>CM060127.1:6063206-8670706 GCA_030522415.1 Channallabes apus
GTCTTGAATGTTAATTCTTAAATGAAAATTGCAGTTCTCCTGTAGTTTTGTGGATAAAATCAGCCTTTAATTGTAACACCTTTGAAGTGAGGGATAACAGGATAATGACGCTAGCGGCTTTTCCTGAGAGAAGCTCAGAAAACCATTCTGCCTTTGAAATACAGAAATGATGAAAAACAAAAAGACGGACAAAACAGATGTTACAGCATAAGCGACTATAGCATCATCTCTTCTGTGAAATGCAGCATTTTTTTTTTTAGGAAAAATGTTCAGAATAAAAACTAGTCTTTGGCTCAATGCCTTTTGGAGTGATCTCTAAAGCTCCTCCATCATCTTGCTGATTGAATCACAACATGTACACTGTACTCTGAGCACAGGAAGCCCAGGAGGCTTATTTTACTGACTTTGTAAATGCAAGTCAAATTAATTTTCACTGTAAATCTGCAACTCAAGGACGTTGTTATATTGAGTAAGTATGGGTGTTGAATCTAGGCAGCCTTCAGCTGCAGGATAAAGACATTAGCAGTGTTAATTAATGGACTCGGCTCCAAGATATAAAGTTAAAATTGATTTGTATACACACTTATGGATTACACTGCAGGGTTTATGAAAGCCATGCACTCTCACTGAAGAAGCTACAATGTTGTAACTGAAACATACAATTATATTACAGGAGTGCAAACCGCACAGTGTTTCTGCCTGGGCTGAGGTCTATATACAGTACAGTATACACACAATGTAGAGCAATAAAATATTAGCTCAGATAGGTGTTTATTCCGACTTATTTTGTTTATTCTGACCTTTTGTGCTATAATACTGTTATGATTGTAACATTAATGACTTACACTGTTGTATCTGTTATAACACATTATATGACTTGTTAAATCTTTATGCGATGGTAAAAAACTCCCTGAGATTGCAAAAACTTTGAGTGGAACCAGACTCAACAGGCAACCCATCTTTGGGTGACATCAGATGGCAGGGATTGATATACAGTCATACTGAGTGTTAGGAGGCGGGAAGTTCAGTATAACAGGAGATGTGTTTAAGATATATGGCGTCCACTGTCGTTATATAAGCCTCAAGTACAAAACTGTTTGTAGAAATTCCAGTCCTGAACTACTCATCAGAGTCATCAGAGAACAGCTGTCTGCATCAGCCGAGTCCAGGACAATCGTTATGGTAAAGTGGAACTACAGTCTACAGTCATGATAAATACGGTGTATATGGTGAATGCATATTTAGTGCAGAGTGCAAGCAGGGATTCCGGCAGACAACCTATGGCAGCATAAGTCAAAGGGAGAGCCAGAAGGAAACACAAACATGAGGGCTCCCTGGGAAGTAAGGCAACCAATCACTCCATCATCAGCAAACCTGAGTGATCAATGAGATTGAGGAAGAAAGCATCCAAACATACCAGTTCACCATAATACTCTACGTCCATGAGTCCCCCAGAGCTGCACCATTACCTACCACAAATATTGGCTACAAAATGCTTGGCCAAATAAATAGGTTTTCAGCCTAGACTTAAACACTGAGACTGTGTCTAAATCCCGAACATTAACTGGAAGACTACTTCATAACCTTGGAGATTTATAAGAAAAAGCTCTGCCCCTGCTGTAGTTTTTCATAATAGGCAGTACTGACAAGCAGCCTGCATCCTTTGATTGAAGTAGGCATGGCGGATCATAAAACAGTTCACTCAGGTACTGTGGTGTGAGATTATTTAGTGCTTTATAGTTAATAGTAGGATTTTAAAATCAATGTGAAATATCACTGGGAGCCAATGCAGTGTGGATAAGATGAGGGGGATGTGCTCATATCTTTTAGTTTTAATGAGGACTCTTCCTACTGCACTATGGACAAACTGGAGCTTATTTATGAACCTAGCTGAAGATCCAGACAGTAAGGCTTACAATAATCCAATCTAGAGGTGACAAAAGTATAAACTAGTTTCTCTGCATCAAATAGTGACAATATATTCCTTACATATTTGTTACACCGCAAAAACTGTTACAGTGGACTGACAATCGCATGTAAGGTGAGCATTTCATCTTGCACAACAGGAAATAATCTATGCTTATTCCCCAGCTGTTTTAAGAAGTGTAACACAGTGTGCTGTTCTGTCTTTAATGAACACATGTGTTTACTGTGTTTTTCAGGTTGGACAGGCGAGTAGACTAGGAGGACAGTGGAACATGTCCATTCCAAGTATGTTTATACAAAACATTAGAGAGAGGGAGAGAGAGAGAGAATTTTATTCAGAACGTGGTGTTAATTATAAATTTTTTGTGTGTCTAGTAAGTGAAGCAGAGGTGAAGGTAGCTGAATGGCAGAAGACGTATTATGCAGCAGATTCTGGCATCCAATCAGGAGCCACGACTGTAAACGATGAGGAACAATCAGAGATCAGTGCTAAAACATTTACCTTGGACGACTGTAGTGCAGGTATGATCCAGATTAAGGCTGAATCCCATTTCTACCCCTTACCCCTTCACATAGCCCTACCCCTCCGTTTGGCGCGTTCACGTGAAGGGGTAGGGGTGTCTCATTTCTCTTTTGGTTGGAGGGGGAGGGGGAAGGGGAAGGGCCAGATAGCCCTCCAAACGAAGATTTTTCAGGACCTCACTTCAAACGAAGGGCTAAGCGAAATTTTCAACATGGCTGCTCACTCGAGCAAACAGACCCATAAATGTAAATTTTTGCCATAAATAAAGATTTTTATGACAAGTTTTCATTATATGTATATTACCTCTAGTCTTGTGTTTGTGTTTATGGTGATGTTCTGTAAAGAAATGTTTGCAAAAAAATCGCTAAAGTTTGCTAGCGGCTAGCACCGATTGCACGATATTACAAATATATATTTTATTTTTATATATTTTTATAATTTATATTATGTATAGGGATGAAATACGGCGCGAAAATACTTTGGGAGTGAGTAATCTCTCTCTTATTGCAATGTGTGATAAACATCGGTGCATGTCCTCTAACGTAACATTAGGAACTAGTGACAACGTATGATGACGTATAACAGTGTTGTAGTGGTGTCCCATTTCTTAGGGGAAAAATTTAAACCCTTCCCCTTTCCACTTCGTTTCAAGGGACAAGGGGAAGGGGCAAGGGGTAGGGGAAGGGGTAGGGGAAGGGGTAGAAAATAGAAATGGGATTCAGCCTAAGTCTCTCTATGTTAGCAATTAGCTGAAACATTTAATTGCTGCTACTTTCCTCAGATTTTGATGCGCAGTTGGTTCTGACCCGAGCTCAGCGTGTAAGGGCGGCCATGTTTCCTGAGACGTTAGCAGAGCGTGAGACACTAGCAACAAGTGACTCACAGTCCAACGTTCAGCGTCTGACTGAACCCTCACACCTCCTGAACAAAGCCATTGTTCATCTGATCAACTACCAGGATGATGCTGAACTCGCTAAACGTGCAATGCCAGAGCTCATCAAACTACTGACTGACGATGACCAGGTATGTGCAAATCAAATATTTGACAATTTACTTCATGTCAAGCAGAAAACAAAAAGGAAAAAGAAAAGAAGAAAAAATTCTATTTGTAGAGGAAATTGTGCAAGAAGCCAGTTAGAATTTATTAAAAGTTTTTTGCATAAAAATATGTTTCAATTGGTGTTGTTGTTAGTAATCAGTTTAAGATGTTTATTAGCATTTCACTCCTTGGCTAAACCTGTTACAAGCACAAGGCAATTTGGATGAGGGCGTATACCAATAGGAGTCAAGCTCATATGAGCAGCTTTGGATGAAAATATTTTAACTGTTACCAAAAGCTCACTAAGCAGTGCTAATGGTCTTGGACTCAGGTGGTGGTGAGGAAGGCAGCTCTGATTGTGAGCCGTCTGGTCCGTAATGATGCTTCCCGGCATGTGATGATGCAGACAGCGGTGATGATGTCATCGATGTTACGTGTAATGCAGAGCTCAAGCGACATGGAAACGATTCGCTGCATGGCCAGCATCCTGCACTGCCTATCTCACCATCACCAGGGGCTGAATGCCATCTTCACTGCTGGGGGCATTCCCGCGCTCATCAATATGCTCAGGTAAAACGCTGATGATGTTCTTATTGCACAGGACAGACACGGGCACTGAAACAAAACTCCTGGTTCTAGTTTTAGGTATGGTACAGTTCTGTTTGACGATAGACGCTCCGCCAAACATACAAGCAAGCTCTTTGTGTTAAGACTATTTAGTTTGAATAGTTCATATTTTGCAGAACTACAGATAAGAAAACAAACCCCTAAGGTTTTACCCAGTCACTATGACAGCATAATCATTATGCAACAACCTGGGTTCAGATTATGTGGTGTAGCTTCTCAAATCATACCGACTTAACGAGTTTAAAGTGTATAATGAGATCTTTCAGAAAAAAAGTAGCCCCCTTGTGGATGTTTCAGATAATAATCATGCTAAAACAGAATTGAGCCAGCCACTCAGTACATTAACCTGCACAGTTAAGTTAATCTATGTTTAGAACTTGACTTGGACATTTAATTGGACTACTCTCTTTGTCCCATTATACAAGCACAGTAGGGGAATTGATTTATTGACTGAAGTATGTTCGACTTCACCATGACAGGTGGCGATGTACATTCATTATTGCTTTATGTTTTGTACACATGAGATTCAAGCTGTACCTTGTGGTTATGTTGTTATCCAAAGACAGAAGCACTGCTGTATTGTTAGCAGCTTCTTTCACCGTTGTCGAATTTTGTTTGACTTCTGGGTAAAAACCTGGGAAGTGAACTGTGGAGCATGCACAGATTCCACTGTTCGATTGAGTAATACTGTACATGCAGGAGTATCTTTACTCCAAATCGCATTATCTGGGTGTTAGTCTGAATTTGAGCAGTACAATTTAACAAGGCTAACATACTTACATTTGTTTTTAGTCAGACTAACACAGTCGCGTAAACATACTGAGCGAGTCCAGCTGCCTGCACTGACATTGCTTCTTAAAACACTTGCCCGAAAGGTCCTTAAATGAAACATCAAACATAAAATTTTCAAAATGCTTATACCAGCTGATAATAAAAGATGTGTTAAATGGCACCAATAAACCATTGTGTATTACTCAGCTTTTCCCCCGCAGTGTGTGTAATCAATCAGCAATAAACAGAATAAATTCCTTTTGTTTAAGCCCTTGGTTAAACTTTTCGACATTGGACCAGATCATAACTGTTCCTTACTTGATCTTGGTTCTTTTGGTGACATGCCACTCTACTCTCTTTCCATCTTTCCTTCCGTCTTTCTGTGTCAGCTCTCCCGTGGAGGCGGTGCTATTTTACTCCATCACTACACTCCACAACCTCCTGCTCCACCAGGATGGCTCCAAGATGGCGGTGCGAATGTGTGATGGCCTGCAGAAGATTATTCCTCTGCTCAAACACACAAACCCAAAGTTCCTTGCTATCACTACCGACTGCCTGCAGATCCTGTCCTATGCCAACCAGGAGAGTAAGGTGTGTGCGTGTTTGTTTGCATCCTTCTTATTTTTTTTTGCCTCCACGTGTTTGGAATCTGCCTTGTGGCTGCAGATGCCTGAAACTTTAGAAGGAAGCAGCATGTTTCTATTTCACTCATATCAATGGATTCTACTAGCTTCTATTTTCTGATGGTGTCATGTAGAACACTAGCTCACACCCACTCTGTTGGATCTGGGACTTGGTGCATCAATGGGATCTTGCCAGATTCATTAGATCAGTCTTGCATAAGCATGTGTTATTCATTGTATTATTCCTTCATGAATTACATCCCACTTTCGGTTTAATTTAATTACCATGATTCATACCATCCCATGTCTTATGCCTTCTGTTAGATCATGTTGTCTATTCTTCATTACATTTCATTACTCATTCACTGACGTCCATGAGATCTTGCCATCCTGTCATGTCACCACAGATGGTTTGGTTCCTAGTAATGACATATAATGAATCTACAGCATCATAACCTCTAATGCAGAGGTAGTCGACTTGTGCCGTATTAAGAAAATGTATGTGAAGAATGCGTGAGATCGAAAATACAAAGGAAGAACCCTCACTAGATTTACTCACGGTTCTTCAGGTTGGTTGTAACATGTTTGTTGCCTGCAGTTTTTAAAATGTGCCCCAGTTTCAGATCTGGCCACTGTAAAACACCACTGCTTCTTTAGCAATAATGTCTCTCTGGTCACGCCTCCTGTTATGTGGCACTGATATGTGATGTGTTATTGGTCAAGGCTCCTGCAGATGTCACTGTAGAAAGGGGAGGTGGAAAGGTACCTCAATGATCACAGTTGAGTTGAGCTCATGAGTGAGAGTTCACTTTCTAGCTTCTTTTGTTCAAATGTTCACTGCCAGAGTGCCATAAAACCCAACGAAGATGTCAACAGTGTGCAAGTAAACACCCTGATATATGCTATGTGGAAAGAAAAACAGGAGTACTTATGTTTTCACACAAGAAAATAGTAACAATTATTACAAATTAGTAGTGAGCAAATTCAACGAACATTTCATGGCCAAATGTAGGACAATAAAAACATGTGCAAGTTTAACTAGACAATCACGTCAAATAGGTGAATGTGTCAAATCTTTCATCAGAGCGTTTGCATCAAACTAGTAGAGACTTGTGACTTCAGGGCATCTAAAGATGAATAGATATGGGACCATATTGTTATTAGTATTGCAGACATGCAAGGGCATACAATCTACAGCTAAAACCCAAGCTAATGCTGGAGGAAGCCATTAGCATGGCTCATCAGTCTGGTCTAATCAAAATGCAAAACCCCTGCAAAGTGAAGGAGCATGAGATAAATGCCTGAAAGATCACAAATACTAAACTATTGGCAAACGGACGTAATGGCAATGATAGTAAGCAGCACAGGAAAAAAATACAAAGGGTGAGACGACAAGAGCTGTACAAGATTTGGAAGAATCTATGTTATTGGACAGTAGCCTGTAAAAGGAAAAAGTGATGTGACATTTTGAAGGGGAGTGCAAAACGAAAAATGTAGGGGCTGTGAAAATGGATCACAGTGATGATGAGGGAACACTACAGATGCTAAAAGTGAGCGCAATGACATATGGCCTGAGGAGCTGTCAAGTAAAGGTACAAATGTCAAATTTATGATTGATAAGTATGCAGACATCTCTGTAATGTCAGTGGATACATACAAATACAAAGTGACAAAGACACAGTGATGAAAAAAATAGCAACGCAATATTCACATAACCAAGTGACGAGCATACAAAGACTACTAGAAGTAAGGGGCCGAAATTATCATTTTGGGTATATGTCATGAAAGTTCTGTTTACTAAAGATTTGTTAGGAGGTCAGATAGGAATGAATAGGTGAGATTTAATCTTTTAAGTATGTCTTTGGGGATGTTGGACTATTAGTTTGTGAGCCTGTTAGAATAGAGGTCACCACACCATGCTGCATTCCTTTCCCAGTAGTGCCACAAGTAGAGGAAGAAATAAAGAGAACCCCTGCGATCTGTCTCAGTGAAGAGGGAACTGATGCCATGGATCTACAAACCGGATTCCAAAAAAGTTGGGACACTAAACAAATTGTGAATAAAAACTGAATGCAATGATGTGGAGATGGCAAATGTCAATATTTTATTCAGAATAGAACATAGATGACAGATCAAAAGTTTAATCCGAGAAAATGTATCATTTTAAAGGAAAAATATGTTGATTCCAAATTTCACAGTGTCAACAAATCCCAAAAAAGTTGGGACAAGTAGCAATAAGAGGCTGGAAAAAGTAAATTTGCGCATAACGAAGAGCTGGAAGACCAATTAACAGTAATTAGGTTAATTGGCAACATGATTGGGTATAAAAAGAGCTTCTCAGAGTGGCAGTGTCTCTCAGAAGCCAAGGATCACCAATTCGCACAATGTTGCGCAGAAAGATAGTGGAGCATTATCAGAAAGGTGTTACCCAGCGAAATGGGCAGCTTGCATGTCTGGAAAGGCACCATCAATGCAGAAAAATATATTCAGGTTCTAGAACAACATCTAGTCATCTCTTTCAGGGAAGACCCTGCATTTTTCAACAAGATAATGCCAGACCACATTCTGCATCAATCACAACATCATGGCTGCGTAGGAGAAGGATCCGGGTACTGAAATGGCCAGTCTGCAGTCCAGATCTTTCCCCTATAGAGAACATTTGGCGCATCATAAAGAGGATGGTGCGACAAAGAAGGCCCAAGACGATTGAACAGTTAGAGGCCTGTAGTAGACAAGAATTCCTATTTCTAAACTTGAGAAACTGGTCTCCTCGGTCCCCAGACGTCTGTTGAGTGTTGTAAGAAGAAGGGGAGATGCCACACAGTGGTGAAAATGGCCTTGTCCCAACTTTTTTGGGATTTGTTGACACCATGACATTTTGATTCACCATATTTTTCCCTTAAAATGATACATTTTCTCAGTTTAAACTTTTGTTCCGTGATTTAAGTTCTATTCTGAATAAAATATTGACATTTGCCATCTCCACATCATTGCATTCAGTTTTTATTAACAATTTGTTTAGTGTCTCAACTTTTTTGGAATCCGGTTTGTATTACATAGAAGAAAAAAATAATTTCAACATTTCACGCCCTGAAATTCTGCAGCATATCAGACACAGTGGAAGAGGTCAAAGTGTATGTGCATGTCATTTCAACGTGATCTGTTACTGGAGCCTGGCTTGCCACTAAAACTGTCACAATTTCCCCACAAACCACTCCAGTTTCTCAGAGCTAGGGTCTTTCTCTCAGAGGCCAATGGGCTTTTCCTATACAATGACACAATTGTCATTGCTTCTTTACAGCAAAAAGCTGTTACTCTTCATATCCATAAAGGTCATCATGTAGTGTGGTTGTTGACTACTATTCTAGCGACATGCAGATCGCTCACCTCCCTACCATCAGCAGTGAGGAAATGACTGCACACTTGAGAGAGAGCGTGAGATACCATTAGAGCTAACTACGGACAGTGGCACACTGTTCATCTCAGCAGAGTTCAAACAGTACAGTGAGACCGAGAACTTTGAGAACTTTGGTCAAAAGACTTCTAGCCCACTCTATCAATATGGCAGTTGATAGAAAAAGTTCTAAAACAAAAACTCATGGAGCATGAGCCTAACTAATGAACTAACTCAGGAGCCTGACAACATGGGCCAATCTATTCCTCCCCCCATCACCTCTGTCGCTTCCTCAGTGCTTTTGAGCCTACTTGTCCACCCCAAAAATTATATCAGGGAGGGTGAGAAAAAGACCAGTAAGTTCTGGAACGGTGTTCTGAAATGAGGTCATGCGTTTTATGCATTTGATTTAAAGTTAGCGATAATTGGAAACTGTATAAGCTTCCGTTGATTACACGAGATGCAATTTGTCTAACCCCATTTACCAATGCTAAGACTGGGCAAAAAAAATAAAAAGGTAAGATGTGATGCGATGTTGATATGTGATGCGTTACTGGTCAGGGATCCAGCAGGAGTCACTATAGATTTAAGACATCAGAGAGTGACCACAAAAATTTAAGCAAAGTTGAGTTGAGGTTGTGTTTTACTCCACTTTACACAACTGGCTTTCTCTTTGGAGTATAGCTTTTGTTTTGTGTTGTTTTGAAGTAGTGCATTTGTGGTGTGATTCAGGAATAACTTCATCACTACGGATCCAGCAGAGCTCCCCACAATGTCCAGCACCTTAGATATAATCTTACACCCTATTCCTAAGCTATTCATTTCTACTATACGTTGTACTGTACTTTCGTTCTTAATACTCTTTATAATGCTCTTTAGTCTTCATTTTCAGATTTTCCCTCCTGAATGACAGTTTGAGTGTTTGTTTGTTTAGAAAAATGTGAACACTTTAAATATTTAACAAGTAATGGCAAATTATTAGTCAATAATATCCTCACTAAGACAAGATTATTCATGCAGATATTTTGCACCCTGGAGGGTTGAATGCTTGGATGAAAGCAGCAATTTCAGTGTTTGATCTTCTTTGAAATCCTTGCTAAATCGTTAATTAATTTTGACATTGAAAAATGACTGTAAGAGAGCATGAGTGTGCAATAGAAAGGAAGAATATTTGTTAATGTACAAATTAAATAAATTCCAGGGGTTTCAAAACTGTTGAAAGCTGCTGTATGTCTAACATTAATATAATATAATATAATATAATATAATATAATATAATATAATATAATATAATATAATATAATATGGCAGCGCGGTGTTGTAGTGGTTAGCACTGTCACCTTGCACCTCCAGGGTCTGGGTTCGATTCCCCGGCCAGGCTCGATTCCCGTCTCTGTGTGCATGGAGTTTGCATGTTCTCCCCGTGCTTGGTGGGTTTCCTCCGGGTACTCCGGTTTCCTCCCACAGTCCAAAGATATGCAGGTTAGGCTAATTGGCGTTCCCAAATTGCCCGTAGTGTGTGATTGGGTGTGTGAGTGTGTGTATGTGTGTGTGCCCTGCGATGGATTGGCACCCTGTCCAGGGTGTACCCCGCCTAGTGCCCGAAGTCTCCTGGGATAGGCTCCAGGTCCCCCGCGACCCTGAACACAGGATTAAGCGGTATAGAAAATGAATGAATGAATAATATAATATAATGTAATAATCATTCAATATCATACATCAAATATCATTCAATATATTACATAGTAGGATATCAGTTCATTACAACGTTTACCAAAATTTCCATACATACAAAACCCCCTCTACAGGATTGCCATTTCTTTGTAAACACACTCATGATAATCTCATTGGCTGAAAGTTGAATGAACATTTTGACTGGTAAAAAATGCACCGTATGCCTACAGTGAAGTCTAAAATGCTAACTAGCTTTGCTGTTCAGTAACATTACAAGTGACATAAAGATTTTCTAGTTATTAATAATAGACATCACTTTTCTGTTAAAGTATTAATGTGAAACATAGCACTTGCTGTTCTGTTGGCAAAACTTCTCTCCCAGATGTTATATTTCTGTACTAATCAGACAATGGTCTGGAGGAAAACAAGATTCTCAGGGCTGGGTAAGGCTATAACTAACACCTCCAGATGAGGAGAGCCATTAACTCAAGAGCCCTCATCATTTCAAGCTTTCAATTTGCTTTCCACCCATTTTTTCTGTGTGTGTGTGTGTGTGTGTGTGTGTGTGTGTGTGTGTGTGTGTGTGTGTGTGTGTAGCTGATCATTCTGGCGAGTGGAGGTCCTGAGAGTTTAGTGTACATCATGAGGAACTATAACTATGAGAAGCTGCTGTGGACAACCAGCAGAGTGCTGAAGGTGCTGTCTGTGTGTCCCAGCAACAAACCTGCCATCGTCAACGCAGGTGTGTTATTGTTCCTTACTTTCCAGTTCATAGAAGATAAAGATCTTGCTCTAAATCTTTGGTCTTTTATGTGTTTTTGTAGGAGGCATGCAGGCTCTCGCTTTGCACCTGACCGGTTCCAGTGCTCGTCTTGTGCAGAACTGTCTCTGGACTTTGAGGAATTTGAGTGATGCTGCCACCAAACAGGTAGAACACTGTATTTATATCACACTCACAGGAGACAAGTGATAGTCCATTTCTATTCATATAAGCTGAATGTGTAATCAGTTCACAACCATGAAGCTGGTTTCACTGAGACTGATGATCTGTAGTCCTGTCTCTCCTCAGGAAGGTCTGGACTCTCTGCTCCACATCCTCGTGACTCAACTTGGCTCAGACGATGTTAACATTCTGACATGTGCTACAGGAATCCTTTCTAACCTGACGTGTAATAATGCACGCAATAAGTCACTGGTGGTGCAGCGTGGTGGTGTGGAGGCCCTTATCAACGCTCTTCTGCGAACCACAGTGAATCAAGACGAGGCTGAGCTGGCCGTATGTGCTGCGGTGAATCAGGACGTGGCTGAGCCAGCTGTGTGCGCCCTACGCCACCTCACTGGCCGCCACCCGCTTGCTCAAACAGCACAGAACGAAGTGCGAGTTCACTATGGCATCCCAGCTGTCATTAAGCTCCTAGGGCAGCCACACTACTGGCCGGTTGTCAAGGTAAATGTGCAGTAGTGCAAAAGGTAATTAGATAGTTTATGCTTCTGTGATGGTGTTTTAGTGAAACAACAACAGGCAAATTTGGCTAATTAAAATGATGCCTAGAATTGTGAGTTTTCAACATGTGCTGCTGTGCCAATATTTACAAGCCTGATGGGAATGCCTGATATCCACTGAGTGTTCAATTCAACAAGCTCGTAGTGATGAATCCATGGATCATCACCAGTAACGATTCTCTTTAGGAAACTTCCATCTTCCTTAGAGTATTGGTTCAAATTTCGTTTGCAGATATCCTAACACTTTGTCCATTATGTGCACAAATTGTTTGATAAATAAAATCACCAGATACACCTTCAAGAAACGAATCACTGAACATTGCTAAAAACAAAAATCGATCACACAAACAACAGAATCACTGCACACTGCTCTTCTTTCGTGCAAATTACATGTGGGGCGTCAATTTTTCCTCACAGTGCAACACGTTCACATGACTGGGGTGACAGTATCGTTGAACGGAAAGCACTGATAAGACGCCAACAGAAGTTTTAATATAACCGAAATGATCCACATCCTCGTACATAAGCAAAATCTTTTGTATAGGTCATACTTTGTTGCCATTTTTAGGCAGATTTATCCCACCAGATTGTGGAAGAATAAGTGATGAGTATTGTACACATAATACTGTACTAATAATAAATATAAGAGTATTTTGATGTATTGTAATGTAAACATGAGTCTTTTGATGTATTGATTCTTGGCTCTTAACTTCAATATATTTCTATGTTGATTTTATGAGCAAAATGTTATATTAACTCTAAAACTAAGCGAAAGATAAGTTCTGTTCTCATTATGTTCTCATCCGGCGTAAAACCTGTGCAACGCTGTTGTGTGGATCAGATGGTCCGTTGGGGGAACCACTTGATAGGAGCAATTGAAAGACAAACAACAAATATATATATATATATATATATATATACATATATTAGAAAAAGAGAATTTCTGGAGTGAGTTAGATGTGACCAGAGGTGCGAGAGTGGAGATTGGTGCAGATTTCAACGGACATGTTGGGAAAGAGTACAAGAGATGTAGTATTTGCTTTGAGGGTGCTGATGGAGAAGTATACAGAAGGTAATAGTAAGCTGCATTGTGTTTTTGTAGATTTAGAAAAAGCGTACAACGGTGCAGAGAAAGGAGTTGTGGACGTCTGGAGTGGCGGAGAGATGGTGGAGGTAGAGTAGTGCAGGACACGTTTGAGTCCATCAGAGGGCCAAGACATGTTAGATATTTTGGAGATAAAGCCAGAAAGACGAGATTGAGAGCCCACTCAAATTGTTCCCATGAACATTCAACGAGTGGAATGCTTGATTCTTTAAAAAATGGATATCTTGTGCATCTGTCTGCAGGAACTGTACACACAATTACTCACCAACACCACATGCATATTATAGGAACTCGGCTGAGAGCTATTGCCGCATCTCCCATACAGTCCTGACCTCACTCCAAGCCATTTCCGCATGTTTAGGCCATTAAATGAGTTCCTGGTAGGCCAGCATTTCAGACATGAAGCAGGCAGTCCGACCATGGTTCCTCTGGACGGAGAAAACTTTCTACCTTGGTGATAGTGAAATGCTGGGATAAAAAGAATTAAAGGTGGTTTTTACTCTCAGAACTGCTTTCTGTTATTCTGCACAATCAAAAGTCCCGCTTTGAATTGTGTGTGTGTGTGTGTGTGTGTGTGTGTGTGTGTGTGTGTGTGTGTGTGTGTTTGCTTGCCATCTTACAGAGGAACTGAAAATGTGCACATCTCTAACACGAATAAGAGAGAGAGAGAGAGTTTAGCCTAAAGTGCTGTAATAATTTACATTGCATGAAAATAAATAAATGTCCTACATCTCTTATTCTCTCATTTAATCTAAAAATACGTCAGCCTGCAGGGATAAAACTGTTTACATTCAATTTAAGGAACTAATTCATCTTCAGAGCTTTTTATAATCTCCCTGTTTAAGGATATAAGCGTCAGTTCATTCATCCATGATACTTATTCACTTCACCCTTCTTCTTGTTTTGCGGTCAAAAGAAACAGACTATAAATGCTTCCATTTCCAGATTGTAGCTGCTATTCCAGGTCCAACATAAGATTCTGTTTCAAATTAATTTCATGCACAATCAAACTCTCATTTTCACTGTCCTCATCATCCAACTGCTTTTTTAATTTTATGTTTCTGTTAAAGGTTTAACTCCCTCTTTTCCTGTGTGGGTGAATGTGTGTGTGTGTGTGGCTGCATGAGTCTTAAACGCATCACTTCCTGCTCAATTGCATCAGTGCAATGAAGTTGTAAACCTGTGTATGCGCGTGTCCTGCATAATTGTATACATCCAGAAACACTCATCTTGAGACATGATGGTAAAATGACCATGAATAAAAAATTTTATCTAAGAAATTTCACTACAGATGCAGAAACAGAAAACAATGAGGTTATAATTAGATTCAGTTTAACTTTGGAGATAAAGTGAGGTTGTATAGTCAATAACTTTCTTGACCACAGAGTCTAACAATCTACATGCTTCATGTAAATTTGTGATTAAAGAATTTTTACAAATACAGGGTTTTTTTTTTAATCTATTAAAATTTACTGTGGTCAAATATTAAAACTTAAAATAAATATAAAATGCTAATTGATTGAAAATCTAAATTAATTGGAAATTTTATTAATCAGTTCGAATGTTTAGTAAGAATTGGGACACATTTTAATCTAATCATATTCCACGTTTTTCACTTTGTGTTCCTATAGGCTATTGTTGGTCTGATCCGTAATTTGGCACTGTGCCCAGCCAATCAGTCGCCTCTAATGGAAGCAGGTGCAATTCCACGACTGGTTAACTTGCTGCTGAAGGCTCATCAGGATCTACAGAGACTAAGCACACAGAACACTTATCAGGTAATCAGATAATCATCAAGTAACGAGGATTTGCCATTGAAACTATCGCAATATCGAAGTTATGATCCCAAGCCTTGCTGAAATTTGAATAATGGTCTATAATAATTTGATTAGTAGTGAATCTAACTTCAAATAAACCAAAAAGAAAGTGCATGCATAATGAACAAACAGCAGACTGGCGGATTAACTAGAGGAAAAGTGAACAGTACACATTCCCAATCAAGATGTTAAGCACAATGTCCCGGTTTGAATACTAACCTTCCCTCAGTAATATTAATAATATTACTAAAATTAATCCTCTGAACAGATGGAGTTAACGTGAAGCTTTTTAGAATCCACTGCTAACCCGTTTTCACCAGCTGTCGTTGTTCTTTTGGCTGCTCCCATCAAGGGGTCTCAACAGTGGACCATCCGATTTGCATACAATTTAACACAGGTTTTACACCAGATGCTGACCGGCAGTGAATGCAGTGGCTGGGTTTGGGCATTAGCTGGGAATCTACGCCATTATCATCAATAGTGTGTTCCCATTAAATCTGAAATCAATATTTTATGAGATATTAATACATTTACATTTAGGCATTGGGCAGACGCTCTTATCCAGAGCGACTTACATTTTTATCTCATTACACATCTGAGCATATGAGGGTTAAGGGCCTTGCTCAAGGGCCCAACAGTGGCAACTTGGTGGTTGTGGGGTTTGAACCTGGGATCTTCCGAACCGTAGTCCAATGCCTTAACCACTGAGCTACCCCTGGCCCTACATTACTAAAAATCTGCTGTTTTTCTTCCAGTAAAAGGACTTTTTACTCTGTTCTGTTATTTTGCACAATTAAAAGTCCTGCTTTGACTTGAACACGCTGTGTAAAACCACAAAAAAATATACATTAAGTTTCAATTTTATGCACGAAATTCCCTTTAAACCAATCTGTCTTCACATAACGAGCCCTTCCTCTGTGTTCTACTGTAACTACCTTGGTCGGAAGCCATCAATAAAGACGATGTTAGAGAATCATTTGTATTTTAAAATAAATAAAGTCTCTCTCTGTGAGATAACTCTCTTGCTAACTCTCTGTCCTTTTCTTTTTTCCTCTATCGCTGCCTCGATGTCGCTCTCTCAGGATGGAGTTAGTATGGAGGAAATAGTAGAAGGCTGCACCGGAGCATTACATATTTTGGCCAGGGATCCAATTAACCGGGGAGAAATCGCCAGCATGCAGACCATCCCTCTGTTTGTACAGGTATGTGTGTTAAAACGAGAGAGAGAGAGAGAGCAAAGTGTCCACATCATTGTGTAAAAACTTTTGACACACCCTTTGCAGATGTTTAATGCAGCCAAACAAAGAAATATCTTCAGTTAATACATTGCACAAGCCCTTGAAGGACGGAGTCAGTCTCTAGAGTTCCTTGTAGACAGATCATTAAACACTCATTACCAAATGAGCCTTGAAGCTGAAAACATAGATTGACTACATTGGGTCTGTAGGTACAGTATTATTGACAGTGTTGCAGGGATACAAACTCCAGTTTCTCCATCATGGGTTGAAGGTTCTTAGGGCATCATCAATATCAGACCCGAACCAAACAACTTTTTGACCCAAGAACTTTGCTCTCTTAGGCAGAGGTTCAGTGGAGAATATTAACGTAATGGTTGGTTCTAGTCAGCATTAATTTTCTGACAGAGGGTTTTCCATCTGGATCTAGAGATGGCTAATAGTTCTCCCTTTCCTCTAATCAATATCTGACTAAGCACTCCTACCAAAGATGTGGACAACTGGAACTCAATCTCACAATGAACTCAGTTAAGAGCTTTGTAACACCAGGACAGACTGCACATTGACATGACTTTAGATTCTTTCAGAATGCTGTCATAATAGGTGGTACTTGGCAGAAGCACCATCATGTCTTTCTCATTCTTACTTTGAGAATGTGCTAAAAAAATTCTAGGAAAATTTATGGTAGAAATGGATTAAGGCCCATGAAGAGACTCCAATTACCACAGACAGACTCCTAGTTTTGGCAGCAGGGGCATGAGCTGGCATTCCAAATCTTGTAAAAGTTCTTGTCAAAGACCATTTTTGTCCAATCAACTCACAGCTCTCTGAAGTTAACCCAGATAGTCCTGTTGCCTTACTGTATCCATCAGGATTTTAATGCTTTTTAGATTTTAATAGTTTTTAATGCCACTATCTATAGTAATGTGATTGCCCTGAAAACTTTCTCCCTGATTGGATCTTCTGCTCCACATGGATAGTTGAGCAATATCTGTGGGTTTGGCCTGCAAAGCTACAACCTACAGTAACAAACCAAAAAGACTCTAGTGCACAGGCTAAGGTGTACCTCATCAAGCAGATACAATTCTGAACTATAGTTGTGTGGGAAGCACATCACACCACAGGTATTTGTTGCAACTTGCCTGAAAAGGGTGAAACACCTCCCATCTACAATTCAATTCAGTTTTATTTGTATAGCGCTTTTAACAATTGACATTGTCTCAAAACAGCTTTACACAATCAAAGGAATTATTTAAGTTTGTATGGATTGTGAATGTGTATGAATCAGTATGGTCAGATAGTCCCTGGTGAACAAGCCAGAGGGCGACAGTGGCAAGGAAAAACTCCCTGAGATGGTAATAGGAAGAAACCTTGAGAGGACTCAACAGGGAACCCATCCTCATCTGGGTGAAACAGATAGCAGGAAATTATCTGCATTTATACAGTGTTAAGTGTTAGGTTCAGCTATAATAGTTGATGTTAATTGATGTTAAAATGGAGTCCAGTAGTTATTGGAGACTCAGATAGACTTGTAGAAAGTTCCAGTCCTGAACTATCGAATTGTCAAGTCCTTAGAGAAACAGCTGACAACACCAGTCGAGGCCAGAAACATCTTCTAAGTAGAGAAAATCATCCCCAGACACCAGACGCATCCCAAAGAGACACACGGGGCATCCATGCGACGAGACCTCCAACCAGAAACGGGGCACCAGGATGGATCAGACAGGTCCGGAGGGCAGAGGGAGTCTGGATCACTGGCAGCTCAGGAACGACATGTGTAGCTCGACAGAGAGAGAGAAAAGGGGGAGACAGGGGGAGAGAGGAAAGAGAAAGAGGGGAGAAAGAGAAGAGGAGGAGAGATTGCAATTAGGTATGGTCACAGTCACAATGTATAATGTGAATGTATATTTACTGTAGAGTGCAAGCAGGGACTCCGGCAGGACTAACTATGACAGCATAACTAAAAGGGAGGAGCCAGAAGGAAACACAAACATGAGGGCTCCCTGAGATGTAAAGCAACCAATCACCTCACCGTCAACAAACCTGAGTGATCAAATGAGACTGAGGAAGACAGCATCTAAACATACCAGTTCACCATAATACTCTATGTCCATGAGTCCCCCAGATCTGCTCTTTTACCTAAGGCAAATCTATTTATAAAAATGCTTGGCTAAATAAATAGGTTTTGAGGCTAGACTTAAACACTGAGACTATGTCTGAGTCCCGAACACTATTTGGAAGACTATTCCATAATTTTGGGGCTTGGTAAGAAAAAAGCTCTGTCCCCAGCTGTAGTTTTCATAATACGCGGTACTGACAAGCAGCCTGCATCCTTTGACCGAAGTAGGCGTGGCGGATCGTAAGACACTAGCAGTTCGCTCAGATACTGCGGCGCGAGACCATTTAATGCTTTATATGTCAAGAGTAGTATTTTAAAATCAATGCAAAATTTCACAGGGAGCCAATGTAGTGAAGGTAGGATAGGGGTCATATCTTCTGTTTCTAGTGAGGACTCTCGCTGCTGCATTCTGGACTAGCTGAAGCTTGTTTATGCACCTAACTGAACAACCAGACAGTAAGGCATTACAATAGTCCAACCTAGAGGTGATAAAAGCATGAACTATTTTTTCTGCATCGTTTAGCGACAATATATTTCTTATCTTGGCAATATTTCTGAGGTGAAAAAATGCTATCCTGGTGATATTATCTACATGAGCTTCAAATGAAAGGCTGGAATCTATAATCATGCACTTGATGGAACAGAAAGGCCATCTAAAGTTACGGTGTGATCTAAGATTTTACTTCTAGCTGTATGCGGTCCTATGACTAGAACTTCTGTCTTATCCGGATTAACCAGAAGGAAGTTAATTAGCATCCAATTTCTTATGTCCTGCACACATTGCTCAACTTTAGTAAGATGGTTTTTCTCATCAGGTTTTGTTGAGACGTATAGCTGTGTGTCATCAGCATAACAATGAAAACTAATACCATGCTTACGGATTGTGTTGCCCAGAGGAAGCATGTAGAGGGAAAAAAGCAGTGGGCCTAAAACTGAACCCTGCGGAACGCCAAACTCCACTAGAGAACATGCAGAATAATCACCATTTAAGTCAACATACTGATAACGATCGGTCAAATAGGATCTGAGCCAGGAGAGGGCTGTACCCTTAATTCCTACTACATTTTCTAATCTGTGAACCTCTCTAAGTTTTCTTCCACCTGTTCCCTGCTCTCGCTATGAAGCACAATGTCATCTGCAAACATCATAGTCCATGGAGACTCCTGTCTAACCTCATCTGTCATCCTGTCCATCACCAGAGCAAACAAAAAGGGGCTTAGAGCCGATCCTTGATGCAGACCCACATCCACCTTGAACTCTTCTGTCACACCTACAGCACATCTCACCACTGTCTTAGCACCCTCATACATGTCCTGCACCACTCTAACATACTTCTCTGCCACTCCAGACTTCCTCATACAACACCACAGCTCCTCTCTCGGCACCCTGTCGTACGCCTTCTCTAAATCTACAAAGACACAATGCAACTCTTTATTACCTTCTCTGTACTTCTCCATCAGCATCCTCAAAGCAAATACTTCATCTGATGTACTCTTTCTAGGCATGAAACCATATTGCTGCTCACAAATGCTCACCTCTGCCCTTAACCTAGCTTCCACTACTCTTTCCCACAGCTTCATTGTATGGCTCATTAGCTTTATGCCTCTGTAATTGCACATCTCCCTTGTTCTTAAAAATCGGCACCAATACACTTCTCCTCCATTCCTCTGGAATCCTCTCGCTGGCCAAGATCTTGTTAAAAAACTAGTCAGTAACTAGACTGCCACCTCTCCTAAGCACTTCCATACCTCCACAGGTATGTCATCAGGACCAACAGCCTTTCCACTCTTCATCCTCTTCAACGCCCTCCTCACCTCACTTTTACTAATATTTGCTACTTCCTGCTCCACAACAGTCACCTCTTCTACTCTTTGTTCGCTTTCATTTTCCTCATTCATCAACTCCTCAAAGTACCCCTTCCATCTTCCCATCACCCTCCTGGCATCTGTCAGTATATTTCCATCTCTATCTTTAATCACTCTAACCTGCTGCACATCTTTCCCATCTCTATCTTTCTGCCTCGCCAACCTGTACAGATCTACCTCACCCTCCTTACTGTCCAGCCTAGCATACAAGTCCTCATATGCTCTTTGTTTTGCCTTTGCCACCTCTACCTTCACCTTACGCTGCATCTCCCTGTACTCCTGTCCACTCTCTTCAGTCGTCTCAGAGTCCCACTTCTTCTTAGCTAGCCTCTTTCCCTGTATACACTCCTTGACTGACTTCCTCGTTCCACCACCAAGTCTCCTTGTCCACTTTTCCCTTACCTGATGATACACCAAGTACCCTCCTACCTGTCTCCCTGATCACATTAGCTGTAGTTGTCCAGTCAACTGAAAGCACCTCCTGACCACCCAGAGCCTGTCTCAACTCCTCCCTAAAGGCATCACAACATTCTTCCTTTCTCAGCTTCCACCACTTTGTCCTCTGCTCTGCCTTTGTCCTCTTCACCTTCCTCACCACCAGGGTTATTTTACACACCACCATTCGACTGAGCTGATTTAATATACTTAAATACACTTATGTTACTATAAAGAATTTCAAACCAGTTAAATTTGTGTCCGTGTTTTTGTACGATAGACAGATTATCATTATGAATAACTGCGACGCCTCCTCCTCTACCAGTTAACCGAGGCTGGTGTATGTAGCTGTATCCAGGAGGACTAGCTTCATTTAGAGCTACATACTCGTCCTGTTTAACCCATGTTTCAGTTAAACAGAGTATATCAAACGCCTGATCTGTGATAATTTCATTAACAATAACTGCATTGGATGCGAGAGATCTAATATTTAACAATCCTAGCTTCAGATCAGAGTTGCCGGCTGCGCATTCAGTATGATCGGAGTTTGTGGACTTTATGTTAATTAGATTATTGAAACAGACTTTCTGAGTCTTTCTACATTTTTGCTTAGCTCGGGGAACAGACACAGTCTCAATATGGTGAACCCTGAGTGACGACTCTATGCAGCTAGCAGACGGTTGGTTTAGCCTGTCTGTCTGCTCCCTGGCCTGGGCTCTGGATTGTCACCGATTAACTAGACCTCTACTGAGACTATGAGCTATACTACAGGAAATGAGAGCAGCACCTTCCCGAATGGGATGGACACCGTCCCGCCCTAACAGGCCAGCTTTGCCCTCAAAGGTCTTCCAATTATCTATGAAGCCCACATTATTTTTGGAGCACCACCTGGACATCCAGCGGTTCAGCGACCATAACCTGCTGTAAGCTATGTCGCCACGTCTCATTGGGATGGGACCAGAGCATATTACTTCATCGGACATCGCCTTCGCTAATTTAAACACCTCTGTAAAGTTACTCTTACTAACCTCTGACTGACGAAGGCGTATATCATTAGTTCCAGCATGTACCACTATCTTAGAGAACCTGTGCTGTCCTAGAGCCCTACGATTACCTGCTATGTCCGGTGCTCTGACTCCCGGGATACACCTAACCACTGCCGCTGGCGCCCCTAAAGGTCTAGCTAATGTCACGTGCCTCAGTATAGAGTCTCCTATAACCAGAGCTCTTTCAGGTTTCTCAGCGGGTGCATCACTGAGGAGAGCAAACCTGTTGGACACGTGAAGCGCAGAGGAGGTGTGCTCCGGTGGGCTAGCCTTAGCTTTAGCTTTGGCTGAACGAGTATGCCGCCTAGTCGTCACCCACTCGCCCCGCTGTGAGGGCTCTAATGCCGGAGTCGGGGGCTGATTCTCTCCGCCTGTGGCACCCAGACTGTCTGCTACAGGAATAACGCTGCTCTCACACTCTCTAACACTCTCTAAAGTCTGGATGTGCTCCTCTAATGCTGATATCTTCTCCGTCAGAGGATCCCCCAAGAACCTACAGTAGAATGTTAGTCTTTAGAAAGTGAGGACTTCTAGCACTCACTCAGGTAGCATCTGCTTTCTTTTATAATACAATCATAGATGGGTGTTCAGATATTTGATGACATTGTAATTTTTAACCAGTTGATTGATTTTGTAGGGTTCCATTAAGGTGAACTTGTTGAGTGCCCCCTGCTGGCTGTAATATCAGCCCCATAGTTCTATTACACTATTTAGTCTGTAGTAAGTCTGTGCTGAAGTCAAGTCAAGTCAAGTAGGCTTTTATTGTCATTTCAACCCTGTACAGTTTAGTACTGTATGTACAATGTGAGTACAATGTGAGTACAATGTGAGTGCCTGAATGCTTCGGTACCTTTTCCCAGATGGCAGCATTGTGAAGAGTGAGTGTGAGGGGTGTGTCCAGTCAGCCACAATGCTGGTGGCTTTGCAGATACAGCGTGTGGTGTGGATGTTTTCGATAGAGAGACCCTGATGATCTTCTCAGCTGTTCTCACTGTCCGCTGTAGGGTCTTGCGGTCTGCACAATTCCCAAACCAGACAGTAATGCCGCTGCTTCTTCTATAGAAGGTGGTGAGGATTGGTGGTGGAAGCTAGCCTCCACAGCCTTCTCAGGAAGAAAACACGTTGCTGGGCTTTCTTGTGCAGAGAGCTGGTGTTGAGGGACCAGGTGAGGTTCTCCTCCAGATGGACACCCAGGAATTTTGTGCTCTTGACGATCTCCACAGAAGAGACGTCGATGCTAAGCGGGGAGTGATCACTTCGTGTCCTCCTGAAGTCAACAACCATCTCTTTTGTCTTATCGACATTCAGAGACAGGTTGTTGTCTTTACACCAGTCTGTTAGCTTCTGCACTTCCTTTCTGTACGCTGACTCGACACCACGGTCATGTCATCAGCAAACTTGATGATATGATTGGAGCTGTGTGTCGCTACACAATCATGAGTCAGCAGCGTGAACAGCAGGGGACAGAGCAGACAGCCCTGGGGGGCCCCAGTGCTCAGTGTGGTGGTGTTAGAGGTATAGTTCCCAATCCGCACTGCCTGAGGTCTTTCGGTCAGAAAGTCCAGGATCCAGTTACAGAGGGAGTTGTTCAGGCCTAATAGACTCAGCTTCCCGATCAGGTGCTGGGGGATGATTGTATTGAACTGAACTGAAATCTCCGTACAGCATTCTGACGTATGTGTCCTTCTTGGTGAGGTGTATCAGTGCCAGGTGGAGTGTGGTGGAGATGGCATCGTCCGTTGAACGGTTTGAACGATACGCAAACTGCAGTGGGTCCAGTGAGGGGGCAGCAGGGTCTTGATGTGTCCCATGACGAGCCGCTCGTGGCACTTCATGATGATGGGTGTGAGTGCAACAGGGCGGTAGTTATAGAGACAGGACACAGAAGACTTCTTCGGCACGGGGATGATGGGGTAGACTTGAAGCATATGGGAACGATGGTGCTGCTCAGAGAGATGTTGAAGATGTCCGTGAGAACATCTGCCAGCTGTTCTGCACATTCTCTGAGCACTCTGCCTAGGATTTTATCTGGTCCAGCAGCTTTACGTGGGTTAACTCTATGTAGAGCAGTGGTTCTCAAACATTTTCTGTCATTCCCCACTTAAGGGGGAGAGCGAATTTTCAAGCCCCACTCAACAAAATATTAACGAAATCGGCCAAGTTTACTGTTATACTGAAATATAAATTTCTAAACCAATAAGCTCAAACAACACCAAGTTAAAAACAGATAAAATACACGTGCAATTGTTATAAAAGGCTTACGTTGTCACTTATCTTTGCAAAATTGACCCCATGTTTATTAGCTGCTCAGCAATCATTTGTAGTTTTTTTGCACTGGCCAATTCTGTGTGCAACTTTGAATGAAGCCATTTGTGCTTGGCTGTCCACTGATTCAGATTTTACCATGCGATTATCCTGCTGTCTGTATTCTGCCAGCTTTCTTTGAAAGAAGTCGAGTGGCTTATTAACGTGACTGGAGTGTGTTGTCTCTAAGTGTCTTCCTAATTTGTTGGGTCTCATGCGGTCTGCTGCCAGTGGTATAAGAAACAAAACACACACAGGTCTCTCTTCTGCCCCCACCATCCCCACCATGAACCCAAGCTCAAGATAGGCTTCATTAGGGGTGGGCGATATAACCAAAATCTTCTATCACGGTAGAAGCTAATTTCTACCTCGATAACGATATATATCACAATATAGCAATTTGTATCTGAAAATGCATGAATAAAAATTCAAACACAAAGAAACTGTTTTACATAATGTAATTTTATTTAAACTGTGAATTGCTGAGGTTTGCCGCATTTTTTTTACTTTGGCCATAATCGTTTGGATTTCAGATGATAGAAAAGGTTTGATATGTTTCCACCACTTGTTAAAACAGTGCACTTGCACACCTTGCAAATCACGTTCATTTCATTCGTATCACTTTTCTTATACCCAAACCAATTCCACAACACAGACAATGCATCTCCTCGTTGCTAGTTTCGTCACATGTAAGTAAACTCACTGCTGCTGCAATGTCGTCCATTGTCGAAGTGTATGTGAAGCCAAACACATCAAAAGTGGGACGAAACCGTGACACCCGATTGAAACAAATGTCTGCCCAAATACAGCGCAGCGCAACTATCTGGATAGCGCAGTGATGATCTGGTTTATTCGCGCAGCCCGGTGGATCGTGCAGCGCCGCTTGAATCACAAACCTGCGCGACCCACTGTGTTTCTATTTAAAAACTATTTATTTAAAATAAATAGTTTCCGCCTTGCCATGCCTGGTTTGTACATGCGCATCCCAGCGGGGTAAAATGTAATTTGATGGTCGGCGCGGTATATTTCTGTCAGAGTCGCGCAGTGCTGCCCAGTGGGTCGCACAGGTTTGTGATTCGAGCAGCAGTGCTCAAGTTGGTTCGACGTTAAACCATTATTGTTGCACTATATGGTTCCACCTTTTCTCCCGGCCCACAACTGATGTTATTTTTAATTTACTTGTATTAATGATCCATTTATTTGTGTGTGATTGTTTAGTTTTGAGAGTACACTCTTCATTGTCAATAAAGAAAAGCATGAATTACAATAGGTACTTTCCTATTATTTTTCACTAATTCCCTCCCGTTCCTTGCGCCCCACCTGTCATTGCGCCCCACACTTTGAGAACCACTGATGTAGAGTTTCCTCACATCATTCGTTGTGAGACATAGCACCTGGTCGTTCAGAGGAGGGGTGGTCTTCCTCGCTATCAAGTCATTCTGCTTGTCGAACCGTTTGTAGAAGCTGTTCAGCGCATCTGGAAGGGAGCTGTTAGACCCGTTTGCCACGTTTCCGCTTCCTCGTGCGCCGCTTACGATTTCCCCTCCTCCGGCCACCAGCAGCAGGCAACGGCGAGGAAACAAACATAAAGTAAACAAAGTAGCACCATTTTGGCTCCAGAGCGGCCGATGCGTGCTATTGCCGTGCCGCCATCTTGGATCCAATCCTATCTTCTTCAGATTCTGCAGAGTTAGTGTCTCCTCTCCTAGTGCTGTGTTGTTAATGTTTGATCTTCTAAGGTCCTATTTTGGAATAGTTACATGTCACTCTATGGCACCACACAGGTGAATCTCACCTAATGGCTTATAAATCATTAGTTGTGTGTGTACACTTTGAACTCCAGATTATCAGCAAGGCTTCGTGATTCTGATCTCACTCTATCTCACTCCTGTCTCACATCCTGTCTCTCTTTCTGTCTCACTCTCGGCTGCCTCTCTTTCTGTCTCACTCTTTCCCTTTTGTCTTATACTCTCCCTGCCTCTCTTTCTGTCTCACTCTCTCCTTGCCTCTCTTTCTGTCTCAGTTTCTATCCTTTATGTCTCACTCTGTCCATCTCTTTTTCTCACACTCTCTTCCTGTCTCTCTTTGTGTCTCACTCTCTCCTTGTCTCACTCTCTCTCTCTGTTTATTTTTTGTTTGACTTGCTCTGTCTCCCTTTTGTTTCACTCTCCCTGTATCTTTTTTCCTCATTCTCTGTCTCACTTTGTGTCTCACTCTCTCCATGTCTCTCTTTTCATCTCACTCTCTCTGTCTCTTTTTATCTCACTCCCTTCTTGTCTCCCTTTCCCTGACTATCTTTTTGTCTTCCTTTTTCTTGGTCTCTCTGTAGTTGTTGTACTCGTGTGTTGAGAGTGTGCGGCGAGTCTCAGCTGGTGTTTTGTGTGAACTTGCTCTGGATAAACACTCGGCCGAACTAATTGACGCTGAAGGAGCTTCTGCTCCACTGATGGAGCTACTGCACTCCACTAATGAAGGGATAGGTAAGTAACACACACACACACACACACACACACACACACACACACACACAAGGCCATCTAATTCTGACTTATGAATATGGAGTATGTGTGTGTTGTTCTCAGCAACCTATGCTGCCGCTGTGCTCTTCAGGATCTCAGAAGACAAAAATTTGGACTACAGGAAGAGAGTATCAGTGGAGCTCACACACTCACTGTTCAAACACGACACACATGCCTGGGACATGGTGAGACACCACACACAAACACATGTACACACAAATGCTTTACAACATAATGTGCAGATTTAAAATACAGTGGAACCTTACATTGCGAATAACTTGGTCTGTTAGTGTTTTGCAAGATGAGTCTAATTTTTAAAATGCATTTTAACTTGTATTTGCTTTTTCTGCCCGAACGTCACATGATCACAAGTGGGTCAAAGGTTCTTCTCTCACTTGTGCTGTGGGATTGTGGGTAATCGTCTCCCATGCTCTGTCTCAGTGCGTGTGCGTCACTTGTATAGTCTGTGCGCGCGTGTACTGTTTAGTATAACACTGTGACCATGTGCGCTAATGTGTATAAGCCCCCCTGCTTCTGCTCTCGTCTAATACCAGTCATGATTCCTTTCAAAGGTAAAGTGCAGGTTAATGTGTTTTATTTTTACTTTAAATTATTTATTAATTATATTTATATTAATATTTTTGGGTTGTGGAACAAATCATCAGTTTTATTTCTTATGGGTCAATTTCGTTTTGATATACGAGTGCTTTGCTATGCAAGCACACTTTAACGAATTATGGAACAAATAATGCTCGCATCCAAAGTTTGACTGTAGTGGAAAGACAGATGTTTATGTATGTGCTTTCTTGGTGTTTGTTTGTTTGTTTGTTTGTTTGTTTATACTGGGTGTGTTCCCTACAGGCACACAGTGCAATGACTCTCGATCATGGCTACGTACAAGATGGTAAGCACACACATTCACACACATAGCCTCTCAGTAAGTTTATTCTCCCTGTGTCTCTGTAGTGGGCATGTCCTCTTCATATGTTTATTCTCTCTGACTCTCTGTAGACTCTCTGTAAGTTTATTCTCTCTGTGTCTCTGTAGTGTGCATGTCGTCTTCGTATGTTTATTCTCTCTAACTCTCTGTAGAGGCATATCCCGTCACAGAGACTCGATTCCCGTCTCTGTGTGCATGGAGTTTGCATGTTCTCCCCGTGCTTGGTGGGTTTCCTCCGGGTACTCCGGTTTCTTCCCACAGTCCAAAGATATGCAGGTTAGGCTAATTGGTGTTCCCAAATTGACCATAGTGTATGAATGAGTGTGTGTGTGTGCGTATGAGTGTGTGCCCTGCGTTGGATTGGCACTCTGTCCAGGGTGTACCCTGCCTTGTGCCCTAAGCCTCCTGGGATAGGCTCCAGGTCCCCGCGACCCTGGATAAAGGATAAAGCGGTACAGAAGATGAATGAATGAATGAATGTATGTGTGAGAAAAATGTGTCTAGATAATAATGAGATGAATGAATGAATGATGAATGAAATGTCTGATGGATGAGCAAGCCAAGGATGACGGCGACAGTGGCAAGGAAAAACTCCCTGAGATGGCAATAGGAAGAAACCTTGAGAGGAACCAGACTCAATCAGGGAACCCATCCTCATTTGATACAGATAGAGATGATATAACATCATGTGTGTTATGCAGCTGAAAGTTCAATATAACAGAAGTTCTTTAAATTACCATGAAGTTCATTTCAGCATAGGGATGAGTCAGTAGGTGCAAAGGGCAGATGGGGTCTGGATCACTGGAAGCACAGGAACAGCATGTGTAGCTCCAACCATCATAAAGCTGAATCCAGCTGGAGCTGGTCCTTCTCTGGATGCCTCAGGATCCTTGCAGGGTCGGCCTTTGTCTACTGAAGCTGGCAAAATCTCCAGATGCCTCGGCATGGGTAGAAAAATACAGAACAGATGGGGAGAATTAGCGTAGTTGCCATTCAGGATAGGTGTACTGGAGTATGAGGTTATGGGATGAGTTATGTGTATGCCAGATTATGAGGTTATGGGATGAGTTTTGTGTATGCCAGATTATGAGGTTATGGGATGAGTTACGTGAATGCCAGATTAAAAAGATGCGTCTTGAGTCTACTTTTGAACTGGGAAACCGTGTCTGCTCCCCGAACACTGTCTGGAAGGCTACTCCAAAGCTTTGGAGCTAAATATGAAAATGCCCTACACCCTTTTGTAGATTTTGAAATTCTGTGAACTAAGTCCTGAGTTTTGTGATCTTAAGGCGTGTGGTGGGTTGTAGCGTATCAGAAGACTGGTTAGGTATGTGGGAGCTAAACCATTTAAAGCCTTGTATGTAAGTAATACTATTTTGTAATTTATTCTAAACTGAACAGGTAGCCAGTGCAGGGATGATAATATTGGGGTTATATGATCAAATTTTCTTGATCTAGTGAGAACCCTGGCGGCTGCATTTTGGACTAACTGAAGCTTGTTTATTGAGGATGCAGGACAACCACCTAGTAATGCATTACAATAGTCCAGTCTGGAGGTCATGAATGCATGAACTAGCTTTTCTGCATCAGATACGGATAAGATGCTCATAAGCTTGGCAATATTTCTAAGATGGAAAAAGGCTATTTTTGTGATATTGGAAATATGATTTTCAAAGGACAAGCTACTGTCTAATATTATGCCCAGGTCTGTTACTGTTGAGCTGGTAGTAACAGTACATCCTTCTAAACTCAGGCTGAATTGTGAAAGCTGTTTTGTACTGGGCCAATAAGTAATATCTCTGTCTTATCTATTGGTCATCCAATCTTTCATGTCCTGGACACACTCAGTTAGTCTAGACAACTTAGGTATTTCGTCTGGTTTAGTTGTGATATATAATTGGGTATCATCAGCATGACAATGGAAACTAATGTATTCTAATGATGTTACCCAAGGGAAGCATGTATATTGAGAACAGCAGAGGTCCTAAAACAACAACAAGGATGTGTCCCCTCTTTATTCTCTCTGGGTCTCTGTAGAAAGCGTGTCCTCTCTGTTTGTTTATTCTCTCTGCATCTCTGTACAGGGTGTGTCCTCTATGTAAGTTTATTCTCTAGTCTGTCTGTAGAGGGCGTGTCCTCTCTGTACTGTATGTTTATTCTCTCTGTAGAGGACATGTCCTCTCTGTATCTTTATTCTCTCTGCGTCTTTGTAGAGGGAGTGTCCTCTCTGTAAGTTTATTCTCTCCATCTCTCTGTAGAGGGCAATGTCTACGCTGTAAGTTTATTCTCTCTGTCTTTGTGTAGAAGGTGTATCCTCTCTGTAAATTTATTCTCTTTGTCTCTCTGTAGAGGGTGTGTCCTCTCTGTATGTTTACTCTGACCTTCCTGTTGATGCTCTCCCTCTGGATCCTGATGTCCATGAACCATATGTGCCAGAGATGGCCTTTGACCCCCGACATGTTTACCCAGAACCGCTTTAAAAGTACAGTGAGAACACACACACGCACATACATGTGCATGCACACACACACACACACACACATACACACACACACACACAAAATGTCTCCACATAATCAGCATTATGTTTTTTGGTAATAACTAAGCTAATAACTAATACCTTGTTTTATTATTTAGACTGAATCAGTAAGCAGGAGGGTGATGGACACATGATCATGAAGCCTGAGGACCTGTGGAGAAATGAAGGCGACATTGTGGAGAGATTTGGGGACATATGAATAAAAAAAACAAACACTTAAAATATACAACCAAAAATATTAGCCAGTGGATAATCAATGGTGGAACTTGAAAACATGGAGGGGGAGCTTAAGGACATGTGATTGGGGCTTCAGAATATGTGATTGGGGCTTAAGCACAAGCTGAGGTCAAAATTTGGTAATATGGAAGCAGGGCGTGTTGATTGCTGGAGTAAGTGCTTGTGGTAAAATGAGTGGGGCTTGAGAGCTTAAGATCATGTGAGCAGGGATTAAAGGGGGAGTTACAGATCCTGGAAAAACTTTGGTAATATTAGAACCCACCCCCGCCCCCCGATTTATGGTTGTGAAAAAAACTAACGAAATAAAAAGAAAAACAATATTATTATTATTAACTGTCAAGCAGGAACAGAGCAAACGGTTCACCACTTTCATGTCTTTGAGCTCATGGAGGTCACTCTACTGATGAACTGTGACTCGGGAGAGCGCTCACTCGGTTAGACTCACAGTGACTCCTGGAGCTCGGCATCCCACCATAAAATAACAGAATTTTGGAGCTCTCTTTCTGGCTGACTTACAGGCCTGGGGTAAACCAGGTAAAAGAGGCAGACTCTCTGTTTAGTTAGCTGAAACGAATCACCTGCAGGGGTTCCTGGAGCTCATCACACAGGTGTAAATATCCCACTGGTCACATATTTAAATGCTCTGGAATAGCCAAAGTTTACATGGCCCTTACTTCATCCATTACTGATTTAAGGACATGTGGGGTGGAGTTGAAGGACATGTGGGTGGAGCTTAAGCACATGTAGAGGTGGAACATGGGGGTGGAGATTGACAACATGGGGATGGAGTTACGGCCGTGTGGGGGGTGGGGCTTGATGACATATGGGTGGAGCTTAATCTTGTTTCAAGGTCGAGCTTCATGGCATGTGGGTGGAGCTTGAACACAGAAGGCAGAGCCTGAGGAATATGGAGAACTGAAGAGTTTCCCTTTCTGTTTGTTAATGATACTGTACTGTTCCTCTAAGAGAAGAAAAACTACTGCTGGAATCTGCATGTGTTTACGTAATGAACAGATTTTATATGATGGCACCTGTAGTGTCTGTTCTGTCTCTGTGATTCTATTTGTGTGTGAGTGTGAGTTCAGCTCTCAGTCAGAAGATTTTGGAAAAACAAGTCTCTGAATCAGTCTGTGCCCAGCATTACTTTACTGTGATCACTTCTTCAGGAATTTCACATTACATAAATAAATGTAGCATCGTTAGTCTGGAGAAGATCAGTCTTTAATGGTGTCCATGAGGGGATGGGCATCAATTCATGTTTTCCATCAGGATTTTTTCTGACTGATAATAAAAACCACCAGAATCCATTAGTTACATTAATCCACTAGTAGAGTCCACTAGAAACACATTTATTAAATCATTAAAGATCTTCAGCGGGGATTCAGCCCTGGTGTGAAGAGGGCTTCATGAAAAATAAATAAATTAATTAATTTTAAAAAGTTCAGTAAAGCTAGCTAGTATGAGACTGCTTGTTTTAAATAAGCTTGAAAAAGCTAATTATCCAGTGAGCTAAAAAAAAAAAAAGCTAATTAACTTGCTAGCTCTAAGGCATTAGCTAGCTAGCTTTAAAACAGCAGCTGTAGTTTTTGAAGTAAACAGTGTGTGTGTGTGTGTGTGTGTATGACAGTACTGTGACTGAATGAGGCTTTGAGTTAATCTTAGAATTAAACACCGCTGCAGTGTTCCATGGTGTTTAATGTGTTCCTGTCTGAAAACAGGAAGCTGTAAAGCACATAACAGTCTGATCTGAGAAACAAACTACTTATTTTATACACATGGTGAAAATTTTATAATAAAGAGTGAATTAAAAAATTCCAAACACATTTGTTCTGTATTTATTTATTTATTTATTTATTTATTTAATCTGCTTCTGTGTCATTACAAAAAATAACTGCAATGTTCCAGTGTGTGTGTGTTTTTTTTAAATTTTTTTTTTACATGTGCAGTACATATACGGTACATTCAGTACTGCAGTTCATATAATATACAGTATAAATATACAGTACCCCAGATAGCACAAGTACGTTGCGGAGTCGTCTGCTAAAGAGCGTATCATCTGGTAAACATTGTGTTCGTTTTTTTATAGTCGTATTTTGATCGTATGTAGATCGCCTGTTTGAGCTGTCGTCTTTACATCTATACGACGTATCTTTATCATCCGAAATTTGCTGGTATGTGGACGGGAAGCTGCAGCATCAGCTATGACTTGAATGATTTAAGGGGAAATACGTGAATTTATAATTTTTTTAAACGTTTGGCGGGCGTGTGGAAAAGGTAAGCAGGAATTAATTCCCATCTTTCTAAATAGAAACGAAATATTGAACATAAATGTCACCTACTGTTTAGCGATGTTTAGTCACGTTATTTTGGTTTAAGCGATTTCTTGCATTTTTAATCACACTTAAAATACAGACGGTTATACTGTATGCGCGTGCTTAATCTGTGGTTCGGTTCTGGTTTTGGTCTGTTCTCATGAGTTGTGAAGCGAGAGGAACAAAGTACAAATATTGTTCATTTGTTAAATTAAGTATCATGAATTTTAATTGAATATCTATCTCTATATTTTTTCACAGCAGTTTGTGACTGAAAAGTTTCGTGTCTGCATCTGACTTATGACTAACGGTCATATTTAAAAGTCATAACGTACAGTTATAAAGTACAAAACGTTTCTGTTGGTGTTTAATTTTTTATCTATGATTAATACTTATTTGTGGTGTTTTATGTTTTGTACATCTTTTCAAATTGAGACCTCATTTGTAAATTGCTGCTGGTGTAAAACAGGGTTTTTATTAAATATAAAATAAAAATCTCTGTTTTATCCCGTTTGTCTTATGCTTCCTTCCTTCACAGAATTCTGTTGACCATGGATAATTATAATTAACCGAGGGTATTTAATTAAAATAATGGGAGGGGGGTGTTTTAATAAAACGACGTCTTGGGACTTATGGTTATGTCGGAGTGTGTTGTGTTGTTCCATGATGATGCTCCTCTCAGTTACACTGGACCTGTTTCTCTGTAATTTCTCAGACAGAATGTTTCTGTAGAGTACAATTTCACTCTACTGCTCTATCATCAGTAGAGATCAGTGAGACAATACCAGTAGCAGCCACATAAGCCCAAGCTGTGCGTTTCACTTATCAACTCGTATCTTCTTTCCTCTCTACATTTGGCCTTTCCTTCGCTTTGGTAGAGCTTCATTTCAGTTCTAGAAGGTTTGTGGATCACCTCTGTATTTCTGTTAGTTCCAGTCTGACCTTCTGACTGTCACTGCTTTTCTATCAGTAAAGAACAAATAGTGTGGAGTGAGACCTGTTAATCAATGACCAACACTAAAGTTTTTAAAGTTCTATAGTTAAATAAATAGTATAGCTGAATAGTTACATATTTGTTAATACAAATGATAAGGATAAGTGGAAGTTGTACAGATGTTCATCTGGAGACAAACCACAAAGTATTAGCTCAATGGAAGGGCAGAGATGGAGGGACAGAGAGACATAGAGAATGAGAAAAAGAGCGTGAGAGAGTTAGCATAGTAATATAAGACCCAAGAAGAGACAGGGAGGAAGTAGCATGGATTATTTAACACATTAACATCACATCAATGAGGAAGAGATGAGAATTCATTTATTTTATATCAAAATCCCTTAAAACACAGTCATGGGAAATGCTATGCAGCTCACTGAAACCTTTAAACCTTTCAGAAGGTGAAGTTCTTTGAGACTTTATGATTTGATCATTATGGATAAATTGATAAAGCTATATGTTTAGAAAAATTCATTTAATCAAAATTCAAATTCAAAATTGTGAATTTGTTTACATGCAGGTGCAGATAAAAGAGGGGATGTTAGGTTTTAGATCAGTGTGTGTAAGTGTGTGTGAGCATGCAAACATGTTTAGAGGTGATATTACGGGCAATTTAGGAACGCCAATGTAGCGTAATCTGCATGTCTTTGGATGGTGGGAGGAAACCTACAATGCATGGGGAGAACATGCAAACTCCATGCACACAGAGCCGAGGCGGAAATCGAACCCATGGAGGTGCAAGGCGACAGTGCTAGCCACTATGCCATCATGCCACCTAAATCTATTTTTTGGTTTACTAAATCTAATAAAGGTAATTGTAGATGCAGTCACGTTATTTCACTAGTTTTGACGCGTAGCTTTGGTTTGAAGTTTCACTCACACAACAGAAGTCCGATCTCTTTGTCTCTTGTAGTTTATTTTGTCAGCATCAAAGAATCAACACTTCATACAGTCGTCTTGAGTAAATCCACTGTGATTACAACACCAGTTGCTGTATCTTATAAATTTCTTACGCATATAGCAACACTTTTGTTGTATATATCTGCTTACGGGGAGCTTACGGTCAAAGGCTTGTTTTTCCGTAGCCTTCCGCATCTAAACTGACACTTTCTATCATGCAATAGTCATACAAATACAGTACATGTCATAGTGGAATAACATGACAGACCAACTTACAATTGTCAAAATGGATGCTTAACTAACACATTCAGAGCTTATGGCTCATGTAATAAACTTAATGCTTAATGCTTTACTAATGAACAGAATAAGATAGAATAAATGAAATAAAACAGATAAAATAAAATAAACACAACAACAAATTCATAACAAGTATGATATGGCTCTTACATTCCAGCCCCTAATTGACAGGCATGGAGACTGACAATTACAATTTATTATAATTTTTTTTTATAAAGCCATGAAATCAAACATTCTTAACCTTCTATGATGTTTTAAATCTTTTAAATGAATAATATTTATCTCAGGTGTTTATATTTGCATATCAAATTTCATAACAGATTATAACACATTTAACAGTCCATTTCACATATGAGGCACAGCTTGTCAATGGGTCTTTCCAGGGTGTTGCTCTTAGTTTTGACTAACACACGTCTCACAAGTCCCCTTTTATCGGGGAGCACTTTCGTGATTCGTCCGATAACCGATGAATTTCTTGGAGAAGACTCATCAATTATTAAAACTAGAGGTCGAGAGGTTTTTTCTCTCTTGAAACCATTTTTGATGTTCCTGGAGCAAGGGCAAGTATTCACGCACCCATCGCTTCCAGAGCAGGTCTGATAGATACTGAATCTGCTTCCACCTGCGACGTGCATAGATGTCTTCCTTTTTGAAAAATCCAGGGGGCAGGTTTGGCTGTTTTTTCATCAGCAGCAGGTGGTTTGGTGTCAAAGGTTCTAGTTTGGACGAGCAGCTGTTTCTTTTTACAGATGCCTTTTGTTTTTGCTGTGTGGGAATTCCCTGTTTGAATTCTGCTGCTGCTTTACCCTTTTGCAACGTGAGAATTTCTTCCTTAAAATTTTGTCTTTGAGTGAACTTTGAGCTGTTGGAGACTTGTGCTTTTCTGTCTTTGGCTTATCTACTTGTGTTTTGACCCTTTCTGTTTTTTGTTTGAGCATGTCTCTGATGTGAAGGATCAAGGCAATGGATCTTTTTAACTTGTGCCAATCGGAGTGATAATTAATTAGTTTGCTCACTGCGTCTGTGCTTTCTGTAATGCTCACAATGTTCACTGAAGCTGAGAGCTTAATTTCATCATCATTTTCTTTCATTGACGTGTCATAAATGTTCTCAGGCCATTTGCACTCTGCTTCTTTGAGAAAGGAGGCACCATGGATCCAGTCGACGTTTTTCATAAACTTTTCACAGGATACCCTCCTGGATGCAGAATCAGCTGGGTTTTTTGAGGTATACCTTATAATGGAGTAATACCTCCATTGCTGTGACTTGGTTGACTCTCTTATAATGGCGATTCTGTTGGCCACAAAGGTTTTAAAACGAAGTGTTTCATTATCAATGTATCTCAAAACAGTTGTACTGTCAGTCCAAAACATAGAATCCAGCAATTTCAATTCTAGCTGTTCTTTCAACATTTTGTAATTTTTTACAGCGACCATTGCCGCAGTCAGTTCCATTCGTGGAATGGTGGTTTGTTTCAGGGGTGCTACACGGGACTTCCCCATCATGAATGCACAATGTGTAAGTCCATCAGCAGTTATTAACCTGAGGTATGAGACAACTCCGTATCCCATTTCACTTGCACCCGAGAAGTGGTGGAGTTGTGCTGTAGCTGTAACTCCGAAGTCGGCTGGTTTTATGCATCTTGCTATGCTGAACTCGGACAGTTGGTGCAGCTCTTGCAGCCAGGTTTTCCATGCCTTTGCAAACTGCTCGGGAATGTCATCATCCCAGGCTAGTTTTTCTTTACATAACTGCTGCATTAGAATTTTAGCTGGCAGTATGACAGGTGCAAGAAGGCCTAAGGGGTCGTATTTTGAGGTAGTGATGGACAGGATTCCTCGTCTTGTCACAGGTCGTTCTTTTAAACTAATTTTAAACTTGAACATGTCTGAATCAATGCACCACAGCACCCCCAGCGCTCTCTCAAGGGGCAGTGCATCTTTACTCAAGTCTAAGTCTCTCATGTCTTTGATCATTTTGCTTTCGGGTATGGAAGTCAGTAGGGCATGGCTGTTGCTTGCCCACTTAGTGAGGTTGAACCCTCCACTTGCACAGAGGCTTGTGAGATCATTGTACAGGGCGACTGCTTGATCATAGGTTGCAACAGACTTCAGGCAGTCGTCGACGTAAAAGTTTTTACGTACTGTTTTAACTGCCACAGCAGATGCGTTGCTGCAGTTTTCTTCCGCTGTCTTTCTGAGGGCGAAGTTAGCAACGCTAGGAGACGATTTTGCACCGACCAAGTGAACTACCATCTTGTATTCAACTAAATCTTGGTTCACGTCTCTGTTCGGCCACCATAGGAAGCGCAGCAGATCTGTGTCCTTCTCGGGGACTCTCACTTGATAGTACACTTGATAGTGGCGGAACTACCTTGGTCTATAAATGCATACACTTCTGCAATTTTGTCACCTTTCTTGGACTTTATTTTAACGGGTACAATGGGGAGGACGCAATTATCTCCAGCCCCAGTGAGCGCATTTGATTCGTGACTCACTGCAGGTGGTGTATTTTTTGTTTCACCTTCAGTTTCGTTTCCGTGGGCGCTTGTGGCTAACTGCGCCGTGTCTTGCACTGCTATGTGTAGCATACGAGGTTGTGGCTTTGAGCACAATGAACATGTTATTTTTCTGGCACAGTCTTTCCATAAATGACCCTTTCTTAAACATCCGAAACAGAATCTGTTTCTTTTTAAGAATTCTACTTTGTCTTTGTGTGTCTTATCATTAAATTTGAAGCAATCTTCTAAAATATGCTCCCCTTTGCAATGTGCGCACGGTTTAGTGAAGGCGCTGACAGGTAATGCACTGGCGTTCCCTTTTATAATCGAGTCTTTGTAATGTTTACCAACCTGTCTGACCTCGGTTGCGAAGCTGACCCTGGGTTTTCCTTGGCCCTTTTGTTTGGATCCTTGAAGGGATGTGTGACTGGGTTTTCTGCCGCTGGTTGCGGCGTCCAGGTCAGCGAAGGATGGGTCGGAGTACAGTCTGGCTTGTTGATTGATGACGTCCACCAGCTGGGCGAACTTGGCTCTTGTTCCGTGGAGCTCGTAGTGCTGGTGTGAGCGAAGCTTCCACCTGTCGAGTTAATTATGTTCCAAATCTGTAGAGTGTGCGCTGCATAGGTGCACGTTGCTGGATTCAGTGACTGCGCTCTCCTTCGCAGGCTGCGCTCAGCTGTTGCATGTTGAGTTGGAAAGGTGAGCGTGCGTGCTGCTCGGGCGCGCACTGCTCGGACGCGCGCTGCTCGATTCAATGAGTGCCATATAACCGGAGAGAGACGCGGGAAAGATGAAAGAGGTTGTGATTTTGGCGTTTTGATATTTGGTTGTGTATTCCGGTTTTGACTTTTTGCCTCCCATTGACTTTGATTATTGCTTTGTCCCTTTGGTTTGTTTGGTCTTTGTATATATTTGTAGATAATTTCATTGTTTTTGGTTTAGGGAGGTCAGAAGGTACCTGTATTTTTGTTTGTGTGTGTGTGTGTGTGTGTGTGTTTTTTGTTTTTTTTGCAGGTAATCTAGCTACTAAATATAAATACCATTTTGTTAATTTTTTTGGCCTGGGTCCATCCTGAATCTGATCCTCCTCCTGGTGTGTGTGTGTACAAACCTCATTATTTCATCAGTTAATGATTGGATCTAGTTCTTTCTGCCATATACCACCATTTCCATACAGTTATATATATTATAAATAGAACCCTGAACCATTCTTTTGCTGTATGACCCTAGACTGGGATGTAACACCATATTTAAGTGACCACTTTGACTTTCAAGCACAAGAAAGACAACAGCTTTATTATGCAAAGGTGTTCCTTCAGTTAAAAACAACTAGTTTGAGATTTATATCTGTTCATCTTTTTTGAACTACGAATGCCTCATCCCACCCCGCTGTTAAAAAAAATAAAAAAGTAACTCGGTAACTTTTACTCTGAGTACATTTTTTAATGAGCTACTTTTTACTTTTACTTGAGTAGATTTTTATAATGGTAACTTTACTTGTACTTAAGTAAAATTTCACTGAAGTAACAGTACTTGTACTTGAGTACAAAATTTTATTACTCTTTCCACCTCTGCTTGTGGCTCAGCCACCGCAACTTGTGACACTGCTGAGACTTCGTCGTTGTCCTCGTCGCTTAACATCATGAAGTAAAAAAAAAAAGGGAAAGTCTCTTTTGGTTTCGGCAAGAGCGGGCAGCGCCCTCTCAAATAAATGTCTTTCTCCCTCAATTAAATTTTTTTTAATGTTGAGAAAGCACATGTTAATATACTCACAAAATGAATATATTACAAGTTGATAAAATGATCTGCGGTAGCGGAAAAATTCGCCGAAAAAGGGACACTACACAATACAGTATTAGATTTCGAGTCTCTGTCCCTCCGCACACAGGCTGCGGCGCATGCACACACACACACACACACACACACACACACACACACACACACACTCTTCCCCTGAGCCCTCGGTAAACATCCAATCACCGTCGGTAATGCAAATGAGTCAAGACGTAGCAAGAGTGGATTGGAGAGAAGAGAGCTGGGGTCCGTTCTTCGTACGTCGCTTGACACATCCGAGATGGACTGACACATCTAAGATGAGATCATCGTGCTAATTACGCTCTGGCTAAGTTGGTTCTTCGAGCACACCTGTTGTTGATGATTAGTATAGCTGGATTGAGTTGTCTAGGATTATTGCGCGCTCGTGCGTTGGTTTAAAAGGCGATATGCATCGACAGTAGAAACACTGATCACAAGCCCTTCGATTGGTTGAAGAAATGGCAAAAGAGCGAGCTTAATTTATTTTGTAACGTGTTATGCGCTGAAATGCCCCCTCCCATGGATTGCCCCCCCTACATAATCACTATTAAAGATTATATTAGAACTTAAATTCATAGGTTAATGGTTTCCAAATTACATGAGACAATAAAATAAAATATGCAATATGAAAATAAATGTTGTATATGAAAAAAAAAAAAATATATATATATATTAGGGCTGCACGATATTAGGAAAAAATGCTATATGCGATATTGTTGTTGAATACAGCGATAACGATATTTCTTGCGATATAACATTTCCCTAGAGAAATGCATTTTTTTATTATTATTATTGCCGATTTTTTTTATTATTTATTTATATGTAATGATCATACTAACATAAACAGGTAATAGATATTCGTCTGATGTAATTAAATCTAATTCAGGCTAAAAAGAAACTATATGTCAAGGAAGTTGCAAATATTTAGACTTCAAAACACTATGAATGACTTAAAACCCTCAGCAGATATTCTGACTTCTGGTTTGCTGTTACTATAGACCTGCCAACACAATATGAATTACTTTCAAACATTACTTTTTATTTACTGTACATGTAACCATACACTCATCAATAGTGTCTTAAAACAAGAGCATCTTTTAAACAAAATATTCTCTTTGGCTTGCCTGTTTTTTTTAAATAAAAATAAATATTATTAAACAAAAATTAAATAAAAAAAATACTATTTGTCACATGCACGCACGCACACACACGCGCACGCACACACACACACACGCATGCACACACACACACGCACGCACACACACACTTGCTCCGCGACCGGCATTAGGACCGACCGACGCATGTCGGTTCAGATTGTTTACTTTCTGATTCGAGTGTGTGTTTATAGGACGCGGGTTAAATGTGTGTTTTTCCCTTGCTCCCCTTCTGTGAGAGTCCTTAAACTAATTTGCGTGGTTATCCTGCCTACTCGCTTGCTTCCGCGTTTGGGTTTACCGTCCACGCTACAATGCGCTAACGGCTAATCGCTAAGTCTTCTGATCATCTTCTGATCGTCTTCTGATCAGAATGAAGTATAAAGATATAAATAATATATATATATAAAAAGATATAAGCGGGTATAAACATAGTAAGGGCCCATCTGATTGGTCAAATTTGGACACACAAATGCTTGGCAAATAAAGTATTTATCGCAACTCTTTGGGATACGGTTATCGCGCATGCCATTATCGCGATAACGATATTTGTTCGATATATCGTGCAGCCCTAATATATATATATATATATATTTTTTTTTTCAAATACATGTATACTTTTATATTGGTTATTTTATAATAAAAATAATTTCGTCAAATTTCTCATTATAAAATTTTTTATTTTTATCATATATAAATATTTATTTGCATACTCATGACAAACCCCTGAAAAATAAATATGTTACAAAATAAACATTATACAACAATTTGTATTAATGGTCTTGATGGCTGTCTCGTGCCTAGAGTTTATTAATTCAATTCAATTCAATTTTATTTGTATAGCGCTTTTAACAATTGACATTGTCTCAAAACAGCTTTACATAATCAAAATAATTATTTAAGTTTGTATGGAATGTGAATGTGTATGAATCAAAATGGTCAGATAGTCCCTGGTGAGCAAGCTGAGGGTGACAGTGGCAAGGAAAAACTCCCTGAGATGGTAATAGGAATAAACCTTGAGTGGAACCAGACTCAACAGGGAACCTATCCTCATTTGGGTGAAACAGATAGCAGGAAATGATCTGCATTTATACAGTGTTAAGTGGCAGGCAGTTCAGCTATAATAGTTGATGTTAATTGATGTTAAAATGGAGTCTAGTAGTTATTGGAGACTCAGATAGACTTGTAGAAAGTTCCAGTCCTGAAGTATCGAATTGTCAAGTCCTTAGAGAAACAGCTGACAACACCAGTTGAGGCCAGAACCATCTTCTAAGAAGACAGAATCATCCCCAGACACCAGAATAATCCCAAAGAGATACACGGGGCATCCATGCGACGAGACCTCCAACCAGAAACGGGGCACCAGGATGGATCAGACAAGTCCGGAGGGCAGAGGGAGTCTGGATCACTGGCAGCTCAGGACTGACATGTGTAGCTCGACAGAGAGAGAGAGAGAAAGAGTGAAAGGGGGAGACAGTGGGAGAGAGGAAAGAGAATGAGGGGGAGAAAGAGAAGAAGAGGAGAGATGGCAGTTAGGTATGGTCACAGTCACATAATGTATAATGTGAATGTATATTTACTGTAGAGTGCAAGCAGGGACTCCGGCAGGACTAACAATGACAGCATAACTAAAAGGGAGAGCCAGAAGGAAACACAAACATGAGGGATCCCTGAGATGTAAAGCAAACAATCAGCTCACCGTCAACAAAGTTGAGTGAACAAATGAGAGTGAGGAAGACAGCATCTAAACATACCAGTTCACCATAATACTCTACGTCCATGAGTCCCCCAGATCTGCTCCTTTACCTATGCAAATCTAATTATAAAAATGCTTGGGTAAATAAATAGAATTTTAGCCTAGACTTAAACACTGAGACTGTGTCTGAGTCCCGAACACTATTTGGAAGACTATTCCATAATTTTGGGGCTTTGTAAGAAAAAGCTCTGCCCCCAGCTGTAGTTTTCATAATAAGCTGTACTGACAAGCAGCCTGCATCCTTTGATCGAAGTAGGCGTGGCGGATCGTAAGACACTAGCAGTTCGCTCAGATACTGCGGCGCGAGACCATTTAATGCTTTATATGTCAAGAGTAGTATTTTAAAATCAATGCGAAATTTCACAGGGAGCCAGTGTAGTGAAGATAGGATAGGGGTGATGTGCTCATATCTTCTGGTTCTAGTGAGGACTCTCGCTGCTGCATTCTGGACTAGCTGAAGCTTGTTTATGCACCTAACAGAACAACCAGACAGTAAGGCATTACAATAGTCCAACCTAGAAGTGATAAAAGCATGAACTAGTTTTTCTGCATCGTTTAGCGACAATATATTTCTTATCTTGGCAATATTTCTGAGGTGAAATAATGCTATCCTGGTGATATTATCTACATGAGCTTCAAATGAAAGGCTGGAATTTATAATCACTCCGAGGTCTTTTACTGTTGCACTTGATGGAACCAAAAGGCCATCTAAAGTTACGGTGTGATGTAAGATTTTACTTCTAGCTGTATGCGGTCCTATGACTAGAACTTCTGTCTTATCCGGATTAAGCAGAAGGAAGTTAATTAGCATCCAATTTCTTATGTCCTGCACACATTGCTCAACTTTAGTAAGATGTTTTTTCTCATCAGGTTTCGTTGAGAAGTATAACTGTGTGTCGTCAGCATAACAATGAAAACTAATACCATGCTTACGCATTAAGTTGCCCAGAGGAAGCATGTAAAGGGAAAAAAGCAGTGGGCCTAAAACTGAACCCTGCGGAACGCCAAACTCCACTAGAGAACATGCAGAATAATCACCATTTAAGTCTACATACTGATAACGATCGTTCAAATAGGATCTTTAATATTATAATAGTAATATCATATTTTATAAGAATAAACCTAGGAATTTATGTTCTAATATAATATTTGATAGCGATTATCCATGGCAGGGGGGCATATATGCAAGATACTTTTCTTTTCCCACGTGAGTCAGTCCGCGTCAGCGCTCTTTAACCAATCAGATGTGACCTCACCATTTCAACCAATCATAACCCGGCAGGAGCGCAGCCTTAATCCTGTTTACATGAAATAAACCTGCTACCGAGCAGGTTCAGGCTTACAGACATGTTGCTATGACAACAAGTGCAAGAAGCGCATCGAAGAACGAAACAATCCAAGTTCAGGACAAATCCACAACAACCAAAACCAGCTAACTGAGTTAGTGACGTACGAAGAACATACCCCTATTCATTTACTATAAAAAAAAAAAAAAAACACAATATGATCTGTTCTATAGCCCATCTGCTTTAACTTTTTTTTTTTTTATAATTCATAAGACAACCTTTCACACTCTAAAATAATATGACGCAAATGACATGATCCAAAATGTGTTCAAAAATGGCATGTTTATGTTCAAATACTGAACATGGGTATTCTGAAGTTGCACATGTGTATTTAAATCTAGAACACATAAGTTCAAACACAGAACACAGATGTCAGATATTGTGCACTTCATGTTATAATTACACTTAAAAACACAAAAATTATATAAAAACACAAAAATTACACAAAAACTCAAAAATCCGGATTAGAACTAAGGTACTCCACTGTAAAATAATATGTCTATTCAGTTTAAATAATACATCGGACGCGAAAGCTTTGTTTTTGACAGTTTTAGATTGAATTTGTATATATATTGTGCTAAAACAATATACCATTCTACCATTATTATGAAATTATACACATACACTTTTTCAAAATGTTTTACTAATCGCCTAAATGAGCCACATCTGCCACAAAAAAGCCACATCTGACTACAACATACACCGGATTTGCAATCTAAAAACTAGTTTAGAAGACCGATGTGCTATCAGTAGCGACACATAGGCGGCGCTGCGCAGAGTGACGTCGCAGTCTAGCGAGTGGTACTGAGCATGTGCAGTGATCAGCCTTTCCTGGATCCCGTTTTTTAAAGTGGAAGCACGAAACATTTATAGCTAATAAAAAGAAATTAGAAAGTTAGAAATGTGTTTATATTTGCGGTCTGCTGAAGTTACAAAGTATCCGTGGCAATTTTGTTTCATACAGAGAACATTTGTGTGTGATGTTACAAGGTGAGCACTGAGGTAAATAATAGGCATTAATATTCTAGAATGTTCTGTGGCAGTTAGATTCTAACGGACGCAGTTAGCTTGATTGTGAATCTATGTAATATATAGCTAACGTAGGTTTCGAAGCATAACTGCAACACCATCACCATGTATAATATATATGCACTGAGGAGTTCTGACCGTGAACACTAACATTCACTTGCAGAATATATATGTTCCATTGAATTTGAAAGAGTGGAAGAAGGAACTTTTCAGTGTAACTTATGTGGTTACTCTACACATTTATTTGAATAATTTCAGAAACACTATGTTAGAAGTCACAAAAATGACCCCCACGTTTCCATTGCCTGTTGCATTGATGCCTGTGCATACACAACAACAAAAAATGGCCTAATTACAAGGTTCTTGTATATTGATAGTATTATATTGGAGAAACCATTACCATTGTATTATAGATTGATATCAGGTGTGATATAACGTTCATAAGCTTTGCTCACCATCTAATAATACTACACAAAATATCTCAGACTATAGGCCATGCCAATCTGTAAAGTTTGGTATACCACACATACTTTAAAGAAAGTCGTTGCAGCATCATCATTAAATGATTTGAAGGAGAAAGGTGAGTCCAATATTATTTATTATTTATGCATTTCAATAATTTTTTTACTTACAATTTTGATATATTACTATTCATTGTAATTAATGTTATTGCTGTACTTGATTTTAGGTGCCAAAAAAAACTTGTCCTCCTTCCATGCACCCACACCATCGACCTGACAGTAGTGTTGGAAGAAGATGGGACTGTGATTGATGAAGATGAAATTCTTCTCTCACCTGAGCTGAGTGGTTCCACCCTGCTTCTCCTACTAGACTTGGACAGCAGCATCAAAGATGCCATCCACGCCTACCCAGAGTCCACTACAGACACTGCCAGAATCACTGCCTACCACTAGCACAACCACAGCTAGACAAGAATGCCCCAATACACCAAGAACACCAAAGACACCAAGTGATGCAGGCTCTCCAAGTGATTTACATTATGATTACCAGTAAGGAAAAAAAGCTAAGGATAGCATTAAATAAGCATTTGCTCACTTAATCATTAAGTAATTATCTGCCCACTTATAAAATTCTCCTGATTTCAGTTTGCCTCCAACAAGAGCCTATCTCAAAAAATAAGGCACATTCGCTGTGCGCTCAAAAAAAAAAGTCACAGCCTCAGCCTGGCAGCTCCAACGAAATCCACCTACCAAGAAAGATGTTTCAGGCCGCTTGACTTTGCGAATCAACAGCCAGAGGTCTTTTCCGCAGAGGATGTGGCGGGACATGTTGAACTGGGGAAAGAGTGTGAGTGGACAGAGCACCTTCCATATAAAGGCACTGCTGAAAAGCACTAGGCAGGATAGAGTAGAGATGCTGGTCAAAAGTTCAGAGGGGGGCATCTCAGCCATCACAAAAAAGTACCCTTGTCTGACAGATGGTCAATATGTGAGTATTTCTGTAAATTTATATGCAGTATTTAAGCCTTAATGATTAGTTATTAAGAATTGTGTATTATTTATGCTTAAAAACATACATATGTAATTGTAACATTAGTTAATATAAAACATATTTTGGTGGTGTAATCATTCATCTGTTTTACATATACTGTAGGTGTTGTTTGAGTTTGCATTGATGATGGGCAACGAAAGAGTTAGAAAAGTTGCTACAAAGGTGCTGCTGGCAGTGGAGGCCCTTGGAGGAATGACTCCCACATCACAAAATGTAAGTATTTGGTAGCTCGCATTTGGGGATTTCAGTGTCAAAGTTGCATTAATGATTATATACAGTGGCTTGCAAAAGTATGCGGCCCCCTTGAACCTTTACACATTTTGTCACATTACAGCCACAAACATGAACCAATTTTATTGGAATTCCACGTGAAAGACCAATACAAGGTGCTGTATATGTGAGAAGTGGAACGAAAATCATACATGATTCCAAACATTTTTTACAAATAAATAACTGAAAAGTGGGGTGTGCGTAATTATTCAGCCCCCTGAGTCAATACTTTGTAGAAGCACCTTTTGCTGCAATTACAGCTGCCAGTCTTTTAGGGTATGTCTTTACCAGCTTTGCACATCTAGAGAATGAAATTCTTGCCCATTCTTCTTTGCAAAACAGCTCCAGCTCAGTCAGATTAGATGGACAGCATTTGTGAACAGCAGTTTTCAGATATTGCCACAAATTCTTGGTTGGATTTAGATCTGGACTTTGACTGGGCCATTCTAACACATGGATATGTTTTGTTTTAAACCATTCCATTGTTGCCCTGGCTTTATGTTTAGGGTCGTTGTCCTGCTGGAAGGTGAACCTCCGCCCCAGTCTCAAGTCTTTTGCAGACTCCAAGAGGTTTTCTTCCAAGATTGGCCTGTATTTGGCTCCATCCATCTTCCCATCAACTCTGACCAGCTTCCCTGTCCCTGCTGAAGAGAAGCACCCCCAGAGCATGGTGCTGCCACCACCATATTCGACAGTGGGGATGGTGTGTTCAGAATGATGTGCAGTGTTAGTTTTCCGCCACACATAGCGTTTTGGCCAAAAAGTTCCATTTTGGTCTCATCTGACCAGAGCACCTTCTTCCACATGTTTGCTGTGTCCCCCACGTGGCTTGTGGCAAACTGCAAACGGGACTTCTTATGGTTTTCTGTTAACAATGGGTTTCTTCTTGCCACTCTTCCATAAAGGCCAACTTTGTGCAGTGCACGACTAATAGATGTCCTATGGACAGATTCCCCCACCTGAGCTGTAGATCTCTGCAACTCGTCCAGAGTCACCATGGGCCTCTTGGCTGCATTTCTGATCAGCGCTCTCCTTGTTCGGCCTGTGAGTTTATGTGGACGGCCTTGTCTTGGTAGGTTTACAGTTGTGCCATACTCCTTCCATTTCTGAATGATCGCTTGAACAATGCTCCGTGGGATGTTCAAGGCTTTGGAAATCTTTTTGTAGCCTAAGCCTGCTTTAAATTTCTCAATAACTTTTTGGTATATGTCTTTCACGTGGAGTTCCAATGAAATTGATTCATGTTTGTGGCTGTAATGTGACAAAATATGGAAAAGTTCAAGGGGGCCGAATACTTTTGCAAGCCACTGTATATATGAGTTTCACTCTTTGAATTGAATTACAGAAATAAATAAACTTTTCAATTATATTCTAATTTATTGAGATACACATGTAGGAACACCAACAATAACTTACAATGTTTTAACAATCAAATCAGTTTTGTTTTGGTTATTTGTTAGATTCTCTTGGGAGGAGAAATTACAGTCCGTAAAGAGGCCTGGTCCAGTATCAAAAACAACACCAAAGACTCTTTGTTTATGAAGGAGTTAGCAGTGGCGTTTTGGGGTACAAAAACATTGGGGGAAAGGAGCCTAACAGGGAAAGAGTGTCCTACTACAAAAAACCACCAGACAGCCTTTAACACCACAGAAACTCACAACATTAAAAAGTATGTCATCCTTGGTAGCAGATGCCACTTGCTGTTTGAAGGAAGCCAAAAGATTCTATACTATATTGTATGTCACAGTGTACAGACAAACAAGAATGCACACATGCACAAAAAAACTACAGTTATAGCAGTTTATCATCTTTTCTTTTGATGTATGGATTACTGTCAATACTCTTATAGACTGCAAACATTTTGATGCCAGATTTGGTACTAAGGTTATAATTTTTCTGTCTAACCAATCCTATTTGTTTAACATATCTTTTTAGTCTGCTTCAAAGAATGGCATCAAGACAAAAACATGAAGGAGCCAGACTGGGGAAAGCTGTACGTTACATTACAGAAAAAATAATGGACATTAACAAACAAAAAGTTGGGGTAAGTTGTTATTGTCATGTTTGTGTGCAGGAGACACATTAGGGTTGTGTTATCAGTAGGAGAAGCAATAGTGTGAACGTAACTGTGAATGTGTCCATGAGAGGTTTCTTTCATATTTTGTTAAGTTATTAATCTTTTGTCAAAACTTGTTGATTGTTAAGAAATCATATTGTTACAAATGTGCATATTTGACATATTGCTACATATTGTTACTGTTTATGTTGGCTAATAAAGTTGATTTTATAATGATTCTATTCTATATTTTATTTAATGATCTGAATATTGTCTTGTAAATAATGAGTTAGTAATGTACATGAAACAAAAGAAGCGTTGTAATATTTGCATGTATTCTGGCTTTTATACCATCCCAACATTTGATGCGGTAATGAACAGCCTACCATCAGACGCTGGTATTCTGGTGCTGGTATGCTGGTCACCCTGCTGATGCTGGTGGAAAAAACAGCATACTGTAGCTGGTGACCAGCTTGACCAGCATACTGTATGTTGTGTTTTGGTGCTGGTATACTTTCAGGCTGGTCTGAGGCAGTGGCGGTTCTACACTGAATTGCTCCCCGGACGAGACCCCCCCCCCCATTCCCCCCCCCCCCCCCCCCCCCCGATTTCTAATAATTGAATATCTATCTCTATATTTTTTCACAGCAGTTTGTGACTGAAAGTGTCCTTTTTTGTGGTGTTTTATGTTTTGTACATCTTTTCAAATTGAGACCTCATTTGTAAGTTGCTGTTATCTCGTTTATTTTATAAATTAATCAAATGTTTGCTTGGTGGGTTTCCTCCGGGTACTCCGGTTTCCTCCCACAGTCCAAAGATATGCAGGTTAGGCTAATTGGCGTTCCTAAATTGCCTGTAGCGTGTGATTGGGTGAGTGTGTATGTGTGTGCCCTGCGATGGATTGGCACCCTGTCCAGGGTGTACCCCGCCTAGTGCCCGAAGTCTCCTGGGATAGGCTCCAGGTCCCCGCGACCCTGAACACAGGATTAAGCGGTATAGAAAATGAATGAATGAATGAATGTTTGCTTTTTATAAAATGTATTTTTTATTTTAAAAAATAAACGAATCTGTGTTTTATTATTAGTTGAGAGTGTGGTTTATTTATTAATTACCATATTTGGTCATTGTAGCATGCATTTAGGGAGCATTATAGACGTGCCGAGGGTATTTAATAAAAATAATGGGAGGGGGTGTTTTAATAAAACGACGTCTATCCGACATCTAGCAGATGTATAAACATCTGATTAACATCGTCTAAAGAGCGGATCAGGGTCGTTTTAATCCATATTCGTCTTAAATACGTAGGCTAAGCATCGTTCTATGAGCAAACGCCCTTTTCCAGACATCTGCAAGACATCTGCCAGATGAAAAAGACGACGTCGCATAGACGTCTCCGCGACGTGTGTGTGCTATCTGGGTTATTTGAAGAAATCTGTTATTATGAATAAGTACAGTGATGGTGGCCTCAACTGTTGGTCATTACAACCTTGAATTACACCTTTAAGACTAATTGGATCAGGCAAGTGTCCTGTAAAAAATAAACTGTAAATTTCACGGTAATAAACTGGCAGCTGTGGTTGCCAGTAATTTACCATAAAGAAATACGGTAGCAACGTTATTGGTTGTACGGGATTGCACCCACTATACTGTATATTTTAAGGATTTTAATATTTTTTTTCTATAGTTTATAGCCGTCTAATTTACATGTTTATGTTTTTATAAAAACAGTCTAGGCTGTGCCCGCATGCAAGAGGGGCACTGCCCACCAGACCTGCAGGTGCATACCTTTCCTTCACTTTTTCCCTTCCTCCCTCCTTTAACCCTTTCCTTCCCTAAATTAAATTACCTCTTTTCCGCAAGACCTCACCTCATGTTCGTGTTTGTTGTTGCCCCCCTTGTACCAAACCCATTACAAAATACATGAACATATTTGACACCCCTGTGCAGTGTGCACTTAAAAACCGCAATGCAGGACAGAGAACATCAACAATTTTAACATGTGTGTGATAAAATCATATTTTTCTGTGTAAAGTTGTAATAAAAGCCCTGCCTTAATTGGCACCCTGTAGGGTGTACCCCACCTCGTGCTCTAAGTCTCCTGGGACAGGAGAATTTGATGGGTATAAACTGCTTTTATAACAACATAAACACGTTAATTAGGCAGTTATAAACTGTAAAAAAAAAAACTTTAAAAAAATTTAAAATATACAGCATAATGAGTGCAATCCCATACAATCAAAAACATTGCTATCATATTTTTTACGGTACACTTCTGGCAACCACAGCTCCTGTTTTGTTACCATAAAATTTACGGTATATTATTTTTTTTACAGTGCAATAACGGTGCTACCGTATTTTTTACTGTAAATTTCTGGCAACCACAGCTGCCGTTTTTTTTACCGTAAAATTAACGATGTATTTTTTTTACAATGCAGTCACCACACGCATCCCAGGCAGACCACACGGGGCATACATGCGTCCAGAGCTCCAACCAGGACAAGTCAGACAGGTCCATAGGGCAGAGGGGGTCTGGATCACTGGCAGCTCAGGAGCGAGATGTATAGTTAGAGAGACAGGTAGAGAGAAAGAGAGAGAGGGAGAGAGAGAGGAGAAGAGAGAGAAGAGGAGAGAGCAGAAAAGAAGGAGAGATGGCAGTTAGGTATGGTCACAGTCAAACAATGTATAATGTGAATATATAAATAATAAATAAAATATTCATTCATTCATTTCGTTATACCTTAGATAATGTAGCTCCAGTTAAAAGAAAAATTATTAGAGATAAGAAACTCGCTCCCTGTTATAACGATCACACGCGCACTTTAAAAACAGACCGCTCAGAAATTAGAAGGTAAATGGCGTCAAACTAAATTGTTAGTATTTCAAATAGCATGAAAGGAGAGCATCTTGAACTATAGGAAAGCTCTTAATGTAGCTAGATCAATGTATCTCTCCACTCTTATAGAAGAAAATAAAAATAATCCTAGATTTTTATTTAATACCGTAGCCAAATTAACCAGAAATGAGACGACTGCAGAAATTTCTACAACAACATCATGCAATAGTGAGGACTTCATGAACTTTTTAAATAATAAAATTGTAAATATTAAGCATAAAATTGAGGCTTTGAGACTGAACAATGTAATTGAAGCAGATGTTAATCTAGCCATGTCAGATCGGAACCTAGAATACTTTACTCCCCTTGAAGAGAATGAACTAATTTCACTCATCTCTTCTGCAAATTCATCAACCTGTATACTAGATCCTATACTGACACATTTTCTTAAACAGATAGTACCAGCAATAATAGAACCCCTGTTGAGAATAATTAATTCCTCACTCAGCATTGGTTATGTTCCAAAATCTTTTAAATTAGCAGTTATCAAACCAATAATTAAGAAACCTGACCTCGACCCCTGTCAGCTGTCCAATTACAGGCCAATATCAAACCTCCCATTCATCTCTAAGATTCTGGAAAATATAGTAGCGATAAGAAGATAACAAACTTATCGCTACTATATATACGCTAGATATGAACATAGCTAGCGGAGCAGCTATGCTCATATCTACATAAAAATGGCATACATGAACTGTATCAGTCAGGATTTAGGCCTCATCACAGCATAGAAACAGCACTTGTTAAAGTAGTAAATGACCTCCTATTGGCCTCTGATCAGGGTTGTGTAACTATGCTTGTATTACTTGACCTCAGTGCCGACTGATTGACACGACTGATCATAGTATTCTTCTTCACAGATTAGAAAATGTAGTAGGAATTAAGGGTTCAGCCCTCTCCCGGCTCAGATCGTATTTGACTGATCGTTATCAGTATGTAGACCTAAATGGTGATTATTCTGCATGTTCTCTAGTGGAGTTTGGCGTTTCTCAGGGTTCAGTTTTAGGCCCACTCCTTTTTTCCCTTTACATGCTTCCTCTGGGCAACATAATCCATAAGCATGGTATTAGTTTTCATTGTTATGCTGACGACACACAGTTATATGTCTCAGCAAAACCTGATGAGAAAACCCTGCTTACTAAAGTTCAGCAATGTGTGCAAGACATAAGAAACTGAAAGAAACTTAATTATAACTTCCTTCTGCTTAATCTGGATAAGACAGAAGTTCTAGTCATAGGACCGCATACAGCTAGGAGTAAAATTTTAGATCACACCGTAACTTTAGATGGCCTTCCTGTTCCATCAAGTGCAACAGTAAAAGACTTCGATGTGATTATAGATTCCAGCCTTTCATTTCAAGCTCATGTAGATAATATTACCAGGATAGCATTCTTTCACCTCTGAAATATTGCCAAGAAATATATTGTCGCTAAACAATGCAGAAAAACTAGTTCATGCTTTTTCACATCTAGGTTGGACTATTGTAATGCCTTACTGTCTGGTTGTTCAGCTAGGTGGATAAACAAGCTTCAGCTAGTCCAGAATGCAGCAGCGAGAGTCCTCACTAGAACCAGAAGATATAAGCACATCACCCTTATCTTATCTTCACTGCATTGGCTGCCTGTGAAATTTCGCATTGATTTTAAAATACTACTCTTGACATATAAAGCATTAAATGGTCTCGCGCCGCAGAATCTGTGCGAACTGCTAGTGTCTTACGATCCGCCACGCCTACTTCGATCAAAGGATGCAGGCTGCTTGTCAGTACCGCGTATTATGAAAACTATAGCTGGGGGAAGAGATTTTTCTTACAAAGTCCCAAAATTATGGAATAGTCTTCCAAATAGTGTTCAGGACTCAGTGTTTAAGTCTAGGCTAAAAAACTATTTATTTAGCCATGCATTTTTATAAATAGATTTGCCTTAGGTAAAGGAGCAGATCTGGGGGACTCATGGACGTAGAGCCTTGACCAGTTGTCATTACAGCGTCTCCAACTCATGCAGCTGCTCGGTTACTGACTGGTACCAAGCGGCGAGAGCATATAACTCCGGTGCTTGCCTCTCTTCATTGGCTTCCTGTTGCATACAGGATCCAATTTAAAGTCCTACTCCTTGAATTTAAATCTTTGAATGGTTTAGCTCCTTCTTATCTACAGTGGTGTGAAAAACTATTTGCCCCCTTCCTGATTTCTTATTCTTTTTGTATGTTTGTCACACTTAAATGTTTCTGCTCATCAAAAACCGTTAACTATTAGTCAAAGATGACATAATTGAACACAAAATGCAGTTTTTAAATGAAGGTTTACGTTATTAAGGGAGAAAAAAAACTCCAAATCTACATGGCCCTGTGTGAAAAAGTGATTGCCCCCCTTGTTAAAAAATAACTTAACTGTGGTTTATCACACCTGAGTTCAATTTCTGTAGTCACCCCCAGGCCTGATTACTGCCACACCTGTTTCAATCAAGAAATCACTTAAATAGGAGCTACCTGACACAGAGAAGTAGACCAAAAGCACCTCAAAAGCTAGACATCATGCCAAGATCCAAAGAAATTCAGGAACAAAAGTAATTGAGATCTATCAGTCTGGTAAAGGTTATAAAGCCATTTCTAAAGCTTTGGGACTCCAGCGAACCACAGTGAGAGCCATTATCCACAAATGGCAAAAACATGGAACGGTGGTGAACCTTCCCAGGAGTGGCCGACCGACCAAAATTACCCCAAGAGCGCAGAGACGACTCATCCGAGAGGCCACAAAAGACCCCAGGACAACATCTAAAGAACTGCAGGCCTCACTTGCCTCAATTAAGGTCAGTGTTCACGACTCCACCATAAGAAAGAGACTGGGCAAAAACGGCCTGCATGGCAGATTTCCAAGGCGCAAACCACTTTTAAGCAAAAAGAACATTAAGGCTCGTCTCAATTTTGCTAAAAAAACATCTCAATGATTGCCAAGGCTTTTGGGAAAATACCTTGTGGACCGACGAGACAAAAGTTGAACGTTTTGGAAGGTGCGTGTCCCGTTACATCTGGCGTAAAAGTAACACAGCATTTCAGAAAAAGAACATCATACCATCAGTAAAATATGGTGGTGGTAGTTTGATGGTCTGGGGTTGTTTTGCTGCTTCAGGACCTGGAAGGCTTGCTGTGATGGATGGAACCATGAATTCTACTGTCTACCAAAAAATCCTGAAGGAGAATGTCCGGCCATCTGTTCATCAACTCAAGCTGAAGCGATCTTGGGTGCTGCAGCAGGACAATGACCCAAAACACACCAGCAAATCCACCTCTGAATGGCTGAAGAAAAACTAAATGAAGACTTTGGAGTGGCCTAGTCAAAGTCCTGACCTGAATCCTATTGAGATGTTGTGGCATGACCTTAAAAAGGCGGTTCATGCTAGAAAACCCTCAAATAAAGCTGAATTGCAACAATTCTGCAAAGATGAGTGGGCCAAAATTCCTCCAGAGCGCTGTAAAAGACTCGTTGCAAGTTATCACAAACGCTTGATTGCAGTTATTGCTGCTAAGGGTGGCCCAACCAGTTATTAGGTTCAGGGGGCAATTACTTTTTCACACAGGGCCATGTAGGTTTGGATTTTTTTTCTCCCTAAATAATAAAACCCCTCATTTAAAAACTGCATTTTGTGTTTACTTGTGTTATCTTTGACTAATAGTTAAATGTGTTTGATGATCAGAAACATTTTGTGTGACAAACATGCAAAAGAATAAGAAATCAGGAGGGGGGCAAATAGTTTTTCACACCACTGTATATGAGCTGTTGTCTATGCATACTCCAGCCAGAACCATGAGATCCAGCACTCAGCTCATTTTAACCATTCCAAGAACAAAGTTAAAAACCAGAGGGGACAGAGCATTTGCTGTGGCAGGCCCCAGACTTTGGAATAGCCTGCCTCTGAATGTCAGATCTGGAGCATTGGAGCATTTTAAATCATTATTAAAAACACACTTTTATGGACTGGCTTTTAGCACAGGTTGACTTGGATGTTTTTATCTATTTTATTTTATTTTATTTTAACTGCTTCTAGTTTTACCTACCTAGTTTTACCTGCCTTAAATGTAGAATTTTATTGTGTGGATTATGTGTTTTTTTTTTATTATTTATTCTCTGCGTGTATGTCATGTTTTTTCCCCTTACTGTGTCTGTGTCGGGCGTGTTTTCGTGGCATGATCGCGGAGGCGAGCTGACGGTTTCACAAAAAGTCCTTTATTTTGGTTCAAACAAAACATAAACAACTCTAGGCACTCCAACACAAACTAAACAATACTGAGCAGTTGCTAGACGCCTGACTGGAGTCCAGCCAGGCTATTTATAACTAAACATAAACTATCATCAAATTAACTTCCCTCGGTTCAGGTGAGCTTCTACGCCACCTGACCGAGGTGCAAACTGGGAAATGAAGTAAAACTCGAACTAAACAAAACTCCAACTCAAAAACATACACGGGCGTTAGGCGCCCTCTAGGGGTTAACCGTTACATCACCCCCCCTCCAAAAAATGCTCCTCCGGAGCATCACCGGAGGCCCCGGACACCCTACCCAATGTTCTACCTTACGCCTCCTGTCCAGGAGGCTGGGTGACGGGGCTGGAGACGTGCTCGGCGGCTGCCGACGCGCTGGAGACGTGCTCGCCGGCTGAGGACGCGCTGGAGACGTGCTCGCCGGCTGCCGACGCGCTGGAGACGTGCTCGCCGGCTGCCGACGCGCTGGAGACGTGCTCGCCGGCTGCCGACGCGCTGGAGACGTGCTCACCGGCTGCAGAGCTGGAAGCGTGCTCGGCGGCTGCAGAGCTGGAAGCGTGCTCGGCGGCTGCAGAGCTGGATCTGAGTCCTCGAAGCCGGGAGGCGGCGGTAGAACGGGTGCGTCGGTCAGCGGCTGCTGACACGCTGGCTCGCTGTCCTCGAAGCCGAGAGGCGGCGGCAGAACGGGTGCGTCGGTCAGCGGCTGCTGACACGCTGGCTCGCTGTCCTCGAAGTCTGCAGGCGGTGGTAGAACGGGTGCTTCGGACAGCTGCTGCTGACACGCTAGCGCGCTGTCCTCGAAGCCGAGAGGCGGCGGCAGAACGGGTGCATCGGACAGCGGCTGCTGACATGCTAGCGCGCTGTCCTCGAAGTCTGGAGGTGGCGGCAGAACGGGTGCGTCGGACAGCTGCTGCTGACACGCTAGCGTGCTGTCCTCGAAGTCTGGAGGCGGCGGTAGAACGGGTGCGTCGGACAGCTGCTGCTGACACGCTAGCGCGCTGTCCTCGAAGTCTGGAGGAGTCGGAAGAATGACGCTTTCCCGCTGCGGCGCGTAATTCTCTGCGCCGATCCCAGGCAGTGGCAGAATGGGGAGCATGTCGTCCGGGTCTGAGAGAGGGAGGACCTCTGGGACTACAGCCTGGCTCTCCCGAACCTGGACGAGCAACTGTTGGAGCCGCACCACCTGCTCCCGCAGGTCTCCGATGCGCTCCTCGTTGTCCTCCGCCCACTGCCTGTAGCACTCTCCCATCTCTCCCTCGGCTGTCACACCCCTCCAGGGCGTGCGCCGGACGGCGAACCCGCTGCCTTTCCAGCCATGTCCTGCCATCCTCTCACTCTCCGTCACGTTCTCCTCCTCCATCTCCGCCCCCTCGGCGTACCTGGAATTATCCTGGCTCTGCCAGAACTCAGTCTCGCCGTGCTCCTCGCTGTCCTCCAGCAGCCCCTCCTGCTCCACCAGCAAGCTGTATTCCCAGCTGCGGTACATCTCTTCCTCGTCGTCTTCCAGCCCGCTGTAAATCCAGCCGCCAAACTTCTCTTCTTCGCTGTCTTTCCGCCTTTCCGCCAGCTCGGGCGAGATCGTACCAGCGCCCCCCAAAAAATTGTTCAGGGGGAAAACCTCCGCCATGCCACTTGGTAGGTCTAGCAATCTGTCATGCTTTTTCCCCTTACTGTGTCTGTGTCGGGCGTGTTTTCATGGCATGATCGCGGAGGCGAGCTGACGGTTTCACAAAAAGTCCTTTATTTTGATTCAAACAAAACATAAACAACTCTAGGCACTCCAACACAAACTAAACAATACTGAGCAGTTGCTAGACGCCTGACTGGAGTCCAGCCAGGCTATTTATAACTAAACATAAACTATCATCAAATTAACTTCCCTCGGTTCAGGTGAGCTTCTACGTCACCTGACCGAGGTGCAAACTGGGAAATGAAGTAAAACTCGAACTAAACAAAACTCCAACTCAAAAACATACACGGGCGTTAGGCGCCCTCTAGGGGTTAACCGTTACAGTGTATAGCACTTTGGGCAACAAACTGTTGTAAATGTGCTATATAAATAAACTTGACCTTGACCTTGTTCATGCACCTAGTTGAACAACCAGACAGTAAGACGTTACAGTAGTTCAACCTAGGGGCTGATAAATGCATGAACTAGTTTTTTTATACATCGTTTTATGCATCATTTAGTATCAATATATTACTTATCTTCCCACATCTTTTCTCAAAAATGTGTTTAACTGTCTAGAGGCATATCTTTTACAAGTGGTAAACACCTCGCTTATCTCTGGGATTTTTCCGAACTCTCTGAAAACATCAGTTGTAAAGCCACTTCAGAAAAAGAGCAATCTTGATAATACGATATTGAATAATTACAGACCAATATCAAATCTTCCTTTTATACTGTAGGCAAGATTATTGAAAAGGCAGTTTTAAATCAGCTGAGCAACTTAAACTCAAATGAATAACTGGACAGTTTTCAATCTGGTTTCCGAGCACATCATAGTACAGAGACAGCGCTAATAAAGATTCGTTTAAATTGTGATTCTGGTAATATCAGTGCTGGTACTGCTAATGGTACAGATAATGAGAAAGAACCAAATTGCCCATCACAGCTATGCTGATGATTAGGGTTGGGTATCGTTTGGTTTTACTACAGGTGTCAAATCGATACTTTTAAAACCGTACCAGTGCCAAAACTTTACAAAAGCCACAAAAATAATAGTGGATGATTCAAGAATACATTTTTATTGAACAAAAAATTTAATGCTTAAAATTGAACAATATATTAAAAGTTTAAGGTATATATGAATAACAACAACAAAACATAAGCCACCTAACCCAACTACACCTAACTAAACCGCTTCAAATTTGAGCAATTCTTTGACAGAAATATCACCATAGTACTAGCTGGAAAGCCAATTATAAACAGAATCCATGTTACATTAGTATTTTACAAATCGTTTGACCATTTGTTAGAATGAATGCAAGATTTGCATTTTGCAATTAACATTACATTAACCTACTACTAACCTGCCGCGGACTCCTTTTTGCTACGGTTGGTATGACTGGGGCTGGGTCATCCACACCGATAGTGCCAGCTGTTGTCCGCAAGCTGTCAAACACAGTGCATCCCTCTGCTTTTAAGTTTATTCCGTTTGCCCTCAAATGTTTCATTAGATTTGATGTGTTTCCTACATTCAACCGCTGTAAAACATTTGCTGAACGTCGCGGTGTCGAAATCCTTTTTTGTGAAATATAGTCACACTTTCGACCATTTAGTAGGACAGTTCCAACACTGGATCACAAAAGTGGCAAAATACAACAAATAAAATCTTTCTAAAACAACAATATAATAAAAAGTCAAAATTCAACTACAGATGTGGCCATTAAGAATGCTTCACATTCTTAAAGTGTTTCAGAGAATATCTAACAGAATAGATGTTTTGACTGAATGGACTGTTGTGCATGTGATGACTTGCACCATGAAATCATTCATGTGTGGTTTAAAAACTAGTACTATTTTGGGGGCTGCAGGATTTTTATCAGGTGCCGGTCCTCTCTGTTATCCATTCACCTTGGAAAACTTCTAAAGTTAAATTTGTAGTATAACTCAAACTTAACACCGAAGCTCCTAGCTCATGTCATATTGCATAAATATATATTGCTCATATTTTTATGCAATATAACACTCGAGGTCATGATGATATACTGAAAATCAGCATAGCTGTGATGTGGTCGTGATGAAGAGCGCGCAGCCCGAGTACTGAAGAGGCCGTTATATTGGGCACAAAAGCAAATTAATATAAATAACTGCTTGAATGTTGTTGAGGGTCTCAGCAACATTCTAGAGGAAGATGAATCCATCGGTTGGTCTTATCAAACAATAGAACACTTCTAATTCTGATTGGAAGGAAAAGCAGCAGTCTTAGCTGGCCTGTGAATATCAGATTAGTTAACAGGATTAGGGGCAATTAGAAAAATGAGCTCCGTAGTCATTCACGTCTTATTTCTGCCCCTTTCCAAAGGAGAAATCTGTTAAAATCCAAAACAGCACCACCTGGTGGCAGGACAAGATTTTGATGCCAAGATCATGAAATAAACCGCTAAACCCCGATCACTAAGTTGTAGCCTCGTCTCGTTTAATTGCAAATGTCCATCAGAAAGTTAATTAGAAAGCAAAATTTCGTCGGAATTGTCTTTTGACCAAATAATCAAGTGACATAATCTTTGATATTTTGTGAAAGACCATGTCCATAAATGTTGCAAACGGTGTACCCAAACCCTTTCACATCTTTACTCGATTGCCGCCTTTTTTGTATATCTAATACATTTTATATTTATTAGCATTTGCACATTTTATTATTATTTTATATTTGCAAACTTCAGTTTTATTTTAGTGTGGATTTGATTTAATTACCTTACACTTTTCTGCTCATTGGCAGTCTGCATGTTGTACTGAAAATGCACTCAAATGTCTCTTAATTTCTTTATCCGCTATTTTTTTTAACACTTGCAATAAAACAAAACATTTTCTCTTCTCCTGGATGGATTTTGAGCAAATGAATACACCGACTTGATAGATAGAGGTCCAGCTCCGGGACGGCAGGGGGCGCAAACCTAAACCCACGGCTATCCAGTGAACTGCGCATGCGGGAGGCTGCAGGAGGAGGCCGAGCTGTTTATCTGTAGCTGTGAGTAAAAACTCATTTATTTGCTTTATACTCTTTCACACCAGGAGCGCGCGCCGCCGTTATTACTATTTAGTCTTGATGATAATTTCAGATAGAAATTAATATAATGAAGCGGATTGGTGTCGGCTGTTTAATGATGATATTGATCTGGCTTAGCTTACTGTATCCTCTTGTGCAATATATTATTATTATTATTAAAGCCATCAGTTCTGAATATTAGTAACACAAAGGGGTTTCCTACGGTTATAGTTTGTACACACTTATATAATTATATTTAGTGTTATTTATAACCTTATGGCTGATTTTAATATGTTAATATGATTTTTATATGTAAAGGGTGAGACTGAGGATTTTAAATACAGTATGTCTCTCTTTTTAAATAAATAGAGACTAAACAGCGAGTGCAAATTTTAAATAATCAAAATGTAGATCGAACACACACACACACACACACACACACTAAACATTTAATTGTGTGAATATTAACACTCAGAAGAGATTAATGTTTATGCCCAAACAGTTTGTATTTAAAAAAAATTTTAATACTCAAGACAACATCTTTTACTTTTCTTAGTGATGGGAGAAAAAATCTAAATACCACATTTTATTTTAATCACCACTGTATAACTTAAATCCTTTTCCAGTAACATTTAAGCTTTTTGTTTCTTCTGGATTGGCTGGACATTCAGTCCCAACACAATTATAATCAAATAAATCGCTAAACTTTGTATCACTTAACAACTTAAGCTTTTACAAATCTAAGCCATGAATTGTCTTTTTCAGTTTCAGACAGAGTTTAAAATTTTAAATTACATGCAAGCCAAGACGTCAGTTACGTTAACGACGTTAACACCAGGCAAGTATCATTGCGTGTAACGTTAAACGTTATCATGTCATCATGTAACAACTCTGTTTCTGGAGCATCACCTGAGTGTGACACACATCTCACCTGTTTCCTTTAAAGTCTAATGAGCTCTTTACCTAAACCTTTTTTTGTAATTACTTACAGAAAATAAAGCATGAATAAAAAAAGCACATCAGTGTTTATCACAGGTGTGAAAGGTGGATAGCCAGCAGAACGAAGAATGCATGTGACCTGTAACACAAACATTTGATTTAGTTGATGTTTTTACTTCCATCTTCCATCTGCTGAAAAGCTTTATGGAGATGAAGATTTCATTTTTCAGCACGACCTGGCAGCTGCTCACAGTGCCAAAACCACTGGTACAGTAAATGGTTTACTGACCATGGTATTACTGTGCTCAATTGGCCTGCCAACTCTCCTGACCTGAACCCCATAGAGAATCTGTGGGATATTGTGAAGAGAAAGTTGAGGGACACAAGAATCTGCAAAAGAATTCCCGACCAAGTATTGAGTGCATAACTGAACATAATTATTTGAAGGTTGACTTTTTTTGTATTAAAAACACTTTTCTTTTATTGGTCGGATGAAATATGCTAATTTTTTGAGATAGGGATTTTGGGTTTTCATGAGCTGTATGCCACAATCATCAATATTAAAACAATAAAAGGCTTGAACTACTTCAGTTGTGTGTAATGAATCTAAAATATATGAAAGTCTAATGTTTATCAGTACATTACAGAAAATAATTAACTTTATCACAATATGCTAATTGTTTGAGAAGGACCTGTATTACTTTCACATTCCGGAGATCCAGCCTACTAATCCTCCCCTACCCATATGTGAAGAGTAAGACCAAGTAAAAATATTAAGCACTAAACAGTCATTGGTGTACAAAGTTGGCACTGTTTGTCAGAGAATGTAGCCATTAAACACCTTTTAGCCAATTTTTAGTTTGTTTAGTTCAGGGATTGAAATATTCTTTCTTTCAGCACAACCTAGGCAATATGATGAACTGAATTTTATTCCATTTTAGTCAAATACAATCTTAATAACAATGAGCAAATAATCACATAATGGATCAAATAATGGGTCACTAAGCACAGCTTTATAAGATCTTATATTTTTATGGTTGTTACAATTGTTTCTTTGAACAAATAATAATAATATATGCATTTGTTGAGTTCTACATTTTTGTGACATAATTTCCAGATCCCTTTAGCAGTAAAACATGCACAATTTGATGTCTGAAGCCTCTTCCATCAGCACACACCAGCAGGACAGTTTTTTACTTATTGGTCATTAAACAATGCTGTGTTGCTCACGCAACATAGAACAGTGAGAACCAAGTGCAATGTTCCGCACAGAGAAATTGGTTATGCTGCAAACACACAAACCTGTTGGGGAAGGTTCTTCAATGTGATTGAAGCTTGGTACTACTGGGTCATAAAACTGCTGCTCATGCAATTTGCCGCCTTTTTGTAACCTGAGTTCCAGTGTTTTGCTCCTGAGTGTGGGTAAACTCCACCGACAAGGCCGGTCACGAGAATGGTTTGTGACATGGCAAGCTCTCACATGTCAACAGGGACATATAGGTGTGATGTCAGGGGTGCACATACTTTTGTTTATATAATGGATGAGGGCTATGCTTATCTGAACCCAGTTTAATTTTGTGTGTGTGTTGGTTTATTAAATATGTTACTGCAGTGTGGAGGAGGTGTGTGAACTTTTATTTCTGTGTTTGTTCTTCACCATCTCTGCCTGAATAATCTTTACCAGTTCAACATTTTTAAAGATTCTGCACAGGATGGCGCTGTTTTACAATTACATCCCGATATCTGTGTTTCTCCTCACAGATGAGGATCTGAGTATCTAATTATCAGTGTGTCTTACACACACACACACACGTTGAAAGATGCCGATCCCTCCCCCACCCCCGCCTCCCAACTTCAGCCAGGTGAGCACTTTAAAAAAAAAAGTTTGATAAATTCAAATGACCAATTAAATTAATATAACTTAAATAATACTTACTAATAATAATCATAAATAATAATGTTATTTTTTTAATAATAATGATTTTAAATGACTGCCTTAATGCCTTCATTAGACTTATAAACAACTATTTAAATGATCCTCACCCAAAATGACTCTCATGACTCACTTTCATGCTTCTTTGCATTTTTATAAATTGCTCATTTAGTGATGTCTTCAGACTTAAAAACGGCGACTTAAAGTGATTGACTTAAATTTAACGTGATTCCTTGCTTGATTTACCTAGTGTTCTATGTGATTGTCTAAGTGGTTCTTCACATTTTATAAACGACTCCTTAAGTGGCTTTGTTAGAATTATAAAGAACTCATTCAAGTGACCACCTCGCAAACAACTCAACATGTAGTTCACATTTTAAATGACTACAAAAATTCAAGTTATGCAAGGAAATTTTTTTTTTTGGTTCTGTTTAACCCCAACCTTATTCTTATTAATGATTATGAATTCATTTGTGTGTGCGAATGTGTGTACTAATTATATTTTTGTCCTGTCTGTATTTATAAGGCGAACACAACTCCACCTAAATTGTCTCAGGACGAGGCAAAAGGCAGAGGAGCGTTACTCACCGATATTTGTAAAGGGACCAAACTGAAGAAAGTGGGCATGGTTAAGGACCGCAGCGCCCCAATGATCGAAAGTAAGCGCGTGAGGATATTTAATGAATTAGAGATTGCAACATGAGCCCAGAATAATCTGCTATTATAAAATAAGTTTTATGCTATATTGTAGAGTCCAAAGGGGGTGGAGCTAGCAGTGGAAATGGACAGAATCCTGGGGGCGGAGGTAGTGGTGGAGGCGTGTCTACAGGAGCTCACCAGCCAATGGGAGACTTGTTTCAAGGTGGTGTGCCAAAACTGCGACCTGTGGGAGGTGCGAGAAAAGCGCATGCAGTTCTTTAAAAATTTTAATTACCTTATTAAAATGCTGATTATAATGTTAGATTTATTGTGTGTGTGTGTTAGATGGTGCAGCGTGTAGATCACTACAACCTCCCTCATCTCGCCCCATTGCACCCCGCCCTCCAGGTTGCCCAGATGACAGTGAAACCCCATCCCACCAGCCATCTCCCCCTCCCCCTCCTGCAAGTCGACGTGGCAATGCTCCGCCCACTCCTCCTCAGAAATGTGCCACTCCTACTTACAACCGTGATAAGCCCCTCCCACCTACACCAGCTCCACCCCCACCCCCAGTGAAACCACCTCCTTCTCCGGCCAGCAGCCGCTCTTCTTCTTCTTCATCTTCATCATCTTTAGCTCCACCCCCTCCCCCTCCTCCTTATCGCCAGCAGCTGACCGTGTCTAACGGATCGTCTAGTCCAGTAAACGAACTTGCCCCTGAACTGCCGCAGAGGCACAACTCGTTAAGCAAGAAACCTCCAACAGGAGGTCATGCCCCCACACGAGGTCATGCCCCGCCTCCTCCACCTCAGAGCCCCTGCCCCTCCCCAGCTGCCTCCCGTCCTCCTCCACCAGTACGTGATCCTCCTGGGCGTGGAGCCGGTACGCCCTTTTTTCTATATTTGTTGTTTTTGGTTGGTTGATTGATCGGTTTATTAAAGGATAATTAATATAATAAACTTGTTTCAGCCCCTCCAGTACCTGCACAGGTGCAACGAAGCAGTCGTGAAGCTCCGCCACCTCCACCTTATCGAACACACTCTGACGCCCCCAGTAGGGGTAAACCTCCACCTCCCCCTTCACGTTCTCCTGCTGGAGCCCCGCCTCCTCCACCCCCTATTCGCAATGGGCACGCCCACAACACGCACAATTCTCGTTCCTTTGCAGGTAAATGTCCTCATGTAGCTTTGGTCCGAATGGCCTCAGTAAACAAAATGCAGTGATGCATTCCATTAGGATTACCAAATTCTCTACCTTATGTTACTTTCAGTAATTCTAATAATTAGGGATGAGAATCACCAGGGACCAGCCAATACAATTTTATCATGATACCAAAATGGCGATTAGATTTGTACAGATCTGAACAAATAATTTGTTAGCTATGTGAATAGTATTCTAAAGGAATTGCAACATTTTCTGACTCAAATGCAAATATATATACTGTTTATATAAAAGAAATTACATGTGTGTCGGGGTGTGTGTGTGTGTGTGTGTGTGTGTGTACAATATGCAGTGGGGCAAAAAAGTATTTAGTCAAAAGTATATATTGCACACACCATTTGAGCAAGTTCTCCCACTTAAAAAGATGAAAGAGGCCTGTAATTTTCATCATAGGTATATCCCAACTATGAGAGACAAAATAAGAGAAAGAAAATCACATTGTAGTATTTTTAAGTAATTTATTTGCAAATTATGGTGGAAAATATTTGGTCAATGACAAAATTTCATCTCAATGCTTTGTTATATAGCCTTTGTTGGCAATGACAACAAGGTCAAAGTTTTTCTGTAAGTCTTCACAAGGGTTTCACACACTGTTGCTGTTATTTTGGCCCATTCCTCCATGCAGATCTCCTCTAGAGCAGTGATGTTTTGGGGCTGTCACTGGGCAACACAGACTTTCAACTCCTTCCAAAGATTTTCTTTAGGGTTGAGATCTGGAGACTGGCCAGGCCACTCCAGGACCTTGAAATGCTTCTTACGAAGCCGCTCCTTTGTTGCCCTGGCAGTGTGTTTGGAATCATCGTCATGCTGAAAGACCCAGCCACGTTTCATCTTCAAAGCCCTTTGTTACTTTGGTCCCAGCTCGTATGGTTCTCTGATTTTTGTGATAATTTTGACCCCACATGGTGAGATCTTGCGTGGAGCCTCAGATCGAGGGAGATTATCAGTGATCTTGTATGTCTTCCATTTTCTAATAATTGCTCCCACAGTTGATTTCTTCACTTCAAGCTGCTTACCTACTGCAGATTCAGTCTTCCCAGTCTGGTGCAGGTCTACAATTATGTTTCTGGTGTCCTTTGACAGCTCTTTGGTTTTGGTTGTGAGTTTGGAGTGTGATTGTTTGAGGTTGTGCACAGGTGTCTTTTATACTAATAACAGATGCCATTAATATAGGTAACATGTGGAGGACAGAGGAAGCCGCTTAAAGAAGAGAAGTTACAGGTCTGTGAGAGCCAGAAATCTTGCTTGTTTGTATGTGACCAAATACTTATTTTACAGAGGAATTCATCATTTAGTTAAAAAAAAATCCGACAATGTAATTTTCTGTATTTTTTTATTAAGAAACTGGACTATAATTATCAACTTTTTGCTGTCTGTGAGTTTACCACAGGGCCGCTGCGAGCCCTCCGCGCTGTTAGCGTCTCCACCACGCTCGGCTCCTCTGATGGGTGAGTTAACGCTCTCTCAGTCGGTTGCGCTGTTTGTTCACTGCTTGCTATTTGGGGGGCCCTGTCTTCTATTTAGCCTGCTGTGTTTGGTGAAGTGGCGTTTCAGGGTCGGGCTAGCGCTGTTTTCTCCCGTGTCGGCAGTTTCTGTCTGCCGGTGTCTGGCTCTCACTTGCTCAGTACTATAATGACTTTGGCAAAGGTTTTTCTTTTTTGCCTTCTCTTCTTTTCTCTTTTTTGCCTTATTTTGCATCTCACTTCCGTAATGGATATTGGATATTCACCATTTCAGCTAAGGGCCTTGAACTGCCATCCGCGTCTTGACCCTATGACATATGAGCACTGCCGGAGTTTAGGGATTCTCCAGCGCCCACGGTACATCCACCGCTCACGGCGTGTGTTCAGGAGTACCTTTAGGTCAAAGCCTGATGCCCTTCCGTGCATCTGGACCAACCATAGACTGTCTGCTTCCAAACTGCTTCCTGCTGGTCATACTGTTCATCGCTCTCTAATTTATCTCACTGGTACCCAGCATCGTACTGCAAATCTGAATTCTGTACATCGTCACTTTGCACTTCTGAACTGTCGGTCAATATCGGACAAAGCCTCTTATCTCAATGAAATTATCACTGACAATAAGCTTGACATTTTTCTTCTCACTGAAACCTGGCAAGCACCGGATGATTTTATTCAGTTAAATCTTCTTGCACCTGATGGATACAAGTATCTCACCCGACCTCGACTGCATGGCAAAGGGGGTGGTCTTGCTGTCATTTACCGGGACAATCTTCGTCTGAAACAACTTGCTTTTCGCAATACAAACTCATTTGAATACATGGTTTTGAAAGCTGACTGTATCACAATCATCCTACTCTACCGTCATCCTAAAGCCCTGTCGAGCTTTTTTTCTGAACTCAGTGAACTATTAACCCTTGCCTGCTCATTGTCAGCTCCTATTCTTCTGCTTGGTGACTTCAATATTCATGTTGATACAGTCTGCCCCAACACCACCCAATTACTGTCTGTTTTCGAATGTTTTAATTTGACACAGCATGTTCGTGTGCCTACCCATACTCGTGGTCATACCCTTGATCTAATATGTACTTCAAGGGGAGATATCACTTCTATTTCTGCTTCTGACACCTGTATTTCTGACCATAAACTTCTTGATTTTAGCCTTAATCTGCCTATGCACTCTAAATGCCTTAAAACTGTTATATCATACCGTAATTTGAAAGCAATTGATACAGTATCATTTTGTACTCCTCGAATCTCTTTGATGCCATTAATATTTCTTCTCCATCTGTGATACTATCTAATTACAACTCTACAATTTCTGAAATCCTACAGCAGCATTCTCCTATCAAGACCAGAAATGTCCCCGCCACTCACTCTTCTCCTTGGTATACCCCTGAGCGCCGTATTCTTAAGGCTACCGGCAGACGGCTTGAACGCCTTTATAGGAAAACTGGTCTTACTGTTCATTATTTGGTTTTCTAGATCATCTTAAATGTTATAAATCTGCCCTCTTTTCAGCTCTCTCTAACTTTATCTCTGCCACAATCAATATATCGAGCAACAGGCCAAAAGCATTATTTAACACGATAAATAAACTTACCAACTGCCCACCTCAGGATGCTCTAGTATCTAATGAGTTTTGCTGCTCTTTCTTGGTTTATTTGCTTGAGAAGACTAATGCTGTCCACTAATGTTTCCCTACTGATACAGAACTCAGCCATCCAACAACTCTATCCAATCAGTCTCTGTCTTGTTTCTCTCGGACAACCTAAGATTCTGTCTCTAAGCTAATCCTGAAATCCAACTCTTCATCCTGTCACCTTGATCCTGCTCCTACTTCTCTTCTGAAACTTTGTCACTCTGCCATTTCTTCACCTATTTCTCATTTCATCAACGCATCTCTTACCTCTGCTTCTTTTCCTCTGCCTCTAAAAACTGCTGCAGTTACACCTGTGCTCAAGAAACCCAACCTTGACTCCTCAGTTTTATCTATCGTCCCATCTCTAATTTACCTTTCATATCCAAATTACTAGAAAGTACTGTTGCTGCCCAACTCCAGTCTTTTCTAGTCGATAATAATCTCTTTGACCCTTTTCAGTCTGGTTTTCGCCCCCTTCATAGTACTGAAACTGCACTTGTAAAGGTAGTAAATGATTTACTGCTTTCTGCTGATTCTGGCTCATTGTCTATACTCCTGCTACTTGATCTCAGCTCTGCCTTCGATACTGTCTCCCATGATCTGCTTATTTCACGCCTCTCCGGTCTGGGTATCTCTGGTACTGCTCTGTCTTGGTTTTCCTCCTATCTCAATTTTATATTTCGACAAAATTTCTGCATGTGTGAAGGACATTAGAGACTGGCTTAGCTTAAAGTTTCTGAAACTCAACATGGACAAAACTGAGATAATTTTCATTGGAACCCCAGCACTCACCAACAACATTTCCACCAACTACACCTGCGAGATTGCTGGCTCTCACATCAAAACATCTTCTGTCAAAAATTTTGGAGTAATCTTTGACTCCACACTCTCCTTTCAGCCTCACATTAAATCTGTCACTAAATCTGCTTTCTTTCATTTGCTGAAACTGTCATCCATGCATTCGTATCATCACGCATTGATTACTGTAATGCCCTTTTCATTGGTCTACCTGCCAGCTCCATCTCCAGATTACAATATATTCAAAACTCTGCGGCTAGAATAATCACTCATGCCAAACGTTCTGCTCATACAGTGGTGTGAAAAACTATTTGCCCCCTTCCTGATTTCTTATTCTTTTGCATGTTTGTCACACTTAAATGTTTCTGCTCATCAAAAACCGTTAACTATTAGTCAAAGATAACATAATTGAACACAAAATGCAGTTTTTAAATGAAGGTTTACATTATTAAGGGAGAAAAAAAACTCCAAATCTACATGGCCCTGTGTGAAAAAGTGATTGCTCCCCTTGTTAAAAAATAACTTAACTGTGGTTTATCACACCTGAGTTCAATTTCTGTAGTCACCCCAGGCCTGATTACTGCCACACCTGTTTCAATCAAGAAATCACTTAAATAGGAGCTACCTGACACAGAGAAGTAGACCAAAAGCACCTCAAAAACTAGACATCATGCCAAGATCCAAAGAAATTCAGGAACAAATGAGAACAAAAGTAATTGAGATCTATCAGTCTGGTAAAGGTTATAAAGCCATTTCTAAAGCTTTGGGACTCCAGCGAACCACAGTGAGTCGGTGTAGGTTTGTAGGTTTGGATTTTTTTTCTCCCTAAATAATAAAACCCCTCATTTAAAAACTGCATTTTGTGTTTACTTGTGTTATCTTTGACTAATAGTTAAATGTGTTTGATGATCAGAAACATTTTGTGTGACAAACATGCAAAAGAATAAGGAGTCAGGAGGGGGGCAAATAGTTTTTCACACCACTGTATAACCCCAATCTTGTCCGATCTACATTGGCTCCCAGTTGCCTACCATATTAAATTCAAAATTCTTCTCCTTGTCTTTAAATCTATAAATGGCTTAGCTCCCAATAATCTTCTCAAACTGCTCTCCCCTTACATTCCGACTCGTTCACTACGTTCCTCCGATTCTGTTTTTTTTACTGTCCCTCGGGACCGCCTCTCTTCAATGGGCGGCAGATTATTCAGTGTCATTGCACCTAAACTCTGGAACACTCTACCACACTCTCTCTGTTCTGTTAACAACGTCTCAGCATTTAAATCTTTACTCAAAACTCACTTGTTACACCTGAATCCATCTGTCCTCTGCATTTTTCGTTGTTTCTTCTACTTTATTACTTAAATATCTGTTTGTTTTATTCTTTTTTTGTTTGTTTTTGTTTTCACTCATTGTAAAAGTGTCCTTGAGCTCTGGAAAGGCGCTATATAAATAAAAATTATTATTATTATTATTATTATTATTTTGTCTCTCATAGTTGAGGTATACCTATGATGAAAATTACAGACCTCTTTCATCTTTTTAAGTGGGAGAACTTGCACAATTGGTGGATGACTAAATGCTTTTTTTTGCCCCACTTTACAGTATATTAGTGCTGTCAATCAATAAAAAATGTAATCTAGTTAATCAGATTAATTTTCGTTAAGTTTCTAAGATTAAGATTAATAATTACATGCATTAATATTGACAGTCCTAATGTGTGTGTGTGTGTGTGTGTGTGTGTGTTTAAAAGTTTTTTTTTTTTTACTAAAAAAACTTTTTAGTATGGCTATATGATGAATTGCCACACAAAAGAATCATTATACAAAACTGAGTTTTTTCCCCTATCTCTACTAATACTCCTTATTGTAATTCCACTCACAAGGTTAGAGTAGCACACTGCTCTCACTTGTGTGTCTCACCTGACAATAAGATAATCAGGATAAATACAGTAATGTAGGGCTGAAACTAACAATTATTTTGATAATCGATTAGTTGGCTGATTATTGTTTCGATTAATCGGATAAAAGCTAAACGCTTCTTTAATTTGATGTTTTGCTTATACTTATATATAAATATTATATATATATATATATATATATATATATATATATATATATATCGATTAATTGGATAAAAGCTAGACGCTTTAATTTGATGTTTTGCTTAACTATATAAAACCATAAATCAGGGTATTATTTATGTATAAAAGTAAATTTTAAAAAATGCAATAGCCACATTATTTTAATTTTGACATTTAAACCTTATTTTTTGTAAATCAACATTTTTGTTTTTAATAGTAATTGCAGATGGCAAGTTGACTGTGTGTATATACTGTGCGTATATATATACAGTGGTGTGAAAAACTATTTGCCCCCTTCCTGATTTCTTATTCTTTTGCATGTTTGTCACACTTAAATGTTTCTGCTCATCAAAAACCGTTAACTATTAGTCAAAGATAACATAATTGAACACAAAATGCAGTTTTTAAATGAAGGTTTACGTTATTAAGGGAGAAAAAAACCTCAAAATCTGCATGGCCCTGTGTGAAAAAGTGATTGCCCCCCTTGTTAAAAAATTACTTAACTGTGGTTTATCACACCTGAGTTCAATTTCTGTAGTCACCCCCAGGCCTGATTACTGCCACACCTGTATCAATCAAGAAATCACTTAAATAGGAGCTACCTGACACAGAGAAGTAGACCAAAAGCACCTCAAAAGCTAGACATCATGCCAAGATCCAAAGAAATTCAGGAACAAATGAGAACAAAAGTAATTGAGATCTATGAGTCTGGTAAAGGTTATAAAGCCATTTCTAAAGCTTTGGGACTCCAGCGAACCACAGTGAGAGCCATTATCCACAAATGGCAAAAATATGGAACAGTGGTGAACCTTCCCAGGAGTGGCCGGCCGACCAAAATTACCCCAAGAGCGCAGACAACTCATCCGAGAGGCCACAAAAGACCCCAGGACAACATCTAAAGAACTTCAGGCCTCACTTGCCTCAGTTAAGGTCAGTGTTCACGACTCCACCATAAGAAAGAGACTGGGCAAAAATGGCCTGCATGGCAGATTTCCAAGGCGCAAACCACTTTTAAGCAAAAAGAACATTAAGGCTCGTCTCAATTTTGCTAAAAAACATCTCAATGATTGCCAAGACTTTTGGGAAAATATCTTGTGAACCGACGAGACAAAAGTTGAACTTTTTGGAAGGTGCGTGTCCCGTTACATCTGGCGTAAAAGTAACACAGCATTTCAGAAAAAGAACATCATACCAACAGTAAAATATGGTGGTGGTAGTGTGATGGTCTGGGGTTGTTTTGCTGCTTCAGGACCTGGAAGGCTTGCTGTGATAGATGGAACCATGAATTCTACTGTCTACCAAAAAATCCTGAAGAAGAATGTCCGGCCATCTGTTCATCAACTCAAGCTGAAGCGATCTTGGGTGCTGCAGCAGGACAATGACCCAAAACACACCAGCAAATCCACCTCTGAATGGCTGAAGAAAAACAAAATGAAGACTTTGGAGTGGCCTAGTCAAAGTCCTGACCTGAATCCTATTGAGATGTTGTGGCATGACCTTAAAAAGGCGGTTCATGCTAGAAAACCCTCAAATAAAGCTGAATTACAACAATTCTGCAAAGATGAGTGGGCCAAAATTCCTCCAGAGCGCTGTAAAAGACTCGTTGCAAGTTATCGCAAACGCTTGATTGCAGTTATTGCTGCTAAGGGTGGCCCAACCAGTTATTAGGTTCAGGGGGCAATTACTTTTTCACACAGGGCCATGTAGGTTTGGATTTTTTTTCTCCCTAAATAATAAAACCCCTCATTTAAAAACTGCATTTTGTGTTTACTTGTGTTATCTTTGACTAATAGTTAAATGTGTTTGATGATCAGAAACATTTTGTGTGACAAACATGCAAAAGAATAAGAAATCAGGAGGGGGGCAAATAGTTTTTCACACCACTGTGTGTATATATATATATATATATATATATATATATATATATATATATATATATATATATAGTTTTTAAAAAATACACTGAGATTCAGTTATTAAGAATGACCTCAAGTTTAAATTCTTTTAAATTAATTAAACTTAATAATAAGAATAGACTTCTAGATTATGATATTATTTTTAATTGAAGTGTCTACTACATCCTTTTCACGGTTTACACGGTTTATTTCGATCCTCTCGTGTGTATTTTATCCTTTTTTTTTTTGTCTCAATAAAAAAAAAAAAAAAAAATATATATATATATATATATATATATATATATATATATATAGACCATTTTGCTATACTAGACATTCTCGTAATACGGCGACGTGGGGAGAGAAAAAACTCGCCGCTACTGGGTTCACTCTGTTTATTTTGCCCATTTCCCGCATGTGTATAGCCTGTAGGATCATGGGATATATCCGGTCCTCCGAAGTGTAAAATGAACGTGAAGAAAACGAACTAGAAGTGTTTTCCTTGCGTTCGTTGGGATTTGAACGGCAAGAAAAAGCTGCATGCAACGTTTTTTTTTTTTTTTTTTACACCGTATAACCGCGCAGCCGGACAAATGCATGTCACCAAAGCCCGTGTGAACTCACTCACGGACTCCTATGTGTAGAAAACCCTCGGCTCTTCATCCGCGCTCACCGGACACTACGAACGGCAGAAAATGCTCGATTTTAACGCCCGATAAGAGGTGTTTAATGTAAATTGCTCCCATACCTTGGAGGACTTGGGGCGCGCGCTTTTTCCTGCAAACGCTTGTGTAAACTCCATTGCGCGAGCGACTGTGTATCTGTGTGTGTATTTGTGCATCTTGTGGTCGCGCTCCTCAATAACGTGAGCAGCCCAACTAATCGATAACGGCATTCGTTGACCAACGAATTTCATTATCGATAATTATCAATTTTATCGATTAGTTGTTGCAGCCCTACAGTAATGTATTAGTGTCTGGGTGGCATGCACATAATAAAGAATCCTTGGTCTAATTTGCAGCATTCCAGAAATTCTAAAAACCATATTCACTAGCATAGGTGTGTGTCGCTTCGAAGCGTTATGTTTTATATTTGCAACTAATCTTTATGGTGAATTACATGTTGCATCAAGATGGATATATCAAATAATGATATTTAGTGAGGATGTTACAATATCGTGTTTGCAGTTGCTTGATATAACATAAGCTCTGCCACCAGCTGATTTATAGATAAGACTCCGTATTAGAGTTTGTTCAAGGATTCTTTTGCCTCTTTTCCACTGCATAGAACGGCACGAGACGGTTCAGTTCAACTCACTTCGGTTCGGCGCAGTTTGGCTCGGTTTGCGCTTCCACTGCAGTGTAGTAACGCTTTAGAGTGGGCGGGATTACTCACGTGTCATTTAGTCACGGCGCCGCTACTGCCGTGACGTCATCGTAAACGCGCCACAAACAAACACACAACAATGGAGCATATTGACGGCATGGTGTTCTTCATTCTCGGCATGTGGATGTTTTTAACAGCGAGACGAAGGAGTTTGTTTCAAAAGAGGCCAACGGTTAATACAAAAAGGTGCGTGCGATCCTTCTCTGGCTGTTCTAAATATAGCTGTTCTGTTGTGTCTCGTGTCGCAAGCTCAGTGACGCAGTAATGACGATTTTCTCCGGCTAATCAGTGACCAGCAGAGTTTACACGTTACGTTTTGGTAACGGTTCGGCGCGCTTGGAACCTCGGCTGAGGTGGTACTAAAAAAAGGACCAGGTACCATGTACTGTTCCCAGTGGAAAACCCCCCAAAAGTGAGTAGAACTGAACCGTGTCGTGCCGTACTATGCAGTGGAAAAGCGCCATTTATTGTCATACCAGCACACTTCCATGTTCTGGTACGAAATTATGACCCAGGTTCTGTGTTTTATTAAATGATCTTTAAAAATTAGGCTACTTGGTGATCCCAAATTGCCCATAGTGTGTGAATGAGTGTGTGTGTGAATGAGTGTATGTGTGTGTGGCCTGCGATGGATTGGCACCCTGTCCAGATTGTACACCCCCTCATGCCCTAAGCCTCCTGGAATAGGCTCCAGGCCCCCCGCGACCCTGAATACAGGAGAAAGTGGTATAGACGATGAGTGCGAGTGAGTGAGTGATCTTTAACACAGTGTATTTTATTTTGTAATTGTTTGTTTTTCTTAATTATTCTCCAGACGATTTTGAGTCGAAGTACTCTTTCCACCCGCTGGATGATTTTCCACCCCCAGATGAGTACAGACACTTCACTAAGATTTACCCCAGTAAAGCCACCAGAGGTAAGAGCATGTCTAAATTTGACCTTGTGAGGGATTTCCTCAGGCAAGCCCACGACCGAGTAATGAATAGAGTTATGTTTTGTTTCGGTCTGATCTTGAAGAGGTGTTAAGGCATTGAACGTATTTTAATGAAAAATACTCTGTGTGTGTGTGTGTCTGTGTGTGTGTGTGTATATGTTTGTTTGTTTGTTTGTGTTGCAGTAATGAGAGGAGCTCCTCCACTTCCTCCTGTGGGCCGGTAAACACTGTGAGCAGTTACCTGAGCGCACACAAGCTACACAAATCCTGCACCTTATTTACGTCTCGCTGAGCTACATTCCGCATTGTCTTACTCCATCCGTCCATTTGGGAAGGACACTCTGTGGTTTCTTCTGTTTCACCCACAGGGAACAGGTTTTATTTTGAGGTAGAAATTAAATAAAAAATGTAAGCTAGTTAGTAAGCGCTGTGTTAAATGTCAATGTATCAGGGTTTCTGAGTATTGTCCTGGACGTGTCTGGTGTCCGGTGATATTCACTTTAAGGACAAAAAACAAATTTCAAAGTAAATATGTTCCACATGTATGTTTTTTTTTAAGGTAAGAAAAGATACTATTTGCGTACTATTTGAGTTTTTACTCTTATCGTTTTATTCATTCATTCATCTTCTATACCGCTTAATCCTGTGTTCAGGGTCGCGGGGGACCTGGAGCCTATCCCAGGAGACTTCGGGCACTCGGCGGGGAACACCCTGGACAGGGTGCCAATCCATCGCAGGGCACACACACATACACACACTCACACACCCAATCACACACTACGGGCAATTTGGGAACGCCAATTAGCCTAACCTGCATGTCTTTGGACTGTGGGAGGAAACCGGAGTACCCGGAGGGAACCCACCAAGCACGGGGAGAACATGCAAACTCCATGCACACAGAGACGGGAATCGAGCCTGGCCGGGGAATTGAACCCTGGACCCTGGAGGTGAAGGCGACAGTGCTAACCACTACACCACCGCGCCGCCCTTATCGTTTTATTCACTTCCAAAATTCTACTCTCCTTTAGAGACTTGGTGGCCAGTTGTAATCGTACAGTCATACACTTCAACTGACAACAGCAAAGCTATTACCTCTTAATGGTTTCTTGCTAAAAGCAGGTGATTTATGTGCAGCTCCATCAAAACAGTCAGGAACTCCATGTGGAAATCATGGAAATACATAGTCCTGGTTCAACGGCAGAAAAGCAGAAATAAACATTTGAGAATATGTGCGGCAAAGTAATATTTTTGGTGATCCTGTATTTAAAACAAAGATCATTAGAATGTTATTAGCTGTCTTATTATAAAGTATTCTTTTTCAGTTGCTGAATGATTTCTAAGAAGTAGGACTTGCTTTATCACAGAATTATACTCAGTTGTCCAGTAAACTGCATCCTTTTCAGACCATGTGACTCACACCAACAATTTCAGCAAAATATATATATGATATATACTGAGTGTGTGTTTGGTTGGAATTAAAATTTTAAAAAATTCCTTCTATGGTTAATTCTCTGCTAAAACAAGCTCTTGACAGAGACACTATGTTTGAAATGTCTGGTGATTTTTAATCTGAAAACATGAGGCCTGTTATGAAGAAAACTATGAGCTGTAGTTCCAGCTTTGACTACTTAATGTCACTATTGCAGTATTAATCCCTTGTTCCGCCATCAGTGTTTTAATGGGCTCATTATGATTACAAAGTCAGGACTGTGTTTTAAATCTTCATGTGTATATGATGTTGGTGCACTGGAGTACTTTGCTTCTGTTCTCATTCCTGTATTGATTCAATTCTGTTTGGATTTTATCCCAGTTTCTGTTTACAAATCTGTTCCTTTATTGGTCTGTTTTGGTTCTGTTTTAGGTCCTTTTGTTTTTTGGGTCTGTTCCTGTGTTGATCTGGTTGTGGTCACGTTTGAGCATTTGTTTGGTAGTGAGCTAGTATTAGTTTTGAGTAATAATTACTTGGATTATAAATGTGTTAACTTTCTGCAGTAATTCAGCCGACTTGAGATGACGGAGTGCCAAGAGGAACTGGACCATCTGCTTCAGTCTGGTGTTGATCTCTGTGACCTCAGCACATGAATCAGTATTAGGTTATAAAATATTATAAATGGAGCCAATCTGTGATCTAAAGGTTTCATCATAGTGCATTGAAATCAATATAACACTAAATAAAACACACAAACAGAAAATGAATGACTTGGTTAGGCCTGATATTTTTTTGACTGAACATGGCAAGTTCTTTCCTTCTTTTCAGTCGGGGTGCTGTATAAACAATAAAAAGTTTATTTTTCTATGTATAAGGACCAGGTATTATTATAATTTTTTTATGATTGTTGTATTTTTGTTTTTTCCATTTATACCTATAAGGGAATTGTGTTTGGAAAACAAGTGATGAACTTTATTATTATTATTTGGATTAACACATTTACATACTCGCTGAGAGAACCCACAGTTTCTCAGGATCCAAGTTGCTCCATTAGATCCTTGTATTAAAGGCCTGTAATGTTTTTGGGACAGACTTTTGGACCAGTGCTGGACCATTTTTTTTCTTCATGGTGAAGCTGCTGTGTGCTTTTAACTGTAAATCTATTTTACTGCATACTGTATGACATCACGTTGTGTCTAATGGAACTACGAACTAAACAGTGGGGAAAAAAGTAAAATGTATACAATGTAAAAGTTTATTTTTCTTTTTCACATTTTCCCCCTTACATTTACATACCTGTTACACTTACCCTTTCTTGACCTGCCCCTTTTAGTTCCTTGGGGACATCCCTATGGCTCCACAATCAGACCCCTGGGGCCATTAACCTGTCCTGGCCCTTCTGTTCTTTAGCTTTACCGATCAGCTCCCCAGCCATCACCTGGCCATGACCTCTGAGTTCTCCAGGGACAGTTTCCTGGTCCTTAACTCCTTTCACAATTCTCTTGAGCTTTTCTCTCAGCTTCACCCCCTCACCTGTCCAGACTGACGATTCAGTTCTTTTTATCATCAGCTCTGTACATTTTAATACTATAATATGTCAGCAGTTTATCTGTAGAGGTTTTCAGTGCTCAGTTTTCCATAAAAGATAACACTAGTTCTAACAAGCCGGTTATATACATATGTCCAGTTGTACCTGGTCATGCTTCATTATCAGAGTAAATATTATAAATAAGAGTTTATTTTCGAGACCAATGCCATACTCATCTGTGAGTTCCTCAGTATGGCTTTCTTTAAGCATGTCTAGTTTATAATGTAATTAAGTGCTTGCTAATAAGATTATCGCGTGTTGAACATTTGTGATAAATTGTATAAATTATTATCGGCACATGTTTACTGGATCATCATCATTTACATTGCTAGTCGTGAACTCACGAGTAAATTATGTACTCTTTTAGAGAAAATGGTAGTGACAGGCATTACTGTACTTTAAAGGTGTAAAATTGTTTATAAAATATGAATAAACAGCCTCTGACATCATCTGTATGGTACATGTAATCTTATTACCATTTCTTATATGTCCCTCTTATCGTGTTTTATACAGTGCGGCAAAAAAGTATTTAGTCAGCCACCAATTGTGCCACCAAAAGTAATTTTCATCATAGGTAAACTATGACAGACAACATAAGAAAATTGTAATCCAGAAAATCACATTGTAGGATTTTTAATGAATTAATTGGTAAATTTCTCGGTAAAATAGGTATTTGGTCATCTACAAACAAGCAAGATTTCTGGCTCTCAAAGACCTGTAACTTCGTCTTTAAGAGGCTCCTCTGTACTCAACTTGTTACCTGTAGTGATGGCATCTGTTTGAACTCGTTATCAGTAAAAAAAAAAAAAAAAACATCTGTCCACAGCCTCAAACTATAAGAACATAAGAAACTTAACAACATAAGACAATTGTAATCCAGAAAATCACATTGTAGGATTTTTAATGAATTAATTGGTAAATTTCTCGGTAAAATAGGTATTTGGTCATCTACAAACAAGCAAGATTTCTGGCTCTCACAGATCTGTAACTTCGTCTTTAAGAGGCTCCTCTGTACTCAACTTGTTACCTGTAGTGATGGCATCTGTTTGAACTCGTTATCAGTAAAAAAAAAAAAAAAAAAACATCTGTCCACAGCCTCAAACAGTCACACTCCAAACTCCACTATGGCCAAGACCAAAGAGCTGTCAAAGGACACCAGAAACAAAATTGTAGACCTGCACCAGGCTGTGAAAACTGAATCTGCAATAGGTAAGCAGTTTGGTGTGAAGAAATCAACTGTGGGAGCAATTATTAGAAAATGGAAGACATACAGTTCAAGACCACTGATAATCTCCTTCGATCTGAGGCTCCACGCAAGATCTCACCACGTGGGGTCAAAATTATCACAAAAAATCCCAGAACCATACGGGGGGCCTAGTGTGGTTAACTACAGAGAGATGGGACCAAAGTAACAAAGGCTACCATCAGTAACACACTGCATCGCCAGGGACTCAAATCCTGCATTGCCAGACGTGTCCCCCTGCCTAAGCCAGTACATGTCTAGAGTACTGGCCTGTCTGAAGTTTGCTAGAGAGCATTTGGATGATCCAGAAGAGGATTGGGAGAATGTCATATGGTCAGATGAAACCAAAATAACCAAACATTTTTGGTAAAAACTCAACTTTGGAGGACGAAGAATGATGAGTTGCATCCAAAGAACACCGTACCTACTGTAAAGCATGTTGGTGGAAACATCATGCTTTGAGGCTGTTTTTCTGCAAAGTGACCAGGACGACTGATCCGTGTAAAGGAAAGAATGAATCATGAGATTTTGAGTGAAAACCTCCTTCCACCACCAAGTGTATAGAAGATGAAACGTGGCTGGGTCTTTCAGCATTACGATGAAAGACCCAAACACACCATCTGGGCAACGAAGGAGTGGCTTCGTAAGAAGCATTTCAAGGTATTGGAGTGGCCTAGCCAATCTCTAGATCTCAACCCCGTAGACAATCTTTGGAGGGAGTCTGTGTTGCCCAGCGACAGCCCCAAAACATCACTGCTCTAGAGGAGATCTGCATGGAGGAATGGACCAAAATACCAGCAACAGTGTGTGAAAACCTTGTGAAGGCTTACAGAAAGCATTGACCTTGTTGTCATTGCCAACAAAGGATATAGTATATAACAAAGTATGGCTCAAAAAAAGTAATTACGTCTTAATAGTAGTATAATTGGGCCTTATTAATCAAAAAGAACTTTTAAGAATTATAAATGACTGGAACTGGGTTAAGAACCCTTCAACACATTATCAAAACCTGGAAAAACTTTGTGGTGGGAATTTAGGTGAAAAAACATCATCAATGGAGATCACTTAAACAGTTAGTAAAATGCATGGTAAAAATATTTGACAAAAATAACAGTTATACCCTGTCCAGGGTGTACCCCGCCTAGTGCCCGAAGTCTCCTGGGATAGGCTCCAGGTCCCCCGCGACCCTGAACACAGGATTAAGCGGTATAGAAGATGAATGAATGAATGAATAACAGTTATGTTTATTAGGGAAATTAAAAGCATTTCTACATGAACAATGTGACAAGAACTCACTTGGCAAGGAACTAACTAAACATTTGTTTAAGAGACTTATCAGGAACAAACACTTAAATTTTCTAGAGACCATAAAGTTTTAACTTTGGAGCAATGGAAGAATGTTATGCAGTCTGGTGAGTCCAGATTAAGCATGAGTGATAGGTGCGCCATGGTAAAAAGGGAAGTGCATGAAGTCAGAGGAATCATTTTCACACATTAATTCCCCACCACACAGTGCACTGTAACCAAAGTTAAAGGTGGTCAATAAAATCTTGGTGTGTGACCCTTTCTTCCTTCCTTTTTTGGCCAGGCAGTGGAACATGCCATATAAACCATTATCCATAATGGTATACTGACCTAATAATACACTTGTTGATGCAGTCATATTATTTCACCAGTTTTGACGCGTAGCTCTGGTTTAAAGTTTCACTCACACGACAGAAGTCCAATCTCTTTGTCTCTTGTAGTTTATTTTGTCAGCATCAAAGAATCAACACTTCATACAGTCGTCTTGAGTAAATCCACTGTGATTACAACACCAGTTGCTGCATCTTGCAAATCTCTGACTTTTACAACAACCTATTTGCTGTATCTTATAAATTACAGTCTTAGCTTACGTATATAACAACACTCTTGATGTATATAACTACTTGCGGGAGCTTACGGTTACAACAACCTAGTTGCTGTATCTACATTCTTATCTGACCGGGAGCTCACGGTTACAACAACCTAGTTGTTGTATGTTACATTCCTAGCTTACGGTCAAAAGCTTGTGTTTCCATAGTCTTCCGTATCTAAACTGAACTTTCTATCATGCAATAGTCATACAAATACATGTCATAGTGGAATGACATCACAGACCAACTTACGATTGTCAAAATGGATGCATAACTAAGAAATTTAAAGCTTATGGCTTATGTAACAAACTTAATGCTTAATGTTTTACTAATGAATAGAACAAGGTAGAATACAAGAAATAACAACAAATAAAATAAAATACAACACAACAACAAATTCATAACAAGTACTATATGGCGCTTACATTCCAGCCCCTAATTGACAGGCATGGAGACTGACAATTACAATTTTGTGTTTTTTTTTTTTTTTGATAAAGCCATGAAATCAAACATTCTTAACCTTCTAAAACGTTTTACATCTTGTAAATGTATAATATTTATCTCTGGTGTTTATATTTGCATGCAAATTTCATAACATATTACCACACATTTAACAGTCCATTTCACATATGAGGCACAGCTTGTCGATGGGTCTTTCCAGAGTGTTGGTCTTAGTTTTAACTAACACACGTCTCTGGGAACACTTTCATGATTCGTCCGATAACCCATGAATTGCTTGGAGAAGACTCATCAGTTATTAACACTATATCTCCAATCGAGAGGTCTTTTTTTTTTTTTTTTTTTAAACCATTTTTGCCATTCCTGGTGCAAGGGTAAGTATTCACACACCCATCGCTTCCAGAGCAGGTCTGATAGGTGCTGAATCTGCTTCCACCTGCGACGTGCATAGATGTCTTCCTTTTTGAAAAGTCCAGGGGGCAGGTTTGGCTGTTTTTTCATCAGCGGCAGGTGGTTAGGTATCAGAGGTTCCAGATCTGTGGCATCCTCCGAGACAGTAGTGAGGGGTTGGTTATTCATTATCGCTTCTACTTTACACATGAATGTATGCAGGCTCTCGTCAGTTAATGTTTGTTCTTTCAGTACTGCTCTCAAGATCTTTCTAACTGACCTGATCTGTCTTTCCCATATTCCACCAAAGTGAGAACCAGAGGGCGGGTTAAATGTTCTGTGGTGGAAATTCTGAAAACAATATAAAGACAAGTAAATCACTGGGTAAGAGCAAAGTAACAAAGGTTTTATTTCCAACTTCTGCAGAAGGACCAGTCTCATACAGCAAAAAGTTGCAGCATAGAGAAAAGGTGATCTCTTTCTAGCTGACCTATTTTATACACAGACATCTCTGTTAACATAATTAACGCCCCGTACGTGAAGTTCCTACATTCAAACTCATGAGTCTTTATCTGCCCCAGACCAGATGTCTATACCTTATCATTTATTCAGGGACAACTACAATCAGGTTGTTTCTATTCTGTTCTCGGCCTTGTGTCTCTAAGCTTCGACAAACAAGTTCAAACTTCTAACGTCTACGTTACACAGTTACTACAAGGATCAAATAGAATTAATACATAATTAAAATATGATTTTTCCATTACAATTTCCCCCTTTTGTCATTCTATCACAACCTAAATATTTTAATTCTACAATTCAAAACAATACTAATAAGCTATGCATTAGGTAAATTTCATCAGATATTGTCTCTCCAACCTGGGTTTTTAACATCATCACTAGCACTCTAATGCAAACAGAGGACACTACAGCTGTTTTTATTGGGATAGACCCCGACACAAAAGCATTTTTGAAAAATTCTGCAATCTACTTAAATATACATGCTTTATATTTCTCTAAAGATTTACATTATGTCTTCTTCCATATCATGATCTAAAATCTCAAACTGATAGTCACCGGAATTTTGAACTCTGTCAGAAGGCGGGTCGTCCCAGTCCGGTTTCCATTTTGTGTTGTCAGTCTGTCTTAACATTTGATATTTTACTGTGTTCAGAACTAGTCCCTGTATACATCTGCAAATACAGGGTGTTATACAGAGGCCTAACAAGATTATAATCCCAATTGGTAAAACACTATAAACCAGACAATAACCCCAGCGTGCAGATGAAGGTCTGTTGGGGTTTACAGGAGAGGTTACTAGCACTTCACTGTTCACCCTTGTTGACCTCTACGTGCTCTCTCTTCAGATTCTCTGGTTCTGGGACGCGCTTACAGTGGCTGGCGTGTATCCATGTTGCTCTTTCCGCTACCTTAACTGCTGTCTGCGTCACAAGGAGCACCTGGAACGGTCCCAGCCACCTTCTAGCCCTCCAACTCTTTCTCCTGAAGTCTTTTACCACTACCCAGTCCCCTGGCTTCAGGTTATGCAGGATTCCCTCTGCTGGTTGTGGCAAGGCCTCTTTCACTTGGGCCTGTACTTGAGATAAAACAGCAGAGAGTTTTGCACAATAACACAACATTTCATCTTCACTATGACCTGTTATATTTCTAGCGATGGGTATTGGTCCAATTCCAGTATTGGGTGGTCTGCCAAACAAAATCTCAAAAGGGCTTAAATTTGCTCTCCCCCTTACTCTAGTTCTCATGTACATTAGTACTATGGGAAGTGCTTTGGTCCATGATATTCCCGTTTCATCACAGCATTTTGCAAGTTTGTTCTTTAATTTGGCATTTTCTCTTTCTACTGCACCCCCACTAGCTGGGTGGTATGCACAATGTTTGTCTTAAATCTATTCCCAGACGTTCTCCTACTTGGTGGAGAGCCTGGTTTACAAAGGGCATGCCATTGTCGCTACTTATTTTTTCAGGGATTCTCCAGCGTGGGATAATCTCAGATAGCAATGATTTTGCTACTGCACTAGCATCTTGTTTGGATGTAGGGAAAGCTTCCACCCATTTAGAAAACATATCAACTAATACCAAACAATATTTTTTTCCTTCACTTGGTGTTAGCTCTATGAAATCCATTTGTATATGTTCAAAAGGCCTTTGTGGTTGTGGGTGTGCGCTTTGACTGATCTTAATTCCTCTCCCTATGTTATTAGTCGCACAAATTACACATTTTTCACAGTATTTTTGGCAGTAATTTGTAAAGCCTCTAGTATACCAACACAGAGATATGCTATCAGTCATTCCCCCTTGTGAAACATGGTCCTTACCATGTGTCAATTTTGCATAATGAGGAAATAAAGCTTTTGGTAAACATGGTTTGTTATTGGGGCCGTACCATACCCCATTCCTCACTTTTCCCCCAGCCTTCGACCAGTCTTGCTTTTCTGCTGGGGTAGCTTGTGTCTGCAAATCCTGTAAATCAGCTGTCGGAACAGAAAATTTTGTCATGCACATCTTAACATTGTCATTAGGTGGTCTCGATGCCGCTGTCTTTGCTGCTGCATCTGCTCTTGAGTTTCCCTGTGAAATTGGATCATTTTTCTTTGTGTGAGCTGCGCATTTACAAACAGCAATCGACTTAGGTAAAAGGATTGCCTTCAGGAGGTCAGAAATCAGGCCGTGATGCCTGATGCACTATATACAGTGGTGTGAAAAACTATTTGCCCCCCTCCTGATTTCTGATTCTTTTGCATGTTTGTCACACAAAATGTTTCTGATCATCAAACACATTTAACTATTAGTCAAAGATAACACAAGTAAACACAAAATGCAGTTTTTAAATGAGGGGTTTTATTATTTAGGGAGAAAAAAAATCCAAACCTACATGGCCCTGTGTGAAAAAGTAATTGCCCCCTGAACCTAATAATTGGTTGGGCCACCCTTAGCAGCAATAACTGCAATCAAGCGTTTGCGATAACTTGCAACGAGTCTTTTACAGCGCTCTGGAGGAATTTTGGCCCACTCATCTTTGCAGAATTGTTGTAATTCAGCTTTATTTGAGGGTTTTCTAGCATGAACCGCCTTTTTAAGGTCATGCCACAACATCTCAATAGGATTCAGGTCAGGACTTTGACTAGGCCACTCCAAAGTCTTCATTTTGTTTTTCTTCAGCCATTCAGAAGTGGATTTGCTGGTGTGTTTTGGGTCATTGTCCTGCTGCAGCACCCAAGATCGCTTCAGCTTGAGTTGACGAACAGATGGCCGGACATTCTCCTTCAGGATTTTTTGGTAGACAGTAGAATTCATGGTTCCATCTATCACAGCAAGCCTTCCAGGTCCTGAAGCAGCAAAACAACCCCAGACCATCATACTACCACCACCATATTTTACTGTTGGTATGATGTTCTTTTTCTGAAATGCTGTGTTACTTTTACGCCAGATGTAACGGGACACGCACCTTCCAAAAAGTTCAACTTTTGTCTTGTCGGTCCACAAGGTATTTTCCCAAAAGTCTTCGCAATCATTGAGATGTTTTTTAGCAAAATTGAGACGAGCCTTAATGTTCTTTTTGCTTAAAAGTGGTTTGCGCCTTGGAAATCTGCCATGCAGGGCGTTTTTGCCCAGTCTCTTTCTTATGGTGGAGTCGTGAACACTGACCTTAATTGAGGCAAGTGAGGCCTGCAGTTCTTTAGATGTTGTCCTGGGGTCTTTTGTGGCCTCTCGGATGAGTTGTCTGCGCTCTTGGGGTAATTTTGGTCGGCCGGCCACTCCTGGGAAGGTTCACCACTGTTCCATGTTTTTGCCATTTGTGGATAATGGCTCTCACTGTGGTTCGCTGGAGTCCCAAAGCTTTAGAAATGGCTTTATAACCTTTACCAGACTGATAGATCTCAATTACTTTTGTTCTCATTTGTTCCTGAATTTCTTTGGATCTTGGCACGATGTCTTGCATTTGAGGTGCTTTTGGTCTACTTCTCTGTGTCAGGTAGCTCCTATTTAAGTGATTTCTTGATTGAAACAGGTGTGGCAGTAATCAGGCCTGGGGGTGACTACAGAAATTGATCTCAGGTGTGATAAACCAAAGTTAAGTTATTTTTTAACAAGGGGGGCAATCACTTATTCACACAGGGCCATGTAGATTTTGAGTTTTTTTTCTCCCTTAATAATGTAAACCTTCATTTAAAAACTGCATTTTGTGTTCAATTATGTTATCTTTGACTAATAGTTAACGGTTTTTGATGAGCAGAAACATTTAAGTGTGACAAACATGCAAAAAAATAAGAAATCAGGAAGGGGGCAAATAGTTTTTCACGCCACTGTATAGTGACTGTTTTACCCTCAGCAAGTTTACATGCCTCTGTTAAAGCAATGAGCTCTGCTGCTTGTGCAGATAGATGTTTAGGAAGTGGCTCTGATTTTAATATACCATATGCAGTTACCACGGCATACCCTACGCAATTATGGCCTGTTTGTTTGTTCCTGAATGCTGATCCATCTACAAACACTTCCATTTCTGCATTCTGCAATGGAATATCTTGTAAATCAGGTCTTGGGCTGCAAATTTCATTAGTTACAGCTACACAGTCATGTGGTTCACCATCGCCTTCTGTAGGAAGAAGAGTAACATTTGGCATCTCTAATAAAATTGTGTTATACCTCAACCATCGTGCTGTTGACATGTGTGGCGTTTTTTGTTCGAGGAGAAGTAGTGAAACTGCATGTGGAACCAATAAAGTTAAATCACTGTTCCCTACTATGTCCCTAGAAGCTGTTACAGCTTTTTCAGCAGCTGCAACGGCTCTTAAACACATTGGTGACCCTGCTGCTACAGGATCTAGTTTTGCTGAAAAATAGGCCACCGGCCTGAGTTTACTCCCATGTTCTTGCAATAGCACAGACGTCATACAACCTCGCTTTTCATCCACTGTCTGCACAAAAGGTTTATTTGGATTGGGGATCCCCAAAGTAGGTGTGGTTTGTAGTGCCAATTTCAAATTAGTAAATGCCTTTTCTGCCTCTTTAGTCCAACTAAGTGCACTGTGGGCCTGTAGGCCCTTCCCATGAGCTATCTCACTCAAGGGAGCCTCGAGGATTGCATAGTTAGGAATGAACGTTCTGCAAAATGAACACATGCCCAAAAATGACATAAGTTGTTTTTTTGTTTTTGTTTTTGGAATTTCTTGAATTGCTTTTACTCTGTTTAGACCTAAAGTTTTACCTTGTTCTGATATCAGATGCCCCAAGAATTTTACCTGCTGTTGTACAAGCTGTAATTTAGATAGACTTGCCTCGTGACATAATCTCGTGAAAGTATATGATTTCCCCTTAAATGAAAACGCAAACCAGTACTGGCTGTCAGGGTGAACAGGAACGCTAAAAAATGCATTGGCCAAATCTACAACTGAAAACCACCGGCTGCCCGGTGGGATTTGTGCTAGGATATTGTATGGATTTGGGACATTTGGAGCTCTTGGTATTATTGCATCATTTACTGCTTGAAGGTCCTGCACAAATCTCCAATCTTCAGATTCACCTGGAATTTTTGCTTTTTTCACTGGAAAGATTGGTGTTCTAACTGGTGAGTGTTCACATGGGATTATCACTCCAGCCTTTAATAAAGAATTAAACACGGCAATAATGCCTTCTATCGCCTCAGCTTTCAATGGGTACTGTGTCTTACAAGGCCTATAATCTGACTTTGGTGTAATTATTACTGGTTCAACATGACATACGAGTCCCACATCATGTTTTCCCTTTACCCAAAGACTCTCTGGTTTTTAGCCTTGGGTCGCTTATTTCTATCTGTGGGAAGCTCCAAATCACTCTCTCATAATTCAATGTTGACACCGGAATTATCTCTACAGCTCTCTTAGCTTCTACCAACCAGTTCAGACCGACCTTGTATGTGTTCGTTGTTTTGCTATACCAAGTCTCTGTGTCTCCCACACGAACCCAATCATTAATTCTGAGGTTATTCAACACCCACGGTCCCAATTCTTGCCATTCATTCTTGTTATTATTGGATAATGACACATGAGGATGTGACCCTTCTATGGTAAATGGGTGTGGCATGCCAGTTCTTACACTTACTCTAGAGAGGTCTATAGATACGGCGCATCTATATTGGTCCCAATATAGATCTTGAAACAATAGCATGTCTGGGTTTTGTAGTTCTCTAAACCATTCACTCTCATACTCATTATCAGGCTTTTCAAAATGAATGTGTGCAGTGCAGTGCAAATCATGTTCAGACATAAAACTTGTGTTAGTAGGGTTAGTGCGGTCATGTGCTGCTTCCACGAGTGTCTGGTTCACTGAACTCGCAATAGTTTGAGCCCATATCCACTCATACATGTACATCAATGGCCTGGTGTCATATTTCACCCCCTGAATTTCTACTTCATCTTTCTCCATTACTTTTAGCCCTCCTGGGGTACTAATCAAACTCAATCCCAATTTGTTTATTAAATCACGCCCCAGGAGATTAATAGGACAACAACTAGAAAGCAAGAATGAAAATTTTAATTTTTCTCCTTTATTAGTGTAACATCTGGGCCAGCACGGCCTCAGGGAAGAAGATCTGGTTCCCCGGACTACTGAGCTGCCGTCTCCTCCTAGTGTGTCTGCGTGTGTATGTCATGTCACAATCACTAATTAGTGTCACCTGTATCTTCCTGATGTGTGTGTCTATTTAAACCAGCTGACCCCGTAGCCCACTGTTCGTCCACAGTTATAATCTTTCAGTGTTTCTTACGTGTTTTTGCGAGTGCCTCGTTACCGACGCGATTCGTTACTTTGCGTGGGTTCTAGCTGCCTTTTCGCAGAGGACCTTTATGTTTTGTTTTCATATGTTTTTTCCAGGACTGAGACAGCCCCAGTCACGCGGCCTCTGTGGACTAAGGTGCTCAGCACACCAGCTGCTTTTTGGGATTCAGGGTCACGTTCGTTTGGGGATTTTTGTGTGTGTTTCTGAACAAAGAGGATCTTCTGTGCGTTGGAGTGTGTAAATAAAGACACCTGATTTCTGTTCACCCTGCATCTGCGTCCTTACTCTGTGCCAACATGACAGATGGACGAACCCATCCAGACGCAGCAGGGATTCCGCTACCAACCCGAGATCACACGATGAGGTGCATTCAGAAGCAGCAGAAGGAGATCGAAGGTCTGGCGCACGCCGTCAGCGACTTGGCGCACTGCGTCAAGCATTTAGCCGACCCCGAAGCTGCATCAGCTGGAGCACCGAGACGTACCACGCCCTCGCTGCCGAGACCCACCCCCCCAGAGAGGTATGCAGGTGATCCGGAAGGATGCAAACGCTTCCCCCTGGCATGTTCAATTCAATTCAATTCAATTTTATTTATATAGCGCTTTTAACAATGGTCATTGTCTCAAAGCAGCTTCACAAAAATTAAAGAAAAAAAAAAAAAATAATAATAATAATAAATAAATAAATAATAATAGAAAATAAATAAATAAAAACAAATAATAATAATAATTATAGAAAAGAAAATAATTGGAAGTGTGGATGTGTGAGAAAAATGTGCAGATAATAATGAGACGAATGAATGAAATTTCTCTGATGAGCAAGCCAAGGGTGACGGCGACGGTGGCAAGGAAAAACTCCCTGAGATGGCATTAGGAAGAAACCTTGAGAGGAACCAGACTCAACAGGGAACCCATCCTCATTTGGGCGATAACAGATAGAAATGATATAACATCTTGTGTGTTGTGCAGGTGAAAATTCAATATGACAGAAATTATTTAAATTGACATGAAGACCAGTTCAGCATAGGGACGAGTCAGTAGGTGCAGAGGGCAGATGAGGTCTGGATCACTGGAAGCACAGGAGCAGCATGTGTAGCTCCAACCATCAAAAAGCTGAATCCAGCTGGAGCTGGTCCTTCTCTGGATGCCTCAGGAACCTCGCAGGGTTGGCCTTTGTCTACTGAAGCTGGCAAAATCTCCCGATGCCTCGGGATGGGTAGAGAAATACAGAACAGATGGGGAGAATTAGCGTAGTTGCCATTCGGTATAGGTGTACTGGAGTATGAGTACTGGGATGAGTTATGTGTATGCCAGATTAAAAAGATGCGTCTTGAGTCTACTTTTGAACTGAGAAACCGTGTCTGCTCCCCGAACACTGTTTGGAAGGCTATTCCAAAGCTTTGGAGCTAAATATGTGAGCTCTATCTGTCAGAATACCCGGACATGACAGACATGCAACGCATCCGCTTCGTGATCCAACAGCTCACCGGGCCGGCCATGGATTGGGCCGCGGCCATCTGGAGCAACGGCGGAGAGCTCACGTGCCGGTATCCAAGGTTTGTAGCCGCGATGAGGGCGGTGTTTGAACATCCGGACCAAGAGCGTTCTGGAGAACAACGCCTGATGAGACTGAGACAGGGGAGCCTCCCAGTGGCGGATTATGCCATCAAGTTTCGCGTGATGGCTGCGGAGAGTGGCTGGTGTGAGAGGAGTCTGCTCGCACGGTTCCACGATGGGTTGCAGCCGGAGATCCAGCTGGAGCTTTCGTGCCGAGACACCGGTCTCTCTCTAGATGAGACCATTAACCTCGCCATCAAGCTCGACCAGCACCTCCGCAGTCAGCGCCCACGCGCATCTGCCAGGGTGGCACCATCGCGCTCCTCTGACTCACGACGACCACCCCCTCGTGAGGTCGGAGATCCTGCCCGGCCAGTGCCCATGGACGTAGGCACTTCCCGCCTCTCGGTCGAAGAGCGGAGAAGACGCCTCACCTCGGGGCTATGCCTGTACTGTGGGGGGGAAAAGCACCAGATCAGAGACTGCCCATTGCTGAAAGTAACGTCGCACACACCGCCCCGTACACATCACCCATTTGTACTAAAAGCACAGTTGCAATATGATAATTATGTTTTGTCTGTCTTCCCCTTAGTAGATTCCGGGGCGGCTGGGAACTTCATCTCTTCCTCCTTAGCTTCCTCGCTGCGAGCTCCCGTGTCGAAGCTACCACAGCCGATAACGATTAAAGCTCTAGATGGCCGAGAATTAGAACAATCGCCTATTTCTTCCATAACAGCGCCACTGCGATTAACCTTCCCCGATCACACTGAGGAGTTAAAATTCTTTGTGCTCCCTCAGTCTGGTCATTCCGTCATGCTAGGGCTGCCATGGCTCTGTGCTCATAACCCTAATTTCAATTGGGCTCAATCTCGTGTCTCGTCCTGGTCCCCGAGATGCGCAAAACAATGTAAACCGCCCACATTGGCGCTCCAAACCACCACTATAGAAAGTCCGAATGCCCAATGTGAAATTAATGTGCCATCTGAGTATCAGCGGTTTAAGGATGTATTTAGTGTTAGGGCAGCAGCACGACTCCCCCCTCATCGCCCGTGGGACTGTGCGATAGAGCTGTTGCCGGGCAAAGCACCTCCTTGCGCACGCGTTTACCCACTGTCCCTGGGAGAAACCATGGAGGAATACGTGAGCGAGGCACTCCAGCAGGGGCTCATCAGCCGGTCCACGTCACCAGCATCGGCAGGTTTTTTTTTCATAGAGAAGAAAGGGGGGGGCTTACGGCCCTGTATTGATTACAGGGGGCTCAATGCCATCACAGTGAAGTACAAGCACCCCGCTGCCCCTGGTTCCGGCTGCAATCGACCAACTCCGAGGCGCTTCCCTTTTCATCAAACTCGACCTCCGCAGCGCATATAACCTCGTTCGTGTGCGCAAGGGTGATGAGTGGAAGACTGCGTTTAGCACTACATCTGGGCATTACCAGTATAACGTGATGGCATATGGATTGGTAAACGCACCTTCAGGGGTTCATGAATGACGTGTTCCGGGATATGTACAACCGCTTTGTCATAATTTATCTGGATGATATCCTGGTTTATTCGCGGTCATATTCTGAGCACGTCCTTCATGTAACAGCCGTCCTTCATCGCCTGCGCAAACACGGGCTCTATGTGAAAGCGGAGAAATGCACATTTCATCAGCGGGAGGTGTCATTTCTCGGCTACCACATAGGGCCACTGGGGGTCGAGATGGAGCAAGCTAAGGTCGCGGCGGTGCAACAATGGCCCGAACCCAAGACAGTGAAGGAGCTACAGAGATTCTTGGGGTTTGCTAATTTTTATAGGCGTTTCATTCGGGGCTTCAGCATGGTGGCAGCACCACTCACTTCACTACTGAAAGGTAAGCCGAAACACCTGCGCGAGTTCCTAGTGGAAGCTCGCGAGGCGTTTATACGTCTTAAAACCGCATTTACTACGGCGCCTATCCTAAAATTACCGAACCCTGACAAGCCCTTTTTAGTGGAGGTCGATGCGTCCGAGGTAGGGTTAGGAGCCGTGCTGTCACAACGCCATGGCCACCCCGAGAAACTCTACCCTTGCGCTTTCTTCTCTAGGAAATTAACACCTGCCGAGCAAAATTACGATATCGGTAACAGAGAGCTGCTAGCAGTCAAAACGGCATTAGAGGAGTGGCGACACTGGCTGGAGGGGGCGAAACATTCATTTACGGTACTCACTGACCATCGCAATCTCGAGTACCTCCAACAGGCAAAGAGACTGAACTCACGTCAAGACCGCTGGGCGCTTTTTTTCACGCGTTTCCGGTTTGTTATCACATATCGCCCCGGCTCTAAAAATATCAAAGCGGACACGCTCTCCCGCTGTTATCCGTCGCCGGAACCCATTACGGAACCGGAACCAATTTTACCATCGTCACTCGTCATGGCGCCGGTCATGTGGGATCTCGAGTCGGAGATAACTCAGTGGGCGCAGTCCAATCCCGCGCCTAGGGGTTGCCCCCCGAATCGAACCTACGTGCCGGAGTCATTTCGGGAACGAGTGACGATCGAGGCTCATACGAGTCTAGCTTCTGGACACCCCGGCGTTACACGTACATATCACCTCCTGGAACCTAAGTTCTGGTGGCCAAAAATGCGGGAAACCGTGAAAAAGGTTGTTCTGTCTTGTGCCACCTGTGCGACTACCAAGAGTCCCCGTAACCTACCAGTTGGAAAATTAATGCCCCTCCCGGTACCGAATAGGCCGTGGTCCCATGTCGCAGTGGACTTTGTCACGGACCTGCCGGTCTCGAACGGGTACACCACGATTCTCGTGGTAATAGATCGATTTTCTAAGGGATGCAAGTTCATCCCGTTTCGTTCCCTTCCGTCAGCCCTCCAGGTGGCGCACGCGCTATTCACTTCTGTATTTCGGAACTACGGCATACCCGAAGATATTATTTCCGATCGTGGTCCTCAATTTATCGCAAAGGTCTGGAAACCTTTCTTTCAGAAGTTGGGGACCACAGTTAGCCTAACGTCGGGCTACCACCCCGAGTCTAATGGACAGGCAGAGTGGACTGTCCAGGAACTCGGGAGATATCTTCGAGCATATTGTAGCAGCCGACAATATGAATGGGCTGACTGTCTACCCTGGGCGGAATATGCGCAGAATTCGCTTCGCCACTCCTCTACCGGCCTAACGCCATTTCAGTGCATATTGGGCTATCAACCTCTGCTTTGTCCCTGGGATGCCACTCCCACCAATGTACCTGTGGTGGATGAGTGGTTCAGGAAAGCGGAGAGTGTGTGGGAAGACGCACATGCAAAAATTTCCAGAGCAGTGCAGCGATTTAAAAAATATGCCGATAGGCGACGACGGGAGAGTCCTCCGCTCCAGGTAGGCGATTGGGTGTGGCTCTCGACACGGGACCTTCACCTTCACCTCCCCTGCAAGAAACTCTCTCCCAAGTTCATCGGTCCTTTCTCCATTGCAGCACAAATAAACCCTGTATCATACCGCCTCACTCTCCCCACACATTTACGCATTAACCCTGTCTTTCATGTCTCCCTTCTCAGGCCAGTGGTCCGGGGCCCGCTGGACGAAGGAGCAGCAGAACCTTCCCTCCCTGGGGCCGTTGACATAGGGGGCACCCCAGCGTTCCGAGTCAAGCAGCTATTGGACTCACGGAGGAGAGCAGGGGCTTTGCAATATTTAGTCGACTGGGAGGGATACGGTCCGGAGGAGCGGAGCTGGCTTCCGGCACGAGATGTACTGAGTCGAGAACTCGTGACGGACTTCCATAGTGCCAGGCCGGATCGCCCCGCCCACCGGCAATGCCGGCACACAGGTACAGCCTCGCTCCCTCCTACAGCGCGTGGGGGTCGCTCCCGCCTCCCTCAGGAAGCCGGTTCTGGGGGAGGGGGTACTGTAACATCTGGGCCAGCACGGCCTCAGGGAAGAAGATCCGGTTCCCCGGACTACTGAGCTGCCGTCTCCCCCTAGTGTGTCTGCGTGTGTATGTCATGTCACAATCACTAATTAGTGTCACCTGTATCTTCCTGATGTGTGTGTCTATTTAAACCAGCCGACCCCGTAGCCCACTGTTCGTCCACAGTTATAATCTTTCAGTGTTTCTTACGTGTTTTTGCGAGTGCCTCGTTACCGACGCGATTCGTCACTTTGCGTGGGTTCTAGCTGCCTTTTCGCAGAGGACCTTTATGTTTTGTTTTCATATGTTTTTTCCAGGACTGAGACAGCCCCAGTCACGCGGCCTCTGTGGACTAAGGTGCTCAGCACACCAGCTGCTTTTTGGGATTCAGGGTCACGTTCGTTTGGGGATTTTTGTGTGTGTTTCTGAACAAAGAGGATCTTCTGTGCATTGGAGTGTGTAAATAAAGACACCTGATTTCTGTTCACCCTGCATCTGCATCCTTACTCTGTGCCAACATGACAATTAGTTTCACACTTGAGGGGTGTAGAAAATTTTTCTTTTACCATGACACCAGATGCCCCTACTGAGTTCAGGTACCGTCCACTCGTTTTTACTGGCTCACTTAACTGACTAGATCTTATCACAGAGTTTCCTGCTCCAGAATCTACCAGAAACATAATCTTTTCTCCTGCAACATTCATCATATACACAGGCATTTGCTTATATGACTCTTCACCATACTTTGCGTAAGTGCCAAGATGTTCTTGCACTTTTTCTAATCTTAATATTGTTTGTGAAATAAGTTCAGAAAGGTTAGTTGAAGAGGTTAGCTAGCGAATCTTCATTGCAAAGCATTAAAGGTTTTGAGTCACCCTCTCCTTCGGGTCTGCTCCCCACGGCCCCGGCCTTTTTCTGTCAATTTCCACACTGATCCTCACCTCTCCTAATCCATTCCTCTCCTCTGCTCCTTCTCGGACAGTCTCTAATCCAATGGTTTTCACTTCCGCATGCATAACAGCCATTTGTTCTCCCACGACCACGTCCACGGCCTCCTCGTCCTCTTCCACGTCTCCTATACTGTACATCTGCAGTTTGTCTTACCATCTGCAACACTGCCAGCTGTGCATTGTGACTCTGGTCTTCTCTCTTCTTGTTGCGCTTATCTTTTTCTTGTGATACCAGATTTTCCGCGTGTATTGCATGTTGTTCAATGAGACTAAGTTTTCCAGTGTCCCATCCAACGCATGTGTTTTTCACCTTCTGAGCGATGTCCTCCTGTAATCCATTTATGAAACTGTTCCTCAAATGTGCTTCATACGGTGAAATTGCTGCCACAGACATGTCTGCAGGCCTCTCCAACCCGCTGTTTGCATCATGTACCTCAGTGAGACGGGTGAGATATTGTGACACGCTCTCTCCTGGTTGTTGTTTGCACATTGATATTTTAGTCATATCCATTTTTGCTGGGAACGCTTCTTTACACGCTGCTGTAAGGCACACCACAAAACCATTAAATGCTTGGTTTTCTTCATGATCAGCCTGAGCTCGCCGTGAGAAAACATTGTCCGTTGGCCAGGAATACTTAATCTTTGCAAAGTTTTCTCCCCAAAAGTCGTCGCATTTCATAAGATGTCGGGCGAAACTCTAAGCAAAATCTGCTCATTTCATCACCGAATTTCTGTCCTCCCGTCTCTCTCGGGTCTGTGAGTTGTCCATGTGCATTTTCAATATCCTTTATTGTCCATGGTCGGTGAACAAGCATCGCTGTGCCATCCGCCCCTGCTACTTCCATCATTGGAGCAGTGATTACTTGATGAACACTTCCTGTAGCTCCTAAGAGTTCCTCTCTCTCGTCCTCGCTGTCATCAGGTGGTGGTTGTCGATCAGCCTTCTCTCTTTTCAGCTGAGCCTTGGTTCGAGTATGTGACGAAATTGGAGACAGAGCCGTGCTTGCTGTGCTGGGGCCTTGGGCCTGCCGAGAAGTCTCTTGTCCATGCTGTCTTACTGGATCTGCTGTAGGGGCTATCTGTCTAAGAGCTGGGGGTCGCGGGGGGCAGCTGTCCAGGTCGGGATCTGAAACAGACTTAACACACTGAAAAGAATCAATGTTTTGTGCTTGCATTTTAGGTTGTATGCGTTTTTCTCTAAGTTCTGTTTCTGCCTTCCACATATTAAATCCTACCAAATTAATGTTTACTTTGTTTTTTTTCTTTTTGTTATTGTAATTATCAATCTTTTTTTGTTGCAATCTTGCCTTCAATAATTCTATCTGGCGCCGACTAAAACTCCCTGCTTCAGGAAAGCCACACTCCCTTATTCACATTTCTACTTGGGTTACAGCCTCAGGGCCATAATTTCCAAACATAAATTGGATGTTAGGTTTATCACAACCCCATGGAATCTTTTCTTTAGTTTTAGTTTTGCTGTTACCCATGATTTTTACTTGTCAATTTACACGTGCCACTAACTCACAGTGCTCTCACAGTCCCCTTGACTGCTACCGGTGCAGCTTGCACTCTGCCGTAAAGTCCTCTTGACTTTTACCGGTGCACTTTACACTCTACCTTAATTTACCTCAACAGTCCCCTTGACTGTTTTTCCTTTATCCCGTAAAGTCCTCTTGACTTTTACGTGTGCACCTTGCAACCCTGCACTCTGACTTGATTTACCTCCGGAGGTCCTCACACCGAGCACGTGTGCTGCGGGGCCAAGTTTTCGTAAACGAGGTGAAACCAGTACCCTATCTCTCTCTCTTTTGTGCGCCTTTGCACTTTTTTGGGTACTTCACGAATCCCAGACTCGTGTGATAGATCCAAGTTTAAATCTATCCCAGCCACTGTGAGAAAGCGCACTTCTTACTCAATTACAACTTACTTTGACTTTGACAATTACAACTTAAAGAAAAATAATTTCCTTACCACACTATTTTAGTTCTTTTAACTCCGGTGTTGAGGTGACATGGTGAATCCCCGGTCCTCTCACGCTAGGACGTCAATTAGGTGTTCGAGATGAAGTGAAAAGCCTCCAAGGCGTCAGTGCACGTGCGCCTCCCCGGGATTCTCCAATGCCCTCCTCAAACACGGAGAACTGCCGACTACGCCAAGATGTGGTGGAAATTCTGAAAACAATATAAAGACAAGTAAATCATACACTGGGTAAGAGCAAAGTAACAAAGGTTTTATTTCCAACTTCTGCAGAAGGACCAGTCTCATACAGCAAAAAGTTGCAGCACAGAGAAAAGGTGATCTCTTTCTCTAGCTGACCTATTTTATACACAAATATCTCTGTTAACATAATCAACGCCCCGTACGTGAAGTTCTGAGGGCGAAGTTAGCAACACTAGGCGACGATTTTGCACCGAACAGATGTCCTACCATTTTATATTCGACTAAGTCTTGGTTCACATCTCCATTCAGCCACCAGATCGCAGAGCGCAGCAGATCTGTGTCCTTCTCGGGGACTTTCACGTGATAGTACATGTCTTCTACTATTGTGTCACATTTCTTGGACTTTATTTTAGCGGGTACAATGGGGAGGATGCAATTACCGCCAGCCCCAGTGAGCGCATTTGATTCGTGACTCAGTTTCGTTTTCGTTGGCGCTTGTAACTAACTGCGCCGTGTCTTGCACTGCTGTGTGTAGCATGCGAGGATGTGGCTTTGAGCACAATAAACATGTTAATTTTCTGGCACAGTCTTTCCATAAATGACCCTTTCTTAAACATCTGAAACAGAATCCGTTTCTCTTTAAGAATTCTACTTTGTCTTTGTATATCTTATCATTAAATTGGAAGCAATCGTCTAAGATATGCTCCCCTTTGCAATGTGCGCACGGTTTAGTGAAGGCGCTGACAGGTAATGTGCCGGCGTTCTTCATTGTAATCGAGTCTTTGTGAATTTTACCAACCTGTCTGTCCTCGGTTGCGACGCTGACCCTGGGTTTTCCTTGGCCCTTTTGTTTGGGTCCTTGAAGGGATGTGTGACTGGGTTTTCTGTCGCTAGTTGCGGCGTCCAGGTCTGTAGAGTGCGCGCTGCTTAGGTGCGCGTTGCTCGATTCAGTGACTGCGCTCTTGTTCGCAGGCTGCGCTCGGCTGTTGCATGTTGAGTTGGAAAGGTGATAGTGCGCGCTGCTCGGGTGCACGCTGCTCGGACGCGCGCTGCTCGATTCAATGAGTGCGCTCTTGTTCGCAGGCTGCGCTCGGCTGTTGCATGTTGAGTTGGAAAGGTGATAGTGCGCGCTGCTCGGGTGCGCGCTGCTCGGACGCGCGCTGCTCGATTCAATGAGTGCGCTCTTGCTCTTGGGCGATCGGCTGTTGTATTTGCGATCTTGACGTTGAAGCACTCTTAATTTGGCATCATGCATACCAAAAAAAAAACGTTTTGGTTTCCAGCCTTTCTCTTTTTGCCTTTAGTTGTGCTTCCTCGATTTCTAACGCAAGACGTCCAAGGTTGCTGCTTTTGCCAGCAGAGCTGCTCTGCCGGCTTCTTCTTTCTTTAGTCGGGCTGAGGATGATGTAGAAGTTACAGACCTTTTGGATGCTGCCGTTAGCTGTGACACACTGTCGTCCGGCGAGACATCTTCCCGTGTTCGCAACGTCATAGAGTGGCCCTTAGTGTCCTTGGTGTCCGCTATCCAGCGACCAACCTTAGCTATGAATTCTGTGCGGCCTTGAGCCTCAGGTGCGCCACAGGCGACCTGATCGCATTTGTGTTCGTCTTTATGAGTGTACACAAGCACATCAACGTTACTTCTCATGAAGTCCTCTCTCAGCTTCCCGTATTCGGGTCTGTACTCAGTTTCAACGATGTCTAACTTACGTGCATCGTTCATAGGCGTCTTTAATGCAGTAGACATTGCATTCCGTCGAATTTGCTTGCCTTTTCTTGCTTCCAGCGCCTCGTTGAGGTTCTTTCTGTTCGTCTCGTAGAGCGCCATTAGGTTCCCCAGCCAAGTGCTGGGAGCGTTGTCCTTGTTGTTCGGCATGGTGAAGTTCAAGGCGCGCTAATCCCTTTTACTTTCTCTTTCAGCGTTCATTTGTTTTCGTTCAAATAGCGGAAAGCTTTTGACTTTGTGTAGATGCGGTCATATTATTTCACCAGTTTTGACGCGTAGCTCTGGTTTAAAGTTTCACTCACACGACAGAAGTCCAATCTCTTTGTCTCTTGTACAAACCGGATTCAAAAAAAGTTGGGACACTAAACAAATTGTGAATAAAAACTGAATGCAATGATGTGGAGATGGCAAATGTCAATATTTTATTCAGAATAGAACATAAATCACGGAACAAAAGTTTAAACTGAGAAAATTTATAATTTTAAGGGAAAAATATGGTGAATCAAAATGTCATGGTGTCAACAAATCCCAAAAAAGTTGGGACAAGGCCATTTTCACCACTGTGTGGCATCTCCCCTTCTTCTTACAACACTCAACAGACGTCTGGGGACTGAGGAGACCAGTTTCTCAAGTTTAGAAATAGGAATGCTCTCCCATTCTTGTCTAATACAGGCCTCTAACTGTTCAATAGTCTTGGGCCTTCTTTGTCGCACCTTCCTCTTTATGATGCGCCAAATGTTCTCTATAGGGGAAAGATCTGGACTGCAGACTGGCCATTTCAGTACCCAAATCCTTCTCCTACGCAGCCATGATGTTGTGATTGATGCAGAATGTGGTCTGGCATTATCTTGTTGAATAATGCAGGGTCTTCCCTGAAAGAGATGACGTCTGGATGGGAGCATATGTTGTTCTAGAACCTGAATATATTTTTCTGCATTGATGGTGCCTTTCCAGACATGCAAGCTGCCCATGCCACACGCAGTCATGCAACCCCATACCATCAGAGATGCAGGCTTCTGAACTGAGCGTTGATAACAACTTGGGTTGTCCTTGTCCTCTTTGGTCTGGATGACATGGCGTCCCACATTTCCAACAAGAACTTCGAATCATGACTCGTCTGACCACAGTCTTCCATTTTGCCACACTCCATTTTAAATGATCCCTGGACCAATGAAAACGCCTGTGCTTGTGGATCTTGCTTAGAAATGGCTTCTTCTTTGCACTGTAGAGTTTCAGCTGGCAACGGCGGATGGCACGGTGGATTGTGTTCACTGACAATGGTTTCTGGAAGTATTCCTGAGCCCATTCTGTGATTTCCTTTACAGTAGCATTCCTGTTTGTGGTACAGTGTCGTTTAAGGGCCCGGAGATCACGGGCATCCAGTATGGTTTTACGCCCTTGACCCTTACGCACAGAGATTGTTCCAGATTCTCTTAATCTTCGGATGATATTATGCACAGTTGATGATGATAACTGCAAAGTCTTTGCAATTTTTCGCTGGGTAACACCTTTCTGATATTGCTCCACTATCTTTCTGCGCAACATTGTGGGAATTGGTGATCCTCTACCCATCTTGGCTTCTGAGAGACACTGCCACTCTGAGAAGCTCTTTTTATACCCAATCATGTTGCCAATTAACCTAATTACTGTTAATTGGTCTTCCAGCTCTTCGTTATGCTCAAATTTACTTTTTCCAGCCTCTTATTGCTACTTGTCCCAACTTTTTTGGGATTTGTTGACACCGTGAAATTTGGAATCAACATATTTTTCCTTTAAAATGATACATTTTCTCGGATTAAACTTTTGATCTGTCATCTATGTTCTATTCTGAATAAAATATTGACATTTGCCATCTCCACATCATTGCATTCAGTTTTTATTCACAATTTGCTTAGTGTCCCAACTATTTTGGAATCCGGTTTGTAGTTTATTTTGTCAGCATCAAAGAATCAACACTTCATACAGTCGTCTTGAGTAAATCCACTGTGATTACAACACCAGTTGCTGCATCTTGCAAATCTCTGACTTTTACAACAACCTATTTGCTGTATCTTATAAATTACAGTCTTAGCTTACGTACAGTGGTGTGAAAAACTATTTGCCCCCTTCCTGATTTCTTATTCTTTTGCATGTTTGTCACACTTAAATGTTTCTGATTATCAAAAACCGTTAACTATTAGTCAAAGATAATATAATTGAACACAAAATGCAGTTTTTAAATGAAGGTTTACGTTATGAAGGGAGAAAAAAACCTCCAAATCTACATGGCCCTGTGTGAAAAAGTGATTGCCCCCCTTGTTAAAAAATAACTTAACTGTGGTTTATCACATCTGAGTTCAATTTCTGTAGTCACCCCCAGGCCTGATTACTGCCACACCTGTTTCAATCAAGAAATCACTTAAATAGGAGCTACCTGACACAGAGAAGTAGACCAAAAGCACCTCAAAAGCTAGACATCATGCCAAGATCCAAAGAAATTCAGGAACAAATGAGAACAAAAGTAATTGAGATCTATCAGTCTGGTAAAGGTTATAAAGCCATTTCTAAAGCTTTGGGACTCCAGCGAACCACAGTGAGAGCCATTATCCACAAATGGCAAAAACATAGAACAGTGGTGAACCTTCCCAGGAGTGGCCGGCCGACCAAAATTACCCCAAGAGCGCAGAGACAACTCATCCGAGAGGCCACAAAAGACCCCAGGACAACATCTAAAGAACTGCAGGCCTCACTTGCCTCAATTAAGGTCAGTTCATGACTCCACCATAAAAATGAGTCTGGGCAAAAACGGCCTGCATGGCAGATTTCCAAGACGCAAACCACTTTTAAGCAAAAAGAACATTAAGGCTCGTCTCAATTTTGCTAAAAAATACCTCAATGATTGCCAAGACTTTTGGGAAAATACCTTGTGGACCGACGAGACAAAAGTTGAACTTTTTGGAAGGTGCATGTCCCATTACATCTGAATGGGAAAGTAACACAGCATTTCAGAAAAAGAACATCATACCAACAGTAAAATATGGTGGTGGTAGTGTGATGGTCTGGGGTTGTTTTGCTGCTTCAGGACCTGGAAGGCTTGCTGTGATAGATGGAACCATGAATTCTACTGTCTACCAAAAAATCCTGAAGGAGAATGTCCGGCCATCTGTTCGTCAACTCAAGCTGAAGCGATCTTGGGTGCTGCAGCAGGACAATGACCCAAAACACACCAGCAAATCCACCTCTGAATGGCTGAAGAAAAACTAAATGAAGACTTTGGAGTGGCCTAGTCAAAGTCCTGACCTGAATCCTATTGAGATGTTGTGGCATGACCTTAAAAAGGCGGTTCATGCTAGAAAACCCTTAAATAAAGCTGAATTACAACAATTCTGCAAAGATGAGTGGGCCAAAATTCCTCCAGAGCGCTGTAAAAGACTCGTTGCAAGTTATCGCAAACACTTGATTGCAGTTATTGCCGCTAAGGGTGGCCCAACCACTTATTAGGTTCAGGGGGCAATTACTTTTTCCCACAGGGCCATGTAGATTTGGAGTTTTTTTTCTCCCTTAATAACGTAAACCTTCATTTAAAAACTGCATTTTGTGTTCAATTATGTTATCTTTGACTAATAGTTAAATGTGTTTGATGATCAGAAACATTTTGTGTGACAAACATGCAAAAGAATAAAAAATCAGGAGGGGGGCAAATAGTTTTTCACACCACTGTATATAACAACACTCTTGTTGTATATAACTACTTGCGGGAGCTCACGGTTACAACAACCTAGTTGCTGTATCTACATTCTTAGCTTACCGGGAGCTCACGGTTACAACAACCTAGTTGTTGTATCTTTCATTCCTAGCTTACGGTCAAAAGCTTGTGTTTCCGTAGCCTTCCGTATCTAAACTGAACTTTCTATCATGCGATAGTCATACAAATACATGTCATAGTGGAATGACATCACAGACCAACTTACGATTGTCAAAATGGATGCATAACTAAGAAATTTAAAGCTTATGGCTTATGTAACAAATTTAATGCTTAATGCTTTACTAATGAATAGAAGAAGGTAGAATAAATGAAATAACAACAAATAAAATAAAATAAACACAACAACAAATTCATAACAAGTACGATATGGCTCTTCCAACACTATATAGGCGAAAGTATTTGGCGAATGAGGCCCCTTATTCCAGTGAAGGGCAATCTTAATGCTTCAGCATAACAAGATGTCTTAGACAATGCTACTTTATAGCAACATTGTGAGGAAGGCCTCATAAATGCTCTACAGAATGAATGGGAATAAATTCATACAGAAACACAGCTTTCCAAGACGAGTAGAAGCTGCAAAACGGGGGCCAACTCCATATTCAAGTATATGTATTTGTATACAATGTCATTCCAGGTTTACCCAAAAACATTTGCCCATATAGTGTATAATACCAATTACAGTCAAAATGCAAATATTAAGCTCAAATTCTAAAGATAAAGTAAAGCAAAAAAAAATAGTAATATACTAAAAGTATCACATTTTATTATGAAATCAGTTTCCTTATCCATCCATCCATCCATCCATCCATCCATTTTCTTCCGCTTATCCGAGGTCGGGTCGCGGCGGCAGCAGCTTCAGCAGGGATGCCCACACTTCCCTCTCCCTGGCCACTTCTTCCAGCTCTTCCGGGGAGATCCCAAGGCATTCCCAGGCCAGCCGAGAGACATAGTCCCTCCAGCGTGTCCTGGGTCTTCCCCGGGGTCTCTTTCCGGTGGGGCGTGTCCGGAACACCTCACAAGGGAGTCGTCCAGGGGGCATCCTAAATAGATGCCCAAGCCACCTCATCTGACTCCTCTCGATGCGGAGGAGCAGCGGCTCTACTCTGAGCCCCTCCCGGATGACTGAGCTTCTCACCCTGTCTCTAAGGGAGAACCCAGACACCCTGCGGAGGAAACTCATTTCGGCCACTTGTATTCGCGATCTTTTTCTTTCGGTCACTACCCACAGCTCATGACCATAGGTGAGGGTAGGAACGTAGATCGACCGGTAAATTGAGAGCTTTGCCTTTTGGCTGAGCTCCTTCTTCACCACGACGGACCGATACAGAGCCCGCATCACTGCAGACGCTGCCCCGATCCGCCTGTCGATCTCCCGCTCCATTTTACCCTCACTCATGAACAAGACCCTGAGACACTTGGGGCAGGATCTCACTCCCAACCCTGAGAGGGCACTCCACCCTTTTCTGGCTGAGGACCATGGCCTCAGATTTGGAGGTGTTGATTCTCATCCCAGCCACTTCACACTCGGCTGCGAACCGATCCAGTGAGAGCTGTCGGTCACAGGATGATGAGGCCAACAGAACAACGTCATCTGCAAAAAGCAGTGACCCAATCCTGAGCCCACCAAACTATACCCCCTCAACGCCCTGGCTGCGCCTAGAAATCCTGTCTATAAAAATTATGAACAGGATCGGTGAGAAAGGGCAGCCCTGTCTGAGTCCTACTCTCACCGGAAACAGGTCCGACTTACTACCGGCAATGCGGACCAAGCTCCGACACCGGTTGTACAGGGACTGGACAGCCCTTAACAGGGAATCCGATATCCCATACTCCCGGAGTACCCCCCCACAGGACTCCCCAAGGGACACGGTCGAATGCCTTCTCCAAGTCCACAAAGCATATGTAGACTGGGTGGGCAAACTCCCATGCCCCCTCCAGGACCCTGCTAAGGGTGTAGAGCTGGTCCACTGTTCCGCGACCTGGACGAAAACCACACTGCTCCTCCTGAATCCGAGGTTCGACTATCCGACAGACCCTCCTTTCCAGGACCCCTGAATAGACTTTCCTGGGGAGGCTGAGGAGTGTGATCCCTCTGTAGATTGGAGCACACTCTCCGGTCCCCCTTCTTGAAGAGGGGGACCACCACCCCGGTTTGCCAGTTCAGAGGCACTGTCCCCGATGTCCATGCAATGTTGCAGAGACGTGTCAACCATGACAGCCCTACAACATCCAGAGCCTTGAGGAACTCTGGGCGGATCTAATCCATCCCCGGGGCCCCGCCACCACGGAGCTTTTTGATCACCTCGGCGACCTCGGCCCCAGAGATGGAAGAGTCCACCTCTATGTCCCCAGACCCTGCTTCCTCATCGGAAGGCATGTTGGTGGAATTAAGGAGGTCTTCGAAGTACTCCCTCCACCGACCCACAACGTCCCGAGTCGAGGTCAGCAGCGCACCATCCCCACTATACACTGTGTTGACCGTGCACTGCTTTCCCCTCCTGAGACGCCGGATGGTGGACAAGAATCTCTTCGAAGCCGTCTGGAAGTCATTCTCCATGGCCTCCCCAAACTCTTCCCACGCCCGGGTTTTTGCCTCAGCAACCACCGAAGCTGCATTCCGCTTGGCCTGCTGGTACCTATCAGCTGCCTCCGGAGTGCCACCAGCCAAAAAGACCCGGTAAGATTCCTTCTTCAGCTTGATGGCATCCCTCACCGCCGGTGTCCACCAACGGGTTCTTGGGTTGCCACCGCGACAGGCACCGACCACCTTAAGGCCACAGCTCCGGTCGGCCGCCTCGACAATGGAGGCGTGGAACATAGTCCATTCGGACTCAATGTCCCCAACCTCCCCCAGGATGTGGTTGAAGCTTTGCCGGAGGTGGGAGTTGAAGCTCGTCCTGACAGGGGACTCTGCCAGACGTTCCCAGCAGACCCTCACAATACGTTTGGGTCTACCAGTCCTGACCGGCATCCTACCCCGCCAATGAAGCCAACTCACCACCAGGTGGTGATCAGTTGACAGCTCCGCCCCTCACTTCACCCGAGTGTCCAAGACATGTGGCCGCAAGTCGATCATCGAACTGCGGCCTAGGGTGTCCTGGTGCCAGGTGCACATATGGACACCCTTATGCCTGAACATGGTGTTTATTATGGACAATCCGTGACGAGCACAAAAGTCCAATAACAAAACACCGCTCTGGTTCAGATCGGGGGGGCCGTTCATCCCAATCACACCCTTCCAGGTCTCACTGTCATTGCCCACGTGAGCATTGAAGTCCCCCAACAGAACGATGGAGTCCCCAGGAGGGACGTTCTCTAGCGCCCCCTCCAGAGACCCCAAAAAGGGCGGGTACTCCAAACTGCTGTTCGGCGCATAAGCGCAAACAACAATAAGGATCCGTCCCCCCACCCGAAGGCGGAGGGAGGCCACCCTCTCGTCCACTGCGGTGAACCCCAATGTACAGGCCCCGAGCCGGGGGGCAATAAGTATGCCCACACCTGCTCGTCGCCTCTCACCAGTGGCAACTCCCCGCAACAACCATTCCCCACCCCCTGGGTAAAAGGTAACCCCGGAGTAACTCTGGATGGTAACAGGTCAACCCAGTTCTTACCTGTATCCATCATGGCTTTGGTCAATCTATCTTTGATTGTTCTGTTCATCCTCTCTGCCACACCAGAACTTTGGGGATGGTAGGGGATGTGAAATTTCCAATCAATGCTTAAAAATTTACACAATTTTTTGTGTCACTTTGGAGACGAATGGCGTGCCATTATCACTGTCAATAGATGTTGGAATACCGTATCTAGGAATGATTTCTTTAGCCAGAATTTTATCGTTGCATTTTCTTTTGAGCATGGAAATGCTTCTACCCATTTAGAAAATCTGTCCACAATTACAATTATGTATTTCAGATTTCTGACAGGTGGCATGTGTGTAAAGTCAATTTGTAAACATTGAAATGGTGCAATAAGCATTGGCAAGGCATCATGTTTAACATGTTGTCCTTGTGTATTTGCATGAGCACAGATCAAGCAGGAATCTAATAGAACAAGTAACCTGTTTGATATTGTGAATGCAGAATCTGTCCTCAATCATACGGATTACCCCCCGTTTTGCGACACGTGATATACCATGAAAATGACGCACTAATAACGGGGGGACAGATGCTGGAATAGCTATACGGCCCTTCTCATGCTGAATTAGCATATCGCTGCCAGGTGAACACTCGTGTGTGACACCATAAGCGTAATGTGAATCTGTAAAGATTGTAACAGGTTGATTTTTAAATAGGAGACATGCACGAGTAAGAGCGGTAAGTTCAGCAGCTTGAGCTGAAAGAAAAGGCAACGAATAAGCTTCTATTACAATGTTGGGCAGCTGACAGATAGAATAGCCGCAATGTGTCACATTATCATTAGGCCTTGAACAAGACCCATCAACATAAATATGTGTGCCATGCTCTAAAGGAGTGGAAGATAAATCGGAGCGTACAGCCGAGGTAGTGGTGATCTCATGTAAACAGTCATGATCAGCCCAGTCTGGTTGGGTGGAGGAGCATGACTGGCGCAATATCTTGTCATAGTAGGAATAGTCAGGAATGAACTGCCTACAATAGTTTATAAGTCCAAGAAAGCTCATCGTTGCTTGCTTCGTGGCAGGTGGACGAATCTCGACAACAGATTGTATGCGATCAGCAGATAATGTTCTTTGTCCAACATCAGCCAGATGTGTCAGCATGCGCAATGAATGTTTGCGACATAAGTCCTCAGTTTCAGCTGAGAAGAGGATGTCATCGGCGTATAACAGAAGTCGGACTTTCTCAGGCAGGGTCAGGGAAGCCATGGCATCTCTTACAACAGAGGAGAACACAGCTGGAGAGTCTGAACCCTTGAGGAAGACGAGTCCAGGTCAGTTGTTGGTTTTTGAAGGTGAAAGCAAATATAGGCTGCGTCTGCTCACTGACAGGGACACTGAAAAAGGCAGAACACAAATCAACTACTGAAAAATATGAATGATTTGGAGGTATTGACATCAAAATGGAAGGGACATCCGGAACAATAGGACTTGCAGGAATGACAATATCATTAATTTTGCGCAAATCTTGTGTAAATCTCCATCCTTTTCCACCTGCCTTTTGTATAGGATTAACAGGTGTATTGTATGGAGATTGGGTAGCAACTAGGACACCTTGTTGTATTAATGACAATCACTTTCTCAATACCTGCCTCTTTATCTGGTGAAAGAGGGTATTGCTTACAATACACAGGTGTCAGTGTTTTAAGTTTTGCTGTGTATGGTGTAGTGCAAACTGTGCCCACTTCATTAGACCACAACCTCGGAGGTACAGAAGACAAGTAGGATGGGATGACAATAGATCCATCAGTAGAATCAACCTGTGGGATCACATCAGAGAACATAGTCAGATTATTAGGGGTCTTTAAAATGGTTTTGCCTTCTGCAAAAGATATACAACAGCCTAATTTAGACAGTACATCTCGGCCTAGTAAATTGAATGGAGATGAAGGTATCACCACAAATCGATGACGGAAATGCAAATTTGGATTATCTGGGCTAGTTACAGGAAGTTGAAAAGTTTTAGGGCATGAAATTGGGACCCCATCAATCCCTATAGAGCTGATAGTGGATGCTGAAACAGGGCCGCGGTACTGAGAACCACTAAAAGAAGAGCATGTAGCTCCAGTATCCACCATGAAGGGATAAGGAGTACCATTGATATTTAACATTAAAATGGGTAGGTTTTGTGGATCATTATTCAGTACCAAGTTCAACATACTCACTGTGGGGTTCCTGCTCTGTGGGCAGCCCTATGGGTGAAAGTCCCACTGTGTTTTAACAGGTATAGGCCTGATTGGGCCCATAGTACCTGATGGGGTGGTCTGATGCATTTGGTGAGCCTGTGAAGTAGAAGAGACATACCCATTTTCCATATTGTTACCTTTTTGTCTACAATCATGTGCCCAATGTCCTTCTGCCTTGCAATAATTGCATATTGTCTGTTTGCATTGTCTTTCCCAGTGCCCTAATTTATTACAGCGTTTGCACCTGACATGTTGGCGTTTGGTGGATTGTTGTGAACCATAATCATAAACAGCGGCAAGAGTTTGATTAGAGTTTCCGCTGTGGTTGGCGATAAAGGCACCTGCAGGATCCAGATCACGCACCATCCGTCCCAGGAGTTGTATGTCAGGTTCATTTCCGGTTCCTGCCGGAATTTAGAGAAATTTTGAGAGTTTTGGCAGAATCAGCGTTCATATTATGAACAAATGTAGTTTGAAAGAGTTGTGTGAAATGTGGAGGAATATTATGATCAAAGGGAAGCCCTCCATGTTCAGACCATGCAGTTTTAAACCTATTAAAAAAGGCAGATGCTGATTCACCTGGATCCTGTCTGATAGATGCCACCTGTGAGAGATCACATAAAGATTGATATTTCTTTACAAGAAAAGCTTTAAGTTCAGTAAACATGTTATCAACATGTTTGTAATCTGCCCATGAATAATAAGCACTCCATGTGTCTCCATTAGCATCAACCTCATCATCTATAGGTATATCATGTTTGTGATTAAGAGAGGGCACGTCTTCTTGTAACGAGGAATCCGTCACCTCTGCTCCTAGAACACGTGTTACGATGCACCTGAAATCAGGACCAGTCAACTGTGAATAACGTGTTGTGCTTTTAAGTTGGTCACAAAATAAGTGAACATCAGATGGCTTAGGAAGGCTAGAGACAATGCTATGGATATCAGATAGAGTTGGAGGTGAAATATTCCATCTCTTTTCTCCACATGTAACAAAGGGATATGAATAATTAGGTGTTGTAGATGTGAGACAGGGACTATCAGTGTTCTTTGGCCTTTGTAATGACTTATCTGCCACATTAGAGGGAGCACCTTTTGATTTTACCATACCATGGCCCCCACCTTGAGAGCTATGTGTATTCGTGGTTAAAGAATAGCTAGGGGGAGCAGAGACAATAGGTGATTCCACCTTAGTAGTGAGAACAGGAAAAGCATGTATGACTGGTTTGGAGTTGGGGGTGAGTTTACACTTACGAATATTAACTTTACTGTTTTTAGTTATCACCTTATTAGAGCACTCACCATCCCACTTCGGTTTCAAATCACGCCATGTAGTAAATGCTTTTTTCATATTTTGACTGTCCCACTGTGCATCACCATAACCTTGATTAATTCAAAGATCAGCAGTGATAATGTCGGCATTGTCAAATGAACCTTCTCTTGGATAGTGTCTCCACTGAAAAGAACCCTCCGTCCATCCAGCCAAATTGTTAATGAACGGTTGAACAAAAATTCCAAATCCTTGATAATACATCCAATCATTAGGAGTAAGAGACTGTTTGGAACGACCATTTCCCATCTTGTTAGTGAGTTACAGTTAGTAAACAAACCAAGCTTATCGAAGTTAAGCGGACACTTTAAGCTTTTTAAAAATTTTATTTTATTATTATTATTATTATTATTATTATTACAGGTGGTGTGACTTTCAAACAGAGTGTATCAGAATCTATTTAAAACTGAAGAATACTGTAATCTATAAGTGTATTATCAAAAATGTGCAATATCTCCGTGTTCCTGATAACACTACCAGGAATATGGATTCTCTTTCAAATCTCACATGCCTCTACACCTTTGGAGATCATTCACACATTTATCAAATACCAATATAGTGAATTAATAAGGCATTCGGCCAATCTACCCTGTTTCTGAGAACACTCTCAGAAAAATGGACCTCAGGTGCGCCGGGCTGAGTCCACATGCCTCTACATCAGGGAGACAATAAAACTCATGCACCCCCCACGTGTATAACTGCAACTGCACACCGCTCCCTGTTCCAAAGAACACTCTAAGGAATATGGTTATAACCAATTCATTTATTTATTTTCTAGCCACGCGCCTCTACGCCAGGGCCAGCTTATAAACAAAGTGCACGCTACACATGCCTCACTAAATTAAAAATATTGTAATGCATAAATTACGTAAACAACAGAAGTTAGTGAACGTACAGTGGGAGCCACGCCAAATAGCCGCGACCGTGCAAACGACGTGTGCACGCCGTAATCCCCCCTCCCTTTTCTGCCAGAAAGGCGTGTCAAGATTTCACAGTAAACACGCCCATTCAAGCCCTACACTGAAAAAACTGATTTTGACCACTTTTAGATGTTACATATTTTAATCAGGCTTATTTATTAGATTTTAATGTGTTATTTAATTCTTCTTGTATTATTCAATTAAAATCAAGCCATATTGTCCGTGTTTAAAACTAACGAAATGTACTTAATTAAAAGTAACTAGAAAAGAACATGCCATAACAAATTGCCACACCCACAGTCCTGTTTGCGCATGTCCATGCCGCCATTTTGTGCTCCAGAGGCGGGACTATTTGCTATGACTCAAACTTTGTGCAACTTCTTCGGCTCCATTAAGGCTTTCTCATTTCGGTAAGTAACTAAGCATTTTTATAACTATTGTCATATATTTACTTTAACATGGCCCTGTTTACACTTCAGAATACGTTTTGATAGAGAAATAAATATTACTGCATTTTCCGGTAGACAAACCTAAGATAACTTAGCTAAATGTAGCTAGCATTAGATGTAAAGTTAGCATGAAGTTAGTCACCTAGATATTGTTCTCCCATTAAATACAAGGTGAAATCTGCCGTTAGACTTTACCTTTAGTGCAACATTTACTGTGTTAACGTTACGGTAAAGTTTAGTGTAGTTTATGGACACCAAACACTAGTTTGAACATGTATGTTAGGCACGTGAGCCGCCGCGAGTGACTGCCCGACGTCCCGAGAAATTTTGCAAGATCCGCGGTCCCATGTTTAATTTTTCACGCGGAAAGATGAAAACGTAATCACAGTATTTAAGTTTTTCATGCGGTGAATCGTGATGAACCGTACTTACGGCCACCGTGCGAACTGCGTAGGTGAGATAGGGGTATAATACTGGTAATTCCTGACTGTATTTGAATGTGTTTTCTAATGTTTGTTACTGTGGAAATTTAGCAGAAAAGTATGAAACACATTTAGTAAAAGTTAAAGACTTTACGACAGCTAGGAGGTTAATATGTCTATGATTAATGTTACTTCTACTAACCAGCCGTGTTATTCAGGGTAGGGTACACCAGAAATTAGGTTGTCCGAGTCAGATAGTGTACGGTTACTAGCTGCCTGTTGGTATTCATTCCAAAGACATGGGGGTCCGTGGCTCCACCCCTTACCGTGTCTGTGGAAATATCTTTTAAAATCTTGATTAAAAACGTTTCTGATTCGCCAAAAATAAACAGCTGAAAAAAACATAAGAATGGGATTGAAAAGCACAGAGCAAAGTTGTTAAAATCCCCAAACATAGAAGCAGTTAAATGGTATTAAAGTAGTCGTGTGTCTAGCAGCAGTTACTCCAGAGAGACAGAGACAGCCAGAGTGGAGGACAGGTGGAGTGCATTCAGAGCCTCATTCTAGTGAGTCTTGTGAAAACATTAGTGAAGATTCTAAAGTATTAGGAAGTAGAGAATTAGTTTAGATTAACTTTTTTGTTAGCACGGTTGCATGAAAATATAATAATTTTTACTATTATGTATTATATATTCATGTTTAGTTAATTGATCATGTTTAGTTAAGGAAGTAATTGGATTTCTATTTAATTATTCACGCTTATTCAAAACAATTCCATTTATTTATTTGTGTTATTTTTAACATAGTTTTCCTATATCTGATCTGGATGTGAAACAGAATTTCCTACTTGGGGACCCCATATTGTTTTGGTAAGTGCATAACTGCTATCAATGGTACCATATATCTACTACCAATAAAGATAAATGTTCTGTAACTGTGTGGTATAAATTGTATCATTCTTAAGTGAGGGCTTACCATGATTACTGGCAGTTGTGCAGAACATGTGTAATGGGTTAGATTGTAGATTCAAAGTGGCTAATTTAGGGAGTTGGCAAATGATTTAGTTTACTTATGATGTTCTTAGTATTAATTATGTCTAATTAAGGATATGTGCTACATTTGCAGACTGTCATCCACTTGATGCGACAGTTAAAAACATAACTGATGTTTGATCCCCACCCCCCCTCTTTTTTTCTGTCTTTGTTGTTTGTCCAGTTTATGTGGCAGTGTAAAGATTGTGGGGCTGAATTATCCAGCCGATCAGAACTTCTCAAACATTACAGAAAACATAGTAATTTTGGGCGTGGCCATCATATTAAATGCATCTATTCTGATTGTCCATGTATTTTTAAGACTTGGAATTCACTTTTGGCACATCTGTCAAGGAATCATATCAAAACTAAAGAGCACTCTGACGTGTTTGCTACATTTTCCTGTCATTTGTGTGGTTGTAATGACCTTGGAACAGAACGTGATTATTTTGTGCACATAAGTCATCATTTGAAAAACAATGAGACAGTCACTTGTATGTTTAAAGGCTGTGAGTACAAATCAAATGTATACACCACCTTCAAGTCACACAAAAGTCGGAAGCACAGCTTGCATACTTTGGTAGACTTTAAGGATGGTGTAGTCCAAGGAACTTTTGTAATTGATACTGAAGATCCCGGTTTTTCAAAAAGTGAGGAATTTTGTGATGTAAATAATTTTGATGATCTTGACTTTGATACGGCAAAGGATCAGCCAGAAAATACAGAACATAAACTTGCTGCAGCGTTATTAAAGCTTGAAAATATTTTTCATGTGCCAAGTGCTGCAGTTGATGAGTTTTTGGAGGAACTTCAGTATTTGTTGAGCACGGCATCTTTGTGTAGTACAACAAAGGTGATACATGACACGCTGAGTAGTTATAACCTTCAAGTTGACGAGTCAGTCATCAAAGAACTTGCATCAGTTCTGGTTATTGCTAATCCTGTGTATAAATCAGTCGCTAAAGACTGCCCTTTAGCAACATCCTTTAAGCGCAAGAAGTACTACAAAGACAATTTTAAAGTTGTGGAACCCATAGAATATATATTGGATCAAAAAGCTAAAAGAACACTGCAGTATGTTCCAGTATTGAAGTTTTTGCAGCAACTCTTCACTGATGGTCACATTCTTAACAAAGTGTTAAATAGCCAACCTGTGCCAGAGGGTAGAAGGAAAACAGTTTTCTATCAGGTGGTCAACTTCGAGTGTTACTGAACTTGTATGTTGATGATTTTGAGATCTGCAATCCGCTAGGCACATCTCGTAAAAGACACAAGATCTGTGCTGTTTACTGGAATCTCAGCAATTTGCCACCAGGTTGCCATTCCCCATTGTCTTCCATATATCTAGCTTTACTCTGTAGATCTGAAGATGTGAGGATTTATGGATATGAAAAGGTTTTAGAGCCCTTGTTGCAGGATCTTGTCACTTTGGAAAGTCAAGGTATTTTTATTGCGCAGATTGGAGATTTTGTTAAGGGCACAATACAGTGTGTCATTGCAGACAATTTGGGAGCACACGGAATTGCTGGATTTATTCAGAGTTTTTCAGGGGAATACGTTTGCCGGTTTTGTGTGGCACAAAAGTCTGAAATTCAGGAAAAAGAGGTGAGCTCAGGTGCATTCACTCTTCGATGTAAATATAGTCATGAAATTCATGTCAGATCAGCACAAGACAATGCAAAACCTTGTTACGGTGTTAAAAGGCAATGTGTTTTCTCTTCCCCTCTTTCTCATTTCAATGTTTGTACTGACTACCCTCCAGATGTTGCACATGACATTTTAGAAGGCATATTACCAGTTGAGTTAGCACACTGTCTAAATCTGTTGATTTCAAAAACATATTTCACACTCGACAATCTCAACGAGTTCATTCAGAAATTTCCTTTCAAATGGGCAGACAAGCGTAACCGTCCTCATGCTATTCCCAAGACATTCAGACTGAAAAAAAGTATTGGTGGGAATGCTCATGAAAATTGGAGTCTTTTGCGATTCCTTCCATTTTTTTGTTGGACCATTGGTGCCTTCACATGACCCAGCCTGGCAGGTCATTTTGGACCTTAAAGATATCGTTGACCTTGTTGTTGCACCAGTGCATACAACACAGTCTATTGCTTTCCTTGAAGAAAAGATCTGTGAACACAGATGTAGGTTACAAGAGGTGTTTCCAGGTCTCAAACTGTTGCCCAAACATCATTTTTTGGAACATTATCCACATATGATTAGATGTTTTGGTCCACTAGTTGGGATGTGGACAATGAGGTTTGAGGCAAAGCACAGTTTTTTTAAGCAGGTTATTCGTCACACACGCTGCTTTAAAAACATACTCTTGTCCTTGGCAGTGAAGCATCAGTTCATGATGGCATATCACCTGGAGTCAACCACAATTGATGGCTCTAGTTTGACTGTCTCTGCTGTCTCAACTGTCTCAGTTGACATTATGCATCAGGAAGTACAGAAGGCACTAAGGCTGAAATATCCTGATATTACTCACATTCAGCTTACAAAGAATGCGTCTGTTAATGGTGTTAGCTACAGAGAAGGTATGATTGTTGTTCATGGCGCTGCTGATGGTTTGCCAGAATTTGCAGAAGTTATCCAAATGGTTGTTGTGGAGAGTAGCTTGAACTTCATTGTTAAAGAGTTAGGTGCCTGGTATAGGGAGCATTTTAGGGCATTTGAGCTATGCCCCACATCATAAGTCTCCTTCGTTGAACTTTGTTCCTTGGTAGACCACTACCCATTGGCAGATTACATCATTGGAGGCCGACGTATGGTGATACTTAAAAGATTCATACATATACAAGGTTAGATCATGGGCATTCATGTTGTGTTCATGTGTTTCATGATTTCATACAATAATACACTAAATATGGTAACAAGAGGGTTGCATGAAGACTAATTTTGTTTTAAAGATGGCGGGGAAGGAGGCATGGTGGTGTAGTGGTTAGCACTGTCACCTTGGACCTCAGGGGTCCGGGTTTAATTCCCGGTCAGGCTCGATTCCCTCTGTCTGTGTGCATGAGTGTGCATGTTCTCCGCGTGATTGGTGGGTTTCCTCCCGCAGTCCAAAGATATGCAGGTTAGGCTAATTGCCCATAGCGTGTGAATGAGTGTGTGTATGTGTATGCTCTGCGATGGATTGGCACCCTGTCCAGGGTGTACCCCGCCTCGTGCCTCGGCTTAGGCCTCCTGGGATAGGCTCCAGGTTTCCGTGACCCTTAATAAAGGATAAAGCGGTGTAGAAGATGAGTGAGTGAGAGAGAGAGAGAGGGTTTTTTTTTCCTGAGGGAAGGTATTCATTCCTGTGACACACACCTGTGCTAAATCACCCTCATGTTGCCATTTTCATACAAATGTTCACGTTTACATACTGTATGTTACTTAAATATATAATATTCCCCTTGTTTTGGATTGTTTGACACACAATCAAAAACAAGTGAAAGTGTAATTTGCGTGGTTTTGGTTGATTTACACAAATAATTACCAATAATTGTAAAATCTATTTCAATTGCAGAATAATACTACAGCAAAATTATCCTGCTCTACTTCACTTCCTAGTTAAAAAAATATTTTAAGTAACAGCAGTACCAAATATCAATTTAACATTTTTTGTTTCCTTTAACAAATAGACTGAAGAATGGCACAGCATCTGAAGCTGAGAGTCATTATTGAAGATAATGACTTTAGAAGACTTGATCTCCATTCAGGAATGCCAAAAACTTTGATGGAGTTACACAATGAAATTTGTGAAGCATTTGGAATTGAAAGGGATTTCCGTATTCAGTTCATGGATCCTGACTTCAATAATGAGTTTATGAACATTACATCAGTACAAGACATTCAAGACAGAAGTACAATCAAATTACTGTACACAACAAATGACGTGGACTTCAGTCCATGTTCTTCAAAGCAGCCTGTTCCTAGAACTCCTGGGTCTTCTGGAACACCAGTATGCAGCCAAAAATCTCCCAGTATGTCCTCCTTGTCCTCATCTGACTCAGATAGTGTGGAAAAATTTTATTGAATTATAATTGTAGTCAAATACCCAGAAGGCCTCTGTCTAAGAGGCCTTGATCCAACTCGCTACAAAAACAGAAAAGGCGCCTGCACGACAAATTGAGGAAGTGAGAAAACACGCAGGCAGGAGGCAAGGGATAGGTAACAGACAAGAAAACTAAAGAAAAAAACAATAATATCAATAATATTTACTAACATTTTATCATTATGTACTAATAATATCTACTCGTAATATCTACATGGTTAATGATAATGTTTTAATGATAATTAAAGAAAAAAGTATGCAAAGTGTGACCCAAGAACAACCCGTACACACAGAGTGCAAGAAATTAAGGAACTTTATTGGAGGAAAAAATACAGAAAATGCAAGCATTGATAAAAATTATAAAAATAAACTTTTGGTTCTGCTTTAATTGGGACACAAAGTGAAAAAAGCCAGACTTCTGCTTTTAAGAAGCAGAAAAACAGCATAAATCATATTTGTTATAAAGGAAAAATCTAATTAATCAGTAATTTTCAGCAATATCATCCTCAGAGGTAGGCCCCTCAGAGTTCTAACCAGATGCAAATTGTGGTGGTTCGGTTTGGGTAAGGGAAGGTGTAGCCACCTGCTCCCAGAAGGAATCTCAGATGAGAGGATGAGCGAGAAGAACGCTGCCTGCGAGCTAGAATTAAACAAAATTAGAGAGGATTTATCAAACATGGGTTTAGTAAATCTGGGGGAAAAAAAAAAAAAAGCACTCTGCACATATTAAAAGAAACATTACATTATTGATTTTAGTAGTATAAGACCTAAGTACTAGCAATATAAATAATCATACCAATAATCAGATTAATGTGATTGTCTTAAACTAACCATAGTATAGGAATAGCAGCAGGTAAATGAAAAATAAAAATTAACAAACCTAATCTATGAACTGATTTAAGCTGATTTAATTAATCTTTAATCGTAATATCTATCCTATAATAATTAAGTAAATTAAACAAAAGTATACTAATTGATATATATGTTCAAAATCATTAAAATAATCACTTAGTTATATAAAGAGGTTTAATATATAATCAAAATGAATAACCAGAATATATTAAAGTACTAATAGATAAATAATCTCTGTACAAGTAAATAAAGTAAATACATAATGGACAGTTAAAGACAAATTAGATAAAATTAACTATGGTAAGAACAACCAAAATATAACACTTACACATCTTGATGAGGAAGATTTTGAAAAATTGCGGCTTCCACAAAAACCCAAGTTACCAACGGTGGTCAATGGTCTGGTCAAGAAAAAAAGGAATAAACCAAACTTTCTCCAAAAAAGGAGAACGTAAGACCGTCTAACGTCTTAGGCCTGCCCAGACATGAATAAATATGAGATGAGAGGAAAAATTATGCAATTGGGAGGTGCCACATCAATCTGATCAGAATAGAATTAGCTCACATCTCATGAATATTAAAAAGGTTTCGTGACTTAAGAAGGAGCAAACAATGATGTAATTGTTAAGTGAAGGTATATAAACCCTGTAAAATTAGGGAAGTGAGAGAGAAGAGGAGAGAAATCTTGCAGTTTTATCTGTTCGTCTTTTGTCTGGCTAGTCCAGTGCCGTCCATTTACTTTTGGTTGCAATAAACTCTTTTGCTATTTCAGTACTTGAGTAGTTATTGATTTTGTTTGGAAAATTTACAGAGTTCACAACAAATTTGCCACGACATAATTGGCGTTGTCGGCAGGATACCCACGGCTGGTCGTTGATGCCCCTTGGGGTCGGCGGCCCTACACGGTCAGCAGAACCGCCGCCGCGGCAATAAGAACAAGGTAAGCAGAAACCTGTTATTCAAATTCTGCTGTAGTTTTTCTGCTGTCTGTGGGGGTCGAATGATTCTTGGGGGACGTACTGCTGGCCCCGGGAACCAAATTGAGTAATTGATAATTGAGTAATTTAATGTTTGATGCAATGTTGTTATGATGCAATTTTTATTATTTTGATGAAATAGCAAAAAAGTATGCGCTTGTGAATTGATGTGCTTTTGTGCTTGCTGAGCTTGAGCTTGTTGTTGTTATTTGTATTGTGTAAGAGTGTAACATTTTACAAGTAGGGTTGCCTTCAATTAACAAACAGTGTTGATTGAAAGAGTCGATATAAGCAATGCCGGTAGGTAGGTGTGTGATTGTGTAGGTGTGCGTGTATGCGTTGGCATGGTATAAGTAACCGTGTACTACAATATACCTAGGTACCGTGGTAATATGTAGTATACAACTAGGGTGTGAAAGGAAATCTCGTGGATACCGCTACCATCATGTTACCATAGTACGTCCAGGTATAATGATTGGCGTGATAGGTAGGTCTGAACGGGGCGAGTGAGAAAATTCCAGCGGAAAATTCCTGTAGAACCGCTGCTCTAGGGACTGGAAAATTCCTTTAGCAGGGCTAGGGTGACAGGTGGAAATTCCTGATCAGGTGGCTGGTGGGGAAATGCATGGTTAGAAAATTAGAATAGATAGTGTTGATTTGTGATTGCAATTTTGTGAGTCGTGATTTGTATAATGTATGATGTATAAGCGTAATTGTGTTGAGTTGAATTGTGGAACGTGTACGGCTAGAAAGTGAATGAAAAACCAGAAAGAGAAATGTAACATAAAATATAAATACTGTCAAATATTGTATATACATATAATTGGATATATTTAGTTTAGATACTGTATTCCACACTGTATGGTGTTATTTAGACATACATATATACATATATACATGCACAACTGAAAGTAATTAATTAAAATTTAAATATTAACATAAGTAGAATAACTTCCTGCCTGTGGTGGCAAGTGTGGCTATACCACTCCTGGAACATTCCTTAAATGGAATCTGGCAGAGTTGGATAGACGTGCTTGTGCACGAGGGCGGAAGTTGCATGAGCTCCGGAGAAATAATCCGGAGACGTAGTAGATAGAATAGCTTCTTGCCTGTGGTGACAAATACAGCTATATCACTCCTGGAACATCTCTTAAGTGAGATCTGGCAGAGTTGAATAGAAGTATTTGCGCACGAGGGCAGAAGCTGCATGAGCTCTGGAGAGATAATCCAGAGACAAATAGAGTAATGAGAGAAAACAGAGACCAAAATAATCTGAGAAGAAGAGGACGAAGAGTACAGTCACCAAGCATCAACCCTGCACACACACATGCCAATTTTTGGATTCCATATTATTATCAAATGGTTCCCTCACAAGCACCCATGTCCGAACAGCACATGCTTAGAGTTACACGGGGTACAGAGCGGATGATGGAAGAGCAGTTATTTAGGAATGTGCCGTTTCCAGAACATTTAATAGCTCTTGCATTAACTGCAATGGACGTGGACTTGTTATGCTTGCCGATGCAAATAATATTTTCAATCCCGCATACTCGGGGTGGGCATATGTTTGTGAGGCGATATTATTTGGGAAGAGAAAGAAGGCTTCAAAAGAAGACGTACATATTAAATGTCGGTGGTAGAACTGTTTAAGTTAAAATACAGTGTAAGAAATGAGGAAGCAAAAATGAGATTAATAATAAAGTACAGAAATATTTAATTAATATAAAAGAAATAAAATATGCATATATATATATATATATATATATATATATATAAGTAGAATCTAATCAAAATGATAACCGTTATTGTTATTACATTGTGTTTGAGTGAGTTGAAGCAGACGTGGCTGTGGGTGAATCAGGAAAACAGCGGCGCAGCGCACATGACTGACTAACATGCACCATGAACATTGAGGAAAAGAAATAATCTCCTGTGGCGAGCAAAGGAGCGGTCTGGTTGATCAACTTGGACGCCTGGTTGCTGAGGGAGAAGACTTCACATAGTAAAAATTCCTTATAAAAGCTATTATTATTACTATAAATATAGATGAAATCTGGACATATGTTAAAACAATATTATAACGACTGCTACTGATAAACCTATATTTAGTAGAATTTTTGTCTGTAAATGTTCAAATACAATGTTAAAAACCATTTAAACTAAAGAAACGGAACATAACCGCTCACAAGCAAGCGGCTGTGAAAATATGTGGTAGATCTTAATTTAGAAACGTCTAGAGGCGGAGTAGAGGAAGCACGTGAGGAATCTCATTATTCAACCCCATTGTTGTAGTTTCTACTGCTATGTTGTAATTCTCTGTGGCGCCATCTAGTGTACCCTATAAAAATTACATGTCATTGTTAAATTCCAAGGGGAAATGCTTTCATAGTGTGGGGAACAGAGGATCCTGTTACCAACAATTAAATAAACAAATACTAGATAATAAAGAATAAATAAGAATTTATAAAATATATTAAAGATAAATAAATAATAATAATTAAATAATTAGAAAAATTTAAATAAAATCTTGAATGAATGAATAGAATCATAGATAGATAGAATCATTCCAAAATGGATAAACCAGTAGAAATTATAATTGAACAACACCATCTACTAGAGAAAGATATCAGAAAGTATATGAAGAAGTGGCATGACAAAACAAAAGGATGTTCAGACCAATGGCCTATTAATGGGTCATTCAACTTGGAAACATGTACCCAATTAAGACAGAAAATCATAAGCTGGGGAGCAGAAAAGAAGAAAAAAGAAATGGAAGAAAAACTCAAACTCAAGTTAAAAATAATAGACTATTTTAAAGAAGAAGGACAGCGTAAATGGAAAAAGCAACAGGAAAAAACTGAACAACAAGTGATGAATATAATATTAAAAAGAGAAAAAGAAATCAAGGACACCAAACAGAAAGACAAATGTGAACAAGAAGAACTTACAGAAAGGCAAGATGGACAGAAAGAAACATTTCCGCCATCACCAGAGATGTGCATGAGGCCACCGCCCTACAACACTGAACAATCCCTGGAGAATAAAGTATATCCTACTATCCCGATGATGGGAGTAACTACAATTGAAGATGAATGGACAAATGTAGAATTGCAATTTCATGGGACACTGAATGGAATAGCAAGATCAGCAGATCAGGAATTAAATCTAAATTCTGCTGGTAGAGGGGCTGGAAGAAGAGCACACTTTCAAAAAGTATCATCAGATCCAAAAAGCATCTCAGAACGACATGCGACCAAAGGATTACCAAGTGAAGAAAGTTCAATCCTCCCTGCAGACCAATCATGGAGAAACGTTATGGATAAGAATGCTCAAACATATTGGAATGAATATCCTAGTACCAGTTCTCCACGAGGGCAAGGAACCATGAAACCTCAATGGATCCCACATCCTCGTGGAAAACCAAGCCTGGAAAAAGAACTACTCACCCGTCGACAAAGTGAACCAAGTACACGACCAAAAAGTTCTGCCAACCTGCGGTCGGAATTTGAAGAAAGAAGGAACATCAAAGAAAAAGATAAATCTGTAACCAACCAAGGACAATTAGTCAAACTGGAAGGAGAAGTGAAAATCACTCCATTAGAAGAAGTGGATCGATCTCTTCAGAAAATCCTTGAAGATTTCAATGGAAAAACTGTCACTGAATTAACAAAACAAATAAACCTAACTGAGGTACACAGAGAAGCCTTGAAGGAAAGTCAAAGCTTATTAAAAGCTTTAAATGAAATGGCATACAATATGAAGGATATGTCGCAGAGCAATGCAACACGAGAGCAGTGTTCTGCTGTAAACGAAGAGCCCAATGATGAAGAAATATTAAGACACCTAAATGAAAAAGAAGATAGTATTGAACAACAAACAGGAAGAGAGAAACAGCTACATGGTCTACGATCACAGAATCAAGACGCAAATATAACAAGCCGCACAGAAGAAAATATGGATGTGGAAGGGGAAAAAGCCAGCCAAACTATGAGAGTACTGAGAGATAGATCCACTCTGAAACAACCAGATCGATACAGCAACAAGACATGTTTTCAACATGAAGAATGCCAAAGGGAAAAAGAAAGGAGAAGGCAAATAGATGAAGATGAGCCTGCAACCTCCTCATCCCAGTGTCCACTAATAGTAAAAGGAACAGCACTGCACTATGTACCATGGTGTTTTATGGATGTGACTGGTCTCATAGGCAGGCTTCCAGATCTGTGTGAAGGAGCACAAAGATGGATCACCCAATTTGAAGAAAAAACAATGGGCCACCAACTGGCCCTTGGAGACATCAAGGCCATACTAGGTCAAACCATCGGAAAAAACAAAACCACCGAGGTTCTTCAAGAAGCTGGAATGCCGCCTGAAGCTGAAGATGCCAGATATGATCATTTCCCATTGGGACCCAACAGAAACAATATCTGGGGAGCCCTAAGGAAAATGTATCCCACAAAAATGGATCCAGGACGGTTGGAAACTATCAAACTGGCTGAAGAAGAAAATGTAGTCAAGTTCATACAAAACTTCCAAGATGCCTGGAGAGATGAAACTGGTGGTCATTGGGATGAAAATGATACAAGTAGGGGCTTGTTCAGGATGATGTTAAAGAAAACTTTGCCACTCTCAGTACAGGAAAAGTTGGATGGAGTGATTGGCCTTAACACCATGGCTTGGGAAACATTTTAAGCCCATTTCGTCAATCAATATCGAAAGGCAAAATTAGAAGCAAAAGAAATGTCCACTAATTTGATGACACAACTGTGTAAATCACAACTGGGTGAAATTGTCGGAAACAAACATGAAGAAAAAGAAAAGAAGAAGGAGAAGGAAGCCGCTGCCAAACAAGCTGCACTTATGGTGAATCCACAATCACCTTATCCTCAAAATCCTCCGAGACAAACGTATACACCAGGACATCGAATGACAAGACCACCCCAATATGGCAGAGGCAGAGGAAGAGGATGTTGGGCTTGTGGTGATTTACGCCACATTAGAAGAGACTGTCCCCATGTCAGTTTCCTGTGGGGAGACAGAGTGGAAAGATCTGAACAGCAAGGACAAACATTGGGACCCCGAGGACCTCGAGGATCACAGTCAGACCAAAATTCGCCAGCTACACAACAATCTGGCTGGTCAGAAACATGGAGAGGACAAAACCAACCAAACCAAAGACACGATCAACCACCTCCACCAAGTCAAGGTGGACAATGGGGAGGCCCCTCTGAAGGCCAAAACCCTAACTACTGAAGATGCCCAGAGGAGCCTAATAAGGGGGAGCTTATGCAGTTTGTCACCACATTATATCCAGCTCAAGAACCTACGGTGACAGTGAAAATAGGACAATGTCTAGAAGCACCGTTTATGATTGACACCGGAGCTACATACTCAAGCATTGGACAAGCAGGCTCTAGACTCCCCCTTACCCGTAAAGCAATACAAACAGTGGGCTTCTCGGGAAAAACTCAGACTTTACGGTTTACCGAACCTCAAGAACTAACATTGGATGGGGTAACTATTAATGCTCCACTACTTTATTCCCCGCATGCACAGATGAACCTCTTGGGAAGAGACACATTATGTAAACTAGGAGCAAAAATACACTGTGGACCAACAGGACTCTGGGTTACCTTTCCAGAAACCCTAGCAACACAATGTCTACTCATCCATAATCCAGATACAACACCTAAAGAAGTTAATGTGGTATATTGGTTAGAATACAACCTACCATCTGGTCTCTGGAATACTTATCAAGAATGGAAACCATGGATTACTCATTTACGACCAGATTGTCGGGAAATAGACTTACCACTACATTGCACCATAAAGTATGACTCAAACCATGATGAAGAATTTGCCACATTGTGGGAAGACTTGATAGAAGGCAGTGAAATGGACATGAAAACCATGGAAATCATAATTGGCCCACAAGGAGTGGCAGCTATTGCACAACTGCCCGAAAAAGTTCAAGATTGGTACCAAGTTGAACATGCGGTGCCGCATGTCTCTCTGATGATTGCGGAAAATTTTGAACAAAAAGACCTAGGTAAGATGGTTAAGGAAGCCAAACAAATAAGCGAAAGGGAACCAACTTTGAATCCATACATACATCTATCACCTGATAGGAAATTCATGTATATATCACAAGAAAACATAGGCAGTGTTGTTGCCACACATGTAGATATAGAATTGCATGATAAAGATACGGCAATTGCACAAATGTCAGTTATTGAAGATGAAGAAAGGGAACTAGAGGAAAAGATACTTCAAGAAGTTCCAGAAATATTATGGTCTAAGCATCATACAGATGTAGGACTAGTCAAATCAGCGGGTTTAGTAAAAGTCCAAGTTAAACCTAATGCCCGGCTCCCATATGTAAAACAGTATCCTCTGTCATCCGAAGCAATTGAAGGCATCAGACCCACAATCACAGGATTGGTGAAAGCTGGAGTACTTATTCCCACTTCAAGTCCTTGTAATACTCCTATTTTTCCGCTACAAAAGGAAAACTCTAAAAAATGGAGATTGGTTCATGACCTCAGAGCAATTAACAATATAGTAATTGCAGACACTCCTGTAGTTCCTAATCCACACACAATATTGTCCAATATTCCAGAGGGGACTAAGTGGTACGCAGTTATCGATTTATGTTCCGCTTTTTTCAGCATTCCTCTGCATCCCGTCTCTCAGTACTTGTTCGCCTTTACTTACGAAGATCAACAATATACATACCAATCTTTAGGACAAGGATATGTGGAGTCTCCTTCCCTCTTTAACCAGGTGTTAGCGCGTGACTTGGCTACGCTCTCGATACCAAGCCGTCTGTTAATATACGTTGATGACATTTTAATTTGCAGTCCAACAAAAGAACAATGTCAAAGGGACACAGTGAAAGTGTTGACTATGCTGGCAGAAAATGGACATACAGTGGTTACAAAATCGGAGCGTCGTATGTAACGTCGCCGCCGCATTACGGGATGTGCATTTGCTGTGCATTTGCTGGCTTTTACCACTGAGTGGCGCTATATAACTACAGACTGACGCCTCATGCCTTAGTTCATTCTCTGCCTCAATAATACACGTAATAGCCGATAACATCAAGTGAAACACTGTAGTTGACCGAATTCATAATCACAGTACTATAATTACAGTACAAATGCAGAATTCAAATTAAATCAAATCTTATTAAGATCAAATTTAAGCACAATAAATATTAACACAGTGAGCCTTTAGATTTTATCACGTGTAATTAGAAAAGAAGTGTGTAGGGTTTTATTTAAATATAAATTTCTAAACCAATAAGATCAAATAACACCAAGTTACTATTATAACAGGCTTACTTCGTCACTTATCAAAGACGTACGCTTGCTTTCAAAGAAGTCGAGTGGCTTATTAACGTCTCTGGTGTGCATTGTCTCTAAGTGGCCGCTTGGTGTAGCGGTTAGAACACTCGGCCAGTGATCTACAAACGCCGGTTCGAATCCCGAGTGATGTTTTAAAATTGTTTTATTTTAAAACTAACTAAAATGTTTTAAGTGCGCTTAAGGTAGAGTCTTATAAAGGCTATGTAGACTTATATAGTTTTATTATATATTTTTTGCACATTAATCTGAGTCCTCATCTGTTAGATCTGTTTAGTTTTTTTTTTCCTGCTGGGACGAATGCGCGGTTCCATCCCTTTCCCGCCTATTCAGGGAGCCTACGGAGTGAGCGATTAACCATAGTCGAATCGATTGGTGTGCGTCCAACTCACGTTACTCGTGTGCTATTAATGCCGGCTGGTGATAATTAACGTTAATATGATCTCGGGCTTGCTCACGATGCTCAACATCTATAAAAATAGCAAAGTATTGTGTATAGAGTGATAAAAAAAAACTATCTAACGCATGTTAGAAAACATAATTTCCTGCATTTTTTTCTGCTTCAGGAGTCAGTCTGTTCTGAGACAGTGAGAGTAGAGGAAGGGGCAGATTCAGAACCAGGGAGGGAGCCGGAGACAGCAGAACAAAGAGATGATATTGCCAGCACCAGCACAGGGAGCACAGTTTTTAGTTTAGATCTCATGTTTACATTTTATTGTATGTTGATGGCTTGACTGTAAACAACATAAACAATGCAATAAATTTATAAAAATATAGATTTATTGTCCCCCCTGCTGTTAAATGAAATTTGCGTTATTTTACGTTAATGTTACGTTATTACATTATTAACGTCGACAGAATAAAGTAAAGTTTTATTTCTGGAATTGATGCACGGGCTTCATCTTAGGCTTTTTTTTCTTTCGGTTCTTTCGTTTCTCAGTGCCGGACTGTTGATGTCTCTTTCCAGGACCAGGCATATCGTTCAATTATTATAATTCTTTTGGCCAAATACTGTAGGCAGCCGTAACAGAGGTGAGGGCGCGCGCGTCATCACGTGTGCTTAGCCGACTCTGCGTTCACCGTAGACTTCAATATAGACGTTTATATTTTTGTTTATTTGTATATGTATGTTATTAATATTAATTTTTTAGAGATTGTGTGTGTGCGTGCACGGAGAGTTTGTGTTGATAAGTGTATGTCGATAAGTTGATAAGTGTATCAGAAAGCATTAAAATGTTCATTTGAATTAAAATGACACACACACGTCTGTATATAGAGTATATCAATTACATATATATATCAATTTCATTAGTTCGTTCATTCTATTTGAAGCTTCGGATGTTTGTTTTTTTCTTGGTTTGGTTAGATTAGTTCTGAACTCGCTTCCGTGAAACTATCGCTAAAACAATGTGTGTAAAACAAGAGTGTCATAGTCCATTGTTAGTTTTAATGATTTGGCTGAAACTAATTATCACTACATAAGTACCCTAACACCATTGATCATGAGTCTCAGCTGAACCTAATTCTATACTTGTAACAGAAAATGTAGATGCAGATTCCAAATGTGTATTTATATAATAGATAGATAGATAGATGTGTGTGTGTGTGTGTAGGCTCTACGCAGGGGCAAGAGAGGGCAGCGCACCCTTAAATGTCTGCACATGTTAATATATTCCTAAAATGTATATATTACAAGTTGATAAACTGATCTGCGGTAGCGGAAAAATCCGCTGAAAATGACAGGCTGCAGCGCACGCGCGCACACACACATACACACGCGCGCACACACACACACACACACACACACCTCCCTTGAGCCCTGCGTCTGTCGGATTTCAGCGGTCACGGGGTGGAAAGACTTTGAAGCAGTTTATGTATGAATCTAAGCTTGAACTTATCAGCATTGTAAATATATAATACTTTTCAAATAAAATCGCTATTACTTTGACCCTGAAGTTTAGTTTAGCACACACAAAAAACAGAAAAGTCATTTCTGGTAAATCAACGGAATGTGTAGTATTTACAGTAATTCATTAAAAAATGAATATACATTGTACAGTACACGGTAAACACGGGAAAGATTACAAAATGAAAAAACAAACAGTGTCTACTTTATAAACAGCTTAGTATGTGCGTCGAGATGCTGAAATCCCTTGCATGTTTTTGCTTCCAAGTGGAGAGATATTTGACCGATAGCCTAGAACAAAAGATCTATAGGTGTGATCACAACCCCCTCCGACCGACCGTGCCATCAATCACTGACCACCTCAGAAGTTCCCTCCAATGTATGGCTGCAATACTTGTTTTGCAAGTATTTTTAACACCATTCAAAGGCTTACAAGTTCTATTCAACATATAATGATGTCTCCACATGTTAATATATTCCTAAAATTTATATATTACAAGTTGATAAACTGATCTGCGGTAGCGGAAAAATCCGCTGAAAAAAGCACAGGCTACAGCGCACGCGCGCACACACACAGACACACACACACACACACACACAGACACACCTCCCTTGAGCCCTCGGTAAACATCCAAGCACTGAGGCACGCAAATCCCCTGACCACAATAAGGTGGCAATCCCTCAGGTGGGGAAGATGAAAAATACAAATTAAATAAATAAAACAAAATAAAATATCCTTAATCCAGATTTTATCAATCAACGACATAATATTGATCTTAGCTGGATGGTCTAATTCTCAAAACCGTTTAACCTAAAGAAAAACTTAACACACTATAACTAGAATATTTACAAAACTGAAAGGTTGTCTTATGTATAATAAAAAAACCTCATAACTCAAAAAGATCATATTATGTTTTTATATATATATATATATATATATATATATATATATATATTTTTTTTTATAGTAACTGAACAGCTCTCTTCTCTCCAATCCACTCCTAAACCACAGTCTCCTATTTCTCTGTGCGTGCTCTGGAGCCTGTGAATGAATACACGCAGCGGAGGTTTTGTAAACTGTAGAGATACAATAATTTTACTGCTGGAAAATCAGCATTTTATCTAATTTGAAATATAAACCTAATATTATCTGTTACTTAATATATTTTCTTTTGATGATGACCATAACAGCCTACTGCATTTCATTATTTATAATAACACAAAAACAATATTACAATATTTGATATTTTAATATAAACTCGGTATCATTATCCTCCTTGTGTATGTGTAAAAAACATTTGATTTGTTCTATTTTTTATTCTGATAGTGTGCTCAATTTGTTTCTAGTAATTTATATATTTAAATTCGGATGCCTTTTACTGTTACAAATTTAACTCTTTGCTGTACAAGCCCTTGTGTTGTTGTTTGTGCTGCTGTTCTTTAATAATACCAATAATCAGATACAAACAGTCTGTCTAAACGAAAATTAAGCAATGCTTCTTAACTCATCATTATGTGGATATTTTTCATGTTCGTTGGATAAAGTATGTACTGTAATGATTTGGTCTACTCTGTACTGTATGTGCGTGAGAGAGAGGGGTGTCGCGGTCGTGAAACAAAGGCTCATTTCAGCTCATTCAGTTTCTCTGAATGGATAGGTGAGAACAGCTGATTCACGGTGAATAATTTGCATTTGAGTGTTGCCAAGTGAAAAGAAGACAAACATCAAGACGAACAACATATAAAACTGAGACAATATTTTAAAAAGAATCGCAATCAACCTGAACAGGTAAGCTGGAATAAAATCAGTAGCAGCATTAACTAAAGTAATTAGTAATTATTAGCTGCTACTGATTTTATGGACTCATCACGGTTAAATACGTTGGTCACATGGGACTCATTACGGTTGTATATCGTGCTCTGAATAATAAAATTTTTTGTTTGCTGTTTGTTTGCTGAGTAAAATTAAAATAGAACAATTTTTTAAAACAGCATTATCCAGGATTCGAACCAATGCTTTGTAAATTCCTGACCGAGCGCTCTAACCGCTACACCAACCAAGCACTAAGAGACAACACACCTCCGTGGCGTTAATAAGCCACTCGACTTCTTTGAAAGCAAGCGTTAAATAAGTAACGAAGTAAGCCTGTTATACAATTATACTATTTGCACGTGTATTTTATCTGTTTTAAACTTGGTGTCATTTGATCTTATTGGTTTAGAAATGTTTGTAAAAAAACTATTGTTATCAAAAATGTAACAGATGTAACACCGGACTTCATTACCCACAATGCATCTCCCGCACTGGACTACACTGCCGTAAACAGCTGTCGTAAATCAAAACTCCCGGTACTGCAGATGGCCACCACTTTTCATCAGTATAATGACACACACACACACACACGCAGCAGCAGCAGCAGACCGAGCCGTCACTCCCCTAAATTTAAAGAATACAAACTGGTTGCGTGCGAGTTTGCTGTATTTTCTATAGTATGCTGAAGCAAAATCAAAATACAACAAATTTTTTTATTTTAATTTTGCTATAATTAAAATAAAAAAGTTTAAAACATCATCCCTCGGGATTCGAAACGGCACTTTATGTATCACTGACCGTGTGCTCTAACCGCTACACCAAGCAAGCACTTAAAGACAATGCACCCAAGTAACGCTAAATAAGGCAAGGTTAATAAAGCAAGCTCTGGATAAGTGACGAAGTAAGCTTGTTATAATAATAACTTGGTGTTATTTGATCTCATTGGTTTATAAATTTATATTTAAATAAATAGTAAACTTGGCCGATTTCGTTATAATTTTGTTTGATGAGTGGGGCTTGAAAATTCTCTTGAAAAATATGGTCATTTATTTCAGTTAATAAATCTACTATAATTTTTTTTTACTCATTATTGTACAGTACACATTAATAGCTCTGGTTCAGATTTTTCATGTTTGTTGTGGAAATTACCATCACTGTTGTATTTACTGCGATGAATGAAAATGTCTCTTTGCGCCACCTGGCGGCCATTTTACGAATGACTTTGAAATGCAACTGATTTATTTTGGCCGCTGTTGCCTTTAAACGGCGGTATACGCGGCGAGATCGCCATTCCAATTTTGTAACCACTGTAAGGTAAGCAAAGATAAAATACAGTTCTGTAAGCAGACTTATATATTTAGGGCGAGTGTTAGAAGGAACCAATAAAAAAATTTCACCTACCCATATTGAGGTCATTTTAAAAGCTCCTCAACCCCAGACAGTAAAACAAATGCTATCATTCTTAGGAATGGCAGGGTTTAGTCGGCCCTGGATATGTGATTTTGCGTCCCAAGTGCAACCTTTAAGAGATCTGATTAAAACTGTTGTTCGAACCAAACCCAACTCGCCACTCATCTGGACACCTGAAGCATTAGCTTCATTTAATTGTATTAAGACATCGTTAGCTTCAGCACCTGCTCTAGCTAGTCCCGATTATACCAAACCATTTCAGTTATACGTTTCAGAACGACAAGGCTTTGCCTCTGCCGTACTAACCCAAACGCAGCATGGAATGGGCAAGCAACCCATAGCGTATTATAGTACTGCTCTCGACAACATTGAAAAAGGGATGCCCCCATGTTACAGAGGTCTTGCAGCAGCTGCATTTGCTTATAAAAAAGCATCAAGCATTACTATGGGACATCCAACCACTCTGTATACTACACATGCAATACATGCATTATTAACTAGCCAAATGTTTGTGATAACTAATGCACGTTGTTCTGCGTATGACGTCATCTTATCAGCATCCGAACTAACCATTGAACGATGTAAAACCGTGACCCCGGCTAACTTAATAGTATTACCAATAGACGGAACTCCTCATGATTGCTCAGAGGAGTCAAACAAATTTGTTAAAGCCCGACCGGACTTAGAAAACCAACCGCTAAAAGATTCAGAGCAGGTATTTTTTGTAGACGGATCGTGTTTCCGAGACCAATGCGAAAATAAAGCTGGATACGCTATAGTGTCGCCATCCGCAGACAATAAAACGTATCATGTTGTTTCCTCTGCCTTCATCCCTCAGCCATGTTCTGCCCAACTGGCGGAAATTAAAGCGTTAACAGCTGCCTGTAACCTTGGCGCTGGAAAAATGTGTACTATATATACTGATTCATCATACGGGTATGGGGTAATTCATATTTTTGGAACAATATGGGCACAGAGAGGATTTTTGCGAACTGACGGATCGCCAATTTCTCATGGACAAGCAATATCTGACCTCTTGCATGCTATGACACTCCCATCAAAATTAGCTGTTGTAAAATGCCGTGCTCATAAGTCAGATGGATCATTCATTTCACAAGGCAATGCCACAGCAGATGAAGCTGCAAAGAAAGCAGCCCTGGGATCTGCTTCTACTTGCGTCATGATCCCGGTAGTTACGGGAGACATAGTACCTGTTGATACTGAATTAACTTTAAAACACATTGCAGAAATGCAAAGCTCAGCCCCTGCTTATGAAAAAGCTATTTGGACAAGGCGCGGAGCAAAACTTGATCAAGATACTAACATCTGGCGTAGTTGCGAAGGGCTTTTTGTAGCACCTGCGTCATACCTCCCCATGTTAATAAAGTCCGCCCATGGAATTGATCATTGCGCCAGGGGGGAAATCCTACGTTCAATCCGCTCAGAATGGTGGTCACCTTATCTTGCCAGCCAAATCGATAACTATTTATCAGCATGTGAAATTTGTGGTCAATATAACATAAGAAAAGCATCAACAACTCCACTAGGACATATTCCTCAACCCATGGGCCCCTTTAGACACTTAATAATGGATTTCGTAGATATGATAGATCGCAAAGGAGGGAAAAGATACATTTTAGTCGTGGAAGACCGATTTACAGTAGTCGATGGGTAGAAGCTACTCCTACTGCTAAAGCAGATGCAAAAACTGTAGCAAAATTTCTAGTTAGAGAAATAATTCCACGATTTGGGATTCCAGATATATTAAGTTCGGATAACGGATCCCACTTTGTAAATGACGTTATAAAATCCGTCACTGAGGCTTTATGCATAACACACAAATTAGGATGTGTTTATCATCCACAATCACAAGGGATGGTAGAACGCGCCAATGGAGTATTAAAGATTAAAATTGCCAAGATTTGTGCGAGTTCTAAATTATCTTGGATGGACGCATTGCCCCTAGCACTAATGAAGATGCGATCTCAAACCAATCGCATGACGCACTTAACTCCACACGAAATGCTCACCGGAAGACCAATGTCTGTTCCCCGCATTCGCACACCATATGATGGACCTGCTCTTGAACAACTTGAAAATGAAATGGAGAGTTACGTCAAACATTTAACGGATATTCATAAAGTTCTATTTTCACAGACTAACGAAGCAACCCATGGAGAAACAATTAACAAGAAAGGACTGCAATCAGCAAATATAGGGGACTGGGTGTATATCAAAGTATTTAGACGAAAACACTGGGCACAAGGCCGCAGAGAAGGACCATACAAGGTGGTGCTTGCCACTCCAACAGCCATCAAGGTACTGTAGAAGGTAAAGAACACTGGTATCACTTAAATCACTGTTGCAAGGCTAAAGTTCCGAAAGACATTGAGACACCACCAAAGGACATAGAACTCTCTTCGACAGAACAACATTTCGACAGTAATCATTTCAACGATGATGATAGTGAAAATGAAGAACATGGTCCAGCACACCGTACCCGAGCACGAGTAAAAGCTATACAACCAGCAGCTGAAAGAATGAAAACCCTACGAGATGAACACGTAAAAAATACAATTGACACCCATAGAACATGGACACCATGATTCTTCTCAGCCGACTGGAAGGCATACTTAACTAGAATAGGCACCATGATAGGAGCAGTCCGGTTAGCCACTTTACTAATAATCTGTTGTGTTATACCCCTAATAAGAGGAATAATCAGTAAAATCGGAAATAATTTACTAGGACAATATGTAATGCTAATACGTGAAACTGAAGCACCTGAACCAACTGATGAACATAGCTATGAAACAATGAAAGCTAGCTTATTCATGGAAATTGAAGAAGACAGTACTTTATAAATGTTAAAACAAATGCAGGCATGTAAATATGTAAATGCAATCCAGAATTCATATATGCAAAGTATATAACAAATCTAACATTATGAATATTATGAATTGATATAAAATCAAGACTAACAAAATATAGACTATATATAATGATGATAATTGCTATAAAACTTTGATTTACTGCATTATTATGTATCAGTATGTATGTAGTTTAGTGTGTGCAGGATCAAGACATTACTATGGCGACAGGAGGCAGAGACTACCATCTCACTGTTGACATGTTCATACATGAACTGATCCATAAAGAATGCCAAAAAGAGGGAGGTGGCACAATATGCTATGTCTGTCAGCAAGCAAGTCTTCACCACTCTGACACAAGCCTTGCACCTTGGGTAGGACAGTACATTCCGAATCTTAGCCTTACAGATCTGAAACAGTGGACTACTGTACATGAGCTTCGTCGTCCTGCTAAACTCCTACTTGACTTTTCAAATCTAATATTGAATCGAGACACGTGGGTACGAGACAAAACTGAAACAAAATACTTTGCAAATACCACTCCTGAACTGTGTATTACTACAACTCAGTGGTACTGCTTGCGAACATTGTCTGTCTCTGAATGTTATGAGACAGAAAATTATCAAGGATACTTAATCTCAGAAGACATTCTTCAATGCCGAACTTTTAACGTTGTCTCTTTCTCAATCAACGATTTTGAGCTATGGAACTCTAATCCAAAGCAACAAGCCTGGTTAGCGAGTCTGCCAACAACCTCCCCAAATAGGACATTCTCACAAAATAATTCAAATCTGTACTATACCAATAAAAACAAAACGGACTATGGATGCATAAGAAACATTTGGTCAACGAACGTAAGCAATTTGTCAATATCATTACCAACATAGACACTATCTGTCATACACACTCAATCTGCGCCCGGCACTAGGACCCGGAAGTAAGACGGGCGCAAAACCAGGAAGTATAAAAGAGGTAAACAAACGATGGCTTACCGCTCAGTCATTGAGTTCGGCCCATGTCAGCTCCAGCTGTCGTTTCAGCAAACCGTGAGTACTCACATGTTGGTTCCGTTTTGTCTTTGCTATTGTGTGTGTATTTTTAGGACGCGGGTTAAATTTGTGTTTTTCCCTTGCTCCGTTTTTGTGAGAGTCCTTAAACTAAATCGCGTGGTTATCCTGCCTGCTCGCTTCTTTCCGCGTTTGGGTTTATCCTCCACGCTACATTGGGCTAACCGCTAAAGCTACGTCTTCTGGTCACCTCAGGTTAGTCCATCTTGACAGAATGACTGAGCCCTCCGCGGTAAACCCAGCGGATTATGCGAGTCTCTGCGACGTTGTAGATCAGCATGCGGCGCTAATCAATCAGCTCACCGCGGATCTCGCTTCCCTCCGCCGCGAGGTCGCTGAGCTCCGGCGGGAGAATACGGATCTCCGCGCAGCTGTTGGTGACGTCACTGCTCGATCGCACGCCGCGGGGGCCGCGGCGCCGCATCCCCCCCCCCCCCCTCCTTCTGATGTTTTTCTTTCTCTACCAGAGAAGTGGAACGGCACGGACGGGAAGTGCAGCGTTTTTCTAACAGCTCTCGATCTGGTGTTTGAGTTTAATGCCACCAAATACTCCACCGATCGCCTTCGCATTGCTCTTCTCGTCTCGTTGCTAAAAGGGCAGGCAGCAGAGTGGGCCACGGCAGTTTTACGGGCAGATACAGACACCGCCCACTCTTACAATGAGTTCACTCACCAACTCAAACTCACTTTCGAACATCCAGCGGGCGAGGTGGAGACCGACACCAGACTTTATCACCTGAGGCAGGGAGGATTGCCCGTGAGCCGCTATACGGCCGAGTTTCGCACTCTCGCCGTCCAAACAACGTGGGGCGATGCAGCACTCCGGACGTCCTACTACGAGGGACTGGCTTCTCGGATTAAGGACGAACTAGCCGGGCGAGAGCTTCCTGCGACCCTGGAGGGCCTAATCCAACTCGCTCTCCGGATCGACCAGCGCCTCCTCTCTCGTCCGAGGCCAGCCCCTCGCACCCTGCCACCTGCACCCACCTTCGCCGTCACCACGTCACGACCACCACCCGCCTTCACTGTCACCACTCCACGCCCCGCAGACTCCGCCACCTACGCCACCCCGGGACATGTCGGTTCTCCACCTCCTGCCGTGGTTGACACCGGAGCCGGGGAACCCATGCAACTAGGACGCGCCTCCTTGACCGCTGCAGAACGGGAGAGACGTTTTCGTGAAGGGCTCTGTGCCTATTGCGGGTCAGCTACACATCACAGGGCAACATGCCCGCTCAGACCGGGAAACGCCCAGGCCCGGTGAGAGGAGAGAGAGACTCGCCGGGTCCCCTTCGTCTCTCCGCCATCACCACCAACTCCTCCCGTCTCACGGTTCAGGTACACCTCCAGGTTGGCCACAAACGGGTCCGAAGTGCTGCGTTCATCGACTCCGGGGCAGCAGGTAACTTCATTGACTCTGCATATGCCAAACCCCTGGGGGTAAAACTCGAGGCGTTATCCCAGCCCGTTCGCATCACCTCTGTCGACGGTCGCCCCCTCTCCACCAGCCCAATCAGCACCCGAACAGAACCCATCACCGTCTCCATCAACCAACACCATGAACAGTTAAAATTCTTCGTCACCTCCATCTCATCTCCACCCATCATCCTTGGTCATCCCTGGCTGCTCCAACATGACCCTCTAATCTCCTGGACCCAGAATCGGATCCTTCAGTGGGGCGCGACCTGCAACGAACTATGCCTACGGGCAGCGGCTGGGACGTGCTCTAGGGAGTCCGAGACCCCCGACGTCGACACCAACTCCATCCCCGAACCATACCGAGACCTAGCAGAGGTTTTCTGCAGGCGACGAGCCACCCATCTTCCTCCTCATCGTCCATACGACCTCGCCATAGACCTCCAACCCGGTACGATCCCCCCCCGCGGCCATCTCTACTCACTCACACCCATCGAGACCCAGGTGATGGAGGAATATGTAAACAACGCCCTGCGCCAAGGCACCATCAGGCCCTCCTCCTCACCTGCCGCCGCGGGGTTCTTCTTCGTGAAGAAGAGAGGCGGGGAACTTCGCCCTTGTGTCGACTATCGGGGGCTCAACCATCTCACCATCAAAAATCGACATCCTCTGCCTCTTACCAACTCAGCCCTGGACGCCCTCTCTGGCGCCACCATCTTTACGAAGTTGGACCTCCGGAGCGCCTACAACTTGGTGCGCATCAGAGAGGGCGATGAGTGGAAGACGGCATTCATCACCCCCACCGGACATTATGAAACTCTTGTCATCCCATTTGGACTGTGCAATGCCCCCGCCGCATTCCAACACTTCATTAACGACGTCCTTCGGGACATGCTCGGTCGGTGGGCATTCGCATACCTGGACGATATTTTAATTTATTCACGCACCATGGAAGAACACACCCAGCACGTCAGGGCGGTTCTAAAGAGATTACTCGCCCACCAACTGTACTGTAAGTTGGAAAAGTGCGCTTTTCACGAGCGCTCCACCACGTTCCTGGGTTTTGTCATCTCGCCCCAGGGTGTGGCCATGGACCCGCAGAAGCTAGAGGTTGTGCGTCATTGGCCCCTACCCAAGACCCTCAAACAGCTTCAACGGTTTCTCGGGTTTGCGAACTTCTATCGTCGCTTTATCCGGGACTACAGTACAGTTGCCGCCCCCCTAACCGCTCTGACCCGTCCTTCCTCTCTCCCTTTTCACCTCAACCCGGCAGCTGTCTCCGCTTTTCGATCACTGTGTCACCGCTTCACCACTGCACCGATTCTCCACCACCCAGATGTCAATAAATCATTCGTTGTGGAGGTGGATGCTTCAGATGTGGGCGCTGGAGCTATCCTCTCACAGCAAGGTCCAGACCAAAAACTACACCCTTGTGGTTTTTTCTCCAGAAAATTTGACTCCACTCAGCAGCGATACGGGGTAGGGGACCGCGAACTGCTGGCCATAAAGTGGGCTCTGGAGGAGTGGCGTCACTGGCTCCAGGGCGTCAGTGAGCCATTCATAGTCTGGACGGACCATCAAAATCTAATCACCATCCGAAACATTAAACAGTTAAATCCACGACAGGCGCGGTGGGCATTATTCTTTGAGAATTACAACTTCCACCTCTCATACCGCCCGGGGCCCAAGAACACCAAAGCTGACGCCCTCTCCCGACAACTAGAGGTGGACCCCCCCCGGGCGGACCCCGCGCCTGTCCTCCCCTCTTCCAAGATCATCGCATCCCTGCAACTGGACCTGGAAACGAGAGTGCGCCAGGCACGAGGTACAGAGACCGAACCGGCAGGTGTGCCACCTGGACGACTCTTCGTGCCTGAAGGGATGAGACCCGAGGTTCTCCGCTGGGGACACTCCTCCCCAATTTCGGGCCATCCAGGCACCCGACGATCCCTCCAATTTATCCAGCGCGACTTCTGGTGGCCATCCATGACGAGGGACGTCCAAGAGTTCGTTCAGGCATGCCCAGTGTGTGCCAGGGCAAAGACCACCAACCAACCCTCTCCAGGAGAACTGCAACCCCTTCCCGTCCCTCGACGGCCCTGGACGCACATTGCCGTGGACTTCATCACGGGCCTGCCGGCCTCCGAAGGAAAAGACACCATCCTCACGATCGTGGATCGGTTCTCTAAGACTGGTGGCTCTCGCCGGACTCCCGTCAGCAAAGGAAACAGCAGAGCTGATTTTAGAGCACGTAGTCCGTCTGCATGGGTTCCCCAAGGATATCGTCTCGGACAGAGGGCCCCAGTTCACAGCCCGGTTCTGGAAGGCCTTCTGCCGTCTGATCGATTCCACCTGCAGTCTGTCCTCCGGATACCACCCACAGACTAACGGTCAGACGGAGCGGACCAACCAACAACTGGAGCGCTATCTGAGATGTTTCGTAGCGGACCGTCAGCGCTCCTGGGCACGCTACCTCATTTGGGCGGAACTATCACACAACCTCCACATCTCCTCTGCCACTAACCTAAGCCCATTTGAGGTATGCCACGGTTTCCAACCCACCGTCTTCAACCACCCAGAGCCGGAGGTTGATGTACCGTCAGCCCAACAGTTGGTCCGCAGATGTCGGCGGCTCTGGACTACGACCAACCAGGCCATCCAACGTGCCAATGCCCGCTACATCCACCAACATCGCCGCCGACATCCTCCGGGACGACTATACCACGTAGGTGACAAGGTATGGCTGTCCACAAAAAACCTCCACCTCCGCACCGAGTCAAAGAAACTTTCCCCCAGATTCATCGGACCATACCACATCACTCACAGAATTAACCCTGTCACCTACCGGCTCCAGCTGCCTGCGGCGCTCCGGATCCATCCAGTCTTCCACCTGTCCCAGTTCAAGCCCTTCATCACCTCACCCATGATTCCACCCACCCCCCCAGCTCCTCCTCCCCGGATCATCGACGGCGGTCCCGCCTACACCGTGCGCCGAATCCTTGACTCGCGCCCTCGGGGCAAAGGTACGCAATACCTGGTGGACTGGGAGGGCTATGGCCCCGAGGAGCGATCTTGGATCCCGGCCCGGTTCATTCTCGACCCCCAGCTAATTCGGGACTACCGTCACAGGGTATCCTCCATCCCAGGACCGTCAGGAGCCAGTCCTGGACAGGGGGGTACTGTCATACACACTCAATCTGCGCCCGGCACTAGGACCCGGAAGTAAGACGGGCGCAAAACCAGGAAGTATAAAAGAGGTAAACAAACGATGGCTTACCGCTCAGTCATTGAGTTCGGCCCATGTCAGCTCCAGCTGTCGTTTCAGCAAACCGTGAGTACTCACATGTTGGTTCCGTTTTGTCTTTGCTATTGTGTGTGTATTTTTAGGACGCGGGTTAAATTTGTGTTTTTCCCTTGCTCCGTTTTTGTGAGAGTCCTTAAACTAAATCGCGTGGTTATCCTGCCTGCTCGCTTCTTTCCGCGTTTGGGTTTATCCTCCACGCTACATTGGGCTAACCGCTAAAGCTACGTCTTCTGGTCACCTCAGGTTAGTCCATCTTGACACTATCGTTACCAACAACTTCGAAAACCATGAACTCCTGGTCCATAAACAAATAGAAAAAATGTGATTCATTGTAATTTCTATGTTAATACTTTAATTAAGTTTGATATATTGTATTAATGATTTCAATTTATAGTTATGTTTTTGATTTTTGTCTTAATGTTTTGTTTATGAGTTTGTGTTCATTTTTATGTTCCATAGATCATTACTGCCTTATTGCTGTAAAGTCCTCTGACCAGATGCTAATGCATTGTCGAGTGATAAAACACTGGCAGGGTAGGAATTTTCCCTCAATTTTTTGACCATGAGGGTTTTTTGCCTACCCCTGAGCAGAGAACCTAAGATTAGCTATAATCTCTCCTGATTACAAGGTAGTGACCACAAGGTCAATCCGAGAAAGGGATAGAAAATAGCAATTGTTAAAAGGTTCAAGAAATATGTCATTTAATGTTTATATGACTGTTCACAAATGTGTGTATAATCCATACTTGCTCCTCCTTAAGCGTAAGATAAGCGGGACTGTGGAAATTTGAGTAAAGCCATATTTATGGCTTTCAGGGGGGACTGTGGAAAAATTTTATTGAATTATAATTGTAGTCAAATACCCAGAAGGCCTCTGTCTAAGAGGCCTTGATCCAACTCGCTACAAAAACAGAAAAGGCGCCTGCACGACAAATTGAGGAAGTGAGAAAACACGCAGGCAGGAGGCAAGGGATAGGTAACAGACAAGAAAACTAAAGAAAAAAACAATAATATCAATAATATTTACTAACATTTTATCATTATGTACTAATAATATCTACTCGTAATATCTACATGGTTAATGATAATGTTTTAATGATAATTAAAGAAAAAAGTATGCAAAGTGTGACCCAAGAACAACCCGTACACACAGAGTGCAAGAAATTAAGGAACTTTATTGGAGGAAAAAATACAGAAAATGCAAGCATTGATAAAAATTATAAAAATAAACTTTTGGTTCTGCTTTAATTGGGACACAAAGTGAAAAAAGCCAGACTTCTGCTTTTAAGAAGCAGAAAAACAGCATAAATCATATTTGTTATAAAGGAAAAATCTAATTAATCAGTAATTTTCAGCAATATCATCCTCAGAGGTAGGCCCCTCAGAGTTCTAACCAGATGCAAATTGTGGTGGTTCGGTTTGGGTAAGGGAAGGTGTAGCCACCTGCTCCCAGAAGGAATCTCAGATGAGAGGATGAGCGAGAAGAACGCTGCCTGCGAGCTAGAATTAAACAAAATTAGAGAGGATTTATCAAACATGGGTTTAGTAAATCTGGGGAAAAAAAAAAAAAAAAAAAAGCACTCTGCACATATTAAAAGAAACATTACATTATTGATTTTAGTAGTATAAGACCTAAGTACTAGCAATATAAATAATCATACCAATAATCAGATTAATGTGATTGTCTTAAACTAACCATAGTATAGGAATAGCAGCAGGTAAATGAAAAATAAAAATTAACAAACCTAATCTATGAACTGATTTAAGCTGATTTAATTAATCTTTAATTGTAATATCTATCCTATAATAATTAAGTAAATTAAACAAAAGTATACTAATTGATATACATGTTCAAAATCATTAAAATAATCACTTAGTTATATAAAGAGGTTTAATATATAATCAAAATGAATAACCAGAATATATTAAAGTACTAATAGATAAATAATCTCTGTACAAGTAAATAAAGTAAATACATAATGGACAGTTAAAGACAAATTAGATAAAATTAACTATGGTAAGAACAACCAAAATATAACACTTACACATCTTGATGAGGAAGATTTTGAAAAATTGCGGCTTCCACAAAAACCCAAGTTACCAACGGTGGTCAATGGTCTGGTCAAGAAAAAAAAGGAATAAACCAAACTTTCTCCAAAAAAGGAGAACGTAAGACCGTCTAACGTCTTAGGCCTGCCCAGACATGAATAAATATGAGATGAGAGGAAAAATTATGCAATTGGGAGGTGCCACATCAATCTGATCAGAATAGAATTAGCTCACATCTCATGAATATTAAAAAGGTTTCGTGACTTAAGAAGGAGCAAACAATGATGTAATTGTTAAGTGAAGGTATATAAACCCTGTAAAATTAGGGAAGTGAGAGAAGAGGAGAGAAATCTTGCAGTTTTATCTGTTCGTCTTTTGTCTGGCTAGTCCAGTGCCGTCCATTTACTTTTGGTTGCAATAAACTCTTTTGCTATTTCAGTACTTGAGTAGTTATTGATTTTGTTTGGAAAATTTACAGAGTTCACAACAAATTTGCCACGACAATAGCACCATCATTCTGACACACTCAGACAGTGAACTGAGAGCACTTGCATGGCCACGTGAATTTCATATTCCTCGTTTTCCATATGATGTAGAGCTGCAGCTTCAACGTGGAAATGAGGGCTTCAGAGAAACTGGCACAAGACTGAAGATTACTCCAGGGCTGAAGTCTGACATCCTAGAGAAGCTAGCCGAGGAGATTTTTCAGTATACAGCATATCCCCAAAATAACCATATAGATGCAGTAGCAGGGGCACTAATTAAAAAATTTCCCTGTTTGAAAGAACCATCTGCTACTGGGTACTATGTCTGGATGATTAGCCTGAAATATAAATTGGCTAATTACAGGACAAAGATGCGAAACATTGGCTGTCCAGAAGTGACTGTGAATGCTCTAAAAAACAAATCGAGTGATGAATGTCTCCCAGCTAAAAATGTAAAGAAACCTAGAAAGGCTGAAGTCAACTACTGTCCTTCACACTCTACAGGTGAAACGGATGAAAGTCTAGAAGATGTGAGAGTTGAACTTTTGAAAGACATCAGGCAGCGAAACAGTGCATCACATGTACGAGAGAAGATGTCAAAAACTTTCTCCTATAGTAGAAAAGAAGTGGTGCACTCAAGTCCAACTGCTGGAGAGTTTAAAGCCAGGTGGCCTGCACTTTTCCATATTCAAGAGGTAATTACATTCTTGCAATTTCCAATTTTGGTGTGTAACTGCTGAAATTACATATTATAAAAGGTGGGAAAAAATGGACACAAATAAATCCCCTGTGAAGTGGTTAGTGTCCACCTGATACAAGGAAGTCCAGCATTCATTATTTACAGTAGCTCTGCTTTGGTCTCCACCAAATTTCGGTCTAACTTCTGTGTGTTCCACTTTATTCACCAGCTAGTCTATGTGTCTGTCTGCTGGACAGACAGTGATGGTTAATAAGAGCTTGTTTGATGAATATAGCTGTTGGTATATAAACAACCATAACTACAGTATATGCTGTCGAAGGCAATTAGAATATGTCTAAGATACAGTAACTACAAAATAATCTAACACCAGTGACTGTTTTCTGTCTTCTGTCATTTTCTTCTGTGTATAAAAGATAAATGCTGAATTCCAGCGAATAACAACAATCCCACTTGAGACGACCTTCATGGCATATTTGGACAGTAATTTACCCCAGCTGACATCTGTTTTCTTGAAGAAGGGAGGTGTTTCTGGACAGAAGCTAGCTAAACATCTGGAGGTCTTGCAAGAGGTAAATATGTGATATGTCATTTTTATTTGAAAAGTCCCTAAAACCATTAATCAATTAACAAGAGTTGACTTTTTGTTTTCAATCAACTAAGTGAACAATCATTTAATTGTTGCAGCAAAAAAAAAAAAAATCATATTACGCATGTGTTTATGAAATGTATGTGTCTAGTACCATATAAAACCCTACTTTGCCTTATAGAAAATAAGCAATAACTTTAAAGGTGTGAGAGAAATTTCTAAAGACATTTAATGATATCCTACAGAGGCAGGGATCATAAAAGTTCAATCAACTAGTTCAACTCTCTGGTGGGGGAAAAGTGAAAGAAACTGTACCTACCACGAACAAGGCACTTGACAATCTGTAGTTCAGCAGAGTAGACTGACGTAAGAAGCATAAACAAGACAGCATTGTTCTCAGTGATGTTCTCACTGATGCTTTACTGGATAGAAGTTAAAACAGTGCTTTTACCTCACATTCAGACCATTTGACATTTAATAGGTCAAACCACACTTAACTAACATTCATTCATATTTTTGCAATTATTGTATGTATTTTGTATGTTTGTATATTGTACAAATATTGTATGTACAGTGGTGTGAAAAACTATTTGCCCCCCTCCTGATTTCTTATTCTTTTGCATGTTTGTCACACAAAATGTTTCTGATCATCAAACACATTTAACTATTAGTCAAAGATAACACAAGTAAACACAAAATGCAGTTTTTAAATAAGGGGTTTTATTATTTAGGGAGAAAAAAAATCCAAACCTACATGGCCCTGTGTGAAAAAGTAATTGCCCCCTGAACCTAATAACTGGTTGGGCCACCCTTAGCAGCAATAACTGCAATCAAGCGTTTGCGATAACTTGCAACGAGTCTTTTACAGCGCTCTGGAGGAATTTTGGCCCACTCATCTTTGCAGAATTGTTGTAATTCAGCTTTATTTGAGGGTTTTCTAGCATGAACCGCCTTTTTAAAGTCATGCTGCAACATCTCAATAGGATTCAGGTCAGGACTTTGACTAGGCCACTCCAAAGTCTTCATTTAGTTTTTCTTCAGCCATTCAGAGGTGGATTTGCTGGTGTGTTTTGGGTCATTGTCCTGCTGCAGCACCCAAGATCGCTTCAGCTTGAGTTGACGAACAGATGGCCGGACATTCTCCTTCAGGATTTTTTGGTAGACAGTAGAATTCATGGTTCCATCTATCACAGCAAGCCTTCCAGGTCCTGAAGCAGCAAAACAACCCCAGACCATCACACTACCACCACCATATTTTACTGTTGGTATGATGTTCTTTTTCTGAAATGCTGTGTTACTTTTACGCCAGATGTAACGGGACACGCACCTTCCAAAAAGTTCAACTTTTGTCTCGTCGGTCCACAAGGTATTTTCCCAAAAGTCTTGGCAATCATTGAGATGTTTTTTAGCAAAATTGAGACGAGCCTTAATGTTCTTTTTGCTTAAAAGTGGTTTGCGCCTTGGAAATCTGCCATGCAGGCCGTTTTTGCCCAGTCTCTTTCTTATGGTGGAGTCGTGAACACTGACCTTAATTGAGGCAAGTGAGGCCTGAAGTTCTTTAGATGTTGTCCTGGGGTCTTTTGTGGCCTCTCGGATGAGTTGTCTCTGCGCTCTTGGGGTAATTTCGGTCGGCCGGCCGCTCCTGGGAAGGTTCACCACTGTTCCATGTTTTTGCCATTTGTGGATAATGGCTCTCACTGTGGTTCGCTGGAGTCCCAAAGCTTTAGAAATGGCTTTATAACCTTTACCAGACTGATAGATCTCAATTACTTTTGTTCTCATTTGTTCCTGAATTTCTTTGGATCTTGGCATGATGTCTAGCTTTTGAGGTGCTTTTGGTCTACTTCTCTGTGTCAGGTAGCTCCTATTTAAGTGATTTCTTGATTGAAACAGGTGTGGCAGTAATCAGGCCTGGGGGTGACTACAGAAATTGAACTCAGGTGTGATAAACCACAGTTAAGTTATTTTTTAACAAGGGGGGCAATCACTTTTTCACACAGGGCCATGTAGATTTGGAGTTTTTTTTCTCCCTTAATAATGTAAACCTTCATTTAAAAACTGCATTTTGTGTTCAATTATGTTATCTTTGACTAATAGTTAACGGTTTTTGATGAGCAGAAACATTTAAGTGTGACAAACATGCAAAAGAATAAGAAATCAGGAAGGGGGCAAATAGTTTTTCACACCACTGTATTTAGGACAGCCTTAATCATTGGAATCTTTTTACACAGGCCGCAAGTGATGTCAACCTTAAAAGGGCAGCAGCCCTCAAGGCACTTTGCATCTACCTTGGGGAAGATGATGGGCTTCTCATTCGGGAGTATATGGTAAGTCATTCTCTGAATGTAATGCATTCCACGTAGTCACAAGAACAAGTTATAGAGTAGAGTTTATTGCTATTTGCACAGGTGCTTTACAGTTCCAGTACATTTAGAATTCTTTGTGCGTTTCTCAGATTCAGCTTTACAAAAAAAATTATCTAATCATACTGGAGTGCACCATATTAAGAGGTGGTTCTAATGTTTGGCCTCTTCATTAATTTTAAACCATTAAACCACCTGCTATCATAAGGCACTCCAGCACAACTCCAACACCCACCTCAATGCTGTATTTTTTATTAATTTTTTGTTAAAATATACAGGATATCAATGGCGATGAGATCCTGGGAGACATGCAGAAGAGCAACATGGGGATCTATGCCATCAACAAGGAGGGTGGAGAAATTGGACATTATGATGACCTTGGGGTTTTCATTGAAGGAGTGATTGTTCTGGAAAACATTGACTCTGCAGCCCGAGCTTGTGCCATGATGCTAGGAGTCATCTATGCAATGAACTTGGTTTATCCTAAAGAGCTGAGATACTACTACGAATTCATTCAGAAGGTCCTTATGCAAATGGATGGTGACAAGTTGTCCCCCAGAGTCCTTGGACTAAAGAACAAACTTAGTTTTTTGTAGGACTACAGGAAATCTTCAGTCAGACTGCGGTGTTAAGCCAGTTGTTTCTGGCTGGGGGATGATGGAGAGCATTTGATATACAGCAACATACACCTCCAAAAAATGAGAGATGTTACAAGATTAACAACAAAGTGAGAGCAAGACAGAAGTACTTTTTATTTTTATCCTACAAAGGTTGAGGCTGTCCATGATAATTGTCTCCCAACTCTGGCCAGTTCTGGTACATTTGGTTTTTGTTATGACTGGTCTTGCTCTTTTTTGTTTTAATTTTTACTGCTAGTTTCTTTTCTTTTTTTCAATGGTTACCACATGTGCATGGTAAAGTCATGTTGTCAAGCCATGCATACACTATTTACAGAGACTCTTATTTGGGAGAACACAAATTGTTGTCGGTGAACACTACGCTGTCTGCATTTTCATTTTATGTTGCCTTATACAATCAGAGTTTACTGATTATCTTTTATAGAACCTCTTAACAGGTTAAGGTTTACCTCCACAGTTGATGCACATGATAATCCAATGGATTTAACGTTATTGAAAGTTTTGCTAAGGTGACTGCATTTTGGCAGATGTTATTGCTATTTATATGGCAAAAAAAAAGTTTACAGTTGATGCAAGTTGCACTTCACCCATGCTTGTCTGATCGATGCAATGGTATTGCATGTTGCAAGAGATGTAACATCTACTGTATATGGGAAAATTAAGAGTTGTTTGGTTACATATGTTGGTTACTTATCAGCATATTAAATCAATTGAAAGTAAAACTAATAATAAAAATGTTTAAATTAAATTAAACTTAATTATAGTATGTAGAATTTAATTAATCAGAATGCACAATAACTACTTTTAAAATGGCAGTCCAACTTACATAATATATTTAAGTAGATTTAAAATGGTGCCAGTTGGAATTACTAAGGAAATTAGTCTAAAATATACATACAATTATTTAGCTAAAATCGCCAATGCAATTCATTTAGAAATTTCTTCAAAATAATAAATACAGTCAGCTTAAAAAATATATATCTGGATTTAGATAAACATGTGTGCAACCACTTACCATAAAAATAAGTAAATTCAACAAAAAATTTTTTCAGTGTATTTATTCATTTACCTGGTGCCACCACTAGATGGCGCTTCATTCTCAAGAACACGTTAAAACAAGCCAGCTGCGCTGAGTTGCAATCACGTGATATTAACAACCCGCCTCCACCCCTGCCGAACTGACGCTACCAAACTACAGAGGTGAAGATGGCGGCTTAACGGACTATTCGTGGTAAGTGATGTTTTATTTTATAAAATGTGTTTGGGGTAGTTTACAGTTTATTTCCCAGTTAATTTTTTTATTGGCCGTTTTAAATATCACTGGCAGCACCAGCAGCGGTCAGATGTGACTTTAGATAAATTAATGTTCTGTTTACCAAGTCTGGAATTAACATTACAGCTTACTGTCAGCGTCACACACTCACAATGTCGCTCCACTTTAACTCATGAACATGCTCAAGCTTCGAAAATACTATTAATGTTCCTATTACAAGAGCTGCACTACCCGATGAAGAGTGTTTGTGTTCTCTGTAAATACTGAGAGAATCTCACCACGTGTTGTCTGGATAAATTCAGCGTTTATTTATTCTTTGGTTAAGAGTTAATCTGCAGGTTATTTCTGTGACTGTAATATAATGTGATGCAGTTCATGAGGGACACAGACTGAGGGTAGCTGTATAGGAGCTAGTAACACTCATAACCGGGTTTATATTTTATCCACTTTGGCTGTGACTTTCCGCGGTAGCGCGAGCGCTTAGTTAACGAGCTGGATTAAAAACACTGAAGTGTTTATTAGTTGAGGAGGGGGAGGGGGGTGGGGGAGGTATGAGGGGCTTCAGTAAGTTATAGTTTGGCTTCAGGGATGAACTAATGCACATATACGAGTGTTACATATATATCACATATATATCGCTTATATATATCGCTTAACTTATTTGTATGAGAAGCGCATTAAGTAAATTCTCGGTTAATTTAATCCAGACGATAATACAGACAGACTGTGGTTAACACTAACACTGTTCACTGGTTAACATTAGCACAGGCAGATTATTTACATTCCAGAATCCCCAAAACAGTATTTTACACACTCTGTGGTAAATAGGTTTATTAATATATATTATTTTTATTAGAACTATATGTTATGTAAAGTTTATTTATCTTTGTCTTCACTAAATTCTCCTGTTGTCTTTATGCAGAGCCCTGCTGTGGAGGATTGGGGGGTCAGACGGCTGACGGCTGGACTTTTGGAGCTACAGGACTGGAGGAGCCTGAACAAGCTGTTGAGGGAGCTGTAGGAGGGATGACGTCACAGTCCGACAGCTTTAGAATGCTGTTTGGTCAGGTCTATTGTATATTTTGAACATAGAACTGCAAAATGGCTGATACAGTACTTTGGGGGAAACAAAGACTTCAACTGTTCCATGTTTAATAGTTTTGTTATTTGAAAAATTAATATTTTAATATAAAAGAACTATAGATAGAGACTTATAAGCAGCTGGTGTATCCGGGTAGTTTAATGAACTTTAAGCAAAAAGACAACATGTATTCACCTGTTTTATATAAATTACTGTTTTAACTTTGACTAGTTTTGGAAGAATAAATTGAATTGTTAAAGTCATGTTTGCGTGTTTTAATTTTGGGGGATTGTTTGGGTATTTAAAAAAACGTTTAGTTGAACCAACAACTTCAATGGGCAAAAAATTGGACACAACTTTGTTTTAAATAGTCAAAGAGTTGGGCTGAAAATCATAATAATAATAATAGGTCATAGAAACAAATGAAAACAGTTAAACACTTGATCATATGTATTTGTGATTGTGACCCATAATATTTTTTTCTCAGTATAAATAAATGTTTTGGGTTTTAAGAACTCCAAAAGAGCAACGACAAACTTAGGAGTGGAAGGTGAGAAACCTCAATGGAGAATACTGAGTATGACATGGTGTTAATTGCTCTGTGTGTGTGTGTTTGGCGGGGGGATGGGTGTGCGTGTTAAAGCTAACGGAGAAATGCAGGAGCGCGCGTGTGCACACACACATATGCACAGACACACCTCTCCATTCATCCATCATTGATTAAACCTATGAACACGGCTGTTCAGCAGTTCTAAACACAAGCGCAGGGTCTGTTTTTGTCCTTAACTAAAATACTTCAATACGTTAATAATGAATTTATTTTGCTGAATAAGGTAATAAGCGATATTTAAACCAAACCAGTAAGTTAAGTAAGTGTTCCATACATTAAAGTACTGTGTATAACCAAGTGCCCTAGCAAACACAGTTACAGTTTACAGTACAAACAAAGAGTGTGTGCGCTGGGGAGATTGGAAGGTGACTGAGAATACTCATTTAGAAGACAAAGACGGTCAGAGGCAGGGCCGTTGTAGACCAGACCATGAGGGGGGGAGGGGCGCAGTCAGAAATTTGAAGGGGACATCATGTTCGAGCACTGTTTTTTCCCTGGGCTTATAGTAACAGTATTGTCCTTGCTGAATTGCGTTGAGGCACGCAAACCCCCTGACCACAATATGGTGGCAATCCCTCAGGGGGGAAACTAAAAAATAAAAATTAAAGAAATAAAATAAAATATCCTTAATCCAGATTTTATCAATCAATGACATAACATTTATCTAAGCTGGATGGTCAAATTCTCAAAAACGTTTAACCTAAAGTAAGACTTAACACACTATAACTAAAATATTCACAAAACTGAAAGGTTGTCTTATGAATAATAAAAAATACAAACTAAATTAAAACAGATAGGCTATTGAACAGATCATATGTTTTGTTTTCTGATTATAAATGATAGATGGGTTGATTTTAGAAAGGCTAAATGAAATAGCTAGTTTTGCTCATGTCAGTCCAGTAACTATACTATGTAAAAGTAATTATAATATGAATTAATTAAGGGCAGGACCTAATCTTTTATACTGTGTGTCTCTCTCTATATATATATAAAACATATTATGATCTGTTAAATAGCCCATCTGTTTTAATTTTGTTTGTGTGAGTATATACAGTGGTGTGAAAAACTATTTGCCCCCTTCCTGATTTCTTATTCTTTTGCATGTTTGTCACACTTAAATGTTTCTGTTTAACCATTAACTATTAATCAAAGATAACACAATTGAACACAAAATGCAGTTTTTAAATGAAGGTTTACGTTATTAAGGGGGAAAAAAAACTCCAAATCTACATGGCCCTGTGTGAAAAAGTGATTGCCCCCCTTGTTAAAAAATAACTGTGGTTTATCACACCTGAGTTCAATTTCTGTAGTCACCCCCAGGCCTGATTACTGCCACACCTGTTTCAATCAAGAAATCACTTAAATAGGAGCTACCTGACACAGAGAAGTAGACCAAAAGCACCTCAAAAGCTAGACATCATGCCAAGATCCAAAGAAATTCAGGAACAAATGAGAACAAAAGTAATTGAGATCTATCAGTCTGGTAAAGGTTATAAAGCCATTTCTAAAGCTTTGGGACTCCAGCAAACCACAGTGAGAGCCATTATCCACAAATGGCAAAAACATGGAACAGTGGTGAACCTTCCCAGGAGTGGCCGGCCGACCAAAATTACCCCAAGAGCGCAGAGACGACTCATCCGAGAGGCCACAAAAGACCCCAGGACAACATCTAAAGAACTGCAGGCCTCACTTGCCTCAATTAAGGTCAGTGTTCACGACTCCACCATAAGAAAGAGACTGGGCAAAAACGGCCTGCATGGCAGATTTCCAAGGCGCAAACCACTTTTAAGCAAAAAGAACATTAAGGCTCGTCTCAATTTTGCTAAAAAACATCTCAATGATTGCCAAGACTTTTGGGAAAATACCTTGTGGACCGACGAGACAAAAGTTGAACTTTTTGGAAGGTGCGTGTCCCGTTACATCTGGCGTAAAAGTAACACAGCATTTCAGAAAAAGAACATCATACCAACAGTAAAATATGGTGGTGGTAGTGTGATGGTCTGGGGTTGTTTTGCTGCTTCAGGACCTGGAAGGCTTGCTGTGATAGATGGAACCATGAATTCTACTGTCTACCAAAAAATCCTGAAGGAGAATGTCCGGCCATCTGTTCGTCAACTCAAGCTGAAGCGATCTTGGGTGCTGCAGCAGGACAATGACCCAAAACACACCAGCAAATCCACCTCTGAATGGCTGAAGAAAAACTAAATGAAGACTTTGGAGTGGCCTAGTCAAAGTCCTGACCTGAATCCTATTGAGATGTTGCAGCATGACTTTAAAAAGGCGGTTCATGCTAGAAAACCCTTAAATAAAGCTGAATTATAACAATTCTGCAAAGATGAGTGGGCCAAAATTCCTCCAGAGCGCTGTAAAAGACTCGTTGCAAGTTATCGCAAACGCTTGATTGCAGTTATTGCTGCTAAGGGTGGCCCAACCAGTTATTAGGTTCAGAGGGCAATTACTTTTTCACACAGGGCCATGTAGGTTTAAAAAAAAATTTCTCTCTAAATAATAAAACCCCTCATTTAAAAACTGCATTTTGTGTTTACTTGTGTTATCTTTGACTAATAGTTAAATGTGTTTGATGATCAGAAACATTTTGTGTGACAAACATGCTGTCAAGATGGACTAACCTGAGGTGACCAGAAGACGTAGCTTTAGCGGTTAGCCCAATGTAGCGTGGAGGATAAACCCAAACGCGGAAGGAAGCGAGCAGGCAGGATAACCACGCGATTTAGTTTAAGGACTCTCACAAAAACGGAGCAAGGGAAAAACACAAATTTAACCCGCGTCCTAGAAATACACACACAATAGCAAAAGACAACGGAACCAACATGTGAGTACTCACGGTTTGCTGAAACGACAACTGGAGCTGACATGGGCCGAACTCAATGACTGAGCGGTAAGCCATCGTTTGTTTACCTCTTTTATACTTCCTGGTTTTGCGCCCGTCTTACTTCCGGGTCCTAGTGCCGGGCGCAGATTGCGTGTGCATGACAGTACCCCCCTGTCCAGGACTGGCTCCTGACGGTCCTGGGGCGGAGGATACCCTGTGACGGTAGTCCCGAATTAGCTCCGGGTCGAGAATGAACCGGGCCGGGATCCAAGATCGCTCCTCGGGGCCATAGCCCTCCCAGTCCACCAGGTATTGCATACCTTTGCCCCGAGGGCGCGAGTCGAGGATTCGGCGCACGGTGTAGGCGGGACCGCCGTCGATGATCCGGGGAGGAGGAGCTGGGGGGGTGGGTGGAATCATGGGTGATGTGATGAAGGGCTTGAACTGGGACAGGTGGAAGACTGGATGGATCCGGAGCGCCGCAGGCAGCTGGAGCCGGTAGGTGACAGGGTTGATACGGTGGGTGATGCGATAAGGGCCAATGAATCTGGGGGAGAGTTTCTTGGATTCAGTGTGGAGATGTAAATTCTGTGTAGACAGCCAGACTTTGTCACCTACGTGGCACAATCGTCCCCGTGGGTGTCGACGGCGGTGTTGGGTGATGTAGCGGGTGTTGGCTTGTCGTATGGCTGCGTTGGCGAGGCGCCATACCCGTCGACACCTGCGGACCAACTGGTGGGCCGATGGTACATCAACCTCCGGTTCTTGGTGTTCGAACATCGGAGGTTGGAAACCGTAGCACACCTCAAAAGGGCTTAACTTGGTGGCGGTGGAGACGTGAAGATTGTGAGAAAGTTCAGCCCAGGTGAGGTGGCAGGCCCAGGAGCGCTGACGATCTGCCACGAAACACCTCAGGTAGCGCTCCAGCTGTTGGTTGGTCCGCTCCGTCTGACCATTAGTTTGGGGGTGGTAACCGGATGAGAGACTGCAAGTGGAGTTGATCAGACGGCAGAAGGCCTTCCAGAACCGGGCAGTGAACTGGGGCCCTCTGTCCGAGACGATGTCCTTGGGGAACCCATGCAGGCGGACTACGTGCTCTAATATCAGCTCGGCTGTCTGTTTAGCTGACGGGAGTCCGGAAAGGGCCACCAAGTGCACAGCTTTGGAGAAACGGTCCACGATGGTGAGGATGGTGTCTTTATCTTCTGAGACCGGCAGGCCCGTGATGAAGTCAACGGCAATGTGCGACCAGGGCCGGCGAGGAACAGGGAGTGGTTGGAGTTCCCCGGGTGTTGGTCGATTGGTGCTCTTAGCCCGGGCGCACACTGGGCACGCCTGGACGAACTCGTCGATCTCCTTTGCCATGGATGGCCACCAAAAGGCGCGTCGGATGAAGTGTAGGGTGCGTTGTGTAGCTTGGTGTCCAGAGATGGGGGTGGAGTGTCCCCATTGTATGACCTCGCTCCTCATTGCGTTGGGTACGTAGAGTTGTCCAGGCGGCACGCCTGCCGGTTCGTTCTCCGAAGCCTGTGCTTGGGGGCACATCCGCCCGGGGGGCGTCCTCTTCGTGTTGCCGTGAGAGTGCGTCGGCTTTCATATTTTTGGACCCCGGGCGGTAGGAAAGATGGAAATTGTAATGTTCAAATAACAGAGCCCACCGCGCCTGTCTGGGGTACAACTGCTTGAGATTCCGGATGGTGATGAGGTTTTGGTGGTCGGTCCAGACGATAAATGGTTCGCTGGCGCCCTGGAGCCAGTGTCGCCATTCTTCCAATGCCCACTTTATGGCCAGCAGCTCGCGGTCCCCCACCCCGTATCGCTGCTGAGTGGGATCAAACTTTTTGGAGAAGAAGCTACAAGGGTGTAGCTTCTGGTCTGGACCTCGTTGAGAGAGAACGGCCCCGGCGCCCACATCCGAGGCGTCCACCTCCACAACGAATGGTTGGTTGGCATCTGGATGAAGAAGGATGGGAGCGGAGGTGAATCTGTGACAGAGTTCGTGGAAAGCGGAGATGGCAGTAGAGTTGAGTTGGAAGTGATGAGAAGAGGGTTTGGTCAGAGCGGTTAATGGGGCTGCAACCGTACTGTAGTCCCGGATAAAGCGACGATAGAAGTTCGCAAACCCGAGAAACCGTTGAAGTTGCTTGAGGGTCTTGGGTAGGGGCCAATGACACACAACTTCGAGTTTCTGCGGGTCCATGGCCACACCCTGGGGCGAGATGACAAAACCCAGGAACGTGGTGGAGTGCTCGTGAAAAGCACACTTTTCCAACTTACAGTACAGTTGGTGGGCGATTAATCTCTTCAGTACCGCTCTGACGTGTTGGACATGTTCTGTAGGGGTATGTGAATATATAAGAATGTCGTCTAGGTAGACGAAAACCCACCGGCCGAGCATATCTCTGAGAACATCATTTATGAAGTGTTGGAAGGCTGCAGGTGCATTGCAAAGTCCAAATGGTATAACGAGGCTTTCATAGTGTCCTGTGGGGGTGATAAAGGCCGTCTTCCACTCATCGCCCTCTCTGATGCGCACCAAGTTGTAGGCGCTCCGCAGGTCCAACTTCGTGAAAATGGTGGCGCCAGAGAGGGCGTCCAGGGCAGAGTTGGTAAGAGGCAAAGGGTGTCGGTTCTTAATCGTGATGTTATTGAGCCCCCGATAATCGACACATGGGCGTAGTTCGCCGCCTTTTTTCTTCACGAAGAAGAACCCCGCGGCAGCGGGTGATGAGGAGGGCCGGATGGTACCATGACGTAGGGCGGAAGACACATACTCCTCCATCGCCCGTGTCTCAGAGGTGGACAAGGAGTAGAGATGGCCGCGGGGAGGGATGGAACCCGGCTGAAGGTCTATCGCCAGGTCGTAAGGGCGATGAGGTGGTAGGTGAGTAGCCCGTCGCTTGCAGAACGCTTCAGCCAGGTCCTGATAGGCGACAGGGATGGCGTTGGTGTCGACGTCGGGGGCCTCGGACTCCCTAGAGCACGTCCCAGCCGGAGCCCGTAGACAGAGTTCGGAACAGGTCGGACCCCATTGTAAGACCCGGTTTTGGGTCCAAGAGATTAGTGGATCGTGCTGTAGAAGCCACGGGTGCCCGAGTATGATGGGTGGAGATGAGACGGAGGTGAGGTGGAACTGAATCAGTTCGTGGTGATGGTCGATGATGAGGGTGATGGGTTGAGTCTGGGTGGTAATGGGGCTGGAGGAGAGGGGCCGACCGTCTACTGATGTAATTCGAACAGGCTGGGATAACGCTTCGGACTTTACCCCCAGTTCTTTGGCATAGGAAGAGTCAATGAAGTTGCCTGCGGCCCCGGAGTCGATGAATGCAGTACTTATGACCCGTTTGTGGCCAAACTGGAGGGATACCTGTACCGTGAGACGAGAGACGCTAGGTGTCGTGGCGGAGAGGTGAAGGTGACCCGGTGAGCAGCTCCCATCACTCACCGGGTTTGAGCGTTTCCCTGGCGACGTGGACATATGGCTCTGTGATGTTCTGCTGAACCGCAATAGGCACAGAGCCCTTCTCTGAAGCGTCGTTCTCGTTCTGCAACGGTCAGGGATGCGCGCCCTAATTGCATGGGTTCCCCGGCTCCCGTGTCAACCACGGCAGGAGGTGGAGAACCGACATGTCCATAGGTGGTATTGGTAGCGGGACTTGATGGTCGTGGAGGGGTGAAGGCGAAGGTGGGTGCTGGCGGCAAGGTTCTAGGGGCTGGCCTCGGGCGAGAGATGAGGCGTTGGTCAATTCGGAGGGCGAGTTGGATTAAACCCTCCAACGTGGCAGGAAGCTCTCGCCCGACTAGTTCGTCTTTTATCCTGGAAGCCAGTCCCTCGTAGTAGGATGTCCGGAGCGCTGTGTCTCCCCAGGTGGTCTGGACGGCGAGTGTTCGGAATTCGGCGGTGTAGTGACTCACAGACGATCCTCCCTGCCGCAGGTGATAGAGCTTTGTGTCGGTCTCCACCTCGCCCGCAGGGTGTTCAAAAGTTAATCTGAGTTGGTGGGTGAACTCATTATATGAGTGGGCGGTGTCTGTGTCTGCCCGAAGAACTGCCGTGGCCCACTCTGCTGCCTGCCCTTTTAGCAACGAAACGAGAAGAGCAATGCGAAGGCGATCGGTGGAGTACTTGGTGGCATTAAACTCAAACACCAGATCGAGAGCTGTTAGAAATACGCTGCAGTTCCCGTCCGTGCCGTTCCACTTCTCTGGTAGAGAAAGAAAAACATCAGAAGGAGGAGGGGGGGGGGATGCGGCGCCACGGCCCCCGCGGCGTGCGATCGAGCAGTGACGTCATCAACAGCTGCGCGGAGATTCGTATTCTCCCGCCGGAGCTCAGCGACCTCGCGGCGGAGGGAAGCGAGATCCCCGGTTAGCTGATTGATTAACGCCGCATGCTGATCTACAACGCCGCAGAGACTCGCATAATCCGCTGGGTTTACCGCGGAGGGCTCAGTCATTCTGTCAAGATGGACTAACCTGAGGTGACCAGAAGACGTAGCTTTAGCGGTTAGCCCAATGTAGCGTGGAGGATAAACCCAAACGCGGAAGGAAGCGAACAGGCAGGATAACCACGCGATTTAGTTTAAGGACTCTCACAAAAACGGAGCAAGGGAAAAACACAAATTTAACCCGCGTCCTAGAAATACACACACAATAGCAAAAGACAACGGAACCAACATGTGAGTACTCACGGTTTGCTGAAACGACAACTGGAGCTGACATGGGCCGAACTCAATGACTGAGCGGTAAGCCATCGTTTGTTTACCTCTTTTATACTTCCTGGTTTTGCGCCCGTCTTACTTCCGGGTCCTAGTGCCGGGCGCAGATTGCGTGTGCATGACACATGCAAAAGAATAAGAAATCAGGAGGGGGGCAAATAGTTTTTCACACCACTGTATATATATATATATATATATATATATATATATGGCGGCATGGTGTAGTGGTTAGCACCGTCGCCTTGCACCTCCAGGGTCTGGGTTCGATTCCCCGGCCAGGCTCGATTCCCGTCTCTGTGTGCATGGAGTTTGCATGTTCTCCCCGTGCTTGGTGGGTTTCCTCCGGGTACTCCGGTTTCCTCCCACAGTACAAAGATATGCAGGTTAGGCTAATTGGCGTTCCCAAATTGACCGTAGTGTGTGAATGTGCGTATGAGTGTGTGCCCTGCGATGGATTGGCACCCTGTCCAGGGTGTACCCTGCCTTGTGCCCGGAGTCTCCTGGGATAGGCTCCAGGTCCCCCGCGACCCTGAATAGAGGATAAAGCGGTACAGAAGATGAATGCATGAATATATATATATATATATATATATATATATATATATATATATATATATTATTAACATATATATGTTAATAATTTACACCATGATAACATTAGTATTTATGTTTTTGTATATATTTTTAAATGTTCAAATGAACGTTTCAGAGTATATAATTAATATAATTTGAGTATATAATTTTTATAGGTAGTAAGCCAGGTTTTTAGTAATCTTGGAAAAATCACCATAAGCCCTCTCTCACGCATGCGCTCTCCCGCTATCTCTCGCACTCACACGACACACACACACACTGTCCACACACAGACACACACAAATAACACATGAAATCGCGTAAAACCAAATGAAACTCGGGTAAAAAATATGAGCAGTAAAAATGCAGTAGTATCCTGTAGGTGATTCCTGTCCTGTGATAACAGTCACTAACCCTCTAGAACTGTTTACTTCTGTTAGTTTTGTTTTCAAGTGTGAATGTTTATGGGGATTAAATCTGTCTCTGCTGCTGCATCTATACACAGTTGTGATAAGTGATTTATGCCCTATCAGATCTTTGTTGTGGGACATTATGCTGGTTAAATGACAAAAGAAATACTGATCCGTATGGACAGATATTTGTTCCAGATATTATGCGCTATTAATCAATTTGTTATGCCAATTTGACTATCACGGAAACATAAAAAATATAACGAAAACAAACCCAAGCAGAAGTTAAATTTTAAGCTTTACTTTCAAATTTAAATTTTATTTGTCACATACACAGCACAATATGCAGTAAAATACTTTGGGTGAGGCTCAAACTCAGCATTCCTTCACCTGGACTGCTTTATAAGTATCACGCGCTAACCGATTGCGCCACGGGACCCACACGGAAGTTGCTCTTGTCAGAGTATCCTCTCTCTCTCTCTCGCGTGCACACACACACACACACACACACACACACACACATGAAATTGCTTAAAACCAAACGAAATATAAGCAGTAAAAAAATCAGTAAAAATACATTAGTATAACATGCACTAACCCTCTGGAACTTTTTTACTATTGTTTCCAAGTATTCATGGGGATTTAATCTGTCTCTGCTGCCGATTCCATTCACAGTTATGTGATAAGTGATTAATGCCCCATCAGATTTTTTGACGGGGGAGCATTATGCATGATTAAATGACTAAAGAAATACTGATCCATATGGGCAGATATCTGTTCCAGGTTGCATGCGCCATTCATTGCGTTTCTTATGCCACTTGTTGACTATCAGTGAAAAAAAAAAACATCATCAAAAATATAACGAAAACAAACCCATTTGTTACATTTTGAGCTTTACTTTGCAGCAAAATATTATCAATCAGTATATTAAATGGAACTAGGTAAAATACACCGTAATAAAATACTGTACATAGCCCTATAGGTACAGTTTTTATTCTGTACCTACAATGATCGGTATAGACAAATTACAGACGCTACCGTGTCTTTAAGGATCATTTTAGGATGTCTTAAAAAATATTTCACTAACTAGTTTTATTAATTCATTATTAAATAATAAATAGCATAATCATCATGGGTTGTGTATTGAGTGATTTAACAAATCTGTTTTATTAATCGGTTTGTTGTTTTTTACCACTATGACAACTATGTTGACAATACAAGAACTGTCTGTATATTAAAGATATGGTATTGGGCTTCCTGGAAACTGCAGTTAACTGTTCCAGTCAATGCTACATCTGGCGGAATTATACAGCATTGCAACCATCTTTTTAGAAAGCGCATGGGGGCGTTTATGGGGCGGGGCATCGTTAACTGCATCATCGCGGGGGATCACATTCCGTGCACGGAGCGTGCATGGTGCCCTCATGATTCCGTCATGGATCCATCATGCTCCAGGCGGCTGTTTGACGTGGCTCCCACTGTATAACTTTTTAAAACACACCCGAAGTAGCGCGTCTCCTCTAGCGGGACGCGGTTTTGATGACGTAGGTACTCGCGACGACAGTGCTGTGTATGTTTTTTTAGCTTAATGCTAATAACACCGGTTCAGTTTCAGTTAAACATCTAGTTTAATCTATATCTTTCAATTATCCACAATCGCTTTAATTTTAGTCAATAAACCAATGCGAGTAATGTCAAACCCAACGCGAAACAAAAACTAATAACGCATAAAGTTTCTTTTTCCAAAATATAACCCAAATAAACGCCAATGTACTACGTAAATAAACTATTGGTTCAAAAACTTTTCTGACCAAGGAAGGAAGTACAATAGCAAAAATACTGCTTAACTTACCTTCCTGGAGAGAAAAGGTTAGACGAGCCCCCAGATTGTAAAGTTTTTCTAAAGTTTTGTAGTAGAAGAGACGAGTTGCTCGGTCTGTCCGCTGTGCTTCGGTAAGCTTTTCTGGCGCCAGGAGAGACTCAGTCAAACACACACACGTTGTCTGTCACGTGGTCTCTGTTTATTAACAGCAAAAGATGGGGTTTATATATATTTGACCAAACGCCTGGGCTATAGACATATGTTACTACAAAGAGCATGAACCATTGTAAATGTCCTGGTGAGATCCTGAAGAATCAAAGGAGAGGAAGATATAGGGGTGTCCGTGCAGAGACAGATCACAAGATGTTGGCTCGAGTTAGGGGGAGAGGGGGAAGGAGACAGAGGGAGATAGCGAGAGAGGGAGGGAGAGAGAGAGAGACATAAAGAGAGTATGGGAAGGTGAGCGTGGGAGCGTTCACACCTTTAAGAACAGATGCAAGAGGAGACAGGAAGATAGCAGCAGGAAAGATTTAACACGTTAATATCAAATCTATGAGGAAGAGAACAAGAGGGTAGAAACAGCTCCTTTATATATAAAATAATTCTAACATTATAGGATTAATAAGTGGCATAAATACAAAAGGAATAATTGACATAACCATGACTGTAACGTGGGAAATATTCATTGAATCTAGTCTATTATTTATCATCTCAAAACTTCCGTTGACAGAAAAGAATAAGAAAATAATAGGTGTGGTGACAAAGTCTGTATTGTTTAGAATTTTTTAAACACACAGCAAGTATCCTGATATACGAGTATATTATGAAGACCACTTGAGGAAATACAGCAATGCCGAACAATATAATTCCGTGTAAGTTATTAACAAAGGTTTCAATAAAGTTTAATTCAACAATAGAGTAATTGTCGCAGTATATTCTGTTTAATTAAAATCTACACAGCTGAAGGCGGGGTGTTAGTATAATGGCTATTCTAACTTCACAACAGGGCAAACACCACGATAACAAAATTAGCTTTCTGACAGTGGACATGTTTACAACAGTTGTATAATGTAATGGTTTACAGATAAAGACATATCTGTCATATGCCATAGCTGATAACAGTGTAAGAGCCATATCGTACTTGTTATGAATTAGTTGTTGTGTTCATTTTATTTTATTTTACTTGTTGTTATTTCATTTATTCTACCTTGTTCTATTCATTAGTAAAGCATTAAGCATTAAGTTTGTTACATAAGCCATAAGCTTTAAATTTCTTAGTTATGCATCCATTTTGAAAATCGTAAGTTGGTCTGTGATGTCATTCCACTATTACATGCATTTGTATGACTGTCGTATGATAGAGAGTTCAGTTTAGATGCGGAAGGCTACGGAAACACAAGCTTTTGACCGTGAGCTAAGAATGTAAGATACAAAACTAGGTTGTTGTAACCGTAAGCTCCTGTAAGTAGAGATATACAACAAGAGTGTTGTTATATACGTAAGCTAAGACTGTAATTTATAAGATACAGCAAATAGGTTGTTGTAAAAGTTAGAGATTTGCAAGATGCAGCAACTGATGTTGTAATCACAGTGGATTTACTCAAGACGACTGTATGAAGTGTTGATTCTTTGATGCTGACAAAATAAACTACAAGAGACAAAGAGATTGGACTTCTGTCGTGTGAGTGAAACTTTAAACCAGAGCTACGCGTCAAAACTGGTGAAATAATATGACCGCATGCTCCATATGTGTACAAACAAAATGCCTGAAATAAACAAGCTCCAAAACAGATTATTTGCTTTTCAGACAATAAATCAGTGGGAAGTTTGGGATAAATAGCAGTCGTGCCAAAGAGCGCATTAAAAAGCAAGGCAGCAATGAAAATGTACATGGGATCATGTAAGTATTTGTTTTTGTATATGACAAAAATAATAACAGTATTAAAGCAGATAATCATTATGTTAATAGTGAGAGTGATTATAAAATAAAGATATCTGTAATGCTCTAAATCCACATGTCCCGCTAGCATTAAATATGTAACATTGGTAATATAATCCATTAATACCTCAATAGTAATTCATGTATCTGTGATCCTCTTGTAGTCTTTCAGACAGCAGAGACTAGCCAGAACTACTGCTTATGATGAGTCAGTCAACTTAAGGCACATTTATTTTGTAATCCACACACAAAGCCCTTAATGATTTGCTTAGAGCAACTAGAGCAGGGGTCGGCAACCCGAGAACTATTTGCTCTGGAGCCACACAGAGGCTCTTTCATCCCTCTGCAGCAGCTCCCTGTGGCCTTGGAAAACAAAGAATGTGTATTTACATTTAAAATGTATTTTAGCTTAGTTTGTTCATTTTTGTAATGTAATTTTGTAATGTAATGTAATGTAATGTGCGATACCCGCCAGCACGTGATTTATTTAGCTTTTTTGACCCTCATAGGCCAACCATGGATAAATCCTAGAAAAGAAAAGTTTTGGAAGAAGACAGAACGTTTAATACTTCATTTAAAATAATTCATTTGCTTGCACTGCTGATGAGACTTTTTTTTACCAGTATACTTAATATGTAGTGAGAAATTGGCAAACAACAAAAAGTCAAATGTTGCAAAGCATTTTCAGAAATGTTTTGCTATGTGTCTGGAGGAAGTGAAAACTTTCCTGGGTAGCAAAGGGCTCACCTTTCTTAAGCTGAAACAGCCAGAGTGGATATGACACTGTACCTGTTGCCCGTCAGAATCACAAATGGAGTGATATTGAAACCCTTCCCAAACCAGACAAACTTGTGTTCAAAACATGAAATGTCATGCCCATGTTATATGAGCATGAAAAAGTATGCATTTGGAGTCCTGTCAATCTTCAGGTCCATATACAGTGGTGTGAAAAACTATTTGCCCCCCTCCTGATTGCTTATTCTTTTGCATGTTTGTCACACAAAATGTTTCTGATCATCAAACACATTTAACTATTAGTCAAAGATAACACAAGTAAACACAAAATGCAGTTTTTAAATGAGGGGTTTTATTATTTAGGGAGAAAAAAAATCCAAACCTACATGGCCCTGTGTGAAAAAGTAATTGCCCCCTGAACCTAATAACTGGTTGGGCCACCCTTAGCAGCAATAACTGCAATCAAGCATTTGCGATAACTTTGACTAGGCCACTCCAAAGTCTTCATTTTGTTTTTCTTCAGCCATTCAGAGGTGGATTTGCTGGTGTGTTTTGGGTCATTGTCCTGCTGCGGCACCCAAGATCGCTTCAGCTTGAGTTGATGAACAGATGGCCGGACATTCTCCTTCAGGATTTTTTGGTAGACAGTAGAATTCATGGTTCCATCTATCACAGCAAGCCTTCCAGGTCCTGAAGCAGCAAAACAACCCCAGACCATCACACTACCACCACCATATTTTACTGTTGGTATGATGTTCTTTTTCTGAAATGCTGTGTTACTTTTACGCCAGATGTAACGGGACACGCACCTTCCAAAAAGTTAAACTTTTGTCTCGTCGGTCCACAAGGTATTTTCCCCAAAGTCTTGGCAATCATTGAGATGTTTTTTTAGCAAAATTGAGACGAGCCTTAATGTTCTTTTTGCTTAAAAGTGGTTTGCGCCTTGGAAATCTGCCATGCAGGCCATTTTTGCCCAGTCTCTTTCTTATGGTGGAGTCGTGAACACTGACCTTAATTGAGGCAAGTGAGGCCTGCAGTTCTTTAGATGTTGTCCTGGGGTCTTTTGTGGCCTCTCGGATGAGTTGTCTCTGCGCTCTTGGGGTAATTTCGGTCGGCCGGCCATTCCTGGGAAGGTTCACCACTGTTCCATGTTTTTGCCATTTGTGGATAATGGCTCTCACTGTGGTTCGCTGGAGTCCCAAAGCTTTAGAAATGGCTTTATAACCTTTACCAGACTGATAGATCTCAATTACTTTTGTTCTCATTTGTTCCTGAATTTCTTTGGATCTTGGCATGATGTCTAGCTTTTGAGGTGCTTTTGGTCTACTTCTCTGTGTCAGGTAGCTCCTATTTAAGTGATTTCTTGATTGAAACAGGTGTGGCAGTAATCAGGCCTGGGGGTGACTACAGAAATTGAACTCAGGTGTGATAAACCACAGTTAAGTTATTTTTTAACAAGGGGGGCAATCACTTTTTCACACAGGGCCATGTAGATTTGGAGTTTTTTTTCTCCCTTAATAACGTAAACCTTCATTTAAAAACTGCATTTTGTGTTCAATTATGCTATCTTTGACTAATAGTTAACGGTTTTTGATGAGCAGAAACATTTAAGTGTGACCAACATGCAAAAGAATAAGAAATCAGGAAGGGGGCAAATAGTTTTTCACACCACTGTATGTATATGAGCAGATCTTCTTCAACATGAACTATATTAAAAACAAACAACACTCACATCTCACAGATGAGAGTTTACAATCCTGCGCAAAGATATATGGTGATGTCTTAAAATCCTGATGTGCCGATGCTGTGCGCTGACGTTCAGGAGCAAAAATCACATTTAACAGGTAAAAAGCAGCAGATAGCAGTTTTGCTTTGCTGCAAGTGTATAATTTAAGTTTGGCTTTTTATTTAATAATACAAGGAGGATTCAAATAGACATGAAGGATTTTATTTGAATCATTGCCATTGCGTGAGTTCTCGAGCTTTAGAGTCGTGATTGATTGGCGTAAGAGCACTAAGTGCTTTTCGACACGTTAATGCGGCTGAAACTTAATGCTGCCTAAGGAAACAAAGATAGGATGTACAGAAATATGAGTAACCTTTCTTTCCAGTACAGAGCTCTATATGTACAAAGGAGAAAGTCTTTCAAGCATTTTGAGAAGCAGTGTGAAGATTGAAGAAAATACCATCCTTTTCCATTCATTTTACCCCAAGAACTTGAAAATGCAATTTCAACATACAGTTTTATTTTCCTGTTCTCTTAGTGAGGTGTCCTGGATTCCACAGTAAAAATTATATATAAATAAATAGATAAAGCCAAGGTGAAATTGAATTCATTATAACATCTTTAATTTTACATGATGTATCAAATGTTAATTAACATCAACTGTTATACTGAACTTCCTGCCACCTAACACACAGTATGAATACAGATCAACTCCTGCTTTCTGGTTCACCCAAAAAGTTCACTGTTGAGTCCGGTTCCTCTCAAGGTTTCTTCCTATTGACAGCTCAGGGAGTTTTTCCTTGCCACTGTCACCCTCCCCAGATAGCACACACACGTCGCGGAGACGTCTATGCGACGTCGTCTTTTACATCTGGCAGATGTCTTGCAGATGACTGGCAAAGGGCGTTTGCTCATCTGGAAGACGTCACCGAGACGTCCGTGCTGTTTTACTGCATTTAATAAACATCACTTGAATCACCCGAATAAGGAATGTCTATATGCAAAGGACGAGACATTACCGGTATCTAATTCTGTAAAGACAAGCACGTGACTCACCTTAGAAGAAGGCCTTGGAAATGTAGTCCCCGGAACCATCTGTTCTCGATGCAGGAAACAAACTTACACTCTGAGTACCGTGCTGGGGGCACTGGCCTCGCAATGGGAGGCAGTCCTTTTATTATTTTATATTGCCAAATATTACAACTTAAGCAAATAAAACGAGGTAGATTTATTGTGAATACAAATAGCAAATACTAAGCAAAAAGTTCAATGGAAAATAAAAGAACACAAAGTCTTGTGAACTCAAATTAACAATGTATGCTAACACTGCCCCACGAACCCAAAAGGAAGAACAAAGAAGAACAAAGGAGAACCCTTCTTATACCTTCGTCCTGTGACTTCTGTCCTAGCAGTCTTATGCATCTTAGCAATTAGCAGGCCTTGATCTTATGTTGTAACCTCTAGCAATCACACAATAAGCTTATACTGCTACAGACTAACCTAACACCTTTTACACAATACATATTTGGGTATTGGGACTGGCTTCCGGCCAGACTTAGAACAGAACGCTCTGTCCCTTCAGACTTGGCTTCTTCACGGCTCATCTTTCGGCGTGCAGAATATTTCTGGTAACCACAGTCGTGCAGGTGTTGTTCCATTGTCTGGGTGCACGTACTGCACGCGGGGTCTGTCGAGGCGTCTCTTGCGTTTCCTCTCAAGTCTGCGTTGAGCTTTGACCTCTGTAACACACTTAACTTCATGCAATACATCTCCTAATGTAAGCTGGGACATATGACAGTTTAAAACATTAATGGGTTCCACGACACCCCCTCTTGGCATATGCCCTTGCTATTTTATCTTTTTTACCCCTTCAGTTCGAGGAATCACAGGGAAGCACATGTTAACTCTTAGGACTCTTTCAGTGACTAAGAGTAAATTCTTTACCTTATTAACGAGCCAGATTCGGGCATGAGACTGTTCAGTCTCAGGGTCATACTCCCTATATAATTTCGCTTCATAGGCCGGAGCCCCCAAGTCAAGGTCCCTCCCTCGTGCTGGTGCTCGCCTCTGAAGGACTCCAATTTGAGCAGGTACCGGTTTCAATGTCAATTTCCCCTCGGCCTCTGGATGAAAGAACAACCTGGTTATAGAGCGGCTGGGACCACGGGACTGGAGCAGTTTCTTTAGCCGGCGGAGCCTTATAGGTGTTAGACATCCTCTTAACATTTCCAATGACACCTGTAACCTGTCCTTTTTCCACCTCCGTTCAGCTCTCCGGCATTCCCTTCTAGCAGCACGGGTGACATCATTTAGCCATGGCTCTGATCTAGCCTTTGATCGTCTGATTTTTAAGGGAGCTGCCGAATCCAATGCGATTTGACAGGCAGAATCAAACTGGAATATTAGCTCCTCAGTGCTGAGCGACGCCGAGGATTGTAAATCCCAGTCACAAGTGAAAATTGCAGAAAAATGAGTGGCGGAGGTGGGATTAAAGACACGGCAGTGACAAACCGAATCACACGATTTAGCAGGTTGAGAGAAAGGTACAAAATCAAATAAAACAGGCATATGGTTTGAAAACACAGCATCCCCAATTTCCACATTGAGGACAGATAAGCCACGAGACAGTACAAGATCCAATGTGTGCCCACATTTCTGAGTGGGACCATTGACAGACTGAATAAAGTTAAAAGAGTCCACTAAATCTAAAATGTCCTTTACCAGAGGCTTGTCAGGACAGCACACATGAATATTAAAATCCCCAACAATTACCACTTGATCATATCTTGGCATAAACTCAGCCAAGAAATCAGCAAAGTCACTTAAGAAGTCCTTATTGTACTTTGGCGGCCGGTAGACCACAGCACACAGCAGCGCAGGAGACTAGGCCAGCTCAAAAAGGCTTATTTCAAAGCTGGAGAAAAAGACCGGGAGAAACAACTGTTTACAGACAAACTTCGATTTAAAAACAGTCGCTAGACCTCCTCCACGACCAGAGGACCGCGGAGAGTTTAAATACCGGCAATCACACGGCAGGAGTTCAGAGATCGCGCTGGACTCACCAGGAGACAGCCAGGTTTCAGTCACACAGAGGAAATCCAATTCCTGTGAGGCAAAAAACTCCTTTAAGATAAACGTTTTGTTCATTACGGATCTGGCGTTTACCAGACCCATCCTGATGGGAGCCGGAGCTGATACAGCAGTAGCGAGGGGAGCGCGCGCCAGAGGCCGCAGATTCTGGAGATTCACTCCTTGCCGGCGCAGGTAGAGCGGGCGGGGTCACGGTGTTTCACTCCACTGATCCGAGCCAGAAACAGGCACTAACCAGGAGTCGACCTCATCACAGAATCGCCAGGAAACAGAGAGGCGAGTACTCGATCCACGTTGAGCCAGAAAAGCCTTCAACTTCACTAATCGCCCGCCGCGTTTACCTCTGCGCCTGTGATGCTTTCTCCGGCGAGGTGAGCGTGGAGCCCGGTAGAGGAAAGCCGGTATCCCCGATAACAGTGGTGGGAGAGAATCACGTACTTCATTGTCAAATTACCCCCAATCCACTGCAGACCAACGAAGATTCAGTAGTGATTGGCGATCATACACCAGTAGTGAGAAGATATTTTGTGAAGCTAAAAGTAATAATAAACACACAAGTAAGACAGACGTCAGACGACAAGCCACAAACACTGGCGCCATCTTGGATTACGTAAGTCACCCCTTACTAGGATGACTAGGTTTATTAATATCTTTTATATTTATTTCAACTACAGTGGGAGCCACGTCAAACAGCCGCCTGGAGCATGACGGCTCCATGGCAGGTTCATGAAGGGTTAATGGACGCTTCGTGCATGGAATGCGATGACGCAGTTAACAATGCCCCGCCCCATAAACGCCCCCGTGCGCTTTCTAAAAAGATGATTGCAATGCCGTATATTTCCGCCAGATGGAGCATTGACTGGCACAGTTAACTGCAGTGTCCAGGAAGCCCAATACCGTATATTTAATATATAGACAGTTCTTGTATTGTCAACATAGTTTCATAAATAGATGACATGGTAAAAAAAAACAACAACAACAAACCGATTAATAAAACAGATTTGTTAAATCACTCAATACACAACCCATGATTATTATGCTATTTATTATTTAATAATGACTTAAAATTAGTTAGTGAAATATTTTTTAAGACATTCTGAAATGATCCTTAAAGACACGGTAGCGGCTGTAATTTGTCTATACCGATCATTGTAGGTACGGAATAAAAAGGCGGGCTATGTACAGTATTTTACATTACGGGGTATTTTACCTACTGTAGTTCCATTTAATATACTGGTAGATAATATTTTGCTGCAAAATAAAGCTCAAAATGTAATGTCTGCTTGGGATTGTTTTCGTTATATTTTTGATGATGTTTTCGCTGATTTTTTTTCACTGATAGTCAACAAGTGGGATAAGAAAGGCAATTAATGCCGCATGCAACCTGGAACAAATATCTGCCCATATGGATCAGTATTTCTTTAGTGATTTAATCATGCATAGTACTCCCCCGTCAAAAGATCTGATGGGGCATTAATCACTTATCACAACTGTGAATGGATGCGGCAGCAGAGACAGATTAAATCCCCATAAACACTTGGAAACAATAGTAAAAAAGTTCCAGAGGGTTAGCACCTGTTATACTAATGTATTTTTACAGATTTTTTACTGCTTATATTTCGTTTGGTTTTACGCAATTTCGTGTGTGTGTGTGTGTGTGTGTGTGTGTGTGTGTGTGTGCACGAGAGAGAGGATACTCTGACAAGAGCAACTTCCGTGTGGCTCCAGTGGCGCAATCGGTTAGCGCGCGACACTTATAAAGCAGTCCAGGTGAAGCAATGCCGAGTTCGAGTCTCACCTAAAGCACCCAAAGCATTTTACTGCATATCGTGCTGTGTATGTGACAAATAAAATTATTATTTGAAAGTAAAGCTTAAAATGTAACTTCTACTTGGGTTTGTTTTCGTTATATTTTTGATGTTTTCGCTGATAGTCAAATTGGCATAACAAATTGATTAATGGCGCATAATATCTGGAACAAATATCTGTCCATACGGATCAGTATTTCTTTAGTCATTTAACCAGCATAATGTGCCACATCAAAGATCTGATGGGGCATAAATCACTTATCACAACGGTGTATAGATGCAGCAGCAGAGACAGATTTAATCCCCATAAACATTCACACTTGAAAACAAAACTAACAGAAGTAAACAGTTCTAGAGTGTTAGTGCCTGTTATCACAGGACAGGAATCACCTACAGGATACTACTGTATTTTTACTGCTTATATTTTTTACCCTAGTTTCATTTGGTTTTACGCGATTTCATGTGTTATTTGTGTGTGTCTGTGTGTGTACAGTGTGTGTGTGTGTCGTGTGAGTGCAAGAGATAGCGTGAGAGCGCGTGCGCGAGAGAGGGCTTACATGGTGATTTATCCAAGGTTACTAAAACCTGGCTTACTACCTAAAAACATTATTTCAATTTAACTCATGGGTCTCAATCACAGATGACACGACAAATTATATACTCTGAAACGTTCATTTGAACATTTAAAAATATATACAAAAATATTAATACTAATGTTATAATGGTGTAAATTATTAACATTAGGTTAGGTCCTGCCATTAATTAATTCATATTATATTTACTTTTACATAGTATAGTTGCTGGACTGACATTACCAAAAACTAGCTATTTCATTTAGCCTTTCTAAAATCAACCCATCTATCATTTATAATCAGGAAACATAAAACATATTATGATCTGTTCAATAGCCCATCTGTTTTCATCAGTGGTGTCAAAAGTATTCACATTCATTACTTGAGTAGAAGTATAGATACTAGGGTTCAAAACTACTTCTTTAGAAGTTGAAGTATCAACTCAAGCTTTTTACTTAAGTAAAAGTTTTAAAGTACTGGTTTCAAAACTACTTAAAGTATAAAAGTAAAAGTACCGTGAGGGGGAAAAAAAGCATTAAGGTCTCGCTTTCTGATCATGCAACGGGGGGGGGGGGTTCTGATCATGTGACGAGTTCTGATCATGTGACGGGGGGGGCATTGTGCGCGTTCTGATCATGTGACGGGGGGGGGGGGGGGCGTTGTGCGCGTTCTTATCATGCGACCGGAGGGGTTGCGCGTTCTGATCATAAAAATAGAGTAACGAGGCTGTTTTTAAAAAGTAAGGAGTAGAAAGTACAGATAATTGCTTAAAAATGTAAGGAGTAGAAGTAAAAAGTCGGCTGAAAAATAATTACTCCAGTAAAGTATAGATACCCAAAATTTCTACTTAAGTAAGGTAACGAAGTATTTGTACTTCGTTACTTGACACCTCTGGTTTTCATATATTTTTTATTATTCATAAGACAACCTTTCAGTTTGTAAATATTTTAGTTATAGTGTGTTAAGTCTTACTTTAGGTTAAACGTTTTTGAAAATTTGACCATCGAGCTTAGATAAATGTTATGTCATTGATTGATAAAATCTGGATTAAGGATATTTTATTTTATTTCTTTAATTTTTTAGTTCCCCCCTGAGGGATTGCCACCTTATTTTGGTCAGGGGGTTTGCGTGCCTCAACACAATTCAGCAAATACAATACTGTTACTATACAGTAAGCCCAGGGAAAAACAGTGCTCGAACATGATGCCCCCTTCACATTTCTGACTGCGCCCCTCCCCCCCTGGTCTAGAACGGCCCTGCCTCTGACCGTCTTTTGTCTTGTAAATGAGTATTCTCACTCAACTTCCAATCCCCCCAGCGCACACACTTTGTTTGTTTGTACTGTAAACTGTAACTGTGTTTGCTAGGGCACTTGGTTATACACAGTACTTTAATGTATGGAACACTTACTTAACTTATTGGTTTGATTTAAATATCGTTTATTACCTTATTCAGCAAAATAAATTAATTATTAACTATTGTTAACTATTATTAAGTATTGAAGTATTTTAGTTAAGGACAAAAACTGTGCTTGTGTTTAGAACTGCTGAACAGCCGTGTTCATAGGTTTCATCAATGATGGATGAATGGAGAGATGTGTGTGTGTATATACGGGCGCGCTCTGCAGCATTTCTCCGTTGGCTTTAACATGCACACCCATCCCCCCGCCAAAAACACACACACACAGAGCAATTAACACCATGTCATACTCAGGAGTGGAAGGTGAGAAACCTCAATGGATAATACCAAGTTTGTCGTTGCTCTTTTGGAGTTCTTAAAACCCAAAACATTAATTTTACTGAGAAAAAATTATTATGGGTCACATAATCACAAACACAAATACATATGATCAAGTGTTTAACTGGTTTCATTTGTTTCTATGACCAATAATTATTATTATGATTTTCAGCCCAACTTTTTGACTATTTAAAACAAAGTTGTGTCCCATTGAAGTTGTTGGTTCAACTAAACGTTTTTTTAAATACCCAAAGAATCCCCCAACAATTAAAACACGCAAACATGACTTTACCAATGCAATTTATTCTTCCAAAACTAGTCAAAGTTAAAACTGTAATTTATATAAAACAGGTGAATACATGTTGTCTTTTTTGCTTAAAGTTCATTAAACTACCCGGATACACCAGCTGCTTATAAGTCTCTATAGGTCTTTTATATTAAAATATTAATTTTTCAAATATCAAAACTATTAAGCATGGAACAGTTTAAGTCCTTGTTTCCCCCAAAGTACTGTATCAGACATTTAGCAGTTCTATGTTCAGAATATACAGTAGACCTGATCAAACATCATTCTAAAGCTGTTGCACTGTGACGTCATCCCTCCTACAGCTCCCTCAACAGCTTGTTCAGGCTCCTCCAGTCCTGTAGCTCCAAAAGTCCAGCCGTCAGCCGTCTGACCCCCCAATCCTCCACATTGGGGCTCTGCTTAAAGACAACAGGAGAATTTAGTGAAGACAAAGATAAATAAACTTCACAGAACATATAGTTCTAATAAAAATAAAATATATTAATAAACCTATTTACCACAGAGGGTGTAAAATACTGTTTTGGGGATTCTGGAATGTAAATAAACTGCCTGTGCTAATGTTAACCAGTGAACAGTGTTAGTGTTAACCAGGGGGGTGTTCTTCATACGTCGCTAACTCAGTTAGCTGGATTTGATTGTTGTGGATTTGTCCTGATCTTGGATTGTTTCGTTCTTCGATGCTCATCTCGCATTTGCTGTCATAGCAACATGTCCGTAAGCTTGAACCTGCTCGGTAGCAGGTTTATTTCATGTAAAGAGGATTAAGGCTCCGCTCCTGCTGGGTTATGATTGGTTGAAATGGTGAGGTCACATCTGATTGGTTAAAGAGCGCTGACGTGGACTGACTCACATGGGGAAAGAAAAGTATCTTGCATATATATATATATATATATATATATATATATATATATATATATATATATATATAAAATTGATATCAAATATTATATTAGAACATAAATTCATAGGTTTTTTATTATTATAATAAACTCTAGGCACGAGACAGCCCTCAAGACCATTAATTCAAATTCTTGTCTAATGTTTATTTTGTAACACATTTATTTTTCAGGGGTTTGTTATGAATATGCAAATATATATATATATATATATATATATATATATATATATATATATATATAAAATAAAATAATTTTTTATAATGAAAAATTGGACAAAACTAATTTTATTATAAAGTAAACAATATAAAAGTATACATGTTTTTGAAGAAAAAAAATAATATTTGTATTTTTCCATATACAACATATTTATTTTCATATTTCTTATATAATATTTGATAGCGATTATGTGTGTGTGTGTGTGTGTGGGTGTGGGGTGATGGGGATTCATGGCAGGGAAGCATTTCAGCGCATAACACGTGGGGGGGGGGGGCATTTCAGCGCATAACAGGTGTTACAAAAAAAAATTGAGCTTGTTCTTTTGTCATTTCGTCAACCAATCAAAGGGCTTGTGATCAGTGTTTCTACTGTCGATGCATATCGCCTTTTAAACCAACGCACGAACGCGCAATAATCCTAGACAACTCAATCCGGCCAAACTAATCATCAACAACAGGTGTGCTGGAAGAACCGACTTAGCCAGGTCTTAATTAGCACGATGATCTCATCTTAGATGTGTCAGTTCATCCCGGATGTTTCAAGCGACGTACAAAGAACACCCCCCAGGTCTATCTGTATTATCGTCTGCATTAAATTAACTGAGAATTTAGTTAATGCGCTTTTCATACAAATAAGTTAAGCGATATAACACTCGTATATGAGCATTAGTTCATCCCTGAAGCCAAACTATAACTTACTGAAGCCCCTCACATGCACACCTCCCCCCTCCTCCTCCTTAACTGATAAACACTTCAGTGTTGTTATTCAGCTCGTTAACTAAGCGCTCGCGCTACGGCGGAAAGTCCCGGACAAAGTGTATAAAATATAAACCGGGTTATGAGCGTTACTAGCTCCTGTACAGCTACCCTCAGTCTGTGTCCCTCATCAACTGCATCACATTATATTACAGTCAAAGAAATAACCTGCAGATTAACTCTTAACCAGCGCTGAATTTATCCAGACAATATTCTCTCAGTATTTACAGAGAACACAAACACTCTTCATCGGGTAGTGCAGCTCTTGTAATGGGGACATTAATAGTATTGTCGAAGCTTGAGCATGTTTTTGAGTTAAAGTGGAGTGACATTGTGAGTGTGTGACACTGACAGTAAGCTGTAATATTAACTTCAGACTTGGTAAACAGAACATTAAGTTCTCTAAAGTCACATCTGACCGCTGCTGCTGCTGCCAGTGATATTTAAAATGGCCAATAAAAAACTACACTGGGAAATAAACTGTAAACTACCCCAAACACATTTTATAAAATAAAACATCACTTACCACGAATAGTCCGTTAAGCTGCCATCTTCATCTCTGTAGTTTGGCAGCGTCAGTTCGGCGGGGGTGGAGGCGGGTTGTTAAAATCACGTGATTGCAACTCAGCGCAGCTGGCTTTTTTTAACGTGTTATTGAGAACGAAGCGCCATCTAGTGGTGGCACCAGGTCAATGAATAAATAGGGCTTGAATGGGCGTGTTTACTGTGAAATCTTGACACGCCTTTCTGGCAGAAAAGGGAGGGGGGATTACGGCGTGCAAAGGCCATTCACACGCCATTCACACTTCAGCCACATGGTCGCGGCTATTTGGCGTGGCTCCCACTGTATATGTTCTGTAAAGTTTATTTATCTTTGTCTTCACTAAATTCACCTGTTGTCTTTAATCATTTACGACAGCTGTTTACGGGAGTGTAGTCCAGTGCGAGAGATGCATTGTGGGTAATGAGGTCCGGTGTGTGTGTGAAGTTGAACGTGAGTGCGAGATGTAAGCTGGGGTATAGAGTCTGAGTTTTGTTTTCTTTTCAGTAGTTTTTAGTTTGATTTAAGTGCGGTATCGACCCGAAATAACCTGACAATGCAGCAAATTAAAGAACGGGGGCATCGAGCAGTTTGTCCATCTCATCATTACATGAATTAACGGGCTGTTACGCTGCGGCGAGCAACATTAAAAATAAAGCGGAAAAGCTAACAGTGTATTTATGTTTCTGCGCATGCGGGTGTTTTGCCCTCCCTCAATATTAATTAAACACCTTCACTTTTAATTTACGGAGGGAGAGATATTGATCCTTTCTCGATGCAGCGAATTGTTTGAGCAAATTAATAATAATTTCAATGAATGAAAAGGAGGAAGAAGAAAAGGTGGAGCTGAAATGTACACGAAAATAAGAACAAGCTTTAGAGGTAATGCTGTGAAATGCTTTAAATGAACAGATTCTGCCTTTTAAGATTCTTGCACCTCCAGGTGCCGGATTTGATTCCTGCATCAGGTCTAGGTGGATGGATAGATGGTCTCCTGTATATAATATTTGACCACTCGCTTTTTTATTTAACCAAGAAACCCTACAATGCAAACTATTAGCTAGTAAAGTTTGAATTGATCATACTTGAACTAAGAAAAAGTTCAAGATGAAGGGTCATTTGGTCCTTTGTCAGGTTGTAATTTAGTCATCTTTTCAGAGATTATAGCAGGTATGAAGTTGTAGGCTTTCATTCTCTTCATTCCCTCAGCTATCCACTCTTTCTCATTTATGGTCAAAACAGTGAAGCTTTTGGCATGGCAATGGCCATTGGTGGCAATTTCATGCTGCCTCCACACCAGGCTAGTACCATTATGTGACTCATGAACAGACCTATAGTGTAGTGTGAATGTAAACTTTTTCATTATCATTTTGAATGATGAATGAATGTGTTCAATAAATAAATGAAAGATCAGATTTTCTTGTGTGTTATTATTTCAGGCACATTATGTCATGACTTAGATAAAGATACATTGCAAACAACACAATTACACAGGAGTATATAAATTGGATTTGGAACTACAGTGGTTACTCAATCGGAATAACCATCCCGCCGCACATACCGCCGTTTAAAGGCAACAGCGGCCAAAATAAATCAGTTGCATTTCAAAGTCATTCGTAAAATGGCCGCCAGGTGGCGCAAAGTGACATTTTCATTCATCGCAGTAAATACAACAGTGATGGTAATTTCCACAACAAACATGAAAAATCTGAACCAGAGCTATTAATGTGTACTGTACAATAATGAGTAAAAAAAATTTTATAGTAGATTTATTAACTGAAATAAATGACCATATTTTTCAAGAGAATTTTCAAGCCCCACTCACCAAACAAAATTATAACGAAATCGGCCAAGTTTACTATTTATTTAAATATAAATTTCTAAACCAATAAGATCAAATAACACCAAGTTATTATTATAACAGGCTTACTTCGTCACTTATCTAGAGCTTGCTTTCAAAGAAGTCGAGTCGCTTATTAACGTCTCTGGGGTGCATTGTTTCTAAGTGCCCGCTTGGTGTAGCGGTTAGAGCACTCGGCCAGAGATCTACAAAGTGCAGGTTTGAATCCTGTGTGATGATGTTTTAAAATTGTTTTATTTTAAAACTAAATAAAATGTTTCAAGTGCACTTAAGGTAGAGTCTTATAAAGGCTATGTAGACTTATATAGTTTTATTATATATTTTTTGCACATTAATCTGAGTCCTCATCTGTTAGATCTGTTTAGTTTTTTTTTTTCCTGCCGGCACGAATACGCGGCTCCATCCCTTTCTCGCCTATTCAGGGAGCCTACGGAGTGAGCGTAAGTCCACGGCGTTTCACGCGGGTGACCCGGGTTTGATCCCTGCGTGATACTGTTTTAAATTTTTTTATTTTAATTATAGCAAAATAAAAATAAAACAAAATAAAATGTTTTATTTTGATTTTGCTTCAGCATACTATAGGAAAAACAGCAAACTCGCACGCAACCAGTTTGTATTCTTTAAATTTAGGGGAGTGACGACTCTGTGTGTGTGTGTGTGTGTCATTATACTGATTGTGTGTGGTGGATTATTCAGTGAAACGAGGCTCAGCTGAAAGATGTTAGGCACATCAGTCACTTAACCCCAAATAAAAGGTATTTCTTTTCTATTATGAAACCATAATATTGCATCTCTTTCCTAATCATATGGAGGAGTGCGCGGGCGCCGCCGACAAAGAGCGTGTTGTTGCAGGAGAGAGAGAGAGGTTGATTTTGCGACAGCTGTTTACGGGAGTGTAGTCCAGTGCAGGAGATGCATTGTGGGTAATGTGGTCCGGTGTGTGTGAAGTTGGACGCGAGATGAGTATCTGGGATATAGAGTCTGAGTTTTGTATTCTTTTCACTCGTTTTTAGTTTGATTTAATAGCAGGATCTAACCTGACAATATGCAGCAAAATAAAGAACGGACATCGACAAGTTTGTCCATCTCATCATTACATGAATTAACGGGCTGTTACACTGCCGCGAGCAACATTAAAAACAACGCGGAGAAGCTAACTGTGTTTGTTACTGCGCATGCGCATGTTTCGCTCCCTCTATATATCCCTCCATGCAGCGAAGTTGTTTGAGCAAATTAATAATTTCAATGAATGAAATGGAGGAAGAAGAAAAGGTGGAGCTGAAAAGTACACGAAAATAAGAAAAAGCTTTAGAGGTAAATGCAGTGAAATGCTTCAAATGAACAGATTCTGCCTTTTAAAAAGAGGAAGAAGAATACACTGGCTCATTAAAGTGGAGATTATTTTTTTAAAACCACATACTAGTATAGAAATATAACAAACAAAAATGTAAATAAAAAGTATCACTGAACATATATTGGGTCATATTTGTAAAAAAAAAAAAAAAAGAAAGGAAAGAACAATAAGTTCATTATTCAAAGTTATTCAGATCAGTGTAAAGTTAGTGTGATTTTAAAAGTGCTTTAACTCCACCTGGCACAGTTTCATCCTAGTGGAACAATCTGACTACATGTGCAGGGCCATGGAAAAGTATTTGCCCCTTCCTGATTTTTTTCTTTGCATATTTGTCACACTTGTATGGGTGGAATTTGACCTAAACACTTTAGACAAATTTGCCTTTTTGTTTGTGAGATATCATGAACATTTGGCAGGGGGTATCATCGTGATGCAGTGTAAGATCTACCACTCATCAGTGTAAACTGTAAGTGCAGCAGGTCAGTGATGATGAACCAGTGCCTGCTGATGATGACCAACACGTCTCCCCTGATCTACCAGAGCCAAGTGAAAAGAATCACAATCAAACTGAAAAGGTAAGCTGGAATAAAATTAGTAGCAGCATTACCTCCTGCTAGTAATTATTATGGTAGACAATATTAATTAAAAAGTAATGCTGCTACTGATTTTATTTCAGCTTACATGTTCAGTTTTATTGCCATTCTTTTTAAAATATTGTCTTTATTTATTTATATGTAGTTTGTCTTGATGTTCTTTCCTTTGTTTCTTTGTTTCACTAATATGACCCAATATATGTTCAGTGATACTTCAAATAATATGTTTAAATAGCATTGCTTTCCGTATTGTGTTTTTTTTTTAATACTAGTAACTGGTTAAAATATATCTCTACATTAATGAGCCAGTGTATTATGATGTGGGCTGCTGTGGGCCAGAAAGTCCAGGGCCACTTTTTGGTCCCAGTCCGCCCCTGACTGAAAGTCTGAGGCATACCGTAAGAGCCTCAGATTGGGGAAGTGGTGAGAGGTCCTGAATGTATAGGGGGAGGGTGAAAAATTTGCATTTGAATGTTGTCTGGCATTGTAAAGCACACACAGGATGCAGCAGTGGTTCTCAAACATTTTCTGTTATTCCCTTAAGGGAGTGGGAGAATTTTCAAGCCCCACTTGTCAAAAAATTAGAACGAAATCGGCCAAGTTTACTATTTATTGAAATATAAATTTCTAAACCAATAAGATCAAATAACACCAAGTTGAAAACATATAGAATACACGTGCAATTATTATAACAGGCTTAAATATTATTTAGTACAACAAAACTTGTCCGCGCTCTGGAAAACTTTATTAGACTACGTAGGAAAATAAAAAGGAGGATAACGATACCGGCTTTATATTAAATTAACAAATATTGTATTTGTAAATCATCAGCACTCGTGTTTTTGTGTTATTATAAATAATCAAATGCAGTAGGCTGTTATGGTCATTATAATTTTCTTTAATAATGATTCTATTTTTTTTATTCTGATAGTTTACTCAATTTGCTTTTTGGTTATTTTTATATTTAAACTGGGATGCCTTCTACTGTTACAAATTTAACTCTTGTCAAAATAATAAAAATGTTTCTTACAAGCCCTTGTGTTGTTGTTTGTGCTTTTGTTCTTTAATAATACAAATAATCAGATACAAACAGTCTTTCTAAACAAAAATTAACCAATGTTTTTTTTATTTTGCTCAGCATACTATAGAAAAATCAGCAAACAAACAAACAAAAAAACATCGTGCCTGGTATAGGTTTAATATTCAGTGCGCACCGTTTGTACATTTGTTATTTTACAACTATATAAGAACACTCAGAAATACCTTTTATTTGGGGTTAAGCGACTGATGTGCCTAACATCTTTCAGCTGAGCCTCGTTTCACTGAATAATCCACCAGTATAATGACACACACACACACACACACACACAGAGTCGTCACTCCCCTAAATTTAAAGAATACAAACTGGTTGCGTGCGAGTTTGCTGTTTTTCCTATAGTATGCTGAAGCAAAATCAAAATAAAACATTTTATTTGTTTTTTATTTTTATTTTGCTATAATTAAAATAAAAAAAATTCAAACAGTATCATGCAGGGATCGAACCCGGGTCACCCGCGCGAAACGCCGCGGACTTATGCTCACTCCGTAGGCTCCCTGAATAGGCGAGAAAGGGATGGAGCCGCGTATTCGTGCCGGCAGGAAAAAAAAAAAACTAAACAGATCTAACAGATGAGGACTCAGATTAATGTGCAAAAAATATATAATAAAACTATATAAGTCTACATAGCCTTTATAAGACTCTACCTTAAGCGCACTTAAAACATTTTATTTAGTTTTAAAATAAAACAATTTTAAAACATCATCACTCAGGATTCGAACCGGCACTTTGTAGATCTCTGGCCGAGCGCTCTAACCGCTACACCAAGCAGGCACTTAGAGACAATGCACCCCAGAGACGTTAATAAGCCACTCGACTTCTTTGAAAGCAAGCTCTAGATAAGTGACGAAGTAAGCCTGTTATAATAATAACTTGGTGTTATTTGATCTTATTGGTTTAGCAATTTATATTTAAATAAAACCCTACACACTTCTTTTCTAATTACACGTGATAAAATCTAAAGGCTCATTGTGTTAATATTTATTGTGCTTAAATTTGATCTTAATAAGATTTGATTTAATTTGAATTCTACATTAGTACTGTAATTTTAGTACTGTGATTATGAATTCGGTCAACCAAAGTGTTTCACTTGATGTTAACGGCTACTACGTGTATTATTTAATGGAACGTGTCTCATTAATGCGGCAGAGAATGAACTAAGGCATGAGGCGTCAGTCTGTAGTTATATAGCGCCACTCAGTGGTAAAAGCCAGCAAATGCACATGCCGAAATGCGGTGGTGACGTTAAATACGACGCTCCGATTAGGTGACCACTTTAATTAAGGCAGAACTGGAAAGAACAACCAGGAAACACATCAACCACAAGACAACTCATGATATAAATCCAAAAGTCAAAGTCAAAGTCAACTTTATTGTCAATTCTGCTACATGTACAGTGCATACATATAGAGAATCAAAATTATGTTTCTCTCACCCTAGTTACAAATAACACTGAAGAGGTTAAAAAAAAAAACTTAAATAACACAAATTATAAAGACAACAGAGGTGAGGTAATTTAGTTACTGTCCTGCAAAAAGGGACAGTTAACAACACAGGAGGCAGATATGGAGAGAAACGGTACAGTGCAATTGGAATAGTGCAAGTGTGCTTATTTTAGTTGATAAAAGTGACAAGTGACAATATAATGAGCTATATGAATCAGTAAACAAAAACGGGGAATAACGTGTGAACAAGGAAGATTATTTTTTTTTCCTACGGTTTGAGGTAGTGAAAGTACCAATGGTGCCTGGAGCACAAAGTGACAGGTGCAAGTGTATGTGTGAGTGTGTGTACAATGGGAGCCACGCCAAATAGCCGCGACCGTGTGGCTGAAGTGTGAATGGCGTGTGAATGCCCTTTGCACGCCGTAATCCCTCCCTTTTCTGCCAGAAAGGCGTGTCAAGATTTCACAGTAAACACGCCCATTCAAGCCCTATTTATTCATTGACCTGGTGCCACCACTAGATGGCGCTTCGTTCTCAATAACACGTTAAAACAAGCCAGTTGCGCTGAGTTGCAATCACACATAGAAATGTTTGAAAATAAAGTAAGACATAGCATAATAACAGCAGCGCTAGAAGCTATCCCAAAAAGTCAAGGTAAAATAAAAAGAAAGGAAGTACCATGGTGGAATGATGAATGTAAGAAAGCAGTTCAAAACAGAAATAAAGCGTTTAAAGTAATGAAAAGATCACATAATTTCATGCATATGATACAGTATAAATGTGCACAAGCAATAGTAAGGAAAACGGTAAGACAAGCAAAAAGAGTATGTTGGAGGAATTACTGCAGTTCAATTGGGGACTCTACCCAAATAGGAGAAGTATGGACAATGATTAAAAAGATGGGTGGAGAAAGGAGAGATTGGAGCTACCCGGTGTTGAACAATGGGAATGAGGTTGCAGTTACAAATAAAGAAAAGGCTGAAATGTTGGTAAATACATTTGCCCAAGTTCACAGCTCAAATAATCTATCTGAAGAAGGGAAGAGGGGAAGAGAGAAAACTAGTACTGATAATCTGGAGGCACTGAAAGTAATGGAAAGTGATGAAGGTGAACATAATTTACCATTTAGAACAAATGAACTAAACAAAGCACTGGCAAAAACTGGGAAGACTGCACCAGGGAAAGATGATGTTTGTTACATAATGATAAAGCATCTGAGTGAAGAAGGGAAGAAGAAGTTATTGATATTATACAATAAAGTGTGGGAAGAAGGAAAATTGCCAAAAAGTTGGAAAGAAGCCATTATTATACCAATAAGAAAACCTGGGAAAGAAGCTAGTAAGCCATCAAACTATAGACCCATTGCCCTGACCTCACATATCTGTAAACTAATGGAAAGAATGATAAATGAGAGATTAATGTATATTATGGAAAAACAAGGTATGATGACTGAATATCAAAGCGGATTTAGGAGAGGGAGGGGTACTATGGATGCAGTGGTATGCTTGGAAGATGAGATAAGGAAAGCACAAATAAATAAAGAGACAGTTGTAGCTGTATTTTTTGATGTAGAAAAAGCATATGACATGCTATGGAGAGAGGGGTTGATGATTAAGGTACATAAAATGGGAATTAGAGGAAACATTTTTAAATGGATTAGGGATTTTCTGAAAGGCAGAACAATTCAGGTTAGGATAGGAAAAGAAATGTCTAGCAAACGTATGGCAGAGAATGGTACCCCCCAGGGGAGTGTAATAAGTCCCACTTTATTCTCAATTATGATAAATGACATATATGGAAATATACAAGTGAACATGGGGAGATCCTTGTTTGCAGATGATGGAGCAATATGGAAAAGAGGAAGAAATGTGGAGTATATAGTTAAGAAAATGCAAGAAGGTATACAGCAGGTTGAGAGGTGGGGAATAAATTGGGGCTTTAAATTCTCTGTTGAAAAAACTAAAGTAATGTTTTTTACTAGGAAGAAAATTCATGAGGGGATTAATTTAAAATTATACGGAAATAGGTTGGAGAAGGTTAATAAATTTTGCTTTCTGGGAGTGCATTTTGACTCATGGTTAACCTGGGCAGAACATATAAGGAAGGTGGAGGATAAATGCAAAAAAGTACTAAACACAATGAGGTGTTTAACAGGACTGGAATGGGGTGCAGACTATCAATCACTGAAATATATATATGTAAGTCTAATAAGATCAAGAATTGATTATGGGAGTGTGGTATATAGATCAGCAGCCAAATCTGTACTTACAAGGCTTGATAAAATACAGGCTAGAGCTTTGAGGTTATGCTTAGGTGCAGTAAAAACATCACCAGTGTGTGCGCTTCAGGTGGAAGCAGGAGAAATGCCTTTAAACATTCGACGTAAGCAATTGCTGGTAAACTATTGGATTAATTTGAAGGGACATAGAGACAGTCACCCCACAAAGAAAGTGCTACAAACTTGTTGGGAAAAGGAAAGAGAACAAAAGAATAGTTTCGGGTGGGTAGGAGATAAGTCAGCTAGAGATTTGGGGGTGAGTGAAAAAGAGTTCTGTCCAACGGTGATATGGCCTGACTATCCAGTGTGGAAAATGGAAACCATGGAAGTTGATTTTAAATTGCATCAAATCAAATCAATAAATCATAATGTAGACCTAGTAGACGAATTTTATAGATATGTGGAACAAAAGTATAGAGACCATATTCAGATTTACACAGATGGATCAAAAGAACCTGAAACTGGAAGGACTGGATCTGCAGTTTTTATAGGAAATCAGGGAAATGAAGAAAGCAAAAGAACATCGAACGAACTGAGTGTGTATACAGTCGAACTGTATGCCATCAAGATGGCTTTAGAATGGATTGTAAAGGAGGAAAAAATAAGTAAATACTTAATTGGAAGTGACTCATTGTCTACACTGTACAGCCTCAGATCAGGGATGTCCAATAGCCGTCAGGACTTGGTGTATACAATATTGACAATATACATGGGAATAAAAGAAAAAGGTAAAGAGATTCAACTCATATGGACTCCAGCCCACATAGGTATTTTAGGAAACGAGAGGGTGGATAAATTAGCCAAACATGCAACAAAAAAAGATAAAATTGAAGTAAATATAAAAATGTCAAAGGCTGAGGGGAAAAGTATAGTGTGGAAAGAAGCTGTGAGAGAATGGCAACAGCAGTGGGATAGGGAAATTAAAGGGAGACATTTATATGGCATTCAAAATAAAGTTGGAATTGAGAGGAACTGGGGAGGGACAAGAAGAGAAGAAACAGCAATGACAAGATTAAGAATTGGACACAGTAACCTGAATAGTACATTATACATTATAGGGAAGCATCCCACCGGATTTTGTGAGGTTTGTCAGACACATGAAACCATAGAACATGTACTTATAAATTGCAGAAGATATGAAGAAGAAAGGAGAAAAATGATGGAAGAATTAAGAAAAGGTGGACTGGTTGGGACAGAGATAAAAGATATACTGAAAAGTGGGATGAGTGGGCGAGGAAAGAAAAACATTTGTAACTTCTTAGCTACTACGGGTTTAATGGATAGAATATAAGAAGTGGAGAAAATAATCTGGAAATAGAGTGAAGAAACAACTAAAGGAGAATCAACCAGAAGGTGGCGGTAGTGCAACACTTACGGATGCAAGCCGCCGTTAAACTCCAAAGAAGAAGAAGAAGAGTTGCAATCACGTGATTTTAACAACCCGCCTCCACCCCCGCCGAACTGACGCTACCAAACTACAGAGGTGAAGATGGCGGCTTAACGGACTATTCGTGGTAAGTGATGTTTTATTTTATAAAATGTGTTTGGGGTAGTTTACAGTTTAGTTCCCGGTTTAGTTTTTTATTGGTCGTTTTAAATATCACTGGCAGCACCAGCAGCGGTCAGATGTGACTTTAGAGAACTTAATGATCTGTTTACCAAGTCTGGAGTTAATATTACAGCTTACTGTCAGTGCACACACTCACAATGTCAATCCACTTTAACTCAAAACATGCTCAAGCTTCAAAAATACTATTAATGTCCCTATTACAAGAGCTGCACTACCCGATGAAGAGTGTTTGTGTTCTCTGTAAATACTGAGAGAATCTCACCGCGTGTTGTCTGGAAGAATTCAGCGCTTATTTATTCTCTGGTTAAGAGTTAATCTGCAGGTTATTTCTGTGACTGTAATATAATGTGATGCAGTTGATGAGGGACACAGACTGAGGGTAGCTGTACAGGAGCTAGTAACACTCATAACCCGGTTTATATTTTACACACTTTGGCCGGGACTTTCCGTGGTAGCGCGAGCGCTTAGTTAACGAGCTGAATAACAACACAGAAGTGTTTATCAGTTAAGGAGGAGGAGGGAGGAGGTGTGTGTGGGGGGGTGGGGGGGAGGAGGTGTGTGTGGGGGGGTGGGGGGGAGGAGGTGGGGGTGGGGGGGGTGGGGGGGAGGAGGTGGGGGGGAGGAGGTGTGTGTGTGGGGGTGGGGGGAGGAGGAGGTGTATGTGTGAGGGGAGGTATGAGGGGCTTCAGTAAGTTATAGTTTGGCTTCAGGGATGAACTAATGCTCATATACGAGTGTTATATCGCTTATTTGTATGAAAAGCGCATTAAGTAAATTCTCGGTTAATTTAATTCAGACGATAATACAGACAGTCAGTGGTTAACACTAACACTGTTCACTGGTTAACATTAGTACAGGCAGTTTTTTTACATTCCAGAATCCCCAAAACAGTATTTTACACACTCTGTGGTAAATGGGTTTATTAATATATTTTATTTTTATTAGAAGTAGATGTTCTGTGAAGTTTATTTATTTTTGTCTTCACTAAATTCTCTTGTTGTCTTTAAGCAGAGCTCCGCTGTGGAGGATTGGGGGGGTCAGATGGCTGACGGCTGGACTTTTGGAGCTACAGGACTGGAGGAGCCTGAAAAAGCTGTTGAGGGAGCTGTAGGAGGGATGACGTCACAGGCCGACAGCTTTAGAATGATGTTTGGTCAGGTCTACTTTATATTCTGAACACAGAACTGCTAAATGTCTGATACAGTACTTTGGGGGAAACAAAGACTTCAACTGTTCCATGTTTAATAGTTTTGATATTTGAAAAATTAATATTTTAATATAAAAGAACTATAGATAGAGACTTATAAGCAGCTGGTGTATCCGGGTAGTTTAATGAACCTTAAGCAAAAAGACAACATGTATTCACCTGTTTTATATAAATTACTGTTTTAACTTTGACTAGTTTTGGAAGAATAAATTGAATTGTTAAAGTCATTGTAAGGTTTTATAATATTGTAAGACAGTGTAATCTAATAAGAAGATTCCTGTGCCTTGAGAACAGACCCCTCACTGTGCTTCCTCATGCCTTCTGTGGTAACACCTTGTATATCCTGTATTCAGACAAGGATACATCCAAATGGCTCCTGTCTGCTAGAACCCTTTTGTTTAGTCAGGAGAATGCAAATGTATCTCCTCACACCTGTCTGTCTCCGGGTCCCTCTATGACTGACATGTTAATGACTGATTCTTTTGATGTTCGGGACGTAGCAGCGTTTAAATGTGCTCTCTTTGCTGAGAATAAAGAGAGATCTTCAGACATCATGCCAGCGTGTGTGTGTGTGTTTGTCTCTCCCGGTCGATCGGGCCCGGACCGGTAAGTGTATCAAGGTGCAGCGGACACAACAAGAAATAACTCTTATTCTCTTAGCTTAAAACTTAGCTCGGACACTTCATCTACATTTTAAACTTAACAGTCATGCTTGTGTGTTTTAATTTTTGGGGATTGTTTGGGTATTTAAAAACCGTTTAGTTGAACCAACAACTTCAATGGGCAAAAAATGGGACACAACTTTGTTTTAAATAGTCAAAGAGTTGGGCTGAAAATCATAATAATAATTATTGGTCATAGAAACAAATGAAACCAGTTGAACACTTGATTATATGTATTTGTGTTTGTGATTATGTGACCCATAATAATTTTTTCTCAGTATAAATAAATGTTTTGGGTTTTAAGAACTCCAAAAGAGCAACGACAAACTTGGTATTCTCCATTGAGGTTTCTCACCTTCCACTCCTGAGTATGACATGGTGTTAATTGCTCTGTGTGTGTGTTTTTGGCGGGGGGATGTGTGCATATATATATATATATATATATATATACACACACACACATATCTCCATTCATCCATCATTGATTAAACCTATGAAAACGGTTGTTTAGCAGTTCTAAACACAAGCACAGTTTTTGTCCTTAACTAAAATACTTCAATACGTTAATAATTTGTTTATTTTGCTGAATAAGGTAATAAGCGATATTTAAACCAAACCAGTAAGTTAAGTAAGTGTTCCATACATTAAAGTACTGTGTATAACCAAGTGCCCTAGCAAACACAGTTACAGTTTACAGTACAAACAAAGTGTGTGCGCTGGGGGGATTGGAAGGTGAGTGAGAATACTCATTTACAAGACAAAAGACGGTCAGATGCAGGGCCGTTCTAGACCAGGGGGGAGGGGCGCAGTCAGAAATTTGAAGGGGGCATCATGTTCGAGCACTGTTTTTCCCTGGGCTTACTGTATAGTAACAGTATTGTATTTGCTGAATTGTGTTGAGGCACGCAAACCCCCTGACCACAATAAGGTGGCAATCCCTCAGGGGGGAAACTAAACAATAAAAAAATATATATAATTATATAATAAAATATCCTTAATCCAGATTTGATCAATCAATGACATAACATTTATCTAAGCTGGATGGTCAAATTCTCAAAACGTTTAACCTAAAGTAAGACTTAACACACTATAACTAAAATATTTACAAAACTGAAAGGTTGTCTTATGAATAATAAAAAATACAAACTAAATTAAAACAGATGGGCTATTGAACAGATCATAATATGTTTTATGTTTTCTGATTATAAATGATAGATGGGTTGATTTTAGAAAGGCTAAATGAAATAGCTAGTTTTGGTCATGTCAGTCCAGTAACTATACTATGTAAAAGTAATTATAATATGAATTAATTAAGGGCAGGACCTAATTTACACCATGATAACATTAGTATTCATGTTTTTTGTATATATTTTTAAATGTTCAAATGAACGTTTCAGAGTATATAATTTGTCATGACATCTGTGATTGAGACCCATGAGTTAAATTGAAATAATTTTTATAGGTAGTAAGCCAGGTTTTAGTAACCTTGGATAAATCACCATGTAAGCCCTCTGGACTGCTTTATAAGTATCACGCGGTAACCGATTGCGCCACGGGAGCCACACGGAAGATGCTCTTGTCAGAGTATCCTCTCTCTCATGCACACACACACACACACACACAACACAACACATGAAATTGCGTAAAACCAAACAAAATATAAGCATTAAAAAGATCAGTAAAAATACATTAGTATAACAGGCGCTAACCCTCTGGAACTTTTTTACTATTGTTTCCAAGTGTTTATGGGGATTTAAACTGTCTCTGCTGCCGCATCCATTCACAGTTGTGATAAGTGATTAATGCCCCATCAGATCTTTTGACGGGGGAGCATTATGCATGATTAAATGACTAAAGAAATACTGATCCATATGGGCAGATATTTGTTCCAGGTTGCATGCGGCATTAATTGCCTTTCTTATGCCACTTGTTGACTATCAGTGAAAAAAAAAACATCATCAAAAATATAACGAAAACAAACCCAAGCAGACGTTACATTTTGAGCTTTACTTTGCAGCAAAATATTATCTATCAGTATATTAAATGGAACTAGGTAAAATACTACACCGTACACACCGTACTACAATGTACACCGTAATAAAATACTGTACATAGCCCGCGTTTTTATTCCGTACCTACAATGATCGGTATAGACAAATTACAGCCGTTACCGTGTCTTTAAGGATCATTTCAGGATGTCTTAAAAAATATTTCACTGACTAGTTTTATTAATTCATTATTAAATAATAAATAGCATAATCATCATGGGTTGTGTATTGAGTGATTTAACAAATCTGTTTTATTAATCAGTTTGTTGTTGTTTTTTTCCACGTCATCTATTTATGAAACTATGTTGACAATACAAGAACTGTCTATACATTAAAGATACGGTATTGGGCTTCCTGGACACTGCAGTTAACTGTGCGTGTCAATGCTCCATCTGGCAGAATTATGCGGCATTGCAACCATCTTTTTAGAAAGCGCATGGGGGCTTTCATGGGGCGGGGCATTGTTAACTGCGTCATCACGGGGGATTACATTTCGTGCACTGAACGTGCATTAACCCTTCATGGACCTGCCATGAATCCATCATGCTCCAGGCGGCTGTTTGACGTGGCTCCCACTGTATGTGTGAGTTTGTGTTAGTGTTGTGTGTCTGAGAGCATCTGTGTCTGGGTGTGTTTCTCTATGAGTGTGTGTGTGTGAGTGTGTGTGTGAGAAATGAAGGAGTCAGAGTATAACGGTTGGAGAGGCCGAAGAGCACAGGGGAGGCAGAGCTGGAAGGGAGTTGAGCTTCCTGTTCTTCAGTCTGCTTGTCCTGGCTTGGAGACTCCTTAGTCACCTCCCTGATGGTAGCAGCCTAAAGAAGTTATGTTGATGGCGATGTTGATAGCTTTTCGTGTGAGGCGGGTGTTGTAAATGTCCAGGGGGGGGGGGAGACACCAACGATCTTCTCAGCTGCTCTCACTATGCGCTGGAGAGTTTTCTGGCAGGACGCATTGCAGGCGCCGAACCACACAGTAATGCAGCTGGTCAGGATGCTCTCAATGGTGCCTCTGTAGAAGGTGCGCATGATGGGTGTCGGGGCTCCGGTTCTTCTCAGCTTACGGAGAAAGTAGAGACGCTGTTGAGCTTTCTTGGCTAGTGCTGCAGTGTTGATGGACCAGGAGAGATCTTCCGTCATGTGCACACCCAGAAACTTGGTGCTCCTTACCCTCTCCACGATCGCACCATTGATGAACAGCGGAGAGTGTTGGGTGTATGTTCTCCTGTAATCGACCACAATCTCCTTTGTCTTTTCCACGTTCAGGGAGAGATTGTTGTCTGTGCACCACCTGGCCAGGCAGCTCACCTCACTCCTGTAGTTAGTCTCATCATTGTTGCTAATGAGACCCATCACAGTCGTGTCATCCGCAAACTTGATAAAGAGGTTGGAGTTGTGTGATGGTATGCAGTCGTGGGTCAACAGCATGAAGAGGAGGGGGCTCAGCACACATCCTTGGGGAGCCCCAGTGTTCAGCATGATGGTGGTGGAAGTGAGGGAGGGTGGGAGGGCAGTCATGATCTGCTGCATGACTAGCCGTTCAAAGCACTTCATAATGATGGGAGTAAGTGCAACTGGGCGGGAGTCATTGAAACAGGAGGGAGATGTTTTCTTAGGTACTGGGATTATGGTGGTGGTTTTAAAGCATGTGGGGATAACAGCCTGACTCAGAGAGATGTTGAAAATGTCCGTAAAGACATCCGTGAGTTCCCCCGCACAGTCTCTCAATACTCGGCCAGGAATGTTGTCAGGACCCAGGGCCTTGCGCGCGTTAATCCTGCGGGAGGATCTTCTCACGCTTTCTGAGGAAAGCGTCATCATCTGGTCGCCGGGCTGAGGTGGGTGTTTCTGTGTCGTGGTGATGTTGTGGGTGTCAAAACTGGCAAAGAATGCATTCAGCTCATTCAGCAGAGAGATAGAGCTGTCACATGTCCTCTGTGGGGGCTTGTAATCAGTGAGGGTCTGTATCCCGTGCCACAGACTCCGTGTGTCTCTGCTGTCGCTGAAGCGATGGGCAACTCTCTTGGAGTACTGTCTATTTGCCTTTTTGATGCTGCGAGACAGGATGGCCCTAGCTGTCCTCAGGGCTGCTGCATCTCCAGATTTGAAGGCAGTGTTCCGTACCTTCATTAGTCTGTAGACCTCCCCTGTTAGCCATGGTTTTTGGTTAGCACGGACAGTGATGGTCTTTGTTACCGTTACATCATCAATGCACTTGTTGATGTAGGCAGTGACAGACTCTGTAGACTCCTGTAAGTCTGTGAGGTTGTTGTGAGTGGCAGTCTGTTTAAATACATCCCAGTCAGTGGTGCTAAAGCAGTCCTGGAGTGCCTCAGAAGACCCTTCCGGCCACACTTGTATCTGTTTGCAGACTGGTTTGGTGACTTTAACCAGTAGTCTGTATACAGGCATTAGCATGACAGTGGTCTGAGGCACCGAGGTGGGGGAGGGGTAGGGCCTTGTAAGCTCCTCTCTGAGTAGTGTAAACAAGGTCCAGTGTATTGTTTCCTCGTGTGGGAAAGTCTATGTGCTGTTGTATTTTTGGAAACACGCTTTTTAGATCTGCATGATTAAAATCCCCAGCCAAGATGAGAAAAGCATCTGGATGAGCTGTCTGCTGCTCACTGATGAGCTGGTAAAGTTCATTTAGTGCCTCACTCCTTTTGTTATTGGAGTTGGGGGGTACATATACAGCCCCGATTAAAATTGCTGAATATTCCCTCGGTAGATAGAACGGTCGACACTTGATGATCATAATCTCCACCAGAGACGAGCAGTACTTACAGACCACCACTGCATCACGGCACCACGTATCACTGATGTAAACACAAAGTCCGCCGCCCCGGGTTTTACCGCTCTCAGCGAGAGCTCTGTCCGCACGGTAGCATGTTAGCTGGTCGAGCTGAATGGCGCTATCCGGAATGCTATTGTTGAGCCATGTTTCAGTAAATACAAAAACACCACAGTCTCTTACAGTCCTTAGGGTTGTCCGAAGAAGCTGAATATGGTCCAGTTTATTGTCCAAAGAGATGGTAGGAATAGCCGGTTTGTGTGGGTTAGCCGCTAACCTAGCACGGATACCTCCGCGCTTTCCCCTCTTCTGCCTCCTTTCCCGCCGCCTGTGGCGCCTCCACTCTGGGCGGGGTGCCGGTGTGTGGGTCGGTGATGGCGAAGGCCTCCGGAGCAGACCGATGTCTCGCAGCTCATCCATGTTCGCTGGGTTTAACTTAAAAACTGAGGATTTACAGATAACTAACAAAAGCTCTCGACGGTATGTGTATTTTAAGACAGATGGACGAGTTAAAGACATGCAAAGACACTGCGACTTACAAGACAAAAAACATGAAAACACAGTTGTGTTGGGGGAGAGAGAAGCTGCAGCATGTACACGCGCCGCCATCCTAGAGCAAAGACAGAAGACTGCACAAAAGAGTGAATGAAGACTGCTTTTTGATTTGTTCTGTTCATACTTTATATCATACTTTATATTTGTATCATATATACTTTGTATCATACTTTATATTTATAAACAGGGAACTATGAATGACTCAAGGCAACTGTGTAAAAGATGTGTAAAATCAACTGTGTAAAAGATGATCTAGAAGAGCAAGTGATGCCCCAAGAAACACAAGGATATAGACACTAGAGGGCAACATTTGGTAATTTACTAATTACGGTCTCAGGACTGTCAAAAGCCAAGCGTTTAAGCTACAGCACTGCCAAGCAGGAGATAATAGGACCATAATAAAAGTTCCTTTAACACTCTCTTAGTCTCCCTAGGATTTTAGAATGATTCGCTATGACCACATAATTAAAGAAAAAGAAGCTAACACTGTCATAAATGCTCCCTGGGACTAATGCATAGCATTAAGGCCCGTGTTTTAAATTGTGCCCAGAGGTAGCATATGATTAGAAATAAATACTTGGCCTGGAAGAGGGATTAATGACTTTCACTTGTCAAATAAAGTGTGTACCTTAGGGTATTGTCTAGTGACCTCTCTAGACAAAAATAAGGGAGGGGAATTCCCAGGGAGGGCATAAAAGCAGGACCTTTAATTCCCCTTCCACCCAATTTATAATTTTCTGAGTCTACATTGTCTAAACACTTTGCTTTTTCCCTTGATACTGTTCAACAGTTACAGGTTGGTATGCCTTAAATGACCCGACTAACATAAACAATGTTAATTCCCTGATGGAAAACCATGGCACTGAAGCAAACAAACACAGAAACACAAATTATACAAGGAAGGATATATACAGAGAGAAAGAGAGAGATTTTTTATTATATTCTTCTTCTTTGTCTTTCGGCTGTTCCCTTTCAGGGGTCGCCACAAGCGAATCATTATATAAATCATATACAGGTCCTTCTCAAAAAATTTGCATATTGTGATAAAGTTAATTATATTCTGTAATGTACTGATAAATATTAGAGTTTCATATATTTTAGATTCATTACACACAACTGAAGTAGTTCAAGCCTTTTATTGTTTTAATATTGATGATTGTGGCATACAGCTCATGAAAACCCAAAATCTCAAAAATTAGCATATTTCATCAGTGTTTTTAATACAAAAAAAGTCTGGAGTGGCAGAGAAGTATGTTAGAGTGGTGCAGGACATGTACGAGAGTTGTAAGACAGTGGTGAGATGTGCTGCAGGTGTGACAGAAGAGTTCAAGGTGGAGGTGGGTCTGCATCAAGGATCGGCTCTAAGCCCCTTTTTGTTTGCTCTAGTGATGGACAGGATGACAGATGAAGTTAGACAGGCGTCTCCATAGTCTATGATGTTTGCAGATGACATTGTGCTTTGTAGCGAGAGCAGGGAACAGGTAGAGGAAAATTTGGAGAGGTGGAGGTACGCTCTGGAAAGCAGAGGAATGAAGGTTAGCCGCAGCAAGACGGAATACATGTGTGTGAATGAGAGGGACCCAAGAGGAACAGTGAGGCTACAGGGAGCAGAGGTAAAGAAGGTGCAGGATTTTAAGTACTTAGTGTCAACGGTCGAGAGCAACGGAGAGTGTTCAAAGGAGGTGAAGAGACGAGTACAGGCAGGTTGGAATGGGTGGAGAAAAGTGTTGGGTGTGTTGTGCGATAAAAGAGCATCAGTGAGAATGAAAGGAAAGGTGTACAGGACAGTGGTGAGAACAGCAATGCTCTATGGCTTAGAGACAGTGGCACTGAAGAAAAGACAGGAGGCAGAGCTAGAGGTAGCAGAGCTGAAGATGTTGAGGTTCTCTTTGGGAGTGACAAGGATGGATAGGATCAAGAATCAGTTCATCAGAGGGACAACCCATGTTAGATGTTTTGGAGATAAAGTCAGAGAGGCCAGATTGAGGTGGTTTGGACATGTTCAGAGGAGAGATTGTGAATATATCGGTAGAAGGATGCTGAGGTTGGAACTGCCAGGCAGGAGGTCTAGAGGAAGACCAAAGAGGAGATTCATGGATGCAGTGAGAGAGGACATGAAGTTAGTTGGTGTGAGAGAAGAGGATGCAGAGGATAGGGTTAGATGGAGGCAGATGATTCGCTGTGGCGACCCCTGAAAGGGAACAGCCGAAAGACAAAGAAGAAGATAGTTATACAAGTACAACACGCCGTGAAATGTATCCTGAACCGCTCCTACTTTGTGCAAATAACAGAAGAAACAAAATTAATAAATTAGGAATTTAAATAGAAACAACAACAAAAAAATAGAAACAATTAAATTAAAAATATTCCTTTAGGGGAAAAAAAAAGGTACAAATGTAAACATAATAATAAAGTGTGTATGTGAGGAGGATAAAATGTAGTGCAAGTAATGCTTACAGTCCAGACTAAAGTGCAGTGTGCAATGTCAGCACAGCAGTGTGTGGGTGAACTGGTACAGTCCTATGAACGGGAGAGTGGCCCATCATGGTTGAGGAATCTAATCACCTGTGGATAAAAACTCCTCCTGAGTCTCCCCGTTTTGGCCATAATGACCCGGAACCTTCTGCCTGAATGCAGAAGTTTGAACAGTCCATTATTGGGGTGCGACAAGTCCTTAATGATTCGAGCTGCCCTGGTTTTACATCTGCTGGTGTAGATGTCCTGCATGGAGGGAAGAGTTAACCTGCAGCAGCGTTCAGCTGCCCGGATCACTCTCTGGAGGGCTTTCCTGTCCTGTACACAGCATTTCCCAAACCAGGATGAAATGTTCTGTGTAAGGATGTTCTCAACAGCGCCCGAGTAGAAAGCCTTAAGGACAGCAGGGGAAAGCCCAAACTTCCTCAACTGCCTCAGGTGGTACAGACGCTGCTTTGCCCTTTTCGTCTGAGCACAGATATGCTCAGTCCAAGTCAGATCCCCAGAGATGTGGACGCCCAAGTACTTGAAGCTGCTCACTCTCTCCACTGGAGCTCCATTGATGATGAGGGGTTTGTGGTCCAGTTGTCCCCTTCTGAAGTCCACCACCAGCTCCTTCGTCTTACTGACGTTCAGTCGGAGGCAGTTTTCTTCACACCATAGTGCCAGGTTCTCCACTTCATCTATGTAGGCCAACTCATCGTTGTTGGTGTTTAAAGGGGACATACGGTGCTACAGTGGTTACAAAATCGTAATGGCCATCCCGCCGCGCATACCGCCGTTTAAAGGCAACAGCGGCCAAAATAAATCAGTTGCATTTCAAAGTCATTCGTAAATTGGCTGCCAGGTGGCGCAAAGTGACATTTTCATTCATCGCAGTAAATACAACAGTGATGGTAATTTCCACAACAAACATGAAAAATCTGAACCAGAGCTATTGATGTGTACTGTACAATAATGAGTAAAAAAATTATAGTAGATTTATTAACTGAAATAAATTACCATATTTTTCAAGAGAATTTTCAAGCCCCACTCATCAAACAAAATTATAACGAAATCGGCCAAGTTTACTATTTATTTAAATATAAATTTCTAAACCAATAAGATCAAATAACACCAAGTTATTATTATAACAGGCTTACTTCGTCATTTATCAAAGAAGTACACGTGCTTTCAAAAAAGTCGAGTGGCTTATTAACGTTTCTGGTGTGCCTTGTCTCTAAGTGGCCACTTGGTGTAGCGGTTAGAACGCTTGACCAGAGATCTACAAAGCTCCGTTTCGAATCCCGAGTGATGATGTTTTAAAATTGTTTTATTTTAAAACTAAATAAAATGTTTTAAGTGCGCTTAAGATAGAGTCTTATAAAGGCTATGTAGACTTATATAGTTTTATTATATATTTTTTGCACATTAATCTGAGTCCTCATCTGTTAGATCTGTTTAGTTTTTTTTTTGCCGGCTTTGCCCGGCAGCGTGCGGGAAGCTGTGAAAATGCCCTTCATTACCTGTAGGGGGAAGTCGTGTTTCAGTCTGAAGTATTGAGTGTCTACTGAAGCCGAAAATGTGTCCAAATTAAACCGCGCATGCGTGTTTGGAGACGCTGTGCCCGCGCTGTGTATCAGTCGGTTGGGAATCATCATGGAGCTACAACACGGCGTGGCTGGAGCTGGAGTTTGTCGTGTTCGAGGTAAGTTTAGCTTTCTTTTTTGGATATGATTCTCGCAGTGAGATGCCATTTCTGAACAAACTGAGTTAAAGCATTAAATGGTAAAAGAGCACTAGCAATAAACGTTTTTTTTATTAATAAGTTACAAGTTAAATTTCAACTGTAAAGAACCTGTACATATGTTCATACAGTATTGACAGCAGCTCTAAATTGTCTAAATCGCATTGCAGACAATAAAAATAAGTCGAGTCATCCTGTGACCCTGCATGATTAATCTTTCCACACATAATTCTTGCTTCTCACTTTTTCCTTAATCCCTCGCTGTTCTATCTTGTATTTTTCTAACGGTGTCAGAAACTTTGTGTTAGTAGCACTGCTTGACATGCTTGATGCCTTCCTCTTTTGTAATTTGCTTTGGATAAAGGCAAAACTTACAAAAGATGAAGAAATGCCTAAATGTAGTTGTACGAATAAAAGATTATGTAATGATACAATGTAAATATTTTCACAGAAACAAAGCGTAAAGATGAGACATGAATCTGAAGAGGATCTCTTTGATGATTTCCTGGTAAAGCATTGTTTTCTTATTAATTATACAATTTATTAATACCTTGAATATAGTGTTTGTTGCATTGGACAGAAGCATATAAATGCAAATGAATATATAAATCTGAGTAATTATTGAACGAATTTTCATGTTTGGACTAACCCTTTAAATACAAACTCAGCATTCATCATACTGTAGGATTTCCTGACACTGTAAAGGTGCAGAGTAATCTATGGAGTGTAGCCATCTCATGCCATGTTTTACAATGTTTTATTGATGCAAGATTATTGCTAAAGCAATTTAACCCAAGTTCATGAAGAATCTGAAGTATATGAAGTGATGGTTATTTTTTATTATCAATTATTTTTATTTTTTTCTCTGTGAAATGAAGTCAGCACAGGTTGAAGCAATTCAGATTTTTTTTTTGTGTCTCAAAATAAATTATTTATTTTCTTGTACATTTTATGCAGGGGGACAGACGAAGTGATGCCAGTATGCACCTTCTTAAAATCCTTGTCGTCCGTGCTGTTGAAGGGGAAGAACCGGTTCGTGTATCCTTAATCCTTGAAGGAGAGGAAATTTTGCAAGAATGTGGCAATAGCTCCGAGCACTGCGCTACACATTTGAGCTATTTTCAGAAAGTGCTTCTAGAACTTGATGGGATTAAGCTATCACCAAAAGTGCAAGCTTTAAAGATGAAGTTATCATCTTAAAACATTTGATTTGGCAAGTCTTTACATGTTGTGTTTACATGTTCAGCTTAAAATGTTTTAATGCGTTATGGTTTCAATGGCATACTTTTAAGTGCACTAGTCCAGAGTGCTAATTTGAATGTTGCAACTTCACTGCTTCAGAGGGCTATTAAGTTTTAACGTTTATTCTACAGTTTGTTTAATGTATTTTCTGCTGTATTTTATTTCTAAATGAATGCTGTATTTTATTTATTTATTTATTATTGTTATTATTTTACACAATTTTGTTTAAAACGAGTATTTCAGGCCCTGGTGCCGTGCAGTTGTTTCTATGGATGCAAAATTTAGCTGAATGCACTTTTATTTAAAAGACAACTTGGATCTAGACTGTGAATGTCACAAATATTTGGTAATGTTGGTGAATAAACTGTTTAATTATATTTTAGATGTGTGATTTATGAAAGATGTTCCTAATGTTACGTCAGAGGACATGTGTCACGTTTCCCCTTACGTCTGTGTCGGCCGTGGGTGTGAGGCATGATCGCGGAGGCAAGCTGACGGTTAACAAAGTCCTTTATTTTATAATTACACAAAACATAAACAAAAACACTCCAACACAAACTAAACTTTCTGTAACGGTTGCCAGACGCCTGGCTGGAGTCCAGCCAGGCTATTTATAGCAAAACAAACATAATTAACTCATTAATTTCCCTCGGTTCAGGTGAGCTTCTACGTCACCTGACCGAGGGGCAAACTGGGAAATGAAGTCCAAATGAAACTGAAAACAAACTACAACACAAAAACCAACATAAATATAAATGGCGCTTTGGCGCCATCTAGGGGTTAACCGTTACATTACCCCCCCTCCCAAAAATGCTCCTCCGGAGCATCACCGGAGGCCCCGGACACCCAACCCAATGTTCTACCTTTAGCCTCCTATCCAGGAGGCTGGGTGACGGGGCTGGAGGCATGCTCTGCGGCTGCTGGGCTGGAAGCGTGCTCGGCGGCTGCGGAGCTGGAAGCGTGCTCGGCGGCTGCGGAGCTGGAGAAGCGCTCGGCGGCTGCGGAGCTGGAGAAGCGCTCGGCGGCTGCGGAGCTGGAAGCGTGCTCGGCTGCTGCTGAGCTGGAGAAGCGCTCGGCTGTGGCAGAGCTGGAGAAGCGCTCGGCGGCGGCAGAGCTGGAGAAGTGTTCGGCGCAGGCGTTGGAGCGGTCACTGCGCTCGTGGACGGCGTGGGAGCGGTCACTGCGCTCGTGGACGGCGTGGGAGCGGTCACTGCGCTCGTGGACGGCGTGGGAGCGGTCACTGCGCTCGTGGACGGCGTGGGAGCGGTCACTGCGCTCGTGGACGGCGTGGGAGCGGTCACTGCGCTCGTGGACGGCGTGGGAGCGGTCACTGCGCTCGTGGACGGCGTGGGAGCGGTCACTGCGCTCGTGGACGGCGTGGGAGCGGTCACTGCGCTCGACGACGGCCCTGGAGCGTGCAGTGCGCTCGACGACGGCCCTGGAGCGTGCAGTGCGCTCGACGACGGCCCTGGAGCGTGCAGTGCGCTCGACGACGGCCCTGGAGCGTGCAGTGCGCTCGACGACGGCCCTGGAGCGTCCTCAAAGCCGGGAGGCGGCGGCAGAACATGTGCGTGGGACAGCGGCTGCTGACATGCTAGCTCGCTGTCCTCGAAGCCGGGCGGTGGCGTTGGAGCGTGCACGGCGCTCGACTGCAGCGTTGGAGCGTGCACGGCGCTCGACTGCAGCGTTGGAGCGTGCACGGCGCTCGCCTGCAGCGTGGGAGCGTGCACGGCGCTCGCCTGCAGCGTGGGAGCGTGCACGGCGCTCGCCTGCAGCGTGGGAGCGTGCACGGCGCTCGCCTGCAGCGCTGGAGCGTGCACGGCGCTCTCCTGCAGCGCTGGAGCGTGCACGGCGCTCTCCTGCAGCGCTGGAGCGTGCACGGCGCTCAACGACGGCTCAACGTCGTCCTCAAAGCCGGGAGGCGGTGGTAAAACGGGTGCGTCGGACAGCAGCTGTAGACACGCTGGCTCGCTGTCCTCAAAGCCGAAAGGCGGCGGTAAGACGGGTGCGTCGGACAGCAGCTGTTGACACGCTGGCTCGCTGTCCTCGAAGCTGGAAGGCGGCGGTGAAACGGGTGCGTCGGACAGCAGCTGCTGACACGCTGGCTCGCTGTCCTCAAAGCCGAAAGGCGGCAGTAAGACGGGTGCGTCGGACAGCAGCTGTAGACACGCTGGCTCGCTGTCCTCGAAGCCGAAAGGCGGCAGTAAGACGGGTGCGTCGGACAGCAGCTGTAGACACGCTGGCTCGCTGTCCTCAAAGCCGAAAGGCGGCGGTAAGACGTGTGCGTCGGACAGCAGCTGTAGACACGCTGGCTCGCTGTCCTCGAAGCTGGAAGGTGGCGGTGCGTCGGGCAGCGGCTGCTGACACGCTAGCTCGCTGCTGAGTGTTGGCGAGGGAGGAGAAAGCTCCGAGCCGGCTTCGCGGTCATCCCGGAAGTGGAGGATCATCTGCTGGAGCTCCTTAATATGCTCCAGCATTTCACTCACCCGTTCCGGCTCCGGAATCCACCACCTGAGCTCCTCCTCTCTCTGCTGCTGCTCTGCCTGGGGTTTTCTTTCCCCCTCGTCACCGCCGTACTTGGGCTTCCTCGCCCTTCTCTTCCGGCCAGTGCGGGGAACCACGTGACCCCGTGCCGCGTCGCCCCTGAATGGCGTCCGCCGAATGGCGAGCCTGCAGCCCTCCCAGCTTTGTGGTGTCTCTCTCTCTCTCTCCTCGCTGCTCTCTCGCAGGTGCTCCTGCTCCTCCAGCAATCTGTACTCGCAGCTGCGGTACATCTCCTCCTCGTCCTCTACCAGCCCGATGTTATAGTCCCAGCCGTAGTACTCCTCTTCGCTGTCCCGCCAGTTCGTCAGCTCGGGCAAGATGGCCACTGCGCCCCCCCCAAAAAACTTCAGGAGGGGATCCTCCGCCATGCCTCTTGGTAGGTCTGGCAATCTGTCACGTTTCCCCTTACGTCTGTGTCGGCCGTGGGTGTGAGGCATGATCGCGGAGGCAAGCTGACGGTTAACAAAGTCCTTTATTTTATAATTACACAAAACATAAACAAAAACACTCCAACACAAACTAAACATTCTGTAACGGTTGCCAGACGCCTGGCTGGAGTCCAGCCAGGCTATTTATAGCAAAACAAACATAATTAACTCATTAATTTCCCTCGGTTCAGGTGAGCTTCTACGTCACCTGACCGAGGGGCAAACTGGGAAATGAAGTCCAAATGAAACTGAAAACAAACTACAACACAAAAACCAACATAAATATAAATGGCGCTTTGGCGCCATCTAGGGGTTAACCGTTACAACATGCGCCGATGTTTATCACACATTCCAATAAGAGAGAGATTACTCACTCCCAAAGTTTTTTTTGCGCCGTATTTTGATTTTTAAAAAAGTTGCTCATTTTCACCATGAACACGGATGAGCCTTCGGGTTTCCTCAGCCGTCCCTATAATATAAATTACAAAACTGTGGTCACGTTGCAATAAGTAAGAATAGTGTAAGCACCGTTCATTTACATGTACACATATGGCCGTAACCTAAACAAACAATGCGTTATCAAATGCTCGGCAAACTGCCATGCTACTGAACTTTCATATTTGCTTGTAGCATGCAGTAAAGTGTATGTGACATAAAATATATATTTGTAATATCGTGCAATCTGTACTATCCGCTAGCAAACTTTAGCGATTTTTTTGCAAACGTTTCTTTACAGAACATCACCACAAACACAAACACAAGACTAAAGGTAATATACATATAATGAAAACTTGTCATAAAAATCTTTATTAATGGTAAACATTAACATTTATGGGTCTGCTTGCTCGAGTGAGCAGCCATGTTGAAAATTTCGCTTAGCCCTTCGTTTGAAGTGAGGTCCCGAAAAATCTTCGTTTGAAGGGCTATCTGGCCCTTCCCCCTCCCCCTACACCTCCAACCAAAAGAGAAATGAGACACCACTACCTCTGCACGTGAACGCGCCAAGTGGAATGGTAGGGGGAAGGGGTAGAAATGGGATTCAGCCTTAATATTGGAGCAATAAAATTTACTTATAATCTATGTGTCCAAATTGTTACGAGGATTTTATCAAGTAAATCTTACAAGTTCTTTTTTTCAGTGAATGGTGAACACGATGATTTAAGAATTTAATTAAACACGAATATATTTATTGTGTGTGTGTGTGTGTGTGTGTGTGTGCATGTGTGATCGGTGCAAGGGCCATTGTCACTCATACTGTCGTAGTTTTTAGAGCCCTAAAAAAGCATTCGCTAGTAAGTAAGTAAATAAAAGACAAATGAATAAATAGTTTTAAATTATATATATATATATATATATATATATATATATATATATATATATATATATATATAATGGAAATATGTATAAAGAAAATATAATTAATATTTTCATGTTTAATTACAAAAAAAAACATTTTAATGGTTAGTGATTGTTGCAGACATTTACACTATTTTTGAGAACTATTAAGTTCTCCTTCAATGTGTCATAGCCGATAACTGCCCCTTTGATCTGCTGGGTACGGCGGGGCGTCGAGTGCTGATCAGTGTGTGTAAAGTACGCTACTTTACACTGATCAGCCGTCGACGCCCCACCATACCCAGCAGATCAAAGGGGCACACTCATAAACTCTCCGTGTGCACACACACAAACTCTCCGTGCACACACACACACACACACACACACACACACACACACACACACACACACGATTTATAGATAAAATGCAGACATAAACACGCCACCCCCCAGGAAAACAACAAACACAAAAATATTCCAACACGCTAGTGCGCTCCGATGTGAGCCGATTTATTCAAGTCATAATTAGAGAATATAGAGAGATTAATAACAGAGAAAGCATAATAAGATGTCTATACAGTAAATAAAAAGAAAAGTATCAAATCCAACTATTAAGTCTGATTTTATTGCTATCATTAACCATTTATGTTATATATTTATTTTATATTATATTATTTTATTTTATATTACATTATTTTTTATATATTATATTTACACAATGCTTGCTCTGAAGGACTTTATCTAAAAGCCAGACTGACCAAGTTTCTAATTCACTGCTGAAGTAGTTAAATATGCTTTATACATACGTATAGGTTACATTTTAAAAGTACAATCGCAAGTAAAGTACAAACTGAATGTAATGTAAAATATGAATAAACCAGTATTAGACACAGATATACGATATGGTAGTATATACAATGAAAAAGCTATTTACACGAGTGCTCAAATGTAAAGCAAACGCAATTATTAATTTATTGTGTATATTTAACTTCATTCAGCCATTTAAGTTATATGAAGAATAACATTCCTAACCCACTATTATTTTAATCTTAAATAAAGTTGGCCTAATACAATATTGTTTGCAATGCTGAAGCAAACATGATTTTGTTTTAGTCTATTCGCTGAATACAACGCGACCCACATCACCTCTTGGTGAAGACCCACAGAAACCGTTACTGTAATCCCCCTTCTCACCTATCCTTGGTGTGAAGTTATCAAACCGGTTTCGCTGATGGGGTAATTCTGCTTCAAGCACTTTCCGATGCTGTTGCTAGGAAATTCCACCCCACAGCCCACAACAACAAGCAAATAAGAGACATAATTAACGAACTTCTTAGAAAGAAAATTGAGTTTTCTCTTTTCTAAAAAAAAATTATTAATGAATACTCTTACTTTTGTAAAGATTTTGAGTGACCATTTGCCATATACAGTACTGCCTGCTTTATTATATATTTAATAAAACTTTATTGCAACTAAATTGTGTGTGTGCCTTATTGAATATTTAATAATGCTTCCGGAACATCGTTGTCCATACGTTTTACAGTATGTACAGTATATTGAAAACAGTGAAACATAAAACACAAACCGAAAGGACAAATTAAGGAATGTACGAAACATTAACACCTTTACCGTGTTCAAATAAATACTGTAGAGTTATTGCATTATGTTTCAAGACATCCTTAATTTAAAAAAAAATTCCCTAATTATATGTCCACAAATACTTTGACAACATACACTTATCAACTTATCCACATAAACTTATCAACACAAACTCTCCGTGCACGCACACACAATCTCTAAAAAATTTATATTAATAACATACATATACAAATAAACAAAAATATAAACGTCTATATTGAAGTTTACGGAGAACGCAGAGTCGGCTAAGCACACGTGATGACGCGCGCGCCCTCACCTCTGTTACGGCTGCCTACAGTATTTGGCCAAAAGAATTATAATAATTGAACGATATGCCTGGTCCTGGAAAGAGACATTAACAGTCCGGCGCTGAGAAACGAAAGAAACCGAAAGAAAAAAAAAAAGCCTAAGATGAAGCCCGTGCATCAATTCCAGAAATAAAACTTTACTTTATTCTGTCGACGTTAATAATGTAATAACGTAACATTAACGTAAAATAACGCAAATTTCATTTAACAGCAGGGGGGACAATAAATATATATTTTTATAAATTTATTGCATTGTTTATGTTGTTTACAGTCAAGCCATCAACATACAATAAAATGTAAACATGAGATCTAAACTAAAAACTGTGCTCCCTGTGCTGGTGCTGGCAATATCATCTCTTTGTTCTGCTGTCTCCGGCTCCCTCCCTGGTTCTGAATCTGCCTCTTCCTCTACTCTCACTGTCTCAGAACAGACTGACTCCTGAAGCAGAAAAAAAATGCAGGAAATTATGTTTTCTAACATGCGTTAGATAGTTTTTTTTATCACTCTATACACAATACTTTGCTATTTTTATAGATGTTGAGCATCGTGAGCAAGCCCGAGATCATATTAACGTTAATTATCACCAGCCGGCATGAATAGCACACGAGTAACGTGAGTTGGACGCACACCAATCGATTCGACTATGGTTAATCGCTCACTCCGTAGGCTCCCTGAATAGGCGGGAAAGGGATGGAACCGCGCATTCCTCCCGGCAGGAAAAAAAAAACTAAACAGATCTAACAGATGAGGACACAGATTAATGTGCAAAAAATATATAATAAAACTATATAAGTCTACATAGCCTTTATAAGACTCTACCTTAAGCGCACTTAAAACATTTTATTTAGTTTTAAAATAAAACAATTTTAAAACATCATCACTCGGGATTCAAACCGGCGCTTTGTAGATCACTGGTCAAGCACTCTAACCACTACACCAAGCGGCCACTTAGAAACAATGCACCCGAGAGACGTTAATAAGCCACTCAACTTCTTTGAAAGCAAGTGTACTTCTTTGATAAGTGACGAAGTAAGCCTGTTATAATAATAACTTGGTGTTATTTGATCTTATTGGTTTAGAAATTTATATTTAAATAAAACCCTACACACTTCTTTTCTAATTACACGTGATAAAATCTAAAGGCTCACTGTGTTAATATTTATTGTGCTTAAATTTGATCTTAATAAGATTTGATTTAATTTGAATTCTACATTTGTACTGTAATTATAGTACTGTGATTATGAATTCGGTCAACTACAGTGTTTCACTTGATGTTATCGGCTACTACGTGTATTATTGAGGCAGAGAATGAACTAAGGCATGAGGCGTCAGTCTGTAGTTATATAGCGCCACTCAGTGGTAAAAGCCAGCAAATGCACAGCAAATGCACATGCCGTAATGCGGCGGCGACGTTACATACGACGCTCCGATTTTGTAACCACTGTACATGCACTTTTTCAAGCTGTTTGGACTGAAATGTGTGTTAGGAGAGTGTGTACACAACCACTCTACAATGATAAAGAGCCGCCCAGCGATTTTCTTTTAATTTATTATAATAAGATGCCCCTTCTGAAATCAGGCCGATCTCAAAAGCCAGTCTGTGTGATGTCACACCGACAGAGGCCTCTCCCACTATAGTTGATCGACACTGGTGTTTTAGCAAAGACACGCCCTGAGTTAGAAGAAAGCTGTCGGCCATAGTTTTTCTACACTGGAGCAAACTGGCGCCTACACGAGTGTGGTGTGCAGCATTTTGGTGTAGTGCGGTGGTCTAGTGGTTAGGATTCGACGCTCTCACGTGGGAGACCTGGGTTTGATTCCCGCTCAAGGTATATGCTTTTTTGCACTACATATTTATAAAGTTTTTCTAAAGTTGCGTAGTAGACGAGGCGAGTGCGCTATGCTTCGGTAAGCTTTTCTGACACCAGGAGAGGCTCAGTCAAACACACACACACACACACACAATGCTTCGTGTGTATGATGTCCTAGGTTGAATACCCGGCATCTCCATGAACTAAACATTAGTACCCAGTGGTCTAGTGGTTAGGGTTCTGTGCTCTCACGCGGTAGCCCTGGGTTCGATTCCTGCTCAAGGCACATGCTTTTTTGCACTACATATTTATAAAGTTTTTCTAAAGTTGCGTAGTAGACGAGGCGAGTCCGCTGTGCTTCGGTAAGCTTTTCTGACACCAGGAGAGACTCAGTCAAAAACACACACACACACACACACACACACAATGCTTCGCGTGTATGATGTCCTAGGTTGAATACCCGGCATCTCCATGACTCTCACACACACACACACACACACACACACGTTGTCTGTCAGAAAGGTCTCTGTTTATTAACAGCCTGTGCTATAGACATATGTTACTACAAAGAAAATGAACCATTGTAAATGTCCTGGTGAGACCCTGAAAAAACAATGCTTCGCGGGTTGAATACGGGTTGAATACCCGGCATTTCCATGAGGTAGCCATTAATCCCTCGTGGTCTAGTGTTTAGGATACGGTGCTCTCAGCGCAGCGGCCCGAGTTCGATTTCCGGTCTGGGAAGTCAAAAAAGTTTTACAACCAGATTCACATGTAAAATTTATATATATATATATATATATATATATATATATATATATATATAAAAAATAAAATTATATATATATAAATATACTTAAATAAAAAAGTATATATAAATATACTTTTATATAGTAAAAGTTTTACAACCAGATTCACATGTAAAATTTTATATATTATATATATATTTCCCCTATATTTTGTAATATTTTTATTATGCCCTTATTTGTACAGTTTATTTTACTAGTTAAATTCATTTTCTTTAGTATTTCTTTTTATTGATATTTATTCCTTACGTATAAGCTTTTATTTTCTTTTTAAGGTCACTGGGTGTCGTATAAGCATTTTACTGCATATCATACTGTGTATGACTGTGTATGTGACAAATAAAATTTGAATTTGAATCAAAGGAGAGGAAGATAGATAGGTGGAAGGAGACAGAGGGGGAGAGAGAGAGGGGGAGAGAGAGAGAGAGAGTATGGGAAGGTGAGCGTGAATGAACAGATGCAAGAGGAGACAGGAAGATAGCAGCAGGGAAGATTTAACACGTTAATATCAGATCTATGAGGAAGAGAGCAAGAGAGTAGAAATAACTCCTTTATATAAAAAATTATTCTAACATCATGTAAAATTATTTTTAACTGTTTTTTTTTTAATATTTTTAACTGTTGTCAAAGCTATACCCCACTTGTATACCCCACAGAACTGGGGGGCGGGTTCAGTAGAGGGCTGGCACCCAGTTAGTTCCTTGTAATGCAAAAGAGATGTTTTTCACAGGTGAAATAAAAAGACATGGTATTGCTTCACAGTACAATAGTAATTTTCTGCCATCAGAGGTCTTTCAATCTACGCAAGAGAGCATATACACAATATTGCTAAAAGTATTCGCTCACCTGCTTTACATGCATATGAACTTGAGTAGCATCCAATTCTTAATCCATAGGGTTTAATATGATGTTATCCCACCTGTTGCAGCTACAACAGTTTAAACTTTTGGGAAGGCTTTCCAAAAGTGTGTTTATGGGAATTTTTTAACATTCTTCCAGAAGTGCATTTGTGAGGTCAGACAGAACAGAAGCCCTGTCTGGGGTCAGCACTTTGTACAGACAGGTCAACTTCTTCCACGCACCATTAGGGGCGGAATAACACACTCGGAGGAAAGCGCTAGCCACTCCTTCCGCATGCGCGAGCTCACAGACACCCCTGATTGGCTGTAGAGCCATGATTAATGTGGGAGCGCAAGTACCTCTCATCCCTCCCCCCTGAGAGAGCTCGGCCAATCAGCTCTCTCTGTGACTCCGGCTGTGAGAGGAAAACAGCATCACCTGGGGGTTCGAACCAGGGATCTCCAAATGATAAGGCGAGCACTTTACCACTGCACCACTTGGAGGCTTTCAGTGCAAGGAACTCTTAATGCTTTAGCATACAAAGACATTTTGCATAGTTAAGGATGGTAAGGTGAAATATGGAAAAAACTAAATGGAGAAGAGTGGCACATGAGAGGTTTGGAAGCAAATGAGGAGAATTGCTGCTTTTGAACCGGGCATTAGTGTTTTCAAGAGGTTTAATTAATTAAACATTTAACAATTAATAGCTTTAAAAAGTGTTTTGTCCTCCCCCAGTTCACGATTCAAACACCCAGAACAACTGCGGTTCCTACTCTAGACGGTTCACCTCTATAGCTGCAATAAAGAAGATGAGACTTAATGTGATGCCACCTCCTCCTTGTATTGGTTGTTTGTATAAGGACTGTAAAGGTGTCAAGATGGTGGAACTAGTCTGGGATGAGCTTATTAAACAATAAGTAAAATTAGAGAAAATCATTGAGTGCATGAATGTTTTGGCAGCCTGAACAGACATGGAATTTCTAATAAATCAGAAGTTAGCTAGGTTAAATTTAACTTTTTTACAGGTTTGCTTTACGTGTGATCTAAAATTGAGGTAAGAGTCCAGGTGGATGCCCAAATATTTCAATTCTTGAATAATTTGTATTTTTTCTCCTGATTTTAAGTGGATAATTTGGCCAGTAGGATCTGGTGGTTTACTGTATCAAATACCTTTCTATGATCAAGAAAGACTGCACCTACAGTGTTATTGCTATCAAGTAGTGACTTGATTTTCTCAACGAGATGACAATTAGCTGATTCAGTTGAATAATTAGATCGGAACCCAAATTGAAGTGGATGAAGCTGAAAGGAGCTATTGGTTAGGTGATCTTTAATTTGTTCACATATCCATTTTTCAAGAATCTTAGACATTACCGGCAAAATACTAGTAGGTCTGTAATTAGAAGTTGATTGTGAGTTTCCTGATTTGAAAATAGGTGATACAATGGCCGTTTTCCAAGTGGTTGGGAACTCTGCTTGACATATGGATTGATTAATAATTTTTGTGATGGGACTGATTAATGCTGAACTGACATTTTAGAGCATAGTTGTGTCCATCCCATACCCATCATTAGATTTAGATGGTTTAAGTGTTCTTATAATTGATTCAGTATTTGTTTCAGTTGCATAATTAAAAAAAACTAGGTTCTATTAGTGGAACTTTACACATCTCAACATTTACAGGAGGGAAGCCCTCAGCAATAGCTGCAACCGAGTCAACAAATAACTGGCTAAATGTTGCAGCTACTGCAGCTGGATCCGTAATGCGATTTCCATCCACAGTTAATTCAATAGATTTTCTTGGTTTAGATTTTTGCCCCATTAATATTTTCAGTTGGTCCCAGACTATCTTTGGGTTACCTCTTGCCTTACTGATTATAGTCAGAAAAAAATTAGCCCTAGATTTTCTTAACATAGTTGTTACAGTATTCCTTAACATAACAAAATACTGTTTGTTGTGAGACAGTTTTGTATTAACGGCCCTCTTTAGTGCAAGATCACGCTCTTTCATTTTTTTCAGGACATCTGTTGTTATCCTTGGGAGGCTGTGTGTAAACCTACAGGTAAATTCTTTAATAATACACTGTAGTTTACTTGAAAGTGTTTTTCTTCCCTCATTTACAGCTTTTCCAGTTAACAAAGAGCCCCAGTTGAAACTATTTACTGTATTTTTGAAGGTTTCCTGGTCTTTACTAAGTATTCTGAATGATTCCTGTTCTTTAACAGTACAAACACTAAATTTCTTTTTGGATAACTTTCTGACCACCAGTATTAAATTGTGGTCAGATAACCTTGTGAACATGGTTAGAGATTTTGTAATCCTTTCCGGTCTATTGCTAAACATCAAGTCAATCTGAGTTATTCTGGACTGGGTTACTCTTGTTGGCCCTTTAGTTAGTTGCGAGAAATCAAAACGGTCTATTATTTGTTTAAGATTTTTCCTGAATAATCTGTCATCCCAATTTACATTCATATCCCCCATTAACCCTGGAAAACCCAGACCACCTTATCCTAATAGGAAATTTATCTCCTTTGGCTGAAATGATGATACAGACCCAGTGAACCCTAAAACAGGTGTTTTTTAAAAATTAACCCTTTCCTACTACATGTAATGACATGGGTCATATATGACCCCTTGGGATATCCAGTATGTTTGACCAACCGGTAACTTTCACTCATGACATAAAGTCAGGAGTTCTTTCTTAGTAAGGAAAGACCAGATTCTCATTTCAAAATATATTTATTGATTTTAACTTTTCATCAAAGACTATGCACATAAAATTTTGTTCTAAGGCAGGAACTAAAAACACTGGCATCAGCTTTTATATCACCAAATAAAAAGAACAGTAGTAGCCATGTTTGATGTGAAAAAAATCAGGTTAATTCAGTCAGTTACCACTAAATGTCAGTGTTATGGGTTCACATAGGGCACACTGGGTTGTAATGCAAAAAGAAATCTTTACTTTGGTGTGTGGATTGAATATGACGATGAAATAAAAGTCTGGGTCAAATATGACCCCATGGGTTCTCCAGGGTTAATATTTCTTCCTTATAGAGATTGCAATTCCAATCTTTAAAAAAAATTCCAATTCCCGTCATAGGCGATCCTTTTGATCATGTGATCATAGATTGCGTTGGTCCTTTACCCAAGACCAAGTCTGGTAATCAATTTTTATTGACCATTATGTGTACGGCTACCAGATATCCAGAAGCAATTCCTCTTCGCAATATTACAGCTCGAACAGTCGTTAAAACGCTAATAAAGTTCTTTACCACTTTTGGTTTACCAAGAATTGTTCAGACAGATCAGGGAACTGATTTCCTATCCACATTGTGTGCTCAAGTTTTTAAATCACTTAATATTACTCACCGTATATCGAGTGCTTTTCATCCAGAGAGTCAGGGATCTCTGGAAAGGTTCCATCAAACTCTAAAAGCAATGCTCAGGAAATACTGTATTGAGACAGGATCGGAGTGGGATGAAGGTGTTCCCTTGCTTTTATTTGCAATCCGTGATACAGTACAAGAGTCTCTTTGGTTCAGTCCATCAGAGCTGGTGTTCGGCCATGCTGTGAAAGGACCACTAAAGGTTTTGAAGGAGAGTATGTTGGGTATTGTAGAATCCAAAAAGACAAATGTATTAGACTATGTGAGTAAATTTCATGACAGACTTCAGAAGGCTTGCATGCTAGCTCGTGAATCCTTGACTAAAGCTCAGGGGAAGATGAAAAGGTGGTATGATAAATCTGCTGTGACTAGATCTTTTGCAGTGGGTGACCAGGTGCTAGTCCTGCTTCCTGTTCCCGGAGCGGCGTTAACTGCACGTTTCTCTGGCCCTTATGAGATCTTGGAGAAGTGTGGAGAGACGGATTATTCAATTCAATTCAGTTTTATTTGTATAGCGCTTTTAACAATTGACATTGTCTAAAAACAGCTTTACACAATCAAAAGAATTATTTAAGTTTGTATGGAATGTGAATGTGTATGAATCAAAATGTTCAGATATTCCCTGGTGAGCAAGCCCGAGGGCGACAGTGGCAAGGAAAAACTCCCTGAGATGGTAATAGGAAGAAACCTTGAGAGGAACCAGACTCGATAGGGAACCCATCCTCATCTGGGTGAAACAGATAGCAGGAAATGATCTGCATTTATACAGTGTTAGGTTCAGCAGTGTTAGGTTCAGTTGATGTTAATTGATGTTATAATAGTTGATGTAAAATGGAGTCCAGTAGTTATTGGAGACTCAGATAGACTTTTAGAAAGTTCCAGTCCTGAACTATCGAATTGTCAAGTCCTCAGAGAAACAGCTGACAACACCAGTCGAGGCCAGAACCATCTTCTAAGTAGATAGAATCATCCTCAGACACCAGGCGCATCCTAAAGAGACACACGGGGCATCCATGCGATGAGACCTCCAACCAGAAACCGGGCACCAGGATGGATCAGACAGGTCCGGAGGGCAGAGGGAGTCTGGATCACTGGCAGCTCAGGAACCACATGTGTAGCTTGACAGAGAGAGAGAGAGAAAGAGTGAAAGGGGGAGACAGGGGGAGAGAGGAAAGAGAAAGAGGGGGAGGAAGAGAAGAGGAGGAGAGATTGCAATTAGGTATGGTCACAGTCACAATGTCTAATGTGAATGTATATTTACTGTAGAGTGCAAGCAGGGACTCCGGCAGGACTAACTATGACAGCATAACTAAAAGGGAGAGCCAGAAGGAAACACAAACATGAGGGCTGCCTGAGATGTAAAGCAAACAATCACCTCACCGTCAACAAACCTGAGTGATCAAATGAGGCTGAGGAAGACAGCATCTAAACATACCAGTTCACCATAATACTCTACGTCCATGAGTCCCCCAGATCTGCTCCTTTACCTTATGGCAAATCTATTTATAAAAATGCTTGGCTAAATAAATAGGTTTTGAGCCTAGACTTAAACACTGAGACTGTGTCTGAGTCCCGAACACTATTTGGAAGACTATTCCATAATTTTGGGGCTTTGTGAGAAAAAGCTCTGCCCCCAGCTGTAGTTTTCATAATACGCGGTACTGATAAGCAGCCTGCATCCTTTGACCGAAGTAGGCGTGGCGGATCGTAAGACACTAGCAGTTCACTCAGATACTGCGGGGCGAGACGATTTAATGCCTTGCCTTATATGTCAAGAGTAGTATTTTAAAATCAATGCGAAATTTCACAGGGAGCCAATGCAGTGAAGATAAGATAGGGGTGATGTGCTCATATCTTCTGGTTCTAGTGAGGACTCTCGCTACTGCATTCTGGACTAGCTGAAGCTTGTTTATGCACCTAACTGAACAACCAGACAGTAAGGCATTACAATAGTCCAACCTAGAAGTGATAAAAGCATGAACTAGTTTTTCTGCATCGTTTAGCGACAATATATTTCTTATTTTGGCGATATTTCTGAGGTGAAAGAATGCTATCCTGGTGATATTATCTACATGAGCTTCAAATGAAAGGCTGGAATCTATAATCACGCCGAGGTCTTTTACTGTTGCACTTGACGGAACAGAAAGGCCATCTAAAGTTACGGTGTGATCTAAGATTTTACTTCTAGCTGTATGCGGTCCTATGACTAGAACTTCTGTCTTATCCGGATTAAGCAGAAGGAAGTTAATTAGCATCCAATTTCTTATGTCCTGCACACATTGCTCAACTTTAGTAAGATGGTTTTTCTCATCAGGTTTTGTTGAGACGTATAGCTGTGTGTCGTCAGCATAACAATGAAAACTAATACCATGCTTACGGATTATGTTGCCCAGAGGAAGCATGTAAAGGGAAAAAAGCAGTGGGCCTAAAACTGAACCCTGCGGAACGCCAAACTCCACTAGAGAACATGCAGAATAATCACCATTTAAGTCTACATACTGATAACGATCGGTCAAATAGGATCTGAGCCAGGAGAGGGCTGTACCCTTAATTCCTACTACATTTTCTAATCTGTGAAGAAGAATAGCATGATCAATGGTGTCAAAAGCTGCACTGAGGTCGAGTAATACAAGCATAGTTACACAACCCTGATCAGAGGCCAATAGGAGGTCATTTACTACTTTAACGAGTGAAATGACTTTTGATGAGTGAAATTAGTTCATTCTCTTCAAGAGGAGTAAAGTATTCTAGGTTTGAATCTGACATGGCTAGGTTAACATCTGTATCAATTACATTGTTTGGTTTCAAAGCCTCAATTTTATGCCTGATATTTACAATTTTATTATTAAAAAAGTTCATGAAGTCCTCACTATTGCATGATGTTGTTGTGGAGATTTCTGTAGTGGTGTTATTTCTGGTTAATTTGGCTACGGTATTAAATAAAAATCTAGGATTATTTTTATTTTCTTCTATAAGAGCGGAGAGATACGTTGATCTAGCTACACTAAGAGCTTTCCTATAGTTCAGGATGCTCTCTTTCCATGCTATTTGAAATACCAACAATTTAGTTTGACGCCATTTACGCTCTAATTTCCGAGCAGGCTGTTTTAAAGTGCGCGTGTGATCGTTATACCAGGGAGCGAGTTTCTTATCTCTAATAATTTTTCTTTTAGCTGGAGCTACATTATCTAAGGTACAACGAAGTGTCGACTCTAAATATTCAGTCGCCTGATCAAGTTCTGTGGGGTCAGACGGTGGCCTAATCGAAGTTGGTAACTCAGGGAGATTACTGATAAAACTCTGTGTGGTAGTTGATGTGAATGTACGTTTAATACGGTAGCGCGGTGCTGTGCGTACATTATCACTGTGACACACTTGAATGGAGACAAGAAAGTGATCTGAGTGTCACGCTCTCAGTGCCTTCGCGCTGATCAAAGACTTTTGATATTTCCTTTCCCACGCTGTCAGACCCTCATCACGTGGTCATGCTTTCCCACGCTGTCATCGCTCCTCCTGGACCCCCCCGCCGGCACACCGGTTTCTCATCTGGCGCTGATTTCATCCAGTTTATAAGGAACCGCAGCGCGCTGCCTCGCGCTGGATTATTGTGTGTTTTTTTGGCCATAGTTTTCTCGCGTTTCTGTTCATGACTTTTCACGTTGCCGATCTCGCTTGTCTCTCGTTTTTCCCCTCGCCTCCAGATTTGGATTATTGCCACGCTTGGATTTAATGGCTTTGAACTTTCGCTTTCGTTTCTCGACCACGGCTCAGCTTCACGTTTTGGCTCGACGCCCTCGCTGACTGATCACACGGCTTTGATCTCTTGCTCTCCCCTCCTCGACTTCGACTCAGCTCCACGCTCACGGCGCGTCTCCTGCCCCCGCTTATTTCCCGGCGCGACACGCCCACTCTCATTCTTTCAAGCACAGTCAACGCCTCGTGCCTGCACCTGCATCTGGATTCACCTCCGCGAACTGACGAACATCGCAGCTCCCTGACAGAATAATCCAGCCATACCATGGATCCAGCAGGATTAGACAGGATAAGACAGGCGTTGGAGAATCAAGGCGTTCTCCTTGGTAAACACCAGGAGGAGTTGGTCACCACCAGACAGACGCTCGCTAACGTCACCGTCCAAATGCAGCGCCTCCAGATGCCCACGGCACGGCCCACTCTCATGGACCTCCCGCGGGAGCCACGCCTGCCAGCCCCTCCCACTTACGGCGGAGAACCAGGTACATGTAGATCCTTCCTGTCCCAATGTTCTCTGATTTTTGAGCTTCAGGCCTCCACCTTCTCTTCTGAAAGATCCAGGGTAGCCTACATCATCACCCTTCTCACGGGTAGGGCCCGCGAGTGGGGCAGGGTTAGGGTTAGGGTCCCTGGGGCTCTCTGGGATGCACATGACCCATGTTGCGATAGTTTTTCGGAATTTTCTGGAGAGATGAAGAGGGTCTTTGACCGGTCTCACGTCGGCAGAGAGGCCGGAACCAAGCTACTACGCCTCCGCCAGGGGTCATGTTCCGCTTATGATCATGCCATCGAGTTTCGGACCTTAGCTGCCTCCAGTGGATGGAATACTAAAGCCTTGGCCGACGTCTTCCTGGAGGGGCTGTCGGAGGCACTCAAGGACGAGTTAATCTCCCGCGAACTCCCTTCGGACCTCCACGAACTTATGGATCTCGCAGGGAGGATCGACTCGCGTCTTCGTTCAAGGCACCCTTTCCGGAGGTCACCCCACCCTCCTCGCACGCGAAGTAATCGGGAGGACCCTACGCAGCTGGGCAGAACCCGCATCTCCGATGAGGAGAGACGCCGCCGCCGCCTGGAGAGAGCTTGCTTCTACTGCGGGGACTCAGGCCACATGCTGAAGGACTGCCCACTAAAAGGGAGGCACCCCCTAGTCAGATTGGGAGCCCTAGAGGGCGCTCCTCCCGATAAACTCCCGGAACCCCGCCCACTGCTCTCTGTAATACTAGTTATCAACGGCCGACCTCACCCCATTCAGGCGCTCATTGACTCCGGTTCCGATCGGAACCTCATCAGCTCCGCTACAGCCAAAGCGCTGCAGATCCCCTGCACTCCGCTGGACCATCCACTGTCCGTCCAAGCCCTAGATGGAAGCCCCCTTCCACCAATCACTCACAGAACCCTTCCACTCACTCTGAGAACATCTGGGAATCATTCTGAGAGGATCTGCCTCCTCGTCATCCGTAAGTCTCACGCTGCCCTGGTCCTCGGCCTTCCATGGCTAGCGCTTCATGGCCCCCAGATTGACTGGGTCAAACATGTGATCACGGGTTGGAGTCCCTCTTGTGCCACGTCATGCCTTCACTCTGCACTCCCTACACCCCCAATTACAGCCAAGACTGAAAACACCCCGGACATCTCTAATGTCCCCACTTATTATCATGATCTCCAGCAGGTTTCAGCAAAACCCGAGCCATGTCGCTTCCTCCTCATCGCCCATACGACTGTGCCATCGACCTTCTCCCAGGCACCTCCCCGCCCAAAGGCCGACTGTACTCCTTGTCTCGCCAAGAGAGAGAATCCATGAACACCTACATCACAGAGGCCCTCGCCGCCGGAATCATCCGCCCATCCTCCTCCCATGCTGGGGCAGGTTTCTTCTTCGTGAAGAAGAAAGACGGGTCCCTTCGCCCATGTATCGATTACAGGGGCCTCAACGAGATCACCGTCAGGAACCGCTACCCACTTCCACTCATGGCGACCGCCTTCGAGCTACTCCAGGGGGCCGACACGTTCACGAAACTCGACCTGCGAAACGCTTATCATCTTGTCCGCATTCGCGAGGGAGATGCGTGGAAGACAGCCTTTAACACCTCTACGGGACATTACGAATATCTGGTGGTCCCTTTTGGTCTCACCAACGCCCCCGCCATCTTCCAATCTCTAATTAATGATGTCCTCCGCGACTTCCTCAATTCGTTTGTTTTCGTTTACCTGGACGACATTTTAATTTTCTCTCAAGGATTGGAGGAACACCGTCACCATGTTCGTCAGGTTCTCCAGAGGCTCTTGGAGAACAAACTCTATGTCAAGGCGGAGTAGTGTGAGGTTCACACATCCTCCACCACCTTCCTGGGATTTGTCGTCTCCCCGTCCATGCTGGAGATGGAACCAGCCAAAGTCCAGGCTGTCTCTAGCTGGCCCATACCAGCCTCGCGGCGAGACCTCCAACGGTTTCTGGGGTTTGCCAACTTCTACCGACGCTTCATACGAGGATACAGCTCCGTTGCCGCCCCCCTGACATCGCTAACCTCTGCCAAGACCCGGTTCTGCTGGAATAAGGAAGCCGACCAAGCCTTCAATGATCTTAAGGAAAGATTCACCTCTGCCCCCATCCTCACTATTCCTGATCCATCTCAGCAGTTTGTGGTGGAGGTCGACGCCTCCAATACCGGGGTGGGTGGCATCCTCTCTCAAAGGTCCACCCAGGACAACAAGATGCACCATGCGCATTCTACTCCCGTCGTCTAACCCCAGCTGAGAAAAACTATGACATGGGCGACCGAGAACTCTTGGCCATCAAGCTAGCCCTGGAGGAGTGGAGACACTGGCTAGAGGGGACTGAGCTTCCATTTCTAGTGTGGACCGACCATAGAAACCTGGAGTATCTGCGCACTGCCAAGAGACTCAATGGTCGTCAGGCTAGGTGGTCATTATTTTTCTCCAGGTTTAACTTTACCCTGTCCTACCGGCCAGGCTCAAGGAATTCTAAGCCGGACGCCCTCTCCCGCCAGTTTTCCCCCTCCCAGGAGCCTACGTTGTATGACACTATCCTCCCGTCCCACTGCCTCGTCGCCGCCATGGAACTGGACATAGAAAGCAAGGTTCGGCAGGCCCTGGCCCAGGAGGCCGGACCTAGCGAAGTTCCACCTAACCGTCTCTTCGTTCCCCTTCGCCTGCGCTCACAAGTTCTGGAATGGGCCCACGGATCCAAACTATCTTGTCACCCAGGCGCCGCCCGAACCCGCTTCATCGTCCAGCAACGATTCTGGTGGCCCACGTTGGCGGAGGACACATCCAGATTCGTGGCGGCTTGCGACATCTGCACACGTTGTAAGAATGACAATCGACCAACTGCTGGTCTTCTCAGACCCCTACCGGTTCCTCAACGCCCTTGGTCCCATATCGCGGTTGACTTTGTCACTGGCCTGCCCTCGTCCGACGGCAATAATTGCGTCATGACCATCGTCGACCGCTTTTTTAAATCAGTGCACCTGGTGCCTCTTCCTAAGCTGCCATCTGCCAAGGAGACAGCGGAACTACTCGTTCTCCATGTATTTCGGCTCCATGGCCTCCCGACAGACATTGTGTCGGACCGGGGTCCTCAGTTCACCTCTCGGTTTTGGGGCGCATTCTGCAGGCTCGTCGGGGCTACTCCCAGCCTATCGTCAGGTTTCCACCCCCAGTCCAATGGGCAAACAGAACGAATGAACCAAGCACTAGAGGTTTCCCTCCGCTGCATGACTCCACCACCTGGAGCAAGTTTCTCCATTGGGTCGAATATGCCCACAACTCTCTGCCCTCCTCGTCGACAGGCTTGTCCCCGTTCCAGTGCTGCTTAGGCTACCAACCTCCACACTTCCCAGTGCAAGAATTAGAGGTGGAGACTCCGTCAGCTCAACACTTCCTCTGCCGCTGCAGACAAACGTGGCTACGTGCTAGGCGAACTCTGACACGAGCCATCTCCTCTTACAAGAGACAGGCGGACCGCCACTGCACCAAGGCTCCCAGATACCGGGTGGGAGATCGAGTCATGCTCGCCACAAAGGACATTCCCTTGAAGACACTTTCACGCAAGCTCTCTCCCCGTTTTATCGGACCCTTCACAATAACCAGGATAATCAACCCGTGCGCTGTCCGTCTCCTACTCCCATCGTCTATGCGACGCATCCACCCCACCTTCCATGTGTCCCAGCTACGACGCATCGTAAACTGTACTCTAACTTCACGTTTCCCACGCTGTCAGACCCTCATCACATGGTCATGCTTTCCCACGCTGTCATCGCTCCTCCCGGACCGCCCCGCCGGCACACCGGTTTCTCATCTGGCGCTGATTTCATCCAGCTTATAAGGAAGCGCAGCGCGCTGCCTCGCGCTGGATTATTGTGTGTTTTTTTGGCCATAGTTTTCTCGCGTTTCTGTTCATGACTTTTCACGTTGCCGATCTCGCTTGTCTCTCGTTTTTCCCCTCGCCTCCCGATTTGGATTATTGCCACGCTTGGATTTAACGGCTTTGAACTTTCGCTTTCGTTTTTCGACCACGGCTCAGCTTCACGTTTTGGCTCGACGCCCTCGCTGACTGATCACACGGCTTTGATCTCTTGCTCTCCCCTCCTCGACTTCGACTCAGCTCCACGCTCACGACGCGTCTCCCGCTCCCGCGGATTTCCCGGCGCGACACGCCCACTCTCATTCCTTCAAGCACAGTCAACGCCTCGTGCCTGTACCTGCATCTGGATTCACCTCCGCGAACTGACGAACATCGCAGCTCCCTGACACTGAGATAATTTCAGACAGTGGAATTGTGAATACATTTCTTATAATTAATCCGAAGAATATTACTAAATCTAAAGTGTGACCTGCTTTATGAGTGGGTCCTACTACACACTGATTTACGCCTACGGAGTCCAGTATGGATATAAATGCTGTTCTCAGAGGGTCTTCTGGATTCTCAAAATGAATGTTAAAATCTCCAGCAATTAACACTTTGTCTACAGAAACGACCAGGTCTGAGATGAAATCCGCAAATTCACTAAGAAATTCAGAATACGGCCCTGGAGGTCTGTAAATTATTATTAGTGGAATCGACTGAGCTGATTTAATATACTTAAATAGACTCATGTTACTATAGAGAATTTCAAATGAGTTAAATTTGTGTCCGTGTTTTTGTACGATAGACAGATTATCATTATGAATAACTGCGACACCTCCTCCTCTACCAGTTAACCGAGGCTGGTGTATGTAGCTGTATCCAGGAGGACTAGCTTCATTTAGAGCTACATACTCGTTCTGTTTAACCCATGTTTCAGTTAAACAGAGTATATTAAACGCCTGATCTGTGATAATTTCATTAACAATAACTGCTTTTGATGCGAGAGATCTAATATTTAACAATCCTAGCTTCAGATCAGAGGTGCCGGCTGCGCATTCAGTATGATCGGAGTTTGTGGTCTTTATGTTAATTAGATTATTGAAACAGACTTTCTGAGTCTTTCTACATTTTTGCTTAGATCGGGGAACAGACACAGTCTCAATAAGGTGAACCCTGAGTGACGACTCTATGCAGCTAGCAGACGGTTGGTTTAGCCTGTCTGTCTGCTCCCTGGCCTGGGCTCTGGATTGTCACCGATTAACTAGGCCTCTACTGAGACTATGAGCTATACTACAGGAAATGAGAGCAGCACCTTCCCGAGTGGGATGGACACCGTCCCGCCCTAACAGGCCAGCTTTGCCCTCAAAGGTCTTCCAATTATCTATGTAGCCCACATTATTTTTGGAGCACCACCTGGACATCCAGCGGTTCAGCGACCATAACCTGCTGTAAGCTATGTCGCCACGTCTCATTGGGATGGGACCAGAGCATATTACTTCATCGGACATCGCCTTCGCTAATTTAAACACCTCTGTAAAGTTACTCTTACTAACCTCTGACTGACGAAGGCGTATATCGTTAGCTCCAGCATGTACCACTATCTTAGAGAACCTGTGCTGTCCTAGAGCCCTAAGATTACCTGCTATGTCCGGTGCTCTGGCTCCCGGGATACACCTAACCACTGCCGCTGGCGCCCCTAAAGGTCTAGCTAATGTCACGTGTCTCAGTATAGAGTCTCCTATAACCAGAGCTCTTTCAGGTTTCTCAGCGGGTGCATCACTGAGGAGAGCAAACCTGTTGGACACGTGAGGCGCAGAGGAGGTGTGCTCCGGTGGGCTAGCCTTAGCGTTAGCTTTGGCTGAACGAGTATGCCGTCGAGTCGTCACCCACTCGCCCCGCTGTGAGGGCTCTAATGCCGGAGTCGGGGGCTGTTTATCTCCGCCTGTGGCACCCAGACTGTCCGCTACAGGAATAACGCTGCTCTCACACTGTCTAACCCTCTCTAAAGTCTGGATGCGCTCCTCTAATGCTGATATCTTCTCCGTCAGAGTGCTCACTAACACACACCTATTACAAATAAAATTATCGCTAATGACGGAGGAAGAATGTCTAAACATCCTGCACTCTACACACTGAACAAGCTGAACGGTAGACATTATAACGTACCTCTGTGTCGGAGTTTTAGTTGTTTGGAGATGAATTCCGTTTGTTGTTCTTAGACGAGGAAACTCGTGCGTTGCGAAACTTTCACGGCAACGATACGAAAACAGGAAGCTACGTCACCAACAGGAAGTTGGTAAATGACTTTACCAATACTGTACTACAATTTTTCTACAATACACTACAGTTTACTATGAATATATTGTATTATATATTTATATAATATAGTTATATGTAACTAACATCTTGGATATACTGAATGTGCACTTACTCGTGGTTCTCCAGTGAACTCGAAACTGAACGACACTCACTTGACATTCTTGTGCACGCGCCGGTGATGCAGCCACAGTCTTAAACAAAAAAGAAAATTGAAACTTGAAGAATGGACGCGCATACAATCATTCACAAACAATAGCTGGTGAACAATTTGACCATCTGAAACACGGTCTAAACAATACAAAACACGTGTATATATATAAATAAATATAAACTTTAGACTAATCGTAATCAGATTTTATTGCGGGCTTGTAAGTAACGTGCATATTTCATATTTTAACCAATTTTACTCTCGCTGGCATTTAGTATTTTCTAAATGTACATATAAAATATAGAGCAATGATGGTGAGAATAAAAGACTTACTCGTCAGGAATTACATCCTCCGTTGAGTCCAGACATTGTTCAAAATAAAGCCATTCCTCGTCTGAGTCTTGCTCTGCCTCTGATGAGAAAGTAAATTCTTCATCGCTGTCCAGAGCCATCTGAAGCGCTTCTTCACCCATGTAGCGTGGCATCATTCAAACACGCAGAAACAGTAAGTAACTCTATGCTGAAGCTTGTTGTTTTATGCCATGGGGGTGTGTACGTGATTACCTGCCTCACCTCAGTTCATTTCCATATGAACAGCGCGCGCGCAGGGAGGCGGGAGCACATTAGCTGTAATGAGCCGATACAGGAGAATCTGTACCACTCCTTACTTTCATACGGATTACATAAAAACAGATTATTTGTTTTCACTGTGACTTGCATCATTTAAAAGTAGACCCTTTAAGCTTTCTATAGATATATTTCTCGTGTCTGTCTGTGCAGTATTCGCGGAGTTTCAGTTCATTTTAGTGACGTGTTTCAAAAAGATTTTCGCGGAGACTGAGACGGCTGAAAGCGCACCCAGTTTATTTTATTTATTTTATTAATGCACAAATTTTTATTTTTAACATATGTGCATACAGAAAAAAGTAGACACTTTACAGATTTGATTAATATATAGATCTTGTCTATACAATCAAAACTGAAAGTGTAATTTAAGTTCTTATTGGTGTCATCAGGGGAAAACACCTCAAAACGCATATATGCGTTCGCGGACCTCAGAGGGTTAAATGACTCAAGAAATACTGCTCCATATGGGCAGATATTTGTTCCAGATCGCATGTGCCATTAATTGCCTTTGTAATGCCACTTGTTGACTATCAGTGAAAAAAAAAAACATCAGCGAAAACATCATCAAAAATATAACGAAAACAAACCCAAGCAGACGTTACATTTTGAGCTTTACATTGCAGCAAAATATTATCTATCAGTACATTAAATGGAACTAAGTAAAATACACCGTAATGTAAAATAGTGTACATAGCCCGCATTTGTATTCCGTAACTACAATGATCAGTATAGATAAATTACAGATGTTACCGTGTCTTTAAGGATTATTTCAGGATGTCTTAAAAAATATTTCACTAACTACTTTTATTAATTCATTATTAAATAATAAATAGCATAATCGTCATGGGTTGTGTATTGAGTGATTTAACAAATCTGTTTTATTAATCGGTTTGTTGTTGTTATTTTTTTACCACGTCATTGATTTATGAAACTATGTTGACAATACAAGAACTGTCTGTACAGTGGGAGCCACACCAAATAGCCGCGACAGTGTGGCTGAAGTGTGAATGGCGTGTGAATGGCCTTTGCACGCCGTAATCCCCCCTCCCTTTTCTGGCCGAAAGGCGTGTCAAGATTTCACAGTAAACACGCCCATTCAAGCCCTATTTATTCATTTACCTGGTGCCACCACTAGATGGCGCTTCGTTCTCAAGAACACGTTAAAACAAGCCAGCTGCGCTGAGTTGCAATCACGTGATTTTAACAACCCGCCTCCACCCCCGCCGAACTGACGCTGCCAAACTACAGAGATGAAGATGGCGGCTTAACGGACTATTCGTGGTAAGTGATGTTTTATTTTATAAAATGTGTTTGGGGTAGTTTACAGTTTATTTCCCAGTTTAGTTTTTTTATTGGCCGTTTTAAATATCACTGGCAGCAGCAGCAGCGGTCAGATGTGACTTTAGAGAACTTAATGTTCTGTTTACCAAGTCTGGAGTTAATATTACAGCTTACTGTCAGTGTCACACACTCACAATGTCACTCCACTTTAACTCAAAAACATGCTCAAGCTTCGACAATACTATTAATGTCCCTATTACAAGAGCTGCACTACCCGATGAAGAGTGTTTGTGTTCTCTGTAAATACTGAGAGAATCTCACCGCGTGTTGTCTGGATAAATTCAGCGCTTATTTATTCTCTGGTTAAGAGTTAATCTGCAGGTTATTTCTGTGACTGTAATATAATGTGATGCAGTTGATGAGGGACACAGACTGAGGGGAGCTGTACAGGAGCTAGTAACGCTCATAACCCGGTTTATATTTTATACACTTTCCGCGGTAGCGCGAGCGCTTAGTTAAAGAGCTGAATAACAACACTGAAGTGTTTATCAGTTAAGGAGGAGGAGGAGGGGGGAGGTGTGTGTGTGTGTGTGAGGGGCTTCAGTAAGTTATAGTTTGGCTTCAGAGATGAACTAATGCTCATATACGAGTGTTATATCGCTTAACTTATTTGTATGAGAAGCGCATTAAGTAAATTCCCGGTTAATTTAATGCAGACGATAATACAGACAGTCAGTGGTTAACACTAACACTGTTCACTGGTTAACACTAACACTGTTCACTGGTTAACACTAACACTGTTCACTGGTTAACACTAACACTGTTCACTGGTTAACACTAACACTGTTCACTGGTTAACACTAACACTGTTCACTGGTTAACACTAACACTGTTCACTGGTTAACATTAGCACAGGCAGATTATTTACATTACAGAATCCCCAAAACAGTATTTTACACACTCTGTGGTAAATAGGTTTATTAATATATATTATTTTTATTAGAACTAGATGTTCTGTGAAGTTTATCTGTCTTGACTAAATTCTCCTGTTGTCTTTAAGCAGAGCTCCGCTGTGGAGGATTGGGGGGTCAGACGGCTGACGGCTGGACTTTTGGAGCTACAGGACTGGAGGAGCCTGAACAAGCTGTTGAGGGAGCTGTAGGAGGGATGACGTCACAGTCCGACAGCTTTAGAATGATGTTTGATCAGGTCTACTGTATATTCTGAACATAGAACTGCAAAATGTCTGATACAGTACTTTGGGGGAAACAAAGACTTCAACTGTTCCATGTTTAATAGTTTTGATATTTGAAAAATTAATATTTTAATGTAAAAGGACTATAGATAGAGACTTATAAGCAGCTGGTGTATCCGGGTAGTTTAATGAACTTTAAGCAAAAAGACAACATGTATTCATCTGTTTTATATAAATTACTGTTTTAACTTTGACTAGTTTTGGAAGAATAAATTGAATTGTTAAAGTCATGTTTTGCGTGTTTTAATTTTGGGGGATTGTTTGGGTATTTAAAAATTGTTTAGTTGAACCAACAACTTCAATGGGCAAAAAATGGGACACAACTTTGTTTTAAATAGTCAAAGAGTTGGGCTGAAAATAATAATAATAATAATAATAATTATTGATCATAGAAACAAATGAAACCAGTTAAACACTTGATTATATGTGTTTGTGATTGTGACCCATAATAATTTTTTCTCAGTATAAATAAATGTTTTGGGTTTTAAGAACTCCAAAAGAGCAACGACAAACTTGGTATTCTCCATTGAGGTTTCTCACCTTCCACTCCTGAGTATGACATGGTGTTAATTGCTCTGTGTGTGTGTGTTTTTGGCGGGGGGATGGGTGTGTGTGTGTTTTCGGCTGTTCAGCAGTTCTAAACACAAGCACAGTTTTTGTCCTTAACTAAAATACTTCAATACGTTAATAATGAATTTATTTTGCTGAATAAGGTAATAAGCGATATTTAAACCAAACCAGTAAGTTAAGTAAGTGTTCCATACATTAAAGTACTGTGTATAACCAAGTGCCCTAGCAAACACAGTTACAGTACAGTTTACAGTACAAACAGAGTATGTGCGCTGGGGGGATTGGAAGGTGAGTGAGAATACTCATTTACAAGACAAAAGACGGTCAGAGGCAGCGCCGTTCTAGACCAGACAACACGGGGTGGGGGGAGGGGGGCATCATGTTCGAGCACTGTTTTTACCTGGCCTTACTGTATAGTAACAGTATTGTATTTGCTGAATTGTGTTGAGGCACGCAAACCCCCTGACCACAATAAGGTGGCAATCCCTCAGGGGGAAACTAAAAAAAAAAAAATATATATATATATATATATAATTATATAATAAAATATCCTTAATCCAGATTTTATCAATCAATGACATAACATTTATCTAAGCTGGATGGTAAAATTCTCAAAAACGTTTAACCTAAAGTAAGACTTAACACACTATAACTAAAATATTTACAAAACTGAAAGGTTGTCTTATGAATAATAAAAAATACAAACTAAATTAAAACAGATGGGCTATTGAACAGATCATAATATGTTTTATGTTTTCTGATTATAAATGATATATGGGTTGATTTTAGAAAGGCTAAATGAAATAGCTAGTTTTTGGTCATGTCAGTCCAGTAACTATACTATGTAAAAGTAATTATAATATGAATTAATTAAGGGCAGGACCTAACCTAATGTTAATAATTTACACCATGATAACATTAGTATTCGTGTTTTTGTATATATTTTTAAATGTTCAAATGAACGTTTCAGAGTATATAATTTGTCGTGTCATCTGTGATTGAGACCCATGAGTTAAATTGAAATATTTTTTATAGGTAGTAAGCCAGGTTTTAGTAACCTTGGATAAATCAGCATGAAAGCCCTCTCTCGCACTCACACACACACACACACACACACAGACACACTGTACACACACAGACACACACAAATAATACATGAAATCGCGTAAAACCAAATGAAACTAGGGTAAAAAATATAAGCAGTAAAATACAGTAGTATCCTGTAGGTGATTCCTGTCCTGTGATAACAGGCACTAACACTCTAGAACTGTTTACTTCTGTTAGTTTTGTTTTCAAGTGTGAATTATATGGGGATTAAATCTGTCTCTGCTGCTGCATCTATACACCGTTGTGATAAGTGATTGATGCCCCATCAGATCTTTAATGTGGGACGTTATGCTGGTTAAATGACTAAAGACACACTGATCCGTATGGACAGAGATTTGTTCCAGATATTATGCGCCATTAATCAATTTGTTATGCCAATTTGACTTTCAGCGAAAACATCAAAAATATAACGAAAACAAACCAAAGCAGACGTTACATTTTAAGCTTTACTTTCAAATTCAAATTTGATTTGTCACATACACAGCGCGATATGCAGTAAAATGCTTTGGGTGCTTTAGGTGAGACTCGAACTCGGCATTGCTTCACCTGGACCGCTTTATAAGTATCACGCGCTAACCGATTGCGCCACTGGAGCCACACGGAAGTTGGTCTTGTCAGAGTATCCTCTCTCTCGTGCGCGCACGCACACACACACACACACACACACACACATGAAATTGCGTAAAACCCAACGAAATATAAGCAGTAAAAAAAAAAAAAAATCAGTAAAAATACAATAGTATAACAGGCGCTAACCCTCTGGAACTTTTTTTTACTATTGTCTCCAAGTGTTTATGGGGATTTAATGTGTCTGCTGCCGCATCCATTCACAGTTGTGATAAGTGATTAATGCCCCATCAGATCTTTTGACGGGGGAGCATTATGCATGATTAAATGACTAAAGAAATACTGATCCATATGGGCAGATATTTGTTCCAGGTTGCATGCGCCATTAATTGCCTCTTATGCCACTTGTAGACTATCAGTGAAAAAATCAGCGAAAACATCATCAAAAATATAACGAAAACAAACCCAAGCAGACGTTTGAGCTTTACTTTGCAGCAAAATATTATCTATCAGTATATTAAATGGAACGGGGTAAAATACACCGTAATGTAAAATACTGTACGTAGCCTGCGTTTTTATTCCGTACCTACAATGATCGGTATAGACAAATTACAGCCGCTACCGTGTCTTTAAGGATCATTTCAGGATGTCTTAAAAATATTTCACTAACTAATTTTATTAATTCATTATTAAATAATAAATAGCATAATCATCATGGGTTATGTATTGAGTGATTTAACAAATCTGTTTTATTAATCGGTTTGTTGTTGTTTTTTCATCTATTTATGAAACTATGTTGACAATACAAGAACTGTCTGTATATTAAAGATACGGTATTGGGTTTCCTGGACACTGCAGTTAACTGTGCCAGTCAATGCTCCATCTGGCGGAATTATACGGCATTGCAACCATCTTTTTAGAAAGCGCATGGGGGCGTTTATGGGGCGGGGCATCGTTAACTGCGTCATCGCGGGGGATCACATTCCATGCACGAAGCCTTCATGGAACTGCCACGGAGCAGTCATGCTCCAGGCGGCTGTTTGACGTGGCTCCCACTGTATATTAAAGATATGGTATAGGGCTTCCTGGACACTGCAGTTAACTGTGCCAGTCAATGCTCCATCTGGCGGGATTATACAGCATTGCAACCATCTTTTTAGAAAGCTCATGTGGGCGTTTATGGGGCGGGGCATCGTTAACTGCATCATCGCGGGGGATCACAGTCCGTGCATGGAGCGTGCATTAACCTGTCATGGTCCTATCATGGATCTATCATGCTCCAAGCGGCTGTTTGACGTGGATCCCACTGTACACATTTTTCTCACACATACACACTTCCAAATATTTTCTTTTCTAAAAAAAATTTTCATTTTTGTGAAGCTGCTTTGAGACAATGACCCTTGTTAAAAGCGCTATATAATTTAAACTGAATTGAATTGAATTGTAACTTTAAATGGCCTTTCTGTTCCATTAAGAGCAACAGTGAAAGACCTCAGTGTGATTATACTGTAGATTCCAGCTGTTCATTTGAAGCACATAGATACCAGGATAGCATTCTTTCACCTCAGAAATATTGGCAAGATAAAAGTTATATTGTCATTAAACGATGCGGAAAAACTAATTCATGCTTTTATCACCTCTAGGTTGAACTATTGTAACAACTTACTCTCTGGCCGCTCAACTATGTGCATAAATAGGCTTCAAGATTTGCCTTAGGTAAAGGAGCAGATCTGGGGGACTCATGGACATAGAGTATTATGGTGAACTGGTATGTTTAGATGCTGTCTTCCCCACTCTCATTGATCACTCAGGTTTGTTGATGATGAAGTGATTGGTCACGTTACTGTACATCTCAGGGAGCCCTTATGTCTGTGTTTCCATCTGGCTCTCCCTTTTCGTTATGCTGTCATAGTTAGTCCTGGAGTCCCTGCTTGCACTCTGTACTAAATATACATTTACTTTATACACTTTATGACATTGACCATACCTAATTTTTATCTCTCCTACTGTTCTGCTCTCTCCTCTTCTCTCTCTTCGCTTCGCTCTCTCTCCCTCTCTCTTCCCCCCACTACCTGTCTCTGTCAAGCTATCCATGTAGCTCTTGAGCTGCCAGTGATCGTGACCACCTCTGCCACAAAGATGGTCCTGTCCTCGGCTGATGCAGACAGCTGTTCTTGAGGACTTGTGACATCAGTCACACGATAGTTCAAGACTGGAGTTTCCTACCGTCTACCTGGGCCTCCTAGAATGAACTGGACTCCATTTTACTCTTACCACATATCCTGTTACAGATGTCGCCTTTAAGACTGCGCGTGTTTTCCCGCGAGAGGCCGCAATTTAGCGTGCGGCGTGCCACGACTTGCCGGAGGCAACATTCAGGAATTTAAAATAAATGTGTTGTGCTTCACTGAATATCCGTCAGATGGCGCATGGAAGGACTTTATCTTATAACAGCCGGACCAAGTACAAATGAATTGTGTATAAGGTTAACCGTTAACCTAAAACAATATTGTTTCCAATGCTGTAGCAAACATGAATTTTATTTTGTTTTACAACAGATATTTCATAATGAACGTGTGTATAACTGCTTCATGTTATTTTCATAATGATGAAATGAGATGCCCAAATTCGTGCTTTAAAAGTTTCTTATATAGTTTTTGTAATGTCTTAACAGGTACAAAATAATGAAAGACATGACCATGCCTCGGTTTAAATGGTCTTGAAATTAATTTAATTTCCTGATAGTAGGCTGGAATCTGATCGTGTTAACTATGCGAATGTCCTGATTCGTGAATATGCCAACATGTCTTATTTAAAACGTAAAAATTAGTCAACATCATCAGAAGACATGAATTAACAATGTGTATGTGCTTGTATGTGCATATATTATATAAGTATGTGTTTGTGTCCCTGTCTCATATGTAACATTCATATAAAATGCAATTCATGATAAGTGTATGTTGTTAAAGTATTTGTGGATATGTGTGGGGCGAAGCCGCGCATAAGCTGTTCAGAACGGGCCGGGTCGTGATACCGCGACACTCCGTCTGATCATTCGGTCGCACCAGTAAAAGGTGTCAGTGCCAAAGACAAAGCGCGGTGGAGAAGACACAAGCAAAGCCCAAGCCTCTGTCTGTCTAAGACCCCGGAGAGAGAGTGGGGGAGACACGCATCAGTTTAGCGCGCGCTCTCGGGTTAAAGTGCACAAAGCACAAACTCTACTCTCACTCTGTTCCTATAAATCCTCAGTAAAGCCATAAGTCCCGAGAGCATCTTTAGTTTTTTGTTTTAGTTTCCAGAATCCCGTCCGTTCTCGCATAGATGGCGCAGCTCTGGTTATTTTGTGTTTTCAGTTTTCTTTTGAAAAAAGATTCATTACAAAACAATCAAAGACATGACAATGCCTCGGTTTAAATGGTCTTGAAATTAATTTAATTTCCTGATAGTAGCCTATCTGATAGTGTTAACTATGTGTCGCCATCATCAGAAGACATGAATGAACAATATATGTGTGTGTGCAGGGCCGTGCAGAGACGTTTAAAGGGGCGGGTGCTCAAACTTAAAAAAGATAGAACATGCTGAATAACAACAACTCACAGTCATAAAGAATCTAATATGGAATTGCATCATACTGTATGACTGCCATCAGGTCGGGACAATGCAAAGCAAATGTAGCCTATGTTTTACCTGATGGCGTACAATGTTGCTGTTGATTATTATATTATTAGTAATCATTTTTAAGAATCTATACACATAAAACACACAAACATGCACATGCAGTGCTTATTAAATGTTTAAACTGTAGAGATACAAGAATTTTACTGCTGTAAAATCAGCATTTTATCTAATTTGAAATATAAACATAATATTATCTGTTACTTAATACATTTTCTTTAAAAACAGTGTTTTTTTTATCATAAATATAATAATCCATAATTATGTGGATATCCATATTAGATGGCTTTTAGTGAAATAAAACTGTAACTTACTTTAAAACTAAACATGTTCCCTAAAACGGTGGACAGAGCTACAGACCCCCCAGTAACCCCCTTACCCAGTTAGCTAGTAGTTAATGACCACCACTACTTGTGCAGTTCATAAAAGGACAGGTAATGTTTGTCGCACTGTTGCACAAACAGCACGCTCATTTATTTAAAATCATTTGTTGTTATAGACTATAGTGTGCGCTGTACACCCTATTTACTGTTTTGCTACAGTCTGCACCTTCCAGTTAATTTGCCTGCTTCTCCTCCAGCTCCGCACCGCCCAGCGTGCAGAAAATGCGCGTGCACTTTGCGTGCTCGTACCCGGCTCATAACGAGCGCGCTCTGCCCTCAAGGGCGAGCATTGGTTAATGGCAGGCATGTGACTGATGCAATCCAGATCCTTTTATTTAGCAAAATAGAGATTACTAGTTACATTTTATTGAAGGGCAAAGACAGGGCTCCATACGCACATACACAGAAAAAAGGGCACTTGAGGCATCCTGGAGGAAAGGATGCTCAAGGTGCTCAAGCACCCACCGCCCTCCCCCCTGTGCACGTGCCTATATGGGTGTGTACAGTATATACAACGTGAAAGCGCGCTCAGTTACAGCTCAGTCCCTCTTCTCACCTTTGATAGGTGTCAAGTTATCAAACCGGTTTCAGATGGGGAAACTGGCACAATTGAGGGGTTTAAAACTATTTAACAAGACAGAGACGTCTCTGCCTAAAATGTATTTCTCCAGCAAAACATAGAATAAATAGAAATAAAATGTTTAATATTAATAATATTGATTTAGCTGGATGGTCTAAATCTCAAAACTGTTTAAGAAAGACTTAACACACTATAACTAGAATATTTACAAAACTGAAAGTTTGTCTTATGAATAATAAAAAACAACAACTCATAACTCAAAAAGATCATATGTTTTTATATATATTTTTTAGGTCATAAATAGACATGAATTAACTATATATATATATATATATATATATATATATATATATACAGTGGTGTGAAAAACTATTTGCCCCCCTCCTGATTTCTTATTCTTTTGCATGTTTGTCACACAAAATGTTTCTGATCATGTATCTGTAACCTAATAACTGGTTGGGCCACCCTTAGCAGCAATAACTGCAATCAAGCGTTTGCGATAACTTGCAACGAGTCTTTTACAGCGCTCTGGAGGAATTTTGGCCCACTCATCTTTGCAGAATTGTTGTAATTCAGCTTTATTTGAGGGTTTTCTAGCATGAACCGCCTTTTTAAGGTCATGCCACAACATCTCAATAGGATTCAGGTCAGGACTTTGACTAGGCCACTCCAAAGTCTTCATTTTGTTTTTCTTCAGCCATTCAGAGGTGGATTTGCTGGTGTGTTTTGGGTCATTGTCCTGCTGCAGCACCCAAGATCGCTTCAGCTTGAGTTGGCCGAACAGATGGCCGGACATTCACCTTCAGGATTTTTTGGTAGACAGTAGAATTCATGGTTCCATCTATCACAGCAAGCCTTCCAGGTCCTGAAGCAGCAAAACAACCCCAGACCATCATGTTACCACCACCATATTTTAATGTTGGTATGATGTTCTTTTTCTGAAATGCTGTGTTACTTTTACGCCAGATGTAACGGGACACGCACCTTCCAAAAAGTTAAACTTTTGTCTCGTCGGTCCACAAGGTATTTTCCCAAAAGTCTTGGCAATCATTGAGATGTTTTTTTAGCAAAATTGAGATGAGCCTTAATGTTCTTTTTGCTTAAAAGTGGTTTGCGCCTTGGAAATCTGCCATGCAGGCCGTATTTGCCCAGTCTCTTTCATATGGTAGAGTCATGAACACTGACCTTAATTGAGGCAAGTGAGGCCTGCAGTTCTTTATATGTTGTCCTGGGGTCTTTTGTGGCCTCTCGGATGAGTTGTCTCTGCGCTCTTGGGGTAATTTTGGTCGGCCGGCCACTCCTGGGAAGGTTCACCACTGTTCCATGTTTTTGCCATTTGTGGATAATGGCTCTCACTGTGGTTCGCTGGAGTCCCAAAGCTTTAGAAATGGCTTTATTACCTTTACCAGACTGATAGATCTCAATTACGTTTGTTCTCATTTGTTCCTGAATTTCTTTGGATCTTGGCATGATGTCTAGCTTTTGAGGTGCTTTTGGTCTACTTCTCTGTGTCAGGTAGCTTCTATTTAAGTGATTTCTTGATTGAAACAGGTGTGGCAGTAATCAGGCCTGGGGGTGACTACAGAAATTGAACTCAGGTGTGATAAACCACAGTTAAGTTATTTTTTAACAAGGGGGGGGCAATCACTTTTTCACACAGGGCCATGTAGATTTGGAGTTTTTTTTCTCCCTTAATAACGTAAACCTTCATTTAAAAACTGCATTTTGTGTTCAATTATGTTATCTTTGACTAATAGTTAACGGTTTTTGATGAGCAGAAACATTTAAATGTGACAAACATGCAAAAGAATAAGAAATCAGGAAGGGGGCAAATAGTTTTTCACACCACTGTATATATATATGCCCCCCTCTTGATTTCTTATTCTTTTGCATGTTTGTCACACAAAATGTTTCTGATAATCAAACACATTTAACTATTAGTCAAAGATAACACAAGTAAACACAAAATGCAGTTTTTAAATGAGGGGTTTTATTATTTAGGGAGAAAGAAAATCCAAACCTATATGGCCCTGTGTGAAAAAGTAATTGCCCCTGAACCTAATAACTGGTTGGGCCACCCTTAGCAGCAATAACTGCAATCAAGCGCTTGCGATAACTTGCAACGAGTCTTTTACAGCGCTCTGGAGGAATTTTGGCTCACTCATCTTTGCAGAATTGTTGTAATTCAGCTTTATTTGAGGGTTTTCTAGGTTTTCTAGCATGAACCGTGAACCATGAATATATATATATATATATATATATATATATATATATATATATATATATATATATACAGTGGTGTGAAAAACTATTTTCCCCCTTCCTGATTTCTTATTCTTTTGCATGTTTGTCACACTTAAATATTTCTGCTCATCAAAAACCGTTAACTATTAGTCAAAGATAACATAATTGAACACAAAATGCAGTTTTTAAATGAAGATTTACATTATTAAGGGAGAAAAAAAACTCCAAATCTACATGGCCCAGTGTGAAAAGGTGATTGCCCCCCTTGGTAAAAAATAACTTAACTGTGGTTTATCACACCTGAGTTCAATTTCTGTAGTCACCCCCAGGCCTGATTACTGCCACACCTGTTTTAATCACTTAAATAGGAGCTACCTGACACAGAGAAGTAGACCAAAAGCACCTCAAAAGCTAGACATCATGTCAAGATCCAAAGAAATTCAGGAACAAATGAGAACAAAAGTAATTGAGATCTCTCAGTCTGGAAAAGGTTATAAAGCCATTTCTAAAGCTTTGGGACTCCAGCGAACCACAGTGAGAGCCAATATCCACAAATGGCAAAAACATGGAACAGTGGTGAACCTTCCCAGGAGTGGCCGGCCGACCAAAATTACCCCAAGAACGCAGAGACAACTCATCCGAGAGGCCACAAAAGACCCCAGGACAACATCTAAAGAACTGCAGGTCTCACTTGCCTCAATTAAAGTCAGTGTTCACGACTCCACCATAAGAAAGAGACTGGGCAAAAACGGCCTGCATGGCAGATTTCCAAGGCGCAAACCACTTTTAAGCCAAAAGAACATTAAGGCTCGTCTCAATTTTGCTAAAAAACATCTCAATAATTGCCAAGACTTTTGGGAAAATACCTTGTGGACCGACGAGACAAAAGTTGAACTTTTTGGAAGGTGTGTGTCCCGTTACATTTGGCGTAAAAGTAACGCAGCATTTCAGAAAAAGAACATCATATCAACAGTAAAATATGGTGGTGGTAGTGTGATGGTCTGGGGTTGTTTTGCTGCTTCAGGACCTGGAAGGCTTGCTGTGATAGATGGAACCATGAATTCTACTGTCTACCAAAAAATCCTGAAGGAGAATGTCCGGCCATCTGTTCATCAACTCAAGCTGAAGCGATCTTGGGTGCTGCAGCAGGACAATGACCCAAAACACAACAGAAAATCCACCTCTGAATGGCTGAAGAAAAACAATATGAAGACTTTGGAGTGGCCTAGTCAAAGCCCTGACCTGAATCCTATTGATATGTTGTGGGATGACCTTAAAAAGGCGGTTCATGCTAGAAAACCCTCAAATGAAGCTGAATTACAACAATTCTGCAAAGATGAGTGGGCCAAAATTCCTCCAGAGCGCTGTAAAAGACTCGTTACAAGTTATCGCAAACGCTTGATTGCAGTTATTGCTGCTAAGGGTGGCCCAACCAGTTATTAGGTTCAGGGGGCAATTACTTTTTCACACAGGGCCATGTAGGTTTGGATTTTTTTCCTCCCTAAATAATAAAACCCCTCATTTAAAAACTGCATTTTGTGTTTACTTGTGTTATCTTTGACTAATAGTTAAATGTGTTTGATGATCAGAAACATTTTGTGTGACAAACATGCAAAAGAATAAGAAATCAGGAGGGGGGCAAATAGTTTTTCACACCACTGTGTATATATATATATATATATATATATATATATATATAATAAAAATATTTTTTTATAATGAAAAATTGGACAAAACTAATTTTATTATAAAGTAAACAATATAAATGTATACATGTTTTTGAAAAAAAATATTAATATTTCTATTTTTCCATATACATCATATTTATTTTCATATTTCTTATTTTATTGTCTTATGTAATTTGCAAAACATATGCACATATTATGTTCTAATATAATATTTGATAGCGATTATGTGTGTGGTGGTGGGGGGGGATCCATGGCAGGGAAGCATTTCAGCGCATAACACGTGGGAGGGGGCATTTCAGCGCATAACAGGTGTTACAAAAAAAATTGAGCCCGTTTTTTTGTCATTTCATCAACCAATCAAAGGGCTTGTGATCAGTGTTTCTACTGTCGATGCATATCGCCTTTTAAACAAACACACGAACGCGCAATAATCCTAGACAACTCAATCCGGCCATACTAATCATCAACAACAGGTGTGCTGGAAGAACCAACTTAGGCAGGTCTTAATTAGCACGATGATCTCATCTTAGATGTGTCAGTTCATCCCGGGTGTTTCAAGCGACGTACGAAGAACACCCCCAGGCATCTAGCTTTTGTTGTTGTTTTCGAAGTTTAGTTTGTGTTTGGTGTCATGCCTTTTTGTTTAAATAAAAAGCCCTTATTGAACCGTCAGCTTGCCTCCTCTGCGATCATGCCACGGACACACACCCGACACAGACACGTGAAGGTTCATGACATGCACACATAGATTTTAAGTAAATTTTATTGCTCCAATATTAAGTAAAACTCACCCGTAATTGTCAGGTAAAATCTACTTAAAGGAGCCATACAGACTCAATTTTGCATAAGTTAATTTGATTCTTTAGGGTCCTAATGAAAAGTTTGTAATATACTTTAATTAAAAATTCTCAATTGTTGTGTAAAAAAAACAATACTTTTACCTGGTAAAAAGTAGCTCTGTTCTCAGCAACCTGTTTCAGTACATGCTCCTTTAAATGTTAATGACCTCTACTGAACCCGCCCCCCAGTTCTGTGGGGCGTGTCTTCACAATCCAAGTGGGGTATAGCTTTGACAACAGTTAAAAATATTTTAAAAACAGTTAAAAATAATTTTACATGATGTTAGAATAATTTTTTATATAAAGGAGTTATTTCTACTCTCTTGCTCTCTTCCTCATAGATCTGATATTAACGTGTTAAATCTTCCCTGCTGCTATCTTCCTGTCTCCTCTTGCATCTGCTCATTCATGCTCACCTTCCCATACTCTGTCTCTCACTCTCTCTCCCTTTTTCTCTCTCTGTCTCCTTCCACTTATCTTCCTCTCCTTTGATTCAAATTCAAATTTTATTTGTCTCATACACAGTATGATATGCAGTGAAATGCTTATACGACAGCAAGTGACCTTAAAAAGAAAATAAAAGCTTATACGTAAGGAATAAATATCAATAAAAAGAAATACTAAAGAAAATAAATTTAACTAGTAAAATAGTTGTACAAATATACAATGTACAAATGAGGGCATAATAAAAATCTTACAAAATATAGGGGATATATATATAAAAATATTATTTTTTTTTATTATATATATATCCCCTATATTTTGTAAGATTTTTATTATGCACTCATATTTATATATATATATATATATATATATATATATATATATATATATATATATATATATATTATATAGTTATATATGTATATTATGGCAAGCCGTTTAGGAAAATATTCATGAGAGAATTGAATGAAAATATCGATATATATTGAATGAAACTCGATATATATTGAATGGATTCTGAATATATGGAATGAAACTCGATATATATGGAATGAAACTCGATATATATGGAATGAAAACTCGATATATATGGAATGAAAACTCGATATATATGGAATGAAACTCGATATATATAGAATGAAAACTCGATATATATGGAATGAAAACTCGATATATATGGAATGAAAACTCGATATATATGGAATGAAACTCGATATATATGGAATGAAAACTCGATATATATGGAATGAAAACTCGATATATATGGAATGAAACTCGATATATATTGAATGAAACTCGATATATATTGAATGGATTCTGAATATATTGAATGAAACTCGATATATATATATTGAATGAAACTCGATATATATATATTGAATTGAAACTCGATATATATTGAATGAAACTCGGTATATATTGAATGGATTCTGAATATATTGAATGAAAAGTCTGAATATATTGATTGAACCATGACGTCATCGAAACAGCGCCGTCTTTAGAAAAGACGAGTGAGTCAGCGAGAAACTTGGTCGCTGCGATTCTCAGAAATGAAAAGATGGTTTAGTGAGCGCGTGTACGGCCCAAAGTGGTGCCGTAAGCCGCACTCAATATCCACATTCGAATACGTTTAAACCCGCCACGATTTGTTATTATATTTTCCTCCCTAATGTGTCACAGCTGCGTTTGGTTTTCCCAGTTAATTTGAGTTGTATTTAAGCCCAGCGTTTCGTCATGTACTAGGCCGTTATGGTCAGTGGGGGGGGGGGGGTGCGCGCGTTCAGATCATGCGATGGGTGGATGTGCAGCCTGTGAAATCTAATACCGTATTGTGTAGTGTCCTTTTTTAGGCGGATTTTTCCACTACCGCAGATCATTTTATCAACTTGTTATAAATAAATTTTATGAGTATATTAACATGTGCTTTCTCAACATTTCAAAATTTTTATTGAGTAGAACCGGCCCTGGTTTGAATACGAATCAGTGAGTGTAACCGTCTTCACTCTCACCAAACATCACTTTATACAACACTAGTGTAAGTACTCGGACGTGGAAAAGAGGAGGAAATGACCATCTCTTCATTTCTAAGAATCGCAGCAACCAAGTTTCTCCCAGACTCGCTCATTCTTCCTAAATATGGCGCTGTGTTTCGATGACGTCATGTTTCAATCAATATATTCAGACTTTTCATTCAATATATATCGAGTTTCATTCAATATATTCAGAATCCATTCAATATATATCGAGTTTCATTCAATATATTCAGAATCCATTCAATATATATCGAGTTTCATTCAATATATATCGAGTTTCATTCAATATATTCAGAATCCATTCAATATATATCGAGTTTCATTCAATATATTCAGAATCCATTCAATATATATCGAGTTTCATTCAATATATATCGAGTTTCATTCAATATATTCAGAATCCATTCAATATATATCGAGTTTCATTCAATATATTCAGAATCCATTCAATATATATCGAGTTTCATTCAATATATATCGAGTTTCATTCAATATATTCAGAATCCATTCAATATATATCGAGTTTCATTCAATATATTCAGAATCCATTCAATATATATCGAGTTTCATTCAATATATATCAAGTTTCATTCAATATATTCAGAATCCATTCAATATATATCGAGTTTCATTCAATATATATCGAGTTTCATTCAATATATATCGAGTTTTCATTCAATTCTCTCATGAATATTTTCCTAAACGGCTTGCCATAGTATATATATATATATATATATATATATAGTTATATATGTATATACAATTTTACATGTGAATCTGGTTGTAAAACTTTTTTGACTTCCCAGACCGGGAATCGAACTTGAGTTGCTGCGCTGAGAGCGCCATATCCTAACCACTAGACCACGGAGGATTAAAGGCTGCCGCTTGGAAATGCCTTATACATGCGAAGCATTGTTTTTTTCGGGATCTCACCAGGACATTTACAATTGTTAATTTGTAGTAACATATGTCTATAGCACAGGCGTTTAGTCAAACATATTTATACCGATCTTTTGCTGTTAATAAACAGAGACCTTTCTGACAGACAACGTGTGTGTGTGTGTGTCTGTGTGTGTGAATGAGTCATATAGATGCCGGGAATAGGACATCATACACGCGAAGCATTGTGTGTGTGTGTGTGTGTGTGTTTGACTGAGTCTCTCCTTATGTCAGATGAGCTTACCGAAGCATAGCGCACTCGCCTCGTTACTAAACAAACTTTAGAAAAACATTATAAATATGTAGTGCAAAAAAAGCATGAACCTTAAGCAGGAATCGAACCCGGGTCTCCCACGTGAAAGCGCCGAATCCTAACCACTAGACCACCACAATACTGCAACAAACTGCACACCACACTCATGTAGGCGCCATTTTGCTCCAGTGTGGAAAAACAATGACCGACGACTCTTTTTTTCACTCGGGGCGGGTCTTTGCTAAAACACCAGTGTCAATCAACTGTAGTAGGAGCGGCCTCTGTCGGTGTGACTTCACACCGACAGGCTTTTGAAAACGGGCTGATTTCAGAAGGGGCATCTTATATTATTAAATTAAAAGAAAATTGCTGGCCGGCTCTTTATCACTGTAGATTGGTTGTGTACACACTCTCCTAACACACAATGCAGTCCAAACAGCTTGAAAAAGTCCATGTAGCACCGTAGGTGCCCTTTAATAATTTAATTAACAATCAAAGAAATCAAGTAAAAGTTACATAATTATATTTAATGCACAAATTAGATTTATTTAAAATAATCAAGTAAAGGTAATTCATTCCCAGATAGCACACACACGTCGCAGAGATAATGCTCCCTAATGCATGTTACAATGACCAAATATGATTAATAAATAAACCACACTCTCAGCCAGTATATACAGATTCGTATACTTTTTATGAAAAAAAAAACTTTTAATAACAAGCAAACATTTCATTCATTTATACTAAACGAGATAACAGTAGCTTACAAATGAGGTCTCAATTTGAAAAGATGTACAAAACATAAAACACCACAAATAAGTATTAATCATAGAAACAAAATTAAACACCAACAGAAATGTTTTGTACTTTATGATTTTTAAATATGACCGTTAGATACGTTGGTCAGGAAACTCCTGAAGTCAGATGCAGACACACTTTCAGTCAAAAACTGCTATGAAAAAATACAAAGATAGATATTCAATTAAAATTCATGATACTTAATTTAGCAAATGAACAATATTTATACTTTGTTCCTCTCACTTCACAACTCATGAGAACAGACCGAATCCAGAACCGAACCGGAGATTAAGGAAAAAGTGGGAAGCAAGAATCATGTGTGGAAAGATTAAGCATGCAAGGTCACAGGATGACTCTACTTCTGCTAGGGCTCTAGCATTCCATCCACTTGAGGCAGCTAAGGTCCGAAATTTGATGGCGTAGTCATAAGTGGAACGCGACCCCTGGTGGAAACTTGGTTCCGGCCTCTCTGCCGACATGAGATCGGTCGAAGACCCTCTTCATTTCTCCAGAAATGATCCACAACATGGGTCATGTGCGTCCCAGAGAGCTGTGCTCCACTCCCGGGCCCTACCTGTGAGAAGAGTGATAATGTAGGCTACCCGGGATCTTTCAGAAGAGAAGGTGGAGGCCTGAAGTAAAAAAAAAAAAATCAGGAACATTGAGACAGGAAAGATCTACATGTACCTGGCTCTCCGCCGTAAGTGGGAGGGGCTGGCAGGAGTGCCTCTCGCGTGAAATCCGTGAGTGTGGACCATGCTGTAGGCATCTGGAGGTGCTGCATTTGGGCGGTGACATCAGCGAGCTTCTGCCTAGTGGTAACGAGCTCCTCCTGTTGTTTACCAAGGAGAGCGCCTTGATTCTCTAGTGCCTGACTCATCCTGTCTAATCCAGCTGGATCCATAGTATGGCCTGATTATTCTGTCAGGGTGGCGTGGTGTCCATTCGTTCGCAAAGGCGGATCCAGATGCAGGAACGAGGCATTGGCTGTTCTCAGATCGTATGAATGAGTACGTGCACGCCACGCCAGAAAATCCGTTTGCGCTGTAAACGTGCCAAGAGCGTGGAGCTGAATCGTAGTCGAGGAGAGAGCGCGTTGGGTCAAGAGCCGTGAAATCTGTAGGCGTGGTGTCCGTGTTGGGATGTGGAGATAAGCCGTAGTTGAGAGAGTGCGCGTTGGGTCGAGAGCCGTGAAATCCGTCAGCGAGGCAAACAAATTAGAATTGTGAGGCAAGGAGAAAAAAAAAAAGAAATGGAACTGTGCTTCGTTATAAGCTCATGGAAATCGGCGCTGAATGAGAAACCGGTGTGCAGGCGGGGTGGACCGGGGGCGTGGGAAGTGACATGACAGCGTGGGAAAACGTCTCGGGTTACTTTGCTGTAACCCTGATTCCTGAAAAAGCGGGAACGAGATACTGCGTGAAAACGCTATGGGAACATATATATATATAATATATATATAATTGGCATATATAACCTCGGTCAGGTGATGTCATCTGATGAAGCGCATCTGCAGGTTATAAATAGGAGTGAACCGGAAACATTCCTCAGATCAATTTTGTCTGAAAGGACGTCCAATCACGCAAGCAGTGCGGAATTGGAGCGCAGCATCTCATTCCCGCTTTTTCAGGGAACAGGGTTACAACAAAGTAACAGCAAAGTAACCCGAGACGCTCCCTTTCAAAAGCTACACTCGATGCTGCGTGAAAACGCTATGGGAACGAGAATACCCACGTGGCCGCAGTGCAAGTGTCTGGACCCCCAAGGTTGTTTAGCGTGTGCGCACAAATGCCAAGGAGGTCTCAGAGCTAGGTCTGGGAGGCTGACTCGAGGACTTGTGAGCCTGGAATAGTATGAACATCCAGAATATTCATTCATTCATCTTCTATACTGCTTTATCCTGTATTTAGGGTCGCGGGGACCTGGAGCCTATCCCAGGAGACTCAGGGCACGAGGCAGGGTACACCCTGGACAGCGTGCCAATCCATCGCAGAGCGCACACACACACACACACACACACACTCACACACACACTCATCCAGAATATAAATATAATATATATTATATAATATATATATAATATAATCTGACAAATGTGTGCGGAGAGGACCAACCTGCCGCATGACACACTTGCTGCAGGGGGACACCTCTTGCCAGTGCAATAGATGAGGCCCTGGTCAAATGAGCCCTGATTCCTAGAGGCGAAGTGAGACCACGCATCTCGTAGGCTAGGGCAATAGCATCTCTCACCCAATGTGATAACTCGTGGTGGCGGAACACTACAAGATACAATTAAAAAATTTATTGTTTGTGTACTAAATACAAGAAAGTCTGGCTCTTTGGAAGCGAAATATAAAGAAACGGTTGGATGGTCAGGACTTGTACACAATATTGTATATTAAATATTAAATGTCTCTACATTTACATTCATGGAAATTGATTGTTATTGTAAATAACCCTTTTTTCTGTATACTGCTTACAAATAAAAATTTTATTTGCCACATACACATCACATACATATGCATTTTTTTTTTCATACAATACCTTCCTTATTGGACCACCTATAATTGTTATGAGGGTTAGCTTCAATATGGCGCCCCTCGGTGTATTATACATATGGGAGCCCCAACGCAGGACTCGGAGTGGGCGTTGGGCCGTGGATTGTTTATTTCGCTAGGGACTGGTTGGTTCGCGTGAACACCACGCAGCGTTATGAAGGGAATGAAGGCCCGCTTATGTCGGCGCGGGCCACCGTACTTCTCGTACTTAAAAGGTAGGTAAATTATATTAGTGCTTTATGATTCACTTTTCTTTTCACCTTCTCTTTCTATCTCTATTTCTATCTTTCTATCTTTCTATTTCTTTTCTATCTTTCTATTTCTTTTCTATCTTTCTATTTCTTCTCTCTTCTATCTTTCTATTTCTTTTCTATCTTTCTATTTCTTCTCTTTTCTATCTTTCTATTTCTTTTCTATCTTTCTATTTCTTTTCTATCTTTCTATTTCTTTTCTATCTTTCTATTTCTTCTCTCTTCTATCTTTCTATTTCTTTCTCTCTCTTTCTTCTCTTTTCTATCTTTCTATTTCTTTTCTATCTTTCTATTTCATTTCTATCTTTCTATTTCTTTTCTATCTTTCTATTTCTTCTCTTTTCTATCTTTCTCTTTTCTTTTGTTCCCTATACCAGAGCCACGCTCTCGTACCTGGTGCTATCTAATGTTCGCACAGCGTGCGCTGGTTTCTGGGAACTTAAATATCCTACTGGCCAGGTGTAGCTCGTCTCTGTTGATTGCCAATGCTGCGGGGTTGCCTAGCAACCGCCCGTCGCATGTGTGGCCGTGTTACAGTACCCCCCCGTCTAGGGACGACCCCTGACGTTCCTGTGCCAGCCCTACGGCTAGCCCGGAATTCTCTAATAAGTTTGGGGTCTAGTATGTGCCGGGCTGGCACCCAAGAGCGCTCCTCGGGACCATACCCCTCCCAGTCCACTAGGTACTGTGTGGCACCCTGGACCTGTCTGGAATCCAGGATACGTCGAACTGTGAAGGCTGCGGACCCGTCAATCATACGCGGTGGAGGTGGAGGTGGAGGAGGTTTGGGGGCCAAGGTGCTGCAGAGTACTGGTTTTAATCGTGACACATGGAATGTAGGGTTGATCTTCATTGACCGGGGGAGAGCCAAGCGGTATGCCACAGGATTAATTCTTCTCATGATTTTAAACGGCCCAATGTACCGGGGGGCCAGCTTCCGTGACTCAAGTTTTAGTTGGAGGTCCTTGGTGGACAACCAGACCTGTTGCCCTATACGTAAGGAGGGTCCTGCCTGTCGCTTTCGATTTGCCGTGAGGGTTGCCCTGCGTCTGGACACTTGTAGGGTGGCTCGGGCCTTCCTCCAGGTCCGACGGCACCGCTGTACTAAGGTCCGTGCCGCGGGAACCCCTACCTCAGGTTCCTCCTCTGGGAACATGGGGGGGGGGTACCCAAATTGGCACTCAAAGGGTGACATGCCCAGGGAGGAGTGCCACAGGGTGTTATGGGCATACTCTACCCACATCAGGTGGTCCGACCAACATGACGGGTTGGAAGAGGTTACGCACCTGAGGGCACGCTCTAAGTCCTGATTCACCCTCTCTGTTTGCCCGTTTGACTCGGGGTGAAAGCCCGATGTCAAGCTGGCTGTGGCCCCAATAAGTTTACAGAACGCCCCCCAAAACCGGCTCGCAAACTGCGGGCCCCGGTCAGAGACCAGGTCGGTTGGGAGGCCATGTACCCGGGCCACCTGATGGAGGACCAACTGCGCTGTCTCCTTGGCCGATGGAAGTTTTGGCAAGGGAATACACTTACAGGCTTTGGAGAACCGATCTACGATCACCAGAATTACCGTGTTCCCCTTGGAGGGGGGCAGGCCCGTAACAAAATCCAAGGAGAGATGGGACCACAGACGCGACGGTATAGGTAAGGGACGCAGCAGTCCGGCAGGCCGTGTACGGGGTTCCTTGTTCTGTGCGCAGGTCGGACAGGCTGCCACATACGCCCGAACATCCTTCTCCATGCTAGGCCACCAAAGGCGCCGACGAAGAAACTCAAGTGTCCTAGTGGCGCCCGGGTGTGCCGTAAATGGGGACGTGTGACCCCATGCCAGAGCTTGGGCACGGGTGTTGGCAGGAACATATAGCTTTCCGGGGGGTCCTCCTCCCGGATCTGGTTCCTGTCGCTGTGCCTGCTTGATCCTTTGTTCAATGGCCCAGCGTACGGGGGCAAGGATGCGTGGTGCTGGGATGATGCTCTCGGTTCCTGGCTCTTCTACTGGAGGATCCCATTGGCGCGAGAGTGCGTCTGGCTTGAGATTCTTTGAGCCCGGACGGAACGAGAGCACATAGTCAAACCGGGAGAAGAAGAGGGACCATCTGGCCTGTCGAGGGTTTAAGCGTTTGGCCGACCGGATATATTCTAAGTTTTTGTGGTCGGTCCAGATTAGTATTTGCTGTTTGGCCCCCTCCAGCCAGTGTCTCCACTCTTCTAAAGCCAGTTTTATGGCAAGGAGCTCCCGATCTCCAATGCCATAATTTCTCTCCGCCGGGGTTAGGCGGTGTGAGAAGTAGGCGCAGGGATGTAGTTTCTGGTCCTCCCCGGAACGCTGGGAGAGAACAGCGCCCACCCCCACATCGGATGCGTCTACCTCCACTATGTACTGGGTCTCTGGGTCCGGCATCCGTAAGACTGGGACTGTGGTGAGCTTTGCTTTTATAGCCTGGAAGGCCCCTTGAGCCTCCTCTGTCCATTTAAATCGCCCTGGGTTCCTCTTTGTGAGGGTGCTAAGTGGGGCCGCCAGGGTGCTAAAGTTGCGGATGAAGCGTCTGAAAAAATTGGCGAACCCCAGGAAGCGCTGAACTGCCCGAAGCGAGGTAGGACGGGGCCACTGGGCCACAGCCCTTATCTTGGCCGGATCCATTTGAAGGTGGCCCCTGGATACCACAAACCCCAAGAAGGAGGTGGAGGTTGTGTGGAACTGTGACTTCTCCAGCTTAACATATAGATGGTTCTGCTGGAGAAGTTGCAGCACCCGGCGTACGTGGGTGATGTGCTCTGGCAGAGAGTCACTAAAAATTAAAATGTCATCCAAGTAGACAAAGGTGTAGAGGTTAAGCGTCTCCCGGAGCGCCTCGTTAATGAACCTCTGGAACACTGCTGGTGCATTAGTCAGGCCGAATGGCATTACCCGGTATTCATAGTGCCCTGACGGCGTAATAAACGCCGTTTTCCATTCGTCCCCTGCTCTGATGCGGATCAAGTTATACGCACTCCGTAAATCTAACTTGGTGAACCATTTCGCCCTTTGCAGACACTCAAAGGCAGAGTTCATCAGGGGCAGGGGATAGCGGTCCTTTAGGGTGATTGCGTTTACCCCCCGATAATCTATGCAGGGGCGGAGGCCCCCATCCTTCTTCTTTACGAAGAAGAACCCCGCCCCTGCGGGGGATGTGGACGGGCGAATGAATCCCAGGGACAATGCCTCCTGGATGTACTCCTCCATGGCCGAATGTTCAGGAGAAGACAAAGAGTAGAGCTTTCCCCTCGGTGGGGTCGAACCTGGAAGCAGGTTGATCGCGCAGTCAAAAGCTCGATGGGGAGGAAGCTTTTGGGCCCCCGACTTAGAGAATACTTCTGCCAGGTCCCAGTAATCTTTGGGAACTGCCGAGAGATCGACCTGATGGGATGGCTGCACATCTGGGGTTCTAATCCCTTTAAAGCAGCTCTGTGCGCAGCGGGTGCCCCACACTGAGACAGAGCAGGTTAGCCAATCAATACGGGGGTTGTGCTCTCGCAACCACGGAAACCCCAGTACCACCTGGAGCTCCGGTACGCGGGTAATTAGGAAGGTAATCCGCTCTGCATGTTGCCCAATACGTAGTATTAGTGGGTCAGTCTCATGTGTGATCGGCCCGGATTCGAATAACTGACCGTCCAGGGCCGCCACTGGAATGGGAGCGGAGAGGGGGTGGAACGGAATAGCCAATCTCCGCACCAGTTCTCCATCTATAAGGTTACCCGCTGCTCCCGAATCTACAAATGCTTTTAGGCGGGTGGTGGAGGCTCCCTCCCAGGTGATGGTGATAGAGAGGAAGAGCCCTGATCGCTGAGGGTCTGGCCTTTGGGTCACTGTCGGTCCCCCATCCGAGAGTGACCCCCCCTTTTGGCTTATTCAGCGGACAGCGCCCCTGGTGGTGACCGGGCCTGCCACAACGGAAGCAACCCGAACGAAGCCGAGGAGTCCCTGGGATCTCTGCGGCCCCTAACTGCATGGGCTCTCCCAGGTCTACCTCCCGTTCTAACTCTCGCTGGGGAGAGATCGGCTCTACCCTGTAATTCCCTGCGCGTTCCGCCCTCCGCTCACGGAGGCGGTTATCTATTTTTATGGCCATACTGTAAAGGGCTTCTAAATTCTCGGGTGGTTCGCGTACTGCCAGCTCATCTTTGAGCTTCTCCGAAAGGCCTTGAATGTACGCGTGCTTCAGAGCTTCAGCGTTCCAGCCTGAATTAGCAGCTCGTGTCCGAAATTCGATGGTATTATCCGCCACTGACCGGCCCCCTTGCCGAATGTGAAGGAGAGGCGAGACTACACCGCTAGACAGATGTGGATGGTGAAAGGTGGCCTTGAGTACCTCTATGAAATCATTTGCTGTAGTGTGTGCTGCTAGGAGGTTTTGCCACACTGCGGTAGCCCACTCCAGGGCCCTTCCCGTCAATAGTGATATCATAAATGCTATCTTGGCTCTCTCAGTGGGAAATTGGGATGGTTGCATCTCAAATACTAAAGAGCACTGGAGTAGGAAGGCACTGCATCTCTCAGGTTCCCCAGCATAAGGCTGGGGAGTAGGTAATCTCGTTTCGGCCACCAGGGGGGGTGCTTGTGCTACGGTAGCGGCAGCGGGAGCCGACCCCGGAAGTGATTCCGAGGTCAACGGCAATCCGGAAGTGCCCTGCGCCCCGAGTCGCCCCTGAATCTCGTCTAAGCGCTGCGAAATGCCCTTTAGCTCTGAAAATAATTCGGTCAGCGCGTTTTCATGTTTGCCGATCATTCCCGCCTGACCGGTCACTATTTCGCGTACCCGCTCCAAATCCGCGGGCTCCTGGTGTGGTGCGAACATTCTGTTATGAGGGTTAGCTTCAATATGGCGCCCCTCGGTGTATTATACATATGGGAGCCCCAACGCAGGACTCGGAGTGGGCGTTGGGCCGTGGATTGTTTATTTCGCTAGGGACTGGTTGGTTCGCGTGAACACCACGCAGCGTTATGAAGGGAATGAAGGCCCGCTTATGTCGACGCGGGCCACCGTACTTCTCGTACTTAAAAGGTAGGTAAATTATATTAGTGCTTTATGATTCACTTTTCTTTTCACCTTCTCTTTCTATCTCTATTTCTATCTTTCTATCTTTCTATTTCTTTTCTATCTTTCTATTTCTTTTCTATCTTTCTATTTCTTTTCTATCTTTCTATTTCTTCTCTCTTCTATCTTTCTATTTCTTCTCTATCTTTCTATTTCTTCTCTTTTCTATCTTTCTATTTCTTTTCTATCTTTCTATTTCTTCTCTCTTCTATCTTTCTATTTCTTTCTCTCTCTTTCTTCTCTTTTCTATCTTTCTATTTCTTTTCTATCTTTCTATTTCATTTCTATCTTTCTATTTCATTTCTATCTTTCTATTTCTTTTCTATCTTTCTATTTCTTCTCTTTTCTATCTTTCTCTTTTCTTTTGTTCCCTATACCAGAGCCACGCTCTCGTACCTGGTGCTATCTAATGTTCGCACAGCGTGCGCTGGTTTCTGGGAACTTAAATATCCTACTGGCCAGGTGTAGCTCGTCTCTGTTGATTGCCAATGCTGCGGGGTTGCCTAGCAACCGCCCGTCGCATGTGTGGCCGTGTTACAATAATCATTGGCACTCAATGTATTTATCACCCTCACTGTACACTGTTTATATATGCAAATTATACTGCACTGCAAAAATGCCCTTCTGGTTAGAGGCTAACTGTATTTTGTTGTATCTACAACATTCTACATTTGCAGTGACAATAAAGTAGAATTTAATCTAAACTAATCCATTTTGATAACCTTATCCAGAGTTATCCAACTGACATTTTATCTCATTATACATCTGAGCAGGGTTAATGGCCTTGCTCAAGGTCCCCATCAGTAGAATATCTCTCAGAACCTACTGTACATCACTCAATAAATTTTGGAAACCCAAGAATATAATACTTGAACATTATAATAAAATTATTATATAATTACACTATATAAATGTAATTAAAATATTCATACAGATAATCTTAAACTGCTCTTAATGGGGAATCTGGATATACAATTTAAAAAAAGTCAGTTCATGTTGTGATTTTGCTAAATATGCACAGTAAATTATTTATAGGAATGTAAAACCAATGTGGCCTTGCTTGTTAATATGTCTGTATAGTACAGTGGTTCTCAAAGTGTGGGGCGCGCCCCACTAGTGGGGAATACAGACATGACAGGTGGGGCGCAATGAACGGGAGGAAAAACAGGAAAGTACCTATTCTAATTCATGCTTTTCTTTATTGATGAAGAGCGTACGCTCAAAACTAAACAATCACACACAAATAAATGGATCATTAATACAAGTACACTTAAAATAATATTAGTTGGGGGCCGGGAGAAAAAGTGGAACCATAGTGGAACAATAACGGTTTAACGTCGGTCCAACTTGAGCAGCGCTGCTCGAATCACAAACCTGCGCGAGCCACTGGGCAACGCTGCGCGACTCTGACAGAAATAAACCGCGCCGACAATTAAAATACATTTTACCCCGCTGGGATGCGCACGTACAATCCAGGCATGGCAAGGCGGAAACAATATTATACAGTCCTGACATTTTAAATGAATTGTTTTTAAATAAAACACAGTGGGTCACGCAGGTTTGTGATTCGAGCGGCGCTGCGCGATCCACCGGGCTGCGCAAATAAACCCGATCATCACTGTGCTATCCAGATAGTCGCACTGCGCTGTATTTGCGCAGATATTTGGTTCAATCGGGTGCCGCGGTTTCGTCCCACTTTTGATGTGTTTGGCTTCACATACACTTCGACAATGGAAGAAGATGGTGCAGCAGCAGTGAGTTTACTTACATGTGACAAAACCAACAACGAGGAGATTGTAAAGAAAAAAGCTGCATCGTCTGTGGTGTGGAATTGGTTTGGGTATAAGAAAAGTGATACAAATGAGATGAACGTGATTTGGAAGGTACACAAGTGCACTGTTTTAACAAGTGGTGGAAACACGTCAAACCTTTTCTATCATCTGAAATCCAAACATCCAAATGAATATGGCCAAAGTAAAAAAAAAATGCTGCAAACCTCAGCAATTCACAGTTTAAATAAAATTACATTATGTAAAACAGTTTCTTTGTGTTTGAATTTTTATTTATGCATTTTCACATACAAATTGCTATATTGTGATCTAGCAATTGTGATCGTTATCGAGGTAGAAAATAGCTTCTACCGTGATGGAAGATTTTTGTTATATCGCCCACCCCTAATGAAGCCTATGTTGAGCTTGGATTCATGGTGGGGATGGTGGGGGCAGAAGAGAGACCCGTGTATGCTTTGTGTCTTAAACTGCTGGCAGCAGACCGCATGAGACCCAACAAATTAGGAAGACACTTAGAGACAACACACTCCAGTCACGTTAATAAACCACTGGACGTCTTTGAAAGAAAGCTGGCAGAATACAGACAGCAGGAGAATCGCATGGTAAAATCTGAATCAGTGGACAGCAAAGCACAAATGGCTTCATTCAAAGTTGCATACAGAATTGGCCAGTGCAAAAAAACTGATATGTGACAACGTAAGCCTTGTAACAATTGCACGTGGATTTTATCTTTTTTTAACTTGGTGTTGTTTGATCTTATTGTTTAGGAATTGATATTTCAATAAACAGTAAACTTGGCCGATTTCGTTATTATTTTGTTGACAAGTGGGGCTTGAAAATTCGCTCACCCCCTTAAGTGGGGAATGACAGAAAAAGTTTGAGAACCACTGGTATAGTAGAAGGGGAGGGTTGCTGTTCCCCAAGATCACATTCTATAGGTTATAGATATTCTCTACTATAAAGCACATTATTGCCCATTAAAGCAATTATTTCTAAAAGACTCCATATCTAATTTAACAAAAATTATTAAAAGCATGGACAATGAAGAGCATGGTTTGGTAAACATGGTAGACTATTTTCTGTTTCTCTCTTTCCTGGGTTGATTAGCTGAAATTTGAAGGGTATACCTTATTAAAATGTATTATTATTGTAATGAAAAATTTTGTGTGATTTTTTTTATTGATTGAATTATGGTGAGAACTTGATTGCACAATTAATAATGATATAATTTTTCAAAAATTATAGTTACACACGGAATTAATCAACATACATCACATATAATCACATATAGTTAACAACTACTCTGTAGAAACATTTACTATATACAGTATATATCTAAAATGAAATTTGATCCTGGTTTTTACAAGAAATCAGTCTTTTGATACTATTCAAAATTTCCTGCAGTTTTAATCCATACATTATGGGATTGAATAGAGGAGGAATAAGTAAATGTTCAACTGACAGGATCATGGCAATAATGTGGGGAATTTGACGAGAGTCTATTCTGGAATTTATAATTTCAAAAGAAATGTTGACAGAAAAAATTATGAAAATCAAAAGATGCGGTAAACAGGTCTGTAGAGCTTTTCTTCTGAAATCTTTAGAGTTCTTTAAACACACAGAGAGTATCCGAATATATGAGTAGAATATGAAGATCACTGGAGGAAATACAGTAATGCTGAAAATAAAAAGTCCATAAACATTACTAAGCGATGTTTCTGTACAGCTTAATTTTACAATTGAATAATTATCACAATATATTCGATTTAATTTAAGTTTACACAGCTGAATTCGGGATGTTAGTAGAATTATTATACCAATTGTACAACAGGGCAAAATCCATGACAAAAATATGAGTTTTTTGACAACATGCAAGTTTATAATCATTGCATAATGCAGTGGTTTGCAGATGGAAACAAATCTGTCATAGGCCATAGCTGATAACAGCACAAACTCTGATGAAGCATATGTGGGCATGCAAAATGCCTGAAATATACAAGCTCCATATGAAACTATTTGTTTCTCAGACAATAAGTCAAAGAGCAGTTTAGGATAAAGTGCAGTTGTTCCCAAGAGAGCATTACAAAGCAAAGCAGCAATGAAAATGTACATGGGTTCATGTAAGTTTTTGTTTCTGTATATGACAGAAATTATAATAGTATTAAAGCAAATAATCATTATATAAACTATAAGGGTAAATATAAAATACAAGTATCTGTAATGCTCTAAATCCACATGTCCCTCTAGAGTGAAATACGTAACACTGGTAAAATTATCCATTAATATCTGAAAAATTATTCCAAATTATATTATGGCGGTCATTCTTAATGTAGTCATTGGAGGCATGGTGAGAAAATCATCACATTTATACTCTTACAGTGACTCACATATTCCTCTGTGACAGTCTCTAGCTTAAGTCTCACTCTTTTTCCTTGAAATTACTGCCAAAGATGCTCTAGATATACGTATACCTGTGAATTGTGCACGTTTTAAAAACTGAATAATAAATGGATTAGTGTCATGTTGGAGGCAAATTTTAAATACATCAAGTCAAGGCTTTTTATTGTAATTTCAACTAACCAGTTCAGTAAACAGTGAAATGAAACATCGTCCCTCCTGGACCATGGTGCTACATACAAACAACATAATTTAACATATTAACAAAACTAAGACACCCAATTAGCTGACTAGATGAGACCAAACAGATTAATACTATAAATTTACAAAAAAAATAAGTACCTTACAAAAAGACTGTAAGAGCAATATTTTACTTTGTGAATTTGTTGTAAGCGGTATAGAAAATGAATGAATGATGAATGAATGAATGAATTTGTTGTTGTGTTTATTTTATTTTATTGTATTTTGTTGTTGTGCACTAAGCACCAAGTTATTAGTTAGTCTATTAGTTAAGCATTAAGCATTAAATCTATTAGTTAAGCATTCATGTATGACAAGCGTAGGTTGGTCTGTGATGTCATTCCACTGTTACACGTAGTTGCATGACTATGTAACTGTAAAAAGTCAGTTTAGATACGGAAGTTAGGGAGAACAAGTTTTTGACCGTAAGCCAACTTAAACCAACGTAAGCTACAGGTACAGCAAATAGGTTGTTGTAAAAGTAAGAAACCGTAAGCTAAAAGATACAGCAAATTGGTTGTTGTAACCGCAGTGGATTTACTGGATTTACTCAAGACAACTGTACGAAGTGTTGAATCTTTGATGCTGAAAATAAAACAACAGACAAAGATACCAATGGACTTCCGTGTTGTGAGTAACCAAATATGATAAAAAGATACGCGTCAAAACCTGTGGAATAACATGCCCGTACAAAGACAACGTACATGTGCAAATGTTCTAACAAGTATGACAACACGACAAACAATTTAACAATACAGTACTGTGATAATGGAGTAATGAGTTGATGTAGTGAGATGAGAACAGTAAACATTTTTTGTTATTACGCGTCAAAACCTGTGGAATAACATGCCTGTACATGTAAAGTCAAAAACTTTCTCCGTCGTTCAAGCGAAGATAAGTAACAATTGAATTTGAAACCGAAAGAGGATTAGCCCAGCTTTGAAATTCACTATGTAAGACAACGAGGACAACGCTGCTACTACCGAGTCTGAGCGTGAGGTGGCGCTCATCGACAAAGATTCGAAAGAGAAGCATCAAGAAATGATGGAAGCTAGAGAAGAAAAGTGGAGTCAATTGACTGCATTATTCAATGAAATAGAGTTGCTTATGCACAATATCTATAATTTGTATAATATTGAAACTAAGTACTATAGGGACTACAAAGGGCTGCTAAAGGACTTTACTCAAAGCAATAGACATTGCGCTTAAATGAAGACGAACGCGAACAGGACCTGCAAAACTGGTACAAGTCTAAATCACTGTGCCCCACAGAACTAGTCATGGATCGTGAAAACTAAGAGCCTCCTCACGACGCCTCACACGTACAACGATAGAGTTTCGTCAGATGACAGCGTGTCAATGGCGGTGTTTAAGACGCTCACCTCTAACAGGCACAGAAGTGTAGCGATGGAAGCATCCAAAAGGTCCTCAACATCTACAGCATCCTCAGCTTGGCTAAAAAGGGCAGAAGTTAAAAGAGCAGTCTTGTTGGCCGAAGCAGCACCCTTAGGCCAACGGCAGGCATTAGAAATGGAGGAAGCACAATTAAAGGCTAACAAAGCACAACTAAAGGCTAAAAAAGAAAGGCTGAGATTCGAAACGGAGCTCGCAATGGCAATGGCCAATGCTGAAATAAAAGTGTATCAGGATTGCAAAAAACGACAACATCCTGCACGACCGAATCGAGTGGCGAACACGCTTTACGAGAGCAGTGCGTCAACAGAATACCTCGGACTGCCGTTACGTCATGAGGCAGCTCATCCAAGTGTTTAAGTAAGTTTAAGACCAAAATTGAAAAGTACTTTAAATGAATGGTCTACCCAAGACAATGAATACTCACCCTATGACATTGATACAGTAGAGTTTCAGAGTATGATGCAACAGCAGGCAGATATTACAGCAATGCTTGCGATGAGCCAAAGGCAACCTTCCTTACCCCAGCGCGATGTTCCTGTCATGTCTGTAGTGCAAAGGCAAGGGAACGCTGATGCAGGGTGAAGAACACAGCTATATTTATCGTTCAGTCTTTAGGAAGAAAACGTCTCGGGTTACATTTCTGTAACCCTGTGGCATTGCGACGCAGCATTTCGTTCCCGCCTTTCAGGGAACAGGGTTACAGAAATGTAACCCGAGACGTTCCCTAGCAAGGCTACACTCGATGCTGCGTGAAAACGCTATGGGAACGAGAATACCAACGCCGCCGCACTACAGGTGTCTGGACCCCAAGGTTGTGTAGCGTGTGCACACAAAGCCAAGAAGGTCTCAGAGCTATGCCTGGGCAGCTAACTCGGGGGCAGTGAGCCCGGAGTAGCATGAACATCCAGATTTATAAATGTAAGAAATGTGTGCAGGGAGGAACCAACCCTTCGCGCCACACAATTACTGCAGGGGATACCTCCTGCTGGTGAGACTGGGACGATCACCCTGGTTGGGTGAGCCCTGCTTCCCAGAGGCGAAGTGAACCCACGCGCCTCATAGGAGAGGGCAATATGCATCTCTCACCCAGTATAGTGGCGCTCTGACTTACGCCACTAGCTGATGCGGTGGACGTGAATCTGAAGAGCACATACTGGATAGTAAGTGAAGTTTCTCCTGCTCCGAAGCTGTAAAAGGCGAGGGAAGAAGGCTTCAAACAATGCAGCTAAGAAAATCCTGAGGGTACTAGGGCACAAGCCCAAGGATAAGCTTTTGTTGCAGAAGCTCCAGCACTGAAACATTTTGGCAGTGGACTGGGTCTACCTGCTTGGCACACACTTGTTGCAGGGGAATACCTCTTGCTAATCCAATAGCTGAGGCGATCCCCTGGTTGAATGAGCCCTGATTCCTAGAGGCGAAGTGAGCCCACGCGCCTCATAGGAGAGGGCAATAGCATCTCTCATCCAGAGCATGAAGAAGTTGCTCTGACCTACGCCACTAGCTGATGCGGTGGACGTAGATCTGAAGAGCACAAGCTGGACACAGCAAGTGAAGTCTCTCCTGCTCCGAAGCTGTAAGCGCGGAGGACAGAAGGCTTCAAAAGCAATAGGGTGCCTGTTGGGTTTATATATATTTTTTTGTTAGCTTTTGGAAGATAGTTGAGTGTGAGCTAGACCAATGGAAGGACCTGATACTGGTAAGCTTCGCCCCCGAAAGCGAACCTCAGGATCTCCCTGTGTTGTGGCAATGTTTCTGTATGAAAGTAAGCGTCCTTAAATCGATTGTCAGAAACAATCGCTTGGTAGGGTTGAGAGCAATCACCTTTACAGTCAAGAACTGAACTGTATTCCTTGATTTTCAGGTAGCAGGAGAGCCCGCAGAATCTGAAATATTGGACGCAGCCCCCGTTCCTCTTGGGAACCAAGAATACCGACTGTAGTAGCCTGACTCACTGTCTGGTGGGGGAACATGTTCCATGGCCCCCTTCCCCAGCAGCCTGTCAGCAGATGCGCACTTTCTGGTTTCATGGAAGTGGAGGCCACGCCATTGAAAACACAGAAGGTGAAGTGAGAACTGAATCCTGTAGTTCCTCTCTCCAGTGCTTAGTACCCAAGGAGATATACTTGGCAGTAGCTTCCACGCTGACAGTTTCTCATAAAAGTGCAAAAGTTTCGGCAGCTTGGTTAAACGGGGTGGGGGGGGGGGGATGTTAGATGTTCGGCATCCTGAAGCATGGCAGGAAAAACCGAAGAACTAACAGCCTATTGGAGACTGGTGTTGTCCGAACACCAGTGGTGGCGGAGCAAAACACCGACCTCCTGGGGGTGCCAGGGAGAACACTAATTCGTTAAAAAGGAATTCTGGGTGCCTTTCCCTATTGGGGGGGCCACCCCCATTTATTTTATTTTATACACATATATGTATATATATATATATATATATATATATATATATATATATATATATATATTTTAAATCAGTCTGACCTCCTGTGTGCAGTGGAGCACCAAGCTGACCCACTGCCTGAAAAGCTTTTCCCTCTTGGGCAGATAAAAGCCCAAGCTAGAAATGAAGTATAAGCTTACCCGGGAGGATGATGTCCCAGGAGAGAGATAGCCTGTGAAGCGTCTCTGCTATCTGGGCGTCATCATACAATCCCGCGTTTCCATATCGACTATATTTAAATAAACAAATAAGTCGATGGCATGAAAAACACAGCATGAATACAGCCTACTCCATGAAAGGGTTAACTCATATGAAGAGAGCTGAGAGGGGGGTGGGGGGGGAGAGAGCGTCATTGAGGCTCCGCCACCCGACAGAAGCTGCCGTCTACTGCTTGTTTTAGTGCTTAAGGCTATTTTCATCTCCGGTAAACAAGAGAGGAATCCTCGTGATGACAATGCGGAAGAAAGGAGTTTCCTTACCTCCGTCTGCCGCAGCTCTGTCAGATGCACGAGTTTTAAGCCAGGAATGCGCGGCGGCTCGCAGCTTCTCACGGAATGCGCGGCGCGTGCAGCACTAGTCGAAGCAGTGTAGAGATCGCACTCCGATATGGATTATCACACACGGAGGGATTTAAACTCGTCAAATCGGTGAGTTAAACACCTTCTTATTTTGCTGGTTTATCACAAGCACGCTTCACAACTAGGCTCTGAAGACAAATGATCTGAGGTCGTTGCCGGCTCACCTGTTTTTATAACCTCCACCTACATCTAATCAGATGACGTCACCTGTCGAGGTTATATATAGCCAAAAACTTTGGCGTGTTTTCACAGCATGCTTCAACGACCGGCAACGCGACAAACTGGTTCCCATAGCGTTTTCACGCAGCATCGAGTGTAGCCTTGCTAGGGAACAGGAAAAGTCACAACACTCCAGTCATTCTACCAGGCGAGGTCTACAGGCGGGTTCACCAGAAACAGGAAACTATGAATAAGGTTCTGCTTGAAACAAACATACAGTGGGTGCACAGGCAGTATGCGACTTCTACCGTCGCAGCGTATGGCGTCAGCATTTGCGTTTGGGCGTTTGCTGGCTTTTACCACTGAGTGGCGCTATATAACTATAGACTGACGCCTCAGGCATCAGCTCATTCTCTCCAGGCTTAATGAGGCGCAGGTCGTCCACAGCTGCACGTCGTTGCAGATAAAATAAAGTGAAACATTGTAAATAAACGAATTCATAATCACAGTAGTAACATTACAGTACAAACTTATAATTAAAATTAAATTCAGTTTTTTAGGATCGAATTTAAGCAACGTAAACGTTGTAAACTGTGTAATTATAGTAGAAAGGCTACACGTGTAGGGTCTTGTGTCATCTTAGAGCTTTCATAAGACTCATAAGACTTTACTTTTATTTAGGTGCACACACAATGACGAAAAAACTTTATGATTTTGTTAAATAAATAAAGTAAACGGGGTTCTGTATTGATTTTGGTGCGTCAGAAAATGAACCCAAACTCCGTGTATACTCGCCTCACAGACGTGAAAAATATATACTTATAGAAAGAGAAATATCTGCTTTAATATAAACTAATGAAAAAAAAATATTAGATTATGTCATTCGTATGAGAAGTGAATTATAGGCGCGCTCACTGACGACGAGATGACATGATCAGCACAGCCGTAACCAAAGGAATCACTACCTTATCAATGAATTATTAAAATGGTCAGAGTGAATTTCCCCCGCTGTTTTAACAAATATTTGAAGTAGATAACAGTAGCCCACATTTATAAAAGCATTTTTATTTATATAAAACTATAAATAAAAATAATAATAATAATCCGGCATTTATTATTAGGTGTGCCCGCTGCCAAAGTTCTTCAGTAACAAACCTATAAAACATGTACATCTGTATGAATAAATTGTTTAAATGTGATCAGTGATTTATGTAAATGACTCAGTTTAGATGTAAGTAAATGCTAGGGACTGACATCGGCGTGCGTTTCTCCCAGCGCCGCATAGCGCTTATTTAACACCATTAATATGTGTTTGCTGAAAGAGATATCTAATCTCTCATATCGGCGCGCGCGTTCATCTGACTTTAGATCAAAACTCGGCAAAGACTCTAATTTTATTTAGGTGCACTCACAATGACGAAAAAACTTTATGATTTTGTTAAATAAATAAAGTAAACGGGGTTCTGTATTGATTTTGGTGAACTTGAGCGCGTCAGAAAATGAACCAAACTCCGTGTATACTCGCCTCACAGACGTGAAAAATATATACTTATAGAAAGAGAAATATCTGCTTTAATATAATCTAATGAAAAAAAAATATTAGATTATGTAATTCGTATGAGAAGTGAATTATAGGCGCGCTCACTGACGACGAGATGACATGATCAGCACAGCCGTAACCAAAGGAATCACTACCTTATCAATGAATTATTAAAATGGTCAGAGTGAATTTCCCCCGCTGTTTTAACAAATATTTGAAGTAGATAACAGTAGCCCACATTTATAAAAGCATTTTTATTTATATAAAACTATAAATAAAATAATAATAATAATCCGGCATTTATTATTAGATGTGCCCGCTGCCAAAGTTCTTCAGTAACAAACCTACACTCTAAAAAATGCTGGGTTGTTTTTTCTACCCAAACGCTGCGTTGCCGCTGTTGGGTCATTTTTCTGGGTTATTTTCAGAGAGTTGGGTAGTTTTTGTGTAACCCAGCTGCTGGGTTAAAGTTTGACTGGCCCCTCCCCCAAAGTTCACCGGTGGATTCAGCGGCTGTCACTCAGCTTTGTGTCTCTTGAGCTCTCACACCGCTGATGACGGTTCATCCTCCTCGGACATTTAAGGGAAAATGGCGTTAAATACAAGGTCTGTATACACATGTTCACTCACCTAGTTCACATATGACTGAAAAATTATTACTATATGTAACATTTATTACTGTTACCGTGTTAAGGTTACACACAAACTTTCCGGCTGGTCTGAGGTACTGGATGATAATTTAGCTGAGAATAGCTGCTAGCCACCCCACCTGTGTATGAAAGAAACGGCTAAGATGTCTGAGCTTTTTAGCTTTCTCTGTAGAATGTTTGCAGGGATATGAAGATGGTGAAGTGATGAATGAATGCTAAACTGTTAACTGTAGCAGGCATGTTAAATGACGCAGGCATTTAGTTAGTTTGCTAGCGTTAGCAACCACTTTAGAACTTTATTAATCTCACTGCTTGAGACAATAAAATGCTGGTGTGTTACAAAACACTGACCCTCTCACAAATATACAGACCTGCTAACCCTCCCGTTTTTCACCAGCTAGTAATTTACTCTGCGGTCAAATTTCTCCTGCGTTTCTCCCGAGTTATAGGAATATTTTACACCTTTCCCCCTTTGGCAAGTATGCAAATGTATCACCAGTAATAGCATGTAAGCTAACCAGGTAGCTCTCTTTAACCAAAGTTAAATTAACTATCAGTCAGCGCGCCAACTACAGGAAAAAGTACCACAGCGGTACAGATATACTAGATGGAAGTGGTAATATTTTGGTGATTGTAATGTACCAGTATGACACCAGCTATGACATTTTTTCGGTAATTAGCTTAAAATCAATGCAGACTACAATATCAACTAGTCTGACATAAAGAGCTGTATCCTAAAAGCCATGCTTATTCTGCTGTTTTATTTTTGTTATTTTCATGTTTTTGTTTTAGGTTACCTATACCCTATCTTAATGGGCAGCTTTGTAATTTTTTTAGTATCAATCCAATTTCACACTAAATTAATAGTCTTATTCAGTTTAATCTTTGCTATTCAGCAAAATTGTAACTTTTTCATTTCTTTCTTTCTAAGGTTGGAACCAACATTGTGGCTGAAGTGTCAAGGCCGTACCCCTACATCCTGATGTTGGGAGATAATGACCAGCGCTGCTCTCAGTAATGTTGTAATGTTGCTATGAAATAGCGAGGCCTACCTGAAAAGTCATAGACAGTGTTTGTATGTTAAAATGAGACCAGGGCTGGATACTGTAGTTTTGTTCTGCAGAAAAGATATCTTAAGTCTCAGAGAGATCCTGCTCTGTAGAAGCTGCCTCAGTCTATTTGTGCAATTACTCCATTCTGCCCTTATCAGTAATAGTATAGTAATGATGTCACTGTTGATTATCTGTTCTTGTGCTTTTGAAAAATAAATGTTTTTTCTAAGAACCTGTAATAGGATGTTGTTTATTGCATATATGTATGTTTTTTTGTAATAGACCAGTATATCAAAATAATTTAATTGTTTAATAGACATGGGTGTTTTTTTTTGTTTTGTTTTGTTTTTTTACAGATTCACTGTAAAACATGAAAATAATAATAACAACCTATTTGTGAGGTAGAATTAACCCAACATTCCAGTTAAATGAACCAACAAACCCCAAACATATGGGTAGAACATTTGACCAATTTATGTGGTAGAATTAACCCAGCATTATAGTTAAATATGACGTAGCATTTAGGGGGTATAAAACATGTACATCTGTATGAATAAATTGTTTAAATGTGATCAGTGATTTATGTAAATGACTCAGTTTAATTACTTTAATGGTGGACATAAACAGCAAAAATAATAATATTACTCTTTTGATTATTATTATCATGTTCTTTTGCTGTTTGAGCGTCTATGGATTCCAAAATTGATATTTTATCAATATAATATGATATGATATAAGATCCAAGATCCTCCCCAGTTTGCTGAAACCATGAACAGTGGTGATTTTAGTTTCTCCGAGTGTATACTGTAGGTGAGAACAGCTATTCACACTTGGGGGGGGGGTGTATTATTTGCATTTGTATGTGTCTGACTTTGCAAAGCACATCTGTAAAACCTGTTTAAATGTAAATGCTCCTCGCTGCGCTGTTTGGGGGAGGGGCACGCTAATGACGATTTGGTCAGCTGTGTGAACGCAAAAATATGTTAGTTTTATCATGACTGAAATACAGATACAGAAAGCAAAATGTCTGCTTTTATATAAATTAATGGGGGGGAAATCAGGTTATGTAATTTGTATAAAACGTGGATTACTACAGCGCATCCACTCACAGCCGAAACCAAATACATCAACGTATGTTGAATAACGTATGTTATTACTAAAATGGTCAGTCAGTTTCCCTGCTGTTTACTTATCCCCACCCCCGTTAAAAAGGCGCACTGTATTCAGAGGCTCTGCCTATTCAGTAAAGAAAAACACTATTGTTATTATTTCAATTCATACTGTACAGCTGTGAGAATTGGGGCGGGGATATTATGCCAATATTAAATATTATATACGATATTAAATTGCAACCCCTGGTCAACAGAATTCTGTGAAGGAAGGAAACAGACAGAGTCAGAGATTGGTACCCTTCAGAGTGAGTTGGGAGTTTGCAAGGCAGAGAAGGATGCTCTTCGGAGTGAGTTGCGAGTTTGATGAGACGGCATAAATATGTAATACAGCAAATTAAATATTTTGGTTTATATTTTGGTTTATATTATATGGTTAATGTATTTTGGTTTATATTGCAAACGAATAACGAATCAAGAGCCTGTGATTATATTGCATAAATATTATTTTGTACAGACAAATATCTGAATTTTTATTTTTTATTTTATTTATTTTTTTTAATTTTTTTTAAACAAATCTCTCAAAAATAGTAAGATGTATTTTGGTTTTATACTGCAAACGAAAAACGAATCCAGAGCCTGTAATTATATTGCATAACTATTATTTTGCACAAATACTGTAAATCTCTGAATAAAACAATGATATTTTATTCACAAATGTAAGATTGATGTCTTGATGTCTTAAACTCTAACAACTGTAAGTATTGTCGAAATAATTTTTTTAAAAGCCCTAGTGCTGTTGTTTGCGCTGTTTTCTTTAATAATAACACGGGTCCTGAATTAGCGGACATCGGTGGCTCAAGAATCGATTTTTCACTCCTTTTGCATGACAGGGTTAAGAAAGACAGCACTTTCTATACAAATTAAACATTGCACTAAATTATTTTAATAGCGTTTATTTCGACATGGGTTAACTTAACAATAACATGCCATAACAGACAAATATATAAATTAATATAAAATTAATATAAATTAATTAATTAATATCGCTAATATTTTCATGTAACATGTGGCCGTGAAACGAACCGGGTTTACAATCATAGTTGATGGACAAACAGCTGATAACACTCTTCACCAGCTTCAGAAACAATGTGAAGTGTCAGTTGTTGGGGTTGTATAGCACACTTATGGAATGAATACGATGAGATGACAGAGTGGAGGTTTAATACCTCTATCTCACACGCGGGGCCGTAAGTGCGGTTCATTATGATTCGGCGCGAGTTTTGATGCTGTTATTACGTTTCCATCTTACCACGCAAAAAAAAATAAACATGTTTAACATGTGGAAGCTCGCGGACCTTGCAGATCTTCGCGGACCGTCGGGCGGCCACTCGAGGCGGATCACGATGCCTAATACCCCTCTCTCACCTGTGTGGCCGGACTCATCTCCGTGAGCTGCCGCGATTGCCCACGACGTTCCTTTAATGTTCCGCGAAAAACTAAACGTATAATTTTTCACGCGGAAAGATGGAAACGTAATCACAGCGCAAAAACTCGGGGTGAATCATGATCAAGCCTACGGCCACAGCGCGAGCCCGTGCAGGTGAGATAGGGGTATAACACACCGCATCTCACAGCGAGCCAAACCGCATAAGTGAATACTGTAGGGGTATTAAACATTACAATCACCCAGAAACATGAATGGATGCGGGGTTTGAAACTCCCATGGTTATTTTCTCATTTAACTAAATCAAATTTCCTAAAAATAAAACGTGTCAAAAGAAAAACCCATAAAGTCATGGATAATGGCTAATGATCAATGAAACATATTTTAAACAAAAAGCAGAGAGCAGCTGGACATCGGGACGTAGAGAGTACAGTAAGTACGACGCGTTGGTCTGGCACGCGCAGGTCTGAGCAGCTCAAGAAGCTCCATAATCTGTTGCCTTGGAAGGCAAAACTTTTATTTAAATATATTTATTAATAACGACCACGGGGAAAATATGAAAAGGGCTGAAGTTTTGTCCAAAGGAAAAATGTACATGACCCACACGGCTCCACGGACCGCGCCGTCTTCAGTTTAACACAACCCCACGCTATATCTCTGCCTAATTGTTCGCCACCTGTTTAATATTAATAGTGATTGGCAATTTTAATGCATTAGTCACATTATGAAATAGGCTAATTAAAAGTCACTCTATTAGTTCTGATATCAAATAAAATTAAATTCTTAAACAGGTCTAATGTAATGAGAGGCCCCGATTATACTGCATACATCTTTTTTATTGATTTATTTTTTTATTATCTATTCTAGAAGTTTGCTCTATTTGTTTTAGTTATTTCTATATTTAAATCTTGATGTCTTAAACTCTAACAACTGTAAGTATTGTCGAAAAAAATTTTTTTTAAGCCCTAGTGCTGTTGTTTGCGCTGTTTTCTTTAATAATAACACTAAACAGATAAAAACAGAGAGTCTGTCTAAACAAAATAAAACCAATGTTTTCTAACTCATATTTTTTTTAATATACAGTAAACATACAGTAAAACATCATTCATCATTAAAACATCACACAACTGAATCGCAGAAAAAAATCAGCAAAAATATTATTTAGTACAAGGCAATCTTTGGATCCTTGATGAGACGGCATAAATATTTAATACAGCAAATTAAATATTTTGGTTTATATTTTGGTTTATATTATATGGTTAATGTATTTTGGTTTATATTGCAAACGAATAACGAATCAAGAGCCCGTGATTATATTGCATAAATATTATTTTGTACAGACAAATATCTGAAAAAAAAAAATTTTTTTTTACGACGAATCTCTCAAAAATAGTAAGATGTATTTTGGTTTTATACTGCAAACGAAAAACGAATCCAGAGCCTGTAATTATATTGCATAACTATTATTTTGCACAAATACTGTAAATCTCTGAATAAAACAATGATATTTTATTCACAAATGTAAGACAATATTTGCTCGCACTTCGTCTGGCACTGAACCAAAATATAATGTAATGAGAGGCCCCGATTATACTGCATACATCTTTTTTATTGATTTATTTTTTTATTATCTATTCTGGAAGTTTGCTCTATTTGTTTTAGTTATTTCTATATTTAAATCTTGATGTCTTAAACTCTAACAACTGTAAGTATTGTCGAAATAATTTTTTTGAAAGCCCTAGTGCTGTTGTTTGCGCTGTTTTCTTTAATAATAACACTAAACAGATAAAAACAGAGAGTCTGTCTAAACAAAATAAAACCAATGTTTTCTAACTCATATTTTTTATATTTATAGTTTTACATGTTTGTTGGATGTGTAAATTATCATAATTGTAGTATTACTTCGCTACAATATATTGTTTTGACTTTATTATGACTTAAGCTCTGAATATATTTAAAAACCGATACGACGGAAAATGTCAATTTGCGCCACCTGGCGGTCATTTCACGAATTATTGTGAAATGCTCCTGGTTTATTTTGGCCGCTGCCGCGTTTCCACGGCGGTGAGTGCGACGGTAATGAGCAGTCTGGTTGTCACACCACTGTATAAGGCTTATCGTTTCTCAGACTTGACTTTGACATGAAGCTGCTTCTCCAGCACTCATATGCACGATCCCCCCGCCTGCAGACACAGCTCAGCTCTGGGGAGAAGAGACATACAAAACCTGGTGTTAGTAACCCAACATACGTGATTGTACACCTGTGACCAGACAAAGTGGTATGGGTTCGGCTGTGTTAAATAGTGCGACACATGAGGCAGACACAGGTGAAATCCATCTGGTGTTAATAGAACTTAATGGGGAACAATACACACAAAGACACACTAGGGGGAGACAAAGCTATGGCTCAGTAATCCGGTGAGCCAGATCTTCTACCCCAGGGCTGTGGTGGTTCAGACGTGACAGTTCTCTTGTTTTATGGAGACCCTCTTGAGTTTATGCCTTTTATCAGGGCATTTAAACATGCTGTTGAAACCAGATCCGATAGTGATGCGGATAAGCTGTTCTTTCTTGAGCAGTATACTAGAGGAGAGCCTAGAGATCTCGTTAAGAGGTGCCAGCTTATGCCAGATCATCGTGGTTATGCAGAGGCAATGACACTGTTACAGGACAGATTTGGAAATAAACGAAAAATCGCAACCATGCTGATGCAAAAGGTAGCCAAATGGCCGGAAATAAAGTCAGAGGATGGAAAGTCATTAAGCGCCTTCTCCATGTTTCTGGTAACCTGTCACAACATCATGACAAGCATTGACTAAATGGATGAGTTAGATAATGCTACCAACATGCAGACTATTATTTCAACACTGCCCTACAAATTGTGTAAGAGATGGAGGGCCCACACATACAAGCATGAGGAGCGCAGTCAGAAAAGACTCAAGTTCTTGCAGCTAGCAGAATTCATTGACCGACAAGCTAAAGTAATGTCAAACCCACTCTTCGGAGACCTGGACGTCTCGACTAGTGATAAAAAACACTTTAACAAATCCCTTCAAAGATCCAAGCTAAAAAAGGAAGGAAAAAGGGGGTCAGCTTTGCAACGGGGATTAAGCATATTGTTGAAATTCATAAAGACTCGATTACAGCAAAGAGTACTGGTGCATCAGTGATCAGTGCCTTTACTTAACCTTCTGCATGTCAGATTGAACTAACCTTGGCGACCAGAAGATGTAGCTTTAGCGGTTAGCCCAATGTAGCGTGGATGGTGAACCCAATCACGAAGATAGGCGAGTGGGTAGGATAGCCATGCGATTTAGTTTAAGGACTCTCACAAAAGGGGAGCAAGGGAAAAACACAAATTTAACTTATGTTAAATACACACCCAATATCAGAAAGCAAAAACCGAAAAATGGTGAGTACTCACAGTTTCGTAGACGGACAACCTGAACCGACATGGGCCGAAACTCAATGACTGAGCGTTGTACTGTGGTTTGTTTACTCCTCTTATACTTCCAGGTTGGCGACCGCCTTACTTCCGGGTCCTAGTGCCGGTCGCAGATTGAGTGTGCATGACAGTACCCCCCTGTCCAGGACCGGCTCCTGACGGTCCTGGGGTGGAGGATACCCGACGACGGTAGTCTCGGATTAGTTCGGGGTCGAGAATGAACCGGGCCGGAATCCAAGACCGTTCCTCGGGGCCGTAGCCATGCCCTGAGGGCGCGAGTCGAGGATCCGGCGCACCGTGTAGGCAGGACCACCATTGATGATCCGGGGGGGAGGAGCAGGGTGGGTGGGTGGAATCATGGGTGATGTGATGAAGGGTTTGAGTTGAGAGGTATGGAAAACTGGGTGAATCCGGAGCGCCGCAGACAGCTGGAGCCGGTAGGTGACAGGATTGATACGATGGGTGATGCGATAGGGGCCGATGAATCTGGGGGAGAGTTTTTTTGATTCAGTGTGGAGATGGAGCCATACATCAGGTACATAGAGTCGTCCAGGCGGCACGCCTGCCAGTTCGTTCTCCGAAGCCTGTGATTGGCGAACACTTGTCTCCAGTTCCCAACGGATCTTGGACAGGCGCGGGATCCGCCCAGGGGGCGTTCTCTTCATGCTGTCGCGAGAGTGCGTCGGCTTTGATGTTCTTGGACCCCAGGTGGTAGGACAGATGGAAATTGTAGTCTTCGAAGAACAGGGACCACTGTGCCTGTCTGGGGTTTAACTGTTTGAGGTTCCGAATGGTGATAAGATTTTGGTGGTCGGTCCAGATGATAAATGGCTCTCTGGTGCCCTGGAGCCAGTGAGTGGGATCAAACTTTTTGGAGAAAAAGCTACAAGGGTGTAGTTTCTGGTCTGGACCTCGCTGGGCTAGGATGACACCGGCGCCCACATCCGAGGCGTCCACCTCCACAAGGAATCGTTGGTTGGTGTCTGGGTGAAGAAGAATGGGGGCGGTGGTGAATCGGTGGCAGAGTTCGTGGAAGGCGGAGATGGGAGTAGAGTTGAGTTGAAAGTGGTGAGAAGAGGGTTTTGTCAGAGCGGTTAGTGGGGCCACAATAGAAATTCGCAAACCTGAGAAACCGTTGAAGTTGCTTAAGGGTCTTGGGTAGGGGCCAATGATGCACAACTTTGAGTTTCTGCGAGTCCATGGCCACACCCTGGTGCGAGATGACAAAACCCAGGAACGTGGTGGAGTGCTCGTGAAAAACACACTTCTCCAACTTACAGTACAGTACAGCGATTAATCTCTTCAGTACCGCTCTGACGTGTTGGACGTGTTCTGTAGGGGTGCGTGAGTATATGAGGATATCGTCTAGGTAGACGAATACCCACCAGCCGAGCATGTCTCTGAGAACGTCATTTATGAAACACTGGAAGGGTGCTGATGCATTGCAAAGTCCAAATCGTATAACGAGGCTCTCATAGTGTCCTGTGGGAGTGATGAAGGCCGTCTTCCACTCATCGCCCTCTCTGATGCGCACCATGTTGTAGGCACTCCGGAGGTCCAACTTCGTGAAAATGGTGGCGCCAGAGAGGGCCGTCCAGGGCAGAGTTGGTAAGAGGCAAAGGGTGTCAGTTCTTAATCGTGATGTTATTGAGCCCCCGATAATCGACACATGGGCATAATTCGCCACCTTTTTTCTTCACAAAGAAGAATCCTGCAGTGGCAGGCGATGAGGAGGGCCGGATGGTGCCGTGACATAGAGGAGAAGACACGTACTCCTCCATCGCCTGCGTCTCGGAGGTGGACAGGGAGTAGAGATGGCCGCGGGGAGGAATGGAACCGGGTATAAGATCTATTGCCAGGTCGTAAGGGTGATGAGGAGGTAGATGAGTGGCATGTCGCTTGCAGAGTGTTTCAGCCAGGTCCTGATAGACGACAGGGATGGCGTTGGTGTCGACGTCGGGGGCCTCGGACTCCCTAGAGCACGTCCCAGCCGGAGCCCGTAGGCAGAGTTCGGAACAGGTAAGCCCCCATTGTAAGATCCGGTTTTGGGTCCATGGGATTAATGGATCATGCTGTAGAAGCCATGGGTGCCCGAGTATGATAGGTGGTGATGAGACGGAGGTGACGTGGAACTGGATCAGTTCATGGTGATGATCGATGATGAGGGTGATGGGTTGAGTCTGGGGGGTAATGGGGCTGGAAGAGAGTGGCCGACCGTCGACTGAGGTGATTTGAACAGGCTGGGATAACGCTTCAAACTCCACCCCCAGTTCTTTGGAATAGGAAGACTCAATGAAGTTACCTGCTGCGCCGGAGTCGATGAATGCAGTACTTCTGACCCGTTTGTGGCCAAACTGGAGGTGTACCTGTACCGTGAGACGAGAGACGCTAGGTGTCGTGGCGGAGAGGTGGAGGTGACCCAGTGAGCTGCTCCCATCGCTCACCGGTCTTGGGCGTTTCCCTGGCGACGCGGACATATGGCTCTGTGATGCTCCGTTGAACCACAATAGGCACAGAGCCCCTCTCTGAAGCATTGTTGTCATTCTGCAGTGGTCAGGGACGTGCACCCTAATTGCATGGGTTTCCCGGCTCCTGTGTCAACCACGGCAGGAGGTGGAGAACCGACATGTCCATAGTTGGTGTTGGTAGCGGAGTTTGACGGTCTTGGGGTGGTGAAGGCGAAGGTAGGTGCTGGCGGCAGGGTTCTAGGGGCTGGCCTTGGGCGAGAGAGAAGGCGCTGGTCGATTCGGAGGGCGAGTTGGATTAATCCTTCCAGTGTGGCAGGAAGCTCTCGCCCGGCTAGTTCGTCTTTTATCCTGGAAGCCAGTCCCTCATAGGACGTCTGGAGCGCTGCATCTCCCCAGGTGGTCTGGACGGCGAGAGTGTGAAATTCAGCAGTGTAGCGACTCAAGGACGATCCTCCCTGCCGCAGGTGGTAGAGCTTTGTGTCGGTCTCCACCTCGCCTGCAGGATGTTCAAAAGTTAATCTGAGTTGGCATGTGAACTCATTATATGAGTGGGCGGTGTCCGTGTCTGCCCGGAGAACTGCCATGGCCCACTCAGCTGCCTGCCCTGAGAGCAACGAAACGAGTAGAGCAATGCGTAGCCAATCGGTGGAGTACTTGGTGGAATTGAACTCAAACACCAGATCGAGCACTGTTAAAAACACACTGCACTTCCCGTCTGTGCCATTCCATTTCTCTGGTAATGATAAGAAAACGTCAGATGAAGGGGGGGGGATGCGCGCTGCGGCCACCGCGACGGGAGGCCGGCTAGCCACTCTAGCAACAGCCGTGCGGAGATCCGCGTTCTCCTGCCTGACCTCCGCAACCTCGCGGCGCAAGGCCGCAAGGTCTTGGACACCCGGGCGCAGAGTAGCGACCCCTCCGGTTAGCTTGTCAATTAGCACGGCATGCTGATTCACCACGTCGCAGAGGTGCTCATTATCCGCTGGGTTCACCGCGGAAGGCTCAGTCATTCTGTCAGATTGAACTAACCTCGGCAACCAGAAGACGTAGCTTTAGTAGTTAGCCCAATGTAGCGTGGATGGTGAACCCAGACGCGGAGATAGGCGAGTGGGTAGGATAGACACGCGATTTAGTTTAAGGACTCTCACAAAAGGGGAGCAATGGAAAAACACAAATTTAACGCGCATCTTCTTAATACACACTCAAGATCAGAAAGCAAAAACCTAAAAATGGTGAGTACTCACAGTTTCGTAGACGGACAGCCTGAACTGACATGGGCCGAAACTCAATGACTGAGCATTGTACTGTGGTTTGTTTACTCCTCATATACTTCCTGGTTGGCGACCACCTTACTTCCAGGTCCTAGTGCCGGTCGCAGATTGAGTGTGCATGACAGTGCATTCTGTGAGAAAAGTCATACCTTAGATGATTGACACCTTTTTAACAATAAGACACATAAAGATAAATTGGACTTTTTGAAAAGGAAGGGATTTTGTTATGTATGTTTAGTAAAAGGACACCTAAGCAAAGACTGCACAAAAAGAATCATATGCCCATCGTGTTACACATTGCCGTACAAGACACAGCTCTGGTAATTGTAAAGGCTTGAAACTGAAACAGTTAATACACTGCCTGCTACAGTGAGTCATGAAACCAGTGCCTGTACTGGGGCTGGAGATAACTGCTTTCTCTCCATAGTACCTGTTAAAATAAAGTCAAAGAAAAGTGACAAGACAGTAGAAGCTTATGCTTTCATGGACCCAGGTAGTTCAGCTACTTTCTGTACGGAATCATTAGCAAGGCGATTAAATGTTCAAGGTAGAAAGGTTGACATGACGTTAAGTACCATGAACTCTAAGAAACAAGTAGAAAGTTATGTGCTCTCTGACTTGGAGCTTAGCGGTCTGGAAGAAAACACCTTTGTTGAACTTTCCAAAGTAAAGACTCTTGGATGGACTCTGAATGGACCTCTCCGAGAAACGGTCGAGGAAAGCTGGTATGATAAGCAGGCGAGTGTTACAGTCAACAGAGTTTCCATTGAAAGTGTAGAACAATTGCTGATACAACAGTACAACCATGATTTCCCTGAACGAAACTGTGACGATAAGGCCGAGTTGTCACAAGAGGACAATCAGTTTTTAGACTCTGTCGGTAAACTGCAGAGAGTTAGATACAATCACTTCTACATTGGTCTTCCATTTAAGAAAGCAGCAAATCAAATGCCCAATAACCCAAAGTGCAGCCATGCAGCGCGCATTAAATCTCAAAAAGAAATTCAAGAACAACCGTTCCTTTCACGAGGAGTATTCAAATTTCATGAAGGAAATGCTTGAAAAGGGCCATGCAGCCAAAGTCCCTACACCTCACTTAAGTCGACAAGATGGTCAAGTGTGGTATATACCTCACCATGGTGTATATCATCCTCAAAAGAAAAAGCTAAGAGTGGTTTTTGACTGTGCTGCCAGCTATCAGGGAGTATCACTGAATAGCGAGCTCCTACAAGTACCAGACTTAACGAACTCACTCAATGGAGTGCTTACACGCTTCAGACAAGAGGAAGTTGCTATGATGGCAGATGTGGAAGACATGTATTTTCAAGTGAGTGTTCCGGAAAAGGACACAGACTTGCTGCGCTTCCTATTGTGGCCGAACGGAGACGTAAATCAAAACATGGTCGAGTACAAAATGGTTGTTCATCTGTTTGGTGCAAAATCGTCTACAAGCGTTGCAAACTTTGCGCTTAGGAAAACAGCAGAAGAAAACCATAGCAGCTCATCTGCTGAGGCAGTTAACACAGTACTTAAGAACATTTATGTAGACGACTGCTTGAAGTCTGTTTCGAGTCATAGTCAAGCAGTCGCTCTATACAACAATCTCACCAACCGTTGTGCAAGTAGAGGGTTCAACCTCACCAAGTGGGCAAGTAACAGTCGTGCCCTACTGACTTCTATTCCCTAGAGTGAAAGAATCAAAGACATGAGAGACTTGGATTTGAGTAAAGATGCACTTCCTGTCGAGAGAGCTCTAGGGGTGTTGTGGTGCATCAATTCAGACATGTTCAAGTTTAAGATTAGTTTAAAGGAACGACCTGTGACTAGACGGGGAATCTTGTCGATCACTAGTTCAATCTACGACCCCTTGGGTTTCCTCACACCTGTTATACTAGATTCTAATTCAGCAGTTGTGCAAAGAAAACCTTGCATGGGATGAAGACATTCCCGAACAGTTTGTAAAAAGATGGAAAACTTGGCTACAAGAGTTGCACCAACTGTCCGAGTTCAGTGTAGCAAGATGTATAAAACCAGCTAACTTTGTTACAACTACGGCACAGCTTCATCACTTTTCAGATGCAAGTGAGATGGGATATGGAGTTATATCATACCTCAAGTTGGTAAACGCTGATGGACTCACACATTGTGCATTCATGATGGGGAACTCTCGCGTAGCACCCCTAAAACAAACCACCATTCCTCGATTGGAATTGACTGCAGCAGTAGTTGCCATGAACAGTAACAAAATGTTGAGAAGTCAACTGGAAATAAAATTGCTGAACTCTATGTTTTGGACTGTTCTGAGATATATTGACAATGAAAAACTTCGTTTTAAAACCTTCGTTGCTAATAGAATTGCCATCATAAGAGAGTCAACCAAGCCACAGCAGTGGAGATATGTTAATACTTCAAAAAATCCAGCTGATTCTGCATCCAGGGGAGTATCTTGTGAAAAATTCATGAAAAATGTCAACTGGATCTATGGTCCCTCCTTTCTCAAAGAACCAGAGTGTAAATGGCCTGAGAACATTTGTGACCTGTCAATAAAAGAGGATGACAATGAGATCAAACATTCAGCTTCAGTGAATATCGTGAGTACTACAGAGAGCACAGATGCCATGAGCAAACTGATTAATTATCACTCTGACTGGTACAAGTTGAAAAGATCAGTTGCCTGGATTCTTCGTATCAAGGACATGCTCAAACAGAGAACAAAAAAGGGCAAAAAACATGTAGATGAACTAGTGACAGAAAACCACAAGTCTCTGACAATTCAGGACATAACAAGAGCAGAAAACGAAGTCATTAAGTTGTAATGCATTCAAAAAAAAGGTAATGCATCTGTAAAAAAGAAACAGTTGTCTCTCCAAATTAGACCCAGTACTGCAGGATGGAGTGCTGAGAGTTGGAGGACATCTCGGTAAGGTATGGGAGAAATTTTTATTTGATTTCATTTGATTTTACTTACTTTTGGGAGTTAGAAGATACCTTATCAGTATATAATCGGGGATGTGCGTGCAAGCTGAGACATAGGCTTTTTTGTGTGCGCTTGCATAGGAAACCCGGGCTTTACATTGGGGCACCTATATTGTGAGCTAAAGAGGGCCTCAAATGGGAAACAGATGTGGGAGGGAAGCACAATGGGAAAAATGGAAGAAACGACGAGAGACTTCAGTTGTGTCCATGGTTCAGCTCCGGCCATTATTGCATGATAATAAAGGTCGTAATCTTCTGTAAGCAAAGCCTGATTCTGAGTATTTTTCCACAACATAATGGCGCTGCGAGCAGGGTGGAAAAGGGGCAAAGGTGACTGATCAGCATGGGCTTCCTTGGTCAGCAACACAGACAGGTGGCCACTTACAAAGGCAAGCGACTTTTGCTTATATACTTAGTTTGTGTTGTTTGCTGAGGATCACCCATGGTGGTAAGGACGCCTGATAAAGGCCTCTCCAACTCAAGTAGTTTAAAATGGGCTTTGTTTCCAGAAGAGAATGCATGCATCAGATTACTAACTGTTGTACTGATAGTAAATTGATAAAATAAGCATTGCATTGGTCTGTTGTGTTGTCAAGTGGGCTTTGATAGATGACAGGACAGAAAAAAGGTAGATAATCTCGATATTAATTTGTACTCATTGTCAAGTGGGCCTTGATTGGATGGCATGAGTGGAAAGCAGGTTAATAAGGAATTGCGCTTAATTAGTAATATTGCTTGTGTAAGGATACACAGCAATTAATAAAATATACCCTTTTGTATGAGGAACATGCTGAGGTATGTCATAAACATTTTGTAGCCACCTTAAATGTTGTATAGTATGAGTTTTGGTGGATTTTATTGATATCTGTTGTATGAGGAATGTACTGTTGTACATCATAAGCATTGTGAAACCACCCAAAGTAGGTATTGTATTAGTTTGTGTTTTTTTATTGATATATCTTTCGTATGTGGAGCACTATTTTGTGCCATTAAGTTGAATGCAATTGCAATTGTTTGTGTCTAATTGATGTTGTGTCTGTCTGTTAGTGTCCGAGTGTGTGAGAGCTCTATGTTTGCCTAGTGTGTGTGTGTGTGTGTGTGTGAGAGAGAGAGAGAGAGAGAGAGAGAGAGAGAGAGAGAGAGAGAGAATTTGGTTGAATGAGAACCATAAGCTCTGTGTCCTGTGAACAGGGCTGGACCTCCCGAGGGAATTGTGTGTACAACCCTCAGAGGGGGGAGCAGCCTGTTGCCAGACCGGAGACATGTGTGTGTATGAGCCATTATTAAAGTAATAGATAACTGAATAATTAAATAGATAAATATTAATCAATAAAGGGACACGTGTGAGTGGAAAAAATGAGCCCTCATTAGCAAGGGGGACAAGTATGAAAAGAATAAGCCCAATTTTCTAGGAAAAGAGGGATAAAGTCTGAATGCATAGGCCTATATAATAAAACTATATAATAAATAGTGTGGAGTGGTGAATGTGTTTGGATTCTATATTAATAAATGGCATTAATCAGTTATTGATGAAAGTGTTCACTGTGTATAAAATTACTGTGCTTTTTGGCAAGTGTTTATTTGAAAATAGTGAAGTGGTGTAGATTAAGGAGTGATTATCATTGTTGAGCCTTGTTAAGTGGAGGTGGATACTTCTGTGATTATAAAATATTGTATGTTGTTGTAAGTAAATTTAGCCATTAGATAAGTGCATAGACATAAAATAAAAAATAAATATCCTCTCCGGTGGAGACTTTAGTGCCGAAGCATCCTTTGTGTGAAGATCTCATAACTAAGATCTCCAATAAGTAGCAAAAGAGGACTAAAGATATGATTACAAAATGGCAAAAGGAGGGGGCATTGTGAGGAGATGGAACCTTAATATAATTATAAAACGGCAGCAAGAGAGAAAAAGCGTGTCCAGAGGAGTTGAAAAGACAGGAGGAAAGAGAGGTCCTAGCTTTGTTTAAGAAAGAATGAGTAGAATTGGTAAGAAAGAAAAAAAGCAAGTGATGAAAAAGTTAAGAAAGTGAGATAATGAGGGAAAGAAAAACAGAGGGGAAGTTAGTTACACCTCCCCCATATGTGCAGGCAGAAGGTCAAGTCCCTAAGCTTAACGGAATGGTTGAAGTTTCTGGTGAGATGGAAAAGGAAAGTTATGTAGATTTAGATGGAGATGACAGAGAGCCGTGTGTGAAGTTAAAAAAGGATGGGAGAAGGAGTAGAGACACTAAGACTAAGAGCACTAAGACACCAGGACAAGTAAAAAGTCAGATAGATACACCATTAAAGACTGGACATAGATCTTTGTACAGTAGAGAGGATGGGGGTGAAGAGGATTTGTTATTTAATATGGGCAGTTGGGAACACTGGAAGACTTAGGAACCTAGCTCCACAATTCCCAATTTTAATTAAAGGTGCACTGGGATAATATGTACCATGGGCAACTCAAGATCTCGAGGGACTTGTCAACCGCCTCCCTAACATTCAATGAGGGTGCAAGGAAATGGTCTTACAAGCGGAGACCTCAGGCAAGCGTTTATCGGTGATTGATGTGAAAACTCTATTGGTGAAGATTTTGGGGAGAGGAAAAAACGTGCTTCTGACTTCTGACACATGGATGAACTGTCTTTGAGGCTTACCGCCCTGTTGTGTGGCAGGCCTTGCATGCAGAGTATGCACCTGGAGTTGACCCAAGGACATTAAAGGGTGACCTGGAGGCAGTTACAGCTTGAAAAACTTGATTACCAAAGAAACAGAGAGGGCCCCAAGCAGTCCTTCACCAAGCATCCAGCCAGCCGCAGTCACAGTGATGACATCAGCAGCAGCACTACCCCCAAAACTCCCACCAGATGCCTGCTCCTGTCATCAATGATTATACTCAAATGCCAGGAGAGCAAACCAGCAACAAAAAAAACACTTGTGCTGGACAGAACCGATCAATCTGCCACACAGCCATGGCCCCAGCCCCGAGGGATGTGATGGGAGGGGGGGCACCAGCCTCCTCGAGATCAAGTTGCAGGCCCAACTAAACCATGGGTTCCAAAACAGGGGTGTTGGGGGGGCCCAGAGAATCACCTATTTTGACAACTAGTGCAGAACAAGAACTCATGTTACACACTGAGGTAGATGGTAAAAGTACACCCATGTTAGTTGATACAGGAGCTGTTTATACATGCTTAAATTTAAGTCATGCTTATGTTCATCGCCTCACGTCTGGAAAATTTGCCAAGATAGTAGGATTCTTGGGTAAAAAGCAGTTAATTCCTATGACCGCTCCAGTCCGTCTACAAACTAACAATAAAAGTGTGACCATCCCTGTATTAGTCTCAAGTCGTACACAAGTTAATTTACTAGGAAGAGAATCATTAGGTAAATTAGGACTGCAAATATGGTGTTCTCCAGAAGGTGTGTATGTTGATCATAGATTCCTGAAGCACAATTACCCTGTCCAGACTTACACTGTACAATGATGTATGACCCAACCAAAGATACTGACTTAGGACAGACATGGCAGGAAGAAACAAAAGTGCACAAAGTTGGTTGAATTAGTTACTCAGTATATCATCATAGGCCGGCAAAGAGCAGCTATCAGTGTAGATGAGCGTGATTTTGTAAGGAGGTGGTTCAACGTAACTGATTCTGTTCTTCAGGTGACATTGTATGTACTGTAGAATAAAATTGCAGCTCATAGGACTTATGACCAATAATGAGGAAAGCTGAAGAAGTCCAGTGGGACTCAACCATAAACCCGTTGATTTTCATTCTGCAGATAAAAACTATATCAAAATCTTGTGTGGTAATAATTTTGATTCGTACTCCTTAAGAAGTTGTAGTTAGCCACAAGTCACAAAAACAATTGGCATCAGCATCTGAGATAGTTAAGACTGTAGGAAATTTAGCTATATAGGGAAATGGGCAGCCATGTCCCACCTGACTTATGGTCTAGACATGATACAGATGTAGGCCTACTTAAATCAGCCAGCCCACTTCAAGTACAACTTAAACCAGATGTAAAACTGCCCAGAGTAAGGCAATATCCTTTACTACCTGAGGCAAAAGCTGGCATGAAGAACACTATTGAAGGCCTTTCAAGAGCATCTGTGCTAGAAGAGACAAGTTGTTGCAATACTCCTATTTTTCCTGGTGATCAAGCCAGGTCCAAATGGCGTCATGTGCATGATTTGCATGCAGTTAATAGTATAACAGGAACGGATCCAGCAGATGTTCCAAATGCACACGCACTGCTAACTAGTGTCCCTCCCTAAGCCAAATATTTAATTGTAATTGATCTTTGTTCAGCGTTCTTCAGTGTTCCAATGGCAGAAAAGAGTAACTACTGTATTTATTTGCATTTATAAGTGCCGGTTGACAATATAGGTACCAAAAATGCCACGGAGGTTCAAACATTCACTGCATATATTCAATCAGATTTGGAAGCTGATTTAGGGGGTTTAAGGATAGAAAATAGCCATTGTCAGCATATGGGTCTGTTTAATATGTCTATCATCATTAGAAACATGCCATAATGATTCCATTAAGGTACACCGTAAGCTAGCAGGGAGGTCATAAAGTGTCCAAAGCTAAACTACAATACAGTGAGCCTCAAGTTGAATGGTTAAGGTGACTATTTTCACATGAGATGATAGTCCTAGTGCCTATCTAATGCCTAACTATCTATAACATTAGAAGGCATAAGTAAGGCACCATTGTCACACCCAGATAAATAATGACGACCTTTCTAGGGTTAACAGGTTTCAGGCTGACTAGATTGAGATGTATGCATGGCCAGGAGTAGCTCAGTGGTTAAGGTCCAGGTGGTGCTCCAAAAATAATGTGGGCTACATAGACAATTGGAAGACCTTTGAGGGCAAAGCTGGCCTGTTAGGGCGGGACGGTGTCCATCCCACTCGGGAAGGTGCTGCTCTCGTTTCCTGTAGTATAGCTCATAGTCTCAGTAGAGGTCTAGTTAATCGGTGACAATCCAGAGCCCAGGCCAGGGAGCAGACAGACAGGCTAAACCAACCGTCTGCTAGCTGCATAGAGTCGTCACTCAGGGTTCACCATATTGAGACTGTGTCTGTTCCCCGATCTAAGCAAAAATGTAGAAAGACTATCTAATTAACATAAAGTCCACAAACTTGTTAAAATGCTCTTCATCGACTACAGCTCTGCTTTTAATACCATAATTCCCTCCACACTCACCACCAAGCTGGAGCACCTGGGACTGAGCTCATCTATATGTCAGTGGATCTCCAATTTTCTGACTGGCAGACCACAGGCAGTAAGGATGGGCAGACATGTCTCAGCCACACTCACTCTCAGCACTGGAGCCCCCCAGGGTTGTGTTCTGAGCCCCCTGCTGTACTCTTTGTACACCCACGACTGCGTGGCCACTACCAACTCCACCTCCATCATCAAGTTTGCTGACGACACCGTCGTGGTCGGACTGATCACCAACAATGATGAGTCGGACTACCTAGAGGAGATTGGAAATCTGGAGAACTGGTGCCAGAGGAACAATCTCCTCCTGAACGTCAGTAAGACAAAGGAGCTGATAGTGGACTTTAGTACAAAGCAGGAGAGGAACTACCAGACCCCCGTCATCAACAGGAGCCCAGTGGAGAGAGTGGACAGCTTCAGATACCTCGGTGTTCACATCACGCAGGACCTGTCATGGTCCTGTCACATCAACACTGTGGTGAAAAAAGCCCGGCAGCGTCTCTACCACCTCAGACGCTTGAGAGACTTTAGACTGCCCTCCAAGGTGCTCAGGAACTTCTACTCCTGCACCATAGAGAGCATCCTGACGGGAAACAGCACCATGCAGGACAGACGAGCTCTACAGAGGGTGGTGCGATCAGCCGAGCGCATCATCCGCACTGAGCTCCCTGACCTGCACTCCATCTACAGCAAGCGGTGCTGGACTAAGGCCAGGAAGATCATGAAGGACCTCAGTCACCCCAGTAATGGACTGTTCTCTTTGTTGCGGTCTGGGAAGCGATTCCGCTCCCTAAAGGCCAACACAGAGAGGCTGAGGAGGAGCTTCTTCCCGCAGGCGATAAGGTCTCTCAATCACACCTCCACACAGGACTAATAACATCTTTTAAGCTCACAACACTGACTGGACAATCATGGACACATTCATACACACTTGCACTAAATACTCATACATCTGGACAATTGCACGTCACCTTTCATGCATATTTGCACAACCACTGACACTTTAATTCTATATACATATATACTCTATCTACCATATATTTCTATATTTTTGCAATATTTTATTATGCCCTTATTGTACAGTTAATTTTACTAGTTAAAATTATTTCTTTAGTATTTCCTTTTTATTGATTATTTATTTTACGTACAAGCTTTTATTTTCTTTTTTTAAGGTCACTGGCGGTCGTATAAGCATTTCACTGCATATTATACTGTGTATGACTGTGTATGTGACTAATAAAATTTGAATTTGAATTTGAATTTGAAACTCCGATCATACTGAATGCGCAGCTGGCACCTCTGATCTGAAGCTAGGATTGTTAAATATTAGATCTCTCGCATCAAAAGCAGTTATTGTTAATGAAATTATCACAGATCAGGCGTTTGATATACTCTGTTTAACTGAAACATGGGTTAAACAGGCGAGTATGTAGCTCTAAATGAAGCTAGTCCTCCTAGGTACAGCTACACCAGCCTCGGTTAACTGGTAGAGGAGGAGGCGTCGTAGTTATTCATAATGATAATCTGTCTATCGTACAAAAACACGGACACAAATTTAACTCATTTGAAATTCTTTATAGTAACATAGTATATTAAGTCAGCTCTGTCGATTCCACTAATTATAATTTACAGACCTCCAGGGCGGTATTCTGAATTTCTTAGTGAATTTGCGGATTTCATCTCAGACCTGGTCGTTTCTGTAGACAAAGCATTAATTGCCGGAGATTTTAACATTCATTTTGAGAATACAGAAGACCCTCTGAGAACAGCATTTATGTCCATACTGGACTCCGTAGGCGTAAATCAGTGTGTAGTAGGACCCACTCATAAAGCAGGTCACACTTTAGACTTAATAATATTTTTCGGATTAAGTATAAGAAATGTATTCACAATTCCACTGTCTGAAATTATCTCAGATCACTATCCTGTCTCCATTCAAGTGTGTCACAGTGATAATGTACGCACAGCACCGCGCTACTGTATTCAACGTACTTTCACATCAACTACCACACAGAGTTTCATCAGTAATCTCCCAGAGTTACCAACTTCGATTAGGTCACCGTCTGACCCCACAGAACTCGATCAGGCGACTGAATATTTAGAGTCGACATTTCGTTGTACCTTAGAAAATGTAGCTCCAGCTAAAAGAAAAATTATTAGAGATAAGAAACTCGCTCCATGGTATAACGATCACACGCGCAATTTAAAACAGACCGCTCGGAAATTAGAGCGTAAATGGCGTCAAACTAAATTGTTAGTATTTCAAATAGCATGGAAAGAGAGCATCCTGAACTATAGGAAAGCTCTTAGTGTAGCTAGATCAACGTATCTCTCCACTCTTATAGAAGAAAATAAAAATAATCCTAGATTTTTATTTAATACCGTAGCCAAATTAACCAGAAATAAGACCACTACAGAAATCTCCACAACAACATCATGCAATAGTGAGGACTTCATGAACTTTTTTAATAATAAAATTGTAAATATCAGGCATAAAATTGAGGCTTTGAAACCGAACAATGAAATTGATACAGATGTTAACCTAGCCATGTCAGATTCAAACCTAGAATACTTTACTCCCCTTGATGAGAATGAACTAATTTCACTCATCTCTTCTGCAAATTCATCAACCTGTATATTAGATCCTATACCGACACATTTTCTTAAACAGAAATTCAGAAACTCACTCAGCATTGGTTATGTTCCAAAATCTTTTAAATTAGCAGTTATCAAACCAATAATTAAGAAACCTGACCTCGACCCCTCTCAGCTGTCCAATTACAGGCCAATATCAAACCTCCCCTTTATCTCTAAGATTCTGGAAAAGATAGTAGCGGAGCAGCTATGCTCATATCTACACAGAAATGGCATACATGAACTGTATCAGTCAGGATTTAGGCCTCATCACAGCACAGAAACAGCACTTGTTAAAGTAGTAAATGACCTCCTATTGGCCTCTGATCAATTCAATTTCAATTCAATTCAATTTTATTTATATAGCGCTTTTAACAATGGTCATTGTCTCAAAGCAGCTTCACAAAAATTAAAGAAATTTAACAAAAAAAACAAATAATAATAATAATAATAATAATAGAAAATAAATAAATAAAAACAAATAATAATAATAATAATAATTATAGAAAAGAAAATAATTCGAAGTGTGGATGTGTGAGAAAAATGTGCAGATAATAATAATGAGACGAATGAATGAAATTTCTCTGATGAGCAAGCCAAGGGTGACGGCGACGGTGGCAAGGAAAAACTCCCTGAGGTGGCATTAGGAAGAAACCTTGAGAGGAACCAGACTCAACAGGGAACCCATCCTCATTTGGGCGATAACAGATAGAAATGATGTAACATCTTGTGTGTTGTGCAGGTGAAAATTCAATATGACAGAAATTATTTAAATTGACATGAAGACCAGTTCAGCATAGGGACGAGTCAGTAGGTGCAGAGGGCAGATGAGGTCTGGATCACTGGACGCACAGGAGCAGCATGTGTAGCTCCAACCATCATAAAGCTGAATCCAGCTGGAGCTGGTCCTTCTCTGGATGCCTCAGGAACCTCGCAGGGTCGGCCTTTGTCTACTGAAGCTGGCAAAATCTCCCGATGCCTCGGGATGGGTAGAGAAATACAGAACAGATGGGGAGAATTAGCGTAGTTGCCATTCGGTATAGGTGTACTGGAGTATAAGATTATGGGATGAGTTACGTGTATGCCAGATTAAAAAGATGCGTCTTGAGTCTACTTTTGAACTGAGAAACCATGTCTGCTCCCCGAACACTGTCTGGAAGGCTATTCCAAAGCTTTGGAGCTAAATATGAAAAAGCCCTACCCCCTTTTGTAGATTTTGAAATTCTGGGAACTACCAGAAGTCCGGAGCTTTGTGATCTTAAGGCGCGTGGTGGATTGTAGCGCATCAGAAGACTGGTTAGGTATGTGGGAGCTAAACCATTTAAGGCCTTGTATGTAAGTAATACTATTTTGTAATTTATTCTAAACTGAACAGGTAGCCAGTGCAGGGATAATAATATTGGGGTTATATGATCATATTTTCTGGATCTAGTGAGAACCCTGGCAGCTGCATTTTGGATTAACTGAAGCTTGTTTATTGAGGATGCAGGACAACCACCTAGTAATGCATTACAATAGTCCAGTCTGGAGGTCATGAATGCATGAACTAGTTTTTCTGCATCAGATACGGATAAGATGTTCCTAAGTTTAGCAATATTTCGAAGATGGAAAAAGGCTGTTTTTGTGATATTTGAAATGTGATTTTCAAAAGACAAGTTACTGTCTAATATTACTCCCAGATCTTTTACTGCTGAGCTGGTAGTAACAGTACATCTTTCTAAGCGCAAGCTGAATTGTGAAAGCTGTTGTGTGCTGGTTTTTGGGCCAATAAGTAATATCTCTGTCTTATCTGAATTTAATAAAAGAAAGTTATTGGTCATCCAATCTTTTATGTCCTGGACACACTCAGTTAATCTAGACAACTTAGGTATTTCATCTGGTTTAGTTGAGATATATAATTGGGTATCATCAGCATAACAATGGAAACTAATCCCATGTCTTCTAATGATGTTACTCAAGGGAAGCATGTATATTGAGAACAACAGAGGTCCTAAAACTGACCCTTGTGGGACCCCATATTTCACTGGCATTACACCAGACGGTTCTCCATTTAGATCTACAAAATGGTAGCGATCAGACAGGTAAGATCTGGTGAAGAAACCATTTTAATGCCTGTCCCTGAATACCTATATAATTTTGTAAGCGATCTATGAGAATATTATGATCTATAGTGTCGAATGCAGCACTAAGATCGAGCAGTACTAGCAATGAGATGCAGCCTTGGTCTGAAGCTAAAAACAAGTCGTTTGTAATCTTAACTAGTGCAGTTTCTGTGCTATGATGGGGGCTGAAACCTGACTAAAATTCTTCAAGGATGTTGTTATCCTGCAAGAATGTGCAAATTTGAGCTGATACTACTTTTTCTAGTATTTTTGATATGAACGGGAGGTTTGAAATCGGTCTGTAATTTGTTATTTCATTCGCGTCCAAATTAGATTTTTTAAGAAGCGGCTTAATAACTGCTAACTTGAAAGGTTTAGGGACGTGACCTAGATGTAATGAAGAATTAATAATGTTTAGGAGTGGCTCTCCAACCGTAAGCATCACTTCTTTTAAAAATCTGGTTGGGATTGGGTCTAACAGGCACGTTGTTGATTTAGCCGAGGTGATAAGTTTATACAGCTCTTCCTGTCCTATACCTGTAAAGCAGTGAAAATCTAAATGTGAAGCTATAGGCTGAACTGGATCGTGAGATACTATTAGAGGTTGAACCTCCATTATTTTCTTCCAGATATTATTGATTTTTTCATTAAAGAAGTCCATAAAGTCTTCACTTCTAAACTGTGATGGGATACTCTCTGCGGGCATCTTAGGTTTTGTTAGGCGAGCCACTGTACTAAATAAGAGCCTGGGATTGTTTTGGTTTCTTGCTATCAGTTGGCTAAGATGCTCAGTCCTAGCTGTTTTTAGAGCCTGTCTATAGCTGCACATACTGTCTTTATACGCAATTCGAAAAACTTCTAATTTAGTTTTCCTCCATTTTCGCTTGAGGTTACGGGTTGCTCTCTTTAGGGCGCGAGTATGACTGTTGTACCACGGTGCAAATGTTTTATCTCTGACTTTTTTTAATCTGATGGGAGCAACAGTGTCTAATGTACTGGTAAAAATAGTGCCCATGCTGCTAGTCACTTCATCTAGATCATCTGCATTTAGGGGTCTAATAAGAAATTGGGACAGATCCGGCAGATTACTTGTGAATCTGTCTTTAGTAGTGGGATTCATATTTCTAACAGATTGATAACGTGGGGAGACACAGCTAATCTGTTCTACGGGTAGAGTATATGTCAGGAGGTGATGATCTGTGATATCATCACTTTGAGGTATGATCTCTATATTAGAGATATCTATACCATGGGATATAATTAAATCTAGCGTATGATTAAAGCGGTGAGTTGCTCCAATTATATTTTGCTTAACCCCAAAGGAATTTAGTAAATCCATAAATGTGAGTGCTAAAGCATCGTTAGCATCATCTACCTGAATGTTAAAGTCTCCTACTATCAACACTTTGTCAGAGTTAACCAGTAGGTCTGATAGCAGATGTCCAAATTCTTTAAGAAAATCGCCATATGGCCCCGGGGGGTCTGTACACGGTGGCCAGGGTAAAATATACTGTAGCAATGGTTTATTATGTATTTCATTTAGTGCAACATTAATGATAAGCACTTCAAATGAATTAAACCTGGGCCTTATTTTCTGGGTAACAGTGAGTACATCATTGTAGATAGTGGCGACACCACCACCGCGACCAATTAGACGGGGCTCGTGCTTATAGAAATATCCTGACGGAGTAGACTCATTCAGACCAAAATATTCATTTGGTTTAAGCCAGGTTTCGGTGAGACAGAGTGCGTCAAGGCAATAATCTGAGATAATTTCATTAACAATAAGTGCTTTAGGCGCAAGGGATCTAATGTTGAGTAGTCCAAACTTTAGAGGTGGATTTTGACTACTTATTTTGCCTTTTTCTGGTTTTATGGTTATCAGATTGTTTCGGGCAAATTTAACAAATGTATTCTTTTTTCTCACTATTCGGGGAACAGACACAGTTTCTATAGGACAAGCTATGTGTGTGCATCTATCACTACGGTGAGTTGTGATGTGGCTAATATGTTTGGAATCTACAGTATGACTTACCGCCAGTCAGATGGTTCGTAGTGTTCTGGAGATGTTGTCAGAGAGGACCGCTGCTCCAGCTCTGCTAGGGTGTAGGCCATCGGTGTGATAGAGCCTAGGACGCTCCCAGAAAACATTCCAGTTATCAACAAAGTGTAATTTCTGTTGTTGACACCAAGATTGTAACCATTCATTAAAGGCAAATAATCTACTGAACTTCTCGATTCCTCGCTGAAATGTGGGAAGCGGTCCAGATACGATGATCCTTGTTGTGGGTGATGTGCTGCGGACCTTCTCGACCAGGCTCCTGAAGTCCTTCTTTAGGATCTCCGTCTGCCTCAGGCTGGTGTCGTTCGTGCCGGCATGAAGGACCACAGCTCCAATGTTCTTCCTCAGGGCAGCAGGCACCTGTGCAGCAACATCAAGAACACGTGCACCAGGTAAGCAGCGTGTGTGCACCTTACCTTTAGCTGTGGTAGCACGCACGTGACGAACGATGGAGTCTCTGATGACCAGGACGTCGTGTGCCGTCTCGCGGAGAGGAGCGAAGCGGTTTCGGGTCGAGATGTCGAAGACGGGTGGTGGCAGAGGGGGAGAGGTCCTCGCCCGGGGCTCGGCGTGCTTCTTCCGCCGCTGCTGTATCCAGGGTCCGTGGTATCCCGGCGCCGGGGTGAAGGAAAACTGGGCGGGCTGCGCACTTGGTGTGTTGGACCTGGGCAGAGAAACACGCGGGGTTGAGGTTGTCGGAGAGATTGTGTCACGCCGAGAATTTACCTGGGACAGGTGAGCGTCGGTCCTCGTCGATTCCAGCGTGGCTTTCCGCTGCTGTAGCCGGGCCAGCTTCACCTGTAGCTCACGGATCAGCTTCTCCACGGCCTCCAGCTCCAAATCCACCGAGTGCAGCTCCAGTGTCTCCTCACCTGCACTCAGAGGCAGAATCACAACCGACATGGTGTCTAAACACGGAAAATAATCGGTGTGAGGAAGCGAAAACAAACTTTACAAACAAACGTGATAGCCGGGCTAACGGGCTAGCGATGCTAATGCTAATTAGCAATGCTAATGCCGGCTAAAAGCGGTGTGCTGCAAAACAATTAAAACTTAACGATATAACACGCGTTTCGAGTAAATATATTATAAGATACTTATCCGTTTTATGTACACTCTTCGTAAGGGGACGAAAAAGTTTAAAAGTTGGTCAGTATGGCGGAGCTCGGAAAAAAGCAGCGTCTCAGCGTCCTCGTACAAGGGTTGCCAGATCAGTCTCAGATGGACATTTACCCCATAAACATCAGGGTTGTGTAACTATGTTTGTATTACTCGACCTCAGTGCAGCTTTTGACACCATTGATCATGCTATTCTTCTTCACAGATTAGAAAATGTAGTAGGAATTAAAGGTACAGCCCTCTCCTGGCTCAGATCCTATTTGACCGATTGTTATCAGTATGTAGACTTAAATGGTGATTATTCTGCATGTTCTCTAGTGGAGTTTGGCGTTCCGCAGGGTTCAGTTTTAGGCCCACTGCTTTATTCCCTCTACATGCTTCCTCTGGGCAACATAATCCGTAAGCATGGTATTAGTTTTCATTGTTATGCTGACGACACACTGCTATACGTCTCAACAAAACCTGATGAGATAAACCATCTTACTAAAGTTGAGCAATGTGTGCAGGACATAAGAAATTGGATGCTAATTAACTTCCTTCTGCTTAATCCGGATAAGACAGAAGTTCTAGTCATAGGACCGCATACAGCTAGAAGTAAAATCTTAGATCACACCGTAACTTTAGATGGCCTATCTGTTCCATCAAATGCAACAGTAAAAGACCTCGACGTGATTATAGATTCCAGCCTTTCATTTAAAGCTCATGTAGATAATATCACCAGGATAGCATTCTTTCACCTCAGAAATATTGCCAAGATAAGAAATATATTGTCGCTAAATAATGCAGAAAAACTAGTTCATGCTTTTATCACTTCTAGGTTGGACTATTGTAATGCCTTACTGTCTGGTTGTTCTGTTAGGTGCATAAACAAGCTTTAGCTAGTCCAGAATGCAGCAGCGAGAGTCCTCAGTAGAACCAGAAGATATGAGCACATCACCCCTATCCTATCTTCACTGCATTGGCTCCCTGTGAAATTTCGCATTGATTTTAAAATACTACTCTTGACATATAAGGCATTAAATGGTCTCGCGCCGCAGTATCTGAGCGAACTGCTAGTGTCTTACGATCCGCCACGCCTACTTCGGTCAAAGGATGCAGGCTGCTTATCAGTACCGCGTATTATGAAAACTACAGCTGGGGGCAGAGCTTTTTCTTACAAAGCCCCAAAATTATGGAATAGTCTTCCAAATAGTGTTCGGGACTCAGACACAGTCTCAGTGTTTAACCCTCTGAGGTCCGGGGTGATTTTGGGGCCCTTGAGATGTTTGGACATGCTCTGATATTTGTGCTTTTTTCAGCTACTTATAATATATTATTGACCAACCTGTATTTTTCTTGTAATCAGTACAAACTGTTCTACAATAATACGTGACCAAAATGAATGTACGTGTTTGCATTTTTTAGGAAAAAAATATTATGCGTGGTTAGTAAGTTTTGTGAAAAAAAAAGTAGCTGAAATAAGGCCATGAAACTCATACAGACAATTTGTTCACAAGACATTGTTTCACAAGGGCTGGTGGATTAGTGTTTTTGCTTCAAAATGATGTGAAAATGATCTTGTTTACTTGCTCACAGAAAACAATATAGTGATTAACACTTTTTAAGTCACTTTTTGAGTGTAAAGGGTCTATGCGAGAAGGCGTGATCTATCATTACTAATGCAGTGATTCACACCTGAGAAGACAAAGGCCTGCATACTGATCTGCATAATGAGCCATCAGACAGGTATGACTGAGAGAGGAGAGTTACAAGAAAGAATCTGAGGATAAAATAAGTTTATATATTTTCAGTGTTTAGGTTATTTGAGAATGTATTTGACACACAAAAAAATCTTGAGATTAATTTGCGAGTTCAGTTAAACAGTTTATTAGGAACAATCAAAGTTGACTTTTTAGCAGCATTACTGCAGCCACTATAACAGAAAATATAGCTAACAACAATATATAGATATATAAACACACACACACACACACACACATATATATATATATATATATAGGCCTATATACTGTATATTATAATATAGAAAACAACAACAGCTCTTTGTAATTACCAGAACAAATGACTTTACCAACACTGTACTACATTTTTTCTACAATACACTACAGTTTACTATGATGAATATATTGTATTATATATTTATATAATATAGTTATATTTAACTAACATCTATGATATACTGAATGTGCACTTACTCGTGGTTCTCCAGTGAACTCGAAACTGAACGACACTCACGTGACTTTCTTGTGCACGCGCCGGTGATGCAGCCACAGTCCTAAACAAAAACAAAAATTGAAACTTGAAGAATAGACGCGCATACAATCATTCACAAACAACAGCTGGTGAACAATTTGACCATCTCAAACACGGTATAAACAATACAAAACACGTATATATATATATAAAATAATAAAACTTTAGACAGATCGTAATCAGATTTTATTGCGGGCTTGTAAGTAACGTGCATATTTAATATTTTAACCAATTTTACTCTTGCTGGTATTTAGTATTGTAACCAAATGTACATATAAAACATAGAGCAGTGATGGTGAGAATAAAAGACTTACTGGTCAGGAATTACATCCTCCGTTGAGTCCAGACGTTGTTCTAAATAAAGCAGTTCCTCGTCTGAGTCTTGCTCTTCCTCTGATGAGAAAGTAAATTCTTCATCGCTGTCCATCTGAAATGCTTCTTCACCCGTGTAGCGTGACATCATTCAAACGCAGAAACAGTAGGTAAGATGCAGCTTGTTGTTTTATGCCCTGGGGGTGTGTACGTGATTACCTGCCTCACCTCAGGTCATTTCCATATGAACAGCGCGCGCGCAGGGAGGCGGGAGCACATTAGCTGTAATGAGCCGATACAGGAGAATCTGTACCACTCCTTACTTTCATACGGATTACATAAAAGCAGATTATTTGTTTTCACGGTGACCTGCATCATTTAAAAGTAGACCCTTTAAGCTTTCTATAGATATATTTCTCATGTCTGTGTGTGCAGTATTCGCGGAGTTTCAGTTCATTTTAGTGACGTGTTTCAAAAAGATTTTGGCGGAGACTGAGACGGCTGAAAGCGCACCCGGTTTATTTTATTTATTTTATTAATGCACAAAGTTTTATTTTTAACATGTGTGCATACAAAAAAAAGTAGACACTTTACAGATTCGATTAATATATAGATCTTGTCTGTACGATCAAAACTGAAAGTGTAATTTAAGTTCTTATTGGCGTCATCAGGGGAAAACACCTCAAAACGCATATATGCGTTCGCGGACTCCAGAGGGTTAAGTCTAGGCTCAAAACCTATTTATTTAACCAAGCATTTTATAAATAGATTTGCCATAAGGTAAAGGAGCAGATCTGGGGGACTCATGGACGTAGAGTATTATGGTGAACTGGTATGTTTAGATGCTGTCTTCCTCAGTCTCATTTGATCACTCAGGTTTGTTGACGGTGAGGTGATTGTTTGCTTTACATCTCAGGGAGCCCTCATGTTTGTGTTTCCTTCTGGCTCTCCCTTTTAGTTATGCTGTCATAGTTAGTCCTGCCGGAGTCCCTGCTTTCACTCTACAGTAAATATACATTCACATTAGACATTGTGACTGTGACCATACCTAATTGCAATCTCTCCTCCTCTTCTCTTTCTACCCCTCTTTCTCTTTCCTCTCTCCCCCTGTCTACCCCTTTCACTCTTTCTCTCTCTCTCTCTCTCTCTCTGTCAAGCTACACGTCATTCCTGAGCTGCCAGTGATCCAGACTCCCTCTGCCCTCCGGACCTGTCTGATCCATCCTGGTTCCCCATTTCTGGTTGGAGGTCTCGTCGCATGGATGCCCCGTGTGTCTCTTTGGGATGCGTCTGGTGTCTGGGGATGATTCTATCTACTTAGAAGACGGTTCTGGCCTTGACTGGTGTTGTCAGCTGTTTCTCTGAGGACTTGACAATTCGATAGTTTAGGACTGGAACTTTCTACAAGTCTATCTGAGTCTCCAATAACTACTGGACTCCATTTTACATCAACTATTATAATATCAATTAACATCAACTATTATAGCTGAACCTAACACTTAACACTGTATAAATGCAGATAATTTCCTGCTATCTGTTTCACCCAGATGAGGATAGGTTCCCTGTTGAGTCTGGTTCCTCTCAAGGTTTCTTCCTATTACCATCTCAGGGAGTTTTTTCTTGCCACTGTCGCCCTCGGGCTTGCTCACCAGGGACTATCTGAACATTTAGATTCATACACATTCACATTCCATTCAAACTTAAATAATTCTTTTGATTGTGTAAAGCTGTTTTGAGACAATGTCAATTGTTAAAGGCACCATACAAATAAAACTGAATTGAATTGAAATTGAATTAAGGCATTGGACTACGGTTCAGAAGATCCCAGGTTCAGACCCCACAACCACCAAGTTGCCACTGTTGGGCCCATGAGCAAGGCCCTTAACCCTCAACTACTCAGATGTGTAATGAGATAAAAATGTAGGCAAATGCCTAAAATGTAAATGCAGTCAAAACAGCTCCACTAAAGGAAATAATGAGGAAAAGAAGAACTGCAAGATCTAATTGCTCCATTAAAATGGAAATCAGATATACTGTTAGGATTTGAATCCATCAAAAAGAAATGCAGACTGCACCTACTTTAAGTACACCTGATTATGCCAAACTGTTCTATCTGTATGTGGCGAACCAAGCTGATGAATCTGCCTCAGCTATATTGATGCAGGAAACTTGCAGTGATAAGCTAGGGGCTGGTTTTTGCTATTACAGCAGTAAGCTAGATAATATAACTCAAGGTTACCCACCATGCTACCAACAGGGTTTTGCAGTTGTACATTATGCATATGGAAAAGCATCTACGTTGACAACAGGTTACCTATAGGTTGTATAAATTGATAAAACAAGGGAAATTTGTTCTAACTCAAGCTTGCCTCCTAGCATATTCTTCACTGCTTGCATATCCCAAAGGAGTGTCTCATGATTGTGTGGCAAATTCATTGGCATTTACTAAGTTACGGCCTGATCAAGTCTAAACCGATATCTGATGCAGAAATCACTTACTTTGTTGATGGGTCTAGTTTAGAGGCCATGTAGAAAGTCACCCTAGGCATTCAATAATAATGATGAAGGTAGACGACTTTAAACCATCTTATCTCAGAATTGTTTGTAACCCTGTTTTACCCAATAATCTGAGCTGAAAAGTGCTAACAGCCACCTGCCAATTATCAAAAGGGCTAGTGGCAAATATTTTTACAGATTCAGCCTATTCGCATGGTGTATCTGTTTAGAGCAGTATGGAAGCAAAGAAGGTTTAAAAAGCGTGAAGGAACTCCCATTCAACGTGCTGAACAAATAAGTAAACTAATGTCTGCTATGATGCTACCAAGATGATTGGCTTTCATTAAATATCAGACCCGTAGAAAGGGAAATGACTGTTACTAAGGGTAACAACATGGCAGACTTAGAAGCAAAGCGTGCATCAAAGTGTCAACTAGCTGTGCAAGCGCCCATAGTCCTTATAAGAACCACAGCCTCAGTTAGAGGATATAATTTGTGCTCAACATCAAGCAGGTCCATACGAGCACTCGATGTGGCTCCAGAGGGGAGCGCAGAAGGCCGCACAGGGTATTTGGAGTTCACATGAAAGTCTGATCATAGCACCCACAGCACTGTTGAACATTTTTGGTTTTAAATGCTCATGGACTTGGCCATTGTGCAAGAGGACAGGTTGTGAGAAAAATCAAGCAACATGGGTATTGGTCTTCATATCTGCATTCTATGGTTGATGAGCTCCTAGCTTCATGTGATATATGTGCTAAGCATAATGTCATGAAGGAAACAGCGACACCTATAGGCTATATACCGGTACCAGAATGACCATTTAAGCACTTAGTGATGAACTATGTGGGCAGGATAAAGTGGTGTTCTGGGCGAAAGGTACATGCTTGTAATAACTGACAGATTTAGTAGATGAGTAGAATCAATAACATCTGCAGATGAAGGGGCAGGAACAGTTATCAAATCGCAAGGGAAGTGATATCTAGATTTGAAATTCCATCAGAGATGAGTTCCGACAATGGATCAGTATTCATTTAGAAAAGTAAGGCAGGTGCTGCAACGGTTGGGAACAAAGCTAATATTTGGGTATGTCCACAGTCCCAGGGGAAGGTAGAAAGTATAAATGGCAATCTCAAAGCCAAGGTTAATAATATTTGTAGTAGTACAATGCTTAACTGGGTTTTAACTGGTGCTTTACCCTCTACACCTATGAGCTAACAAGCATGCAAACTAACACAAATACACACCTAACCCCGCATGAAATTCTTACGGGTCGACCCATACCTGTGCCATTCTGTAGAAGCCATAAAAAGGCCCACCGCTTAAACAATTTCAAAAATCTTATATGAAGAAACTAACTGCCATATATGAAACAACTTATGTGCAGGAAAAGAGGAGACCAGGTCTATCTGCGAGTGTTCAGGAGGAAGTTGCACAAGCCCAAGAGGGAGGGGCCCCACAAAGTGTGGCAGCCATTTCTACAGTAATTCAAGTGAAAGGCAAAACCACGTGGTATCACTTGAACCATTACCCAAGAGTCCCCAAAAACATGAGTACCAAAAACGATAGAAGAAAGAGAGACCTAACATCAAATTAGTAACAAAAGTGCAAAGAAAGTAAATCTTTATTGGAAAATAACCAACTATTGGCACAAGTTGGATACTAAATTGTGCAGCATTGAACACTCAACTGCTCCAAATTAAGTATGAGCTCAGCATCCGTTTCTGATACAAACAAGACTGACTGACGGACTGACTTCGACCAGTTTTCCCCTAACACAATTAACAGGACAAACAACTGTACAGATTATGTGTGACAACTATTTGTGTCCTCTACATAGATAAATGCATTTCTGTTTTACTAACACTATATTGCGTTTACAGATAAAACAGCAGCAGCGACAACTAATTTTAATTTCCTCCACAGGAAAAATGCATGAGAAGGAAGCAAGCCTTAAACAGATTATGACAATGTGTAATGCCACTAAACACCGTTCTCTTTTATTCTAGATGCAGAAATTTAATTGAAGCAGCTAATGGGTGACTTATGTGTCTAATGAAATTTATGAATGTGATTTATATTTAACCAAAGGTTTTTTAAAATTAACAGCATTTCTTAGCAACAACAGACAAGGATGAATTTTTGGACACAGTCATCAAGGATTTCCCTAACTCAGCCATATACAGTGGTGTGAAAAACTATTTGCCCCCTTCCTGATTTCTTATTCTTTTGCGTGTTTGTCACACTTAAATGTTTCTGCTCATCAAAAACCGTTAACTATTAGTCAAAGATAACATAATTGAACACAAAATGCAGGTTTACGTTATTAACTCCAAATCTACATGGCCCTGTGTGAAAAAGTGATTGCCCCCCTTGATAAAAAAATAACTTAACTGTGGTTTATCACACCTGAGTTCAATTTCTGTAGTCACCCCCAGGCCTGATTACTGCCACACCTGTTTCAATCAAGAAATCACTTAAATAGGAGCTACCTGACACAGAGAAGTAGACCAAAAGCACCTCAAAAGCTAGACATCATGCCAAGATCCAAAGAAATTCAGGAACAAAAGTAATTGAGATCTATCAGTCTGGTAAAGGTTATAAAGCCATTTCTAAAGCTTTGGGACTCCAGTGAACCACAGTGAGAGCCATTATCCACAAATGGCAAAAGCATGGAACAGTGGTGAACCTTCCCAGGAGTGGCCAGCCGACCAAAATTACCCCAAGAGCGCAGAGACAACTCATCCGAGAGGCCACAAAAGACCCCAGGACAACATCTAAAGAACTGCAGGCCTCACTTGCCTCAATTAAGGTCAGTGTTCACGACTCCACCATAAGAAAGAGACTGGGCAAAAACGGCCTGCATGGCAGATTTCCAAGGCGCAAACCACTTTTAAGCAAAAAGAACATTAAGGCTCGTCTCAATTTTGCTAAAAAACATCTCAATGATTGCCAAGACTTTTGGGAAAATACCTTGTGGACCGACAAGACAAAAGTTGAACTTTTTGGAAGGTGCGTGTTCCGTTACATCTGGCGTAAAAGTAACACAGCATTTCAGAAAAAGAACATCATACCAACAGTAAAATATGGTGGTGGTAGTGTGATGGTCTGGGTTTGTTTTGCTGCTTCAGGACCTGGAAGGCTTGCTGTGATAGATGGAACAATGAATTCTACTGTCTACCAAAAAATCCTGAAGGAGAATGTCCGGCCATCTGTCCGTCAACTCAAGCTGAAGCGATCTTGGGTGCTGCAGCAGGACAATGACCCAAAACACACCAGAAAATCCACCTCTGAATGGCTGAAGAAAAACAAAATGAAGACTTTGGAGTGGCCTAGTCAAAGTCCTGACCTGAATCCTATTGAGATGTTGTGGCATGACCTTAAAAAGGCGGTTCATGCTAGAAAACCCTCAAATAAAGACTCGTTACAAGTTATCGCAAACGCTTGATTGCAGTTATTGCTGCTAAGGGTGGCCCAACCAGTTATTAGGTTCAGGGGGCAATTACTTTTTCACACAGGGCCATGTAGGTTTGGATTTTTTTTCTCCCTAAATAACAAAACCCCTCATTTAAAAACTGCATTTTGTGGTTACTTGTGTTATCTTTGACTAATAGTTAAATGTGTTTGATGATCAGAAACATTATGTGTGACAAACATGCAAAATAATAAGAAATCAGGAGGGGGGCAAATAGTTTTTCACACCACTGTAATTGTTCATCTTTAGTTAGCTATGCATGTTTTCAGTGACATGTATTTTAAAATAAAAATTGTGCAATTTGCAGTGTCCAAGAGCACAAATTACAAACCGGATTCCAAAAAAGTTGGGACACTAAACAAATTGTGAATAAAAACTGAATGCAATGTTGTGGAGATTGCAAATGTCAATATTTTATTCAGAATAGAACATAGATGACAGATCAAAAGTTTAATCCGAGAAAATGTATCATTTTAAAGGAAAAATATGTTGATTCCAAATTTCACGGTGTCAACAAATCCCAAAAAAGTTGGGACAAGTAGCAATAAGAGGCTGAAAAAAGTAAATTTGAGCATAACGAAGAGCTGGAAGACCAATTAACAGTAATTAGGTTAATTGGCAACATGATTAGGTATAAAAAGAGCTTCTCAGAGTGGCAGTGTCTCTCAGAAGCCAAGATGGGTAGAGGATCACCAATTCCCACAATGTTGCGCAGAAAGATAGTGGAGCAATATCAGAAAGGTGTTACCCAGCGAAAAATTGCAAAGACTTTGCAGTTATCATCATCAACTGTGCATAATCATCACAGCACAGAAACAGCACTCGTTAAAGTAGTAAATGACCTCCTATTGGCCTCTGATCAGGGTTGTGTAACTATGCTTGTATTACTCGACCTCAGTGCAGCTTTTGACACTATTGATCATGCTATTCTTCTTCACAGATTAGAAAATTTAGTAGGAATTAAGGGTACAACCCTCTCCTGGCTCAGATCCTATTTGACCGATCGTTATCAGTATGTAGACTTAAATGGTGATTATTCTGCATGTTCTCTAGTGGAGTTTGGCGTTCCGCAGGGTTCAGTTTTAGGCCCACTGCTTTTTTCCCTTTACATGCTTCCTCTGGGCAACATAATCCGTAAGCATGGTATTAGTTTTCATTGTTATGCTGACGAGACACAGCTATACGTCTAAACAAAACCTGATGAGAAAAAACATCTTACTAAAGTTGAGCAATGTGTTCAGGACATAAGAAATTGGATGCTAATTAACTTCCTTCTGCTTAATCCGGATAAGACAGAAGTTCTAGTCATAGGACCGCATACAGCTAGAAGTAAAATCTTAGATCACACCGTAACTTTAGATGGCCTTTCTGTTCTGTCAAGTGCAACAGTAAAAGACCTCGGCGTGATTATAGATTCCAGCCTTTCATTTGAAGCTCATGTAGATAATATCACCAGGATAGCATTCTTTCACCTTAGAAATATCGCCAAAATAAGAAATATATTGTCGCTAAATGATGCAGAAAAACTAGTTCATGCTTTTATCACTTCTAGGTTGGACTATTGTAATGCCTTACTGTCTGGTTGTTCTGTTAGGTGCATAAACAAGCTTCAGCTAGTCCAAAATGCAGCAGCGAGAGTCCTCACTAGAACCAGAAGATATGAGCACATAACCCCTATCCTATCTTCACTGCATTGGCTCCCTGTGAAATTTCGCATTGATTTTAAAATACTACTCTTGACATATAAGGCATTAAATGGTCTCGCGCCGCAGTATCTGAGCGAACTGCTAGTGTCTTACGATCCGCCACGCCTACTTCGGTCAAAGGATGCAGGCTGCTTATCAGTACCGCGTATTATGAAAACTACAGCTGGGGGCAGAGCTTTTTCTTACAAAGCCCCAAAATTATGGAATAGTCTTCCAAATAGTGTTCGGGACTCAGACACAGTCTCAGTGTTTAAGTCTAGGCTCAAAACCTATTTATTTAACCAAGCATTTTATAAATAGATTTGCCATAAGGTAAAGGAGCAGATCTGGGGGACTCATGGACGTAGAGTATTATGGTGAACTGGTATGTTTAGATGCTGTCTTCCTCAGTCTCATTTGATCACTCAGGTTTGTTGACGGTGAGGTGATTGTTTGCTTTACATCTCAGGGAGCCCTCATGTTTGTGTTTCCTTCTGGCTCTCCCTTTTAGTTATGCTGTCATAGTTAGTCCTGCCGGAGTCCCTGCTTGCACTCTACAGTAAATATACATTCACATTAGACATTGTGACTGTGACCATACCTAATTGCAATCTCTCCTCCTCTTCTCTTCCTCCCCCTCTTTCTCTTTCCTCTCTCCCCCTGTCTCCCCCTTTCACTCTTTCTCTCTCTCTCTGTCGAGCTACACATGTGGTTCCTGAGCTGCCAGTGATCCAGACTCCCTCTGCCCTCCGGACCTGTCTGATCCATCCTGGTGCCCGGTTTCTGGTTGGAGGTCTCATCGCATGGATGCCCCGTGTGTCTCTTTAGGATGCGTCTGGTGTCTGGGGATGATTCTCTATACTTAGAAGATGGTTCTGGCCTCGACTGGTGTGGTCAGCTGTTTCTCTGAGGACTTGACAATTCGATAGTTCAGGACTGGAACTTTCTACAAGTCTATCTGAGTCTCGAATAACTACTGGACTCCATTTTACATCAAGTATTATAACATCAATTAACATCAACTATTATAGCTGAACCTAACACTTAACACTGTATAAATGCAGATCATTTCCTGCTATCTGTTTCACCCAGATGAGGATGGGTTCCCTGTCGAGTCTGGTTCCTCTCAAGGTTTCTTCCTATTACCGTCTCAGGGAGTTTTTCCTTGCCACTGTCGCCCTCGGGCTTGCTCGCCAGGGAATATCTGAACATTTTGATTCATACACATTCACATTCCATACAAACTTAAATAATTCTTTTGATTGTGTAAAGCTGTTTTGAGACAATGTCAATTGTTAAAAGCGCTATACAAATAAAACTGAATTGAATTGAATAATATCATCCGAAGATTCAGAGAATCTTGAACAATCTCTGTGCGTAAGGGTCAAGGTCATAAAACCATACTGGATGCTCGTGATCTCCTGGCCCTTAAACAACACTGCACCACAAACAGGAATGCTACTGTAAAGGAAATCACAGAATGGGCTCAGGAATACTTCCAGAAACCATTGTCAGTGAACACAATCCACCGTGCCATCCGCCGCTGACAGCTGAAACTCTACAGTGCAAAGAAGAAGCCATTTCTAAGCAAGATCCACGAGCACAGGCGTTTTCATTGGGCCAGGGATCATTTAAAATGGAGTGTGGCAAAATGGAAGACTGTTCTGTGGTTAGATGAGTCACGATTCGAAGTTCTTGTTGGAAATGTGGGACGCCATGTCATCCGGACCAAAGAGGACAAGGACAACCCAAGTTGTTATCAACGCTCAGTTCAGAAGCCTGCATCTCTGATGGTATGGGGTTGCATGAGTGCGTGTGGCATGGCCAGGTTGCATGTCTGGAAAGGCACCATCAATGCAGAAAAATATATTCAGGTTCTAGAACAACATGTGCTCCCATCCAGACGTCATCTCTTTCAGGGAAGACCCTGCATTTTTCAACAAGATAATGACAGACCACATTCTGCATCAATCACAACATCATGGCTGCGTAGGAGAAGGATCCGGGTACTGAAATGTCCAGTCTGCAGTCCAGATCTTTCCCCTATAGAGAACATTTGGTGCATCATAAAGAGGAAGGTGCGACAAAGAAGGCCCAAGATGATTGAACAGTTAGAGGCCTGTATTAGACAAGAATGGGAGAGCATTCCTATTTCTAAACTTGAGAAACTGGTCTCCTCGGTCCCCAGACCTCTGTTGAGTGTTGTAAGAAGAAGGGGAGATGCCACACAGTGGTGAAAATGGCCTCGTCTCAACTTTTTTGGGATTTGTTGACACCATGACATTTTGATTCACCATATTTTTCCCTTAAAATGATACATTTTCTCAGTTTAAACTTTTTTTCCGTGATTTATGTTCTATTCTGAATAAAATATTGACATTTGCCATCTCCACATCATTGCATTCAGTTTTTATTCACAATTTGTTTAGTGTCCCAACTTTTTTGGAATCCGGTTTGTATGTTGCTGTCATAAATGACATTATAACTTTTAAAAATATATATATTACATTTCAGCATCCAGCAAAGAGCGGAAGGACTTGCTGAAATTCTGGGTTGGATGGGAGATTGTGAAAGAAAACCTGTCTGTGGAAGTTGTTAGAGGTGATCTCCCAAGATCCTCTACCTGCTTCTGTGTACTCCGTTTGCCAGGCCACTACAAAGATTATCAAATTGGACCTAATTATGTGCATTGGGACATGCAAGTATGGATTTGGGCTTGTCTAACTTAAGCCTTAATCACTCAGCTGTGGCAACTGTATGCGATTCCTTTATTACAGCAGTTACCTTATTGGTGTTAATGACATTACTGGTAAAGTTGCATTTAAGCTACATTTACACTGTTATGTTTTTTTTTTTTATAGAGTTAAGCACTAGTAGTTGTAGTCAGTTCAATTTAATGACATATGATGCAGTGTTTGCCAAAATGGCCTGTTCGATGCTTCTACTGCACCCACCACACAATAAGATGCTTGTTCTTCAGTTCCTATGGAATGTTTATGGTCAAATTGAAACAGCTTCCAGTTGTGATATCGTTTTATTATGGCAAAATAAATGTACATTTTGAACTTTATCATTGTCAACAATATTCTCTCTCAGTTATTTTGTTCCATCGATATACACAGCATTTGTAACTGTATATCAGTTCAGTCCAAACAAAAGTTAGGAATACTTTCAAGACCGAACACTAAAAGTTCTTTCCAGCAGGTGCTTGTCATGGTTAAAACATTAATGTCAAGTTATAAATAAATGTGATTACTCCACAAGAATAGACTGGCAAAAATGAAGCGCTGCTATATAGATGTCCCAGCCAAATGTCTGAAGTTGCTTTGGGGTCGACAGCTTCCCTAAGTGCTGCCATTTGTCCATCAGTCAAGGGGCATTCAGTTGTCGGAATAACGATGCTGGTGTTTTCATCTGCTGAGAGGCCACTACTCTCCCAATCAATATGTGGTACGCTTAGTCCCTAAAAGACAAATATTGGCTCACTTAACATAACACAAAGGCCTACCTACTGTATGGCTCTCAATGCAACAGACATTAATTTACATTCTTATTTATTGCTCATCATTTAAAAGAATAAAGCCTGATACCACCACACATGTAGTTGATTACTGCTAGCAAAAGTGGGCCACATACCTCCATGATGGGTTCTGGTACAGGATGATAGACACTTCCCATTGCCCACAACTGGTTAGGCGTCATACTGGCCTCTGTGCGAATTGGGTGATTGTCCCAGGTGCCACGGAACAGGTTGAGGTCATTTTGAAGCCGTGGAAGAAACACATAATGACAACAAAATAGGTGGGTTGGGTCTGAAATGTCAAGGTAGCCATATTCCTCTAAAGAGTGCAGGACATCGTAATAGACATTTGTTATAGATGCCCAGACATCACACCACAACCTCTCAATCCTAAAAGAAATTAACCATACAATATAAGAGAAGTCAATGTCAAAATAATTTTTGAAGCAGAAACATCAGTAAATGTGAAAACATGGTTCTGAATGTATAATCTATCAACACACCGTTGATTATGGACACTCTTTCCTGAAATAAAGCTGCCCCTGTCTGTCCCACGGATTGTGAACATCAGTCGAGCAACATCCACATTTTTAACGCCCTGGTCACCTCTTACCCTGAAAATGTAGGATTTAGGGTGACATGCATTTTAGTAAATTTTATTTATCATATTTTGATTAAGCTTCCTTGTCCTAGAATTAACCACTCTCCTGACCCAAGTCCCCTGAATGCATTTTAGAATTTATATACCAAATTAGGGCAAAACCAGTTTGGATTTAAATTTAAGTAAACCACAAGTTTAAGGTAACGTACACAGTAAAATTACTGAACTTTGATTGATTAATAGTATGTTTTCCTGAATGGGTGCCATACTATATAAATAAAAAAAAGTATAAGCAATATAATGGCCTATAATTGTTATCTAATGTACCTTAGTGGAAAGCCAAAAGTCTCCACTGCTTCCTGAAAAAAAGCCAGTGTGGTTAAAGCGAGGTTGTTAGGTTCAGCACCAAGGTACATTACCTATGAAAGTAAAGAGGGAAGAACATAAGACATCCTGAATAATTATCTTCTCTTGTAAATTATTTTGGGTTACTTAATTAAGATTACCTTCCGTGAAAAGCCATCTACACCACCAAAAATGACTATGTTGTAGCTAAAATTATACAAATGTTTCATTAACAGCACAAATCAAAATAGTAACATGGTTTGACTAAGTACAGTCTATTACAAAACGCTCACATTTTATTACTTACCGAATCAACTTATGATTGGTGTCGATGTGCATAATTGCCCTTGGCCCAGAGACTGAGTATGTCCTTCGAACTACACAGCCAAGCCTTCTGTGTCAACTCTGTGCATTGAAGCTCTGACCCGGTCAAACTGCACCCGGTGTTCTTGTGCCTTTAATGCTGCCCTTATCATTCTGTAGCCACAGTGAGGCATGCTTTGCTTCAGAGCTGTTACAGAAGCATCCAACTCCCCAACTGTGAGTCTGCTATATAGAGCTCGCTTACACGCTTACAGCGTTGCAGCATTACTTACAAGAACACGGCCATTCATGCAGAGAGTTACTAACAAACATCCAGGGGCTTAATGACAACTACACAATACCACTAGTACCGTTACCTGTGTAAGGCTACACTGGTGTCTGCAGTCAGTAACCGGGCCTGACAGTAAAGACTAGAGCTAAACGCTATGCATGCTATCGATACTTATCTGATATTAGTCTCAAAAAAGAAGGTAACTTCGCTAAGTGACTATCACTGTGCAGAAAACAAGACAAAAATAAAATAAACAGTCCACTAAAATAACTCGTACTGCCCTGTTAATTAATAAAACTAATTTTACTTACCCCTTGGTCCATTCTCTTCACAGCACGTAATTCCTGCTCAATCTTACTCAGAGCCGTTTCTCCTGCTGCCAGTTAGTTACAAGTGCCGCGTTCCGATCGGCAAGTCGTTCCCCGCGAAGTAAACTGCACAGGGAGCAGGGAGCACACTTTAAAGTGCACTGACATGGACCCCAGAAATCGGCAATCCACTGCTCTTCCTGTGATATCCCGGATGTTAAGACTTGAATTTTTTCTACCTGAATTTGTCGACTTGAATTTGAAGACTCGCATTTTGTCAACCTGAATTTTGATACCTGAATTTTTCCAACCTGAAATTTAATAGCAGAATTTTTTCAACCTGAATTTATGAGGCTGAAAAATAATGAAGATTGTATTTTTAACAATTGAATATATTTTTGAACAGCAATTTAGTAAGGTGAATATTTTTGCATTGAATTTTAAATGCTTGCATTATATTTTCAGTTGAAATATACAACCACAATAAATTGCAGTGTGTAAAATTTCAAGCAGTGTAAATGCTGTAAGAATTTTTTCATTCAGATCAAATTTCAAAGCAGAAAAATTCAAACTGCTTTTTTGTGACAAGTTTTTTTTTCAGTTCATGTGATTCAGTATGCTGTTTTGCTTTGAGGATTTTTGGCAATGTTATACTTCCATAAACAAAGTATAAATATTGTTCATTTGCTAAATTAAGTATCATGAATTTAACTGAATATCTATCTCTGTATTTTTTCACAAGAGTTTGTGACTGAAAGTGTCCTGTCTGCATCTGACTTCAGGAGACTCCTGACCAACCGGATCTAACGGTCATATTTACATGTAAAAGTCATAACGTACAGTTATAAAGTACAAAACGTTTCTGTTGGTGTTTAATAATTTTTTTTATTAATACTTATTTGTGGTGTTTTATGTTTTGTACATCTTTTCAAATTGAGACCTCATTTGTAAGTTGCTCCTGGTGTAAAATAAAAATCTCCGTTTTATCCCGTTTGTCTGTTTCCTTCCTTCACAGAATTCTGTTGACCATGGCTTGAAATTTAATATCGTATATAATATTTAATATTGGCATAATATCCCTGCCCCAATTCTCACAGCTGTACAGTATGAATTGAAATAATAACAATAGTGTTTTTCTTTACTGAATAGGCAGAGCCTCTGAATACAGTGCGCCTTTTTAACGGGGGTGGGGATAAGAAAACAGCAGGGAAACTGACTGGCCATTTTAATAATTCATTGATACGTTGATGTCTTTGGTTTCGGCTGTGAGTGGATGCGCTGTAGTAATCCACGTTTTATACAAATTACATAACCTGATTTCCCCCCCATTCATTTATATAAAAGCAGACATTTTGCTTTCTGTATCTGTATTTCAGTCATGATATACTAACATATTTTTGCCGTGTAGTGCGCGCCCAACATCTCACGGGCGAGGCTCCACACAGCTGACCAAATCGTCATTAGCGTGCCCCTCCCCCAAACAGCGCAGCGAGGAGCATTTACATTTAAACAGCTTTTACAGGTGTGCTTTGCAAAGTCAGACACATACAAATGCAAATAATACACCTCCCCAAGTGAATAGCTGTTCTCACCTACAGTATACACTCGGAGAAACTAAAATCACCACTGTTCATGGTTTCAGCAAACTGGGGAGGATATTGGATCTTGCTTCAGGCCTCTTCTTAAATTTGTGTGAATGGCTGAAACGTGGTTGTGAATAAACCTTTTAATGAATTTAAAACGTTTGCGTGATCCCGCAGCGCTTGTGCGCTCTTTAACTTTGCCGAGTTTTGATCTAAAGTCAGATTAACGCGCGCGCCGATATGAGAGATTAGATATCTCTTTCAGCAAACACATATTATAGGTGTTAAATAAGCACTGTCTATGCGGCGCTGGGAGAAACGCACGCCGATGTCAGTCCCTAGCAAGGAGTATTTACTTACATCTAAACTGAGTCATTTACATAAATCACTGATCACATTTAAACAATTTATTCATACAGATGTACATGTTTTATAGGTTTGTTACTGAAGAACTGTGGCAGCGGGCACACCTAAAAATAAACGCAGGATTATTTTTTTTTTATAGTTTTATATAAATAAAAATGCTTTTATAAATGTGGGCTACTGTTATCTACCATTTTAATAATTCATTGATAAATTAGTGATTCCTTTGGTTTCGGCTGTGCTGCTGAAGGTGATCATGTCATCTCGTCGTCCCCGCAGCAGTGAGCGCGCCTATAATTCACTTCTCATACGAATTACATAATGTAATAATTTTTTTTCATTAGTTTATATTAAAGCAGATATTTCTCTTTCTATAAGTATATATTTTTCTCGTCTGTGAGGCGAGTATACACGGAGTTTGGGTTCATTTTCTGACGCGCTCAAGTTCACCAAAAACAATACAGAACCCCATTTACTTTATTTATTTAACAAAATCATAAAGTTTTTCGTCATTGTGAGTGCACCTAAATAAAAGTAGAGTCTTATAAAAGCTACAAATTTAAAGAACACAAAATATAAGATGACAAGACCCTACACGTGTAGCCTTTCTACTGTAATTACACATAATAAAAAGGTTCAATGTGTTAACGTTTACGTTGCTTAAATTTGATCCTAAAAAAACTGAATTTAATTTTAATTATAAATTTGTACTGTAATGTTACTACTGTGATTATGAATTCGTTTATTTACAATGTTTCACTTTATTTTATCTGCAACGATGTGCAGCTGTGGACGACCTGCGCCTCATTAAGCCTGGAGAGAACGAGCTGATGCCTGAGGCGTCAGTCTATAGTTATATAGCGCCACTCAGCGGTAAAAGCCAGCAAACGCACAAACCCGAATGCTGACGCCATACACCGGCGACGGTAGAAGTCGCATACTGCTTGTGCACCCACTGTACATGTCCTGCACCACTCTAACATACTTCTCTGCCACTTCAGACTTCCTCATACAACACCACAGCTCCTCTCTCGGCAACCTGTCGTACACTTGACACAATGCAACTCTTTATTACCTTCTCTGTACTTCTCCACCAGCATCCTCAAACTAATTACTGCATCTGATGTACTCTTTCTAGGCATAAAACCATATTGCTGCTCACAAATTCTCACCTCTACCCTTAACCTAGCCTCCACTACTCTTTCCCACAGCTTCATTGTATGGTTCATTAGTTTTATACCTCTGTAATTGCCACAGCTCTGTACATCTCCCTTGTTCTTAAAAATCGGCACCAATACACTTCTCCTCCATTCCTCTGGAATCCTCTCACTCTCCAAGATCTCGTTAAACAAACTAGTCAGAAACTCTACTGCCACCTCTTCTAAGCACTTCCATACCTCCACAGGTATATCATCAGGACCAACAGCCTTTCCACTCTTCATCCTCTTCAACTCCCTTCTCACCTCACTTTTACTAATATTTGCTATTTCCTGCTCCACAACAGTCACCTCTTCTACTCTTTGTTCTCTTTCGTTTTCCTCATTCATCAACTCCTCAAAGTACTCCTTCCATCTTCCCATCACCCTTCTGGCATCTGTCAGTACATTTCCATCTCTATCTTTAATCACTCTAACCTGCTGCACATCCTTCCCATCTCTATCTCTTTGCCTCGCCAACCTGTACAGATCCACCTCTCCCTTCTTACTGTCCAGCCTAGCATGCAAGTCCTCATATGCTCTCAGTCCACCTGAGTGCTTCTGCCTCCGCTCTTATGTCACCCTATGTTCCTGCCTCTTCTGGAAGAAAGTATTTACTACTGCCATTTCCATCCTCTTTGCAAAGTCCACCACCATCTGTCCTTCTACATTACTGTCCTGAAGACCAAACCTGACCATCACATTTTATTCGCATCATTGATTTGGCAAATGTTTTACGTCGGATGCCCTTCCTGACACAACCCTCTGCATTTATCCAGACTTGGGACTGGCACAAGAAGACACTGGATTGCGCCCCCCCCTCCCCATGGTTGCATATATATATATATATATATATATATATATATATATATATATATATATATATATATATATACACATTGGTGTGAAAAACTATTTGCCCCCCTCCTGATTTCTTATTCTTTTGCATGTTTGTCACACAAAATGTTTCTGATCTTCAAACACATTTAACTATTAGTCAAAGATAACACAAGTAAACACAAAATGCAGTTTTTAAATAAGGGATTTTATTATTTAGGAAGAAAAAAAATCCAAACCTACATGGCCCTGTGTGAAAAAGTAATTGCCCTCTGAACCTAATAACTGGTTGGGCCACCCTTAGCAGCAATAACTGCAATCAAGCGTTTGCGATAACTTGCAATGAGTCTTTTACAGCGCTCTGGGGGAATTTTGGCCCACTCATCTTTGCAGAATTGTTGTAATTCAGCTTTATTTGAGGGTTTTCTAGCATGAACCGCCTTTTTAAGGTCATGCCACAACATCTCAATAGGATTCAGGTCAGGACTTTGACTAGGCCACTCCAAAGTCTTCATTTTGTTTTTCTTCAGCCATTCAGAGGTGGATTTGCTGGTGTGTTTTGGGTCATTGTCCTGCTGCAGCACCCAAGATCGCTTCAGCTTGAGTTGACGAACAGATGGCCGGACATTCTCCTTCAGGATTTTTTGGTAGACAGTAGAATTCATGGTTCCATCTATCACGGCAAGCCTTCCAGGTCCTGAAGCAGCAAAACAACCCCAGACCATCACACTACCACCACCATATTTTACTGTTGGTATGATGTTCTTTTTCTGAAATGCTGTGTTAATTTTACGCCAGATGTAACGGGACACGCACCTTTCAAAAAGTTAAACTTTTGTCTCGTCGGTCCACAAGGTATTTTCCCAAAAGTCTTGGCAATCATTGAGATGTTTTTTTAGCAAAATTGAGACGAGCCTTAATGTACTTTTTGCTTAAAAGTGGTTTGCGCCTTGGAAATCTGCCATGCAGGCCGTTTTTGCCCAGTCTCTTTCTTATGGTGGAGTCGTGAACACTGACCTTAATTGAGGCAAGTGAGGCCTGCAGTTCTTTAGATGTTGTCCTGGGGTCTTTTGTGGCCTCTCGGATGAGTTGTCTCTGCTCGCTTGGGGTAATTTTGGTCGGCCGGCCACTCCTGGGAAGATTCACCACTGTTCCATGTTTTTGCTATTTGTGGATAATGGCTCTCACTGTGGTTCGCTGGAGTCCCAAAGGTTTAGAAATGGCTTTATAACCTTTACTAGACTGATAGATCTCAATTACTTTTGTTCTCATTTGTTCCTGAATTTCTTTGGATCTTGGCATGATGTCTAGCTTTTGAGGTGCTTTTGGTCTACTTCTCTGTGTCAGGTAGCTCCTATTTAACTGATTTCTTGATTGAAACAGGTGTGGGGGTGACTACAGAAATTGAACTCAGGTGTGATAAACCACAGTTAAGTTATTTTTTAACAAGGGGGGCAATCACTTTTTCACACAGGGCCATGTAGATTTGGAGTTTTTTTTCTCCCTTAATAACGTAAACCTTAAAAACTGCATTTTGTGTTCAATTATGTTATCTTTGACTAATAGTTAAAGCTTTTTGATGAGCAGAAACATTTAAGTGTGACAAACATGCAAAAGAATAAGAAATCAGGAAGGGGGCAAATAGTTTTTCACACCACTGTATATATATTCATTATTCCACCAGCATCAGCAGGGTGACCAGCATACCAGCACCAGCATAGCAACATCTGATGGTAGGCTGTTCATTACCCCATCAAATGTTGGGATGGTATAAAAGCCAGAATACATGCAAATATTACAACGCTTCTTTTGTTTCATGTATATTACTAACTCATTATTTACAAGACAATATTCAGATCATTAAATAAAATATAGAATAGAATCATTATAAAATCAACTTTATTAGCCAACATAAGCAGTAACAATATGTAGCAATATGTCAAATATGCACATTTGTAACAATATGATTTCTTAACAATCAATAAGTTTTGAGAAAAGATTAATAACTTAACAAAATATGAAAGAAACCTCTTATTAGTTATGTTCACACTATTGCTTCTCCTATTGATAACACAACCCTAATTTGTCTCCTGCACACAAACATGACAATAACAACTTACCCCAACTTTTTGTTTGTTAATGTCCATTATTTTTTCTGTAATGTAACGTACAACTTTCCCCAGTCTGGCTTCTAATTCTGTCTCCTTCATGTTTTTGTCTTGAAGCCATTCTTTGATGGCATCAAAATGATTGCAGTCTATAAGAGTATTGACAATAATCCATACAAAGAAAAGATGATAAACTGTTATAACTGTAGCTTTTTGTGCATGTGTGCATTCTTGTTTGTCTGTACACTGTGATATACAATATAGTATAGAATCTTTTGGCTTCCTTCAAACAGCAAGTAGCATCTGCTACCAAGGATGACATACCTTTTAATGTTGTGAGTTTCTGTGGTGTTAAAGGCTGTCTGGTGGTTTTTGTAGTAGGACACTCTTTCCCTGTTAGGCTCCTTTCCCCCAATGTTTTTGTACCCCAAAACGCCACTGCTAACTCCTTCATAAACAAAGAGTCTTTGGTGTTGTTTTTGATACTGGACCAGGCCTCTTTATGGACTGTAATTTCTCCTCCCAAGAGAATTTAACTACAGTGGTTACAAAATCGGAATAACCATCCCGCCGCGCATACCGCCGTTTAAAGGCAACAGCGGCCAAAATAAATCAGTTGCATTTCAAAGTCATTCGTAAAATGGCCGCCAGGTGGCGCAAAGTGACATTTTCATCGCAGTAAATACAACAGTGATGGTAATTTCCACAACAAACATGAAAAATCTGAACCAGAGCTATTGATGTGTACTGTACAATAATGAGTAAAAAAAATTATAGTAGATTTATTAACTGAAATAAATGACCATATTTTTCAAGAGAATTTTCAAGCCCCACTCATCAAACAAAATTATAACGAAATCGCCCAAGTTTACTATTTATTTAAATATAAATTTCTAAACCAATAAGATCAAATAACACCAAGTTATTATTATAACAGGCTTACTTCGTCACTTATCAAAGAAGTACACTTGCTTTCAAAGAAGTCGAGTGGCTTATTAACGTCTCTGGTGTGCATTGTCTCTAAGTGGCCGCTTGGTGTAGCGGTTAGAACGCTCGGCCAGAGATCTGCAAAGCCCCGGTTTGAATCCCGAGTGATGATGTTTTAAAATTGTTTTATTTTAAAACTAAATAAAATGTTTTAAGTGCGCTTAAGATAGAGTCTTATAAAGGCTATGTAGACTTATATAGTTTTATTATATATTTTTTGCACATTAATCTGAGTCCTCATCTGTTAGATCTGTTTATTTATTTTTTTTGCCGGCTTTGCGCGGCAGCGTGCGGGAAGCTGTGAAAATGCACTTCATTACCTGTAGGGGGAAGTCGTGTTTCAGTCTGAAGTATTGAGTGTCTACTGAAGCCGAAAATGTGTCCAAATTAAACCGCGCATGCGTGTTTGGAGACGCTGTGCCCGCGCTGTGTATCAGTCGGTTGGGAATCATCATGGAGGTACAACACGGCGTGGCTGGAGCTGGAGTTTGTCGTGTTCGAGGTAAGTTTAGCTTTCTTTTTTGGATGTGATTCTCGCTTTCATGACTCCCAATTAATGTTCATCTTAATCTCAGGACTTACAATTAGCAATATTTCAGTTTTTAATAGTGTGGAGATTCACAAAACACCGTTTTCGTGTAAAAACCTGAACCTACGGAGCCCTCCAGGGGTCCTGTGGTAAATAAATAAATAATAAACGAACCGAGCACGCGGATTAATACACCGAGATATGTGTTTCTTACCCCCACACCTCGTGAAAACGGCGTGTTAATAAGTTACAAGTTAAATTTCAACTGTAAAGAACCTGTACATATGTTCATACAGTATTGACAGCAGCTCTACTTTGTCTAAATCGCATTGCAGACAATAAAAATAAGTCGAGTCATCCTGTGACCCTGCATGCTTAATCTTTCCACACATGATTCTTGCTTCTCACTTTTTCCTTAATCCTTCGCTGTTCTATCTTGTATTTTTCTAACGGTGTCAGAAACTTTGTGTTAGTAGCACTGCTTGACATGCTTGATGCCTTCCTCTTTTGTAATTTGCTTTGGATAAAGGCAAAACTTACAAAAGATGAAGAAATGCCTAAATGTAGTTGTACGAATAAAAGATTATGTAATGATACAATGTAAATATTTTCACAGAAACAAAGCGTAAAGATGAGACATGAATCTGAAGAGGATGTCTTTGATGATTTCCTGGTAAAGCATTGTTTTCTTATTAATTATACAATTTATTAATACCTTGAATATAGTGTTTGTTGCATTGGACAGAAGCATATAAATGCAAATGAATATATAAATCTGAGTAATTATTGAACGAATTTTCATGTTTGGACTAACCCTTTAAATACAAACTCAGCATTCATCATAGGATTTCCTGACACTGTAAAGGTGCAGAGTAATCTATGGAGTGTAGCCATCTCATGCCATGCTTTACAATGTTTTATTGATGCAAGATTATTGCTAAAGCAATTTAACCCTATATATATATATATATATATATATATATATATATTAGTGTGTGTGTGTGTGTGTGTGTGTGTGTGTGTGTGACCGGTGCAAGGGCCATTGTCACTCATACTGTCGTAGTTTTTAGAGCCCTAAAAAAGCATTCGCTAGTAAGTAAGTAAATAAAAGACAAATTAATAAATAGTTTTAAATTATATATATATATATATATATATATATATATATATATATATATATATATAATGGAAATATGTATAAAGAAAATATAATTAATATTTTCATGTTTATTTAAAAAAACAAACATTTTAATGGTTAGTGACTGTTGCAGACATTTACACTATTTTTGAGAACTATTAAGTTCTCCTTCAACCTGTCATACCCGATAACTGCCCCTTTGATCTGCTGGGTACGGCGGGGCGTCGACTGCTGATCAGTGTGTGTAAAGTACGCTACTTTACACTGATCAGCAATCGACGCCCCGCCATACCCACCAGATCAAAGGGGCACACTCATAAACTCTCCGTGTGCACACACACAAACTCTCCGTGCACAGACATAAACTCTCCGTGCACACACACACGATTTATAGATAAAATGCAGACATAAACACGCCAACCCCCAGGAAAACAACAAACACAAATATATAGACTACATTACTCGCTTTTCCAACACGCTAGCGCGCTCCGATGTGAGCCGATTTATTCTAGTCATAATTAGAGAATATAGAGAGATTAATAACAGAGAAAGCATAATAAGATGTCTATACAGTAAATAAAAAGAAAAGTATCAAATCCAACTATTAAGTCTGATTTTATTGCTATCATTAACCATTTATGTTATATATTTATTTTATATTATTTTATTTTATATTACATTATTTTTTATATATTATATTTACACAATGCTTGCTCTGAAGGACTTTATCTAAAAGCCAGACTGACCAAGTTTCTAATTCACTGCTGAAGTAGTTAAATATGCTTTATACTGTAGATACGTATAGGTTACATTTTAAAAGTACAATCGCAAGTAAATTACAAACTGAATGTAATGTAAAATATGAATAAACCAGTATTAGACACAGATATACGATATGGTAGTATATACAATGAAAAAGCTATTTACACGAGTGCTCAAATGTAAAGCAAACGCAATTATTAATTTATTGTGTACAGATGTCGCCTTTAAGACTGCGCGTGTTTTCCCGCGGGACCCCGCAATTTAGCGCGCGGCGTGCCGCGACTTGCCGGAGGCAACATTCGGGAATTTAAAATAAATGTGTTGTGCTTCACTGAATATCCACCAGATGGCGCATAGAAGGACTTTATCTAAAAGCCGGTGGTCCGGGAAAGTCAGTTTCCCTATGTTTCCCCGGTGGCGCGCAGATTCAAATCATGACGTCACTCGCTACCTAACGTTGAGAAGGCGAACGAGGATTTTAATAGTTTTTCTCTCGTTTTAAAATGTTTTTATGAACTTTTTGAATTAAACAAATAACCTATGCATAATAATCGAGTGTCTTTTCGCTTTTTTTTTGTATATTTGAAGATAATTCATACGTTTTAAGCCGCTGCAAAAGGCTGGTTTGCTGGGCGAGTACTGACATCACGACTACTTTTATTACACCTACATTTGTTTATTTGTATATGTATGTTATTAATATAAATTTTTTAGAGATTGTGTGTGTGCGTGCACGGAGAGTTTGTGTTGATAAGTGTATGTGGATAAGTTGATAAGTATCAGAAAGCATTAAAATGTTCATTTGAATTAAAATGACACACACACGTCTGTATATACAGTATATCAATTACATATATACTGTATCAATTTCATTAGTTCGTTCATTCTATTTGAAGCTTCGGATGTTTTTTTTTTTTTTTTTTTGGTTTGTTTAGATTAGTTCTGAACGCGCTTCCGTGAAACTATCGCTAAAACAATGTACTGAGCCCTCCTGAGGATATAAAGCTTTATTATTGTGTTTGAATAAATAATCAGATCTACCACAGCAGGTAATAAACTATGGTGTGTCATAACCGAAGCAAACACCACGATTATGCCTCATTTCGTTCGATGGGAACGTGGTTCACTTGGCCGCGGTGTATTATAAACCTGTGGAATGTTTCACTGTTTATTCTCACATAAGAGTAATAAAAGCGAGTGAAATGTGGAAATGGTGTGTGGCAACTCAATGAGAACTAAACCAAAGATTTCGGTAACTCCACTGAGTGTAACATCTGCATAGTGACACTGAACATCTTCACTTTTCCGTTTACCTCTGAAAAAAAGCTGTATTTTGTTTGTTTATATTTAGAGTTTTTATAACAGTAGAACAAGTACCCGCGCGCACGCACACATATATACACACACACACAGACACACACACACAGACACTCCCCTGAGCCCTCGGGAAACATCCAATCACCGTCGGTATACAAATGAGTCAAGACGTAGCCTAACGTGGTGTCGTGTCGGATTTCAGCGGTCACGGAGTGGGAAGACTTTCAAGAAGCTGCAGTGACAGTAAACAGCTGAACAACTTCACTTTTCCGTTTACCTCTGAGGAAAAAAAGCTGTATTTTGTTTGTTTATATTTAGAATTTTTATAGTAGTATAAGAGAAAGTTACAGTTTGGTCTGTGTACTGTAGTTCGCACCCTTGTAGAGAATAAACAAATGAATAACACCTTCATATCCCCTCTCAAGAGTGTCATAATCCATTGTTTTAATGATCTGGCTGAAACTAATTATCACTACATAAGTACCCTAACACCATTGATCATGAGTTTTAGCTAAACCTAATTCTATACTTGTAACAGAAAATGTAGATGCAGATTCCAAATGTGTATTTATATAATAGATAGATAGATAGATGTGTGTGTGTGCGTAGGCTCTACGCAGGGGCAAGAGAGGGCAGCGCACCCTTAAATGTCTGCACATGTTAATATATTCCTAAAATGTATATATTACAAGTTGATAAACTGATCTGCAGTAGCGGAAAAATCCGCTGAAAATAGGACAGGCTGCAGCGCACTCGCACACACACACATACACATGCGCACACACACACACACACACACACACACAGACACACCTCCCTTGAACCCTGCGTCTGTCGGATTTCAGCGGTCACGGGGTGGAAAGACTTTGAAGCAGTTTATATATGAATCTAAGCTTGAACTTATCAGCATTGTAAATATATAATAATCTTCAAATAAAATCGCTATTACTTTGACCCTGAAGTTTAGTTTAGCACACACAAAAAACAGAAAAGTCATTTCTGCTAAATCAACGGGTTTATTTACAGTAATTCATTAAAAAATGAATATACATACAGTGCACGGTAAACATGGGAAAAATTACAAAATGAAAAAACAAACAGTATCTACTTTATAAACAGCTTAGTATGTGCGTTGAGATGCTGAAATCCCTTGCATGTTTTTGCTTCCAAGTGGAGAGATATTTGACCGTTAGCCTAGAACAAAAGATCTATAGGTGTGATCACAACCCCCTCCGACCGACCGTGCCATCAATCACTGACCACCTCAGAAGTTCCCTCCAATGTATGGCTGCAATACTTGTTTTGCAAGTATTTTTAACACCATTCAAAGGCTTACAAGTTCCATTCAACATATAATGATGTCTCCACATGTTAATATATTCCTAAAATTTATATATTACAAGTTGATAAACTGATCTGCGGTAGCGGAAAAATCCGCTGAAAAAAGGACAGGCTACAGCGCATGCGCACACACACACAGACACACACACACACACAGACACACCTCCCTTGAGCCCTCGGTAAACATCCAAGCACTGAGGCACGCAAACCCCCTGACCACAATAAGGTGGCAATCCCTCAGGGGGGGAAGATGAAAAATACAAATTAAATAAATAAAACAAAATAAAATATCCTTAATCCAGATTTTATCAATCAACGACATAATATTGATCTTAGCTGGATGGTCTAATTCTCAAAACCGTTTAACCTAAAGAAAAACTTAACACACTATAACTAGAATATTTACAAAACTGAAAGGTTGTCTTATGTATAATAAAAAAACCTCATAACTCAAAAAGATCATATTATGTTTTTATATATTTTTTTTTATTTTTTTTATAGTAACTGAACAGCTCTCTTCTCTCCAATCCATTCCTAAACCACAGTCTCCTATTTCTCTGTGCGTGCTCTGGAGCCTGTGAATGAATACACGCAGCGGAGGTTTTGTATAGAGATACAATAATTTTACTGCTGGAAAATCAGCATTTTATCTAATTTGAAATATAAACCTAATATTATCTGTTACTTAATATATTTTCTTTAAAAACAGTGGTTTTTTATATCATAAATATAATAATCCATAATTATGTGGGTATCCATATTAGATGGCTTTTAGTGAAATAAAACTGTAACTTACTTTAAAACTAAACATGGTCCCTAAAACGGAGCTCTGGACACAGAGCTACAGACCCTACTGTAACCCCCTTACCCAGTTAGCTAGCAGTTAATGACCACCACTACTTGTGCAGTTCATAAAAGGATAGGTAATGTTTGTCGCGCTGTTGCACAAACAGCACACTCATTTATTTAAGAGAGAGTTTATGAGTGTGCTGCTTTGATGAGCTGGGTATGGCGGGGCGTCGACGGCTGATCAGTGTAAAGTAGCGTACTTTACACACACTGATCAGCAGTTGACGCCCCGCCATACCCAGCAGATCAAAGGGGCAGTTATCGGCTATGACACGTTGAAGGAGAACTTAATAGTTCTCAAAAATAGTGTAAATGTCTGCAACAATCACTAACCATTAAAATGTTTTTTTTGTAATTAAACACGAAAAAAAAAAAAAAAAAAAAAAAAATATATATATATATATATATATATATATATATATATATATATATACACACATACACACACACACAAGGGCGTAGGTTTGCTACCTATGACTCCAACTAATACCCCATCCCCCAATCCCCTTTTCCACCCACCAACCCCCAACCCCCTGCCCCATCCACCTACCAACCTCCCACCCCAACTATGTCCACTGAATACATGTTTTTCTTAATATGGTGCGAAATCACTTTACATTAATACTAGCAATGCTTCGATTGATATTAATCCACTCGAAATGCAATTCATTAAGTTAAATTAAGGAATAGTGTAAAGTTAAAGGAATGTTTCATAACTGACAAAAAGATAGTCTTTAATAAAATAAAAACTATTCTTTATTGAGCCCTAGTGCAAATGAAACATCTCAATCATCTGTATATATATAAAAGTAGATTACATCTAAACATGAACTACTAGGTAGAGAACCACACAACAGCTCAATGCCTATTGCTCCTATATGAAGGAGACAAAAACATGCCTTCGCCTCTCGTTAACAAAAATAAACTGCTGGCATATTTGTTTGACATCAATATTGTCCAGGCTGTTCTTTTTTTCTTCTGATAAACACTAAAGATGATATTTTGTAGAATGCTGAAAACCTGTAATCATTGATTTACATAGTATTTGTTTTTCCTGCTACGGAAGTCAATGTTTTCAGCTTTTTTCCCCAATATCTTATTTTGTATTCAACAAAATAAAGAAAATCATTAAAGTTTGGAACCACTTAAGGAGTAAATAGTGAGTAAAGTTTTTTTGGGGGTGAACAATGGCTTTGACCCTAACTCTTCCCCTCTGACTGCACTAGGACCGGACAGCATTGCCACCTGATGAAAAAGCGTGACAAAAAAGTGAAATGTCAGTTCAAAACTTTTGCCAAAAACACTAATGAATCACTTACATCCTCAGCCTATCACTCCTCATAATGCTAAATATTAGTATAATCAACATGTATAATACACACACACATATTATATGTTATATATATAAAATCAACATTCAGATTGACCTCCTGTGACCTCGCCTCTTCACCTGAACTACAACATGGCTGATCTGCTTCTGTCCCCTAATTGAAAAACATTGAGGGATTCCTTATGAGCATGGACAGAGAATGCCTCAGCCTATTATTGGTAACAATGTTAAATCTCAGGACAACTACAGTGGCTTGCAAAAGTATTCACCCCCCCCCCCCCGTGAACTGTTCCACATTTTGTCACATTACAGCCACAAACATTAATCAATTTTATTGGAATTCCACGTGAAAGACCAATACAAAGTGGTGTACACGTGAGAAGTGGAACGAAAATCATACATGATTTCAAACATTTTTTTTTTACAAATAAATAACTGAAAAGTGGGGTGTGTGTAATTATTCAGCCCCCTTTGGTCTGAGTGCAGTGAGTTGCCCATAGACATTGCCTGATGAGTGCTAATGACTAGAGAGCACCTGTGTGTAATCTACACTCTCTCCATCGCTGTCTGATATACAGCACAGGTGTTTAGGTTCTGTCACCTGACAAAACAGGATAAACACATGCCATTTAAACAGCAATCATTTTATTTCACTTTTTCTGAGTCTTAGTGTGCAAACCTCGAATCAAATCATTAATGTTCGCCAAGTAAGTGAATGCATTTTAAAAACTATTTTTCTGAAGTGGATTGTCTATTGGTGTCAACAAAATTCTAGCCATATGGCAATATTAGTATATTAGCTTATCAATTTCTTTCACAATACTGATTTCTGACAAACAGTCACTAGATTAGGAGACTGACAGGGATCATATTTATACTTTTACATTTAGCTGTTTAATCTGCTGTTAGTTTTACGTCCGTATTCACAGACTATAACCTGGCCTGCTGTACTGAATGTGAGTCCACTGCATTTGGCGCTGCTTGTGTCTGAACGCAGCCAATCGTCTATCACATGATGGCAGGGAAAGGCACAGCCAATCAAAATATTCATATTTGTTTTGGGGGCGGGAGGACTCAAGGAGGGAACGTGATTTATCCCTTTCTGCGTGTCTAGGTTAATGTTGACAGAACGATTAAAAAAAAAAGTGGATTAAATTATTGGTGGGGACATTTCAATGGTCGGAGGATATTGGTGGGGACACATCCCCTCCCTCCACCCTAAATCTACGCCCCTGTATATATATAATTTAAAACTATTTATTCATTTGTCTTTTATTTACTTACTTACTAGCGAATGCTTTTTTAGGGCTCTAAAAACTACGGCAGTATGAGTGACAATGGAATAGGACGTGTGAGTTGCACCGGTCACACACACACACACACACACACACACACACACAATAAATATATATATAATTAAATTCTTAAAACATCGTGTTCACCCATGCACTGAAAAAAAGAACTTGTAAGATTTACTTGATAAAATCCTCATAACAATTTGGACACAGATTTTAAGTAAATTTTATTGCTCCAATATTAAGGCTGAATACCAAACCCCTTCCCCCTACCCTTCCACTTGGCGCGTTCACGTGCAGGGGTAGAGGTGTCTCATTTCTCTTTTGGTTGGAGGTGTAGGGGGAGGGGGGAAGGGCCAGATAGCCCTCCAAACGAAGATTTTTCAGGACCTCACTTCAAACGAAGGGCTAAGCGAAGTTTTCAACATGGCTGCTCACTCGAGCAAGCAGACCCATAAATGTTGTCATTTTTGCCATTAATAAAGATTTTTATGACAAGTTTTCATTATATGTATATTACCTTTAGTCTTGTGTTTGTGTTTATGGTGATGTTCTGTAAAGAAACGTTTGCAAAAAAAAAATCGCTAAAGTTTGCTAGCGGATAGCACATATTGCACAATATTACAAATATATATTTTTATGTCACATACACTTTACTGCATGCTACAAACAAATATGAAAGTTCAGTAGCACGGCATTTTGCCGAGCATTTGATAACGCATTGTTTGTTTTGCTTACGGCCATACACTATTGTTTTGCTTACACTATTCTTACTTATTGCAACGTGACCACAGTTTTGTAATTTATATTCTGTATATGGACGGCTGAGGAAACCCGAAGACTCATCCGTGTTCGTGGTGAAAATGAGCAACTTTTTTAAAAATCGAAATACGGCACAAAAAACCTTTGGGAGTGAGTAATCTCTCTTATTGGAATGTGTGATAAACATCGGCGCATGTCCTCTGACGTAACATTAGGAACCAGCGACAACGTATGATGACGTATAACAGTGTTGTCCCATTTCTTAGGGGAAATATTTATACCCTTCCCCTTTCCACTTCGTTTCAAGGGACAAGGGGAAGAAAATAGAATTGTGATTCAGCCTAAGTAAAACTCACCCGTAATTGTCAGGTAAAATTTACTTAATTAAATTAACAATAAAAGAAATCAAGTAAAAGTTACATAATTATATTTAATGCACAAATTAGATTTATTTAAAATAATCAAGTAAAGTTAATTCATTATTGTATCAGCAGGAACCTTAATTTTATGAAATTACTATCATTTTGTTTTGTGAGATTTTCCCTTAACTTGGTTTTATCAATTTATATTACTCCCTATAATAATGTAAACATTGCTAATTCATGTTTTGGAAAGAAACTTAAGTAATTATTTCATCTATATCTTTCATAAATCACACAACTAAAATATAATTAAACAGTTTATTCACCAACATTACCAAATATTTGTGACATTCACAGTCTAGATCCAAGTTGTCTTTTTAATAAAAGTGCATTCAGCTAAATTTTGCATCCATAGAAAAAAACTGCAGGGCACCAGGGCCTGAAATACTTGTTTTAAACAAAATTGTGTAAAATAATAAATAAATAAAATACAGCATTCATTTAGAAATAAAATACAGCAGAAAATACATTAAACAAACTGTAGAATAAACGTTAAAACTTAATAGCCCTCGGAAGCAGTGAAGTTGCAACATTCAAATCAGCACTCTGGACTAGTGCACTTAAAAGTATGCCATTGAAACCATAACGCATTAAAACATGTAACATGTAAAGACTTGTAGTCAAGCCAAATCAAATGTTTTAAGATAACTTCATCTTTTGCACTTTTGCACAAGCTTGCACTTTTGGTGATAGCTTAATCCCATCAAGTTCTAGAAGAACTTTCTGAAAATAGCTCAAATGTGTAGCACAGTGCTCGGAGCTATTGCCACATTCTTGCAAAATTTCCTCTCCTTCAAGGATTATGGATACACCAACCGGTTCTTCCCCTTCAACAGCACAGACGACAAGGATTTTAAGAAGGTGCATACTGGCATCACTTCGTCTGTCCCCCTGCATAAAATTTACAAGAAAATAAATAATTTATTTTGAGAAAAAAAAAAAAAATCTGAATTGCTTCAACCTGTGCTGACTTCATTTCACAGAGAAAAAAATAAAATAAAAATAATTGATAATAAAAAATGACCATCACTTCATATACTTCAGATTGTTAAACTTGGGTTAAATTGCTTTAGCAATAATCTTGCATCACTAAAACATTGTAAAACATGGCATGAGATGCCTACACTCCATAGATTACTCTGCACCTTTACAGTGTCAGGAAATCCTATGATGAATGCTGAGTTTGTATTTAAAGGGTTAGTCCAAACATGAAAATTCGTTCAATAATTACTCAGATTTATATATTCATTTGCATTTATATGCTTCTGTCCAATACAACAAACACTATATTCAAGGTATTAATAAATTGTATAATTAATAAGAAAACAATGCTTTACCAGGCAATCATCAAAAGAGATCCTCTTCAGATTCACGTCTCATCTTTACGCTTTGTTTCTGTGAAAATATTTACATTGTATCATTACATAATCTTTTATTCGTACAACTACATTTAGGTATTTCTTCATCTTTTGTAAGTTTGCCTTTATCCAAAGCAAATTACAAAAGAGGAAGGCATCAAGCATGTCAAGCAGTGCTACTAACACAAAGTTTCTGACACAGTTAGAAAAATCTACAACAAAAGATAGAACAGCGAGGGATTAAGGAAAAAGTGAGAAGCAAGAATCATGTGTGGAAAGATTAATCATGCAGGGTCACAGGATGACTCGACTTATTTTTATTGTCTGCAATGCGATTTAGACAAATTAGAGCTGCTGTCAATACTGTATGAACATATGTACAGGTTCTTTACTCGTAACTCATTAATAAAGTTCGGCTTCAGAAAAAAAAAACGTTTATTGCTAGTGCTCTTTTACCATTTAATGCTTTAACACACACGACTCAGTTTGTTCAGAAATGGCATCTAACTGGCGAGCCTTTGTCTGAACACGCCGTTTTCACTCGGGGTGGGGGTAAGAAACACACATCTCGGTGTATTAATCCACGCGCTCGGTTCGTTATTATTTTATTTATTTATTTATTTATTTACCACAGGACCCATGGGGGCTCCGTAGGTTCAGGTTTTTATACGAAAACGGTGTTTTGTGAATCTCCACACTATTAAAAGCTGAAATTGCTAATTGTACGTCCTGAGATTAAGATGAACATTCATTGGGAGTCATGAAAGCGAGAATCACATCCAAAAAAGAAAGGTAAACTTACCTCGAACACGACAAACTCCAGCTGCAGCCACGCCGTGTTGTACCTCCGTGATGATCCACAACCGACTGATACACAGCGCGGGCACAGCGTCTCCAAACACGCATGCGCAGTTTAATTTGCACACGTTTTCGGCTTCAGTAGACACACAATACTTCAGACTGAAACACGACTGCCCCCTACAGGTAATGAAGGGCATGTTCACAGCTTCCCGCACGCAGCCGCGCAAAGCCGCGGCAAGTCACGGGATCCCTTTCCTCGAAACGCGCGTTTTTAATGGCGACCTCTGTATATTTAACTTCATTCAGCCATTTAAGTTATATGAAGAATAATGTTCCTAACCCACTATTATTTTAATCTTAAATAAAGTTGGCCTAATACAATATTGTTTGCAATGCTGAAGCAAATATGATTTTGTTTTAGTTTATTCGCTGAATACAACGCGACCCACATCACCTCTTGGTGAAGACCCACAGAAACCGTTACTGTAATCCCCCTTCTCACCTATCCTTGGTGTGAAAGTTATCAAACCGGTTTCGCTGATGGGGTAATTCTGCTTCAAGCACTTTCCGATGCTGTTGCTAGGAAATTCCACCCCACAGCCCACAACAACAAGTAAATAAGAGACATAATTAATGAACTTCTTAGAAAGAAAAGATTAAGTTTTCTCTTTTCTAAAAAAAAAAATTATTAATGAATACTCTTGCTTTTGTAAAGATTTTGAGTGACCATTTGCCATATACAGTACGGCCTGCTTTATTATATATTTAATAAAACTTTATTGCAACTAAATTGTGTGTGTGCCTTATTGAATATTTAATAATGCTTCCGGAACATTGTTGTCCATACGTTTTACAGTATGTACAGTATATTGAAAACAGTGAAACATAAAACACAAACCGAAAGGACAAATTAAGGAATGTACGAAACATTAACACCTTTAACGTGTTCCAATAAATACTGTAGAGTTATTGCATTATGTTTCAAGACATCCTTAATTTAAAAAAAATTTCCCTAATTATATGTCCACAAATACTTTGACAACATACACTTATCAACTTATGCCCATAAACTTATCAACACAAACTCTCCGTGCACGCACACACAATCTCAAAAAAAATTATATTAATAACATACATATACAAATAAACAAAAATATAAACGTCTATATTGAAGTTTACGGTGAACGCAGAGTCGGCTAAGCAGACGTGATGACGCGCGCGCCCTCACCTCTGTTACGGCTGCCTACAGTATTTGGCCAAAAGAATTATAATAATTGAACGATATGCCTGGTCCTGGAAAGAGACATCAACAGTCCGGCGCTGAGAAACGAAAGAACCGAAAGAAAAAAAAAAGCCTAAGATGAAGCCCGTGCATCAATTCCAGAAATAAAACTTTACTTTATTCTGTCGACGTCAATAATGTAATAACGTTAACGTAAAATAACGCAAATTTAATTTAACAGCAGGGGGGACAATAAATACAGTGGTGTGAAAAACTATTTGCCCCCTTCCTGATTTCTTATTCTTTTGCATGTTTGTCACACTTAAATGTTTCTGCTCATCAAAAACCGTTAACTATTAGTCAAAGATAACATAATTGAACACAAAATGCAGTTTTTAAATGAAGGTTTACGTTATTAAGGGAAAAAAAAACTCCAAATCTACATGGCCCTGTGTGAAAAAGTGATTGCCCCCCTTGTTAAAAAATTACTTAACTGTGGTTTATTACACCTGAGTTCAATTTCTGTAGTCACCCCCAGGCCTGATTACTGCCACACCTGTTTCAATCAAGAAATCACTTAAATAGGAGCTACCTGACACAGAGAAGTAGACCAAAAGCACCTCAAAAGCTAGACATCATGCCAAGATCCAAAGAAATTCAGGAACAAATGAGAACAAAAGTAATTGAGATCTATCAGTCTGGTAAAGGTTATAAAGCCATTTCTAAAGCTTTGGGACTCCAGTGAACCACAGTGAGAGCCATTATCCACAAATGGCAAAAACATGGAACAGTGGTGAACCTTCCCAGGAGTGGCCGGCCGACCAAAATTACCCCAAGAGCGCAGAGACAACTCATCCGAGAGGCCACAAAAGACCGCAGGACAACATCTAAAGAACTGCAGGCCTCACTTGCCTCAATTAAGGTCAGTGTTCACGACTCCACCGTAAGAAAGAGACTGGGCAAAAACGGCCTGCATGGCAGATTTCCAAGGCGCAAACCACTTAAGCAAAAAGAACATTAAGGCTCGTCTCAATTTTGCTAAAAAAACATCTCAATGATTGCCAAGTCTTTTGGGAAAATACCTTGTGGACCGACGAGACAAAAGTTGAACTTTTTGGAAGGTGCGTGTCCCGTTACATCTGGCGTAAAAGTAACACAGCATTTCAGAAAAAGAACATCATACCAACAGTAAAATATGGTGGTGGTAGTGTGATGGTCTGGGGTTGTTTTGCTGCTTCAGGACCTGGAAGGCTTGCTGTGATAGATGGAACCATGAATTCTACTGTCTACCAAAAAATCCTGAAGGAGAATGTCCGGCCATCTGTTCGTCAACTCAAGCTGAAGCGATCTTGGGTGCTGCAGCAGGACAATGACCCAAAACACACCAGCAAATCCACCTCTGAATGGCTGAAGAAAAACAAAATGAAGACTTTGGAGTGGCCTAGTCAAAGTCCTGACCTGAATCCTATTGAGATGTTGTGGCATGACCTTAAAAAGGCGGTTCATGCTAGAAAACCCTCAAATAAAACTGAATTACAACAATTCTGCAAAGATGAGTGGGCCAAAATTCCTCCAGAGCGCTGTAAAAGACTCGTTGCAAGTTATCACAAACGCTTGTTTGCAGTTATTGCTGCTAAGGGTGGCCCAACCAGTTATTAGGTTCAGGGGGCAATTACTTTTTCACACAGGGCCATGTAGGTTTGGATTTTTTTTTCTCCCTAAATAATAAAACCCCTCATTTAAAAACTGCATTTTGTGTTTACTTGTGTTATCTTTGACTAATAGTTAAATGTGTTTGATGATCAGAAACATTTTGTGTGACAAACATGCAAAAGAATAAGAAATCAGGAGGGGGGGCAAATATTTTTTCACACCACTGTATATATTTTTATAAATGTATTGCATTGTTTATGTTGTTTACAGTCAAGCCATCAACATACAATAAAATGTAAACATGAGATCTAAAAAACATGTAAACTAAAAACTGTGCTCCCTGTGCTGGTGCTGGCAATATCATCTCTTTGTTCTGCTGTCTCCGGGTCCCTCCCTGGTTCTGAATCTGCCCCTTCCTCTACTCTCACTGCAGGGATTAAAGTGAAAAAAAGTCTTCTGACTGAACTTTTTTCAGGCCAAGCCATATTCCTTTAACAAACACTTTATTTAAATAGTCGAGACCAATAGCTTTAGGGGATATTAAACCGCTTTAATATTGCCAGTTTGCATATTTTAAAAGCTATTTGTAATCTTCGAAAAAAAAAAAAAACCTTAACTGTAACATCAGAACCACCACGGCCTCAGGGAAGAAGATCCGGCTCTCCGGACTACTGAGCCGACACTCTGTCTCCCCCTAGTGTGTCTGTCTGTATGTCAAATCACAATCACCACCAAAGTAGATTCACCTGTGTATTCCTAGTGTGTGTTCCTATATAAACCAGCCGACCCCATAGACACCTGTTCGTTCACAGTTGTGCACCAACCCGTGTATGTGCTCATGCATGTTTTTTCCCAGTGCTTGTGGTTTCACGTCCTCCTTGTTTTCTTTGAACCCAGGACTGAACTGAGTCACTGCTCGGACTCCGTGGGCCGTGGACAGCGGACACGAGGACCCTTTTTCTCTTCTTTATTTCGTTCGGAGCTCCAGCAGTTATTTTCTTTTGTGTTTTTCACGGGGACTGTGTAGGGTGAAGGGAAAGGACACGAAACTCAATAAAAGAGACTGTGTGGTATTGCAAGCCTGCGTCTGTGTCTCACTATCAGTAAATAGACATGACAGATGAACGAACCACCCCAGACGCAGCAGGCATTCCGCTGTCGAGCGATCGACACCTGCGACGGTGTATAGAGAAACAACAGAAGGAGATTGAAGGCCTGGCACGAGCCGTGAGCGACATGGCGCACTACGTCCGACATCTCGCCATCCCTGACCCCTCTACCTCGGGGGCGACGAGACGGGCCACGCCGTCTCCGCCGCGTGCTGCCCCACCCGAGAGGTACGCCGGTGATCCAGAGGGCTGTAAACAATTCCTCCTGGCCTGTGAGCTGTACCTGGCGGACTATCCCGATATGACAGAAACACAACGCATCAGGTTTGTCATTCAACAGCTCACAGGTCCAGCAATGGAGTGGGCGGCGACCATATGGAGCGAGGGCGGGGAGCTCACGTTCCGGTATCCGCGTTTCGTGGAAGCACTGAAGGCAATGTTTGACCACCCCGATCACGGACGCTCCGGAGAACAGCGCCTCCTGAGGCTCCGGCAAGGGGCTATGCCTGTGGCGGAATACGCCATTAAGTTTCGCGTCATGGCCGCGGAGAGCGGTTGGTGCGAGAAGAGTCTGCCAGGTTCCGCGACGGACTCCAGCCTGAGATCCAACTGGAGTTGGCCTGCCGAGACGCCCAGTTATCGCTGGATGAGACCATCATCCTGGCCATCTCCCTCGACCAGCACCTCCGCAGCCAACGCCCGCGCACAGCGGCCAGGGTAGCCCCACAGCGTCATTATGACACTCGCCGCAAGCCTCCACAGGACTTGGGAGCACCAGTGCGTCCTGAACCCATGGACGTTAACTCGTCCCGCCTCTCAGGAGCAGAAAGAAGACGAAGAATCACAGCGGGACTGTGTTTGTACTGTGCCGGGGAAAATCACCTGATCAAAGACTGCCCATTGCTAAAAGTAACCCCACACACACCGCCCCGCACACATCACCCTTTCTGTGTATCTGCTCAAGTGTCCTATATTAATACTGTTTTGTCTGTCTTCCCTTTAATAGATTCAGGGGCGGCTGGCAATTTTATCTCCTCTGCTTTGGTTTCCTCACTGCGAGTTCCTGTGTCGAAGCTTCCACAACCGATAACAGTGAAAGCTCTAGATGGCCGTGAATTAGATCAATCGCCTATTAAGTCTATCACTGCGGCCCTGCGATTAACCTTCCCTGACCACAAGGAGGAGCTAAAATTCTTCGTGCTACCTCAGTCTGGTCATTCCGTCGTACTAGGTCTCCCATGGCTTTGCACCCATAACCCTAATTTCGATTGGAATCAGTCAAGTATCCTATCATGGTCCCCTAGATGCGCCAAATTATGCAAACCGCCCATGTTGGCGGTCCAAACCACTACCATCGAAAGTCCGAAAGCCCAACAAAAAATTAACGTGCCATCTGAGTATGCGAGTTTTAAACAGGTATTTAGTGTTAGGGCAGCAGCGCGACTTCCCCCTCATCGCCCGTGGGACTGCGCGATCGAGCTGTTGCCGGGGAAAGCACCTCCTTGCTCGCGTGTTTATCCATTGTCCGTGGCGGAGACAGGGGCGATGGAGGAATACGTGAGCGAGGCACTCCAGCAGGGGCTCATCAGCAGGTCCACGTCGCCAGCCTCGGCGGGTTTTTTTTTTATAGAGAAAAGAGGGGGCGGCTTAAGGCCCTGTATTGATTATAGGGGGCTCAATGCAGTCACAATAAAATATAAGCACCCACTGCCCCTGGTCCCGGCCGCAATCGATCAGCTTCAGGGCGCCTCCATTTTCACCAAACTCGACCTCCGCAGCGCATATAACCTCGTTCGTGTGCGTAAGGGCGACGAATGGAAGACTGCGTTTAGCACGACATCTGGGTATTACCAGTATAATGTGATGGCATATGGACTGGTAAACGCACCTGCGGTGTTTCAGGGGTTCATGAATGACGTGTTCCGGGATATGTATAACCGTTTCGTTATAATTTACCTAGATGACATCTTGGTTTATTCACGGTCATATTCGGAGCACGTCAGTCATGTGACCGCCGTCCTTCGGCGCCTGAGCGAACACGGGCTCTATGTGAAGGCAGAGAAATGCGCATTTCATCAGCGGGAGGTGGCATTCCTCGGCTATCGCATAGGGCCACGGGGGGTCGAGATGGAGAAGTCCAAGGTCGCGGCGGTGCAACAATGGCTGGAACCCACGACAGTGAAGGAGCTACAAAGATTCTTGGGGTTTGCTAACTTTTATAGGCGGTTCATTCGGGGCTTCAGCACGGTAGCAGCACCGCTCACATCACTACTGATAGGAAAGCCGAAACGCCTCCGCGAGTTCCCAGGTGAAGCGCGTGAAGCGTTTACGCGTCTCAAAACTGCATTTACATCAGCACCTATCTTAAAATTACCGAACCCTGACAAGCCCTTCTTAGTAGAGGTCGATGCGTCCGAGGTAGGGTTGGGAGCAGTGCTGTCACAACGCCATGGCCACCCGGAGAAACTTTACCCCTGCGCTTTTTTTTCGAGGAAATTAACACCTGCCGAGCGAAATTACGATATCGGTAACAGAGAACTGCTAGCAGTAAAAGCGGCGCTAGAGGAATGGCGGCACTGGTTGGAGGGGGCAAAATACTCATTTACGGTACTCACGGATCATCGGAATCTCGAGTACCTACAACAGGCGAAGAGACTGAACTCACGTCAAGCCCGCTGGGCGCTCTTTTTCACGCGTTTCAAATTCATGATCACGTATTGCCCCGGCTCTAAGAACATTAAAGCGGACGCACTATCACGCTACTACCCGTCGCCGGAACCAATAGCAAATCCGGAACCAATTTTGCCATCGTCACTCGTAGTGGCCCCGGTTATGTGGGATCTCGAGGCGGAGATAGCTCAGTGGGCACGGTCTTACCCCGTGCCTAGGAGCTGCCCTCCGAACCGAACCTATGTACCGGAGTCGCTTCGAGAACGAGTGACGATCGAAGCTCATACGAGCCTAGCATCTGGACACCCCGGCGTTGCACGCACCTACCACCTGTTAGAACCAAAGTTCTGGTGGCCCAAAATCCGAGAAACCGTGAAAAGGATTGTTCTGTCTTGTGCCACATGTGTGACCACGAAAAGCCCGCGTTGTTTACCCGTTGGTAAATTAATGCCCCTCCCGGTGCCGAACAGACCGTGGTCCCATATCGCAGTGGACTTTGTCACGGATCTGCCAGTTTCGAACCGGTACACCACGATTCTCGTGGTAATAGATAGATTCTCTAAGGGATGCAAGTTTATCCCATTTTGCTCTCTCCCGTCAGCCCTCCAGGTAGCAGAAACCCTATTCACTTCTGTGTTTCGCCACTACGGCATCCCCGAAGATATTATTTCCGATCGTGGGCCCCAATTTATCGCCAGGGTCTGGAAAGCGTTCTTCCAGAAGTTGGGGACCACAGTTAGCCTAACGTCGGGCTATCACCCCGAGTCGAATGGACAGGCAGAGCGGACTGTTCAGGAACTCGGGAGATATCTTCGAGCATATTGTAGTGGTCGGCAACATGAATGGGCTGATTGTCTTATCTGGGTGGAATATGCACAAAATTCCCTCCGCCACTCCTCTACCGGCCTCACGCCGTTTCAATGCATATTAGGTTATCAACCTCCGCTATGTCCGTGGGATGCCACTCCCACCGATGTACCAGTAGTGGATGAATGGTTTAAAAAGGCGGAGAGGGTGTGGGAAGACGCACACACACAAATTTCCAGAGCAGTGCAGTGGTTCTCAAAATATGCCGATAGGCGGCGACGGGAAAGCGCTCCGCTCCAGGTAGGCGATCGGGTGTGGCTCTCGACACGGGACCTCCACCTCAACCTCCCCTGCAAAAAACCGAGTCAAAGAACTCTTGGACTCTCGGAGAAGGGCGGGGGCGTTGCAGTACTTGGTCGACTGGGAGGGGTACGGCCCGGAGGAGCGGAGCTGGGTCCCGGCCCGGAGCATACTGAGCCGGGAGCTAGTCACGGATTTCCACAGGGCAAGACCGGATCGCCCGGCTCCGCGACCGCCGGGTCGCCCCCCCCGTCGGCAGGTGCGGCAGACAGGTGAGCTCACGCGGCCCTCGAGAACGCGGGGGGGGGGGCGCCGTCGCCTCCCTCAGGAGGTCGGTGCTGGGGAGGGGGGTACTGTAACATCAGAACCACCACGGCCTCAGGGAAGAAGATCCGGCTCTCCGGACTACTGAGCCGACACTCTGTCTCTCCCTAGTGTGTCTGTCTGTATGTCAAATCACAATCACCACCAAAGTAGATTCACCTGTGTATTCCTAGTGTGTGTTCCTATATAAACTAGCCGACCCCATAGACACCTGTTCGTTCACAGTTGTGCACCAACCCGTGTATGTGCTCATGCATGTTTTTTCCCAGTGCTTGTGGTTTCACGTCCTCCTTGTTTTCTTTGAACCCAGGACTGAACTGAGTCACTGCTCGGTCTCCGTGGGCCGTGGACAGCGGACACGAGGACCCTTTTTCTCTTCTTTATTTCGTTCGGAGCTCCAGCAGTTATTTTCTGTTGTGTTTTTCACGGGGACTGTGTAGGGTGAAGGGAAAGGACACGAAACTCAATAAAAGAGACTGTGTGGTATTGCAAGCCTGCGTCTGCGTCTCACTATCAGTAAATAGACATGACATTAACAAATAATCAACCATCTACCACATATCTTTTCAGTGCATGTTTTTATTTATCTTATAACACCAAACAATGTTTTGTGAAACTCTTAATAATTAACAGAAAAAAGTAATAGCACCACCATTAAATTCCAAAAAGTGCTTTTTCAGTGCATGTTTTATGTATCTTAAAGAAAACATCTTCGTTTTTAGCTTAGATGACAAATCGGATTTCCAGTAAGCAGCAATGCCATGTGTGCAAGTAGTAGGCATGTGCATTAGACATAGACAATCTTGAAAGTGGACTCTTGTCTTTGACAACTGATTGCATTAAATTAACTAGTGGTTGTGAGACTGTGACCCACAGGTCCGCTATGAAAGAACATACGCGCACTTTTACATCGCGCACACGGTCAGCCACAGATGTGTGAATTTCCGTTGTGGTTCTTGTCGCACCAGACAGGGAGCATGTGTACTGTTAGTGCACGAACGGCAGCATTGTGACGAGCTGCTGACTGAGCTCTTGCCCACCCCACCCACCACCCCCCGTAGCGCCGGCCTCGGTCATAGCTGATGCTGCAGCTTCCCGTCCACATACGAGAAAATTTAAGATGATAAAGATACGTTGTATAGATGTAAAGACGATGTATCATTTAACAGCTCAAACAGGCGATCTACAGACGATCAATATACGACTATAAAAAAACGAACGCGATGTTCACCAGATGATACGATCTTTAGCAGACGTCTCCGCGACGTACCTGTGCTATCTGGGTATGTACAGTATGTTGCCCTTTATGAGCTGCTGCGCGTGTCCGCTGAGGAGGTGTGTGTGTGAGGAGGTGTGTGTGCGCGTGTGATGAGGAGAGAACAGAGCAGGATTTCAGCTGTGCTGCTCCCCCCGAAACGCTCTATCGATTCTCAATATGGCGCCGGTGAGTCCGGCTGCCGTCACGACTGCTCCGACCACCTTTTCCTTGTTTTTGTTTTTTAAGTTAGTTTTCTTTGTTTTAAAATCGGCAAAATCATCACCATTGAGTACATTAGGTATGATAGAGACACTCTGGTTTCTATTGGTATACCATGTACTCAAAATTCGACGTTTTTAACTCCGGATCCGAGCTGGCCGAGTGAGATCCTGAGGGAGAACAATGGACGCCACGCGAAGCGACGGACCCGAGGTAGACGAGCCGGCGTGAGGAACCGGCTGAGAACCCGTGCACACCGCACACCTCTGCCTAGTATCCTGCTCGCCAACGTCCAGTCACTGGAGAACAAACTTGATGACCTCAGGGCCAGGATAAAGTTCCAGATGTTTCCAGATATTTACAGATGTCACCTTTAAGACTGCGCGTGTTTTCCCATGGGATGCCGCAATTTAGCGCGCAGCGTGCCGCGACTTGCCGGAGGCAACATTCAGGAATTTAAAATAAATGTGTTGTGCTTCACTGAATATCCGCCAGATGGCGCATGGAAGGACTTTATCTAAAAGCCGGACCAAGTACAACAATGAATGTAACGATGCGGATGAACAGTGCTGAAGCAAACATGAATTTTATTTTGTTTTATAATAGAACTTTCATGATGAATGAGTGTATATGTGCTTCATATTATCAAACACAGGCAAAGGAGACAGAAATTTTTGAGGGACAGGACACTGAAAAAAGTAAACCTAGCTATCGTTCGTTTAATGCAGTGGTTCTCAAACTGTGGGGTGCGCCCCACTAGTGGGGAATACAGACATGACAGGTGGGGCGCAATGAACGGGAGGAAATAACAGGAAAGTACCTATTCTAATTCATGCTTTTCTTTATTGATAATGAAGAGCGTACTCTCAAAACTAAACAATAACACACAAATAAATGGATCATTAATACAAGTAAATTTAAAATAACATCAGTTGTGGGCTGGGAGAAAAAGTGGAACCATAGTGCAACAATAATGGTTTAACGTCGGACAAACTTGAGCTGCGCTGCTCGAATCACAAACCTGCGCGAGCCACTGGGCAGCGCTGCGCGACTCTGACAGAAATAAACCGCGCCGACCATCAAAATACATTTTCCCCCGCTGGGATGCGCACGTACAATCCAGGCATGGCAAGGCGGAAACAATATTAAACAGTCTTGACATTTTTAATAAATTGTTTTTAAATAAAACACAGTGGGTCACGCAGGTTTGTCATTCGAGCGGCGCTGCGCAGATAAACCAGATCATCACTGTGCTATCCAGATAGTCGTGCTGCGATGTATTTGCGCAGATATTTGGTTCAATCGGGTGCCGCGGGTTTCGTTCCCACTTTTGATGTGTTTGGCTTCACATACACTTCGACAATGGAAGAAGACGCTGCAGCAGCAGTAAGAGTTTGTTTACATGTGACAACCGACAACGAGGAGATTGTAAAAAAAAAAAAAAAGGTGCCTCGTCTGTGGTGTGGAATTGGTTTGGGTATAAATGTGATATGAATGAGATGAACGTGATTTGCAAGGTACACAAGTGCACTGTTTTAACAAGTGGTGGAAACATGTCAAACCTTTTCTATCATCTGAAATACAAGCATCCAATCGAATATGGCCAAAGTAAAAAAAATGCGGCAAACCTCAGCAATTCACAGTTTAAATAAAATTACATAAAAAACTGAACTCATGTAAAACAATTTCTTTGTGTTTTCATTTTTGTTTATGCATTTTCAGATACAAATAGCTATATTGTGATATATATCGTTATTGAGTTATAAAATAGCTTCTACCGTGATATTTTGGTTATATCGCCCACCCCTATCGCCCAAGCCTATCTTGAGCTTGGGTTCATGGTGGTGATGGTGGGGGCAGAGGAGAGGCTCGTGTGTGTTTTGTGTCTTAAACTGCTGGCAGCAGACCGCATGAGACCCAACAAATTAGGAAGACACTTAGAGACAACACACTCCAGTCACGTTAATAAACCACTGGACGTCTTTGAAAGAAAGCTGGCAGAATACAGACAGCAGGAGAATCGCATGGTAACATCTGAATCAGTGGACAGCAAAGCACAAATGGCTTCATTCAAAGTTGCATACAGAATTGGCGAGTGCAAAAAAAAACTACAAACGATTGCTGAGGAGCTAATAAACATGGGGTCAATTATGCAAAGATAAGTGACAACGTAAGCCTTGTATAACAATTGCACGTGTATTTTATCTTTTTTTAACTTGGTGGTGTTTGATCGTATTGGTTTAGGAATTGATATTTCAATAAACAGTAAACTTGGCCGATTTCGTTATTATTTTGTTGACAAGTGGGGCTTGAAAATTCACTCACCCCCTTAAGTGGGGAATGACAGAAAAAGTTTGAGAACCACTGGTTTAATGTGTTTTTTTCTCATTCCATTAGTTTAAAAAAAATTATTTGCTCTTTTAAACTAAAGTGTCTAATTCATGCTTATGGGTGAATCTTTTTTTTATTTTATTTTTTTTACTTTAGTTGAATGCTATTTACAGCAGGGAACCAAAGTGAAATATTTCATTTTGATCAAGGCACTTTTATTAGGTTGAGTGTGATTTGCGCATGTGCAGTCTTTAAACCATAGTTTTGCCGGTATAATTTTATTTCCGCTTCAAACCGGAGCATGACGTTGAAACAAGTAAGGAAGGATATCAGAACCTGTATTTCAGTTACTGTTAGTTAAAGCCCCTGATTAAATTTAAATCTAATCCATTCACTCAAAGGACATTTTTGCTTCAAACCAAAGTTCACCGTGTCACATGACCTCATGACGCAGCATTATCACGGACTGAATCACGTTCTGCTGGCGGCCCTAGTTTTTCAAAGAAAACTCCTTTACACCAGGTAAGAAAGCAAACTCATGTCATTTCTATGTGAAATGTTTCTCTTCTATGAGCAAATTCATGATTTATGTCAGGAACAACTACTTTGTAGATTGAGTTTTGTTTCCGTGTTTGCTACTGTAGCTAAAAACACCTATATTACCTACATTAGCATTAGCTAACTAACGTGGTGATTTTCAAAAACACCGGAGTTTCTACAGTAAGTCGGCGGCGCCGAATAACATGAAAATAATTATATTTAAGTACCGTTGGTTAACGATGTAAAAATTAATAGGAAATTGACGTAAACATAGAACAAGCTAATTTGGAGTGAGTGCTGTTTGTAGTGTATTTATAGTTATTCTTAAAACCCTCTGGACTTGCTAATGTGTAAGTATTTAATATCGCTAAAACTATATTCCCTCGTATGAAACGGGACTTTGGCACATGTTCCTGACATACTGCTGACACTTTATGACACGTTTTTAACCGTATCAGTATATAAATATCGGCATAAATTTGACATGTTGATTTAACGTTACTTCAAGTACATTTTAGCCATTACGATGTCATGAAATAACTTTAAAAGTAAACATAATCTTTATGCACTTTTGTGTTTACAGGTCTGTTAGCTTTTCTGAAATGGCATTATTTTACTCATACTGCTTTCTATACATACTGTAATTAAGATTTGCTAACATAAGAACTTGAGCCAGTCCAATTTTTGTTTTTACCTTTTTTTTTTTTAAGATCAGTAATGAGTTTCTGATAATTATATCTGCTCCACTTCAAGCAAGATTACTGGTTTCCTTGGACAAGCAACACTACAAACTAATTGAGATCATCAGAAACTAGGGAGGAACCCGTCAGAGAGAAGACCAGAGATATAATCTTCATCTTCATGTTTTTGATCTGGTATGCACACGCTCAAAAAAGCAGAAATTAGCTTGGTGTCAAATGTAATATTGTGAATGGAAGCCACAGGACCTGAGCAAGGCATCCACATCAAGTTGGCTATGATGCACTAAATTAAAACATAACTAGCAGAATAAAACTCTTTAGTTTAACTTGTTCACAGGTTAGTGTATGCTGTCTGAATACAGGTTTCAATGTCTGCCACGTTCATTTTATCACGCTTTTCAAGCCTAACATAACCAACAATACTATGTTTGTTTTTATATCCCTAGAGCCTGGAGGTGATTATCTCCTGAAATGTCTTATGGTGTATTTGAGTGGCAGATGTGGACCAGCTGATTAACCACTGGTAAGCATTTGTTCATGAAGCATTTCATGTCACGCTCTCCGTGCCTTCGCGCTGATCAAAGACCCTTGACATTTCCTTTCCCACGCTGTCAGGCACCCATCACGTGACCATGTTTTCCCACACTGTCATCACCCCTCCCGGACCGCCCCGCCGGCACACCGGTTTCTCATCCAGCGCTGATTTCTTTCAGCTTATAAGGAGGCGCAGCGCGCAAGCTCGCCGCTGGATTATTGTGTGTTTTTTTGGCCATAGTTTTCTCGCGTTTCTGTTCATGACTTTTCACGTTGCCGATCTCGCTTGTCTCTCGTTTTTCCCCTCGCCTCCCGATTTGGATTATTGCCACGCTTGGATTTAACGGCTTTGAACTTTCGCTTTCGTTTCTCGACCCGGCTCAGCTTCACGTTTTGGCTCGACGCCCTCGCTGACTGATCACACGGCTTTGATCTCTTGCTCTCCCCTCCTCGACTTCGACTCAGCTCCACGCTCACGGCGCGTCTCTCGCCCCCGCGGATTTCCCGGCGCGACACGCCCACTCTCATTCACTCAAGCACAGTCAACGCCTCGTGCCTGCACCTGCATCTGGATTCACCTCCGCGAACTGACGAACATCGCAGCTCCCTGAGAGAATAATCCAGCCATACCATGGATCCAGCAGGATTAGACAGGATAAGACAGGCGTTGGAGAATCAAGGCGTTCTCCTTGGTAAACACCAGGAGGAGTTGGTCACCACCAGACAGACGCTCGCTGACGTCACCGTCCAAATGCAGCGCCTCCAGATGCCCACGGCACGGCCCACTCTCATGGACCTCCCGCGGGAGCCATGCCTGCCAGCCCCTCCCACTTACGGCGGAGGACCAGGTACATGTAGATCCTTCCTGTCCCAATGTTCTCTGATTTTTGAGCTTCAGGCCTCCACCTTCTCTTCTGAAAGATCCAGGGTAGCCTACATCATCACCCTTCTCACGGGTAGGGTCTCACGTCGGCAGAGAGGCCGGAACCAAGTTACTACGCCTCCGCCAGGGGTCACGTTCCGCTTATGATCATGCCATCGAGTTTCGGACCTTAGCTGCCTCCAGTGGATGGAATACTAGAGCCTTGGCCGACGTCTTCCTGGAGGGGCTGTCGGAGGCACTCAAGGACGAGTAAGTCTCCCGCGAACTCCCTTCGGACCTCCACGAATTTTTGGATCTCGCTGGGAGGATCGACTCGCGTCTTCGTTCGAGGCACCCTTTCCGGAGGTCACCCCACCCTCCCCCTCCTCGCACGCAGAGTAATTGGGAGGACCCTATGCAGCTGGGCAGAACCCGCATCTCCGATGGGGAGAGACGCCGCCGCCGTCTGGAGAGAGCTTGCTTCTACTGCGGGGACTCAGGCCACATGCTGAAGGACTGCCCACTAAAAGGGAGGCACCCTCTAGTCAGATTGGGAGCCCTAGAGGGCGCTCCTCCCGATAAACTCCCGGAACCCCGCCCACTGCTCTCTGTAATACTAGTTATCAACGGCCGACCTCACCCCATCCAGGCGCTCATTGACTCCGGTTCCGATCAGAACCTCATCAGCTCTGCTACACCCAAAGCGCTGCAGGTCCCCTGCACTCCGCTGGACCATCCACTGTCCGTCCAAGCCCTAGATGGAAGCCCCCTTCCACCAATCACTCACAGAACCCTTCCACTCACTCTGAGAACATCTGGGAATCACTCTGAGAGGATCTGCCTCCTCGTCATCCGTAAGTCTCACGCCGCCCTGGTCCTCGGCCTTCCATGGCTAGCGCTTCACGGCCCCCAGATTGACTGGGTCAAACATGTGATCACGGGTTGGAGCCCCTCTTGTGCCACGTCATGCCTTCACTCTGCACTCCCTACACCCCCAACTACAGCCAAGACTGAATACACCCCGGACATCTCTAATGTCCCAGCAAAACCCGAGCCATGTCGCTTCCTCCTCATCGCCCATACGACTGTTCCATCGACCTTCTCCCAGGCACCTCCCCACCCAAAGGCCGTCTGTACTCCTTGTCTCGCCAAGAGAGAGAATCCATGAACACCTACATCACAGAGGCCCTTGCCGCCGGAATCATCCGCCCATCCTCCTCCCCTGCCGGGGCAAGTTTCTTCTTTGTGAAGAAGAAAGACGGGTCCCTTCGCCCATGTATCGATTACAGGGGCCTCAACGAAATCACCGTCAGGAACCGCTACCCACTTCCACTCATGGCGACCGCCTTCAAACTACTCCAGGGGGCCGACACGTTCACGAAACTCGACCTGCGAAACGCTTATCACCTTGTCCGCATTCGCGAGGGAGATGAGTGGAAGATAGCCTTTAACACCTCTATGGGACATTACGAATATCTGGTGGTCCCTTTTGGTCTCACCAATGCCCCCGCTTTCTTCCAATCCCTCATTAATGATGTCCTCCGCGACTTCCTCAATTCATTTGTTTTCGTTTACCTGGATGACATTTTAATCTTCTCTCAAGGATTGGAGGAACACCGTCACCATGTTCGTCAGGTTCTCCAGAGGCTCTTGGAGAATAAATTCTATGTCAAGGCGGAGTAGTGTGAGTTTCACACATCCTCCACCACCTTCCTGGGATTTGTCGTCTCCCCGTCCATGCTGGAGATGGAACCAGCCAAAGTCCAGACTGTCTCTAGCTGGCCCATACCAGCCTCGCGGCGAGACCTCCAACGCTTTCTGGGGTTTGCCAACTTTTACCGACGCTTCATACGAGGGTACAACTCCGTTGCCGCCCCCCTGACCTCGCTAACCTCTGCCAAGACCCGGTTCTGCTGGAATAAGGAAGCCGACCAAGCCTTCAATAATCTTAAGAAAAGATTCACCTCTGCCCCCATCCTCACTATTCCTGATCCATCTCAGCAGTTTGTGGTGGAGGTCGACGCCTCCAATACCGGGGTGGGTGGCATCCTCTCTCAAAGGTCCACCCAGGACAACAAGATGCACCGGTGCGCATTCTACTCCCGTCGCCTAACCCCAGCTGAAAGAAACTATGACGTGGGAGACCGAGAACTCTTGGCCATCAAGCTAGCCCTGGAGGAGTGGAGACACTGGCTAGAGGGGACTGAGCTTCCATTTCTAGTGTGGACCGACCATAGAAACCTGGAGTATCTGCGCACTGCCAAGAGACTCAATGCTCGTCAGGCCAGGTGGTCATTATTCTTCTCCAGGTTTAACTTTACCCTGTCCTACCGGCCAGGCTCAAGGAATTCTAAGCCGGACGCCCTCTCCCGCCAGTTTCCCCCCCCCCAAGGAGCCTATGTTGTATGACACTATCCTCCCGTCCCACTGCCTCGTCGCCGCCATGGAGCTGGACATAGAAAGCAAGGTTCGGCAGGCCCTGGCCCAGGAGGCCGGACCTAGCGAAGTTCCACCTAACCATCTCTTCGTTCCCCTTCGCCTACGCTCACAAGTTCTGGAATGGGGCCACGGATCCAAGCTATCTTGTCACCCAGGCGCTGCCCGAACCCGCTTCGTCGTCCAGCAACGATTCTGGTGGCCCACGTTGGCGGAGGACACATCCAGATTCGTGGCAGCTTGCGACATCTGCACCCGTTGTAAGAATGACAATCGACCAACTGCTGGTCTTCTCAGACCCCTACCGGTTCCTCAACGCCCTTGGTCCCATATCGCGGTTGACTTTGTCACCGGCCTGCCCTCGTCCGACGGCAATAATTGCATCATGACCATCGTCGACCGCTTTTCTAAATCAGTGCACCTGGTGCCCCTTCCTAAGCTGCCATCTGCCAAGGAGACCGCAGAACTACTCATTCTCCATGTATTTCGGCTCCATGGCCTCCCCACGGACATTGTGTCGGACCGGGGCCCTCAGTTCACCTCACGAGCCATCTCCTCTTACAAGAGACAGGCGGACCGCCACCGCACCAAGGCTCCCTCTTCTACCGGGTGGGAGATCGAGTCATGCTCGCCACAAAGGACATTCCCTTGAAGACGCTATCACGCAAGCTCTCCCCGCGTTTCATTGGACCTTTCACTATAACCAGGATAATCAACCCGTCCGCCGTCAGACTTCTACTCCCCTCGTCCATGCAACGGATCCACCCCACGTTCCACGTGTCCCAGCTACGACACGTCGTAAGTTGCCTATTAAGTGGAAAGAATTCACAGAAGAGCAGAAGCTGTCATAGCTGCAAAAGCCCAACATCATATTAAACCCTATGAATTAAGAAAATGGATGTTACTCAAGTTTATATTAATACTTAAAATGATAAACTTTATCATTAATACATAATGTGTGTGTATATGTATGTCAGTTGTTTTGGCCTATTCATTGAGCTAATTACATTTATCATGCTGCACCATAATCCTAGGTGTTTTTTTCACTCATAGGGAGCATTAAGTGATTTTACATGCATACATCAGACACTGTTTTGCCAAATAGAGCAACTTGTCTAACGAATGTCTTTTATTAGGTTGTTCAGAAAGATGAAGCTCAGGCAGAACTTCACAGGAAATCGGGATTGTGACTTATTGAGTTTCCATCAGTCGCACATGAATGTTCCATGTTGTTTTACCTCTGCTGATTTTGTTTGAGGAACATTTTCTAATTTTATTTTCAGTCCAATTAATAAATGTATGTTGCAAAGTTGAGTGTTACTATTTGTAATTTTATGGAGTAATTTATTTTAGTCGCAGAGTATTTAGTTTGGTTCTTCTTCAGCAGGTTTGACAAGGACAAAATGTACCCATTGCAAAATTAAATTTTTGGATAAATGCAGACATATATATATATTTTTTTCTCTGAATTTCAAATACAGTTAGCAGTGTTGAATGACTGTTGATGTTTATACATTTTGAAAAAAAAAATCTTAATGTTAACATTTTGGATGAAAATATGTTAATTCCACAATAAATAATGTTTATATAAAGAAATGTGTTTTGAGTGTAAATCAATATGTAATTAAGTTTTTTTATGTTTTTATATTTAAATTATGAATGCCTTAAATATTTTTGATGCAACTTAAAAAAGTTAATTTGCTCAAACATTCAAACGTGGTTTATATCAAGTTTATAATTTCAGGTTAGATTTAGTAGAATATTTACATTAAATAATATAGCCAACTCATTTATTTAGATTTAGAACAACTTTAAATATTTGGTTTGTTTCACCTTCAGAAATTAGTTTACATGAACATAAAAATTTTAAGGTAGAGTAAATGGTTTATTTCCATTACGTCAATGCTAAAATATTAGGTGTGACAGATTACTTCAATTTTTTTAAGTTGAGCCAGTGCTAAATTTTTTTCAGTGGTATACCAGCAACAGTGAGTGAAAACCTTGTGAAGACTTACAGAAAACATTGACCTTGTTGTCATTGCCAACAAAGGATATATAACAAAGTATGGCTCAAAAAAAGTAATTATGTCTTAATAGTAGTATAATTGGGCCTTATTAATCACAAAAATAACTTTTAAGAATTATAAATTACTGGAACTGGGTTAAGAAGCCTTCAACACATTATCAAAACCTGGAAGAACTTTGTGGTGGGAATTTAGGTGGAAAAACATCATCAATGGAGATCACTTAAACAGTTAGTAAAATGCATGGTAAAAATATTTGACAGAAATAACAGTTATGTTTATTAGGGAAATTAAAAGCATTTCTACATGAACAATGTGACAAGAACTCACTTGGCAAGGAACTAACTAAACATTTGTTTAAGAGACTTATCAGGAACAAACACTTTTTTTTTCTAGAGACCATAAAGGTTTAACTTTGGACCAATGGAAGAATGTTATGCAGTCTGGTGAGTCCAGATTAAGCATGAGTGATAGGTGCGCCAGGGTAAAAAGGGAAGGGCATGAAGTCAGAGGAATCATTTTCACACATGAATTCCCCACCAGACTGTGCACTGTAACCAGAGTTAAATGTGGTCAATAAAATCTTGGTGTGTGACCCTCTCTTCCTTCCTTTTTTGGCCAGGCAGTGGAACATGCCATATAAAGCATTATCCATAATGGTATACTGACTTAATAATACACTATATAGACGAAAGTATTTGGTGAGTCAGTCCCCTTATTCCAGTGAAGGGGAATCTTAATGCTTCAGCATACCAAGATGTCTTAGACAATGCTATGCTTCCAACTTTATAGCAACATTATGAGGAAGGCCCTTTTCTATTTTAAAACGATTGTAAGCCAGTGTGCAAAATAAAGACTATAAAGACATAGTTTGATGTGTCCGGTGGTGAAGAACTTGACTGGCCTGAACAAAGCCATGACATCAACCCCATCAAGCACTTTGGGGATGAACCGGATCGAAGATTGCAAGCCAGGCTGTCTTATCCAACGTCAATGCCCGACCTCATAAATGCTCTACAGAATGAATGGGAATAAATTCCTACAGAAATACAGCCTTCCAAGAAGAGTGGAAGCTGCAAAAGGGGGACCAACTCCATATTCAAGTATATGTATTTGTATACAGTGTCATTCCAGGTTTACCCAAAAACATTTGCCCATATAGTGAATAATGCCAATTACAGTCAAAATGCAAATATTAAGCTCAAATTCTAAAGATAAATTAAAGCGAAAAAAGTAATATACTAAAAGTATCACATTTTCTTATGAAATCAGTTTCCTTATATTATCTTTAATTTCTTGCAGCTTTAATCGATATATTATAGGATTAATAAGTGGCATAAATACAAAAGGAATAATTGACATAAACATGACTGTAACGTGGGAAATATTCATTGAATCTAGTCTATTATTTATCATCTCAAAACTTCCGTTGACAGAAAAGAATAAGAAAATAAGAAGGTGTGGTGACAATGTCTGTAAAGCTTTTTTTCTGAATTGTTTAGAATTTTTTAAACACACAGCAAGTATCCTGATATACGAGTATATTATGAAGACCACTTGAGGAAATACAGCAATGCAGAACAATATAATTCCGTATAAGTTATTAACAAAGGTTTCAATACAGTTTAATTTAACAATAGAGTAATTGTCGCAGTATATTCTGTTTAATTTAAATCTACACAGCTGAAGGCGGGATGTTAGTATAATGGCTATTCCAACTTCACAACAGGGCAAACACCACGATAACAAAATTAGCTTTCTGACAGTAGACATGTTTACAATAGTTGTATAATGTAATGGTTTACAGATAGAGACATATCTGTCATATGCCATAGCTGATAACAGTGTAAACTCTGATGCTCCATATGTGTACAAACAAAATGCCTGAAATAAACAAGCTCCAAAAGAGATTATTTGCTTTTCAGACAATAAATCAGTGAGAAGTTTGGGATAAATAGCAGTCGTGCCAAAGAGCGCATTACAAAGCAAAGCAGCAATGAAAATGTACATGGGCTCATGTAAGTATTTGTTTTTGTATATGACAAAAATAACAACAGTATTAAAGCAGATAATCATTATGTTAATAGTGAGAGTGATTATAAAATAAAGATATCTGTAATGCTCTAAATCCACATGTCCCGCTAGCATTAAATATGTAACATTGGTAATATAATCCATTAATACCTCAATTGTAACTAATGTTTCTGTGATCCTCTTGTAGTCTTTCAGACAGCAGAGACAAGGCAGAGTCAAACTACTGCTAATGATGAGTCAGTCAACTTAAGGCTCACTTATATTGTACTGTAATCCACACGCAAAGCCCTTAATGATTTGTTTAGAGCAACTAGAGCTGGGGTCGGCAACCCGCGGCTCTGGAGCCACACATGGCTCTTTCATCCCTCTGCAGCAGCTCCCTGTGTCCTTGGAAAACAAAGAATGTGTATTTATATTTAAAATGTATTTTATCTTAGTTCGTTCATTTTTGTAATGTAATTTTGTAATGTAATGTAATGTAATGTGCGATACCCGCTAGCACGTGATTTATTTAGCTTTTTTGACCCCCATAGGCCAACCATGGATAAACCCAGAAAAGAAAAGGTTTGGAAGAAGACAGAACATTTAATACTTCATTTAAAATAATTAATTTGCTTGCACTGCTGATGAGACTTGTTTACCAGTATATTAATATGTGGTGAGAAATGTATGCATTTGGAGTCCTGTCAATCTTCAGGTCCATATATGTATATGAGCATGTTTTCTTCAACATGAACTATATTAAAAACAAACAACACTCACAGATGAGAGTTTACAATCCTATGTGAAGATATATGGTGATGTCTTAAAATCCTGATGTGCCGATGCTGTGCGCTGACGTTCAGGAGCAAAAATCACATCTTACAGGTAAAAAGCAGTAGATAGCAGTTTTGCTTTGCTGCAAGTGCTTTTTATTTAATAATACAAGGAGGATTCAAATAGACATGAAGGATTTTATTTGAATCATTGCCTGTCTCCACCAATAATTTGCGTGAGTTCTCGAGCTTTAGAGTCGTGATTGATTGGCGTAAGAATACTAAGTGCTTTTCGACACATGTTAATGAGGCTGAAACTGAATGCTGCCTAAGGAAAGATAGGATGTAGAGAAATATGTGTAACTTTTCTTTCCAGTACAGAGCTCTATATGTACAAAGGAGAAAGTCTTTCAAGCATTTTGAGAAGCAGTGTGAAGATTGAAGAAAATACCATCCTTTTCCATTCATTTTACCCCAAGAACTTGAAAATGCAATTTCAACATTCAGTTTTATTTTCCTGTTCTCCTAGTGAGGTGTCCTGTGTTCCACAGTAAAAAATTATATATAAATAAATAGATAAAGCCAAGGTGAAATTTAATTCATTATAACATTCATCAACTGTTATACTGAACTGCCTGCCACCTAACACACAGTATGAATACAGATCAACTCCTGCTTTCTGTTTCACCCAAAAAGTTCCCTCTTGAGTCCGGTTCCTCTCAAGGTTTCTTCCTATTGACATCTCAGGGAGTTTTTCCTTGCCACTGTCGCCCTCGGCTTCCTCACCATGGACTATCTGACCATTTTGATTCATCCACATTCACATTCCATACAAACTTAAATAATTCTTTTGATTGTGTAAAGCTGCTTTGTGACAATGACAATTGTTAAAAGCTATATACAAATAAAATAAAATTTTATTGAAATTAATGTATAAAATGTTTCACTGAACAATTTCTTCAAAATGTGATTTTTTTCAGAGATATTTTAAAGAGATATTTTGATAACAAAATTATTTGTGACCTGATTTAGTGACAAAGATTTTATTAACATTACACATTAAATAGTGTTGTAAGTGGTAGTTACACCATCACATTCATTAACTTTTTTCTGATACAATCACACAATTTTTCATTCCTGTAAAACATCTGAAATGTACATCTAATGAGAAACCTGAGTCCTCTTTTTACATCTAATAAGATTTCTTACACTATTAAAAATCTCCTGCAGTTTTAATCCATATATTATGGGATTGAATAGAGGAGGAATTAGTGCATAGTCAACTGACAGAATCATAGCAATAATGTGGGGAATTTGTTTTGATTCTAGTCTGTTATTTATAATTTCAAAAGACATGTTAACAGAAAAAATTATAAAAATGAAAAGATGTGGTAAACAGGTTTGTAGAGCTTTTCTTCTGAAATCTTTAGAGTTATTTAAACACACATAGAGTATCCTGATATATGAGTAGATTATAAAGATCACTGGAGGAAATACAGTAATGCTAAAAGCAAAAAGTCCATAAATGTAATTAACAGAAATCTCTGTACAGCTTAATTTCACAATTGAATAAATATCACAATAGATTCTGTTCAAGTTAAATTTGCACAGCTGAAGTCGGGCTGCAAGTGCAGTTGCAATGCCAATTGTACAACATGGCAAAAACCATGACAAAAATATAAGTTTTCTGACTGTTGATATTTTTATAAGAGTTGCATAACGTAATGGTTTACAGATGGACACGTATCTGTCATAGGCCATGGCTGATAACAGTACAAAGTCTGATGAAGCATATGTATACATACAAAATGCTTGAACTACACAAGCCCCATAAGAGGAAATTTGATTTTCAGACAGTAGGTCACAAAGCAGTTTGGGATAAAGAGCAGTAGCTCCAAAGATAGCATTACAAAGCAAAGCAGCAATGAAAATGTACATGGGCTCATGGAGACGTTTGTTTCTGTAAATAACAGAAATTATTACTGCATTAAAGCAGATAATCATTATGTAAACTTTCAGAGTAACCATAAAATAAAAATATTTGTAATGCTGTAAATCCACATGTCCTACTAAAGTCAAATATGTAGCATTAGGAGAATCCATGAATGTAGTAAAAGTAAAATTTATGACTTTATCCTAGGTATTCCAGCTACATAACACTGATAGAGTTCCTGGGAGTGTGGTAGGGAAATAATCTTAGTGTACATTTATACTCTCTCACTGTCTCTGATTCCATAGTGAGCTTCTGACAGTAACTTGTTGAGTCCTGCCCTCAATCCTCAACGTCTAATATGATCTATCAGCAAACACTACTGTACCAGATAGCACACACACGTTGTTGAGACGTCTATGCAACGTCGTCTTTTTCATCTGACAGATGTCTTGCAGATGTCTGGCAGAGGGTGTTTGCTCATCTGGAAGGCGTCGCTGAGACGTCTGTGTCGATGTTAGAACAGCGCTTAACCTACGTATTTAAGACGCATATGAATTAAAACGACAGTTAATAACTAGCAAACATTTTATTAATTTATACAAAAACGAGATAACAGCAAACTACAAATGAGGTCTCAATTTGAAAAGATGCACAAAACATAAAACACCACAAATAAGTATTAATCATAGAAAAAATTTTTAACACCAACAGAAACGTTTTTGTACTTAACTGTATGTTATGACTTTTAAATATGACCGTTAGATACCTGCGTCATGCTAGCACTACAGTTAACAGTTTATCGTTCATTCATCATTTCACCATCTTCGTAACCCTGAAATATTTTACAGAGAAAGCTAAAAAGCTCAGACATCTTAGCCGTTTCTTTCATATACAGGTGGGGTTCTTTGGCTAGCAGCTATTCTCAGCTAAATTATCATACAGTACCTCAGACCAGCCGGAAAGTTTGTGTGTAACCTAAACACAGTAACAGTAATACGTGTTACACACTCAGCAAAAAAAGAAACGTCCTCTGACTTTCAACTTTTTTTACTTTCAGTAAACTTAATGTGTAAATATTTGTATGAACACTAAAAGAGTCAACACCATAAGACATAAACTAAAAATCTTTCACAATGTGTCCCTGAATGAAGGGAGGCTCAAAATCAAAAGTACCAGTCAGTATCTGGTGTGGCCACCAGCTGCTTGAAGTACTGCAGTGCATCTCCTCCTCATGGACTTGACCAGATTCAGTTCTTGCTGTGAGATGGAGGGATTGTGTGTTCCTGGTGTGACTCGGGCAGTTGTTGTGGCCATCCTGTACCTGTCACGCAGGTGTGATATTCGGATGTACCCATCCTGTGCAGGTGTTGTTACACGTGGTCTTCCACTGCGAGGATGATCAGCTGTCCTTCCTGTCTCCCTGTAGCGCTGTCTTAGGCGTCTCACAGTGCAGACATGGCGATTTATTGCCCTAGCCACATCAGCAGTCCTCATGCTTCCCTGCAGCATGCCTAATGCACGTTCACGCAGATGAGCAGGGACCCTGGCCATCTTTCTTTGGTTGTTTTTCACAGTCGGTAGACAAGTCTCTTTAGTGTCCTGCGTTTTTAGAACTGTGACCTTAAATGCCTACAGTACTTTCTGTAAGCTGTTAAGGTCTTAACGACCATTCCAGAGGTGCATGTTAAATAATTGATTATGGTTAATTGAACATGCATGGAAAACATTGTTTAAACCCTTTACAATGAAGATCAGTAAAGTTATCTGGATTTTACAACATTATTGTTGAAATACTCAGTCCTGAAAATGGAACGTTTCTTTTTTTACTGAGTATAGTAATACTGTTTCAGTCATATGTAACTTAGGTGAGTGAACATGTGTATACAGACCTTGTATTTAACGTCATTTTCCCTTAGGCCTTGTTCACACTGGTTAAAATCTAGCGTTTTTCTGCCGTTCGTAGCGTCCGGTGAGCACAGATGAAGCGCCAAGGGTTTTCTACACATATATTACACATTTTATGCTTCAGAGGACTGGATATATCCCATGATCCTACATGCTATACATAGGGAAATGCGGGAAAAAAAGCAAAAATAAAAACTTACCTGTGCGCAGAAATTCTTCATAAACCACAAAAAAATACCTTTAATCTGACGTTGTGCAGTCAGAGGGTGAACCCAGTAGCGGTGGTCATCTTTCTCTCTCCCTATTATTTTTAAAATAGTTTTATATATTATATAAAAATATAATAATTTAAATAGAATTTTTAAAACAACAAGATTAATGTCTAATATAGCAAAATGGTCCATATTAAAAGGAGCCACCTCAAATAAAACAAGGGCTTTCCAGTTCCCGACACACTGCCCTCACAGGTTAACACACAAACTACAAGTTGGGCTGCAGGCTGGCGTTAGACAGAGACCAACGAAGGCAGTGTAGAAGTCAATCGAGCGCCGGTACAACATAAACATCTAGGACGCTACACGATATGAGTCGACACGAGCAGCTTTGTTTCAGTCATAATATTCCTCTATCATAAAGAGAGGCGACATATACTTGCTATAAACACTGCATTTTTAAAAAAAGTGAAGGCGCGCGTGATGTGAGCAGCTTTAATTATTGATAATTAAATAATTATTAAATGGTGGACATAAACAGCAAATAGAACAATATTATTTTACTTTTGCATGCATGCATAACAAATAACAATAAAATTACATCCCCGCTGGGGCCAAGCGAAGGAAATCTTTGATGAATTTTTCAGCCGATTCTGTCGGAGACTGAAGAATTGGATTCCTCATACAGTTGTTACAAAATCGGAGCGTCGTATTTAACGTCGCCGCCGCATTACGGCATGTGCATTTGCTGTGCATTTGCTTGCTTTTACCACTGAGTGGCGCTATATAACTACAGACTGACGCCTCATGCCTTACATTCTCTGTCTCATTAATGAGACGTGTCCCATTAAATAATACACGTAGTAGCCGATAACATCAAGTGAAACACTGTAGTTGATCGAATTCATAATCACAGTACTATAATTACAGTACAAATGAAGAATTCAAATTAAATCAAATCTTATTAAGATCAAATTTAAGCACAATAAATATTAACACAGTGAGCCTTTAGATTTTATCACGTGTAATTAGAAAAGAAGTGTGTATGGTTTTATTGAAATATAATTTTCTAAACCAATAAGATCAAATAACACCAAGTTATTATTATAACAAGCTTACTTCGTCACTTATCCAGAGCTTGCTTTATTAACCTTGCCTTATTTAAGGTTACTTGGGTGCATCACCTTTAAGTGCTCGCTTGGTGTAGCGGTTAGAGCCCACGGTCAGTGATGCATAAAGCGCCGGTTCGAATCCCGAGGGGTGATGTTTTAATTTTTTTAATTTTAATTAAAACAAAATTAAAATAAAAAAAAAAATGTTGTATTTTGATTTTGCTTCAGCATACTATAGAAAAAACAGCAAACTCGCACGCAACCAGTTTGTATTCTTTAAATTTAGGGGAGTGACGGCTCGGTCTGCTGCTGCTGCGTGTGTGTGTGTGTGTGTGTGTGTGTGTGTCATTATACTGATGAAAAGTGGTGGCCATCTGCCGTACCAGGAGTTTTGATTTACGACAGCTGTTTACGGCAGTGTAGTCCAGTGCGGGAGATGCATTGTGGGTAATGAGGTCCGGTGTTACATCTGTTACATTTTTGATAACAATAGTTTTTTTACAAACATTTCTAAACCAATAAGATCAAATGACACCAAGTTTAAAACAGATAAAATACACGTGCAAATAGTATAATTGTATAACAGGCTTACTTCGTTACTTATTTAACGCTTGCTTTCAAAGAAGTCGAGTGGCTTATTAACGTCACGGAGGTGTGTTGTCTCTTAGTGCCTGGTTGGTGTAGCGGTTAGAGCGCTCGTTCAGGGATTTACAAAGCGTCGGTTTGAATCCTGGATGATGCTGTTTTAAAAAATTGTTCTATTGTTGTGTTTTAATTTTACTCAGCAAACAAACAGCAAACAAAAAAATGTATTATTCAGAGCACGATATACAACCGTAATGAGTCCCGTAACCGGCTTATACAGCTGGCATGTGACCAACGTATTTAACCGTGATGAGTCCATAAAATCAGTAGCAGCTAATAATTACTAATTACTTTAGTTAATGCTGCTACTGATTTTATTCCAGTTTACCTGTTCAGGTTGATTGCGATTCTTTTTAAAATATTGTCTCAGTTTTATATGTTGTTCGTCTTGATGGTTGTCTTCTTTTCACTTGGCTCAATTGACAACACTCAAATGCAAATTATTCACCGTGAATCAGCTGTTCTCACCTATCCATTCAGAGAAACTGAATGAGCTAAAATGAGCCTTTGTTTCACGACCTCGACACCCCTCTCTCTCACGCACATACAGTACAGAGTAGACCAAATCATTACAGTACATACTTTATCCAACGAACATGAAAAATATCCACATAATGATGAGTTAAGAAGCATTGCTTAATTTTCGTTTAGACAGACTGTTTGTATCTGATTATTGGTATTATTAAAGAACAGCAGCACAAACAACAACACAAGGGCTTGTACAGCAAGACACATTTTTATTATTTTGCAAAGAGTTAAATTTGTAACAGTAAAAGGCATCCGAATTTAAATATATAAATTACTAGAAACAAATTGAGCACACTATCAGAATAAAAAATAGAACAAATTAAATGGTTTTTACACATACACAAGGAGGATAATGATACCGAGTTTATATTAAAATAACAAATATTGTAATATTGTTTTTGTGTTATTATAAATAATGAAATGCAGTAGGCTGTTATGGTCATCATAATTTTCTTTAATAAATAAGAGAAAACATTGTAAGCTGTGGCTGGAGACATCGTTTCTGCAGTACTCCTGGTCGGTGTTAGAAAGTCTGGGGTTGGGGTGTGTGCACAGTTCAACCGTGTACTAAGTGCACCTGCGTGTGCCTCTTTGCAGACTATTTTTTTGTTTATTTGTATATGTATGTTATTAATATTAATTTTTTAGAGATTGTGTGTGTGCGTGCACGGAGAGTTTGTGTTGATAAGTGTATGTGGATAAGTTGATAAGTGTATCAGAAAGCATTAAAATGTTCATTTGAATTAAAATGACACACACACGTCTGTATATACAGTATATCAATTACATATATATCAATTTCATTAGTTCGTTCATTCTATTTGAAGCTTCGGATGTTTTTTTTTTTTTTTTGGTTTGGTTAGATTAGTTCTGAACTCGCTTCCGTGAAACTATCGCTAAAACAATGTACTGAGCCCTCCTGAGGATATAAAGCTTTATTATTGTGTTTGAATAAATATTCAGATCTACCACAGCAGGTAATAAACTATGGTGTGTCATAACCGAAGCAAACACCACGATTATACCTCGTTTCGTTTGACGGGAACGTGGTTCACTTGGCCGCGGTGTATTATAAACCTGTGGAATGTTTCACTGTTTATGCTCACATAAGAGGAATAAAAGCGAGTGAAATGTGGAAATGATGAGGACTAAACCAATGATTTCGGTAACTCCACTGAATGTAACATCTGCATAGTGACACTGAACATCTTCACTTTTCCGTTTACCTCTGAAAAAAAAGCTGTATTTAGTTTGTTTATATTTAGAGTTTTTATAACAGTAGAAGAAGTATGCGCGCGCACGCACACACATAGACACACACACACACACACACACACACAGACACACCTCCCTTGAGCCCTGCGTCTGTCGGATTTCAGCTGTCACGGGGTGGAAAGACTTTGAAGCAGTTTATATATGAATCTAAGCTTGAACTTATCAGCATTGTAAATATATAATACTTTTCAAATAAAATCGCTATTACTTTGACCCTGAAGTTTAGTTTAGCACACACAAAAAACAGAAAAGTAATTTCTGGTAAATCAACGGAATGTGTAGTATTTACAGTAATTCATTAAAAAATGAATATACATTGTACAGTACACGGTAAACACGGGAAAAATTACAAAATGAAAAAACAAACAGTGTCTACTTTATAAACAGCTTAGTATGTGCGTCGAGATGCTGAAATCCCTTGCATGTTTTTGCTTCCAAGTGGAGAGATATTTGACCGATAGCCTAGAACAAAAGATCTATAGGTGTGATCACAACCCCCTCCGACCGACCGTGCCATCAATCACTGACCACCTCAGAAGTTCCCTCCAATGTATGGCTGCAATACTTGTTTTGCAAGTATTTTTAACACCATTCAAAGGCTTACAAGTTCCATTCAACATATAATGATGTCTCCACATGTTAATATATTCCTAAAATTTATATATTACAAGTTGATAAACTGATCTGCGGTAGCGGAAAAATCCGCACGCGCACTCACACACAGACACACACACACACACACAGACACACCTCCCTTGAGCCCTCGGTAAACATCCAAGCACTGAGGCACGCAAATCCCCTGACCACAATAAGGTGGCAATCCCTCAGGGGGAAGATGAAAAATACAAATTAAATAAATAAAACAAAATAAAATATCCTTAATCCAGATTTTATCAATCAACGACATAATATTGATCATAGCTGGATGGTCTAATTCTCAAAACCGTTTAACCTAAAGAAAAACTTAACACACTATAACTAGAATATTTACAAAACTGAAAGGTTGTCTTATGTATAATAAAAAAAATGTATAATCAAAAAGATCATATTATGTTTTTATATATTTTTTTAGATTTTTTTTTAATAGTAACTGAACAGCTCTCTTCTCTCCAATCCACTCCTAAACCACAGTCTCCTATTTCTCTGTGCGTGCTCTGGAGACTGTGAATGAATACACGCAGCGGAGGTTTTGTAAACTGTAGAGATACAATAATTTTACTGCTGGAAAATCAGCATTTTATCTAATTTGAAATATAAACCTAATATTATCTGTTACTTAATATATTTTCTTTTGATGATGACCATAACAGCCTACTGCATTTCATTATTTATAATAACACAAAAACAATATTACAATATTTGATATTTTAATATAAACTCGGTATCATTATCCTCCTTGTGTATGTGTAAAATACATTTGATTTGTTCTATTTTTTATTCTGATAGTGTGCTCAATTTGTTTCTAGTAATTTATATATTTAAATTCGGATGCCTTTTACTGTTACAAATTTAACTCTTTGCAAAATAATAAAAATGTGTCTTGCTGTACAAGCCCTTGTGTTGTTGTTTGTGCTGCTGTTCTTTAATAATACCAATAATCAGATACAAACAGTCTGTCTAAACGAAAATTAAGCAATGCTTCTTAACTCATCATATTGTGGATATTTTTCATGTTTGTTGGATAAAGTATGTACTGTAATGATTTGGTCTACTCTGTACTGTATGTGCGTGAGAGAGAGGGGTGTCGCGGTCGTGAAACAAAGGCTCATTTCAGCTCATTCAGTTTCTCTGAATGGATAGGTGAGAACAGCTGATTCACGGTGAATAATTTGCATTTGAGTGTTGCCAAGTGAAAAGAAGACAAACATCAAGACGAACAACATATAAAACTGAGACAATATTTTAAAAAGAATCGCAATCAACCTGAACAGGTAAGCTGGAATAAAATCAGTAGCAGCATTAACTAAAGTAATTAGTAATTATTAGCTGCTACTGATTTTATGGACTCATCACGGTTAAATACGTTGGTCACATGCCAGCTGTATAAGCCGGTTAAGGGACTCATTACGGTTGCATATCGTGCTCTGAATAATAATTTTTTTTGTTTGCTGTTTGTTTGCTGAGTAAAATTAAAATAGAACAATTTTTTAAAAAAGCATCATCCAGGATTCGAACCGACACTTTGTAAATCCCTGACCGAGCGCTCTAACCGCTACACCAACCAGGCACTAAGAGACAACACACCTCCGTGACGTTAATAAGCCACTCGACTTCTTTGAAAGCAAGCGTTAAATAAGTAACGAAGTAAGCCTGTTATACAATTATACTATTTGCACGTGTATTTTATCTGTTTTAAACTTGGTGTCATTTGATCTTATTGGTTTAGAAATGTTTGTAAAAAAACTATTGTTATCAAAAATGTAACAGATGTAACACCGGACCTCATTACCCACAATGCATCTCCCGCACTGGACTACACTGCCGTAAACAGCTGTCGTAAATCAAAACTCCTGGTACGGCAGATGGCCACCACTTTTCATCAGTATAATGACACACACACACACACACACGCAGCAGCAGCAGACCGAGCCGTCACTCCCCTAAATTTAAAGAATACAAACTGGTTGCGTGCGAGTTTGCTGTTTTTTCTATAGTATGCTGAAGCAAAATCAAAATACAACAATTTTTTTTATTTTAATTTTGCTATAATTAAAATAAAAAAATTTAAAACATCATCCCTCGGGATTCGAACCGGCGCTTTATGTATCACTGACCATGTGCTCTAACCGCTACACCAAGTGAGCACTTAAAGATAATACACCCAAGTAACGTTAAATAAGGCAAGGTTAATAAAGCAAGCTCTGGATAAGTGACGAAGTAAGCTTGTTATAATAATAACTTGGTGTTATTTGATCTTATTGGTTTATAAATTTATATTTAAATAAATAGTAAACTTGGCCGATTTCGTTATAATTTTGTTTGATGAGTGGGGCTTGAAAATTCTCTAGAAAAATATGGTCATTTATTTCAGTTAATAAATCTACTATAATTTTTTTTTTACTCATTATTGTACAGTACACATTAATAGCTCTGGTTCAGATTTTTCATGTTTGTTGTGGAAACTACCATCACTGTTGTATTTACTGCGATGAATGAAAATGTCACTTTGCGCCACCTGGCGGCCATTTTACGAATGACTTTGAAATGCAACTGATTTATTTTGGCCGCTGTTGCCTTTAAACGGCGGTATACGCGGCGAGATCGCCATTCCAATTTTGTAACCACTGTAGCTGAAGCCATAAGTTAAAAGAAACAATTACAATAATTTAATAAATATAAACCAGTCTTTTCCCAATTACACTTAATTAATGTCAGATATTTTTTCTTCATGTAGTTCTTCTGAATGAACCTACAGTACTGTATATGGAAGCCCGTTTCCGCCACTAAATTATTCATTCATTCATTCATTCATTCATTTTCTATACTGCTTAATCCTGTGTTCAGGGTCGCGGGGGACCTGGAGCCTATCCCAGGAGACTTTGGGCACTAGGCGGGGTACACCCTGGACAGGGTGCCAATCCATCGCAGGGCACACACACATACACACACTCACACACCCAATCACACACTACGCCACTAAATAAAAAAAATAATAATAATAATTCACGTATTTCCCCATAAATCATTCAAGTCAGCAAATTTCGGATAATAAAGATACGTCTGGCCATAGAAATTCTTTCTTACACATGTTAATGATGCTGAAGCTTGTCAAATTTTTTTTTACCCTCCCTCACTCTGAAGGCTCCCTACTGAAGGCTGGTGACAAAAGCCAGTGTGATTACCACCTAGCTAAGTACCCCTCTGCCCCATTGTGTGGAACTGCATGTCCAACCCTCACTTTTTTTCTTAACTTCTTTTCCTTGATCCCTCCCAGTTCCCTTCCCTTTTCCAATTATTCTAAATAAAACTACCTTTTTCACGTAAGAATCACATCATGTCTTTGTATCTGTGGTGTCACCCAAGTCAAAGATCTTACATGTTAAATGACATCAGATGGAAAAGGATGTGAAATGTGAAAAATAAACTAAATTATGTAAATAAACATTTCCACAAGTTCAAACCATGTCTTTCAAGCCTTCTGAGAAACAATTGTAAAGCTTTTTATAGTAGGTCGTACTACTGGATACACGGAGGCACAGGTGCGGTGACTTACGTGCACTTTTATTTACAGAAGTGAAAAATCATGCAGTTTTGCCTATCAGTTTTTACTGTCAATTCTTGGAGAGGTAGGAAGGGAGTAGGGAACAAAATTCCCAGCTGGCAGATGGAGACCCGTGCTCAGGTGCGGTCTGAGGGCGAGTGGATGGGATCGAAGCAGAGACACGGCGTATCGAGGTGGCAAATACACACGAGCGCAGCTCCCTCCTTGCAGGTGTCCGTGAATAGTACTGTAGCTCCTACTGGCGTTGGAATCTGTTTGATCGACAGGTGGAGGGTAGATTCCTTTCTGTGGCCATTGCCGGTGAATGATGGCACGCCGCCCCTTTGTGCAACGTCGCCTGGTTCTTGGTGCATACTGCGGATGGCTTTTCTTGGGTGAGTGAGGAAGCTTTTTCTTATTGTACCGCGAGCCAGTCGCCACACAATGTAATGAGTGCAGAAAAACATGGCACCAATTTTACATTAATGTTGTACCCTAATAGCTCTGGAAAAAGAGACCACTGCAATTTACTCCAGAAAACTTCTGAAATGTCATCAAGAGGAAGATTTGTCCACCACCCAGCAAAGCATTGTCTTCAGGGTCTGATTAAAACCTTTAGGGGTCTGAGGCCTTTCCGAAGCCCTGGAGTGATTCAGCACTCCTTTTAAATTTGTGTACATTTTAAATCTTTACCAATGTAGTAGATAATACATTTCTCTCATTTATGTAGAGCACAAACTGGGCTTTCATAATATGGCTGATGTAAATATGTTAGATTCATGTGCGACTTTAAAGGCGAGGGAGGAATTCAGACTCTCAGGAGTGGGCTTCATGGTAAAGAATTCATTACCAGCAAACTCCAGAACCACTCAGTTTCACACTGACTGGAAAATTTTCATAAGACTGGGCTTTCTATCAAAGTATCTCACAACCCTGCAGTAGCTCCACAAAGGACAGATGGGGCAAATGAAACCCTAATGTGAACAATATCATAGTGATGATTAGTCTGGCTAATTTCTGATGTACAATGGGTTAAGCAAGGCTGTGTCATCACACATATGCTTTTTTTTTCTTTTAAGTTTCCTCTCCATGCTTAAAGAGGCCAAGTTGAATCTCATGGAAGGCTGAAGACAGCAAATACATTTCATCAGTGGTGTCAAAAGTATTCACATTCATTACTTGAGTAGAAGTATAGATACCAGGGTTCAAAAATACTTCGCGTTCTGATCATGTGACCGGGGGGGCGATGTGCGCGTTCTTTATCATGCGACCGGAGGGGTTGCGCGTTCTGATCATAAAAATAGAGTAACGAGGCTATTTTTAAAAAGTAAGGAGTAGAAAGTACAGATAATTGCTTAAAAATGTAAGGAGTAGAAGTAAAAAGTCGGCTGAAAAATAATTACTCCAGTAAAGTATAGATACCCAAAATTTCTACTTAAGTAAAGTAACGAAGTATTTGTACTTCGTTACTTGACACCTCTGCATTTCATTTATTTTATTTAAAACTTTAGCTCCAAATACTCATAACCTACTGTACACCAAGACACTGGAATCGTAATCCAGGAGCTGCTCTTTGCAGATTACGATGCACTTCTTGCACACAATGAAGAATCTTTTCAAATCTTTGTGGGCAAAACTTTTTGTGTAGGTTGTGTAGGTGACTATTTGAATTTGCTATATTCAATTTAAATATATTTGCAAAGATAATAAAGGCAATACATTTTTTTTAATTCATTTTAAATAGGTAAATTTTTTTTATAAAAATGCAAAAACTGAATAAGACATAAGGGATTTAATGCACTAATGTTTAGGGCACACTGCAGTGGTAGGCATTCAGATGTCTACAGTATTACGGACAAACAGCATTCAGCATTGTCAAATACACCATGTATAAAGATCCACTTCTCCCAGGACAGGACATTTATTTCAAAAGGAATGTAAATTTTTGTTCTGTATGGATTACAAAAGAGAGAAGAAGCCAGACCCTAAAGAGAACCCTTCCTCATCTGGGTGATACAGGATAGCATTACGATAACTACTGTAATTTCCCTCTATATCTGTGTGCTAGATTGTTAAAAAGTACAATTGCATCACCATAAATTGCATACATTGACTCATGACTGCTATTCAAGTTCCATTCCAAACTGTTGAGTTCACTGACATCACAGCAGTAGGCTTCATCAATGAGGAAGTGCCACAGCTTATGGTTTGGTGCAAGAACAACAGTCTGTATCAAACAATCTGTATCTAAACGTTGATGGAACAAAATATTTGAACTGAATAGTTTCTATTGCACACCAGTGCATACACAAGGTCCATAAAGATATGGATAAGAGAGCTTGGTGTGGAACAACTTGATTGGCCTGCACAAAGTCCTGACCTCAACCCGATAGAACACCTTTTGCCTTTGACCTGAACATCAGGCCTTCTCATCCAACATCGGTGTCTGACCTCACAAATACGATTCAGGAAAAATGGTAAAAGAAATTCCTTAAACACACTCTTCCACCTTGTGGAAGTCGTTCCCAGAGGAGTTTAAGCTGTTATAGCTGCAATGAGTGGGCCAACATCATATTAAACCCTATGAATTAAAAATGGGATGTTACACAAGTTCATATACATGTGAATGCATGCATACTTTTGGCAATGTATATATAAACATTACTTAATTTATGTCAGTGTTCTGTATATCACAATGGCTTAGTGGTTAGCACTGTTGCCTTGCACCTCCAGGTCCCGGATTTGATTCCTGCATCAGGTCTAGATGGATGGATAGATGGTCTCCTGTATATAATATTTGACCACTCGCTTTTTTATTTAACCAAGAAACCCTTGTAATGGAAAAGTCATGTTTTAATTATGTATTAATTCTGATCCTTGAAGTAAGTGTGTCACGTAGACGTTAGAAGTTTGAACTTGGTTGTCGAAGCTTAGAGACACAAGGCCGAGAACAGAATAGAAACAACCTGATTGTAGTTGTCCCTGAATAAATGATAAGGTATGGACATCTGGTCTGGGGCAGATAAAGAGTCATGAGTTTGAATGTAGGAACTTCATGTACGGGGCGTTGATTATGTTAACAGAGATGTTTGTGTATAAAATAGGTCAGCTGGAGAAAGAGATCACCTTTCTCTATGCTGCAACTGTTTGCTGTATGAGACTGGTCCTTCTGCAGAAGTTTCAAATAAAACCTTTGTTACTTTGCTCTTACCCAGTGTATGGATTACTTGTCTTAATAATATTTTCAGAATTTCCACCACACCCTACAATGCAAACTATTAGCTAGTACATTTTGAATTGACCCTATTTGAACTAAGAAAAAGTTAAAGATGAAGGGTTGTTTGGTCCTTTTTTTGTGCTATTATTTCAGGCACATTATGTTTGTCATGACTTAGATAAAGCTAAATTGCAAACAACACAATTACACAGGAGAATATAAATTGGAACTAATTAACTAATTAAGGCAGAACTCGAAAGAACAACCAGGAAACACACAACTCATGATGTAAATCCAACAGTGAATGAAGCTTTTTGATTTGTTGTGTTATTATACTTTATATTTAAGGGATTTAATGCACTAATGCAAAGCTGGCCTGTTTGGGCGGTACGGTGTCCATCCCACTCGAGAAGGTGCTGCTCTCATTTCCTGTAGTATAGCTCATAGTCTCAGTAGAGGTCTAGTTAATCTGTGACAATCCAGAGCCCAGGCCAGGGAGCAGACAGACAGGCTAAACCAACCGTCTTCTAGCTGCATAGAGTCGTCATTCAGGGTTTACAATATTGAGAATGTGTCTGTTCCCCGAGCTAAGCAAAAATGTAGAAAGACTCAGAAAGTCTGTTTTAATAATTTAATTAACATAAAACTCGGATCTCGTGTGTACCTTGAGCTCGGGCAGGCTCGTAGATGACGCAGATGCATGGGGATTACTCGTGGTCGAGAAACAGGCAGAGGTCGAAGCCGGAGAGTAGGGGGAAGGTCCATGATCCAGGCTCGTGGCGGAACGCTGGAATATTGGACATGGTGAGTGCACAATAATCTGGCGAGGAAGTGTGGTTTGAGTGCGAGTTAAGTAGGGGGGAGAGGTGATTATAGATTTAGTACAGGTGTGCAGAGTGGGGAACGAGGCGGTGGAAAGAAAGCAATGGGGTGGATCATGGAACTGGAGTGTGTAGGTGATTCATGGCAGGGCTGTTGCTTGGCAGGTCATGACAAGGAATGCACGGCGCATGCAGCACTAGTCGAAGCAGTGTAGAGATTATAGAATAAGTTTGTTTAGATTTTACTTATTTTACTTATACTTTAATTACTCTTAAGAAATAGAAGGTATCCCAGTTGGAAATAATCAGGGGTATGCGTGCGAAGCTAGACATGTCTGGAAAATATGCTTGCACAAGGAATTTGATATATACGTTGAGTCCCCCAAGAACGGATAGGCCTAACAAGGTCCAGATGTTTGGAATGACATCATTGCCTATAGAATGTATTCCTTTGTGTAGGATGCCTATATAATGGGGGGAATGCTAGCGATCGGTGTGACTCTGGCAGCCTCGCCCGGCCGGTATTGCATGATAAATAAAGGCCGTTATCTTCTGAAACCAAAGCCTGAGTCTTCAATTAATTTCCACGACATCTTGGCGCTGCGAGCAAGGGTGGAGAAGGGGCAAAGGTGTGGCTGATCACCGTGGGCATCCTGGGCGAGCAGCACAAACAGGTGGCCACCTAAAAAAGGTAAGCAACTTTTGCTTATATACTTAGTTTGTGTTGTTTGCTGGGAGACCCCATGGTGGTAAGGACACTGATGAAGACCTCTCCAACTCAAGTAATTTAAAATGGGCTTTGTTTTCAGAAAAGAATGCATGCATCAAACTTACTAACTGTTGTACTGATAGTAAATTGATAAAATAAGCATTGCATTGGTCTGGGTGTTGTCAAGTGGGCATTGATTGATGGCAACAGTAGCAGACGGTATGAGGAAGCGCATTTGAGTGTCTATTTGTTTTGTTAAGTGGGCTTTGATAGATGACAGGACAGGAAAAAGGTAGATAATCTCGGTATTAATTTGTACTCATTGTCAAGTGGGCCTTGATGGATGGCATGGGTGGTACAGCAAATTAATAAGGAATTGCGCTTAATTAGTTATATTGCTTGTGTAAGGTTACCCAGCAATTAATAAAGAAATACCCGTTGTATGAGGAACGTACTGTTGTATGTCATAAGCAATTTTTGTAGCCACCGTAAATGTTATATGGTATGAGGTTGGTGGTTTTTAATTGATATCTCTTCGTATGTGGAATGTACAACTGTACATCATAAGAAATCACCCCTTATGTTTTATTGATATGAGTGACAGGGGTAATTAATATCTCTTCGTATGGGGAGCACGATTTGTGCCATTAAGTTGATTTAAGTTGAACGCAATTGCAATTGTTTGTGTCTAAGTGATGTTTTGTGTCTATCTGTTTCTGTCTGAATGTGTGAGAGCTCTGTGTTTGCCTAGTGTGTGTGTGTGTGTGAGAGAGAGAGAGAGAGAATTGGTTGAATGAGATAAGCTCTGTGTGCTGTGAGCAGGCTGGACCTCCCGAGGGAATTGTGTGTGCAACCCTCAGAGGGGGGCAGCTTGCTGCTAGACCAGAGACGTGTGTCTGAATGAGCCCTATTTAAGTAATAGCTAGCCTAATAATTAAATACATAAATAATAATCAATAAAGGGACACGTGTGAGTGGATGAAATGAGCCCTCATTAGCAAGGGGGACAAGTATGAAGAGAATAAGCCCAATTTTCTAGGAAAATTGGGATGAAGTCTGAATGCGGATGCTTATGAATAAAGAAATAAATAAATAGTGACGAGTGGTGTATGTGGTTGGATTCTATAAATGGTATTAATCGGTAATTGATGAAAGTGTTCACTGTGTAATAAAAATACTGTGCTTTTTGGCAAATGTTAATTTGAAAATAGTGAAGTGGTGTAGATTAAGGAGTGACTATCATTGATGAGCCTTGGTAAGTGGAGGTGGATACTTCTGTGATTCTAAAAGAGTGTATATTGTTGTAAGTAAATTTAGCCATTAAGTAAGTGTACAGGCATAAAGGTAAAAATAAAAATAAAAAAAAATTTAATATCTAAAGTAGTGACATAGGCTACAGCATGATGGCAGCCTCTCCGGTGGAGACTTTAGTGCTAAAGCATCCGTTGTGTGCAGAACTCATAAATAAGATCTCAAGTAAATGGCAAAAGAGAACTAAAGATATGATTACAAAATGGCCAAAGGAGGGGACATTTGATCTAGCACTGTGTTCTGAGATGGACACCTTGATAAAAAATTACAAAGCGGCAGCAAGAGAGAAAAAGCGGTGTTCAGAGAGAGTTAAAAAGACAGCAGGAGAGAGAAGTCCTAGCTTTGTTTAAGCAAGAAGGGGAGGAATTGATAAGACAGAAAAAGCAAGTAAGGAAAAAGTCTAAAAAGTCAGGAAGTGAGGCCCGTAGTAGTGACATAGAAGCTGTGGTTACACCACCTCCGTATGTACAAACTGAGGGTCATTTTCCGATGCTTAAGGGCATGGTGGGAGTTTCTGGTGAGATGAAATTGGAAGGTCCTGTAGAATTAGAAGAAGATTATGAAGAGTCGGGTGTGAAGTTGAGATGCAGGCAAGATAGGAAAATAGATAGAGAGAAAAACACACCATTAGATTGTTACAAGGAGGTAAGGGCAGATCTACAGAGAGTGAAAAGGGTGTATGGGAAGGAAGATACGATAGAGGAACAGGAAAAGATGCAGGCAAGTGGAGGGAAGATAGACAGGAGTGTTAAAACACCAGTAAGAAGTCAGATAGGTACAACATTAAGGACTGGGCATAGACCATTGTGCAGTGAAAAAGATGAAGAGGAGGAGGAGGAGGATCTGTCATTTAACATGGGCAGTTGGAAACAGGGAAGGAACACTGGTAAACTTAGAGACCTAGCTCCACAATTCCCAATTTTAATTAAAGGCGCTCGGGGACAATACATTCCATGGGCAACGCAAGATCTCGAGGGGCTTGTCAACCGCTTGCCAAGCATCCTGGAAGGTGCGAGTAAATGGATACGATGTTTAGAGGAAGAAACATCTGGCAAACTTTTGTCGGTGGGAGACATTAAAGCTTTACTGGCAAGGATTGTGGGGGTAGGAAAACTGGAAGAAGTCCTCCATTCTTCTGACCTGAGTGAGGCTGTAGATACATATCATATGGATGGAACTGTTTTTGATGCTTATCGTCCGTCTGTGTGGCATGCCTTGCGTGCAGAGTATCCCACGAGGGTTGACCCAAAAGCATTAAAAGGTGAACAGTTAGAAGACACAGAGAATCCAACGCTGTACATTCAGAAGCAGTTAAAGAAATGGAAGCAAGAGACTGAAAGTGATCCTGAGGGAGATGCACTGTTGTCTACGCTGTTCAGACAAACCATAGTAAATGCTATGCCTCAACCAGTGAAAAGTAAACTGGAAGATGTGGTCGGCTTAACTTCTAAATCACACAAAGAGTTCTGTGATCACGTCTCACATGCTGTTGAACAGTATAGGAAAAATGAGCAGAAGTTGAAAGCCCAAGAAAAAGAGTTGCAAAGGAAATTGACTCAATTACAGCTTGAAGAACTAACAAAGAGGAACAAAAAAAAAGGTCCAAGCTACCCTAAGAACAGATGAAGCCGAGGAATTGTCTGTGAGGGCCCTAAGTAATCCAACACCCACAGTCCAGCAGGCTGCATCCACTGCGATGATGTCACCAGCTGCAGTTTCTCCAAACTCAAACCAGATGCCTGCGCCTGTCGTTAACGTTTTCACACAAAGGCCAGTCCAGAGGGAGTGGAGAGCCAGTCAACAACCTAGAGGACAAAGAAATCCTCAGTCGAACTTCCCCCCAGGCGTGTGCTGGGGGTGTGGACAAGCTGGACACAACTGGTCAAATTGCCTCTCACATCCATGGCGTCAGAACCCAAGGGGTGCGGCGGTGGGCGGGTGGCAGCAGCCTCCTCGAGATAGAGTTGAACCCATTAATCCGTGGGCCCCGAGTCAGGGGTGTTAGAGGTGCCCAGAGAATCCTACCGGGGAGAACCAATTGCCTATTTTGACAACTAGTGCAGAACAAGAACCCATGTTACATATTGAGGTTGACGGTAAAAGTACACCCATGTTAGTTGATACAGGAGCGGTTTATACATGCTTAAATTTAAGTCATGCCTCTCATCTCCCCATGTCTGGAAAATTTGCCAAGACAGTAGGATTCTCGGGTAAAAAGCAGTTGATCCCTATGACCGCTCCAGTCCGTCTACAAACAAACAATAAAAGTGTGACTATACCTGTATTAGTCTCAAGTCAGACACCGGTTAATTTATTAGGAAGAGATGCATTATGTAAATTAGGACTGCAAATATGGTGTTCTCCAGAAGGGGTGTACGTCGACTTGACAGGTATTAAAAATCAAATGGTAATGTCTGAGCCACATGCAAATGTGTATTGGATAGGACAGCTGGAAAAAGATGTCAGTCAAGTAATTCATAAGTGGGGAAAATTCATTAAAGCACAGATTCCTGAAGCACAGCTACCCTGTTCGGCTTTTCACTGTACAATGATGTATGACAAATCTAAGGATACTGAATTAGAACGGAAATGGCAGGAAGAGACAAAAGGGAACAAGGTTGAATTAATTACACAACACATCATCATAGGTAGGCAAGGAGCAGCTATCAGTGTAGATGAGTGTGATTTTGTAAAGACGTGGTTTAATGTAACTGATTCTGTTCCTCATGTGACATTGTATGTAGGACAAAACAGCAGTTCAAAGGACTTAGGACCAATGATGAAGGAAGCTACAGAAGTCCAGTGGGAGTCAACCATTAACCCGTTGATTTTTCATTCTGCAGATAAGAACTACATCAAGATCTTGTGTGGTAATAGTTTAATTGGTACTCCTCAGGAAGTTGTGGTTAGCAGCAAGTCACAGACACAAATGGCATCAGCATCAGAGGTAGTTGAGATGGCTGAAGATGAGTTGTATAGGCAAATGGAAAGTCAAGTCCCATCTGAATTATGGTCACGGCATGATACAGATGTAGGCCTAATTAAATCAGCCAGCCCAATTCATGTACAGCTTAAACCAAATGTAAAACTGCCCAGAGTAAGACAATATCCTTTGCGACCTGAGGCAGAAGCTGGAATAAAAAACACAATTGAAGGTCTTGTTAAAGCATCTGTGCTGGAAGAGACAACGAGTTGTTGTAATACTCCAATTGTCCCGGTGATCAAGCCAGGTACAAATAAATGGCGTCTTGTGCATGATTTGCGTGCAATTAATAATATAACAGAGGATTATCCAGCAGATGTTCCAAATCCACACACACTGCTAACCAATGTCCCTCCCGAAGCCAGATATTTCACTGTGATCGATCTTTGTTCTGCCTTTTTCAGTATTCCAGTGGCGGAAGAGAGTAGGTACTTGTTTGCGTTTACATATGCTGGTAAACAATATACGTACCGACGCATGGCACAAGGATATCGTCATGCCCCACATATATTTAATCAGGTATTGAAAGCTGATTTGGCAGATTTAATGATAGAAAGTAATCTAGTGCAATATATGGACGACGTATTGATATGCTCGTCATCATTAGATGCATGCCACAGGGATTCCATTAAGGTACTCAGCAAGCTAGGGCAAGGAGGTCATAAAGTGTCTAAAGCTAAACTGCAATACTGCAAGCCTCAAGTTGAATATTTAGGCCGGCTAATTTCACATGGTACAATAGCCGTAGCGCCTACTCAATTAGAAGGCATAAGTAAAGCACCGTTACCACAAACAGTTAAACAGTTGATGACTTTCCTAGGCCTAACAGGTTTCAGTGCTGACTGGATTGAGGAATATGCTGTAAAAACTGCTCCAATGAGGGAGATAATGAGAGAAGAAGGACTGCAAAATTTAAGTGCTCCACGGTTAGCATTTGAGTCCATCAAGAAAGAAATGCAAACAGCTCCTACATTAGGTATACCGGATTATACCAAACCGTTTCATCTATATGTGGCTAACCGAGCTGATGGATATGCCTCAGCTGTGTTGATGCAGGAAACCTGCAGTGGAAGAAGAAAACAGCCCTTAGCTTACTACAGCACTAAGCTAGATAATGTAGCACAAGGCTACCCACCTTGCTACCAACAGGGGCTAGCAGCTGTACATTATGCATATGACAAAGCATCCACATTGACTATGGGTTACCCGGTATCTACACGCATCATAAAGTGGTAGAATTAATAGAACAGGGAAAATTTGTTCTTACTCAAGCACGTATTCTAGCATATTCTTCACTGCTCACATATCCCGACATTACCATAAAGAGATGTGACACAGTTAACCCAGCTGAATTGGTTCCTTTAGCATACGAAGGAGTGCCTCATGATTGTGTGGCGAATTCACTGGCATTTACTCGGTTACGACCTGATCTTGAATCTAAGCCTATAGCTGAAGCGGAAGTGACTTATTTTGTTGATGGATCTAGCTTTAGAGATCATGTAGGTAGTCACACAGGGTATTCAGTAGTGATGAAGGATGGAGAAGATTTTAAACCTATCCTATCTCAGCATTGTTCACAACCGTGTTCTGCTCAGTTAGCTGAGTTGAAATCGCTCACCGCTGCTTGTCAATTAGCCAAAGGGCTAGTGGCAAATATTTTTACAGATTCAGCTTATTCGCATGGTGTATGTCATCTGTTTGGAGCAGTATGGAAACAAAGAGGGTTTAAAAGGAGTGACGGAACGCCCATTCAACATGCTGAGCAAATAGGTAAACTAATGTCTGCTATGATGCTACCAAAACGATTGGCTATCATTAAATGTCAGGCCCATAAAAAGGGGAATGATTATGTTACTAAGGGTAACAACATAGCAGACTTAGAAGCAAAGCGTGCATCGAAGTGTCAACTAGCTGTGCAAGCGCCCGTGGTCCTTATAGAACCGCAGCCACAGTTGGAGGATATTATTCGGATTCAAAATCAAGCAGGTCCATACGAACACTCTATGTGGCTCCAGAGGGGAGCTCAGAAAGATGCACAAGGTATTTGGCGTTCACATGAAGGTTTGATCATAGCACCCACAGCTTTGTTGAACATTTTGATTTCAGATGCTCATGGATTCGACCATTGTGCTAGAGGAGAGGTTGTGAGAAAAATCAAGCAACAAGGGTATTGGACTCCATATCTGCATGCTATGGTTGATGAGTTCCTAGCTTCATGTGAGATATGTGCTAAACATAACGTCAGAAAGGGAACAGCGACACCTATTGGCCATATACCGGTACCTGAAGGACCTTTTAAGCATTTGGTTATGGATTATGTGGACATGATAAAGTATGCTCGAGGCAAAAGATATATGCTTGTGATAATTGACAGACTTAGTAGATGGGTAGAAGCAATACCATCTGCAGATGAAGGGTCAGGAACAGTTGTCAAATTCCTCACAAGGGAAGTGATACCTAGGTTTGGAATTCCGTCAGAGATCAGTTCAGACAATGGATCAGCGTTCATTCAGAAAACTGTAAAGCAAGTACTACAACAGTTAAGAATAAAGCAAAGATTTGGGTGTGTCTATCATCCACAGTCCCAGGGTATAGTGGAGAGAATAAACGGCACCCTCAAAGCCAAGCTTAATAAGATTTGTGCTAGTACAAAACTTAACTGGGTTGATGCTTTACCGCTTGCACTAATGAGCTATCGCATGCAAACTAACAGAAACACTCACTTAACCCCGCATGAAATGCTTACGGGTCGACCCATGCCTGTGCCATTCTGTAGAGGGCCATATAAAGGGCCACCGCTAGAACAATTACAACTGGAACTCAGATCATATATGAAGAAACTAACTGCCATACATAAAGCAATCTTTGTGCAGGAAAAGAACAAGGAGACGGAGGAAGAGAAAGACGCTCCGTGTCCCATCACTCCAGGAGACCAGGTCTATCTGCGAGTGTTCAGGAGAAAGTGGCATGAGCCTAGGAGAGAGGGTCCTTACAATGTTGTAGCAGCCACTCCTACAGCAGTCCAAGTGGAAGGCAAAACCACCTTGTATCATTTAAACCATTGCACAAGAGTCCCTAAAGTAAGTAAGGGAACAGGTGCAGAAGAAGAGGACCCACCCAACGACAGTAAAAACCTACAGGGTCTTGAAATCTGTGTGAAAGGGGTGGAGGAAATAAAGCAGAACAATGGGGAAGATAAAGTGGATAGCATACCTAATGATCATTATCTTTCAGGTATTACACCAAGCCGTGGTCAGCTCACCTGTACACAGCTCCAATCAGACTTCCCAAGAATTAAGTTTACAACAGTTGACTAGGCCTAACGAGATAACAGTGTCCCTCCATACACAAAATATAACTTCTCGAACTTTCATTAAGAGACAAAATGACCTAAAACTAGCACCCATAAAGCCTCAATTAAATGTTGGTCAAAAAGCTCTTAGTAATAAAACTGTTGGCAGGAAAATAAAAGAAAAACTCTTAAACATAGCTCAAAGTAATGAGTGGTATAAATGGGCTGCCTACACAGCCAAGGAAAACAAAATAACTAGTTGTTTAATTTGCACTCCATCCCCATTAAGGAAGGTTATAGTAGTACCTAATCCATATGACTTTAGACATTGTGCAGAGTTTACTCAGAATTTTTGTCATCTGCATGTCTTCCGACGTCCACTGTGTCCAGCAGAATGTTTGGCAATATTAAGTAGTCCAGATTACTTCAATAACTACCATACACCTGAATGGGGAGAATGGTGTCAGAAGTTGGATATAAGAATTGAAGAACAAAAGATAGAATTCCCCTCTGAGTATGAAATAGATTATACACTTGAGTATGAATGCTTCAATAAAACAGTAGGAAATCATAGTGTGGGGGAATTTCAAGGTAATTGTATGATAATGTGGCACTTGGACACTGACTCTTTTACACGAACGGACGTTCATAAGAAAACAATACTTCATGCGACAGTCACAATGCAAGGGAATATCACTATAACACATAGCTGCATGAACCAAACATTATTGTTTCCACTAAAGTTCCGGTATGATGACCAATCAGTACCAGTAGCTGATTTTTTCTGGCTTTGTGGGGGAACACTATTGAGGGCAACATTACCAAAACGTTGGAAAGGTATCTGTGCTAGAGTCCGAATGATCCAGGAAATGTCAATAGCGGGTTGGGACATAGAACAGCCGGTGATGGGTAACTCAGAAGCCAATCATAGAGTGAAGAGGGCTTACCAACCTGATCCCAACGTGTATATAGACTCAGTAGGACAACCCAGAGGTATACCTAATGAATTTAAAGCCAGAGATGAGGTAAAATCTGGATTTGAGTCAATTTTTATATGGATAACACCTAACAAAAATGCTGAATGGATTAATTATATTTACTATAATCAACAGAGATTTATTAATTACACAGAAGATGCTTTGGCTGCATTAGGAGAGCAATTAGTGGCTACTAGTACAATGACCTGGCAAAATAGACAAGCATTAAATTGGTTATTGGCTGAGAAAGGAGGTGTGTGCATTCTGTTTGGTGATCAATGTTGTACTTATATTCCTAACAATCCAGCGCCTGATGGGACTTTTACTAAAGCCATGAATCAACATAAAAATCTGAGACGGGAAGTAACTGAAAATGCTGGGAGGGATAATAAAATATGGGACTGGCTAGATCTGAAACTGGGAGCTTGGGGAGCAGGGTTTGCTAAATTTGGTATGTTCTTGGGATTTGCTATATTAATAGGAGGATTGTTGTTTTGTTGTGTACTTCCTATATTAAAGTCCTTGGTCATAAAAGCTACAGTTCAACAAATGGAGGTATTAAAGTGGCAAGATGAGAAAATACCCCTAACCTATGATAAAGACATTTACAGCTCAGACTGTGATTCCCAAGAATCAGGAGGAGATTCAGGCACCTCGGACGAGGACGAAGAAGATGATTAATGATGAGCCATGCCTTGGGTGAAAGCACTGGCCTAGCCTCTCCCCAAAGGCGACCCTCTACGATACGCAAAGTATCTGGGTTGAAGTTCTTACATTATGACCCAGCTGTTCAACATTATATATGCTTTAACCATTGTACTGTATTATGCATGCTTCATTTTAGACTGTACAAGATGTCCAGGTTATTTAGGTTAGTGTAATCCTAGGAAAAATCTTTATATTAATTACATATTCATGTTATGTTATTGTGTAATTGTATGTTCCATTGTAGGTTATATGATTATCCAATTGATGTAATCCTAGAAAATCACTGTATTAAGTACATGTTCATGTCATGTCATTGAGTAATGGGACGTACGATGTCATGGAGATCGAGTCTTTTACTCCTATTCCTAGTCAAGTGTGGAAGGAGAGGTTTGGCCGATTCTCCACTAGAGGGCGAATCCATGGGTCGGTCATTGATAAAAGTCCAGTGATTTAATTGAATCACTAGATTAGTGTAAGAAGGGCTGGCACATGGATTTGCACTCCAGATAACATTTATTATGGGACTTGTCAGCCCCAGAGGGGGGATGTATAGAATAAGTTTGTTTAGATTTTACTTATTTTACTTATACTTTAATTACTCTTAAGAAATAGAAGGTATCCCAGTTGGAAATAATCAGGGGTATGCGTGCGAAGCTAGACATGTCTGGAAAATATGCTTGCACAAGGAATTTGATATATACGTTGAGTCCCCCAAGAACGGATAGGCCTAACAAGGTCCAGATGTTTGGAATGACATCATTGCCTATAGAATGTATTCCTTTGTCTAGGATGCCTATATAATGGGGGGAATGCTAGCGATCGGTGTGACTCTGGCAGCCTCGCCCGGCCGGTATTGCATGATAAATAAAGGCCGTTATCTTCTGAAACCAAAGCCTGAGTCTTCAATTAATTTCCACGACAAGATCGCACTCCGATATGGATTATCATACACGGAGGGATATCTAGTTTAAACTCGCCATATTGGTGAGTTAAACACCTTCTTATTTTGCTGGTTTAAACACAGACACGCTCACAACAAGGCTTTGAAGACACATGCTTCACAAACTAAATTAGTTAGTATTTCAAATAGCATGGAAAGAGAGCATCCTGAACTATAGGAAAGCTCTTAGTGTAGCTAGATCAACGTATCTCTCCACTCTTATAGAAGAAAATAAAAATAATCCTAGATTTTTATTTAATACTGTAGCCAAATTAACCAGAGATAAGACCACTACAGAAATCTCCACAACAACGTCATGCAATAGTGAGGACTTCATGAACTTTTTTAATAATAAAATTGTAATTATCAAGCATAAAATTGAGGCTTTGATACGGAACAATGTAATTGATGCAGATGTTAACCTAGCCATGTCAGATCGGAAACTAGAATACTTTACTCCCCTTGAAGAGAATGAACTAATTTCACTCATCTCTTCTGCAAATTCATCGACCTGTATATTAGATCCTATACCGACACATTTTCTTAAACAGATAGTACCAGTAATAACAGAACCGCTGTTGAGAATAATGAATTCCTCACTCAGCATTGGTTATGTTCCAAAATCTTTTAAATTAGCAGTTATCAAACCAATAATTAAGAAACCTGACCTCGACCCCTGTCAGCTGTCCAATTACAGGTCAATATCAAACCTCCCCTTTATCTATAAGATTCTGGAAAAGATAGTAGCGGAGCAGCTATGCTCATATCTACATAGAAATTGTCAAGATGGACTAACCTGAGGTGACCAGAAGACGTAGCTTTAGCGGTTAGCCCAATGTAGCGTGGAGGATAAACCCAAACGCGGAAAGAAGCGAGTAGGCAGGATAGCCACGCGATTTAGTCTAAGGACTCTCACAAAAACAGAGCAAGGGAAAAACACAAATTTAACCCGCATCCTGTAGATACACACACAATAGCAAAAGACAACGGAACCAACATGTGAGTACTCACGGTTTGCTGAAACGACAACTGAAGCTGACATGGGCCGAACTCAATGACTGAGCGGTAAACCATCGTTTGTTTACCTCTTTTATACTTCCTGGTTTTGCGCCCGTCTTACTTCCGGGTCCTAGTGCCGGGCGCAGATTGAATGTGTATGACAGTACCCCCCTGTCCAGGACTGGCTCCTGACCGTCCTGGGGTGGAGGATACCCTGTGACGGTAGTCCCGAATTAGCTGAGAGTCGAGAATGAACCGGGCCGGGATCCAAGATCGCTCCTCGGGGCCATAGCCCTCCCAGTCCACCAGGTATAGAGGGCCAGGTGTAGCTCAGTGGTTAAGGCATTGGACTACGGTTCGGAAGATCCTGGGTTCAAACCCCACAACCACCAAGTTGCCACTGTTGGGCCCTTGAGCAAGGCCCTTAACCCTTAACTGCTCAGATGTATAATGAGATAAAAATGTAAGTCGCTCTGGATAAGAGCGTCTGCTAAATGCCTAAATGTAAATGTAAATGTAGGTATTGCGTACCTTTGCCCCGAGGGCGAGAGTCGAGGATTCGGCGCACGGTGTAGGCGGGACCGCCGTCGATGATCCGGGGAGGAGGAGCTGGGTGGAATCATGGGTGAGGTGATGAAGGGCTTGAACTGGGATAGGTGGAATACTGGGTGAATCCGGAGCGCCGCAGGCAGCTGGAGCCGGTAGGTGACAGGGTTGATTCTGTGGGTGATGTGGTATGGTCCGATCAATCTGGGGGAAAGCTTCTTTGACTCGGTGTGGAGGTGGAGGTTCTTTGTGGAAAGCCATACCTTGTCACCTACGTGGTATAGTCATCCCGGAGGATGTCGGCGGCGATGTTGGTGGGTGTAGCGGGCATTGGCACGTTGGATGGCCTGGTTGGTCGTAATCCAGAGCCGCCGACATCTGCGGACCAACTGTTGGGCCGACGGTACATCAACCTCCGGCTCTGGGTGGTTGAACACGGCGGGGTTGGAAACCGTGGCATACCTCAAATGGGCTTAGGTTGGTGGCATAGGAGATGTGGAGGTTGTGTGACAGCTCCGCCCAGATGAGGTAGCGTGCCCAGGAGCGCTGGCGGTCCGCTACGAAACATCTCAGGTAGCGCTCCAGTTGTTGGTTGGTCCGCTCCGTCTGACAGTCTGTGGGTGGTATCCGGAGGACAGACTGCAGGTGGAGTCGATCAGACGGCAGAAGGCCTTCCAGAACTGGGATGTGAACTGGGGCCCTCTGTCCGAGACGATATCCTTGGGGAACCCATGCAGACGGACTACGTGCTCTAATATCAGTTCTGCGGTTTCCTTTCCTGACGGGAGTCCGGCGAGAGCCACCAGATGCACGGTCTTAGAGAACCGATCCACGATCGTGATCCTTTCCTTCGGAGGCCGGCAGGCCCGTGATGAAGTCAACGGCAATGTGCGTCCAGGGCCGTCGAGGGACTGGGAGCGGTTGCAGTTCTCCTGGGGATGGTTGGTTGGTGTTTTTTGCCCTGGCGCACACTGGGCATGCCTGAACGAACTCTTGGACGTCCCTCGTCATGGACGGCCACCAGAAGTCCCGCTGGAGGAATTGGAGGGATCGTCGGGTGCCCGTATGGCCTGAAATTGGGGAGCAATGTCCCCAGTGGAGAACCTCTGGTCTCATCCCCTCGGGCACGAAGAGTCGTCCAGGTGGCACACATGCCGGTTCGGTCTCTGTACCTCGTGCTTGGTGCCCTCTCGTTTCCAGGTCCAGTTGCAGGGGGGCGATGATCTTGGAAGAGGGGAGGACAGACGCGGGGTCCGCCCGGGGGAGGTCCACCTCTAGTTGTCGGGAGAGGGCGTCCGCTTTGGTGTTCTTGGACCCCGGGCGATATGAGAGGTGAAAGTTGTAATTCTCGAAAAATAATGCCCACCGCGCCTGTCGTGGGTTTAGCTGTTTGATGGTTCTGATGGTGATTAGATTCTGGTGGTCCGTCCAGATTATGAATGGCTCACTGATGCCCTGGAGCCAGTGACGCCACTCCTCCAGAGCCCACTTTATGGCCAGCAGTTCCCGGTCCCCTACCCCGTATCGCTGCTGAGTGGAGTCAAACTTTCTGGAGAAAAAGCCACATGGGTGTAGTTTTTGATCTGGACCTTGCTGTGAGAGGATAGCTCCAGCGCCCACATCTGAAGCATCCACCTCTACAACGAATGGTTTACTGGCATCTGGGTGGTGGAGAATCGGTGCAGTGGTGAAGCGGTGACAAAGTGATCGGTAAGCGGAGACAGCTGCCGGGTTGAGGTGAAAAGGGAGAGAGGAGGGACGGGTCAGAGCGGTTAGGGGGGCGGCAACTGTACTGTAGTCCCGGATAAAGCGACGATAAAAGTTCGCAAACCCGAGAAACCGTTGAAGCTGCTTGAGGGTCTTGGGTAGGGGCCAATGATGCACAACTTCTAGTTTCTGCGGGTCCATGGCCACACCCTGGGGCGAGATGACAAAACCCAGGAACATGGTGGAGCGCTCGTGAAAAGCGCACTTTTCCAACTTACAGTACAGTTGGTGGGCGAGTAATCTCTTTAGAACCGCCCTGACGTGCTGGGTGTGTTCTTCCATGGTGCGAGAATATATCAGAATATCGTCCAGGTAAGCGAAAGCCCACCGACCGAGCATGTCCCGAAGGACATCATTGATGAAGTGTTGGAATGCGGCGGGGGCATTGCACAGTCCGAATGGGATGACGAGGGTTTCATAGTGTCCGGTGGGGGTGATGAATGCCGTCTTCCACTCATCGCCCTCTCTGATGCGCACCAAGTTGTAGGCGCTCCGGAGGTCCAACTTCGTAAAGACGGTGGCACCAGAGAGGGCGTCCAGGGCTGAGTTGGTAAGAGGCAGAGGATGTCGGTTTTTGATGGTGAGGTTGTTGAGCCCCCGATAGTCGACACAAGGGCGAAGTTCACCGCCTCTCTTCTTCATGAAGAAGAACCCCGCGGCGGCAGGTGAGGAGGAGGGCCTGATGGTGCCTTGGCGCAGGGCGTTGTTTACATATTCCTCCATCACCTGGGTCTCGGTGGATGTGAGTGAGTAGAGATGGCCACGGGGTGGGACCGTACCGGGTTGGAGGTCTATGGCGAGGTCGTATGGACGATGTGGAGGAAGATGGGTGGCTCGTCATCTGCAGAAGACCTCCGCTAGGTCTCGATACGGCTCGGGGATGGAGTTGGTGTCGACGTCGGGGGCCTCGGACTCCCTAGAGCACGTCCCAGCCGCTGCCCGTAGGCATAGTTCGTTGCAGGTCGCGCCCCACTGGAGGATCCGGTTCTGGGTCCAGGAAATTAGAGGGTCATGCTGGAGCAGCCAGGGATGTCCTAGGATGATGGGAGGTGAGGAGATGGAGGTGACGAAAAATTTTAGCTGTTCGTGATGTTGGTCAATGGAGACGGTGATAGATTCGGTCCGGGTGCTGATTGGGCTGGTGGATAGGGGGCGACCGTCTACAGATGTAATACGAACGGGCTGGGATAACGCCTCGAGTTTTACCCCCAGGGTTTTGGCATATGCAGAGTCAATGAAGTTACCTGCTGCCCCGGAGTCGATGAATGCAGCACTTCGGACTCGTTTGTGGCCAACCTGGAGGTGTACCTGAACCGTGAAACGGGAGGAGTTGGTGGTGATGGCGGAGAGACGAAGGTGACCCGGCGAGTATCTCTCTCCTCTCACTGTGTGGCTGACCCGCAATAGGCACAGAGTCCTTCACGGAAGCGTCTCTCCCGTTCTGCAGCGGTCAAGGAGGCGCGTCCTAGTTGCATGGGTTCCCCGGCTCCTGTGTCAACCACGGCAGGAGGTGGAGAACCGACATGTCAGGGGTGGAGTAGGTGACGGAGTCTGCGGGTTGTGGAGTGGTGACGGTGAAGGTGGGTGCGGGTGGCAGGGTGCGAGGGGCTGGCCTCGGGCGAGAGAGGAGGCGCTGGTCGATCCGGAGAGCGAGTTGGATCAGGCCCTCCAAGGTCGCAGGAAGCTCTCGCCCGGCTAGTTCGTCCTTGATTCGAGAAGCCAGGCCCTCGTAGTAGGACGTCCGGAGCGCTGCATCGCCCCACGTGGTCTGAACGGCGAGGGTGCGAAACTCCGCTGTGTAGCGGCTCACGGGCAATCCTCCCTGCCTCAGGTGGTAGAGTCTGGTGTCGGTCTCCAGCTCGCCCGCTGGGTGTTCGAAGGTGAGTCTGAGTTGGTGGGTGAACTCATTGTATGAGTGGGCGGTGTCTGTATCTGCTTGGAGAACTGCCGTGGCCCACTCAGCTGCCTGCCCTTTTAGCAACGAGATGAGAAGAGCAATGCGAAGGCGATCGGTGGAGTACTTGGTGGCATTGAACTCAAACACCAGATCGAGAGCTGTCAGAAGTACACTGCACTTCCCATCCGCGCCGTTCCACTTCTCTGGTAGAGAAAGAAAAACATCAGAAGGGGGAGGAGGGGGGATGATGCGGCGCCGCGGCCCCCGCGGCGTGCGATCGAGCAGTGACGCCATCAACGGCTGTGCGGAGATCCGCATTCTCCCGCCGGAGCTCAGCGACCTCGCGGCGGAGAGAAGCGAGATCCCCGGTTAGCTGATTGATTAGCGCGGCATGCTGATCCACAACGTCGCAGAGACTCGCATAATCCGCTGGGTTCACCGCGGAGGGCTCAGTCATTCTGTCAAGATGGACTAACCTGAGGTGACCAGAAGACGTAGCTTTAGCGGTTAGCCCAATGTAGCGTGGAGGATAAACCTAAACGCGGAAAGAAGCGAGTAGGCAGGATAGCCACGCGATTTAGTCTAAGGACTCTCACAAAAACGGAGCAAGGGAAAAACACAAATTTAACCCGCGTCCTGTAGATACACACACAATAGCGAAAGACAACGGAACCAACATATGAGTACTCACGGTTTGCTGAAACGACAACTGGAGCTGACATGGGCCGAACTCAATGACTGAACGGTAAGCCATCGTTTGTTTACCTCTTTTATACTTCCTGGTTTTGCGCCCGTCTTACTTCCGGGTCCTAGTGCCGGGCGCAGATTGAGTGTGTATGACAGAAATAGCATACATGAACTGTATCAGTCAGGATTTAGGCCTCATCACAGCACAGAAACAGTACTCGTTAAAGTAGTAAATGACCTCCTATTGGCCTCTGATCAGGGTTGTGTAACTATGCTTGTATTACTCGATGTCAGTGCAGCTTTTGACACCATTGATCATGCTATTCTTCTTCACAGATTAGAAAATGTAGTAGGAATTAAGGGTACAGCCCTCTCCTGGCTCAGATCCTATTTGACCGATCGTTATCAGTATGTAGACTTAAATGGTGATTATTCTGCTTGTTCTCCAGTGGACTTTGGCGTTCCGCAGGGTTCAGTTTTAGGCTCACTGCTTTTTTTCCCTTTACATGCTTCCTCTGGGTAACATAATCCATAAGCATGGTATTAGTTTTCATTGTTATGCTGACGACACACAGTTATATGTCTCAGCAAAACCTGATGAGAAAAACCAGCTTACTAAAGTTGAGCAATGTGTGCAGGACATAAGAAATTGGATGCTAGTTAACTTCCTTCTGCTTAATCCGGATAAGACAGAAGTTCTAGTCATAGGACCGCATACAGCTATGAGTAAAATTTTAGATCACACCGTAACTTTAGATGGCCTTTCTGTTCCATCAAGTGCAACAGTAAAAGACCTCGGTGTGATTATAGATTGCAGCCTTTCATTTGAAGCTCATGTAGATAATATTACCAGGATAGCATTCTTTCACCTCAGAAATATTGCCAAGATAAGAAATATATTGTCGCTAAACGATGCAGAAAAACTAGTTCATGCTTTTATCACTTCTAGGTTGGACTATTGTAATGCCTTACTGTCTGGTTGTTCAGCTAGGTGCATAAACAAGCTTCAGCTAGTCCAGAATGCATCAGTGAGAGTCCTCACTAGAACCAGAAAATATGAGCACATCTCCCCTATCTTATCTTCACTGCATTGGCTCTCTGTGAAATTTCGCATTGATTTTAAAATACTACTCTTGACATATAAAGCATTAAATGGTCTCGTGCCGCAGTATCTAAGCGAACTGCTAGTGGCTTACGATCCACCATGCCTACTTCGATCAAAGGATGCAGGCTGCTTCTCAGTACCACGTATTATGAAAACTACAGCTGGGGGCAGAGCTTTTTCTTATAAAGCCCCAAAATCACGGAATAGTCTTCCAAATAGTGTTCGGGACTCAGACACAGTCTCAGTGTTTAAGTCTAGTCTAAAAACCTATTTATTTAGTGAAGCATTTTTATAAATTGATTTGCCTTAGGTAAAGGAGCAGATCCGGGGGACTCATGGACCGGAAAAATAGTATTATCGTGAACTGGTATGTTTAGATGCTGTCTTCCTCACTCTCATTTGATCACTCAGGTTTGTTGACGGTGAGGTGATTGTTTGCTTTACATCTCAGGGAGCCCTCATGTTTGTGTTTCCTTCTGGCTCTCCCTTTTAGTTATGCTGTCATAGTTAGTCCTGCCGCAGTCTCTGCTTGCACTCTACAGTAAATATACATTCACATTATACATTATGTGACGTTGAACATACCTAACTGCCATCTGTCCTCTTCTTCTCTTTCTCCCCCTCTTTCTCTTTCCTCTCTCTCCCTGTCTCCCCCTTTCACTCTTTCTCTCTCTCTCTGTCGAGCTACACATGTCATTCCTGAGCTGCCAGTGATCCAGACTCCCTCTGCCCTCCGGACATATCTGACCCATCCTGGTGCCCCGCTTCTGGTTGGAGATCTCGTCACATGGATGCCCCGTGTGTCTCTTTGGGATGCGTCTGGTGTCTGGGGATGATTCTCTCTACTTAGAAGACGGTTCCGGCCTCGACTGGTGTTGGCAACTGTTTCTCTGAGGACTTGACAATTCGATAGTTCAGGACTGGTACTTTCTACAAGTCTACCTGAGTCTCCAATAACTACCTGCACTCCATTCTAACATCAACTAACATCAACTATTATAGCTGAACTGTCTGCCACCTAACACACTGTATAAATGCAGATAATTTCCTGCTACCTGTTTCACCCAGATGAAGTTGGGTTCCCTGTTGAGTCTGGTTCCTCTCAAGGTTTCTTCCTATTACCATCTCAGGGAGTTTTTCCTTGCCACTGTCGCCCTCAGCTTGCTCACCAGGGACTATCTGACCATTTTGATTCATACACATTCACATTCCATACAAACTTAAATAATTCTTTTGATTGTGTAAAGCTGTTTTGAGACAATGTCAATTGTTAAAAGCGCTATACAAATAAAATTGAATTGAATTGAAATTTATAAACAGGGAACTATGAATGACAGAAAAAAGGGGGAGTTCTGTTACTGTTCTGTCAAAGATAATAGTAGGTTGGTACTGGTGTAACTATGTAAACGATGATAGGGGCCAGGGGTAGCTCAGTGGTTAAGACATTCAGTTCAGAAGATCCCAGGTTCAAACCCCACAATCACCAAGTTGCCACTGTTGGGCCCTTGAGCAAGGCCCTTAACCCTCAAGTGCACAGATGTGTAATGAGAGAAAAAAAAGTAAGTCGCTCTGGATAAGAGCATCTGCCTAAATGTAAATGATCTAGGAGAGCAAATGATGCCCCAAGAAACACAAGAATATAGACACAAGAGGGCAACATTTGGTAATTTACTAATTACTGTCAACTGCCAAGCAGGGCATAATAGGACCATAATAAAAGTTTCCTTAACACTCTCTTAGTCTCCCTGGGATTTTAGAACGATTCGCTATGACCATATAATTAAAGAAAAAGAAGATAACACAGTCATAAATGCTCCCTGGGACTAATGCATGGCATTAAGGCCCATGTTTTAAATTGTGCCCAGAGGTAGCATATAATTAGAAATAAATACTTGGCCTGGAAGAGGGATTAATGACTTTCACTTGTCAAATAAAGTGTGTACCTTAGGGTATTGTCTAGTGACCTCTCTAGACAAAAATAAGGGAGGGGAATTCCCAGGGAAGGCATAAAAAGCAGGACCTTTAATTCCCCTTCCACCCAATTTATCATTTTCTGTAGCCGCAGCAATGAGAACATTGTCTCAACACTTTTTCCCTTGATACTGTTCAACAGTTACAGGTTGGTATGCCTTAAATGACCTGACCAACATAAACAATGTTAATTCCCTGATGGAAAACCATGGCACTGAAGCAAACAAACACAAAAACACAAATTATACAAGGAAGGATATATACAGAGAGAAAGAGAGAGAGATTTTTATTATATTATTAATAAAATATTTTATTATATTCTTCTTCTTTGTCTTTCGGCTGTTCCCCTTCAGGGGTCGCCATAGCGAATCATCATATAATCATATAATATTATTATTATATTTTATTTTTATCATCAATATTTTTCATTTTCTCATTTAATTTCTATTATCTTCATTCATCTTCTAAGACTATAAAATGTTCTGCAGTTTTAATCTACATATAAACACTTAAACAGCAGAACATTTTCCGCCTTTAACTCATTTTGGCACACTATTTTTCTATGTCTACAACAAAATGATTAATTACTTAACCACTATTTAACTAATAGACTTATACATTTTGATGAAACATGACACATAGCCAACTGATTTTGGAACAAAATTTTTGCTTTGTGTTGTGAAGAACCATTCACAACAGCTTCTTTGTCTCATGTGATCAGTAAATTGACGAATACAGCAGCTGTGAGTGGACTGAATGTGATCAATGGATTTTTGGAAAATGTTATGTATATTCCCAGCTTATCAAACGCCTCAGCTAGTACCTTGTTACCCAGTACCCAGTTAGTACCTTACATGCATATGAACTTGGTTAACATCCAATTCTTAATCCATAGGGTTTATGATGTTTTCCCACCTGTTGCAGCTAAAACAGTTTAAACTCTTCTGGGAAGGCTTTCCAAAAGTGTGTTTATGGGAATTTTTTTGACCATTCTTCCAGAAGTGCATTTGTGATGTCAGACAGAACAGAAGGCCTGGCTGGTGTTCTATCGGGATGGGGTCAGGACGCTGTACAGACAGGTCAAGTTCTTCCACACCAAACTTGTGTTTGGGCGAGTGGGGGTGTTTTTCTGGAGTTGGGGTTGGCCCCGTACTTCCAGTGCAAGTAACTCTTAATGCTTTAGCATACGAATACATTTTGCATAGTTAAGAATGGTAAGGAGAAATATGGAACAAACTAAATGGAGCAGAGTAGCACACGAGAGGCTTGGAAGCAAATGTGGAGAATTACTGCTTTTGAACCGGGCATTAGTGCTTTCAAGAGGGTTAATTAATGAACCATTTAACAATTAATAGGTTTAAAAAGTGCTTTGTCCTCCCCCAGTTCAAAATTCAAACATCCAGAACAACTGTGGTTCCTCCTCTAGATGGTTCACCTCTGTAGCTGCACCTCTGTAGACTTAAGGTGATACCACCTTCTTTCAGTCCCCACTCCCCTCAAACAATGAAACCATTTTTCCCCTTCAAATATCATAGAGAACGTCACATTCTACATCTAAATTCAAATTCAAATTCAAATTTTATTAGTCACATACACAGTCATACACAGTATAATATGCAGTGAAATGCTTATACGACCGCCAGTGACCTTAAAAAAAGAAAATAAAAGCTTGTACATAAAATAAATAATCAATAAAAAGGAAATACTAAAGAAATAATTTTAACTAGTAAAATTAACTGTACAATAAGGGCATAATAAAATATTGCAAAAATATAGAAATATAGGGTAGATAGAGTATATATGTATATAGAATTAAAGTGTCAGTGGTTGTGCAAATATGCATGAAAGGTGACATGTGCAATTGTCCAGATGTATGAGTATTTAGTGCAAGTGTGTATGAATGTGTCCATGATTGTCCAGTCAGTGTTGTGAGCTTAAAAGATGTTATTAGTCCTGTGTGGAGGTGTGATTGAGAGACCTTATCGCCTGCGGGAAGAAGCTCCTCCTCAGCCTCTCTGTGTTGGCCTTTAGGGAGCGGAATCTCTTCCCAGACCGCAACAAAGAGAACAGTCCATTACTGGGGTGACTGAGGTCCTTCATGATCTTCCTGGCCTTAGTCCAGCACCGCTTGCTGTAGATGGAGTGCAGGTCAGGGAGCTCAGTGCGGATGATGCGCTCGGCTGATCGCACCACCCTCTGTAGAGCTCGTCTGTCCTGCATGGTGCTGTTCCCGAACCAGGTCGTGAGGTTTCCCGTCAGGATGCTCTCTATGGTGCAGGAGTAGAAGTTCCTGAGCACCTTGGAGGGCAGTCTAAAGTCTCTCAAGCGTCTGAGGTGGTAGAGACGCTGCCAGGCTTTTTTCACCACGGTGTTGATGTGACAGGACCATGACAGGTCCTGCGTGATGTGAACACCGAGGTATCTGAAGCTGTCCACTCTCTCCACTGGGCTCCTGTTGATGACGGGGGTCTGGTAGTTCCTCTCCTGCTTTGTACTAAAGTCCACTATCAGCTCCTTTGTCTTACTGACGTTCAGGAGGAGATTGTTCCTCTGGCACCAGTTCTCCAGATTTCCAATCTCCTCTAGGTAGTCCGACTCATCATTGTTGGTGATCAGTCCGACCACGACGGTGTCATCAGCAAACTTGATGATGGAGGTGGAGTTGGTAGTGGCCACGCAGTCGTGGGTGTACAAAGAGTACAGCAGGGGGCTCAGAACACAACCCTGGGGGGCTCCAGTGCTGAGAGTGAGTGTGGCTGAGACATGTCCGCCCATCCTTACTGCCTGTGGTCTGCCAGTCAGAAAATTGGAGATCCACTGACATATAGATGAGCTCAGTCCCAGGTGCTCCAGCTTGGTGGTGAGTGTGGAGGGAATTATGGCATTAAAAGCAGAGCTGTAGTCGATGAAGAGCATTTTAACATAATTCCCTTTCCTAGTGTCCAGGTGAGTGAGTGATGTGTGGAGGAGATGAGAGATTGCATCGTCTGTGGAGCGGTTCTGATGGTATGCAAACTGTAGTGGGTCCAGTGTGTCGGGTAGTGAAGAAATGATGAAGTCTCTGATAAGGCGTTCAAAGCACTTCATCACTACTGAGGGAGGGCTACAGGGCGATAGTCATTGAGGGAAGCAGGATGTGGTTTCTTCGGGACAGGAACAATGATGGACTCTTTGAAGCATGTGGGGATCACCGACTGAGATAAAGAGATGTTGAATATCTCAGTGAACATAGGTGCTAGCTGGTCTGCGCAGGCTCTGAGAATACGACCTGAGATGCCGTCTGGTCCTGCTGTTCACTCTCTTGAAGGCTCTCCTCACGTCGTGCTCGGAGATGATGAGCGCGTTCCCGGTGCTGGCTGTGTCTTCCTGTCTGCAGCCATTAGCGCCGCTAGCATTAGCGCTGTTAGCATTAGTGCCGTTAGCATTAGCATCGCTAGCGTCTTTAGCTGCAGCCTCGAAGCGAGCATAGAAGGTGTTGAGCTCGTCTGCCAGAGTCGGGTCCGCGTTCGTCATACCGGATGCTGGTGCTTTATAGACCGTTATTGTTCTTAGTCCCTGCCACAGGCTCCTAGAGTCACTCTGTTGAAGCTGTGACTCTAGTTTTCTCCCGTAGAGCTGCTTCGCCTCTTTCACCGCCTTCCGGACGTTATATGACGCAGCCTTGTACGGTTCCATGTCCCCCGACGCAAGTCCCGTGTTGTAGGCAGCGGTGCGAGATCTCAGAGCGTCGCGGATGGTTTTATCCACCCACGGCTTCTGGTTGGGAAACGTTCTGATAGTCTTTTTCTCCACCGTATCGTCCACTAGCTTCCCAATAAATCCCACAACCGCTTCGGTAAACACGCTGACGTCATCATCGGAGCTGTTTCTGAACATGTCCCAGTCTGCGTCATCGAGTGTGTCCTGTAACGCGGCCACCGATTGGTCCGTCCAGCGCGCGACCTCCCTCTGAACCGGAACTTCCTGTTTCAGCCTTTGTTTATATTTTGGCATGAGGAAGATGGCGGCGTGGTCAGATTTACCAAACGCTGGACGAGATTGTGCCTTGTAACCGTCTTTGACCGTGGTATAACAATGGTCCAGTGTCCTTTCGCCCCTGGTGGGGCAGGTGATGTGCTGATAAAAGTTCGGCGCTGCGCGTTTGAGGTTGGCACTATTAAAATCCCCCGCCACAATGAGCGCAGCGTCCCGGTGTTGTGTCTGGTGCTGTGTGAGCGCCTCATGCAGCTCGCATAAGGCAGTGTCAGTGTCTGCTTGTGGAGGTATGTAAACGGCACTGATTATGACCGATGTGAACTCCCGTGGAAGATAAAATGGATGACACATGATGGACAGTAGTTCCAGGTTTGGTGTGCAGGAGCGTGTAAGAGGAACAATGCTCGCACTGTTGCACCAGCTGTTGTTCACCATTAAGCACACGCCGCCTCCCCTTGACTTCCCCGAGTCCCTCGTCCTGTCCATGCGGTGAACCGAGAAGAACTCGGCTGGTTGTATGGCGTGGTCTGGCACCGCTGGGTTCAGCCATGTCTCGGTGAAGCAGAGGAGATTGCAGTCCCGAATGTCTCTCTGGAACTTTATCCTGGCCCTGAGGTCATCAAGTTTGTTCTCCAGTGACTGGACGTTGGCGAGCAGGATGCTAGGCAGAGGTATGCGGTGTGCACGGGCTCTGAGCCGGTTCCTGACGCCAGCTCGTCTCCCTCGGGTCCGTCGCTTCGCGTGGCGTCCATTGTTCTCCCTCAGGATCTCACTCGGCCAGCTCGGATCCGGAGTTAAAAACGTCGAATTGTGAGTACATTGTATACCAATAGAAACAAGAGTGTCTCTATCATACCTAATATACTCAATGGTGGTGATTTTGCCGATTTTAAAACACTGAAAACTAACTTAAAGAGCAAAAACAAAGAAAAGGTGGTCGGAGCAGTCGTGACGGCAGCCGACCTCACCGGCGCCATCTTGGTCAACCACATCTACACCTTTGCATCTGCTTTCCACTCATGCATCTGCACCTCACCCATGTCACTTTCACCACACATCATGTCATCATCAAGTTAGCCTTCTCCCTAACATAAATGGACAAGTGAAAAAGGAGCTGTAAAATCAGTTCATAAAAAGCTGGTCCTGCTGGTGTGAGTGCTTGGGGTCTAAATGTGCTAAAAGTAAAAAACAACAAAAATTCCTAAATGACCAGTAGCCCTTATATCACACATCATAAAGACTAGTCCTAGATTATCTCCTTCTCCTGACTAGAACACCACTTGATCCTTTGCAATTGCATTCAATTTTATTTATATAGCGCTTTTAACAACGGTCATTGTCTCAAAGCAGCTTCACAAAAATAAAAGAAAATTTACAAAAATGAAAAAAAATTAAAGAATTGTGATCAATGAAAGTTCTGAAAGTTCAATATAACAGAAGTTCTTTAAATTACCATGAAGTCCAGTTCAGCATATGGATGAGTCAGTAGGTGCAGAGGGCAGATGAGGTCTGGATCACTGGAAGCACAGGAGCAGCATGTGTAGCGCCAACCATCATAAAGCTGAATCCAGCTGGAGCAGGTCCTTCTCTGGGTGCCTCAAGAACCTTGCAGGGTCAGCCTTTGTCTACTGAAGCTGGCACAATCTCCCGATGCCTTGGGATGGGTAGAAAAATACAGAACAGATGGAGATTTAGAGAATTAGTGTAGTTGCCATTCAGGATAGATGTACTGGAGTATGGGGTTATGGGATGAGTATGCGAGATTAAAAAGATGCGTCTTGAGTCTACTTTTGATCTGGGAAACCGTGTCTGTTTTTATATAAAGGAATGGAAAACAAATTTTAGATCATGTAAGTCGTATGAAAAGTGAATTATAGGTGGATCCACTGCTGTGGAAATGACAAGATGATATGATTACCTTCATCATTACGGCCGAAACCAAAGAAATCACTTATTTATCAACGATATTACTTTAAAACAAACCAATCGAAAATTAGAACGTAAATGGACAGATAATTGGACAGGGGTCAAGGTCAGGTTTTTAAATTAGCGGTTTAATAACTGCCAATTTAAAGGATTTGGGATCTTACCCAATGCTGAGTGAAAAGTTATTTATTTTCATCAGGGTTTTTATCTCTAAGATTCTGGAAAAGCAGCTATGTGGTGTAGTGGTTAGCATTGTCGCCTTGCACCTTCAGGGTCCGGGTTCGATTCCTGGCCAGGCTCGGTTCCCGTCTCTATGTGCATGGAGTTTGCATGTTCTCCCCGTGCTTGGTGGGTTTCCTCCGGGTACTCCGGTTTCCTCCCACAGTCCAAAGACATGCAGATTAGGCTAATTGGCGTTCCCAAAATTGACCTGTGTGTGTGCTCTGCGATGGATTGGCACGCTGTCCAGGGTGTACCCTGCCTCGTGCCCCGAGTCTCCTGGGATAGGCTCCAGGTCCCCGCGACCCTAAATACAGGATAAAGATGAATGAATGACCTGTACCAGTCAGGATTTAGGCCTCATCACAGCACAGAGACAGCACTTGTTTAAGTGCTTCACGGATGGACATCTGAGTGTCAGAGGGAGTGTAAGCAAATTTTAATTAAATATATTTGTGCATGCAGTAATATAGCTATAAACTATTAATTTTATCTTATGGATGTGAGATGAAGTGAACAGAGTTGAGCCAAGGACAATGTGATGTCATAGTAGCAAAGGCATCATGTGATGTTCAGTATACAGTATGCACCCAACGAACCTTAGACTAGATCAGCAGATATGACATAGCCCCAGACATGATGTAATCTCAGACATGGGGTGATCTTAACTGTGATGTAACAGGTATTGGATACACAAGCAACATGTCAAATTAAATAATCAGAAGAGACACAGTGATATGAATAATAAGCTTAATAAAGAAATAGACACAAAATAGTATGTGTATCTACATAGTGAATATTATACAATACAAAGTATTAGGCCCAAAATAAAAAAGTATAAAAAACACATGGGGCCTGGGTAAGCATCAGTAGCAAAATAAAATGCATAAGAAGTCAATTAGCAAAACTTCCTGTGAGGAAGGACAACACCAATTTAAAAATCAGTGAAAGGAAATAGAAACAGAAATGCCGCGATTTGGATTTGGCACAGGTGCGGAAAGAAAATCTGTTTGGATACCAACAGACACTTTAACATCGGTCTGGGTGCCAACACTTACGTGACAAACAGGTTTTAGGAGCGGTGGAGCTGGCGTTGTAGATTCAGGTCGTATGGGCCTAAAAGAAAATGGATAAGGGCTATCCGCACGCGGCCTCTTTGAAGGACCCGGTTTGGGGTCAACATTCTTGGAAAAAGTGAGCCCTGTCTCCTCTAGGAACTGCAGTAATGATGCAGATGGCTCGGGCTCATCCTCAGTAAAACTCACCGAGGCCCGGTCCATGACAGGTTCAGTAGGAGTGTAGTCAGTAGGACTGTGAGCCGGACTGTTCTGGCTGTCCGAGTCGTCCAAAGCGATGTGGTGATCATTCATGCAGATGCGATTAGCTAGAAGAATAAAAATAGAGGAATAAAATAAAATACATAAATACAATAAAAGTCACAAACTTAGACAAATAATTAAAATAATATGAAGATGCTTACCCATGGCCTGTCTCTTGAAAACTGTAGAGTAAAGCGGAAGCACCAAGAATTTATAGCAGACGTAAGCGCCACCCCAATATTTTTTAAGTTGAACAAAAAAAGTGAAAAGATAATGGAAACTAATCTGAAAGGAAAATAAGTTATATTGGAAGAAGAAAATTGGTAAAAGATGGAGTCAGATGACGAGGTATATGACGTATAATGCAAATGTAATTTTATTGGTTGAAAATTTTGATGAGGAATGAGAAAATATTAATGAGCAAATGAGGGGGCCAGATGAGCGTCCCACCCCCTGAAAACAGTATAAAAGAAGGCACCTATGTCACAGTAGATCAGTCTGTTCTTGGTGATGCTCTGGTTTACATCTTAGGCATTTTCAAGACTGGCTCACTTTGTTTTATTGTTGCAATAAAACTTTATCCTTACTTCATCTAGATCTGCACGGAGTCCGGAGTCTTTCTTTAATTTCTTTTATTAAAATTACAGTATTTGTTAATGTTTTAAATTGGGGCAACTTCGGTGTGGGGAGAATAAAAAATCCACCACAGGAGGAAAGGGTTTAAGGGTTGCGTCACTATACTTGTGGTACTCGACCTCAGTACAGCTTTTGACACTATTGATCATAGTATTCTCCTTCACAGATTATAAAATGTAGTAGCAATTAAGGGAATGGTCCTCTCGTGGCTCCGATCCTATTTGACTGATTATCAGAAAGAGTTTTATTGGCAAGTACGCTTGCACATACAAGGAATTTGTTTTAGTGACAGAGCTTCCAGAACAAAAAGAACAAAAAACAAATGACGACAAAACAGAACGACAAAAAAAAAAAAAAAAAAAAAAAGGTTGACAGCAAATGGAGTAGGGTGTGAGATACTTTTAAATATGTTACATAAATATCTGTAATCTGTGGTATTATACAGTATATTGCACAGTGGTACTGTACACAATATTGCACATATATTTAATGACAGTTAGAATGATGTTTAACTGTTCATGAGGTAGATTGCCTGGGGGAAAAAATTTTTTGTGCCTTGCTGTCCTGGTGTTCGGTGCTCTATAGTGTCGACCCGACTGCAAAAGTTAAAATAAAAGGTGGCTAGGGTGTGTGGGGTCCAAAGTGATATTCTGAACCATTTTCCTCACTCTGGATATATACAGTTCTTGCAGCGTGGGCAGGGGAGTGCCAATAATTCTTTCAGCAGTCCGAACCGTCCTTTGTAGTCTTCTGATATCTGCTTTCGTAGCTGAGCCAAACCAGACAGTTATTGTGTATTATAAGTGCACAGGACGGATTTAATGACGCATGAGTAGAACTGTGTGAGCAGCTCCTGTGGCAGGTTGAACTTCTTTAGCTGGCGAAGGAAGTACAACCTCTGGTAGGCCTTTTTAATAATGCAGGCAATGTGAATGTCCCACTTCAGGTCCTGAGAGATGGTCATGCACAGAAACCGGAATGACTCCATTGCCGTCACAGTGGTGTTCATGATGGTGAGTGGGGTAAGTGCAGGTGTGTTTCTCCTGAAGTCCACAATCATCTCCACTGTTTTGAGCGCTTTCAGCTCCAGGTTGTTTTGACTACACCAGACAGCAGCGGCTCGACCTCACTTCTGTATGTAGACTCGTCACCGTCCTGGATGAAGCAGATGATTGTAGTGTCATCTGCAAATTTCAGGAGCTTGACAGTGGGGTCTGTGGAGGCACAGTCATTGGTGTAGAGGGAGAAGAGCAGTGGGGAGAGAACGCATCCCTGAGGGCCTCTAGTATTGGTGGTGTGACTGTTGGACATGAATTTCCCCTGTCTCACTAGCTGGTGATCCAGTGACAGATAGAGCTTGGAACAGAGAGCTGGTGCAATTTGGTCTGAAGCAGTGCTGGGATGAGGCAGGGGTAGCTCAGTGGTTAAGGCATTGGACTATGGTTCGGAAGGTCTCAGGTTCAAACCCCCCAACCACCCTGGAGCAAGGACCTTAACCCTCAACTGCTCAGATGTATAATGAGAGAAAAATGTAAGTCGCTCTGGATAAGGCCTCTGCTAAATGTAAATGATCGTATTAAAATCTGATAAAAAGTCTATAAACTTGCATAAGCCCCTGGTTTGTCCAGATGTTGAAGGTTGAAGTGCAAGATGGGCACCAGCTGGTCAGCACAGGATTTCAGACAGGCTGGTGTCACGCTGTCTGGACCTGGAGCTTTCCTTCTCTTTTGTTTCAGAAAGATCTAGTGACCATCCTTTTCACATACCTGGAGTGCAGGTGGGGGAAGAGAGGGTGATTGTCAGAGGTGATAATGGTGGTGTTGAAAGAGAGTCAGGACAGGAGTGTGGTGTGAGACTGCGAGTTTCAAATCTACAATAGAACTCATTCAGGTCATCAACCAGTTGTTGATTCCCTACAGAGTTGGGGGATGGCGTCTTGTAGTTAGTGATGGTTTTCAGGCCTTTCCACACTGAAGCAGGGTCGTTTGCAGAAAACTGATTTTCCAGTTTTTCAGAGTAGCATCTCTTAGCCGTTCTGATTGCCCTTGTTAGTGTGTTCCTGGCCTAGTTGTACAAGATCCTGTCCACACTCCTATAGGCATCCTCTTTGGCCTGACGAAGCTGTCTGAGTTTTTTCCTGTAAACCATGGTTTGTCATTGTTATATGTTAAAAATGTCCTGGTAGGGATGCACATGTCCTCACAGAAACTGATGTAGGATGTTACAGAATCTGTGAGCTCGTCCAGATTGGTGGCAGCAGCTTCAAAAACACTCCAATCAGTGCAGTCAAATCAGGCCTGTAATTCCTGCTCTGCTTCACTAATCCATCTCTTTACTGTCCTTACTACAGGCTTAGCAGATTTAAGTTTTTTCCTATAGGTAAGGAGAAGATGAGGGGACAGAGCGATATGCATCCTTTATTGAGAACAAGGCCTGTTCATATAATCTCGCCTCCCTAAACCTGGTGGCGACGGAAGGCGTCACAGAACAGGCCAGAGGGCAAGATAGGGGCATCAAGGAGGAACGCACGATCCTTATCCTTGATGCCCATAAGGTTTAACCACAGGTGCCTCTCCACAGATACCGGGCCGCCATAGAATGGCCGATAGCATGGGCCATCTGCTGGTTTCGCGGAGAGACAGATCTGTAGCTCGGCGTAATTCGAGAAACGCCGTATCACCCACACTCAAGTCATTTATCAGATCATGCTTGCAAGACGGCCATAGTGCAGTGAAGCACCAGCCTGACTACTGCACAGCTTGGAGGGAAGTGTTAGTTTTTTCAGGGAGGATGTCCCAGAAGAGAGATAGCCTGCAAGCATCTCTTCTATCTGAGGCATCATCGTATAACCCTGCGTTTCCGCATCAACGATCTTCTTCTTTGTCTTTCAGCTGTTCCCTTTCAGGGGTCGCCACAGCGAATCATCTGCCTCCATCTAACCCTATCCTCTGCATCTTCTTCTCTCACACCAACTAACTTCATGTCCTCTCTCACTGCATCCATAAATCTCCTCTTTGGTCTTCCTCTAGACCTCCTGCCTGGCAGTTCCACCCTCAGCATCCTTCAACCGATATATTCACCATCTCTCATCTGAACATGTTCAAACCACCTTAATCTGGCCTCTCTGACTTTATCTCCAAAACATCTATCATGGGTTGTCCCTCTGATGAACTCATTCTTGATCCTATCCATCCTTGTCACTCCCAAAGAGAACCTCAACATTTTCAGCTCTGCTACCTCTAGCTCTGCCTCCTGTCTTTTCTTCAGTGCCACTGTCTCTAAGCTGGAGAGCATCGCTGGTCTCACCACAGTCCTGTACACCTTTCCTTTCATTCTCGCTGATACTTTTTTATCACACTGTTGCTCTGCACCGTTGACCCTAAGTACTTAAAATCATGCACCTTCTTTACCTCTGCTCCCTGTATCCTCAGCGTTCCTCTTGGGTTCCTCTCATTCTGGGTTCATCATTGGATTCATCAGGTCTGCCTGGGATGCGTGTGGTGACTGGGGAGGGTTCCACTTTTCCACAAGCTGGTCCTGTCCTCGGCTGATGCAGACAGCTGTTCTTGAGGACTTGTGACTTCAGTCACTCGATAGTTCAAGACTGGAGTTTCCAGTAAAATAAAAAATGTAAAATAAATGTATCTGTAATACTCTATTTCAACATATACCTCCAGTGTTAAATATGTAAAATTGTTAGAATCATTCATTGATTTCTGAAATGTGATCCATGTGGTTTTATAATAATCACTCAGGAAGCCAAGTGTACACAAAGAGAGACCTCAGCTACTGTCTGCTGTGCCTCTCAAATGTAAGGACATTTATACATTCTCATCCAAACATAAAGTCCTTGGTGATTTATTTAGACAATAGCTAAAATAACTGTCATTCATGTGAGATTTGTAGAAATGGTTAAAAGGTTAAAGCTAAAAATAAGCTGATCAGCCCACGGCCATGTCTGCCTGTTTTTCTGTATGGGAGAACTCTCTGCCTGTCTTATTAATACAAAATAATTTAATTTTGTAAGGTTGAGTATGTGACAAAACAAAAGCACCTTGTTCACGCTAAGTTGTACTTGCACTACTGCTCAAAAGTTTGGGATCATTGGGATCAACTCCATGGTCATAGCTGATTTTTATTTCATTCATTCATTCATTCATCTTCTATACCGCTTTATCCTGTGATCAGGGTTGCGGGGGGCCTGGAGCCTATCCCAGGAGGCTTTCGGGCACAAGGCAGGGTACACCCTGGACAGGGTGCCAATCTATCGCAGGGCACACACACATACACACACTCACACACCCAATCACACACTACGGGCAATTTTAGGAACACCAATTAGCCTAATCTGCATGTCTTTGGACTGTGGGAGGAAACCGGAGTACCCGGAGGAAACCCACCAAGCACGGGGAGAACATGCAAACACAGAGAGGGGAATCGAGCCTGGCCGGGGAATCGAACCCAGACCCTGGAGGTGCAAGGCGACAGTGCTAACCACTACACCACCGTGCCACCCGATTTTTATTTCAGTTTATTTAAAGTTGTCCAAAGTATGCAATAATTCCTTTGAACAGTTAACATTGTATCTTCTACTTGAAAGACCAACAATAACATTTGCTCATGATCTGCAAAGCCTTCATAACGGATCTAATCCAATGTGCTGTTAATTGGTAATTTTTGAGGCTAGTAACTCTAAATTAACTTCTTCTCTCCAGCAGAGATAATTATTGGTCTTGCTTTCCGGGGATGGTCTTCATGAGATCCAGTTTCATCATGGTGCTTGATGGGTTTTGCAAATGCAAGCATGATTCCACAAAGGCTGATGCCCCTGTTATAAAATAACAACTGACTGTTCCACACTGACATAATTCCATATGTTATTTTGTAGTTTTGAAATCCCCAGTATTGTGGTATAATCAGTGCTGTCAAAAGTATTCACATTCATTACTTGAGTAGAAGTATAGATACAAGGGTTTAAAAAGACTTCTTTAGATGTTGAAGTATCAACTTAAACTTTTTACTCAAGTAAAAGTGTAAAAGTACTGGTTTCAAAACTACTTAACGTATAAAAGTAAAAGTAACGTGAGGAGGAAAAAAGCATTAAGGATAAAAACTTGCTGGAGTGTGTGACGTAATGTCATGTGCAGGTGCGATGGATCGCGTACCAACCAACAGGGTGTCGTAACAGGTACTGTTCCCAGTGGAAAACCCCCCAAAAGTGAGCTGAACTGAACCATGTCGTGCCGTACTATGTCCCGCTTGACGTGCTTACGTGCATACGTCAGAGTCCGGATGCTGAACAGAAAACTTGGAACAGAACTACATGCAAACATTACATCATCCAACCAGAATCAAATTCAAATTTGGTGCGATTTATCTGGATGTTTTTTTTTGTTGTTTGTTTTTTGAATGACAAGTTGAAATAAAATAGAGTAACAAGGCTATTTTTAAAAAGTAAGGAGTAGAAAGTACAGATAATTGAGTGAAAATGTAAGGAGTAGAAGTAAAAAGTCGGCTGAAAAATAATTACTCCATTAAAGTATAGATACCTAAAATTTCTACTTAAGTAAGGAAACGAAGTATTTGTACTTGTACTTGAGACCTCTGTGTATAATCTAATATATAAAATAATTAATTAAACAATATAGAAAATAAATCACTAATCACTTTATCCATATCTGATGCAGAAAAACTAGGGGGTAGAGAGATTTTATATTTAGCTCCTAAGCATTGGAATAGCCTTTCTGTTAATGTCCGGGGCACAGACACTGTCTCCCAGTTTAAAAGTAGACTTAAAACACATCTCTTTAGCATGGCGTACAAATAATTTATCCCATAACCTCATACTTAAGTAAATTTTTACGGTGGCCCAGAAGGGCAAATCATCTTTCCCATATATGTGTGTTTTTTCCCTTGTAAAAGTTTTTTTTCCCTTGAAAATGTGTGCTTTTTCTCTTGAAAAATTTTTTTTTTCCTTTAAAAAAAATGTTTTTTTCTTGAAAAATTTTTTTTTCCTTGAAAAAAACATTTTTTTTTCTTGAAAATGAGTGTTTTTTCCTTGGAAATAAAAAGTATTTTTTTTCTTGAAAAAGTTTTTTTTTCTTGAAAATGTGTGCGTTTTCCCGTTTGTGCGCAACTGCTTTTCCAGCGTGTGAGAACTCTCTTTCTCCTGTATTTTGCAAGCTAAATGCTAAAGCTAACGCGCAAAGGACTATGGGAGTTGAGGTCAAAACGCAACTAAACACGGAAGCTTTCCGGATATCAGCTCCACAACACCACCATGGAATGTACAGTGAATTATAGCGCGATAACGTTATAATTTTCCCTAATTTTTCAACTGGACACATTTACCAGGTAATGTTTAATATATAAAATTAATTAGATGTTACTGTTTTAGGCACTAATGATAACTTTGTAGCAGTGTTAATCCTTTTGGAGTGTTTGGGGGAAATGCCGAGCCGAGTGTAAATGTCAGTGATTAAAAGGAAGATAATCTCATTTAGACCATTAAACACTGATATAAACCATCAGCTCCATGACATCTCTGTAATATACATCCACATATGGATTTATAAGCAAGCTAATATCACTATGCTAACCGCTCGCGCTTAGCATGGGGGAAACTAGCATGTTCATTAACATATATTAATTTAATAGTGTATTTGGACACATATACATCACGTATACAGTTAGCTCAGTTAGCTCCATTGTTTCTGTAAAACACCTGTCCAAATATGGATCCATAAGCAAGTTAATATCATTATGCTAAGCGCTAGTTTACTAAAAGAGCTAAGATAGCAGAATGTCCACTGTTGTCTATCAACTATTGCTAATTATCTCTGAGCTAATTCTTAGCTGCTCCTGTTATGGGTTAAATGTTACAGATGGTTAATGAATTGTTGTATGCAGTTTATTGGAGCTCATGAGTGCCATATAGTCTATAATACTGCAGTGTAATGTAGTGGTATTATCATAGCTAGAGCTCTTCTGAGTAGTTAGCTATGTGTTTACACAATGTACAGTATGTAACAGTCAAGAAAAGGTGCTTTTGTTCAGGTTCTATCTATTCTATTATAAAGTCATTAAATATGTGTTTATACTCCTTATAACATGTATGCTTGTGTTTTCCTTTTCACAGTGAACTGTATATAAATCATCAACTGCCTGTGTATCAGCCGATTTCTACACCAGGTGACAGAGACATTAACCTTTTGTCTTTATGTACTTCCTGACCGCTGGGTAGGGTCCCAAAGTCAATGTGAATGCTAATCTCAAGGCCAGGCCATGCCTTTGTCTCTAGGATAATGTAAAGGTTTGGGGGATACTGTCAGGCTGATTAGATTAGAACCTATGCATTTGAAAGCCACTGTTATGCTGATGAGATCAGGGCTGGGGAACTTCCGTTACCAGGCTGCCTCCGGTACCACACTATGCTTTGTTTAGATTGTCTCCACCTCTTTGTATCCCTCCCTCTTGTAAAGTATAAACTCTCCAGAGCTGAGTTGTAAGAAAGACTTGGATGACTACAGCGACGATCGGCGAGTTCTCAATAAAGAGTAACTTCTACTTGAATGATATCCCAACGTCTCCTGGTCTCTGAAAAAGTTCCCAACATGAGCTTCAAATGAAAGGCTGGAATCTATAATCACGCCGAGGTCTTTTACTGTTGCACTTGATGGAACAGAAAGGCCATCTAAAGTTACGGTGTGATCTAAGATTTTACTTCTAGCTGTATGCGGTCCTATGACTAGAACTTCTACTTCTGTCTTATCCGGATTAAGCAGATGGAAGTTAATTAGCATCCAATTTCTTATGTCCTGCACACATTGCTCAACTTTAGTAAGATGGTTTTTCTCATCAGGTTTTGTTGAGACGTATAGCTGTGTGTCATCAGCATAACAATGAAAACTAACACTATGCCTACGGATTATGTTGCCCAGAGGAAGCATGTAAAGGGAAAAAAGCAGTGGGCCTAGAACTGAACCCTGCGGAACGCCAAACTCCACTAGAGAACATGCAGAATAATCACCATTTAAGTCTACATACTGATAACGATCGGTCAAATAGGATCTGAGCCAGGAGAGGGCTGTACCCTTAATTCCTACTACATTTTCTAATCTGTGAAGAAGAATAGCATGATCAATGGTGTCAAAAGCTGCACTGAGGTCGAGTAATACAAGCATACCACTACACCACCGTGCCGCCTCGTTGAAATTATAATTTATAATTATAAGGATAATTATAATTTATAATTATAAGGAAAGCTGCAGACTTGATTGCTGGGCGCATTGCCTCTATTTTTAATCTTAGTTTATGCAGTGGGGAAATTCCCAGCTCTTGGAAGTCAGCATTTGTCCTCCCATTATTGAAAGGAGGCAACTCTTCCTGCTTAGACAATTATCGTCCTATCTCCAGGTTGTCTGTTACAGCCAAATTTATTTGAATCAATTATAAATGAACAACTTAAAAACTTTTTATCTGCTAATAATATTTTATCCCCTAGTCAGTCTGGTTTTAGACAAGGCCATAGTACAATAACTGCAGTAACTTCTGTCACAAATGATATAATAACTGCATTGGACAACAAAAAATCATGTGCTGCACTATTTATAGATTTAACAAAAGCATTTGATACTGTTGACCATGGTCTTCTTTTACAAAGATTACAGGCTATAGGCTTTGGTAGCACTGTTCTAGACTGGTTCTCCGATTATTTAATTGGGAGAACTCAGTGTGTAGTTATAGAAGATTATAAGAAGGTTATAGAAGGTTCAATCTTGGGGCCTGTTTTATTCTCCATTTACATAAATAATATGTGCATAGGTTTAGACCCAGCAAAAACCCATTTATATGCTGATGACACAATGCTCTATACGACTGCATCATCATTGCAAGTAGCAATGGATTCCTTACAGCTTGCTTTCAACTCTTTACAGTTGAACCTTCTCAAATTAAAACTCGTGTTAAATGCCAAAAAAACTAAATTTATGATTTTTACTCGCTCATGCTCTTCCTCTGAGTATACTCTTTTAACATTAGATGGCACACAGCTAGAAAGGGTAAATTCTTACAAATATCTTGGAATCTGGCTTGATGACAAGTTGTCATTCGGAGTCCATATAGAAAGTATATTGTGAAAGCTTTGCCCTAAATTAGGTTTTTATTATCGTTTAAAAAAATGCTTTCCCGTCACTGCCAGAAAGCGATTAGTACTGAGCAGTTTCCTATCAGTATTGGATTACGGTGACATTATATACAGTGGTGTGAAAAACTATTTGCCCCCTCCTGATTTCTTATTCTTTTGCATGTTTGTCACACAAAATGTTTCTGATCATCAAACACATTTAACTATTAGTCAAAGATAACACAAGTAAACACAAAATGCAGTTTTTAAATGAGGGGTTTTATTATTTAGGGAGAAAAAAATCCAGGCCGTGTGAAAACGTAATTGCCCCCTGAACCTAATAACTGGTTGGGCCACCCTTAGCAGCAATAACTGCAATCAAGCGTTTGCGAAAGCTTGCAACTAGTCTTTTACAGCGCTCTGGAGGAATTTTGGCCCACTCATCTTTGCAGAATTGTTGTCATTCAGCTTTATTTGAGGGTTTTCTAGCATGAACATCTCAATAGGATTCAGGTCAGGACTTTGACTAGGCCACTTTTTCTTCAGCCATTCAGAGGTGGATTTGCTGGTGTGTTTTGGGTCATGTTCCTGCTGCAGCACCCAAGAACGCTTCAGCTGGAGTTGACGAACAGATCTCCTTCAGGATTTTTTTGGTAGACAGTAGATTTCATTGTTCCATCTATCACAGCAAGCCTTCCAGGTCCTGAAGCAGCAAAACAACCCCAGACCATCACACTACCACCACCATATTTTACTGTTGGTATGATGTTCTTTTTCTGAAATGCTGTGTTACTTTTATGCCAGATGTAACGGGACACGCACCTTCCAAAAAGTTCAACTTTTGTCTCGTCGGTCCACAAGGTATTTTCCCAAAAGTCTTGGCAATCATTGAGATGTTTTTTAGCAAAATTGAGACGAGCCTTAATGTTCTTTTTGCTTAAAAGTGGTTTGCGCCTTGGAAATCTGCCATGCAGGCCGTTTTTGCCCAGTCTCTTATGGTGGAGTCATGAACACTGACCTTAATTGAGGCAAATGAGGCCTGCAGTTCTTTAGATGTTGTCCTGGGGTCTTTTGTGGCCTCTCGGATGAGTTGTCTCTGCGCTCTTGGGGTAATTTCGGTCGGCCGGCCACTCTTGGGAAGGTTCACCACTGTTCCATGTTTTTGCCATTTGTGGATAATGGCTCTCACTGTTGTTCGCTGGAGTCCCAAAGCTTTAGAAATGGCTTTATAACCTTGACCAGACTGATTGATCTCAATTACTTTTGTTCTCATTTGTTCCTGAATTTCTTTGGATCTTGGCATGATGTCTAGCTTTTGAGGTGCTTTTGATCTACTTCTCTGTGTCAGGTAGCTCCTATTTAAGTCATTTCTTGATTGAAACAGGTGTGGCAGTAATCAGGCCTGGGCGTGACTACAGAAATTGAACTCAGGTGTGATAAACCTGATATTAAGTTATTTTTTAACAAGGGGGGGCAATCACTTTTTCACACAGGGTCATGTAGATTTGGAGTTTTTTTTTTCTCCTTTAATAACGTAAACCTTTATTTAAAAATGGCATTTTGTGTTCAATTATGTTATCTTTGACTAATAGTTAACGGTTTTTGATGAGCAGAAACATTTAAGTGTGACAAACATGCAAAAGAATAAGAAATCAGGAAGGGGGCAAATAGTTTTTCACACCACTGTATATGCATGCATCTTCATTCCATCTAAAAAAAAAGCTAGACGTTGTCTATCATTCTGCTTTGAGATTTGTAACTGGTCCTGCAGCAAGAACACATAACTGTAATCTATATGACATGGTGCAATGGACATCATTGCACCTTAGAAGAAAATCTCATTGCCTACTATTTATTGCAAAGGCTTTAATGGATAAACTACCTCAGTACATATGCAATCTACTTACACTTCGCACTTAACACTTACAGTACACATTCATCAGTAAAACTTCTTCTTCATTCTCCTCTAACACGGACAGAGTTAGACAAAACTGCTTTTTCCTCATATGCACCACACGAGTGGAATTCTTTACACAATATGCTAAATTTGGACTCCCTACCCTCTCTAACTGTTTTCAAAAATCTTTTAAACTCAGTTCTTATACAACAATGTCATTGTTTTTCATAATTTTAAATACATATATACATATATTTTGAATTCTTTATTTTCTTCTCTCTTTTCTTTGTGTCTCTTTTTGACATTTGAAATTCCCATCTGCTTGTCTTTTAGTCCGTGTTTATTCATATAATTGCATTTTTGGAATGTATGTTCTAAGTGTATATATGTTGAAACTTTTTGAACTTTTTTGCTGCCACCTTGGCCAGGACTCCCTGGAAGAAGAGATAATGTATCTCAATGGGACATTCCTGGTAAAATAAAGGATAAAAAAAAAAAAAAAAAATATATATATATATATATATATATATATATATACCAGGAAAGGCGGCGCGGTGGTGTAGTGGTTAGCACTTTCGTCTTGCACCTCCAGGGTCTGGGTGCGATTCCCGTCTCTGTGTGCATGGAGTTTGCATGTTCTCCCCGTGCTTGTTGGGTTTCCTCCGGGTACTCCGGTTTCCTCCCACAGTCCAACGATATGCAGGTTAGGCTAATTGGCATTCCTAATTGCCCGTAGTGTGTGATTGGGTGTGTGAGTGTGTGTACAGATGTCGCCTTTAAGACTGCGCGTGTTTTCCCGCGGGATGCCGCAATTTAGCGCGCGGTGTGCCGTGACTTGCCGGAGGCAACATTCGGGAATTTTAAATAAATGTGTTGCGCTTCACTGAATATCCGCCAGATGGCGCATGGAAGGACTTTATCTAAAAGCCGGACCAAGTACAACAATGAATGCAAGGACGCGGATGAACAGTGCTGAAGCGAACATTAATTTTATTTTGTTTTATAATAGATCTTTCATGATGAATGAGTGTATATGTGCTTCACATTATCAAACACAGGCAATGGAGAAATTATTGAGGGATCCTCTGAAAAAAGTAAACATAGCTATCGTTCGTTTAATGTGTTTTTTTTTCCTCATTCCATTAGTAAAAAAAATAATTTGCTCTTTTTAACTAAAGTGTCTAATTTATGCTTATGGGTGAATCTTTTTTTCTTTTTCTTTAGTATAATTCTGTTTACAGCAGTGAAATATTTCATTTTGATCAAGGTACTCTTATTAGGTTGAGTGTGATTTGCGCATGCGCAGTCTTTAGACCATAGTTTTGCCGGTATAATTTTACTTCCGCCTCAAACCGGAGCATGACGTTGAAACAAGTAAGGAAGGATATCAGAACCTGTATTTCAGTTACTGTTAGTTAAAGCCCCTGATTAAACTTAAATCTAATCCATTCACAAAGGACATTTCTGCTTCAAACCAAAGTTCGCCGTGTCACATGACCTCATGACGCAGCATTATCACGGACTGAATCACCTTCTGCTGCGGGCGTCTCAAAGAAAACTCCTTTAAACCAGGTAAGAAAGCAAACTCGTGTCATTTCTATGTTAAATGTATCTCTTATATGAGCAAATTCATGATTTATGTCAGGAACAACTACTTTGTAGATTGAGTTTTGTGTCCGTGTTTGCTACTGTAGCTAAAACCACCTATATTACCTGCATTAGCATTAGCTAACTAACGTGGTGATTTTCAAAAACACCGGAGTTTCTACAGTAAGTCAGCGGCGCCGAAGAAAATAATTATATTTAAGTACCGTTGGTTAACGATGTAAAAATTAATAGGAAAGTGACGTAAACATAGAACAAGCTAATATGGAGTGAGTGCTGTTTGTAGTGTACTGCTTTCTATACTTTAAACACACTGTAATTAAGATTTGCTAACATAAGAACTTGAGCCAGTCCAATTTTTGTTTTTACTTTTTTTTTTTTTTTTTTTTTTTAAAGATCAGTAATGAGTTTCTGATAATTATATCTGCTCCACTTCAAGCAAGATTACTGGTTTCCTTGGACAAGCAACACTACAAACTAATTGAGATCATCAGAAACTAGGGAGGAACCCGTCAGAGAGAAGACCAGAGATATAATCTTCACCTTCAAGTTCTTGATCTGGTATGTACTCGCTCAAAAGCAGAAATTAGCTTGGTGTCAAATGTAATCTTGTGAATGGAAGCCACAGGACCTGAGCAAGGCATCCACATCAAGTTGGCTGTGATGCACTAAATTAAAACATAACTAGCAGAATAAAACTTTAGTTTAACTTGTTCAGGTTAGTGTATGCTGTCTGAATACAGGTTTCAATGTCTGCCATGTTCATTTTTTCACGCTTTACAAGCCTAACATAACCAACAATACTATGTTTGTTTTTATGTGCCTAGAGCCTGGAGGTGATTACCTCCTGAAATTAATACTTAAAATGATAAACTTTATCATTAATACATAATGTGTGTATATGTATGTCAGTTATTTTGGCGTATTCATTGAGCTAATTACATTTATCATGCTGCACCATAATCCTAGGTGTTTTTTTTCACTCATAGGGAGCATTAAGTGATTTTACATGCATACATCAGACACTGTTTTGCCAAATAGAGCAATTGTCTAACAAATGTCCTTTCTTTTATTAGGTTGTTCAGAAAGATGAAGCTCAGGCAGAAGAACTTGTGAGGTGCACAATGGCCCTGTTTGTCCTCAGGTAGGAAGAGGACTGTCTTCAGCCTCCACAGGAAATCGGGACTTATTGAGAAATTGAAATTGTGACTTATTGAGTTTCCATCAGTGGCACATGAATGTTCCATGTTTTACCTCTGTTGATTTTGTTTCAGGAACATTTACATCTAATTTTCTTTTCAGTCCAATTAATAAATGTATGTTGCAAAGTTAAGTGTTACAATTTGTAATTTTATTCATTCATTCATTTTCTATACCGCTTAATCCTGTGTTCAGGGTCGCGGGGGACCTGGAGCCTATCCCAGGAGACTTCGGGCACTAGGCGGGGTACACCCTGGACAGGGTGCCAATACATCGCAGGTCACACACATACATTTATGGAGTAATTTATTTTAGTCGCAGAGTATTTAGTTTGGTTCTTCTTCAGCAGGTTTGACAAGGACAAAATGTACCCATTGCAAAATTAAATTTGTGGATAAATGCAGACATCTTTTTTTTCCCTCTCAATTTCAAATTCAGTTAACAGTGTTGAATGACTGTTGGTGTTTATACATTTTGAAAAAAAAAATCTTATTGTTAACATTTTGGATGAAAATATGTTCATATAAAGTGAAAAATGTTTATATAAAGAAATGTGTTTTGAGTGTAAATCAATATGTAATTAAGTTTTTTATGCTTTTATATTTAAATTATGAATGCCTTAAATCTTTTTGATGCAACTTAAAAAAAAGTAATTTGCTCAACCATTCAAAAGTTTATATCAAGTTTATAATTTCAGGTTAGATTTAGTAGAATATTTACATTAAGTAATATAGCCAACTCATTTATTTCTGGAATTGATGCACGGGCTTCATCTTAGGCCTTTTTTTTCTTTCGGTTCTTTCGTTTCTCAGCGCCGGACTGTTGATGTCTCTTTCCAGGACCAGGCATATCGTTCAATTATTATAATTCTTTTGGCCAAATACTGTAGGCAGCCGTAACAGAGGTGAGGGCGCGCGCGTCATCACGTCTGCTTAGCCGACTCTGCGTTCACCGTAGACTTCAATATAGACGTTTATATTTTTGTTTATTTGTATATGTATGTTATTAATATACATTTTTTAGAGATTTTGTGTGTGTGCACGGAGAGTTTGTGTGGATAAGTTTATGTGGATAAGTTGATAAGTGTATGTTGTCAAAGTATTTGTGGACATAACTTAATAGTTCTCAAAAATAGTGTAAATGTCTGCAACAATCACTGACCATTAAAATGTTTTTTTTTTGTAATTAAACACGAAAATATTAATTATATTTCCATATACACACACACAAGGGCGTAGGTTTGCTACCTATGACTCCAACTAATACCCCATCCCCCAATCCCCTTTTCCACCCACCAACCCCCTGCCCCACCTACAAACCTCCCACCCCAACTATGTCCACTGAATACATGTTTTTCTTAATATGGTGCGAAATTACTTTACATTAATACTAGCAATGCTTCGATTGATATTAATCCACTCGAAATGCAATTCATTAAGTTAAATTAAGGAATAATGTAAAGTTAAAGGAATGTTTCATAACTGACAAAAAGATAGTCTTTAATAAAATAAAAACTATTCTTAATTGAGCCCTAGTGCAAATGAAACATCTCAATCATCTGTATATATATATATAAAAGTAGATTACATCTAAACATGAACTACTACTGTAGGTACAGTACCACACAACAGCTCAATGCCTATTGCTCCTATATGAGGGAGACAGAAAAATGCCTTCGCCTCTCGTTAACAGAAATAAACTGCTGGCATATTTGTTTGACATCAATATTGTCCAGGCTGTTCTTTTTTTCTTCAGATAAACACTAAAGATGATATTTTGTATAATGCTGAAAACCTGTAATCATTGATTTACATAGTATTTGTTTTTCCTGCTACGGAAGTCAATGTTTTCAGCTTTTTTCCCCAATATCTTATTTTGTATTCAACAAAATAAAGAAAATCATTAAAGTTTGGAACCACTTAAGGAGTAAATAGTGAGTAAAGTTTTTTTGGGGGTGAACAATGGCTTTGACCCTAACTCTTCCCCTCTGACTGCACTAGGACCGGACAGCATTGCCACCTGATGAAATAGCGTGACAAAAAAGTGAAATGTCAGTTCAAAACTTTTGCCAAAAACACTAATGAATCACTTACATCCTCAGCCTATCACTCCTCATAATGCTAAATATTAGTATAATCAACATGTATAATACACGCACACATATTATATGTTATATACTGTATAATCAACATTCAGATTGACCTCCTGTGACCTCGCCTCTTCACCTGAACTACAACATGGCTGATCTGCTTCTGTCCCCTAATTGAAAAACATTGAGGGATTCCTTATGAGCATGGACAGAGAATGCCTCAGCCTATTATTGGTAACAATGTTATATCTCAGGACAACTACAGTGGCTTGCAAAAATATTCGCCCCCCCGTGAACTTTTCCACATTTTGTCACATTACAGCCACAAACATGAATCAATTTTATTGGAATTCCACGTGAAAGACCAATACAAAGTGGTGTACACGCGAGAAGTGGAACGAAAATCATACATGATTTCAAACATTTTTTTTTTACAAATAAATAACTGAAAAGTGGGGTGTGTGTAATTATTCAGCCCCCTTTGGTCTGAGTGCAGTCAGTTGCCCATAGACATTGCCTGATGAGTGCTAATGACTAGAGAGCACCTGTGTGTAATCTACACTCTCTCCATCGCTGTCTGATATACAGCACAGGTGTTTAGGTTCTGTCACCTGACAAAACAGGATAAACACATGCCATTTAAACAGCAATCATTTTATTTCACTTTTTCTGAGTCTTAGTGTGCAAACCTCGAATCAAATCATTAATGTTCACCAAGTCAGTGAATGCATTTTAAAAACTATTTTTCTGAAGTGGATTGTCTATTGGTGTCAACAAAATTCTAGCCATATGGCAATATTAGTATATTAGCTTATCAATTTCTTTCACAATACTGATTTCTGACAAACAGTCACTAGATTAGGAGACTGACAGGGATCATATTTATACTTTTACATTTAGCTGTTTAATCTGCTGTTAGTTTTAAGTCCGTGTTAAATATAAAATGTAGAAGAAGTGTCCGAGCTAAGTTTTAAGCTAAGAGAATAAGAGTTATTTCTTGTTGTGTCCGCTGCAGCCTGATACACTTACCGGTCCGGGCCCGATCGACCGGGAGAGACAAACACACACACACACGCAGGCATGATGTCTGAAGATCTCTGTTTATTCTCAGCAAAGAGAGCACATTTAAATGCTGCTACGTCCCGAACATCAAAAGAACCAGTCATTAACATGTCAGTCATAGAGGGACCCGGAGACAGACAGGTGTGAGGAGATACATTTGCATTCTCCTGATTAAACAAAAGGGTTCTAGCAGACAGGAGCCATTTGTATGTATCCTTGTCTGAATACAGGATATACAAGGTGTTACCACAGAAGGCATGAGGAAGCACAGTCTGTTCTCAAGGCACAGGAATCTTCTTATTAGATTACACTGTCTTACAATATTATAAAACCTTACAGTGCCCCCTTAAATTCTAACAGAATTTACTACAATTTGTCAATAACATGACAATAAATGAACAGTCAGGCATTGGCATAGAAGAGATTTACAAAATCAAATAAAAAATGTAACTAATCCAAACCCTGTGCAAAAAATGAGAAGATATGCCCCCTTTTGTGGTGTCTTCATGACGCCTGTGGTCCTATTAAGCTACAGGAACTGATAATGAACTTCCCCTCTGTGAGTGTAATATTTAACTCTAGAGACCGAGCCCTGAACTCCAAACCTCCGTTTAAGAATTCAGCAGGCCATCTCCAGTCCTTCTGACATCTTATCAATAGATTCAATTCAAAACCAGTTCCCCAGACCATGAAGCCAAACATCTCTCTCCCCAATTGACTAGGAAAGAGTAAAAGACTTCAAGTCTGACTAATCTACCTGTACATCAGATATAACATGTGAAGGTGCCAATCATAACTTCATACATCAGATATAACATGTGATGGTGCCAATCATAACTTCATACAGTCTATAATGTGTGTACAATTCTGCAATGAGTGTTTTCAGACTAATACAGTAGTGTTCACTACATGTGTATGGGGTAAGGTGAGGAAAAACATCTTGTGTCCAAAACATCCAAGTCATCTTCCAAGCTGATCTGTTCTTCGACCCAGATACTTTACGTATAGTAGAGTCAGTTGGAGCCCAGAAGAGAGGTTACTAGCACTTCATTATGGGCCCGTGCCTTCAAGCTTTCACTACAGAAGATATGTATCAGCATATGAATAAGACAGATCTCAGATTAGAGTTACATGATTTAGCGATATCTCTGAATAATTGTTCCAGAATTCCTCCTTGTCTGATGCTGCTGTGAGAAAGCCTTTGGTTAGATAAAAGAACATTCATAAATTTCATTGGTCACAGTAAAGTCACCCAACAGCTGATCCAATGGAATTTCTGTATCTAAAATAAAAGAGAAGGTTGTTTAATGGCATCACACATTGTCACGATTTGTTATGCGGCTGCTTCCTTCCAGTGTACTTTGTTCTGTTGAGGAAATTATGATTAAATCTTGCCGTTGCTGTTTTTCTGTAAAAGCAATATAGTTATAGGTAAACAGAAGTACAGTCACATACAACATGGAAGATATGAATCTTTGTCACATATAATCTGTACAATTGTTTGTCATGTCAGGTGTGTTAGTTTGAATATTAGTTGAAGTCAGTCAGTTCTTTGTCTGTCTCAGGAGTGCATGTCGCTCAGTCACGAGCTCCCAAGCCGAGGCTTGTGCTTAATTTGGAGCAGCGGAGCTCAACGCTGCATAATTTGGGATCCAACTTGTGCCAATAGTTGATTATTTCTCAATCAAGAATTAATTTATTTGCTTACTTTTTTTTTTTTTTTTTTTACTGCAGTCATTACATTGTGTGCACAAATGTAATAATTTCATAAGCATGCTTTGATTGTTAGTAAATTGTAGTGTATCAGAGTTAGGCGGACACCTCAAGATGGTTAGTTTAATTATGGACACTAAGCTCGTTTCATTGAATTATTCCAGAATATATACTTAAAAAAAATTTTTTATTAATTTTTCTTACGGGTAGTGTGACGTTCGAACAGAGTGTTCAAGTATATACTGCAATTTAAAAGTGTATTATCAAAAATGTGCAATATCTCCGTGTTCCTGATAACACTACCAGGAATATGGATTCTATTTCGAATCTCACATGCCTCTACATCTTTGGAGATTATTCACACACTTATCAAATACCAATATAGTGAATTAATAAGGCATTCGGCCAATCTACCCTGTTTCTGATAACACTACCAGAAAAATGGACCTCAGGTGCGCCGGGCTGAGTCCACACGCCTCTACGTCAGGGAGACAATAAAACGCATGCACCCCCCACGTGTATAACTGCAACTGCACGCCGCTCCCTGTTCCAAAGCACACTCTAAGGAATATGGCTATAACCAATTCATTTATTAATTTTCTAGCCACGCGCCTCTACGCCAGGGCCAGCTTGTACACAAAGTGCATGCTACAAATGCCTCACCAAATTACCAATATTGAAAGTGCATAAATTACGTAAACAACAGAATTTAGCGAACGCATAACTCTTAAAACACACCCGAAGTAGCGCGTCTCCTCTAGCGGGACGCGGTTTAGATTACGTAGGTACTCGCGACGACAGCGCTGTGTACGTTTTTAGCTTAATGCTAACAACACCAGTTCAGTTTTAGTTAAAAAACTTAGTTTCATAATTTATCACAATCGCTACAGTCGCTGTAATTGTAATCAATAAATCAACGCGAGTAATGTCAAACACAACGCGAGACAAAAAACTAATTAAAATGCATAAAGTTTCTTTTTTTTTTATTTTTTTTATATACCTCAAATATATGCCAATTTACTATTGGACGAGCCCCCTTAAATTACCGAAGGGAATTTTAAATAATTTGACTTTTCTATAAAATGGAACGGAAACTAATAAATGCAACTTCTTTTAATTTCAGGTATAGCAGCTGAACAAAAATATTTATCTATCAGTATTAATTTATTATAATTATTATTATTATTATCAGTGTAATGTATTTATTTGTTGTCATGTTTATTTATTTATTTATTTATTTATAATTGACGATCAGAATCTATTGAACCTGAAAACAAATTAAAATGTTCCGTGGCTACATTTTATTTGTGTGATGGAGAACTTGTTTAAAAACTGTTGAAATATACACAAAACTGTTGAAATCATCTTTCTGCTTGTACTCCACCTCTAACAGTTACTTCTGGATAGAGTCCTTATACCTTCTATGCACATGTCCACAGCATCTTAATCTGGCCTCTCTAACTTTCTTTCCAAACTGCCCTACTTGCACTGGTCCTCCAATATACACATGCCAAATCCTGTCCATTCTTGTCACTCTCAAAGCAAATTGCACCATCTTTAGCTCCACCCCTACAGCCCTGTTTCCTTTCTTGTCATCAGCACCAGTCTACTGCTGGTTTCACCACAATTCTATAAACCTTTCTTTTCGTACTTGCTTATACATCCTGGCACAGATAATTCCTGTAACTGTTCTCTGCTTGGACTCTCATATTCACACAAAAACTTCCCTCAATATTTGTTAAATTCAGGCACTCCAGATTTTCAGTTTGTAACATTCCAAACAAGTGACAAAATTGCGCAACATTAGCTAGGCCAAGTTAGTACCAGGAACAAAGCACCACACTGGAACACTGCCATCTACTGGTTATGAGTATCAATGAGCGAAGCCCTCCAGATATAACCAGCCAAACAACTGGCAAAGTGACAATCCACACACTCTGCATTTACAGTCCCTGGTGATGACCGTTGTTTTAAAACTTAAAAAATTTTAAGCACTTAACTTGTATGCAGTATATGCAAACTTGTAGATTATAATTTTAACAGACATATGTTGCTCCAGCATTGACATTGCATGGCGACAAAACAATACAAGCACACTTACTGTCATTAATACAACACTACAATTAAATAATACTACAATAGATCCAAATATTGCATTCAGTGCCTGATGGAAAACAATCAACATGGAATAATACAAAAGCTACCTACAAGCAAGCCAACAGTTATTATGAATACTTAAATGAAAAATAACATGGAAAACAACTGAACATCTAAATGTAAATCTGCCCATTCCGGCCTTCTGACCACAATACAGCGCCTACAGTTCATGCACGCAGACAGCGGGTCAGCGCCCGCGTCTAGTAACCCATAGCAACCGTGGACGCGAGTCGATGATGTTAGTGAGAAGCGTTGTAATGTTTCTATTTCACTAAGTACTGAGCTGTTGTAAATAACAGTATATTTCGCACGCTTGGCATAAAGACCTGCACAATGATTAAACAATCATACCCATTTCAGTTGTTTACCAGATGAATTAACGAGTTGTTTAAAGCGCAACTCGAAACGCGGAACGAATTTAGTTAAAAATAAACAATGGTTCTCTAAAACACAGCGGTACTGACACCACAACCAAGCTGTTACATTTAAAACACCGCGGATATTCCTTTAAACATGACGTTATGAAAGCTCTATTAAAAACTTGCTCCAGAAAACAAAACCTCTTAGACTTAATTACGGTGAACAAAACTTATTTAGAAAACAAAACGTGAATTAAACTTTATTTTAACCAGATCACACGAGAACAAAATCTCCCCTGACCGAGGAAAAAATCCGAAAGAGCAAAATAAACACTTACTTTTTCCTCTGAGAGGGAAGTCCGGACTGAGCCCCCAAATTGTTAAATATAAAATGTAGAAGAAGTGTCCGAGCTAAGTTTTAAGCTAAGAGAATAAGAGTTATTTCTTGTTGTGTCCACTGCACCCTGATACACTTACCGGTCCGGGCCCGATCGACCGGGAGAGACAAACACACACACACACGCAGGCATGATGTCTGAAGATCTCTGTTTATTCTCAGCAAAGAGAGCACATTTAAATGCTGCTACGTCCCGAACATCAAAAGAACCAGTCATTAACATGTCAGTCATAGAGGGACCCGGAGACAGACAGGTGTGAGGAGATACATTTGCATTCTCCTGATTAAACAAAAGGGTTCTAGCAGACAGGAGCCATTTGTATGTATCCTTGTCTGAATACAGGATATACAAGGTGTTACCACAGAAGGCATGAGGAAGCACAGTGAGGGGTCTGTTCTCAAGGCACAGGAATCTTCTTATTAGATTACACTGTCTTACAATATTATAAAACCTTACAGTCCGTATTCACAGACTATATCCTGGCCTGCTGTACTGAATGTGAGTCCACTGCATTTGGCGCTGCTTGTGTCTGAACGTAGCCAATAGTCTATCACATGATGGCAGGGAAAGGCACAGCCAATCAAAATGTTCATATTTGTTTTGGGGGCGGGAGGACTCAAGGAGGGAACGTGATTTATCCCTTTCTGCGTGTCTAGGTTAATGTTGACAGAACGATTAAAAAAAGTGGATTAAATTATTGGTGGGGACATTTCAATGGTCAGAGGATATTGGTGGGGACACATCCCCTCCATCCACCCTAAATCTACGCCCCTGTATATATATAATTTAAAACTATTTATTCATTCGTCTTTTATTTACTTACTTACTAGCGAATGCTTTTTTAGGGCTCTAAAAACTACGGCAGTATGAGTGACAATGGAATAGGACGTTTGAGTTGCACCGGTCACACACACACACACACTCACACACAATATATATATATATATATATATATATATATATATATATATATATATATATATAATTAAATTCTTAAAACATCGTGTTCACCCATGCACTGAAAAAAAGAACTTGTAAGATTTACTTGATAAAATCCTCATAACAATTTGGACACATAGATTTTAAGTAAATTTTATTGCTCCAATATTAAGGCTGAATACCATTTCTACCCCTTCCCCCTACCCTTCCATTTGGCGCGTTCACATGCAGGGGTAGTGGTGTCTCATTTCTCTTTTGGTTGGAGGTGTAGGGGTAGGGGGGAAGGGCCAGATAGCCCTCCAAACGAAGATTTTTCAGGACCGCACTTCAAACGAAGGGCTAAGCGAAGTTTTCAAAATGGCTGCTCACTCGAGCAAGCAGACCCATAAATGTTAAGTCATTTTTGCCATTAATAAAGATTTTTATGACAAGTTTTCATTATATGTATATTACCTTTAGTCTTGTGTTTGTGTTTATGGTGATGTTCTGTAAAGAAACGTTTGCAAAAAAAAATCGCTAAAGTTTGCTAGCGGATAGCACATATTGCACAATATTACAAATATATATTTTTATGTCACATACACTTTACTGCATGCTACAAACAAATATGAAAGTTCAGTAGCACGGCAGTTTGCCGAGCATTTGATAACGCATTGTTTGTTTTGCTTACGGCCATATGTGTACATGTAAATTAATGGTGCTTACACTATTCTTACTTATTGCAACGTGACCACAGTTTTGTAATTTATATTCTGTATATGGACGGCTGAGGAAACCCGAAGACTCATCCGTGTTCATGGTGAAAATGAGCAACTTTTTTAAAAATCGAAATACGTCGCAAAAAACCTTTGGGAGTAATCTCTCTTATTGGAATGTGTGATAAACATTGGCGCATGTCCTCTGACGTAACATTAGGAACCAGCGACAACGTATGATGACGTATAACAGTGTTGTCCCATTTCTTATGGGAAATATTTATACCCTTCCCCTTTCCACTTCGTTTCAAGGGACAAGGGGAAGAAAATAGAATTGTGATTCAGCCTAAGTAAAACTCACCCGTAATTGTCAGGTAAAATTTACTTAATTAAATTAATAATAAAAGAAATCAAGTAAAAGTTACATAATTATATTTAATGCACAAATTAGATTTATTTAAAATAATTAAGTAAAGTTAATTCATTATTGTATCAGCAGGAACCTTAATTTTATGAAATTATTATCATTTTGTTTTGTGAGTTTTTCCTTTAACTTGATTTTATCAATTCATATTACTCCCTATAATAATGTAAACATTGCTAATTTATGTTTTGGAAAAAAACTTAAGTAATTATTTCATCTATATCTTTCATAAATCACACAACTAAAATATAATTAAACAGTTTATTCACCAACGTTACCAAATATTTGTGACGTTCACATTCTAGATCCAAGTTGTCTTTTTAATAAAAGTGCATTCAGCTAAATTTTGCATCCATAGAAAAAACTGCACGGCACCAGGGCCTGAAATACTTGTTTTAAACAAAATTGTGTAAAATAATAATAAATAAATAAAATACAGCATTCATTTAGAAATAAAATACAGCAGATACATTAAGCAAACTGTAGAATAAACGTTAAAACGTAATAGCCCTCGGAAGCAGTGAAGTTGCAACATTCAAATCAGCACTCTGGCATTAAACCATTAAGCTCAACATGTAAACACAACATGTAAAGACTTGTAGTCAAGCCAAATCAAATGTTTTAAGATAACTTCATCTTTAAAGCTTGCACTTTTGGTGATAGCTTAATCCCTTCAAGTTCTTGAAGAACTTTCTGAAAATAGCTCAAATGTGTTGTGCAGTGCTCGGAGCTATTGCCACATTCTTGCAAAATTTCCTCTCCTTCAAGGATTATGGATACACCAACCGGTTCTTCCCCTTCAAAAGCACAGACGACAAGGATTTTAAGAAGGTGCATACTAGCATCACTTCGTCTGTCCCCCTGCATAAAATGTACAAGAAAATAAATAATTTATTTTGAGAAACAAAAAAAAAAATCTGAATTGCTTCAACCTGTGCTGACTTCATTTCACAGAGAAAAAAAAATTATAATAAAAATAATTGATAATAAAAAATGACCATCACTTCATATACTTCAGATTGTTAAACTTGGGTTAAATTGCTTTAGCAATAATCTTGCATCACTAAAACATTGTAAAACATGGCATGAGATGGCTACACTCCATAGATTACTCTGCACCTTTACAGTGTCAGGAAATCCTATGATGAATGCTGAGTTTGTATTTAAAGGGTTAGTCCAAACATGAAAATTCGTTCAATAATTACTCAGATGTATATATTCATTTGCATTTATATGCTTCTGTCCAATACAACAAACACTATATTCAAGGTATTAATAAATTGTATAATTAATAAGAAAACAATGCTTTACCAGGCAATCATCAAAGAGATCCTCTTCAGATTCATGTCTCATCTTTACGCTTTGTTTCTGTGAAAATATTTACATTGTATCATTACATAATCTTTTATTCGTACAACTACATTTAGGCATTTTTTCATCTTTTGTAAGTTTGCCTTTATCCAAAGCAAATTACAAAAGAGGAAGGCATCAAGCATGTCAAGCAGTGCTACTAACACAAAGTTTCTGACACCGTTAGAAAAATACAAGATAGATCAGCGAGGGATTAAGGAAAAAGTGAGAAGCAAGAATCATGTGTGGAAAGATTAAGCATGCAGGGTCACAAGATGACTCGACTTATTTTTATTGTCTGCAATGCGATTTAGACAAATTAGAGCTGCTGTCAATACTGTATGAACATATGTACAGGTTCTTTACTCGTAACTCATTAATAAAGTTCGGCTTCAGAAAAAAAAACGTTTATTGCTAGTGCTCTTTTACCATTTAATGCTTTAACACACACGACTCAGTTTGTTCAGAAATGGCATCTAACTGGCGAGCCTTTGTCTGAACACGCCGTTTTCACGAGGTGTGGGGGTAAGAAACACACGTCTCGGTGTATTAATCCGCGCGCTCGGTTCGTTATTATTTTATTTATTTATTTATTTACCACAGGACCCCTGGGGGGCTCCGTAGGTTCAGGTTTTTACACGAAAACGGTGTTTTGTGAATCTCCACACTATTAAAAACTGAAATTGCTAATTGTACGTCCTGAGATTAAGATGAACATTAATTGGGAGTCATGAAAGCGAGAATCACATCCAAAAAAGAAAGCTAAACTTACCTCGAACACGACAAACTCCAGCTCCAGCCACGCCATGTTGTACCTCCGTGTGATTCCCAACCGACTGATCCATAGCGCGGGCACAGCGTCTCCAAACACGCATGCGCAGTTTAATTTGCACACATTTTCGGCTTCAGTAGACACACAATACTTCAGACTGAAACACGACTGCCCCCTACAGGTAATGAAGGGCATGTTCACAGCTTCCCGCACGCAGCGGCCCAAAGCCGCGGCAAGTCACGGGATCCCTTTTCTCGAAATGCGTGTTTTTAATGGCGACATCTGTATGTGTGTGTGCCCTGCGATGGATTGGCACCCTGTCCAGGGTGTACCCCGCCTAGTGCCCGAAGTCTCCTGGGATAGGCTCCAGGTCCCCCGTGACCCTGAACACAGGATTAAGCGGTATAGAAAATGAATGAATGAATGAATGAATATACAAACCGGATTCCAAAAAAGTTGGGACACTAAACAAATTATGAATAAAAACTGAATGCAATGATGTGGAGATGGCAAATGTCAATATTTTATTCAGAATAGAACATAAATCACGGAACAAAAGTTTAAACTGAGACAATGTATCATTTTAAGGGAAAAATATGGTGAATCAAAATGTCATGGTGTCAACAAATCCCAAAAAAGTTGGGACAAGGCCATTTTCACCACTGTGTGGCATCTCCTCTTCTTCTTACAACACTCAACAGACGTCTGGGGACCGAGGAGACCAGTTTCTCAAGTTTAGAAATAGGAATGCTCTCCCATTCTTGTCTAATACAGGCCTCTAACTGTTCAATCGTCTTGGGCCTTCTTTGTCGCACCTTCCTCTTTATGATGCGCTATAGGGGAAAGATCTGGACTGCAGACTGGCCATTTCAGTACCCGGATCCTTCTCCTACGCAGCCATGATGTTGTGATTGATGCAGAATGTGGTCTGGCATTATCTTGTTGAAAAATGCAGGGTCTTCCCTGAAAGAGATGACTAGATCTTGTTCTAGAACCTGAATATATTTTTCTGCATTGATGGTGCCTTTCCTGACATGCAAGCTGCCCATGCCACACGCACTCATGCAACCCCATACCATCAGAGATGCAGGCTTCTGAACTGAGCGTTGATAAAAACTTGGGTTGTCCTTGTCCTCTTTGGTCCGGATGACATGGCGTCCCACATTTCCAACAAGAACTTCGAATCGTGACTCGTCTGACCACAGAACAGTCTTCCATTTTGCCACACTCCATTTTAAATGATCCCTGGCCCAATGAAAATGCCTGTGCTTGTGGATCTTGCTTAGAAATGGCTTCTTCTTTGCACTGTAGAGTTTCAGCTGGCAACGGCGGATGGCACGGTGGATTGTGTTCACTGACAATGGTTTGTGGGAGTATTCCTGAGCCCATTCTGTGATTTCCTTTACAGTAGCATTCCTGTTTGTGGTGCAATGTCGTTTAAGGGCCCGGAGATCACGGGCATCCAGTATGGTTTTACGCCCTTGACCCTTACGCACAGAGATTGTTCCAGATTCTCTGAATCTTCGGATGATATTATGCACAGTTGATGATGATAACTGCAAAGTCTTTGCAATTTTTCACTGGGTAACACCTTTCTCCACTATCTTTCTGCAACATTGTGGGAATTGGTGATCCTCTACCCATCTTGGCTTCTGAGAGACACTGCCACTCTGAGAAGCTCTTTTTATACCAAATCATGTTGCCAATTAACCTAATTACTGTTTATTGGTCTTCCAGCTTTTCGTTATGCTCAAATTTACTTTTTCCAGCCTCTTATTGCTACTTGTCCCAACTTTTTTGGGATTTGTTGACACCGTGAAATTTGGAATCAACATATTTTTCCTTTAAAATAATACATTTTCTCTGATTAAACTTTTGTTCCGTGATTTATGTTCTATTCTGAATAAAATATTGACATTTGCCATCTCCACATCATTGCATTCAGTTTTTATTCACAATTTGTTCAAACACAATTTGTTTAAACTTTTTTGGAATCCGGTTTGTACCAGGGAGCGAGTTTCTTATCTCTAATAATTTTTCTTCTACAACGAAATGTCGACTCTAAATATTCAGTCACCTGATCGAGTTCTGTGGGGTCAGACGGTGACCTAATCGAAGTTGGTAACTCTGGGAGATTACTGATAAAACTCTGTGTGGTAGTTGATGTGAATGTACGTTTAATACGGTAGCGCGGTGCTGCGCGTACATTATCACTGTGACACACTTGAACAGAGAGGCGTGTGCGCGCTTCGCCTCTCTGATGGCCCGAGAAAGTTCGGCTCTTGCTCTTCTAAGGGCCACCTTGTCTCCCACTTTGCAGGCAGAGTCTCGGGTCCTCAGAAGTGCACGCACTTCCGCAGTAATCCACGGTTTCTGGTTGGGTCGTGAGATGATGTTCTTGGAGACAGTGACGTCATCGGTGCACTTGTTGTTGTAGTTGGTCACTGATGACGTGTACTCCTCCAAGTCAGTGAAGTCACCGTAAGTTGCAGCCTCCCTAAACATGTTCCAGTCAGTGCTCTCGAAATAGTCCTGAAGAGCAGAGATGGCTCCTGCTGGCCAGGTTTTCACCTGCTTCAGAATCGTTCTTGAACGCCTGACGAGTGGTCTGTATGCTGGAATTAGCATAACAGAGATGTGGTCTGAGTAGCCGAGGTGGGGGCGGGGATCTGCCCGATATGCGCCGGGGATGTTCGTGTAAACAAGATCCAGCGTGTTTTCCCCTCTCGTTGCAAAGTCCACATACTGATGGAATCTAGGAAGCACTGACTTGAGATTTGCATGGTTGAAATCTCCAGCAACAATAAACAGTCCATCCGTGTGTGTATTTTGCAGTTCACTGATCTTTGTATACAGTTCCCATAGCGCTTCCTTAGCATTAGCGCTAGGTGGAATGTACACTCCGATAATGGAAACGATGGTAATTCCTGTGGTAAATAAAAAGGTCTGCATCTAACAGTCACAAACTCCACCAGCGATGAACAATAACTAGAAACTAGCACAGAGTTCTTGCACCATTTCGCATTGATGTAAACACACAAGCCGACACCGCGAGTCTTATGCCTCTTTTGCACTGCATAGAACGGCACGACACGATTCAGTTCAACTCACTTCGGTTCGGCGCAGTTTGGCTCGGTTTGCGCTTCCACTGCAGTGTAGTAACGCTTTAGAGTGGGCGGGATTACTCACGTGTCGTTTAGTCGCGGCGCCGCTACTGCCGTGACGTCATCGTAAACGCGCCACAAACACAAAACAATGGAGCATATCGACGGCATGGTGTTCTTCATTCTTGGCATGTGGATGTTATTAACAGCGAGACGAAGGAGTTTGTTTCAAAAGAGGCCGACGGTAAAAATGTGCGTCCGATCCTTCTCTGGCTGTTCTTAATATATCGGTTCTGTTGTGTCTCGTGTCGCAAGTTCGGTGACGCAGTAATGACGATTTTCTCTGGCTAATCAGTGACCAGCAGAGTTTACACGTCACGTTTTGGTAACGGTTCGGCGAGCTTGGAACCTCGGCTGAGGTGGTACTAAAAAAAAGACCAGGTACCATATACTGTTCCCAGTGGAAAACCCCCCAAAAGTGAGTAGAACTGAACCGTGTCGTGCCGTACTATGCAGTGGAAAAGCGCCATTACCGCACAGAGCTGCATTTCTGTCGGCGCGAAACGAGGCTAGCCCGTCTAGCTGAATAGCGGCGTCCGGTACTCTTTCGCTGAGCCATGTCTCCGTGAAAACAAAGACACAGCAGTCTCTAACCTCACGCTGTGTAGCCTGCTGGAGTCGGATGTAAATCCAGTTTATTGTCCAGGGAGCAGACGTTGGATAAGATGATGGACGGGACAGCCGGCTGGAAGCTGCGTCATTGCGTGTGTTAATTGGTATAGTTATTTTATTTTCATCAACATAACGTAAATTTCATGGTTTTTGTTAGATAATTTGTAATTAAGTACATAGTTTAAGCTATAGAATGTATTGTCTAATGTGTTGTTGCTAAATCTTATGTACTTTGCTTGTGGTGTAATGGCTCCGTAGCTCTCGGCCTGTTTTCAGTCTCTGTGTAACAGCTAGAATCAAAACACCAGGTTTAAACTAATACTGTACCTGTATATTCTAACACTAATGTCTGTCTGTGTTCAGACAACTGTGTAAACTTTAGTTTGTGTGTTTGTAAGACAACCTGACTTTTGTTTAACACAAATAAACTATAGTAGTGCTTTTTTGCAACTTTGTGCAGATTAAATCTGTTGAACTCATGAATAAAATCTGCCTCATAACTGATGTAATGCGTTTCGCCTGCCACGCGGGAGACCCGGGTTCGATTCCCGGCCAATGCACATGCTTCTGGGTTTCCAAGATGGCGCCGGTGAGGTCGGCTGCCGTCACGACTGCTCCGACCACCTTTTCTTTGTTTTTGTTATTTAAGTTAGTTTTCAGTGTTTTAAAATCGGCAAAATCATCACCATTGAGTACATTAGGTATGATAGAGACACTCTTGTTTCTATTGGTATACAATGTACTCACAATTCGACGTTTTTAACTCCGGATCCGAGCTGGCCGAGTGAGATCCTCAGGGAGAACAATGGACGCGACGCGAAGGGGAGGCCTCGAGGGAGACGAGCTGGCGTGAGGAACCGGCTCAGAGCCCGTGCACACCGCACACCTCTGCCTAGCATCCTGCTCGCCAACGTCCAGTCACTGGAGAACAAACTTGATGACCTCAGGGCCAGGATAAAGTTCCAGAGAGACATTCGGGACTGCAACCTTCTCTGCTTCACCGAGACATGGCTGAACCCAGCGGTGCCAGACCACGCCATACAACCAGCCGAGTTTTTCTCGGTTCATCGCATGGACAGGACGCGGGACTCGGGGAAGTCAAGGGGAGGCGGCGTGTGCTTAATGGTGAACAACAGCTGGTGCAACAGCGCGAGCGTTGTTCCTCTTACACGCTCCTGCACACCAAACCTGGAACTACTGTCCATCATGTGTCGTCTTTTTTATCTTCCACGGGAGTTTACATCGGTCATAATCAGTGCCGTTTACATACCACCACAAGCGGACTCTGAAACTGCCTTATGCGAGCTGCATGAGGCACTTACACAGCACCAGACACAACACCGGGACGCTGCGCTCATTGTGGCGGGGGACTTTAATAGTGCCAACATCAAACGCACAGCGCCAAACTTTTATCAGCACATCACCTGCCCCACCAGGGGCGAAAGGACACTGGACCATTGTTATACCATGGTCAAAGACGGTTACAAGGCACAATCTCGTCCAGCGTTTGGTAAATCCGACCACGCCGCCATCTTCCTCATGCCAAAATATAAACAAAGGCTGAAACAGGAAGTTCCGGTTCAGAGGGAGGTCGCGCACTGGACGAACCAATCGGTGGCCGCGTTACAGGATGCACTCGATGACGCAGACTGGGACATGTTCAGAAACAGCTCCGATGATGACGTCAGCGTGTTTACGGAGGCGGTTGTGGGATTTATTGGGAAGCTAGTAGACGATACGGTGGAGAAAAAGACTATCAGAACGTTTCCCAACCAGAAGCCGTGCGTGGATAAAACCATCCGCGACGCTCTGAGATCTCGCACCGCTGCCTACAACATGGGACTTGTGTCGGGGGACATGGAACCGTACAAGGCTGCGTCATACAACGTGCGGAAGGCGGTGAAAGAGGCGAAGCAGCGCTATGGGAGAAAACTAGAGTCACAGCTTCAACAGAGTGACTCTAGGAGCCTGTGGCAGGGACTAAGGACAATAACGGACTATAAAGCATCCGGTATGACGAACGCGGACGCGACTCTGGCAGACGAGCTCAACACCTTCTATGCTCGCTTCGAAGCTGCAGCTAAAGACGCTAGCGATGCTAATGCTAACGGCGCTAATACTAATGGCGCTAATGCTAGCGGCGCTAACGGCTGCAGACAGGAAGACACTGCCAGCACCGGGAACGCGCTCATCATCTCCGAGCACGACGTGAGGAGAGCCTTCAAGAGAGTGAACACCAGGAAAGCAGCAGGACCAGATGGCATCTCAGGTCGTATCCTCAGATCCTGCGCAGACCAGCTAGCACCTGTGTTCACTGAGATATTCAACATCTTCTCATCTCAGTCGGTGATCCCCACGTGCTTCAAAGAGTCCATCATTGTTCCTGTCCCGAAGAAACCACATCCTGCTTCCCTCAATGACTATCGCCCTGTAGCCCTCACCTCAGTAGTGATGAAGTGCATTGAACGCCTTATCAGATACTTCATCATTTCTTCACTACCCGACACACTGGACCCACTACCGTCTGCATACCGTCAGAACCGCTCCACAGACGTTGCAATCTCTCATCTCCTCCACACATTACTCACTCACCTGGACACTAGGAAAGGGAATTATGTTAAAATGCTCTTCATCGACTACAGCTCTGCTTTTAATACCATAATTTCCTCCACACTCACCACCAAGCTGGAGCACCTGGGACTGAGCTCATCTATATGTCAGTGGATCTCCAATTTTCTGACTGGCAGACCACAGGCAGTAAGGATGGGCGGACATGTCTCAGCTACACTCACTCTCAGCACTGGAGCACCAGGGTTGTGTTCTGAGCCCCCTGCTGTACTCTTTGTACACCTACGACTGCGTGGCCACTACCAACTCCACCTCCATCATCAAGTTTGCTGACGACACCGTCGTGGTCGGACTGATCACCAACAATGATGAGTCGGACTACCTAGAGGAGATTGGAAATCTGGAGAACTGGTGCCAGAGGAACAATCTCCTCCTGAACGTCAGTAAGACTAAGGAGCTGATAGTGGACTTTAGTACAAAGCAGGAGAGGAACTACCAGACCCCCGTCATCAACAGGAGCCCAGTGGAGAGAGTGGACAGCTTCAGATACCTCGGTGTTTACATCACGCAGGACCTGTCATGGTCCTGAAACATCAACACCGTGGTGAAAAAAGCCTGGCAGCGTCTCCTCCACCTCAGACGCTTGAGAGACTTTAGACTGCCCTCCAGGGTGCTCAGGAACTTCTACTCCTGCACCATAGAGAGCATCCTGACGGGAAACCTCACGACCTGGTTCGGGAACAGCACCATGCAGGACAGACGAGCTCTACAGAGGGTGGTGCGATCAGCCGAGCGCATCATTCGCACTGAGCTCCCTGACCTGCACTCGATCTACAGCAAGCGGTGCTGGACTAAGGCCAGGAAGATCATGAAGGACCTCAGTCACCCCAGTAATGGACTGTTCTCTTTGTTGCGGTCTGGGAAGCGATTCCGCTCCCTAAAGGCCAACACAGAGAGGCTGAGGAGGAGCTTCTTCCCGCAGGCAATAAGGTCTCTCAATCACACCTCCACACAGGACTAATTACATCTTTTAAGCTCACAACACTGACTGGACAATCATGGACACATTCATACACACTTGCACTAAATATTTATACATCTGGACAATTGCACATGTCACTTTCATTAGTCACCTTTCATGCATATTTGCACAACCACTGACACTTTAAATTCTATATACATATACCCTATATTTCTATATTTTGCAATATTTTATTATGCCCTTATTGTACAGTCAATTTTACTAGTTAAATTTATTTCTTTAGTATTTCCTTTTTATTGACTATTTATTTTACGTACAAGCTTTTATTTTCTCTTTAAGGTCACTGGCGGTCGTGTAAGCATTTCACTGCATATTATACTGTGTATGACTGTGTATGTGACAAATAAAATTTGAATTTGAATTTTGAATTCAAAAACATGTTATAGTGTGGAAAATGCATTTAGAATTTGTAAATTATCCTAAACGCTTAATGTACTGGTAACACATTTGCAATACAGTATTATAGAAGGTTGTGTGCACTGTATGATACAATAAAGTGTATTTGTAATAACCACAAAGTGTACTTTTAGTATTTGTAATAGACCAGAAGTATAACAGCATGCTACTGCTGCAATAAGAATATACTCATAGTATATTAATCATGTATTTGTAACACAGTAAAAATAACTGTAATGTACTTTTAATACATTAAATATATACTTAAATTGTATTAATTACTGTCAGGTATGTACGTTAGTACACACACGGCCATATACTTTAAGTGTACTAAGAATTCTTAAAGTTGTTCCACTTTGGCACACAAAAGTGTCACGCTCTCAGTGCCTTCGCGCTGATCAGGGACCTTTTGATATTTCCTTTCCCACGCTGTCAGACCCTCATCACGTGGTCATGCTTTCCCACGCTGTCATCGCTCCTCCCGGACCGCCCCGCCGGCACACCGGTTTCTCATCTGGCGCTGATTTCATCCAGCTTATAAGGAAGCGCAGCGCGCTGCCTCGCGCTGGATTATTGTGTGTTTTTTGGCCATAGTTTTCTCGCATTTCTGTTCATGACTTTTCACGTTGCCGATCTCGCTTGTCTCTCGTTTTTCCGAGAAATGTGAGTTCCATACAACTTCCACAACATTCCTAGGGTTTGTCATCTCTCCCTCGAGACTGGAGATGGAGCCCGCCAAGGTCCAGGCCGTCTCCAACTGGCCCACGCCAGCCTCTCGACGTGACCTCCAACGGTTCCTGGGGTTCGCGAACATCTTTCGCCGCTTCATCCGGGGTTACAGTTCTGTCGCCGCCCCCCTCACCTCCCTGACTTCCTCCAAGACACAGTTCTACTGGAACAACGAGGCAGACCTCAAGAAGGGGTTCACCTCAGCCCCCATACTCACCATACCCGATCCATCTCGCCAGTTTGTGGTAGAAGTGGACGCCTCCAACACTGGCGTTGGGGGAATTCTCTCCCAAAGATCCCCGCGAGACAACAAGCTGCACCCCTGCTCATTCTACTCCCGCCGTCTATCTCCAGCTGAGAGAAATTATGATGTAGGCGACCGAGAGCTCCTGGCCATCAAGTTAGCACTAGAGGAGTGGAGACATTGGCTGGATGGGACCGAGCTTCCCTTCATAGTGTGGACTGATCACAGGAACTTAGAGTATCTGCGCACCTCCAAAAGACTCAATGCCTGCCAAGCTCGGTGGTCGCTGTTCTTCTCAAGATTCAATTTCACCCTGTCCTACCGCCCAGGTTCTAAGAACACTAAGCCTGATGCCCTCTCACGTCAGTTCTCCCTCCCACAAGATCCCACACCATGCCAACCCATTCTACAATCTCGTTGTCTCGTTGCCGCCTTAGAGCTAGACCTCGAGACCAAAGTCAAGCAGGCATTGACTCAGGAGCCCGGCCCAAGCAATGTCCCTCCAGATCGCCTCTTTGTTCCCCCCGGTCTGCGCCCGCAGGTCCTGGAGTGGGGTCATGGATCCAAGCTGTCCTGTCACCCAGGCTCTGCCCGAACGCTCTTTATCATACAACAGCGTTTCTGGTGGTCCACGATGGGGAAGGATGTCTCCAGCTTTGTGGCAGCCTGCGACATCTGCACCCGCTGCAAACCCAACAACCGTCCTCCGGCTGGCCTCCTCAGACCCTTACCCATACCTCACCGTCCCTGGTCGCATATTTTGCTGGACTTTGTAACAGGGCTACCCTCATCTGACGGAAACACTTGCATCCTGACCATTGTTGACCGCTTCTCCAAGTCCGTCCACCTAGTCCCGCTCCCCAAGCTCCCGTCTGCCAAAGAGACTGCAGAGCAATTGATACTTCATGTTTTTCGTCTTCACGGCCTCCCCACCGACATAGTTTCAGACCGTGGCCCTCAATTCACCTCACGCTTCTGGGGGGCCTTTTGTAAACTCATCGGAGCCTCTCCTAGCCTATCTTCTGGTTTTCATCCCCAATCCAACGGCCAAACAGAACGAAAAAACCAAGCAATGGAAGTCTCCCTCCGATGTATGACTACTCGTGATGCCACCACGTGGAGTAAGTTTCTCCCGTGGGTCGAGTACGCTCACAACTCCCTGCCATCTGCCTCAACGGATCTCTCTCCGTTCCAGTGCTGCCTGGGCTACCAACCACCACTTTTCCCCACTCAAGAGGAGGAGGTAGAGGTCCCCTTGGCACAACACTTTGTCCGCCGCTGCAGACGTACATGGTTACGAGCCAGACGATCCCTGCTGCAAGCATCCCGCTTATACAAGAGACAGGCGGACCGTCATCGCTCCAAGACTCCCAGGTATCACATAGGAGACAGAGTCATGCTCGCCACCAGAGACATTCCCCTAAAGACACTTTCACGCAAGCTCTCTCCCCGTTTCATCGGACCCTTCACAATAACCAGGATAATCAACCCGTGCGCTGTCCGTCTCCTACTCCCATCGTCTATGCGACGCATCCACCCCACCTTCCATGTGTCCCAGCTACGACGCATCGTAAACTGTACTCTAAGTTATTATTGTGTGTTTTTTGGCCATAGTTTTCTCGCATTTCTGTTCATGACTTTTCACGTTGCCGATCTCGCTTGTCTCTCGTTTTTCCCCTCGCCTCCCGATTTGGATTATTGCCACGCTTGGATTTAACGGCTTTGAACTTTTGCTTTAGTTTCTCGACCACGGCTCAGCTTCACGTTTTGGCTCGACGCCCTCGCTGACTGATCACACGGCTTTGATCTCTTGTTCTCCCCTCCTCGACCACGGCTCAGCTTCACGTTTTGGCTCGACGCCCTCGCTGACTGATCACACGGCTTTGATCTCTTGTTCTCCCCTCCTCGACCACGGCTCAGCTTCACGTTTTGGCTCGACGCCCTCGCCGACTGATCACACGGCTTTGATCTCTGGCTCTCTACCTGCAACTGGGTCCACTTTCACAGCCCACGTTCTGCATCCTCACGACAAAAAGAATATTTAGTACACTTAAAATTTTGCTTTTGTACAACTTAAATGCACTTAGTACAAAATTAGTTGTTCCAATATAGCAAACTTCAAGTATACTAGTTATTACTCTGGCTACAAGTACATTTAAGTATGCTTTGGCATGCTAGGATTTAATATACTTAGCATACTTTTTTTTTTTTTACTATGGGATATATATATATATATATATTACACTGTATGAATATGGCAGCACCGTGGTAGGGCAAATTAATACAAAGTTTGTTAGATCCGATTACGCCACCCCGAGGTTAACCGGGAAAATAACCCAATTAAGGAACACAAGTTCGTTAGGCTGAGTGAAAGAGATACAGGGTTACAAATGTACAAAACTTTATTGTAGTTCACAATAAAACCAATTAAAATAGCATGCAATGCTGAATATCAAATGGCCATCACACACGATAAAAAAAAGGAACAAGGCACTCTGTGTACTCAACAATAACACAAAATCAAACAATACAGACAAATGAAAACAAAACAATTTCGGGCACAGGCTTCTCAGTGGCAAGGGCAGGCTAAATGAGATACAAGCCTTACGGGTGCACTTCACATATTCACACAGTGAAACATGGACACAAGCTGCACTGCAAACAATTATACTACCACCAGTACTCTGAGCTAACTAGCCTCCTAGCCAACAGTGCCTGCAATAGACTGACAACATTTAACACAATAAACAAAAAGCAGAAGACAACTAATATGACAATAAAAACAAACATAAAAACAAGACACCAAATGATGTAACTCTGACGGTTCACTAAAATTACTACATCAAGTTCGGAGTTCTCCTAAGGCTACGTTACGACATTCTCCACAATATACTCACAAATGCGGATAGCCAGAAGCCCAAACCAGCCTTCAGGCAGTAGCAGTAATACAGTCACAGGAAGTAAAATAAAAAAAAACTAAATAATTCAGGGAAACAACCGGAGGAGAAAAACACAGAAGAAACAGCAGAGCCGTCCTCAGTCAAATGCGGAGGGCCAATACTTCCGCCATCACGAGACTCACCGGCACTTCATCAGACACCCGTAGCTCGCTAAAAAACGAGAACCATTGTAGCGCGGCCACATAAAGGGACATTTTATATACAGGCAAATAATTGAAGAGCTAATGCTGCTCACCTGTAGACTGTGATGTGCCCTTGCGGTTTATTATTTTCCCCTATGACAGTGTTGGTCACCGGGCACGCTCCCACACGCATGCGCGATCGCGACGCGAGGGAACCCGGATGCAACTGATCACGTGTGCCGGCATAAAGCCGGAACCGGCGAGGTAGCCGGCACAGAGAGATTACCCCAGCGCGCTGTTTGTTAGTTAGTTTGTTGTTTCCACACGGATGATCATTGGTTGGATTTATCTCGTTGGACACTCACTGTAAAGTTTTTTAAAGTTTTGTAGTAGAAGAGGCGAGTTGCTCGGTCTGTCCGCTGTGCTTCGGTCGGGTCTGTCCGCTGTGCTTGTGTGACGCCAGGAGAGATTCAGTCAAACACACACACACACGTTGTCTGTCAGACAGGTCTCTGTTTATTAACAGCAAAAGATGGGGTTTATATATATTTGACCAAACGCCTGGGCTATAGACATATGTTACTACAAAGAGCATGAACCATTGTAAATGTCCTGGTGAGATCCTGAAGAATCAAAGGAGAGGAAGATAGAGGTGTCCGTGCAGAGACAGATCACAAGATGTTGGCTCGAGTTAGGGGGAGAGGGGGAAGGAGACAGAGGGAAATGGAGAGAGAGGGGAAGAGAGAGAGACATAAAGAGAGTATGGGAAGGTGAGCGTGGGAGCATTCACACCTTTAAGAACAGATGCAAGAGGAGACAGGAAGATAGCAGCAGGAAAGATTTAACACGTTAATATCAAATCTATGAGGAAGAGAACAAGAGAGTAGAATCAACTCCTTTATATATGAAATAATTCTAACACTCACTTTTCACCCCTCATTCCATTTCTCGAGCTCCCAGTGGTGACATCTATCCTGGTGAGGCCGAGAATAATCTCTCCAATTCATATTTTCATATCCGCAATACACTACAGTCTGGACTTCCACTCATACACACACACACACCCTTGCATACACCATACACTTTGTTTATTTCTATATATATATAATATATAATATTATAGTATATATATAGTATATAATATATAGTATATAATATTTGTATATATTGGTTTCGGTGCACCGTGTTTGTTTGGTTGTTGGTTTGTTTTGTATAATACACTTTGGTTTATTTCACTATTTGCTCTTGTGTTTAGTTGCGTCTATTATTGTCCCGCCGCGGTTGCGCAATACCGGAAGTGGTGTTTACCAGCTCATTCCTAGATTCCCGAATCCGTATTTTTTGTAACAAACGGTTTAATAATAAATCGAAGCGTTACATAGTGGTGGCCCGTACGTATGGGGAATCTATATTTTGGATATTTTCCGGTTTTGTGTGACGTGGCTGAACAAGATGGACGCTAATGCTAGTGCTAATGCTAGTGCTAAAGCTAATGCTAGTGCTAATGCTAGTGGTGCTATGAAGGCCGACTTTGCTATAGATAGTAATGTGATGGAGAGAGATGATGCATTTGTAACACGCCGTAACCCTACTGCTGAAATAACATCATTGATTAGTTTACTGTATATATCTGATAGACATGATGATGACGATGATGATGTTATTGCTTATGTGTCTGATATTAATGTCGTGCAAACAATGAACAATGAACTAACTCAATGCAAGGCGGATGTGGAGGCGCTCACAGACAAAGTGAGCAAGTTGGAGCAGGATTTCAGACAATCCGTAAACAGCAGTCTTAACAGAGAAACCAGTTTCCGTGAGGCAGTGGACGCTGGCTTAGAAGGGCTGGAGCACTACTGCCAAGAGGCCCTAGAGAAGCTGGAAAGAGCTGTCACTGACTGTTTTCTCCAACGTGACGTGATCTGGGAAAACCAGATGAAGAAACTGCACTTCACAAGTACGCCCACCATCCAAAGATTACAGGCCTACACCCCTGCATCTCTCCAATCTCCTGTTCTACATTCTCCCAGCACTCCAATCACGACATCTATAACAAAGGTAAAGCCATCCATCAGTCACGAAACGTATGTCATTCCTCCTGGTGTTCCACCACACTCTTCTGCTCAGCTTACCTCCTCAGTTTCTCCCTCTTCTTCTTCCTTTTATGGTCGACCACCCATTCGCCTGGAGTTTCCAGCCTTTGGCAAAGCTTCAGAGACAGCAGATGTACTCCACTTCATCGAACAGTGTGAGAACTATCTGGAGATCAGACCACTGCCCAGCATAGAACTGCTAGGAACCCTCAGCACTGTTCTAAGAGGACCTGGTCTGAGCTGGTGGAAGGCAGAAAAAGGCAAGGTAAGGGCCTGGATGTCTTTCAAACAGGCGTTTATGGCGGCATTCTTACCGAATGACTACCTCACGGAAGTGGAGGAAAATTTGAGGTCACTGGTACAGCAGCCGGGTCAACGCCTGCGGGACTTCACCTATGACTACCGCGCCCTCTGTCTGAAGTGGAAGCCGGATATCTCCGAGGAGGAACTGGTGGGAAGAATACTGAATAATATCAACCCCAGAGTGGCTGGATGTCTGAGGGGAACTGTGACCACCGTGGAACAGCTCGTGAAGATAGGTTCCAGGTTGGAAAAAGATTGCAAGAGCTCCAAAGACTACTGGCAGAAGGTGGACTCTCAGCAGAACAAGGAGAAGAGTCATAAGAAGGCAGGTGAGCGAGCTCCTTCAAAGTACGCAGCGGGACTCTCCATTGCTCAACCTCTACCAGCTCCATCTCTCCTCCTGGTTCCAGTGACAGTGCAAGGAAGAAAGGTGAATGCGGTGGTGGACACGGGAAGTTCTTATACGCTGATGAGGAACCAACTATGGCAGACGCTCAACGATCAGGAGAACCAAGTTGAACTTCCATCTCCTCAGAAGTTCGTCATAGCTGATGGGAAAGTACATCAAGCTCAAACACACGCCAGGTTACAGTACAAGTGGCACACCACCGAATGTGAGATAAAGACATTCATCATGAGGGATGCTCACCTGGCCTTCTCTCTGATCGTGGGACTTGACTTCCTAAAAGCCACAGGAGCCATCTTGGACATCGCTGGGGGAGAGTACGCGCTGAAAACAGAGGAGGGGATCATGTATCATCCATTCATAACGTCCCCACCCCACTGTGTACCATCGATGCCGACGCAACGAAGACACATTCAGCTCCCAGCAACGGCCAATCTTTACCTCGCCCTGCCGGTGACGCCCGACGAGCTCCGGTGTGCAGAGAAAAGACCTGAGAACACGACATCCTGGGACCCCGACAATGAGGAGGAGCTGCTGAAACTAATGGCTGCTTGGCCACGCACCACCTCCAACACCCTAGGCAAAACAGCAGTAGTGAGACACACTATCACTTTATCAGACGACACACCATTTAGATCCAGAGCTTATAGAGTATCACCCATTAAGAAGACCATTATAGAAGATCAAGTTGACCAGATGCTGAAGGATAACATCATCCAACCTTCATGTTCACCCTGGTCTTCCCCCGTTGTGTTAGTACCTAAACCCGATGTGACTTACCGTTTTTGTGTGGATTATAGAAAGCTAAACAGCAAGACCAAACCTGATGCTTATCCAATACCTTTAATACATGACATCATTGAATCACTGGATGGCACCTCCTGGTTCTCAACCTTGGATCTGCAATCGGGTTACTGGCAGGTGGAGATGGAGAAAGACAGCTATGAGAAGACCGCCTTCATCACCACCAAAGGGCTGTTTCAATTTCGGTCCATGCCCTACGGACTCAGAAACGCCGCAGCCACCTTCCAGCATTTGATGGAGAAAGTCTTGGCTGATCTAAGAGGGAAATATTGCTTTGTTTACATAGATGACATAATTATCTACTCCCAGACACAGGAGCAACACATCAAACACCTTAATGCAGTATTCTCCAAACTTACCTAGGCCAACCTCTCCCTCAACATGAAGAAATGTCATTTCTTCAAAAGGCGGCTGAAGTTCCTAGGCCATATCATCTCAGAAGAAGGCGTACAGTTGGACCCAGAGAAAACCAGGGCGTTGGCAGAATATCTTCCTCCTCAAGACGTAAAATCTCTTCAGCGTTTTCTGGGTCTCGCTGGATGGTATCATAAATTCATTCCCCACTTTGCCGATATGACAACCCCATTAAATCATTTGAAGAAGAAGGGAGTAAAATGGGAGTGGACCGAAGAATGCCAGAACGCCATGGAGAACATCAAACACGCCCTTCATAACCCACCAGTACTAATTCAACCAAACCTAAATATGCCGTTCCAAGTACACACGGACGCCAGCGAAGTGGGCCTGGGAGCCATACTCACCCAGAAATCAGCAGAAGGAGAACGAGCGGTAGCGTACGCATCGCGAATGTTGAGAGGAGCTGAGCAGAATTACTCCACATCAGAGAAGGAGTGTTTGGCCGTGGTTTGGGCTGTAGAGAAGTGGAGACACTACTTAGAAGGCCGCTCTTTCGAGGTCTTTACCGACCATGCTGCCCGGTCATGGGCCTTCAACTGCCCGAAAACCAGCTCTCGTCTCACTCGATGGACATTACGCCTACAGCAGTTCATATTTTCAGTACATCACAGAAAAGGCTGCCTGAATCTGGGACCTGATGCGCTTTCCCGGGCGCCCCCGCCGCTACAAGTTGGCACCGCTCCATGTCTTGCCATCACAACCACAAAATTTTCGTCCGACTTACCAAATGACCTGTGTGAGATAAGCCAAGCACAGCAAAATGACCCAACTATCACGAAGCTGCTCTCTAAAGATCACCCAAGAGGCAAAAAAGATCAGAGGGTCTCCTTCGAACATCATCAGGGCGCGTTATATCGCCGGGTACCCGTAAGAGACGAAGAAAAATTCCAGCTCGTTGTCCCCCAGTCACTAATAAAAAACTTTCTTCACTACTACCACGACAATCCACTGGGAGGACACTTGGGGCAACTAAAGACCTTGCTAAGGTTATTAGATGTGGCATGGTGTCCGACTGTGCGGAAGGACGTCTGGCATTATGTGAGGACCTACAGCGTGTGTCAACAGTACAAAACGGACAATACTAAACCCAGTGGACTACTACAGAGTACCATGGTTCCAGAGCCTGGACACACACTGGACATCATGGGTCCTTTTCCACGAAGTAAAAGGCAGAATGAATATCTTTTGGTGGTGGTGGATTATTTCACCAAATGGGTGGAAATGTTTCCCCTCAGGGATGTAAAGACGCCAAAGCTGGTAAAGGTGCTAAGAGAGGAAATTTTTACTAGGTGGGGAGTCCCCAAATATCTAGTATCCGATCGAGGACCCCAGTTTACGTCTCAGCTGCTGGCACACCTCTGCTAAACATGGGGGAGCGTCCAAAAGCTAACTACAAGCTACCACTCGCAAACGAACCTGACTGAGCGAGTAAACAGAACTTTAAAGATGATGATCGCTTCATATGTCGGGGACCACCACCAAAACTGGGACCAATGGTTATCTGAACTAAGATTCGCCATCAATACAGCCCAACAGGAAACCACTGGGAAAACACCTGCAGAACTCACACTTGGGCGACAACTTAAGGGTCCTCTGGAAAGGCTCATAAATCATCCTCCAACACCCAACCACACAGCCTATTCACTTCTTGAAAGGCAACAACGGATCATGGAGGAGGTGAAACAAAGAGTGAAACAACAACAATCCAAACAAGCCAGATACTACAATGCCCGGAGGAAAGATGCGCACTTTCAACCGGGAGAACTGGTTTGGAATAAAACTCACCCACTCTCCTCCGCAGCAAAGAGATTTTCAGCCAAGCTAGCGCCTAAGTGGGAAGGACCAGCTGAAATAAAAAGTAAACGAGGACCAATTAATTACACTGTGTCTTGGGGCAATCCACAAAAAACCGACAGTATCAATGTGGTAAACTTAAAGCGCTTTTACGGACGTTCTCCTCAGATGCCGGAAGCTTGGGGGGGGGGGGGGTCTATGTAGCGCGGCCACATAAAGGGACATTTTATATACAGGCAAATAATTGAAGAGCTAATGCTGCTCACCTGTAGACTGTGATGTGCCCTAGCGGTTTATTATTTTCCCCTATGACAGTGTTGGTCACCGGGCACGCTCCCACGCGCATGCGCGATCGCGACGCGAGGGAACCCGGATGCAACTGATCACGTGTGCCGGCATAAAGCCGGAACCGGCGAGGTAGCCGGTACGGAGAGATTACCCCAGCGCACTGTTTGTTTAGAGAGAGAGTTAGTTTGTTGTTTCCACACGGATGATCATTGGTTGGATTTATCTCGTTGGACACTCACTTTTCACCTCTCATTCCGTTACTCGAGCTCCCAGTGGTGACATCTATCCTGGTGAGGCCGAGAATAATCTCTCCAATTCATATTTTCATATCCGCAATACACTAGTCTGGACTTCCACTCATACACACACACACCCTTGCATACACCATACACTTTGTTTATTTCTGTATTATATTTGTATATATTGGTTTCGGTGCACCGTGTTTGTTTGGTTGTTGGTTTGTTTTCTATAATACACTTTGGTTTATTTCACTATTTGCACTTGTGTTGCGTCTATTATTGTCCCGCCGCGGTTGCGCAATACCGGAAGTGGTGTTTACCAGCTCATTCCTAGATTCCCGAATGTAACAAATGGTTTAATAATAAATTGAAGCGTTACACCATGACTAAATCACAACTTTTTCATAAACCAGAAAAACAACAAAACCTACTTACGCAGCAAATAGTTGCACCACGTGAGTTGTAGCGCTGCTCACAGCTCACCATGAGCCATGCAGGATAACGTATGCACAAAGAAGGCTCCACGGCTAAGTGATAAAGACCGGTTAGCATCACCCAACGGCAGAACGCGCAGCACATAAGGAGCGGATACCTACCCGGCAACAAGTGGACAGTCTGACTCCAGCAGATATCAGGTAGCCAATGCGCACACTAATGGAAAAATAAAACATTGGCATTTTAATGTGCATGCTCAGCTCTTCATTAGCCACATAGCTACAAGCAACAATCACACACCTTCTGTCTGTGCGCACGCCGTGAAGGCGGTCCTAGTATGCCAGGTAAGATAAAAATGCAGCCTTAAATACCATCAAAAACCATTCTAATAGGCTATCGTGGGTGACAAATCACTTACTTGTGAGCCAATGAAACGACTCCATCACCCACATTGCCACATACAGTGGGTGCACAAGCAGTATGTGACTTCAACCGTCGCCGGCGTATGGCATCAGCATTTGGGTTTGTGTGTTTGCTGGCTTTTACCGCTGAGTGGCGCTATATAACTATAGACTGATGCCTCAGGCATCAGTTCGTTCTCTCCAGGCTTAATGAGGCACAGGTCGTCCACAGCTGCACGTCGTTGCAGATAAAATAAAGTGAAACATTGTAATTAAATTAATTCATAATCACAGTAGTAACATTACAGTACAAATTTATAATTAAATTTAAATTCAGTTTTTTTAGGATCGAATTTAAGCAACGTACAGTAAACGTTAACACATTGAGCCTTTTTATTATGTGTAATTAGAAAAGCTACACCTGTAGGGTCTTGTGTCATCTTATATTTTGTATTCTTTAAATTTGTAGCTTTTATAAGACTCTACTTTTATTTAGGTGCACTCACAATGACGAAAAAACTTTATGATTTTGTTAAATAAATAAAGTTAACAGGGTTCTGTATTGATTTTGGTGAACTTGAGCACGTCAGAAAATGAACCCAAACAACATGTATACTCGCCTCACAGACGTGAAAAATATATACTTATAGAAAGAGAAATATCTGCTTTAATATAAACTAATGAAAAAGAATTATTAGATTATGTAATTCGTATGAGAAGTGAATTATAGGCACGCTCACTGCTGCGGAGACGACGAGATGACATGATCACCTTCAGCACAGCCGAAACCATTTCATCAAAAATGCTCCCGATATGAGCCGACACGAGCAGATTTGTTTCAGTCAGAATATTTATCAATCATAAAGAGAGGCGACATATACTTGCTGATTAAACACTGCATTTTTTAAAGTGAAATCGCGCGATGTGAGCAGCTTTAATTATTGATAATTAAATCATTATTAAATAGTGGACATAAACAGCAAAAAGAATAATATTATTATTTTGATTATTATTATCATTGTTCTTTTGCTGTTTGAGCGTCTGTGGATTCCAAAATTAACATTTTTACCGTTTTTTAATCACTGAAATGGAAGAAATAGAAAGTTTCCTTATCATAACGTGCCTTGTATTGTTTTTAATCGCTCGATACACGACCCATCATTTTTTATGCTATTTTACAAAGGGTAAATACACATGGAATAATTTTATTTGGTTTATTTATTTATAAATAAAATCTAAAATTAAAACATTGTAGAGTAATTAAAAACAGTGTAGAATCATTAAGAACACTACACGTTATGGTAAGAAAAATCTCATTCCAGGGATTACAAACTGTAACAATGTCAATTTTAGAATTCAGAAGATTTTAAATTTACACAAATTTAAGAAGAGGCCTGAAGCAAGATCCAAGATCCTCCCCAGTTTGCTGAAACCATGAACAGTGGTGATTTTAGTTTCTCCGAGTGTATACCGTAGGTGAGAACAGCTATTCACACTTGGGGAGGTGTATTATTTGCATTTGTATGTGTCTGACATTGCAAAGCACACACAGTAAAACTGCAAGAACAACCACCCCGTAATTAGAAAAGCTACACTTGTAGGGTCTTGTGTCATCTTATATTTTGTGTTCTTTAAATTTATAGTAGATTTATTAAATGAAATAAATTACACTAAACGGGGCTCTGTATTGTTTTCGGTGAACTTGAGCGCGTCAGAAAATGAACTGATACTCCGTGTATACTCACCTCACAGACGTGAAAAATATATACTTATAGAAAGCAAAATATCTGCTTTTATATAAACTTATGAAAAAAATTATTAGATTATGTAATTCGTATGAAAAGTGAATTATAGGCACGCTCCCTGCTGCGAAGACGACGAGATGACATGATCACCATCAGCACAGCCGAAACCAAAGGAATCACTAATTTATCAATGAATTATTAAAATGGTCAGAGTGAGTTTCCTGGCTGTTTTAACAAATATTTGAAGTAGATAACAGTATCCCACATTTATAAAAGTATTTTTATTAAAAAAATAATCCTGCATTTATTTTTAGGTGTGCCCGCTGCCACTGTTTTAATATGACTCTTTATCTGAGTAAATTCAGTAACAAACCTGTAAAACAGGTACATCTGTATAAATAAATTGTTTAAATGTGATCAGTGATTTATGTAAACGACTCAGTTTAGATGTAAGTAAATGCTCCTCGCTGCGCTGTTTGGGGGAGGGACGCGCTACTGACGATTTGGTCTGCTGTGTGAAGGCTCGCCCGTGAGAGGTTGCGCGCGCGCGCACTACACAGCAAAAATATGTTAGTATATCATGAAATACAGATAAAGAAAGCGAAATGTCTGCTTTTATATAAACTAATGGGGGGAAAATCAGCTTATGTAATTTGTATAAAACGTGGATTACTACAGCGCATCCACTCACAGCCGAAACCAAAGACATCAACGTATCAATGAATTATTAAAATGGCCAGTCAGTTTCCCTGGTGTTTTCTTATCCCCACCCCCGTTAACACGACATACTCTCTGCCTCTGCGCCTGCGAGAGGTTGTGCGCGCGCGGTCGACTACACAGTAAAAACATGTGTGCTGAAAAACTGTTGTCACCAAAAATGTAACAGATGCGGACTCATGTCCATCAATCAAACGGTATGCTGGAGATGCAGGTGGGAAGACACTGCTTTGTGTAGTTAACATCAAAGACAAAAATAAAAAAAATAAAATGAACACCATAAATGACTAAATGACCATAAAATTCGCGTTAGATGTTATACAGCAGCGCTTGTGTTTTTGTGTTAGTATAAGAATTAAATGCAATAGGCTGGTATGCATCATTTTCTTTAATAAATAATGAAACCATTTTAACAAACAATTTTACAACCCAGTAGCACCCCAGCTGCGCTGTACCACCGCCGGCAAAACCTTCTGCAGATGATCAATATATTTACTGCATGTAGTTTTGATCAAGCGATCCTTCCAGAAAGTCACAATGGCCTGAAGAAGCTCATCTTTGTTCCGTAGCTTAGCCTCACGTCTGACGAACTCCTTCAGCGCGTGCTCGATTGGTGTTGATACTGTATTAGGGCAATTAAACCCTGATAGAACGAACAATAGATTATCAAGTACAGTGGGTGCACAGGCAGTATGCGACTTCTACCGTCGCCAGTGTATGGCGTCAGCATTTGGGTTTGTGCGTTTGCTGGCTTTTACCACTGAGTGGCGCTATATAACTATAGACTGATGCCTCAGGCATCAGTTCATTCTCTCCAGGCTTAATGAGGCGCAGGTCGTCCACAGCTGCACGTCGTTGCAGATAAAATAAAGTGAAACATTGTAAATAAACGAATTCATAATCACAGTAGTACCATTACAGTAAAAATTTATAATTAAAATTAAATTCAGTTTTTTAGGATCGAATTTAAGCAACGTAAACGTTGTAAACTGTGTAATTACAGTAGAAAGGCTACACGTGTAGGGTCTTGTGTCATCTTATATTTTGTGTTCTTTAAATTTGTAGCTTTTATAAGACTCTACTTTCATTTAGGTGCACACACAATGACGAAAAAACTTTATGATTTTGTTAAATAAATAAAGTAAACGGGGTTCTGTATTGATTTTGGTGAACTTGAGCGCATCAGAAAATGAACCCAAAGATTTTTTTTACCACAAATCTCTCAAAAATAGTAAGATGTATTTTGGTTTTATACTGCAAACGAAAAACGAATCCAGGGTCTTGTGTCATCTTATATTTTGTGTTCTTTAAATTTGTAGTAGATTTATTAAATGAAATAAATTACACTAAACGGGGCTCTGTATTGTTTTCGGTGAACTTGAGCGCGTCAGAAAATGAACCCAAACTCCGTGTATACTCGCCGCACAGACGTGAAAAATATATACTTATAGAAAGAGAAATATCTGCTTTAATATAAAGTAATGAAAAAAAATTATTAGATTATGTAATTCGTATGAGAAGTGAATTACTGTATAGGCGCGCTCACTGACGACGAGATGACATGATCAGCACAGCCGTAACCAAAGGAATCACTAACTTATCAATGAATTATTAAAATGGTCAGAGTGAGTTTCCTGGCTGTTTTAACAAATATTTGAAGTAGATAACAGTAGCCCACATTTATAAAAGCATTTTTTATTTATATAAAACTATAAAAAAAAATAATCCTGCGTTTATTTTTAGGTTTGCCCGCTGCCACAGTTCTTCAGTAACAAACCTATAAAACATGTACATCTGTATGAATAAATTGTTTAAATGTGATCAGTAAATGCTCCTTGCTAGTGACTGACATCGGCGTGCTGAAAGATCTAATCTCTCATATCGGCGCGTGCGTTCATCTGACTTAACGTTTCAGCCATTCACACATGCATTGTGCTGTTGTTTGTACACACTTTCAGTTTTCCCCTTCTACTCTCCTCTTTCATAAAAAATGAACAATCCGACACGAGCAGATTTGTTTCAGTCAGAATATTTATCAATCATAAAGAGAGGCGACATATACTTGCTGATTAAACACTGCATTTTTAAAGTGAAAGCGCGCGATGTGAGCAGCTTTAATTATTGATAATTAAATCATTATTAAATGGTGGACATAAAAAGCAAAAAGAATAATAATATTATTTTGATTATTATTATCATGTTCTTTTGCTGTTTGAGCGTCTGTGGATTCCAAAATTTATATTTTTACCGTTTTTTAATCACTGAAATGGAAGAGATACTGTAGAAAGGTTCCTTATCATAACGTGCCTTGTATTGTTTTTAATCGCTCGATACACGACCCATCATTTTTAATGCTATTTTACAAAAGGTAAATACACATGGAATAATTTTATTTGGTTTGTTTATTTATAGATAAAATGTAAAGTAATTAAAAACAGTGTAGAGTGATTAATAACACTACATGTTATGGTAAGAAATTCCAGGGATTTTAGTTTCTCCGAGTGGATACTGTAGGTGAGAACAGCTATTCACAGGTTATTTGCATTTGTATGTCTGACTTCGCAAAGCACACCTGTAAAACCTGTTTAAATGTAAATGCTCCTCGCTGCGCGGTTTGGGGGAGGGACCAGCGCTTGTGTTTTTGTGTTATCAAGTACGGGCTAATGCTTAACAGTTGCACAATTATATTTCTATTCAGTAAAGAAAAACACTATTGTTATTATTTCAATACATACTGTGCAGCTGTGAGAATTGTGGCATGAATATAATGCCCTACGATTCACATTCATTTACAATATGTGCGTCAATGTCCAACTTAAACCAAGCATGCGTTGCCACGCTTGGAGTAGTGTGCAAATTTATTTGCCAAATGTGAACAAATAACGAAATAAGAGAGCTTGATTATACTGCATAAACATCATTCAGTACCTAAATATATAAATATTGCATAAATATTATTTTGTACAGACAAATGTCTGAAAAAAAAAAGATTTTTTTTTACCACAAATCTCTCAAAAATAGTAAGATATATTTTGGTTTCATACTGCAAACGAAAAACGAATCCAGAGCCTGTAATTATATTGCATAACTATTATTTTGCACAAATACTGTAAATCTCTGAATAAAACAATGATATTTTATTCACAAATGTAAGACAATATATTTTGGTTCAGTGCCAGACGAAGTGCGAGCAAATAATGTAATGAGAGGCCCCGATTATAGTGCATACATCTTTTTTATTGATTTATTTTTTTATTATATATTCTGGAAGTTTGCTCTATTTGTTTTAGTTATTTCTATATTTAAATCTTGATGTCTTAAACTCTAACAACTGTAAGTATTGTCGAAATAAATTTTTTTAAAGCCCTAGTGCTGTTGTTTGTGCTGTTTTCTTTAATAATAACACTAAACAGATAAAAACAGAGAGTCTGTCTAAACAAAATAAAACCAATGTTTTCTAACTCATATTTTTTATATTTATAGTTTTTCATGTTTGTTGGATGTGTAAGTTATCATAATTGTAGTATTACTTCGCTACAACATATTGTTTTGACTTTATTATGACTTAAGCTCTGAATATATTTAAAAACCGATACGACGGAAAATGTCAATTTGCGCCACCTGGCGGTCATTTCACGAATTATTTTGAAATGCTCCTGGTTTATTTTGGCCGCTGCCGCTTTCCACGGCGGTGAGTGCGACGGTAATGAGCAGTCTGGTTGTCACACCACTGTATAGGCTAATACTTAACAGTTGCACAATTATATTTCTATTCAGTAAAGAAAAACACTATTGTTATTATTTCAATACATACTGTGCAGCTGTGAGAATTGTGGCAGGAATATAATGCCCGACGATTCACATTCATTTACAGTATGTGCGTCAATATCCAACTTAAACCAAGCATGCGTTGCCACGCTTGGATGCTCAGTAGTGTGCAATGCAGCAAGTGCAAGCCAAATGCGAACAAGTAACGAAATAAGAGAGCTTGATTATACTGCATAAACATTCAGTTCAACTGAATCGCAGAAAAAATCTACGGTTAACGAATTAAGATAGTTATACAGCAAAAATATTATTTAGTACAACAAAATCTGTGGATTCTTTATGAGACGGCATAAATATTTAATACAAAAAATTAAATATTTTGGTTTATATTCTGGTTTATATGGTTAATGTATTATCTGGTTGCGTGCAAGTTTGCTGTTTTTCCTATAGTATGCTGAAGCAAAATCAAAATAAAACATTTTATTTAGTTTTATTTTTATTTTGCTATAATTAAAATAAAAAAAAATTTAAAACAGTATCACACAGGGATCGAACCCGGGTCGCCCGGAGTGAAACGCCACGGACTTACCAGCTGCACCACTCAGACACTTAGAGACAACGCACCCCAGACTATAAATAGCACCCATTCCTCCATACTGTTCTTTACAGATTTTCCTTATCATAACATGTGTTAGATCGTTCTTTTATCACTCTATACACAATACTTTGCTATTTTTATAGATGTTGAGCATCGTGAGCAAGCCCGAGATCATATTAACGTTAATTATCACCAGCCGACATGAATAGGCGGCTCACGAGTAACGTGAGTTGGGAGCACACCAATCGATTCGACTATGGTTAATCGCTCACTCCGTAGGCTCCCTGAATAGGCGGGAAAGGGATGGAGCCGCATATTTGTGCCGGCAGGAGGAAAAAAAAAAAAACAGATCTAACAGATGAGGACTCAGATTAATGTGCAAAAAATATATAAAACTATATAAGTCTACATAGCCTTTATAAGACTCTACCTTAAGCGCACTTAAAACATTTTATTTAGTTTTAAAATAAAACAATTTTAAAACATCATCAGTCGGGATTCGAACCGGCACTTTGTAGATCTCTGGCCGAGCGCTCTAACCGCTACACCATGCGGGCACTTAGAGACAATGCACCCCAGAGACATTAATAAGCCACTCGACTTCTTTGAACGCAAGCTCTAGATAAGTGACGAAGTAAGCCTGTTATAATAATAACTTGGTGTTATTTGATCTTATTGGTTTAGAAATTTATATTTAATAAAACCCTACACACTTCTTTTCTAATTACACGTGATAAAATCTAAAGGCTCACTGTGTTAATATTTATTGTGCTTAAATTTGATCTTAATAAGATTTGATTTAATTTGTGTAGATGCGGTTGGCTTATTTCACTAGTTTTGACGCGTAGCTAATGTCTTAAAGTTTCACTCACATGACAGAAGTCCGATCTCTTTGTCTTTTGTTGTTTATTTGTCAGCATCAAAGAATCAACACTTCATACAGTCGTCTTGAGTAAATCCACTGTGATTACAGACACCAGTTGCTGCATCTTGCAAATCTCTGAGTTTTACAACAACCTGTTTGCTGTATCTTGTAGATTACAATCTTGGCTTGGGTATATAACAACACTCTTGTTGTTTCTCATGCTCCCAGCTTACGTTAGCTTACGGTTACAACAACCTAGTTGCTGTATTTTAACATTTCTAGCTTACCGGGAGCTCTCACTAGCTGACGGTTACAACAACCTAGTTGCTGTATTTAGCATTTCTAGCTTACCGGGAGCTCTCATTAGCTGACGGTTACAACAACCTAGTTGCTGTATTTAGCATTTCTAACTTACCGGGAGCTCTCATTAGCTGACGGTCTAAAGCTTGTGTTTCCGTAGCCTTCCAAATCTATACTGAACTCTCTAGCATATCACAGTCACACAAATGCATGTAATAGTAGAATGACATCACAGACCAACCTACAATTATCAACTTATGATGCATAACTAAGAAATATAAAGCTTATGGCTTATGTAACAAACTTAATGCTTAATGCTTTACTAATGAATAGAACAAGGTAGAATAAATGAAATAGCAAATAAAATAAAATAAACACAACAACAAATTCATAACAAGTGCGATATGGCACTTACATTCCAGCCCCTAATTGACAGGCATGGAGACTGACAATTACAATTTTTTTTTTGATAAAGCCATGAAATCAAACATTCTTAACCTTCTAAAACGTTTTAAATCTTTTAAGTGTGTAATATTTATCTCAGGTGTTTACATTTGCATATCAAATCTCACAACATATTACCACACATTTAACAGTCCATTTCATATATGAGGCACAGCTTGTCGATGGGTCTTTCCAGAGTGTTGGTCTTGGTTTTAACTAACACACGTTTCACCAGTCCCCCTTTGTCGGGGAACACTTTCGTGATTCTTCTCATGACCCATGAATTTCTTGGAGAAGACTCGTCAGTTATTAAAACTATGTCTCCAATCGAAAGGTTTTTTTTGTTTTGAAACCACTTTTGCCGCCCCTGGAGCAAGGGCAAGTATTCATGTACCCATCGCTTCCAGAGCAGGTCTGATCGATGCTGGATCTGCTTCTCCCAGCGACGTGCATAGATGTCTTCCTTTTTGAAAAATCCAGAGGGCAGGTTTGGCTGTTTTTTCATCAGCAGCAGGTGGTTTGGTGTCACAGGTTCCACTTTGGGCGAGCAGCTGTTTCTTTTCACAGATGCCTTTCGTTTTGGCTGTGTGCGAATTCCCTGTTTGAATTCTGCTGCTGCTTTACCCTTTTGCAACGTGAGAAGTTCTTCCTTGAAATTTTGTCTTTGAGTGAACTTAATGATTTCGTTTTCTGCTTTTGTTAGGTCTTGCACTTTTAGAGACTTGTGGTTTTCTGTCTTTGGGTCATCTACTTGTGTTTTAACCCTTTCTGTTTTTTGTTTCAGCATGTCTCTGGTGCGAAGGATCCAGGCAGCGGATCTTTTTAACTTGTGCCATCAGAGTGATGATTAATCAGTTTACTTACTGCGCCTGTGTCTGTGTATTTTGTAATGCTCACAGTATTCACTAAAGCTGAGAGCTTAACTTCATCAGCATTTTCATCAAAATTCTCTTTTATTGATGTGTCATGAATATTTTCAGGCCATTTGCACTCTGCTTCTTTGAGGAGGGAGGGACCATGGATCCAGTTGACATTTTTCATAAACTTTTCACAAGATACCCCCTTGGAGGCGGAGTCAGCTGGGTTTTGTGAGGTATTAACGTACCTCCATTGCTGTGCCTTGGTTGACTCTTACAATGGCGCTTCTGTTGGCCACGAAGGTTTTAAAACGAAGTGTTTCGTTATCAATGTATCTCAAAACAGTTGTACTGTCAGTCCAAAACATAGAGTCCAGAAATTTAAATTCTAGCTTTTCTTTCAGCATTTTGTCATTTTTTACAGCGACCACTGCCGCAGTCAGTTCCATTTGTGGAATGGTGGTTTGTTTCAGGTGTGCTACACGGGAATTCCCCATCATGAATGCACAATGTGTAAGTCCATCAGCGTTTATTAACCTGAGGTATGAGACAGCTCCGTATCCCGTTTCACTTGCATCCGAGAAGTGATGGAGTTGTGCTGTAGCTGTAACTCCGAAGTCGGCTGGTTTTATGGACCTTGCTATGCTGAACTCGGACAGTCTGTGCAGCTCTTGCAGCCAGGTTTTCCATGCCATTACAAACTGCTCAGGAATGTCATCATCCCAGGCAAGTTTTTCTTTACATAACTGTTGCATTGGGATTGTAGCTGGCAGTACGGCAGGTGGGAGAAAGCCTAACGGGTCGTATGTTGAGCTAGTGATTGACAGAATTCCTCTTCTTGTCACAGGTCGTTCCTTTAAACTAATCTTAAACTTGAACATGTCTGAATCAATGCACCACAGCACCCCCAGAGCTCTCTCAATGGGCAGTGCATCTTTACTCAAGTCTAAGTCTCTCATGTCTTTGATCCTTTCACTCTCGGGAATGACAGTCAGTAGGGCACGGCTATTGCTTGCCCATTTAGTGAGGTTAGACCCTCCGCTTGTACAGAGACTTGTGAGATCATTGTATAGGGCGACTGCTTGGTCATGACTCGAAACAGATTTCAGGCAGTCGTCTACATGAAAGTTTTTAAGCACTGTGTTAACTGCCACAGCAGATGGATTGCTGCGGTTTTCTTCTGCTGTCTTTCTGAGGGCGAAGTTAGCACCACTAGGCAACAATTTTACACCGAACAGATGAACTACCATTTTATTTTCGACTAAGTCTTGGTTCACATCTCCATTCGGCCACCATAGGAAGCGCAGCAGATCTGTGTCCTTCTCGGGGACTTTCACCTGATAATACATGGCTGCTACGATTGTGTCCTTTTTCTTGGACTTTATTTTAGCAGGTACTATGGGGAGGATGCTATTACCTCCAGCCCCAGTGAGCGCATTTGATTCATGACTCACAGCAGGTGGTGTATTTGTTGTGCCACTTTCAGTTTCGTTTCCACGGGCGCTCGTAGCTGACTGCGCCAAGGCTGGCACTGCTATGTGTAGCATGCTTGGATGTGGCTTTGAACACAATGAACATGTAATTTTTTTGGTACAGTCTTTCCACAAATGACCCTTTGTTAAACATCCGAAACAGAATCCGTTTCTTTTTAAGAATTCTACTTTGTCTTTGTGTGTCTTATCATTAAATTGGAAGCAATCATCTAAGACATGCTCCCCTTTGCAATGTGCGCACGGTTTAGTGAAAGCACTGACAGGTGATGTACCGGCATTCTTCATTGTAATCAAGTCTGTGAATTTTACCAACCTGTCTGTCCTCGGTTGCGACGCTGACCTTAGGTTTTCCTTGGCCCCTTTGTTTGGGTCCTTGAAGGGATGTGTGACAGGGTTTTCCGTCACTGGTTGCGGCGTCCAGGACTGTAGAGTGCGCGCTGCTTAGGTGCAAGTTGCTTGATTCGGGGACTGCGCTTTCGTTCGCAGGCTGCGCTCGGCTGTTACCTGTTGAGTTGGAGAGGTGAGAGTGCCCGCTGCTCGCGCTGCTCGATTCAATGAGCGCGCTCTCGTTCGCAGGCTCCGCTCGGCTGTTGCATGTTGAGTTGGAACGATGAGAGCGCGCGCTGCTCGGGCACGCGCTGCTCGATTCAATGAGTGCGCTCTTGCTCTTGGGCGATCGGCTGTCGTATTTGCGATCTTGACGTTGAAGCACTCTTAATTTGGCATCATGCATAGCGAGCGCCGTTTTGGTTTCCAGTCTTTCTCTTTTTGCTTTTAGTTGCACTTTTTCGATTTCTAATTGGAGACGTTCTTCCAAGGTTGCAGCTTTTGCTAACAGAGCTGCTCTTTTGGCTTCTTCTTTCTTTAGTAGGGCTGAGAATGATGTAGAAGTTACAGACCTTTTGGATGCTGCCGTTATCAGTGACACGCTGACGCCCGGCGAGACATCTTCGCGTAGTCGCGACGTCACAGAGTGGCCCTTAGTGTCCTTGGTGTCCGCTATCCAGCAACCCACCTTAGCCATGAATTCTGTGCGGCCTTGGGCCTCAGGTGCTCCGCAGGCGACCTGATCGCATTTGTGTTCGTCTTTACGAGTGTACACAAGCACATCAACGTTACTTCTCATGAAGTTCTCTCTTCTGCACTCAGTTTCAACGATGTCTAACTTACGTGCATAGTTCATAGGTGTCTTTAATGCATTAGACGTTGCATTCAGTCGAATTCGCTTGCCTTTTCTTGCATCCAGCGCCTCGTTGAGGTTCTTTCTGTTCATCTCGTGGAGCGCTGTTAGGCTCCCCAGCCAAGTGCTGGGAGCGTTGTCCTCGTTGTTCAGCATGGCGAAGTTCGACGGCTATTCTCTTTCACTTTCCCTTTCAGCGTTCACTTGTTTTCGTTCAAACAGCGGAAAAGCTTTAGACTTTATGTAGATGCGGTTGGCTTATTTCACTAGTTTTGACGCGTAGCTAATGTCTTAAAGTTTCACTCACATGACAGAAGTCCGATCTCTTTGTCTTTTGTCGTTTATTTGTCAGCATCAAAGAATCAACACTTCATACAGTCGTCTTGAGTAAATCCACTGTGATTACAGACACCAGTTGCTGCATCTTGCAAATCTCTGAGATTTACAACAACCTGTTTGCTGTATCTTGTAGATTACAATCTTGGCTTGGGTATATAACAACACTCTTGTTGTTTCTCATGCTCCCAGCTTACGTTAGCTTACGGTTACAACAACCTAGTTGCTGTATTTTACATTTCTAGCTTACCGGGAGCTCTCACTAGCTGACGGTTACAACAACCTAGTTGCTGTATTTAGCATTTCTAGCTTACCGGGAGCTCTCATTAGCTGATGGTTACAACAACTTAGTTGCTGTATTTAGCATTTCTAGCTTACCGGGAGCTCTCATTAGCTGACGGTCTAAAGCTTGTGTTTCCGTAGCCTTCCAAATCTATACTGAACTCTCTAGCATATCACAGTCACACAAATGCATGTAATAGTAGAATGACATCACAGACCAACCTACGATTATCAACTTATGATGCATAACTAAGAAATATAAAGCTTATGGCTTATGTAACAAACTTAATGCTTAATGCTTTACTAATGAATAGAACAAGGGAGAATAAATAAAATAACAGCAAATAAAATAAAATAAACACAACAACAAATTCATAACAAGTGCGATATGGCACTTACAATTTGAATTCTACATTTGTACTGTAATTTTAGTACTGTGATTATGAATTCGGTCAACTACAGTGTTTCACTTGATGTTATCGGCTACTACGTGTATTATTTAATGGAACGCGTCTCATTAATGTGGCAGAGAATGAACGAAGGCATGAGGCGTCAGTCTGTAGTTATATAGCGCCACTCAGTGGTAAAAGCCATGAAATGTACATGCCGAAATGCGTCGGCGACGGTAAATACGACGCTCCGATTAGGTGACCACTGTACATACATATATATATGCACAAACACACAAAGAACACTCTGTTCTCATGCACACTAGAAATTAAATATTCCCTACATTAAGTATGCCAAGCAAAAATTGAAAGAAAAGGTTTAAATAAGTGTGCTTTGGAAATTACACTAACCATTCACTTAAAGTATATTTTTCTATAAAATGTTATATTTAAAATTTAATTAAAAAAATTGGTAAAAGCATGATGTTAGAATAACTTTATATACTGGTACAATTATTTGTTAGTATATTTGCAATGTACTATAGAAAATTTTAATATACAGGGTGACAGACAGGAGTCGGACGTTTTTACTGTAAAACAGGTAGAACACAGAAAGTGGTGATGGGACCACACTGGACCACCCCTATTGGAACGCCAATTCAGTCATAATGAAGCAGTGGACATCACAACATTGTTTGTTTGCTTATGACAGCTTTTTTGTATGGTGAGTCTATCACAGCAATGCAGTGGCTACTTGTTCATTAAAACACTAAAGATAACTGAAAACATCAAAGACTTCTGAGTGAATGTGAAAAAAATAACAGTTCCCTCTAGAATAACACCAAAAGCTAAGCTATATAACTTTTTTTCGGATATTTTTTTGTAGAAATGGGATAAAACTTGTTGTGGAGAGGTGCTGTCGATGCATCCTATCTGCTCCTCTCTAACACTCTGCACAGATCTTCAGATATTTATCATCATCAAATTACAATAAAAAAGGAGCTACAAAATTGACCATTAAGCAGACTTCAAGGAAATACTCTGACTGTTTAAAAGGATGAGCTTCGTTTTAGAAGCAAATATCCCTGGTTTCTGAGAGTCCTAATTCCTGGGAGGAAGTATATATATATATATATATATATATATATATATATATATATACAGTGGTGTGAAAAACTATTTGCCCCCTTCCTGATTTCTTATTCTTTTGCATGTTTGTCACACAAAATGTTTCTGATCATCAAACACATTTAACTATTAGTCAAAGATAACACAAGTAAACACAAAATGCAGTTTTTAAATGAGGGGTTTTATTATTTAGAGAGAAAAAAAAATCCAAACCTACATGGCCCTGTCTGAAAAAGTAATTGCCCCCTGAACCTAATAACTGGTTGGGCCACCCTTAGCAGCAATAACTGCAATCAAGCGTTTGCGATATCTTGCAACGAGTCTTTTACAGCGCTCTGGAGGAATTTTGGCCCACTCATCTTCGCAGAATTGTTGTAATTCAGCTTTATTTGAGGGTTTTCTAGCATGAACATCTCAATAGGATTCAGGTCAGGACTTTGATTAGGCCACTCCAAAGTCTTCATTTTGTTTTTCTTCAGCCATTCAGAGGTGGATTTGCTGGTGTGTTTTGGGTCATTGTCCTGCTGCAGCACCCAAGATCGCTTCAGCTTGAGGTGACGAACAGATGGCCGGACATTCTCCTTCAGGATTTTTTGGTAGACAGTAGAATTCATGGTTCCATCTATCACAGCAAGCCTTCCAGGTCCTGAAGCAGCAAAACAACCCCAGACCATCACACTACCACCACCAGATTTTACTGTTGGTATGATGTTCTTTTTCTGAAATGCTGTGTTACTTTTACGCCAGATGTAACGGGACACGCACCTTCCAAAAAGTTAAACTTTTGTCTCGTCGGTCCACAAGGTATTTCCCCAAAAGTCTTGGCAATCATTGAGATGTTTTTTAGCAAAATTGAGACGAGCTTTAATGTTCTTTTTGCTTAAAAGTGGTTTGCGCCTTGGAAATCTGCCATGCAGGCCGTTTTTACCCAGTCTCTTTCTTATGGTGGAGTTGTGAACACTGACCTTAATTGAGGCAAGTGAGGCCTGCAGTTCTTTAGATGTTGTCCTGGGGTCTTTTGTAGCCTCTCGGACGAGTTGTCTCTGCGCTCTTGGGGTAATTTTGGTCGGCCGGCCTTTCCTGGGAAGGTTCACCACTGTTCCATGTTTTTGCCATTTGTGGATAATGGCTCTCACTGTGGTTCGCTGGAGTCCCAAAGCTTTAGAAATGGCTTTATAACCTTTACCAGACTGATAGATCTCAATTACTTTTGTTCTCATTTGTTCCTGAATTTCTCTGGATCTTGGCATGATGTCTAGCTTTTGAGGTGCTTTTGGTCTACTTCTCTGTGTCAGGTAGCTCCTATTTAAGTGATTTCTTGATTGAAACAGGTGTGGCAGTAATCAGGCCTGGGGGTGACTACAGAAATTGAACTCAGTTGTGATAAACCACAGTTAAGTTATTTTTTAACAAGGGGGGCAATCACTTTTTCACACAGGGCCATGTAGGTTTGGATTTTTTTTCTCCCTAAATAATAAAACCCCTCATTTAAAAACTGCATTTTGTGTTCAATTATGTTATCTTTGACTAATAGTTAACGGTTTTTGATGAGCAGAAACATTTAAGTGTGACAAACATGCAAAAGAATAAGAAATCAGGAGGAGGGGCAAATAGTTTTTCACACCACTGTATATATATATATAAAAATAGTATTAGTATAGTATTTTATATATATATTAGTATAATATATCGCGGCTGTGTGATGCATCCTGTACTCTGGTGGAGGCTGTTGATGTTTGTTTTCTTGTCTTTGAACTACTGTACACAAAGCAGTGTTTTCCCACCTGGAAGTTTCTCCAGCATACTGTATATCAGATTGATGGACATGACTCTTCTGTTACATTTGAGGACAACAGTTTTTCCAGCCCAAATGTAATCAACAATGTTTTAAAAAGTTTTTTGTTGTTCTTTTAATGTTATTTTGAAGTAAATGAAACAGTAATAGCTAAAATAGTAAAATAAATAGATTAATGGTTTAAATAGTTTTTTTTTTTTAAAAAGGTGGTTGCTATACTAATCATCAACAACAGGTGTGCTCGAAGAACCAACTTAGCCAGATCGGAATTAGCACGATGATCTCATCTTAGATGTGTCAGTTCATCTCGGATGTGTCAAACGACGTACGAAGAACGGACCCGTGCTATACAGATCCTTCACATTTTCATAAAAATTAGCATATTGTGATAAAGTTCATTATTTTATGTAATGTACTGGTAAACATTAAACTTTCATATATTTTAGATTCATTACACACAAACTGAAGTAGTTCAAGTAGTTGAAGTAGTTGAAGTAGGCTGTTCCCAGAGTGCTGTATCACGGCACCTCAGTGGGAAGTCTGTGGAAAGGAAAAAGTGTGGCAGAAAACGCTGCACAACGAGAAGAGGTGATCGGGCCCTGAGGAAGATTGTGGAGAAGGACCGATTCCAGACCTTGGGGGTCCTCGGAAGCAGTGGACTGAGTCTGGAGTAGAAACATCCAGAGCCACCGTGTACAGGCGTGTGCAGGAAATGGGCTACAGGTTGCAAATTTTGCATGTCATTCAGAAATCTAGGTGCCAGAGTCTGGAGGAAGACTGGGGAGAGGGAAATGCCAAAATGCCTGAAGTCCAGTGTCCCACAGTCAGTGATGGTCTGGGGTGCCATGTCAGCTGCTGGCGTTGGTCCACTGTGTTTTATCAAGGGCAGGGTCAATGCAGCTAGCTATCAGGAGATTTTGGAGCACTTCATGCTTCCATCTGCTGAAAAGCTTTATGGAGATGAAGGTTTAATTTTTCAGCACGACCTGGCACCTGTTCACAGTGCCAAAACCACTGGTAAATGGTGTACTGACCATGGTATTACTGTGCTCAATTGGCCTGCCAACTCTCCTGACCTGAACCCCATAGAGAATCTGTGGGATATTTTGAAGAGAAAGTTGAAAGACACAAGACACAAGAATCTGCAAAAGGATTCCCGACCAAGTATTGAGTGCATAACTGAACATAATTATTTGAAGGTTGACTTTTTTTTGTATTAGAAACACTTTTCTTTTATTGGTCAGATGAAATATGCAAATTTTTTAGATAGGGATTTTGGGTTTTCATGAGCTGTATGCCACAATCATCAATATTAAAACAATAAAAGGCTTGAACTATTTCAGTTTGTGTGAAATGAATCTAAAATATATGAAAGTCTAATTCATATACCCACAATGTTTATCAGTACATTACAGTAAATATGCAATTTTTTTTGAGAAGGACCTGTATGTAAATGAATCTGTAATTTAGACTGAGTAATGGTGTTAATTTTAGGCGCGTTTTAATTTTCGAGTTACTTGTTTACTGTATTGTCCCACTGATTTCCCAAAATTTCATATTTTAACAGAAAAAGTAAAGTTATATAGTATTTCTTGATTAACAGTAATACAACTTATACTGTATATTACGGTGGACACATTTAAGAGTGTTATACCACTGCAATTTAACAGTTTTTAACCATAATTTACATAGTTTTACTACAAACATTTTTAGTTACTAAAAATTAAGTATCAAAATTACCATTATGGTTAATAAACTGAAGCTGAAAAGAAAATAAAGCAAATAAATATGTGTGATTTGGATAAAATAGGCAAAATAGGTCTGTTATTTCAAAGTAAATGCTTATAGCATAGCATAATTAAAAACATCCAATGACACATAGGCCTTGCCTCTTTAATACCCACACTTGACCTGATCAGAAAAGAGAGTCAACCCAACCCTCCTGTTGCACTCTAATAAGTGCAAATCGAGCATGGCCACCTGTCCACCAACCACCAAAAAAATATTACAATATATTTTATTAGCACAAGACTGATAAATATAAACACTGACAGCAGGCAGCGATGAACTTTACTTTACATATAGTAAATATAAAATAAAAAAAGTATAAGCTAAATAAGTTGTTCCAGGTGGCGGCACGGTGGTGTAGTGGTTAGCACTGTCGCCTTGCACCTCCAGGGTCTGGGTTCGATTCCCCGGCCAGGCTCGGTTCCCGTCTCTGTGTGCATGGAGTTTGCATGTTCTCCCCGTGCTTGGTGGGTTTCCTCCGGGTACTCCGGTTTCCTCCCACAGTCCAAAGATATGCAGGTTAGGCTAATTGGCGTTCCTAAATTGCCCATAGTGTGTGATTGGGTGTGTGTGTATGTGTGTGTGCCCTGCGATGGATTGGCACCCTGTCCAGGGTGTACCCCGCCTAGTGCCCGAAGTCTCCTGGGATAGGCTCCAGGTCCCCCGCGACCCTGAACACAGGATTAAGCGGTATAGAAAATGAATGAATGAATGAAGTTGTTCCAGACTTATGACAGAAACATAAGAGTTTTACCACTGATGGTGTGTGCACAGTGTAAACAAAAGCTACTGATACCATTTAGTGGTTAAAATGAGCCTCTAATAATAAATCTGTGCATGTGGTATGTGCATGTTTAGGAAAAGAACTGAGAAAATTCTTTTTTTTTGTGTACATTTATTAATAATTAGGCTGACTATGAATACATTTTGTCAGTCATGGACTCGCCCACCAGCAATATTTTCTCTAAATATCACCTGATCACACTCAACACAATGATATGGGTCCTGATGTTTGCAGGTTGACATGTGTCTTTTTGAAAAGTCACACAGTCTCCAAAAATGTGTCATACTGTAAATGGCAACAGGGTCAGCCCTGCCTCCTCACTGAGATAAAAAGTTTCCTTGCTCTGAGATTGGTCCCAAATCACTGTAACAAAATCACTCAAATCATTTTCTTACAAGAAACTGGAGAGTTATTTTTTTTTATTATCTTTTTCATAAAATCAATCTTCTGTTCCTATTAAAAATTGTATTTATTATTTTAATCCAAATATATTGAAATTAGTAAAAAAAAAAAAAAAAACCTTCTCGAAATTTGATCATGGTAAAGATATTACAATCATCAACAAGAACAACAACAACAACAACAACAATAATAATAATAATCATAATTAAAGCAACATAAAGTAAAAACACCTTTATAAAAAAGCACAAACTCTCCTTTGACATGAAATCATTGTCCTGACACTATTAAAAATTTCTTGCAGTTTTAATCCGTAAATTATGGGATTAACTATAGGTGTAACAACTAAAAAGATAACAGATATGATCATGGTGAATATGTGTGGGATTTGTTTTGATTCAATTCTGTTATTATATATGTCAAAACCTACTGTGACAGCATAAATTATTAAAATGAGAAGATGTGGTAAACAGGTCTGTAATGTTTTTTTTCTAAAATCTTTAGAATTCTTTAAACACACAGCGAGTATCCTGATATATGAGTAGATTATGAAGATCACTGGTGGAAGTGAAGACAAGCTGACAATGAACAAACCAAAAACATTGTTTAAAGACGTTTCTCCACAGCTTAGTTTAACAATTGAGTAATAATTACAGTATATTCTGTTTAATTTATTGTTACAGAGCTGAAGTCGGGATGCTAAAATAAAAGCTATACCCATTTCACAGCATGGAACAAACCATGATAAAAATATTAACATTTTCACAGTGAACATTTTTATAACTGTAACATACTGTAGTGGTTTACAGATGGACACATATCTGTCATAGGCCATAGCTGATAACAGTGTGAACTCTGACAAACCATACGTATAAAGAAGAAATGCTTGTAACAAACATAGTTTATATGAGATTATCTGTTCTTCAGACAGTAAATCAGTGAGCAATTTAGGATAAAAAGCTGTTGCTCCAAAAAGAGCATTACTAAGCAAAGCAGCAATAAAAATGTACATGGGTTTATGCAAACATTTGTTTCTGTAGATAACAGAAATGATAACAGAATTAAAACAGATAATCATTATATACACTGTAAAAGTAATTATAAAGTAAAGGTATCTGTGACTCTCTAAATCCACATGTCCATCCAGAGTGAAATATGTAGTGTAATTAAGTGTATCCATTCCTAAAAAAACATATATGTGTATGAAAGAATGTAGAACATGGAAAACATAGTGTGGAAGAAGATATAGAGCTGTGGTGATAAACTGAATATTTTCATGGATATATACTTCCTTATATAGACCCATATTCTTCTGTGATTTGCTTATAGCAACTGCGAGAAAAGCCCCACCTCCTTCCTGCCCTTTGCCATCATGAATCAGTTCTGTCAATAATACAGTATCTCTAATCTTCACCTTAATTTAAATTTTTTTTGTCCTTTATCTTAAAACCTGCAGAGTACCCTCATTTAAATACATCTTGAATGTTCGGACAAAGCCTGATGCTAAGACCCAGGAACTTGTGTTCAGTAACACATTTAGTTATGTAGACCAGATGAGCACTGGTCCATATCCGCTACAGGAGTGGTGTTTCCTGGCTAGTATTCCTTAACAAAATTTGAATTTCTATGTACTGTAGGTGCTACTAACTTTCAACAGTTGATTCAAAAACTTCCAACATGAAAATAACTAGGTACACTTTCTTTGAGAAAAAAAAATATGATTGCAGCAACCACCACACTTTAACCTGAACATAATGTTTTGCATTTTAATATTATTGCTGATGGGCTTATTATCCTAATAATATTCCTGGGACATTGTGTAAGTGGTACCCTACAAATTGCTTAGACTGGTTGACTTCACATGTAATTGAAGAATAAAATATGCCAGTGAAAGTATACAGTACAGAATATATTCACATAATTCACAATGGTGTGATTTTTAGATGTGTGTTTTTTCCTGCTCTCCCTGTAGTCAGGCATTCAGTGGGGAGGCCGGAGGTGTTGATGACTTAGCTACTGCTCTCCCAATCTCATACTTTCTGTACTTGCTCATGTCTTCTCAAATTCAAATCAAATAAAAATTTAATTTGTCACATACAGTCATACACAGAACAATATGCAGTGAAATGCTTATATGAGCACCCGTGACCTTAAAAATAAAAGATTATTAATTAAAAATACAACCCCAAATCAGAAATGTTGGGACAGTAATGGAAAATGCAAATAAAAAAACAGAAAGTATTGACTTCAAAATTTACTTTGACTTGTATTTCATTGTAGACAATACAACAGCACCAGGGTTTGACATTGGCACCCGCCCACCCGCCAAATGCGGGTAAAATTCGGCTGTGGCGGGTAATAACTTTAGTCTCACTAGCCACTTTGGCGGGTAGTTTATTCTTTGGTATGACAATATAATTTTCTTGTACTGTAGTTTTCTCTAAAGTCATCCGATATAATAAACGCATTGCAATGTAATATTACGCGCATAAAACGCGCATTAATGTAATGAGGACATTTAATACCTCTCTCTACACATGCTCACACATGCATTGCGCGCGCGAACACACACACACACTACTGATGCGTGGTTTTTTTTTTTTTTTTTTTTTTACCAAAGCGCGGGTCCCGCTTTTATGAAATTATTTTGCCCGCCCCAGACCACTGTATCTATTTTTACAAATCGACCCGCACCCGCGACAATTAAATGATGTAAATTCCCGACCTCAATTTCTCCCACTACTCGTCTTCCATCTTCACTTTTATTTCTTTGTTTTTGTTGTGACTGGCAGCGGAATTGCACGCAGCATACATACAGTACATGGATTTTTAAAATTAAATTTAGTTTTTAATGACCCGCCCCTACCCGCCGCGCAAGTAAAGCGACAATTTCTTTACCCGCCCCAACCCGACCCGCGGGTTACCAGACGACCCACGCATCACTAACACGCACACACTTTTACTTCCCGTTTGGTGTGTGTGTGTGTGTGTGTGTGTGTGTATCATTTCCTTAAAGGGCTATTGCTTTTCAACAGGTTGAGAATGTTTGCCCCTTTCGCATAGATTATTTACTGATTATATAAAAAAGGAATCACTATTAAAATCTATTTAGATTTCATGCAGAATGATAGAAAATTCATCAATTGATTGAATTACCTTACACTATAAAGAGTCAACACAACAAGAGAGACCAGAGTCCATTGTCCTAACTCAGAATTCTGATATAATAATACACTGTAAAAAATAAATCCTGAAAATAGTTGTTGGAACAAAGAAATATATGTTGGGCTAATATAATGCTGGTGTCAAAAAAGAAAAATATGTTTTCTCAATGATTGTATAAATTTCATTACTCAACTACGAAAGTTTCATCAAGGCAACGAGTAAAACTGTGTTCATGAAACATTTAACTGCACACAAACAATTTTATGTTGGACGAACAAGAGGGACCTCTGCGCATGCGCAAAAGCGTTCTTCCAGAATTTTCGAACTTCCCGCTATTTCCTCCCGAAATGGTGAGTACTTCATGGAAACTAACTGTCCTGCAAAGTAATTAGCAATTTTAGTTTTATAACATATATATTATCCAGCAGCAAGCTTTAGAACATTATATTTTCGAGTGTTTATTTATATAATTTGGAGTGTTACAGTAGTTATCTGCAATGCACTCGTTTCACTCGTTTTTTTCAGATGGTATGTACAGATGTCGCCCTTAAAACCCTGCGTGTTTTCCCGCGGGATGCCGCAATTTAGCGCGCGGCGTGCCGCGACTTGCCGGAGGCAACATTCGGGAATTTTAAATAAATGTGTTGCGCTTCACTGAATATCCGCCAGATGGCGCATGGAAGGACTTTATCTAAAAGCCGGACCAAGTACAACAATGAATGTAAGGACGCGGATGAACAGTGCTGAAGCGAACATGAATTTTATTTTGTTTTATAATAGATCTTTCATGATGAATGAGTGTATATGTGCTTCACATTATCAAACACAGGCAAAGGAGACAGAAATTATTGAGGGATCCACTGAAAAAAGTAAACCTAGTTTAATGTGTTTTTTTTTTCTCATTCCATTAGTAAAAAAAATAATTTGCTCTTTTTAACTGAAGTGTCTAATTTATGGTTATGGGTGAATCTTTTTTTTTTTTTTTTTTTTTTTTTTTTTAGTATAATGCTGTTTACAGCAGGAAACCAAAGTGAAATATTTCATTTTGATCAAGGTACTCTTATTAGGTTGAGTGTGATTTGCGCATGCGCAGTCTTTAGACCATAGTTTTGCCGGTATAATTTTATTTCCGCCTCAAACCGGAGCATGACGTTGAAACAAGTAAGGAAGGATATCAGAACCTGTATTTCAGTTACTGTTAGTTAAAGCCCCTGATTAAACTTAAATCTAATCCATTCACAAAGGACATTTCTGCTTCAAACCGTGTCTCATGACCTCATGACGCAGCATTTTCACGGACTGAATCACATGCGGGTGGAGATTCTCAAAGAAAACTCCTTTAAACCAGGTAAGAAAGCAAACTCGTGTCATTTCTATGTTAAATGTATCTCTTCTATGAGCAAATTCATGATTTATGTCAGGAACAACTACTTTGTAGATTGAGTTTTGTGTCCGTGTTTGCTACTGTAGCTAAAAACCACCTATATTACCTTCATTAGCATAAGCTAACTAACGTGGTGATTTTCAAAAACACCGGAGTTTATACAGTAAGCCAGCGGCGCCGAAGAAAATAATTATATTTAAGTACCGTTGGTTAACGATGTAAAAATTAATAGGAAAGTGACGTAAACATAGAACAAGCTAATTTGGAGTGAGTGCTGTTTGTAGTGTACTGCTTTCTATACTTTATACACACTGTAATTAATATTTGCTAACATAAGAACTTGAGCCAGTCCAATTTTTGTTTTTACCTTTTTTTTTTTTTTTTTTAAAGATCAGTAATGAGTTTCTGAGAATTATATCTCCTCCACTTCAAGCAAGATTACTGGTTTCCTTGGACAAGCAACACTACAAACTAATTGAGATCATCAGAAACTAGGGAGGAACCCGTCAGAGAGAAGACCAGAGATATAATCTTCATCTTCAAGTTCTTGATCTGGTATGTACTCGCTCAAAAGCAGAAATTAGCTTGGTGTCAAATGTAATCTTGTGAATGGAAGCCACAGGACCTGAGCAAGGCATCCACATCAAGTTGGCTGTGATGCACTAAATTAAAACATAACTAGCAGAATAAAACTTTAGTTTAACTTGTTCACAGGTTAGTGTATGCTGTCTGAATACAGGTTTCAATGTCTGCCATGTTCATTTTTTCACGCTTTACAAGCCTAACATAACCAACAATACTATGTTTGTTTTTATGACCCTAGAGCCTGGAGGTGATTACCTCCTGAAATTAATACTTAAAATGATAAACTTTATCATTAATACATAGTGTGTATATGTATGTCAGTTATTTTGGCGTATTCATTGAGCTAATTACATTTATCATGCTGCACCATAATCCTAGGTGTTTTTTTCACTCATAGGGAGCATTAAGTGATTTTACATGCATACATCAGACACTGTTTTGCCAAATAGAGCAATTGTCTAACAAATGTCCTTTCTTTTATTAGGTTGTTCAGAAAGATGAAGCTCAGGCAGAACTTGTGAGGTGCACAATGGCCCTGTTTGTCCTCAGGTAGGAAGAGGACTGTCTTCAGCCTCCACAGGAAATCGGGATTGTGACTTTTTGAGTTTCCATCAGTCGCACATGAATGTTCCATGTTTTACCTCTGCTGATTTTGTTTCAAGAACATTTTCTAATTTTCTTTTCAGTCCAATTAATAAATGTGTGTTGCAAAGTTGAGTGTTACTATTTGTAATTTTATGGAGTAATGTTAACATTTTGGATGAAAATATGTTCATTCCACAATAAATGTTTATATAAAGAAATGTGCTTTGAGTGTAAATCAATATGTAATTAAGTTTTTTATGCTTATTTTTATGCTTATGCTTTTTTATATTTAAATTATGAATGCCTTAAATCTTACAGTAAAAGGTTTATTTACATTACGTCACTTCCCAAATATTAGGTGTGACAGATTACTTCAATTGTTTTAAGTTTAGCCAGTGCTATTTTTTTTTTTCAGTAGGGTCAATCAGATGTACAGTGTGGGTAAGTGTAGTGCTTTTATTGAAGGGATAATGACTGATAATTATTATTATTATTTTTTTTCGGGTGAACAATTTCTTTAATGTTTTCTGAGTTGGGGCTGTTCAGTAGAAAGTAATAGGCTCACCAATTTACAGTATGATCTTTCAATTTAACAAGTGTAATGTAAACAAGTTAGTTATTATGAGTATGGAAAACATCTTTTCCTGCATTGTTTTTTTCTGCTTCAGGAGTCAGTCTGTTCTGAGACAGTGAGAGTAGAGGAAGGGCCAGGTACGGTTCAGGACCAGGGAGGGAGCCGGAGACAGCAGAACAAAGAGATGATATTGCCAGCACCAGCACAGGGAGCACAGTTTTTAGTTTAGATCTCATGTTTACATTTTATTGTATGTTGATGGCTTGACTGTAAACAACAAACAATGCAATAAATGTATAAAAATATATATATATATATATATATAGTCTCTTTCCAGGACCAGGCATATCGTTCAATTATTTTTTGGCCAAATAGGCAGCCGTAACAAGAGGTGAGGGCGCGCGCGTCATCACATGTGCTTACCCGACTCTGCGTTCACCGTAAACTTCAATATACATAGACGTTTATATTTTTGTTTATTTGTATATGTATGTTATTAATTTTACTTTTTTAGAGATTGTATGTGCATGCACGGAGAGTATGTGTTGATAAGTTTATGTGGATAAGTTGATAAGTGTATCAGAAAGCATTAAAATGTTCATTTGAATTAAAATGACACACACACGTCTGTATATACAGTATATCAATTACATATATATCAATTTCATTAGTTCGTTCATTCTATTTGAAGCTTCGGATGTTTTTTTTTTTTTGGTTTGGTCAGATTAGTTCTGAACTCGCTTCCGTGAAACTATCGCTAAAACAATGTACTGAGCCCTCCTGAGGATATAAAGCTTTATTATTGTGTTTGAATAAATATTCAGATCTACCACAGCAGGTAATAAACTATGGTGTGTCATAAGCGAAGCAAACACCACGATTATGCCTCGTTTCGTTCGACGGGAACGTGGTTCACTTGGCCGCGGTGTATTATAAACCTGTGGAATGTTTCACTGTTTATGCTCACATAAGAGGAATAAAAGCGAGTGAAATATGGAAATGATGTGTGGCAACTCAATGAGAACTAAAGCAAAAGATTTCGGTAACTCCACTGAGTGTAACATCTGCATAGTGACACTGAACATCTTCACTTTTCCGTTTACCTCTGAAAAAAAAGCTGTATTTTGTTTGTTTATATTTAGAGTTTTTATAACAGTAGAACAAGTACCCGCGCGCACGCACACACATAGACACACACACACAGACACACACATAGACACACACACATAGACACACACACACACACACAGACACACACACTCCCCTGAGCCCTCGGGAAACATCCAATCACCGTCGGTATACAAATGAGTCAAGATGCAGCCTAACGTGGTGTCGTGTCGGATTTCAGTGGTCACGGAGTGGGAAGACTTTGAAGAAGCTGCAGTGACAGCTGAACAACTTCACTTTTCCGTTTACCTCTGAGGAAAAAAAGCTGTATTTTGTTTGTTTATATCTAGAATTTTTATAGTAGTAAGAGAGAGTTATAGTTTGGTCTGTACTGTTGTTCGCACCCTTGTAGAGAATAAATAAATGAATAACACCTTCATATCCCCTCTCAAGAGTGTCATAGTCCATTGTTAGTTTTAATGATCTGGCTGAAACTAATTATCACTACATAAGTACCCTAACACCATTGATCATGAGTCTCAGCTGAACCTAATTCTATACTTGTAACAGAAAATGTAGATGCAGATTCCAAATGTGTATTTATATAATAGATAGATAGATAGATAGATAGATAGATAGATAGATAGATAGATAGATAGATAGATAGATGTGTGTGTGTGTGTGTAGGCTCTACGCAGGGGCAAGAGAGGGCAGCGCACCCTTAAATGTCTGCACATGTTAATATATTCCTAAAATGTATATATTACAAGTTGATAAACTGATCTGCGGTAGCGGAAAAATCCGCTGAAATAGGACAGGCACACTAACCCGCACACACACACATACACGGGCGCGCACACACACACACACACAGACACACCTCCCTTGAGCCCTGCGTCTGTCGGATTTCAGCGGTCACGGAAAGACTTTGAAGCAGTTTATATATGAATCTAAGCTTGAACTTATCAGCATTGTAAATATATAATACTTTTCAAATAAAATCGCTATTACTTTGACCCTGAAGTTTAGTTTAGCACACACAAAAAAACAGAAAAGTCATTTCTGGTAAATCAACGGAATGTGTAGTTTATTTACAGTAATTCATTAAAAAATGAATATACATTGTACAGTACACGGTAAACACGGGAAAGATTACAAAATGAAAAAACAAACAGTGTCTACTTTATAAACAGCTTAGTATGTGCGTCGAGATGCTGAAATCCCTTGCATGTTTTTGCTTCCAAGTGGAGAGATATTTGACCGATAGCCTAGAACAAAAGATCTATAGGTGTGATCACAACCCCCTCCGACCGACCGTGCCATCAATCACTGACCACCTCAGAAGTTCCCTCCAATGTATGGCTGCAATACTTGTTTTGCAAGTATTTTTAACACCATTCAAAGGCTTCAAAGGGGCAGTTATCGGCTATGACACGTTGAAGGAGAACTTAATAGTTCTCAAAAATAGTGTAAATGTCTGCAACAATCACTAACCATTAAAATGTTTGTTTTTTTGTAATTAAACACGAAAATATTAATTATATTTCCATATATATACATACACACACACACACACACACACACACACACACACACAAGGGCGTAGGTTTGCTACCTATGACTCCAACTAATACCCCATCCCCCAATCCCCTTTTTTCCCCAATATCTTATTTTGTATTCAACAAAATAAAGAAAATCATTAAAGTTTGGAACCACTTAAGGAGTAAATAGTGAGTAAAGTTTTTTTGGGGGTGAACAATGGCTTTGACCCTAACTCTTCCCCTCTGACTGCACTAGGACCGGACAGCATTGCCACCTGATGAAATAGCGTGACAAAAAAGTGAAATGTCAGTTCAAAACTTTTGCCAAAAACACTAATGAATCACTTACATCCTCAGCCTATCACTCCTCATAATGCTAAATATTAGTATAATCAACATGTATAATACACGCACACATATTATATGTTATATACTGTATAATCAACATTCAGATTGACCTCCTGTGAACTCGCCTCTTCACCTGAACTACAACATGGCTGATCTGCTTCTGTCCCCTAATTGAAAAACATTGAGGGATTCCTTATGAGCATGGACAGAGAATGCCTCAGCCTATTATTGGTAACAATGTTAAATCTCAGGACAATTACAGTGGCTTGCAAAAGTATTCGCCCCCCGTGAACTTTTCCACATTTTGTCACATTACAGCCACAAACATGAATCAATTTTATTGGAATTCCACGTGAAAGACCAATACAAAGTGGTGTACACGCGAGAAGTGGAACGAAAATCATACATGATTTCAAACATTTTTTTTTTTTACAAATAAATAACTGAAAAGTGAGGTGTGTGTAATTATTCAGCCCCCTTTGGTCTGAGTGCAGTCAGTTGGCCATAGACATTGCCTGATGAGTGCTAATGACTAGAGAGCACCTGTGTGTAATCTACACTCTCTCCATCGCTGTCTGATATACAGCACAGGTGTTTAGGTTCTGTTACCTGACAAAACAGGATAAACACATGCCATTTAAACAGCAATCATTTTATTTCACTTTTTCTGAGTCTTAGTGTGCAAACCTCGAATCAAATCATTAATGTTCGCCAAGTAAGTGAATGCATTTTAAAAACTATTTTTCTGAAGTGGATTGTCTATTGGTGTCAAACTAATATACTAATATTGCCATATGGCTAGAATTTTGTTACAATACTTTCACAATACTGATTTCTGACAAACAGTCACTAGATTAGGAGACTGACAGGGATCATATTTATACTTTTACATTTAGCTGTTTAATCTGCTGTTAGTTTTACGTCCGTATTCACAGACTATATCCTGGCCTGCTGTACTGAATGTGAGTCCACTGCATTTGGCGCTGCTTGTGTCTGAACGCGCTGAATGTGTCTGAATGACAATGGAATAGGACGTGTGAGTTGCACCGGTCACACACACACACATACACACACACACAATAAATATATATATATATATAATTAAATTCTTAAAACATCGTGTTCACCCATGCACTGAAAAAAAGAACTTGTAAGATTTACTTGATAAAATCCTCATAACAATTTGGACACAGATTTTAAGTAAATTTTATTGCTCCAATATTAAGGCTGAATCCCAACCCTTCCCCCTACTCTTCCATTTGGCGCGTTCACGTGCAGGGGTAGAGGTGTCTCATTTCTCTTTTGGTTGGAGGTGTAGGGGGAGGGGGGAAGGGCCAGATAGCCCTCCAAACGAAGATTTTTCAGGACCTCACTTCAAACGAAGGGCTAAGCGAAGTTTTCAACATGGCTGCTCACTCGAGCAAACAGACCCATAAATGTTAAGTCATTTTTGCCATTAATAAAGATTTTTATGACAAGTTTTCATTGTATGTATATTACCTTTAGTCTTGTGTCTGTGTTTATGGTGATGTTCTGTAAAGAAACGTTTGCAAAAAAAATCGCTAAAGTTTGCTAGCGGATAGCACAGATTGCACAATATTACAAATATATATTTTTATGTCACATACACTTTACTGCATGCTACAAACAAATATGAAAGTTCAGTAGCACGGCATTTTGCCGAGCATTTGATAACGCATTGTTTGTTTTGCTTACGGCCATACACTATTGTTTTGCTTACACTATTCTTACTTATTGCAACGTGACCACAGTTTTGTAATTTATATTCTGTATATGGACGGCTGAGGAAACCCGAAGACTCATCCGTGTTCGTGGTGAAAATGAGCAACTTTTTTAAAAATCGAAATACGGCGCAAAAAACCTTTGGGAGTGAGTAATCTCTCTTATTGGAATGTGTGATAAACATCGGCGCATGTCCTCTGACGTACCATGAACACACAGGAATGTAAATGAACACTGCATTTATGACCCAAAAAATAAACGCTTTGAGATGATTTATTTGCCGTATGGTGTGTTTATTTTACATTTAGGCATTTGGCAGACGCTTTTATCCAAAGCGACTTACATTTTTTACCTCATTACACATCTGAGCAGTTGAGGGTTAAGGGCCTTGCTCAAGGGCCCAACAGTGGCAACTTGGTGGTTGTGGGGTTTGAACCTGGGATCTTCTGAACCGTAGTCCAATGCCTTAACCACTGAGCTACCCCTGGCCCTTGCCCCATATTCAAACATATTTGAATATGTTCAGTAAATTTATGAATTACACTCAAAGTGTCAGCGAAACCGGTTTGCAAATAATTTGTGTGTGTGTTAGGTGATGTGAGAGTGGGTTTTTCAAACTTGCAGTAAAACATTTTTGGGGGCAGTTTTTGATTCCCCCTTATCTAAGTACTGTAAAAACTTATATAGTCTTGGGTTAAAAAGTCTGCATTTCAACATGCATCCCCCACCTCCAAAGACTAAGCTCCTGTTGGTATAGCTCTTAAGGTCACTGTGGCATGCAAACCCCCTGACCACAATAAGGTGGCAATCCCTCAGGGGGGGGAGGTGAAAAATACAAATTAAATAAAATAAATTATCCTTAATGCAGATTTTATCAATCAACGACATAATATTTATCTTAGCTGGATGGTCTAATTCTCAAAACCGTTTAACCTAAAGAAAAACATAACACACTATAACTAGAATATTTACAAAACTGAAAGGTTTTCTTATGAATAATTAAAAAAAACATTATAACTCAAAAAGATCATATTATGTTTATATATATATATTTTATAGTAACTGAACAGCTCTCTTCTCTCCAATCCACTCATACACCACAGTCTCCTATTTCTCTGTGCGCGCGCTGCAGCCTGTGAATGAATACACGCAGCGGAGGTTTTACATATTTAAAACGTAAAAAGGTGTCCCCATCATAAATAGCCCTGAATTAACTATATATATATATATATATATATATATATATACATGTTTTGTGAGATTTTCCCTTACTTGGTTTTATCAATTTATATTACTCCCTATAATAATGTAAACATTGCTAATTTATCTTTTGGAAAGAAACTTAAGTAATTATTTCATCTATATCTTTCATAAATCACACAACTAAAATATAATTAAACAGTTTATTCACCAACAGTAACATTACGTTGTCTTTTTAATAAAAGTGCATTCAGCTAAATTTTGCATCCATAGAAAAAAACTGCACGGCACCAGGGCCTGAAATACTTGTTTTAAACAAAATTGTGTAAAATAATAAATAAATAAAATACAGCATTCATTTAGAAATAAAATGCAGCAGAAAATACTTTAAACAAACTGTAGAATAAACGTTAAAACGTAATAGCCCTCTGAAGCAGTGAAGTTGCAACTTTCAAATCAGCACTCTGGACTAGTGCACTTAAAAGTATGCCATTGAAACCTTAATGCATGAAAACATTTTAAGCTGAACATGTAAACACAACATGTAAACACTTGTAGTCAAGCCAAATCAAATGTTTTAAGATGATAACTTCATCTTTAAAGCTTGCACTTTTGGTGATAGCTTAATCCCATCAAGTTCTAGAAGAACTTTCTGAAAATAGCCTCTCCTTCAAGGATTATGGATACACCAACCGGTTCTTCCCCTTCAACAGCACGGACGACAAGGATTTTAAGAAGGTGTCACTTCGTCTGTCCCCCTGCATAAAATTTACAAGAAAATAAATCATTTATTTTGAGAAGCAAAAAAAATCTGAATTGCTTCAACCTGTGCTGACTTCATTGAGAAAAAAATAATAATAAAAATAAATGATAATAAAAAAATGACCATCACTTCATATACTTCATATTGTTAAACTTGGGTTAAATTGCTTTATCTTGCATCAGTAAAACATGGCATGAGATGGCTTTACAGTGTCAGGAAATCCTATGATGAATGCTGAGTTTGTATTTAAAAGGGTTAGTCCAAACATGAAAATTCGTTCAATAATTACTCATATTTATATATTCATTTGCATTTATATGCTTCTGTCCAATACAACAAACACTATATTCAAGGTATTAATAAATTGTATAATTAATAAGAAAACAATGCTTTACCAGGCAATCATCAAAGAGATCCTCTTCAGATTCACGTCTCATCTTTACGCTTTGTTTCTGTGAAAATATTTACATTGTATCATTACATAATCTTTTATTCGTACAACTACATTTAGGCCTTTATCCAAAGCAAATTACAAAAGAGGAAGGCATCAAGCATGTCAAGCAGTGCTACTAACACAAAGTTTCTGACACCGTTAGAAAATACAAGATAGAACAGTGAGGGATTAAGGAAAAAGTGAGAAGCAAGAATCATGTGTGCAAAGATTAAGCATGTAGGGTCACAGGATGACTCGACTTATTTTTATTGTCTGCAATGCGATTTAGACAAATTAGAACTGCGGTAAAGCCAGCCGCGGTTCAGAAAAACACGGTCAAGCCAGCCGCGATTGATTTTAGTGTGCGCACATATTACAGTGATTACGGTAGTTTCAGGACCGACACAGAGACAACGCGCTTTCAGAGCGCTTTTCATTTAGATGCCCAGGACTGAGAGATAATACAACATGCTCGTCAATTTTTACTTGCTTATTTATTTGCATTTCTGCTTTAATATCCATGTTATTTATTGGTGACTTTGACGGTTGTCTGTTACAATATTTTTCTTAAATATTCACCATTCAAATAATTGTTTTATGTAGATACTGTAAGTTACAGCAGAATTCGTAGAAAACAGACAAAATAATGTATTTAGTCTTTCTAAATACCAGAATTGATTTTTATTTTGTTTTACTGTTCAAAAGTAGCAGTTATTCTTCAATGAATGTTTTCTATAATGAGGATTAACGTCTGCTTTGGAAGAAAGGTCAAATAAACAAATGTTCACAATGGGGAAAAAAAGTTAAATAAAATGCCTTTATTTCACTTCAGAGACCTATGAAAAAGTTAATTCTAGTAAGTATAAAACACCATGGTCAGTTTTTATCCCATATAATGTACACACATTATATGATAAAAAAAAGAAGAAAAAAACAATGATCAGTTCTTATTCAGGACGTCCCATACTATATACACACCACATATGAAACTATTTTACTGCAGAATTTTTCAGATATGGGGCATTATTACATTTCAAAGGGGTATAAAGACCCCATTTCTAATAAGTGTAAAAGCTAAACTTACCTCGAACACGACAAACTCCAGCTGCAGCCACGCCGTGTTGTAACCTCCGTGATGATTCCCAACCGACTGATACTGTACACAGCGCGGGCACAGCGACTCCAAACACGCATGCGCAGTTTAATGTGCACACATTTTCGGCTTCAGTAGACACACAATACTTCAGACTGAAACAGAAAAAAAACAATGATCAGTTCTTATTCAGGACGTCCCATACTATATACACACCACATATGAAACTATTTTACTGCAGCATTTTTCAGATATGGGACATTCTCTCTGTATTGTTCATGAAACTACCGTAATCGCTGTAATATGCGCGCGCACTAAAATCAATCGCGGCTGGCTTGACCGTGTTTTTCTGAACCGCGGCTGGCTTTACCGCAGTAAATTAGAGCTGCTGTCAATACTGTATGAACATATGTACAGGTTCTTTACTCGTAACTCATTAATAAAGTTCGGCTTCAGAAAAAAAACGTTTATTGCTAGTGCTCTTTTACCATTTAATGCTTTAACACACACGACTCAGTTTGTTCAGAAATGGCATCTAACTGGCGAGGCTTTGTCTGAACACGCCGTTTTCACTCGGGTTGGGGGTAAGAAACACACATCTCGGTGTATTAATCCGCGCGCTCGGTTCGTTATTATTTATTTATTTATTTATTTACCACAGGACCCATGGGGGCTCCGTAGGTTCAGGTTTTTACACGAAAACGGTGTTTTGTGAATCTCCACACTATTAAAAACTGAAATTGCTAATTGTACGTCCTGAGATTAAGATGAACATTAATTGGGAGTCATGAAAGCGAGAATCACATCCAAAAAAGAAAGCTAAACTTACCTCGAACACGACAAACTCCAGCTGCAGCCACACCGTGTTGTAACCTCCGTGATGATTCCCAACCGACTGATACACAGCGACTCCAAACAGGCATGCGCAGTTTAATTTGCACACATTTTCGGCTTCAGTAGACACACAATACTTCAGACTGAAACACGACTGCCCCCTACAGGTAATGAAGGGCATGTTCACAGCTTCCCGCACGCAGCCGCGCAAAGCCGCGGCAAGTCACGGGATCCCTTTTCTCGAAACGCAGGTTTTTAATGGCGACATCTGTACATTGACATTAATGTTAATCTATGAAACTGCTAACGTTTAATTACGTTACATACATTTTATTCATTTGAATGACTGATAATTTCAAAGGCTATTTGAAAAAGACGGCGCGTTAGTGCGCCACTGAGGGAGCTTAATGTTCTCACTCCTTCATCATTCATTAACCTTATAGTGTCTGAAAACGGTTATAATGGCTAAACGGACATTTTTTTGTCTAGGATTTTTAATGGTTTTGAACTACAAACGGTTACTTAATTAGTTATTCATATATTTTTCTTTTTGTATTTCAGGTATTATAGGGAGAATATCTGGGAAACAGTGCTTACTGCATCTGCAAACAATCTTGGAGCTTGGCAAAATTATTTCACAACATTTTTTTTTTTTACATCTTAAACCATTTCTGAGTTAAAGTACATATTTTATTTTCAAATAAGCCACTGCACGTTTTTACTGAGAAATATCAGTATGTTTTGTTCTACAAGGCAGAAGTCTATTTATCCAGTATACTGTTTTGACTGAGTGTGATATTAGTAAGCTTTGTAACATGAATGTTAAAGGCACAGTTTCATTCTTGCATTTTGGAACGTTATTTGCATATTTTGTTATAACAATGCAGCATTTGTTTATTTGTTGAAAGAGTAGCTGGATTGCACTTAATCAATGTTGATAGTCTTTAACAGGTGTTTAAAGTTTACATTAAAAAAATATTCAAATTTAGAAGAATGTGTCATGTTATTTGAAATGTGGCTACAGTGAATCACCTACTCAAGTAAACTTTAAGATGTTAATTTTATAATTATGCAAGGATAATTTCCAATTCAAAATATACCTTTCAGTCAACTTGGAACATTTAATTGACACAACATTATATTTCAATTTGAGACTGCTTGTTGGCCTAACTAGGCATGTTTATTCAGCATAGAACATTTAGTTGACAGAATGTTTTATTTCAATTTGTGTGTACATTTAGAGGTAATCAGCACAGCAAAAACAAAATAGTTTATACAACTTAAATTGAGCCAACTAAAAATTTTAGATGCAACAGGTCACTAGAAATTTTTTAGTTGGAGTAGCAAGAATTTTTTTTACAGTGTACATAATGAATAATACCTGATAATAGTACACATACAGTAATAACACTAAAATGATAAATGTTCTGAGTTGCTGTATTTTTAATATCAGAACGAGTTCAGTTGTACTGAATCTGTTATTTTTCAATTTCATGTGGTAAGATGCTTGAATTTAAGTTCAATAAGCAGAATATACTGTTCATGCTTGCATGTTTTTATATTGGGATCTTAACAGTGCTGAATGCTTGACTACTACTATAGTGATACAGTGTATGCTGTCATTTATAAGTAAATCTAGATATAACAAACATTAACGTATCATGGTGAAGAAAAGACTGCGATTTTCTGGTAACAAAATTGTGGCTAGTAAAAAGGCTGAATGGCTAGTCACTCCGGAAATCCACTAGCCACATTGGCCAGTGAGCAAAAAAGTTAATGTCAAGCCCTGAACAGCACATTATTTAATATGTTCCTCATTAATTAAATTTTGTAATAAACATGTATTCCAATTTTGGTTCTTGCAACACATTTAAAAAAAAGTTGGAACGGTAAAGCATTGTAATGTTGCCATTTCTTTTCACTTAAAAGATGTTTAGGGACTGAAGACATCAAGTGATGAAATGTTTCAGGTGTAATTTTGTGCCATTCTTCCAGCAAACAAGTCTTAATGTGGGAAACAGTACGGGACCTTTGTTGTTGCATTTTGCACTTCAAAATGTGCCACACATTCTCTATTGGAGACATGTTCGGACTGCAAGCAGGCCAGTCACTTTTATCCTCTTCCTCCACAGCCAGGACTTTGTAATGTGTGCAGAATGTGGTTTTGCATGGTCTTGCATTGAAATATGCAAGGGTGTCCATGGAAAAGATGTCTTCTTGAAGGCAGCATATTGTGCTCCAAACTCTCTGTGTACTTTTCAGCATTAAATGGTGCCATCACAGAGGTCCAAATTATCTTTGCCAAGGGCACTGACACAAACTCATACCATGACAGACCTTTTGGACTTGTTACTGGTAACAGTCTGGATGATCCTTTTCTTCTTTGGTCCAAAGGACACAGTGGCCATTTCTCCCAAAAAATACCTGAAATACTGATTCACCTGACCACGGTACACATTTCCCCTGTGTGATGGTCAATCCCAGATGCTTCCGAGCCCAGAGAAGTTGACGGCGCTTCTGGCCATTGTTAGCATAGGGCTTCCTTTTGGCACAGTACAGTTTTAACTGCACTGTAAAAAAATTCTTGCTACTCCAACTAAAAAATTTCTAGTGACCTGTTGCACCTAAAATTTTTAGTTGGCTCAATTTAAGTTGTGTAAACTATTTTGTTTTTGCTGTGCTGATTACCTCTAAATGTACACACAAATTGATATAAAACATTCTGTCAACTAAATGTTCTATGCTGAATAAACATGCCTAGTTAGGCCAACAAGCAGTCTCAAATTGAAATATAATGTTGTGTCAATTAAATGTTCCAAGTTGACTGAAAGGTATATTTTGAATTGGAAATTATGCTTGCATAATTATAAAATTAACATCTTAAAGTTTACTTGAGTAGGTTATTCACTGTAGCCACATTTCAAATAACATGACACATTCCTCTAAATTTGAATATTTTTTTAATGTAAACTTTAAACACCTGTTAAAGACTATCAACATTGATTAAGTGCAATCCAGCTACTCTATTTCAACAAATAAACAACTGCTGCATTGTTATAACAAAATATGCAAATAACATTCCAAAATGCAAGAATGAAACAGTGCCCTTAACATTCATGTTACAAAGCTTACTAATATCACACTCAGTCAAAACAGTATACTGGATAAATAGACTTCTGCCTTGTAGAACAAAATATACTGATATTTCTCAGTAAAAACGTGCAGTGGTTTATTTGAAAATAAAATATTTGCTTTAACTCAGAAATGGTTTAAGATAAAAAAAAATAAATGTTGTGAAATAATTTTGCCAAGCTCCAAGATTGTTTGCAGATGCAGTAAGCACTGTTTCCCAGATATTCTCCCTAATACCTGAAATACAAAAAGAAAAATATATGAATAACTAAGTAAGTAACCGTTTGTAGTTCAAAACCATAAAACAACCATAGTGAAATGTGCCAATAATTAAAAAATCCTAGACAAAAAAATGTCCGTTTGTCATGATGCCGTTAGTCACGAGTCGGACGCAGATGCAGGCTGAAATGATAGTCCTTTATTTTTTATGCACACAAACTCAAAATCGTTCCAAACTCCGTTTAAACCAAAAAAGGAGGACAAAAGGTCACTCTCTCTCTCTCTCTCTGCAGAGTCCTAGAATTCCACGTCGCTGCCCCTCAGGTGGATGCTTCCTGAGGGATATGGAAATAGTGCTTTGGTGATCTCGGTGTGTGCGTTTCTCGACTAACAATGAGGGTGGACGGACAGGTGGCTACGGGGTCGGCTGGTTTAAATAGACAGACACAAAAAGGGCACACAGGTGACATTCATTAAATAATAACAGGGGGAGACGTACTCACTTAGACACACCAGGGGGAGACAAAGTGACGGCTCAGTAGTCCGGGGAACCGGATCTTACTCCCCGAGGCTGTGGTGGTCCAGATGTTATACCGTTTAGCCATTATAACCGTTTTCAGACAATATAAGGTTAATGAATGATGAAGAAGTGAGAACATTAAGCCCCCTCAGTGGCGCACTAACGCGCCGTCTTTTTCAAATAGCCTTTGAAATTATCAGTCATTAAAATGATTAAAATGCATGTAATGTAAGTAAACTTTAGCGGTTTCATAGATTAACATTAATGTCAATGTACATACCATCTGAAAAAAAAAATGCGTTAGGAGCTGAAACGAGTGCATTACCAGATAACTACTGTAACACTCCAAATTATATAAATAAACACTCGAAAATATAATGTTCTAAAGCTTGCTGCTGGATAATATATATGTTATAAAGCTAAAATTGCTGATTACTTTGCAGGACAGTTAGTTTCCATGAAGTACTCACCATTTCGGGAGGAAATAGCGGGAAGTTTGAAAATTCTGGAAGAACGCTTTTGCGCATGCGCAGAAGTCCCTCTTGTTCGTCCAACATAAAATTGTTTGTGTGCAGTTAAATGTTTCATGAACACAGTTATACTCGTTGCCTTGATGAAACTTTCGTAGTTGAGTAATGAAATTTATACAATCATTGAGAAAGCATATTTTTCTTTTTTGACACCAGCATTATATTAGCCCAACATATATTTCTTTTTTCCAACAACTATTTTCAGTATTAATTTTTTACAGTGTGGCATTTGTGGATGTAACTACGTATTGTGGTACTTGACAAAGGTTTGCCACAGTAGTCCTGAGTCCATGTGGAGATATTGCTTATAGATGACTGACAGTTCTTCATGCAGTGCCGCCTGAGGGATCGGAGATCATGCTTGTTCATCTTAGGCTTGCACCATTGTCCTTTACGCACTAAAATTTCTCCAGATACCTTGAATCATTTAATTATGGTATGCACTGTTGAAGGTGAAATATCCAAATGTCTTCCTATTTTTCTTTGAGGAACATTTAAACATTTCAATCATTTTGTCACATATTTGTTGGCAAACTGGCGATCCTCAGCCCATCTTTGCTCCTAAAGGACTAGACATTTCTTGGATGCTGCTTTTGTACCCAATCAGAATTACAATTACCTGTTGACACCACCTGTTTGAAATCACATCGTTATGTAACCCATTTACCTGATTACTAGCCCTACATTGGTCCTGTCCCAAACTTTTTTGGAATGTGATGCAGGTCTAAATGACAAGAAAATATGTATATTTACAAATAAAATATTGACCAGAAAAAACATGAAACATTTTGTGTTCATATTATCTGCAATAAAATACAACACCCTAAAAAATGCTGGGTTAGAAACAACCCAGTCTGGGTTGTTTTTAACCCAGCTGCTGGGTAAATATTGGACTAACTACATGCTGGGTTAATTTAAGCCAGCAAAATGGGTTATTTGTTTAACCCAGCAAGATGGGTTAAATATTCAACCCAAACGCTAGGTTATATTTAACTATAAAGCTGGGTTAATTCTACCACATAAATTGGTCAAATGTTCTACCCATATGTTGGTTCATTTTAACTGGAATGTTGGGTTAATTCTACCTCACAAATAGGTTATTATTATTTTCATGTTTTACAGTGAATCTGTAAAAAAAATAAAAAAAAAAAAAATTACCCATGTTTATTAAACAGTTAAATTACTTTGATATACTGGTCTATTACAAAAAAACTTCCAAGTTTTGCAAACCATACATATATGCATTAAACAACATCCTACTAATGTTCTTAGAAAAAAGCATTTCTTTTTCAAAAGCACAAGAACAGATAATTAACAGCGACATCATTACTATACTATTGCTCACAAAGGACAAAATGGAGTAATTGCACAAATAGACTAAGGCAGCTTCTACAGAGCAGGATCTCTCTGTGACTTCAGATATCTTTTCTGCAGAACAAAATGATCCAGACCTGGTCTCATTTTAACATACAAACACTGTCTATGCCTTTTCAGGTAGGCCTCGCTATTTCATAAAACATTACAACATTACTGAGAGCAGTGCTGGGTCATTATCTCCTGTAGGTGCGGACATATTATTTCACTAGTTTTGACACGTATCTTTAATTTGAAGTTTCACTCACACAACAGAAGTCCAATGATCTCTTTGTCTCTTGTAGTTTATTTTGTCAGCATCAAAGAATCAACACTTCATACAGTCGTCTTGAGTAAATCCACTGTGATTACAACACCAGTTGCTGTATCTTATAAATTTCTTACGAATATAACAACACTTTTGTTGTATATCTGCTTACGGGTAGCTTATGGTCAAAAGCTTGTGTTTCCGTAGCCTTCCGCATCTAAACTGACCTTTCTGTCATGCAATAGTCATACAAATACATGTCATAGTGGAATGACATCACAGACCAACTTACAATTGTCAAAATGGATGCTTAACTAACAAATTTAAAGCTTATGGCTTATGTAATAAACTTAATGCTTAACTAATGAACAGAATAAGATAGAATAAATGAAATAAAACAGATAAAGTAAAATAAACACAACAACAAATTCTGCAGATCCATCTTACATAACAAATGTGATATGGCTCTTACATCTCCCAACGTCAGGATGTAGGGGTACGGCCTTGACACTTCAGCCTGCTGGTAGTATTCCACCATGTTGGTTCCAACCTTAGAAAGAAAGTAAAATTTTTGTTGAATAGCAAATGTAAGTGCCATATCGCACTTGTTATGAATTTGTTGTTGTGTTTATTTTATTTTATTTGCTGTTATTTCATTTATTCTACCTTGTTCTATTCATTAGTAAAGCATTAAGCATTAAGTTTGTTACATAAGCCATAAGCTTTATATATTTCTTAGTTATGCATCATAAGTTGACAATCGTAGGTTGGTCTGTGATGTCATTCTACTATTACATGCATTTGTGTGACTGTGATATGCTAGAAAGCTCAGTATAGATTTGGAAGGCTACGGAAACACAAGCTTTAGACCGTCAGCTAATGAGAGCTCCCGGTAAGCTAGAAATGTAAAATACAGCAACGAGGTTGTTGTAACCGTAAGCTAACGTAAGCTGGGAATGTAAGAAACAACAAGAGTGTTGTTAGATACCCAAGCCAAGATTGTAATCTACAAGATACAGCAAACAGGTTGTTGTAAAACTCAGAGATTTGCAAGATGCAGCAACTGGTGTCTGTAATAACAGTGGATTTACTCAAGACGACTGTATGAAGTGTTGATTCTTTGATGCTGACAAATAAACGACAAAAGACAAAGAGATCGGACTTCTGTCATGTGAGTGAAACTTTAAGACATTAGCTACGCGTCAAAACTAGTGAAATAAGCCAACCGCATCTACATAAAGTCTAAAGCTTTTCCACTGTTTGAACGAAAACAAGTGAACGCTGAAAGGGAAAGTGAAAGAGAATAGCCGTCGAACTTCGCCATGCCGAACGACGAGGACATTGAAGAAGTCTCGGCAGAAGACAGTGTGTCACAAGTTGCGATGGCTGAGCCACAAGGAAGCGTAACGTCCGCGGCTTCCTCATTTCGCCGCAGAGAAGAAGCCGCCAGAGCAGCTCTGTTAGCAAAGGCTGCAACCTTGGACGAACGTCTCCAATTAGAAATCGAGGAAGTGCAACTAAAAGCAAAAAGAGAACGACTGGAAACCAAAACAGCGCTCGCTATGCATAATGCCAAATTAAGAGTGCTTCAAGGACAACAGCCAGCAACAGAGAGCACAGTCATTGAACCGAGCAGCGCCTACGTGAGCAGCGCGCACTTCCGCAACAATGGATATGACAGCCGACGACAGCCGGTTAGAGAGAGCTCAGTCATTGAACCGAGCAACTTGTACTTTCAAAACTCAGAATGCAATGATGAACTTTACCAGCACGTTGCGTCGACGGAACATAGCGAACTGCCATCCCGTCTACAGGGAACCCACCTAAGCTTGCCCATCAGTGACAGACCTATAATGGCAAGTACTTTAAATGAATGTCCTACCGTAAACACTGAACACATAAGTCATAGTTTCGACACATCATATTCTCAAATGCCAACGCCCCATGGGGCAGTGCACTCAGGTGTGCCCATGTCCTTAAGGGACACCCGAGATCATGATTCTCTACGTCATGGACTTGACACAATGCATCACCAAATGCAACGTCAGGCAGAACTCACAGAAATCAGGGATTAAAGTGAAAAAAAATCTTCTGACTGAACTTTTTTCAGGCCGAGCCATATTCCTTTAACAAACACTTTATTTAAATAGTCGAGACCAATAGCTTTAGGGGAGATTAAACCGCTTTAATATTGCCAGTTTGCATATTTTAAAAGCTATTTGTAATCTTTGAAAAAAATATATACCTTGACAAATAATCAACCATCTACCACATATCTTTTCAGTGCATGTTTTTATTTATCTCATAACACCAAACAATGTTTTGTGAAACTCTTAATAATTAACAGAAAAAAGTAATAGCACCACCATTAAATTCCAAAAAGTGCTTTTTCAGTGCATGTTTTATGTATCTTAAAGAAAACATCTTCGTTTTCAGCTTAGATGACAAATCGGATTTCCAGTAAGCAGCAATGCCATGTGTGCAAGTAGTATAGCATGTGCATTAGACATAGACAATCTTGAAAGTGCACTCTTGTCTTTGACAACTGATTGCATTAAATTAACTAGTGGTTGTGAGACTGTGACCAGTGGCGGTTCTACACTGAAGTGCACCCTGGGCGAGACTCCCTCCCTCCATAATCGACGATTCGACAATCAGCAGATTTCCCCCAACGCTGTCACTCACGACCAGAAGTCAAGACTAAACCAGTTCACCTCCACATCGTAATCGCTTTTATTATCTATTGTTATTAGCCATTTCACACAATTAAATAAATGAAAAAAGTGCAAATTACTGGTGTGTTTATAATATTTTTAATGAAATGTGTGTTATTTGTAAGAAAGTCAGGTAGACATCATTTAGCCCCCTTCTAGTCCGCTTCATCTGGGAGAGGTGAACTGTACTCTGCGCCAGTCATCCGCTCCCCCGTCATCCGCTCTCCTCTCTGCTCAAACACCCCCCCCCCTCCTCTCCGCTCGCCCAGCTTCTGTGCGGCTCATTCAGGGGCGGCGCGAGCGCAGGTATCGCAGATAATAGTAAACCGCTTAGCGGCACAGATTATTATTTTTTACTCCAGGTTCGTGTGCCGCCACCCACGTGACATAAAAAAACGGCTACCCACTTCGCCCTACCCTAAAACCGCCACTGACTGTGAGCGACAGGTCATGCTCCGCTATGAAAGAACATAGGCGCACTTTTACATCGCGCACACGGTCGGCCACAGATGTGTGAATCTCCGTTGTGGTTCTTGTCGCAGCAGACAGGGAGCATGTGTACTGTTAGAGCATGAACCGCAGCATTGTGACGAGCTGCTGACTGATGGCGAACTCGCACTTTGTTTTTGCCATTATTGCCATATTGAAGTTTCCTGTGGCATACTGTGCAGAGACACCTACCTGGATGTTTGATTTTTTTTTAGTCCACAAACTAAAAGGCTTGCCATTCTCCCCAATTTCGCTAAGCCAAGCCCATCTCCATTTATTTATTATTACACTTTTATCAATCTCCGAAACATCGAAGCCTTCCTGCATTAAGTGTGTCCATGCTATCTTAAATATAGTTATACCTCAGCCTGACATGTAGTTCTTCAAAACTAAACCAAAACCCGGAGTGGATCCATACCGCAGTGATAACAAAACGCTTAGAGTGGAGAGAGGAACGTGCAGTCACTCCACTCCAGGCTTTGATCACATCCTCCTTAGCAGGCTGAATACACTGTCTTTCCTTAATTTAACACCCATGTAAGCCTATATATACACAGCATTAACATTATGAAAAGTGAATTTTAAACATTAAGGACAGGCGGAACAGCGTGATTGACGGAAATCCGTCGTAACGACGGAGAACTTTAATCCCTGAGAAATGCTCGCAAAAAGCCAAATGCTGTCCTCACTGCCTCGGCACGAACTTTCTTCCTTTCACGGAGACCCGATTCAGTTCAAATCTTTCATGTTGTCATTTGAACGCTTTGTTGAATCCAAAACGGATAACGACATCGATAAGCTGTCATATCTCGAACTGTACACCAAAGGGGAACCCAAAAACCTTGTAACGAGCTGCATGCACATGACAAATGGGTATGCAAGAGCAAAGAAACTGCTGCGTGACAGGTTCGGAAACGAGCTGAGAATTGCAGCAGCGTGTAAGCAAAAGGCAATTAATTGGCCAAACATAAAGACAGACGACGGACAGGCGTTAAGCGCCTTCTCCTCTTTCCTGACAACTTGCCAAAAACGCAACAGCAAACTGTGAATCTGTGGATGAGTTGAACAGCAGCGAGTGCATGAACACCATTCTTACGAAACTGCCCTACAAGCTGATCGACAGGTGGAAGTCTTGCGCACGCCAGCACTACGAGCACTACGGGACAAGAGCCAAGTTCGCCCAGCTGGTGGACTTCATAGATCAACAAGCCAGACTGTACTCCGACCCACTCTTCGCCGACCTGGACGCCATGACCAGCGATAAGAAACACAGTCGCACATCCCTTCAAGGACACAAACAAAGAAGAGAAGGGAACGCCAGGGTCAGCTTCGCAACCGACGTCAGACAGGTTGGTAAAATTCACAAAGACTCGATTACAATGAAGAATGCCGGTACGTTAGCTGTTAGCGCTTTCACTAAGCCATGCGCATATTGTAAAAAGGACCATATCTTAGACGAGTGCGTAAAATTTAACGATCAGACCCACGAAGACAAAGTGGAATTCATGAGAATGGATTCTGTTTCGGATGCTTAAGAAAGGGTCATTTGTGGAAAGACTGTACCAGAAAAATTGTATGTTCATCGTGTTCAAAGCCACATCCACGCATGTTACACAGCGCAGTGCAAGACATGGCGCAGCCAGTTACACGCGCTGACGAGAACGAAACCGAAAGTGACACACAAAATACACCACTTGTAATGAGTCACGAATTAAGTGCGCTCAACGGGGCTGGAGGTAATTGCATCCTCCCCATAGTACCTGCCAAAATAAAGTCCAAGAAAGGTGACAAAATTGCAGAAGTGTATGCATTTATAGACCCAGGCAGTTCCTCCACATTCTGTACAGAGTCATTAGCAAGGCGACTAAATTCACGAGGCAGAAGAGTTAAGATACGGCTGAGCACTATGAACTCCTCAAAACTAGTAGACAGCTACATGCTCAATGATTTGGAGATCAGTGGCCTGGAAGAAAACAATTTTATTGAACTTCCCAACGTCTTCACACAAAAGACTATGCCAGTTACAGTGGCAAACATTCCACAACAGCATGACATCGATAAGTGGCCATACGTCAGTGAAGTAAAACTGCCCCAGATTAGCGCTGGAGTCGAAATTCTCATAGGATATAAAGAGCACGAACTCACAGAACCTAAGCGAATAATCAATAGCAGGCATAGAGGGCCATACGCGATGCAGAGTGCTCTCGGATGGACTGTGGCCGGGCTTCCCCGAGAACCCGACAAACTAGTGACCGTTACAGTTAACCGAATCTGCATTGAAAGTGTAGAACAAATGTGTAATAACTCCTTGCAGTTCACAAATAATCACTCCCACATCGACCTCCCACTTAAGAAAGCATCCTTTCAAATGCCCAACAACCGAAATGCAGACAGCAGCGCGCGTCTAAGCAGTGCACGCCCGAGCAGTGCGCACTCTCACCTTTTAAATTTAGAAGGCAATTGCCGTGCCCTACTGACTGTCATTCCCGAGAGCGAAAGGATCAAAGACATGAGAGACTTAGACTTGAGTAAAGATGCACTGCCCATAGAGAGAGCTCTGGGAGTGCTGTGGTGCATTAACCCAGACATGTTCAAGTTTAAGATTAGTTTAAAGGAACGACCTGTGACAAGAAGAGGAATTCTGTCAGTCACTGGCTCAACATACGACCGGTTAGGCTTTCTCCCACCTGCCGTACTGCCAGCTACAATCCCAATGCAACAGTTATGTAAAGAAAAACTTGCCTGGGATGATGACATTCCCGAGCAGTTTGCAACGGCATGGAAAACCTGGCTGCAAGAGCTGCACAGACTGTCCGAGTTCAGCATAGCAAGGTGCATAAAACCAGCCGGTTTCGGAATTACAGCTACAGCTCAGCTCCACCACTTCTCGGATGCAAGTGAAATGGGATACGGAGCTGTCTCATACCTCAGGTTAGTAAACGCTGAAGGACTTACACATTGTGCATTCATGATGGGGAACTCCCGTGTAGCACCCCTGAAACAAACCACCATTCCACGAATGGAACTGACTGCGGCAGTGGTCGCTGTAAAAAAATGACAAAATGTTGAAAGAACAGCTAGGATTGAAATTGCTGGACTCTACGTATGGACTGACAGTACAACTGTTTTGAGATACATTGATAACGAAACACTTCGTTTTAAAACCTTCGTGGCCAACAGAATCGCCATTATAAGCGAGTCAACCAAGTCACTGCAATGGAGGTACGTTAATACCTCAAAAAACCCAGCTGATTCTGCCTCCAGGGGGGTATCCTGTGAAAAGTTCATTAAAAATGTCAACTGAATCCAAGGTCCCTCCCTCCTCAAAGAAGCAGAGTGCAAATGGCCCAAAAATATTCATGACACATCAATAAAAGAAAATTTTGATGAAAATGCTGATGAAGTTAAGCTCTCAGCTTTAGTGAATATTGTGAGCATTACAAAATACACAGACACAGACGCAGTGAGTAAACTGATTAATCATCACTCTGACCGGCACAAGTTAAAAAGATCCGTTGCCTGGATCCTTCGCACCAGAGACATGCTGAAACAAAAAACAGACAGGGTTAAAACACAAGTAGATAACCCAAAGACAGAAAATCACAATTCTCTAAAAGCGCAAGACCTAACAAGAGCAGAAAACGAAATCATTAAGCTCACTCAAAGACAAAATTTTAAGGAAGAACTTCTCACGTTGCAAAAGGGTAAAGCAGCAGCAGAATTCAAACAGGGAATTCGCACACAGCAAAAACGAAAGGCATCTGTGAAAAGAAACAGCTGCTCGCCTAAAATGAAACCTCTGACACCAAACCACCTGCTGCTGATGAAAAAACAGCCAAACCTGCCCTCGGGATTCTTCAAAAAGGAAGACATCTATACACATCGCTGGGAGAAGCAGATCCAGCATCGATCAGACCTGCTCTGGAAGCGATGGGTACGTGAATACTTGCCCTTGCTCCAGGGGCGGCAAAAGTGGTTTCAAAACAAAAAAAATCTTTCGATTGGAGACATAGTTTCAATAACTGATGAGTCTTCTCCAAGAAATTCATGGGTCATGGGAAGAATCAGGAAAGTGTTCCCCGACAAAGGGGGACTGGTGAAACGTGTGTTAGTTAAAACCAAGACCAACACTCTGGAAAGACCCATCGACAAGCTGTGTCTCACATGTGAAATGGACTGTTAAATGTGTGGTAATATATGTTATGAAATTTTATATGCAAATGTGAACATCTGAGATAAATATTACATACTTTAAAGATTTAAAACGTTTAAAAGGGTAAAAATGTTTGATTTCATAGCTTTATCAAAAAAAAAAAAAAACACAAAATTGTAATTGTCAGTCTCCATGCCTGTCAATTAGGGGCTGGAATGTAAGTGCCATATCGCACTTGTTATGAATTTGTTGTTGTGTTTATTTTATTTTATTTGCTGTTATTTCATTTATTCTACCTTGTTCTATTCATTAGTAAAGCATTAAGCATTAAGTTTGTTACATAAGCCATAAGCTTTATATATTTCTTAGTTATGCATCATAAGTTGACAATTGTAGGTTGGTCTGTGATGTCATTCTACTATTACATGCATTTGTGTGACTGTGATATGCTAGAAAGCTCAGTATAGATTTGGAAGGCTACGGAAACACAAGCTTTAGACCGTCAGCTAATGAGAGCTCCCGGTAAGCTAGAAATGTAAAATACAGCAACGAGGTTGTTGTAACCATAAGCTAACGTAAGCTGGGAATGTAAGAAACAACAAGAGTGTTGTTAGATACCCAAGCCAAGATTGTAATCTACAAGATACAGCAAACAGGTTGTTGTAAAACTCAGAGATTTGCAAGATGCAGCAACTGGTGTCTGTAATAACAGTGGATTTACTCAAGACGACTGTATGAAGTGTTGATTCTTTGATGCTGACAAATAAATGACAAAAGACAAAGAGATCGGACTTCTGTCATGTGAGTGAAACTTTAAGACATTAGCTACGCGTCAAAACTAGTGAAATAAGCCAACCGCATCTACAGCAAAGATTAAACTGAATAAGACTATTAATTTAGTGTGTAATAGGATTGATACTAAAAAAAAAGACAAAGATGTCCATTAAGATAGGGTATAGGTAACCAGAAACAAAAACATTGAGACAGCTACTACCAAAAATAAAACAGCAAAATAAGCATGACTTTTAGGATACAGCTCTTTATGTCAGACTAGTTGATATTGTGGTCTGCATTGATTTTAAGCTAATTACAGAAAAAAAGGCATAGCTGGTGTCATACTGGCACATTACAATCACCAAAATATTAATCCTTCCATCTAGTACTTATCTGTAAAACTGTGGTACTTTTTCCTGTAGTTGGTGCATTGACTGATGGTTGGTTAAAGAGGGCTACCTGGTTAGCTTACATGCAATTACTGGTGATACATTTGCATAATTGCCAAAAGGGGAAAGGTGTAAAATATTGTTATAACTCGGGAGAAATTTGACCGCGGAGTAAATTGCTAGCTAGTGAAAATCGGGAGGGTTAGCAGGTCTGTATATTTGTGATACGGTCAGTGTTTTGTAACACCCCAGCATTGTATTGTCTCAAACAATGAGAATAATAAAGTTCAAATGTTAGTGGTTGCTAACGCTAGCAACCTAACTAAATTCCTGCGTCATGCTAGCACTACAGTTTAGCGTTCATTCATCACTTCACCATCTTCGTAACCCTGCAAACATTTTACAGAGAAAGCTAAAAAGCTCAGACATCTTAGCCGTTTTTTTCATACACAGGTGGGGTTCTTTGGCTAACTAGCAGCTATTCTCAGTTAAATTATCATCCAGTACCTCAGACCAGCCGGAAAGTTTGTGTGTAACTGTAACACGGTAACAGTAATAAATGTTACATATATTGATCTTTTTCAGTCATGTGTGACTTAGATGAGTGAACATGTGTATACAGACCTTGTATTTAACATAATTTTCCCTTAAATTCCCGAGGAGGATGAACCGTCATCAGTGGTGTGGGAGCTCAAGAGAGACACGTTGAATACACCGGTGAACTTTGGGGGAGGGGCCAAGCAAACTTTAACCCAGCAGCTGGGTTACACAAAAACTACCCAACTCTCTGTAAATAACCCAGAAAAATTACCCAACAAAGGCAACCCAGCATTTGGGTAGAAAAAACAAGCCAGCATTTTTTAGAGTGAAGGCAAAGTAAATTTAGAAATCACTACTTTATTTATTTATTCATTCATCTTCTATACCGCTTTATCCTGTATTAGGGTCGCGGGGACCTGGAGCCTATCCCAGGAGGGCACGAGGCAGGGTACACCCTGGACAGTGTGCCAATCCATCGCAGAGCACACACACACACATTCAAAAACTATGGTCAATTTGGGAACGCCAATTAGTCTAACCTGCATATCTTTGGACTGTGGGAGGAAACCGGAGTACCCGGAGGAAATCCACCAAGCACGGGGAGAACATGCAAACTCCATGCACACAGAGACGGGAATCGAGCCTGGCCGGGAATCGAACCCGGACCCTGGAGGTGCAAGGCGACAGTGCTAACCACTACACCACCGTGCCGCCTTATTTATTTATTTATTTATTTGTGTTTTTCATACTGTCCCCACTTTTTCTTATTTGGGGTAAATGTGAATAAAAAAGAAATACAATAGAAAAAAAATTTAGCTACGATAAGAATAATATATCTATAGAAGTCAAAAATATACAGTGGTGTGAAAAACTATTTGCCCCCTTCCTGATTTCTTATTCTTTTGCATGTTTGTCACACTTAAATGTTTCTGCTCATCAAAAACCGTTAATTATTAGTCAAAGATAACATAATTGAACACAAAATGCAGTTTTTAAATGAAGGTTTACGTTATTAAGGGAGAAAAAAAACTCAAAATCTCCATGGCCCTGTGTGAAAAAGTGATTGCCCCCTTTGTTAAAAAATAACTTAACTGTGGTTTATCACACCTGAGTTCAATTTCTGTAGTCACCCCCAGGCCTGATTACTGCCACAAATGTTTCAATCAAGAAATCACTTAAATAGGAGCTACCTGACACAGAGAAGTAGACCAAAAGCACCTCAAAAGCTAGACATCATGCCAAGATCCAAAGAAATTCAGGAACAAATGAGAACAAAAGTAATTGAGATCTATCAGTGTGGTAAAGGTTATAAAGCCGTTTCTAAAGCTTTGGGACTCCAGGGAACCACAGTGAGAGCCATTATCCACAAATGGCAAAAACATGGAACAGTGGTGAACCTTCCCAGGAGTGGCCGGTCGACCAAAATTACCCCAAGAGCGCAGAGACAACTCATCCGAGAGGCCACAAAAGACCCCAGGACAACATCTAAAGAACTGCAGGCCTCACTTGGGAAAATACGTTGTGGACCGACGAGACAAAATTTGAACTTTTTGGAAGGTGCGTTTTGGAAGGTGTTACATCTGGCGTAAAAGTAACACAGCATTTCAGAAAAAGAACATCATACCAACAGTAAAATATGGTGGTGGTAGTGTGATGGTCTGCGGTTGCTTTGCTGCTTCAGGACCTGGAAGGCTTGCTGTGATAGATGGAACCATGAATTCTACTGTCTACCAAAAAATCCTGAAGAAGAATGTCCGGCCATCTGTTCATCAACTCAAGCTGAAGCGATCTTGGGTGCTGCAGCAGGACAATGACCCAAAACACACCAGCAAATCCACCTCTGAATGGCTGAATAAAAACAAAATGAAGACTTTGGAGTGGCCTAGTCAAAGTCCTGACCTGAATCCTATTGAGATGTTGTCGCATGACCTTAAAAAGGCGGTTCATGCTAGAAAACCCTCAAATAAAGCTGAATTAAAACAATTCTGCAAAGATGAGTGGGCCAAAATTCCTCCAGAGCGCTGTAAAAGACTCGTTGCAAGTTATCGCAAACGCTTGATTGCAGTTATTGCTGCTAAGGGTGGCCCAACCAGTTATTAGGTTCAGGGGGCAATTACTTTTTCACACAGGGCCATGTAGGTTTGGATTTTTTTACTCCCTAAATAATAAAACCCCTCATTTAAAAACTGCATTTTGTGTTTACTTATGTTATCTTTGACTAATAGTTAAATGTGTTTGATGATCAGAAATATTTTGTGTGACAAACATGCAAAAAAATAAGAAATCAGGAGGGGGCAAATAGTTTTTCACACCACTGTACAATGTAAGAAATATCTAAAAAAAAATATATATATTATATACAATATAGAAAGAACAAAGAAAAATTATGTCTAAATATAAATGACCGGGATGTGTGCATATATCATGAAAGTGTCTTATTTTAAGTGACTTATGTGCAATGAGCCAAGAAATTAAATAGAAATATTTAAATGTGCATGAATGAGCAGGAGTGCAGTGTCTATAAAAATGTCCAATGTCCAAGTGTGAATGTTCAAAAATTGTTTAGTCCTGTGTGGTGTGCTCCTTCTTAGTCTCTCTTAGGGCCGGATGATATGGCAAAAATGTTTATATCACAATATATTTCTTAATTTTGGTCGATACAATATAATTCCGATATCGATATGGACAATATTAAAAAGCCTCAGGAAAAAACTAATGAGGACACACACAATGGTTTTCTGCAAACTGAATTTGCCAAGTCTATAATACCTCTAGGCTCCTTCTATTAAAATTATATATATTTTTTAAATAAAAAACGGTACAAAAATATAAGGTTCATTTTTATTTGTATTTAGCCTTTACAAAGAAAACAAATAAAACTCTCAGACTCAGCTTATTAGTAGAATTAGCAGAAGCGCGCACACACACACACAAACACACACGTGCCTTTACACGTGACTCCTTTTGGGTAAAGGCGAGTGTGTCTATGTGTGTTCGAAGAGCGAGCACGCGCACACACACACACACACACTCTCTCTCACCTTTACAGCCCTCACCCACCCCCAACTCCTTTCAGCTTCGCACACACATAACTCCGCTCTGTCGCGAAACACGAGAGGAGAGGGAAAATGGATCTTTACCCTCTATGAGACTTGCTTTTGCTTTACCTAGAACACAGGTGCTAGCTGGTCTGCACAGGCTCTGAGGACTCAACCTGAGATGCCACCTGGTCATTATTACTTTGAGTGTAATTCACAAATTTACTGACTATATTATGTTTTTATGTGTATGCACACGCGGTATGTGACTTTTACCGTCGCGGCGTATGGCGTCAGCATTTGGGTTTGTGTGTTTGCTGGCTTTTACCGCTTAGTGGCGCTATATAACTGTAGACTGACGCCTCAGTCCATAGTTCGTTCTCCCCAGGATTAATGAGTCGCAGCTGGTCTAGAGCTGCACGTAGTTGCAGATAAAATCAAGTGAAACATTATAATTAGGGTTGTTCCGATTCCGATACTGGTATCGGAAATGCTGCCGATACCACAAAAAAATCTGGCACCGGAATCGGCGAGTAGTTGAGTCCACGTACCGATCCGATACCATTTTCCTAAACATAACCTATTTATGCCCGCTAGCTTAGCTTACTTACAGAGTGTCATAGCGTGCGGCTGTGATGGGCGTGCGCCCAAATTGATATCGCTCCTCGCTCACTAGTTAGGCGGCCCCCCCCCCCCCCCCTTTAGGTATGTGAAGTAGCAGGGCCGCAGAATCAGGCACCGGCCCATGAGATATCGCTGCTAATGATCCCGGCGATATAAAACACAGCGGGGAGTGTAGCTCGGGGTCTGACTGTTGGGAAGCTGGACTTTGCGACGCGGTGGATTTTAAGAGAGACAGTGGCACGGGGCGATGTGATGCGCCCCAGAGACTTTTAAAAGGGGGGGCGCCTTTGATCTCTGCGAGGAGAGGAGCGCGTGAATGAGCTGCGCGAGCTCCCACAGCACCTTCACTTCCGCGTAGAGCCCGCCTCCGCATCCCTGCCGCCGAAGGGGAAAAGGCTGCAGAGAGCCTTTAATTCTTTTCCTTACCCATTTTTCTAAATAAATGACCCTTTTTCCTGTAAGGCCTCGCCTCGTGTCCGTGTTTCATGCTGTCGCCCGTGCACTTAGGGTCGAACCCGTTACACAAGGCTAGTAGTATGTTACTTAAAAAAGAAATTATATATATATATTGTTGTGGAACTGATTAATGTTTTAAACTGTCATATGTCCCAGCTTACGTTAGGAGATGTATTGCATGAAGTTAAATGTGTTTCAGAGGTACAGTGGGAGCCACGCCAAATAGCCGCGACAGTGTGGCTGAAGTGTGAATGGCGTGTGAATGGCCTTTGCACGCCGTAATCCCCCCTCCCTTTTCTGGCCGAAAGGCGTGTCAAGATTTCACAGTAAACACGCCCATTCAAGCCCAATTTATTCATTTACCTGGTGCCACCACTAGATGGCGCTTCGTTCTCAAGAACACGTTAAAACAAGCCAGCTGCGCTGAGTTGCAATCACGTGATTTTAACAACCCGCCTCCACCCCCGCCGAACTGACGCTACCAAACTACAGAGATGAAGATGGCGGCTTAACGGACTATTCGTGGTAAGTGATGTTTTATTTTATAAAATGTGTTTGGGGTAGTTTACAGTTTATTTCCCAGTTTAGTTTTTTATTGGCCGTTTTAAATATCACTGGCAGCACCAGCAGCGGTCAGATGTGACTTTAGAGAACTTAATGATCTGTTTACCAAGTCTGGAGTTAATATTACAGCTTACTGTCAGTGTCACACACTCACAATGTCACTCCAATTTAACTCAAAAACATGCTCAAGCTTCAAAAATACTATTAATGTCCCTATTACAAGAGCTGCACTACCCGATGAAGAGTGTTTGTGTTCTCTGTAAATACTGAGAGAATCTCACCGCGTGCTGTCTGGATAAATTCAGCGGTTATTTATTCTCTGGTTAAGAGTTAATCTGCAGGTTATTTCTGTGACTGTAATATAATGTGATGCAGTTGATGAGGGACACAGACTGAGGGGAGCTGTACAGGAGCTAGTAACGCTCATAACTGGGTTTATATTTTATACACTTTGTCCGGGACTTTCCGCGGTAGCGCGAGCGCTTAGTTAACGAGCTGAATAACAACACTGAAGTGTTTATCAGGTAGGAGAAGGAGGGGGGAGGTGTGTGTGTGTGTGCGTGTGTGAGGGGCTTCAGTAAGTTATAGTTTGGCTTCAGGGATGAACTAATGCTCATATACGAGTGTTATATCGCTTAACTTATTTGTATGAGAAGCGCATTAAGTAAATTCTCGGTTAATTTAATGCAGACGATAATACAGACAGTCACTGCTTAACACTAACACTGTTCACTGGTTAACACTAACACTGTTCACTGGTTAACACTAACACTGTTCACTGGTTAACACTAACACTGTTCACTGGTTAACATTAGCACAGGCAGATTATTACAGAATCCCCAAAACAGTACTTTACACACTCTGTGGTAAATAGGTTTATTAATATATTTTATTTTTATTAGAACTATATGTTCTGTAAAGTTTATTTGTCTTTGTCTTGACTAAATTCTCCTGTTGTCTTTAAGCAGAGCTCAGCTGTGGAGGATTGGGGGGGTCAGACGGCTGACTGCTGGACTTTTGGAGCTACAGTACTGGAGGAGCCTGAACAAGCTGTTGAGGGAGCTGTAGGAGGGATGACGTCACAGTCCGACAGCTTTAGAATGATGTTTGATCAGGTCTACTGTATATTCTGAACATAGAACTGCAAAATGTCTGATACAGTACTTTGGGGGAAACAAAGACTTAAACTGTTAAGTAATAACATTATTAATAACAAATATGTAATAGTTTTGATATTTGAAAAATTAATATTTTAATGTAAAAGGACTATAGATAGAGACTTATAAGCAGCTGGTGTATCCGGGTTGTTTAATGAACTTTAAGCAAAAAGACAACATGTATTCATCTGTTTTATATAAATTACTGTTTTAACTTAGACTAGTTTTGGAAGAATAAATTGAATTGTTAAAGTCATGTTTTGCGTGTTTTAATTTTGGGGGATTGTTTGGGTATTTAAAAATTGTTTAGTTGAACCAACAACTTCAATGGGCAAAAAATGGGACACAACTTTGTTTTAAATAGTCAAAGAGTTGGGCTGAAAATAATAATAATAATTATTGATCATAGAAACAAATGAAACCAGTTAAACACTTGATTATATGTATTTGTGTTTGTGATTGTGACCCATAATAATTTTTTCTCAGTATAAATAAATGTTTTGGGTTTTAAGAACTCCAAAAGAGCAACGACAAACTTGGTATTCTCCATTGAGGTTTCTCACCTTCCACTCCTGAGTAGGACATGGTGTTAATTGCTCTGTGTGTGCGTGTGTGTTTTTGGCGGGGGGATGGGTGTGTGTTGGTGTTTTCGGCTGTTCAGCAGTTCTAAAAACAATCACAGTTTTTGTCCTTAACTAAAATACTTCAATACGTTAATAATGAATTTATTTTGTTGAATAAGGTAATAAGCGATATTTAAACCAAACCAGTAATTTAAGTAAGTGTTCCATACATTAAAGTACTGTGTATAACCAAGTGCCCTAGCAAACACAGTTACAGTACAGTTTACAGTACAAACAGAGTGTGTGCGCTGGGGGGATTGGAAGGTGAGTGAGAATACTCATTTACAAGACAAAAGACGGTCAGAGGCAGCGCCGTTCTAGACCAGACAACACGGGGTGGGGGGAGGGGGGCATCATGTTCGAGCACTGTTTTTACCTGGCCTTACTGTATAGTAACAGTATTGTATTTGCTGAATTGTGTTGAGGCACGCAAACCCCTAGACCACAATAAGGTGGCAATCCCTCAGGGGGAAACTAAAAAAAAAAAAAAAAAAAAATATATATATATATATATATATATATATATATATATATATATATATATATATATATATATAATAAAATATCCTCAATCCAGATTTTATCAATTAATGACATAACATTTATCTAAGCTGGATGGTCAAATTCTCAAAAACGTTTAACCTGAAGTAAGGCTTAACACACTATAACTAAAATATTTACAAAACTGAAAGGTTGTCTTATGAATAATAAAAAATACAAACTAAATTAAAACAGATGGGCTGTTGAACAGATCATAATATGTTTTATGTTTTCTGATTATAAATGATGTATGGGTTGATTTTAGAAAGGCTAAATCAAATAGCTAGTTTTGGTAATGTCAGTCCAGTAACTATACTATGTAAAAGTAATTATAATATGAATTAATTAAGGGCAGGACCTAACCTAATGTTAATAATTTACACCATGATAACATTAGTATTCATGTTTTTGTATTTTTGTATTAACATTTTAAATGTTCAAATGAACATTTCAGAGTATATAATTTGTGGTGTCATCTGTGATTGAGACCCATGAGTTAAATTGAAATATTTTTTATAGGTAGTAAGCCAGGTTTTAGTAACCTTGGATAAATCAGCATGAAAGCCCTCTCTCGCGCACGCGCTCTCACGCTATCTCTCGCACTCACACACACACACTGTACACACACAGACACACACAAATAATACATGAAATCGCGTAAAACCAAATGAAACTAGGGTAAAAAATATGAGCAGTAAAATACAGTAGTATCCTGCAGGTGATTCCTGTCCTGTGATAACAGGCACTAACACTCTAGAACTGTTTACTTCTGTTAGTTTTGTTTTCAAGTGTGAATGTTTATGGGGATTAAATCTGTCTCTGCTGCCGCATCTATACTCCGTTGTGATAAGTGATTTGTGCCCCATCAGATCTTTGATGTGGGACATTATGCTGGTTAAATGACTAAAGACACACTGATCCGTATGGACAGATATTTGTTCCAGATATTATGCGCCATTAATCAATTTGTTATGCCAATTTGACTTTCAGCGAAAACATCAAAAATATAACGAAAACAAACCCAAGCAGAAGTTACATTTTAAGCTTTACTTTCAAATTCAAATTTGATTTGTCACATACACAGCTTTGGGTGCTTTAGGTGAGGCTCGAACTCGGCATTGCTTCACTGCGGTAAAGCCAGCCGCGGTTCAGAAAAACACGGTCAAGCCAGCCGCGATTGATTTTAGTGTGCGCACATATTACAGTGATTACGGTAGTTTCAGGAACGACACGGAGACAACGTAATAATGTAATAATGTCCAATATCTCAAAAATGCTGCAGTAAAATATTTTCATATGTGTTGTGTATATAGTATGGGACGTCCTGAATATGAACTTATCGTTGTTTTTTTCTACTTATTAGAAATGGGGTCTTTATACCCCTTTAAAGTGTAATAATGTCCAATATCTCAAAAATGCTGCAGTAAAATTGTTTCATATTTGGTGTGTATATAGTATGGGGCGTCCTGATTAATAACTGATCGTTGTATTTTTCTACTTATTAGAAATGGGGTCTTTATACCCCTTTAAAGTGTAATAATGTCCAATATCTCAAAAATGCTGCAGTAAAATAGTTTCATATGTTGTGTGTATATAGTATGGAGCGTCCTGAATAAGAACTGGTGGTTGTTTTTTTCTACTTATTAGAAATGGGGTCTTTATACCCCTTTAACATGTAATAATGTCCAATATCTCAAAAATGCTGCAGTAAAATTGTTTCATATGTGGTGTGTATATAGTATGGGACGTCCTGAATAAGAACTGCTGGTTGTTTTTTTTCTACTTATTAGAAATCGGGACTTTATACCCCTTTAAAATGTAATAATGCCCCATATCTCAAAAATGCTGCAGTAAAATAGTTTCATATGAGGTGTGTATATAGTATGGGACGCCTCCTATGATAATTGGCCGTTATTTTTTTTTACTTATTTGAAATGACGTCTGTATAGGCCTCTGAAGTATAATGTCATTATTCTTGATATCACCTTTATGATAATTATTGATTAGTGATTCAGACTTTTAAACCTATTGTAAACTTATTTTGCTATTTACTTTCATTGCAGACATTACACCTAATGAATGCACTCAAAAATAACAGAAATTATAGAGCATTGGTCAAATGAATAAACAACTGAGGGATTAAAAATGAGTATATCATTTATGTTGTCTTCAATTTGCATATAATTTATCTGTAAACACAACTACATTTACAATGACTGTATGAGAAGAAATATACAGAAAACATTAGACATCGCACCTATAAACAATAAGGAAAACAAAAAAATGCAAAACACCAGTTTCGAAACATGACATCTTTTTATATCACATCACAATCATGCTGGGCTTTTCGAGAAAAGCGCTCTGAAAGCGCGTTCTCTCTGTGTTGTTCATGAAACTACCGTAATCACTGTAATATGCGCGCGCACTAAAATCAATCGCGGCTGGCTTGACCGTGTTTTTCTGAACCGCGGCTGGCTTTACCGCAGTATTGCTTCACCTGGACCGCTTTATAAGTATCACGCGCTAACCGATTGCGCCACTGGAGCCACACGGAAGTTGGTCTTGTCAGAGTATCCTCTCTCTCGTGTGCGCGCGCACACACACACACACACACACACACACATGTAATTGCGTAAAACCCAACGAAATATAAGCAGTAAAAAAAAAATCAGTAAAAATACATTAGTATAACAGGCGCTAACCCTCTGGAACTTTTTTTTTTACTATTGTTTCCAAGTGTTTATGGGGATTTAATGTGTCTCTGCTGCCGCATCCATTCACAGTTGTGAAGTGATTAATGCCCCATCAGATCTTTTGACGGGGGAACATTATGCATGATTAAATGACTAAAGAAATACTGATCCATATGGGCAGATATTTGTTCCAGGTTGCATGCGGCATTAATTGCCTTTCTTATGCCACTTGTAGACTATCAGTGAAAAAATCAGCGAAAACATCATCAAAAATATAACGAAAACAAACCCAAGCAGACGTTACATTTTGAGCTTTACTTTGCAGCAAAATATTATCTATCAGTATATTAAATGGAACGGGGTAAAATACACAGTAATGTAAAATACTGTACATAGCCTGCGTTTTTATTCCGTACCTACAATGATCGATATAGACAAATTACAGCCGCTACCGTGTCTTTAAGGATCATTTCAGGATGTCTTAAAAAATATTTCACTAACTAATTTTATTAATTCATTATTAAATAATAAATAGCATAATCATCATGGGTTGTGTATTGAGTGATTTAACAAATCTGTTTTATTAATCGGTTTGTTGTTGTTGTTTTTTCATCTATTTATGAAACTATGTTGACAATGCAAGAACTGTCTGTATATTAAAGATACGGTATTGGGCTTCCTGGACACTGCAGTTAACTGTGCCAGTCAATGCTCCATCTGGCGGAATTATACGGCATTGCAACCATCTTTTTAGAAAGCGCATGGGGGCGTTTATGGGGCGGGGCATCGTTAACTGCGTCATCGCGGGGGATCACATTCCATGCACGAAGCCTGCATTAACCCTTCATGGATCTGCCACGGAGCCGTCATGCTCCAGGCGGCTGTTTGACGTGGCTCCCACTGTAGCCCCGGGACACAGATGCAAAGGCTTCTCGGCAGGTCACGGTTGCAGCGCATGCAACCAGAGAAGGGAACAACACCTGCAGGGCGACGGTTAACAGAAATATTCAATTCAATTCAGTTTTATTTGTATAGCGCTTTTAACAATTGACATTGTCTCAAAACAGCTTTACACAATCAAAAGAATTATTTAAGTTTGTATGGAATGTGAATGTGTATAAATCAAAATGTTCAGATAGTCCCTGGTGAGCAAGCCCGAGGGCGACAGTGGCAAGGAAAAATTCCCTGAGATGGTAATAGGAAGAAACTTTGAGAGGAACCATACTCAACAGGGAACCCATCCTCATCTGGGTGAAACAGATAGCAGGAAGTTATCTGCATTTATACAGTGTTAAGTGTTAGGTTCAGCTATAATAGTTGATGTTAATTGATGTTATAATAGTTGATGTAAAATGGAGTCCAGTAATTATTGGAGACTCAGATAGACTTGTAGAAAGTTCCAGTCCTGAACTATCGAATTGTCAAGTCCTCAGAGAAACAGCTGACAACACCAGTCGAGGCCAGAACCATCTTCTAAGTAGATAGTATCATCCCCAGACACCAGACGCATCCCAAAGAGACACACGGGGCATCCATGCGACGAGACCTCCAACCAGAAACGGGGCATCAGGATGGATCAGACAGGTCCGGAGGGCAGAGGGAGTCTGGATCACTGGCAGCTCAGGAACGACATGTGTAGCTCGACAGAGAGAGAGAAAGAGTGAAAGGGGGAGAGAGGAAAGAGAAAGAGGGGAGAAAGAGAAGAGAAGGAGAGATTGCAATTAGGTATGGTCACAGTCACAATGTATAATGTGAATGTATATTTACTGTAGAGTGCAAGCAGGGACTCCGGCAGGACTAACTATGACAGCATAACTAAAAGGGAGAGCCAGAAGGAAACACAAACATGAGGGCTCCCTGAGATGTAAAGCAAACAATCACCTCACCGTGAACAAACTTGTCATGCACACTCAACCTGCGCCCGGCACTAGAACCTGGAAGTAAGGCGGGCGTCAAACCAGGAAGTATAAAAGAGGTAAACAAACGATAGTACAACGCTCAGTCATTGAGTTCGCCCGATGTCGTTTCGGAATCGTTCACCAAACCGTGAGTACTCACTATCTTGGTATTACTTTCTGATTGAGTGTGTATTTATAGGACGCGGGTTAGATTGTGTCTTTCCCTTGATCTCCTTTTATGAGAGTCCTTAGAACAAATAGCGTGATTATCCTGCCTACTCGTGTTGTTCCGCGTTTGGGTTTACCATTCACGCAACAAAGGGCTAACCGCTAAGCTACGTCTTCTGGTCATCTCAGGTTAGTTCGTGACAGAATGACTGAGCCTTCCGCGGTAAACCCAGCGGATTATGCGCACCTCTGCGATGTGGTAGATCAGCATGCCACGCTTATCAATAAGCTAACCGGAGAGATCGCTAATCTGAGCCGGGGCCTCCAAGACATCGCGGCCTTGTGCCGCGAGGTTGCGGAGCTCCGGCACGAGAACACGGATCTCCGCGCGGCTGTCGCTAGCGCGGCTAGCAGGCCTCCCGTCGCGGCGGCCGCGGCTCCGCATCCGCCCCCCCTTCTTCTGATGTTTTTCTCTCTCTACCAGACAAATGGAATGGCATAGACGGGAGATGTGATGTGTTTCTGACAGCGCTCGATCTGGTGTTCAAGTTCAATTCCACCAAGTACTCCACCGATCGGCTACGCATCGCTCTCCTGGTCTCGTTGCTAACTGGGCCACGGCAGTTCTCAAATCGGATTCTGATACCGCCCACTCTTATAATGAATTCACCCGCCAACTCCGATTGACTTTTGAACACCCAGCGGGCGAGGTGGAGACCGACACCAAACTCTACCACATGCGGCAGGGAGGATCGTCCGTGAGCCGGTATACCGCGGAGTTCCGAACCCTCGCCGTGCAGACCAGCTGGGGAGACGCCGCGCTCCGGACATCCTTCTACGAGGGACTCGCTTCACGTATCAAGGATGAGCTCGCCGGGCGAGAACTCCCCGCCACCCTCGAAGGACTGATCCAGCTAGCCCTGCGGATCGATCAGCGCCTTCTGTCTTGCCCGAAGCCAGCCCCAAGGACCCTGCCACCTGCACCCACCTTCTCCTACACCACCCCACGACCACCTGCTGTCTTCACTAACACCAGTATGGGACCAGTCGGATCTCCACCTCCTGCCGTGGTTGACACGGGAGCCGGGGAACCCATGCAATTAGGACGCGCCTCCCTGACTATAGCCGAACGCGAACGCCGGTTCCGAGAAGGGCTGTGTGCGTATTGTGGGTCGGCGTCACACCACCGGGCGCTCTGCCCACTGCGCCCGGGAAACGCCCAGCCCCGGTGAACCGGAGGAGAGACTCACCGGGCCAGATCTAACTCTCCACCACCACCAACTCCACCATCTCGCGACTAACGGTTAACGGTTCAGGTAATCCTCCAAATTGGCCACAAACGGGTCAGAAGTACCGCGTTTATCGATTCCGGTGCCGCAGGTAACTTCATTGACTCTACCTTTGCCAAAGAAGTGGGGGTAAAAATTGAGGCGTTATCCCAGCCGATTCGCATCACATCAGTCGACGGTCGGTCCCTTTCGTCTAGCCCCATCACTCACCAAACCCAGCTCATCACCATCAAAATCGACCAGCACCAAGAACAACTCCAGTTACACCTCACTCCCATCGCCTCACCTCCCATCATCCTCGGCTATGCATGGCTGCTCCGACATGACCCTCTCATCTCGTGGACCCAAAACCGGATCCTCCAGTGGTGGCCGACCTGCAGCGAACTTTGCCTACAGGCACCGGCTGGGACGTGTTCCAAGGAGTCCGAGGCCCCCGACGTCGACACCAACGCCATCCCCGTCGCCTATCGGGACCTGGCTGAAGTTTTCTGCAAGAGACGGGCCGCCTACCTCCCACCTCATCGTCCTTGTGACCTGGCCATAGAGCTCCAGCCGGGTTCCGTACCCCCCCGCGGCCATCTCTACTCACTATCCACCTCGGAAACGCAGGCGATGGAAGAGTATGTCACCAATGCCCTCCGTCATGGAACCATCCGGCCATCCACATCGCCTGCCGCCACGGGGTTCTTCTTCGTCAAGAAGAAAGGGGGTGAACTTTGCCCATGTGTTGACTATCGGGGGCTAAACAACATCACCATCAAAAACCGACACCCGCTACCACTCACCAACTCAGCCCTGGACGTCCTCTCTGGTGCCACCGTGTTTACAAAGTTGGACCTCCGGAGCGCCTACAACTTGGTGCACATCAGAGAGGGTGATGAGTGGAAGACTGCTTTCATCACACCCACCGGACATTACGAGAGCCTGGTCATACCATTTGGACTCTGCAATGCACCCTCGGCCTTCCAGCAGTTCATAAATGACGTCCTCCGGGACATGCTGGGCCGATGGGTGTTTGTCTACCTGGACGACATCTTGATTTACTCCCACAACACCGAAGAACATATCCAACATGTACGTGCCGTTTTAAAGAGATTGCTCGCTCACCAACTGTACTACAAGCTGGAAAAATGTGCTTTTCACGAGCACTCCACCACGTTCCTGGGTTTTATCATCTCGTCCCAGGGTGTGGCCATGGACCCGCAGAAGCTAGAGGTTGTATGTCACTGGCCCCTACCCAGGACACTCAAGCAACTTCAACGGTTTCTCGGGTTTGCGAATTTCTATCGTCGCTTTATCCGGGGCTACAGTACAGTTGCCGCTCCATTAACCACATTGACCAGGCTCCCATCTCATCAGTTTCTACTCACCCCATCTGCCATCACCGCCTTCAAAGAACTCTGTCACCGATTCACCACCGCTCCCATCCTTCTACACCCGGATGCCAACAAACCCTTCATTGTGGAGGTGGACGTGTCGGATGTGGGCGCCGGTGCCATTCTCTCTCAGCGAGGTCCAGACCAGAAACTGCAGCCCTGCAGTTTCTTCCCAATTTGATCCCACTCAGCAGCGATACGGGGTAGGAGACCGCGAGCTGTTGGGCATAAAGTGGGCTTTGGAGGAATGGCGTCACTGGCTCCAGGGCGTCAGTGAGCCGTTCATCGTCTGGACCGATCACCAGAACCTAATCACCATCAAGAACCTGAAGCAGCTCAATCCACGACAGGCACGGTGGGCAATGTTTTTCGAACAATATAACTTCCATCTGTCATACCGCCCGGGGTCGAAGAACATCAAGGCAGACGCCCTATCACGTCAACATGAGGACGACCTCCCCCAGGTGGACCCCGTGCCTGTCATTCCCCCATCTCGCATCATCGCACCCCTCCACTGGGATTTGGAAACCAGGGTCCGCCAGGCACAGGCTACGGAGACCGGACCGGCAGGCATGCCGCCTGGGCGACTCTACGTGCCACAACATCTAAGGATGGAGGTTCTCCAGTGGGGCCACTCATCCACCATCGCCGGACACCCAGGAACGCTACGAACCCTTACGTTCATCCGACGGGCCTTCTGGTGGCCCTCCAGCCGCAAGGACACCATAGAGTTCGTTCAGGCGTGCCCGGTGTGCGCCAGGGCCAAGGACGCAAACCAACCTGCACCCGGAGAGCTCCAACCACTCCCAGTTCCCCGTCGGCCCTGGACGCACATCGCCCTGGATTTCATCACGGGCCTGCCGGCATCAGAAGGAAAGAACACCATCCTAACCATCGTAGATCGGTTCTCCAAAGCCGTGCACCTGGTGGCCCTAACCGGACTCCCATCAGCAAAAAACACAGCCGAGCTGATACTGGAACACGTAGTCCGACTGCATGGGTTCCCAAAGGACATCGTCTCGGACAGGGGGCCCCAGTTCACCGCCCGGTTCTGGAAAGCCTTCTGCCATCTGATCAATTCCACCTGTAGTCTCTCATCAGGGTACCATCCCCAGACTAATGGTCAGATGGAACGGACCAACCAACAGCTGGAGCGCTACCTGAGGTGCTTTGTTTCGGATCGTCAGCACTCCTGGGCCCGCTACCTCAAATGGGCCGAACTCTCCCACAACCTTCACGTCTCCTCAGCCACCAACCTAAGCCCATTTGAGGTTTGTCATGGTTTCCAACCTCCGATGTTCAATCACCAGGAACCGGAGGTTGACGTACCATCGGCCCAACAGTTGGTCCGTAGGTGTGGCACCAGGCCAATCTCGCCATTCAACGTGCTAACATCAGCTACGCCACCCAACATCGCCGTCGACACCCCCCGTGACGTTTGTACCACGTAGGTGACAAGGTATGGCTTTCCACCAGAAACCTTCATCTGCACACCGAATCACGAAAGCTATCACCCAGATTCATCGGACCAAACCGCATCACTCTACAAATTAACCCTGTCACCTACCAGCTCCAGCTGCCTGCGGCGCTCCGGATCCACCCTGTATTCCACACATCTCAGCTAAAACCTTTCATCACTTCACCCATGATTCCACCCACCCCCCCTGCTCCTCCCCCCCGAGTCATTGACGGCGGTCCCACCTACACCGTGCGACAGATCCTCGATTCGCGCCCTCGGGGCAGAGGTACCCAGTACCTGGTCGATTGGGAGGGCTACGGCCCCGAGGAGTGGTCTTGGGTCCCAGCACGGTTCATCCTCGATCCCGAGCTTATTCGGGACTACCGTCACAGGGTATCCTCCACCCCAGGACCGGCTCCAGACAGGGGGGTACTGTCATGCACACTCAATCTGCGCCCGGCACTAGGACCCGGAAGTAAGGCGGGCGTCAAACCAGGAAGTATAAAAGAGGTAAACAAACGATAGTACAACGCTCAGTCATTGAGTTCGCCCGATGTCGTTTCGGAATCGTTCACCAAACCGTGAGTACTCACTATCTTGGTATTACTTTCTGATTGAGTGTGTATTTATAGGACGCGGGTTAGATTGTGTCTTTCCCTTGCTCTCCTTTTATGAGCGTCCTTAGAACAAATAGCGTGATTATCCTGCCTACTCGTGTTCTTCCGCGTTTGGGTTTACCATTCACGCAACAAAGGGCTAACCGCTAAGCTACGTCTTCTGGTCATCTCAGGTTAGTTCGTGACAAAACCTGAGTGATCAAATGAGACTGAGGAAGACAGCATCTAAACATACCAGTTCACCATAATACGCTACAGTGCTTACACAATCGGAATAACCATCCCGCCGCGCATACCGCTGTTTAAAGGCAACAGCGGCCAAAATAAATCAGTTGCATTTCAAAGTCATTCGTAAAATGGCCGCCAGGTGGCGCAAAGTGACATTTTCATTCATCGCAGTAAATACAACAGTGATGGTAATTTCCACAACAAACATGAAAAATCTGAACCAGAGCTATTGATGTGTACTGTACAATAATGAGTAAAAAAAAATTATAGTAGATTTATTAACTGAAATAAATGACCATATTGTTCAAGAGAATTTTCAAGCCCCAATCATCAAACAAAATTATAACGAAATCGGCCAAGTTTACTATTTATTTAAATATAAATTTCAATGAGTTCATGAGTGCCTCTAGAACTTGATGGGATTAAGCTATCCCCAAAAGTGCAAGCTTTAAAGATGAAGTTATCATCTTAAAATATTTGATTTGGCTTGACTACAAGTCTTTACATGTTGTGTTTACATGTTCAGCTTAAAATGGTTTAATGCTGTAAGGTTTTATAATATTGTAAGCCAGTGTAATCTAAAAAGAAGATTCCTGTGCCTTGAGAACAGACCCCTCACTGTGCTTCCTCATGCCTTCTGTGGTAACACCTTATATATCGTGTATTCAGACAAGGATACATCCAAATGGCTCCTGTCTGCTAGAACCCTTTTGTTTAATCAGGAGAATGCAAATGTATCTCCTCACACCTGTCTGTCTCCGGGTCCCTCTATGACTGACATTTTAATGACTGGTTCTTTTGATGTTCGTGACGTAGCAGCGTTTAAATGTGCTCTCTTTGCTGAGAATAAACAGAGATCTTCAGACATCATGCCGGCGTGTGTGTGTGTTTACATTTTATATTTAACAATTTGGGGGCTCAGTCCGGTCTTCCCTCTCAGAGGAAAAAGTAAGTGTTTATTTTGCTCTTTCGGATTTTTTCCTCGGTCAGGGGAGATTTTGTTCTCGTGTGATCTGGTTAAAATAAAGTTTAATTCACATTTTGTTTTCTAAATAAGTTTTGTTCACCGTAATTAAGTCTAAGAGGTTTTGTTTTCCGGAGCAAGTTTTTAATAGAGCTTTCGTAACGTCATGTTTAAAGGAATATCCGCGGTGTTTTAAATGTAACAGCTTGGTTGTGGTGTCAGTACCGCTGTGTTTTAGAGAACCGTTGTTTATTTTTAACTAAATTTGTTCCGCGTTTCGAGTCGCGCTTTAAACAACTCGTTAATTCATCTGGTAAACAACTGAAATGGGTATGATTGTTTAATCATTGTGCAGGTCTTTATGCCAAGCGTGCGAAATATACTGTTATTTACAACAGCTCAATATTTAGTGAACTAGAAACATTACAACGCTTCTCACTAACGTCATCGACTCGCGTCCACGGTTGCTATGGGTTACTAGACGCGGGCGCTGACCCGCTGTCTGCGTGCTTTAACTGTAGGCGCTGTATTGTGGTCAGAAGGCCGGAATGGGCAGATTTACATTTAGATGTTCAGTTGTTTTCCATGTTATTTTTCATTTAAGTATTCATAATAACTGTTGGCTTGCTTGTAGGTAGCTTTTGTATTATTCCATGTAGATTTTTTTCCATCAGGCACTGATTGCAACATTTGGATCTATTGTAGTATTATTTAATTGTGGTGTTGTATTACTGACAGTAAGTGTGCTTGTATTGTTTTGTCGCCATGCAATGTCGATGCTGGAGCAACATATGTCTGTTAAAATTATAATCTACAAGTTTGCATATACTGCATACAAGTTAAGTGCTTAAAATTTTTTAAGTTTTAAAACAACGGTCATCACCAGGGACTGTAAATGCAGAGTGTGTGGATTGTCACTTCGCCAGTTGTTTGGCTGGTTATATCTGGAGGGCTTCGCTCATTGATACTCGTAACCAGTAGATGGCCTGCAGTGTGGTGCTTTGTTCCTGGTACTAACTTGGCCTAGCTAATGTTGCGCAATTTTGTCACTTGTTTGGAATGTTACAAACTGAAAATCTGGAGTGCCTGAATTTAACACATATTGAGGGAAGTTTTTGTGTGAATATGAGAGTCCAAGCAGAGAACAGTTACAGGAATTATCTGTGCCAGAATGTATAAGCAAGTACGAAAAGAAAGGTTTATAGAATTGTGGTGAAACCAGCAGTGTTGTATGGTCTGCAGACATTGGTGCTAATGACAAGAAAGGAAACAGGGCTGTAGGGGTGGAGCTAAAGATGGTGCAATTTGCTTTGAGAGTGACAAGAATGGACAGGATTTGGCATGTGTATATTGGAGGAACAGTGCAAGTAGGGCAGTTTGGAAAGAAAGTTAGAGAGGCCAGATTAAGATGTTGTGGACATGTGCATAGAAGGAATAAGGACTCTATCCAGAAGTAACTGTTCGAGGTGGAGTACAGGCAGAAAGATGATTTCAACAGTTTTGTGTATATTTCAACAGTTTTTAAACAAGTTCTCCATCACACAAATAAAATGTAGCCACAGAACATTTTAATTTGTTTTCAGGTTCAATAGATTCTGATCGTCAATAATAAATAAATAAATAAATATGACAACGAATAAATACATTACACTGATAATAATAATAATAATTATAATAATAAATTAATACTGATAGATAAATATTTTTGTTCACCTGCTATACCTGAAATTAAAAGAAGTTGCATTTATTAGTTTCCGTTCCATTTTATAGAAAAGTCAAATTATTTAAAATTCCCTTCGGTAATTTAAGGGGGCTCATCCAATAGTAAATTGGCATATATTTGAGGTGTATTTTAAAAAAAAAAAGAAACTTTATGCATTTTAATTAGTTTTTGTCTCGCGTTGTGTTTGACATTACTCACGTTGGTTTATTGATTACAATTACAGCGACTGTAGCGATTGTGATTAATTATGAAACTAAGTTTTTTTAACTAAAACTGAACCAGTGTTGTTAGCAATAAGCTAAAAACATACATAGCGCTCTCGTCGCGTAGAGTACCTACGTAATCTAAACCGCGTCCCGTTAGAGGAGACGCGCTCCTTCGGGTGTGTTTTAAGAGTTATACGTTCGCTAAATTCTGTTGTTTACGTAATTTATGCACTTTCAATATTTGTAATTTAGTGAGGCATTTGTAGCATGCACTTTGTGTATAAGCTGGCCCTGGTGTAAAGGCGCGTGGCTAGAAAATGAATAAATTAATTGGTTATAGCCATATTCCTTAGAGTGTTAAACACGTGGGGGGTGCATGAGTTTTATTGTCTCCCTGACGTAGAGGCGTGTGGACTCAGCCCGGCGCACCTGAGGTCCATTTTTCTGAGAGTGTTCTCAGAAACAGGGTAGATTGGCCAAATGCCTTATTAATTCACTATATTGGTATTTTATAAATGTGTGAATAATCTCCAAAGGTGTAGAGGCACGTGAGATTTGAAATAGAATCCATATTCCTGGTAGTGTTATCAGGAACGCGGAGATATTACACATTTTTGATAATACACTTTTAAATTACAGTATTTTTCAGTTTTAAATATATACTTATTAATTTACTATCGTGGTATTTGATAAGTGTGTGAATAATCTCCAAAGATGTAGAGGCATGTGAGATTCGAAATAGAATCCATATTCCTGGTAGTGTTATCAGGAACGCGGAGATATTGCACATTTTTGATAATACACTTATAAATTACAGTATATACTTGTACACTCTGTTCGAACGTCACACTACCCATAAGAAAAATTAATAAATAATTTTTTTAAAGTATATATTCTGGAATAATTCAATGAAACGAGCTTAGTGTCCATAATTAAACTAACCATCTTGAGGTGTCCGCCTAACTCTGATACACTACAATTTACCAACAATCAAAGCATGCTTATGAAATTATTACATTTGTGCACCCAATGTAACGACTGCAGTAACAAACAAAAAAAAGTAAGCAAATAGATTAATTCTTGATTGAGAAATAACCAACTATTGGCACAAGTTGGATCCCAGATTATGCAGCGTTGAGCTCCGCTGCTCCAAATTAAGCACAAGCTTCGGCTTGGGAGCTCGTGACTGAGCGACATGCACTCCTGACACAGACAAAGAACTGACTGACTTCAACTAATATTCAAACTAACACACCTGACATGACAAACAATTGTACAGATTTTATGTAACAAAGATTCATGTCTTCCATGTTGTATGTGACTGTACTTCTGTTTACCTATAACTATATTGCTTTTACAGAAAAACAGCAACGGCAAGATTTAATCATAATTTCCTCAACAGAACAAAAGTACACTGGAAGGAAGCAGCCGCATAACAAATCGTGACCTGTGTGATGCCATTAAACAACCTTCTCTTTTATTTTATATACAGAAATTCCATTGGATCAGCTGTTGGGTGACTTTACTGTGACCAATGAAATTTATGAATGTTGTTTTATCTAACCAAAGGCTTTCTCACAGCAGCATCAGACAAGGAGGAATTCTGGAACAATTATTCAGAGATATCGCTAAATCATGTAACTCTAATCTGAGATCTGACTTATTCATATGCTGATACATATCTTCTGTAGTGAAAGCTTGAAGGCACGGGCCCATAATGAAGTGCTAGTAACCTCTCTTCTGGGCTCCAACTGACTCTACTATACGTAAAGTATCTGGGTCGAAGAACAGATCAGCTTGGAAGATGACTTGGATGTTTTGGACACTGATTTTTCCTCACCTTACCCCATACACATATAGTGAACACTACTGTATTAGTCTGAAAACACTCATGGCAGAATTGTACACACATTATAGACTGTATGAAGTTATGATTGGCACCATCACATGTTATGTCTGATGTATGAAGTTATGATTGGCACCATGTTATATCTGATGTACAGGTAGATTAGTCAGACTTGAAGTCTTTTACTCTTTCCTAGTCAATTGGGGAGAGAGATGTTTGGCTTCATGGTCTGGGGAACTGGTTTTGAATTGAATCTATTGATAAGAGACCAGAAGGACTGGAGATGGCCTGCTGAATTCTTAAACGGAGGTTTGGAGTTCAGGGCTTGAGCTCTTTAGAGTTAAATATTACACTCACAGAGAGGAAGTTCATTATCAGTTCCTGTAGCTTAATAGGACCACAGGCGTCATGAAGACACCACAAAAGGGGGCATATCTTCTCATTTTTGCACAGGGTTTGGATTAGTTAAATTTTTCATTTGATTTTGTAAATCTCTTCTATGCCAATGCCTGACTGTTCATTTATTGTCATGTTATTGACAAATTGTAGTAAATTCTGTTAGAATTTAAGGGGGCACTGTAAGGTTTTATAATATTGTAAGACAGTGTAATCTAATAAGAAGATTCCTGTGCCTTGAGAACAGACCCCTCACTGTGCTTCCTCATGCCTTCTGTGGTAACACCTTATATATCCTGTATTCAGACAAGGATACATCCAAATGGCTCCTGTCTGCTAGAACCCTTTTGTTTAATCAGGAGAATGCAAATGTATCTCCTCACACCTGTCTGTCTCCGGGTCCCTCTATGACTGACATTTTAATGACTGGTTCTTTTGATGTTCGTGACGTAGCAGCGTTTAAATGTGCTCTCTTTGCTGAGAATAAACAGAGATCTTCAGACATCATGCCGGCGTGTGTGTGTGTTTGTCTCTCCCGGTCGATCGGGCCCGGACCGGTAAGTGTATCAAGGTGCAGCAGACACAACAAGAAATAACTCTTCTACTCTTAACTTAAAACTTAGCTCGGACACACTTCATCTACATTTTAAAACTTAACAAATGCGTTATGGTTTCAATGGCATACTTTTAAGTGCACTAGTCCAGAGTGCTGATTTGAATGTTGCAACTTCACTGCTTCAGAGGGCTATTAAGTTTTAACGTTTATTCTACAGTTTGTTTAATGTATTTTCTGCTGTATTTTATTTCTAAATGAATGCTGTATTTTATTTATTTATTATTATTATTATTATTTTACACAATTTTGTTTAAAACAAGTATTTCAGGCCCTGGTGCCGTGCAGTTGTTTCTATGGATGCAAAATTTAGCTGAATGCACTTTTATTAAAAAGACAACTTGTATCTAGACTGTGAATGTCACAAATATTTGGTAATGTTGGTGAATAATTTAATTATATTTTAGTTGTGTGATTTATGAAAGATGTTCCTAATGTTACGTCAGAGGACATGCGCTGATGTTTATCACACATTCCAATAAGAGAGAGATTACTCACTCCCAAAGTTTTTTTTGCGCCGTATTTCGATTTTTAAAAAAGTTGCTCATTTTCACCATGAACACGGATGAGCCTTCGGGTTTCCTCAGCCGTCCCTATAATATAAATTACAAAACTGTAGTCACGTTGCAATAAGTAAGAATAGTGGAAGCACCGTTCATTTACATGTACACATATGGCCGTAAGCAAAACAAACTATGCGTTATCAAATGCTCGGCAAACTGCCGTGCTACTGAACTTTCATATTTGTTTGTAGCATGCAGTAAAGTGTATGTGACATAAAAATATATATTTGTAATATCGTGCAATCTGTACTATCCGCTAGCAAACTTTAGCGATTTTTTTGCAAACGTTTCTTTACAGAACATCACCACAAACACAAGACTAAAGGTAATATACATATAATGAAAACTTGTCATAAAAATCTTTATTAATGGTAAAAATTAACATTTATGTCTCTGCTTGCTCGAGTGAGCAGCCATGTTGAAAATTTCGCTTAGCCCTTCATTTGAAGTGAGGTCCCGAAAAATCTTCGTTTGGAGGGCTATCTGTCCCTTCCCCCCTCCCCCTACACCTCCAACCAAAAGAGAAATGAGACACCTCTACCCCTGCACGTGAACGCGCCAAGTGCAATGGTAGGGGGAAGGGTAGAAATGGGATTCAGCCTTAATATTGGAGCAATAAAATGTACTTAAAATCTATGTGTTCAAATTGTTACGAGGATTTTATCAAGTAAATCTTACAAGTTCTTTTTTTCAGTGAATGGTGAACACGATGATTTAAGAATTTAATTAAACACGAATATATATATATATATATATTTATTGTGTGTGTGTGTGTGTGTGTGTGTGTGTGTGTGTGTGTGTGACCGGTGCAAGGGCCATTGTCACTCATACTGTAGTAGTTTTTAGAGCCCTAAAAAGCATTCGCTAGTAATTAAGTAAATAAAAGACAAATGAATAAATAGTTTTAAATTATATATATATATATATATATATAATGGAAATATGTATAAAGAAAATATAATTAATATTTTCATGTTTAATTACAAAAAAAAACATTTTAATGGTTAGTGACTGTTGCAGACATTTACACTATTTTTGAGAACTATTAAGTTCTCCTTCAATGTGTCATAGCCGATAACTGCCCCTTTGATCTGCTGGGTACGGCGGGGCGTCGAGTGCTGATCAGTGTGTGTAAAGTACGCTACTTTACACTGATCAGCAATCGACGCCCCGCCATACCCAGCAGATCAAAGGGGCACACTCATAAACTCTCCGTGTGCACACACAAACTCTCCATGCACACACACACACGATTTATAGATAAAATGCAGACATAAACACGCCACCCCCCAGGAAAACAACAAACACAAATATATAGACTACAGTACTCGCTTTTCCAACACATTAGCGCTCCGATGTGAGCTGATTTATTCAAGTCATAATTAGAGAATATAGAGAGATTAATAACAGAGAAAGCATAATAAGATGTCTATACAGTAAATAAAAAGAAAAGTATCAAATCCAAATATTAAGTCTGATTTTATTGCTATCATTAACCATTTATGTTATATATTTATTTTATATTATTTTATATTACATTATTTTTTATATATTATATTTACACAATTCTTGCTCTGAAGGACTTTATCTAAAAGCCAGACTGACCAAGTTTCTAATTCACTGCTGAAGTAGTTAAATATGCTTTATAATGTATATACGTATAGGTTACATTTTAAAAGTACAATCGCAAGTAAATTACAAACTGAATGTAATGTAAAATATGAATAAACCAGTATTAGACACAGATATACGATATGGTAGTACAGTGGTGTGAAAAACTATTTGCCCCCCTCCTGATTTCTTATTCTTTTGCATGTTTGTCACACAAAATGTTTCTGATCATCAAACACATTTAACTATTAGTCAAAGATAACACAAGTAAAGACAAAATGCAGTTTTTAAATGAGGGGTTTTATTATTTAGGGAGAAAAAAAATCCAAACCTACATGGCCCTGTGTGAAAAAGTAATTGCCCCCTGAACCTAATAACTGGTTGGGCCACCCTTAGCAGCAATAACTGCAATCAAGCGTTTGCGATAACTTGCAACAAGTCTTTTACAGCGCTCTGGAGGAATTTTGGCCCACTCATCTTTGCAGAATTGTTGTAATTCAGCTTTATTTGAGGGTTTTCTAGCATGAACCGCCTTTTTAAGGTCATGCCACAACATCTCAATAGGATTCAGGTCAGGACTTTGACTAGGCCACTCCAAAGTCTTCATTTTATTTTTCTTCAGCCATTCAGAGGTGGATTTGCTGGTGTGTTTTGGGTCATTGTCCTGCTGCAGCACCCAAGATCGCTTCAGCTTGAGTTGACGAACAGATGGCCGGACATTCTCCTTCAGGATTTTATGGTAGACAGTAGAATTCATGGTTCCATCTATCACAGCAAGCCTTCCAGGTCCTGAAGCAGCAAAACAACCCCAGACCATCACACTACCACCACCATATTTTACTGTTGGTATGATGTTCTTTTTCTGAAATGCTGTGTTACTTTTTACGCCAGATGTAACGGGACACGCACCTTCCAAAAAGTTCAACTTTTGTCTTGTCGGTCCACAAGGTATTTTCCCAAAAGTCTTGGCAATCATTGAGATGTTTTTTAGCAAAATTGAGACGAGCCTTAATGTTCTTTTTGCTTAAAAGTGGTTTGCGCCTTGGAAATCTGCCATGCAGGCCATTTTTGCCCAGTCTCTTTCTTATGGTGGAGTCGTGAACCCTGACCTTAATTGAGGCAAGTGAGGCCTGCAGTTCTTTAGATGTTGTCCTGGGGTCTTTTGTGGCCTCTCGGATGAGTTGTCTCTGCGCTCTTGGGGTAATTTTGGTCGGCCGGCCACTCTTGGGAAGGTTCACCACTGTTCCATGTTTTTGCCATTTGTGGATAATGGCTCTCACTGTGGTTCGCTGGAGTCCCAAAGCTTTAGAAATTGCTTTATAACCTTTGCCAGACTGATAGATCTCAATTACTTTTGTTCTCATTTGTTCCTGAAGTTCTTTGGATCTTGGCATGATGTCTAGCTTTTGAGGTGCTTTTGGTCTACTTCTCTGTGTCAGGTAGCTCCTATTTAAGTGATTTCTTGATTGAAACAGGTGTGGCAGTAATCAGGCCTGGGGGTGACTACAGAAATTTAACTCAGGTGTGATAAACCACAGTTAAGTTATTTTTTAACAAGGGGGGCAATCACTTTTTCACACAGGGCCATGTAGATTTGGAGTTTTTTTTCTCCCTTAATAACGTAAACCTTCATTTAAAAACTGCATTTTGTGTTCAATTATGTTATCTTTGACTAATAGTTAACGGTTTTTGATGAGCAGAAACATTTAAGTGTGACAAACATGCAAAAGAATAAGAAATCAGGAAGGGGGCAAATAGTTTTTCACACCACTGTATATACATTGAAAAAGCTATTTACACGACTGCTCAAATGTAAAGCAAACGCAATTAATTTATTGTGTATATTTAACTTCATTCAGCCATTTAAGTTATATGAAGAATAACGTTCCTAACCCACTATTATTTTAATCTTAAATAAAGTTGGCCTAACACAATATTGTTTGCAATGCTGAAGCAAACATGATTTTGTTTTAGTTTATTCGCTGAATACAACGCGACCCACATCACCTCTTCGTGAATACCCACAGAAACCGTTACTGTAATCCCCCTTCTCACCTACAGTATCCTTGGTGTGAAGTTATCAAACCGGTTTCGCTGATGGGGTAATTCTGCTTCAAGCACTTTCCGATGCTGTTGCTAGGAAATTCCACCCCACAGCCCACAACAACAAGCAAATAAGAGACATAATTAATGAACTTCTTAGAAAGAAAAGATTGAGTTTTCTCTTTTCTAAAAAAAAAATAATTAATGAATACTCTTGCTTTTGTAAAGATTTTGATTGACCATTTTCCATATACAGTACGGCCTGCTTTATTATATATTTAATAAAACTTTATTGCAACTAAATTGTGTGTGTGCCTTATTGAATATTTAATAATGCTTCCGGAACATTGTTGTCCATACGTTTTACAGTATGTACAGTATATTGAAAACAGTGAAACATAAAACACAAACCTAAAGGACAAATTAAGGAATGTACGAAACATTAACACCTTTACCGTGTTCAAATAAATACTGTAGAGTTACTGCATTACGTTTCAAGACATCCTTAATTTAAAAAAAAATTCCCTAATTATATGTCCACAAATACTTTGACAACATACACTTATCAACTTATCCACATAAACTTATCAACACAAACTCTCCGTGCACGCACACACAATCTCTAAAAAATGTATATTAATAACATACATATACAAATAAACAAAAATATAAACGTCTATATTGAAGTTTACGGTGAACGCAGAGTCGGCTAAGCAGACGTGATGACGCGCGCGCCCTCACCTCTGTTACGGCTGCCTACAGTATTTGGCCAAAAGAATTATAATAATTGAACGATATGCCTGGTCCTGGAAAGAGACATCAACAGTCGCTGAGAAACGAAAGAACCGAAAGAAAAAAAAAAGCCTAAGATGAAGCCCGTGCATCAATTCCAGAAATAAAACTTTACTTTCTTCTGTCAACGTTAATAATGTAGTAACGTAACGTTAACGTAAAATAACGCAAATTTCATTTAACAGCAGGGGGGACAATAAATATATATTTTTATAAATTTATTGCATTGTTTATGTTGTTTACAGTCAAGCCATCAACATACAATAAAATGTAAACATCAGATCTAAACTAAAAACTGTGCTCCCTGTGCTGGTGCTGGCAATATCATCTCTTTGTTCTGCTGTCTCCGGCTCCCTCCCTGGTTCTGAATCTGCCCCTTCCTCTACTCTCACTGCAGGGATTAAAGTGAAAAAAAGTCTTCTGACTGAACTTTTTTCAGGCCAAGCCATATTCCTTTAACAAACACTTTATTTAAATAGTCGAGACCAATAGCTTTAGGGGAGATTAAACCACTTTAATATTGCCAGTTTGCATATTTTAAAAGCTATTTGTAATCTTCGAAGAAAAAAAAAAACCTTGACAAATAATCAACCATCTACCACATATCTTTTCAGTGCATGTTTTTATTTATCTTATAACACCAAACAATGTTTTGTGAAACTCTTAATAATTAACAGAAAAAAGTAATAGCACCACCATTAAATTCCAAAAAGTGCTTTTTCAGTGCATGTTTTATGTATCTTAAAGAAAACATCTTCGTTTTCAGCTTAGATGACAAATCGGATTTCCAGTAAGCAGCAATGCCATGTGTGCAAGTAGTAGGCCTGTGCATTAGACATAGACATAGACATGCTCCGCTATGAAAGAACATAGACGCACTTTTACATCGCGCACATGGTCGGCCACAGATGTGTGAATCTCCGTTGTGGTTTTGTCGCACCAGACAGGGAGCATGTGTACTGTTAGAGCACGAACCGCAGCATTGTGACTAGCTGCTGACTGATGGTGAGCTCGCACTTTGTTTTGCCATTATTGCCATATTGAAGTTTCCTGTGGCATACTGTGCAAAGACACATACCTGGATGTTTGATTTTTTTTAGTCCACGAACTAAAAGTCTTGCCATTCTCCCCAATTTCGCTAAGCCAAGCCCATCTCCATTTATTAATTTTTTTACACTTTTATCAATCTCCGAAACATCGGAGCCTTCCTGCATTAAGTGTGTCCATGCTATCTTAAATATAGTTATACCTCAGCCTGACATGTAGTTCTTCAAAACTAAACCAAAACCCGGAGTGGATTCATACCGGAGTGATAACAAAACGCTTAGAGTGGAGAGAGGAACGTGCATTCGCTCCACTCCAGGCACTCCTCTCGCCAGGCATTCGCTCCACTCCTCAGCAGGCTGAATACACTGTCTTTCCTTAATTTAAGACCCATGTAAGCCTATATATACACAGCATTAAAATTATGAAAAGTGAATTTTAAACATTAAGGACAGGCGGAACAGTGTGATTGACGGAAATCCGTCGATGACTCGCTACAATTAACAGAAATCCGTCGTAACGACGGAGAACTTTAATCCCTGTCACTGTCTCAGAACAGACTGACTCCTGAAGCTGAAAAAAATGCAGGAAATGATGTTTTCTAACATGCGTTAGATAGTTTTTTTAATCACTCTATACACAATACTTTGCTATTTTTATAGATGTTGAGCATCGTGAGCAAGCTGGAAAAAAAAACTAAACAGATCTAACAGATGAGGACTCAGATTAATGTGCAAAAGTAATAAAACTATATAAGTCTACATAGCCTTTATAAGACTCTACCTTAAGCGCACTTAAAACATTTTATTTAGTTTTAAAATAAAACAATTTTAAAACATCATCACTCTGGATTCGAACCGGCGCTTTGTCGAGCGTTCTAACCGCTACACCAAGCAGCCATTTAGGAACAATGCACCCCAGAGACATTAATAAGCCACTCGACTTCTTTGAAAGCAAGTGTACTTCTTTGATAAGTGACGAAGTAAGCCTGTTATAATAATAACTTGGTGTCATTTGATCTTATTGGTTTAGAAATTTATATTTAAATAAAACCCTACAAACTTCTTTTCTAATTACACGTGATAAAATCTAAAGGCTCACTGTGTTAATATTTATTGTGCTTAAATTTAATCTTAATAAGATTTGATTTAATTTGAATTCTACATTTGTACTGTAATTATAGTACTGTGATTATGAATTCGGTCAACTACAGTGTTTCACTTGATGTTATCGGCTACTACGTGTATTATTTAATGGGACGCGTCTCATTAGTGAGGCAGAGAATGAACTAAGGCATGAGGCGTCAGCAGGCTCGATTCCCGTCTCTGTGTGCATGGAGTTTGCATGTTCTCCCCGTGCTTGGTGGGTTTCCTCCGGGTACTCCGGTTTCCTCCCACAGTCCAAAGATATGCAGGTTAGGCTAATTGGCGTTCCTAAATTGCCCGTAGTGTGTGATTGGGTGTGTGAGTGTGTGTATGTGTGTGTGCCCTGCGATGGATTGGCACCCTGTCCAGGGTGTACCCCGCCTAGTGCCCGAAGTCTCCTGGGATAGGCTCCAGGTCCCCCGCGACCCTGAACACAGGATTAAGCGGTATAGAAGATGAATGAATGAATGAATGAGGCGTCAGTCTGTAGTTATATAGCGCCACTCAGTGGTAAAAGCCAGCAAATGCACATCCCATAATGCGGCGGCGACGTTAAATACGACGCTCCAATTTTGTAACCACTGTATCAAAATGCACCGAATGTTTTCGAAAGTACTATTTTGGATATCCTGGAAGGACTTCCGGTTCAAGTTTACATTGATGATATACTGATTGTCACAGATAATGATATTTTGGAAAAAACTCTCAAACGACTAGTGAAGGCTGGATTGAAGCCCTCCCTGAAAAAGATGGATTTAGGGAAGGGGGCTGTTTTTCTTGGTTTTAAATTCACAGGTAAATCGCGTGAGTTGTCTGAAATCATGCGCGAGAGGTTGGAACGGCTCAAAGAAGAGCCGATTAAAACCCTAAGCGATGTGCAGGTGCAGATGGGTGCGTTGAATTATGCAAGAATTTTTACTCCCGATTTTGCTAAATATTCTAAAGATATTTTTAACACAATCAAGGGTGGTAAATTAAACTGGACGCAGCGCGCCGATAGCGCGCGGCAGAGTTTAATCGGTTGGTTTTCTATCGGACTCTAAAGATAAAGTACATCTCACTTTCTCCCCGCTGAGCGTGGGTGATATTCTCGCTTCGGTGGCTAAAAGGCTTATAGGCTTAAAGAGAATGAAATAGGACTGATTAATCGGTTGAAGAAAAATCTAGTGATGAACCTCCCCTAGAGTCCCTCAGTACAGATGGAATTGTCACAAACTCCTGTCACTCCTCTCTTTTGTTGTTGTTTTTGTTCCCACGCTGTCAGATTTCTCTACTCGCGGTCACGTTGTCTCTAGACTGTCACGTCTTTTCCCACGCCTTCGTACCGCCCCTCCCACACACACCGGCTCCCCATTCACAAATAATTTCTCCCGACATTTAAGGAAGCGCAGCACGCTTTCTCGCTGCCGAATTATTGCGTGCTCCACAGCCCAGTTTCCTCGCAGTTATTTTTCCTATGATTCATGCGTTTTTTGACCAAGTGCTTTGTTTAACGGCTTTCGCTTTTCGCTCGTCCCTACGGATTTGTTAGACCTGATATTTGCTTCACGGACATCGACCCACGCCCCGCCCCTCGACTTCGCTATCGTCTTCCGCTTCGGATTGTTTGACCTGGCCTTGACTGCTCTCACGGACACTGACTCACGCTTCGCCCCTTGACTACACGATTGTTTCTCACTTCCGGATTCCACATCCTTCGAGACACCAACAGGTGAAACGCCTCTGCTCCTCTCAATCTCTGCATCCACGTCTGTTTTTTCCACTACATAAAGGCACCCAGCAGCCATCCTCCATGTCAAGGTGAACTACAGAATCTCACTTCATTAAACGTCAGAGAACCGCTTCAGAGCTGTCCTCCATTACAGTCCCGTGTTCATGATACACCTGTATTCCGTGAGAAAGTAACACCAAGCACTACCAACCTCCTACATTTTCATCATTAAAGCCCTTTTAAGAATATCATCCCAGAGTGGTGTCTGCTCTTGGGTCCTATCAGCCTGCCTGACCTCGCACAGCGTCGTGACAGGAATCAGTGGAAAATGATTTTGGATGACATGTAGTTCCAATTTTGCAAGACGCGAGTCCCTAAAAAACAGAAAGTCACTGTCATTCCGAAGGGATATGAGTATGTGGTTTATACTGATGGTTCTAAGACAAAAGACAGTACTGTTTGGGCATTCATTCTAAAAAGACATGGTAAAATTGTACCTCAAGAGCGCGGAGAAACTGTTGGCTCTGCACAGGAAGCAGAAGTGTTTGTTGTTGCGGAAGCGCTACAGAGAGCCAAGACGCTCGGAGTGATGCGTTTGGTGCTTGTGTCTGACTCTGATTACGTAGTCAAAGGAATCTCTGAGTACCTCCCAGTGTGGCGAGTGAATGGTTTTCACAGCGCAAAAATGCGCCGTTGCAACAGAAAGAGAAATGGGATTAATAAGAGATTAATGCTCTGTCACAAGAAATGGAAATCATTCCATTACATCAGGTCAGTCATACGACACCTGCTGCGCAGGGTAACATGGAAGTTGACAAATTAGCACGTAAAGTGTATGCTGTGATAGACAAAGAAGGGAAGTTGTTGAGAGAGCTGCACAATGCTCTCAGTCATGGTACCACAAAATACCTAGGTAAATACCTCAAAGCTCAAGGTTTAAACATACCTAACTACAAAGAAAAATACCATCGCATAAAAATGAGTTGTGAGTCTTACAGATGTGCGATGATGTCACGTTATTTCAGGGAGGGGATCCTGCCAAATGATTTTGAAGGACAAGAAATAAGCATAGATTTTGCTGATCCTATTTTGCCAAGCACAGCGAGGAAAAATCAGTATTTCCCCTGTATTTCCATATTCAATGAGGGTGCAGGGAAATGGTCTTAGAAGAGCAGACCTCAGGCAAGCTTTTATCGGTGATTGATATGAAAACTCTATTGGTGAAGATTTTGGGGAGAGGAAAAAACGTGCTTCTGACTCGAGTGAGGCTGTAAATACATAACACATGGATGAACTGTCTTTGAGACCGCCCTGTTGTGTGGCAGGCCTTGCATGCCGAGTATCCACCTAGAGTTGACCCAAGGACATTAAAGGGTGACCTGGAGGCAGTTACAGCTTGAAAAACTTCAAGAGAGAAACAGAGAGGACCCCAAGCAGTCCTTCACCAAGGATCCAGCCAGCCGCAGTCACAGTAATGACATCATCAGCAGCACTACCCCCAAAACTCCCACCAGATGCCAGCTCCTGTCATCAATGATTATACTCAAAAGCCAGGAGAGCAAACCAGCAACAAAAAAAATGCTTATGCTGGACAGAACCGATCAATCTGCCACACAGCCATGGCCCCAGCCCCGAGGGATGCGATGGGAGGCGGGGCACCAGCCTCCTCGAGATCAAGTTGCAGGCCCAACTAAACCATGGGTTCCAAAACAGGGGTGTTGGGGGGGCCCAGAGAATTAATCACCTATTTTGACAACTAGTGCAGAACAAGAACTCATGTTACACACTGTGGTAGATGGTAAAAGTACACCCATGTTAGTTGATACAGGAGCTGTTTATACATGCTTAAATTTAAGTCATGCTTATGTTCATCGCCTCACGTCTGGAAAATTTGCCAAAACAGTAGGATTCTCGGGGGGAAAAAAGCAGTTAGTTCCTATGACCGCTCCAGTCCATCTACAAACAATGAAAGTGTGACCATCCCTGTATTAGTTTCAAGTCATACACAAGTTAATTTACTAGGAAGAGAATCATTAGGTAAATTAGGACTGAAAATATGGTGTTCTCCAGAAGGTGTGTATGTTGATCATAGATTCCTGAAGCACAATTACCCTGCCAGACTTTCACTGTACAATGATGTATGACCCAACCAAAGATACTGACTTAGGACAGACATGGCAGGAAGAAACAAAAGTGCACAAAGTTGGTTGAATTTGTTACTCAGTATATCATCATAGGCCGGCAAAGATCAGCTATCTGTGTAGATGAGCGTGATTTTGTAAGGAGGTGGTTCAATGTAACTGATTCTGTTCTTCAGGTTACATTGTATGTACTGTAGGATAAAATTGCAGCTCATAGGACTTAGGACCAATAATGAGGAAAGCTGAAGAAGTCCAGTGGGACTCAACCATAAACCTGTTGATTTTCATTCTGCAGATAAAAACTATATCAAAATCTTGTGTGGTAATAATTTGATTCATTCTCCTTAAGAAGTTGTAGTTAGCCACAAGTCACAAACACAATTGGCATCAGCATCTGAGATAGTTAAGACTGTAGGAAATTAGCTATATACTGTAGGGAAATGGACAGTCATGTCCCACCTGAATTATGGTCTAGACATGATACAGATGTAGGCCTAATTAAATCAGCCAGCCCACTTCAAGTACAACGTAATCCAGATGTAAAACTGCCCAGAGTAAGACAATATCCTTTACGACCTGAGGCAAAAGCTGGCATAAAAAACACTATTGAAGGCCTTGTAAGAGCATCTGTGCTAGAAGAGACAAGTTGTTGCAATACTCCTATTTTTCCCGGTGATGAAGCAAGGTACAAAGAAAAGGCGTCTTGTGCATGATTTGCGTGCAATTAATAGTATAACAGCAGATGTTCCAAATCCGCACACACTGCTAACTAGTGTCCCTCCCTAAGCCAAATATTTCATTGTAATTGATCTTTGTTCAGCCTTCTTCAGTGTTCCAATGGCAGAAAAGAGTAACTACTGTATTTATTTGCATTTACAAGTGCCGGTTGACAATATAGGTACCAAAAATGCCACGGAGGTTCAAACATTCACTGCATATATTCAATCAGACTTGGAAGCTGATTTAGGGGGTTTAAGGATAGAAAATAGCCTTTGTCACCATATAGGTGATTGTTTAACATGTCTATCATTATTAGAAACATGCCATAATGCTTCCATTAAGATACACCGTAAGTTAGCAGGGAGGTCATAAAGTGTCCAAAGCTAAACTACAATACAGCGAGCCTCAAGTTGAATGGTTAAGGTGACTAATTTCAACATGAGATGATAGTCGGAGTGCCTACCTAATTAGAAGGCATAAGTAAGGCACCATTGTCACAACCAGATAAACAATGATGACCTTTCTAGGGTTAACAGGTTTCAGGCTGACTAGATTGAGATGTATGCAGGGCCAGGAGTAGCTCAGTGGTTAAGGCATTGGACTACGGTTCGGAAGATCCCAGGTTCAAACCCCACAACCACCACTGGGCCCATGAGCAAGGCCCTTAACCCTCAACTGCTCGGATGTGAAATGAGATAAAAATGTAGGCAAATGTAAATGCAGTCAAAACTGCTCCACTAAAGGAAATAATGAGAAAAGAATAACTGCAAGATCTAATTGCTCCATTAAAATGGAACACAGATATACTGTTAGCATTTGAATCCATCAAAAAGAAATGCAGACGCCCGATTACACCAAACTGTTCTATCCGTATGTGGCAAACCAAGCTGATGAATCTGCCTCAGCTATATTGATGCAGGAAACTTGCAGTGATAAGCTAGGGGCTGGTTTTTGCTATTACAGAACTAAGTTAGATAATATAACTCAAGGTTATCCACCATGCTACCAACAGGGTTTTGCAGCTGTATTTTATGCATATAGAAAAGCATCTACGTTGACTACAGGTTACCTATAGGTTGTATAAATTGATAAAACAAGGGAAATTTGTTCTAACTCAAGCTCGCCTCCTAGTATATTCTTCACTGCTCACATATCCCGACATTACTATAAAGCGATGTGACACAGTTAACCCAGCTAAATTAATCCCTTAAGCCTATAAAGGAGGGTCTCCTTGGCATTTACTAGGTTACGACCTGATCAAGTCTAAACGGATATCTGATGCAGAAATCACTTACTTTCTAGATGGGTCTAGTTTAGAGACCATGTAGGAAGTCACACTAGGTATCCAATAAAAATGAAGAACGGAGAAGACTTTAAACCGTCTTATCCCAGAATTGTTTGTAACCCTGATTTACCCAATAATCTGAGCTGAAAAGTGCTAACAGCCACCTGCCAATTATCAAAAGGGCTAGTGGCAAATATTTTTACAGATTCAGCCTATTCGCATGGTGTATGTCATCTGTTTGGAGCAGTATGGAAGCAAAGAAGGTTTAAAAAGCGTGAAGGAACTCCCATTCAACATGCTGAACAAATAAGTAAACTAATGTCTGCTATGATGCTACCAAGATGATTGGCTTTCATTAAATGTCAGACCCGTAAAAAGGGAAATGACTATGTACTAAGGGTAACAACATGGCAGACTTAGAAGCAAAGCGTGCATCAAAGTGTCAACTGTGCAAGCGCCCATAGTCCTTATAGAACCGCAGCCGCAGTTGGAGGATATTATTCGGATTCAAAATCAAAACAGATCCACACAAGCACTCGATGTGGCTGAGCGCAGAAGGACACACAGGGTATTTGGAGTTCACATGAAGGCCTAATCATAGCACCCACAGCACTGTTGAACATTTTTGGTTTTAAATGCTCATGGACTTGCCCATTGTGCAAGAGGACAGGTTGTGAGAGAAATTAAGCAACAAGGGTATTGGTCTTTATATCTGCATGCTATGGTTGATGAGTTCCTAGCTTTATGTGAGATATGTGAGAGCAGCATCCACTTCTGATACAAACAAGACTGACTGACGGACTGACTTCGACCAGTTTTTCCCCTGACACAATTAACAGGACAAACAACTGTACAGATTATGTGTGACAACGATTCATATCCTCTACATTGTATAAATGCATTTCTGTTTAACTAACACTATATTGCTTTTACAGATAAAACAGCAGCAGCTACAACTAATTTTAATTTCCTCCACAGTAAAAATGCACGAGAAGGAAGCAAGCCTTAAACAAATTATGACAATGTGTAATGCCACTAAACACCGTTCTCTTTTATTCCAGATGCAGAAATTTAATTGAAGCAGCTAATGGGTGACTTTACTGTGTCTAATGAAATTTATGAATGTGATTTATATTTAACCAAAGGTTTTCTAAAATTAACAGCATTTCCTAGCAACAACAAGCAAGGATGAATTTTTTGGACACAGTCATCAAGGATATCCCTAACTCAGCCATATATAACTCTAATAAGAGGCTTTACTGATTCGCGGCAGAGACAGAGGCAGCTTTCAATAAACTCAAAACCGCATTCACCACCGCACCAATCTTACGACTTCCCGATCCCGGGAAGCCGTTCATAGTGGAAGTCGATGCGTCCGAGGTAGGGATAGGGGCGGTACTATCCCAACGCCATGGACAACCCGAGAAACTTCACCCTGTGCCTTTTTCTCTCGGAAAATGACACCTGCTGAGCAATATTATGATATCGGTAACCGAGAACTACTCGCAGTGAAAGCGGCATTAGAAGAGTGGAGACATTGGCTCGAGGAACCCAAATACCCATTTGTAATGTTCACCGATCACCAAAATCTTGAATACATCCAGTAAGCAAAAAGATTGAACACACGACAAGCTCGTTGGTCGCTATTCTTTACGCGTTTCCGATTTCACATCACCTACCGGCCTGGTTCCAAAAATAAAAAAGCAGACACGTTGTCACGCTATTATCCCACAGCACCACCGGTTGAGAATCCTGAGCCCATTCTGCCCGCGCCGCTCGTGGTTGCCCAGGTGATGTGGGAGCTGGATGAAGAGGTCGCTCGGCAGGTGCAGAATGAATATGTGCCTCTCGACTGTCCTCCGGACAGGATCTACATCCCCGGGGGGCTGCGCGTCTGCGTAACGAGTGAGGCTCACACCAATGTGTCCGCCGGACACCCTGGCATGACACGCACCTTTCAGAATCTAAAAAAAAAAGTACTGGTCGCCGGGGATGAGGGAAACCGTAAGGAACGTTGTTTCATCTTGTGCTGTCTGTGCTACCACGAAAACACAGCTTAGCCTACACGCAGGTAAATTAATTCCCCTACCGACACCGAATCGGCCGTGGTCACACATAGCGGTAGACTTCGTCACGGACCTGCCAGTGTCTCAAGGGTACACCACCATCCTAGTGGTCGTGGATCGGTTTTCGAAGGGATGTTGTTTCATCCCATTTGGCTCCCTCCCATCTGCCATCCAGGTAACCGACGCTCTCTTTGCTTCAGTCTTCCGTCACTATGGCATGCCCGAAGATATAGTTTCCGATCGTGGTCCCCAATTTATTGCCAAAGTCTGGAAGGCTTTCTTCCAGAGGTTGGGGACCACAGTTAGCCTAACGTCGGGCTATCACCCCGAGTGGAATGGGTAGGCTGAGCGGACTATCCAAGAACTCGGGAGGTATCTGTGGGCATACTGTAGCAGTAAACAACACGAATGGGATAACTGGCTACTTTGGGCAGAATATGCACAAAATTCTTTAGTACACTCCGCGACCGGCCTAACGCCCTTTCAGTGCACTCTAGGGTATCAACCTCCGCTATGCCCTTGGGATGCCACACCCACCGAAGTGCCCATTGTGGACGTGTGGTTTAAAAAGGCGGAAAGAGTATGGGGGGATGCACACACACACATATCCAGAGCAGTGTCTCGGTTTAAAAAATTCGCCAATAGACGAAGGAAGGAAGCTCCTCCGCTCCAGGTAGGCGATCGAGTGTGGCTATCGGCACGGGACCTCAAACTTAATCTCCCATGCCATAAGCTTTCCCCCCGATATATTGGCACAAATCAACCCCGTATCGTTTAAACTCCAACTACCCCCACATATGCATATTAACCCTGTGTTCCATGTGTCACTTCTCAGCCTGGTGATCCGGGGACCCCTAGACGAGGGCACAGCCGAGCCTGCGCTCCCTGGGGCTGTGGAGATCGAGGGCACTACGGTGTTTAAATTAACAAGGTTGCTAGATTCTCAGAGGAGGGGAGGCTCCCTCCAATATCTTGTGGATTGGGAGGGTCATGGTCCGGAGGAGAAGAGCTGGGTCCCAGCCAGGGACATCTTAAGCAACTTATCTCCACCTTTCACCGGGAATGGCCTGAGCGCCCGGCTCCTCGACCTCCGGGATGACCCGCTCCTCGGCCGGACCACACTGGTCGCGAGTCCCAACCTCCTCAGGTAAGACGTCGGGGTCGCCCTCGCCTCCCTGGAGGGGTCCTGGAGGGGGGGGGGTGGTACTGTGACATCTGTGCCACCGCGGCTCGAGGGAAAAAGGTCTGGGTCTCCGGACTACTGAGCCGCCACTTTGTCCCCCCTAGTGTGTCTGTGTCGGTATGTCTTGTCAACCACGAATCATGTACACCTGTGTCTTACCGCTAAGTGCTGTTATTTAAGCCGGCCGAACCCGTAGCGTCCCGTCCGTTCACCGTCGTCGTTTGTGTTAAGTTGTGTGCAAGTCTGATGTCTCTGTCTGTGTGGATTTTTGTGTGACTGTCTCCTCCTCAGCCATGAACTCAGCAAAGCGGAGGAATAGGACTGAGAAACGGAACTAAAGGGATTTTTGTTCAAGTTCAAGTGGAAACGCCCAGCTCGCGGAAGGCAAGTTTTGTGTTGAGACTCTTTCAAAGCATGCCAGGAATGTTCCTGGGAACCAAGTGAACTGCCGGCTGAACCGGAAGGAGGAGACCCAGTTTGGGTGATCATTATTTCTGTTGGGATCTGTTTACTAGTATTTTGTGTTCTATATTGTCCACAGACATTAACCGTTTCAAGAAAAGATAAAATAAAAAGCAAAACAAAGAATTCCTGCATTTGTGTCCGCTTTTGACATACCACCTGTAAGAGCCATATCGTACTTGTTATGAATTTGTTGTGTTTATTTTACTTTATTTGTTGTTATTTCATTTATTCTACCTTGTTCTATTAATTAGTAAAGCATTAAGCATTAAGTTTGTTACATAAGCCATAAGCTTTAAATTTCTAAGTGATGCATCCATTTTGACAATCGTAAGTTGGTCTGTGATGTCATTCTACTATTACATGCATTTGTGTGACTGTCATATGATAGAGAGCTCAGTTTAGATGCGGAAGGCTAGGCAAGCTTTTGACCGTAAGCTGGGAATGTACAGTAAGATACAACAACTAGGTTGTTGTAACTGTAAGCTCCCATAAGTAGAGATATACAACAAGAGTGTTGTTATGTACGTAAGCTAAGACTGTAATTTACAAGGTACAGCAAATAGGTTGCTGTAAATTACAGTCTTAGCTTACGTACATAACAACACGTTGTTCGTTGTTTAATCGCGAAGATAAGTGACAGTTGAAATCGAAATGGAAGAGGATTTGAGTGCTCCGCGCTTCACTATGGCCGACGGGGAGGTGAATACAACCACAGCCGAGTCTGAGCGTGAGAGGGCGCTCATTGATAAAGATTCGAAAATAAAACTTCAGGAAATGAAAGAAGCCAGAAGCGAAAAGTGGAGTCAATTGACTGCATTATCCGAAGAAATACAGCTGCTCATGTACAATGCATGCAACGTGTATGAAGTTGAAGCTAAGTACTACACTGACTTTATAGGGCTGCAAAAAGAATGTGTTGAAAGCAATAGACAGGTGCAATTGCGCCTAAATGAAGAAGAACGCGAAAATGACCTGCAAAACTGGTATAAGTTTAAAATACTGAGCTGCACAGAATTTAGGAAAAAAGTAGATTTGTGGATCGAGGAAACTAAGAGCCGCATCATGATGTCTCAAAAGGACAATGATGGAATTATGCCAGATGACAGCGTGTCAATGGTGGAGTTTAAGACGTCCGCCTCTAGTAGGCACGGAAGCGTAACAACGGCAGCATCCAAAAGGTCTGTAACTTCTACATCATCCTCAGCCCAACTAAAGAAAGCGGAAGCCAACAGAGCAGCCTTGTTGATTAAAGTAGCAGCCTTAGCAGAACGGCGGGCGATAGAACAGAAGGAAGCACAATTAAAGAATAAAGAAGCAGAACTAAAGGCTGATAAAGAAAGGTTGGAATTAGAAACTGCGCTCGCAATTGAGTTACAGGCTTATCAGGGTTGTGAAAAACGACAGCCTGCATCAAAGAGCGGAGTCATCGACCCGAGCTGCACGCACTCGAGCAGCCTGCCTTGGACGGGCCACAAACCTGAATATGACAGACGCCGAAAGCCGGTAAGAGAGCGCACATTCAACGAACCAAGTAGCGCATGCGCTCCCAAACTGGAATACAATGAACTTTACGAGAGCAGCGCGTCGACAGAATACCTCGAACTGCCATCACGTCTCAAGACAGCCCATCCAAGTGTACCAGTAAGTTTTGAACCAAAATTGAAAAGTACTTTAAATGAAGGGTCTACCCAAGACAATAAATACACCCGCCATGACATTGATATATTAGAATCACAGAACATGATGCAACAGAAGGCTGACATCACAGCAATGCTTGTGAAATGGCAAAGGCAATCCTTCTTACCTCAGCGTAATGTTCCTGTGTTTCATGTTGACCCTCTTGAGTTTACGTCCTTCATGAAAGCATTTAAGCATGTTATTGTTGACAAAACCGATGATGCTGATAAGCTGTTTTATCTTGAGCAGTTTACTAAGGGAGAGGCTAGAGACCTCGTTATGAGCTGTCAGCTTATGCCAGATCAGTGTGGTTATATAGAGGCAATGAGACTGTTGCAGGACAGATTTGTAAATAAACGAAAAATTGCAAATATGCTGATGCAAAAGGTAGCCAATTGGCCGGAAATAAAGTCAGAGGATGGAAAGTTGTTAAGTGCCTTCTCCGTGTTTCTAGCATCCTGTCACAACATCATGTCAAGCATCGACCACATGGAGGAGCTAGATAACGCTACCAACATGCAGACTATTACTTCAAAACTGCCCTACGGATTGCGTAAGAGATGGAGGGACCAAGTATACAAGCTTGAAGAGTTTAGTCAGACAAGACCCAAATTTAAGCAGCTAGCGGAGTTCGTAGACCAACGAGCTAAAGTAATCTCAAACCCAATCTTTGGAAACCTGAACGCTTCAACCAGTGACAAAGGACACTTTAACAAATCCCCGCAAGGACCCAAGTCAAGAAGAGAAGGGAAGGCCAGAGTCAGCTTCGCAACCGAAGTCAGACAGGTTGGTAAAACACACACAGACTCGATTACAATGAAGAATGCCGGTACATTAGCTGTTAATGCTTTCACTAAGCCGTGCGCATTTTGTAAAAAGGGCCATATCTTAGACGAGTGCATAAAATTCAACGATCAGACACACAAAGACAAAATAGAATTCTTAAAAAGGAATGGGTTCTGTTTCGTATGCTTAAGAAAGGGTCATTTGTGGAAAGACTGTACCAGAAAAATTATATGTTCATTGTGTTCAAAATCACATCCACGCATGCTACACATAGCACTGCTAGATACGGCGCAGTCAGTTGCGAGCGCCCGCAGGAACGAAACTGAAAGCGACACAACAAATATACCAACTGCAGTGAGTCACGAATCATATGCGCTCACTGGGGCTGGAGGTAATTGCATCCTCCCCATTGTACCCGTTAAAATAAAGTCCAAGAAAGGTGACAAAATCGCAGAAGTGTATGCATTTATAGACCAAGGCAGTTCCGCCACATTCTGTACAGAGTCATTAGCAAGGCGACTAAATGTACGAGGCAGAAGAGTTAAGATACGGCTGAGCACCATGAACTCCACAAAACTAGTAGAAACCTACATGCTCAATGATTTGGAGATCAGTAGCCTGGAAGAAAACAATTTTATTGAACTTCCCAACATCTTTACACAAAAGAATATCCCAACTACAGTGGAAAACATTCCACAATAGCATGACATAGATAAGTGGCCATACCTTAGCGACGTAAAACTGCCACAGATTAGCGCTAGAATCGAAATTCTCATAGGAAATAAAGAGCACGAACTCCTAGAACCACGGCGAGTAATCAATAGCAGGCATAGAGGGCCATACGCGGTGCAGAGCGCGCTCGGATGGACTGTGAACGGGCCTCTCCGAGAACCCGACAAACCAGTGACTGTTACAGTTAACCGAACCTCCATTGAAAGTGTAGAACGAATGCTGATGGAGCAATATAACCATGATTTTCCCAAACTAAATTGCGATGACAAGGCAGAGATGTCACAAGAGGATTATCAGTTCTTAAACCTCATTAATAACTCCCTGCAGTTCATAGACAATCACTTCTACATCGGCCTCCCACTTAAGAAAGCGTCAGTTCAAATGCCCAATAACCGAAATGCAGCTATGCAACGTGCATTAAACCTTAAACGAAAACTTAGCACCAACAGCTCCTTTCACGAGGAGTACACAAACTTCATGAGTGACATGCTAAAAAAGAGTCATGCAGTCAGAGTCCCTACACATCACGTAAACCGCCAAGGCGGTCAGGTGTGGTACATACCACATCATGGCGTCTATCATCCTCAAAGGAATAAACTAAGGGTGGTTTTCGACTGTGCTGCCAGTTATCAAGGAGTGTCACTAAACAGTGAGCTCCTACAAGGACCAGATTTAACAAACTCACTCATTGGAATGCTTACACGCTTAAGACAGGAAGAAATTGCCATGATGGCAGACGTGAAAGCCATGTACTATCAAGTGAGAGTCCCCGAGATGGACACAGATCTGCTCCACTTCCTATGGTGGCCGAATGGAGATGTGAACCAAGACTTAGTTGAATATGAAATGGTAGTTCATCTGTTCGGTGTAAAAATCGTCGCCTAGTGTTGCTAACTTTGCCCTCAGAAAGACAGCAGAAGAAAACCGCAGCAATGCACCTGCTGTGGCAGTTAATACAGTGCTTAAAAACTTTTATGTAGACGACTGCCTGAAATCCGTTTCGAGTCATGACCAAGCAGTCACCCTATACAATGATCTCACAAGTCTCTGTGCAAGCAGAGGGTTTAACCTCACAAAATGGGCAAGCAACAGCCGTGCCCTACTGACTGTGATTCCTGAGAGCGAAAGGATCAAAGACATGAGAGACTTAGACTTGAGTAAAGATGCACTGCCCATAGAGAGAGCTCTGGGGGTGCTGTGGTGCATTAACTCAGACATGTTCAAGTTGAAAATTTTAACTAATTTGAAATTCATTATAGTAACATAAGTGTATTTAAGTATATTAAATCAGCTCAGTCGATTCCACTAATTATAATTTACAGACCTCCAGGGCCGTATTCTGAATTTCTTAGTGAATTTGCAGATTTCATCTCAGACCTGGTCGTTTCTGTAGACAAAGTGGTAATTGCTGGAGATTTTAACATTCATTTCGAGAATCCAGAAGACCCTCTGAGAACAGCATTTATGCCCATACTGGACTCCGTAGGCGTAAATCAGTGTGTAGTAGGACCCACTCATAAAGCAGGTCACACTTTAGACTTAATAATATTTTTCGCATTAATTATAAGAAATGTATTCACAATTCCACTGTCTGAAATTATCTCAGATCACTATCTTGTCTCCATTCAAGTGTGTCACAGTGATAATCTACCCACAGCACCGCGCTACCGTATTAAACGCACATTCACATCAACTACCACACAGAGTTTTATCAGTAATCTCCCAGAGTTACCAACTTCGACTAGGCCACCATCTGACCCCACAGAACTCGATCAGGCGACTGAATATTTAGAGTCGTCATTTCGTTGTTCCTTAGATAATTTAGCTCCAGCTAAAAGAAAAATTATTAAAGATAAGAAACTCGCTCCCTGATATAACGATCACACGCGCACTTTAAAACAGACTGCTCGGAAATTAGAGCATAAATGGCGTCAAACTAAATTGTTGGTATTTCAAATAGCATGGAAAGAGAGCATCCTGAACTATAGGAAAGCTCTTAGTGTAGCTAGATCAACGTATCTCTCTACTCTTATAGAAGAAAATAAAAATAATCCTAGATTTTTATTTAATACCATAGCCAAATTAACCAGAAATAAGACCACTACAGAAATCTCCACAACAACATCATGCAATAGTGAGGACTTCATGAACATTTTTAATAATAAAATTGTAAATATCAGGCATAAAATTGAGGCTTTGAAACCAAACAATGTAATTGATACAGATGTTAACCTAGCCATGTCAGATTCAAACCTAGAATACTTTACTCCTCTTGAAGAGAATGAACTAATTTCACTCATCTCTTCTGCAAATTCATCAACCTGTATATTAGATCCTATACCGACACATTTTCTTAAACAGATAGTACCAGTAATAACAGAACCGCTGTTGAGAATAATTAATTCCTCACTCAGCATTGGTTATGTTCCAAAATCTTTTAAATTAGCAGTTATCAAACCAATAATTAAGAAACCTGACCTCGACCCCTGTCAGCTGTCCAATTACAGGCCAATATCAAACCTCCCCTTTATCTCGAAGATTCTGGAAGAGATAGTAGCGGAGCAGCTATGCTCATATCTACATAGAAATGGCATACATGAACTGTATCAGTCAGGATTTAGGCCTCATCACAGCACAGAAACAGCACTCGTTAAAGTAGTAAATGACCTCCTATTATCCTCTGATAAGGGTTGTGTAACTATGCTTGTATTACTCGACCTCAGTGCAGCTTTTGACACTATTGATCATGCTATTCTTCTTCACAGATTAGAAAATGTAGTAGGAATTAAGGGTACAGCCCTCTCCTGGCTCAGATCCTATTTGACTGATCGTTATCAGTATGTAGACTTAAAGGGGGATTATTCTGCATGTTCTCTAGTGGAGTTTGGCGTTCCTGTTAGTTCCTGTTAGTTCAATCTGACAGTTCCGCAGGGTTTAGTTTTAGTCCCACTGCTTTTTTCCCTTTACATGCTTCCTCTGGGCAACATAATCCGTAAGCATGGTATTAGTTTTCATGGTTATGCTGACGACACACAGCTATACGTCTCAACAAAACCTGATGAGAAAAACCATCTTACTAAAGTTGAGCAATGTGTGCAGGACATAAGAAATTGGATGCTAATTAACTTCCTTCTGCTTAATATGGATTAGACAGAAGTTCTAATCATAGGACCGCATACAGCTAGAAGTAAAATCTTCGATCACACCATAACTTTAGATGGCCTTTCTGTTCCATGAAGTGCAATAGTAAAGGACCTCGGCGTGATTATAGATTCCAGCCTTTCATTTGAAGCTCATGTAGATAATATCACCAGGATAGCATTCTTTCACCTGAGAAATATTGCCAAGATAAGAAATATACTGTCGCTAAACAATGCAGAAAAACTAGTTCATGCTTTTATCACTTCTAGGTTGGACTATTGTAATGCCTTACTGTCTGGTTGTTCAGTTAGGTGCATAAACAAGCTTCAGCTAGTCCAGAATGCAGCAGCGAGAGTCCTCACTAGAACCAGAAGATATGAGCACATCATCCCTATCCTATCTTCACTACATTGGCTCCCTGTGAAATTTCGCATTGATTTTAAAATACTACTCTTGACATATAAAGCATTAAATGGTCTCACGCCGCAGTATCTGAGCAAACTGCTAGTGTCTTACGATCCGCCACGCCTACTTCGATCAAAGGATGCAGGCTGCTTGTCAGTATTATGAAAACTACAGCTGGGGGCAGAGCTTTTTCTTACAAAGCCCCAAAATTATGGAATAGTCTTCCAAATAGTGTTCGGGACTCAGACACAGTCTCAGTGTTTAAGTCTAGGCTAAAAACCTATTTATTTAGCCAAGCATTTTTATAAATAGATTTGCCATAGGTAAAGGAGCAGATCTGGGGGACTCATGGACATAGAGTATTATGGTGAACTGGTATGTTTAGATGCTGTCTTCCTCAGTCTCATTTGATCACTCAGGTTTGTTGACTGTGAGGTGATTGTTTGCTTTACATCTCAGGGAGCCCTCATGTTTGTGTTTCCTTCTGGCTCTCCCTTTTAGTTATGCTGTCATAGTTAGTCCTGCCGGAGTCCCTGCTTGCACTCTACATTCACATTAAATATACATTCACATTATACATTGTGACTGTGACCATACCTAATTACAATCTCTCCTCCTCTTCTCTTTCTCCCCCTCTTTCTCTTTCCTCTCTCCCCCTGTCTCCCCCTTTCACTCTTTCTCTCTCTCTCTCTGTCGAGCTACATATGTCGTTCCTGAGGTGCCAGTGATCCAGACTCCCTCTGCCCTCCGGACCTGTCTGATCCATCCTGGTGCCCCGTTTCTGGTTGGAGGTCTCGTCGCATGGATGCCCCGTGTGTCTCTTTGGGATGCGTCTGGTGTCTGGGGATGACTCTCTCTACTTAGAAGATGGTTCTGGCCTCGACTGGTGTTGTCAGCTGTTTCTCTGAGGACTTGACAATTCGATAGTTCAGGACTGGAACTTTCTACAAGTCTATCTGAGTCTCTAATAACTACTGGACTCCATTTTACATCAACTATTATAAAATCAATTAACATCAACTATTATAGCTGAACCTAACACTTAACACTGTATAAATGCAGATAATTTCCTGCTATCTGTTTCACCCAGATGAGGATGGGTTCCCTGTTGAGTCTGGTTCCTCTCAAGGTTTCTTCCTATTACCATCTCAGGGAGTTTTTCCTTGCCACTGTCGCCCTCGGGCTTGCTCACCAGGGACTATCTGAACATTTTGATTCATACACATTCACATTCCATACAAACTTAAATAATTCTTTTGATTGTGTAAAGCTGTTTTGAGACAATGTCAATTGTTAAAAGCGCTATGCAAATAAAACTGAATTGAATTGAATTGAAAATTAGTTTAAAGGAACGACCTGTGACAAGACGAGGAATCCTGTCAATCACCAGTTCAATTTATGACACCTTAGGGTTTCTCGCGTCTGTCTTACTGCCAGCCAAAACTCTAATGCAACAGTTATGTAAAGAAAAACTAGCATGGGATGATGACATTCCCGAGCAGTTTGCAAAGGCATGGAAAACCTGGCTGCAAGAGCTTCACAGACTGTCCGAGTTCAGCATAGCGAGGTGCATAAAACCAGCCGATTTGGAGTTACAGCTACAGCTCAACTCCACCACTTCTCGGATGCAAGTGAAATGGGATACGGAGCTGTCTCATACCTCAGGTTAAACGCTGATGGACTTACACATTGTGCATTCATGATGGGGAACTCCCGTGTAGCACCCCTGAAACAAACCACCATTCCACAAATGGAACTGACTGCGGCAGTGGTCGCTGTAAAAAATGACAAAATGTTGAAAGAACAGCTAGAATTGAAATTGCTGGACTCTATGTTTTGGACTGACAGTACAACTGTTTTGAGATACATTGATAACGAAACACTTCGTGGCCAACAGAATCACCATTATAAGAGAGTCAACCAAGTCACTGCAATGGAGGTACGTTGATACCTCAAAAAACCCAACTGACTCTGCCTCCATGGGGGTATCCTGTGAAAAGTTCATGAAAAACGTTGACTGGATCCATGGTCCCTCCTTTCTTAAAGAAGCAGAGTGCAAATGGCCTGAAAATATTCATGACACATCAATAATACAAAATGATGATGAAATTAAACTCTCAGCTTTAGTGAATACTGTGAGCGTTACAAAATGCGCAGACACAGTGTGTAAATTGATTAATCATCACTCTGATTGGCACAAGTTAAAAAGATCCGTTGCCTGGATCCTTCGAATCAGAGACATGCTCAAACAAAAAACAGAAAGGGTCAAAACACAAGTAGATAACCCAAAGACAGAAAATCACAAGTCGCTAACAGCTCAAGAACTAACAAGAGCAGAAAATGAAATCATTAAATTTACTAAAGACAAAATTTTAAGGAAGAAATTCTCACGTTGCAAAAGGGTAAAGCAGCAACAGAATTCAAACAGGAAATTTCCACACAGCAAAAACGCAAGGTATCTGTAAAAAGAAACAGTTGCTTGTCCAAACTGGACCCAGTGCTACAGGATGGATTGCTGAGAGTCGGAGGAGGTCTCGGCAGGTCCGCAATGCCAGAGCATGTTAAACACCCAGCCATTGTACCTACAGACTCACATATCACAACGTTGATATTAAGAGACGTTCATGACAAAATAGGACACAGTGGCAGAAATTACATGCTTTCAGAATTGCGGCAGAAATACTGGATTCCGACTGCTAACTCACTCGTAAGACAGTTTCTCTCCAGGTGTGTGATATGCAGAAAGTCTAGAGCTAAAACATGTGAGCAAAAGATGTCAGAATTTCCAATCGACAGAATAATACCAGACCACCCACCCTTCACTAATGTGGGAGTAGACTACTTCGGACCCTTCGAGGTCAAACGTGGCAGAAGTAACGTTAAAAGATATTGCATACTCTTCACTTGTCTGACAACAAGAGCCATGCACATTGAAATTGCTCATTCGCTTGACACAGACTCTTGTGTGAATGCCATGCGACGCTTTATAAGCAGGAGAGGTCAGGTGTCAGTGATGCGAAGTGACAATGGAACAAACTTCATAGGCGCTGAGACTGAACTGCGCGAGGCTATTCAGCAATGGAATCAGTCACAAATTGAAAGCTTCCTCACTCAAAGGAACATACAATGGACATTTAACCCGCCCTCTTGATCTCACTTTGGCGGAATATGGGAAAGACAGATCAGGTCAGTTAGAAAGATCTTGAGATCAGTACTGAAAGAACAAACATTAACTGACGAGAGCCTGCATACATTCATGTGTGAGGTAGAAGCGATAATGAATAACCGACCCCTCACAACTGTCTCGGAGGATCCCACAGATCTGGAACCTCTGACACCTAACCACCTGCTGCTGATGAAAAAACAGCCAAACCTGCCCCCTGTACTTTTCAAAAAGGAAGACATCTATGCATGTCGCAGGTGGAAGCAGGTTCAGTACTTATCAGACCTATTCTGGAAGCGATGGGTGCGTGGTTTCAAGAGAAAAAAAACCTCTCGATTGGAGACATACAGTAGTTTTAATAATTGATGAGTCTTCTCCAAGAAATTCATGGGTCATGGGAAGAATCACGAAAGTGTTCCCCAACAAAAGGGGACTTGTGAGACGTCTGTTAGTTAAATCTAAGACCAACTCTCTCGAAAGACCCATCGACAAGCTGTGCCTCATATGTGAAATGGACTGTTAAATGTGTGGTAATATGTTATGAGATTTGATATGCAAATATAAACACCTGAGATAAATATTATACATTTGCAAGATTTAAAACGTTTCAGAAGGTTAAGAATGTTTGATTTCATGGCTTTATCAAAAAAAAAAAAAACCCACAAAATTGTAATTGTCAGTCTCCATACCTGTCAATTAGGGGCTGGAATGTAAGAGCCATATCGTACTTGTTATGAATTTGTTGTTGTGTTTATTTTATTTGTTGTTATTTCATTTATTCTACCTTGTTCTATTCATTAGTAAAGCATTAAGCATTAAGTTTGTTACATAAGCCATAAGCTTTAAATTTCTAAGTGATGCATCCATTTTGACAATCGTAAGTTGGTCTGTGATGTCATTCTACTATTACATGCATTTGTGTGACTGGCATATGATAGAGAGCTCAGTTTAGATGCGGAAGGCTACGGAAACACAAGCTTTTGACCGTAAGCTTGTCAGCTATCAAGAGCTCCCGGTATGCTAAGAATGTAAGATACAACAACTAGGTTGGTGTAACCGTAAGCTCCCGTAAGTAGATAAATACAGCAAGAGTGTTGTTATATACCTAATTTACAAGATTCAGCAAATAGATTGTTGTAAAAGTCAGAGATTTGCAAGATGCACCAACTGATGTTTGTAATCACAGTGGATTTACTCAAGACGACTGTATGAAGTGTTGATTCTTTGATGCTGACAAAATAAACTACAAGAGACAAAGAGATCGGACTTCTGTCGTGTGAGTGAAACTTTAAACCAGAGCTACCCGTCAAAACTGGTGAAATAATATTACCGCATCTACACCACCTACATGACATGTATTATGAAATAATATTTCATGGTCATTATTTTTCCCAATAACAGAGATTATTGCAGAGGCATTTTATTTAATTCATGCTGTTTTTATTTTAAAATGTCAATTTTTCAAAGTCAGTTTTTATTTAAAAATCCCGTTTTTCACGATGGCCGATTTATTTCATAATGCAGCTTTTCAGCAGAATGAGTCATTCTGTCAATCAGCAAAAATAAAATCATTTAGTTAAATGAGAAAATAACCTTGGGAGTTTCAAACCCTGCATCCATTAATTTTTCTGAGTGATTGTAATGCGTAATACGCCTATTCACTTATGCGGTTTGAATCACTGTGAGATGAGGTGTTATACTCCTATCTCACCTGCGTTGTCTCGCGCAGTGGCATTAAGTAAGGTTCATCATGATTCACCCTGAGTTTTTGCGCTGTGATTACATTTCCATCTTTCCGCGTGAAAAATTAATCCTTTAATTTTGTTGCCGGTCCTTGCGGAAGCTTGCACACCTTGCAGAACTTCACGGAACGTTAACGGAACATCAGCAGGCAATCGCGGCAGCTCACGGTGCCTAACATCTCACCATGAGTCAAGCCGCACAGGTGATTTAGGGGTATTAGGCACTGTGAGCCGCCTCGAGTGACTGCCCGATGTTCCAGAGTTTCCGGATGTTAAACATGTTTAATTTTTTCACGTGCTAAAATGGAAACGTAATGACGGCACCAAAACTTGCGCTGAATCATGATGAACCGCACTTATGGCCCCTGCACGAAATCGCGTAGGTGAGATAGGGGTTTTAAACCTCCACTCTGTCATCTCATCGTATTCGTTCCATAAGTGCGCTATACAACCCCAAGAACTGACATACTTCACATTGTCTCTGAAGCTGGTGAAGAGTGTTATCAGCTGTTTGTCCATCATCTATGATTGTATACCCAGTTCGTTTCACCGTCACTACAGGTTACATGAAAATATTAGCGACAGTTAGGTGATTTAATTTATATATTTCTCTATTATGGCATGCTATTGATAAGTTAACCCATGTCGAAATAAACGCTATTAAAAGAATTTAGTGCAATGTTTAATTTGCATGAAAAGTGCCGTTTTTCTTAACGCTGTCATGCAAGAGGACTCAAAAATCGATTCCTGACCAATCGATGTCAGCTAATTCAGGACCTTCACTGTAGACAGCGCCTTGTAATGAGACGATGAGGGTGAGACTTCAGCTAGATACGGTCACAGAGGAATGTGAGTCACTGTAAGAGTATAAATGTGATGATTTCCTCACCATGCCTCCAGTGTCTACATTAAGAATGACGGCCATAATCTAATTTGGAATCATTTTTCAGATATGAATGGATAATGTTACCAGTGTTATGTATTTCACTCTGGAGGGACATGTGGATTTAGAGCATTACAGATACTTGTATTTTATATTTACCCTTATAGTTTATATAATGATTATTTGCTTTAATACTGTTATAATTTCTGTTATATACAGAAACAAAAACTTACATGAACCCATGTACATTTTCATTTCTGCTTTGCTTTGTAATGCTCTCTTGGGAACAACTGCACTTTATCCTAAACTGCTCTTTGACTTATTGTCTTTGAAGCAAATAATTTCATATGGAGCTTGTATATTTCAGGCATTTTGCATGTCCACATATGTTTCATCAGAGTTTGTGCTGTTATCAGCTATGGCCTATGACAGATTTGTTTCCATCTGCAAACCACTACATTATGCAATGATTATAAACTTGCAAGTTGTCAAAAAACTCATATTTTTGTCATGGATTTTGCCTTGTTGTACAATTGGTATAACAATTCTACTAACATCCCGAATTCAGCTGTGTAAACTTAAATTAAATCGAATATATTGTGATAATTATTCAATTGTAAAATTAAGCTGTACAGAAACATCGCTTAGTAATGCTTATGGACTTTTTATTTTCAGCATTACTGTATTTCCTCCAGTGATCTTCATATTCTACTCATATATTCGGATACTCTCTGTGTGTTTAAAGAACTCAAAAGATTTCAGAAGAAAAGCTCTACAGACCTGTTTACCGCATCTTTTGATTTTCATAATTTTTTCTGTCAACATTTCTTTTGAAATTATAAATTCCAGAATAGACTCTCGTCAAATTCCCCACATTATTGCCATGATCCTGTCAGTTGAACATTTACTTATTCCTCCTCTATTCAATCCCATAATGTATGGATTAAAACTGCAGGAAATTTTGAATAGTATCAAAAGACTGATTTCTTGTAAAAACCAGGATCAAATTTCATTTTAGATATATACTGTATATAGTAAATGTTTCTTCAGAGTAGTTGTTAACTATATGTGATTATATGAGATGTATGTTGATTAATTCGGTGTGTAACTATAATTAAAAAAAAAAACATTATCATTCTTAATTGTGCAATCAAGTTCTCACCATAATTAAATCAATAAAAAATAAAATCACACAAAATCTTTCATTACAATAATAATACAATTTAATAAGGTATACCCCTGAAAAATTCAGCTAATAAACCCAGGGGAAAAAACTGAAAATAGTCTACCATGTTTCCCAAACCATGATCTTCATTGTCCATTGTCCATTATCAAAGTGTGATATGGAGTCTTTTAGAAATAATTGCATGTGCTTTAGGCTGGCATATCAGAGAATATCTATAACCTATAGAATGTGATTTTCGGGAACAGCAACACTTCCACTTCTACTATACCGACATATTAACAAGCAAGGCCACTCTGGTTTTACATTCCTATGAATAATTTACAGTGCATATTTAGCAAAATCAAAACATGAACTGACTTTTTTTTATTGTATATTCAAATTCCCCATTAACAGCAGTTTAAGATTATCTGTATGCATATTTTAATTACATTTATATAGTGTAATTATATAATAATATGTTATTATAATGTTCATTCATTCATTCATTCATTCATTCATCTTCTATACCGCTTAATCCTGTGTTCAGGGTCGCGGGGGACCTGGAGCCTATCCCAGGAGACTTCGGGCACTAGGCAGGGTACACCCTGGACAGGGTTATTATAATGTTGAAGTATTATATTCTTGGGTTTCAAAAATGTATTGAGTGATGTACAGTACAGTAGGTTCTGAAAGATATTCCACTGATGGGGCCCTTGAGCAAGGCCCTTAACCCTTCTCAGATGTATAATGAGATAAAATGTAAGTCGGATAACTCTGGATACGGTTATCAAAATGGATTAGTTTAGATTAGATTCTACTTTGTCACTGCAAATGTAGATACAACAAAATACAGTTACCCTCTAACCAGAAGTGCATTTTTGCAGTGCAGTATAATTTGTGTAACCCTGCTATGGGTAAGTACACACTAGGTTTGCTTATGTACTGTATATACAGTAATTATATACAATGGTCTATCCCCTAAATGAACAACTCACTTAATGTTATGTTAGGGTCTAAAATTAAGAAAAACCAACCACTTGCATACAATATAACACTTGTATTATTTGAACAACAAATAAATAACAAATTCAATAACGTGTGTGTGTGTGTGTGTGTGTGTGTGTGTGTGTGTGTGTGTGTGTATCAGTATAGGTGTATTACTGGATGAATTAAGGATCAGCAGTTCTGTCCATTCAGTTCACATTGCTGAGCTCAGATCAGTACCAATTTACAAGTTCCTTTAGATTCCAAGTAAATAAAGTTCCTAGAAAAATAATTCCATAGGTCGTATTTGTACAGTCCTACTGAAGACTGGATGTAAGGACGTTCTGCACTAACCAATTGAAGGTCATCAATTCAAACTGGGTGGCTCGCCATCTTCTATCCAGAACAGGAATTCTAATGAACCAAAAAATAAAACTGGCCTATATAAAAACAGGCACATGTATATCACTTAAATAGTTTGCAACAATTCCTGAATTCTTCTGATAATCACAGAGAATGATGCACACATTTAGATGATGTACAATTAACTAAAATAACCATTAATAAATCAAACAAGTCCAAATAATTAAACAGATCCTGTTATATGTTCCATATTAATATATTCAGACATGGATTACAATGTTAAATTATAATACAGCAATTAGCATTCTCCATTACACACATGCTAACATAAAAAATACCATGTACTTTCTCAGTATTCACAGCCAATGCAATGAAATTACGGTTATTAATGGTTAAATACAACATAAAACACAGAATAACTCAAAATATAACTATCCTACAATCCTACATGTGATTATAAATCCGTACTCACCGAGATTCAATAAATGTTTTCCAATCCCAACTAACAAAAATACAATGAACAATACTTTGGCACCTCCAGATGCATAAGCTCCTCTTTTCCTAATTTTGCACACTAGCAACAACAATTTGGCTAAGTTTATGCAGCTTAATAGTTCTGTAATACTAGCTCACAATCTCCATTACAATCTCCCACTGCACGTTTGCACACAGTCTATTTTGGGCTGTTCCCTATCTCCAAAGTGGACTCTCTGATAACCTTGTCAAAACATTTTTTTTTATCCTTTTCAGCTACTTTCTTTGCATTTTGGATTGCAATTTTATAGCTGTGCTCCAGCCTGTCCTTCAGATTCTTCACATATTGAGAATGAGAAGAGGTTCTAGCATGATTGACTGGCAGTCCAAAGGCAATTTCAATTGGTAGCCTTGGTTGTCGACCAAACATTAACTCATACGGTGAGAAGCCAGTTGTCATACACACCCAATCTGCGCCCGGCACTAGGACCCGGAAGTAAGACGGGCGCAAAACCAGGAAGTATAAAAGAGGTAAACAAACGATAGCTTACCGCTCAGTCATTGAGTTCGGCCCATGTCAGCTCCAGGTATCGTTTCAGCAAACCGTGAGTACTCACATGTTGGTTCCGTTGTCTTTGCTATTGTGTGTGTATTTTTAGGACGCGGGTTAAATTTGTGTTTTTCCCTTGCTCCGTTTTTGTGAGAGTCCTTAAACTAAATCGCGTGGCTATCCTGCCTACTCGCTTCTTTCCGCGTTTGGGTTTATCCTCCACGCTACATTGGGCTAACCGCTAAAGCTACGTCTTCTGGTCACCTCAGGTTAGTCCATCTGACAGAATGACTGAGCCCTCCGCGGTAAACCCAGCGGATTATGCGAGTCTCTGCGACGTTGTAGATCAGCATGCGGCGCTCATTAATCAGCTAACCGGGGATCTCGCTTCTCTCCGCCGCGAGGTCGCTGAGCTCCGGCGGGAGAATGCGGGTCTCCGCGCAGCTGTTGATGACGTCACTGCTCGATCGCACGCCGCGGAGGCCGCGACGCCGCATCATCCCCCCCCCCCTCCTTCTGATGTTTTTCTTTCTCTACCAGAGAAGTGGAATGGCACGGACGGGAAGTGCAGCGTTTTTCTGACAGCTCTCGATCTGGTGTTTGAGTTCAATGCCACCAAGTACTCCACCGATCGCCTTCGCATTGCTCTTCTCGTCTCGTTGCTAAAAGGGCAGGCAGCTGAGTGGGCCACGGCAGTTCTACAGGCAGATACGGACACCGCCCACTCTTACAATGAGTTCACCCACCAACTCAAACTCACCTTTGAACACCCAGCGGGCGAGGTGGAGACCGACACCAGGCTTTATCACCTGAGGCAGGGAGGATTGCCCGTGAGCCGCTATACGGCCGAATTTCGAACTCTCGCCGTTCAAACCACGTGGGGCGACGCAGCGCTCCGGACATCCTACTACGAGGGACTGGCTTCGCGAATCAAGGACGAACTAGCCGGGCGAGAGCTTCCTGCGACCCTAGAGGGCCTGATCCAATTAGCTCTCCGGATCGACCAGCGCCTCCTCTCTCGTCCGAGGCCCGCCCCTCGCACCCTGCCACCTGCACCCACCTTCGCCGTTACCACTTCACGACCCGCACCCGCCTTCACCGTCACCACTCCACGTCCCGCGGACTCCGTCACCTACACCACCCCGGGATATGTCGGTTCTCCACCTCCTGCCGTGGTTGACACCGGAGCCGGGGAACCCATGCAACTAGGACGCGCCTCCTTGACCGCTGCAGAACGGGAGAGACGCTTCCGTGAGGGGCTCTGTGCCTATTGCGGGTCAGCCACACATCACCGGGCAACCTGTCCTCACAGACCGGGAAACGCCCAGGCCCGGTGAGAGGAGAGAGATACTCGCCGGGTCACCTTCGTCTCTCCGCCATCACCACCAACTCCTCCCGTCTCACGGTTCAGGTAAACCTCCAGGTTGGCCACAAACGAGTCCGAAGTGCTGCGTTCATCGACTCCGGGGCAGCAGGTAACTTCATTGACTCTTCATACGCCAAAAAACTGGGGGTAAAACTCGAGGCGTTATCCCAGCCCGTTCGCATCACATCTGTTGATGGTCGCCCCCTCTCCACCAGCCCAATCAGCACCCGAACCGAACCCATCACCGTCTCCATCAACCAACACCATGAACAGTTAAAATTTTTCGTCACCTCCATCTCGTCACCACCCATCATCCTTGGTCATCCCTGGCTGCTTCAGCATGACCCTCTAATCTCCTGGACCCAAAACCGGATCCTCCAGTGGGGTGCGACCTGCAACGAACTATGCCTACGGGCAGCGGCTGGGACGTGCTCTAGGGAGTCCGAGGCCCCCGACGTCGACACCAACGCTGTCCCCGAGCCATATCGAGACCTGGCGGAGGTCTTCTGTAAACGACGGGCCACCCATCTTCCTCCTCATCGCCCCTACGACCTCGCTATTGACCTCCAACCTGGTATGGTTCCACCCCGCGGCCACCTCTATTCGCTCACCTCCACCGAGACTAAGGTGATGGAGGAATACGTCACCAACGCCCTGCGCCAAGGCACCATCAGACCATCCTCCTCACCTGCAGCCGCGGGGTTCTTCTTCGTGAAGAAAAAAGGAGGTGAACTTCGCCCCTGTGTCGACTATCGGGGGCTCAACAACATCACCGTCAAAAACCGACATCCTCTGCCTCTTACCAACTCAGCCCTGGACGCCCTCTCTGGCGCCACCATTTTTACAAAGTTGGACCTCCGGAGCGCCTACAACTTGGTGCGCATCAGAGAGGGCGATGAGTGGAAGACGGCCTTCATTACACCCACCGGACATTACGAAACCCTTGTCATGCCATTTGGACTGTGCAATGCCCCCGCCGCATTCCAACATCTAATCAACGATGTCCTTCGTGACATGCTCGGCCGGTGGGCATTCGCCTACCTGGATGATATTTTAATCTACTCAAGAACTATGGAAGAACACACCCAGCACGTCAGAGCGGTTCTCAAGAGATTACTCGCCCACCAACTGTACTGTAAGTTGGAAAAGTGCGCTTTTCACGAGCGCTCCACCACGTTCCTGGGTTTTGTCATCTCGCCCCAGGGTGTGGCCATGGACCCGCAGAAGCTAGAGGTTGTGCGTCATTGGCCCCTACCCAAGACCCTTAAGCAGCTTCAACGGTTTCTCGGGTTTGCGAATTTCTATCGTCGCTTTATCCGGGGCTACAGTACAGTTGCCGCCCCCCTAACCGCCCTGACACGTCCTTCACCCCTTCCATTTCACCTCAACCCGGCCGCCATCTCTGCCTTCCGGTCACTGTGTCACCGTTTCACCACTGCACCGATTCTCCACCATCCAGATGCCAGTCAACCATTCGTTGTAGAGGTGGATGCTTCAGATGTGGGCGCTGGAGCTATCCTCTCGCAACGAGGTCCAGATCAAAAGCTACACCCATGTAGCTTTTTCTCCAGAAAATTTAATCCCACTCAGCAGCGATACGGGGTAGGGGACCGCGAGCTGCTGGCCATAAAGTGGGCTCTGGAGGAATGGCGTCACTGGCTCCAGGGCGTCAGCGAGCCATTCATAATCTGGACAGACCATCAAAATCTCATCACCATAAAGACAATAAAGCAACTAAACCCACGACAGGCACGGTGGGCCCTCTTTTTTGAAAATTATAACTTTCACCTCTCATACCGCCCGGGGTCCAAAAACACCAAAGCAGACGCCCTCTCACGACAGCTAGAGGTGGATCTCCCCCGGACGGACCCCGCGTCGGTTCTTCCCTCCACCAGGATCATCGCCCCCCTCCAACTGGACCTGGAAACGAGAGTCCGCCAGGCACAAGGTACAGAGACCGAACCGGCAGGTGTGCCACCTGGACGACTCTTCGTGCCCAAGGTGATTAGACCCGAGGTCCTCCAATGGGGGCACTCATCACCCATCTCAGGACATCCGGGCACCCGACGATCCCTCCAATTTCTTCAGCGCGACTTCTGGTGGCCGTCCATGACGAGGGACGTCCGAGAGTTCGTTCAGGCATGCCCCGTGTGCGCCAGGGCCAAAAGCTCCAATCAACCAACTCCGGGAGAACTACAACCACTCCCAGTTCCTCGACGGCCCTGGACGCACATCGCCGTCGACTTCATCACGGGCCTGCCGGCCTCCGAAGGAAAGGACACCATCCTCACAATCGTGGATCGGTTCTCTAAAACCGTGCATCTGGTGGCTCTCGCCGGACTCCCGTCAGCTAAGGAGACAGCAGAGTTGATATTAGAGCACGTAGTCCGTCTGCATGGGTTCCCCAAGGACATCGTCTCGGACAGAGGGCCCCAGTTCACAGCCCGGTTCTGGAAGGCCTTCTGCCGTCTGATCGACTCCACCTGCAGTCTGTCCTCAGGATACCACCCACAGACTAACGGTCAGACGGAGCGGACCAACCAACAACTGGAGCGCTATCTGAGATGTTTCGTAGCAGACCGGCAGCGCTCCTGGGCCCGCTACCTCATCTGGGCTGAGTTATCACATAACCTCCACATCTCCTCAGCCACCAACCTAAGCCCATTTGAGGTATGTCACGGTTTCCAACCTTCCGTGTTCAACCACCCCGAACCGGAGGTTGATGTACCGTCGGCCCAACAGTTGGTCCGCAGATGTCGGCGGCTCTGGATCACGACCAACCGGGCCATTCAACGTGCTAACATCCGTTACACCCACCAACACCGCCGTCGACATCCCCCGGGACGACTGTACCACGTAGGTGACAAGGTATGGCTTTCCTCAAAAAACCTCCACCTTCACACCGAGTCCAAGAAGCTCTCCCCCAGGTTCATCGGACCATACCGCATCACCCACAAAATCAATCCTGTCACCTACCGGCTCCAGCTGCCTGCGGCGCTCCGGATTCACCCAGTATTCCACCTGTCCCAATTCAAACCCTTCATCACCTCGCCAATGATTCCACCCACCCCCCCAGCTCCTCCTCCCCGGATCATCGACGGCGGTCCCGCCTACACCGTGCGCCGAATCCTCGATTCGCGCCCTCGGGGCAAAGGTATGCAATACCTGGTAGACTGGGAGGGCTATGGCCCCGAGGAGCGATCTTGGATCCCGGCCCGGTTCATTCTCGACCCTCAGCTAATTCGGGACTACCGTCACAGGGTATCCTCCACCCCAGGACCGTCAGGAGCCAGTCCTGGACAGGGGGGTACTGTCATACACACCCAATCTGCGCCCGGCACTAGGACCCGGAAGTAAGACGGGCGCAAAACCAGGAAGTATAAAAGAGGTAAACAAACGATAGCTTACCGCTCAGTCATTGAGTTCGGCCCATGTCAGCTCCAGGTATCGTTTCAGCAAACCGTGAGTACTCACATGTTGGTTCCGTTGTCTTTGCTATTGTGTGTGTATTTTTAGGACGCGGGTTAAATTTGTGTTTTTCCCTTGCTCCGTTTTTGTGAGAGTCCTTAAACTAAATCGCGTGGCTATCCTGCCTACTCGCTTCTTTCCGCGTTTGGGTTTATCCTCCACGCTACATTGGGCTAACCGCTAAAGCTACGTCTTCTGGTCACCTCAGGTTAGTCCATCTGACACCAGTAACCTAATTTCTTGTACAATTATAAGCATGGGTTAATGGTTTCACAAAGTCATGCCAGTGAGTTTTGTCCTTGTCTTGCAGGGTGCCCAACGTACTCAAGAGAGTGTGATTAACAGAATTATCACCCTACAGGGTTTCCCCTAGGATGTTAAGTGTTCGTGATCACAAGGATATCTTTCATGTTCTGACTATCTGGCTCCAGTGATAAAAAATCCATATACAACAGATCCATGGGTCGGGTAGTGCATATGTTGACAAGAGGAGCTGCCTTATTAGGCTGAGCTTTCCTTCTGACACATCTTTCACAAGTCTTAATTTTCTTCTCAATGTCCAGAGACATTCTAGGCCAATAAAATCTGGACCTGACAAGATCGAGAGTCTGTTCAATCCTGAAATGGCCTAGGTCATCATGGAGTTTCTGGAGCACCAAGGATCGAACAACTTCTGGCAATACTACCTAGAAAACTGTCTGCCCATCACACATCGGTGTTCTGTACAAGAGTTAATTTCTCAGCTGAAAATGATCCCACTCTCGCAGCATCAACTGGAGATCAGGACTGTAACCTTTTAAGCTGGTAGGTCTTCCTTCAGACTCCAGAAGTTCTAAAACTTTACTAATGATACGGTCCCCTCTTTGCAGCTTCCTGAGATCTGCCTGACTGTATTTTTGCAGAAGTGAAACACCGCACTCAATGTCCTGTTCCTCGAAACTAGCTGGAACTGCTGATGACTGCGTTGTTAAGGATTCTACATACCCAGGGTAAGGATTTTGCTCACAGTTTGGACTAATAAAATGCTTTTGACATGTCACTTCAACTGTATATCTGGAAATTTCTCTCAAGGGTCTAGCAGAAGTCAAGAGATACAAGGTAAATTTCAGAATTTTCTGACTCTCACCCTCTGATATACCATTGTCCTCCAGCACATCATGAGTTCCCTTTCAAAGGCTTTCTCTCGATGCTGCGTGAAAACGCTATGGGAACCATTTGTCCTGTTGCCGGTTGTGAAGCATGTGTGCAAACATGGCAAATTTTTTGGCTATATATAACCTGGTGACGTCAGGTGACGTCATCTGATTAGACACAGCCGCAGGTTATAAATACTAGAGAGCCGGTGACAAACCTCAGATCAATTGTCTTCAGCCTTGTTGTGAGCGTGTCTGTGTTTAAACCAGCAAAATAAGAAAGTGTTTAACTCACCAATATGGCGGAGTTTAAACTAGATATCCCTCCATGTGTGATAATCCATATCGGAGTGCGATCTCTACACCGGTTCGGTTAAGTGCTGCGTGCGCCTCACATTCCGTGAGAAGCTTCGAGCCGCGGTGCATTCCTGGCTTAAAACTCGTGCATCTGACACAGCTGCGGCAGACGGAGGTAGGCTCCTTTCTTCCGTGTTCTCATCACGGGGATTCGTCTCTTGCTTAGCGGAGATGAAAATAGCCTTGTGCACTTAAAAAAAAAAAAAAAAAAAAACAGTAGACGGCAGGTTCTGTCGGGTGGCCGGGGGGCGGAGCCTCAACAATGCTCTCCCCCCCCCTCTTAGCTCTCTCCATACGAGTTAACCCTTTCATGGAGTAAGCTGTATTCATCCCGTGTTTTTCCTGCCATCAACTTGTTTATTTATTTAAATATAGTTGATGTGGAAGCGCAGGGTTATATGATGACGCCCAGATAGAAGAGACGCTTCACAGGCTATCTCTCTCCTGGGACATCATCCTTCCTGGAAAGCTTATACTTTCTTTCTAGCTGTGTAGACTTTCATCTTCCCTGGAGGGGAAAGCTTTTCAGGCAGTAGGTCAGCTTGGTGCTCCACTGCACACCAGGGCAGTTTTGCAGGCCTACGAGGCTGACCTGCTGAGAGACTTGAGTACTGGCGGGGCTCTTCAAGATAAGGCGTATTGGAATTATGCTGAGCTACAGACTTGTCTCTTCGTTTAACAAAGCAGACGGCTCGTGTTATCGGCCATTTTATGGCTGCTATGGTTTTCACAGAGACGCACCTGTGGCTGAATCTCAGGCGCATCAAGGATAGGATTGTGCATTCCTCCTTAATGCCACTATCTTGCCTTCCGGCCTGTTTAGCGATGTCGTTAACTCAGCCGCCACTAGGTTCTGGGGCGAAGGTATACGAACAAGCTTTTGGGAAATTCCCTCCCCGCCGTGCTCAAGAGTCGGGATTGTCGGCCACCCAGTCTCGACCGGGTCTGACTCTTGCGAGGTATAAAACACAAGGAGGGTGTTTTTTTTTGGACCCGGGCACCTCCTCGTAAAGATTGGGGTGCACCGCGTTGCACTATCTGCCCCAAGAGGTCAGACTAATTAAAAAAAAATAATAATAAATAAATTATATATAAATCAAATAAAATAAATGGAGGTGGTAGGGAAAGGCACCCAGAATTCCTTTCAAACGAATGAAGTGTTCTCTCTGGCACCCCCAGGAGGTCGGTGTCCTTGCTCCGCCACCACTGGTGTTTCGGGCAACACCAGTCTCCAATAGGCTGTTAGTTCTTCGGTTTTTCCTGCCATGTTTCAGGATGCCGAACATCTAACATCCCCCCCGTTTAACCAAGCCGCCGAAACTTTTGCCCTTTTCTGAGAAACTGGCAGCATGGAAGCTACTGCCAAGTATATCTCCTTGGGTACTAAGCACTGGAGAGAGAAACTACAGGATTGAGTTCTCACTTCACCCTCTGTGTTTTAAATGGCGTGGTCTCCACTTCAGTGAAACCGGAAAGTGCGCATCTGCTGACAAAGCTGCTGGGGAAGGGCCATGGAACATGTTCCCCCACCAGACAGTGAGTCAGGCTACTACAGTCAGTATTCTTGGTTCCAAAAAGGAATGGAGGCTGCGTCCAATTTTTCAGATTTTGCGGGCTCTTCCGCTATCTGAAAATCAATAAATACAGTTTCAAATGTTGACTGTAAAAGTGATTGCTCTCAAATCCTACCAAGCAATTGATTTCTGACAATCAATTTAAGGACGCTTACTTTCATACAGAAATATTGCCACAACACATGAAGTTCCTGAGGTTCGATTTCGGGGGTGAAGCTTACCAGTATCAGGTCCTTCCATTGGTCTAGCTCACCCGCACATATACAAAATGCATGGATTTAGCCCTGGCTCTTACGGGAGTCCCAGGGCATCCGGTGGCTAGTGCTTCGACATCAGCATGTCATCCTAGCTCATCTCTGTTCTCAGGATTGAGACCCAACGCCACGAAAGCATGCTCTTTCCTGTTCAGAGGACAACACATTGGGTGCCATATGGGATTCAATCGTAAGCGGGCACAGCTGTCTCCCGCTCGTGTCGAACCCATTCTCAACACCCTCAAGGAAAACAAGCTAGACCAGAAAGTGACCATCACTTTCAGACATCCTAGCTCTCATGGCAGCTGTATCCACGGTGACACCTTTGGGCCTTCTGCACATGAGAGCATTCCAAGTTGTGGCTAAGAACCAGGGGATTTCACTAGGGCCAATCCCCAATAAGGGTCAGGTTACTCGCCAGGTGCTTCGTACCCTTTCTATGTGGTTCAGACCCCAGTCTCTACTCTGGGTCCCACTCTAAGTTCATCTTGTCGTTGCTGAGGCTAATGACAGATGCTTCGCTCACAGGCTGGGGTGCGGTCTTAGATGACCGTCCAGCCCAAGGTAGCTGGAAAGGCCATCTTCTCGCGCGGCACATCAATTGCCTCGAGATGATGGCTCTATTTCTGGCCCTAAAGCACTTCCAGCAGTTGAGAGGCTGCTATGTCCTAGTGCGGGTGGACAACACTATGTCAGTCTCATATTATTGCAAGGGCGGACTGTGGTCGCGCCGCTAATAGCTAGCGCACCAGGTTCCTGTCCCTCAGGGCGATTTACATTCCAGCATGAATGTGGGATCAGTAGTACTGTCCAGTCTATCTCTGACACACGGGGAATGGAAACCCCACTCCGAAGTAGTCAGGGAGAGATTTCATGTAGCAGAGGTGGACCTCTTGCCTCGCAAGATAGACTACGCCTTTTACTGCTCTTCAGATTTACGTCCACCACATCAACTAGTGGCTTAAGTCAGAGCAGCTTTTACATGTTTTGGATGAGAGATGCTATTGCCCTCTCCTATGAGGCGCGTGGGCTCACTTCGCCTCTAGGAATCAGGGCTTATTCAACCAGGGGGATCGCCTCATCTATTGCACTAGCAAGAGGTATTCCCCTGCAGAAAGTGTCTGCTAAGCAGGTAAACCCAGTCCACTGCCGAATTGCTTCAGTGCTGGAATTTCTGTCCTCGGGTTGTGCCCTAGTACTCTCAGGATGTACGTAACTGCATCCTCTCTCAACTATCTTCCGAAAGTTCCATAAACCCAACATGCACCCTATTGTTTTTGAAGCCTTTTGTCCTCCGCGTTTACAGCGTCGGAGCAGGAGAGACTTCACTTACTGTATCCAGCACGTGCTCTTCAGATCTACGTCCACCGCATCAGCTAGTTGTGTAGGTCAGAGCAGCTTTTGCATGTTTTGGGGGCCGTCAACGGCGGCGGACCGCCCCTTCACCTAGTAGATGCTTTGCCCTCTCCTATGAGGCACATGGGCTCACTTCGCCTCTAGGAATCAGGGCTCATTCACCAAGGGGATCGCCTCATCTATTGGATTAGCAAGAGGTGTTCCCCTGCAGCAAGTCTGTGCCAAGCAGGTAGACCCAGTCCACTGCCGAATTGCTTCAGTGCTTTTTCTGCAGGATGCACCTAATTGCATTGTTTTGAATCCTTCTGTCCTCCACCTTTTACAGCCTCGGAGCAGGAGAAACTTCACTTACTGTCCAGTATGTGCTCTTCAGATTTACGTCCACCGCACCAGCCAGTGGCGTAAGTCAGAGCGCCACTATACTGGGTGAGAGATGCATATTGCCCTCTCCTATGAGGCGCGTGGGTTCACTTTGCCTCTAAGAAGCAGGGCTCATCCAACCAGGGTGATCGTCCCAGTTTGTATTCCCCTGCAGCAATTGTGTGGCACGGAGAGTTGATCCTCCCCGCACACATTTCTTACATTTATAACCTGGATGTTCATGCTACTCCGGGCTCACGGTCCCTAAGTTAGCTGCCCAGGCATAGTTCTGAGACCTTCTCGGGCTTGTATGCACACGCTACACAACCTTAGGTTCCAGACACTTGCAGTGCGGCGGCGTTGGTATTCTCGTTCCCATAGCGTTTTCATGCAGCATCTCGTTCCCGCCTTTCCAGGGAACAGGGTTACAGCAAAGTAACCCGAGATGTTTTTTTCTATTCATTATTATACAATAAATATCAATATCTCTGGTTCAAATTTATCATTTTTGTTGTATAAAGTTCTCAGATGTGAAAATTACAATCACAGTAGTATTTCTTTGATACAACATATTAAGACGTTTTTTATGACTTGATTTTATTTAAAACTGTGTAGAGTGAAAAATGTCACTTTGCGCCACCTGGCGGTCATTTCATGAATGACTTTAAAATGCAACTGATTTATTTTGGCAGCTGCCGTTTTCCCATGGCATTGAGCGCGACGGTAATAAGCATTCTGGTTGTCCACCTACTGTATGTGTTTGTATGTGAATATATTATATAAGTATGTGTTTGTGCACGTGTCTCATATGTAACATTCATATAAAATGCAATTCTTGATAAGTGTATGTTGTTAAAGTATTTGTGGATATGTATGTAATGACGCGGCACGAGTGAGGGGCAGAGCCGTGCATAAACTGTTCAGAACGGGCCGGGTCGTGATACCGCGACACCGTGATCATTCGGTCGCATCGGTAAAAGATGTCAGGGCCAAAGACAAAGCACGCTGAAGAAGACACAGGCAAAGCCCAAGCCTCTGTCTGTCTCTCTCAGTTGAGAGCGCGTTCTCGGGTTAACCATCTAGGGTCCGCGAACGCATATATCCGTTTTGAGGTGTTTTCCCCTGATGACGCCAATAAGAACTTAAATTACACTTTCAGTTTTGACCGTAAAGACAATATCTATATATTAATCGAATCTGTAAAGTGTCTACTTCTATTTGTATGTACACTTGTTAAAAATAAAACTTTGTGCATTAATAAGATGAATAAAACAAACAGGGTGCGCTTTCAGCCGTCTCAGTCTCCGCGAAAATCTTTTTGAAACACGTCACTAAAATTAACTGAAACTCCGCGAATACTGCACAGACAGACATGAGAAATATATCTATAGAAAGTTATATAGCTGTCTACTTTTAAATGATGCAAGTCACAGTGAAAACAAATAATCTGTTTTTATGTAATCCGTATGAAAGTAAGCAGTGGTACAGATTCTCCTGTATCGGCTCATTACAGCTAATGTGCTCCCGCCTCCCTGCGTGAGTGCTGTTCATATGGAAATGAACTGAGATGAGGCAGGTAATCATTTACACGCCCCCATGGCATAAAACAACAAGCTTCATCATAGAGTTACTTACTTTTTCTGCACGTTTGAATGATGGCACGCTACACGGGTGAAGAAGCACTTCAGATGGTTCTGGACAGCGATGAAGAATTTACTTTCTCATCAGTGGAAGAGCAAGACTCAGACGAGGAACTTGTTTATTTTGAACAACATATGGACTCAATGGAGGATGTGATTCCTGACGAGTAAGTCTTTTATTATCACCATCATTGCTCTATATTTTATATGTACATTTGGAAAATACTAAATGCCAGCAAGAGTAAAATTGGTTAAAATATGAAATATGTACGCTACTTACAAGCCCGCAATAAAATCTGATTACGATCTGTCTAAAGTTTTATTTATTTATATATATATATATATATATATATATATATATATATATATATATATATGTATATACACACACACGTGTTTTGTATTGTTTATACCATGTTTCAAATGGTCAAATTGTTCACCAGTTGTTGTTTGCGAATGATTGTATGCGTGTCCATTCTTCAAGTTTCAATTTTCGTTTTTGTTTAGGACTGAGACAAGAAGGTCACGCGAGTATATATAAGTACAGTGGTGTGAAAAACTATTTGCTCCCCTCCTGATTTCTTATTCTTTTGCACGTTTGTCACACCAAATGTTTCTGATCATCAAACACATTTAACTATTAGTCAAAGATAACACAAGTAAACAGAAAATGCAGTTTTTAAATGAGGGATTTTATTATTTAGGGAGAAAAAAAGATCCAAACCTACATGGCCCTGTGTGAAAAAGTAATTGCCCCCTGAACCTAATAACTGGTTCCCGTAGCAGCAATAACTGCAATCAAGCGTTTGCGATAGCTTGCAACGAGTCTTTTACAGCGCTCTGGAGGAATTTTGGCCCACTCATCTTTGCAGAATTGTTGTAATTCAGCTTTATTTGAGGGTTTTCTAGCATGAACATCTCAATAGGATTCAGGTCAGGACTTTGACTAGGCCACTCCAAAGTCTTCATTTTGTTTTTCTTCAGCCATTCAGAGGTGGATTTGCTGGTGTGTTTTGGGTCATTGTCCTGCTGCAGCACCCAAGATCACTTCAGCTTGAGTTGATGAGCAGATGGCTGGACATTCTCCTTCAGGATTTTTTGGTAGACAGTAGAATTCATGGTTCCATCTATCACAGCAAGCCTTCCAGGTCCTGAAGCAGCAAAACAACCCCAGACCATCACACTACCACCACCATATTTTACTGTTGGTATGATGTTCTTTTTCTGAAATGCTGTGTTACTTTTACGCCAGATGTAACGGGACACGCACCTTCCAACACTGTACTTACTACAAGGTACTATAATACAGTAATTACTACAAGGTACTATAAAACATTTTCATGAAAGTTTGTGTAAACAACATGCCCTTTTTATTTCAGCACTACAGAACCAGTGGCAAAGAATGCCAAAGAAGATAAGCAGCCTACTCAGTCATGGAGAACAGAGACTGATGCTGACATGGCTTCACAGGCTCTGAGATTCCTGTGTGCACAAGAACCTGGACCACAGATAACACTATGTGATGCTCATACTCCCATGAGACTCTTCAGAATGTTTTTTACTGAAAGTGCTATGTCGACTCTGTGTCAAAACACAAATGTTCAGGCTGCCAGGGCACGTGCAAAGGGCCATAAATATAAATGGACAGACATCAGCTTCAGTGAGATGTACTGCTACATTGGCCTACTGTTCTACATGGCCATAATGAAGTTGAGGTGCATTACGGACTACTGGCGGCAGGACAGTCTTTTCTCTGTTTCTTTTCCAGCCACAATCATGTCAAGGAACAGATACCGCACCATTTCATGGAATGTGCACATGAGCCATCGAGACAAGGACAATGACAGAAAGAGGGGCACAGCTGAACATGACCGTCTTTTTAGGGTCATACCCATCATGGACACTATCTGGCATGCTTGTAAGGTCATCTATCATCCAAGGAAAAAATTGGCAGTGGATGAAATAATGGTGGCATGCAAAGCAAACACAGCAATGACTCAGTACATGAAGGCCAAGCCAACCAAGTGGGGATTCAAGGTGTTTGTTCTTGCGGACTCTTCAAATGGATACACTGTAGATTTTGCTGTCTACACAGGAAAGAACAACTTTCCCACAGGCCATGGCCTGTCATATGATGCTGTGACATCTCTGTTAGACCGTACAGTTTTGGGCTCTGGGTAGCATGTATACATGGATAATTTTTACACTAGCCCAAAGCTCCTAACAGACTTGTTTGCTTTGAAGTTTGCTGCATGTGGAACTTACCGGGACAACAGAAAAAATTGCCCTCGGAATGCAGCTAACTCACTCACCAAAAAATCTGTGAGGGGTTCCATCAAGTGGATTCGGGATGAACGTCTTCTGTTTGTGAAGTGGATGGACACACGAGAAGTGTCTGTCTGTTCCACCATCCACACTGCCTATACAGGACACACTGTGCAGAGAAGGGTGAAAACACAAACTGGATGGAGGACAATGAGTTTTCCATGTCCTGCACCAGTGACTGCCTACAACCAGCACATGGGGGGTGTTGATCTGTCTGATCAGCTGATCCAGTACTGCACCACACAGCACAAAACAATGAAGTGGTACAGAAAGCGATTTCTCCACTTCTTGGACATTGCTGCCACCAATGCTTTCATTGTACACAAAGAGCTTTATGGCACCATGAACCACAAGGAGTTTATGGAAGATCTAGTTGGAGAGCTGTGTGGTGTGCCACAGAAAAAAAACAAGTCCAAAACGGATCAGTGCTCACCATGTGCCAGCTGCCATTGCTGGTCGCTGGACCTGTGTGCTTTGCAAAGCAAAGCATGGTAAGAGGCAGCACACTCCTTGGAAATGCAATGCCTGTGATGTTCACTTGTGTGTTCAGGTCAAAAGGAACTGTTTCCGGGAGTGGCACGACGATGTGTAGCTGTTGTTCTTTTCTATATTTTATATAATATATTATTTTATATAATATTGTTAGCTATATATTCAGTTATAGTGACTGCATTAATGCTGCTAAAAAGTCAACTTTGATTGTTTCTAATAAACTGGGCCCGGTTTCTCGATAATGCACACTATTCGCGTGCTAAGTAGACTCTTAAGATATATCTTACGTTAAGTGATAACTTTTCTAAGTGTATTTCTCGAACTGTCTCTTAGGAGTCTTCTTAAGTCGCTGCCTCTTACGTCCGACATTACAAGGCGCTGTCTACAGTGAAGGTCCTGAATTAGCGGACATCGGTTGCTCAGGAATAGATTTTTCACTCCTTTTGCATGACAGTGTTAAGAAAGACGGCACTTTCTATGCAAATTAAACATTGCACTAAATTCTTTTAATAGCGTTTATTTCGACATGGGTTAACTTAACAATAGCATGCCATAATAGACAAATATATTAATTAATATTAATTAATATTTTCATGTAACATGTGGCCGTGAAACGAACAGGGTATACAATCATAGTTGATGGACAAACAGCTGATAACACTCTTCACCAGCTTCAGAAACAATGTGAAGTATGTCAGTTGTTGGGGTTGTATAGCGCACTTATGGAATGAATACGATGAGATGACAGAGTGGAGGTTTAATACCCCTATGTCACCTACGCGGGGCCGTAAGTGCGGTTCATCATGATTCGGCGCGAGTTTTGGTGTTGTTATTACGTTTCCAACTTACCACGCAAAAAAAAAACATGTTTAACATGTGGAAGCTCGCGGACCTTGTAGATCTTCGCGGACCGTCGGGCGGCCACTCGAGGCGGATCACAGTGCCTAATACCCCTCTCTCACCTGTGTGGCCTGACTCATCTCCGTGAGCTGCCGCGTTTGCCCACGACGTTCCTCTAATGTTCCGCGAAGTCTGCAAGCTTCCGTGAGGACCAGCAAAAAATTAAACGTTGAATTTTTCACGCGGAAAGATGGAAACGTAATCACAGCGCAAAAACTCGGGGTGAATCATGATCAAGCCTACGGCCACAGCGTGAGACCGCGCAGGTGAGATAGGGGTATAACACCGCATCTCATAGCGAGTCAAACCGCATAAGTGAATAGGGTTATTAAACATTACAATCACCCAGAAAAATGAATGGATGCTGGGTTTGAAACTCCCAAGGTTATTTTCTCATTTAACTACATGTCAAAAGAAAAACCCATGAAGTCATGGATAATGGCTAATGATCAATGAAACATATTTTAAACAAAAAGCATCGAGCAGCTGGACATCGGGACGGGGAGTGTAAGTATGACGCGTTGGTCTGGCACGCGCAGGTCTGAGCAGGTCAAGAAGCTCAATAATCTGTTGCCTTAGAAGGCACAACTTTTATTTAAATATTTTTTAAATAACGACCACTGGAAAAATATGAAAAGGGCTGAAGTTTTGTCTAAAGGAAAAATGTACATGACTCACACAGCTCATGACTGCGCCGTCTTCAGTTAAAACAACACCACGCTCGCTGCTAAATTGTTCGTCACCTGTTTAATATTAATTGTGATTGGCAATTTTAATGCATTAGTCACATTATGAAATAGGCTAATTAAAAGTCACTCTATTAGTTCTGATATCAAATAAAATAAAATTCTTAAACAGGTCTACAGTATATTCCATCATTAACACGACTTTGATAACGTGCCATAATGTGTTTGCATACACCGATTTATAAAGACCTCTGCTCAGTGGCGGCAACTAGCGTCTTGAGCTGAAACTACGTTAAGTATGAGTTAAGGTTGGTCTAGACCAACCTTACGAACGAGAGATACTTAGCGTAAGTTCAGGAAATGCGCCATAAAGTTAAGAGAGAGGTTAAAGTACAACTTAAGAACTACTTAGCGATAAGAAGCTTTCGAGAAACCGGGCCCTGTTTAACTGAACTCACAAGTGAATTTCAAGTTTTTTTGTGTGTGTCAAATACATTTTCAAATAACCTAAACACTGAAAATATATAAACTTATTTTGTCCTCAGATTCTTTCTTGTAACTCTCCTCTCTCAGTCACATGCCTGTCTGATGGCTCATTGTGCATCTCATTATGCAGGCCTATGTCTTGTCAGGTGTAAATCACTGCAATAGTAATGATAGTTCACGCCTTCTCGCATAGACCCTTTACACTCAAAAAGTGACTTAAAAAGTGTTAATCGCTGTATTGTTTTCTGTGAGCAAGTAAACCAGATCATTTTCACATCATTTTGAAGCAAAAACACTAGTCCACCAGCCCAGTTCTCAAACGTCTTCTGAACAAATGTTCTGTATGAGTTTCATGGTCTTATTTCAGCTACTTTTATTTTCACAAAACTTACTAACCACGCATAATATTTTTTTCCTAAAAAATGCAAACACATACATTCATTTTGGTCACGTATTATTGTAGAGCAGTTTGTGAAGAAAAATACAGGTTGGTCAGTAATATATTATAAGTAGCTGAAAAAAGCACAAATATCAGAGCATGTCCAAACATCTCAAGGGCCCCAAAATCACCTCGGACCGCAGAGGGTTAAAGTGCACAAAGCACAAACTCTACTCTCTCTCTTCCTACTATAAATTCTCAGTAAGGGAATAAGCCCAGAGAGGATCTTTAGTTTTTTTTTTTTTCCAGAATCCCGTCCGTTCTCGCGTAGATGGCAGAGCTCTGGTTATTTTTTGTTTTAAGTTTTCTTTTGGCTTCCTTTTAAGTTTCTTAATTAATAATTCCACGCTATCTCCAAACAGAAATGTCTTCTTGTGTCTGTCATAAGCAGTCACACAAATCCTATTTCATTGACACCCTATAAAACCCTGCGTCAGGGCTCTTATAATCAGTAAAACATCTGTTGGTGCGGATCTCCACACCCATAACAATATAATTAGGAGAAAAATGTAAATTAAGGATGTCTTGAAACATAATGCACTAACTCTTCATTCATTTGAACATGGTAAAGGTGTTTCGTACATTCCTTTATTCGTCCTTTCTGTTTGTGCTTAGGTTTCACTGTTTTCCATATACATACAACGTTTGGACAATAATGTTCCAGAAGCGATATTAAATAAGGAAAACACACAATTTTGCAGTAAGAGTAAAATCTTTCCATGCCACGGGCATATGCGACTCCACATGTCACCATTGTGTGCACTTGGCACTGGCAGCTGCCACTCCAGATGTCACAGCTGCGTGCACATGGCACTCCGCATGGCACTCCACATGTCACCGCTGCGTGCACATGACACTCCACATGTCATCGCTGTGTGCGCATGGCACCCCGCATGGCCCTCCACATGTCAGTGCTGCGGGCACATGGCACTCCGCATGGCACTCCACATGTCACCGCTGCGTGCGCATGGCACTCCACATGTCACCGCTGCATGCGCATGGCACTGGCAACTGCCACTTGGACGCTATCAGTACAGCAGCTGTCACTGATATGTCCGTCTGTCATCGGTCTCAACGTGACTATACAGTGGGAGCCACGCCAAATAGCCGCGACCGTGTGGCTGAAGTGTGAATGGCCTTTGCACGCCGTAATCCCCCCTCCCTTTTCTGGCCGAAAGGTGTGTCAAGATTTCACAGTAAACACGCCCATTCAAACCCTATTTATTCATTTACCTGGTGCCACCACTAGATGGCGCTTCGTACTCAAGAACACGTTAAAACAAGCCAGCTGCGCTGAGGAGCAATCACGTGATTTTAACAACCCGCCTCCACCCCCGCCGAACTGACGCTGCCAAACTACAGAGATGAAGATGGCGGCTTAACGGACTATTCGTGGTAAGTGATGTTTTATTTTATAAAATGTGTTCGGGGTAGTTTACAGTTTATTTCCCAGTTTAGTTTTTTATTGGCCGTTTTAAATATCACTGGCAGCACCAGCAGCGGTCAGATGTGACTTTAGAGAACTTAATGTTCTGTTTACCAAGTCTGGAGTTAATATTACAGCTTACTGTCAGTGTCACACACTCACAATGTCACTCCACTTTAACTCAAAAACATGCTCAAGCTTCGACAATACTATTAATGTCCCTGTTACAAAAGCTGCACTACCCGATGAAGAGTGTTTGTGTTCTCTGTAAATACTGAGAGAATCTCACCGCGTGTTGTCTGGATAAATTCAGCGCTTATTTATTCTCTGGTTAAGAGTTAATCTGCAGGTTATTTCTGTGACTGTAATATAATGTGATGCAGTTGATGAGGGACACAGACTGAGGGTAGCTGTACAGGAGCTAGTAACGCTCATAACCCGGTTTATATTTTATACACTTTGGCCGTGACTTTCCGCGGAAGCGCGAGCGCTTAGTTAACGAGCTGAACAACAACACTGAAGTGTTTATCAGTTAGGAGGAGGAGGGGGTGGTGTGTGTGTGAGGGGCTTCAATAAGTTATAGTTTGGCTTCAGGGATGAACTAATGCTCATATACGAGTGTTATATCGCTTAACTTATTTGTATGAGAAGCGCATTAAGTAAATTCTCTGTTAATTTAATTCAGACGATAATACAGACAGTCACTGGTTAACACTAACACTGTTCACTGGTTAACATTAGCACAGGCAGTTTATTTACATTACAGAATCCCCAAAACAGTACTTTACACACTCTGTGGAAAATAGGTTTATTAATTTATATTATTTTTATTAGAACTATATGTACTGTGAAGTTTATTTGTCTTTGTCTTGACTAAATTCTCCTGTTGTCTTTAAGCAGAGCTCCGCTGTGGAGGATTGGGGGGTCAGACGGCTGACGGCTGGACTTTTGGAGCTACAGGACTGGAGGAGCCTGAACAAGCTGTTGAGGGAGCTGTAGGAGGGATGACATCACAGTCCGACAGCTTTAGAATGATGTTTGATCTGGTCTACTGTATATTCTGAACATAGAACTGCAAAATGTCTGATACAGTACTTTGGGGGAAACAAAGACTACAACTGTTCCATGTTTAATAGTTTTGATATTTGAAAAATTAATATTTTAATGTAAAAGGACTATAGATAGAGACTTATAAGCAGCTGGTGTATCCGGGTAGTTTAATGAACTTTAAGCAAAAAGACAACATGTATTCATCTGTTTTATACTGTTTTAACTTTGACTAGTTTTGGAAGAATAAATTGAATTGTTAAAGTCATGTTTGAGTGTTTTAATTTTGGGGGATTGTTTGGGTATTTAAAAATTGTTTAATTGAACCAACAACTTCAATGGGCAAAAAAATGGGACTCAACTTTGTTTTAAATAGTCAAAGAGTTGGGCTGAAAATAATAATAATTATTGATCATAGAAACAAATGAAACCAGTTAAACACTTGATTATATGTATTTGTGTTTGTGATTATGTGACCCATAATAATTTTTTCTCAGTATAAATAAATGTTTTGGGTTTTAAGAACTCCAAAAGAGCAACGACAAACTTGGTATACTCCATTGAGGTTTCTCACCTTCCACTCCTGAGTAGGACATGGTGTTAATTGCTCTGTGTGTGTGTGTGTGTGTGTGTGTGTTTTTGGCGGGGGGATGGGTGTGTGTGTTTTCGGCTGTTCAGCAGTTCTAAACACAAGCACAGTTTTTGTCCTTAACTAAAATACTTCAATACGTTAATAATGAATTTATTTTGCTGAATAAGGTAATAAGCGATGTTTAAACCAAACCAGTAAGTTAAGTAAGTGTTCCATACATTAAAGTACTGTGTATAACCAAGTGCCCTAGCAAACACAGTTATAGTTTACAGTACAAACAGAGTGTGTGCGCTGGGGGGATTGGAAGGTGAGTGAGAATACTCATTTACAAGACAAAAGACGGTCAGAGCCAGGGCCGTTCTAGACCAGACAACACGGGGTGGGGGGAGGGGGGGCGCAGTCAGAAATTTCAAGGGGGCATCATGTTCGAGCACTGTTTTTCCCTAGGCTTACTGTATAGTAACAGTATTGTATTTGCTTAATTGTGTTGAGGCACGCAAACCCCCTGACCACAATAAGGTGGCAATCCCTCAGTGGGAAACTAAAAAATAAAAATATATATAACTATATAATAAAATATCCTTAATCCAGATTTTATCAATCAATGACGTAACATTTATCTAAGCTGGATGGTCAAATTCTCAAACGTTTAACCTAAAGTAAGACTTAACACACTATAACTAAAATATTTACAAAACTGAAAGGTTGTCTTATGAATAATAAAAATACAAACTAAATTAAAACAGATGGGCTGTTGAACAGATCATAATATGTTTTATGTTTTCTGATTATAAATGATATATGGGTTGATTTTAGAAAGGCTAAATGAAATAGCTAGTTTTTGGTCATGTCAGTCCAGTAACTATACTATGTAAAAGTAATTATAATATGAATTAATTAAGGGCAGGACCTAACCTAATGTTAATAATTTACACCATGATAACATTAGTATTCATGTTTTTGTATATATTTTAAAATGTTCAAATGAACGTTTCAGAGTATATAATTTGTCGTGTCATCTGTGATTGAGACCCATGAGTTAAATTGAAATATTTTTTATAGGTAGTAAGCCAGGTTTTAGTAACCTTGGATAAATCAGCATGAAAGCCCTCTCTCGCGCACGCGCTCTCACGCTATCTCTCGCACTCATACACACACACACACACACACTGTACACACACAGACACACACAAATAACACATGAAATCGCGTAAAACCAAATGAAACTAGGGTAAAAAATATGAGCAGTAAAAATACAGTAGTATCCTGTAGGTGATTCCTGTCCTGTGATAACAGGCACTAACACTCTAGAACTCTTAGTTCTGTTTTCAAGTGTGAATGTTTATGGGGATTAAATCTGTCTCTGCTGCTGCATCTATTCACCGTTGTGATAAGTGATTTATGCCCCATCAGATCTTTGATGTGGGACATTATGCTGGTTAAATGACTAAAGACACACTGATCCGTATGGACAGATATTTGTTCCAGATATTATGCGCCATTAATCAATTTGTTATGCCAATTTGACTATCAGCGAAAACATCAAAAATATAACGAAAACAAACCCAAGTAGAAGTTAAATTTTAAGCTTTACTTTCAAATTCAAATTTGATTTGTCACATACACAGCACGATATGCAGTAAAATGCTTTGGGTGCTTTAGGTGAGGCTCAAACTCGGCATTGCTTCACCTGGACCGCTTTATAAGTATCACGCGCTAACCGATTGCGCCACGGGAGCCACACGGAAGTTGGTCTTGTCAGAGTATCCTCTCTCTCTCGCGCACACACACACGCATACACACACACACACACACACACAAACATGAAATTGCGTAAAACCAAACGGAATATAAGCAGTAAAAAAAAATCAGTAAAATACATTAGTATAACAGGCGCTAACCCTCTGGAACTTTTTTACTATTGTTTCCAAGTGTTTATGGGGATTTAATGTGTCTCTGCTGCCGCATCCATTCACAGTTGTGATAAGTGATTAATGTCTCATCAGATTTTTTGACGGGGGAGCATTATGCATGATTAAATGACTAAAGAAATACTGATCCATATGGGCAGATATTTATTCCAGGTTGCATGCGCCATTAATTGCCTTTCTTATGCCACTTGTAGACTATCAGTGAAAAAAAAAAATCAGCGAAAACATCATCAAAAATATAACGAAAACAAACCCAAGCAGACATTACATTTTGAGCTTTACTTTGCAGCAAAATATTATCTATCAGTATATTAAATGGAACGAGGTAAAATACACCGTAATATAAAATACTGTACATAGCCCGCGTTTTTATTCCGTACCTACAATGATCGGTATAGACAAATTACAGCCGCTACCGTGTCTTTAAGGATCATTTCAGGATGTCTTAAAAAATATTTCACTAACTAATTTTATTAATACATTATTAAATAATAAATAGCATAATCATCATGGGTTGTGTATTGAGTGATTTAACAAATCTGTTTTATTAATCGGTTTGTTGTTGTTGTTTTTTCATCTATTTATGAAACTATGTTGACAATGCAAGAATTGTCTGTATATTAAAGATACGGTATTGGGTTCCCTGGACACTGCAGTTAACTGTGCCAGTCAATGCTCCATCTGGCGGAATTATACGGCATTGCAACCATCTTTTTATAAATCGCATGGGGGCGTTTATGGGGCGGGGCATCGTTAACTGCGTCATCGCGGGGGATCACATTTCGTGCACGAAGCCTGCATTAACCCTTCATGGACCTGCCATGGAGCCGTCATGCTCCAGGCGGCTGTTTGACGTGGCTCCCACTGTACACATCTGTTTACGCCACTGGACTCCTCACAGTTAATCATATGACAGCTGTATAAGCCGGTTACGGGACTCATTATGGTTGAACTGTACATTGTGCGCTGAATAATAAATGTTCTGTTGTTATGTCTTCAATCATTGTAATTTGACATTTTTTTTGTTTGTTTGCTGTTTTTTAATAGCAAAATTAAAACAGAAAAAAAATAAAAAAAAATAAATAAAACTTGAACGTGCAATCAAATCAACTCTCTCTAGCGCTCCCGGATCGAACCAGTGATTTCCGGATGATAGAGTGAGCACTTTACCACTGCGCCACTGGGAGGCCCGTATATTTTTTTATAGTCTCCGACAATATTGGGTGATTTTCAAGTGCTCTAAAAGCTCATTCCTGCTAATCCTCTGCTAACCTTTAAGTTTGAACAGAAAATAATAGTAGGCTGGTAGAAACGTTATTTTTCATATAACTTAAACGGCTGAATGAAGTTAAATACAGGTCCTTCTCAAAAAATTAGCATATTGTGATGAAGTTCATTATTTCCTGTAATATACTGATAAACATTAGACTTTCATATATTTTAGATTCATTACACACAAACTGAAGTTGTTCAAGCCTTTTATTGTTTTAATATTGATGATTGTGGCATACCGCTCATGAAAACCCAAAATCCCTATGATGTACTCACTGTTACTCAGAAAATAAGGCCCAGGTTTAATTCATTTGAAGTGCTTATCATTAATGTTGCACTCAATGAAATACGTAATAAACCCTTGTTATATTTTACCCTGGCAGACCCCCAGGGCCATATGTCGATTTTCTTAAAGAATTTGGGCATCTGGTAACAAACCTATTGGTTAACTCTGACACAGTGTTGATAGTAGGAGACTTTTTAACATTCATGTACAGTAGATGATGCTAACGACGCTTTAGCACTCACATTTATGGATTTACTAAATTCCTTTGGGGTTAAACAAAATATAATTGGAGCAACTCACCGCTTTAATCATACGCTAGATTTAATTATATCCCATGGTATAGATGTCTTTAATATAGAGATCATACCTCAAAGTGACAAACAACTAAAATTCCGACACAGAGGTACGTTATCATGTCTACCGTTCAGCTTGTTCAGTGTGTAGAGTGCAGGATGTTTAGACATTCTTCCTCCGTCATTAGTGATAATTTTATTTGTGATAGGTGTGTGTTAGTGAGCACTCTGACGGAGAAGATATCAGCGTTAGAGGAGCGCATCCAGACTTTACAGAGTGTTAGACAGTGTGAGAGCAGCGTTATTCCTGTAGCGGACAGTCTGGGTGCCACAGGCGGAGATAAACAGCCCCCGACTCCGGCATTAGAGCCCTCACAGCGGGGCGAGTGGGTGACGACTCGGCGGCATACTCGTTCAGCCAAAGCTAACGCTAAGGCTAGCCCACCGGAGCACACCTCCTCTGCGCGTCACGTGTCCAACAGGTTCGCTCTCCTCAGTGATGCACCCGCTGAGAAACCTGAAAGAGCTCTGGTTATAGGAGACTCTATACTGAGGCACGTGACATTAGCTAGACCTTTAGGGGCGCCAGCGGCAGTGGTTAGGTGTATCCCGGGAGCCAGAGCACCGGACATAGCAGGTAATCTTAGGGCTCTAGGACAGCATAGGTTCTCTAAGATAGTGGTACATGCTGGAGCTAATGATATACGCCTTCGTCAGTCAGAGGTTAGTAAGAGTAACTTTACAGAGGTGTTTAAATTAGCGAAGGCGATGTCCGATGAAGTAATATGCTCTGGTCCCATCCCAATGAGACGTGGCGACATAGCTTACAGCAGGTTATGGTCGCTGAACCGCTGGATGTCCAGGTGGTGCTCCAAAAATAATGTGGGCTACATAGATAATTGGAAGACCTTTGAGGGCAAAGCTGGCCTGTTAGGGCGGGACGGTGTCCATCCCACTCGGGAAGGTGCTGCTCTCATTTCCTGTAGTATAGCTCATAGTCTCAGTAGAGGTCTAGTTAATCGGTGACAATCCAGAGCCCAGGCCAGGGAGCAGACAGACAGGCTAAACCAACCGTCTGCTAGCTGCATAGAGTCGTCACTCAGGGTTCACCTTATTGAGACTGTGTCTGTTCCCCGATCTAAGCAAAAATGTAGAAAGACTCAGAAAGTCTGTTTCAATAATTTAATTAACATAAAGACCACAAACTCAGATCATACTGAATGCGCAGCCGGCACCTCTGATCTGAAGATAGGATTGTGGTCGCAAAAAGCATTTCACTGCATTTAAAAGTGTATGTGACAAATAAAATTTGAATTTGAATTTGAATTTGATTTGTTAAATATTAGATCTCTCGCATCAAAAGCAGTTATTGTTAATGAAATTATCACAGATCAGGCGTTTGATATACTCTGTTTAACTGAAACATGGGTTAAACAGGACGAGTATGTAGCTCTAAATGAAGCTTGTCCTCCTGGATACAGCTACATACACCAGCCTCGGTTAACTGGTAGAGGAGGAGGCGTCGCAGCTATTCATAATGATAATCTGTCTATCGTACAAAAACACCGACACAAATTTAACTCATTTGAAATTCTCTATAGTAACATAAGTCTATTTAAGTATATTAAATCAGCTCAGTCGATTCCACTAATTATAATTTACAGACCTCCAGGGCCGTATTCTGAATTTCTTAGTGAATTTGCGGATTTCATCTCAGACCTGGTCGTTTCTGTAGACAAAGTGTTAATTGCTGGAGATTTTAACATTCATTTTGAGAATCCAGAAGACCCTCTGAGAACAGCATTTATATCCATACTGGACTCCGTAGGCGTAAATCAGTGTGTAGTAGGACCCACTCATAAAGCAGGTCACACTTTAGATTTAGTAATATTCTTCGGATTAAGTATAAGAAATGTATTCACAATTCCACTGTCTGAAATTATCTCAGATCACTATCTTGTCTCCATTCAAGTATGTCACAGTGATAATGTACGCACAGCACCGCGCTACCGTATTAAACGTACATTCACATCAACTACCACACAGAGTTTTATCAGTAATCTCCCACAGTTACCAACTTCGATTAGGCCACCGTCTGACCCCACAGAACTTGATCAGGCGACTGAATATTTAGAGTCGACACTTCGTTGTACCTTAGATAATGTAGCTCCAGCTAAAAGAAAAATTATTAGAGATAAGAAACTCGCTCCCTGGTATAACGATCACACGCGCACTTTAAAACAGACTGCTCGGAAATTAGAGCGTAAATGGCGTCAAACTAAATTATTGGTATTTCAAATAGCATGGAAAGAGAGCATCCTGAACTATAGGAAAGCTCTTAGTGTAGCTAGATCAACGTATCTCTCCACTCTTATAGAAGAAAATTAAAATAATCCTAGATTTTTATTTAATACCGTAGCCAAATTAACCAGAAATAAGACCACTACAGAAATCTCCACAACAACATCATGCAATAGTGAGGACTTCATGAACTTTTTTAATAATAAAATTGTAAATATTAGGCATAAAATTGAGACTTTGAAACCAAACAATGTGATTGATACAGATGTTAACCTAGCCATGTCAGATTCAAACCTAGAAGACTTTACTCCTCTTGAAGAGAATGAACTAATTTCACTCATCTCTTCTGCAAATTCATCAACCTGTATATTAGATCCTATACCGACACATTTTCTTAAACAGATAGTACCAGTAATAACAGAACCGCTGTTGAGAATAATTAATTCCTCACTCAGCATTGGTTATGTTCCAAAATCTTTTAAAGTAGCAGTTATTAAACCAATAATTAAGAAACCTGACCTCGACCCCTGTCAGCTGTCCAATTACAGGCCAATATCAAACCTCCCCTTTATCTCTAAGATTCTGGAAAAGATAGTAGCGGAGCAGCTATGCTCATATCTACATAGAAATGGCATACATGAACTGTATCAGTCAGGATTTAGGCCTCATCACAGCACAGAAACAGCACTCGTTAAAGTAGTAAATGATCTCCTATTGGCCTCTGATCAGGGTTGTGTAACTATGCTTGTATTACTCGACCTCAGTGCAGCTTTTGACACTATTGATCATGCTATTCTTCTTCACAGATTAGAAAATGTAGTAGGAATTAAGGGTACAGCCCTCTCCTGGCTCAGATCCTATTTGACCGATCGTGATCAGTATGTAGACTTAAATGGTGATTATTCTGCATGTTCTCTAGTGGAGTTTGGCGTTCCGCAGGGTTCAGTTTTAGGCCCACTGCTTTTTTCCCTTTACATGCTTCCTCTGGGCAACATAATCCGTAAGCATGGTATTAGTTTTCATTGTTATGCTGACGACACACAGCTATACGTCTCAACAAAACCTGATGAGAAAAACCATCTTACTAAAGTTGAGCAATGTGTGCAGGACATAAGAAATTGGATGCTAATTAACTTCCTTCTGCTTAATCCGGATAAGACAGAAGTTCTAGTCATAGGACCGCATACAGCTAGAAGTAAAATCTTAGATCACACCGTAACTTTAGATGGCCTTTCTGTTCCGTCAAGTGCAACAGTAAAAGACCTCGGCGTGATTATAGATTCCAGCCTTTCATTTGAAGCTCATGTAGATAATATCACCAGGATAGCATTCTTTCACCTCAGAAATATCGCCAAAATAAGAAATATATTGTCGCTAAACGATGCAGAAAAACTAGTTCATGCTTTTATCACTTCTAGGTTGGACTATTGTAATGCCTTACTGTCTGGTTGTTCAGTTAGGTGCATAAACAAGCTTCAGCTAGTCCAGAATGCAGCAGCGAGAGTCCTCACTAGAACCAGAAGATATGAGCACATCACCCCTATCCTATCTTCACTGCATTGGCTCCCTGTGAAATTTCGCATTGATTTTAAAATACTACTCTTGACATATAAAGCATTAAATGGTCTCGCCCCGCAGTATCTGAGCGAAATGTTAGTGTCTTACGATCCGCCACGCCTACTTCGGTCAAAGGATGCAGGCTGCTTATCAGTACCGCGTATTATGAAAACTACAGCTGGGGGCAGAGCTTTTTATTACAAAGCCCCAAAATTATGGAATAGTCTTCCAAATAGTGTTCGGGACTCAGACACAGTCTCAGTGTTTAAGTCTAGGCTAAAAACCTATTTATTTAGCCAAGCATTTTTATAAATAGATTTGCCATAAGGTAAAGGAGCAGATCTGGGGGACTCATGGACGTAGAGTATTATGGTGAACTGGTATGTTTTAGATGTTGTCTTCCTCAGTCTCATTTGATCACTCAGGTTTGTTGACGGTGAGGTGATTGTTTGCTTTACATCTCAGGGAGCCCTCATGTTTGTGTTTCCTTCTGGCTCTCCCTTTAGTTATGCTGTCATAGTTAGTCCTGCCGGAGTCCCTGCTTGCACTCTACAGTAAATATACATTCACATTAGACATTGTGACTGTGACCATACCTAATTGCAATCTCTCCTCCTCTTCTCTTCCTCCCCCTCTTTCTCTTTCCTCTCTCCCCCTGTCTCCCCCTTTCACTCTTTCTCTCTCTCTCTCTGTCGAGCTACACATGTGGTTCCTGAGCTGCCAGTGATCCAGACTCCCTCTGCCCTCCGGACCTGTCTGGTCCATCCTGGTGCCCGATTTCTGGTTGGAGGTCTCATCGCATGGATGCCCCGTGTGTCTCTTTAGGATGTGCCTGGTGTCTGGGGATGATTCTATCTACTTAGAAGATGGTTCTGGCCTCGACTGGTGTTGTCAGCTGTTTCTCTGAGGACTTGACAATTCGATAGTTCAGGACTGGAACTCTCTACAAGTCTATCTGAGTCTCGAATAATTACTGGACTCCATTTTACATCAACTATTATAACATCAATTAACAGCAACTATTATAGCTGAACCTAACACTTAACACAGTATAAATGCAGATCATCTCCTGCTATCTGTTTCACCCAGATGAGGATGGGTTCCCTGTCGAGTCTGGTTCCTCTCAAGGTTTCTTCCTATTACCATCTCAGGGAGTTTTTCCTTGCCACTGTCGCCCTCGGGCTTGCTCACCAGGGACTATCTGAACATTTTGATTCATACACATTCACATTCCATACAAACTTAAATAATTATTTTGATTGTGTAAAGCTGTTTTGAGACAATGTCAATTGTTAAAAGCGCTATACAAATAAATAAAACTGAATGATATCACAGATCACTCCCTCCTGATATATACTCTGCCCGTAGAACAGATTAGCTGTGTCCCCCCACGTTATCAATCTGTTAGAAATATGAATCCCATTACTAAAGACAGATTGACAAGTAATCTGCCCGATCTGTCCCAATTTCTTATCAGACCCCTAAATGCAGATGATCTAGATTAAGTGACTTGCAGCATGGGCACTATTTTTACCAGTACATTTGACATTGTTGCTCCCATCAGATTAAAAAAAGTCAGAGATAAAACACTTGCACCGTGGTACAACAGTCATACTCGCGCCCTAAAGAGAGCAACCCGTAACCTCGAGCGAAAATGGAGAAAAAATAAACTAGAAGTTCTTAGAATTGCATATAAAGACAGTATGTACAGCTATAGACAGGCTCTAAAAACTGCTAGGACTGAGCATCTTAGCCAACTGATAGCAAGAAACATAAAAACAATCCCAGGTTCTTATTTAGTACAGTGGCTCGCCTAACAAAACCTAAGATGCCCGCAGAGAGTATCCCATCACAGTTTAGAAGTGAAGACTTTATGGACTTCTTTAATGAAAAAATCAATAATATTAGGAAGAAAATAACGGAGGTTCAACCTCTAATAGTATCTCACGATCCAGTTCAGCCTATAGCTCCACATTTAGAATTTCAGTGCTTTACAGGTATAGAACAGGAAGAGCTGTATAAACTTATCACCTCGGCTGAATCAACTGTAACATCGGTACCACCGCGGCCCGGGGAAATAAGATCTGGGTCTCCGGATTACTGAGCCGACACTTTGTCCCCACCTAGTGTGTCAATGTTGGTATGTCTCCCTAATCACAAGAACACCTACACCTGTGTCCTATCCTGATGTGTCTCTATTTAAGCCGGTCGAGCCCGTAACGTCTCGTCCGTTCACAGTCGTGTTTATGTGTGTATGTCACTGCGTCTGTGTCCGCCTTTGCTGTACACACATCAGAGTGAAACCATGACATCAACAACATGCCTGTTAGACCCAATCCCAACCAGATTTTTAAAAGAATTGATGCTTACGGTTGGAGAGCCACTTCTAAACATTATTAATTGTTCATTATATCTAGGTCACGTCCCTAAACCTTTCAACTTAGCAGTTATTAAGCCGCTTCTTAAAAAATCTAATTTGGACGCGAATGAAATAACAAATTACAGACCGATTTCAAACCTTCCGTTCATATCAAAAATACTAGAAAAGTAGTATCAGCTCAAATATGCACATTGTTGCAGGATAACAACATCCTTGATGAATTTCAGTCAGGTTTCAGGCCCCATCATAGCACAGAAACTGCACTAGTTAAGATTACAAACATCTTGTTTTTAGCTTCAGACCAAGGCTGCATCTCACTGATAGTCCTGCTCGATCTTAGTGCTGCATTCAACACTGTAGATCATAATATTCTCATAGATAACTTACAAAATCATATAGGTATTCAGGGACAGGTATTAAAATGGTTTAGATCATACCTGTCTGATCGATACCATTTTGTAGATCTAAATGGAGAGTCGTCTGGTGTAATGCCAGTGAAATATGGGGTCCCACAAGGGTCAGTTTTAGGACCTCTGTTGTTCTCAATATACATGCTTCCCTTGGATAACATCATTAGAAGACATGGGATTAGTTTCCATTGTTATGCTGATGATACCCAATTATATATCTCAACAAAACCAGACGAAATACCTAAGTTGTCTAGATTAACTGAGTGTGTTCAGGACATAAAAGATTGGATGACCAATAACTTTCTTTTATTAAATTCAGATAAGACAGAGATATTACTCATCGGCCCAAAAACCAGCACACAACAGCTTTCACAATTCAGTCTGCGTTTAGAAGGATGTACTGTTACTACCAGCTCAGCAGTAAAAGACCTGGGCGTAATATTAGACAGTAACTTGTCTTTTAAAAATCACCTTTCAAATATCACAAAAACAGCCTTTTTCCATCTTAGAAATATTGCCAAACTTAGGAGCATCTTATCCGTATCTGATGCAGAAAAGCTAGTTCATGCATTCATGACCTCCAGACTGGACTATTGTAATCCATTGCTAGGTGGTTCATCTGCATCCTCAAGAAACAAGCTTCAGTTAGTCCAAAATGCAGCCGCCAGGGTTCTCACTAGATCCAGAAAATATGATCATATAACCCCAATATTATCATCCCTGCACTGGCTACCTGTTCAGTTTAGAATAAATTACAAAATAGTATTACTTACATACAAGGTCGTAAATGGTTTAGCTCCCACATACCTAACCAGTCATCTAATATGCTACAATCCACCACGGGCCTTAAGATCACAAAACTCTGGACTTCTGGTAGTTCCCAGAATTTCAAAATCTACAAAAGGGGGTAGGGCATTTTCATATTTAGCTCCAAGGCTTTGGAATAGCATTCCAGACAGTGTTCGTGGAGCAGACATGGTTTCCCAGTTAAAAAGTAGACTCAAGACGCATCTTTTTAATCTGGCATTCACGCAACTCATCCCATAACCTCATAATCTGGCATAAACATAACTCATCCCATAACCTCATAATCTGGCATACACATAACTCATCCCATAACCTCATACTCCAGTACACCTATCCCGAATGGCAACTACGCTAATTCTCCCCATCTGTTCTGTATTTTTCTACCCATCCCGAGGCATCGGGAGATTGTGCCAGCTTCAGTAGACAAAGGCCAACCCTGCGAGGTTCCTGAGGCGTCCAGAGAAGAACCAGCTCCAGCTGGATTCAGCTTTATTATGGTTGGAGCTACACATGCTGCTCCTGTGCTTCCAGTGATCCAGACTTCATCTGCCCTCTGCACCTACTGTCTCGTCCCTATGCTGAACTGGTCTTCATGTCAATTTAAATAATTTCTGTCATATTGAACTTTCACCTGCACAACACACAAGATGTTATATCATTTCTATATGTTATCACCCAAATGCGGATGGGTTCTCTCTCAAGGTTTCTTCCTAATGCCATCTCAGGGAGTTTTTCCTTGCCACCATCGCCGTCACCCTTGGCTTGCTCATCAGAGACATTTCATTCATCATTCATTCATCTCATTATTATCTAGACACATTTTTCTCACACATACACACTTCCAATTATTTTCTTTTATAAAATTTTTTCAATGAAAAAAAAAATTTCTTTCATTTTTGTGAAGCTGCTTTGAGACAATGACCATTGTTAAAAGTGCTATATAAATAAAATTGAATGCATTCATTCATTCTCTATACCGCTTAATCCTGTGTTCAGGGTCGCGGGGGACCTGGAGCCTATCCCAGGAGACTTCGAGCACTAGGCGGGGTACAACCTGGACAGGGTGCCAATCCATCGCAGGGCACACACACATACACACACTCACACACCCAATCACATACTACGGGCAATTTAGGAACGCCAATTTGCCTAACCTGCATATCTTTGGACTGTGGGAGGAAACCGGAGTACCCGGAGGAAACCCACCAAGCACGGGGAAAACATGCAAACTCCATGCACCCAGAGACAGGAATCGAGCCTGGCCGGGGAATCGAACCCAGACCCTGGAGGTGCAAGGCGACAGTGCTAACCACTACACCACCGCGCCGCCTATAAAATTTAATTTAAATATTTATTTTATATATTAAATATTTTATATATATTATATTTATTAAGTTTAGTACATCTCTGGGTGTTTTTAGGCGTTAACATATGGTGTGTTTTGCTGGAGTCCAGGTCTAGAGTCATCCAAATAGATGCAGAGAGAGAACTCTGGCAGACTGCAATTCTGGATCTGATGTCCAATGAAGAGGATGCCATTGTTGATGGAAGAAGGTGTGGGTTGTGAGGTCTCCACCTCACAGGAACCCACAATTGTCTAAGCTTTGCAAGCAGCTTCAGTCCAGATTAAAGGCGGATATGCGCTATGCTCTTACAGCATGTAAGAGCTGATGGAATCTGGCCAGAAGAAGATTAATTTTTGGAACTTTAATAAGCACTGGTTTTGCTTTGAATTTACTTGCACTGTCATATTTGCACATTTTTTTCTCCATATTTTCATTTATTTTCTTATTCTTATTCTTATTCTCGTGTTTGGTTTTAAATTAATAAAAACATTCCTGAATCATTTTTATTATCGTTTTTTAAAGGGGTGGGGGATGTATAGTACAGAGGTGGGTGAGGGTGGGGAGTGTCTATGGTCCATCTACATACCTGCCCATCAAGTCACTAAGCTATGAGGGCTTGGGTTGGGCTAAATAAAAAGTGTGGCCAATCAAATAATAACAGGAAAGTCACTGGGTAATGTCCCAATAGATTTCAGGGTTGTGGAAGGTTTTTTTTTTTTTTCAACCAATCAACCAATCAATGCTGAGATAAAAGTCCAATGAGGAACATCAGAGTTGTGCAGAGGTGTAAAATGCAGATGGTTCTTGAGATGTGAATGTCTCCATGAAAGAGCCTTGAGTGGATTATTTGCCATGGCAACAAATGGCTGTACCATGGAAGAATCCCTCAGCAAGATACATCTGAATTGGTATCAATCTGGAAGTATCCTAGGTTGGTGGAATTTGATGTATACGCACAGTGGTACTTGTAGATACTCATGAAAATCAGTGGTGTATACAGGAGTATCCTAGTACTGATATACCTCTTTTCATGCAGTGACTATTGGATTGGGAGCAGCATGGTACCAGGATCAGGGTGGCCAACCACGTGTAATTGCTTATGCAAGCAGAGGGTTAAGTAATAGTGAATCCAGGAACCCACAACGTAAGCTTGAATTTTTAGCCCTTAAATGGGCTATTATGGAAAAATTCCATGACTATCTCTGTGGGAGTGAATTTACAGTCGTTACTGATAATAACCCATTGACTTACCTTCTCACCACAGCCAAGTTGGACGCAGCGAGCTATCGATGTTTTGCTGCCTTGTCCAACTTTACTTTTAACATCAAGTATAGGGCTGGCAAACATAACATGGATGCCGATGGGTTATGCAGAAGATCTCATGATGTGCTGGAGGACAATGGTATATCAGAGGGTGAGAGTCAGAAAATTTTGAAATTTACCTTGTATCTCTTGACTTCTGCTAGACCCTTGAGAGAAATTTCCAGAGATACAGTTGAAGTGACATGTCAAAAGCATTTTATTAGTCCAAACTGTGAGCAAAATCCTTACCCTGGGTATATAGAATCCTTAACAACGCAGTCATCAGCAGTTCCAGCTAGTTTCGAGGAACAGGACATTGAGTGCGGTGTTTCACTTCACACAGGCAGTGGGCGAGGCAAAACGAGGAGCGCATCCGAGACCTGCGGGAGCAGGTGCTGCAGCTCCAACAGTTGCTCGTCCAGGTTCGGGAGAGCCAAGCTGTAGTCCCGGAAGCTCTCCCGCTCTCGGATATGGACGTCGTGCTTCTCCTCCCGCTACTGCCTAAACTCGTAACGGAGGAAGGCAATCATGGGCTGTGCAGCGTCGATGACGCGTCTCCTCCACCCCCGCCGCCTCTGCTCTGTGTGGAGGAGTATGCGCCGCTGCTGAACGATGCATTCCCTCATCCGCCACCTCCGGTGCTCGACACTGAGGACAGCGCGCCAGCTCTTCAGCAGCCGCCGAGCCTCGAATGCACTCTTCTGCCGCCGTGCGACCTGGAGAGCATGGTCCTTCCTCCTCCTCCAGGCTTCGAGGACAGCACGCCAGCGCTTCAGCAGCCGCCGTCGCCAAGCCCAGTTCCAGCTATGCTGCCGCCGAGCCCCGCATCAGCTCCGCCGTCGCCGTCGAGCCTCATTCCAGCTCAGCCGCCACCGTCGAGCCTCGTTCCAGCTCAGCTGCTGCCGTCGAGCGTCGAACTGGCTCTGTCGCCGATGAGCATCGAACTGGCTCTGCCACCGTCGAGCGTCGAACCGGCACCCACTCCTCAGTCAGGCGCCGAGATCGTCGCGCGCGCTCATCAGTCAGGTGCTGAGATCGTCGCGCCCGCTCCTCAGCCTGAAGGTAATCATGTTCATTATAAATAGCCTCTTTTCAGTTGAAACGATGTCTAGCTTTTGTTGTAATTTTCAATGAGGTTTTTTGTGTTGGTTTTGTTTTATTGTTGACACTGGAGATAGTGAAACCCACTAAGTGCTCTCAGAAAAGAGCTTATGTTTTGTTTTGTGTTTTGTCTGAAATAAAAGACTTTATTGAACCGCCTGCTCGCCTCCTGCGATTATGCCGCATTTACGCCGACACAGAAGACCCAGTCGTGACAGTAATGGAGAATGCACTTCTGGTTAGAGTCTAACTGTATTTTGTTGTATCTACATTTGCAGTGACAAAGTAGAATCTAATCTAAACTAATCCATTTTGATAACTGTATCCAGAGTTATCCGACTTACATTTTATCTCATTATACATCTGAGCAGGGTTAAGGGCCTTGGTGTATTATAATTTAACATTGTAATCCATGTCTGATTATATTAATATGGAACATATAACAGTATCTGTTTAATTATTTGGAGGTGTTTGATTTATCAATGGCTATTTTAATTGTATATCATCTAAATGTGTGCATCATTCTCTGTGATTATCAGGAGAATTCAGGAATTATTGCAATTCTACGGAGCCCTGGAAGTCACCTAGAGGAGAAAAAAAAACAGTCCGTGGCAACAGTTTTGCAATTCATACCCTCAGTTTATAATCCGTTCCCACAAGTTTTTTAACTGTCCCCTCAGTTTATCAATTTGTTTAAGAATCTGTTCCCACAAATTCGTAAACTGTTCCCTCACTTTAACTACCTGTGCGCTCAGATTTTGTAATCCATTCCCACAAATTCATAATCAGTGCGCACACTTTTACATATCCGTTCCCACAGATTTATACACAGACTTCTTTTAGAACAGGAACAAGAAGTTCCCAGGTACGTCTTAACGAATATTATTGTATATTGTTTTAATTATTTCTTTATCAATTTTTATTTTATTGTTTTATTTATTATAAGTGTAAAAATTCAAACTGTCTTATCTGCATGCTTATAGTGATTCTATCAAATGTAGAAGGTTTGAGGTAGAATACTACGATTTAATAAGAATGATTTGCATTTAAATCATGTGATAATTGTGATAAATCAGCAATTTTTTATTATTATTATTATTATTATTATTATTTAATAAACCTGGCCCCGCCCCCAGTCTTTCCCGGCAGATACAACCAGGCCACCTGTTTAGGTGCGCGATACTTGCAAAATGGACAATTTCCTTCATTTTCTCAAAATCGACAGGGAGTTGGACGACGCGACTCTGTCAGCGTTTCGAGAAGAAAAGGTAAAAAGCAATACAAAACAAATAATGTACAAGTTACTCTCTAGCCGAATGCAGTGTAATCACTTAGTTATTTAATAATAACTAACCAGTGAAACCCGTTACATGCATCTAACTCCAACAGTTGTTGTGAACGAGGTCAGCTTATTTAAGACATATGAAGTAATATTTTATCATTAAAATTTCACAACATGAAGCAAATGTATGTACTGTTCGCAGGGGATTAGGATTACCTGGGGACCTCGTGTGATTACCCCCTCACATCCGAATTTTGTGTGGCGCATTCGCATGGGATACGCGATGCCTGCGATTTTACTCGAATTTACTGACTTATCTCCAGATGTACAGTATATATCCTGAAGTGTGTGTCTCTTAAGAGTGTATTGCGATGAAAAGAGGAGGGGAGTGTGTGTGTGTCAGTGCATGCATGCGTGTGTATGCAGACTATGTGTGAGTTAGATTGATTTAAAAAAAAAAAAAGAAATAAACTATTTTGTCCCTTGTGTCATTTGTTTCACCAGGTTAAAATCTAATAGCTTGACCTGTGCACTTGGTAATACTAGTCCCGTGCGAATAGGACATTAAATTGTCACTTTTCCAGTGTGGAAACATATACTATGTTTCTTAATACCTGCTGTATTAAGAAACATATTAATGGCATTTAATTTAAGATCATCTATACAGTATATACAAGACACATACAGTGGTGTGAAAAACTATTTGCCCCCTTCCTGATTTCTTATTCTTTTACATGTTTGTCACACTTAAATGTTTCTGATCATCAAACACATTTAACTATTAGTCAAAGATAACACAAGTAAACACAAAATGCAGTTTTTAAATGAGGGATTTTATTATTTAGGGAGAAAAAAAATCCAAACCTACATCGCCCTATGTGAAAAAGTAATTGCCCCCTGAACCTAATAACTGGTTGGGCCACCCTTAGCAGCAATAACTGCAATCAAGCGTTTGTGATAACTTGCAACGAGTCTTTTACAGCGCTCTGGAGGAATTTTGGCCCACTCATCTTTGCAGAATTGTTGTAATTCAGCTTTATTTGAGGGTTTTCTAGCATGAACCGCCTTTTTAAGGTCATGCCACAACATCTCAATAGGATTCAGGTCAGGAATTTTGCCTAGGCCACTCCAAAGTCTTCATTTTGTTTTTCTTCAGCCATTCAGAGGTGGATTTGCTGGTGTGTTTTGGGTCATTGTCCTGCTGCAGCACCCAAGATCGCTTCAGCTTGAGTTGACGAACAGATGGCCGGACATTCTCCTTCAGGATTTTTTGGTAGACAGTAGAATTCATGGTTCCATCTATCACAGCAAGCCTTCCAGGTCCTGAAGCAGCAAAACAACCCCAGACCACCACACTACCACCACCATATTTTACTGTTGGTATGATGTTCTTTTTCTGAAATGCTGTGTTACTTTTACGCCAGATGTAACGGGACACGCACCTTCCAAAAAGTTCAACTTTTGTCTCGTCGGTCCACAAGGTATTTTCCCAAAAGTCTTGGCAATCATTGAGATGTTTTTTAGCAAAATTGAGACGAGCCTTAATGTTCTTTTTGCTTAAAAGTGGTTTCCGCCTTGGAAATCTGCCATGCAGGCCGTTTTTGCCCAGTCTCTTTCTTATGGTGGAGTCGTGAACACTGACCTTAATTGAGGCAAGTGAGGCCTGCAGTTCTTTAGATGTTGTCCTGGGGTCTTTTGTGGCCTCTCGGATGAGTTGTCTCTGCGCTCTTGGGGTAATTTTGGTCGGCCGGCCACTCCTGGGAAGGTTCACCACTGTTCCATGTTTTTGCCATTTGTGGATAATGGCTCTCACTGTGGTTCGCTGGAGTCCCAAAGCTTTAGAAATGGCTTTATAACCTTTACCAGACTGATAGATCTCAATTACTTTTGTTCTCATTTGTTCCTGAATTTCTTTGGATCTTGGCATGATGTCTAGCTTTTGAGGTGCTTTTGGTCTACATTTCTGGGTCAGGTAGCTCCTATTTAAGTGATTTCTTGATTGAAACAGGTGTGGCAGTAATCAGGCCTGGGGGTGACTACAGAAATTGAACTCAGGTGTGATAAACCACAGTTAAGTTATTTTTTAACAAGGGGGGCAATCACTTTTTCACACAGGGCCATGTAGATTTGGAGGTTTTTTTCTCCCTTAATAACGTAAACCTTCATTTAAAAACTGCATTTTGTGTTCAATTATGTTATCTTTGACTAATAGTTAACGGTTTTTGATGAGCAGAAACATTTAAGTGTGACAAACATGCAAAAGAATAAGAAATCAGGAAGGGGGCAAATAGTTTTTCACACCACTGTATACAATACAGCTTATAGTAAATAAATTAATTAAAATGTTTCAGTAGCAGAAAATGAAATTTCATAATTTATGATAATTTCCATAAGGGAGCTTGAAAAGTAGGAATCATAGCAAAATTGCACCACCTGTTAGTCATAAAATGAAAATAAAATGGCTAATAAAAAAATATAATAAAGTTAATAATAAATGTCCTTTTATTTAATTAAAACTATATATAAAAATCTAATTTTGTCATAATTTACTAAAGTGAAAGAAAGAATAATGAAATAAAGAAAGCATTTGAAGTAGATTTTCTTTTACATTTTTTCTTGTTTCTTTTAGATTGACTGCTATGCAATCAATTGTATGTCAGATGAGCAACTACAGATATACCTCCCCAGATTTGGAGATCGGATAGCAGTAAGGCAGTACTGCAGAAGAGACGTAGCTGCATTAGAAGGAAATACCATCGTATCTAAAGCCACTGAAAACCTTATATCAAAACTGCAAGGAAAGCGAGACAGAAAGAGGAAGCATTGTGATAATCGTTCAGAAAAACTCTGTGGAAACACAAATGCCCAAAAAACTGAGCGATGTTACCAAATGGGACTGTTTGAAGAGGTCTGTGGCTCCTTTGTCCAAATCAAAGAGAAACGAGGTGGTGGAACTAGACACTTAAAGGCTTTAAAGAGTGCTACCATGGAAGAGCTTCTGGAGTGTGGCAAGGAGGTGTTCTTTCCAAATGGAAAAAATAAACTAGGGAATATAAATGAATTTCAGCTGAAATTAAGAGACTTCACAGAAGAAGAACTAGATCCACAAACAACATTAGGTGAACAATATGAAATGAGGAAGGTAAAGATGCTGAGATTGTATCTGTCTTGCAAGAGGACAGACACAACTGCAAGCACAAGCATTCTAAAAGTAAATGGGTATGTAACTGAAGGTCCTTCTACCCCTGCTGTGGCATGTGAATGTGATGAAGAACCTATTGCCATAACTGAGGACAATGGTTCCATCGTTGATTCATCATTTTTGTCAGAAGACAGTGTAGTGATTATACAACCAGATATAATGAATATAATGCACAGCTCAATTTCAGTTGATGAAGAAATTCAGTTGGGATATACTGTTTTGCAAAACAATTTAAGTACAATACTGGATGACACTCTACCAATGGACCCTGCTGTAATACTGCAAGATACGCAACAGGCCACCAAGTTAAGGCTTCATAGGGGAAACATTTTTCAAGATCTCAACGCAGCTTTCAAAGATGGCTTAATATCTGTTAATGACTGTCTTGTGGAAATTGAGATGGTCCTACCCAATGGTAGCGCTGAGAAGGGAGAAGACAATGGTGGAATTCTCAGAGATGCACTGAGTGAGTACTGGGGTACCTTTTTCGTTAAATGTACGACAGGAAGCACATTAAAGGTACCTATGACAAGACACGACATGAAAGATGAATGGGAAAATGTAGCTAAAGTAATGGTTTTTGGTTACAATAATGTTCAGTACTTTCCTATTGTATTGGCCAAACCTTTTCTGTATTACTGCCTTGGACTTGAAATTGATGAGGATGAGCTATTTAAAGCACTTTTGGAGACAGTGTCTGAAGAGGAAAAGCAGCTTGTTGAAGAAGCAATGAGAGACTTTACATCCGTCTCTGAAAGAGAACAATGGGTCGAATTCTTGGAAGCTCATGATGTGAAACTTGTTATCACTGAAAAGAATGCCAAGCAGATCTTACTTGATGTGGCACACAAAGAAATTGTGCAAGATCCTGCTTACATAGCAGAGTGTTGGAGTCCAGTTTTGAAAGAACTGAAACTGCCACCAGGAGGACTAGATGAACTGATGACCAGCCTCAATCCAACAGCTAAGAAAGTTTTAGCCATACTAAAACATGAAACACTGAACAAGAGAGAAAGCCAGATCATGGATTATCTAAAAAGGTTTATCAAGAATTCCAGTGATGTTCGGCTCAGGAAGTTTCTGCGATTTTGCACAGGTTATTGATTACTTAAGATATTTTGTTAAAATTATATTAATTAAAATGTTTATTGATAAGAATGTGTACAGTATATGTATAATACTTCGTTTATTAGTATATATTTATTGCATTTTCTGATGTTGTACATTATTTTGTTGTAGTATTGTTATTATATGTGTACATTTTAAATTGTTCACTAAATTCTTTGTTTCCTGGTAGGAGCTGATCTCCTTGTTGCAAAGTTTATTTATGTACGGTTCGTTCAGCCAAAGAGTTTCTTCACAAGATGTCCCCAGTCTCACACCTGCGGATGTGTGTTGGAAGTTCCTAATAATTATTCTTCATACCTTGAGCTTGCAGAAGAGTTTGAAAATGTCCTTGATGCAAACATATGGGTGATGGATATTGCATAGGGGTAAGGATACAGAAAATAATAAATGTCAGTTATATTCATGGATTATCCTTATCTAATATTGTCCTCAATGTTGTGTTTGTCCAAGGTGGTCAGGCAGTATGTGCCTCAGCAGCAGCATGTGATTCCATCTCACAGTCATTTCTTGTCATATACAGTATTAGTTAGTGTATCTTGCACATCCATATAATGTGTTATAAAATGCACAGATGTTGTTACAGCAGTGTTAAAGTGTAAAAGTATATTTTTTTCATAGATTCAGTTTCATTGTTTATGTATTCCTGCTTCTTGTTCTGTGTTTATATTGTATGAAAAATGTTTTTACAGTTCTTACAAGTTTACAAAAGCAACAATGTTAGACGTTTCTTTATTAAGAGGAGTTTATTAATTAATGCTTTTCTACTGAATACAGTGTTTTAAGAAATAAACAGAAACAATACAAAGGACAATCTCTCATCTTTTAATTAAATTTGTATATGTTGTATACAACACTTCAGCAATAACATTATGAACAAAAACAGATGAACAACATTAAAATAAAAAACTAAACGATAAACGTCATCACCTGACTATATTGCTGGTGTTCCCTGAAATTACTGTAACTCTAACAATGCAAGAAATTAAGAACAGTCCATAAAAAAAAGAAATCAAGGAAATTATTTTCCATGTCTTTATCTCACAATATTTAACACTGTAGTAAGCTCTTGTCTTAGTGCAAGGTAGAGATCGAATGCTGTGTACATATCCTTTGGAAGCCTGAGGTGATGTTGGGCCATGATGTGCACACACAGTGTGAAAACATCCTCATCACAAGCAACATCAGAGCGATGGATACATTGATCTTCGCAGGTGGCACATTCTGCCACAGGTACATGGCATATGTAGTCTTCTGTGTCATATAATTCAGGAAGGGTGTACATGACATCTGGTCGACCGTGGGGTACAAGGCTGTTCCTTGAAGGACGAATCAGGTGGCTGTTCCAAGTGTCTTTGGTGGAATCCAGATCTTCCTGTACATAGCAAATCACAAAGAGTGGTAAATCACTACATTTTAAAAATGTTTCTAAAAAAGTTTATGTTCATTAAGGCTGCATTTATTTATTTATTTATTTATTTATTCATATGTAAAAACAATAAAATGGTGAAATACTAATACAATGTCAAATTTATTCACTATGTGAATACTGTATATTGTAAAATATATGAAAGCTGAATTTTCATCATCATTACTCCAGTCATCAGTGTCTCATGAACATGCAGAAATCATTCTAATATGCTTATTTATTATTGTTGGAAACAGTTGCGCTGCCTTTAAAAAAAAAGGGGGCCCACGGGTTATGGAGAGTGTAGAGAGTGTAGTGAAGGGCCATACTATAATAATTAGTTTTTTAAATTTTATGGTGAGTTTAACATTCTTTACTATGATTTACAAGATGTCATCTTTGTGTGGACTCCACAGCATGTTAAATTCTTTATTTCACCATGTGGGGACATCTGGACATTCACAAAACAGTTTGAACTAGGATGTCTGCATTTGTGTGTATGAGATAGACAGAGAGAGAGAGAGAAAATTCACTTTTTACCTGGATTAAGCCCAGGAAACAAAATAACATAAGGTTCTTGTCCAAAAAGCTGCCATCAAAGTTGCCTTCATCTTTAAGTTGGTGAAAATATTCAAGCCAATGATCCACACACTCTTTTCTAAGGACACCCCACCAACTCTCAATTCTCTGTTTGGCCGTACTTTTACCATAGATAAAGCTTTTTTCTCCAGCCAGTGGATCAGCATCACTACGGCGCAAGTACCGCTGCATATCCCTGACGGTGCTGTTTTCTGTTCCCATATCTGCTCTCAAGATTCGAGGACAGCCACCAAGACTTCTTACTGTCTCAAGGAAGTAACCTCCTATGACTTTAGGATCACTGCTTGTACAGTATGCATTCATCCATAGTATTCTCCTTGAGAATCCATCTATTGCCCCATTGATACAAATGCCAAATGGCTTCAATTTGTCATAAGAGTCAACATGCCAAAGAAAGTTGGGGCCTTTTGAAAAGTAAGCTCTTCTGTGCAGTCTTCTTTTTCGTCGCATTTCAGTGCCCAATGGGTCAAGAGTAGACAGAATAAGGCGGATGTCTTCTTTGCGCACATGAAGTCCCTTTTCCTTGCATTTACTGTACATCCATCTATATCCATGCAATGCCCCTGAGCCTTGGAGCTCTTCCCGAACAAACTGAACAACATCAAATAAGTTGTCAAAATTTTTTCTGCGAAACAGTCCATTTCTTCTTAAGATTTTTTTAAGTGTCTTCATGCTGATAATAATCCTGTGTTTTATACTTAAAATATGAAGGATTTCTTCATACTTTAGACCCAGGTCAAAGTAATGTTGAATTAGTCCAAATCTGTCCATCCTATGAAGTAAGGAATAAATGACGTGAGCTCATTGACGAAATGACGAAAGCTTAAGGGTAGACAGAGAGACAGAGAGAGTCATTGGGCAGCAATCCGTACAATGTATCTAAACCGTAATACGGTAAATGGTCTTATTTACTTTTATCTTTTAAAGTCTCTTTTGGGAGGTGGGGGGAGCTGAGTATAATAAAATTATCAAAACAAGTCTTCATGTTAAGAATGAATAGTACACAAACACATTTCCAAAACTCTATTAGGTCTATAGTAATTATTTTATCATAAGTATACATAAATGTACTCTTTTATAGTTATAAAACAATAATAATAATAATAATAATAATAATAATTACTACTACCACTACTACTACTAATACTAATACTACTGCTAGTATTGTTACATTTAGGCTATGCATTTAGAATAAGGTTGTATACAAAAGACTTACAAAAGAGAAAGAAAGCAATTAGTCAAAAGTCAGTCATGATACACATTGCCAGGTTTATTAAATAATAATAATAATAATAATAATAATAAATCGCTGATTTATCACAATTATCACATGATTTAAATGCAAATCATTCTTATTAAATCGTAGTATTCTACCTCAAACCTTCTACATTTGATAGAATCACTATAAGCATGCAGTTAAGACAGTTTGAATTTTTACACTTATAATAAATAAAACAATAAAATAAAAATAGATAAAAAAATAATTAAAACAATATACAATAATATTCGTTAAGACGTACCTGGGAACTTCTTGTTCCTGTTCTAAAAGAAGTCTGTGTATAAATCTGTGGGAACGGATATGTAAAAGTGTGCGCACTGATTATGAATTTGTGGGAATGGATTACAAAATCTGAGTGCACAGGTAGTTAAAGTGAGGGAACAGTTTACGAATTTGTGGGAACAGATTCTTAAACAAATTGATAAACTGAGGGAACAGTTAAAAAACTTGTGGGAAGGGATTATAAACTGAGGGTATGAATTGCAAAACTGTTGCCACGGACTGTTTTTTTTTCTCCTCTAGGTGACTTCCAGGGCTCCGTACAATTCTATATTTATGTGCATTTGGTTTTAATGCTCATGGACAAACTATTTAAGTGATATACATGTGCCTGTTTTTATATAGGCCAGTTTGTTTTGGTTCATTAGAATTCCTGTTCTGGGGTGCGTTTCCCGTACAACTATGTAGTTCTTTGCTTAACCACCATAGTACGATGCAACGTTGAAGAAAATAACTAACTAGTCACAAGTGTTTCCCAAAACCATAGTACCTGTGTCGCACTTCCATTGTTAGAACTTTGTTGGTTTGAACCATCGTTCTTCTTCTTCTTCGATACAATGGCGGAGTAGTGCAATAGGCACATATCGCCCCCTACTGTATAGTGTGTTTATTTTTTCTCTCTCTCTCTCTTCGGCTCGCATTCAATGCGCTTTCGCAGTGACGTAACGTAGAAGTGGTGTAATAATATCACAAACGCAACATTTTTCATTTTTCAATATTTCATTTGAACTCATTTTTTATTTGGTATTGATACATCAGTACAATTAAAATAAAAAGAAATGATGGGTTTTGAAAACGCTGGGATTGTGTTATGAACACCTGTTACCCATTTTGCTCAATATTATTTCCTATATAAGTCCCTTTACATACAGCCATGGTTTAATGAGAGTTGACGTGAAAAAAATGACACGAAAACCACAATTTACTAAAAAAAAGAGCTCGCAGTTACAAATTCGGACAAAAAATTGGAATGAAATCGCACAAAAAATGTATGCTTCTGGGAATGGGTATGAGAGAAGCCCAGAGGAAGTCAGAAACAAGTGGAAGGACTTTGCAGGTGTGACCAACTTGTGGCTCAGCGGTAGCTGTTCTGCTCGCGGGGTGTGGACGGCCCGGGTTCGATTCCCAGCCAGTGCCCAAACTGGCTTTTTTGATTTATTTTTGTTGGTTTGTTGATTTATTTGGGTACATTCATTGAATATATATTGAGTAATATTTTAAATAGGCTTACACTATGGTAGTGCATACATTTTACAATTTCTTAGTGCTTAACACTTTGTGCACTGTATAACATTCAGATAACATTCATTATAAGTGAAAACCTCTAACATAATACTACAAATATTGTTATGAGACATTTCTCTTTGGGTATGTTTAAAGATACTCAGTTAAAAACTCACTTTTTCTTCGCACAAACGAAACCAAGGCTGTGTTCCAACCGGCATAAATAATGCTTCTGTAGGGCACTTCGAAGGGAGAATAATTGCGATGGTACCGCTGTTATATCGTTTAAAGTGAATTTGTAATAAAAATAACCGGAAAATTAATAACTTAATATCTGAGCACCAAAACATTAAGTTTTCCAAATCGCTCAAAGTGGTTGGGAATTTTTTTTAGAAACTAATAGGGCGTTGGGTCGTTAACTGTGAATAGAACACACCCAGCCGCGGCAAGGAACTATGCTTCTAACCACAGGTCGAAGGCTGTAGTTCCAACCACGTAAGTTTGCGACGCTGTTTGCGAATGTCCGTTTGAACTATGGTTTCAGGAAACACCTAGTTGTTGAACTATGTTGGTAACGACGGAACTTGCGACCATAGTTGGCTAACGATGCTTTTGGGAAACGCACCCCTGGATAGAAGATGGCGAGCCACCCAGTTTGAATTGGTGACCTTCAATTGGTTAGTGCAGAATGTCCTTACATCCAGTCTTCAGTAGGACTGTACAAATACGACCTATGGAATTATTTTTCTAGGAACTTTATTTACTTGGAACCTAATGGAACTTAATTCCTGAACTGGAATTCGTGAACTGAATGGACAGAACTGCTGATCCTTAATTCATCCAGTAATACACCTATACTGATAAAACACACACACACACACGCACACACACACACACACACACACACACAAACACACACACACACACACACACCTGTTATTGAATTTGTTATTTATTTGTTGTTCAAATAATACAAGTGTTATATTGTATGCAAGTGGTTGGTTTTTCTTAATTTTAGACCCTAACATAACATTAAGTGAATTGTTCATTTAGGGGATAGACCATTGTATATAATTACTGTATATACATAAGCCAACCTAGTGTGTACTTACCCATAGCAGGGTTACACAAATTATACTGCACTGCAAAAATGCACTTCTGGTTAGAGGCTAACTGTATTTTGTTGTATCTACATTTGCAGTGACAAAGTAGAATCTAATCTAAACTAATCCATTTTGATAACCGTATCCAGAGTTAACCGACTTACATTTTATCTCATTATACATCTGAGCAGGGTTAAGGGCCCTGCTCAAGGGCCCCATCAGTGGAATGTCTTTCAGAACCTACTGTACTATACATCACTCAATAAAATTTTGAAACCCAAGAATATAATACTTCCACATTATAATAACATATTATTATATAATTACGCTATATAAATGTAATTAAAATACAGATAATCTTAAACTGCTGTTAATGGGGAATCTGAATATACAATAAAAAAAGTCAGTTCATGTTTTGATTTAGCTAAATATGCACTGTAAATTATTCATAGGAATGTAAAACCAGTGTGGCCTTGCTTGTTAATATGTCGGTATAGTAGAAGTAGAGGGTTGCTGTTCCCGAAAATCACATTCTATAGGTTATAGATATTCTCTGATATGCCAGCCTAAAGCACATGCAATTATTTCTAAAAGACTCCATATCACACTTTGATAATGGACAATGGACAATGAAGATCATGGTTTGGGAAACATGGTAGACTATTTTCAGTTTTTTTCCCTGGGTTTATTAGCTGAATTTTTCAGGGGTATACCTTATTAAATTGTATTATTATTGTAATGAAAGATTTAGTGTGATTTTTTTTAAATTGATTTAATTATGGTGAGAACTTGATTTGCACAGTTAAGAATGATCATTAAAAAAAAATTATAGTTACACACCAAATTAATCAACAAACAGTACATCTCATATAATCACATATAGTTAACAACTACTCTGTAGAAACATTTACTATATACAGTATATATCTAAAATGAAATCTGATCCTGGTTTTTACAAGAAATCAGTCTTTTGATACTATTCAAAATTTCCTGCAGTTTTAATCCATACATTATGGGATTGAATAGAGGAGGAATAAGTAAATGTTCAACTGACAGGATCATGGCAATAATGTGGGGAATTTGACGAGAGTCTATTCTGGAATTTATAATTTCAAAAGAAATGTTGACAGAAAAGATTATGAAAATCAAAAGATGCGGTAAACAGGTCTGTAGAGCTTTTCTTCTGAAATCTTTTGAGTTCTTTAAACACACAGAGAGTATCCGAATATATGAGTAGAATATGAAGATCACTGGAGGAAATACAGTAATGCTTGAAAGAAAAAGTCCATAAACATTACTAAGCGATGTTTCTGTACAGCTTAATTTTACAATTGAATAATTATCACAATATATTCGATTTAATTTAAGTTTACACAGCTGAATTCGGGATGTTAGTAGAATTGTTATACCAATTGTACAACAAGGCAAAATCCATGATAAAAATATGAGTTTTTTGACAACTTGCAAGTTTATAATCATTGCATAATGGAGTGGTTTGCAGATGGAAACAAATCTGTCATAGGCCATAGCTGATAACAGCACAAACTCTGATGAAACATATGTGGGCATGCAAAATGCCTGAAATATACAAGCTCCATATGAAATTATTTGTTTCTCAGACAATAAATCAAATAGCAGTTTAGGATAAAGTGCAGTTGTTCCCAAGAGAGCATTACAAAGCAAAGCAGCAATGAAAATGTACATGGGTTCATGTAAGTTTTTGTTTCTGTATATGACAGAAATTATAACAGTATTAAAGCAAATGATCATTATATAAACTATAAGGGTAAATATAAAATACAAGTATCTGTAATGCTCTAAATCCACATGTCCCGCCAGAGTAAAATACGTAACACTGGTAACATTATCCATTAATGTCTGAAAAATTATTCCAAATTGTATTGGCCGTCATTCTTAATGTAGACACTGGAGGCATGGTGAGGAAATCATCACATTTATACTCTTACAGTGACTCACATATTCCTCTGTGACAGTATCTAGCTAACGTCTCGTCCTCATTGTCTCGTTACACTGTGCTGTCTACAGTGAAGCTCCTGAATTAGCTGACATCGATTGGTCAGGAATCGATTTTTGAGTCCTCTAGCATGACAGCGTTAAGAAAGATGGCACTTTCTATGCAATTTAAACATTGCACTAAATTCTTTTAATAGCGTTTATTTCGACATGGGTTAACTTATCAATAGCATGCCATAATAGACAAATATATAAATTAAATCACCAAACTGTCGCTAGTATTTTCACGTAACCTGTAGTGACGGTGAAACGAACCGGGTATCCAATCATAGATGATGGACAAACAGCTGATAACACTCTTCACCAGCTTGTCAGTTCTTGGGGTTGTATAGCGCAGAGTGGAGGCTTAATACCCCTATCTCACCTACGCGATTTCGTGCAGTAAGTGCGGTTCATCATGATTCAGCACAAGTTTTGGTGCCGTGATTACGTTTCCATTTTAGCATGCGAAAAAATTAAACATGTTTAACATCCGGAAACTCTGGAACGTCGGGCGGTCACTCGAGGCGGCTCACGGTGCCTAATACCCCTAAATCACCTGTGCGGCTTGACTCATGGTGAGATTGCCTGCTGATGTTCCGCTAACGTTCCGTGAAGTTCTGCAAGGTGTGCAAGCTTCCGCAAGGACCGGCAACAAAATTAAAGGATTAATTTTTCATGCGGAAAGATGGAAACGTAATCACAGCGCAAAAACCCGGAGTGAATCATGATGAACCCTACTTACTGTCACTGCGCGAGTCCACGCAGGTGAGATAGGGGTATAACACCTCATCTCACAGCGATTCAAACCGCATAAGTGAATAGGCGTATTACGCATTACAATCACTCAGAAAAATTAATGAATGCTGGGTTTGAAACGCCCAAGGTTATTTCCTCATTTAACTAAATGATTTTATTTATTTCATAAAAATAAAACGTGTCAATGGAAAAGCCCATAAAGTTATGGATAATGGCTAATGATCAATGAAACATATTTTAAACAAAAAGCAGCGAGCAGCTGGACATCGGGACGTAGAGCGTAAGTATGACGCGTTGGCCTGGCAAGCGCAGATCTGAGGAGGTCAAGAAGCTCCATAATCTGTTGCCTTGGAAGACAAAAGCTTTTTTTTTTTTCATTTTAAATAGCGACCTCAGGGAAAATATGAAAAGGGCTGAAGTATTGTCTAAAGGAAAAATTTACATGACCCACACGGCTCCACAGATGGACGGACGACGCTGTATCACTCCCAAATTGTTTACCACCTGTTTAATATTAAAAGTGATTGCCAATTTTAAGGCATTAGTCACATTGTGTAATAGGCTATTTAAAAGTCACTCTATTAGTTCTGATATCAAATTAAAAAAAATTCTTAAACAGTCCTACAGTATATTCCATCATTAATACGACTTTGATAACGTGCCATACATACATGTGTTTCCATACACCGCTGATTTATAAAGACTGCTCAGTGATGTGTACTGACTAGCGTCTTGGGCTGAAACTAAACTAAGAATGAGTTGTACTTGTAATATATTAATTTTAGGAATATACAGTAGGTGTGAAGATATCAAACCGGTTTCGGGGATGGGGGAATTGAGGCAGAATTGAGGGGTATAAAACTATTTAACAAGACAGAGCAAGACGTCTCTGCCTAAAATGTATTTCGCCAGCAAAACATAGAATAAATAGAAATAAAATGTTTAATGGTCCCAACAAATGAGACTTCATAATTACTTTGAGTGTAATTCACAAATTTTCTGAATATATAGTTTTTATGTGTATACAGTATGTGTTTGTATGTGAGTATATTATATAAGTATGTCTTTGTGCGCGCGTCTCATATGTAACATTCATACAAAATGCAATTCATGATAAGTGTCTGTTGTTAAAGTATTTGTGGATATGTATGTAACAACGTAGCTCGCGCGAGGGGCAGAGCCGCGCATGAACTGTTCAGAACGGGGCGGGTCGTGATAACGCGACACTCCGTCTGATCATTCAGTCGCACCATTAAAAGGTGTCAGGGCCAAAGACAAATCGCGCTGAAGATGACAAAGGCAAAGCCCAAGCCTCTGTCTGTCTAAGACACCAGCGAGAGACTGAGGGAGAGCGACACGCATCAGTTTAGCGCGCGCTCTCTGGTTAAAGTGCACAAAGCATAAACTCTACTCTCTCTCTTCCTATAAATCCTCGATAAAGGCATAATCCCGAGAGCATCTTTAGTTTTTTGTTTTAGTTTCCAGAATCCCGTCCGTTCTCATGTAGACAGCGGAGCTCTGGTTATTTTGTATTTTCAGGTTTTAAGTTTCTTAATTAATAATCCCACGCTATCTCCAAACGGAAATATCTTCCCGTGCAAGACAGGCACATATGGGGGGGCAGTGAGAAATGTGAAGGGGGCATCATGTGTACACATCATGTTCGAGCACTGTGTTTCCCCCTGTGCTTATAGTAACAGTACTGTCCTTGCTGAATTGTGTTGATAGCTGCGTCCAAAGCCTGGAGAAGTGGAATGAACTTTGTCAGGCCTCAACCTTCAGACCTGGCCAACTTGGGTGTCCTCTTGAAGAAAATAAATAAATAAGCCATTGTGAAAAACGGGTTCCCTTTTCGAGGCTTCACTCAATGCTGCGTTAGAACGCTTATGGGAACTATCTTGTCGCATTGCCGGCCATGAAGCATGTGTGGAAAAACGCCATTATCTGGCTACATATAACCTCGGTCAGGTGACGTCATCTGATTAGATCAGGTGGAGGTTATAAATACCGGAAAGCCGGCAACAAAACCTCAGATCATTTGTCTTCATGCCGATCTGTGATCGCGTGTGTGCAGCAAGCATTTAAAAAAAAGGATATATAAGAAACCATTCTTAACAGAGAAAAAAAAAGAAAAGAAAAAAAAACTCACCAGATATAATGGCCGAGTTCAGTGTATCATGCCCGTGCGGTAACCGTCTTTCTCAAGACGATAGCCATAATCTCTGTTTTGAGTGTTTGGGTGAAATCCACGCTCTCCTTGGACTTGAAGGAGAGTGTGAGCACTGTGATAATCTCCAGATGAAAGTGCTACGAGCGCGTCTCGCGTTCTTTAGGGAGCCACGAGCCGCTCTGCACTCCTGGGGCTCACAGGTTGATTTGGCCGTGGCACGAGAGACGGAGCCCCTTCTCTCTCTCGTCTCCTCCCCCGATCTCTCTCTCTCCCCCCCCCACTTCGCGAGCGCACTTCGGTGCTTCTCGGGAGTGTTTGAGGGAGACTCACTCTCTTGCTTCAGTTGAAATGGATGTAGCTACCTCAGAACGATCCTCTAGGGATGATAGAGAGTATGAGGAATTAATTGAGGTTATAACACGCGCAGTTGAACGTTTACATATTGACTGGCCACAAGAGCAAGCTCATACAAAACGTTCCAAACTGGATGACAGATTTCTATCGGGTGGCCAGGAGATGGCGTCACAACGCCGTTCTCTCCCCTTTTTTGATGATCTCCACAACGAGTTATCTCGTTCATGGAGACGTCCCTTTTCTTCCCGTATTTTTGTACCTTCAACTTCATTTTATTCGAATATTGTTGATGCAAAAGCACAGGGTTATGTGATGATGCCCCAGATTGAGGAGACGCTCGCGGGCTATCTCGCTCCTGGAACATCATCTTCATTAAAAAAGCCAACCCTTCCCTCCAAGGCATGTAGAACTTCTTCTACCCTGTTAGGGAAGGCATTCCAAGCAGCTGGTCAGGCCGGCGCTTCCTTGCACACCATGGCGGTTTTGCAGGCGTATCAGGCCGACCTGCTGAATGATCTGAGCACGAGCGGCAATATGAATCAGGAAGCGTTCATAGAATTACGCCGGGCTACTGATCTGTCCCTGCGTGCGACGAAACAGACAGCCCGTGCTATTGGCCGTTCTATGGCATCCCTGGTGTCTGCAGAGAGACACCTCTGGCTAAATCTAACTGGCATTAAGGACAAAGATCGGGCATTCCTTCTCGATGCTCCCATCTCACCCTCAGGCCTATTTGGCGAAGCTGTAAATACTGTCGCTACCAGATTTAGAGAGGCCAGTCTCTATGAACAAGCTTTTGGGAAATTTATCCCACGCCGTGCCCAGGTGTCGAGGCCATCGGCCACCCAACCTCGACCCGATCTCAGTCTCGCTAGACGAGAGGCGCAGAAGGAAAGCGTCAGTAGCCGCGCACCCCCCCGTAAGGACTGGGGTACGGCTCGGCGCCCCCCTCAGGCCGCCCCCAAAAAAATAGACCGCTCTGTCTTCTTCGCGAAGAAGCGTCCCTGATAGCAGAGCTCAGGACCGTGGGGGTGACCCCCCCTGGGGACGGGCACATAGGAGCATGCCCCCCTGGGCACCCCCAGGAGATCGATGTTCAGTTTCCGCCGCCTTTGGTGTTTCGGACAACACCGGTCTCCGACACGTTAGTCCTTCGGTCGCATCCTGCTATATTCCAGGACACTGAACCACTAACACCCCCCAGCCCAGTAGAAGTACTTGCACCCCTTTCGGAGAAGCTGGCAGCGTGGAAGCTACTGCCAGGCATATCCCCCTGGGTTTTAAAGACTGTAGAGAAAGGATACAGGATCCAGTTTGCATATCGCCCTCCGCGTTTCAACGGCGTGGTCTCCACTTCTGTGATACCGGAAAGGGCGCGTTTTCTGAGTTCCGAACTCCAGAAATTACTGCAGAAGGGAGCCATAGAACAGGTTCCTCCTCCAGACATGGAGTCAGGTTACTACAGTCGGTACTTCCTGGTCCCCAAAAAGGACGGGGGTCTGCGTCCAATTCTGGATCTTCGCGGTTTGAACCGCTATCTCAAAAAATGCAACTTCAAAATGTTGACCATAAAGACTATTGTTTCACAAATCCAACCACAGGATTGGTTTGTGACAGTAGATTTAAAGGACGCATATTTCCACATAGAAATTTTGCCACAGCACAGGAAGTTCCTGAGGTTCGCTTTTGGGGGAAAAGCCTACCAATTTCGGGTTCTTCCATTTGGTCTAGCCTTATCACCCCGCACATATACAAAATGCATGGATGCAGTTCTGGCTCCTTTGAGACTCCAGGGCATCCGCATTCTGAATTACATAGACGACTGGCTAATACTGGCCCAGTCTCAGCAGCTAGCACTTCGACACCGAGATGTCGTCCTAGCTCACCTTCACTTGCTGGGATTGAGACTCAACGCCACGAAAAGCGTTCTCTTTCCAGCACAAGTGACAACCTACTTGGGCGTCAGGTGGAATTCGATCGCTATGCAGGCACATCTGTCTCCTGCTCGCGTCGAATCCATAAACAACGCTCTGAAGGAAATCAGACTAGACCAAGAAGTGACTGTACATCACTTACAAAAATGTTTAGGCCTCATGGCAGCTGCGTCCATGGTGATACCCTTGGGTCTCCTGCACATGAGAGCGTTTCAGCTGTGGTTAAGAGCCAGGGGAGTTCACACGAGAACAAATCCCCGAAGGCGGATAAGGGTTACGCGCAAAGGACTTCGTACCCTTTCTATGTGGTTCAGACCCCGGTTTCTCGCCTTGGGTCCCACTCTAGGTCCGTCTTGTCGTCGCAAAATGCTAACGACAGACGCTTCCCTTACCGGCTGGGGCGCGGTCTTGGATGGCCGTCCAGCCCAAGGGGTCTGGAGAGGCCACCTTTTCGCATGGCACATCAATTGCCTCGAAATGATGGCTCTATTTTTTAGCTCTACAGCATTTCCTCCAGCAGCTGAGAGGCTACCATGTCCTAGTGCGGGTGGACAGCACATCAGTAGTCTCCTACATAAATTGCCAGGGCGGCCTGCGCTCACGACGCTTGAACCAGCTAGCACATCAGGTTCTGCTCTGGGCTCAGGACAAGTTCCTGTCCCTCAGGGCGATTCACATTCCAGGGTACAGGAATGTGGGAGCAGACTTTCTGTCCAGACGAGCTGTGAATCACGGGGAATGGAAACTCCACCCCGAAGTAGTCACTCAAATCTGGGAGAGATTCTCTACAGCGGAGGTGGACCTCTTTGCCTCACAGGAGACTGCACAATGTCCCCTCTACTACTCTCTGACTCATCCAGCTCCCCTGGGTCTGGATGCGATGGCCCATACGTGGCCCAATTTACGCCTCTATGCGTACCCTCCGATAGCTCTGCTCCCGGGAGTCCTGGCGAGGGTCCGTCAACACGGTTTGCGCCTCTTATTGATAGCGCCCCGTTGGCCGGCCCGAGTATGGTTCTCAGAAATAATATCACTCCTCGACGGCTCACCTTGGATGATTCCAGTGAGGAGGGATCTTCTATCTCAGGCGCAGGGGACAATATTTCATCCCCGGCCCGAGCTTTGGAACCTTCACGCTTGGCCCCTGAACGGGACCAATTGAGTCAAGCCGGCCTTTCAGCCGGCGTAATTGACACCATCCTAAGTGCTAGGGCTCCCTCCACTAGAAGGATTTATGCCTTCAAATGGAAGGTATTCGAGAGCTGGTGCATGGCTAAGCAGGTGGACCCAGTCCACTGCCGAATTGTTTCAGTGCTGGAATTCCTGCAAGAGAAATTGTCCTCGGGCTTGTGCCCTAGTACCCTCAGAACGTACGTGGCCGCTATTTCAGCCTGCCACGTCCTGTCTGAAGGGGCTACTGTAGGAAATCACCCTTTAGTTGCCCGTTTCATTCGTGGAGCTAAACGGTTGAGGCCACCCACTAGAGTCACGGCTACCTCTTGGGATTTATCTATCGTGCTCGAAGGTTTGATCGAGACTCCTTTTGAACCGCTAGAGTCAGCGCCCGACAGGCTTCTGACTCTCAAGATGGTTCTTCTTATGGCTATCACCTCTCTAAAGAGGATCGGAGACCTGCGTGCATTGTCAGTCTCCCCATCCTGCCTGGACTTTGCCCCTGGGCTAGTCAAGGCCATTCTGCATCCTCACCCAAACTATCTACCGAAAGTTCCTTTCTCTACCATGCACCCTGTCATCCTGGAAGCCTTCTGTCCTCCGCCCTTTGCGGATTCGGAGCAGGAGAAACTTCACCTACTGTGCCCAGTACGTGCTCTTCAGGCTTATGTCCACCGCACCAGCCAGTGGCGTAAGTCAGAGCAACTCTTTATATATTATGGAGGCCGCAACCGGGGGGCGGCCGCCACCACACATACTCTGTCACACTGGGTGAGAGATGCTATTGCCCTCTCCTATGAGGCGCGTGGACACACTTCGCCCCTAGGAGTCAGGGCTCATTCAACCAGAGGGGTCGCCTCATCTATTGCTCTTGCAAGAGGTACTCCCCTGCAACAAGTGTGTGACGCAGCGGGTTGGTCCTCTCCGCACACATTTATAAGATTTTATAGTCTGGATGTCCATGCCACCCCAGGCTCACGAGTCCTCGGTTCAGCTTCCCGGACATGAATCTGAGACCTTCTCGGCCTTGTGCGCACACGCTACACAACCTTGGGGTCCAGACACCTGTAGTGCGGCGGCGTTGGTATTCTCGTTCCCATAAGCGTTCTAACGCAGCATTGAGTGAAGCCTCGAAAAGGGAACGTCTCGGGTTACTTTGCAGTAACCCTGTTCCCTGAGAGGCGGGAACGAGATGCTGCGTCCGAACGCCGCACTACCATGTGACCGGACGTCCATTCAGACAAATAATCTGAGGTTTTGTTGCCGGCTTTCCGGTATTTATAACCTCCACCTGATCTAATCAGATGACGTCACCTGACCGAGGTTATATGTAGCCAGATAATGGCGTTTTTCCACACATGCTTCATGGCCGGCAATGCGACAAGATAGTTCCCATAAGCGTTCTAACGCAGCATCTCGTTCCCGCCTCTCAGGGAACAGGGTTACTGCAAAGTAACCCGAGACGATTTTTTAATAAAAACTGACTTTGAAAAAATGACATTTTAAAATAAAAACAGCATGAATTAAATAAAATGCCTCTGCAATAATCTCTGTTATTGGGAAAAATAATGACCATGAAATATTATTTCATAATAATAAGTAAATACAGATGTCGCCCTTAAAACCCTGCGTGTTTTCCCGTGGTATGCCGCAATTTAGCGCGCGGCTTGCCGCGACTTGCCGGAGGCAACATTCAGGAATTTAAAATAAATGTGTTGTGCTTCACTGAATATCCGCCAGATGGCGCATAGAAGGACTTTATCTAAAAGCCGGTGGTCCGGGAAAGTCAGTTTCCCTATGTTTCCCCGGTGGCGCGCAGATTCAAATCATGACGTCACTCGCTACCTAACGCTGAGAAGGCGAACGAGGATTTTAACAGTTTTTCTCTCGTTTTAAAGTGTTTTTATGAACTTTTTGAATTAAACAAATAACCTATTCATAATAATCGAGTGTCTTTTCGCTTTTTTTTTGTATATTTGAAGATAATTCATACGTTTTAAGCCGCTGCAAAAGGCTGGTTTGCTGGGCGAGTACTGACATCACGACTACTTTTATTACACCTACATTTGTTTATTTGTACATGTATGTTATTAATATAAATTTTTTAGAGATTGTGTGTGCGTGCACGGAGAGTTGGTGTTGATAAGTGTATGTGGATAAGTTGATAAGTGTATCAGAAAGCATTAAAATGTTCATTTGAATTAAAATGACACACACACGTCTGTATATACAGTATATCAATTACATATACAGTGGGAGCCACGTCAAATAGCCGCCTGGAACATGACGGCTCCGTGGCAGTTCCATGAAGGGTTAATGCAGGCTTCGTGCATGGAATGTGATCCCCCGCGATGACGCAGTTAACGATGCCCCGCCCCATAAACGCCCCCATGTGCTTTCTAAAAAGATGGTTGCAATGCCGTATAATTCCGCCAGATGGAGCATTGACTTGCACAGTTAACTGCAGTGTCCAGGAAGCCCAATACCGTATCTTTAATATACAGACAGTTCTTGCATTGTCAACATAGTTTCATAAATAGATGAAAAAACAACAACAACAAACCGATTAATAAAACAGATTTGTTAAATCACTCAATACACAACCCATGATGATTATGCTATTTATTATTTAATAATGAATTAATAAAATTAGTTAGTGAAATATTTTTAAGACATCCTGAAAAAATCCTTAAAGACACGGTAGCGGCTGTAATTTGTCTATACCGATCATTGTAGGTACGGAATAAAAACGCAGGCTACGTACAGTATTTTATATTACTGTGTATTTTACCCCGTTCCATTTAATATACTGATAGATAATATTTTGCTGCAAAGTAAAGCTCAAAATGTAACGTCTGCTTGGGTTTGTTTTCGTTATATTTTTGATTATGTTTTCGCTGATTTTTTCACTGATAGTCTACAAGTGGCATAAGAGGCAATTAATGCCGCATGCAACCTGGAATAAATATCTGCCCATATGGATCAGTATTTCTTTAGTCATTTAATCATGCATAATGCTCCCCCGTCAAAAGATCTGATGGGGCATTAATCACTTATCACAACTGTGAATGGATGCGGCAGCAGAGACACATTAAATCCCCATAAACACTTGGAAACAATAGTAAAAAAGTTCCAGAGGGTTAGCGCCTGTTATACTAATGTATTTTTACAGATTTTTTTTTTTTTTACTGCTTATATTTCGTTGGTTTTTACGCAATTTCATGTGTTGTGTGCGCACGAGAGAGAGGATACTCTGACAAGACCAAGTTCCGTGTGTCTCCCGTGGCGCAATCGGTTAGCGCGTGATACTTATAAAGCGCTCCAGGTGAAGCAATGCCGAGTTCGAGCCTCACCTAAAGCATCCAAAGCATTTTACTGCATATCGCACTGTGTATGTGACAAATCAAATTTGAATTTGAAAGTAAAGCTTAAAATGTAACTTCAGCTTTGGTTTGTTTTCGTTATATTTTTGATGTTTTCGCTTAAAGTCAATTTGGCATAACAAATTGATTAATGGCGCATAATATCTGGAACAAATATCTGTCCATACGGATCAAACGTTTTTGAGAATTTGACCATCCAGCTTAGATAAATGTTATGTCATTGATTGATAAAATCTGGATTAAGGATATTTTATTATATATATATATATATATATATATATATATATATATATATATATATATATATATATTTTTTTTTTTTTTTTTTTTTTTTTTTTAGTTTTTTTTTTAGTTTCCCCCTGAGGGATTGCCACCTTATTGTGGTCAGGGGGTTTGCGTGCCTCAACACAATTCAGCAAATACAATACTGTAACTATACAGTAAGGCCAGGTAAAAACAGTGCTCGAACATGATGCCCCCCTCCCCCCACCCCGTGATGTCTGGTCTAGAACGTCCCTGCCTCTGACCGTCTTTTGTCTTGTAAATGAGTATTCTCACTCACCTTCCAATCCCCCCAGCGCACACACTCTGTTTGTACTGTAAACTGTAACTGTGTTTGCTAGGGCACTTGGTTATACACAGTACTTTAATGTATGGAACACTTACTTAACTTACTGGGTTGGTTTAAACATCGCTTATTACCTTATTCAGCAAAATAAATTCATTATTAACGTATTGAAGTATTTTAGTTAAGGACAAAAACTGTGCTTGTGTTTAGAACTGCTGAACAGCCGAAAACACACACACACCCATCCCCCCGCCAAAAACACACAGAGCAATTAACACCATGTCCTACTCAGGGGTCGAAGGTGAGAAACCGCAATGGAGAATACCAAGTTTGTCGTTGCTCTTTTGGAGTTCTTAAAACCCAAAACAATTATTTATACTGAGAAAAAAATATTATGGGTCACAATCACAAAAACAAATACATATAATCAAGTGTTTAACTGGTTTCATTTGTTTCTATGATCAATAATTATTATTATTATTTTCAGCCCAACTCTTTGACTATTTAAAACAAAGTTGTGTCCCATTTTTTGCCCATTGAAGTTGTTGGTTCAAATAAACAATTTTTAAATACCCAAACAATCCCCCAAAATTAAAACACGCAAACATGACTTTAACAATTCAATTTATTCTTCCAAAACTAGTCAAAGTTAAAACAGTAATTTATATAAAACAGATGAATACATGTTGTCTTTTTGCTTAAAGTTCATTAAACTACCCGGATACACCAGCTGCTTATAAGTCTCTATCTACAGTATAGTCCTTTTACATTAAAATTGTAACGTTTTATAATATTGTAAGACAGTGTAATCTAATAAGAAGATTCCTGTGCCTTGAGAACAGACCCCTCACTGTGCTTCCTCATGCCTTCTGTGGTAACACCTTGTATATCCTGTATTCAGACAAGGATACATCCAAATGGCTCCTGTCTGCTAGAACCCTTTTGTTTAATCAGGAGAATGCAAATGTATCTCCTCACACCTGTCTGTCTCCGGGTCCCTCTATGACTGACATGTTAATGACTGGTTCTTTTGATGCTCGGGACGTAGCAGCGTTTAAATGTGCTCTCTTTGCTGAGAATAAACAGAGATCTTCAGACATCATGCCTGCGTGTGTGTGTGTTTGTCTCTCCCGGTCGATCGGGCCCGGACCGGTAAGTGTATCAGGGTGCAGCGGACACAACAAGAAATAACTCTTCTTCTCTTAGCTTAAAACTTAGCTCGGACACTTCTTCTACATTTTAAACTTAACAATTTGGGGGCTCAGTCCGGTCTTCCCTCTCAGAGGAAAAAGTAAGTGTTTATTTTGCTCTTTCGGATTTTTTCCTCGGTCAGGGGAGATTTTGTTCTCGTGTGATCTGGTTAAAATAAAGTTTAATTCACGTTTTGTTTTCTAAATAAGTTTTGTTCACCGTAATTAAGTCTAAGAGGTTTTGTTTTCCGGAGCAAGTTTTTAATAGAGCTTTCGTAACGTCATGTTTAAAGGAATATCCGCTGTGTTTTAAATGTAACAGCTTGGTTGTGGTGTCAGTACCGCCGTGTTTTAGAGAACCGTTGTTTATTTTTAACTAAATTCGTTCCGCGTTTCGAGTCGCGCTTTAAACAACTCGTTAATTCATCTGGTAAACAACTGAAATGGGTATCATTGTTTAATCATTGTGCAGGTCTTTATGCCAACCGTGCGAAATATACTGTTATTTACAACAGCTCAGTACTTAGTGAAATAGAAACATTACAACGCTTCTCACTAACGTCATCGACTCGCGTCCACGGTTGCTATGGGTTACTAGACGCGGGCGCTGACCCGCTGTCTGCGTGCATGAACTGTAGGCGCTGTATTGTGGTCAGAAGGCCGGAATGGGCAGATTTACATTTAGATGTTCAGTTGTTTTCCATGTTATTTTTCATTTAAGTATTCATAATAACTGTTGGCTTGCTTGTAAGTAGCTTTTGTGTTATTCCATGTTGATTGTTTTCCATCAGACACTGAATGCAATATTTGGATCTATTGTAGTATTATTTAATTGTAGTGTTGTATTACTGACAGTAAGTGTGCTTGTATTGTTTTGTCGCCATGCAATGTCAATGCTGGAGCAACATATGTCTGTTAAAATTATAATCTACAAGTTTGCATATACTGCATACAAGCTAAGTGCTTAAAATTTTTTAAGTTTTAAAACTTGCAGATGCAGAGTGTGTGGATTGTCACTTTGCCAGTTGTTTGGCTGGTTATATCTGGAGGGCTTCGCTCATTGATACTCATAACCAGTAGATGGCAGTGTTCCAGTGTGGTGCTTTGTTCCTGGTACTACCTTGGCCTAGCTAATGTTGCGCAATTTTGTCACTTGTTTGGAATGTTACAAACTGAAAATCTGGAGTGCCTGAATTTAACCCATATTGAGGGAAGTTTTTGTGTGAATATGAGAGTCCAAGCAGAGAACAGTTACAGGAATTATCTGTGCCAGAATGTATAAGCAAGTACGAAAAGAAAGGTTTATAGAATTGTGGTGAAACCAGCATTGTTGTATGGTCTGTAGACTGGTGCTGATGACAAGAAAGGAAACAGGGCTGTAGGGGTAAAGCTAAAGATGGTGCAATTTGCTTTGAGAGTGACAAGAATGGACAGGATTTGGCATGTGTATATTGGTGGAACAGTGCAAGTAGGGCAGTTTGGAAAGAAAGTTAGAGAGGCCAGATTAAGATGCTGTGGACATGTGCATAGAAGGTATAAGGACTCTATCCAGAAGTAACTGTTAGAGGTGGAGTACAGGCAGAAAGATGATTTCAACAGTTTTGTGTATATTTCAACAGTTTTTAAACAAGTTCTCCATCACACAAATAAAATGTAGCCACGGAACATTTTAATTTGTTTTCAGGTTCAATAGATTCTGATCGTCAATTATAAATAAATAAATAAACATGACAACGAATAAATACATTACACTGATAATAATAATAATAATTATAATAAATTAATACTGATAGATAAATATTTTTGTTCACCTGCTATACCTGAAATTAAAAGAAGTTGCATTTATTAGTTTCCGTTCCATTTTATAGAAAAGTCAAATTATTTAAAATTCCCTTCGGTAATTTAAGGGGGCTCGTCCAATAGTAAATTGGCATATATTTGAGGTATATTAAAAAAAAAAAAAAAAAAAGAAACTTTATGCATTTTAATTAGTTTTTTGTTTCGCGTTGTGTTTGACATTACTCGCGTTGATTTATTGACTAAAATTACAGCGATTGTGGATAATTGAAAGATATAGATTAAACTAGGTGTTTAACTGAAACTGAACCGGTGTTGTTAGCATTAAGCTAAAAACATACACAGCGCTGTCGTCGCGAGTACCTACGTCATCAAAACCGCGTCCCGCTAGAGGAGACGCGCTACTTCGGGTGTGTTTTAAAAAGATATACGTTCGCTAAATTCTGTTGTTTACGTAATTTATGCACTTTCAATATTGGTAATTTAGTGAGGCATTTGTAGCATGCACTTTGTGTATAAGCTGGCCCTGGCGTAGAGGCGCGTGGCTAGAAAATTAATAAATGAATTGGTTATAGCCATATTCCTTAGAGTGTTCTTTGGAACAGGGAGCGGCGTGCAGTTGCAGTTATACACGTGGGGGGTGCATGAGTTTTATTGTCTCCCTGACGTAGAGGCGTGTGAACTCAGCCCGGCGCACCTGAGCTCCATTTTTCTGGTAGTGTTATCAGAAACAGGGTAGATTGGCCGAATGCCTTATTAATTCACTATATTGGTATTTGATAAATGTGTGATTAATCTCCAAAGGTGTAGAGGCACGTGAGATTTGAAAGAATCCATATTCCTGGTAGTGTTATCAGGAACGCGGAGATATTACACATTTTTGATAATACACTTTTAAATTACAGTATTCTTCAGTTTTAAATATATACTTATTAATTTACTATCGTGGTATTTGATAAGTGTGTGAATAATCTCCAAAGATGTAGAGGCATGTGAGATTCGAAATAGAATCCATATTCCTGGTAGTGTTATCAGGAACGCGGAGATATTGCACATTTTTGATAATACACTTATAAATTACAGTATATACTTGAACACTCTGTTCGAACGTCACACTACCCGTAAGAAAAATTAATAAAAAATTTTTTTTAAAGTATATATTCTGGAATAATTCAATGAAACGAGCTTAGTGTCCATAATTAAACTAACCATCTTGAGGTGTCCGCCTAACTCTGATACACTACAATTTACTAACAATCAAAGCATGCTTATGAAATTATTACATTTGTGCACACAATGTAATGACTGCAGTAAAAAAAAAAAAAAAAAAAAAGTAAGCAAATAGATTAATTCTTGATTGAGAAATAACCAACTATTGGCACAAGTTGGATCCCAAATTATGCAGCGTTGAGCTCCGCTGCTCCAAATTAAGCACAAGCCTCGGCTTGGGAGCTCGTGACTGAGCGACATGCACTCCTGACACAGACAAAGAACTGACTGACTTCAACTAATATTCAAACCAACACACCTGACATGACAAACAATTGTACAGATTGTATGTGACAAAGATTCATGTCTTCCATGTTGTATGTGACTGTACTTCTGTTTACCTACAACTATATTGCTTTTACAGAAAAACAGCAACGGCAAGATTTAATCATAATTTCCTCAACAGAACAAAAGTACACTGGAAGGAAGCAGCCGCATAACAAATCATGATAATGTGTAATGCCATTAAACAACCTTCTCTTTTATTTTAGATACAGAAATTCCATTGGATCAGCTGTTGGGTGACTTTACTGTGACCAATGAAATTTATGAATGTTGTTTTATCTAACCAAAGGCTTTCTCACAGCAGCATCCGACAAGGAGGAATTCTGGAACAATTCATCAAAGATATCGCTAAATCATCCATATGTTACTCTAATCTGAGATCTGACTTATTCATAGGCTGATGCGTATCTTCTGTAGTGAAGGCTTGAAGGCACGGGCCCATAATGAAGCGCTAGTAACCTCTCTTCTGGGCTCCAACTGACTCTCTACTATACGTAAAGTATCTGGGTCGAAGAAGAGATCAGCTTGGAACATGACTTGGATGTTTTGGACACAGATCCTCCTCACCTTACCCCATACACATATAGTAAACATTACTGTATTAGTCTGAAAACACATGTGGCAGAATTGTAAGCATCTTATAGATTGTATTAAGTTATGATTGGCACATGTTACATCTGATATACAGGTAGATTAGTCAGACTTGAAGTCTTTTACTCTTTCCTAGTCAATTGGGGAGAGAGATGTTTGGCTTCATGGTCTGGGGAACTGGTTTTGAATGGAATCTATTGATAAGAGACCAGAAGGACTGGAGATGGCCTGCTGAATTCTTAAACGGAGGTTTGAAGTTCAGGGCCCGGTCTCTAGAGTTAAATATTACACCCACAGAGAGGAAGTTCATTATCAGTTCCTGTAGCTTAATAGCACCACAGGCGTCATGAAGACACCACAAAAGGGGGCATGTCTTCTCATTTTTTTTACACAGACACAGGGTTTTGATTAGTTAAATTTTTTTAATTAGATTTTGTAAATCTCTATGTCATACTGTAGCAAATTCTGTTAGAATTTAAGGGGGCACTGTAAGGTTTTATAATATTGTAAGACAGTGTAATCTAATAAGAAGATTCCTGTGCCTTGAGAACAGACCCCTCACTGTGCTTCCTCATGCCTTCTGTGGTAACACCTTGTATATCCTGTATTCAGACAAGGATACATCCAAATGGCTCCTGTCTGCTAGAACCCTTTTGTTTAATCAGGAGAATGCAAATGTATCTCCTCACACCTGTCTGTCTCCGGGTCCCTCTATGACTGACATGTTAATGACTGGTTCTTTTGATGCTCGGGACGTAGCAGCGTTTAAATGTGCTCTCTTTGCTGAGAATAAACAGAGATCTTCAGACATCATGCCTGCGTGTGTGTGTGTTTGTCTCTCCCGGTCGATCGGGCCCGGACCGCTAAGTGTATCAGGGTGCAGCGGACACAACAAGAAATAACTCTTCTTCTCTTAGCTTAAAACTTAGCTCGGACACTTCTTCTACATTTTAAACTTAACAAAAATATAAATTTTTCAAATATCAAAACTATTAAACATGGAACAGTTGAAGTCTTTGTTTCCCCCAAAGTACTGTATCAGACATTTTGCAGTTCTATGTTCAGAATATACAGTAGACCTGATCAAACATCATTCTAAAGCTGTCGGACTGTGACGTCATCCCTCCTACAGCTCCCTCAACAGCTTGTTCAGGCTCCTCCAGTCCTGTAACTCCAAAAGTCCAGCCGTCAGCCGTCTGACCCCCCAATCCTCCACAGCGGAGCTCTGCTTAAAGACAACAGGAGAATTTAGTCAAGACAAAGATAAATAAACTTTACAGAACATATAGTTCTAATAAAAATAATATATATTAATAAACCTATTTACCACAGAGTGTGTAAAATACTGTTTTGGGGATTCTGTAATGTAAATAAACTGCCTGTGCTAATGTTAACCAGTGAACAGTGTTAGTGTTAACCAGTGACTGTCTGTATTATCGTCTGCATTAAATTAAGCGAGAATTTACTTAATGCGCTTCTCATACAAATAAGTTAAGCGATATAAAACTCATATATGAGCATTAGTTCATCCCTGAAGCCAAACTATAACTTACTGAAGCCCCTCACACACACACACACACCTCCACCCCCCCCCCCCACACACACACACCTCCCCCCCCCCCACACACACACACACACCTCCCCCCTCCTCCTCCTTAACTGATAAACACTTCTGTGTTGTTATTCAGCTCGTTAACTAAGCGCTCGCGCGGAAACTCCCGGACAAAGTGTACAAAATATAAACCGGGTTATGAGCGTTACTAGCTCCTGTACAGCTACCCTCAGTCTGTGTCCCTCATCAACTGCATCACATTATATTACAGTCACAGAAATAACCTGCAGATTGACTCTTAACCAAAGAATAAATAACTGCTGAATTTATCCAGACAACACGCGGTGAGATTCTCTCAGTATTTACAGAGAGCACAAACACTCTTCATCGGGTAGTGCAGCTCTTGTAATAGGGACATTAATAGTATTGTCGAAGCTTGAGCATGTTTTTGAGTTAAAGTGGAGTGACATTGTGAGTGTGTGACACTGACAGTAAGCTGTAATATTAACTCCAGACTTGGTAAACAGATCATTAAGTTCTCTAAAGTCACATCTGACCGCTGCTGGTGCTGCCAGTGATATTTAAAACAGCCAATAAAAAACTAAACTGGGAAATAAACTGTAAACTACCCCGAACACATTTTATAAAATAAAACATCACTTACCACGAATAGTCCGTTAAGCCGCCATCTTCATCTCTGTAGTTTAGTAGCGTCAGTTCGGCGGGGGTGGAGGCGGGTTGTTAAAATCACGTGATTGCAACTCAGCGCAGCTGGCTTGTTTTAACGTGTTATTGAGAACGAAGCGCCATGTAGTGGTGGCACCAGGTAAATGAATAAATAGGGCTTGAATGGGCGTGTTTACTGTGAAATCTTGACACGCCTTTCAGAAAAGGGAGGGGGGATTACGGCGTGCAAAGGCCATTCACACGCCATTCACACTTCAGCCACACTGTCGCGGCTATTTGGCATGGCTCCCACTGTATATCAATTTCATTAGTTCGTTCATTCTATTTGAAGCTTCGGATGTTTTTTTTTTTTTTGGTTTGGTTAGATTAGTTCTGAACTCGCTTCCGTGAAACTATCGCTAAAACAATGTACTGAGCCCTCCTGAGGATATAAAGCTTTATTATTGTGTTTGAATAAATATTCAGATCTACCACAGCAGGTAATAAACTATGGTGTGTCATAACCGAAGCAAACACCACGATTATGCCTCGTTTCGTTCGACGGGAACGTGGTTCACTTGGCCGCGGTGTATTATAAACCTGTGGAATGTTTCACTGTTTATGCTCACATAAGAGGAACAAAAGCGAGTGAAATGTGGAAATGATGTGTGGCAACTCAATGAGGACTAAACCAATGATTTCGGTAACTCCACTGAGTGTAACATCTGCATAGTGACACTGAACATCTTCACTTTTCCGTTTACCTCTGAAAAAAAAGCTGTATTTTGTTTGTTTATATTTAGAGTTTTTATAACAGTAGAACAAGTACCCGCGCGCACGCACACACATAGACACACACACACAGACACACACACACACACACACACACTCCCCTGAGCCCTCGGGAAACATCCAATCACCGTCGGTATACAAATGAGTCAAGACGCAGCCTAACGTGGTGTCGTGTCGGATTTCAGTGGTCACGGAGTGGGAAGACTTTGAAGAAGCTGCAGTGACAGTAAACAGCTGAACAACTTCACTTTTCCGTTTACCTCTGAGGAAAAAAAGCTGTATTTTGTTTGTTTATATTTAGAATTTTTATAGTAGTATAAGAGAAAGTTATAGTTTGGTCTGTACTGTTGTTCGCACCCTTGTAGAGAATAAATAAATGAATAACACCTTCATATCCCCTCTCAAGAGTGTCATAGTCCATTGTTAGTTTTAATGATCTGGCTGAAACTAATTATCACTACATAAGTACCCTAACACCATTGATCATGAGTCTCAGCTGAACCTAATTCTATACTTGTAACAGAAAATGTAGATGCAGATTCCAAATGTGTATTTATATAATAGATAGATAGATAGATAGATAGATAGATAGATAGATAGATAGATAGATAGATGTGTGTGTGTGTGTGTGTGTGTGTGTGTGTAGGCTCTACGCAGGGGCAAGAGAGGGCAGCGCACCCTTAAATGTCTGCACATGTTAATATATTCCTAAAATGTATATATTACAAGTTGATAAACTGATCTGCGGTAGCGGAAAAATCCGCTGAAAATAGGACAGGCTACAGCGCACGCGCACACACACACACATACAAACGCGTGCACACACACACACACACACAGACACACCTCCCTTGAGCCCTGCGTCTGTCGGATTTCAGCGGTCACGGGGTGGAAAGACTTTGAAGCAGTTTATATATGAATCTAAGCTTGAACTTATCAGCATTGTAAATATATAATACTTTTCAAATAAAATCGCTATTACTTTGACCCTGAAGTTTAGTTTAGCACACACAAAAAACAGAAAAGTCATTTCTGGTAAATCAACGGAATGTGTAGTTTATTTACAGTAATTCATTAAAAAATGAATATACATTGTACAGTACACGGTAAACACGGGAAAGATTACAAAATGAAAAAACAAACAGTGTCTACTTTATAAACAGCTTAGTATGTGCGTCGAGATGCTGAAATCCCTTGCATGTTTTTGCTTCCAAGTGGAGAGATATTTGACCGATAGCCTAGAACAAAAGATCTATAGGTGTGATCACAACCCCCTCCAACCGACCGTGCCATCAATCACTGACCACCTCAGAAGTTCCCTCCAATGTATGGCTGCAATACTTGTTTTGCAAGTATTTTTAACACCATTCAAAGGCTTCAAAGGGGCAGTTATCGGCTATGACACGTTGAAGGAGAACTTAATAGTTCTCAAAAATAGTGTAAATGTCTGCAACAATCACTAACCATTAAAATGTTTTTTTTTTGTAATTAAACACGAAAATATTAATTATATTTCCATATATACACACACATACACACACACACACACACACACACACAAGGGCGTAGGTTTGCTACCTATGACTCCAACTAATACCCCATCCCCCAATCCCCTTTTCCACCCACCAACCCCCAACCCCCTGCCCCATCCACCTACCAACCTCCCACCCCAACTATGTCCACTGAATACATGTTTTTCTTAATATGGTGCGAAATCACTTTACATTAATACTAGCAATGCTTCGATTTATATTAATCCACTCGAAATGCAATTCATTAAGTTCAATTAAGGAATAGTGTAAAGTTAAAGGAATGTTTCATAACTGACAAAAAGATAGTCTTTAATAAAATAAAAACTATTCTTTATTGAGCCCTAGTGCAAATGAAACATCTCAATCATCTGTATATATATAAAAGTAGATTACATCTAAACATGAACTACTAGGTAGAGTACCACACAACAGCTCAATGCCTATTGCTCCTATATGAAGGAGACAAAAACATGCCTTCGCTGCTCGTTAACAAAAATAAACTGCTGGCATATTTGTTTGACATCAATATTGTCCAGGCTGTTCTTTTTTTCTTCTGATAAACACTAAAGATGATATTTTGTAGAATGCTGAAAACCTGTAATCATTGATTTACATAGTATTTGTTTTTCCTGCTACGGAAGTCAATGTTTTCAGCTTTTTTCCCCAATATCTTATTTTGTATTCAACAAAATAAAGAAAATCATTAAAGTTTGGAACCACTTAAGGAGTAAATAGTGAGTAAAGTTTTTTTGGGGGTGAACAATGGCTTTGACCCTAACTCTTCCCCTCTGACTGCACTAGGACCGGACAGCATTGCCACCTGATGAAATAGCGTGACAAAAAAGTGAAATGTCAGTTCAAAACTTTTGCCAAAAACACTAATGAATCACTTACATCCTCAGCCTATCACTCCTCATAATGCTAAATATTAGTATAATCAACATGTATAATACACGCACACATATTATATGTTATATACTGTATAATCAACATTCAGATTGACCTCCTGTGAACTCGCCTCTTCACCTGAACTACAACATGGCTGATCTGCTTCTGTCCCCTAATTGAAAAACATTGAGGGATTCCTTATGAGCATGGACAGAGAATGCCTCAGCCTATTATTGGTAACAATGTTAAATCTCAGGACAACTACAGTGGCTTGCAAAAGTATTCGCCCCCCGTGAACTTTTCCACATTTTGTCACATTACAGCCACAAACATGAATCAATTTTATTGGAATTCCACGTGAAAGACCAATACAAAGTGGTGTACACGCGAGAAGTGGAATGAAAATCATACATGATTTCAAACATTTTTTTTTTTTACAAATAAATAACTGAAAAGTGGGGTGTGTGTAATTATTCAGCCCACTTTGGTCTGAGTGCAGTCAGTTGGCCATAGACATTGCCTGATGAGTGCTGATGACTAGAGAGCACCTGTGTGTAATCTACACTCTCTCCATCGCTGTCTGATATACAGCACAGGTGTTTAGGTTCTGTTGCCTGACAAAACAGGATAAACACATGCCATTTAAACAGCAATCATTTTATTTTACTTTTTCTGAGTCTTAGTGTGCAAACCTCGAATCAAATCATTAATGTTCGCCAAGTAAGTGAATGCATTTTAAAAACTATTTTTCTGAAGTGGATTGTCTATTGGTGTCAACAAAATTCTAGCCATATGGCAATATTAGTATATTAGTTTATCAATTTCTTTCACAATACTGATTTCTGACAAACAGTCACTAGATTAGGAGACTGACAGGGATCATATTTATACTTTTACATTTACAGTAGCTGTTTAATCTGCTGTTAGTTTTACGTCCGTATTAACAGACTATATCCTGGCCTGCTGTACTGAATGTGAGTCCACTGCATTTGGCGCTGCTTGTGTCTGAACGCAGCCAATAGTCTATCACACGATGGCAGGGAAAGGCACAGCCAATCAAAATGTTCATATTTGTTTTGGGGGCGGGAGGACTCAAGGAGGGAACGTGATTCATCCCTTTCTGTGTGTCTAGGTTAATGTTGACAGAACGATTAAAAAAAAAGTGGATTAAATTATTGGTGGGGACATTTCAATGGTCGGAGGATATTGGTGGGGACACATCCCCTCCGTCCACCCTAAATCTACGCCCCTGTATATATATATAATTTAAAACTATTTATTCATTTGTCTTTTATTTACTTACTTACTAGCGAATGCTTTTTAGGGCTCTAAAAACTACGGCAGTATGAGTGACAATGGAATAGGACGTGTGAGTTGCTCCGGTCACACACACACACACACACACACACACACACACACACACACACACAATAAATATATATATATATATATATAATTAAATTCTTAAAACATCGTGTTCACCCATGCACTGAAAAAAAGAACTTGTAAGATTTACTTGATAAAATCCTCATAACAATTTGGACACAGATTTTAAGTAAATTTTATTGCTCCAATATTAAGGCTGAATCCCAACCCCTCCCCCTACACCTCCAGGGCCAGATAGCCCTCCAAACGAAGATTTTTCAGGACCTCACTTCAAACGAAGGGCTAAGCGAAGTTTTCAACATGGCTGCTCACTCGAGCAAACAGACCCATAAATGTTAAGTCATTTTTGCCATTAATAAAGATTTTTATGACAAGTTTTCATTATATGTATATTACCTTTAGTCTTGTGTTTGTGTTTATGGTGATGTTCTGTAAAGAAACGTTTGCAAAAAAAATCGCTAAAGTTTGCTAGCGGATAGCACATATTGCACAATATTACAAATATATATTTTTATGTCACATACACTTTACTGCATGCTACAAACAAATATGAAAGTTCAGTAGCACGGCATTTTGCCGAGCATTTGATAACGCATTGTTTGTTTTGCTTACGGCCATACACTATTGTTTTGCTTACACTATTCTTACTTATTGCAACGTGACCACAGTTTTGTAATTTATATTCTGTATATGGACGGCTGAGGAAACCCGAAGACTCATCCGTGTTCGTGGTGAAAATGAGCAACTTTTTTAAAAATCGAAATACGGCACAAAAAACCTTTGGGAGTGAGTAATCTCTCTTATTGGAATGTGTGATAAACATCGGCGCATGTCCTCTGACGTAACATTAGGAACCAGCGACAACGTATGATGACGTATAACAGTGTTGTCCCATTTCTTAGGGGAAATATTTATACCCTTCCCCTTTCCACTTCGTTTCAAGGGACAAGGGGAAGAAAATAGAATTGTGATTCAGCCTAAGTAAAACTCACCCGTAATTGTCAGGTAAAATTTACTTAATTAAATTAACAATAAAAGAAATCAAGTAAAAGTTACATAATTATATTTAATGCACAAATTAGATTTATTTAAAATAATCAAGTAAAGTTGCAGGAACCTTAATTTTATGAAATTACTATCATTTTGTTTTGTGAGATTTTCCCTTAACTTGGTTTTATCAATTTATATTACTCCCTATAATAATGTAAACATTGCTAATTTATGTTTTGGAAAGAAACTTAAGTAATTATTTCATCTATATCTTTCATAAATCACACAACTAAAATATAATTAAACAGTTTATTCACCAACATTACCAAATATTTGTGACATTCACAGTCTAGATCCAAGTTGTCTTTTTAATAAAAGTGCATTCAGCTAAATTTTGCATCCATAGAAAAAAACTGCACGGCACCAGGGCCTGAAATACTTGTTTTAAAAAAAATTGTGTAAAATAATAAATAAATAAAATACAGCATTCATTTAGAAATAAAATACAGCAGAAAATACATTAAACAAACTGTAGAATAAACGTTAAAACGTAATAGCCCTCGGAAGCAGTGAAATTGCAACATTCAAATCAGCACTCTGGACTAGTGCACTTAAAAGTATGCCATTGAAACCATAACGCATTAAAACATTAAGCTGAACATGTAAACACAACATGTAAAGACTTGTAGTCAAGCCAAATCAAATGTTTTAAGATAACTTCATCTTTAAAGCTTGCACTTTTGGTGATAGCTTAATCCCATCAAGTTCTAGAATAACTTTCTGAAAATAGCTCAAATGTGTAGCGCAGTGCTCGGAGCTATTGCCACAAAATTTCCTCTCCTTCAAGGATTATGGATACACCAACTGGTCCTTCCCCTTCAACAGCACAGACGACAAGGATTTTAAGAAGGTGCATACTGGCATCACTTCGTCTGTCCCCCTGCATAAAATGTACAAGAAAATAAATAATTTATTTTGAGAAACAAAAAAAAATCTGAATTGCTTCAACCTGTGCTGACTTCATTTCACAGAGAAAAAAAAAATAATACAAATAATTGATAATAAAAAATGACCATCACTTCATATACTTCAGATTGTTAAACTTGGGTTAAATTGCTTTAGCAATAATCTTGCATCACTAAAACATTGTAAAACATGGCATGAGATGGCTACACTCCATAGATTACTCTGCACCTTTACAGTGTCAGGAAATCCTATGATGAATGCTGAGTTTGTATTTAAAGGGTTAGTCCAAACATGAAAATTCGTTCAATAATTACTCAGATTTATATATTCATTTGCATTTATATGCTTCTGTCCAATACAACAAACACTATATTCAAGGTATTAATAAATTGTATAATTAATAAGAAAAAAATGCTTTACCAGGCAATCATCAAAGAGATCCTCTTCAGATTCACGTCTCATCTTTACGCTTTATTTCTGTGAAAATATTTACATTGTATCATTACATAATCTTTTATTCGTACAACTACATTTAGGCATTTCTTCATCTTTTGTAAGTTTGCCTTTATCCAAAGCAAATTACAAAAGAGGAAGGCATCAAGCATGTCAAGCAGTGCTACTAACACAAAGTTTCTGACACCGTTAGAAAAATACAAGATAGATCAGCGAGGGATTAAGGAAAAAGTAAGAAGCAAGAATCATGTGTGGAAAGATTAAGCATGCAGGGTCACAGGATGACTCGACTTATTTTTATTGTCTGCAATGCGATTTAGACAAATTAGAACTGCGGTCAAGCCAGCCGCGATTGATTTTAGTGTGCGCACATATTACAGTGATTACGGTAGTTTCAGGACCGACACAGAGACAACGCGCTTTCAGAGCGCTTTTCATTTAGACGCCCAGGACTGAGAGATAATACAACATGCACGTCAATTTTTACTTGCTTATTTATTTGCATTTCTGCTTTAATATCCGTGTTATTCATTGGTGACTTTGACGGTTGTCTGTTACAATATTTTTCTTAAATATTCACAATTCAAATAATTGTTTTATGTAGATAAGTTACAGCAGAATTCGTAGAAAACAGACAAAATAATGTATTTAGTCTTTCTAAATACCAGAATTGATTTTTATTTTGTTTTACTGTTCAAAAGTAGCAGTTATTCTTCAATGAATGTTTTCTATAATGAGGATTAACGTCTGCTTTGGAAGAGAGGTCAAATAAACAAATGTTCACAATGGGGAAAAAAAGTTAAATAAAATGCCTTTATTTCACTTCAGAGACCTATGAAAAAATAAATTCTAGTAAGTATAAAATGCCATGGTCAGTTTTTATCCCATATAATGTACACACATTATATGATGAAAAAAAAAAAAAGTAGAAAAAAACAATGATCAGTTCTTATTCAGGACGTCCCATACTATATACACACCAAATATGAAACAATTTTACTGCAGCATTTTTGAGATATTGGACATTATTACACTTTAAAGGGGTATAAAGACCCCATTTCTAATAAGTAGAAAAAACAATGATCAGTTCTTATTCAGGACGTCCCATACTATATACACACCACATATGAAACTATTTTACTGCAGCATTTTTGAGATATTGGACATTATTACACTTTAAAGGGGTATAAAGACCCCATTTCTAATAAGTAGAAAAAAACAATGATCAGTTCTTATTCAGGACGTCCCATACTATATACACAAAACATATGAAACTATTTTACTGCAGCATTTTTGAGATATTGGACATTATTACACTTTAAAGGGGTATAAAGACCCCATTTCTAATAAGTAGAAAAAAAACAATGATCAGTTCTTATTCAGGACGTCCCATACTATATACACACCACATATGAAACTATTTTACTGCAGGATTTTTCAGATATGGGGCATTCTCTCTGTGTTGTTCATGAAACTACCGTAATCACTGTAATATGCGCGCGCACTAAAATCAATCGCGGCTGGCTTGACCGTGTTTTTCTGAACCGCGGCTGGCTTTACCGCAGTAAATTAGAGCTGCTGTCAATACTGTATGAACATATGTACAGGTTCTTTACTCGTAACTCATTAATAAAGTTCGGCTTCAGAAAAAAAAACGTTTATTGCTAGTGCTCTTTTACCATTTAATGCTTTAACACACACGACTCAGTTTGTTCAGAAATGGCATCTAACTGGCGAGCCTTTGTCTGAACACGCCGTTTTCACTCGGGGTGGGGGTAAGAAACACACATCTCGGTGTATTAATCCGCGCACTCGGTTCATTATTATTTTATTTATTTATTTATTTACCACAGGACCCATGGGGGCTCCGTAGGTTCAGGTTTTTACACGAAAACGGTGTTTTGTGAATCTCCACACTATTAAAAACTGAAATTGCTAATTGTACGTCCTGAGATTAAGATGAACATTAATTGGGAGTCATGAAAGCGAGAATCACATCCAAAAAAGAAAGCTAAACTTACCTCGAACACGACAAACTCCAGCTGCAGCCACGCCGTGTTGTAACCTCCGTGATGATTCCCAACCGACTGATACACAGCGCGGGCACAGCGTCTCCAAACACGCATGCGCAGTTTAATTTGCACACATTTTCGGCTTCAGTAGACACACAATACTTCAGACTGAAACACGACTGCCCCCTACAGGTAATGAAGGGCATTTACACAGCTTCCCGCACGCAGCCGCGCAAAGCCGCGGCAAGTCACGGGATCCCTTTTCTCGAAACGCGGGTTTTTAATGGCGACATCTGTATATGTTATATGATGTAGCCCAGATAGAAGAGACGCTTCAAAAGCTATCTCTCTCTTGGGACATCATCCTTCCTGAAAAGCTAATACTTCCTTTCAAGCTGTGTAGACTTTCATCTTCCCTGAAGGGAAAAGCTTTTCAGGCAGCAGGTCAGGTTGGTGCTCCTTTGCACACCATGGCGGTTTTGCAGGCCTACCACGCTACCATAGGGCGTATTGGAATTACGCCGGGCCACAGACTTGTCTCTGCGTGCAACAAAAGCAGACGGCTCGTGCTATCGGCCGTTTTATGGCTGCGATGGGTTTCGCGTGGAGGCACTTGAGGTTGAATCTTAGACGCATCAAGGATAAGAATCGTGCATTCCTCCTGGATGCCCCTATCTCGCCTTCCGGCCTGTTTGGCGGTATCTTTAACTCGGTCGCCACTAGGTTCATGAGGCGAATTTATATGAACAAGCCTTCGGGAAATTCCTTCCCCGCCGTACTCAAAAGTCGGGTCTGTCGGCCACCCAGTCTCGACCGGGTCTGACACTTGCGAGGCGTGAAACACAAGGAGTATGTTTTTGAGCCTGCCACCCCTTTTGGGGTACGACGCGCCAATGGGGAGATGCCCGCAGAATTTCTTCCTAGAATGAAGTGCTCTCCCTGACACCCCCAGGAGGTCAGTGTTTTTGCTCCGACACCGCTGGTGTTTCGGGCAACACCAGTCTCCAATAAGGTGATAGTTCTTCGGTTTTTCCTGCCATGTTTCAGGATGCCGAACATCTAACACCCCCCCTCCCCCCGTTTAGCCAAGTCTCCTTGGGTACTAAGCACTGTAGAGAAACTACAGGACTCAGTTCACATCACCTTCCGCATTTGGCGTGATCTCCACTTCCATGAAACCGCAAGGTGCACATCTCCTGACAGAAGTTGCTGGGTATGGGGCCATGGAACATGTTCCCCTACCAGACAGTGAGTCAGACTACAATCAGTATTCCTTGGTATCCCAGAGGAACGGGGGGCTGCGTCCAAATTTTTAGATTTCGCAGGCTGTACCGCTATCTAAAATAAACAATACAGTTTCAATGTTGACTGTTAAAGTGATTGCTCTCAAATCCTACCAAGCGATTGATTTGTGACAATCGATTGAAGGACGCTTACTGTCATATAGAAATATTCCCACAACACAAGGAAAGACCTGAGGTTCCCTTTTTTGGGGGCCAAGCTTACCAGTATCGGGTCCTTTCAGTTGCTCTAGCTTTCTCACCCGCACATATTAAAAAGTATGGATGTAGTTCTGGCTCTTATGACTACCAGGGCATCCATATTTGAATTACATAGATGACTGGCTGGCCCAGTCTCATTAGCTAGCGGTTCGACATCAGCATGTCGCCCTAGCTCATCTTGTTTCTTAGGATTGAGACCCAACGCCACGAAAGCGTGCTCTTTCCTGTTCTGAGGATTGGGTGTCACATGAGATTCGATCGTAAGCGGGCACAGCTGTCTCCCGCTCGTGTCGAATCCATTATCAACACCCTCAAGGAAATCAAGCAATACCAAGAAAGTGACCATCACTTTCAGAGATCTTAGCTCTCATGGCAGCAGTATCCACGGTGACCCTTGGGCCTGCACATGTGAGCATTTCAGTTGTGGCTAAGACAGGGGATTTCACTCTAGGGCCCATCCCCAACAAGGGTTAAGCACCAGGTGCTTCGTACCCGTCCTATGTGGTTCAGACCCCGGGTTCTGACTCTGAGTCCCACTCTAAGTTCGTCTTGTCATCGCAGATGCTAACGACAGACGCTTCCCTCACGGGCGGGGGGCGGTCTTAGGCGACCGTCCCAGTCCAAGGGTGCTGGAGAGGCCTTCTTCTTGCATGGCAATCAATTGCGTCGAAATGATGCCTCTATTCCTCGCCCTAAAGCACTTCCTCCAGCGGTTGAGAGTGCCATGTCACATTGCGGGTGGACAACACTATGGCAAGTCTCACATATTAATCACCAGGGCGGACTGTGCTCGCGCCGCTGAATAGCTAGCGCACCAGGTTCCGGTCCCTCAGCGCGATTTATGTTCCAGGGCATATGAATGTGAGAGCAGTTGTAATTGTCCAGTCAACCTCTGACGCACGGGGAATGGAAACCAAACCCTGAAGTAGTCAGTCAATCTCGCTGAGATTTCATGCAGCAGAGGTGGACCGCTTTGCCTCGCAAGATCAGCAAATGTCCCGTTTGCTACTCCCTGACTCTGGATCTAGTATCCCTCTTCAAGAGCTTATGCCCTCAAATGGAATGTTTTTAAAGGGTGACACTGGTTGAGAGATGCTATTGCCCTCTCCTATGAGGCGCGTGGGCTTACTTCACCTCTAGGAAGCAGGGCCCACTCAACCAGGGGGATTGCCTCGTTTATTGCACTAGCAAGAGGTATTCCCCTGCAGCAAGTGTGCGCTAAGCAGGTAGACCCAGTCCACTGCTGAAATGTTTCAGTGCTGGAGTTTCGGCAGGAAAAGCTTGTCCTCAGGCTTGTGCCCTAGTACTCTCAAGATGTACTTAACCGCGTCCTCACTGAACTATCGTCCGAAAGTTCCATTTGTAGCAAGCACCCTACTGTTCCGAAGCCTTCTGCCCTCTGCCTTTACAGCTTCGGAGCAGGAGAAACTTCACTTGCTGTGTCCAGTACGTGCTATTCAGATTTACGTCCACCGCATAAGCCAGTGGCGTGAGTCAGAGCGCCACTATACTGGGTGAGAGAGGCCATTGCCCTCTCCTATGAGGTGCGTGGGCTCACTTCGCCTCCAGGAATCAGGGTTCATTCAACCTGGGGGATCGCCTCATCTATTGCACTAGCAAGAGGTATTCCCCTGCAGCAAGTGTGTGCGAAGCAGGTAGACCCAGTCCACTGCTGAATTGCTTCAGTGCTGGAGTCCCTGCAGGAAAGTTGTCCTCGGGCCTGTGCCTGAGTACTCTCAGGACGCACGTAACTGTACCCTCACTGAGCTATTGGCCTAAGTCCATAAACATCACCCTATTGTTTTGAAGCATTCCGTCCTCCGCCTTTACAGCTTCAGAGCAGGAGAAACTTCACTTACTGTGTCCAGTACGTGCTCTTCAGATTTATGTCCACCACATCAGCCAGTGGTGTAGGTCAGAGCAGTCTTTACATGTTTTGGGGCCGCTGGAGCGGCCGCCACTACACTGGGTGAGAGATGCATATTGCCTTCTCCTATGAGGCGCGTGGGTTCACTTCGCCTCTAGGAAGCAGGGCTCATTCAACCAGGGAGATCGCCTCCTTTTGCACCAGCAAGAGGTATTCCCCTGCAGCAAATTGTGTGACAGGGAGGGTTGCTCCTCCCCGCACACATTTGTTACATTATAATCTGGATGTTCATGCTACTCCGGGCTCAGGGAAAGCCCCGAGTTAGCTGCCCAGGCATAGTTCTGAGACCTTCTCGGCTTTGTGCTACACGCTACACAACCTTGGGGTCCAGACACCTGTAGTGCGGCGGCGTTGGTATTCTCGTTCCCATAGCGTTTTCACGCAGCATCGAGTGTAGCCTTGAAAGGGAACGTCTCAGGTTACTTTGCTGTAACCCTGTTCCCTGAAAGGCGGGAACGAGATGCTGCGTCCAAATGCCGCACTACCACGTGACCGGATGTCCGTTCAGACAAATTAATCTGAGGTTTGTTGCCGGCTCACCTGTATTTATAACCTCCACCTTCATCTAATCAGATGACGTCACTTGACCGAGGTTATATACATAGCCAAATTTTGGCGTGTTTGCACACATGCTCCACAACCGGCAACTGGACAAAATAGTTCCCATAGCGTTTTCACGCAGCATCTCGTTCCCGCCTTTCAGGGAACAGGGTTACAGCAAAGTAACCCGAAACGTTTTCCTAGCAGATAATGTAAATGCAGAACGCATTCTATAAAAGAACCCAAGTTTTGATTTGATCTTGGACTTCAAATTATCAATGTGTTTTGAAAAAGACAGGGTGTTATCTAGCCAAATACCCAGATATTTGTATTCAGTAGTCTGTTCCAATGGTATCCCATCAAGGGAGCAGATACTTGGAAAGCTAGATGAAATGTGACCTTTTTTTCCAAACCACATGACTTTAGTTTTGGAAGTATTTAGCTGAAGATGCAAATTGGAAAAGGTCTGTTGCAATCTATTAAAACTGAGTTGAAGTTGCTGCAAAACTGCAGCAGGAGAAGGACCTGTAGAGTAAAGAATTGTATCATCGGCATAAAGATGGATAAATGAGTCTGTAACAGAATTAGCTACATTATTAATATAAATAGAAAAAAGTGTAGGTCCAAGTATTGATCCCTGTGGGACGCCATTGGTGACTGGGAGAGGCTGGGAAAGAAGTTGTTCAGATTTCACAGACTGCACTCTATCACTTAGAAAATTAGAAAACCAAGACACGGATTATTCAGAGAAGCCAGTATCATAAAGCCTATCAATAAGGCGTTTATGATTGACAGAATCAAAGGCCTTGGCCAAGTCAATAAAAATAGCAGCACAGTACAATTTAGAGTATATATCATTTAATACTTTAAGAGTTGCTGTTAAACACCCAAACCCAGTTCTAAATCCTGATTGAGCAGGTGATAAGATGTTGTGAGCTTCCAGGTATTCAGTGAGTTGACCATTCACAAGTTTTTCCAAAACCTTAGAGAGACATGGCAAAACAGAAATAAGCCTGTAACAATTGGGATCTGACCAATCGCCACCCTTAAAAAGAGGAAACACTAACGCTGACTTCCACGTGCAAGGGATTTGCCCTGTGTGTAAAGATAAATTTAATATATCTGTGATGGGGACGGCAATAATAGAGGCAGCAATTAAAAAAAAAGACAGGATCCACCTCATCAGACCCAGCAGATTTATTGGAATCTAGCCTGAGCAGTTCATCCAGAACCTCCTCCTCCGAAAAGGACCACTAAATGAAACTATAGGAGGTGGAAGGAGGTAGTGTAGGATGAGGGAGAGATGGAGGAGATGCAGTAGAGCAATTAATATTTATACGTGATGAAATAGAATTAGATGAATCAAGGGTTAAACCAGAAGTTATAAAATGCTTACTTAGAGAACACTAGTATCTGACAAGAAGCATATGTTGGAGCTTCTCAATAGAGTGAAGGAGGTAGCTTACAAGATGGTTTATTTTCCATCTCCTTTACCGTATTCCAGAATTTTTTAGGATCAGAGCTACTAAGAGAAAACTGCTTCTTAAAATAGTGTGTTTTAGCCTTGCGAATGCTTGTAAAGATTTATTTCTAAGTTGCTTGAAAACCAAAATATCTGCTGGGGATCTAGATTGTTGAGCCTTGCGCCAAAGACTGTTTTTTTGTTGTAAAAGCATAGTAAGCTCTGGGGTAAACCAAGGACTATGTGGATCCTTTACTCTGAGTCTTTTCATCGGGGCATGTTTGTCAACAACAGCCGTAAAAAACGTATAAAATAAATACCAAGCCTCGTCTACAGTTGAAACCAGACTGATTCTAGACCAGTTAACATCTGCCATGTCATGTAGAAAAGCTTGATGATCAAAATTTTTTAAAAACCCGTTTACAACAGAATCGAGTCGGTTTCTTGATGGAGCAGCCATTTCGAACACATGCAGTAAAACAGTGATCATTGATATCAGAACAAAATACCCCAGAGTAATACTTATGAGGAGAGTTTGTTAAAATGATATCAATCAATGTAGCCTTGTCTATAGATGTGGCATCATACCTAGTGGGGGAGCAGATAATTTGATGTAAATTTAGTGCAGCAAATTGTTGAATGACTTTATCGGGTGGTTTAGTCATATCCCAGTTTAGATCACCAAGAAGCACAAATTCAGTTTTAATCAAGGGGGCCAACACACTGGACAATGTCGTCAGGGTACAGGCCAGGGCTGATGGAGGGCGATAGCAGCCAGCCACTGACAAAGTAAAATTATTAGTGAGTTCAATGTTTAGAACAAGCAAGTCAAATTGCATAGGAACTGACTTAGATGAGCTTAGATTTACTTAGATAAATCAAAACACTTTAGATTTAGTAATATTCTTCAGATTAATTATAAGAAATGTATTCACAATTCCACTGTCTGAAATTATCTCAGATCACTATCTTGTCTCCATTCAAGTGTGTCACAGTGATAGTGTACGCACAGCACCGCGCTACCGTATTAAACGTACATTGACATCAACTACCACACAGAGTTTTATCAGTAATCTCCCAGAGTTACCAACTTCGATTAGGCCACCGTCTGACCCCACAGAACTTGATCAGGCGACTGAATATTTAGAGTCGACACTTCGTTGTACCTTAGATAATGTAGCTCCAGCTAAAAGAAAAATTATTAGAGATAAGAAACTCGCTCCCTGGTATAACGATCACACGCGCACTTTAAAACAGACTGCTCGGAAATTAGAGCGTAAATAGCGTCAAACTAAATTGTTGGTATTTCAAATAGCATGGAAAGAGAGCATCCTGAACTATAGGAAAGGTCTTAGTGTAGCTAGATCAACGTATCTCTCCACTCTTATAGAAGAAAATAAAAATAATCCTAGATTTTTATTTAATACCGTAGCCAAATTAACCAGAAATAAGACCACTACAGAAATCTCCACAACAATATCATGCAATAGTGAGGACTTCATGAACTTTTTTAATACTAAAATTGTAAATATCAGGCATAAAATTGAGGCTTTGAAACCAAACAATGTAATTGATACAGATGTTAACCTAGCCATGTCAGATTCAAACCTAGAATACTTTAATCCTCTTGAAGAGAATGAACTAATTTCACTCATCTCTTCTGCAAATTCATCAACCTGTATATTAGATCCTATACCGACACATTTTGTTAAACAGATAATACCAGTAATAACAGAACCGCTGTTGAGAATAATTAATTCCTCACTCAGCATTGGTTATGTTCCAAAATCTTTTAAAGTAGCAGTTATTAAACCAATAATTAAGAAACCTGACCTCGACCCCTGTCAGCTGTCCAATTACAAGCCAATATCAAACCTCCCCTTTATCTCTAAGATTCTGGAAAAGATAGTAGCGGAGCAGCTATGCTCATATCTACATAGAAATGGCATACATGAACTGTATCAGTCAGGATTTAGGCCTCATCACAGCACAGAAACAGCACTCGTTAAAGTAGTAAATGACCTATTGGCCTCTGATCAGGGTTGTGTAACTATGCTTGTATTACTCGACCTCAGTGCAGCTTTTGACACTATTGATCATGCTATTCTTCTTCACAGATTAGAAAATGTAGTAGGAATTAAGGGTACAGCCCTCTCCTGGCTCAGATCCTATTTGACCGATCGTTATCAGTATGTAGACTTAAATGGTGATTATTCTGCATGTTCTCTAGTGGAGTTTGGCGTTCCGCAGGGTTCAGTTTTAGGCCCCACTGCTTTTTTCCCTTTACATGCTTCCTCTGGGCAACATAATCCGTAAGCATGGTATTAGTTTTCATTGTTATGCTGACGACACACAGCTATACGTCTCAACAAAACCTGATGAGAAAAACCATCTTACTAAAGTTGAGCAATGTGTGCAGGACATAAGAAATTGGATGCTAATTAACGTCCTTCTGCTTAATCCGGATAAGACAGAAGTTCTAGTCATAGGACCGCATACAGCTAGAAGTAAAATCTTAGATCACACCGTAACTTTAGATGGCCTTTCTGTTCCGTCAAGTACAACAGTAAAAGACCTCGGCGTGATTATAGATTCCAGCCTTTCATTTGAATCTCATGTAGATAATATCACCAGGATAGCATTCTTTCACCTCAGAAATATCGCCAAAATAAGAAATATATTGTCGCTAAACAATGCAGAAAAACTAGTTCATGCTTTTGTCACTTCTAGGTTGGACTATTGTAATGTCTTACTGTCTGGTTGTTCAGTTAGGTGCATAAACAAGCTTCAGCTAGTCCAGAATGCAGCAGCGAGAGTCCTCACTAGAACCAGAAGATATGAGCACATCACCCCTATCCTATCTTCACTGCATTGGCTCCCTGTGAAATTTCGCATTGATTTTAAAATACTACTCTTGACATATAAGGCATTAAATGGTCTCGCCCCGCAGTATCTGAGCGAACTGCTAGTGTCTTACGATCCGCCACGCCTACTTCGGTCAAAGGATGCAGGCTGCTTATCAGTACCGCGTATTATGAAAACTACAGCTGGGGGCAGAGCTTTTTCTTACAAAGCCCCAAAATTATGGAATAGTCTTCCAAATAGTGTTCGGGACTCAGACACAGTCTCAGTGTTTAAGTCTAGGCTCAAAACCTATTTATTTAGCCAAGCATTTTTATAAATAGATTTGCCATAAGGTAAAGGAGCAGATCTGGGGGACTCATGGACGTAGAGTATTATGGTGAACTGGTATGTTTAGATGCTGTCTTCTTCAGTCTCATTTGATCACTCAGGTTTGTTGACGGTGAGGTGATTGTTTGCTTTACATCTCAGGGAGCCCTCATGTTTGTGTTTCCTTCTGGCTCTCCCTTTTAGTTATGCTGTCATAGTTAGTCCTGCCGGAGTCCCTGCTTGCACTCTACAGTAAATATACATTCACATTAGACATTGTGACTGTGACCATACCTAATTGCAATCTCTCCTCCTCTTCTCTTCCTCCCCCTCTTTCTCTTTCCTCTCTCCCCCTGTCTCCCCCTTTCACTCTTTCTCTCTCTCTCTCTGTCGAGCTACACATGTGGTTCCTGAGCTGCCAGTGATCCAGACTCCCTCTGCCCTCCGGACCTGTCTGATCCATCCTGATGCCCGGTTTCTGGTTGGAGGTCTCATCGCATGGATGCCCCGTGTGTCTCTTTAGGATGCGCCTGGTGTCTGGGGATGATTCTATCTACTTAGAAGATGGTTCTGGCCTCGACTGGTGTTGTCAGCTGTTTCTCTGAGGACTTGACAATTCGATAGTTCACGACTGGAACTTTCTACAAGTCTATCTGAGTCTCGAATAACTACTGGACTCCATTTTACATCAACTATTATAACATCAATTAACATCAACTATTATAGCTGAACCTAACACTGTATAAAGGCAGATCATTTCCTGCTACAGTGGGAGCCACGCCAAATAGCCGCGACAGTGTGGCTGAAGTGTGAATGGCGTGTGAATGGCCTTTGCACGCCGTAATCCCCCCTCCCTTTTCTGGCCGAAAGGCATGTCAAGATTTCACAGTAAACACGCCCATTCAAGCCCAATTTATTCATTTACCTGGTGCCACCACTAGATGGCGCTTCGTTCTCAAGAATACGTTAAAACAAGCCAGCTGCGCTGAGTTGCAATCACGTGATTTTAACAACCCGCCTCCACCCCCGCCGAACTGACGCTACCAAACTACAGAGATGAAGATGGCGGCTTAACGGACTATTCGTGGTAAGTGATGTTTTATTTTATAAAATGTGTTTGGGGTAGTTTACAGTTTATTTCCCAGTTTAGTTTTTATTGGCCGTTTTAAATATCACTGGCAGCACCAGCAGCGGTCAGATGTGACTTTAGAGAACTTAATGATCTGTTTACCAAGTCTGGAGTTAATATTACAGCTTACTGTCAGTGTCACACACTCACAATGTCACTCCACTTTAACTCAAAAACATGCTCAAGCTTCGACAATACTATTAATGTCCCTATTACAAGAGCTGCACTACCCGATGAAGAGTGTTTGTGTCCTCTGTAAATACTGAGAGAATCTCACCGCGTGTTGTCTGGATAAATTCAGCGGTTATTTATTCTCTGGTTAAGAGTTAATCTGCAGGTTTTTTCTGTGACTGTAATATAATGTGATGCAGTTGATGAGGGTCACAGACTGAGGGGAGCTGTACAGGAGCTAGTAACGCTCATAACCCGGTTTATATTTTATACACTTTGTCCGGGACTTTCCGCGGTAGCGCGAGCGCTTAGTTAAAGAGCTGAACAACAACACTGAAGTGTTTCAGTTAAGGAGGAGGAGGGGGAGCTGTGTGTGTGTGTGTGTGTGTGTGTGTGTGTGTGAGGGGCTTCAGTAAGTTATAGTTTGGCTTCAGGGATGAACTAATGCTCATATACGAGTGTTATATCGCTTAACTTATTTGTATGAGAAGCGCATTAAGTAAATTCCCGGTTAATTTAATTCAGACGATAATACAGACAGTCAGTGGTTAACACTGTTCACTGGTTAACACTAACATTGTTCACTGGTTAACACTAACACTGTTCACTGGTTAACATTAGCACAGGCAGATTATTTACATTCCAGAATCCCCAAAACAGTATTTTACACACTCTGTGGTAAATAGGTTTATTAATATATTTTATTTTTATTAGAACTATATGTTCTTTTTGTTTTCTTATTTGTCTTTGTCTTGACTAAATTCTCCTGTTGTCTTTAAGCAGAGCTCCGCTGTGGAGGATTGGGAGGTCAGACGGCTGACGGCTGGACTTTTGGAGCTACAGGACTGGAGGAGCCTGAACAAGCTGTTGACGGAGCTGTAGGAGGGATGACGTCACAGTCCGACAGCTTTAGAATGATGTTTGATCAGGTCTACTGTATATTCTGAACATAGAACTGCAAAATGTCTGATACAGTACTTTGGGGGAAACAAAGACTTAAACTGTTCCATGTTTAATAGTTTTGATATTTGAAAAATTAATATTTTAATGTAAAAGGACTATAGATAGAGTCTTATAAGCAGCTGGTGTATCCGGGTTGTTTAATGAACTTTAACCAAAAAGACAACATGTATTCATCTGTTTTATATAAATTACTGTTTTAACTTTGACTAGTTTTGGAAGAATAGATTGAATTGTTAAAGTCATGTTTTGCGTCTTTTAATTTTGGGGGATTGTTTGGGTATTTAAAAAACGTTTAGTTGAACCAACAACTTCAATGGGCAAAAAATGGGACACAACTTTGTTTTAAATAGTCAAAGAGTTGGGCTGAAAATAATAATAATAATTATTGATCATAGAAACAAATGAAACCAGTTAAACATTTGATTATATGTGTTTGTGACCCATAATAATTTTTTCTCAGTATAAATAAATGTTTTGGGTTTTAAGAACTCCAAAAGAGCAACGACAAACTTGGTATTCTCCATTGAGGTTTCTCATCTTCCACTCCTGAGTAGGACATGGTGTTAATTGCTCTGTGTGTGCGTGTGTGTTTTTGGCGGGGGGATGGGTGTGTGTGTGTGTGTGTGTGTGTGTGTTTTCGGCTGTTCAGCAGTTCTAAACACAAGCACAGTTTTTGTCCTTAACTAAAATACTTCAATACGTTAATAATGAATTTATTTTGTTGAATAAGGTAATAAGCGATATTTAAACCAAACCAGTAAGTTAAGTAAGTGTTCCATACATTAAAGTACTGTGTATAACCAAGTGCCCTAGCAAACACAGTTACAGTACAGTTTACAGTACAAACAGTGTGTGCGCTGGGGGGATTGGAAGGTGAGTGAGAATACTAATTTACAAGACAAAAGACGGTCAGAGGCAGGGCTGTTCTAGACCAGACAACACGGGGTGGGGGAGGGGGGCATCATGTTCGAGCACTGTTTTTACCTGGCCTTACTGTATAGTAACAGTATTGTATTTGCTGAATTGTGTTGAGGCACGCAAACCCCCAGACCACAATAAGGTGGCAATCCCTCAGGGGGAAACTACAAAATAAAAAAAATAAAAAATATATATATATATATATAATTATATAATAAAATATCCTTAATCCAGATTTTATCAATCAATGACATAACATTTATCTAAGCTGGATGGTCAAATTCTCAAAAACGTTTAACCTAAAGTAAGACTTAACACACTATAACTAAAATATTTACAAAACTGAAAGGTTGTCTTATGAATAATAAAAAATACAAACTAAATTAAAACAGATGGGCTGTTGAACAGATGATAATATGTTTTATGTTTTCTGATTATAAATGATATATGGGTTGATTTTAGAAAGGCTAAATGAAATAGCTAGTTTTGGTAATGTCAGTCCAGTAACTATACTATGTAAAAGTAATTATAATATGAATTAAGTAAGGGCAGGACCTAACCTAATGTTAATAATTTACAGCATGATAACATTAGTATTCATGTTTTTGTATTTTTGTATTAACATTTTAAATGTTCAAATGAACGTTTCAGAGTATATAATTTGTCGTGTCATCTGTGATTGAGACCCATGAGTTAAATTGAAATATTTTTTATAGGTAGTAAGCCAGGTTTTAGTAACCTTGGATAAATCAGCATGAAAGCCCTCTCTCGCGCACGCGCTCTCACGCTATCTCTCGCACTCACACACACACACACACACACACACACACACACACACTGTACACACACAGACACACACAAATAATACACGAAATCGCGTAAAACCAAATGAAACTAGGGTAAAAAATATGAGCAGTAAAATACAGTAGTATCCTGTAGGTGATTCCTGTCCTGTGATAACACACACTAACCCTCTAGAACTGTTTAGTTCTGTTAGTTTTGTTTTCAAGTGTGAATGTTTATGGGGATTAAATCTGTCTCTGCTGCCGCATCTATTCACCGTTGTGATAAGTGATTTGTGCCCCATCAGATCTTTAATGTGGGACGTTATGCTGGTTAAATGACTAAAGACACACTGATCCGTATGGACAGATATTTGTTCCAGATATTATGCGCCATTAATCAATTTGTTATGCCAATTTGACTTTCAGCGAAAACATAAAAAATATAACGAAAACAAACCCAAGCAGAAGTTACATTTTAAGCTTTACTTTCAAATTCAAATTTGATTTGTCACATACACAGTGCGATATGCAGTAAAATGCTTTGGGTGCTTTAGGTGAGACTCGAACTCAGCATTGCTTCACCTGGACCGCTTTATAAGTATCACGCGCTAACCGATTGCGCCACGGGAGCCACACGGAAGTTGGTCTTGTCAGAGTATCCTCTCTCTCGTGCGGGCGCACACACACACACACACACACACACACATGAAATTGCGTAAAAGCCAACGGAATATAAGCAGTAAAAAAAAAATCAGTAAAAATACATTAGTATAACAGGCGCTAACCCTCTGGAACTTTTTTTTTACTATTGTTTCCAAGTGTTTATGGGGATTTAATGTGTCTCTGCTGCCGCATCCATTCACAGTTGTGATAAGTGATTAATGCCCCATCAGATCTTTTGACGGGGGAGCATTATGCATGATTAAATGACTAAAGAAATACTGATCCATATGGGCAGATATTTATTCCAGGTTGCATGCGGCATTAATTGCCTTTCTTATGCCACTTGTAGACTATCAGTGAAAAAATCAGCGAAAACATCATCAAAAATATAACGAAAACAAACCCAAGCAGACGTTACATTTTGAGCTTTACTTTGCAGCAAAATATTAGCTATCAGTATATTAAATGGAACGGGGTAAAATACACAGTAATGTAAAATTCTGTACATAGCCTGCGTTTTTATTCCGTACCTACAATGATCGGTATAGACAAATTACAGCCGCTACCGTGTCTTTAAGGATCATTTCAGGATGTCTTAAAAAATATTTCACTAACTAATTTTATTAATTCATTATTAAATAATAAATAGCATAATCATCATGGGTTGTGTATTGAGTGATTTAACAAATCTGTTTTATTAATCGGTTTGTTGTTGCTGTTTTTTCATCTATTTATGAAACTATGTTGACAATGCAAGAACATTCTGTATATTAAAGATACGGTATTGGGCTTCCTGGACACTGCAGTTAACTGTGCCAGTCAATGCTCCATCTGACGGAATTATACGGCATTGCAACCATCTTTTTAGAAAGCGCATGGGGGCATTTATGGGGCGGGGCATCGTTAACTGCGTCATCGCGGGGGATCACATTCCATGCACGAAGCCTGCATTAACCCTTCATGGACCTGCCACGGAGCCGTCATGCTCCAGGCGGCTGTTTGACGTGGCTCCCACTGTATCTGTTTCACCCAGATGAGGATGGGTTCCCTGTCGAGTCTGGTTCCTCTCAAGGTTTCTTCCTATTACCATCTCAGGGAGTTTTTCCTTGCCACTGTCGCCCTCGGGCTTGCTCGCCAGGGAATATCTGAACATTTTATTCATACACATTCACATTCCATACAAACTTAAATAATTCTTTTGATTGTGTAAAGCTGTTTTGAGACAATGTCAATTGTTAAAAGCACTATACAAATAAAACTGAATTGAATTGAATTGAATTGAATAAGGCAATTGAGCAATTGAGATGTTCTTTGGTGTAAATTGCCACGCCACCACCTTTGGAGGACTGCGCTGCAGCCTGTCCTTTTTTCAGCGGATTTTTCCGCTACCGCAGATCAGTTTATCAATATATACATTTTAGGAATATATTAACATGTGCAGACATTTATTTGATCGTGCGCTGCCCTCTCTTGCCCCTGCGTAGAACCTACACACACACATCTATCTATCTATCTATCTATCTATTATATAAATACACATGTCGAATCTGCATCTACATTTACTGTTACAATTATAGAATTAGTTTGAGCTGAAACTCATGGTGTGAGGTTACTTATGTAGTGATAATTAGTTTCAGCCAAATCATTAAAACTAACAATGGACTATAGCACTCTATTCAGAGGGGATATGAAGGTGTTATTCATTTATTTATTCTCTACAAGGGTGTGAATTACAGTACACAGACCAAACTGTAACTTTCTCGTACTACTATAAAAATTCTAAATATTAATTTTCTATACCGCTTAATCCTGTGTTCAGGGTCGCGGGGGACCTGGAGCCTATCCCAGGAGACTTCGGGCACTAGGCAGGATACACCCTGGACAGGGTGCCAATCCATCACAGGGCACACACACATACACACTACGGGAAATTTAGGAACGCCAATTAGCCTAACCTGCATATCTTTGGACTGTGGGAGGAAACCGGAGTACCCGGAGGAAACCCACGGGGAGAACATGCAAACTCCATGCACACAGAGACGGGAATCGAGCCTGGCCGGGGAATCGAACCCAGACCCTGGAGGTGCAAGGCGACAGTGCTAACCAATCCACCACCGCGCCGCCGATTCTAAATATAAACAAACAAAATACAGCTTTTTTTTCTCAGAGGTAAACGGAAAAGTGAAGTTGTTCAGCTGTTTACTGTCACTGCAGCTTGTTCAAAGTCTTCCTGCTCCATGACCGCTGAAATCCAACACGACACCACATTAGGCTATGTCTTGACTCATTTGTATACCGACGGTGATTGGATGTTTACCGAGGGCACAGGGGAGGTGTGTGTGTGTGTGTGTGTCTATGTGTGTGCGTGCGTACTTCTTCTACTGTACTTCTTCTAAATATAAACAAACAAAATACATATTTTTTTTCAGAAGTAAACGGAAAAGTGAAGATGTTCAGTGTCACTATGCAGATGTTACACTCAGTGGAGTTACCGAAATCTTTGGTTTAGTTCTCATTGAGTTGCCACACATCATTTCCACATTTCACTCGCTTTTATTACTCTTATGTGAGCATAAACAGTGAAACATTCCACAGGCTTATAATACACCGCGGCCAAGTGAATCACGTTCCCGTCGAACGAAACGAGGCATAATCGTGGTGTTTGCTTCGGTTATGACACACCATAGTTTATTATCTGCTGTGGTAGATCTGATTATTCATTCAAATTTAAAGTCAAAGTCAAAGTCAACTTTATTGTCAATTCTGCTACATGTACAGTGCATACATATAGAGAATCGAAATTACGTTACTCTCGCCCTAGTTACAAATAACACTGAAGAGGTTTAAAAAAAAAAAAAAAAAAAGACTTAAATAACACAAACTTAGAAAGGCAACAGAGGTGAGGTAATTTAGTTACTATCCTGCAAAAAGGGACAGTTAACAACACAGAAGGCAGTTATGGAGAGAAACGGTACAGTGCAATTGGAATAGTGCAAGTGTGCTTATTTTAGTTGAAAAGAAAGTGACAAGTGACAACATAATGAGCTATATGAATCAGTAAACAAAATGGGAAATAAATCCAGTGTGAACAAGGAATGTTTTTTTTTTTTTTTTTTTTTTCCCCACCGGTTTGAGGTAGTGAAAGTACCAATGGTGCCTGGAGCACAAAGTGACAGGTGCAAGTGTATGTGTGAGTGAGTGAGTGTGTGAGTTATTGTGAGTGTTGTGTGTCTGAGAGCGCGTGTGTGTGTGTGTGTGTGTGTGAGGTTTTTGTGAGTGTTTGTCTGAGAGCGTGTGTGTGTGTGTGTGTGTGTGTGTGAGAGAGTGAGTGTGTGCGAGTGTGTGTGAAAAATGAAGGTGTCAGAGTATAACGGTTGGAGAGACCGAAGAGCACAGGGGAGGCAGAGCTGGAAGAGAGTTGAGCTTCCTGATCGCCTGATGGATGAAGCTGTTCTTCAGTCTGCTTGTCCTGGCTTGGAGACTCCTTAGTCTCCTCCCTGATGGTAGCAGACTAAAGAAGCTCTGAGACGGGTGGGTAGGGTCACGGGCAATGTTGATTGCTTTTCGTGTGAGGCGGATTTAATATTGTTTTAGCGATAATTTCATGGAAGCGAGTTCAGAACTACATTGCTGCTCCTGCTCCATCCGAGACGTTCAGAAGCTTAAAATAAAATGAACGAACTAATGGATTTTCTCAAAACGATATAAAATTAAGTAGAGCTTTCCTTTTTGTTATAGTACGAAGCCCCTAGATGGACAAAGGAGGAGAAAAAACGGCAGAAAAAAGTAATGGCAAAAACTTTGGGTTATAATGCAAAATATGACTTGTTTTTTTTCTTCTGCCATTTTTTTCTCTTCCTTTGTCCCCTTAAAGATTCTGTAGTACAGTGGTTACAAAATCGGAGCGTCGTATTTAACGTCGCCGCCGCATTACGGCATGTGCATTTGCTGGCTTTTACCACTGAGTGGCGCTATATAACTACAGACTGACGCCTCATGCCTTAGTTCATTCTCTGCCTCATTAATGAGACGCGTCCCATTAAATAATACACGTAGTAGCCGATAACATCAAGTGAAACACTGTAGTTGATCTAATTCATAATCACAGTACTATAATTACAGTACAAATGTAGAATTCAAATTAAATCAAATCTTATTAAGATCAAATTTAAGCACAATAAATATTAACACAGTGAGCCTTTAGATTTTATCACGTGTAATTAGAAAAGAAGTGTGTAGGGTTTTATTTAAATATAAATTTCTAAACCAATAAGATCAAATAACACCAAGTTATTATTATAACAGGCTTACTTCGTCACTTATCAAAGAAGTACACGTGCTTTCAAAGAAGTCGAGTGGCTTATTAACGTCTCTGGTGTGCATTGTCTCTAAGTGGCCGCTTGGTGTAGCGGTTAGAACGCTCGGCCAGAGATCTGTAAAGCCCCGGTTCGAATCCCGAGTGATGATGTTTTAAAATTGTTTTATTTTAAAACTAAATAAAATGTTTTAAGTGCGCTTAAGGTAGAGTCTTATAAAGGCTATGTAGACTTGTATAGTTTTATTATATATTTTTTGCACATTAATCTGAGTCCTCATCTGTTAGATCTGTTTAGTTTTTTTTTTTTGCCGGCTTTGCTCCATCCCTTTCCCGCCTATTCAGGGAGCCTACGGAGTGAGCGATTAACCATAGTCGAATCGATTGGTGTGCTCCCAACTCACGTTACTCGTGAGTCGGCCTATTCATGTTATTAATATAAATTTTTTAGTGTGCGCGTGCACGGAGAGTTTGTGTTGATAGGTTTATGTGGATAAGTTGATAAGTGTATGTTGTCAAAGTATTTGTGGACATATAATTAGGGAAATTTTTTTTTTATTAAGGATGTCTTGAAACATAATGCAGTAACTCTACAGTATTTATTTGAACACGGTAAAGGTGTTAATGTTTCGTACATTCCTTAATTTGTCCTTTCGGTTTGTGTTTTATGTTTCACTGTTTTCAATGTACATACTGTAAAACGTATGGACAACAATGTTCCGGAAGCATTATTAAATATTCAATAAGGCACACACACAATTTAGTTGCAATAAAGTTTTATTAAATATATAATAAAGCAGGCCGTACTGTATATGTTATTTGATCTTATTGGTTTAGAAATTTATATTTAAATAAATAGTAAACTTGGCCGATTTCGTTATAATTTTGCTTGATGAGTGGGGCTTGAAAATTCTCTTGAAAAATATGGTCATTTATTTCAGTTGATAAATCTACTATACATTTTTTTTACTCATTATTGTACAGTACACATCAATAGCTCTGGTTCAGATTTTTCATGTTTGTTGTGGAAATTACCATCACTGTTGTATTTACTGCGATGAATGAAAATGTCACTTTGCGCCACCTGGCGGCCATTTTACGAATGACTTTGAAATGCAACTGATTTATTTTGGCCGCTGTTGCCTTTAAACGGCGGTATGCGCGGCGGGATGGATATTCCGATTGTGTAACCACTGTAGGTTTTCTCAGTTGAATATGAAAAAAATACCGCTGATTATCAACGCGGGAATGAATGGCGCATTGTCCAAGTGCAAGTTTATCTTGGAGCTAAACTATTTGCTTTGGGTGAAGGCGCCATCTAGCGATCATTGTGTGTCAGCAACAGCTTCCAAACAATAGGCGGTCAAACGACCGCTGAACCGTATTATAAGTAGGTGACACTGGCGCGGCGCTTCTAGTGTTAAGAAACCTGACCTTGACCCCTGTCAGCTGTCCAATTACAGGCCAATATCAAACCTCCCCTTTCTCTCCAAGATTCTGGACAAGATAGTAGCGGAGCAGCTATGCTAATGTCTACATAAAAATGGCATACATGAATTGTATCAGTAAGGATTTAGGCCTCATAACAGCACAGAAACAACACTCGTTAAAGTAGTAAATGACCTCCTATTGGCCTCTGATCAGGGTTGTGTAACTATGCTTGTATTACTCGACCTGAGTGCAGCTTTTGACACCATTGATCATGATATTCTTCTTCACAGATTAGAAAATGTAGTAGGAATTAAGTAGGAAAGTAGGAATGCTTCCTCTGGGCAACATAATCCGTAAGCATGGTATTGGTTTTCATTGTTATGCTGACGACACACAGTTATATGTCTCAGCAAATCCTGATGAGAAAAACCAGCTTACTAAAGTTGAGTAATGTGTGCAGGACATAAGAAATTGGATGCTAATTAACTTCCTTCTGCTTAATCCGGATAAGACAGAAGTTCTAGTCATAGGACCGCATACAGCTAACAGTAAAAGACCTCGGCATGATTATAGATTCCAGCCTTTCATTTGAAGTTCATGTAGGTAATATTACCAGGAGAGCATACTTTCACCTCAGAAATATTGCCACTATAAAGTGCAGCTTATTTTGCAACTATCAGTATTGTAAAAAGTGATGTGAAATGCTTTCCTCAGTGCAGTCCTACTCCATGATGGAGAAAAAAAAGGAGTATGAACACCTTTTCCTTTTTCTTCTCGGGGCTTGGAATATTTTCAGTCCTAAATAAACTTTGATTGCAATTCATATGAATGATTCTGAGAGGCTTAGTTAATATGGCCCCAGAATTATGTTTGCAGTCTGCGGTTTGAGTGCACAGACACACATCTCTAATTGTTGTTGTTATTGTTGTTGTTTTTCTTCAATGTATTATTACCATTATCATATTATTATATTATTATATTTAGTATAGTATTATTATTTAGTATTTTATTAGTATTTATTATTATAGTATTATACTTAGTAGTAGTAGTAGATGTAGTCATATTATAGTTGATAATTACGTCACTAGGGAATACATGACTAGAGGAGACAGTATAAATGCACACTGAACATTTTCTTACCTTGGTTATAAATTTTCTTTGTCTAGATTCTGATGTATTACTTGTAATTAATGGATGGTGCTAACATTACATATTTTACACTTAGTGGACATGTGGCTTTACAGCAGTACAGATATGTTTATTTCTTCATTACTCTCACAGTGTATATATCAGTCATTGTGTTTAATACTGTTATAATTTTTGTAATATTCATGAACAAACATCTTCATGAACCCATGTATATTTTCATAGCTGCGTTGCTTTGTAATGCTCTCTCTGGAGCAACAGCTCTTTACCCTAAACTGCTTATTGACTTGCTGTCTGAAAAACAAATTGCTTCTTACTCTTGGTGTTTATTTCAGGCTTTTTATGTTTATTGGTATGCTTCTTCAGAGTTTGCCTTGTTATCAGCTATGGCCTATGACAGATATGTGTCCATCTGCAAACCACTGCATTATACAACTCTTGTAAAGATAAGTAATGTCAGAAGGCTCTTATGTTTATCATGGCTTTTGCCTTGTTGTGAAATGGGTATAGGAGTTTTACTTATATGCCAACTTCAATTATGTAAATTTAAATTGAACAGAATATATTGTGATGGGTACTCCATTATCAAATTAAGTTGTAGGGAAACATTTATGAACAACTTATATGGACTTTTTATGTTTTGCATCGGTGTTTTTCCACCAGTGATGTTTATATTTTACTCATACATCAAGATACTTTCTGTGTGTTTAAACAATTCTAAAGATTTCAGAAGAAAATCTCTACAGACTTGTTTACCACATCTTCTAATTTTCATAATTTTTTCTGTTAATACATGTTTTGAAATTATAAACTCCAGAGTAGACTCTAATCAGATTCCTCACATTATTGTCATGATCCTGTCAGTTGAATATTTATTAATTCCTCACCTATTCAATCCCATAATATATGGATTAAAACTGAAGGAGATTTTAAAAAGCATTAAAAGACTTATTTTTTCGTGGAAAAACTGGACTATGGATTCTATTTAATATATACATTGTCTTACATTTAAATATTGTCACTACTACTATTATTATTAGTTATAGTAGTAGTAAAAGTACAAAAATGCAAGGGAAATGAATTATGTATTTGAAATATTGCATATATTATGCATACATAAAAATAAAGGCCAGGAAAAGGCTAGTTTTCATTTTACCTGTAATGATAAATTTAAGGAGAAAATAAAAAATAAAACAGAATATTTTGTATGTAGTCATGTAAAATTGTGAAAAAATGTGAACATAATTAGAATTGCTTGTAAAAAAAAACCTAAAATAAAATTAATTGCAGTTTTTGAAATGCTTAATTTTGTAATAATGATCTCTCTTTGTCGATTTGTTTCTATAATGAGAACAGATTTCACATTAGTGAAACTTTAGTTTGTCACCTTAGTTCTTTCGCTGATCACATACTGACATAATTAATACAACTAAAAGCTAGTTTTCTCGTACACTAAGGAAATTGCATGTAATCTGAAAAGAGCATTTTAAGGTTAATCCCAGACAACAACATTGATTTTAAATGTTATTATTATATTTTAATACTGAAAACTGTTAAACAATAATTTGATATTGTTATATTTTTATATACAGTATGTAGAAAAGAACACAGAGGTATAGTTACATTTTATTTGTCTGAATATGAATATAGACTTTGTATCCATAGATTTTTCTAGAGATGTGCAGTACTTTGCAAAAAGCTGATTAAAATCCTTAAAGCTTATGGCGCACAGATACATGCCGGCAATATATTATAGATCAATGACGGGGGAAGCTTCAGACTTTAAACTGTTGTATATTAGGTTTCAGGATATGTCACTTAGGACCCAAGTTATTATTATTTTTTTAAAGGGTGATTTTGACCGCTATTGGAATATCAAATGTATCAAATCTCAAAATGACAACGTTGTTATTATTTTTTTGTCATTGAAATGAAACAAAGGAAAACAATGATATACACATGATCACGTGTATCTGTCCTATTCGTTTGCCTATGTGACCTTTTTTAAATTTTTTGCTCAGTATGTTTGGGTAGTTGGTTAAAATTAACTAAACTTAACTAAATTATTTAATTAGTTTAACTATTTAATTATTTTATTTCTTATAATTAGTAAATTATGTAATAAACTAAAATTATTAACTTCATCATATTGCCTATTTATTAGTGAAAAAACCATACGTGACTTTAAACAGCACACGCCTTAGCCCTATATACAGTTGTGTGAAAAACTATTTGCCCCCTTCCTGATTTCTTATTCTTTTGCATGTTTGTCACACTTAAATGTTTCTGCTCATCAAAAACCGTTAACTATTAGTCAAAGATAACATAATTGAACACAAAATGCAGCTTTTAAATGAAGGTTTACGTTATTAAGGGAGAAAAAAAACTCCAAATCTACATGGCCCTGTGTGAAAAAGTGATTGCCCCCCTTGTTAAAAAAATAACTTAACTGTGGTTTATCACACCTGAGTTCAATTTCTGTAGTCACCCCCAGGCCTGATTACTGCCACACCTGTTTCAATCAAGAAATCATTTAAATAGGAGCTACCTGACACAGAGAAGTAGACCAAAAGCACCTCAAAAGCTAGACATCATGCCAAGATCCAAAGAAATTCAGGAACAAATGAGAACAAAGTAATTGAGATCTATCAGTCTGGTAAAGGTTATAAAGCCATTTCTAAAGCTTTGGGACTCCAGCGAACCACAGTGAGAGCCATTATCCACAAATGGCAAAAACATGGAACAGTGGTGAACCTTCCCAGGAGTGGCCGGCCGACCAAAATTACCCCAAGAGCGCAGAGACAACTCATCCGAGAGGCCACAAAAGACCCCAGGACAACATCTAAAGAACGGCAGGCCTCACTTGCCTCAATTAAGGTCAGTGTTCACGACTCCACCATAAGAAAGAGACTGGGCAAAAATGGCCTGCATGGCAGATTTCCAAGGCGCAAACCACTTTTAAGCTAAAAGAACATTAAATCTCGTCTCAATTTTGCTAAAAAAAACATCTCAATGATTGCCAAGACTTGGGAAAATACAAGGGAAAATACCTAGTGGACCGACGAGACAAAAGTTTAACTTTTTGGAAGGTGCGTGTCCCGTTACATCTGGCTTAAAAGTAACACAGCATTTCAGAAAAAGAACATCATACCAACAGTAAAATATGGTGGTGGTAGTGTGATGGTCTGGGGTTGTTTTGCTGCTTCAGGACCTGGAAGGCTTGCTGTGATAGATGGAACCATGAATTCTACTGCCTACCAAAAAATCCTGAAGGAGACTGTCCGGCCATCTGTTCGTCAACTCAAGCTGAAGCGATCTTGGGTGCTGCAGCAGGACAATGACCCAAAACACACCAGCAAATCCACCTCTGAATGGCTGAAGAAAAACAAAATGAAGACTTTGGAGTGGCCTAGTCAAAGTCCTGACCTGAATCCTATTGAGATGTTGTGGCATGACCTTAAAAAGGCGGTTCATGCTAGAAAACCCTCAAATAAAGCTGAATTACAGCAATTCTCCAAAGATGAGTTGGCCAAAATTCCTCCAGAGCGCTGTAAAACACTCGTTGCAAGTTATCGCAAACGCTTGATTACAGTTATTGCTGCTAAGGGTGGCCCAACCAGTTATTAGGTTCAGGGGGCAATTACTTTTTCACACAGGGCCATGTAGGTTTGGATTTTTTTTCTCCCTAAATAATAAAACTGCATTTTGTGTTTACTTGTGTTATCTTTGACTAATAGTTCAATGTGATTGATGATCAGAAACATTTTGTTTGACAAACATGCAAAAGAATAAGAAATCAGGAGGGGGCAAATAGTTTTTCACACCACTGTATCTCTACATTAATGAGCCAGTGTATTATGATGTGGGCTGCTGTGGGCCAGAAAGTCCAAGCCACTTTTTGGTCCCAGTCCGCCCCTGACTGAAAGTCTGAGGCATAAGAGCCTCAGATTGGGGAAGTGGGGAGAGGTCCTGAATGTATAGGTGAGAACAGCTGGGGAGAACACCTGGGGAAGGTGAATAATTTGCATTTAAATGTTGTCTGGCATTGTAAAGCACACCCAGGACGCAGCAGTGGTTCTCAAACATTTTCTGTCATTCCCCACTTAAGGGAGTGGGAGAATTTTCAAGCCCCACTTGTCAAAAAATTTGAACAAAATCAGCCAAGTTTACTATTTATTGAAATATAAATTTCTAAACCAATAAGATCAAATAACACCAAGTTGAAAACAGATAAAATACACGTGCAATTATTATAACAGGCTTACTTCGTCACTTATCAGCTTTCTTTCAAAGTAGTTGAGTGGCTTATTAACGTGACTGGTGGAGTTGTCTCTTAAGTGTCTGAGTGGTGCAGCGGGTAAGTCTGCGCCCTTTCACGCGGGGGAGCCAGGTTCGATCCCCGGGTGATGCTGTTTTAAATTTTATTTAATTATAGCAAAATTAAAATAAAACAAAATATAATGTTTTATTTAGATTTTGCTTCAGCATACTATAGAAAAAACAGCAAACTCGCACGCAACCAGCTTGTATTCTTTAAATTTAGGAGAGGGACGACTCGGTCTGCTGCTGCTGTGTGTGTGTGTCATTATACTGATGAAAAGTGGTGTATTATTCAGTGAAACGAGGCTCAGTTGAAAAATGTTAGCCACATCAGTCACTTAACCCCAAATAAAAGGTATTTCTGAGTGTTCTTATATAGTTGTAAAATAACAGATGTACAAACGGTGCGCACTGAATATTAAACCTATACCAGGCACAATGTTTTTTTTGTTTGTTTGCTGTTTTTCTATAGTATGCTGAGCAAAATTAAAAAAAGCATTGGTTAATTTTCATTTAGAAAGACTGTTTGTATCTGATTATTTGTATTATTAAAGAACAACAGCACAAACAACAACACAAGGGCTTGTAAGAAACATTTTTATTATTTTGACGAGTTAAATTTGTAACAGTAGAAGGCATCCCAATTTAAATATATAAAAAACTTTTAAAAAAATTAAGCAAACTATAAGAATATAAAAAAATAGAACGAATCATTATTAAAGAAAATCATGATGACCATAACAGCCTACTGCATTTCATTATTTATAATAACGCAAAAACACGAGTGCTGATGATATAATAATTTATTCCTACAGATGTACCCGTTTTACGGTGATAAAGAGCGGTATAAGAGCAGTGACAGCTGGCACACAATAAACAGGTGCAGGATTATTTTTCTATTGTCTAAATAAGAAATATTTTCTAAACATGGGTTATTGTTTATTTACAATATTTGTTAATTTAATATAAATCCGGTATCGTTATCCTGCTTTTTATTTTCCTATGTAGTCTAATAAAGTTTTCCAGAGCGCGGAGAAGTTTTGTTGTACTAAATAATATTTATGAAGCATCAGGGCCTCCTCTTCCTATTAATTTTAAGTTGTTGTTTTAGTGTTACTCTGTGTGCTTTACACCGACAGACACCATTCAAATGCAGATACTTCACGCCTCCCCATGCCTTCTCACCTCTACATTCAGATAAACAACAAATAACTGTAAATAGCACCCCTCCCCATTCACAGGCCTCTTCTTACTTACTTCTTACTAGTTGCTGTTCTTTACAGATTTTCCTTATCATAACATGCGTTAGATAGTTTTTTTTTTTAATCACTGTATACATAATACTTTGCTATTTTTATAGATGTTGAGCATCGTGAGCAAGCCCGAGATCATATTAACGTTGACTATCACCAGCCTGCATGAATATGGCTGAAAAAAAACTAAACAGATCTAACAGATGAGGACTCAGATTAATGTGCAAAAAATATATAATAAAACTATATAAGACTACATAGCCTTTATAAGACTCTACCTTAAGCGCACTTAAAACATTTTATTTTGTTTTATCTAAATTTTGCTATAATTAAAATAAAACAATTTTAAAACATCATCACTTGGGATTCAAACCAGCGCTTTGTGGATCTCTGGCCGAGCGCTCTAACCACTACACCAATCAGGCACTTAGAGACAACACACCCCAGTCACGTTAATAAGCCACTCGACTTCTTTGGAAGCAAGCTCTAGATAAGTGACGAAGTAAGCCTGTTATAAATTTCTAAGCCAATAAGATCAAATAACACCAAGTTATTATTATATTTCAATAAAACCCTACACACTTCCTTTCTAATTACACGTGATAAGATCTAAAGGCTCACTGTGTTAATATTTATTGTGCTTAAATTTGATCCTAATAAGATTTGATTTAATTTTAATTCTACATTTGTACTGTAATTTTAGTACTGTGATTATGAATTCGGTCAACTACAGTGTTTCACTTGATGTTATCGGCTACTACGTGTAGTTCTAATGGAACGCGTCTCATTAATGTGGCAGAGAATGAACTAAGGCATGAGATGTCAGTCGGTAGTTATATAGCGTCACTCAGTGCTAAAAGCCAGCAAATGCACAAACCCAAATGCTGTCGCCGAACGCAGTGATGGTAAAAACAAAGCTCCGATTAGGTGACCACTGTATAAAGATAATGAGCCATACAATGAAGCTGTGGGAAAGAGTAGTGGAAGCTAGGTTAAGGGCAGATGTGAGCATTTGTGAGCAGCAATATGGTTTTATGCCTAGAAAGAGTACATCAGATGCAGTATTTGCTTTGAGGATGCTGGTGAAAAAGTACAGCGCTATCTAGCGATCGAGAAAAGGTTATAAAGAGCATTGTGTCTTTGTAGATTTAGAGAAAGCGTATGACAGGGTGCCGAGAGAGGAGCTGTGGTGTTGTATGAGGAAGTCTGGACTGGCAGAGAAGTATTATAGAGTGGTGCAGGACATGCATGAGAGCGCTAAGACAGTGGTAAGATGTGCTGTAGGTGTGACAGAAGAGTTCAAGGTGGAGGTGGGTCTGCATCAAGAATCGGCTCTAAGCCCCTTTTTGTTTGCTCTGGTGATGGACAGGATGACAGATGAGGTAAGACAGGAGTCTCCATGGACTATGATGTTTGCAGATGACATTGTGCTTTGTAGCAAGAGCAGGGAACAGGTAGAGGAAAATTTGGAGAGGTGGAGGTATGCTCTGGAAAGCAGAGGAATGAAGGTTAGCCGTAGCAAGACGGAATACATGTGTGTGAATGAGAATGAGAGGGACCGAAGCAGAACGGTGAGACTACGGGGAGAAGAGGTAAATAAGGTGCAGGATTTTAAGTACTTAGGGTCAACGGTCCAGAGCAATGCATAGTGTTCAAAGGAGGTGAAGAGGTGGGTACAGGCAGGTTGGAATGGGTGGAGTAAAGTGTCAGGTGTTTTGTGCGATAACAATATCAGCGAGAATGAAAGGAAAGGTGTACAGGACAGTGGTGAGACCAGCAATGCTCTACACCTTAGAGACAGTGGCACTGAAGAAAAGACAGGAGGCAGAGCTAGTGTCGTTGGTTGTTACCAAGATTCCAGCCTTTTTGCATGTCATGTCCCTATTCTCCTCTGCTAGTTAGCACTGTGGCCTCGCACCTCTGGGGTTGAGGGTTCTGTTTCCACCTCATTTCTGTGTGCATGGAGTTTGCATGCTTTCTTCTGTTACTCCGGTTTCCTTCCAAAGTCCAAAAACATGAACATTAGGTTAATTGGCATCCCCAAATTGCCATGTGTGCATGCCCTGCAATGATTGGCAATGGATTGGCACAGATTGGCAGACTGGCTATCTGTGGAGTATCTGTGTGTCAGAGCTAACCTTCGGTGACCAGAAGACGTAGCTTAGCGGTTAGCCCTTTGTTGCATGAATGGTAAACCCAAACACGGAGGAACACGAATAGGCAGGATAATCATGCTCTTTAATGTAAGGACTCTCACGAAAGAGGAGCAAGGGAAAGACACAATCTAACCCGTGTCCTATAAACACACACTCAATCAGAAAGCAAAGCCAAAAGGGTGAGCACTCACAGTTAGGCGAACGATTCCGACTGGGCATCTGGTGAACTCAATGACAGCGATATGCTATGGTTTGTTTACCTTTTTATACTTCCTGGTTCACGACCGCTTTACTTCCGGATCCTAGTGCCGAGGATCGAGGATGAAATGCGCTGGGACCCAAGATCGCTCCTCGGGGCCATTGCCCTCCCAATCGACCAGGTACTGGGTACCTCTGCCCCAAGGGCGCGAGTCGAGGATCCGTCGCACGGTGTAGGCGGGACCACCGTCAATGATTCGGAGGGGAGGAGCAGGGGGGGTGGGTGTAACCATAGGTGAAGTGATGAAGGGTTTTAGTTGTGATGTATGGAATATTGGGTGGATCCGGAGCGCCGCAGGCAGCTGGAGCCGGTAGGTGACAGGGGTTATCCGGAGGGTGATGCGATATGGTCCGATGAATCTGGGGGAGAGTTTCCATGATTCGGTGTGTAAATGTAGGTTCTTTGTCGAAAGCCATACCTTGTCACCTACTTTGTACAACCGTCCCGGAGGGTGTCGGTGGCGATGCTGAGCGTCGTAGACGATGTTGGCACGTTGGATGGCGGTGTTAACTTGATTCCAAATCTGCCGACACCTACGGACCAACTGTTGGGCCGAGGGTACATCAACCTCCGGTTCTTGATGTTGGAACATCGGAGGATGGAAACCGTAGCAAACCTTAAATGGGCTTACTTTGGTGGCAGAGGAAATGTGGAGGTTGTGGGATAGTTCAGCCCATCTGAGGTAGCGGGCCCAGGAGCGCAGGCGATCAGACACAAAACACCTCAGGTAGCGCTTGAGCTGTTGGTTGGTCTGTTCCGTCTGACCGTTAGTCTGGGGATGGTAACCAGATGACAGACTACTGGTGGAATCGATCAGACGGCAGAAGGCCTTCCAGAACCGGGCGGTGAACTGGGGCCCCCTGTCCGAGATGATGTCTTTGGGGAACCCATGCAGGCGGACTACGTGTTCCAATATCAGCTCGGCGGTGTCCTTGGCCGAGGGGAGACCGGTGAGGGCCACCAGGTGTACAGCTTTGGAGAACCAGTCAACTATGGTGAGGATGGTGTTCTTCCCTTCAGAAACTGGCAGGCCCATGATAAAGTCTAGGGCGATGTGCATCCAGGGTCGTCGAGAAACGGGAAGTGGTTGAAGCTCTCCAGGTGTGGGTCGGTTGGTGTCCTTAGCCCTGGCGCACACCGGGAACGCCTGAATGAACTCCTCAATGTCCTTTGTCATGGAGGGCCACCAGAACGCCCGTTTTATGAATGAAAAAGTTCTTCGGCTCCCGGGATGTCCAGCAATGGGCGAACAGTGTCCCCATTGGAGTACCTCTGACCTTAAGGGCTGGGGCACGTAGAGTCGTCCAGGCGGCTCACCTGCCGGTCCGGCCTCCGCAGCCTGAGCCTGGCGGACACTCGTCTCCAAGTCCCATTAGAGGGGTGCAATGATGCGTGAAGAGGGTATGACCGTCCGGGGAACATCTTCCTCTTTTTGTCTGGAGAGGGTGTCGGCCTTGGTATTTTTGGACCCCGGGCGGTATGATAGGTGGAAGTTAAATTGTTCGAAAAATAGTGCCTATCGTGGGTTGAGCTGTTTTAAACTTCGGATGGTGATGAGGTTCTGGTGATCCGTCCAGACAATGAATGGCTCACTGGTGCCCTGGAGCCAGTGATGCCATTCCTCTAATGTCCACTTTATGTCCAATAGCTCGCGGTCCCCTACCCCGTATCGCTGCTGAGTGGGGTCAAACTTCTTGGAGAAGAAGCCACATGGATGCAGCTTCTGGTCTGGACCTCGCAGAGAGAGAACGGCGCCGGCGTCCACATCAGACGCGTCCACCTCCACAACGAATGGTTGGTTGGCATCTGGGTGAAGAAGAATTGGTGCAGTGGTGAAACAGTGGCAAAGTTCCTTAAATGTGGAAATGGCAGCGGGAGTGAGTTGGAAGGGCTGAGAGGAGGGCCTGATCAGACTGGTCAGTGGTGCGGCAACTGTACTGTAGCCCCGGATAAAGAGACGATAGAAATTCGCAAACCCGAGAAACCGTTGAAGCTGTTTGAGAGTCTTGGGTAGGGGCCAATGACTAACAGCTTCCAGTTTCTGCGGGTCCATGGCCACACCCTGGGGTGAGATGACAAAACCCAGGAATGTGGTGGAGTGCTTGAGGAAAGCACACTTTTCCAACTTGCAGTACAGTTGGTGAGCGAGCAATCTCTTGAGAACAGCCCGGAAGTGCTGAGTATGTTCTTCAGTGGTACAAGAATAGATCAGGATGTCGTCCAAATAAACAAACACCCATAGGCCTAGCATGTCTCTAAGGACGTCATTTATGAATTGCTGAAAGGCCGAGGGAGAGGGCATCCAGGGCTGAGTTGGTGAGCGGCAATGGGTGTTGGCAGGGTGTTGGGGTGGAAGGTGGGTGGCTCTTTTCTTACAAAAAGCTCTAGCCAGGTCGTGATATCTTAACGGCTATCTTAACAGTACTGAATACTGGACTACTGCTCTAGTGATACAGTGTGTAGATGCGGACATATTATTTCACTAGTTTTGACGCGTATCTTTAATTTGAAGTTTCACTCACACAACAGAAGCCCGATGATCTCTTTGTCTCTTGTAGTTTATTTTGTCAGCATCAAAGAATCAACACTTCATACAGTCGTCTTGAGTAAATCGACTGTGGTTACAGACACCAGTTGCTGTATCTTGCAAATTTCTGACTTTTACAACAACCTATTTGCTGTATCTTATGCATATAACAACACTCTTGTTGTATATATCTGCTTACGGTCAAAAGCTTGTGTTTCCATAGCCTTCCGCATCTAAACTGAAACTTTCTATAATGCGATAGTCATGACATGTCATAGTGGAATGACATCACAAACCAACAAACCAAAGATTCAGTGGTACAAGAATAGATCAGGATGTCGTCCAAATAAACGAACACCCATAGGCCTAGCATGTCTCTAAGGACGTCATTTATGAATTGCTGAAAGGCCGAGGGTGCATTACAGAGTCCAAATGGGATGACCAGGCTCTCATAGTGTCTGGAGGGGGTGATGAAGGCTGTCTTCCACTCATCGCATTCTCTTATGCGCACCAAGTTGTAGGCGCTCCGGAGGTCCAACTTTGTAAACACGGTGGCACCAGAGAGGGCATCCAGGGCTGAGTTGGTGAGCGGCAATGGGTGTTGGTTCTTAATGGTGATTTTGTTCAGCCCCCGATAGTCGACACATCGGCGAAGTTCACCTCCTTTCTTCTTCACAAAGAAAAACTCTGCGGCGGCTGGCGAGGAGGAGGGCCGGATGGTTCCGTGGCGAAGGGCGCTGGCAACGTACTCCTCAATCGCCTGCATCTCGGTAGCTGACAATGAGTAGAGGTGGCCGCAAGGCGGGACGGAGCCTGGCTGAAGCTCTATCGCCAGGGCATAAGGGCGATGGGGTGGAAGGTGGGTGGCTCTTTTCTTACAAAAAGCTCTAGCCAGGTCGTGATATCTTAACGGCTATCTTAACAGTACTGAATACTGGACTACTGCTCTAGTGATACAGTGTGTAGATGCGGACATATTATTTCACTAGTTTTGACGCGTATCTTTAATTTGAAGTTTCACTCACACAACAGAAGCCCGATGATCTCTTTGTCTCTTGTAGTTTATTTTGTCAGCATCAAAGAATCAACACTTCATACAGTCGTCTTGAGTAAATCGACTGTGGTTACAGACACCAGTTGCTGTATATTGCAAATTTCTGACTTTTACAACAACCTATTTGCTGTATCTTATGCATATAACAACACTCTTGTTGTATATATCTGCTTACGGTCAAAAGCTTGTGTTTCCATAGCCTTCCGCATCTAAACTGAAACTTTCTATAATGCGATAGTCATGACATGTCATAGTGGAATGACATCACAAACCAACATACGAGTGGCAAAATGGATGCTTAACTAACAAATTTAAAGCTTATGGCTTGTGTAATAAACTTAATGCTTAATGCTTAACTAATGAACAGAATAAGATAGAATAACATGAAATAAAACAAATAAACACAACAACAAATTCATAACAAGTCCGATATGGCTCCTACATAGTGTATGCTGTCATTTATAAGTAAATGCTATAACAAATATTAACATATCATGGTGAAGAAAAAACTGCTAATGTCAAACCCTGCACAGAACATATACCAGTAAGTGCTGCAGGTTTTTGTTTGTGACATTTTCCTCATCAGTTAGACAGGGGGGGCACATTGTGGCTGCTCCAGTTACACTCTACTGTGGTGGAAATTCTGAAACCAATATAAAGACAAGTAATTCATACACTGGGTAAGAGCAAAGTAACAGGTTTTATTTTAAACTTCTGCAGAAGGACCAGTCTCATACAGCCAGAGGTGTCAAGTAACGAAGTACAAATACTTCGTTACCTTACTTAAGTATAAATTTTGGGTATCTATACTTTACTGGAGTAATTATTTTTCAGCCGACTTTTTACTTCTACTCCTTACATTTTTAAGCAATTATCTGTACTTTCTACTCCTTAATTTTTAAAAACAGCCTCGTTACTCTATTTTTATGATCAGACTGGCAAGCCCTCCAGTCGCATGATAAGAATGCGCACAACGCCCCCCGTCACATGATCAGAACGCGCACAATGCCCCCCTCGTCACATGATCAGAACGCGCACAATGCCCCCCCCCCCCGTCACATGATCAGAACGCGCACAACGCCCCCCCCCCCCTCGTCACATGATCAGAACGCGCACAATGCCCCCCCCGTCACATGATCAGAACGCACACAATGCCCCCCCCGTCACATGATCAGAACGCGCACAACGCCCCCCCGTCACATGATCAGAACACGCACAACGCCCACCCCCTCTTCACATGATCAGAACGCGCACAACCCCCCCCCCCCCCCCCGTTGCATGATCAGAAAGCGAGACCTTAATGCTTTTGTCGCCCCTCACGGTACTTTTACTTTTATACTTTAAGTAGTTTTGAAACCAGTACTTTTAAACTTTTACTTAAGTAAAAAGCTTGGGTTGATACTTCAACTTCTAAAGAAGTATTTTTGAACCCTAGTATCTATACTTCTACTCAAGTAATGAATGTGAATACTTTTGACACCACTGCATACAGCAAACAGTTGCAGCATAGAGAAAGGTGATCTCTTTCTCTAGCTGACCTATTTTATACACAAACATCTCTGTTAACATAATCAACGCCCCGTACATGAAGTTCCTACATTCATAAACTCATGACTCTTTATCTGACCCAGACCAGAACAAACTTCTAAGGCCTACGTTACACACTTACTACAAGGATCAAATAGGATTAATACATAATTAAAATATGATTTTTCCATTACACTACTTAAATATTGCACAGAGGGGACTTCATTTCTGTTCTCTTCATCCTAGCTTAATTTCATCTGAAGAAATAATAATAAGTTTTGGAAAGTCTGAGTTCATCTTCCCAGCCAGTGTTGGTTAGGGGCAGGGGAGCATCGTGGCAGGATTGGTGTAATTTTTATTATCTTTTTACGCATGCTGCATAAGAGAAGAGTAGTGACAAATTCGTTATAACACCGGCGAAAGCGAGGAGAAACTGCGCAGATTGGTTACTGGTTTTACCGCATTAACCTGTGGTCGAATATACAAGTCGGGTTCAAATCCAAAGAGGCAAGGAGAGAGTCCGTGATCTGAGTTCATTGTCGTTAAATACATGCAATGATCGAAAAATTCCATGAGCAGTCTGTGACCATGGAAATCCAAGACGTGAGGCGAGAGCGAGGTCGGGAAAAAACAAAGCGTGGTCGGTAACGAGAAAACTCGCTGGAAAATTGGGCTGAGGAGAGCACTCAATAATCTGGCAACATGACGGTTGCAGAGTGCAGTTTAAATAGGTAAGGAGTATGATTGGTGATAGCGCACAGGTGTGTTGAGAGCGGAAGGTGAGGTGGAGAGATGTAAGGGGTGGTTGGGAACGTGGAATCGGAGTGCTTATAAGATCATGGCAGAGCTGTAGCTTGACGGGTCAGTAAGTCTTCTGGGATAGGCTCAAGGCCCCCTGCGACATTGTATACAGCATAATGTTGTATAAACAATGAGTCAGAGAGAGAGAGTTTTTTGTGTTTCATCGGTTGCCAGTTGTTTGTATTTTTTTTTCCTCTGTGGCTGTGCATCAGAGTAAATGTTAGGGGAAAGCTTACTTTTTGGTGGTGGTGTCCGTTGGAATGTTGGGTTTTGTACTCGTGGTGTCTGTGTTTTGTTTATCGGAATCAGGAGCAGTGTTTTTGGATTTGTAGTGGTGCCGGTGTGCTGAGGATGGACATCTTCGAGTGGTATGTTCGACTGTGTTGGGTTGCTGGTGGTAAGGCCCACTCCGGACTCAGGCTCCTCTGTGTTTTCCTACTGGCTGTCCCCGTGTTGCTGCTGCTGTTTTCCGGCCGAGTCACCCTGTGAGCTCGCCAGCTGCACAGCTCTGTGTGGACAGTTCAGCCTCTTTTATGTCTAATGTAACTGCATTCGAAGCACCTCAGCCGCTCTGTGGTGGAGAAGACAGTATAGCTGTTATTCGTATCTTTAAATAAAACATTTACATTAATTGTTCCCCTTGGTCATTTAAAATCATTAGAACAATCCTGCGGAAAGATAGCTTCACGCTGGAGCTTTTATACTCGAGTGAGAGGTTTCATGGGGCTGGTGAATTTACCAAAGTTGGCCAGCTCCCTCATTATTTGTTCAACCTTGATGAATGGGGGCACATTGGAGATCACCACTTGTGTTGCTAGTTTAGACAGAGGGGACCCCTGGACCATGACTCCCCTCACTCGTATCCAATTTTTTCCAATACAAGGGTTTTATTTCATCAGTAAAACCACCACCGCTTTATTCTTTCGGGAGGCAGAGTAGATGTTCTCACATCTTACCTACTCTTCCACCACTAGCACCTGTTCTGAAATGCAACTAATACCATTCTGGAGAGACAAAGTCTCCCCACTGGCCTCAGAGGCCATGGTGCCCCGCTCACTCTCTCTCACTATAAACCTTTAACTTTTTTAGGTAGTTTTATTCACATAAAAAGAATTGGGTAGGAAAAACAATCTTACAAAAAGATGCCAAAAACAGCCATCCATTCGTTCTCCTCACCAGGTGCGTGCAGAGGGGGGAGGGGGGTGCAGAGGGGGGGGGCGGAGGGTGCTTGAGCACCCGCCCCTTTCCTCCAGGATGCCTCAAATGCCCTTTTCTTGGGCTTGTTGTTGTTTTTTTTTTTTTTTTTTTTTTATGTGTATGTGCGTATTGAGCCCTGTCTTTGCCCCTCAACAATAAAATGTAACTATTAATCTCAATTTTGCTAAATAAAAGGATCTGGCTTGCATCAGTCACATGACTGCCATTAACCAATGCTCGCCCTTGAGGGCAGAGCATGCTCATTACGAGCCGGGTACGAGCTCGCAAAGTGCACACGCATTTTCTGCAGGCTGGGTGATGCGGAGCTGGATGAGAAGCAGGCAAATTAATTGGAAGGTGCAGACTGCAACAAAACAGTAAATAAGGTGTACAGCGCACACTATAGTCTATAACAACAAATGAATGAAATAAACGAGCGTGCTGTTTGTGCAACAGCGCGACAAACATTACCTGTCCTTTTATGAACTGCACAAGTAGTGGTGGTCATTAACTGCTAGCTAACTGTGTAAGGGTGTTACAAGGGGGCCTGTAGCTCTGTTCACTGTTTTAAGGAACATGTTTTGTTTTAAAGTAAGTTACAGGACTTTCCCCTTCTTTTCTGGAGGGCTTTTATTTCACTAAAAACGATCTAATATGGATATCCACATAATTAGGGATTATTATATTCATGATATAAAAAAAAAACATTGTTTTAAAGAAAATATATTAGGTAACAGATGATATTAGGTTTATATTTCAAATTAAATAAAATCCTGATTTGTCATGAATGTGAGTTGTTGTTATTCAGCCTCGAGGGTGTTCCAGAAAGCTTGGTTAACTTACCATTTGGTTAATTTTAACCTCTGGGTTGATTAACCCCAAACACGCATACCGAGAGTATGTCGGTTCCAAAACACCTGATAAGATTAAGTTTAATCAACCCCCTACTGGTTACCCAGAGTTAGTGCCCGTACATAAAGACATTTTCAATGTATCGACGATTTCACGAGTCAAAATGAAACATCAAAGTGAAAAAAGAGAGCGGCATACTTCACAGAGGTTTTAATGCACGCACATGAGGAATTTAAGCCAGTAATAATGAAAAAAAAAGCAATACGGCTGCATCGGCTAAAGAAAGAGAGTTGACTTGGCAAAAAATAAAAGACAGAGTAAATGTGTGAATGTATTAAATTGCAAATTTTACATCGCCTCTCCTTTAATTATAATGCAAAAATAATTAAACACCCCTTCGCATCCTTTTGGCTGTTAAATGAAAGCATTTACTTTTCCTGCCATTAATTTCTTTAGGTTAAAATAGCAGTGTATACTGACTAGGTGTCAGAGATGAACTAACCTGAGGTGACCAGAAGACGTAGCTTTAGCGGTTAGCCCAATGTAGCGTGGATGGTAAACCCAAACGCGGAGTAACGGCGAGTAGGCAGGATAACCACGCGATTTAGTTTAAGGACTCTCACAAAAGTGGAGCAAGGGAAAAACACAAATTTAACCCGCGTCCTATAAATACACACACAACGGTAAGAAGCGATAACCAAAACACAGTGAGTACTCACGGTTTGAAGAAAGCCAACGTTAACCGACATGGGCCGAACTCAATGACTGAGCGGTAAGCCACCGTTTGTTTACTCCTCTTATACTTCCTGGTAGGCGGCCGACTTACTTCCGGGTCCTAGTGCCGGCCGCAGATTGTGTGTGCATGACAGTACCCCCCTGTCCAGGACCGACTCCCAACGGTCCTGGGGTGGAGGATACCCTACGACGGTAGTCTTGGATTAGTTCGGGGTCGAGAATGAACCGGGCCGGAATCCAAGACCGCTCCTCGGGACCGTAACCCTCCCAATCAACCAGGTACTGAGTACCTCTGCCCCGAGGACGCGAATCGAGGATCCGGCGCATGGTGTAGGCGAGACCACCGTCGATGATCCGGGGAGGAGGAGCAGGGGGGGAGGGTGGAATCATGGGAGATGTGATGAAGGGCTTTAATTATGAGATGTGGAAGACTGGGTGGATCCGGAGCGCCGCAGGCAGCTGGAGCCGGTAGGTGACAGGGTTTATCCGGTGGGTGATGCGGTATGGGCCGATGAATCTAGGTGACAGTTTCTTTGACTCAGTGTGGAGGTGAAGATTTTGGGTGGAAAGCCATACCTTGTCACCTACGTGGAACAATCGTCCCGGGGGGTGTCGACGGCGATGTTGAATGGTGTAGCGGGCGTTGGCCTGTTGGATGGCTCGGTTGGCTTGTGTCCACAGCCGTCGACACCTGCGGACCAACTGTTGGGCTAACGGCACATCAACCTCCGGTTCCTGATGGTTGAACATCGAAGGTTGGAAGCCGTGGCATACCTCAAATGGGCTTAGCTTCGTGGCTGATGAGACATGGAGGTTGTGAGAAAGTTCTGCCCAGATGAGGTAGTGAGCCCAGGAGCGCTGACGATCGGTAATAAAGCATCTCAGGTAGCGCTCCAGTTGTTGGTTGGTCCGCTCCGTCTGACCGTTAGTCTGGGGGTGGTATCCAGATGAGAGACTGCAGGTTGAATTGATCAGACGGCAGAAGGCTTTCCAGAACCTGGCTGTGAACTGGGGCCCTCTGTCCGAGACGATGTCCTTGGGGAACCCATGCAGACGGACTACGTGCTCTAATATCAGCTCTGCTGTTTCCTTGGCTGACGGGAGTCCGGCAAGGGCTACCAAGTGCACGGCCTTAGAGAACCGATCTACAATGGTCATGATGGTGTTCTTTCCGTCCGAGGCCGGCAGGCCCACGACAAAGTCGACGGCAATGTGCGTCCAGGGCCGACGAGGAACCGGGAGAGGTTGAAGATCTCCGGAGGGGGGCTGGTTGAGGTTCTTGGCCCGGGCGCACACTGGACACGCCTGAACGAACTCTTTGACGTTCTTCGCCATTGATGGCCACCAGAAGTCCCGTTGGAGGAACCGTAGGGTGCGCTGCATGCCTTGGTGTCCTGCGATGATGGACGATTGACCCCACTGAAGAACCTCGGACTTCATGGCATTGGGCACGTAGAGTCGTCCAGGCGGCACACCTGCCGGCTCGGTCTCTAAGGTCTGCACCTGGCGGACCCTTGTTTCCAGATCCAGGTGAAGTGGTGCGATGATTCTGGAAGAGGGTAGGACAGGCGCGGGGTCCGCCCGTGGTGGCTCCATCTCGAGTTGTCGCGAGAGAGCATCTGCCTTGGTGTTTTTTGACCCCGGGCGGTATGAAAGGTGGAAGTTATAGTGTTCGAAGAACAATGCCCATCGCGCCTGTCTGGGGTTGAGCTGTTTCAAACTTCTGATGGTGATGAGGTTTTGATGATCCGTCCAGATGATGAATGGCTCCCTGGCGCCCTGGAGCCAGTGACGCCATTCCTCCAAAGCCCACTTTATGGCCAGCAGCTCGCGGTCCCCTACCCCGTATCGCTGCTGAGTGGTGTCAAATTTTTTGGAGAAGAAACTACATGGGTGTAGTTTCTGATCTGGACCTCGTTGAGAGAGAACAGCTCCAGCGCCCACATCTGAAGTGTCCACCTCAACAACGAATGGTTTACTGGTGTCAGGATGGAGGAGGATGGGAGCGGTGGTAAAGCGGTCACAAAGTCTGTTGAAGGCGGAGATGGCAGTAGAGTTGAGGCGGAAAGGGAGAGAGGAGGGACGAGTCAGAGCGGTTAGGGGGGCGGCAACTGTACTGTAGTCCCGGATAAAGTGACGGTAGAAATTCGCAAACCCGAGAAACCGTTGAAGTTGCTTGAGGGTCTTGGGTAGGGGCCAATGACGCACAACTTCCAGCTTCTGCGGGTCCATGGCCACACCCTGGGGCGAGATGACAAAGCCCAGGAACGTGGTGGAGCGCTCGTGAAAAGCGCACTTTTCCAACTTACAGTACAGCTGATGGGCGAGTAATCTCTTTAGAACCGCCCTGACATGCTGGGTATGTTCCTCAGCGGTACGGGAGTAAATGAGGATGTCATCCAGATACGCAAACGCCCACCGCCCTAACATGTCTCGAAGAACATCGTTTATCAGGTGTTGGAAGGCGGCGGGGGCGTTGCACAGTCCAAAGGGGATTACGAGGCTTTCGTAATGTCCAGTCGGGGTGATGAAGGCCGTCTTCCACTCATCGCCCTCTCTAATGCGCACCAAGTTGTAGGCGCTCCGGAGGTCCAACTTAGTAAAGATGGTGGCACCAGAGAGGGCGTCCAGGGCAGAGTTGGTAAGAGGCAGAGGGTGTCGGTTTTTTATTGTGATGTTGTTGAGCCCCCGATAGTCGACACATGGGCGAAGTTCACCCCCCCTCTTCTTTACGAAGAAGAACCCCGCGGCAGCAGGTGAGGAGGAGGGCCTGATGGTTCCCTGGCGGAGGGCGTTGGTTATATATTCCTCCATCGCCTGCGTCTCTGTTGATGTTAAGGAGTAGAGGTGGCCGCGGGGTGGGACTGCGCCTGGTTGTAGGTCGATGGCGAGATCATATGGGCAGTGTGGAGGAAGATGGATGGCCCGCCGCTTGCAAAATACCTCTGCCAGGTCCCTATAGGACTCGGGAATGGCGTTGGTGTCGACGTCGGGGGCCTCGGACTCCCTAGAGCACGTCCCAGCCGGCGCCCCTAGGCATAGTTCGGTGCTGGTCGCGCCCCATTGTAAAATTCTGTGTTGTGTCCAGGAAATGAGAGGATCGTGTTGCAGGAGCCACGGGTGTCCCAGGATGATAGGAGGAGATGAGATGGAGGTGACGTGAAATCTGAGCTGTTCGCGGTGTTGATCGATGAGGAGGGTGATGGGTTGAGTCTGGGTGGTGATTGGGCTGGTAGATAGGGGGCGACCGTCGACGGAGGTGATCCGAACGGGCTGGGATAACGCCTCAAATTTTACCCCCAATTTTTTGGCATAAGAAGAGTCAATGAAGTTACCTGCTGCCCCGGAGTCGATGAACGCAGTACTTCGGACTCGTTTGTGGCCAATCTGGAGGGATACCTGAACCGTAAGGCGAGATGGGGTGGCGTCGGTAGTGGTGGAGATCAGGAGTGGGCCCGGTGAGTCTCTCCCTCCGCTCACCGGGGATGGGCGTTTCCCGGGCGCAGTGGACAGGTCGCCCGGTGATGTTCTGCAGACCCACAATACGCGCACAGGCCCTCTCTAAACCGGCGTGTACGTTCGGCTACGGTCAGGGAGGCGCGCCCTAATTGCATGGGTTCCCCGGCTCCGGTGTCAACCACGGCAGGAGGTGGAGATCCGACAGTTCCGGTATTGGGGTTGGTGAAGGTTGCTGATGGTCGTGGGGTGGTGTAGGAGAAGACGGGTGCAGGCGGCAGGGTTCTCGGGGCTGGCTTCGGGCGAGATAGAAGGCGCTGATCGATCCGCAGGGCCAGTTGGATCAGTCCCTCGAGAGTGGCGAGAAGTTCTCGCCCGGCGAGCTCGTCTTTGATGCGGGAAGCCAGTCCCTCGTAGAAGGACGTCCGGAGCGCGGCGTCTCCCCAGTTTGTCTGCACGGCGAGGGTCCGGAATTCCGCTGTATACCGGCTCACGGACGATCCTCCCTGCCGCAGGTGGTAGAGTTTAGTGTCGGTCTCCACCTCGCCCGCTGGATGTTCGAAAGTCAATCTGATCTGGCGGGTGAATTCATTGTAAGAATGGGCGGTATCAGAATCGGATTTAAGAACTGCCGTGGCCCACTCAGCTGCCTGCCCTGTTAGCAACGAGACCAGGAGAGCGATGCGTAGCCGATCGGTGGAGTACTTGGTGGCATTGAACTCGAACACGAGATCAAGCGCTGTCAAAAACACATCACATCTCCCGTCCGTGCCATTCCATTTTTCTGGAAGTGCAAGAAAAACATCAGTAGGGGGGGGGGGGGTTGGTGCGGCCGCTGCGACGGGAGGCCGGCTAGCCACGCCCTCAACGGCCGCCCGCAGATCCGCGTTCTCCCGCCTGAGCTCCGCAACCTCGCGGCGCAAGGCCGCGATGTCTTGGACACTCTGGCGCAGAGTAGCGAGCTCCGCGGTTAGTCCGTTAATGAGCACGGCATGCTGATCTACCACGCCGCATAGGCGCGCATGCTCCGCTGGGTTTACCGCTTGGGGCTCAGTCATTCTGTCAGAGATGAACTAACCTGAGGTGACCAGAAGACGTAGCTTTAGCGGTTAGCCCAATGTAGCGTGGATGGTAAACCCAAACGCGGAGTAACGGCGAGTAGGCAGGATAACCACGCGATTTAGTTTAAGGGCTCTCACAAAAGTGGAGCAAGGGAAAAACACAAATTTAACCCGCGTCCTATAAATACACACACAACGGTAAGAAGCGATAACCAAAACACAGTGAGTACTCACGGTTTGAAGAAAGCCAACGTTAACCGACATGGGCCGAACTCAATGACTGAGCGGTAAGCCACCGTTTGTTTACTCCTCTTATACTTCCTGGTAGGCGGCTGACTTACTTCCGGGTCCTAGTGCCGGCCGCAGATTGTGTGTGCATGACACTAGGAATGTATGGTTTCTTAGTTAATAAGGTTTAATCCTTCTGGAGGCAGAAGCCAAGTGAATATGAAACACAAAAACGATTTGCAAAAAGGGAATATCTTATTACATGATCACTGAACTATTTATTAAACACGGTTTAGTATATTCATTCTGTCATGTAGCTAATAGAAAGATGGCTGAAGCCCGTCTAACTGGTGGGGGCCCAGCACCATCTCCCCTCACCCCATCTGAGGAGCTCTGGCTCTGTCCCTTAATAAAGGGCCACCAGTGACACTAACATGGTGAAATGTAAGCTTACCACTATGGTTTGTTTTCATTATATGAATTAATAAATTACTATCTCTATCACTTAAAGGCTTTTGAACATGCTTAACGTTTTTATGCAGGCTTACTGTATTTAACTGCCCATGATGTATAGGCTATTGTGATCTTAGCTGTATTACTTTGACATGTTTTTTCCTGCTTCTTCTTCTTCTTTGTCTTTCGGCTGTTCCCTTTCAGGGGTCGCCACAGCGAATCATCTGCCTCCATCTAACCCTAACCTCTGCATCCTCTTCTCTCACACCAACTAACTTCATGTCCTCTCTCACTGCATCCATAAATCTCCTCTTTGGTCTTCCTCTAGACCTCCTGCATGGCAGTTCCAACCTCAGCATCCTTCTACCGATATATTCACCATCTCTCCTCTGAACATGTCCAAACCACCTCAATCTGGCCTCTCTGACTTTATCTCCAAAACATCTAACATGGGTTGTCCCTCTGATGAACTCATTCTTGATCCTATCCATCCTTGTCACTCCCAAAGAGAACCTCAACATCTTCAGCTCTGCTACCTCTAGCTCTGCCTCCTGTCTTTTCTTTAGTGCCACTGTCTCTAAGCCGTAGAGCATTGCTGGTCTCAACACTGTCCTGTACACCTTTCCTTTCATTCTCGCTGATACTCTTTTATCGCACAACACACCTGACACTTTTCTCCACCCATTCCAACCTGCCTGTACTCGTCTCTTCACCTCCTTTGAACACTCTCCGTTGCTCTCGACCGTTGACCCTAAGTACTTAAAATTCTGCACCTTCTTTACCTCTGCTCCCTGTAGCCTCACCGTTCCTCTTGGGTTCCTCTCATTCACACACATGTATTCCGTCTTGCTGCGGCTAACCTTCATTCCTCTGCTTTCCAGAGCGTACCTCCACCTCTCCAAATTTTCCTCCACCTGTTCCCTGCTCTCGCTACAAAGCACAATGTCATCTGCAAACATCATAGTCCATGGAGACTCCTGTCTAACTTCATCTGTCATCCTGTCCATCACTAGAGCAAACAAAAAGGGGCTTAGAGCCGATCCTTGATGCAGACCCACCTCCAGCTTGAACTCTTCTGTCACACCTACAGCACATCTTACCACTGTCTTACAGCTCTCATACATGTCCTGCACCACTCTAACATACTTCTCTGCCACTCCAGACTTCCTCATACAACACCACAGGTCCTCTCTCGGCACCCTGTCGTACGCTTTCTCTAAATCTACAAAGACACAATGCAACTCTTTATTACCTTCTCTGTACTTCTCCACCAGCATCCTCAAACCAAATACTGCATCTGATGTACTCTTTCTAGGCATAAAACCATATTGCTGCTCACAAATTCTCACCTCTGCCCTTAACCTAGCTTCCACTACTCTTTCCCACAGCTTGTATGGCTCATTAGCTTTATACCTCTGTAATTGCCACAGCTCTGCACATCTCGCTTGTTCTTAAAAATCGGCACCAATACACTTCTCCTCCATTCCTCTGGAATCCTCTCATTCTCCAAGATCTCGTTAAACAAACTAGTCAGAAACTCTACTGCCACCTCTCCTAAGCACTTCCATACCTCCACAGGTATGTCATCAGGACCAACAGCGTTTCCACTCTTCATCCTCTTCAACGCCCTTCTCACCTCACTTTTACTAATATTTGCTACTTCCTGCTCCACAACAGTCACCTCTTCTACTATTTGTTCTCTTTCGTTTTCCTCATTCATCAACTCCTCAAAGTACTCCTTCCATCTTCCCATCACCCTCCTGGCATCTGTCAGTACATTTCCATCTCTATTTTTAATCACTCTAACCTGCTGCACATACTTCCTATCTCTATCTCTTTGCCTTGCCAACCTGTACAGATCCACCTCTCCCTCCTTACTGTCCAGCCTAGCATACAAGTCCTCATATGCTCTTTGTTTGGCCTTTGCCACTTCTACCTTCACCTTACGGTGCATCTCCCTGTACTCCTGTCTACTCTCTTCAGTCCTCTCAGTGTCCCACTTCTTCTTGGCTAGCCTCTTTCCCTGTATACACTCCTGGACTTCCTCATTCCACCACCAAGTCTCCTTGTCCCCTTTTCCCTTACCTGATGATACACCAAGTACCCTCTTACCTGTCTCCCTGATCACATTGGCTGTAGTTGTCCAGTCAACTGAAAGCATCTCCTGACCACCCATAGCTTGTCTCAACTCCTCCCTAAAGACTACACAACATTCTTCCTTTCTCAGCTTCCACCACTTTGTCCTCTGCTCTGCCTTTGTCCTCTTCAACTTCCTCACCACCAGGGTTATTTTACACACCACCATTCTGTGTTGTCTGGCTACACTCTCCCCTACCAACACCTTGCAGTCACTGATCTCTTTCAGATTACAACGTTGACACAAGATGTAGTCCACCTGAGTGCTTCTGCCTCCGCTCTTATATGTCACCCTATGTTCCTGCCTCTTCTGGAAGAAAGTATTTACAACTGCCATTTCCATCCTCTTTGCAAAGTCCACCACCATCTGTCCTTCTACATTCCTGTCCTGAAGACCAAACCTGCCCATCACATTTTCATCCCCTCTGTTCCCTTCCCCAACATGTCCATTGAAGTCTGCACCAGTCACCACTCTCTCACCTCTGGGGATGCTCTGCATCACTTCATCTAACTCACTCCAGAATTTCTCCTTCTCTTCTAACACACATCCTACCTGTGGAGCATAACCACTAACAACATTGAACATCACACCATCAATTTCCAGCTTCAGACTTATCACCCTATCTGATACTCTCTTCACCTCTAGAACATTCCTAACAAACTCCTCTTTCAGGATAACTCCTATCTATTCCTATCCACACCATGGTAAAACAACTTGAACCCTGATCCTAAGCTTCTAGCTTTGCTACCTTTCCACCTGGTCTCCTGGACATACAGTATATCCACCTTCCTTCTCTGCATCATATCAACCAACTCTCTTCCCTTCCCTGTCATGGTCCCAACATTCAAGGTCCCTAATTTCACTCCTAAACTCTTGCCTTTCCTCTTCTGTCTCTGCTTTCGAACACGCCTTCCTCCTCTCCTTCTTCGACCAACAGTAGCCCAATTTCCACTGACATGTTTTTTCCTGCATTAGTAGTTTTTTCTTTGATAATATTGAGAATTTTATGCTGGGTTGATTAGATAAAGGGATTATATTATTGGACGCTACAGAAAGAACACAGTCTTGTCACAGTTGCAAGTGTTTTGTTGTCCGGTACCTTTAGTTGCTTTTAGGTTTTTTTTTTGTTTTTTTTTGCCAGATAACGTATACTTGCATATTTTCACTGAAGGATGAAGATGAAGAGACCACATCTGCTGTGACAGAAGTGGACAATGCTGGTAGATCCACCGAGGTGGGATGCATACCATTATAATGCCCCCTTTTTACATTAGAGTAACAAACTGTCATTGTTCTTTCACAGTACATACCTGGGGATTTCTTCACGGATGAAGGTCCTTCAACCTCAATGCACGATCTAAGCGGTGTAAGAATTTGTGTGCAGTTGTCCATATTTACATTTTATTTTCTGACAGAATCTCAGAATTTATTTAATTATTTTTGAATAATAATTCCTAGTTCCCTTCCTACTGTAGTTGCCAGGAGCTGTCCATCTTCAAAAACAAATAAGAAAAAGTGACATGGAGATGGACCTTATACAGCTTCAAATGGAAGAGAAAAGGCTATCCATTAAAAAAGCAACACTAGAAATTTAATTACTGGAGCATCGCCTTAAGGTGAGAACTTGTGCGTATATTAATCTGTTGCATGTTAAAAGTGTTGTGTGTATAAAGCAATGTCATAAAAAAACCCACACATTTTATTTCATTTTACTTTCATTGTTTTTCAGGAAAAAAAGACATGAACTATACAGCAGACCAGTGCAAACTATTTAATAAAAGTAATTTTGACAAATCCTGTCTCCCAAAAGTCTTCCCTCTCTGTTGTGTGCAAAAATCTGTAGAGGTTCCTCTGGGCCATCTTCTTCAATATAAGGAGGGTGGCTCTCTCCTCTTATAGTGGCAATGTTGTGAAGTACAACACAAGCCATTATGATGTCACATGCCCTCTCTGGACTGACCCGGAGCCCACACTGAGCTACACTGAAACCTAGACTTGAGGATCCCTTTGGTCATCTCCAGCTTGGCCCGTGTTCGACTGTGAGCCAGGTTATAGCGTGTCTATGGTCCAGGTTCAGGGTAGGGTGGCATTAAATAGGGCAGACAAGGGTATCCCCTGTCCCCTAGCAAGTAACTACTGTACTGGTCTGTAATGATTCAAGTGTACAATACAAATATAGTAAAAAGAAAAAAAAACATTGTATGAAGAAAAACATACCCTGCTGAAATGTCTGGCATAATGATGACACAGATCCTGGCCATTTTGTCTTATCATTAGTAATGATGTGAGTTGCCTCACATATGTGGAAAAAAGTAATGAGTTTAATGATTTTAACAAGGCAAAAAAATTAAACACGCAAAATTAAGTTGTTACCTGTACATTGATACTATGAATAGATTTCCTATTAACATCGTCTCCCTCATTTATTGAAGCTATAGCTTTAGGTTTAATAGGAATGTAGGTGCCATCAATGCATCCAATTACATTTAAAAACCCTGAAATAGAAAGTCATATATGGGAGGATCAAGTGTGTGTGTGTGTGTGTGTGTGTGTGTGTGTGTGCAGGATGAATACATGTATATAAATAGTATGACTACATATTAAATATGCATCATCAATTTTACTACAAAGGACAAAACCTGCCACACTGTGGAACTCCTCTTTAATAACATGCAGAGGTTTATGGCCAGGGACCTGCTGTACACATGTGTGTAAGAAGTGTTTAAGTGCTTTCCCACATGCTCTGCATCACCCACGTTGTACAAAAAATGCCCTGGAAAAAAACGAAGTGATATACACGGAATGTTTTCTAAGCGCAGACCCGCCATTTGTGACATTTGCAATATGCGGTTTCAAGAGATGTGTTAAATAATTTAATTCCATTGAAAACCAATAACGCTCTTTCAAATAATCATTAGAAAATAAAAAAAAAAACATCAATACGAGGTCTTATACAGTAACTCTCTCCCGGCAAAAAAAAACTCGTATAATCTGTGCCTCCGCGTCCATGAGATCCTCATCAAAGGGGCGCGGCATGCTGAATAACCTTCTGAAACAAACTTACCCTGGAACATAACCTGCTACCGAGCAGGTTATCTTCAGAGAGTAAGTTGCTATGGTTACATACATACCCAGAAAGTTACCTCCGTTTTTGGAACCGGAAGTTGAGGTTATCCACTAACTTACCCTCAAACTTATCCGGGTATGCCACATAACCTGCTTTCTGGAACAGCCCCCTGTTCTATCTTTTTTTAATTTGAGCACCCGTCCCTTTAAATGTCTCTGCACGGCCCTGCTCCTCACACATAGCGCATGTGCAGAGAGAGATAGAGAGTATTATAAAATCATAAATATAGCTATTATTATTGAATAGGTTAGCTTTTTATAACAATTTTACACAAGGCCCTCCCTATTTCATGATAACTCCATTTTAATTGTGCCTATTTACTAGCTACAGGAAATTTGCTCCATTTATACTACATCACTCAGCAGGTTTAATGAACACACATACAGAGGGCTCTTCTCAGGGCACAGGAATCTTCTTATTAGGTTATAATGCCTTACAATATTATGAAAACTTACAATCTATCTATTTGTTTTTGAATAGTGCTTTACATGTCTAAAAAGTATGAAAGCAAAGTCCATAGTCATGTTCAGTCTAATTTTATTAAATTTTACCTCCATATTGTTTTCTACATATTAAAAAAAAATATGACCGTAACAAATAAATTGTATTTTCATCAAAGACTTCTGTAACTCAGTTCTCTGAAAAAAGCACATTTGCTGTGTGAAAACGCTATGGGAACTATATCTCTCTGTTGCCTGGTTATGAAGCACGTGTGTGTCAAACACGCCAAAAACTTTGGCTTATATAACCTCGGTCAGGTGACGTCATCCGACAAGGTGCACCTGCAGGTTATAAATAGAACTGAACCGGAATCATCCTCAGGTAAATTTTTTTCTGAAAGGACGTCCAGTCACGCCCGCAGTGCGGCATTGGAGCGCAGTATCTCGTTCCCGCTTTTTCAGGGAACAGGGTTACAGCAAATTAATCCGAGAGATTACCTTTCAAAAGCTACACTCAATGCTGCGTGAAAACGCTATGGGAACGAGAATACCAATGCCGCCACACTGCAAGTGTCTGGACCCCCAGGGTTGTTTAGTTGTCCAAAAGTCCCCAAAGGGGGTCTCAGACATAATTCTGGGATGCTAGCATTGCATGGACATCCAACTATAGAATCTGACAAGTGTGTGTGGAGAGGACCAACCTGCCACATCAGACAGTTGCGACAAGGGGACACCTCTTGCCAGAGCAATTAATGAGGCAAGCCCCCTGGTCGAATGGGCCCTAATTACTAGAGGTGAAGTCTTCCACGCGCCTCATAGGTTAGGGCAATAACATCTCTCACCCAATGTCACAGCATTGTCCAGTGGCAGCCGCCCTTCAGCTGCAGCCCCCATAACATATGAAAACTTGCTTTGATTTATGTCACTGGCTAGCGTGGTCAACTGGGTGCATAGTCTAGAATTGAACCTTCGGAAGATGGTTGGGGTGAGGATGCAGAATTACTTTGACTAGTCCAGGGGCAAAGTCTAAGCAAGATGGGGTGTCTGACTGTTAGAATTATTTTATATATAAAGGAGTTGATTCTACTCTCTTGTTCTCTTCCACATAGATTTGATATTAACGTGTTAAATCTTTCCTGCTGCTATCTTCCTGTCTCCTCTTGCATCTGTTCTTAAAGGTGTGAACGCTCCCACGCTCACCTTCCCATACTCTCTTTATGTCTCTCTCTCTTCCCCTCTCTCTCTATCTCCCTCTGTCTCCTTCCCCCTCTCCCCCTAACTCGAGCCAACATCTTGTGATCTGTCTCTGCACGGACACCTCTATCTTCCTCTCCTTTGATTCTTCAGGATCTCACCAGGACATTTACAATGGTTCATGCTCTTTGTAGTAACATATGTCTATAGCCCAGGCGTTTGGTCAAATATATATAAACCCCATCTTTTGCTGTTAATAAACAGAGACCTTTCTGACAGACAACGTGTGTGTGTTTGACTGAATCTCTCCTGGCGCCAGAAAAGCTTACCGAAGCACAGCGGACAGACCGAGCAACTCGCATCTTCTACTACAAAACTTTAAAAAAAACCTTACAATCTGGGGGCTCGTCTAACCTTTTCTCTCCAGGAAGGTAAGTTAAGCAGTATTTTTGCTTTTGTACTTCCTTCCTTGGTCAGAAAAGTTTTTGAACCAATAGTTTATTTATGTAGTAAATTGGCGTGTATTTGGGTTATATTTTGGAAAAAGAAACTTTATGCGTTTTAATTAGTTTTTGTTTCGCGTTTTGTTTGACATTACTCGCGTTTGTTTATTGACTAAAATCACAGCGATTGTGGATAATTGAAAGATATAGATTAAACTAGGTGTTTAACTGAAACTGAACCGGTGTTGTTAGCATTAAGCTAAAAACATACACAGCGCTGTCGTCGCGAGTACCTACGTCATCAAACCGCGTCCCGCTAGAGGAGACGCGCTACTTCGGGTGTGTTTTAAAAAGTTATACATTCACTAAATTCTGTTGTTTACGTAATTTATGCACTTTCAATATTGGTAATTTAGTGAGGCATTTGTAGCATGCACTTTATGTATAAGCTGGCCCTGGCGTAGAGGCGCGTGGCTAGAAAATTAATAAATGAATTGGTTATAGCCATATTCCTTAGAGTGTTCTTTGGAACAGGGAGCGGCATGCAGTTGCAGTTATACACGTGGGGGGTGCATGAGTTTTATTGTCTCCCTGACGTAGAGGCGTGTGGACTCAGCCCGGCGCACCTGAGCTCCATTTTTCTGGTAGTGTTATCAGAAACAGGGTAGATTGGCCGAATGCTTTATTAATTCACTATATTGGTATTTGATAAATGTGTGATTAATCTCCAAAGATGTAGAGGCATGTGAGATTTGAAATAGAATCCATATTCCTGGTAGTGTTATCAGGAACGCGGAGATAATACACTTTTTTGATAATACACTTTATAGATTACAGTATTCTTCAGTTTTAAATATATTCTGATACACTCTGTTCGAACGTCACACCACCCGTAAAAAAATATAAATAAATAAATAAAATAATAATAATTATTTTAAAAAAATAAATAAAAAAAGGCTTAAAGTGTCCGCTTAACTTCGATAAGCTTGGTTTGTTTACTAACTGTAACTTACTAACAAGATGGGAAATGGTCGTTCCAAACAGTCTCTTACTCCTAATGATTAGATGGATAATTAAGGATTTGGAATTTTATTCAACCTTTTGTGTCACCTATTCGACAGTAATAGGTTTTAGGAATTAGATTAGATAGGTTTAAAACTGCTTGGTTCTTACACAGGGATATTTTTGGATATTACTCAACATTTCACACAACTATTTCAAACAACCTTTGTTAATGATATAGACCTAATTCTCTTAAAAAATTTTCTCTAGCAGGGACCGGACACTAACCTGCCATACAACTCATGTGTCGGGATGGCCGAGTGGTCTAAGGCACCAGACTCAAGGTGTATACCTTCCTGTAACTAGCCCAGATGATCCAAATTTGCATTTCCTTCATCGATTTGTGGTGATACCTTAATCTCCGTTCAATTTACTAGGCCGAGATGGACTGTCTAAATTAGGCTGTTGTATATCTTTTGCAGAAGGGAAAACTGTTTTAAAGACCCCTAATAATCTGACTATGTTCTCTGATGTGATCCCACAGGTTGATTCTACTGATAGATCTATTGTCATCCCATCCTACTTGTCTTCTGTACCTCCGAGGTTGTGGTCTACTCATGCTAATGAAGTGGGCACAGTTTGCACTACACCATACACAGCAAAACGTAAAACACTGACACCTGTGTATTGTAAGCAATACCCTCTTTCACCAGATAAAGAGGCAGGTATTGAGAAAGTGATTTTGTCAGTAATAGAACAAGGTGTCCTAGTTCCTACACAATCTCCATACATTACACCTGTTAATCCTATACAAAAGGCAGGTGGAAAAGGATGGAGATTTACCCGAGATTTGCGATATTATATTATACTGTATTGTCATTTCTGCAAGTCCTACTGTTCCAGATGTCCCATCCATTTTGACGTCATTACCTCGTAATCATTCATATTTTACAGTAGTTGATTTGTGTTCTGCCTTTTTCAGTGTCCCTGTCAGTGAGCAGACGCAGCCTATATTCGCTTTCACCTTCAAAAACCAACATCTGACCTGGACTCGTCTTCCTCAAGGGTTCAGACTCTCCAGCTGTGTTCTCCTCTGTTGTAAGAGATGCCATGGCTTCCCTGACCCTGCCTGAGAAAGTCCAACTTCTGTTATACGCTGATGACATCCTCCTCTCAGCTGAAACTGAGGACTTATGTCGCAAACATTCACTGTGCATGCTGACACATCTGGCTGATGTTGGATTCAAGGCTTCACTCACTAAGCTTCAATTTTGCTTACCACAGGTCTCCTATCTGGGATTCACAATCGCCCAGGGACAAAGAACATTATCTGCTGATCGCATACAATCTGTTGTCGAGATTCGTCCACCTGCCACGAAGCAAGCAATGATGAGCTTTCTTGGACTTATAAACTATTGTAGGCAGTTCATTCCTGACTGTTCCTACTATGACAAGATATTACGCCAGTCATGCTCCTCCACTCAACCAGACAAAATCACATGGACATCTGAGATGAAGGACTCTTTTTGTTACCTCAAGCGATCTCTAAGTTCAGCTCCAACATTGGGTCTACCTGATTATGGCAAGCCATTTCACCTATATGTCTCTGAAGGCGGGGGGGTCGCAGCGGGGGTCTTAGCCCAAGATCACGGCGGGTCTTATCGGCCAGTTGCATACTTATCTAAAACCCTAGATCCTGTAGCATCAGGACTTCCTGCTTGTCTGCGAGCTGTGGCTGCCTCTGCTCTCATTGTCACGGATGCTGAAAACATTGTTCTCTCGTACCCCTTAGTATTACACTCTTCTCACCAAGTTATAACGATCCTTAATAATATTCAAACACAGCACATGACAGCTCAACGTCGTTCAGGATATGAAGCTATTCTTTGTGCCACACATAATCTAACTATTAAACCAATATCGACACCCAACACTCCGGCTGTACTCTTACACCGTCTCATGACACTCTGTGGCCCTGATCAGACCCAACCAGACTGGGCTGATCATGACTGTTTACATGAGATCACCACTACCTTGGCTGTACGCTCCGATTTCTCTTCCACTCCTTTAGAGCATGGCACACATTTATGTTGATGGCTCTTGTTCAAGGCCTAATGATAATGTGACACATTGCGGCTATTCTATCGGTCAGCTGCCCAACATTGTATTAGAAGCTTATTCGTTGCCTTTTCTTTCAGCTCAAGCTGCAGAACTTACCGCTCTTACTCATGCATGTCTCCTATTTAAAAATCAACCTGTTACTATCTTTACGGATTCGCGTTACGCTTATGGTGTCACACACGATTTTGGGAAGATTTGGGCTTCGAGAGGTTTTAAATCAGCTGATGGAAAGCCTATTTCACATGCTACTCTTGTGACTGATCTTTTACAAGCTAGTTTACTCCCATCGCAATTGGCTACAGTGAAGGTCAAAGGTCAGGCATCTGGTGACTCTGAAGAGGTTTTAGGTAATTGTTTAGCTGATGAAGTTGCCAAATGGGCCGCTAAAGAAGCACCTTTGTCCCCACAGGTTTGTAGGGGTACAGTATTCTCTTTGACGTCCCATGTCTCTGTTCCTAGTTTGTCATCTGACATCGACCTTGCCTTTTTGCAAACCCATTCATCACCTGAAGATCTACATTTTTGGTCTTCCCGTAAGTGTTTACCTGGCAGCGATATGCTAATTCGGGATGAAAACGGCCGTATAGCTCTTCCCGCATCTGTCCTCCCGTTATTAGTGCGTCATTTTCATGGTATTTCACATGTCGCAAAACGGGGGGTAATCCGTATGATTGAGGACAGATTCTGCATTCGCAATATCAAACAGGCTACACTTGTTCTATTAGATTCCTGCTTGATCTGTGCTCGTGCAAATACACAAGGACAACACGTTAAACATGATGCCTTGCCAATGCCTATTGCACCATTCCAATGCTTACAAATTGACTTTACACACATGCCACCTGTCAGAAATCTGAAATACATGCTTGTAATCGTGGACAGATTTTCTAAATGGGTAGAAGCATTTCCATGCTCAAAAGAAAATGCAACGATAGTAGTTAAAATTCTGGCTAAAGAAATCATTCCTAGATACGGTATTCCAACATCTATTGACAGTGATAATGGCACGCCCTTCGTCTCCAAAGTGACACAAAAATTGTGTAAATTTTTAAGCATTGATTGGAAATTTCACATCCCCTACCATCCCCAAAGTTCTGGTGTGGTAGAGAGGATGAACAGAACAATCAAAGATAGGTTGACAAAAGCCATGATGGATACAGGTAAGAATTGGGTTGACCTGTTACCATCTGTGCTTTGTGAAATTAGAATGACACCCAATTCTACAACCAAACTTTCACCATTTGAGATTATAATGGGACGACCATTCCCCACCCCCTGGGTAAAAGGTAACCCTGGTGTTTCCCTTACAGGTGATCTGGACGTGATTGTCGGCGATTATACGCAAGCGCTCATTGAAAAACTGAACAGTGTTCACGGTAATGTCTCTGCTTCTCTCCCTCTGCCTACAGACAAGCCTACTCACTCTTTCATCCCAGGTGATACAGTGCTGGTGAAAAGTTTAAATCCCAGGAAGGTGGGGAATTCTGCCTACAGTACATCTACAACTGTAATTGCAGTGACACGCACAGCTGTTCTGTTGCTTGAAATAATCGACCACTCACAAGATCTCCTAGCCCGCACCGAGGGGCTAGTGGAGCAACATACGCCCAGAAGACACCTCAAAAGGGGGCTCTCGTCGCTTCTCACATTTTTCACATACACATATAGGTTCAACTTTGTATTAGTTTGCTTTTTCCACATTTTATTTTTGTGCCAACGCCTGATTACGTATGTAGTGTGAATTTCATTTTTAATTATGATTCTAGAAGTGAGTTAATCCTGACTATCTTCTTCCTTTATCACCCTTCTTATAATCATCGTTGCTGACTCTACTAATTATGAATCTCTGCTTCTTCACGTTAATATCTCTTGCTATGTTAACTTATTGACATTCACAAATTCTGTTAGAATTTAAGGGGGCAACTGTTAGAATTATTTTATATATAAAGGAGTTGATTCTACTCTCTTGCTCTCTTCCTGTCTCCTCTTACATCTGTTCTTAAAGGTGTGAACGCTCCCACGCTCACCTTCCCATACTCTCTTTATGTCTCTCTCTCTTCCCCTCTCTCTCTATCTCCCTCTGTCTCCTTCCCCCTCTCCCCCTAACTCGAGCCAACATCTTGTGATCTGTCTCTGCACGGACACCTCTATCTTCCTCTCCTTTGATTCTTCAGGATCTCACCAGGACATTTACAATGGTTCATGCTCTTTGTAGTAACATATGTCTATAGCCCAGGCGTTTGGTCAAATATATATAAACCCCATCTTTTGCTGTTAATAAACAGAGACCTTTCTGACAGACAACGTGTGTGTGTTTGACTGAATCTCTCCTGGCGCCAGAAAAGCTTACCGAAGCACAGCGGACAGACCGAGCAACTCGCATCTTCTACTACAAAACTTTAGAAAAACTTTACACTGACCAAGCCTGCAAATCTCCAATTCTCTCCAGAGAAGTAATGGCCATGAGAAAAACCATCTTAAGGGTCAGAAGCCTGACTGTAGTGGCTCAAAAGGGGTGTCAACCAACCCCTCTAGCACAATAGCTAGATCCCAAGAAGAAGACTGTCGCTCTAGTGGGCAGCCTCAACCATTTAGTTCTACGAATAAAGCGGCAACTAAAGGGTAGTTTCCACAGAAACCCCATCAGTCAGAATATGACAAGCCGAAATCGTGGCTACGTACGTTCTGAGAGCACTAGGGCATAAGCCCGAGATACATTTTTCTTGTAGAAACTACAGAACTGAAACAATTTGGCAGTTGACTGGGCATACATGTTTTACTATGCTCCAATTTTCAAATACACTCCATTTGAGGGCATAAGTTCTTCTAGTGGAGGGAGTCCTAGCACTTAGTATAGTTTCAATTACACTGGCTGGAAGGTCAGCCTCGCTTCACTTGTTCTCCTCAGGGGCCAGAGGTGAAGGTAGAAGAGCTCAGGCCGGGGATGAAATATTGTCCCCTGGGCCTGAGACAAAAGATCCCTCCTCACTAGCTTTTTCCAGCAGCGCGAGCGCAGTTCAATTCAATTCAATTCAATTTTATTTATATAGCGCTTTTAACAATGGTCATTGTCTCAAAGCAGCTTCACAAAAATGAAAGAAAATTAAAAAATAAATAATAATAATAATAATAATAATAATAATAATAATTTTAGAAAAGAAAACAATTGGAAGTGTGTATGTGTGAGAAAAATATGTAGATAATAATGAGACGAATGAATGAAATCTCTCTGATGAGCAAGCCAAGGGTGACGGCGACGGTGGCAAGGAAAAAGTCCCTGAGATGGCAATAGGAAGAAACCTTGAGAGGAACCAGACTCAAGAGAGAACCCATCCTCATTTGGGTGATAACAGATAGAAATGATATAACAACTTGTGTGTTGTGCAGGTGGAAATTCAATATGAGAGAAATTATTTAAATTGACATGAAGACTAGTTCAGCATAGGGACGAGTCAGTAGGTGCAGAAGGCAGATGAGGTCTGGATCACTGGAAGCACAGGAGCAGCATGTGTAGCTCCAACCATCATAAAGCTGAATCCAGCTGGAGCTGGTCCTTCTCTGGATGCCTCAGGAACCTCGCAGGGTCGGCCTTTGTCTACTGAAGCTGGCAAAATCTCTCGATGCCTCGGGATGGGTAGAGAAATACAGAACAGATGGTGAGAATTAGCGTAGTTGCCATTCGGGATAGGTGTACTAGAGTATGAGGTTATGGGATGAGTTATGTGTATGCCAGATTAAAAAGATGCGTCTTGAGTCTACTTTTGAACTGGGAAACAGTGTCTGCTCCCCGAACACTGTCTGGAAGGCTATTCCAAAGCTTTGGAGTTAAATATGAAAATGCCCTACCCCCTTTTGAAATTCTGGGAACTACCAGAAGTCCGGAGCTTTGTGATCTTAAGGCGCGTGGTGGATTGTAGCGTATCAGAAGACTGGTTAGGTATGTGGGAGCTAAACCATTTAAGGCCTTGTATGTAAGTAATACAATTTTGTAGTTTATTCTAAACTGAACTGGTAGCCAGTGCAGGGATGATAATATTGGGGTTATATGATCATATTTTCTGGATCTAGTGAGAACCCTGGCGGCTGCATTTTGGACTAACTGAAGCTTGTTTATTGAGGATGCAGGACAACCACCTAGTAATGCATTATAATAGTCCAGTCTGGAGGTCATGAATGCACGAACTAGCTTTTCTGCATCAGATACAGATAAGATGTTCCTAAGTTTAGCAATATTTCTAAGATGGAAAAAGGCTGTTTTTGTGATATTTGAAATGTGATTTTCAAAAGACAAGTTACTGTCTAATATTACGCCCAGGTCTTTTACTGCTGAGCTGGTAGTAACAGTACATCCTTCTAAGCGCAGGCTGAATTGTGAAAGTTGTTGTGTGCTGGTTTTTGGGCCAATAAGTAATATCTCTGTCTTATCTGAATTTAATAAAAGAAAGTTATTGGTCATCCAATCTTTTATGTCCTGGACACACTCAGTTAATCTAGACAACTTAGGTATTTTGTCTGGTTTTATTGAGATATATAATTGGGTATCATCAGCATAACAATGGAAACTAATCCCATGTCTTCTAATGATGTTACCCAAGGGAAGCATGTATATTGAGAACAAAAGAGGTCCTAAAACTGACCCTTGTGGGACCCCATATTTCACTGGCATTACACCAGACGGTTCTCCATTTGGATCTACAAAATGGTGGCGATCAGACAGGTATGATCTAAACCATTTTAATGCCTGTCCCTGAATACCTATATAATTTTATAAGCAATCTATGAGAATATTATGATCTGCAGTATGCCCAGCCGATTTATTTACAAGACTACCGTTGTGTTGTCCACCCACACTAGGACATGGTAGCCTCTCAACTGCTGGAGGGAGTATTTCAGGGCTATTTCAGAAACAGAGTCATCATTTTGAGGCAATTGATGTGCCACGCGAGAAGATGACCTTTCCAGATCCCTTGGGCTGGATGGTCAAATCTAAGACCGCAGCCCAGCCCATGAGGGAAGCGTCTGTCATTAGCAGTTTGCGATGACAACACAGACCTAGAGTGGGACCCAGAGTCAAAAACCGGGGTCTGAAAGGGTATGAAGCTCTCTGTGCGTAACCCTTACTACCTCTGGGGATTTAGCCCTTGGATGAAATCCCCTGGCTCTTAGCCACAACTGAAGCAGTCTCATGTGCAGAAAGTCCGTGGATATAGTTGCCATGAAACCTAACACTCTCTGAAAGTAGTAAAAAGTTACTTTCTGGCCTAGCTTGATCTCCATTAGGATATTGAGAATCCCATGTGACACTCATAATATGTCATACTTGAGCAGGAAAGAGAATAGTTTTCATGGCGTTGAGTCTCAATTCTAAGAATCGAAGTGAGCTACGATGACATCTCGATGTCGAAGAGCTAGCTGCTAAGGCTGAGCCAGAATCACCCAGTTGTCTGTGTAATTCAGGATACAGTGGGAGCCACGCCAAATAGCCGCGACCGCGTGGCTGACGTGTGAATGGCGTGTGAATGCCCTTTGCACGCCGTAATCCCCCCTCCCTTTTCTGCCAGAAAGGCGTGTCAAGATTTCACAGTAAACACGCCCATTCAAGCCCTATTTATTCATTGACCTGGTGCCACCACTAGATAGCGCTTCGTTCTCAAGAACACGTTAAAACAATCCAGCTGCGCTGAGTTGCAATCACGTGATTTTAACAACCCTCCTCCTCCCCCGCTGTACTGACGCTGCCAAACTACAGAAGTGAAGATGGCGGCTTAACGGACTATCCGTGGTAAAGTGATGTTTTATTTTATAAAATTTGTTTGGGGTAGTTTACAGTTTATTTCCCAGTTTAGTTTTTTATTGGCCGTTTTAAATATCACTGGCAGCACCAGCAGCGGTCAGATGTGACTTTAGAGAACTTAATGATCTGTTTACCAAGTCTGGAGTTAATATTACAGCTTACTGTCAATGTCACACACTCACAATGTCACTCCACTTTAACTCAAAAACATGCTCAAGCTTCAAAAATACTATTAATGTCCCTATTACAAGAGCTGCACTACCTGATGAAGAGTGTTTGTGTTCTCTGTAAATACTGAGAGAATCTCACCGCGTGTTGTCTGGATAAATTCAGCAGTTATTTATTCTTTGGTTAAGAGTTAACCTGCAGGTTATTTCTGTGACTGTAATATAATGTGATGCAGTTCATGAGGGACACAGACTGAGGGTAGCTGTACAGGAGCTAGTAACGCTCATAACCGGGTTTATATTTTATACACTTTGGCCGTGACTTTCCGCGGTAGCGCGAGCGCTTAGTTAAAGAGCTGAATAACAACACTGAAGTGTTTATCAGTTAAGGACGAGGAGGGGGGAGGTGTGTGTGGGGGGGGGAGGAGGTGTGTGTGTGTATGTGTGTGTGTGAGGGGAGGTATGAGGGGCTTCAGTAAGTTATAGTTTGGCTTCAGGGATGAACTGATGCTCATATACGAGTGTTATATCGCTTAAACTTATTTGTATGAGAAGCGCATTAAGTAAATTCTGGGTTAATTTAATGCAGACGATAATACAGTCAGTCACTGGTTAACACTAACACTGTTCACTGGATAACATTAGCACAGGCAGTTTATTTACATTCCAGAATTCCCAAAACAGTATTTTACACCCTCTGTGGTAAATAGGTTTATTAATATATTTTATTTTTATTAGAACTATATGTTCTGTGAAGTTTATTTATCTTTGTCTTCACTAAATTCTGCTGTTGTCTTTAAGCAGAGCTCCGCTGTGGAAGATTGGGGGGTCAGACGGCTGGACTTTTGGAGCTACAGGACTGGAGGAGCCTGAACAAGCTGTTGAGGGAGCTGTAGGAGGGATGACATCACAATCCGACAGCTTTAGAATGATGTTTGATCAGGTCTACTGTATATTCTGAACACAGAACTGCAAAATGTCTGATACAGTACTTTGGGGGAAACAAAGACTTCAACTGTTCCATGTTTAATAGTTTTGATATTTGAAAAAATTATATTTTAATATAAAAGAACTATAGATTGAGACTTATAAGCAGCTGGTGTATAGGGGTTGTTTAATGAACTTTAAGCAAAAAGACAACATGTATTCACCTGTTTTATACAAATTACTGTTTTAACTTTTACTAGTTTTGGAAGAATAAATTGAATTGTTAAAGTCATGTTTGCATATTTTAATTTTGGGGGATTGTTTGGGTATTTAAAAAACGTTTAGTTGAACCAACAACTTCAATGGGCAAAAAATGGGACACAACTTTGTTTTAAATAGTCAAAGAGTTGGGCTGAAAATCATAATAATAATAATTATTGGTCATAGAAACAAATGAAAACAGTTAAACACTTGATCATATGTATATGTATTTGTGATTATGTGACCCATAATTTTTTCTCAGTATAAATAAATGTTTTGGGTTTTAAGATCTCTAAAAGAGCAATGACAAACTTAGGAGTGGAAGGTGAGAAACCTCAATGGAGAATACTGAGTATGACATGTTAATTGCTCTGTGTGTGTGTTTTTGGCGGGGGGATGGGTGTGCGTGTTAAAGCCAACGGAGAAATCCAGGAGAGCGCGCGTGCGCGCGTATATACACACACACACACACACACCTCTCCATTCATCCATCATTGATTAAACCTATGAACACGGCTGTTCAGCAGTTCTAAACACAAGCGCAGGGTCTGTTTTTGTCCTTAACTAAAATACTTCAATACGTTAATAATTAATTTATTTTGCTGAATAAGGTAATAAGCGATATTTAAACCAAACCAGTAAGTTAAGTAAGTGTTCCATACATTAAAGTACTGTGTATAACCAAGTGCCCTCGCAAACACAGTTGCAGTTTACAGGACAAACAAAGTGTGTGCGCTGGGGGATTGGAAGGTGAGTGAGAATACTCATTTACAAGACAAAAGACGGTCAGAGGCAGGGCCGTTCTAGACCGGGGGGGAGGGGAGCAGTGAGAAATTTGAAGGGGGCATCATGTTCGAGCACTGTTTTTTCCCTGGGCTTATAACAGTATCAGTCCTTGCTGAATTGTGTTGAGACACGCAAACCCCCTGACCACAATAAGGTGGCAATCCCTCAGGGGGGAAACTATAAAATAAAAATTAAAGAAATAAAATAAAATATCCTTAATCCGGATTTTATCAATCAATGACATAACATTTATCTAAGCTGGATGGTCAAATTTTCAAAAACGTTTAACCTAAAGTAAGACTTAACACAATATAACTAAAATATTTACAAAACTGAAAGGTTGTCTTATGAATAATAAAAAATACAAACTAAATTAAAACAGATGGGCTATTGAACAGATCATAATATGTTTTATGTTTTCTGATTATAAATGATAGATGGGTTGATCTTAGAAAGGCTAAATGAAATAGCTAGTTTTGGTCATGTCAGTCCAGTAACTATACTATGTAAAAGTAATTATAATGTAAATTAATTAAGGGCAGGACTTAACCTAATGTTAATAATTTACACCATGATAACATTAGTATTTATGTTTTTGTATATATTTTTAAATGATCAAATGAACATTTCAGAGTATATAATTTGTCGTGTCATCTGTGATTGAGACCCATGAGTTAAATTGAAATAATTTTTATAGGTAGTAAGCCAGGTTTTAGTAACCTTGGACAAATCACCATGTAAGCCCTCTCTCGCGCACGCGCTCTCACGCTATCTCTCACACACACACACACACACACACACACACACACACACACACACACACATACACACAAATAACACATGAAATCGCGTAAAACCAAATGAAACTAGGGTAAAAAATATAAGCAGTAAAAATACAGTAGTATCCTGTAGGTGATTCCTGTCCTGTAATAACAGGAACTAACACTCTAGAACTGTTTAGTTCTGTTAGTTTTGTTTTCAAGTGTGAATGTTTATGGGGATTAAATCTGTCTCTGCTGCCGCATCTATACACAGTTGTGAAAAGTGATTCATGCCCCATCAGACCTTTGATGTAGGACATTATGCTGGTTAAATGACTAAAGACACACTGATCCGTATGGACAGATATTTGTTCGAGATATTATGCGCCATTAATCAATTTGTTATGCCAATTTGACTATCAGCGAAAACATCAAAAATATAACGAAAACAAACCAAAGCAGAAGTTACATTTTAAACTTTACTTTCAAATAAAAATTGTATTTGTCACATACACGATATGCAGTAAAATGCTTTGGGTGCTTTAGGTGAGGCTCGAACTCGGCCTTGCTTCACCTGGACTGCTTTATAAGTACCACGCGCTAACCGATTGCGCCCCGGGAGCCACACGGAAGTTGTTTTTGTCAGAGTATCCTCTCTCTCGTGCACACACACACACACACACACACACACGAAATTGCGTAAAACCAAACGAAATATAAGCAGTAAAAAATGAGTAAAAATACATTAGTATAACAGGCGCTAACCCTCTGGAACTTTATGTTTATGGGGATTTAATCTGTCTCTGCTGCCGCATCCATTCACAGTTGTGATAAGTGATTAATGCCCCATCAGATCTTTTGACGAGGGAGCATTATGCATCATTAAATGACTAAAGAAATACTGATCCATATGGGCAGATATTTGTTCCAGGTTGCATGCGCCATTAATTGCCTTTCTTATGCCACTTGTTGACTATCAGTGAAAAAAAAAAATCAGCGAAAACATCATCAAAAATATAATGAAAACAAACTCAAGCAGAAGTTACATTTTGAGCTTTACTTTGCAGCAAAATATTATCAATCAGTATATTAAATGGAACGAGGTAAAATACACCTTAATGTAAAATACTGTACATAGCCCGTGTTTTTATTCCGTACCTACAATGATCGGTATAGATAAATTACAGCCGCTACCGTGTCTTTAAGGATCATTTCAGGATGTCTTAAAATAATATTTCACTAACTAGTTTTATTAAGTCATTATTAAATAATAAATATCATAATCATCATGGGTTGTGTATTGAGTGATTTAACAAATCTGTTTTATTAATCGGTTTGTTGTTGTTTTTTACCACGTCATCTATTTATGAAACTATGTTGACAATACAAGAACTGTCTATATATTAAAGATACGGTATTGGGCTTCCTGGACACTGCAGTTAACTGTACCAGTCAATGCTCCATCTGGCGGAATTATACGGCATTGCAACCATCTTTTTAGAAAGCGCATGGGGGTGTTTATGGGGCGGGGCATTGTTAACTGCGTCATCGCGGGGGATCACATTCCATGCACGAAGCGTGCATTAACCCTTCATGATCCTGCCATGAATCCATCATGCTCCAGGCGGCTGTTTGACGTGGCTCCCACTGTAAGTAATTTACTCACGATTAGTGAGTTTGTTAAGTCTGGTCCTTGTAGGAGCTCACTATTTAGTGACACTCCTTGATAACTGGCAGCACAGTCAAAAACCACCCTCAGTTTATTCTTTTGAGGATGATAGACGCCATCATGCGGTACAGTGGTCACCTAATCAGAGCTTCGTTTTTACCATCGCCGCGCTCAGCGACAGTATTTGGGTTTGTGCATTTGCTGCCTTTTACCACTGAGTGGCGCTATATAACTACAGACTGACGCCTCATGCCATAGTTCATTCTCTGCTGCATTAATGAGACGCGTTCCATTAAATAATACACGTAGTAGCCGATAACATCAAGTGAAACACTGTAGTTGACTGAATTCATAATCACAGTACTAAAATTACAGTACAAATGTAGAATTAAAATTAAATAAAATCTTATTAGGATCAAATTTAAGCAGAATAAATATTAACACAGTGAGCCTTTAGGTTTTATGACGTGTAATTAGAAAAGAAGTGTGTAGGGTTTTATTGAAATATAAATTTCTAAACCAATAAGATCAAATAACACCAAGTTATTATTATAACAGGCTTACTTTGTCACTTATCTAGAGCTTGCTTTCAAAGAAGTCAAGTGGCTTATTAACGTGACTGGGGTGCATTGTCACTAAGTGCCCGCTTGGTGAGGCGGTTAGAGCGCTCGGCCAGATCTACAAAGTGCCGGTTCGAATCCCGAGTGATGATGTTTTAAAATTGTTTTATTTTAATTATAGCAAAATTAAGATCAAACTAAATAAAATGTTTTAAGTGCGCTTAAGGTAGAGTCTTATAAAGGCTATGTAGACTTATATAGTTTTATTATATATTTTTTGCACATTAATCTGAGTCCTCATCTGTTAGATCTGTTTAGTTTTTTTTTTGTTTCAGCCTGTCACGGCGTGTTAGGCATATTCCCCTTCAGGTGGGTTTTCTAGTAGTGCCTTGCTTTTATAATGTGGAGCAAGCTCAAGATCATATTAACGTTAATTATCGCCAGCCGGCACGAATACGAGGCTCCATCCCTTTCCTGCCTATTCAGGGAGCCTACGAAGTGAGCGAGTAACGATAGTCAAATCGATGGGTGTGCGCCCAACTCACATTACTCGTGAGCCGCCTATTCATGCCGGCTGGTGATAATTAACGTTAATATGATCTCGGGCTTGCTCAGGACGCTCAACATCTATAAAAATAGCAAAGTATTGTGTATAGAGTGATAAAAAAAACTATCTAACGCATGTTATGATAAGGAAAATCTGTAAAAAACAGTATGGAGGAATGGAGAGGGGTGCTATTTACAGTCTGGGGTGCATTGTCTCTAAGTGTATGGGTGTATGTACCACACATGACCGTCTTGGGGGTTTACGTGATGTGTTGGGACCCTGACTGTATGACCCTTTTTGAGCATGTCATTCATGAAGTTTGTGTACCCCTCGTGAAAGGAGCTGTTGCTGCTAAGTTTTCGTTTAAGGTTTAATGCACGTTGCATAGCTGCACTTCGGTTATTTGGCATTTGAATGACTGCCTTTTTTAGTGGAAGGCCGATTTGGTAGTGATTATTTATGAACTGCAAAGAGTTATTCACGGAGTCTAAAAACTGATAGTCTTCCTGTAACACGGCCACACATGCGACGGGCGGTTGCTAGGCAACCCCGCAGCATTGGCAATCAACAGAGACGAGCTACACCTGGCCAGTAGGATATTTAAGTTCCCAGAAACCAGCGCACGCTGTGCGAACATTAGATAGCACCAGGTACGAGAGCGTGGCTCTGGTATAGGGAACAAAAGAAAAGAGAAAGATAGAAAAGAGAAGAAATAGAAAGATAGAAATAGAAAGAAAGAAAAGAGAAGAAAGAGAAAGATAGAAATAGAGAGATAGAAAAGAGAAGAAATAGAAAGATAGAAAAGAAATAGAAAGATAGAAAAGAAATAGAAAGATAGAAAAGAGAAGAAATAGAAAGATAGAAAAGAAATAGAAAGATAGAAAAGAGAAGAAATAGAAAGATAGAAAAGAAATAGAAAGATAGAAAAGAGAAGAAAGAGAAAGATAGAAATAGAGAGATAGAAAAGAGAAGAAATAGAAAGATAGAAAAGAAATAGAAAGATAGAAAAGAAAAGAAATAGAAAGATAGAAATAGAGATAGAAAGAGAAGGTGAAAAGAAAAGTGAATCATAAAGCACTAATATAATTTACCTACCTTTTAAGTACGAGAAGTACGGTGGCACGCGCCGACATAAGCGGGCCTTCATTCCCTTCATAACGCTGCCTGGTGTTCACGCGAACCAACCAGTCCCTAGCGAAATAAACAATCCACGGCCCAACGCCCACTCCGAGTCCTGCGTTGGGGCTCCCATATGTATAATACACCGAGGGGCGCCATATTGAAGCTAACCCTCATAACAGAATGTTCGCACCACACCAGGAGCCCGCGGATTTGGAGCGGGTACGCGAAATAGTGACCGGTCAGGCGGGAATGATCGGCAAACATGAAAACGCGCTGACCGAATTATTTTCAGAGCTAAAGGGCATTTCGCAGCGCTTAGACGAGATTCAGGGGCGACTCGGGGCGCAGGGCACTTCCGGATTGCCGTTGACCTCGGAATCACTTCCGGGGTCGGCTCCCGCTGCCGCTACCGTAGCACAAGCACCCCCCCTGGTGGCCGAAACGAGATTACCTACTCCCCAGCCTTATGCTGGGGAACCTGAGAGATGCAGTGCCTTCCTACTCCAGTGCTCTTTAGTATTTGAGATGCAACCATCCCAATTTCCCACTGAGAGAGCCAAGATAGCATTTATGATATCACTATTGACGGGAAGGGCCCTGGAGTGGGCTACCGCAGTGTGGCAAAACCTCCTAGCAGCACACACTACATCAAATGATTTCATAGAGGTACTCAAGGCCACCTTTCACCATCCACATCTGTCTAGCGGTGTAGTCTCGCCTCTCCTTCGCATTCGGCAAGGGGGCCGGTCAGTGGCAGATTATACCATCGAATTTCGGACACGAGCTGCTAATTCAGGCTGGAACGCTGAAGCTCTGAAGCACGCGTACATTCAAGGCCTTTCGGAGAAGCTCAAAGATGAGCTGGCAGTACGCGAACCACCCGAGAATTTAGAAGCCCTGTACAGTATGGCCATAAAAATAGATAACCGCCTCCGTGAGCGGAGGGCGGAACGCGCAGGGAATTACAGGGTAGAGCCGATCTCTCCCCAACGAGAGTTAGAACGGGAGGTAGACCTGGGAGAGCCCATGCAGTTAGGGGCCGCAGAGATCCCAGGGACTCCTCGGCTTCGTTCGGGTTGCTTCCGTTGTGGCAGGCCCGGTCACCACCAGGGGCGCTGTCCACTGAATAAGCCAAAAGGGGGGGGGTCATTCTCGGATGGGGGACCGACAGTGACCCAAAGGCCAGACCCTCAGCGATCAGGGCTCTTCCTCTCTATCACCATCACCTGGGAGGGAGCCTCCACCACCCGCCTAAAAGCATTTGTAGATTCGGGAGCAGCGGGTAACCTTATAGATGGAGAACTGGTGCGGAGATTGGCTATTCCGTTCCACCCCCTCTCCGCTCCCATTCCAGTGGCGGCCCTGGACGGTCAGTTATTCGAATCTGGGCCGATCACACATGAGACTGACCCACTAATACTACGTATTGGGCAACATGCAGAGCGGATTACCTTCCTAATTACCCACGTACCGGAGCTCCAGGTGGTACTGGGGTTTCCGTGGTTGCGAGAGCACAACCCCCGTATTGATTGGCTAACCTGCTCTGTCTCAGTGTGGGGCACCCGCTGCGCACAGAGCTGCTTTAAAGGGATTAGAACCCCAGATGTACAGCCATCCCATCAGGTCGATCTCTCGGCAGTTCCCAAAGATTACTGGGACCTGGCAGAAGTATTCTCTAAGTCGGGGGCCCAAAAGCTTCCTCCCCATCGAGCTTTTGACTGCGCGATCAACCTGCTTCCAGGTTCGACCCCACCGAGGGGAAAGCTCTACTCTTTGTCTTCTCCTGAACATTCGGCCATGGAGGAGTACATCCAGGAGGCATTATCCCTGGGATTCATTCGCCCGTCCACATCCCCCGCAGGGGCGGGGTTCTTCTTCGTAAAGAAGAAGGATGGGGGCCTCCGCCCCTGCATAGATTATCGGGGGGTAAACGCGATCACCCTGAAGGACCGCTATCCCCTGCCCCTGATGAACTCTGCCTTTGAGTGTCTGCAAAGGGCGAAATGGTTCACCAAGTTAGATTTACGGAGTGCGTATAACTTGATCCGCATCAGAGCAGGGGACGAATGGAAAACGGCGTTTATTACGCCGTCAGGGCACTATGAATACCGGGTAATGCCATTCGGCCTGACTAATGCACCAGCAGTGTTCCAGAGGTTCATTAACGAGGCGCTCCGGGAGACGCTTAACCTCTACACCTTTGTCTACTTGGATGACATTTTAATTTTTAGTGACTCTCTGCCAGAGCACATCACCCACGTACGCCGGGGGCTGCAACTTCTCCAGCAGAACCATCTATATGTTAAGCTGGAGAAGTCACAGTTCCACACAACCTCCACCTCCTTCTTGGGGTTTGTGGTATCCAGGGGCCACCTTCAAATGGATCCGGCCAAGATAAGGGCTGTGGCCCAGTGGCCCCGTCCTACCTCGCTTCGGGCAGTTCAGCGCTTCCTGGGGTTCGCCAATTTTTTCAGACGCTTCATCCGCAACTTTAGCACCCTGGCGGCCCCACTTAGCACCCTCACAAAGAGGAACCCAGGGCGATTTAAATGGACAGAGGAGGCTCAAGGGGCCTTCCAGGCTATAAAAGCAAAGCTCACCACAGTCCCAGTCTTACGGATGCCGGACCCAGAGACTCAGTACATAGTGGAGGTAGACGCATCCGATGTGGGGGTGGGCGCTGTTCTCTCCCAGCGTTCCGGGGAGGACCAGAAACTACATCCCTGCGCCTACTTCTCACACCGCCTAACCCCGGCGGAGAGAAATTATGGCATTGGAGATTGGGAGCTCCTTGCCATAAAACTGGCTTTAGAAGAGTGGAGACACTGGCTGGAGGGGGCCAAACAGCAAATACTAATCTGGACCGACCACAAAAACTTAGAATATATCCGGTCGGCCAAACGCTTAAACCCTCGACAGGCCAGATGGTCCCTCTTCTTCTCCCGGTTTGACTATGTGCTCTCGTTCCGTCCGGGCTCAAAGAATCTCAAGCCAGACGCACTCTCGCGCCAATGGGATCCTCCAGTAGAAGAGCCAGGAACCGAGAGCATCATCCCAGCACCACGCATCCTTGCCCCCGTACGCTGGGCCATTGAACAAAGGATCAAGCAGGCACAGCGACAGGAACCAGATCCGGGAGGAGGACCCCCCGGAAAGCTATATGTTCCTGCCAACACCCGTGCCCAAGCTCTGGCATGGGGTCACACGTCCCCATTTACGGCACACCCGGGCACCACTAGGACACTTGAGTTTCTTCGTCGGCGCCTTTGGTGGCCTAGCATGGAGAAGGATGTTCGGGCGTATGTGGCAGCCTGCCTGACCTGCGCACAGAACCAGGAACCCCGTACACGGCCTGCCGGACTGCTGCGCCCCTTACCTATACCGTCGCGTCCGTGGTCCCATCTCTCCTTAGATTTTGTTACGGGCCTGCCCCCCTCCAAGGGGAACACGGTAATTCTGGTGATCGTAGATCGGTTCTCCAAAGCCTGTAAGTGTATTCCCTTGCCAAAACTTCCATCGGCCAAGGAGACAGCGCAGTTGGTCCTCCATCAGGTGGCCCGGGTACATGGCCTCCCAACCGACCTGGTCTCTGACCGGGGCCCGCAGTTTGCGAGCCGGTTTTGGGGGGCGTTCTGTAAACTTATTGGGGCCACAGCCAGCTTGACATCGGGCTTTCACCCCGAGTCAAACGGGCAAACAGAGAGGGTGGATCAGGACTTAGAGCGTGCCCTCAGGTGCGTAACCTCCTCCAACCCGTCATGTTGGTCGGACCACCTGATGTGGGTAGAGTATGCCCATAACACCCTGTGGCACTCCTCCCTGGGCATGTCACCCTTTGAGTGCCAATTTGGGTACCCCCCCCCCATGTTCCCAGAGGAGGAACCTGAGGTAGGGGTCCCCGCGGCACGGACCTTAGTACAGCGGTGCCGTCGGACCTGGAGGAAGGCCCGAGCTGCCCTACAAGTGTCCAGACGCAGGGCAACCCTCACGGCAAATCGAAAGCGACAGGCAGGACCCTCCTTACGTATAGGGCAACGGGTCTGGTTGTCCACCAAGGACCTCCAACTAAAACTTGAGTCACGGAAGCTGGCCCCCCGGTACATTGGGCCGTTTAAAATCATGAGAAGAATTAATCCTGTGGCATACCGCTTGGCTCTCCCCCGGTCAATGAAGATCAACCCTACATTCCATGTGTCACGATTAAAACCAGTACTCTGCAGCACCTTGGCCCCCAAACCTCCTCCACCTCCACCTCCACCGCGTATGATTGACGGGTCCACAGCCTTCACAGTTCGACGTATCCTGGATTCCAGACAGGTCCAGGGTGCCACACAGTACCTAGTGGACTGGGAGGGGTATGGTCCCGAGGAGCGCTCTTGGGTGCCAGCCCGGCACATACTAGACCCCGAACTTATTAGAGAATTCCGGGCTAGCCGTAGGGCTGGCACAGGAACGTCAGCGGTCGTCCCTAGACGGGGGGGTACTGTAACACGGCCACACATGCGACGGGCAGTTGCTAGGCAACCCCGCAGCATTGGCAATCAACAGAGACGAGCTACACCTGGCCAGTAGGATATTTAAGTTCCCAGAAACCAGCGCACGCTGTGCGAACATTAGATAGCACCAGGTATGAGAGCGTGGCTCTGGTATAGGGAACAAAAGAAAAGAGAAAGATAGAAAAGAGAAGAAAGAGAAAGATAGAAATAGAGAGATAGAAAAGAGAAGAAATAGAAAGATAGAAAAGAAAAGAAATAGAAAGATAGAAATAGAGATAGAAAGAGAAGGTGAAAAGAAAAGTGAATCATAAAGCACTAATATAATTTACCTACCTTTTAAGTACGAGAAGTACGGTGGCACGCGCCGACATAAGCGGGCCTTCATTCCCTTCATAACGCTGCGTGGTGTTCACGCGAACCAACCAGTCCCTAGCGAAATAAACAATCCACGGCCCAACGCCCACTCCGAGTCCTGCGTTGGGGCTCCCATATGTATAATACACCGAGGGGCGCCATATTGAAGCTAACCCTCATAACACTTCCTGTGACCACTCGGCCTTATCATCACAATTTCCCATTCACAGTCCATCCGAGAGCATTCAGTACTGCGTATGGCCCTTCATGCCTGCTATTGATTACTCGCTGTGGTTCTAGGAGTTTGTGCTCTTTGTTTCCTATGAGAATTTCAGTTCCGTCGCTAATTTGGGGCAACTTTACCTCGCTAAGGTAGGACCACTGGTCGATGTCGTGCTGTTGTGGAATACTTTCCACTGTAGCTGGGATATTCTTTTGTGTAAACACATTGGGAAGTTCAATAAAGGTGTTTTCTTCCAGGCTACTAACTTCCAAATCATTGAGCATGTAACTTTCTACAAGTTTTGTTGAGTTCATGGTGCTCAGCAGTATTTTAACTCTTCTGCCTTGTACATTTAATTGCCTTGCTAATTACTCTGTACAGAATGTGGCGGAGCTACCTTGGTCTATAAATGCATACACTTCTGCAATTTTGTTACCTTTCTTGGACTATATTTAAACAGGTACTATGGGGAGGACGCAATTACCTCCAGCTCCAGTGAGGGCATTTGATTCGTGGCTCACTGCAGATGGTGTATTTTTTGTGTCACCTTCAGTTTCGTTTTTGTCGGCGCTTGTGGCTAACTGCGCCGTGTCTTGCACTGCTCTGTGTTGCATGCGAGGATGTGGCTTTGCACACAATGAACATGCTATTTTTCTGGCACAGTCTTTCCATAAATGACCCTTTCTTAAGCATCCAAAACAGAATCCATTCCATTTTAAGAATTCTACTTTGTCTTTGTGTGTCTGATCGTTGAATTTTACGCACTCGTCTAAGATATGGCCCTTTTTACAATATGCGCATGGTTTAGTGAAAGCGCTAACAGCTAATGTACCGGCATTCTTCATTGTAATCGAGTCTCACAAGACAAGACAGTAGAATTGTATGCATTTATGGACCCAGGTAGTTCTGCTACTTTCTGTATGGAGTCATTAGCAAGGCGGTTAAATGTTCAAGGTAGAAAAGTTGACATGATGTTAAGCACCATGAACTCGAAGAAACAAGTAGAAAGCTATGTGCTCACTGGCTTGGAGGTTAGTGGTCTGGAAGAAAACACCTTTGTCATACTTTCCAAAGTCTTTACACAAAAGAGCATTCCAGTCTCAATGGAAAACATTCCACAACAGCACGACATTGATAAATGACCATACCTCAGTGAAGTAAAATTGCCTCAGATTGATGCTGGAGTTTAAATTATCATAGGCAACAAAGAGTATAAGCTTCTAGAACCATGGCAAATAATTAACAGCAGGCACAATGGGCCATATGCAGTAAAGACTGCTAAGAAAAGCTAAGAGTGGTTATTCAATTCAATAAAATTTAATTTGTATAGCGCTTTTAACAATTGACATTGTCCCAAAACACCTTTACACAAAATAATTATTTAAGTTTGTATGGAATGTGTATGAACAAAAATAGTTAGATAGTCCCTGGTGAGCAAGCCGCGGGCGACATTGGCAAGAAAAAACTCCCTGAGATGGTAATAGGAAGAAACCTTGAGAGGAACCAGACTCAACAGGGTGAAACAGATAGCAGGAAATGATCTGCATTTATACAGAGTGTTAGGTGGCAGGCTGTTCAGCTATAATAGTTGATGTTAATTGATGTTAAAATGGAGTCCAGTAAGTTATTGGAGACTCAGGTAGACTTGTAGAAAGTTCCAGTCCTGAACTATCGAATTGTCAAGTCCTCAGAGAAACAGCTGCTAACAGCAGTCGAGGCCAGAACCGTCTTCTAAGTAGAGAGAATCATCCCCAGACACCAGAATCATCCCAAAGAGACACTCGGGAAATCCATGCGACGAGACCTCCAACCAGAGTCGGGGAACCAGGATGGATCAGACAGGTCCGGCCGGAGGGCAGGGGGAGTCTGGATCACTGGCAGCTCAGGAATGACATGTGTAGCTCGACAGAGAGAGAGAGAGAGAGAGAGAGAGAGAGAGAGAAAGAGGGGGAGAAAGAAGAAGAGGAGAGATGGCAGTTAGATATGGTCATAGTCACATAATGTATAATGTGAATGTATATTTATTGTAGAGTGCAAGCAGGGACTCCGGCAGGACTAACTATGACAGCACAACTAAAAGGGAGAGCCAGAAGGAAACACAAACATGAGGGCTCCCTGAGATGTAAAGCAAACAATCACCTCACCGTCAACAAACCTGAGTGATCAAATGAAAGTGAGGAAGACAGGATCTAAACATACCAGTTCACCATAATACTCTACGTCAATGAGTCCCCAGATCTGATCCTTTACCTAAGGCAAATCTATTTATAAAAATGCTTGGTTAAATAAATAGGTTTTTAGCCTAGACTTAAACACTGAGACTGTGTCTGAGTCCCAAACACTATTTGGAAGACTATTCCATAATTTTGGGGCTGTAAGAGGCATATCGTACTTGCTATGAATTTGTTGTTGTGTTTATTTGTTTTTATTTCATGGCGAGTAATTAATAGCAGGCATGAAGGGCCATACACGGTGCAGAATGCTCTCGGGTGGACTGTGAACGGGCCTCTCCAAGAACCCGACGAACCAGCGAGCATTACAGTTAGCAGAACCTCTATTGAAAGTGTAGAACAAATGCTGATACAGCAGTTCAACCACGATTTTCCTGAATGAAATCGTGATGATAAGGCCGAGTGGTCACAGGAAGACTATCAGTTTTTAGACTCCGTGAATAACTCATTGCAGTTTATAAATAATTACTACCACATCGGCCTCCCACTAAAAAAGGCAGTCATTCACATGCCCAATAACCAAAGATGGGATACGGAGTTGTCTCGTACCTCAGGTTAGTAAATGCTGATGGACTCACACATTGTGCATTCAAGATGGGGAACTCTCGTGTAGCACCTCTGAAACAAACCACCATTCCACGAATGGAACTGACTGCGGCAGTGGTTGCTGTAAAAAATGACAAAATGTTGAGAGCACAACTAGAACTGAAATTACACTGTAAAAAATTTCTTGCTACTCCAACTAAAAAATTTCTAGTGACCTGTTGCACCTAAAATTTTTAGTTGGCTCAATTTAAGTTGTGTAAACTATTTTGTTTTTGCTGTGCTGATTACCTCTAAATGTACACACAAATTGAAATAAAACATTCTGTCAACTAAATGTTCTATGCTGAATAAACATGCCTAGTTAGGCCAACAAGCAGTCTCAAATTGAAATATAATGTTGTGTCAATTAAATGTTCCAAGTTAACTGAAAGGTACATTTTGAATTGGAAATTATGCTTGCATAATTATAAAATTAACATCTTAAAGTTTACTTAAGTAGGTTATTCACTGTAGCCACATTTCAAATAACATGACACATTCCTCTAAATTTGAATATTTTTTTAATGTAAACTTTAAACACCTGTTAAAGGCTATCAACATTGATTAAGTGCAATCCAGCTCTATTTCAACAAATAAACAACTGCTGCATTGTTATAACAAAATATGCAAATAACATTCCAAAATGCAAGAATGAAACTGTGCCATTAACATTCATGTTACAAAGCTTACTAATATCACACTCAGTCAAAACAGTATACTGGATAAATAGACTTCTGCCTTGTAGAACAAAACATACTGATATTTCTCAGTAAAAACGTGCAGTGGCTTATTTGAAAATGAAATATTTGCTTTAACTCAGAAATGGTTTAAGATAAAAAAAATAAATAAATGTGAAATAATTTTGCCAAGCTCCAAGATTGTTTGCAGATGCAGTAAGCACTGTTTCCCAGATATTCTCCCTAATACCTGAAATACAAAAAGAAAAATATATTAATAACTAATTAAGTAACCATTTGTAGTTCAAAACCATAAAACAACCATAGTGAATTGTGCCAATAATAAAAAAAAAAAGCTAGACAAAAAATGTCCGTTTAGCCGTTATAACCGTTTTCAGACACTATAAGGTTAATGAATGATGAAGTGAGAACATTAAGCTCCCTCAGTGGCACACTAACGTGCCGTCTTTTTCAAATAGCCTTTGAAATTATCAGTCATTAAGATGATTAAAATGCATGGAACGTAAGTAAACTTACGTTAATAGATTAACATTAATGTTAATGTACATACCATCTGGGGAAAAAAATGCATTAGGAGCTGAAACGAGTGCATTGCCAGATAACTACTGTAACACTCCAAATTATATAAATAAACTCTCGAAAATATAATGTTCTAAAGCTTGCTGCTGGATAATATATATGTTATAAAGCTAAAATAGCTGATTACTTTGCAGGACAGTTAGTTTCCATGAAGTACTCACCATTTCGGGAGGAAATAGCGGGAAGTTTGAAAATTCTGGAAGAGCGCTTTTGCGCATGCGCAGAAGTCCGTCTTGTTCGTCCAACATGAAATTGTTTGTGTGCAGTTAAATGCTTCATGAACACAGTTATGCTCGTTGCCTTGATGAAACTTTCGTAGTTGAGTAATGAAATTTATACAATCATTGAGAAAGCATAATTTTCTTTTTTGACACCAGCATTATATTAGCCCAACATATATTTCTTTTTTCCAACAACTATTTTCAGTATTCATTTTTTACAGTGTACTAGACTCTGTGTTTTGGACTGACAGTACAACTGTTTTGAGATACATTGACAATAAAACACTTTGTGTGAAAACCTTTGTGGCCAACAGAATTGCCACTATAAGAGAGTCAACCAAGACAGAGCAATGGAGGTACGTTAATACCTCAAAAAACCCAGCTGATTCTACGTCCAGGGGGGCATCCTGTGAAAGGTTCATGAGAAACGTCACCTGGATGCCCGGCCCTTCCTTTCTCAAAGAAGCAGAGTGTAACTGGCCTGAAAATATTCATGACACATCGATGAAAGAAAATGATGATGAAATTAAGCTCTCAGCTTCAGTGAACATTGTGAGCACTACAGAAGTCACAGACTTTAAAAACAGAAGTTAAAAAGATCCATTACCTGGATCCTTCGCATCAGAGACATGCTCAAACAAAAAACAGAAAGGGTCAAAACACAAGTAGATAACCCAAAGACAGAAAATCACAAGTCTCAAGACCTCAAGATCAGTTCAAGACCTAACAAGAGCAGAAAATGAAATCATTAAGTTCACTCAAAGACAAAATTTTAAGGAAGAAATTCTCACATTGCAAAAGGGTAAAGCAGCAGCAGAATTCAAACAGGGAATTCACACACAGCAAAAACGCAAGGCATCTGTAAAAAGAAACAGTTGCTGGTCCAAACTGGACCCATTGCTACAGGATGGATTGCTGAGAGTTGTAGGACGTCTCGGCAGGTCCGCAATGCCAGAGCATGTTAAACACCCAGTCATTGTACCTAAAGACTCACATATTGTAAAATTAATATTAAGAGAAGTTCATGAAAAGATTGGACAGTGGCAGAAACTACTGTACATGCTTTCAGAATTGCGGCAGAAATACTGGATTCCGACTGCTAACTCAATTGTAAGACAGTTTCTCTCCAGGTGTGTGATATGCAGAAAGTCTAGAGCTAAAACATGTGAGCAAAAAATGTCAGAACTGCCAAGTGATAGAATAACACCAGATCACCCACCCTTTACTAATGTGGGAGTAGACTTCGGACCCTTCGAGGTCAAACGTGGCAGAAGTAATGTTAAAAGATATGGCGTACTTTTCACTTGTCTGACAACAAGAGCCATGCACTTTGAAATCGCTCACTCACTTGACACAGACTCTTGCGTGAATGCCTTGTGACGCTTTATAAGCAGGAGAGGTCAGGTGTCAGTGATGCGAAGTGACAATGGAACAAACTTCATAGGCGCTGAGACTGAAATGCGCGAGGCTATTCAGCAATGGAATCAGTCACGAATTGAAAGCTTCCTCACTCAGAGGAACATAACAGTGGACATTCAATCCACCTTCTGGATCTCACTTTGGGGGAATATGGGAAAGACAGATCAGGGCCCGGTTTCTCGAAAGCTTCTTATCGCTAAGTAGTTCTTAAGTCGTACCTTAACCTCTCTCTTAACTTTATGGCGCATTTCCCGAAACGTTCTTACGCTAAGTATATCTTAGCTAAGTCACACGTTCGTAAGGTTGGTCTGGACCAACCTTAACTCATACTTAGCGTAGTTTCAGCTCAAGACGCTAGTCCCCGCCACTGAGCAGCACTCTTTATAAACCAGCGGTGTATGCAAACACATTATGGCACGTTATCAAAGTCATATTAATGATGGAATATACTGTAGACCTGTTTAAGAATTTTATTTTATTTGATATCAGAACTAATAGAGTGACTTTTAATTAGCCTATTTCATAATGTGACTAACGCATTAAAATTGCCAATCACAATTAATATTAAACTGGTGGCGAACAATTAGGCAGCGAGCGTGGCGTTGTGTTAAACTGAAGACGGCGCCGTCCGTGGAGCCGTGTGAGTCATGTACAGTTTTCCTTTAGACAAAACTTCAGCCCTTTGCATATTTTCCCCGTCGTTATTAAAAAAATATTTAAATAAAAGTTTTGCCTTCCAAGGCAACAGATTATGGAGCTTCTTGAGCTGCTCAGACCTGCGCGTGCCAGACCAACGCGTCGTACTTACATGCACTCCCCGTCCCGATGTCCAGCTGCTCGCTGCTTTTTGTTTAAAATATGTTTCATTGATCATTAGCCATTATCCATGACTTTATGGGTTTTTCTTTTGACACGTTTTATTTTTATGAAATTTGATTAAGTTAAATGAGAAAATAACCTTGTGAGATTCAAACCCCGCATCCATTCAGTTTTCTGGGTGATTGTAATGTGTAATACCCCTACAGTATTCACTTATGCGGTTTGACTCGCTGTGAGATGCGGTGTGTTATACCCCTATCTCACCTGCACGGGCTCGCGCTGTGGCCGTAGGCTTGATCATGATTCACCCCGAGTTTTTGCGCTGTGATTACGTTTCCATCTTTCCGCATGAAAAATTCAACGTTTAATTTTTTGCTGGTCCTCGTGGAAGCTTGCAGACTTTTCAGAACTTCGCGGAACGTTAAAGGAACGTCGTGGGCAATCGCGGCAGCTCACGGAGATGAGTCAGGCTGAACAGGTGAGAGAGGGGTATTAGGCACCGTGATCCGCCTCGAGTGACCGGCGCCCGACGGTCCACGAAGATCTGCAAGGTCGGCAAGCTTCCACATGTTAAACATGTTTATTTTTTTGCGTGGTAAGATGGAAACGTAATAACAGCACCAAAACTCGCGCTGAATCATAATGAACCGCACTTACGGCCCCGCGTGTGAGATAGGGGTATTAAACCTCCACTCTGTCATCTCATCCTATTCATTCCATAAGTGCGCTATACAACCCCAACAACTGACACTTCACATTGTTTCTGAAGCTGGTGAAGAGTGTTATCAGCTGTTTGTCCATCAACTATGATTGTAAACCCGGTTCGTTTCACCACCACATGTTACATGAAAATATTAGCGATATTAATTAATTAATTCATTAATATTAATTTATATATTTGTCTATTATCGCATGTTATTGTTAAGTTAACCCATATCGAAATAAACGCTATTAAAATAATTTAGTGCAATGTTTAATTTGCATAGAAAGTGCCGTGTTTCTTAACACTGTCATGCAAAAGGAGTGAAAAATCGATTCCTGAACAACCGATGTCCGCTAATTCAGGACCTTCACTGTAGACAGCGCCGCGTAACATCGGACGTAAGAGGCAGCGACTTAAGAAGACTCCTAAGAGACAGTTCGAGAAATACACTTAGAAAAGTTATCACTTAACGTAAGATATATCTTAAGAGTCTTCTTAGCGCGCGAATAGTGTGCGTTATTGAGAAACCGGGCCCAGGTCAGTTAGAAAGATCTTTAGATCAGTACTGAAAGAACAAACATTAACTGACGAGAGCCTGCATACATTCATGTGTGAGGTAGAAGTGATAATGAATAACTGAACCCTCACTACTGTCTCGGAAGATCCCACAGATCTGGAACCTCTGACGCCTAACCACCTGCCGCTGATGAAAAAACAGTCAAACCTGCCCCCTGGACTTTTCAAAAAGGAAGATATCTATGCACGTCGCAGGTGGAAGCAGATTCAGTATCTTTCAGACCTGTTCTGGAAGCGATGGGTGCATGAATACTTGCCCTTGCTCCAGGAACGGCAAAAATGCTTTCAAGAGAAAAAAAAACCTTTCGATTAGAGACATAGTTTTAATAATTGATGAGTCTTCTCCAAGAAATTTGTGGGTTATGGGAAGAATCACAAAAGTGTTCCCTAACAAAAGGGGACTTGTGAGACGTGTGCTAGTTAAAACTAAGACCAACACTCTGTGAATATGTGAAATGGACTGTTAAATGTGTGCTAATCTGTTATGAAATTGGATATGCAAATATAAACACCTGAGTTAAATGTTATACATTTAAAAGATTTTAAATGTTTAGAAGGTTAAGAATGTTTGATTTCATGGCTTTATCAAAAAAACAACAACACAAAATTAGAGGCTGAAATGTAAGAGCCATATCGTACTTGTTATGAATTTGTTGTTGTGTTTATTTGTTTTTATTTCATGTTATTTTACCTTATTTTATTAATTTGTAAAGCATTAAGCATTAAGTTTATTACATAAGCCATAAGTTTTAAATTTGTTAGTTAAGCATCCATTTTGACAATCGTATGTTGGTCTGTGATGTCATTCCACTATGACATGTACTGTATTTGAATGACTATCACATGATAGAAAAGTCAATTTAGATGCGGAAGGCTACGGAAACACAAGCTTTGACCGTAAGCTACCCGTAAGCAGATATATACAACAAAATTGTTGTTATATGCATAAGATACAGCAAATAGGTTGTTGTAAAAGTCAGAAATTTGCAAGATACAGCAACTGGTGACAGTGGATTTACTCAAGACAACTGTATGAAGTGTTGATTCTTTGATGTTGACAAAAATAAACTACAAGAGACAAAGAGATCATCGAACGTCTGTTGTGTGATTGAAACTTCAAATTAAAGATACGCGTCAAAACTAGTAAAATAATATGTCCGCATCTACAGGGGCTTTCTAAGAAAAAGCTCTGCCCCCACCTGTAGTTTTCATAATATGCGGTACTGACAAGCAGCCTGCATCCTTTGATCGAAGTAGGCGTGGCGGATCGTAAGACACTAGCAGTTCTCTCAGATACTGCAGGGCGAGACCATTTAATGCTTTGTGTAGATGCGGTCATATTATTTCACCAGTTTTGATGCGTAGCTTTGTCTCAAAGATTCACTCACACGACAGAAGTCCGATCTCTTTGTCTCTTGTAGTTTATTTTGTCAGCATCAAAGAATCAACACTTCATACAGTCGTCTTGAGTAAATCCACTGTGATTACAACACCAGTTGCTGCATCTTGCAAATCTCTGACTTTTACAGCAAAAGTATCTTGCTGTATCTTGTAAATTACAGTCTTAGCTTAGGTATATAACAACACTCTTGTTGTATTTATCTACTCACGGGAGCTTACGGTTACAACAACCTAGTTGTTGTATCTTACATTCTTAGCGTACCGGGAGCTCTCGTTAGCTGACGAGCTTACGGTCAAAAGCTTGTGTTTCCGTAGCCTTCCGCATCTAAACTGAAACTCTCTTTCATATGACAGTCACACAAGTGCATGTAATAGTAGAATGACATCACAGACCAACTTACGATTGTCAAAATGGATGCATAACTTAGAAATTTAAAGCTTATGGCTTATGTAACAAACTTAATGCTTAATGCTTTACTAATGAATAGAACAAGATAGAATAAATGAAATAACAACAAATAAAATAAACACCACAACAAATTCATAACAAGTACGATATGGCTCTTACACTTTATATGCAAAGAGTAGTATTTTAAAATCAATGCGAAATTTCACAGGGAGCCAATGCAGTGAAGATAGGATAGGGGTGATGTGCTCATATCTAGTGAGGACTCTTGCTGCTGCATTCTGGACTAGCTGAAGCTTGTTTATGCATTTAGCTGAACAACCAGACAGTAAGGCATTACAATAGTCCAACCTAGAGGTGATATAAGCATAAACTAGTTTTTCTGCATCGTTTAGCGACAATATATTTCTTCTCTTGGCAATATTTTTGAGATGAAAGAATGCTATCCTGGTGATATTATCTACATGAGCTTCAAATGAAAGGCTGGAATCTATAATCACGCCGAGGTCTTTTACTGTTGCATTTGATGGAACAGATAGGCCATCTAATGTTACAGTGTGATCTAAGATTTTACTCCTAGCTGTATTCGGTCCTACGACTAGAACTTCTGTCTTATCCGGATTAAGCAGAAGGAAGTTAATTAGCATCCAATTTCTTATGTCCTGCACATTGCTCAACTTTAGTAAGATGTTTTTTCTCATCAGGTTTTGCTGAGACATATAACTGTGTGTCGTCAGCATAACAATGAAAACTAATACCATGCTTACGGATTATGTTGCCCAGAGGAAGCATGTAAAGGGAAAAAAAGCAGTGGGCCTAAAACTGAACCCTGCGGAACGCCAAACTCCACTAGAGAACATGCAGAATAATCACCATTTAGGTCTACATACTGATAACGATCGGTCAAATAGGGTCTGAGCCAGGAGAGGGCTGTACCCTTAATTCCTACTACAATTTCTAATCTGTGAAGAAGAATAGCATGATCAAATGTGTCAAAAGCTGCACTGAGGTCGAGTAATACAACCATAGTTACACAAGCCTGATCAGAGGCCAATAGGAGGTCATTTACTACTTTAACAAGTGCTGTTTCTGTGCTGTGATGAGGCCTAAATCCTGACTGATACAGTTCATGTATGACATTTCTATTTAGATATGAGCATAGCTGCTCCGCTCCTATCTTTTCCAGAATCTTAGAGATAAAGGGGAGGTTTGATATTGGCCTGTAATTGGACAGCTGACAGGGGTCGAGGTCAGGTTGTAGCGCAGCCACACAAAAGGGACATTTTCATATACAGGGAACTGGTTGAAGAGCTAATGCTGCTCACCTGTAGCCGAAGATGTGCCCTAGCTGTTTATATTTCCCCTTGGACAATGTTTTGGTCAGCGGGCAAGTTCCCGCGCATGCGCGATCGCGGCGCAAGGGAACCCGGAAGTGACGTGGGTCACGTGAGCCGGCATAAAGCCGGAACCGGCGTAGAAGCCGGCACGGAGAGATGAGGACAGCGCGCTGTGAGTTCATTGAGGCTGAGAGACTGCTTGTGGATTATTGTTCAATAATTTCATCCAGTACCCAGCTTCTTCCGTTTCTCGATCTCCCAGACTTTCCATCTTCTACTGGTGAGATCGAACCATCTCTCCAACTCACCATCTTCATACCTTTTGCCGTTTTTCAGACACTGGACTATCATACACACACACACACGCATACATCGCACACACACTGTTTCTATTTGTATTATATTTGTATATATTGGTTTGTGGTGAACCTTGTTTGTTTAATTATTTATTTATCTTGCATAATACACTTGGTTTAAATTATTACAGCTGTTTTGTGTCGCGTCGTATTTTGTCCTGCCGCGATTACTCAATACCGGAAGTGTACCGGAAAAGCCCCTATTTAGATTCCCGAATCCATTCTTTTGTAACCAAGCGGTTAATTAAATCCAAGCGTTACAAGGTTTCTTAATTATTGGTTTGATAACTGCTAATTTAAAAGATTTTGGAACATAACCAATGCTGAGTGAGGAATTAATTATTCTCAACAGCCGTTCTGTCATTACTGGTACTTAATATCTGTTTAAGATATTATATCTGTTTAAGAAAATGTGTCGGTATAGGATCAAATATACAGGTTGATGAATTTGCAGAAGAGATGAGTGAAATTAGTTCATTGTCTTCAAGGGGAGTAAAGTATTCTAGGTTCCGATCTGACATGGCTAGGTTAACATCTGCATCAATTACATTGTTCGATTTCAAAGCCTCAATTTCATGCCTGATATTTACAATTTTATTATTAAAAAAGTTAATGAAGTTCTCACTATTGCATTATGTTGTTGTGGAGATTTCTGTAGTGGTCTTATTTCTGGTTAATTTTGCTAAAAATCTAGGATTAATTTTATTTTCTTCTATAAGAGTGGAGAGATACATTGATCTAGCTACACTAAGAGCTTTCCTATAGTTCAGGATGCTCTCTTTCCATGCTATTTGAAATACTAACAATTTAGTTTGAAGCCATTTATGCTCTAATTTCCGAGCGGTCTGTTTTAAAGTGCGCATGTGATCGTATCGAGTATCAAGTATCATTTTTATGATTTGTTGTTGTGTTCATTTAAATTTTATTAGTTAATTCAATTCAATTACATTTTATTTATATAGCGCTTTTAACAATGGTCATTGTCTCAAAGCAGCTTCACAAAAATGAAAGAAAAATTTTTTTAGAAAAGAAAATATTTGGAAGTGTGCATGTGTGAGAAAAATGTGTCTAGATAATAATGAGATGAATGAATAAATGATAAATGAAATGTCTCTGATGAGGAAGCTAATGTTGACGGTGACGGTGGCAGGGGAAAACTCCCTGAAATGGCAATAGGAAGAAACCTTGAGAGGAACCAGACTCAACAGGGAACTCATCCTCATTTGTGTGATAACAGATAGAAATTATATAACATCATGTGTGTTGTGCAGGTGAAATTTCAATATGACTGAAGTTCTTTAAATTAACATGAAGTCCAGTTCAGTGCAGGGATGAGTCAGTAGGTGCAGAGGGCAGATGAGGTCTGGATCACTGGAAGCACAGGAGCAATGTGTAGCTCCAACAATCATAAAGCTGAATCCAGCTGGAGCTGGATAGTTAAGCATTCATTTATGATAAACGTAAGTTGTTGTGTGACGTTATTCCATAGTTGCATTGTTGCATGAGTATTATCCACGGTAAAAGTCAGTTAAGATACGGAAGTTGTGGAGAACACAAGCTTTTGACCGTAATCTAAGACCATAATCTAAAACCATAATCTAACACAGCAAATAAATTGCAAATAATCTACAGCAAACAAGTTGTTGTAACCATCGTGGATTTACGCAAGAAAACTGTACGAAGTGTTGTACCTTTAATGCTGAAAATAAAACGAGACAAAGAATTCATGGACGTCCGAGTCGTGAGTAGCTGAGTGCAATAAGAAAGATACGCGTCAGAACTTGTGGAATAACATGCCCGTACATTTAGTCTTAGTGTTAATTCCTTCTTTTTAAGAATGTTCTAAACTGTTGTATTACCTACTGACAATGTTTTTGCTCTCTCCATGATGGGGTTGTTTATTTATTTATTTTCAGTCTAATGGTGGATCATGTTGACAATTTGGGTGAACAGCTACCAAATACAAATGTAACACACCAAACAACATCCAGGCATTTTATCTGCTTGGTTTGTCATGGAGTAATGAGGGAACAGTAATGAGGGAACAGTCTTGAGTTTCACATCTTTCACTGTAACATCTTGAGTGTTTCATTTGTTTCATTTCAAATGTGGTGGTGTACAGAGGCCAAATGTAAAAAAAAATAATAATACGTTTTTGTTCCAAAACCTTTTAGACCTGGCTTGTGTACCCTATTGTGAAAAACAATGGTGGCAAGGCAAAACTCCGTGAGATGACAAGATGAAAAACCAGACTCAACAATGAACCTATTGATATTAAATTGTGGAACCATAAATCAGTCCCTGTGCTTTAAGGTTGAAAGTTCAATCTAAGATGAACAATGTTTAAGTTATTAAAAAGTGTACTTTAACTAATGGAATATTGAGTATAAATTGCCAACTTGAGTGAATGCAGTCTTAAGCCATAACAAAAAAAACTGCTCCCACATGGTCTTGTGAAACAATACTCGATCAGCACACATATTCCCCTTTGGGATTAATAAAGTTCTTTGAATTGAATATCCCTACTGTAGCTAAACAGACCACACAGGGCCATCCTCAGCAGCCCAGAAGCCTCCATACAGTATGTGGAGCAGCCAGACGCACCAGACTATCTCCGTGTAATAAGAACTCCAACCAGAAATGGGGCCCTCATCAACTGAATTTAGATTTGACCATATTTTTTTTCTTACTAACTTTAACAAATGCTGAAATTTGTTCAAAGCCAATGATAGACTATATATCTGACAGCTAGTGTCTGAACTTTTTATCAGCTGAGAGATTTTTGATTGTTTTAAAAATGCTAAATTCCATCAGACTAGTTTTAGTACTTCCATTAGAAGCAACATGGCTTCTATATATACACTGCAAATATTAAAAATAGGTGACTCTGTCTTTTTTTCCTAGTGTAATGATTAGTGCAGTTGTGACGCTCATCCTAAGCAAGATAAAATGTGGAAACAATTGCCTTTTTCAAAAAATGAATAAACGTGATAAAATAAGTAACCTTACAGTACATTTGGTTTAGAGCTTGCAAAAGAATGATGACAAATGTTAATAAAAAAGTAATTAATTCAAAGCATATGTTACAATATATTTTTAATATTGTAATATTATAATATTAACATTAACAAGGTAATAAGATTCATGTTGATATTATTTTAACAAAATTAAAATTTGGTCTTCATTGCAAACAGGAAGCACATATCACTCTATCACTAATAATACTACTATTTCTTCTTATATTATTACTATTATTATTATTATTATTATCACCATCATCATCAATAGTAGGTAGGTTGAAGGTACATGTAAAACATTCTAGTCCAAAAAAAATAATAATAAATTCTTCTATCAAAACAATCTTTTGATACTTTTCCAAATCTCTTGCAGTTTTAATCCATAAATTATGGGGTTAAACACAGGAGGAATAAGTAAATATTCAACTGACATGATCATGATAATAAGTTGGGGAATTTGGTTGGACTCTAGTCGGTTATTTACAACTTCAAAGCACATGTTCACAACAAAAATAATGAAAATGAAAAGATGTGGGAAACAGGTCTGTAGAGCTTTTCTTCTAAAATCTTTAGAATTCTTTAAACACACACACAGAATCCTGATATACGAGTAGAAAATGAAGGTCAGTGGAGGAAACACGCCAATGCTGAAAATGAAAAGTCCATAGTAGCTGTTTGCAGATGTTTCTTTACAACTTAATTTAAGAATGGAGTAATGATCACAATATATTCTGTTCAGTTTAAATTTACACAGCTGAAGTTGATATGTTGTTATTAATCCTACACTAAGTTCACAGCAAGGCAAACACCATGATAAAAAAATAAGTATTTTCACAGTTGACATTTTTACAAGAGTTGCATAATGTAATGGTTTACAGATGGATACATATCTGTCATAGGCCATAGCTGATAACAGTGTGAACTCAGCAGCAGCATACCAATAAACAAAAAAAGCCTGAAATAAACAGCCATGGTAAGAAGTGACTTGCTTTTCAGACAGTAAATCAGTCAGCAATTTAGGATAAAAAGCAGTCGCTCCAAAGAGAGCATTACAAAGCAAAGCAGCAATGAAAATGTACATCGGCTCATGGAAACATTTGTTCATGAATATTACGGAAATTACAACAGTATTAAATAAAATTATGAATACGTACACAGTAAGCGTAATCATAAAATAAACATATCTGTAGTTCTGTAAATTCACATGTCCAGCTAGTGTTAAAAATGTAACATTAGCCACATCCATAAATTCAAATTAAATAACATTTACATAAACCATAATTATTTAGCTGAATATAGTTTGCTGTGGTTAAAAAGAGCTCATCTTAATTACATCTATCATTCAAAACATTGAAACCAATATCATGTAGAGATTATTTATGTAAAAAAATACTTTAGAATTTAGCTTAAATATATTTTGCATTATGCATATGATTAGAAAAAGCTCAGTGCACACTTATATTATCTTGTCTGGACAGCCATTCCTTGGTGACTTTCTGACAGACACAAGAGCCCCACCCCATCAGGAACACTAACATTATAACATTAAGACAATGCTGTTTATGTTAAGTTAATTTTATTAATTAGTTGAATAAATATAATAATTGTTAATAAAATAATTGTTGTGATGAAATTACATTAGGATTATGTTTATTAAATGATAACAATAATAATAATAATAATAATAAGAAGAAGAATGATAATAATAATTAGTCAGGACTAACCCCTAGAGGGCACCTTGTTGTCCATTTTGTTACCTGCAGGTATTTTATTTTCCTTTTGGTTTTGTTTAAATTTTCATTAAAATCTTAACCTCTGCACTTACGCCTTGTATGCAACCCATCAAACTAAGGGGTTTCCTCTAATATTTTTTGGGGCGAACATTGATGCTGTGGTGAACAGATTTTGTGGGCAGTCGGCGTGACATTGCGGCGAGCAGGAGAGAGACGAGTGAAATCCTGCAGAGCACAACGGAGAAAGACTGGAGAAGCTGTGCGAGCAACGCAGTCAGCGCTTCAGGTGCAGTCCATCCTGTTCATAAAGGAGAATGAACAGGATGGACTGACATTCAAAGTCCAGTCTGAAGAAGAGATATGTGTTAATATTCCTTAGTGTAGGCTCAGATGTTCCCATTAGCTTTCGAATAGGTTTAGGTTAGGTTAGGCCTGGTGTAGGCTCTGATGTTCCTGCTCGTCTTGCTGTAGGCTCTGATGTTCCCGCTAGCCCCTTGTATAGGCTCTGAGATCCTGTTAGCCTAAGTGTAGGCTCTGATGCTCCCGTAAGCCCTAGTGTAGCATCTGATGTTCCTACAGTGGGTGCACAGGCAGTATGCGACTTCTACCGTCGCCGGTGTATGGCGTGTATGGCGTCAGCATTTGGGTTTGTGCGTTTGCTGGCTTTTACCACTGAGTGGCGCTATATAACTATAGACTGACGCCTCAGGCATCAGTTCGTTCTCTCCAGGCTTAATGAGGCGCAGGTCGTCCACAGCTGCACGTCGTTGCAGATAAAATAAAGTGAAACATTGTAAATAAACGAATTCATAATCACAGTAGTAACATTACAGTACAAATTTATAATTAAAATTAAATTCAGTTTTTTAGGATCGAATTTAAGCAACGTAAACATTGTAAACTGTGTAATTACAGTAGAAAGGCTACACGTGTAGGGTCTTGTGTCATCTTATATTTTGTGTTCTTTAAATTTGTAGCTTTTATAAGACTCTACTTTTATTTAGGTGCACACACAATGATGAAAAAACTTCATGATTTTGTTAAATAAATATAGTAAACAGGGTTCTGTATTGATTTTGGTGAACTTGAGCGCGTTAGAAAATAAACCCAAACTCTGTGTATACTCGCCGCACAGACGTGAAAAATATATACTTTTAGAAAGAGAAATATCTGCTTTAATATAAACTAATGAAAAAAAAATATTAGATTATGTAATTCGTATGAGAAGTGAATTACTGTAAAGGTGCGCTCACTGACGACGAGATGACATGATCAGCACAGCCGTAACCAAAGGAATCACTAACTTATCAATGAATTATTAAAATGGTCAGAGTGAGTTTCCTGGCTGTTTTAACAAATATTTGAAGTAGATAACAGTAGCCCACATTTATAAAAGCATTTTTATTTATATAAAACTATAAATAAAAATAATAATAATAATCCGGCATTTATTATTAGGTGTGCCCGCTGCCAAAGTTCTTCAGTAACAAACCTATAAAACATGTACATCTGTATGAATAAATTGTTTAAATGTGATCAGTGATTTATGTAAATGACTCAGTTTAGATGTAAGTACTGTAAATGCTCCTGTTAATGTGTTTGCTGAAAGAGATATCTAATCTCTCATATCGGCGCGCGCGTTCATCTGACTTTAGATCAAAACTCGGCAAAGTTAAACAGCGCACACATTTAACGTACATTGACTAAAAGGTTTATTCACAACCACGTTTCAGCCATTCACACATTCATCAAAAATGCTCCCGATATGAGCCGACACGAGCAGATTTGTTTCAGTCAGAATATTTATCAATCATACAGAGAGGCGACATACAGTACTTGCTGATTAAACACTGCATTTTTTTTAAGTGAAAGCGCGCGATGTGAGCAGCTTTAATTACTGATAATTAAATCATTATTAAATGGTGGACATAAACGGCAAAAATAATAATATTATTCTTTTGATTATTATTATCATGTTCTTTTGCTGTTTGAGCATCTGTGGATTCCAAAATTTATATTTTTACCGTTTTTTAATCACTGAAATGGAAGAGATACTGTAGAAAGGTTCCTTATCATAACGTGCCTTGTATTGTTTTTAATCGCTCGATACACGACCCATCATTTTTAATGCTATTTTACAAAGGGTAAATACACATGGAATAATTTTATTTGGTTTGTTTATAAATCTCATTCCAGGGATTCTAGTTTCTCCGAGGGTATACTGTAGGTGAGAACAGCTATTCACAGGTTATTTGCATTTGTATGTGTCTGACTTCGCAAAGCACACCTGTAAAACCTGTTTAAATGTAAATGCTCCTCGCTGCGCTGTTTGGGGGAGGGGCACGCTAATGACGATTTGGTCAGGTGTGTGAACGCTCGCCCTTTAGATGTTGCGCGGCAAAAATATGTTAGTATATCATGACTGAAATCATGACTGAAATATATTTTAGTATATCATGACTGAAAAAAGGTTATGTAATTTGTATAAAACGTGGATTACTACAGCGCATCCACTCACAGCCGAAACCAAACACATCAACGGCTCTGCCTATTCAGAGGCTCTGCCTATTCAGTAAAGAAAAACACTATTGTTATTATTTCAATTCATACTGTACAGCTGTGAGAATTGGGGCAGGGATATTATGCCAATATTAAATATTATATACGATATTAAATTTCAAGCCCTGGTCATCAGAATTCTGTGAAGGAAGGAAACAGACAGAGGCAGAGATTGGTACCCTTCGGAGTGAGTTGGGAGTTTGCAAGGCAGAGAAGGATGCTCTTCGGAGTGAGTTGCGAGTTTGATGAGACGGCATAAATATTTAATACAGCAAATTAAATATTTTGGTTTATATTTTGGTTTATATTATATGGTTAACGTATTTTGGTTTATATTGCAAACGAATAACGAATCAAGAGCCTGTGATCATATTGCATAAATATTATTTTGTACAGACAAATATCTGAAATTTATTTATTTTTTTTTAGATTTTTTTTTAAACAAAAAAAAAATGCGTCAGAAAATTAACCCAAACTCCGTGTATACTCGCCTCACAGACGTGAAAAATATATACTTATAGAAAGAGAAATTCTGCTTTAATATAAACTAATGAAAAAAAATATTAGATTATGTAATTCGTATGAGAAGTGAATTACTGTATAGGCGCGCTCACTGACGACGGGATGACATGATCAGCACAGCCGAAACCAAAGGAATCACTAATTTATCAATGAATTATTAAAATGGTCAGAGTGAGTTTCCTGGCTCTTTTAACAAATATTTGAAGTAGATAACAGTAGCCCAAACCTGTAACTTTCCATGTAAAACAGGTACATCTGTATGAATAAATTGTTTAAATGTGATCATCTGACTTTACAGTAGATCAAAACTCGGCAAAGCGCACTCTTTTCCATTCACACACAGCTGTTGTTTGTACACACTTTCAGTTTTCCCCTTCTACTCTCCTCTTTCATAAAAAATTCTCCCGATATGAGCCGACACGAGCAGCTTTAATTATTGATAATTAAAACATTATTAAATGGTGGAAATAAACAGCAAAAAGATTAATATTATTCTTTTGATTATTATTATCATGTTCTTTTGCTGTTTGAGCGTCTGTGGATTCCAAAATTGACATTTTTACCGTTTTTAGAAGAGATAGAAAGGTTCCCTATCATACAGTAACGTGCCTTGTATTGTTTTTAATCGCTCGATACACAACCCATCATTTTAATGCTATTTTACAAAGGGTAAATACACATGGAATAATTTTATTTGGTTTGTTTATTTATAAATACAATCTAAAATTTAAACATTGTACAGTAATTAATTACAATTTTACAACCCAGTAGCACCCCCACTGCGCTGTACCACTGCCGGCAAAACCTTCTGCAGATGATCAATATATTTACTGCATGCAGTTTTGGTCAAGCGATCCTTCCAGAAAGTCACAATGGCATGAAATGGCTCATTTTTGTTCCGTGGCTTAGCCTCACGTCTGACGAACTCCTTCAGTGCGTGCCAAACCATCTCTATTGGGTTGAGATCAGGAGACCTGCATGTAATGAATACAAGTTAGAGGAAATTTTCATGTGAACATTTCATAAACAAACGAATCTAACATAATGGAACACAGGGCGTAAGAAACATACTCGGCTGGTGTTTTCACCCAGTTGATCCCCGCCTCAGCAATACACTGTCTCGCTGCTGTATGCTTTGGGTCGTTGTCTAGAGCGTACATGAAAGAAACGTTATAAAACACATTGATGAATTATAAACACTATAAAACATATATTCCACTAACAGAAATTACTAAATATCACAAGCTCATTATTTTCTTTACCCTGGAAGAAACGATGAGGTCCTTTAAATTGTTTTTGAATGTATGGCGCCAGATCAGATTTTATTATGCTTTCTTCATAATAATGCCGGTCCATAATTCCTGTAAATTGATAGAAAGTCGAAATTCAGTAATATTAATCAACTATACAGCTACTGTAACTCATTAAGTAAAAATGTGGTGTACATTATACAGTATACTGTAGAACTTACCTTCAAATACAACTATTGGTCCTGGTCCCTGACGGGATATGGCCCCCCAAACGTGAAGTTTTATGGGATGTTTGGCCTTAGGTTTCGCTACGTGCCGACCCTTTTTTCTATAGCACATCAACGCAAAGCGCTCCAAAGCCACAGTTGTTTCGTCAGCAAAGATTACACTGTCAAAGGTCTCTTTGACAGCCATCCACTGCTGCGCTTGGCTAAGACGCAGGGCTTTGTTGGTGTCCCAAATCATAGGGTCTGTGCTAAACAAACAAACCAAAAAACACGAACAAGTAAATAGATGGATAAATGTATTAAATACAAAATATAATGTATAGTCACTAAAATTATTATAGATGCTTACCGGGCTTTGCCAAAAGTCCATTTAAGTTTCTTTATTGACCTCCTTACGGTGCGAAGTGATAATTGCAATTGCATTCGGATCTGAAGCTCGTTTTGAATATCTTTAGCAGACCGTTCATCATCCTCATCCAGCATTTCCTCAATACACTGAAGTACAGCACTATACAAATAAAAACTGCATTTTATTCGATGTCAGATTAATGTAAAATTTTAGATTTTATATGAAACATGTACTGACATAACCTACCTGGTCACTTTCAATGTAGTTGGTGTTTTAATTGCAGGAGTCAGGCGAGGAGAACGACAATGTCGTCTGATCGTGCAGTTGGAGACGTGAACACCTGACTGTACCAAGAATGTCCTGATATCAGAGAAATGGTGTCCTGCTGTCCACAGAGACCTGATCTTGATGCTCATCTCAGAGGAAATCTTCATCATGGTCTATAGAGTTGCAGAAAGCTCGAGCTCAGACAAAGTTATAGGCTACCATTTAAAAAGAGACCACGCAGCATTTAAACGAATGCATGTGGGTTGGACAGGACCCACCCACTTTTTAAGACCAGTGATATTGGACCTAATTTGGTCTCTAATTTAGAGCGGACTGTACAGTATGTCTGTCATTCAAAATGAATACAGTCTGTTACAGTTGTGCAATTAACGTTAATCGTAAACAGAGCATGATAACGAAAATACCGCTTAGCTTTCTTCTTCCCAAGAGTGGGACTTGGGTTACACTGTAAAAAATGAATCATGAGGCTTGTAATTTTCATTTTAAAAAATTATGTAATAATTAAAAATAATATGCATATTTAATGTAAAAAAAATGGTTTTCTGTGTTTATAATATATTGAGAACATTTCACTAATAAAATTAAGAAATACATTTTACCTATTTTTTTAAGGAAATGAGGAACCATTTAATTTGAGGAACCATTTAGTCAAAATATTTGAGGAAAAAAGGCTTCATATTTATTTTAAGAGAATTGGCTCAATTATCCGGGTTTTATTAAGTCACCGTCAAATGTAAAATGTGTAAAATGTTAAGAAGTAAGTTTAGCCCCTTACTAATTTTTATACTTTTTTTTAATTTCTTAAATAAGCTCCTTTGTTGCATTAGTGTCAGCAATATAAATGAAATAAATTAAACATTGTGAAAATTTCTGAAAACATCCTGTCCGCCAGTAGCATACTTGAGTTTTTTATATTATTAAGTAATTTTCCCTAATACATACGAGTACCTTTTGTTATCTGCTTAAATTAAAAAAGATTATTCCACTAATAATGTTAAAATCATCATGTATCTGGCTAAATAATTTAGGATATTTTACATGATTTAAGTAGATTCTGCTAGGGGGAAAAAATCAAGCAGTAAATACTTAAAAATAATATGCGTCTGGCTAAATAATTTAGGATTTTTTTACATGATTTATTCCAGTAAATTCCACTAAATAAATCAAGCCTTAAAAACTGCTTAAAAATATTACGTGCAATTTTGTCACCATATTTTTTTTAAGTAGATAGCACATAAGATTTTTTACAGAGTAGTTTAAAGTGGGGGGTGGCTCCTTATTTGCATTTGACTGTTGTCCGACATTGCAAAGCACAAAGAAACATCAAAACAACAACCAGTTAAGGTGCGAACGAATAATGAATTACTGAGAAGCCATGATGATACAGCACTTCTTCTTCTTCTTCTTCTTCTTCATTTTCTTCTTAATGTTCTAATTCGAGTTGTCTGAAGGATAACAAGGTGGTGTTGACATTAGGGCAATTAAACCCCGATAGAACGAACAATAGATTATCAAGTACGGGCTAATGCTTAACAGTTGTGCAATTATATTTCTATTCAGTAAAGAAAAACACTATTGTTATTATTTAAATAACAATCAAGATTATGATTGACGATCAGGTAATAGCCCAGTTATACGCTTTTCTTTTTAAATAACCGTTCTTACAGTGTATGGCTTTCTGCCAGGGTATATCGTTTAGTGACAATTTACAATGAAAGTATTATTGGGACACTTACATTGATATTGAGGCAATTAAACCCCGATAGAACGAACAATAGATTATTAAGTACGGGCTAATGCTTAACAGTTGCTCAATTATATTTCTATTCAGTAAAGAAAAACACTATTGTTATTATTTAAATTCATACTGTACAGCTGTGAGAATTGGGGCAGGAATATTATGCCATATAATTCACATTCATTTACAGTACAAAAAAAATGTTATTAGGCTCATTTAACTTATTTACTACAGCTGCGTCCAACATAATTTAATACTGTTAACATAAATGAATAGGGTTGGTACAACAAATTTTTCAGTTGTAAATTAAGTTGATCCAACTCAAGTAAATTTAAATTTCAAGCCCTGGTCAACAGAATTCTGTGAAGGAAGGAAGCAGACAAACGGGATAAAACGGATATTTTTATTTTACACCAGCAGCAACTTACAAATGAGGTCTCAATTTGAAAAGATGTACAAAACATAAAACACCACAAATAAGTATTAATAAATAAATAAATAAAAAAAACACCAACAGAAACATTTTGTACTTTATAACTGTAGGTTATGACTTTTAAATATGACCGTTAGATCCGTTGGTCAGGAAACTCCTGAAGTCAGATGCAGACACACTTTCAGTCACAAACTCCTGTGAACAAATAGAGAGATAGATATTCAGTTAAAATTCATGGTACTTAATTTAGCAAATGAACAATATTTATACTTTGTTCCTCTCGCTTCACAACTCATGAGATAATATAAGAAATAGCTTAAACCAAACTAACATGACTAAACAGCAGGTGACATTTATGTTCAGTATTTCGTTTCTATTGAGAAAGATGGGAATTAATTCCTGCTTACCTTTTCCACACGACCGCCAAACGCTTGATTCTCAACAAGCTTGGATGCTCCGTAGTGCAAGTCAAGTGGAGTCAAGTGCAAACCAAAGTGCGAACAAATAACGAAATAAATATTATTTTGTACAGACAAATATCTGAAAAAATCTCTCAAAAATCGTAAGATGTATTTTGGATTTATACTGCAAATGAAAAACGAATCCAGAGCCTGTAATTATATTGCATAACTATTATTTTGCACAAATACTGTAAATCTCTGAATAAAACAATGATATTTTATTCACAAATGTAAGACAATAAATTTTGGTTCAGTGCCGGACGAAGTGCAAGCGAATAATGAAATGAGAGGCCGCGATTATACTGCATACAGTACATATTATTTGTATAAGTTTTCGCGCTTTTCATGCTTTTGTTTTACACATTGCAACTCCACCCACAATCCACCGCCTTGTTATATAAATGGCATGTGCCATCTGCAGTAACTTCATCTACTGTAGGACGAACTTCATTTGCAAGGTGACTGCTAAACTGAACGCCAGATTAAAATGAACTCTTCGACATTTTACAGCAGGCTGAGGAGCTCAAAGAAGGTAACAAAAACTAAAACCTTTTGTTGCTTATCGAATAAACAATATTCTATCGTTCTTCATAGTTTTACCGATGTTGTAATCATTGCACTATGTTGACAGGAATCTTTGGAAAACAGAGCCTCTCGCCCTCAACCGTCAACAGAGAGGAAAGCAAAAGCTCCTACTGCTATCAAAAAGAAGCGCTTGGTGCAGAAAAAAGCGGTAACGTACAGTACTTTGAGTTATATAATTATATAAGTATATAATTGTACATGTAAAACTGAGAAAAAATACTTTAAAGATTTTCTGTTTGTCCAGTTTGGAAATTACTATTAAGACAAGCCATTTTTTTCTCGAAGTAAAAAACGAAGTTGCCCACACGCAGATTTGTATTAACACATACTGTATACTTTATCCCAATATACAGGCAACTACAATGTATAGCCGTGAGGTTGACCAAAGACAGACTGTGGTGGACGTGAGGCCTGAGCTGGAAAAGCGTGGCGCAGGAATTGAGGCGCTGAAACAGCAGCTGCGTGTCTGCAAGGCAGAGAATGATGCTCTTCGGAGTGAGTTGGGAGTTTGCAAGGCAGAGAAGGATGCCCTTCGGAGTGAGTTGGGAGTGTGCAAGGCAGAGAAGGATGCCCTTCGGAGTGAGTTGCAAGTCTGCAAAGAGGCACACGCAGATCTGAAAGCCACCCACAAAGAACTCGCTGCTGTAGAGAAACTAACAGAGGTTCTTAGTACACGGTTAAACTGTGTGCACACCCCAACACCAGACTGTGTTACACCGAGTTGTACTGCTCATGGGGATGCAGAGAGCAGGGAAATTATATCTCCAGCTACAGCATCAATTACAAGCTGCCATCCTGAACTTCAGTTTACTCTTCCCACTACAGAGCTTCTTGAGTCGCTGATGATTCAGAGTCGAGGGCGGCCAGATCGGCTTGGTTGCTTGCTGTTCCGCACTGTGGTACCGCAGGCTGTCTATGATGAATGGGCAACCACAACGAACTGGGATGGTTCAAGAGGCAAACGTGGACTGCCAGTGAACTTAAGAAATTATTTGATGGTGACAGTGGCCCAGCAGTTTCCCTTCCTGTCTAGCAGTGACAGCAAGCGTGTCAAGGACCGAGTAAACGAATTTCTACGCTCACCGAGGGTCACTGTTGGTCAGAGACGCTTACATTACTAAGCGTCATTATACATTACTACTGTACATTATACATTACTAAGTTTTTGCTCTGTTTTATTTTATTTTGTCAGTTCTCAAACTTTGTACATAGTTGGTTCTTTTTTTATTGATTTATTTTTTTATTATCTATTCTGGAAGTTTGCTCTATTTGTTTTAGTTATTTCTATATTTAAAACTTGATGTCTTAAACTGTACTGTAAGTATTGTCAAAAAAATTTTTTTTAAAAGCCCTAGTGCTGTTGTTTGTGCTGTTTTCTTTAATAATAACACTAAACAGGGCCCGGTTTCTCGATAACGCACACTATTCGCGCGCTAAGAAGACTCTTAAAATATATCTTACGTTAAGTGATAACTTTTCTAAGTGTATTTCTCGAACTGTCTCTTAGGAGTCTTCTTAAGTCGCTGCCTCTTACGTCCGACGTTACGCGGCGCTGTCTACAGTGAAGGTCCTGAATTAGCGGAATTAGCGGACTAATTAGCTCAGGAATCGATTTTTGACTCCTTTTTCATGACAGCGTTAAGAAAGACGGCACTTTCTATGCAAATTAAACATTAATTAAACACTAAATTCTTTTAATAGCGTTTATTTCGACATGTGTTAACTTAACAATAACATTTCATAATAGACAAATATATAAATTAATATTAATTAATATAATAATATAATATATAATATTTTCATGTAACATGTGGCCGTGAAACGAACCGGGTTTACAATCATAGTTGATGGACAAACAGCTGATAACACTCTTCACCACCTTCAGAAACAAGGTGAAGTGTCAGTTGGTTGTATAGCGCACTTATGGAATGAATACGATGAGATGACAGAGTGGAGGTTTAATACCCCTATCTCACACGCGGGGCCATAAGTGCGGTTCATTATGATTCGGCGCGAGTTTTGGTGCTGTTATTACGTTTCCATCTTACCACGCAAAAAAAATAAACATGTTTAACATGCGGAAGATCTTCGCGGACCATCGGGCGCCGGTCACTCGAGGCAAATCACGGTGCCTAATACCCCTCTCTCACCTGTGTGGCCTGACTCATCTCCGTGAGCTGCCGCGATTGCCCACCACGTTCCTTTAACGTTCCGCGAAGTTCTGCAAGCTTCCGCGAGGACCAGCAAAAAATTAAACATTGAATTTTTCACGCGGAAACATGGAAACGTAATCACAGCGCAAAGACTCGGGGTGAATCATGATCAAGCCTACGGTCACAGCGCGAGCAGGTGAGATAGGGGTATAACACACCGTATCTCACAGCGAGTCAAACCGCATACAGTAAGTGAATACTGTAGGGGTATTAAACATTACAGTCACACAGAAACATGAATGGATGCGGGGTTTGAAACTCCCATGGTTATTTTCTCATTTAACTAAATCAAATTTCATAAAAATAAAACGTGTCAAAAGAAAAACCCATAAAGTTATGGATAATGGCTAATGATGAATGAAACATATTTTAAACAAAAAGCAGCGAGCAGCTGGACATCGGTACGGGGAGTGTAAGTACGACACGTTGGTCTGGCACGCGCAGGTCTGAGCAGTTCAAGAAGCTCCATAATCTGTTGCCTTGGAAGGCAAAACTTTTATTTATATATTTTTTTAATAATGACCACGGGGAAAATATGAAGAGGGCTGAAGTTTTGTCTAAAGGAAAAATGTACATGACCCACACGGCTCCACGGACGGCGCCGTCTTCAGTTTAACACAACACCACGCTGTATCGCTGCCTAATTGTTCGCCACCTGTTTAATATTAATAGTGATTGGCTATTTTAATGCATTAGTCACATTATGAAATAGGCTAATCAAAAGTCACTCTATTAGTTCTAAGAGATACTTAGCATAAGAACGTTTCGGGAAATGCGCCATAACGTTAAGAGAGAGGTTAAGGTACAACTTAAGAACTACTTAGCGATAAGAAGCATTCGAGAAACCGGGCCCAGATAAAAACAGAGAGTCTGTCTAAACAAAATAAAACCAATGTTTTCTAACTCATATTTTTTTAATATAAACATACAGTAAAACATCATTCAGTACAACTGAATCGCAGAAAAAAATCAGCAAAAATATTATTTAGTACAACGCAATCTTTGGATCCTTGATGAGACGGCATAAATATTTAATACAGCAAATTAAATATTTTGGTTTATATTTTGGTTTGTATTATATGGTTAATGTATTTTGGTTTATATTGCAAACGAATAACGAATCAAGAGTCCGTGATTATATTGCATAAATATTATTTTGTACAGACAAATATCTAAAAAAAAAACAGTTTTCTTTTTACGACGAATCTCTCAAAAATAGTAAGATGTATTTTGGTTTTATACTGCAAACGAAAAACGAATCCAGAGCCTGTAATTATATTGCATAACTATTATTTTGCACAAATACTGTAAATCTCTGAATAAAACAATGATATTTTATTCACAAATGTAAGACAATAAATTTTGGTTCAGTGCCGGACGAAGTGCGAACGAATAATGAAATGAGAGGCCGCGATTATACTGCATACATCTTTTTTATTGATTTATTTTTTTATTATATATTCTGGAAGTTTGCTCTATTTGTTGTAATTATTTCTATATTTAAATCTTGATGTCTTAAACTCTAACAACTGTAAGTATTGTCGAAATAATTTTTTTTTAAAGCCCTAGTGCTGTTGTTTGTGCTGTTTTCTTTAATAATAACACTAAACAGATAAAAACAGAGAGTCTGTCTAAACAAAATAAAACCAATGTTTTCTAACTCATATTTTTTTATATTTATAGTTTTTCATGTTTGTTGGATGTGTAAATTATCATAATTGTAGTATTACTTTGCTACAACATATTGTTTTGACTTTATTATGACTTAAGCTCTGAATATATTTAAAAACCGAGATGACGGAAAATGTCAATTTGCGCCACCTGGCGGTCATTTCACGAATCATTTTGAAATGCTCCTGGTTTATTTTGGCCGCTGCCGCTTTCCACGGCGGTGAGTGCGACCGTAATGAGCAGTCTGGTTGTCACACCACTGTAAGTGTAGGCTCTGATACTCCCGTAAGCCCTAGTGTAGCATCTGATGTTCCTGTTAGCCTCAGTGTAGGATCTGATGTTCCCATTAGCCTCAGAGTAGTCTCAATGTTAAATTTAATAATATCTTTAAGAGTAAGTATAAATAATGTAGATGCGGTCATATTATTTCACTAGTTTTGACGCGTAGCTTTGTCTTAAAGTTTCACTCACACGACAGAAGTCCGATCTCTTTGTCTCTTGTAGTTTATTTTGTCAGCATCAAAGAATCAACACTTTATACAGTCGTCTTGAGTAAATCCACTGTGATTACAGACACCAGTTGCTGCATCTTGCAAATCTCTGACTTTTACAACAACCTGTTTGCTGTATCTTGTAAATTACAGTCTTAGCTTACGAATATAACAACACTTGCTGTGTATATCCACTTACGGGAGCTTACGGTTACAACAACCTAGTTGCTGTATCTTACATTCTTAGCTTACCGGCAGCTCTCATTAGCTGACGGTCAAAAGCTTGTGCTTCCGTAGCCTTCCTCATCTAAACTGAGCTCTCTATCATATGACGGTCACACAAATGCATGTAATAGTAGAATGACATCACAGACCAACTTATGAGTGTCAAAATGGATGCATAACGTAGAAATTTAAAGCTTATGGCTTATGTAACAAACTTAATGCTTAATGCTTTACTAATGAATAGAACAAGGTAGAATAAATGAAATAACAACAAGTAAAATAAAATAAAATAAAATAAACACAACAACAAATTCATAACAAGTACGATATGGCTCTTACAAGTAATATAATCTCAATTCCACAGTCCAATATTCTCTCATTTAAAATGTGTCATAGTAATAATGTATGCACAGCGCTGTGCTAACGCATTAAACAATCTCATCAACTACCAGAGCTTTATCACTAATCTCCCAGATTTATCAACTTCGATTGGACCATCATCTGACCCTACAGAACACGATCAGACAACTGAATATTTAGAGTCCACATTGCATTATACATTAGATAATGGATAAGAAAAATTAATAGAAAAATATTATTAAAAATATATTAAAATAAATACAGGTCCTTCTCAAAAACTTTGCATATTGTGATAAAGTTCATTATTTTCTGTAATGTACAGATAAACATTAGACTTTCATATATTTTAGATTCATTACACACAAACTGAAGTAGTTCAAGACTTTTATTGTTTTAATATTGATGATTGTGGCATACAGCTCATGAAAACCCAAAATCCCTACCTCAAATAATTAGCATATCATGAAAAGGTTCTCTAAACGAGCTATTAACCTAATCATCTGAATCAACTAATTAACTCTAAACACCTGCAAAAGATTCCTGAGGCTTTTAAAAACTCCCAGCCTGGTTCATTACTCAAAAGCGCAATCATGGGTAAGACTGCCGACCTGACTGCTGTCCAGAAGGCCATCATTGACACCCTCAAGCAAGAGGAAGACACAGAGAGAAATTTCTGAACGAATAGGCTGTTCCCAGAGTGCTGTATCAAGGCACCTCAGTGGGAAGTCTGTGGGAAAAAGTGTGGCAGAAAACGCTGCACAACGAGAAGAGGTGTCCGGGCCCTGAGGAAGATTGTGGAGAAGGACCGATTCCAGAACTTGGGGGACCTATGGAAGCAGTGGACTGAGTCTGGAGTAGAAACATCCAGAGCCACCGTGTACAGGCGTGTGCAGGAAATGGGCTACAGGTTGCAAATTTTGCATGTCATTCGGAAATCAAAGTGCCAGAGTCTGGAGGAAGACTGGGGAGAGGGAAATGCCAAAATGCCTGAAGTCCAGTGTCAAGTACCCACAGTCAGTGATGGTCTGGGGTGCCATGTCAGCTGCTGGTGTTGGTCCACTGTGTTTTATCAAGGGCATGGTCAATGCAGCTAGCTATCAGGAGATTTTGGAGCACTTCATGCTTCTATCTGCTGAAAAGCTTTATGGAGATGAAGATTTCATTTTTCAGCACGACCTGGCACCTGCACACAGTGCCAAAACCACTGGGAAATGGTTTACTGACCATAGTATTACTGTGCTCAATTGGCCTGCCAACTCTCCTGACCTGAACCCCATAGAGAATCTGTGGGATATTGTGAAGAGAAAGTTGAGAAACACAAGACACAAGAATCTGCAAAAGGATTCCCGACCAAGTATTGAGTGCATAACTGAACATAATTATTTGAAAGTTGACTTTTTTTGTATTAAAAACACTTTACTTTTATTGGTCGGATGAAATATGCTAATTTTTTGAGATAGGGATTTTGGGTTTTCATGAGCTGTATGCCACAATCATCAATATTAAAACAATAAAAGGCTTGAACTACTTCAGTTTGTGTGTAATGAATCTAAAATATATGAAAGTCTAATGTTTATCAGTAATGTAGATGCGGTCATATTATTTCACTAGTTTTGACGTGTAGCTTTGGTTTAAAGTTTCACTCACACAACAGAAGTCCGATCTCTTTGTCTCTTGTAGTTTATTTTGTTAGCATCAAAGAATCAACACTTCATACAGTTGTCTTGAGTAAATCCACTGTGGTTACAGACACCAGTTGCTGCGTCTTGCAAATCTCTGACTTTTACAACAACCTATTTGCTGTATCTTATAAATTACAAGTCTTAGTTTACGTATATAACAACACTCTTGTTTTATACACCTACTTATGGGAGCTAACGCATATAACAACACTCTTGTTGTATATATCTACTTACGGGAGCTTACGGTTACAACAACCTAGTTGCTGTATCTTACATTCTTAGCTTACGGGGAGCTTACGGTCAAAAGCTTGTGTTTCCGTAGCCTTCCGCATCTAAACTGAATTTTCTATCATGCGATAGTCATACAAATACATGTCATAGTGGAATGACATCACAGACCAACTTACGATTGTCAAAATGGATGCATAACTAAGAAATTTAAAGCTTATGGCTTATGTAACAAACTTAATGCTTGATGCTTTACTAATTAATAGAACAAGGTAGAATAAATGAAATAACAACAAATTAAATAAAATAAACACAACAACAAATTCATAACAAGTACGATACCGCTCTTACAAGGACATTACAGAAAATAATGAACTTTATCACAATATGCAAATTTTTGGAGAAGGACCTGTATACTATTATAAGAACAAACTAACTCCCTTGTATAATGATCACGTGCTTTAAAACAGACCACTCAAAAATTAGAATGTAAATGACGTCATATATCATGGAAGGAGAGGATCCTGAAATATAAAAAACACCAAAAATAGCAAATATTATTTTGGAATAAAAAAAGAAGGAGAAAGAAACTTGATCTTGACCCCGGTCAGCTGTCCAACTACAGGCCAATATCAAATCTCCCCTTTATCTTTAAGATTCATGACAACATAGTACTGCAGCATCTATGTTCATATCTACATAGCAATAACATACACAAACTGTATCAGTCAAGATTTAGGCTTCATTTCAGCACATGCTAAAGTTCAGTGGAACCTTAGATTACGAGCATAATCACTGCTGTAAAGTAGAAATAAAACAATCTGCACTTTACCTTTGTAAAGATTTCCATTAGACAGAGAAAGAGAGCAAGAGTGTGTGTGTGTGTGTGTGTGTGTGTGTGTGTGTGTGTGTGTGTGTGTGTGTGTGTGTGTGAAGGAGCACGGTGTCAGTGCAGGCTGATACAGAGAGGGAAAATGTATCTTTAAACTCTCTAACGATTCTTCTTTTGCTTTACACGCGCACACACAATAAACAGTACAGGCGCCCTGTGCAGACACGCAGGCAAACACAAAATAAAAGATGTTTTAAACGCACACACGTGGTCACATTGTTATTGTAAACAGTACAATCGTGCACGGATGTTGATTATACCAGTGTGAGGCGCACACCAAGACCGAGCAGGGGAGATGATTACCCACAATTCTGCAGCGCAAGAGCGAGAAAACCATTGGCTCATTTTGTGATCATGTAATGCTCTGTGTCAAAACAAGAAGTGCATGCATGATACATGATACTCGGTACTTGTAAACCAAGACTTTCGTTTTCAAAATTTATTAAAAATCTTTTCTTACTCGCAATCTGAGATTCCACTGTACTTATATATATATATATATATATATATATATTTTTTTTTTTTTTTTTTTTTTTTGTATAACATCTATATATATATAACTATTTTTCAGGCTGGCATTCTCTCAGCGTGGGGGTTATGTGGCCAGTTGGATTCAGATTGTGGCCTCCCCCAGTTACGGCCCCATAGCATATGAAGCTGCTCTGACTTATGCCACTGGCTAGTGCAGTGGATGTAAATCTGAAAAGCACATACTGGACACAGTAAGTGAAGTCTCTCCTGCTCTGAAGCTGTAAAAGGCAGAGGACAGAATGCTTCGAGAACAACTGGGTGCAGAATGGCCTTGACTAGCCCAGGAGAAAAGTCTAGGCAGGATGGGGAGAGTGACAAAGCCTGCAGATCTCCAATTCTCTTCAAAGAAGTAATGGCCATAAGAAAAACCATATTGAGCGTCAGAATCCTGACAGGTGCTGACACTCTAGTGGTTCGAAAGGGGTGTCAATCAGACCTAAGTCCCAAGAAGGGACTGTCGCTCTAGTGGGCGCCTCAACCGTTTAGCTCCACAAATAAAACGGGCAACTAAAGAGTGCTTTCTCACAGAAACCCCATCAGTCAGAACATGACAAGCCAAAATAATTCGGCAGTGGACTGGGTCTACATGTTTTTGCCATGCACCAACTTTCAAATACACTCCATTTGAGGGCATAAGTTCTTCTAGTGGAGCGAGCCCTAGCACCTAAAATAGTTTCGTTTACGCTGGCTGGAAGACCAACATATCTTAATTGGTCCCCCTCAGGGGCCAGAAGGTTCCAGAGCTTCCAGAGTAAAGCTATTGTTCTCTGCACCTGAGACAGAAGATCCCTCCTCACTGGAATCACAGACAGTGAGGCGTCGAGGAGAGATATTAGATACGAGAACCACACTCTGGTCGGCCAACAGGGCGCTATCAGTAAGAGGCCAGGACTCCCGGGAGCAGAGCAATAGGGGGAAACGCATAAAGTCGTAATCTGGGCCATGTATGGGCCGTGGCGTCCAGACCCAGGGGAGCTGGAAGAGTAAGAGAGTAGTAAAGGGGACATTGTGCTGGTTCTTGCGCGGCAAAGAGGTCCACCTCTGCTACATGAATACTCTCCCATATTTGCCTGACTACTTTGGGGTGGAGTTCCCATTCCCCGTGTGTCACAGATTGTCTGGACAGCATATCTGCTCCCACATTCATATGCCCTGGAATGTAAATCGCCCTGAGGGGCAGGAACTTGTCCTGTACCCAAAGCAGAACCTGGTGCGCTAGCTTGTTCAAGCGGCACAAGCTCAGTTCGCCCTGGCGATTTCTGTATGAGACTATCGTAGTGTTGTCCACCCGCATTAGGACATGGTAGCCTCTCAACTGCTGAAGGAAAATTTTCAGGGCAAGAAATAGAGCTATAATTTTGATGCAATTGATGTGCCATGCGAGAAGATGACCTCTCCAGCTCCCTTGGGCTGGACGGTCATCTAAGACCGCACCCCAGCCCTTGAGGTAAGCATCTGTCGTTAGCATCTTGCGGCGACAAGACAGACCTAGAGTGGGACCCAAAGTCATAAACCGGGGTCTAAACCACATAGAAAGGGTACAAAGGCCCTGGCGCTAACACTTATTTGCCTCTGGGGACTGGCCTTTGAGTGAAATCCTCTTAGCCCCAACTGAAACACTCTCATGTGCAGCACGCCCACAGGTGTCAGTGATGAACAGTCACTTTCTGGTCTAGCTTGATTTCCTCTGGGTGTTGAGAATGGATTCGACATTCCCTGTGCCCGCATTGTGCTCGAATCCCAAATATGTTGACCTCTGAACAGGAAAGAGAACGCTTATCTTGGCGTTTAGTCTCAATCCTAGGATGACATCCTGATGTCGAAGCGCTAGCTCCTGAGACTGAGCAATTGAAAATATGGATGCCATGGAGTCATAAAGGAGCCAGGACTGCATCCATGAATTTTGTATATGTGCAGGGTGACAAAGCTAGACCAGATGGAAGGACCCAATACTGGTAAGCTTCGCCCTCGAAAGCGAACCTCAGGAACTTCCTGTGTTGTGGCAATATTTCTATATGAAAGTATTTGTCCTTCAGATCGATTGTCACAAACCAATCCCTTGTTCGGCATCCTGAAACGTGGCAGGAAGTTACCAAAGAACTAACATCTCTTTGGAGAATGGTGTTGTCCGAAACACCGACCTCCATGGGGGTGCCAGGGAGACTTTATTCTCAAAAGGAATTCTACATGCCCCTCCCGTCTCTTCTATCTGGGGCATTATCGTATAACCCTGCGCTTCCGCATCAACGATATTCGAATAAATCGAAGTCGAAGCCACGAAAACACAGGATGAATAAGGCTTACTCCATGAATGAGTTAACTCGTCGTGGAGGTCGCGTCGTTGAGGCTCCTCCCCCCGGCTACCCGACAGAAACATGTTGTCAAATTTTGAGCGCTTGGCGGAATCTTGCTATTGTGGCCAGTAGATATGCAGCCACTCGACCGCACGTGTTACTACCTTGAGTAACTCCTCATACACTCTGTCATCACAAGAGGAGCATTCTGAGGTGGCTATTTCCATCTCCGCAGAAGCGAGAGAGGAAGTCTCTCCGGCCCATTCACAAGAAGCGCCAGGGAAGTGGACGGAAAAACTTCCCGATCCGGCAAGAGCTAGAAAGGAGGGGGGATTCTGTCTCATGCGCGTCTGCCAGATCTGCACATGAGCCCCAGGAATGCACCTTAATAGGGAGGAGATCACAGTGCTCACACTCTCCCTGAAGCCCTAGGAGAGCGTGCTCTTCCCCCAAACACTCGAAACAGAAAGTGTGGAGATTGCCCTCCGAAAGAGATCTATCACACGGAGGCATGCATCTCGCTTGAAACTCCGCCATACAGATGTCACCATTAAGACTGCGCATCTGCGACTTGCTGGAGGCAACATTCGGAAATAAAAAAAAATGTTTGTGCTTCACTGAATTTCCGCCAGATGGCGCATGGAAGGACTTTATCTAAAAGCCGGACCAAGTACATACAACGATGAATTGTGTATAAAGTTAACCTAAAACAATATTGTTTCCAATGCTGAAGCAAACATGAATTTTATTTTGTTTTACAACAGATATTTCATAATGAACGTGTGTATATGTGCTTCATGTTATTTTCATAATGATGAAATGAGATGCCCAAATTCATGCTTTAAAAGTTTCTTATATAGTTTTTGTAATGTCTTAATAGGGACAAAATAATGAAAGACATGGCAATTCCTCGATTTAAATGGTATTTAAATTTATTTAATTTCCTGATAGTATGCTATCTGATAGTGTTAACTATGTGAATGTCCTGATTCGTGAATATGCCAACATATCTTATTTAAACGTAAAAATGTGTCGCCATCCTCAGAAGACACGAATGAAAAAAAAAATATATATATATATATATATATAGTTAATATATTAATGAATATATAATATATATATATATATATATAAATATATATAAAAAAAATATATATATATAGTTAATATATTAATGAATATATAATATATTAATGAATATATAATTAATATATATATATATATATATATATATATATATATATATATATATATATATATCAGGGCTTGACATTAACTTTTTTGCTCACTGGCCAATGTGGCTAGTGGATTTCCGGAGTCACTAGCCATTCAGCCTTTTTACTAGCCACAACTTTCTCACCAGAAAATCGCAGTTTTTTCTTCACCATGATACGTTAATGTTTGTTATATCCAGATTTACTTAGAAATGACAGCATACACTGTATCACTATAGTAGAAGTCAAGTATTCAGTACTGTTAAGATAGCTCCAAAGATAAAAACATGCAAACATGAACAGTATATTCTGCTTATTGAACTTAAATTCAAGCCTCTTACCACATGAAATTGAAAAATAACAGATTCAGTACAACTTCATTCAGAACATTTATCATTTTAGTGGGTTGTGTACTATTATCAGGTATTATTATTCATTATGTATTATTATATCAGAATTCTGAGTTAGGACAATGGACTCTGGTCTATCTTGTTATGTTGACTCTTTACAGTGTAAGGTAATTCAATCAATTGATGAATTTTCTATTATTCAACATGAAATCTAAATAGATTTTAATAGTGATTACTTTTTTATATATAATCAGTAAATAACCTATGCGAAAGGGGCAAACATTCTCATCCTGTTGAGAAGTAGTAGCCCTTTAAGGAAATGATACAAACACACACACACCAAACAGGAAGTAAAAGTGTGCGCGTGTACGTGCACGCGCAATGCATGTGTGAAAATGTGTAGAGAGAGATATTGAATGTCCACATTACATTCATGCACATTTTATGCACGTAATATTACGTTGCAATGTAAACGTTTATTATATGGGATGACTTTAGAGAAAACTACAACAAAAATATATTGTCATACCTGTAGTGTTTGCATGTAGTTCTACTCCAAGTTTTCTGTTCAGCATCCTGAGTCTGACGTAAGCACGTAAGCACGTCGAGCGGGGCGAGTTAACTAAGCGTGTGTAATCTGTCACTGGGCATGCGCATGATGAAAAAAAAAAGTAAACTGCACATTCGCTAACAACTCTGTTTGTCTATGTGATCTTTTTTTTCTTCTATACCGAAGGACGTTACAATACCAAAGAATAAACTAACCGCCAAAGTGGCTAGTGAGACTAAAGTTATTACCCGCCACAGCCGAATTTTACCCACATTTGGCGGGTGGGCGGGTGCCAATATCAAGACCTGATGTGTGTGTGTGTATATATATATATATATATATATATATATATATATATATATATATATATATGTGTGTGTGTGTGTACAGTATATACAACGCGACAGCGCGCTCAGTTATCATCCCTCTTCTCACCTTTGAAGTAGGTGTGAAGTTATCAACCCGGTTTTGCGGATGGGGGAATTGGCAGAATTGAGGGGTTTAAAACTATTTAACAAGACCGAGCAGACGCCTCTGCCGAAATTTTATTTCGCCAGCAAAACAGAATAAATAGGAATAAAATGTTTAACTGTACCAATCAAATCATACTTCATAATTACGTTGAATGTAATTCACAAATTACTGAATATATTATGTTTTTATGTGTATACAGTATGTGTTATGTGAATATATTATATAAGTATGTGTTTGTGCGCGCGTCTCATATGTAACATTCATATAAAATGCAATTAATGATAAGTGTATGTTGTTAAACATACTTGTATTTGTGGATATGTATGTAACAACGCGGCTTGCGCAAGAGGCACAGGCATTAACTGTTCAGAATGTACCAGGTCGTGATACCGCGACACTCCGTGTGATCATTCGGTCGCACTAGTAAACGGTGTCAGGGCCAAAGACAAAGCGCGCTGGAGAAGACACAGGCAAAACCCAAGCCTCTGTCTGTCTAAGACACCGGCAAGAAAGTGAGGGCATCAGTTTAGCATGCACTCTCGGGTTAAAGTGTACAAAGCACAAACTCTAGTCTCTCTCTTCCTATAAATCCTCGGTAAACGGCATACAGTGGGAGCCATGTCAAACAGCCGCCTGGAGCATGATAGATCCATGGCAGGATCATGAAGGGTTAATGCACGGTCCGAGCATGGAGTGTGATCCCCCGCGATGACGCAGTTAACAATGCCCCGCCCCATAAACGCCCCCATGCCCTTTCTAAAAAGATGGTTGCAATGCCGTATAATTCCGCCAGATGGAGCATTGACTGGCACCATTAACAGCAGTGTCCAGGAAACCCAATACCGTATCTTTAATATACAGACAGTTCTTGTATTGTCAACATAGTTTCATAAATAGATGACATGGTAAAAAACAACAACAACAAACCGATTAATAAAACAGATTTGTTAAATCACTCAATACACAACCCATGATGATTATGCTATTTATTATTTAATAATGACTTAATAAAATTAGTTAGTGAAATATTTTTTAAGACATTCTGAAAGATGGGAAGATTTTATACGGAAAAAAAACGCGGGCTATGTACAGTATTTTACATTACGGTGTATTTTACCTAGTTCCATTTAATATACTGATAGATAATATTTTGCTGCAAAGTAAAGCTCAAAATGTAACGTCTGCTTGGGTTTGTTTTCGTTATATTTTGATGATGTTTTTTTTTCACTCATAGTCAACAAGTGGCATAAGAAAGGCAATTAATGGCGCATGCAACCTGGAACAAATATCTGCCCATATGGATCAGTATTTCTTTAGTCATTGAATCATGCATAATGCTCCCCCGTCAAAAGATCTGATGGGGCATTAATCACTTATCACAACTGTGAATGGATGCGGCAGCAGAGACAGATTAAATCCCCATAAACACTTGGAAACAATAGTAAAAAAGTTCCAGAGGGTTAGCGCCTGTTATACTAATGTATTTTTACAGATTTTTTTACTGCTTATATTTAGTTTGGTTTTCCGCAACTTCACGTGTTGTGTGTGTGTGTATATATATATATGTGTGTGTGTGTGTGCACGAGAGAGAGGATACTCTGACAAGACCAACTTTTCGAGCCTCACCTAAAGCACCCAAAGCATTTTACTGCATATCGTGCTGTGTATGTGACAAATAAATGACTTCGTCATTTATTATATCATAATGTTTTCGTTATATTTTTGATGTTTTCGCTGATAGTCAAATTGGCATAACAAATTGATGAATGGAGCATAATTCATTCATTCATTCATTTTCTATACCGCTTAGGCACTAGGCGGGGTACACCCTGGACAGGTTGCCAATTAAATGGCGCATAATATCTGGAACAAATATCTGTCCATACGGATCAGTATTTCTTTAGTCATTTAACCAGCATAACGTCCCACATCAAAGATCTGATGGGGCATAAATCACTTATCACAACGGTGAATAGATGCGGCAGCAGAGACAGATTTCATCCCCATAAACATTCACACTTGAAAACAAAACTAACAGAACTAAACAGTTTTAGAGTGTTAGTGCCTGTTATCACAGGACAGGAATCACCTACAGGATACTACTGTATTTTTACTGCTTATATTTTAACCCTAGTTTCATTTGGTTTCACGCGATTTCATGTGTTATTTGTGTGTGTCTGTGTGTGTACAGTGTGTGTGAGCGTGAGAGCGCGTGCGCGAGAGAGGGCTTACATGGTGATTTGTCCAAGGTTACTAAAACCTGGCTTACTACCTATTAAAATTATTTCAATTTAACTCATGGGTCTCAATCACAGATGACACGACAAATTATATACTCTGAAACGTTCATTTGAACATCTAAAAATATATACAAAAACATAAATACTAATTTTATCATGGTGTAAATCAGTGGTTCTCAAACTTTTTCTGTCATTCCCCACTTAAGGGGGTGAGCGAATTTTCAAGCCCCACTTATCAACAAAATAATAACGAAATCGGCCAAGTTTACTGTTTATTGAAATATCAATTTCTAAACCAATAAGATCAAACAACACCAAGTTAAAAACAGATAAAATACACGTGCAATTGTTATAAAAGGCTTACGTTGTCACTTATTGCATAATTGACCCCATGTTTATTTGCTGCTCAACAATAGTTTGTAGTTTTTTTGCACTGGCCAATTCTGCATGCAACTTTGAATGAAGCCATTTGTGCTTTGCTGTCCACTGATTTAGATTTTACCATGCGATTCTCCTGCTGTCTGTATTCTGCCAGCTTTCTTTGAAAGAAGTCGAGTGGTTTATTAACGTGACTGTGAGTGTGTTGTCTCTAAGTGTCTTCCTAATTTGTTGGGTCTCATGCGGTCTGCTGCCAGCGGTTTAAGGCACAAAACAGACACGAGCCTCTCTTCTGCCCCCACCATCCCCACCATGAATCCAAGCTCAAGATAGGCTTCATTAGGGGTGGGCGATATAAACAAAATCTTCTATATACAGGAGAACCAATTTTCTACCTTGATAACGATCACAATCGCTATATCACAATATAGCAATTTGTATCTGAAAATGCATAAATAAAAATTCAAACACAAAGAAACTGTTTTACATAATGTAATTTTATATAAACTGTGAATTGCTGAGGTTTGCCGCATTTTTTTACTTTGGCCATATTCGTTTGGAAGCTTGGATTTCAGATGATAGAAAAGGTTTGACGTGTTTCCACCACTTGTTAAAACAGTGCACTTGCATACCTTACAAATCACGTTCATCTCATTCGTATCACTTTTCTTATATCCAAACCAATTCCACAACACAGACGATGCACCTTTTTTCTTTACAATCTCCTCGTTCTTGGTTTTGTCACATGTAAGCAAACTCACTGCTGCTGCACCGTCTTCTTCCATTGTCGAAGTGTATGTGAAACCAAACACATCAAAAGTGGGACGAAACCGCGGCACCCGATTGAACCAAATATCTGCGCAAATACAGCGCAGCGCGACTATCTGGATAGCGCAGAGATGATCTGGTTTATTTGCGCAGCCCGGTGGTGGAACGCGCAGCGCCGCTCGAATCACAAACCTGCGCGACCCCCTGTGGAAACAAAGGCAAAGGCAAAAAAAACAAAGGACCCCCTGTGTTTTTATTTAAAAACAATTTAAAATGTCAGGACTGTTTAATATTGTTTCCGCCTTGCCATGCCTGTTTTGTACGTGCGCATCCCAGCGGGGTAAAATGTATTTTGATGGTCAGCGCGGTTTATTTCTGTCAGAGTCGCGCAGGTTTGTGATTCGAGCAGCGCAGCTTAAGTTGGCCCGACGTTAAACTGTTATTGTTCCACTATGGTTCCACTTTTTCTCCCGGCCCACAACTGATGTTATTTTATATTTACTTGTATTATGTTATATTTAATGATCCATTTATTTGTGTGTGATTGTTTAGTTTTTTACTATTATTTTCCACTAATTTCCTCCCGTTCATTGCGCCCCACCTGTCATGTCTGTATTCCCCACTAGTGGGGCGCGCCCCACACTTTGAGAACCACTGGTGTAAATTATTAACATTAGGTTAGGTCCTGCCCTTAATTAATTCATATTATAATTACTTTTACATAGTACTGGACTGACATGACCAAAACTAGCTATTTCATTTAGCCTTTCTAAAATCAACCCATCTATCAGAAAACATAAAACATATTATGATCTGTTCAATAGCCCATCTGTTTTAATTTAGTTTGTATTTTTTATTATTCATAAGACAACCTTTCAGTTTTGTAAATATTTTAGTTATAGTGTGTTAAGTCTTACTTTAGGTTAAATGTTTTTGAGAATTTGACCATCCAGCTTAGATAAATGTTATGTCATTGATTGATAAAATCTGGATTAAGGATATTTTATTTTATTTCTTAAATTTTTATTTTTTAGTTTCCCCCCTGAGGGATTGCCACCTTATTGTGGTCAGGGGGTGTGCGTGCCTCAACACAAAATTGCCCCCTTCAAATTTCTGACTGCGCCCCCCACCCCGTATGGTTTGGTCTAGAACGGCCCTGCCTCTGACCGTCTTTTGTCTTGTAAATGAGTATTCTCAGTCACCTTCCAATCCCCCCAGCGAACACACTTTGTTTGTACTGTAAACTGTAAATGTGTTTGCTAGGGCACTTGGTTATACACAGTACTTTAATGTATGTAACACTTACTTAACTTACTGGTTTGGTTTAAATATCGCTTATTACCTTATTCAGCAAAATAAATTCATTATTAACATATTGAAGTATTTTAGTTAAGGACAAAAACAGACCCTGTGCTTGTGTTTAGAACTGCTGAACAGCCGTGTTCATAGGTTTAATCAATGATGGATGAATGGAGAGATGTGTGTGTGTGTGTGTGTGTGTGTGTGTGTATACGCGCACGCGCTCTCCTGCATTTCTCCATTGGCTTTAACACGCACACCCATTCCCCCCCCAAAAACACACACACACACACACCCATCCCCCTGCCAAAAACACACACACAGAGCAATTAACATGTCATACTCAGTATTCTCCATTGAGGTTTCTCACCTTCCACTCCTAAGTTTTTCGTTGCTCTTTTGGAGTTCTTAAAACCCAAAACATTTATTTATACTGAGAAAAAATTATGGGTCACAATCACAAATACATATAATCAAGTGTTTAATTGGTTTCATTTGTTTCTATGACCAATAATTATTATTATTATGATTTTCAGCCCAACTCTTTGACTATTTAAAACAAAGTTGTGTCCCATTTTTTGCCCATTGAAGTTGTTGGTTCAACTAAACATTTTTTAAATACCCAAACAATCCCCCAACAATTAAAACACGCAAACATGACTTTACCAATTCAATTTATTCTTCAAAAATAGTCAAAGTTAAATCAGTAATTTGTATAAAACAGGTGAATACATGTTGTCTTTTTGCTTAAAGTTCATTAAACTACCCAGATACACCAGCTGCTTATAAGTCTCTATCTATAGGTCTTTTATATTAAAATATAATTTTTTCAAATATCCAAACTATTAAACATGGAACAGTTTAAGTCTTTGTTTCCCCCAAAGTACTGTATCAGACATTTTGCAGTTCTATGTTCAGAATGTACAGTAGACCTGACCAAACATCATTCTAAAGCTGTCGGACTGTAACGTCATCCCTCCTACAGCTCCCTCAACAGCTTTGTTCATGCTCCTCCAGTCCTGTAGCTCCAAAAGTCCAGCCGTCAGCCGTCTGACCCCCCAATCCTCCACAGCGGAGCTCTGCTTAAAGACAACAGGAGAATTTAGTGAAGACAGAATTAAATAAACTTTACAGAACATATAGTTCTAATAAAAATAAAATATATTAATAAACCTATTAACCACAGAGTGTGTAAAATACTGTTTTGGGAATTCTGAAATGTAAATAAACTGCCTGTGCTAATGTTAACCAGTGAACAGTGTTAGTGTTAACCAGTGAACAGTGTTAACCAGTGAACAGTGTTAACCAGTGAACAGTGTTAACCAGTGAACAGTGTTAGTGTTAACCAGTGACTGTCTGTATTATCGTCTGCATTAAATTAACCCAGACTTTACTTAATGCGCTTCTCATACAAATAAGTTAAGCGATATAACACTCGTATATGAGCATTAGTTCATCCCTGAAGCCAAACTATAACTTACTGAAGCCCCTCACACACACACACACACACACACACACACACACACCTCCCCCTCCTCCTCCTTAACTGATAAACACTTCTGTGTTGTTATTCAGCTCTTTAACTAAGCGCTCGCGCTACCGCGGAAAGTCCCGGACAAAGTGTATAAAATATAAACCGGGTTATGAGCGTTACTAGCTCCTGTACAGCTCCCCTCAGTCTGTGTCCCTCATCAACTGCATCACATTATATTACAGTCACAGAAATAACCTGCAGATTAACTCTTAACCAGAGAATAAATAAGCGCTGAATTTATCCAGACAGCACGCGGTGAGATTCTCTCAGTATTTACAGAGAACACAAACACTCTTCATCGGGTAGTGCAGCTCTTGTAATAGGGACATTAATAGTATTGTCGAAGCTTGAGCATGTTTTTGAGTTAAAGTGGAGTGACATTGTGAGTGTGTGACACTGACAGTAAGCTGTAATATTAACTCCAGACTTGGTAAACAGATCATTAAGTTATCTAAAGTCACATCTGACCGCTGCTGCTGCTGCCAGTGATATTTAAAACGGCCAATAAAAAACTAAACTGGGAAATAAACTGTAAACTACCCCAAACACATTTTATAAAATAAAATATCACTTACCACGAATAGTCCGTTAAGCCGCCATCTTCATCTCTGTAGTTTGGTAGCGTCAGTTCGGCGGGGGTGGAGGCGGGTTGTTAAAATCACGTGATTGCAACTCAGTGCAGCTGGCTTGTTTTAATGTGTTCTTGAGAACGAAGCGCCATCTAGTGGTGGCACCAGGTAAATGAATATATAGGGATTGAATGGGCGTGTTTACTGTGAAATCTTGACACCCCTTTCGGCCAGAAAAGGGAGGGGGGATTACGGCGTGCAAAGGCCATTCACACTTCAGCCACACTGTCGCGGCTATTTGGTGTGGCTCCCACTGTACCTCCCAAACACCTCCCCCACCACACATACACACACACATCTCACCTCACCCACACACACACACACACCTCCCCCCTCCTCCTCCTTAACTAATAAACACTTCAGTGTTGTTATTCAGCTCTTTAACTAAGCACTCGCGCGGAAAGTCACGGCCTAAGTGTGTAAAATATAAACCCGGTTGTGAGCGTTACTAGCTCCTGTACAGCTACCCTCATTCTGTGTCCCTCATGAACTGCATCATATTATATTACAGTCACAGAAATAACCTGCAGATTAACTCTTAACCAAAGAATAAATAACCGCTGAATTTATCCAGACAACATGCGGTGAGATTCTCTCAGTATTTACAGAGAACACAAACACTCTTCATCGGGTAGTGCAGCTCTTGTAATAGGAACATTAATAGTATTTTCGAAGCTTGAGCATGTTTTTGAGTTAAAGTGGAGTGACATTGTGAGTTTGTGACACTGACAGTAAGCTGTAATATTAACTCCAGACTTGGTAAACAGATCATTATGTTCTCTAAAGTCACATCTGACCGCTGCTGGTGCTGCCAGTGATATTTAAAACGGCCAATAAAAAAACTAAACGGGGAAATAAACTGTAAACTACCCCAAACACATTTTCATAAAATAAAACATCACTTACCACAAATAGTCCGTTAAGCCGCCATCTTCGTCTCTGTGGTTTGGCAGCGTCAGTTCGGCGGGGGTGGAGGCGGGTTGTTAAAATCACGTGATTGCAAATCAGCGCAGCTGGCTTGTTTTAACGTGTTCTAGAGAACGAAGCGCCATCTAGTGGTGGCACCAGGTAAATGAATAAATAGGGCTTGAATGGGCGTGTTTACTGTGAAATCTTGACACGCCTTTCTGGCAGAAAAGGGAGGGGGGATTACGACGTGCAAAGGGCATTCACACGCCATTCACACGTCAGCCACACGGTCGCGCCTATTTGGCGTGGCTCCCACTGTAAGCCCCTAGAGCATTTTTTGTTTTTGTTTTATTTTCCAGAATCCCCTCCGTTCTCGCATAGACGGCGGACCTCTGGTTATTTTATGTTTTCAGTTTTCTTTTGGTTTCCTTTTAAGTTTCTTAATTAATAATCCCATGCTATCTCCAAACGGAAAGGTCTTCCTGTGTCTGTCATAAGCAGTCTCATAACTCCTATTTCACTGACCCCCTTTAAAGCCCTGCATCAGGTCTCTTATAATAAGTAAAACACCTCGTGGTGCGGCTCTCCACACCGCACCCCGTAACAATATATTAGGAGAAAAATGTAAATTAAGGATGTCTTGAAACATAATACAATAACTCTCTATTCATTTGAACACTGTAAAGGTGTCAATGTCTCATACATTCCTTTATTCCTCCTTTCTGTTTGTGCTTAGGTTTCACTGTTTTCCATATATATATATATATATATATATATATATATATATATATATATATATATATATATATATATATCCAAATATAAACACAATCTTCTTAATCATTGCCCTCCAACAAACAACATACATTCTCACAAGCATTTTCTTCTCCTCCAATTAAGAAAATAATTCATTATCATGCACCAAACAAATTAAAATAACCAGGGGCAAATGTTGAAAGCCAAAGAGCGAAACTTCTTAATTTATTCTTAATTTTATTTACTGATAATACTTTTAATGTACAATAATATGTATGTTTATCATTTTCACTTTTGAATATGCATGTCGAAAAAGCATACAGTTATGTATGACATCAAATGTGAACATTGTCCCACATGTCCCATGGCCTGAGAAGGTATAATAGCATGTAAGCCTGCTTTCCTAACCACATTTCTAATGTTTACTCACCAAGCATGTCTGCTAGATTAAATGCCCAAATATTTGTAAATGTGCCTGTGTTATTGAAATTTGTATAATCAGATTTAGATTATTTTAGACGTTGTTGAATAACTGTAGAGAAACAAATGAATTATTCTTTTGATGTTATATATTTAAGCCTGGATGGTCATGTGGAATTAGAGAAATATAGATATGTTTATTTTATAATTGTTCTTACACTTTATCTGTGGATCATTAGTTTTAATGGTCTCATTATTTTTATCATATTCACAAACAAATGTCTCCATGAGCCCATGTACATATTCGTTGCTGCTTTGCTTTGTAATGCTCTCTTTGGAGCAACTGCTCTTTATCCTAAACTGCTCACTGATTTACTGTCTGAAATACATATTGTTTCTTTTGAATCTTGCATATTTCAATCATTTTGCATTTATACATATTCTGCTTCAGAGTTCACATTGTTATCAGCGATGGCCTATGACAGATATGTGTCCATCTGTAAACCATTACAATATAGTACAATTGTAAAAATGTCCACTGTTAAAAAACTCTTATGTTGCTGTTGGTTTGTTCCTTGTTGTGTAATAGGCGTCAGTGCAATATTAACATATCAGCGTAAGCTGTGTAAATTTAGCCTAAATAGAATATATTGTAATACCAGTTCAATGATTAAACTGAGCTGTACAGACTTTTCAGTAAGTAGTATATATGGACTTTTTATTTTAAGCATTGCTGTGTTTCCTCCACTGATTTTTGTGTTTTTCTCATATAGCAAAATACTTTCAGTTTGTTTAATGAGATCAAAAGATTTCAGAAGAAAAGCTTTACAAACCTGCTTACCACATCTTTTAATTTTTATCAGTTTCTCCATCACGTCATGCTTCGAAGTTATAAATACTAGATTAGAAGAAAACATGCCTCATGTGTTCAGTATGATCATGTCAGTGGAAAATCTTGTTATTCCTCCTCTGTTAAATCCAATTATATATGGACTAAAACTGAAGGAGATTTTTAATAGGATTAGGAAACTGCTTTGGAAAAGTAAGATATATGTATGCCAAAGTTAAATGTTTGTACTTCATTAAATGGGTTCCTGTAGTAAAATATCGATAATATTGATTTTCTCCTGATTTGCTCAGGAGTTCTTTACTTTTCCAATATTGCATGTATAGTAGGTACCCAATTGGAATGGTTATTACCGTCGCGCTCACCGCCTTGTAAAAAACACAGCGGCCAAAAAAAAATCAGTTGCATTTCAAAGTCATTCGGAAATTTCCCGCCAGGTGGCGCAAAGTGACATTTTCACTTGTTTCAGTAAATACAATAGTGACGGTAGTTTCCACTTGAGTACTTTACACAACAAGCATGAACAATCTGAACCAGAGCTATTGATATGTACTGTACAATAATGAGTAGAAAATATTAGTTCAATGTTGTTTAGATAAAGTTCACTAGTTGAAAATTTGATTTGAGCTGGTTTATTCATTACTCTTTCGTTTCTCCAAACGGCCTGCAAAATGTTCGAAATATTACTGTTATTGTGTCACAGGTGTAGTTTTACAGTGGGAGCCACGTCAAACAGCCGCCTGGAGCATGATGGATCCATGACGGAATCATGAGGGCACCATGCACGCTTCGTGCACGGAATGTGATCCCCCGCGATGATGCAGTTAACGATGCCCCGCCCCATAAACGCCCCCATGCGCTTTCTAAAAAGATGGTTGCAATGCCGTATAATTCCGCCAGATGGAGCATTGACTGGCACAGTTAACTGCAGTGTCCAGGAAGCCCAATACCATATCTTTAATATACAGACAGTTCTTGTATTGTCAACATAGTTTCATAAATAGATGACGTGGTAAAAGACAACAACAACAACAAACCGATTAATAAAACAGATTTGTTAAATCACTCAATACACAACCCATGATGATTATGCTATTTATTATTTAATAATGAATTAATAAAACTAGTTAGTGAAATATTTTTTAAGACATCCTGAAATGATCCTTAAAGACACGGTAATGTCTGTAATTTGTCTATACCAATCATTGTAGGTACGGAATAAAAACGCGGGCTATGTACAGTATTTTATATTACGGTGTATTTTACCTAGTTCCATTTAATATACTGATAGATAATATTTTGCTGCAAAGTAAAGCTCAAAATGTAACGTCTGTTTGGGTTTGTTTTCGTTATATTTTTGATGATGTTTTTTTTTTTCACTGATAGTTAACAAATGGCACAAGAAAGTCAATTAATGGCGCATGCAACCTGGAACAAATATCTGCCCATATGGATCAGTATTTCTTTTGTCACTTAATCATGCATAATGCTTCCCCGTCAAAAAATCTGATGGGGCATTAATCACTTATCACAACTGTGAATGGATGCGGCTGCAGAGACAGATTAAATCCCCATAAACACTTGGAAACAATAGTAAAAAAGTTCCAGACGGTTAACGCCTGTTATACTAATGTATTTTTACAGATTTTTTACTGCTTATATTTAGTTTGGTTTTACGCAATTTCATGTGTTTGTTTGTTTTTGTGTGTGTGTGTGCGCACGCACAGGAGAGAGAGGATACTCTGACAAAAGCAACTTCCGTGTGGCTCCCATGGCGCAATCGGTTAGCGCATGGTATTTATAAAGCGGTACAGGTGACGGAATGCCGAGTTCGAGCCTCACCTAAAGCACAGATTTATAAGCATTTTACTGCATATCACACCGTGTATGTGACAATTTGAATTTGAAAGTAAAACTTAAAATTTAACTTCTGCTTGGGTCTGTTTTCGTTATATTATTTGTTTCGCTGATAGTCAAATTGGCATAACAAATTGATTAATGGCGCATAATATCTGGAATAAATATCTGTCCATACAGATCAGTATTTCTTTAGTCATTTAACCAGCATAATGTCCCACATCAAAGATCTGATGGGGCATAAATCACTTATCACAACTGTGAATAGATGCAGCAGCAGAGACAGATTTATTCCCCATAAACATTCACACTTGAAAACAAAACTAACAGAACTAAACAGTTCTAGAGTGTTAGTGCCTGTTATCACAGGACAGGAATCACCTACAGGATACTACTGTATTTTTACTGCTCATATTTTTTACCCTAGTTTCATTTAGTTTTACGCGATTTCATGTGTTATTTGTGTGTCTGTGTGTGTGTGTGTGAGAGATAGCGTGAGAGCGCGTGCACGAGTGAGGGCTTACATGGTGATTTGTCCAAGGTTACTAAAACATGGCTTACTACCTATAAAAATTATTTCAATTTAACTCATGGGTCTCAATCACAGATGACACGACAAATTATATACTCTGAAACGTTCATTTAAACATTTAAAAATATATACAAAAAACATATATACAGTGGTGTGAAAAACTATTTGCCCCCTTCCTGATTTCTTATTCTTTTGCATGTTTGTCACACTTAAATGTTTCTGCTCATCAAAAACTGTTAACTATTAGTCAAAGATAACATAATTGAACACAAAATGCAGTTTTTAAATGAGGTTTACATTATTAAGGGAGAAAAAAACTCCCAATCTACATGGCCCTGTGTGAAAAAGTGATTGCCCCCCTTGCTAAAAAATAACTTAACTGTGGTTTATCACACCTGAGTTCAGTTTCTGTAGTCACCCCCAGGCCTGATTATTGCCACACCTGTTTCAATCAAGAAATCACTTAAATAGGATCTACCTGACACATAGAAGTAGACCAAAAGCACCTCAAAAGCTAGACATCATGCCAAGATCCAAAGAAATTCAGGAACAAATGAGAACAAAAGTAATTGAGATCTATCAGTCTGGTAAAGGTTATAAAGCCATTTCTAAAGCTTTGGGACTCCAGCGAACCACAGTGAGAGCCATTATCCACAAATGGCAAAAACATGGAACAGTGGTGAACCTTCCCAGGAGTGGCCGGCCCACCAAAATTACCCCAAGAGCGCAGAGACAACTCATCCGAGAGGCCACAAAAGACCCCAGGACAACATCTAAAGAACTGCAGGCCTCACTTGCCTCAATTAAGGTCAGTGTTCACGACTCCACCATAAGAAAGAGACTGGGCAAAAATGGCCTGCATGGCAGATTTCCAAGGCGCAAACCACTTTTAAGCAAAAATAACATTAAGGCTCGTCTCAATGTTGCTAAAAAAAACATCTCAATGATTGCCAACTTTTGGGAAAATACCTTGTGGACCGACGAGACAAAAGTTGAACTTTTTGGAAGGTGCGTGTCCCGTTACATCTGGCGTAAAAGTAACACAGCATTTCAGAAAAAGAACATCATACCAACAGTAAAATATGGTGGTGGTAGTGTGATGGTCTGGGGTTGTTTGGCTGCTTCAGGACCTGGAAGGCTTGCTGTGATACATGGAATCATGAATTCTACTGTCTACCAAAAAATCCTGAAGGAGAATGTCCGGCCATCTATTCGTCAACTCATGCTGAAGCGATCTTGGGTGCTGCAGCAGGACAATGAACCAAAACACACCAGCAAATCCACCTCTGAATGGCTGAAGAAAAACAAAATGAAGACTTGAGTGGCCTAGTCAAAGTCCTGACCTGAATCCTGTTAAGATGTTGTGGCATGACCTTAAAAAGGCGGTTCATGCTAGAAAACCCTCAAATAAAGCTGAATTACAACAATTCTGCAAAGATGAGTGGGCCAAAATTCCTCCAGAGCGCTGTAAAAGACTCGTTGCAAGTTATCGCAAATGCTTGATTGCAGTTATTGCTGCTAACGGTGGCTCAACCAGTTATTAGGTTCAGGGGGCAATTACTTTTTCACACAGGGCCATGTAGGTTTGGATTTTTTTTCTCCCTAAATAATAAACCCCCTCATTTAAAAACTGCATTTTGTGTTTACTTGTGTTATCTTTGACTAATAGTTAAATGTGTTTGATGATCAGAAACATTTTGTGTGACAAACATGCAAAAGAATAAGAAATCAGGAGGGGGGCAAATAGTTTTTCACACCACTGTATATATATACATACTCACACAAACTAAATTAAAACAGATGGGCTATTTAACAGATCATAATATGTTATATATACTGTATATATATATATATATATATATATATATATATATATATATATATATAAAATATGTATAGTTACTGGACTGACATGACCAAAACTAGCTATTTTCATTTAGCCTTTCTAAAATCAATCCATCTATCATTTATAATCAGAAAACATAAAACATATTATGATCTGTTCAATAGCCCATCTGTTTAAATTTAGTTTGTATTTTTTATTATTCATAAGACAACCTTGCAGTTTTGTAAATATTTTAGTTATAGTGTGTTAAGTCTTACCTTAGGTTAAACGTTTTTGAGAATTTGACCATCCAGCTTAGATAAATGTTATGTCATTGACTGATAAAATCTGGATTAAGGATATTTTATTTCTTAAATTTAAATTTTTTAGTTTCCCTCCTGAGGGATTGCCACCTTATTGTGGTCAGGGGGTTTGCGTGCCTCAACACAATTCAGCAAGGACAATACTGTTACTATAAGCCCAGGGAAAAAACAGTGCTCGAACATGATTCTCTCTTCAAATTTCTGACTGCCCTCCCCCATATGGTCTGGTCTAGAACGGCCCTGCCTCTGACCGTCTTTTGTCTTGTAAATGAGTATTCTCAGTCACCTTCCAATCCCCCCAGCGAACACACTTTGTTTGTACTGTAAACTGTAAATGTGTTTGCTAGGGCACTTGGTTATACACAGTACTTTAATGTATGTAACACTTACTTAACTTACTGGTTTGGTTTAAATATCGCTTATTACCTTATTCAGCAAAATAAATTCATTATTAACATATTGAAGTATTTTAGTTAAGGACAAAAACAGACCCTGTGCTTGTGTTTAGAACTGCTGAACAGCCGTGTTCATAGGTTTAATCAATGATGGATGAATGGAGAGATGTGTGTGTGTGTGTGTGTGTGTATGTGTGTGTGCGCGCGCGCGCGCGCTCCTGCATTTCTCCGTTGGCTTTAACATGCACACCCATCCCCCCGCCAAAAACACACACACAGAGCAATTAACACCATGTCATACTCAGTATTCTCCATTGAGGTTTCTCACCTTCCACTCCAAAGTTTGTCGTTGCTCTTTTGGAGTTCTTAAAACCCAAAACATTTATTAATACTGAGAAAAAATTATTATGGGTCACATAATCACAAACACAAATACATATGATCAAGTGTTTAACTGTTTATTTGTTTCTATGACCAATAATTATTATTATGATTTTCAACCCAACTCTTTGACTATTTAAAACAAAGTTGTGTCCCATTTTTTGCCCATTGAAGTTGTTGGTTCAACTAAACATTTTTTAAATACCCAAACAATCCCCCAACAATTAAAACACGCAAACATGACTTTACCAATTCAATTTATTCTTCAAAAATAGTCAAAGTTAAATCAGTAATTTGTATAAAACAGGTGAATACATGTTGTCTTTTTGCTTAAAGTTCATTAAACTACCCAGATACACCAGCTGCTTATAAGTCTTTATCTATAGGTCTTTTATATTAAAATATAATTTTTTCAAATATCCAAACTATTAAACATGGAACAGTTTAAGTCTTTGTTTCCCCCAAAGTACTGTATCAGACATTTTGCAGTTCTATGTTCAGAATGTACAGTAGACCTGACCAAACATCATTCTAAAGCTGTCGGACTGTAACGTCATCCCTCCTACAGCTCCCTCAACAGCTTTGTTCATGCTCCTCCAGTCCTGTAGCTCCAAAAGTCCAGCCGTCAGCCGTCTGACCCCCCAATCCTCCACAGCGGAGCTCTGCTTAAAGACAACAGGAGAATTTAGTGAAGACAAAGATAAATAAACTTCACAGAACATATAGTTCTAATAAAAATAAAATATATTAATAAATATATTAATTAAATATATTAATCCAGCTCGTTAACTAAGCGGAAAGTCACAGCCAAAGTGTGTAAAATATAAACCCGGTTATGAGCGTTACTAGCTCCTGTACAGCTACCCTCAGTCTGTGTCCCTCATGAACTGCATCACATTATATTCCAGTCACAGAAATAACCTGCAGATTAACAAAACTAAGATAACCAAAGAATAAATAACCGCTGAATTAATCCAGACAACACGCGGTGAGATTCTCTCAGTATTTACAGAGAGCACAAACACTCTTCATCGGGTAGTGCAGCTCTTGTAATAGGGACATTAATAGTATTTTCGAAGCTTGAGCATGTTTTTTAGTTAAAGTTGAGTGACATTGTGAGTGTGTGACACTGACAGTAAGCTGTAATATTAACTCCAGACTTGGTTAACAGATCATTAAGTTCTCTAAAGTCACATCTGACCACTGCTGGTGCTGCCAGTGATATTTAAAACGGCCAATAAAAAACTAAACTGGGAAATAAACTGTAAACTACCCCAAACACATTTTATAAAATAAAACATCACTTACCACAAATAGTCCGTTAAGCCGCCATCTTCATCTCTGTAGTTTGGTAGCGTCAGTTCGGCGGGGGTGTGGGCGGGTTGTTAAAATCACGTGATTGCAACTCAGCGCAGCTGGCTTGTTTTAACGTGTTCTTGAGAACGAAGCGCCATCTAGTGATGGCACCAGGTAAATGAATAAATAGGGCTTGAATGGGCATGTTTACTGTGAAATCTTGACATGCCTTTCTGGCAGAAAAGGGAGGGGGGATTACAGCGTGCAAAGGGCATTCACACACCGTTTGCACGTCGTTTGCAAGGTCGTGCCTATTTGGCGTGGCTCCCACTGTAAGAGTTTTCTAGGCAAGAATGTGTGTGTATATAGTTCAAAACCTCCATCGGTTATTAAAGATAGCATCTATTTAGAAAAAATGCCCCAGCGATTTCGGAGCTTCCTGGCGCTCTGTGAATGACACTGGGCCAACTCATGTCGGAAAGAATTTATAAACATTTCTAAACGTGGGCTATTGTTTTTTTTAATTTATAATATTTGTTAATTTAATTTAAATTAGGTTTGGACTCAGGATTTCGATTCGGCATCGTAATCACCCTCTTTAATTTCCTAATCTTTTTCCTAGTCTAATCAGCACTCAACCGCATGCATAAAGTTTTCCAGAGTGCACAGGCAGAAGTAGACTAATAATTATGAATGCGTTGGGATAAACAGCAATCAGACTGATTCTGACCATTTTAAAAACGCTTACGTTCATTTTCTGATGCGCTCAAGTTCACCAAAAACAATACAGAACAGCGCACTTTGTTTGCATTCAAACATTTGCAAAATCATAAAGTTTTTTCATTATTGTGACTGTGCTTAAATAAAAGCTGAGTCTTATAAAGGCCATGTAGTCTTATATAGTTTTATTATATAGTTTTTGCACATTAATCTGAGACCTCATCTATTACATTTTTGAGGACAATAGTTTTTTCAGCCTGTCACGGCGTGCACCCAAATCAATATCACTCCTCGCTCACTAGTTAGCCGCCTCCCCTACAGATATGCAAATGAGCGGGGCCGCCGAATTAAGCACGGCTGATGAGCTATCTTTGCTAATAAACTGTAAGCATATTTTAATTAAATATATTTGTGCATGCAATAATATGGCATGCAACAAGAAACTAAGAAAAAGAACAGAGAGGTGGGGCAAGGAGAACAGAGTCAAGTCAAGGTCAATGTGATGTCACAGTAGCAAGGACATCTTAGCTTGTGTGCAGTATGAACTCAAATGAACTCTAGATAGGTCGCCATCTTAGATCGTGTGCAGTATGAACTCAAATGACCTCTAGATATGCTTAGTGGACAGAGTGTACTTTAGAACATATGATGTAATCTTTGTACCCAAAAGCACCTGATAAGGGAAAGTCCCTGGACATGATGTAATGTCAGCTGACTCATGGGGTGATCTTAACTTTGAGGTCAAATTAAAGGAACACAGACAAATAAACAAAATGTATAAGAAAAATAAGCGCCACCCATATATTCTTAAAATAAACAAAGTGAAAAGATAATGGAAAGTTATTTGCAATAAAAATAAGTTATAATGGGAAAAATATGGAGTCAGATGATGAGGTATATGATGTAACGAAACAAGGTAGAGGAAAGTATGATTGTAATGGGTTAATAATTTGGTAAGAGATGTACAGAGAAGGGGACAAGGTGAGCTCCCCTCCCCTTGAAAAAACTGTATTAAAAGGCATGTAGGGCACAGCCAGATCTGTCTGTCCTTGGTGATGGCTGGATTAGTGACCAAGGCTGGCTCACCTTGTTTTTATTGCTGCAATAAAAACTTATCCTTCCTTCATCTAGATCTGCACGGAGTCCGGAGTCTTTCTTTGATTTCTTTTACTAAAAGTTACAGTATTTGGTTAATTTTAAATTAGGGCAACTTCGGTGTTGGGAGAATAAAAAATCCACCACAGAACCCGGGCTTGCACCCCGCGGGGTTTGTTGGGTTACAGTAGATTTTATTACGCGGTGTGAGTGCAACACGCGTGCAACAATGCGGAAGTGCGGCATGCAAGCAGGGCAAATGGAACATGCCCCAGGGACTTCAAAAAAGCGAGAGCTGGGAGGGGCCGGTCTGGCCATCCGCGGAGAGCAGAGTCATTGCGAGCGGACGGAGGCAGAAGCTGCTGTCCTTGCGGGCCCACGCTGCCACTCAGTCTGCTGCTCACCACTCACCAGCCTGTGCCCGCATGTCAGCGGAGCATTGCCAACCAAACCTGCACGTGCACATTCCTTCCTTTCCATATTCACTCCTTTAACACTTTCCTTTCCTTTATTTCCCATATGATGGACGTATGATCGCCTCGAGTCAAACCCATTACACAGCCCAAATATCAACAATATTTTAAAAAACGTTTTATTGTTCTTGTATTAATGTTATTTTGAAGTAAATAAAACAGTAATAGCTAAAATAGTAAAAAAATAATAGTTAAATATTATCAAGGGGAATGTTTGATGTCATGTGGGCATTATAAGATTTGTATTGAAAACTTTTAACTAAAAAGTGGCAGCTGGCACGTCTAAAAATAGACGCAGGTTAATTTTTTATAGTCTAAAGAAAAATCCTCCTCTTTAATTTCCTACGTAGTCTAATCAGCGCTCAATCGCACTCAAAAAAGGAATTTTGTTGTATATAATATTATATAGGGTGGGACATTTATATGGATACACCTTAATAAAATGGCAATGGTTGGTGATATTAACTTGCTGTTTGTGGCACATTAGTATATGTGAGGGGGAAAACTTGGGTGTAAGATCGGTGGTGACCATGGTGGCCATTTTGAAGTTGGTCATTTTGGATCCAACTTTTGTTTTTTCAATAGGAAGAGGGTCATGTGACACTGAACAATGGTGAAAAAAATGCTTGAATTTAACGTAACTTTATTCTTTCATGAGTTATTTACAAGTTTATTAATTAAGTTATATAATATTATAAATAATTTATAAAATGTGTTCAATGTGCTGCCGATTGTGCCCATACTCTTCATACACTGGGAGAAGAGGGTTGCATTGACAATCCAACCATAAAGTTTTATAAATTCGTTTAATGTTTAACTTGTATTTCATAAGGTTTTGTCAACGGTAGTACAGTGCAACGGGGTCATTATTTACTATTAAAGAAAATTATGATGGTCTGTCACAACGTGCGCCTGTGATGGGTGTGCACCCAAATAAATCTACTATCGCTACTCGCTAACTCCTTAGGCTTCCTAAATAGGCGGCAAAGGGATGGAGCCGCCTATTTGTGCCGGCTGGCGGTAATTAATATGATCTCTGGCTTGCTCCACATTATAAAAGCAAAGCACAGAGTTTAGTCCGTGAAGTACTTTATGTGGTGGAGAATTGGAGGGTGGCATGTGAGTGGGACGATGTAACGCGCCCCAGGGACTTTAACCCTCTGGGGTCCGAGGTGATTTTGGGGCCCTTGAGATGTTTGGACATGCTCTGATATTTGTGCTTTTTTCAGTTACTTATAATGTATTACTGACCAACCTGTATTTTTCTTGTAATCAGCAAAAACTGTTCTACAACAATACATGACCAAAATGAATGTATGTGTTAGCATTTTGTAGGAAAAAAATATTATGCGTGGTTAGTTTTGTGAAAATAAAAGTAGCTGAAATAAGGCCATGAAACTCATACAGAACATTTGTTCACAAGACTTTTGAGAACTGGGCTGGTGGACTAGTGTTTTTGCTTCAACATGATGTGAAAATGATCTTGTTTACTTGATCACAGAAAACCATATAGTGATTAACATTTTTTAAGTCACTTTTTGAGTGTACAGGGTCTATGAAAGAAGGCGTGAACTATCATTACTAATGCAGTGATTCACACCTGAGAAGACAAAGGCCTGCATAATGAGCTGCACAATGAGCCATCAGACAGGTATGTGACTGAGAGAGGAGAGTTACAAGGAAGTATCTGAGGACAAAATAAGTTTATATATTTTCAGTGTTGAGGTTATTTGAGAATGTATTTGACAGACACAAAAAAACTTGATTCACTTGAGAGTTCAGTTAAACAGTTTATTAGGAACAAATCAAAGTTTATTTTTTTAGCAGCATTACTGCAGTCACTATAACAGAAAATATAGCTGTTATCACAAATTACACATAGATTACATGTTAAAATATAAAAGTGTAAGAACACTGCAAAAAAACAACAACAGTAATCAGGAAGATAATACAGGGTGTAAGTCTACTCTTACACCCTATGTATTACTATTCTCTCACATAGCACTGAGAAAATGTACAGGGACTGAGGAAAGAGGGTACACAGATGAACATATATACTGCTGTGGAATTTACACATGAAACATGGCTCGGTGTACAGAAGACTCAATCAGGGCAAAACTGTGTAAAGCAAAAAACCAACAACAGCTACACATCGTTCGGTTTCTCGAAAGCTTCTTATTGCTAAGTAGTTTTTAAGTTGTACCTTAACCTCTCTCTTAACGTTATGGTGCATTTCCCGAAATGTTCTTACGCTAAGTATCTCTTAGGTAAGTCACACATTCGTAAGGTTGGTCTGGACCAACCTTAACTCACTCTTAGCGTAGTTTCAGCTCAAGACGCTAGTCGCCGCCACTGAGCAGCAGTCTTTATAAATCAGCGGTGTATGGAAGCACATTATGGCACGTTATCAAAGTCAATATCAATGATGGAATATACTGTAGGCCTGTTTATGAATTGTATTTTATTTGATATGAGAACTAATAGAGTGAATTTTAATTAGCCTATTTCATAATGTGACTAATGCATTAAAATTGGCAATCAGTTTTAACATTAAACAGGTGGCAAACAATTTGGGAGCGATACAGCGTGTTGTGCTAAACTGAAGATGGTGCCATCCGCGGAGCCATGTGGTTGATTTAAATTTTTCCTTTAGACAAAACTTCAGCCCTTTTCATATTTTCCCTGAGGTCACTATAAAAAAAAAAAAAAGGGTTTTGCCTTCCAAGGCAACAGATTATGGAGCTTCGTGACCTGCTCAGACCTGCGCTTGCCAGGCCAACGCGTCATACTTATGCTCTACGTCCCGATGTCCAGCTGATTGCTGCTTTTTGTTTAAAATATGTTTAATTGATCATTAGCCATTATCCATAACTTTATCGGCTTTTCTTTTGACACGTTTTATGTTTATGAAATTTGATTTAGTTAAATGAGAAAATTACCTTGGGAGTTTCAAACCCCGCATCCATTAATTTTTCGGTGTGATTGTAATGCTTTATACCACTATATCACCTACGCGGTTTGACTCGCTGTGAGATGCGGTGTTATATCCCTATCTCACCTATGCGGTTTCGCGCAGTGGCCGTAAGTAGGGTTCATCATGATTCACCCCGAGTTTTTGTGCTGTGAGTACGTTTCCATCTTTCCGCGTGAAAAATTAAACGTTTAATTTTTTTGTCGATCCTCCTGGAAGCTTGAAGACCTTGCAGAATTTCGCGGAACGTTGCGGGCAATCGCGGCAGCTCATGGTACCTAACATCGCATGTCACCATGAGTCAAGCCGCGTAGGTGAGATAGGGGTATTAGGCACCGTGAGTCGCCTCGAGTGACCGCCCGATGTTCCGAGAAGATCTGCAAGGTCCGCAAGCTTTTGCATATTAAACATGTTTAATTTTTTTGAGTGGTAAGATGGAAACATAATCACGGCATCAAAACTTGCGCTGAATCATGATGAACCCTGCACGAAAAACGCGTAGGTGAGATATAGGGGTATTAAACCTCTACTCTGTCATCTCATCATATTCATTCCATAACTGTGCTGTACAACCCCAACAACTGACATACTTCACATTGTTTCTGAAGCTGGCGAAGAGTGTTGTCAGCTGTTTGTCCATCAACTATGATTGTATACTAATTCAGGACCTTCGCTGTAGACAGCGCCTTGTAACGTCGGACATAAGGAGCAGCGTCTTAAGAAGACTCCTAAGGGACAGTTCAAGAAATACACTATATACACTATACAATATGAAAAGTTATCATATTACATAAGATATATCTTAAGAGTCTTCTTAACGCGCGAATAGTGTGCGTTATCAAGAACCCGGCCTCAGTTCCATTTGACCAGAACACACAAGTGAGTACACACAAGTAAGGGTCAGGGGTAGCTCAGTGGTTAAGGCATTGGACTACGGTTCAGAAGATCCCAGGTTCAAACCCCACAACCACCAAGTTGGGCCCTTGAGCAAGGCCCTTAACCCTCAGCTGCTCAGATGTGTAATGAGACAAAAATGTAAGTCGCTCTGGATAAGAGTGTCTGCAAAATGCCTAAATGTAAATGTCTGCAAAATGCCTAAATGTAAATGTCTGCAAAATGCCTAAATGTAAGTGAACATCACAGGCCTTGCATTTCCAAGGAGTCTCCTGTCTCTTACCATGCTTTGGCTTGCAAACCACACAGCTCCGGCGACCAGCAATGGCAGCTGGCACATGGTGAGCACTGATCCGTTTTAGTGTTACTTTTTTCTGTGGCACACCACACAGGTCTATTATATATTTATATTATATAGTTATATTTAACTAACATCAATGACATACTGAATATGCACTTACTCGTGGTTCTCCAGCGAACTCGAAACTGAACGACAAATAACTTTACCAATAATGTACAACATTTTTTCTACAATACACTACAGTTTACTATGATGAATATATAATATATATAATACAATAATATTATAATATTATAATATATATATATCAGGTCTTGACATTAACTTTTTTGCTCACTGGCCAATGTGGCTAGTGGATTTCCGGAGTCACTAGCCATTCAGCATTTTTACTAGCCAAAATTTTATTACCAGAAAATCACAGTTTTTTCTTCACCATGATACGTTAATGTTTGTTATATCTAGATTTACTTATAAATGACAGCATACACTGTATCACTATAGTAGTAGTCAAGTATTCAGTACTGTTAAGATGGCTCCCAATATAAAAACATGCAAACATGAACAGTATATTCTGTTTATTGACCTTAAATTAAAGCCTCTTACCACATGAAATTGAAAAATAACAGATTCAGTATAAGTGAACTCATTCTGATATTAAAAATAAAGTAACTCAATAACATTTATCATTTTAGTGTGTTATTATGTGTACTATTATCAGGTATTATTATTATATCACAATTCTGAGTTAGTACAATGGACTCTGGTCTATCTTGTTGTGCTGACTCTTTATAGTGTGAGGTAATTCAATCAATTGATGAATTTTCTATCATTCACCATGAAATCTAAATAGATTTTAATAGTGGTTACTTTTTTATATAATCAGTCAATAACTTATGCGAAAGGGGCAATCATTCTCATCCTGTTGAGAAGCAATAACCCTTTTATGAAATGATACACACACACCAAACGGGAAGTAAAAGTGATGCGCGGGTCGTCTGGTAACCTGCGGGTCAGGGCGGGTAAAGAAATTCTCGCTTTACTTGCGGGACGGGTCATTAAAAACTAAATTTAATTGAAAAAAAAAAATTTTTGTTCAGTGCGGTCACAACAAAAACAGACAAATAAAAGTGAAGATGGAGGACGAGGTGCAGGAGAAATTGAGGTCGGGAATTTACATAATTTAATGGTCGGGGGTGCGGGGCGGGTTGTAAAAATTGTTACAATGTTGCAGGGCGGGCCAAATAATTTCATAAAAGTGGGACCCGCGGGTTGGAAAAATACCCGACCCGCGCATCACTAGTGTTTGTGTGCGCGCGCAATGCATGTGTGAGCATGTGTAGAAAGAGATATTAAATGTCCTCATTACATTCATGCGCGTTTTATACGCATAATATTACGTTGCAATGCGTTTATTACATCGGATGACTTTAGAGAAAACTTCAAGAAAAATATATTGTCATACCAATACCAATGAATCTTTTTTCAAAAGAAAACTGAAAACACAAAATAACCAGAGCTCCGCCGTCTAGTCGAGAACGGACGGGATTCTGGAAACTAAAACAAAAAACTAAAGATGCTCTCGGTGTCACGGGCGGTTCAGTGGTGGCTGAACTGAAGTGAACCCAATAGCAGACAAGCAGTGATTAACTAGCAGAAAATAACGTTTAAACCTTTATTTTATACTTTATACTGAGGCTTGTGTAAGCAGATGCAGCAGGAGCAGGAGAGAGAAGCAGTGGCTGTGTGTGCTTAGTGACTGGGAGAGAGGGGAAGCCTTTAATGACGCGAGCGGAGGCGGGTCTATGACGAGAGGGAATCTCAACAATCCCGGAACTCAAATGCCGGGAATCCACTCGGATCTTTATGAGCGATTCCTCTTTGTCAATCCGCTTAGCACGTAGAGGTTGGAGGGTGGAATGCAGCAGCTTGTTCTCTTCGGCGCGCACCGCGGGTGTCCCTTTCCTTTGTTTTAAAGAGAAGATCGGCGCGCACCGCGAATGTATTCCCTCCGCGAACACGGGAGTGCTCGATTGCGGAAATGCTCGCGTCGGTGGTAAACAGCCGGTTGGCGAAGAAGGCGAAGTGGTGGCTGGAAGAATCGTCTTTGTCCAGGCTAAAGTCGGTATCCGGTAATCCAGCAGTGAGAGCGAACGAATCCAAACCGTGAGTACAAATCTGAATACAGAAAGCATGCGAGGTCATACACAAAGATCAGTCCGACAATGACAGAAGTACCAGGAGGGGCGTAGGCGAGAGAGAAGTCAGAGAAACAGGCAGGGTCGATAACAGGCTAGGGTAAACTGAGAACTGCTTGACAAAATAAACACGAGGCACACGAGCAAGATACTGCAGCACTGAGTGGTTCCCTCAGCGTGCTTAAAAGGCCTAGAGATGATTGCATGATCAAGCTCAGGTGTGCTCGAGCGGCAGGTGAGCTTGCTGGAGGAAAACCTGAGTTTGGAGGTGCTGGGTTGATATGGCTGGCATGTGACAGTACCCCCCCCTCCTACGAACGCCGCCTGGCGTTCTAGCCGGTGCGTTAGGTTGTTGCTGGTGGAAATCCTCAATGAGGGATGGGTCCAAAATGAATCTTGACGAAATCCAGCTTCTTTCCTCTGGGCCATAGCCCTCCCAATCTACAAGGTACTGGAGGCCCCTGCCTCGTCGTCGAGCCTTCAACAGTCTTCGTAAGGTGAACGCTTCACCGCCATCGATAACTTGGGGAGGAGGAGCTGGGCGTGTGGGTGGACTTAGTGGGCAGGAGACCAGAGGTTTGATCTGGGAGACGTGAAATGAGGGGTTTATCCGGTGCATAGTGGAGGGAAGACGGAGTCTGACAGTGCAGGGGTTGATGACTTTAATGATCGTAAATGGACCAAGAAACCTGGGGGACAATTTCCAAGAGATGGTCTTGAGGGGGATATTACGAGCGGACAGCATGACCCTTTGGCCCACTCGATAGGTCGGTGCCCGGGAACGTCGCCAGTCGGCTTGTTGTTTGAAGGTTGAGACAGTCCGACAGATCTTTGATCTTGCGTTTAGCCAAGTTCTCCGGCATCTGTGGTGAAAGCTTGAGCCGACGGGACCGAAACCTCTGCCTCCTGAGAGGGGAACAGGGGAGGCTGGTACCCGAGAGAGCACTGAAAAAGCGAGAGGCTGGTAGCTGAAGTGGGCAAGGAGTTGTGGGCGTATTCCATCCACGGGAGCATCCGGCTCCAAGAACGGGGCTCCTTGGAGGTCATACACCGGATGGCTGTCTCCAGGTCCTGGTTGGCCCGCTCTGTCTGCCCATTAGTCTGTGGGTGATACCCCGAAGACAAACTGGGCGTAGCTCCGATCAGCAAATTGGGGTCCACGGTCCGATACAATGTCTATCGGGAGCCCATGAAGCCGGAAAACATGAGTTCTGCTGTCCCTTTGGCTGTAGGGAGGCTTGATAGGGGAACGAAGTGAGCTGCCTTGGAAAAACGGTCCACTATAGTGAGAACGCAGGTGTGACCTTCGGACTCGGGGAGTCCGGTGATGAAATCAAGGGCTATGTGGGACCAGGGCCTCTGCGGGATTGGAAGAGGTCTAAGGTGTCCAGCAGGTGGCTTGTTGCTGGCTTTATTCCTTGCGCAGTCATCGCAGGCACTCACGAAGATGTCATCTCTTATGGTGGGCCACCAGAAGCATTGCTGGACCAGAGCTAGAGTGCGTGCCGCCCCCGAGTGACAGGCCCGCCTTGAGTCATGCCCCCATTCCAGGACACAAGGTCGTTCTGCCACCGGGACCAAGAGTTTGCCTGTTGGTGTCTCTGGAGGACCGGGTCCCTGGTTGAGTGCCGTTCTGACTCGTGACTCGACGTCCAACGGTGCTGCCCCTACCAGGCATTGAGGAGGCAAAATGGTGGCATCGGATGCTTGATCTTGGGCTGGTGAGAACTGACGGGAAAACAGTCTTTGGGGTCTTGGTTCCCTCCAGCCAGGTGTCGCCACTCCTCTAATGCCAGTTTTACAGCTATTAGCTCTCGATCCCCAATGCCGTAGTTCCTTTCAGTGGGTGAGAGTCGGCGGGAGAATAAACAGCAGGGGTGCAGTTTGTTGTCCTTGGGAGACCTTTGCGATAGCACCGCCCCTACTCCAGAGTCCGAGGCGTCCACCTCGACAACAAACTGAAGGGAAGGATGAGGCTGTTGAAGAATTGGAGCTGAAGTAAAACGCCTCTTCAGTTCCCGGAATGTCTCGGCTGCTTGTCCCGTCCAAGTAAATGGGCTCTTTACTGAGGTCATGGAGGTGAGTGGCATGGCTACTGAGCTATAATCATGGATAAATCGCCTGTAGAAATTGGCGAAACCAAGAAACGCGGGAGGTCCTTACGGGTGGTTGGGAGGGGCCAGTCAGTAACGGCTCATAGCTTGGCGAAGTCCATCTGGATCTTGGAAGGAGCAATGATGAAGCCCAGAAAAGAAACAGTGTTACGGTGAAATTCACATTTTTCGGCCTTGATGAAGAGCTGGTTTTCAAGAAGCCTCTGAAGCACCTGACGAACATGTCTTGTATGTTCCTCCATGGAGCGGGAGAAGATGAGAATGTCATCCAGATAGACAAAGGTAAATACATTGATGAAATCCCTAAGGACATCGTTGACCAAGGCTTGGAAGACTGCCGGGGCGGTGGCCAACCCGAAGGGCATTACAAGATATTCATAATGACCAGATGAGGTGTTAAAAGCGGTCTTCCACTCGTCTCCCTCCCTAATTCTAACGAGGTGATAGGCACTGCGGAGGTCCAACTTGGTAAAGATCTGGGCTCCCTGCAGGAGGTCAAAGGCTGTTGACATCAGGGGTAGGGGATACCGGTTTTTAACAGTAATGTCGTTAAGCCCTCTATAGTCAATACAGGGGCGCAGGGACCTGTCTTTTTTGGACACGAAGAAGAAGCCTGCCCCGGCGGGAGATGATGATGGTCGGATAATACCGGCGGCTAATGATTCTGAGATGTATTTATCCATGGCCTTTCTTTCATGTTGGGAGAGTGAGTAGAGACGTCCTCGTGGTGGAGTCGTACCAGGAAGGAGGTCAATGGCACAGTCATAGGGTCGGTGTGGTGGTAGAGAAGTCGCCCGGGACTTCCTGAAGGCCATTCTGAGATCTGCGTAATCACTTGGGACTGAGGAGAGGTCAGGAAACTCACCAGAAGAGATTTTTACTGGAGAGGGTGTCAGGATGAACTAACCTTGGTGACCAGAAAATGCAGCTTTAGCGGTTAGCCCAATGTAGCGTGGATGGTAAACCCAAACGCGGATGAAAGCGAGTAGGCAGGATAACCACGCGATTTAGTTTAAGGACTCTCACGAAAAGGGAGCAAGGGAAAAACACAAATTTAACCTGCGTCCTATAAATACACACACAATATCAGGAAGCAAAACCAAGATGGTGAGTACTCACGGTTTAGCAGACGGACAACCTGAACCGACATGGGCCGAAACTCAATGACTGAGCGGTGTGTTGTGGCTTGTTAACTCCTCTTATACTTCCTGGTTCGCGACCGCATTACTTCCGGGTCCTAGTGCCGGTCGCGGATTGAGTGTGCATGATAGAGGGACTGAGCGGAGACTTGAGGCATGATGCTAGGCAGAGGGGACTCCATCCGAGGATGGCGTTGTTCTGCCAGTCTATTTGTGGGTTATGGCGGATGAGCCAGGGGCGTCCAAGAACGAGCTGGGTTTGAGCCTTGGGCATGACTAGGAACGATATCTCCTCTGAATGGTTCCCAGATGTCCCCAGCGTCACGGGTCCGCCGGGTAATTGGGGGGAGGAGCGTCCCATCGAGGGCTCGGACTGACAAGGACGGCCCCAATGGAACGGTGGGCAAGTGCAGTTCCTCGACTTTTGAAGCACTGATTAAATTCTGGTCCGAGCCGGAGTCGACAAGAGCGTGAAGAACGTGGGAGAAATTATTCCAAAGGAGCAGGACGGGGAGAAGTGAGCGGTCCCTAGGCGACTCTTTTTGGCTTGCCCCCTTCAGCGCGCCTAGGTTCACTGGGGGGGCCTTGCCTTTTAATGGGCACTGGAGACGTAGATGTCCGAAGATGTCCGTGACTGCCCACAGTAAAGGCACGCTCCCGTCTGAACCCGACGTAGTCTCTCATCCGGTGAGATCCGGGTTCGCCCGATCTGCATGGGTTTGGCCGGAGAGCCGGCAGAGGTGGTTGGAGCAGGAGCATTGTAGGTCTTGGGCTGGGGTTGGGTAGGGACGCGGTGCCTTTGTCGGAGGCATGCATCCATTCGCCCGGCTAGATCCGTTAGACCATTGAGGTCTTCAGGGAGCTGCTGGGAGACTAATTGATCCTTGACTGACTCCGAAAGTCCATTCAAGAAGGTGTCATACAAGGCCTGGACATCCCATGCAGTAGCAGCCGCCAAGGTTCGGAACTCGATGGCATAGTCATAAGCGGACCTAGAACCCTGACGAAGCTTCAGCAGTTGCCTCGCGGCCTCCCTACCTGCGTACGAACGATCAAAGACCCTCTTCATCTCTTCAGTGAAAGCGCTGAAGGTGGCACAGCAAGGATTGTTAACATCCCAGACGGCAGTCCCCCATTCATGGGCTCTGTCTGTGAGGAGGGTGATGATATAGGCCACCTTAGAGCATTCGGTAGGGAAGGTTGAGGGTTGGAGCTCCAGTGACAGAGAAGACACTGAGACAGGAAGGAACAACATTTTCCGGGATCGCCATTTTATGGTTGAGGGTTGGGCAGGTGAGGTTCGTGCCGGGCCGGGGGTGTCGAAGTAGAAGGGAGAGCAGTGCATACCTGTTGAAACTGAGTAGACAGCTGAGACAAAGTCTGGGAGATCTGCTGGAGACTTTGTTGGGAATTAATCAAAGCTCCTTGCTGGGCGACCGTCTGATGCAATCGGGCATCAGAACGTGCACTAGACCTGAGCTTAAGCCTGGTTTGAGGACTAGGTCTGGGGCGAGAGGTGTCCGCTGGGTCCGTCATGGCCGCAGTATACTGTCACGGGTGGTTCAGAGGTGGCTGAACTGAAGTGAAGCCAATAGCAGACAAGCAGTGATTAACTAGCAGAAAATAACGTTTAAACCTTTATTTTATACTGTATACTGAGACTTGCATAAGCAGATGCAGCAGGAGCAGGAGAGAGAAGCAGTAGCTGTGTGTGCTTAGTGACTGGGAGAGAGGGGAAGCCTTTAATGATGCGAGCGGAGGCGAGGCTATGACACGAGGGAATCTCTACAATCCCGGAAGTCGAATGCCGGGAATCCACTCGGATCTTTATGAGCGATTCCTCTTTGTCAATCCGCTTAGCACGTAGAGGTTGGAGGGTGGAATGCAGCAGCTTGTTCTCTTCAGCGCGCACCGCGGGTGTCCCTTTCCTTTGTTTTAAAGCGAAGATCGACGCGCACCGCGAATGTATTCCCTCCGTGAACACGGGAGTGCTCGAATGCGGAAATGTTCGCGTCGGTGGTAAACAGCCGGCTGGTGAAGAAGGCAAAGTGGTGGCTGGAAGAATCGTCTTTGTCCAGGCTAAAGTCGGTATCCTGTAATCCAGCAGCGAGAGCGAACGAATCCAAACCGTGAGTACAAATCCGAATACAGAAAGCATGCGAGGTCATACACAAAGATCAGTCCGACAATGAGAGAAGTACCAGGAGGGGCGTAGGCGAGAAACCGAGTCCGAGAAACAGGCAGGGTAGATAACAGGCTAGGGTAAACTGAGAACTGCTTGACAAAATAAACACGAGGCACACGAGCAAGATACTGCAGCACTGAGTGGTTCCCTCAGCGTGCTTAAAAGGCCTAGAGATGATTGCATGATCAGGTTCAGGTGTGCTCGAGCGGCAGGTGAGCTTGCTGGAGGAAAACCTGGAGTGGAGTTTAGGGTTTGGAGGTGCTGGGTTGATCTGGCTGGCATGTGACAATCGGGACTTATGGCTTTACTGAGGATTTATAGGAAGAGAGAGAGTAGAGTTTGTGCTTTGTGCACTTTAACCCGAGAGTGCTGATTCGTGTTGCTCTCTATCACTCTCTCTCAGGGGTCTTAGACAGACAGAGGCTTGAGCTTTGCCTGTGTCTTCTCCAGCGCGCCTTGTCTTTGGCACTGACACCTTTTACTGGTGCGACCGAATGATCACACGGAGTGTCGCAGTTTCACGACCCGGCCCGTTCTGAACATTTTATGCGCGGCTCCGCCCCTCGCGCAAGCCACCTCGTTACATACATATCCACAAATACTTTAACAACATACACTTATCACGAATTGCATTTTATATGAATGTTACATATGAGACACGCACACAAACACATACTTATATAATATATGCACAAACAAACACATACACATTGTTAATTCATGTCTTCTGATGATGGCGACACATTTTTACGTTTTAAATAAGACATGTTGGCATATTCACGAATCAGGACATTCGCATAGTTAACACTATCAGATAGCCTACTATCAGGAAATTAAATTAATTTCAAGACCATTTAAACCGCGGCATGGCCATGTCTTTCATTATTTTGTACCTGTTAAGACATTACAAAAACTATATAAGAAACTTTTAAAGCACGAATTTGGGCATCTCATTTCATCATTATGAAAATAACATGAAGCACATATACACACGTTCATTCTGAAATCATATAAAACAAAATAAAATTCATGTTTGCTACAGCATTGGAAACAATATTGTTTTAGGTTAACGGTTAACCTTATACACAATTCATTTGTACTTGGTCCGGCTTTTAGATAAAGTCCTTCCATGCGCCATCTGGCAGATATTCAGTGAAGCACAACACAATTATTTTTAATTCCTGAATGTTGCCTCCGGCAAGTCGCGGCACTACGCGCGCTAAATTGCGGCCTCTCGCGGGAAAACACGCACAGTCTTAAAGGCGACATCTGTGTGTATATATATATATATATATATATATATATATATATATATATATATATATATATGATAGTTATCTATGATATAATGAATGTGAACTTACTCGTGGTTCTCCAGCGAACTCGAAACTGAACGACACTTGCGTGTCTTTCTTGTGCATGTAGCCGGTGATGCAGCCACAGTTCTAAACAAAAACTAAATTTTAAACTGCTCTTTGTAATTACCAGAACATGTAAAGCTGACAGTACACTGCAACATTGATAAGAATAGATGCGCATACAATCATTCGCAAACAACAGCTGGTGAACAATTTGACAATTTGAAACACGGTCTAAACAAAAAAAAAAAAAAATAATAATAATAATAATAATATATATATATATATATATATATATATATATATATATATATATATATATATATATATAAATAAATCAATCAGATTTTATTGCGGGCTTGTAAGTAACGTACATAAGTCATATTTTAACCAATTTTACTCTTGCTGGCATTTAGTATTTTCTAAATGTACATATAAAGCAATGAAGGTGAGAATAAAAGACTTACAGACCAAAATGACAGACAGCGCACCCTGTTTGTTTTCTTAAATTTTTTTAATGTTAAGTTTTATTTTTAGCATGTGTGCATACAAATAAAAGTGGACACTTTACAGATTCTATTAATATATAGATCTTGCCTGTATGATCAAAACTGAAAGTGTAATTCTTACTGGTAAGTTCTTATTGGCATCATCAGGGGAATTCGTCTCAAAACACATGTATTCCTGTTTTTATATCATTGCCGCGAAAGTGTCGCGTTTGTATCAGCGTTTAAATTACATAGCTTTTACATTTATACAGTAATAATATTAATATCAACAAATTTTTACATTTTCATACTATTTTTCTTCGCCTTTTTCTGTGCTTTTTGGAGAACGCACGAGTTTCTTCGTCTAAGAACAACAAACGGAATTCAGCTCAGAACAACTAAACTCTGACTCAGGTACGTTATTATGTCCACCATTCAGCTCGTTCAGTGTTCTTTTCAGAGGTGTTTAAATTAGCAAAGGCGATGTCCGATGAAGTAATATGCTCTGGTCCCATCCCAATGAGATGTGGCGACGTAACTTACAGCAAGTTATTGTCGCTGAACCGCTGGATGTCCAGGTGGTGCTCCGAAAATAATGTGGGCTTCATAGATAATTGGAAGACCTTTGAGGGCAAAGCTGGCCTGTTAGGGCGGGACGGTGTCCATCCCACTCGGGAAGGTGCTGCTCTCATTTCCTGCTCATAGCTCATATTCTCAGAAGAGGCCTAGTTAATCGGTGACAATCCAGAGCCCAGGCCAGGGAGCAGACAGACAGTCTAAACCAACCGTCTGCTAGCTGCATAGAGTCGTCAATCAGGGTTCACCATATTGAGACTGTGTCTGTTCCCCAAACTAAGCAAAAATGTAGAAAGACTCATAAAGACCAAAAACTTGGATCACGCTGAATGTGCAGCCGGCATCTCTGATCTGAAGCTATCAAACAGGGGTTTGATATACTCTGTTTAACTGAAACCTGGATTAAACAGGACGAGTATGTAGCTCTAAATGAAGCTAGTCCTCCTGGATACAGCTACATACACTAGCCTCAGTTAACTGGTAGAGGAGGAGGCGGCGTCGCAGTTTTCACAATGATAATTTGACTATTGTACTAAAACACGGACGCAAATTTTAATTCATTTGAAATTCTTTATAGTAACATAAGTGTATTTAAGTATATTAAGTCAGCTCAGTCGATTCTACTAATTGTCATTTACAGACATCCAGGGCCATATTCTGAATTTCTTAGTGAATTTGCAGATTTCTTCTCAAACCTAGTCATTTCTGTAGACAAAGTATTAATTACTGGAGATTTTAATATTCATTTTGAGAATCCAGATGACCCTCTGAGAACAGCATTTATGTCCATACTGGACTCAGTAGGAGTAAATCAGTGTGTAGTAGGACCCACTCATAAAGCAGGTCACACTTTAGACTTAATAATATTCTTCGGATTAAGTATAAGAAATTTATTCACAATTCCACTGTCTGAAGTTATCTCAGATCACTATCTTGTCTCAATTCAAGTGTGTCACAGTAATAATGTACGCAAAGCGGCGCGCTACCGTATTAAACATACATTCACATCAACTACCACACAGAGTTTTATCAGTAATCTCCCAGAGTTACCAACTTCGATTAGATCACCGTCTGACCCCACAGAACTCGATCAGGCGACTGAATATTTAGAGTCGACATTTCGTTATACCTTAGATAATGTAGCTCCAGTTAAAAGAAAAATTATTAGAGATAAGAAACTTGCTCCCTGGTATAACGATCACACGCGCACTTTAAAACAGACCGCTCGGAAATTAGAACATAAATGGCGTCAAACTAAATTGTTAGTATTTCAAATAGCATGGAAAGAGAGCATCCTGAACTATAGAAAAGCTTACATTATTTTAATTATAATTTTACATTATTAACCAGAAATAAGACCGCTGCAGAAATCTTCACAACAACATCATGCAATAGTGAGGACTTCATGAACTTTTTTTAATAATAAAATTGTAAATATTAGGCATAAAACTGAGGCTTTGAAACCGAACAATGTAATTAATACAGATGTTAATCTAGCCATGTCAGATCGGAACCTAGAATACTTTACTCCCCTTGAAGAGAATGAACTAATTTCACTCATCTCTTCTGCAAATTCATCAACCTGTATACTAGAACCTATACTGACACATTTTCTTAAACAGATAGTACCGGCAATAACAGAACCCCTGTTGAGAATAATTGCTTCCTCACTCAGCATTGGTTATGTTCCAAAATCTTTTAAATTAGCAGTTATCAAACCTATAATTACACAGCAAATTTCTGGAGTTGAATAATCTGGAGTTAGACATAAAAATGTGAAAGAGTTAAATTTACGGAGTTTATTTTCTAATTTTGTTTAGAGTTACTCTGAAGTGGTGTAATATTTTGGTGTTCATTTTGTGGGTGTTGAGGAGCCTAATTCAACTCCCCCTGGTGTTGTTTCGACTGTGTCGTTGCTGCACCTGGATGCATTCTGTTGGACCATGTGGTGAGGAAGGTAAAAGAGCTGTTTTAAATTATTTAACTACTGAACATTTCATGCTGTGAAGGCTTTTCAGATAGTAATGACCTTGTTTGTGTTTTTTGGCTACATGGATTCTTCAAACGCTGAAGTATGGTAGTAAGCTAATTCCTTGTGTCCTTGACTTGCACGTTACTCATGAGTTCGCGCGCACTATTAACCCTCTGAGGTCCGGGGTGATTTTGGGGCCCTTGAGATGTTTGGACATGCTCTGATATTTGTGCTTTTTTCAGCTACTTATAATATATTATTGACCAACCTGTATTTTTCTTGTAATCAGTACAACCTGTTCTACAATAATACGTGACCAAAATGAATGTATGTGTTTGCATTTTTTAGGAAAAAAATATTATGCGTGGTTAGTAAGTTTTGTGAAAAAAAAGTAGCTGAAATAAGGCCATGAAACTCATACAGACAATTTGTTCACAAGACATTGTTTCACAAGGGCTGGTGGACTAGTGTTTTTGCTTCAAAATGATGTGAAAATGATCTTGTTTACTTGCTCACAGAAAACAATATAGTGATTAACACTTTTTAAGTCACTTTTTGAGTGTAAAGGGTCTATGCGAGAAGGCGTGATCTATCATTACTAATGCAGTGATTCACACCTGAGAAGACAAAGGCCTGCATACTGATCTGCATAATGAGCCATCAGACAGGTATGTGACTGAGAGAGGAGAGTTACAAGAAAGAATCTGAGGATGAAATAAGTTTATATATTTTCAGTGTTTAGGTTATTTGAGAATATATTTGACACACAAAAAAATCTTGAGATTCATTTGCGAGTTCAGTTAAACAGTTTATTAGGAACAATCAAAGTTGACTTTTTAGCAGCATTACTGCAATCACTATAACAGAAAATATAGCTAACAATAATATATAGATATATAAACACACACACACATTATATATATATATATATATACAGTGGGAGCCACGTCAAACAGCCGCCTGGAGCATGACTGCTCCGTGGCAGATCCATGAAGGGTTAATGCAGGCTTCGTGCATGGAATGTGATCCCCCGCGATGACGCAGTTAACGATGCCCCGCCCCATAAACGCCCCCATGCGCTTTCTAAAAAGATGGTTGCAATGCCGTATAATTCCGCCAGATGGAGCATTGACTGGCACAGTTAACTGCAGTGTCCAGGAAGCCCAATACCGTATCTTTAATAAACAGACAGTTCTTGCATTGTCAACATAGTTTCATAAATAGATGAAAAAACAACAACAACAAACCGATTAATAAAACAGATTTGTTAAATCACTCAATACACAACCCATGATGATTATGCTATTTATTATTTAATAATGAATTAATAAAATTAGTTAGTGAAATATTTTTTAAGACATCCTGAAATGATCCTTAAAGACGCGGTAGCGGCTGTAATTTGTCTATACCGATCATTGTAGGTACGGAATAAAAACGCAGGCTATGTACAGTATTTTACATTACGGTGTATTTTACCCCGTTCCATTTAATATACTGATAGATAATATTTTGCTGCAAAGTAAAGCTCAAAATGTAACGTCTGCTTGGGTTTGTTTTCGTTATATTTTTGATGATGTTTTCGCTGATTTTTTTTTTCACTGATAGTCAACAAGTGGCATAAGAAAGGCAATTAATGGCGCATGCAACCTGGAATAAATATCTGCCCATATGGAATCATGCATAATGCTCCCCCGTCAAAAGATCTGATGGGGCATTAATCACTTATCACAACTGTGAATGGATGCGGCAGCAGAGACACATTAAATCCCCATAAACACTTGGAAACAATAGTAAAAAAAAAAAGTTCCAGAGGGTTAGCGTCTGTTATACTAATGTATTTTTACTGATTTTTTTATACTGCTTATATTTCGTTGGGTTTTACGCAATTTCATGTGTGTGTGTTTGTGTGTGTGTGTGTGTGTGTGTGCGCGCACGAGAGAGAGGATACTCTGACAAGACCAACTTCCGTGTGGCTCCAGTGGCGCATTCGGTTAGCGCGTGACACTTATAAAGCGGTCCAGGTGAAGCAATGCCGTTCGAGTCTCACCTAAAGCACCCAAAGCATTTTACTGCATATCGCGCTGTGTATGTGACAAATTTGAATTTGAAAGTAAAGCTTAAAATGTAACTTCTGCTTGGGTTTGTTTTCGTTATATTTTTGATGTTTTCGCTGAAAGTCAAATTGGCATAACAAATTGATTAATGGCGCATAATATCTGGAACAAATATCTGTCCATACGGATCAGTGTGTCTTTAGTCATTTAACCAGCATAATGTCCCACATTAAAGATCTGATGGGGCACAAATCACTTATCACAACGGTGTATAGATGCAGCAGCAGAGACAGATTTAATCCCCATAAACATTCACACTTGAAAACAAAACTAACAGAAGTAAACAGTTCTAGAGTGTTAGTGCCTGTTATCACAGGACAGGAATCACCTACAGGATACTACTGTATTTTACTGCTCATATTTTTTACCCTAGTTTCATTTGGTTTTACGCGATTTCATGTATTATTTGTGTGTGTCTGTGTGTGTACAGTGTGTCTGTGTGTGTGTGTGAGTGCGAGAGATAGCGTGAGAGCGCGTGCGCGAGAGAGGGCTTTCATGCTGATTTATCCAAGGTTACTAAAACCTGGCTTACTACCTATAAAAAATATTTCAATTTAACTCATGGGTCTCAATCACAGACACGACAAATTATATACTCTGAAACGTTCATTTGAACATTTAAAAATATATACAAAAACATGAATACTAATGTTATCATGGTGTAAATTATTAACATTAGGTTAGGTCCTGCCCTTAATTAATTCATATTATAATTACTTTTACATAGTATAGTTACTGGACTGACATGACCAAAAACTAGCTATTTGATTTAGCCTTTCTAAAATCAACCCATCTATCATTTATAATCAGAAAACATAAAACATATTATGATCTGTTCAACAGCCCATCTGTTTTAATTTAGTTTGTATTTTTTATTATTCATAAGACAACCTTTCAGTTTTGTAAATATTTTAGTTATAGTGTGTTAAGTCTTACTTTAGGTTAAACGTTTTTGAGAATTTGACCATCCAGCTTAGATAAATGTTATGTCATTGATTGATAAAATCTGGATTAAGGATATTATATAATTATATATATATATATATATATTTAGTATATATTTAGTTTCCCCCTGAGGGATTGCCACCTTATTGTGGTCTGGGGGTTTGCGTGCCTCAACACAATTCAGCAAATACAATACTGTTACTATACAGTAAGGCCAGGTAAAAACAGTGCTCGAACATGATGCCCCCCTCCCCCCACCCCGTGTTGTCTGGTCTAGAACGGCGCTGCCTCTGACCGTCTTTTGTCTTGTAAATGAGTATTCTCACTCACCTTCCAATCCCCCCAGCGCACACACTCTGTTTGTACTGTAAACTGCACTGTAACTGTGTTTGCTAGGGCACTTGGTTATACACAGTACTTTAATGTATGGAACACTTACTTAACTTACTGGTTTGGTTTAAATATCGCTTATTACCTTATTCAGCAAAATAAATTCATTATTAACGTATTGAAGTATTTTAGTTAAGGACAAAAACTGTGCTTGTGTTTAGAACTGCTGAACAGCCGAAAACACACACACACCCATCCCCCCGCCAAAAACACACACGCACACACAGAGCAATTAACACCATGTCATACTCAGGAGTGGAAGGTGAGAAACCTCAATGGAGAATACCAAGTTTGTCGTTGCTCTTTTGGAGTTCTTAAAACCCAAAACATTTATTTATACTGAGAAAAAATTATTATGGGTCACAATCACAAACACAAATACATATAATCAAGTGTTTAACTGGTTTCATTTGTTTCTATGATCAATAATTATTATTATTATTTTCAGCCCAACTCTTTGACTATTTAAAACAAAGTTGTGTCCCATTTTTTGCCCATTGAAGTTGTTGGTTCAACTAAACAATTTTTAAATACCCAAACAATCCCCCAAAATTAAAACACGCAAAACATGACTTTAACAATTCAATTTATTCTTCCAAAACTAGTCAAAGTTAAAACAGTAATTTATATAAAACAGATGAATACATGTTGTCTTTTTGCTTAAAGTTCATTAAACAACCCGGATACACCAGCTGCTTATAAGTCTCTATCTATAGTCCTTTTACATTAAAATATAAATTTTTCAAATATCAAAACTATTACATATTTGTTATTAATAATGTTATTACTTAACAGTTTAAGTCTTTGTTTCCCCCAAAGTACTGTATCAGACATTTTGCAGTTCTATGTTCAGAATATACAGTAGACCTGATCAAACATCATTCTAAAGCTGTCGGACTGTGACGTCATCCCTCCTACAGCTCCCTCAACAGCTTGTTCAGGCTCCTCCAGTCCTGTAGCTCCAAAAGTCCAGCCGTCAGCCGTCTGACCCCACAATCCTCCACAGCGGAGCTCTGCTTAAAGACAACAGGAGAATTTAGTCAAGACAAAGACAAATAAACTTCACAGAACATATAGTTCTAATAAAAATAAAATATATTAATAAACCTATTTACCACAGAGTGTGTAAAGTACTGTTTTGGGGATTCTGTAATGTAAATAATCTGCCTGTGCTAATGTTAACCAGTGAACAGTGTTAGTGTTAACCATTGAACAGTGTTAGTGTTAACCAGTGAACAGTGTTAGTGTTAACCAGTGACTGTCTGTATTATCGTCTGCATTAAATTAACCGGGAATTTACTTAATGCGCTTCTCATACAAATAAGTTAAGCGATATAACACTCGTATATGAGCATTAGTTCATCCCTGAAGCCAAACTATAACTTACTGAAGCCCCTCACACACACACACCTCCCCCCTCCTCCTCCTAACTGATAAACACTTCTGTGTTGTTATTCAGCTCGTTAACTAAGCGCTCGCGCTACCGCGGAAAGTGTATAAAATATAAACCGGGTTATGAGCGTTACTAGCTCCTGTACAGCTCCCCTCAGTCTGTGTCCCTCATCAACTGCATCACATTATATTACAGTCACAGAAATAACCTGCAGATTAACTCTTAACCAGAGAATAAATAAGCGCTGAATTTATCCAGACAACACGCGGTGAGATTCTCTCAGTATTTACAGAGAACACAAACACTCTTCATCGGGTAGTGCAGCTCTTGTAATAGGGACATTAATAGTATTGTCGAAGCTTGAGCATGTTTTTGAGTTAAAGTGGAGTGACATTGTGAGTGTGTGACACTGACAGTAAGCTGTAATATTAACTCCAGACTTGGTAAACAGACCATTAAGTTCTCTAAAGTCACATCTGACCGCTGCTGGTGCTGCCAGTGATATTTAAAACGGCCAATAAAAAAACTAAACTGGGAAATAAACTGTAAACTACCCCAAACACATTTTATAAAATAAAACATCACTTACCACGAATAGTCCGTTAAGCCGCCATCTTCATCTCTGTAGTTTGGCAGCGTCAGTTCGGCGGGGGTGGAGGCGGGTTGTTAAAATCACGTGATTGCAACTCAGCGCAGCTGGCTTGTTTTAACGTGTTCTTGAGAACGAAGCGCCATCTAGTGGTGGCACCAGGTAAATGAATAAATTGGGCTTGAATGGGCGTGTTTACTGTGAAATCTTGACACGCCTTTCGGCCAGAAAAGGGAGGGGGGATTACGGCGTGCAAAGGCCATTCACACGCCATTCACACTTCAGCCACACTGTCGCGGCTATTTGGCGTGGCTCCCACTGTATATATATATATATAGGCCTATATACTGTATATTATAATATAGAAAACAACAACAGCTCTTTGTAATTACCAGAACAAATGACTTTACCAACACTGTACTACATTTTTTCTACAATACACTACAGTTGACTATGATGAATATATTGTATTATATATTTATATAATATAGTTATATTTAACTAACATCTAGGATATACTGAATGTGCACTTACTCGTGGCTCTCCAGTGAACTCGAAACTGAACGACACTCACGTGACTTTCTTGTGCACGCGCCGGTGATGCAGCCACAGTCCTAAACAAAAACAAAAATTGAAACTTGAAGAATGGACGCGCATACAATCATTCACAAACAACAGCTGGTGAACAATTTGACCATCTGAAACACGGTCAAAACAATACAAAACACGTGTATATATATATATATATATATATATATATATATATATATATATATATATATATATATATATATATATATATAAAATAATAAAACTTTAGACAGGTCGTAATCAGATTTTATTGCGGGCTTGTAAGTAGCGTGCATATTTAATATTTTAACCAATTTTACTCTTGCTGGCACTTAGTATTTTCCAAATGTACATATAAAATATAGAACAGTGATGGTGAGAATAAAAGACTTACTGGTCAGGAATTATATCCTCCGTTGAGTCCAGACGTTGTTCTAAATAAAGCCGTTCCTCGTCTGAGTCTTGCTCTTCCTCTGATGAGAAAGTAAATTCTTCATCGCTGTCCATCTGAAGCGCTTCTTCACCCGTGTAGCGTGACATCATTCAAACGCAGAAACAGTAAGTAAGATGCAGCTTGTTGTTTTATGCCCTGGGGGTGTGTACTTGATTACCTGCCTCACCTCAGTTCATTTCCATATGAACAGCGCGCGCGCAGGGAGGCGGGAGCACATTAGCTGTAATGAGCCGATACAGGAGAATCTGTACCACTCCTTACTTTCATACGGATTACATAAAAGCAGATTATTTGTTTTCACGGTGACCTGCATCATTTAAAAGTAGACCCTTTAAGCTTTCTATAGATATATTTCTCATGTCTGTGTGTGCAGTATTCGCGGAGTTTCAGTTCATTTTAGTGACGTGTTTCAAAAAGATTTTGGCGGAGACTGAGACGGCTGAAAGCGCACCCGGTTTATTTTATTTATTTTATTAATGCACAAAGTTTTATTTTTAACATGTGTGCATACAAAAAAAAGTAGACACTTTACAGATTCGATTAATATATAGATCTTGTCTGTACGATCAAAACTGAAAGTGTAATTTAAGTTCTTATTGGCATCATCAGGGGAAAACACCTCAAAACGCATATATGCGTTCGCGGACCTCAGAGGGTTAAGTCCACATTAATTTTTATTTTTTTATTTTTTAGGTGACATTAGCTTAACTTAATAAATATACAAAATGTTGTTACTGAAAACCTTTCTGTTTCTTTTCTTTAGCGGTGTTAGCCCATAAGGGTGGTAACAAACGAGATTCGTGTGCTGCATTGAATAAATGACAAAGTAATGTTTAAATTTACCATTAGTAAATTTACCTGCATGATATTAATATAATTACTTAATGTACATGATTAACCAGAATGCATCCCTGTCTCCAGTGTTGACAAGATATTTTTACAAGTCAACAGCGGGCACATGTGTAGGTTGCTAAACTTTGTCTAGCTAACTAGCAAAAAAGTTGAGTACTCTGAACAGGCTAACACAAATGTTTATAGATAAAGTTATACGTTGCATAACAGCTACACAGTCCACAAGTTGCTTTTATTAGTATTAAAAGTGTTCCCTTTCAAGACTACACTCGATGCTGCGTAAAATGCTATGGGAACCATTTTGTCGCGTTGCCGGTCGTGAAGCATGCTGTGAAAACACGCCAAAGTTTTTGGCTATATATAACCTCGACCAGGTGACGTCATCTGATCAGATGCAGGTGGAGGCTATAAATACAGGTGAGCCGGCAACAAACCTCAGATCATTTGTCTTCAAAGCCTTGTTGTGAGCGTGTTTGTGTTTAAACCAGCAAAATAATAAGGTGTTTAACTCACCAATATGACGAGTTTAAACTAGATATCCCTCCGTGTGTGATAATCCATATCGGAGTGCGATCTCTACACTGCTTCGACTAGTGCTGCGCGCACCGCGCATTCCTGGCTTAAAACTCGTGCATCTGACAGAGCTGTGGCAGACGGAGGTAAGCCCCCTTTCTTCCGTGTTCTCATCACGAGGATTCCTCTCTTGCTTAGCGGAGATGAAACTCAAAAAAAAACTTAAAAAAAAAAAAAAAAAAAACAGTAGACGGCAGCTTCTGTCGGGTGGCTGGGGGGCAGAGCCTCAACGACGCTCTCCCCCCCATAACCCCCCCCCCCCTTTAGCTCTCTCCAAGAGTTAACCCTTTCATGAAGTAAGCTGTATTCATCCCGTGTTTTTCCTGCCATCAACTTATTTATTTATTTAAATATAGTTGATGTGGAAACGCGGGGTTATATGATGACGCCCATATAGTAGAGACGCTTCACAGGCTATCTCTCTCCTGGGACATCATCCTCCCTGGTAAGCTTATACTTCCTTTCTAGCTGTCTAGACTTTTATCTTCCCTGGAGGGAAAAGCTTTTCAGGCAGTAGGTCAGCTTGGTGCTCCACTGCACACCAGGGCTGAGAGACTTGAGTACTGGCGGGGCTCATCAAGATAAGGCATATTGGAATTATGTCAAGCTACAGACTTGTCTCTTCGTGCAACAAAGCAGACGGCTCGTGTTATCGGCTGTTTTATGGCTGCTACGGTTTTCGCAGGAGGCACCTGTGGCTAAATTTCAGGCGCATCTAGGATAGGATTGTGCCTTTCTCCTTAATGCCCCTATCTCGCCTTCCGGCCTGTTTAGCGATGTCGTTGACTCAGCCGCCACTAGGTTCTGAGGCGAAGTTATACGAACAAGCTTTTGGGAAATTCCCTCCCCGCCGTGCTCAAGAGTCGGGATTGTCGGCCACCCAGTCTCGACCGGTCCTGACTCTTGCGAGGCGTAAACACAAGGAGTGTGTTTTTTTTTTTTGGACCCGGGCACCTCCTCGTAAAAATTGGGGTGCGCCGCGTTTCACTATCTGCCCCAGGAGGTCAGACTGATTAAAAAAAAAATTAATTAATTAAAAAAAAAAAAAAAAAAAATATATATATATATATATATATATATATATATATATATATATATATATATATATATTGTGCGCATTTGCTGACAAAGCTGCTGGGGAAGGGGGCCATGGAACATGTTCCCCCACCAGACAGTGTGTCAGGCTACTACAGTTGGTATTCTTGGTTCCCAAGAGGAACGGGGGCTACGTCCAATTTTTCAGATTCTGCGGGCTCTCCCGCTATCTGAAAATCAATGAATACAGTTCAAATGTTGACTGTCAAGGTGATTGCTCTCAACCCTACCAAGCGATTGATTTCTGACAATCGATTTAAGGACGCTTACTTTCATACAGAAACATTGCCACAACACAGGAAGATCCTGAGGTTCGCTTTCGGGGGCGAAGCTTACCAGTATCGGGTCCTTCCATTGGTCTAGCTCACCCGCACACATACAGATGTCGCCATTAAAAACGCGCGTTTCGAGAAAAGGGATCCTGTGACTTGCCGCGGCTTTGCGCGGCTGTGTGCGGCAAGCTGTGAACATGCCCTTCATTACCTGTAGGGGGCAGTCGTGTTTCAGTCTGAAGTATCATCATGGAGGTACAACACGGCATGGCTGCAGCTGGAGTTTGTCGTGTTCGAGGTAAGTTTACCTTTCTGTTTTGGATGTGATTCTCGCTTTCATGACTCCAATTAATGTTCATCTTAATCTCAGGACGTACAATTAGCAATATTTCAGTTTTTAATAGTGTGGAGATTCACAAAACACCGTTTTCGTGTAAAAACCTGAACCTACGGAGCCCCCCAGGGGTCCTGTGGTAAATAAATAAATAAATAAAATAATAACGAACCGAGCGCGCGGATTAATACACCGAGATGTGTGTTTCTTACCCCCACCCCGAGTGAAAACGGCGTGTTCAGACAAAGCCTCGCCAGTGAGATGCCATTTCTGAACAAACTGAGTCGTGTGTGTTAAAGCATTAAATGGTAAAAGAGCACTAGCAATAAACGTTTTTTTCTGAATCCGAATTTTATTAATAAGTTACAAGTTAAATTTCAACTGTAAAGAACCTGTACATATGTTCATACAGTATTGACAGCAGCTATAATTTGTCTAAATCGCATTGCAGACAAGAAAAAGAAGTAGAGTCATCCTGTGACCTTGCATGCTTAATCTTTCCACACATGATTCTTGCTTCTCACTTTTTCCTTAATCTCCGGTTCGGTTCTGGTTTCAAAGTATAAATATTGTTCATTTGCTAAATTAAGTATCATGAATTTTAATTGAATATCTATCTCTATTTTTTTCACAGCAGTTTGTGACTGAAAGTGTGTCTGCATCTGACTTCAGGAGTTTCCTGACCAACGTATCTAACAGTCATCTTTAAAAATCATAAAGTACAAAACGTTTCTGTTAGTGTTTCATTTTGTTTCTATGATTAATACTTATTTGTGGTGTTTTATGTTTTGTACATCTTTTCAAATTGAGACCTCATTTGTAAGTTACTGTTTTCTCGTTTTTCTATAAATTAATCAAATGTTTGCTTGTTATTAAATGTATTTTTTATAATAAAAAAAAATAAACGAATCTGTTTTATTATTAGCTGAGAGTGTGGTTTATTTATTTATCATATTTGGTCATTGTAACATGCATTAGGGAGCATTATCTCTGCGAAGTGTGTCTGCTATCTGGGAATTAATTACCTTTACTTGGCTATTTTAAATAAATCTAATTTGTGCATTAAATATAATTATGTAACTTTTACTTGATTTCTTTGATTGTTTCTTTGATTATGTATAAAGAAAATACAATTTATATATTCGTGTTTAATTACAAAAAACATTTTAATGGTTAGTGATTGTTGCAGACATTCACATAATTTTTTTGGGGAAGAGCTTGGCTTGTACAGGCTACTCATCAGCAGTCGGCGCCCCGCTGTAACCAGAAGATCAAAGGAGCAGTTATCGCCTGACACGTAGCCTTCTGAGTTTGGAGACCCACAGAACCCCCACTGTATTATAATGCCTCTTCTCACCTTTCATTCATGATTTCGCTAATGGGGGAATTCGTACAATTGGGGGTTTTAAAAACAATTAACAAGGCCGAGTAGACGTCTCTTCCTAAAATGTTTTTCGCCAGCAAAACACCTCTCTCTCTCTCTCTCTCTCTCTCTCTCTATATATATATATATATATATATATATATATATATATATATATATATATATATATAATCACATTCCAGCTCTTATTCCCAGCCGTGGTCAAATAATGGATGAAATAATTATTCAATGCTGGACACAAACAGCAAAAAATATGAAAAGCCCTAAGCACTTTATTGCTTTTCATCATGTTTTTTGCTGTTTGTGTCCAGTATATATATATATATATATATATATATATATATATATATATATATATATATATATATATATATAGTTAATTAATGTCTATGATCTAAAAAAATATAAAAACATATGATCTTTTTGAGTTATGAGTTGTTTTTTATTATTCATAAGACAACCTTTCAGTTTTGTAAATATTCTAGTTATAGTGTGTTAAGTCTTTCTTAAACGGTTTTGAGAATTAGACTATCCAGCTAAGATCAATATTATTAATATTAAGCATTTTATTTCTATTTATTCTATGCTTTGCTGGAGAAATGCATTTTAGGCAGAGACGTCTCGGTCTTGTTAAATAGTTTTAAACCCCTGAATTGTGCCAATTCCCCCATCCGAAACCGGTTTGATAACTTCTCACCTATCAAAGGTGAGAAGAGGGACTGAGCTGTAACTGAGCACGCTTTCACGTTTTACTGTAAAGACACACACACACACACACATACAGGCACGTGCAGTGGGTGGAGGGCGGCGGGTGCTTGAGCACCCGCCCCTTGCCTCCAGGATGCCTCAAGTATGGGCGTAAATTTCATTTAACAGTAGGGGGGGACAATAAATATAAAATTTCTCATGAGCAATTTTTGAAGGGGACACATATAATACAGTCAAATTGTACTTATAAAGATATGTCCCCACAGTGAAAAACTTTGCTTCTATCATTATTATTGTAGCACGGAGACTGCACCATTACGGTTATTTTCAAAATTTTTTCTCAGGTTCAATGACAAAGCAGATTTTTCTTCAAAACTATTTATTGCATTGTTTATGTTGTTTACAGTCAAGCCATCAACATACAATAAAATGTAAACATGAGATGTAAACTAAAAACTGTGCTCCCTGTGCTGGTGCTGGCAATATCATCTCTTTGTTCTGCTGTCTCCGGCTCCCTCCCTGGTCCTGAATCTGCCCCTTCCTCTACTCTCACTGTCTCAGAACAGACTGACTCCTGAAGCAGAAAAAAATGCAGGAAAATATGTTTTCCATACTCATAATAACTAACTTGTTTACATTACACTTGCTAAATTGAAAGTTCATACTGTAAATTGGTGAGCCTATTACTTTCTACTAAACAGCCACAACTCAAAAGACATTAAAGAAATTTTTCACCCCCCAAAAATTGTAAAAAAAAATCTGTCATTATCCCTTCAATAAAAGCACCACACTTACCCAACACTGTACTGTACATCTGATTGACCCTGGTCTACCTGTCCCTCAATAATTTCTGTCTCCTTTGCCTGTGATTGATATTGTGACATTAGTATTTTCAAAAGCACCCATTCTTAAAGCCAAATTTCCTTAATATGTGAACTTGTACTTACTTGGTGTTTCTGAAAAAATTCACTGAAAAATTATCTTATGTCCATTTATCTAGGACACTGCAAGGCAAGTTTATTTATACTACAGTATAAATAAACTTGCCTTGCAGTGTCCTAGATAAATGGACATATGATAATTTTTCAGTGAGCACATTTCATACACAATGGTCATTCAAATTGCTTTACATAAAGAAAGTAAAACTATCAAAAAATAATCACAACAATAAAAACAAGGAATAAAAAAAGGTTCAAAATTGTATTTAAAATTAAGACACTTAGAACAGAATGGATATTGATTATACAAAAATATACAATTCGGACTAGGCACAGTGCTCATTTAGTAAATGTACAGCTAAACAATATGCTAATTGTGGCCGTTAATGTTAAGTTAACATTATGCCAAGTCGACACAAATAAAACACTGCATGGGAAACGGTGTTTGTCGTGTTAGTTGCAGTGCACTTTTTTCAGCGGATTTTTCCGCTACCGCGGATCAGTTTATCAACTTGTAATATACAGTATCTCACAAAAGTGAGTACACCCCTCACATTTTTGTAAATATTTTATTATATCTTTTCAAGGGACAACGGTAAAGATATGAAACTCTGATAGAATGTAAAGTAATCAGTTTACAGCTTGTATAATGGTGTAAAGTTGATGTCCCCTCAAAATAACTCAACACACACAACACAACTGCTGGCAACAAAAGTGAGTACACCCCTAAATGAAAATGCCCAAATTGTGCCCAATTAGCCTTTTACCTTCCCGTTGTCATGTCACTCGTTAGTGTTACAAGGTCTCAGGTGTCCTTGGGGATCAGGTGTGTTAAATTTGGTGTTATCACTCTCACACTCTCATACTGGTCACTAGACGTTTAACACGGCACCTCATGGCAAAGAATTCTCTGAGGATGTGAAAGAAAGAATTATTGCTCTACACAAAGATGGCCTAGGCTATGAGAAGATTGCTAACACCCTGAAACTGACCTGCAACATGGTGGCTAAGACCACACAGCAGTTTAAAAGGACAGGTTCCACTCAGAACAGGCCCTGCCATGGTAGACCAAAGAAGAAGAAGAGTGCACATGCTCAGCGTCATGTCCAGATGTTGGCTTTTGAAAATAGACGTGTGAGTGCTGCCAGCATTGCTGCAGAGGTTGAAGGGATGGGGAGCCAGCCTGTCAGTGCTCAAACCATATGCCGCACACTGCGTCAAATTGGTCTGTATGGCTGTCGTCCCAGAAGAAAGCCTCTTCTAAAGATGGTGCACAAGAAAGCCCGCAAACAGTTTGCTGAAGAAAAGCAGACTAAGGACATGGCATACTTGAACCACATCCTGTGGTCTGATGAGACCAAGATAAACTTATTTGGTTCAGATGGTGTCAAGCGTGTGTGGCGGTGACCAGGTGAAGAGTACAAAGACAGATGTGTCTTGCCTACAGTCAAGCAAGGTGGTGGGAGTGTCATGGTTTGGGGCTGCATGAGTGCTGCCGGTACTGTGGAACTACAGTTCATTGAGGGAACCATGAATGCCAACATGTACTGTGCCATACTGAAGAAGAACATGATCCCCTGCCTTCGGAAACTGGGCCGTAGAGCAGTATTCCAACATGATAATGACCCCAAACATACTTCCAAGACAACCACTGTCTTGCAGAAGAACCTGAGGGTAAAGGTGCTGGACTGGCCAAGCATGTCTCCAGACATAAACCCTATTGAGCATCTGTGGGGCATCCTCAAACGGAAGGTGGAGAAGCACAAGGTGCCTAACATCCACCAGCTTCGTGACGTGATCAAGGAGGAGTGGAAGAGGATTCCCATGACAACCTGTGAAGCTCTAGTGAACTCCATGCCCAAGAGAGTTAAGACAGTGCTGGAAAATAATGGTGGCCACACAAAATACTGACACTGGGCACAGTTTGAACATTTTCATTTAGAGGTGTACTCACTTTTGTTGCCAGCAGTTCAGACTTTAATGGCTGTGTTGAGTTATTTTGAGGGAACATCAACTTTATACCATTATACAAGCTGTACACTGATTACTTTACATTCTATAAGAGTTTCATATCTTTAGCGTTGTCCCTTGAAAAGAAATAATAAAATATTTACAAAAATGTGAGGGGTGTACTCACTTTTGTGAGATACTGTATACATTTTAGGAATATATTAACATTTGCAGACATCATTATATGTTGAATGGAACTTGTAAGCCTTTGAATGGTGTTAAAAATACTTGCAAAACAAGTATTGCAGCCATACATTGGAGGGAACTTCTGAGGTGGTCAGTGATTGATGGCACGGTCGGTCGGAGGGGGTTGTGATCACACCTATAGATCTTTTGTTCTAGGCTATCGGTCAAATATCTCTCCACTTGGAAGCAAAAACATGCAAGGGATTTCAGCATCTCGACGCACATACTAAGCTGTTTATAAATAGATACTGTTTGTTTTTTCATTTTGTAATTTTTCCCGTGTTTACTGTGTACTGTATGTATATTAATTTTTTAATGAATTACTGTAAATAAACTACACATTCCGTTACCAGAAATGACTTTTCTGTTTTTTGTTTGTGCTAAACTAAACTTCAGGGTCAAAGTAATATCAATTTTATTTGAACTGTATTATATATTTACAATGCTGATAAGTTCAAGCTTAGATTCATATATAAACTGCTTCAAAGTCTTTCCACCCCGTGACCGCTGAAATCAGACAGACGCAGGGCTCAAGGGAGGTGTGTCTGTGTGTGTGTGTGTGTGCGCGTGTGTATGTGTGTGTGTGCGCGTGCGCTTCAGCCTGTCCTTTTTTCAGCGGATTTTTCCGCTACCGCAGATCAGTTTATCAACTTGTAATATATACATTTTAGGAATATATTAACATGTGCAGACATTTATTTGAGTGTGCGCTGCCCTCCCTTGCCCCTACGTAGAGCCTACACACACACACACACACACACACACACACACACACACACACACCTATCTATCTATCTATCTATCTATCTATCTATCATATAAATACACATTTGAAATCTGCATCTACATTTTCTGTTACAAGTATAGAATTAGGTTCAGCTGAGACTCATGATCAATGGTGTTAGAGTACTTATGTAGTGATAATTAGTTTCAGCCAAATCATTAAAACTAACAATGAACTATGACACTCTTGAGAGGGGATATGAAGGTGTTATTCATTTATTTATTCTCTACAAGGGTGCGAACTACAATACAGACCAAACTATAACTTTCTCTTACTACTATAAAAATTCTAAATATAAACAAACAAAATACAGCTTTTTTTCCTCAGAGGTAAACGGAAAAGTGAAGTTGTTCAGCTGTTTACTGTCACTGCAGCTTCTTCAAAGTCTCCCCACTCCGTGACCGCTGAAATCCGACACGACACCACGTTAGGCTACGTCTTGACTCATTTGTATACCGACGGTGATTGGATGTTTCCCGAGGGCTCAGGGGAGTGTGTGTGTCTGTGTGTGTGTGTGTGTCTATGTGTGTGCGTGCGCGCGCGTACTTGTTCTACTGTTCTAAAAACTCTAAATATAAACAAACAAAATACACCTTTTTTTTCAGAGGTAAACGGAAAAGTGAAGATGTTCAGTGTCACTATGCAGATGTTACACTCAGTGGAGTTACCGAAATATTTGGTTTAGTTCTCATTGAGTTGCCACACATCATTTCCACGTTTCACTCGCTTTTATTCCTCTTATGTGAGCATAAACAGTGAAACATTCCACAGGTTTATAATACACCGCGGCCAAGTGAACCACGTTCCCGTCGAACGAAACGAGGCATAATCGTGGTGTTTGCTTCGGTTATGACACACCATAGTTTATTATCTGCTGTGGTAGATCTGAATATTTATTCAAACACAATAATTAAGCTTTATAACCTCAGGAGGGCTCAGTACATTGTTTTAGCGATAGTTTCACGGAAGCGAGTTCAGAACTAATCTAAAAAAAAAAACAAAAAAAAAACATCCGAAGCTTCAAATAGAATGAACGAACTAATGAATTTTCTTAAAACGTTTTTTTTCTTAAAAAATTAAGTAGAGCTAAATCCCTAAATCTCCTTATAAAATATCGCTGATTATCAATGCGAGAATGAATGGCGAATTGTCATATGGCGAGGGATAGGCTTCAGTGAAATTGATATAATTGATATATATGTAATTGATATACTGTATATACAGACGTGTGTGTGTCATTTTCATTCAAATGAACATTTTAATGCTTTCTGATACACTTCTCAACTTATCCACATACACTTATCAACACAAACTCTCCGTGCACGCACACACAATCTCTAAAAAAATTAATATTAATAACATACATATACAAATAAACAAATGTAGGTGTAATAAAAGTAGTCGTGATGTCAGTACTCGCCCAGCAAACCAGCCTTTTGCAGCGGCTTAAAACGTATGAATTATCTTTAAATATACAAAAAAAAAGCGAAAAGACACTCGATTATTTTGCATAGGTTATTTGTTTAATTCAAAAAGTTCGTAAAAACACTTTAAAACGAGAGAAAATCTGTTAAAATCCTCGTTCGCCTTCTCACCGTTAGGTTGCGAGTGACGTCATGATTTGAATCTGCGCGCCGCCGGGGAAACATAGGGAAACTGACTGGCTTTTAGATAAAGTCCTTCCATGCGCCATCTGGCGGATATTCAGTGAAGCACAACACATTAATTTTAAATTCCCGAATGTTGCCTCCGGCAAGTCGCGGCACGCCGCGCGCTAAATTGCGGGCTCTCGCGGGAAAACACGCGCAGTCTTAAAGGCGACATCTGTGCAAAATGCACGGATTTAGCCCTGGTTCTTACGGGAGTCCCACGGCATCCGGTGGCTAGTGTTTCAACATCAGCATGTCGTCCTAGCTCATCTCTGTTCTCAGGACTGGGACCCAACACCATTAAAGCGTGCTCTTTCCTGTTTAGAGGACAACACATTGGGTGCCATATGGGATTCGGTCGTAAGCGGGCACAGCTGTCTCCCGCTCGTATCGAACCCATTCTCAACACCCTCAAGGAAAACAAGCTAGACCAGAAAGTGACCATCAATTTCAGACATCCTAGCTCTCATGGCAGCTGTATCCACGGTGACACCTTTGGGCCTTCTGCACATGAGAGCATTCCAAGTTGTGGCTAAGAACCAGGGGATTTCACTAGGGCCAATCCCCAATATGGGTTACGCGCCAGGTGCTTCGTACCCTTTCTACGTTGTTCAGACCCCGGTCTCTACGCTGGGTCCCACTCTAAGTTCATCTTGTCGTCGCTGAGGCTAATGACAGATGCTTCCCTCACAGGCTGGGGTGCGGTCTCAGATGACCGTCCAGCCCAAGGGAGCTGGAGAGGCTATCTTCTCGCATGGCACATCAATTGCCTCGAGATGATGGGTCTATTTCTGGCCCTAAAGCACTTCCTCCAGCAGTTGAGAGGCTGCCATGTCCTAGTGCGGTGGAAAACACTATGGCAGTCTCATATATTATCGACGTAACAGCCGCTAACAGCTAGCGCACCAGGTTCCTGTCCCTCAGGGCGATTTACATTCCAGCATGGATGCGGAAGCAGTAGTACTGTCCAGTCTATCTCTGACACACAGGGAATGGGAACCCCACTCCGAAGTAGTCAGGGAGAGATTTTCATGTAGCAAGGCGGACCTCTTGCCTTCCAAGATATGCTTCGCCTTTTACCGCTCTTCAGATTTACGTCACCGCATCAGCTAGTGGCGTAGGTCAGAGCAGCTTCTACATCTTTTGGATGAGAGATGCTATTGCCCTCTCCTATGAGGCGCGTGGGCTCACTTCGCCTCTAGGAATCAGGGCTCTTTCAACCATGGGGATTGCCTCATCTATTGCACTAGCAAGAGGTATTCCCCTGCAGCAAGTGTCTGCTAAGCAGGTAAACCCAGTCCACTGCCGAATTGTTTCAGTGCTGGAGTTTCCGTCCTCGGGTCTGTGCCCTAGTACTCTCAGGACGTACGTAACTGCATCCTCTCTCAACTATCTTCCGAAAGCTCTATAAACCCAACAGGCACCCTATTGCTTTTGAAGCCTTCTTTCCTCCGCGCTTACAGCTTCGGAGCAGGAGAAACTTCACTTACTGTCCAGTATGTGCTCTTCAGATTCATGTCCACCGCATCAGCTAGTGGCGTAAGTCAGAGCGCCACTATACTGGGTGAGAGATCCATATTGCCCTCTCCTATGAGGCGCGTGGGTTCACTTCACCTCTGGGAAGCAGGGCTCACCCAACCAGGGTGATCGTCCCAGTCTCACCAGCAGGAGGTATCCCCTGCAGTAATTGTGTGGCGCGAAGGGTTGGTCCTCCCCGCACACATTTCTTACATTTATAATCTGGATGTTCATGCTACTCCGGGCTCACTGCCCCCGAGTTAGCTGCCCAGGCATAGTTCTGAGACCTTCTTGGCTTTGTGCGCACACGCTACACAACCTTGGGGTCCAGACACCTGTAGTGCGGCGGCGTTGGTATTCTCGTTCCGATAGCGTTTTACGCAGCATCGAGTGTAGCCTTGAAAGGGAACGTCTCGGGTTACTTTGCAGTAACCCTGTTCCCTGAAAGTCGGGAACGAGATGCTGCGTCCGAATGCCGCACTACCATGTGACCGGACGTCCGTTCAGACAAATTAATCTGAGGTTTGTTGCCGGCTCACCTGTATTTATAGCCTCCACCTGCATCTGATCAGATGATGTCACCTGGTCGAGGTTATATATAGCCAAAAACTTTGGCATGTTTTCACAGCATGCTTCACGACCGGCAACGCGACAAAATGGTTCCCATAGCGTTTTACGCAGCATCTCGTTCCCGCCTTTCAGGGAACAGGGTTACTGCAAAGTAACCCGAGACGTTTTTTAACGTTAGGTGGTCAAGATGTTGATAAAGATAAAACATGGAGAAACAAAGAAATATGTGAAACTGGAAGAAGGCAGTTTCTCAGATTTTGTCAGCGTGGGTAAGTTATGCATATTTTGTGACCTTAGTAATGTTCATTATATGGGAAGTAACATTAATAATAAATTAATGGAGTATTGATTGTTTCAGTCCAGCAGAAGTTTTTCATAGCGGAAAATACAGTAATGAAAATCACAGATGAGCAGGGTATAGAAGTGGGTGAGGATGTCTTTCCAGAACTTACAGCAGTCAAGGAAGTGTGTTTTGTCATCTATACTGCTGAGGGTAAGTGAATGCAATGTTTTGTTTTGTTTGTTCTAATACACAAGATTTATATATTCACTCTTGAAAAAGAAAAAAGTTAAAGTTTCAGTAATGTCTGAAACCTGTGCTAAATAACAATTACAAAATTAGTTAAAACTCCACATTGAGTTGGTTTTATCATGTTGATTTCAGATCTCCTAACAGCAGAATCATCTAAGAACATATCTAACTGCTCAGACATGACATAATTTGTGATTGTTGTATTATAATCCTGTTCATTGTTGTTTAGAATGAAATATGGAATAACCATATGGTTTCCTGGGTCAAATTGTGATATGGAAAACTAAATTTTTGCCTCATTCTGCTCGCACACAAAAATCTTTTGCCACATACAAGTGACTTGTTTATTTAAAAAATATTTTCATATATTCACTAGGTGGAATTTAAATATGATAAACTTGAAATGTTCTGTAGAATTTACACTTTTACTAATATCTGTAGTGCTAAAGAAAAGCACAGCCTGAAGCAAGATTATTTTAAGGATGACTCTGGTAGAAAGTTTGAATGAATTTGCCAGTAAAATCAGTCCAGGTGATTTATTGGACTGAAAATTTCCATGGTACACATGCATAAATGCTGGTTTTGTGTTGCTTGTGTCAAGATGGACTAACCTGAGGTGACCAGAAGACGTAGCTTTAGCGGTTAGCCCAATGTAGCGTGGAGGATAAACCCAAACGCGGAAAGAAGCGAGCAGGCAGGATAACCACGCGATTTAGTTTAAGGACTCTCACAAAAGCGGAGCAAGGGAAAAACACAAATTTAACCCGCGTCCTAAAAATACACACACAATAGCAAAGACAAACGGAACCAACATGTGAGTACTCACGGTTTGCTGAAACGACAGCTGGAGCTGACATGGGCCGAACTCAATGACTGAGCGGTAAGCCATCGTTTGTTTACCTCTTTTATACTTCCTGGTTTTGCGCCCGTCTTACTTCCGGGTCCTAGTGCCGGGCGCAGATTGAGTGTGTATGACAGCTTGATTTTTTTTTAATAGTTTTTTTTTTTTTTTTGTATTTGCCTTGAATCCCAAAAGTTGTTATTTGTGATCTTCAGATTTGACTGTCCTGCAGCAAGATGGTCAAAGGCCCTCTTCCCCAAGTCTAATGGATACATTGTCTGTCTCAACCATCAGCAGTCAGTGCAGTGACACAAGTGATGGTGGATGTCAAATAATTCAACCTGTCATGGACAGTACCCATGCAAGAAATGTAATTTTATTACTTACTTATTTACTTTTGCGCATAGCTTTTGAGTTGGCATTACTTAAAAATCAAGCTTAAATACAAAAATAATAATAACAAAACAGAGCACTAAAAATAGGATTTTTATTTTGTATATAATTGACCTCATGTAGTCAATAGACTGAAAGAGTTGTTTTGATTAAAAATTATGACTTACTTTTGTTGTTAATTATTGTTTTATGTGAAATGTATTTAGACAGTGGAGCAGATTCTGACTTCCAAACCAGCAGGGATTACTGTCATCCAAGAGTATGAAGAAACTAGGAGTTTGAAAGATTCCACCAGGCGATTAATGGTGAACATCATTGTAGCTCACATGCGTGAAAAGGAAGGGTAAGAGGGCTGATGTTAATCCTATGAGTTTCTTATTTTTAATAAGAATCTTTTTACAAACTATATTCATGCTTATTCAGGAGAGCTGTAAGTAAAGCAACAAAGGAGTTTCATGCCCCTGGAATTGTGTCACTCTTCCCATCTTTGAAGGACCCATACTCAAAAAAGGGATATGTGAGTTTGCATTGTAACTGTAGTGTGAAATAATCACAGTGGTTAGACTTTGGTTGTTTATTTTATTCATTTCATGTATGAACATATATACTTTATACAGGACAAAAACTTGATATTGTCTGCACTCAAATTAGGACTCATAGTTTTTCTTTTCTTTCTTTCTTTTTTTTAGGAACATTTCTATGACATTCAGAGCAACAAAGGCTTTCTTGAGTGGTGTGTCAAGACATCATGGGTGAGGTGATGAAGGGCTTGAACTGGGACAGGTGGAAGACTGGATGGATCCGGAGCGCCGCAGGCAGCTGGAGCCGGTAGGTGACAGGGTTAATTCTGTGAGTGATGTGGTATGGTCCGATGAATCTGGGGGAAAGCTTCTTTGACTCGGTGCGGAGGTGGAGGTTTTTTGTGGACAGCCATACCTTGTCACCTACGTGGTATAGTCGTCCCGGAGGATGTCGGCGGCGATGTTGGTGGATGTAGCGGGCATTGGCACGTTGGATGGCCTGGTTGGTCGTAGTCCAGAGCCGCCGACATCTGCGGACCAACTGTTGGGCTGACGGTACATCAACCTCCGGCTCTGGGTGGTTGAAGACGGTGGGTTGGAAACCGTGGCATACCTCAAATGGGCTTAGGTTAGTGGCAGAGGAGATGTGGAGGTTGTGTGATAGTTCCGCCCAAATGAGGTAGCGTGCCCAGGAGCGCTGACGGTCCGCTACGAAACATCTCAGGTAGCGCTCCAGTTGTTGGTTGGTCCGCTCCGTCTGACCGTTAGTCTGTGGGTGGTATCCGGAGGACAGACTGCAGGTGGAATCGATCAGACGGCAGAAGGCCTTCCAGAACCGGGCTGTGAACTGGGGCCCTCTGTCCGAGACGATATCCTTGGGGAACCCATGCAGACGGACTACGTGCTCTAAAATCAGCTCTGCTGTTTCCTTTGCTGACGGGAGTCCGGCGAGAGCCACCAGATGCACGGTCTTAGAGAACCGATCCACGATCGTGAGGATGGTGTCCTTTCCTTGGGAGGCCGGCAGGCCCGTGATGAAGTCCACGGCAATGTGCGTCCAGGGCCGTCGAGGGACTGGAAGGGGTTGCAGTTCTCCTGGAGAGGGTCGGTTGGTGGTCTTTGCCCTGGCACACACTGGGCATGCCTGAACGAACTCTTGGACGTCCCTCGTCATGGATGGCCACCAGAAGTCGCGCTGGATAAATTGGAGGGATCGTCGGGTGCCTGGATGGCCCGAAATTGGGGAGGAGTGTCCCCAGTGGAGAACCTCGGGTCTCATCCCTTCAGGCACGAAGAGTCGTCCAGGTGGCACACCTGCCGGTTCGGTCTCTGTACCTCGTGCCTGGCGCACTCTCGTTTCCAGGTCCAGTTGCAGGGGTGCGATGATCTTGGAAGAGGGGAGGACAGGCGCGGGGTCCGCCCGGGGGGGGTCCACCTCTAGTTGTCGGGAGAGGGCGTCAGCTTTGGTGTTCTTGGGCCCCGGGCGGTATGAGAGGTGGAAGTTGTAATTCTCAAAGAATAATGCCCACCGCGCCTGTCGTGGATTTAACTGTTTAATGTTTCGGATGGTGATTAGATTTTGATGGTCCGTCCAGACTATGAATGGCTCACTGACGCCCTGGAGCCAGTGACGCCACTCCTCCAGAGCCCACTTTATGGCCAGCAGTTCGCGGTCCCCTACCCCGTATCGCTGCTGAGTGGAGTCAAATTTTCTGGAGAAAAAACCACAAGGGTGTAGTTTTTGGTCTGGACCTTGCTGTGAGAGGATAGCTCCAGCGCCCACATCTGAAGCATCCACCTCCACAACGAATGATTTATTGACATCTGGGTGGTGGAGAATCGGTGCAGTGGTGAAGCGGTGACACAGTGATCGAAAAGCGGAGACAGCTGCCGGGTTGAGGTGAAAAGGGAGAGAGGAGGGACGGGTCAGAGCGGTTAGGGGGGCGGCAACTGTACTGTAGTCCCGGATAAAGCGACGATAGAAGTTCGCAAACCCGAGAAACCGTTGAAGCTGTTTGAGGGTCTTGGGTAGGGGCCAATGACGCACAACTTCTAGCTTCTGCGGGTCCATGGCCACACCCTGGGGCGAGATGACAAAACCCAGGAATGTGGTGGAGCGCTCGTGAAAAGCGCACTTTTCCAACTTACAGTACAGTTGGTGGGCGAGTAATCTCTTTAGAACCGCCCTGACGTGCTGGGTGTGTTCTTCCATGGTGCGTGAATAAATTAAAATATCGTCCAGGTATGCAAATGCCCACCGACCGAGCATGTCCCGAAGGACGTCGTTAATGAAGTGTTGGAATGCGGCGGGGGCATTGCACAGTCCGAATGGGATGACAAGAGTTTCATAATGTCCGGTGGGGGTGATGAATGCCGTCTTCCACTCATCGCCCTCTCTGATGCGCACCAAGTTGTAGGCGCTCCGGAGGTCCAACTTCGTAAAGATGGTGGCGCCAGAGAGGGCGTCCAGGGCTGAGTTGGTAAGAGGCAGAGGATGTCGATTTTTGATGGTGAGATGGTTGAGCCCCCGATAGTCGACACAAGGGCGAAGTTCACCGCCTCTCTTCTTCACGAAGAAGAACCCCGCGGCGGCAGGTGAGGAGGAGGGCCTGATGGTTCCTTGGCGCAGGGCGTTGTTTACATATTCCTCCATCACCTGGGTCTCGGTGGGTGTGAGTGAGTAGAGATGGCCGCGGGGGGGGATCGTACCGGGTTGGAGGTCTATGGCGAGGTCGTATGGACGATGAGGAGGAAGATGGGTGGCTCGTCGCCTGCAGAAAACCTCCGATAGGTCTCGGTACGGTTCGGGGATGGAGTTGGTGTCGACGTCGGGGGCCTCGGACTCCCTAGAGCACGTCCCAGCCGCTGCCCGTAGGCATAGTTCGTTGCAGGTCGCGCCCCACTGAAGGATCCGATTCTGGGTCCAGGAGATTAGAGGGTCATGTTGGAGCAGCCAGGGATGACCAAGGATGATGGGTGGAGATGAGATGGAGGTGACGAAGAATTTTAACTGTTCATGGTGTTGGTTGATGGAGACGGTGATGGGTTCTGTTCGGGTGCTGATTGGGCTGGTGGAGAGGGGGCGACCGTCGACAGAGGTGATGCGAACGGGCTGGGATAACGCCTCGAGTTTTACCCCCAGGGTTTTGGCATATGCAGAGTCAATGAAGTTACCTGCTGCCCCGGAGTCGATGAACGCAGCACTTCGGACCCGTTTGTGGCCAACCTGGAGGTGTACCTGAACCGTGAGACGGGAGGAGTTGGTGGTGATGGCGGAGAGACGAAGGTGACCCGGCGAGTATCTCTCTCCTCTCACCGGGCCTGGGCGTTTCCCGGTCTGAGCGGGCAGGTTGCCCTGTGATGTGTAGCTGACCCGCAATAGGCACAGAGCCCTTCACGAAAGCGTCTCTCCCGTTCTGCAGCGGTCAAGGAGGCGCGTCCTAGTTGCATGGGTTCCCCGGCTCCGGTGTCAACCACGGCAGGAGGTGGAGAACCGACATGTCCCGGGGTGGCGTAGGTGGCGGAGTCTGCGGGGCGTGGAGTGGTGACAGTGAAGGCGGGTGCTGGTCGTGAAGTGGTGACGGCGAAGGTGGGTGCAGGTGGCAGGGTGCGAGGGGCTGGCCTCGGACGAGAGAGGAGGCGCTGGTCGATCCGAAGAGCGAGTTGGATCAGGCCCTCCAGGGTCGCAGGAAGCTCTCGCCCGGCTAGTTCGTCCTTAATTCGAGAAGCCAGTCCCTCGTAGTAGGATGTCCGGAGTGCTGCATCGCCCCACGTTGTTTGGACGGCGAGAGTGCGAAACTCGGCCGTATAGCGGCTCACGGGCAATCCTCCCTGCCTCAGGTGATAAAGTCTGGTGTCGGTCTCCACCTCGCCCGCTGGATGTTCGAAAGTGAGTTTGAGTTGGTGAGTGAACTCATTGTAAGAGTGGGCGGTGTCTGTATCTGCCTGTAAAACTGCCGTGGCCCACTCTGCTGCCTGCCCTTTTAGCAACGAGACGAGAAGAGCAATGCGAAGGCGATCGGTGGAGTATTTGGTGGCATTAAACTCAAACACCAGATCGAGAGCTGTCAGAAAAACGCTGCACTTCCCGTCCGTGCCGTTCCACTTCTCTGGTAGAGAAAGAAAAACATCAGAAGGAGGGGGGGGGGGGGGGATGCAGCGCCGCGGCCTCCGCGGCGTGCGATCGAGCAGTGACGTCATCAACAGCTGCGCGTAGATCCGTATTCTCCCGCCGGAGCTCAGCGACCTCGCGGCGGAGAGAAGCGAGATCCGCGGTTAGCTGATTGATTAGCGCCGCATGCTGATCTACAACGTCGCAGAGACTCGCATAATCCGCTGGGTTTACCGCGGAAGGCTCAGTCATTCTGTCAAGATGGACTAACCTGAGGTGACCAGAAGACGTAGCTTTAGCGGTTAGCCCAATGTAGCGTGGAGGATAAACCCAAACGCGGAAAGAAGCGAGCAGGCAGGATAACCACGCGATTTAGTTTAAGGACTCTCACAAAAGCGGAGCAAGGGAAAAACACAAATTTAACCCGCGTCCTAAAAATACACACACAATAGCAAAGACAAACGGAACCAACATGTGAGTACTCACGGTTTGCTGAAACGACAGCTGGAGCTGACATGGGCCGAACTCAATGACTGAGCGGTAAGCCATCGTTTGTTTACCTCTTTTATACTTCCTGGTTTTGCGCCCGTCTTACTTCCGGGTCCTAGTGCCGGGCGCAGATTGAGTGTGTATGACAGCTTGATTTTTTTTTAATAGTTTTTTTTTTTTTTTTGTATTTGCCTTGAATCCCAAAAGTTGTTATTTGTGATCTTCAGATTTGACTGTCCTGCAGCAAGATGGTCAAAGGCCCTCTTCCCCAAGTCTAATGGATACATTGTCTGTCTCAACCATCAGCAGTCAGTGCAGTGACACAAGTGATGGTGGATGTCAAATAATTCAACCTGTCATGGACAGTACCCATGCAAGAAATGTAATTTTATTACTTACTTATTTACTTTTGCGCATAGCTTTTGAGTTGGCATTACTTAAAAATCAAGCTTAAATACAAAAATAATAATAACAAAACAGAGCACTAAAAATAGGATTTTTATTTTGTATATAATTGACCTCATGTAATCAATAGACTGAAAGAGTTGTTTTGATTAAAAATTATGACTTACTTTTGTTGTTAATTATTGTTTTATGTGAAATGTATTTAGACAGTGGAGCAGATTCTGACTTCCAAACCAGCAGGGATTACTGTCATCCAAGAGTATGAAGAAACTAGGAGTTTGAAAGATTCCACCAGGCGATTAATGGTGAACATCATTGTAGCTCACATGCGTGAAAAGGAAGGGTAAGAGGGCTGATGTTAATCCTATGAGTTTCTTATTTTTAATAAGAATCTTTTTACAAACTATATTCATGCTTATTCAGGAGAGCTGTAAGTAAAGCAACAAAGGAGTTTCATGCCCCTGGAATTGTGTCACTCTTCCCATCTTTGAAGGACCCATACTCAAAAAAGGGATATGTGAGTTTGCATTGTAACTGTAGTGTGAAATAATCACAGTGGTTAGACTTTGGTTGTTTATTTTATTCATTTCATGTATGAACATATATACTTTATACAGGACAAAAACTTGATATTGTCTGCACTCAAATTAGGACTCATAGTTTTTCTTTTCTTTCTTTCTTTTTTTTAGGAACATTTCTATGACATTCAGAGCAACAAAGGCTTTCTTGAGTGGTGTGTCAAGACAGTGCAACATCAGTCCAAAACCACCACTATATCCCAGAGCAGATTGGAGCTGAAAGGGGGGCCCACCTCACCAAGAACATTTGGTTGCACAGATGACCAGCGATCAGGAGATGAATGTATGGAGGCTGTGTCTCTTCTTCACCACACCACTGACCCTAACATAGTCATCCAGAAGATGAGAGAAACATTCCATTATCGTCAACAGATGCTGCATGACCCACAGCAATCAGCAGCTATTCTTCAAGTTTTTCCTCGTTTCTTGGACATTAAAGGACTGGTATGTAACAGATGTGAATTTAAAAAAAAAACTTAAGTTACAATACTTGAGGTAATGTAAGGTAATAGTAGTACTTCCTTTTTTTATTTTTTTAAAGATATTTCAAGACTTCACAATGATGTTTGGAGCAGATACTGCTTCCAGGTTTCTGGAAAAATGGAGCACCAGTTTTAAATACAAAGTCATCAGGGAGGCCAGAGCCCTCAAAGAGACTCATCTTCTGAAAAACAGCTGAAAGCAACCTAGAATGAAGAGTGTGACACTGCTGATGAGCCAGGTAGTATCACAAATATAACACTTTACTGGTGTAGTTATTTGCAAATATATCATCAAATCAGCAACTTGCACAATGTGTGTATGGATTACCTCTTGTCTATATACTGTACACACTCAACCAGTGGTTAATGAAACGAGTGGCTAATAGAAGTGTAGGACTTTATATAACATATGGTTCGAAATATTAGTATTGAATTCCTTAACACTGTTTGCAGAGTGGGACAGCGACATGGCTTCTCTTCTTGTTTTGTTGCATCTTCTCACTCCTCAACCAACTGGAAGGAAACGACCCAAAAAGATCAGTGTTGGAGAGGCCTTAGATCAACTGGTGAAATTTCACAAGGTTTGTCAAGACATTCCGAATATTGTGGTACAAAATTTGTTTAAACTAATGGCTTATACACATATTTCTTTCATTATGTTTCAGTCCTGCCAGAGCCTTGAGGATCATCTTGTAAACATTGAAGGAAACCCCCAACCATATCTCCTGGCGAGAGGGACTTCAAAAGCACAGGTTTCCAGCTTCTACATAGTCTTGGATAGAAAGCTTCTTCCATGTCAGTCATGCACATCCTTGGGCGCATTTGATGAGCTGTTCAAGTCCCACTTTGTGTTCAGTGTAAAATATGATGATGCCCTGTCCAGCCTGTACACATTTTTGCAGACTCCTGTTTACAATATTGATGTAGGTACAACAGAAGAAAGTCCAAGAGTCAGAGAGGTGAGAGCAAGGTTGTTGAACAAGCAGTAAATAGGTTAGGCAGCTAAAATGCTGATGTGTTTTCTCTGCACTTCATCCTTTGGTACAGCTTTACTTTTGTTCAGGCACCTAAAACTAGCTCATGGAATGTATCCTGTATCCTGACTAAAATGTGGTCAAACAGGATGTTATTTACAATTCTCAAGTTATTCTGGACTTAGAAGACATTTGAATAAGATTCATGCCCCTACTGTTAATGCATGTGTGCCTCATGAGACCCCTTCTGACCATGACACCCAACAGCACAGTAATTCTCAGATCTTAAATGATGAAACACCCTCGACTTCATCTCAGTGCCAAAATGTTGAAGCAGGCCCTTCATGGGAAACACAGCAAGGATATGTGTGCTTCCGTTATAGCCAAACGTCTGGCGAGTGGTGTAACAAATACTGTAGTTCGTTCTACAATTGAGAATTTACAGGAATTAGTGGAAGATTTGCAGTCTAATATTCAGGAACAAGTACTGAACTTACTACCAACCCACAATCCCTCCAGATCAGCCATAGAGAAGTTATTTAAAAGTTTGGACAATCCTTTTAGCCAGCTGAATTCTGATAGCAAATGGAAGAAATATTTTAGGGAAAAATGGGAAATAGTACAGCCTGTTGAACTGCACCTAGGTGTAAGGTATGACACCAGACGATATAGTAAAACTGGAATGTATGAGCAAGTTCCAATTAGTGACAAATTCATATATATTCCAATATTGAAAACACTTCAATTCATTTTCAAGAAAGAAAGTATTTGTGAGATGATACAAATTTCTACTCAGTCTGACAAATATGAGGACTTCTGTGATGGAAGCTAATTTAAAACTCATCCTTTGTTTTCAAGTAGTAAGTTTGCCCTCCAAATCCAATTATACTATGATGAATTTGAGTGTGCAAATCCTTTAGGCTCAAAAAAGGGCATACATAAAATTGGCTGTCTTTACTTCATTCTTTCGAAATCTTCCACCCAGTGTGAATTCTGTTTTAATGAACATTCACCTGGTATCACTGTTTTATGCACAAGATGCTAAGAAATATGGAATTGATGAAATACTGAAACCACTAGTCAAGGACCTGAAAATGTTAGAGACTACTGGAGTTGCTGTTCCATTTGCTGAAGTTCCTGTATATGGCACTCTTGCACAAATTACCGGTGATAATTTGGGTATGCGTAGTATTCTGGGATTTTTGGAATCTTTTAGAGCAAATTATTTCTGTAGATTTTGCTTAACTGATAAATCTTCAGCTCAGTCAGTTTTTTCAGATGACGACCCATCTTTGACTTTAAGATCAGCATTTCTGAATGACCAACACTATCTCAATTTAGTAGATGACCCAACCTTAGCCTCTTCATTTGGCATTAAAAGAAAGCGTATACTTAATACATTGCAATATTTCAATATTGCAGAAAATTATGCTGTTGACATCATGCATGATCTTTTGGAAGGGGTTGGTCAGTATGAGGTGAAATTGCTTTTTGAATATTTAATTGAACATTTCATCTCTAAAGAAAGGTTGTTAAATAGAATATATGCTTTTAATTATGGCTATTTGGAGAAGCGAAATAAGCTAACAAATGTTAACCGTGATTGTGGAGGGCATGGAATAGGCTTAAATGCATCACAAACACTGTGTTTGATCACGAATATACCTTTGATATTTGGTGACCTGGTCCCAGAGGATGATCTGCATTGGCACTTGTTGCTTTTGTTGTTGAACATTATAAACATTGTGTTCTCATACTCAATCACTGAAGGGATGACTGTGTATTTAAAGCACCTTATTATTGAACACCATAAACTCTTTAAAGAACTCTACCCATCATACAACTTAATTCCAAAACATCATTTCATGGTCCACTATCTGAGGTGCATTCGAAAGATCGGTCCACTAATTCATATCTGGACCATGAGATTCGAAGCCAAACACAAATTGAGTTGAGTTAAAATGTGTTTACTTGAAACACAAGATTGTTCAGAAGTTTTATCTGCATATTTTCACATTGATTCAAAAGCCACTATTAATCTCACAAACTGGGTGAAGTGTTGTGGAGTTGAATATCGTGTTAGCCTCTTTGTTTGCACAAGCACTGATGAAAACATGTCAGTGTTCAGCAGAATAACCTCTTTCATTTTGCATGATGGTAAAGCTGTTTTTATTTTGGTTGAGCATGAAACTTGTTTCCATGACCACTTTCATGCTGTAGATGCGGTCATATTATTTCACTAGTTTTGACACGTAGCTTTGGTTTGAAGTTTCACTCACACGACAGAAGTCCAATCTCTTTGTCTCTTGTAGTTTATATTGTCAGCATCAAAGAATCAACACTTCATACAGTCGTCTTGAGTAAATCCACTGTGATTACAGACACCAGTTGCTGCATCTTGCAAATCTCTGACTTTTACAACAACCTGTTTGCTGTAACAATCTTGTAACTTACAGTCTTAGCTTACATATATAACAACACTCTTGTTGTATATCTCTACTTACGGGAGCTTACGGTTACAAAAACCTAGTTGTTGTATCTTACATTCCCAGCTTACGGGGAGCTCATGAGCTTACGGTCAAAAGCTTGTGTTTCCGTAGCCTTCCGCATCTAAACTGAACTCTCTTTCATATGACAGTCACACAAATGCATGTAATAGTAGATTGACATCACAGACCAACCTACGCTTGTCAAAATGGATGCATAACTTAGAAATTTAAAGCTTATGGCTTATGTAACAAACTTAATGCTTAATGCTTTACTAATGAATAGAACAAGGTAGAATAAATGAAATAACGACAAATAAAATAAAATAAACAAAACAACAAATTCATAACAAGTACGATATGGCTCTTACATTCCAGCCCCTAATTGACAGGCATGGAGACTGACAATTACAATTTGTGTTTTTTTTTTGATAAAGCTATTAAATAAAACATTCTTAACCTTCTAAACGTTTTAAATCTTGTAAATGTATAATATTTATCTCAGGAGTTTATATTTGCATGTCAAATTTCATAACATATTACCACACATTTAACAGTCCAGTTCATATATGAGGCACAGCTTGTCGATGGGTCTTTCCAGAGTGTTGGTCTTGGTTTTAACTAACACACGTCTCACAAGTCCCCCTTTGTCTGGGAACACTTTCGTGATTCATCCGATAACCCATGAATTTCTAGGAGAAGACTCATCAGTTATTAAAACTATATTTCAAATCGAGAGGTTTTTTTTGTTTTGAAACCATTTTTGCCGCTCCTGGAGCAAAGGCAAGTATTCACGCACCCATCGCTTCCAGAGCAGGTCTGATAGATGCTGGATCTGCTTCTCCCTGCGATGTGCATAGATGTCTTCCTTTTTGAAAAATCCAGAGAGCAGGTTTGGCTGTTTTTTCATCAGCAGCAGGTGGTTTGGTGTCAGAGGTTCCAGTTCTGTGGGATCCTCCGAGACAGTAGTGAGGGGTCGGTTATTCATTATCTCTTCTACTTCACACACGAATGTATGCAGGCTCTGGTCAGTTAATGTTTGTTCTTTCAGAACTGATCTCAATATCTTTCTAACTGACCTGATCTGTCTTTCCCATATTCCGCCAAAGTGAGATCCAGAGGGCGGGTTAGATGTCCACTGTATGTTCCTCAGAGTGAGGAAGCTTTCAATTTGTGACTGATTCCATTGCTGAATAGCCTCGCGCAGTTCAGTCTCAGCGCCTATGAAGTTTGTTCCATTGTCACTTCGCATGACTGACACCTGACCTCTCCTGCTTATAAAGCGTCGAATGGCGTTCACACAAGTGTCTGTGTCAAGCGAATGAGCGATTTCAATGTGCACGGCTCTTGTTGTTAAACAAGTGAAAAGTATGCCATATCTTTTAACGTTACTTCTGCCACGTTTGACCTCGAAGGGTCCAAAGTAGTCTACTCCCACATTAGTGAAGGGTCTGGTATTATTCTGTCGAATGGCAATTCTGACATTATTTGCTCACATGCTTTAGCTTTAGACTTCCTGCATATCACACACCTGGAGAGAAACTGTCTTTCGAGTGAGTTAGCAGTCGGAATCCAGTATTTCTGCCGCAATTCTGAAAGCATGTAATTTCTGCCACTGTGTCCTATCTTGTCATGAACGTCTCTTAACATTAACGTTGTGATGTGTGAGTCTTTAGGTACAATCACTGGGTGTTCAACGTGCTCTGGCATTGCGGACCTGCCGAGACATCCTCCGACTCTCAGCAATCCATCCTGTAGCACTGGGACCAGTTTGGACAAGCAACTGTTTCTTTTTACAGATGCCTTGCGTTTTTGCTGTGTGGAAATTTCCTGTTTGAATTCTGCTGCTGCTTTACCCTTTTGCAGCATGAGAATTTCTTCCTTAAAATTTTGTCTTTGAGTAAATTTAATGATTTCGTTTTCTGCTCTTGTTAGTTCTTGAACTGTCAGCGACTTGTGATTTTCTGTATTTGGGTTATCTACTTGTGTTTTGACCCTTTCTGTTTTTTGTTTGAGCATGTCTCTGATGCGAAGGATCCAGGCAATGGATCTTTTTAACTTGTGCCAATCCGAGTGATGATTAATCAGTTTACTCACTGTGTCTGCGCATTTTGTAACGCTCACAGTATTCACTAAAGCTGAGAGTTTAATTTCATCATCATTTTGTGTTATTGATGTGTCATGAATATTTTCAGGCCATTTGCACTCTGCTTCTTTGAGAAAGGAGGGACCATGGATCCAGTTAACATTTTTCATGAACTTTTCACAGGATACCCCCCTGGAGGCAGAGTCAGCTGGGTTTTTTGAGGTATTAACGTACCTCCATTGCTGTGACTTGGTTGACTCTCTTATAATGGCGATTCTGTTGGCCACGAAGGTTTTAAAACGAAGTGTTTCGTTATCAATGTATCTCAAAACAGTTGTACTGTCAGTCCAAAACATAGAGTCCAGCAATTTAAATTCTAGCTGTTCTTTCAACATTTTGTCATTTTTTACAGCGACCACTGCCGCAGTCAGTTCCATTCGTGGAATGGTGGTTTGTTTCAGGGGTGCTACACGGGAATTCCCCATCATGAATGCACAATGTGTAAGTCCATCAGCGTTTACTAACCTGAGGTATGAGACAGCTCCGTATCCCATTTCACTTGCATCCGAGAAGTGGTGGAGTTGTGCTGTAGCTGTAACTCCAAAGTCGGCTGGTTTTATGCACCTTGCTATGCTGAACTCGGACAGTCTGTGCAGCTCTTGCAGCCAGGTTTTCCATGCCGTTGCAAACTGCTCGGGAATGTCATCATCCCAGGCTAGTTTTTCTTTAAATAACTGTTGCATTAGAGATTTAGCTGGCAGTATGGCAGGTGAGAGAAAGCCTAACGGGTCGTATGTTGAGCTAGTGATTGACAGGATTCCTCGTCTAGTCACAGGTCGTTCCTTCAAACTAATCTTAAACTTGAACATGTCTGAATCAATGCACCACAGCACCCCCAGAGCTCTCTCAATGGGCAGTGCATCTTTACTCACATCTAAGTCTCTCATGTCTTTGATCCTGTCGCTCTCGGGAATGACAGTCAGTAGGGCATGGCTATTGCTTGCCCATTTAGTGAGGTTAAACCCTCCGCTTGTACAGAGACTTGTGAGATCATTGTATAGGGCGACTGCTTGGTCATGACTCGAAACAGATTTCAGGCAGTCGTCGTCATAAAAGTTTTTAAGCACTGTATTGACTGCCACAGAAGGTGCATTGCTGCGGTTTTCTTCTGCTGTCTTTCTGAGGGCGAAGTTAGCAACGCTAGGCGACGATTTTGCACCGAACAGATGAACTACCATTTTATTTTCAACTAAGTTTTGGTTCACATCTCCGTTCGGCCACCATAGGAAGCGCAGCAGATCTGTGTCCTTCTCGGGGACTCTCACTTGATAGTACATTGCTTCCACTGTGTCACGTTTCTTGGACTTTATTTTAACGGGTACAATGGGGAGGATGCAATTACCTCCAGCCCCAGTGAGCGCATTTGATTCATGACTCACTGCATTTGGTGTATTTGTTGTGTCACTTTCAGTTTCGTTTCTGCGGGCGCTCGTAACTGACTGCGCCGTGGCTGGCATGGCTATGTGTAGCATGCGCGGATGTGGCTTTGAGCACAATGAACATGTTAATTTTCTGGTACAGTCTTTCCACAAATGACCCTTTCTTAAACATCCAAAACAGAATCCGTTTCCTTTTAAGAATTCTACTTTGTCTTTGTATGTCTTATCATTAAATTGGAAGCAATCATCTAAGATATGCTCCCCTTTGCAATGTGCGCACGGTTTAGTGAAGGCGCTGACAGGTAATGTACCGGCATTCTTCATTGTAATCAAGTCTTTGTGAATTTTACCAACCTGTCTGTCCTCGGTTGCGACGCTGACCCTGGGTTTTCCTTGGCCCCTTTGTTTGGGTCCTTGAAGGGATGTGTGACTGGGTTTTCTGTCGCTGGTTGCGGCGGCCAGGTCTGTAGAGTGCGCGCTGCTCAGGTGCGCGTTGCTCGATTCAGTGGCTGCGCTTTCGTTCACAGACTGCGCTCGGCTGTTACCTGTTGAGTTGGAAAGGTGAGAGTGCGCGCTGCTCGGACGCGCGCTGCTCAATTCAATGAGTGCGCTCTCGTTCGCAGGCTGCGCTCGGCTGTTGCATTTTGAGTTGGAAAGGTGAGAGTGCGCGCTGCTCGGGCGCGCGCTGCTCGATTCAATGAGTGCGCTCTTGCTCTTGGGCAATCCGCTGTCGTATTTGCGATCTTGACGTTGAAGCACTCTTAATTTGGCATTATGCATAGCGAACTGTTTTGGTTTCCAGTCTTTCTTTTTTCGCCTTTAGTTGTGCCATTAATAGCTTCCTCTATTTCTAGTCGTGCCTTGAGTTGCGCCTTTAGCTGTGGTTCCTCTATTTCTAGTTGGAGACGTTCTTCCAAGGTTGCAGCCTTTGCCAACAGCGCTGCTCTTTCGGCTTCTTCTTTCTTTAGTCGGGCTAAGGATGATGTAGAAGTTACAGACCTTTTGGATGCTGCCGTTATCAGTGACACGCTGACGCACAGCGAGACATCTTCGCGTATTCGCGACGTGACAGAGTGGCCCTTAATGTCCTTGGTGTCCGCTATTAAGCGACCCAACTTAGCTATGAATTCTGTGCAGCCTTGGGCCTCAGGTGCGCCGCAAGCGCCCTGATCGCGTTTGTGTTCGTGTGCATAGTTCATAGGCGTCTTTAATGCAGTAGACAATACATTTCGTTGAATTTGCTTGCCTTTTCTTGCATCCAGCGCCTCATTGAGGTTCTTTCTGTTCGTCTCGTAGAGCGCCATTAGGCTCCCCAGCCAAGTGCTGGGAGCGTTGTCCTTGTTGGTCGGCATGGTGAAGTTCAACGGCTATTCTCTTTTACTTTCCCTTTCAGCGTTCACTTGTTTTCGTTCAAACAGCGGAAAAGCTTTTGACTTAATGTAGATGCGGTCATATTATTTCACTAGTTTTGATGCGTAGCTTTGGTTTGAGGTTTCACTCACACGACAGAAGTCCAATCTCTTTGTCTCTTGTAGTTTATTTTGTCAGCATCAAAGAATCAACACTTCATACAGTCGTCTTGAGTAAATCCACTGTGATTACAGACACCAGTTGCTGCATCTTGCAGATCTCTGACTTTTACAACAACCTGTTTGCTGTATCTTGTAACTTACAGTCTTAGCTTACATATATAACAACACTCTTGTTGTATATCTCTACTTACGGGAGCTTACGGTTACAACAACCTAGTTGTTGTATCTTACATTCCCAGCTTACTGGGAGCTCACGAGCTTACGGTCAAAAGCTTGTATTTCCGTAGCCTTCCGCATCTAAACTGAACCCTCTTTCATATGACAGTCACACAAATGCTTGTAATAGTAGAATGACATAACAGACCAACCTACGCTTGTCAAAATGGATGCATAACTTGCAGAAATTTAAAGCTTATGGCTTATGTAACAAACTTAATGCTTAATGCTTTACTAATGAATAGAACAAGGTAGAATAAATGAAATAACAACAAATAAAATAAAATAAACAGAACAACAAATTCATAACAAGTACGATATGGCTCTTACACATGCTTTTCAAGTAACCGAAAGCATCCCTAAGAAGATCCTGGTTCTAGAATGGAAGAGACTAAGACATTTCAAAAGTTTTGATATCCAGATGTCATATGGATATAATTCGCAATTTTATGTTTTGTCAGAAAGTTGTATACTTTAATTTGCAGATACTGTTGGCTTAACAGAGTCTAATTGGAATTGATCCCTGCTTTAATGTACATGTTTATGCACTTTACAGATTTTAAAGTCAACAGTTTGCCTCATGTTAACAATTCTGCATTAGAAAATTTTATTTTTATTATTATTTATTTTTAACAAATTTTTTTTGTGGTAATTTCTCAGAGAAGTGATATTGACACTGTGTTTTGAGTTTGTTAAAATATGTAATTTCCTTTAATTGAAATTCATCCGTCAATTTCATTACTTTTTGATCACACATTTCCCAAATGTTTAGCTGCTATTATAGCAGCTGTTTTACGGGTAAATGTTTTCTGTTACTAAGTGAAGACCGTTACGAATAGGGTTGGGTATCGTTTGGGTTTTTTTCGATACCGGTGCCAAATCGGTACTTTGAAAACGGTACCGGTGCCAAAACGGTGCCTGAACCGATACTTTTAAGCCAAAAAATTATAGTGGATGACTCAAGAATGAATTTTTATTGAACAAAAAATTTTATGCTTAAAATTTAACAATATATTAAAAGTTTAAAGTATATATATGAATATGTAAGCTTCAAATTTTAGCAATTCTTTTGCAGAAATTTCACCATATTTGCCTTTTCTGTCAAAATATGACACCTTTCCTGACTTATTGCTCTGCACAGGACATGCATAGCCTTCTTTACAATAGTAAATGGGGGTCACTGTTGTAGTGCTACTAGTACAGGCTGGAAAGCCATAATTATAAACAGAATCCATGTTACATTAGTTTTTTACAAATCGTTTGACTATTTGTTAGCATGAATGCAAGATTTGCATTTTGCTATTAACATTACATTATCCTACTACTAACCTGCGGAAAGTCTGCTGATGTCATCATAATCGGTGACTCCTTTTTGCTACAGTTGATATAACTGGGACTGAGGGTCGTCCACACTGATAGCGCCAGCTGTTGTCCACAAGCTGTTAAACACGGTGCCTCCGTCTGCTTTTAACTTTATTCCGTCTGCCCTCGAATGTTTCATTAGATTTAACGTGTTTCCGCCTTTACACGCAACTGCTGTAAGACATTCGCTGCACGTCGCGGTGTCTGAATCCTTTCTTGTGAAATACAGCCACACTTTCGACCGTTTAGTTTTAGGCATTTTAACGAGGTGTTTAATTTAGCATGCTAAGCTATCGGTAGACCGCCTGCTGACGTCAGAGCGAGTATAACGTTAGTTACTGCGTTCACGCGCATGTCGGATGGTCTCTCATTTCCGGATGATTTGTGCTTTTAATTTTTTTTATTTAATGTAATAAACGATTAATCTACAAAAATATATGAATCTAGAGAACAAATATTTCAATCGACAGTTCAGGCATTTAAGTGGCACCGAAATGAGGCACCGAAATTCGCGTTCTGTTTCGGTCCGGTACATACCGGTTCTATAGGTACCGGTGCCGTCTTGGCACCGGGTTTCGGTACCCAACCCTAGTTACGAAGCATCATGCAGTGTGCATTTTTAAATACATTAATTTTGTTAAATAAAAGTAAGACATTCATAGTAACCAGTATGGTGTTTTTTGTGTATAATTATTTTCACCTGAAACCATTTTACTGTTTTGGATTTTTTAACACTATGAAAGAGTTATTATTAAAATTAACTCAAGTTAGGAGTTAAATTTTACTCGATATGGTAGTAAAATTTTAACTCCACAGGAGTTGTTTAAACTCCTGAAAAGAGTTGAAAAATCAACTCCCAGAAAAGAGTTAATTTAACTCTGCGCTAGAGTTTATTCGATGGTCACGCATGTACACTCAAATGTAGTTGAAATAAACTCTACATAGAAATGGCATACATGAACTGTATCAGGATTTAGGCCTCATCACAGCACAGAAACAGCACTCGTTAAAGTAGTAAATGACCTCCTATTGGCCTCTGATCAGGGTTGTGTAACTATGATTGTATTACTCAACCTCAGTGCAGATTTTGACACCATTGATCATAGTATTCTTCTTCACAGATTAGAAAATGTAGTAGGAATTAAGGGGACAGCCCTCTCCTGGCTCAGATCCTGTTTGACCAATCATTATCAGTATGTAGACTTAAATGGTGATTATTCTGCATGTTCTCTAGTGGAGTTTGGCGTTTCGCAGGGTTCAGTTTTAGGCCCACTGCTTTTTTCCCTTTACATGCTTCCTCTGGGCAACATTATCCGTAAGCATGGTATTAGTTCCCTTTCAAAGGATACACTCAATGCTGCTTGAAGACGCTATGGGAACATCTTTTCGTGTTGTTGTTTGTGAAGTATGTGTGTATCAAACACGCCAAATTTTGGCTTATATAACCTCGGTCAGGTAACGTCATCTGATGAGATGAACCTGCAGGTTATAAACAGGAGGGAACTGGAAACATTCCTCAGATCTTTTGTCTTCACTGACAAGCCTAGTTGTGTTAAGCGTGTCTGTGTTTAAACCAGCAAAATAAGAAAGTGTTTTTCTCACCGATATGGCAGAAGTTTAAACGAGATGTCAGTCCATGTGTGATAAATCCATTTCGGAGAGCAATCTCTACACTTTACTGCTTCGATTAAAGTGCTCGCGCACGCCCCGCATTCCTTGAGAAGCTCCGGGCCGCAGCGCATTCCTGGTGCTTAAAACGCGTGTATCCGGCAGAGCTGTGAGAGACGGATTTAAAACTCCTAGCCTCGAAGCACTTGGAAAACATTAGACGGCAGGTTCTGTCAGGTGGCCGGGGGGGTGGAGCCTCAACAACGCTCTCTCCCTTTTTCTTAGCAATCTCCATATGAGTTAACCCTTTCATGGAGTAAGCTGTATTAATCCCTTGTTTACGCGGAGAGGCACATCAAGGATAAAGATCGTGCATTCCTCCTTGATGGCCCTATCTCGCCTTCTGGCCTGTTTGGCGAGGTCGTTAACTTGGTCGCCACTAGGTTCATGAGGCGAAGTTATATGAACAAGCCTTAAGGAAATTCCTTCCACCCCATGCTCAAGAGTCGGGACTGTAGGCCATCCAGTCTCGACCGGGTCTGACTCTTGTGAGGCATGAAACACAAGGAGAGTGTTTTTGAGCCGGGCACCCCTTTGTAAAGATTGGGGTGCGCCGCGCTTCGCAATCCGCCTCAAAAGAGGTCAGACTGGCATATTGTCTTCTTCAAAAATAAGCCCTGAACTTCATGTACCCAGGACCATGAAGTGATCTCCATGGCACCGCCAGGAGGTCGGTGTTCTTGCTCCGCCACCACTGGTGTTTCAGGCAACACCAGTCTCCAATAAAGTGTTAGTTCTTCGTTTTTTTCCTGCCATGTTTCAGGATGCTGAACATCTAACATCCTCCCGTTTAACCAAGCCGCTGAGACTTTTGCCCCTTTCTGAGAAACTGGCAGCATGGAAGCTACTGCCAAGTATATCTCCTTGGGTACTAAGCACTGTAGAGAGAAACTACAGGATTCAGTTCTCACACCACCACCATGAAACCGGAAAGTGCGAATCTGCTGACAGACGTTGCTGGGGAATGGAGCCATGGAACATCTTCCCCTACCAGACAGAGAGTTAGGCTACAACAGTCGGGATTTCTTGGTTCCCAAGAGGAACAGGGGGCTGCGTCCAATTCTTAGATTTCTAAAAATAATAATAAATAAATACAGCTTCAAAATGTTGACTGTCAAAGTGATTGCTGTCAAATCCTACCAAGCGATTGATTTGTGACAATCAGTTGAAGGATGCATACTTTCATATAGAAATATTGCCACAAGAGGTTCCTGAGGTCCGCTTTCGGGGGACGAAGCTTACCAGTATCGGGTCCCTCCATTTGGTCTAGCTCTCTCACCCGCACATATACAAAATGCAGGGATGTAGTTCTGGCTCTTACGACTCCAGGACATCTGTATTTGAATTGTATAGACGACTGGCTGGCTCAGTCTCAGTAGCTAGCGCTTCGACATCAGCATGTCATCCTAGCTCATTGTAAGAGCCATATCGTATTTGTTATTTGTTTTACTTCGTTTTATTCTGTTCATTAGTTAAGCATTAAGCATTAAGTTTATTACATAAGCCATAAGCTTTGAATTTGTTAGTTAAGCATCCATTTTGACAATCGTAAGTTGGTCTGTGATGTCATTCCACTATTACATGTATTTGTATGACTATCGTATGATAGAAAGTTCAGTTTAGATGCGGAAGGCTACGGAAACACAAGCTTTTGACCGTAAGCTAATCGTAATCCAAGATCTTTTAGTAAGATACAGCAAATAGGTTGTTGTAAAAGTCAGACATTTACAAGATACAGCAGCTGGTGTTTGTAACCACAGTGGATTTACTCAAGACGACTGTATGAAGTGTTGATTCTTTGATGCTGACAAAATAAACTATAAGAGACAAAGAGATCATCGGACTTCTGTTGTGTGAGTGAAACTTCAAATTAAAGATACGCGTCAAAACTAGCGGAATAATATGTCCGCACCTACAAAAGTCAAAAGCTTACTCCGTTGTTTAAGCGCGAAGATAAGTGACTGTTGAAATCGAAACAAAAGAGGATTTGAGTGCTCCGCGCTTCACTATGGCCAACGGCTAGAAGAATACAGCCACAGCCGAGTCTGGGCGTGATATGGCACTCATTGATAAAGATTCGGAAATAAAGTTTCAGGAAATGAAAGAAGCCAGAAGCGAAAAGTGGAGTCAATTGACTGCATTATCCGAAGAAATAAAGCTGCTCATGTACAATGCATGCAATGTGTATGAAGTTGAAGCTAAGTACTACACAGACTTTATAGGGCTGCAAGAAGAATTTGTTGAAAGCAATAGACAGGTGCGATTGTGCCTAAAGGAAGAAGAATGCGAACATGATCTGCAAAACTGGTATAAGTTTAAAATATTGTGCTGCACAGAATTTAGGAAAAAAGTAGAGTTGTGGATCGCGGGAAACTAAGAGCCGCTTCATGATGTCTCGAATGGACAATGATGGAATTACGCCAGATGACAGCATGTCAATGGTGGAGTTTAAGATGTCCGCCTCTAGTAGGCACGGAAGCATAGCGACGGCAGCATCCAAAAGATCCGTAACTTCTACATCATCCTCAGCCCGACTAAAGAAAGCCGAAGCCAACAGAGCAGCCTTGTTCATTAAAGTAGCAGCCTTAGCAGAACGGCGGGCGACAGAACAGAAGGAAGCACAATTCAAGGCTGAGGAAGAGCAACTGAAAACACGATTAAAGAATAAAGAGGCAGAACTAAAGGCTGATAAAGAAAGGTTGGAATTAGAAACTGCGCTCGCAATTGTCGACGCTGAATTACTGACTTATCATGGTCGTGAAAAATGCAAAAAAGAGCCTGCAGCAAAGAGCGGAGTCATCGACCCGAGCTGCACGCACTCGAGCAGTCCGCCTTGGATGGGCCACAAACCTGAATATGACAGCCGACGAAAGCTGGTAAGAGAGAGCTCAGTCAATGAACCCAGTAGCGCATGCGCTCCCAAATTGGACTACAATGAACTTTATGAGAGCAGTGCGTCAACAGAATACCTTGGACTGCAATCACGTCTCAAGTCAGCCCATCCAAGTGTGCCAGTAAGTTTTGAACCAAAATTGAAATGTACTTTAAATGAATGGCCTACCCAAGACAATAAATACACCCGCCATGACATTGATACATTAGAATCCCAGAGCATGATGCAACAGCAGGCAGACATCTCAGCAATGCTTGTGAAATGCCAAAGGCAATCCTTCTTACCTCAGCGTAATGTTCCTGTGTTTCATGGTGACCCTCTTGAGTTTACATCCTTCATGGAAGCATTTAAACATGTTATTGTAGACAAAACCGATAGTGATGCTGATAAGTTGTTTTATCTTGAGCAGTTTTCTACGGGAGAGGCTAGAGACCTCGTTATGAGCTGTCAGCTCATGCCAGACCAGTGTGGTTATGTAGAGGCAATGAGACTGTTACAGGACAGATTTTTAAATAAACAAAAAATCGCAAACACGCTGATGCAAAAGGTAGCCAATTGGCCGGAAATAAAGTCAGAGGATGGAAAGTCTGTTTCCTATTTATTTATTTATTTAGCCAAGAATTTTCATAAATAGATTAGCCTTAGGTAAAGGAGTAGATCTGGGCGACTCATGGATGTAGAGTATTATGGTGAACTGGTATGGTTAGATGCTGTCTTCTTCACTCTCATTGATCACTCAGGTTTGTTGACTGTGAGGTGATTGTTTGCTTTACACTTCAGGGAGCCCTCATGTTTGTGTTTCCTTCTGGCTCTCCCTTTTAGTTATGCTGTCATAGTTAGTCTTGCCGGAGTCCCTGCTTGCACTCTACAGTTAATATACATTCACATTATACATCGTATGACTGTGACCATACCTAATTGCCATCTCTCCTCTTCTTTTCTTCCTCCCCCTCTTTCTCTTCCCTCTTTCCCCCTGTCTCCCCCTTTCACTCTCTCTCTCTCTCTCTCTCTCTCTCTCTGTCGAGCTACACATGTCGTTCCTGAGCTGCCAGTGATCCAGACTCCTGCCCTCCGGACCTGTCTGACCCATCCTGGTGCCTGGCTTCTGTTTGGAGATTTCGTCACATAGATGCCCCGTGTGTCTGGTGCCCGGCTTCTGCTTGGAGATTTCTTCACATGGATGCCCCGTGTGTCTGGTGCCCGGCTTCAACTTGGAGATTTCGTCACATGGATGCCCTGTGTGTCTCTTTGGTATGCGTCTGGTGCCTGGGGATGATTCTCTCTACCTAGACGACGGTTCTGGCCTCGACTGGTGTTGGCAACTGTATCGCTGGGGACTTGACAGTCTGATAGTTCAGGACTGGAATTTCCTACAAGTCTACCTGAGTCTCCAAAATCTACATGGACTGTTATAGCTGACCTGCCTGCCACCTAACACACAGTATAAATGCAGATAATTTCATGCAGATCATTTTTCACCCAGATGAGGATGGGTTCCCTGTTGAGTCTGGTTCCTCTCAAGGTTTCTTCCTATCACCATCTCAGGGAGTTTTTCCTTGCCACTGTCGCCCTCGGCTTCCTCACCAGGGACAAACTGACCATATTGATTCATACACATTCACATTCCATACAAACTTAAATAATTCTTTTGATTGTGTAAAGCTGCTTTGAGCAGCTTTACACAAAAGCGCTATACAAATAAAATTGAATTGAATTGAAAGTCGTTAAGCGCCTTCTCCGTGCTTCTAGCATCCTGTTACAATGTCATGGCAAGCATCGACCACATGCAGGAGCTAAATAATGCTACCAACATGCAGACTATTACTTCAAAACTGCCACCTACATTAGGTCATGAAACAAAAGCCCTCACTGGGGCTGGAGGTAATTGCATCCTCCCCCTTGTACCTGTTCAAATAAAGTCCAAGAAAGGTGACAAAATTGGAGAAGTGTATGCATTTATAGACCAAGGTAGTTCTGCCACATTCTGTACAGAGTCATTAGCAAGGCAATTAAATGTACAAGGCAGAAGAGTTAAGATACGGCTGAGCACCATGAATTTCACAAAACTAGTAGAAAGCTACATGCTCAATGATTTGGAGATTAGTAGACTGGAAGAAAACTCCTTTATTGAACTTCCCAACGTGTTTACGCAAAAGAATATCCCAGCTACAGTGGAAAGTATTCGACAACAGCACGACATCGACAAGTGGCCCCACATTAGCAATGTAAAATTGCCCGAGATTAATGCTGAAATAGAAATTCTCATAGGAAATAGAGAGCACAAACTCCTAGAACCACGGCGAGTAATTAATAGCAGGCATGAAGGGCCATATGCAGTACAGACTGCTCTCAGATGGACTGTGAACGGGCCTCTCCGAGGACCCGACGAACCATCGAGTGTTACAGTTAACAGAACCTCCATTGAAAGTGTAGAACAAATGCTGATACAGCAGTTCAACCACGATTTTCCCGAACGAAATTGTGATGATAAGGCTGAGTGGTCACAGGAAGACTATAACTGTCTGCAGTTCATAAATAATCACTACCACATCTGCCTTCAACTAAAAAAGGCAGTCATTCAAATGCCAAATAACCGAAGTGCAGCTATACAGCGCGCATTAAACCTCACTAAGTGGGCAAGCAACAGCCGTGCCCTACTGACTTCCATACCCGAAAGCGAAATAATCAAAGACATGAGAGACTTAGACTTGAGCAAAGATGCACTGCCCATTGAGAGAGCTCTGGGGGTGCTGTGGTGCATTGATTTAGACATGTTCAAGTTTAAGATTAGTTTAAAAGAATGACCTGTGACAAGACGAGGAATCCTGTCAATCACTAGCTCAATTTACGACCCCTTAGGTTTTCTCGTACCTGTCATACTGTCAGCTAAAATTTTTATGCAGCAGTTATGTAAAGAAAAACTTGCATGGGACGACGACATTCCTGAGCAGTTTGCAAAGGCATGGAAAACGTGGCTGCAAGAGTTGCCCCAACTGTCTGAGTTCATCGTACCAAGGTGCGTGAAACCAGTCGACTTCGGAGCTACAGTTACAGCGCAACTCCACCACTTCTAGGATGCGAGTGAAATGGGATATGGAGTTGTCTCATACCTCAGGTTAGTAAATGTTGATGGACTCACACATTGTGCATTCATGATGTGGAACTCTCGTGTAGCACCTCTGAAACAAACCACCATTCCAAGAATGGAACTGACTGCGGCAGTGGTCGCTGTGAAAAAAGACAATGTTGAAAGAACAGGTAGAATTGAAATTGCTGGCCTCTATGTTTTGGACTGACAGTACAATTGTCTTGAGATACATTGACAATAAAACACTTCATTTTAAAACCTTTGTGGCCAACAGAATTGCCACTATAAGAGAGTGAACCAAGCCACAGCAATGGAGGTATGTTAATACCTCAAAAAACCCAGCCAATTTTGCATCCAGGGGGCATCCTGTGAAAAGTTCATGAAAAATGTTAACTGGATCCATGGTCCCTCCTTTCTCAAAGAAGCAGGGTGCAAATAGCCTGAGAACACCTATGACATGTCGATCAAAGAAAAGGACAGTGAAATTAAGCTCTCAGCTTCAGTGAATATTGTGAGTATTACAGAAAGCACAGGCACAGTGAGTAAACTGATTAATTGTCACTCTGATTGGCGCAAGTTGAAAAGATCCGTTGCCTGGATCCTTCGCATCAGAGACACGCTCAAACAAAAAACAGAAAGGGTCAAAACACAAGTAGATAACCCAAAGACAGAAAATCACAAGTCGCTGACAGTTCAAGACCTAACAAAAGCAGAAAACGAAATCATTAAGTTCACTCAAAGACAAAATTTTAAGGAGGAAATTCTCACATTGCTAAAGGGTAAAGCAGCAGCTGAATTCAAACAGGGAATTCCCACACAGCAAAAACGCAAGGCGTCTGTAAAAAGAAACAGTTGCTTGTCCAAACTGGACCCAGTACTACAGGATGGATTGCTGAGAGTCGGAGGACGTCTCGGCAGGTCCGCAATGCCAGAGCACCTTAAACATCCAGTCATTGTACCTAAAGACTCACATATTGTAACATTAATATTAAGAGAAGATCATGAAAAGATTGGACACAGTGGCAGAAATTACATGCTTTCAGAATTGCGGCAGAAATACTGGATTCCGACTGCTAACTCACTTGTAAGTTCCTCTCCAGGTGTGTGACATGCAGAAAGACTAGAGCTAAAACATGTGAGCAAAAAATGTCAGAACTGCCAATTGATATAATAACACCAGATCACCCACCCTTTACTAATGTGGGAGTAGACTACTTTGGACTCTTTGAGGTCAAACGTGGCAGAAGCAATGTTAAAAGATATGGCATACTTTTCACTTGTTTAACAACAAGAGCCGTGCACATTGAAATCGCTCATTCGCTTGACACAGACACTTGTGTGAACGCCATTCGACGCTTTATAAGCAGGAGAGATCAGGTGTCAGTCATGAGAAGTGACAATGGAACAAACTTCATAGGCGCTGAGTCTGAACTGCGCGAGGCTATTCAGCAATGGAACCAGTCACAAATTGAAAGCTTCCTCACTCAAAGGAACATACAGTGGACATTCAATCCACCTTCTGGATCTCACTTTGGTGGAATATGGGAAAGGCAGATCAGATCAGTTAGAAAAATCTTGAGATCAGTACTGAAAGAACAAACATTAACTGACGAGAGCCTGCATGCATTCATGTGTGAGTTAGAAGCCATAATGAATAACTGACCCCTTACTACTGTCTCGGAAGAACCCACAGATCTGGAACCCCTGACGCCTAACCACCTGCTGCTGATGAAAAAAAACCCAAACCTGCCCCCTGGACTTTTTAAAAAGGAAGAGATCTATGCACGTCGCAGGTGGAAGCAGATTCAGTACATATCAGACCTGTTCTGGGAGCGATGTGTGTGTGAATACTTGTCCTTGCTCCAGGAACGTCAAAAATGGTTTCAAGAGAGAAAAAACCTTTCGATTGGAGACATAGTTTTAATAATTGATGAGTCTTCTCCAAGAAATTCATGGGTCACGGGAAGAATCATGAAAGTGTTTCCCGATAAAAGGGGACTTGTGAGATGTGTGCTAGATAAAACTAAGACCAACACTCTGGAAAGACCCATTGACAAGCTATGCCTCATATGTGAAACGGACTGTTAAATTTGTGATAATCTGTTATGAAATTTGATATGCAAATATAAACACCTGAGATAAATATTGTACATTTAAAAGATTTAAAAGGTTCAAAGGATAAGAAAGTTTAATTGTATGTCGTTACAAAAAAAACACACACAAAGATGTAATTTTCAGACTTAACGCCTGTCAATTAGGGGCTGGAATGTAAGAGCCATATCGTATTTGTTATGAATTTGTTGTTGTGTTTATTTGCTTTACTTACTTTTATTCTATCTTATTCTGTTCATTAGTTAAGCATTAAGCATTAAGTTTATTACATTAGCCATAAGCTTTGAATTTGTTAGTTAAGCATCCATTTTGACAATCGTAAGTTGGTCTGTGATGTCATTCCACTATTACATGTATTTGTATGACTATCGTATGATAGAAAGTTCAGTTTAGATGCGGAAGGCTACGGAAACACAAGCTTTTGACCGTAAGCTAATCGTAATCCAAGATCTTAGTAAGATACAGCAAATAGGTTGTTGTAAAAGTCATAAATTTACAAGATACAGCAGCTGGTGTTGTAACCACAGTGGATTTACTCAAGACGACTCTATGAAGTGTTGATTCTTGATGCTGACAAAATAAACTACAAGAGACAAAGAGATCATCGGACTTCTGTTGTCAAATTAAAGATACGCACGAAAAGTTTCCTGTTCCTTTCCTGTTCAGAGGACAACATGGCTCTATTTCTGGCCCTAAAGCACTTCCTCCAGCAGTTGAGAGGCTACCATGTCCATGTCCGTGTGGGTGGACACATATTAATCGGCGGACTGTGCTCGCACCGCTAAATAGCTAGCGCACCAGATTCCTGTCCCTCAGGTCGATTTGATGGAAATGGGCTTGAAGCACTTGGAAAACATTAGACGGCAGGTTCTGTCAGGTGGCCGGAGGGGTGGAGCCTCAATGACGCTCTCTGCCTTTTTCTTAGCAATCTCCATATAAGTTAACCCTTTCATGGAGTAAGCTGTATTATCCCTGGCTGCGATGTTTTTTGCGGAGAGGCACTTGTGCCTGAAACTTTGTGCTCGTGCCGCTAAATAGCTAGCGCACCAGGTTCCTGTCCCACAGGTCGATTTACATTCCGGTGCATATGAAGGTGGGAGCAGTTGTACTGTCCAGTCAATCTCTGACACATGGGGAATGGAAACTCCACCCCGAAGTAGTCAGTCAATCTGGGAGAGATTTCAGCAGAGGTGGACTTCTTTGCATCGCAAGATCAGCAAATGTCCCGTTTTTGTACTCTCTGACTCTTCCAGCTCCCCTGGGTCTGGCGCCTTGGCCCGTACTTTTATATACCTTGTCACAATGGGTGAGAGATGATATTGCTCTCTCCTATGAGGAGCGTGGGCTCACTTCGCCTCTAGGAATCAGGGCTCATTCAACCAGGGGGATCGCCTCATCTATTGCACTAGCAAAAGGTATTCCCCTGCAGCAAGTGTGTGATGAGGTGGGTTGGTCCTCTCCGCACACATTGGTTAGATTCTGACCTCAACCCCAGTCAGCTGTCCAATTACAGGCCAATATCAAACCTCCCCTTTATCTCCAAGATTCTGGAAAAGATAGTAGCGGAGCAGCTATGCTCATATCTACATAGAAATGGCATACATGAACTGTATCAGTCAGGATTTAGGCCTCATCACAGCACAGAAACAGCACTCGTAAAAGTAGTAAATCACCTCCTATTGGCCTCTGATCAGGGTTGTGTAACTATGCTCGTAATACTTGACCTCAGTGCAGCTTTTGACACCATTGATCATGTATTCTTCTTCACAGATTAGATAATGTAGTAGGAATTAAGGGTACAGCCCTCTCCTGGCTCAGATCCTATTTGACCGATCGTTATCAGTATGTAGACTTACAGATGTCGCCTTTAAGACTGCACGTGTTTTCCCGGGAGAGGCCGCAATTTATCGCGCGCCGTGCCACGACTTGCCGGAGGCAACATTCAGGAATTTTAAATAAATGTGTTGTGTTTCACTCAATATCCGCCAGATGGTGCATGGAAGGACTTTTTTTCATTTATACTTTGACCAAGTACAAATGAATTGTGTATAAGGTTAACCGCTAACCTAAAACAATATTGTTTCCAATGCTCTAGCAAACATAATTCATTGGACATTACAACCAGTTGATCCAACTTGCCTTTTCTTGCTTCCAGAGTTTTGTTAAGCATCTCTTGTCTGTTCGTGTCGATGAGCGCCCTCTGGCTCTCGAGCTCGGTGCTGGCAGTTGGTTGACATGGTGAAGTTAAAAAAACGAGCAAGTCTCTTTCGGTTTCGTTTTCAACAGTCACTTATCTTCGCTTGGTCATATTATTACAATGTTTTGATGCGTATCTTTGGTTTGATTATTTACTCACAAATACGGAAGTCAGATGATTTCTTTGTCTCTCGTTAATTTTTCCAGCATCAAAGATTCAACACTTCGTACAGTTGTCTTGAGTAAATCCACTGTAGTTAAAACAACACAATCGCTGTATCTGTAGGTCACGTTTACAACAATATGTTTTGCTGTATCTTTTAGCTTACGTTAGATTACATTAGCTTACGGTAACTTAAGGTATCTTATAGTAGATTACGGTTTCTTACTTTTACAACAACCTATTTGCTGTATCTTTAGCTTAAGATGGCTTACGGTCAAAAGCTTGTGTCTCCACAATTCCGCATCAAGAACTGAACTTTTTTACAGTGACATAGACATGAAACTACGTGTAACACTGGAATAACATCACAGACATTACACACAATACGGTTATCATAAATGGACGCTTAAACAATAGCCTAATGCTAACTAAATAACTGATAACTTTAAAGTACAATAAAATGCAATAAAATGAATAAAATAAACCCAACAACAAATTCATAACAAATGCGATATGGCTCTTACAGCTGGAAACCATGGCATACCTCAAATGGGCTGAGATTTATGGCAGATGACACATGGAGGTTATGAGATAGCTCAGCCCATATGAGATAGCGGGCCCAGGAGCACTGACGATCGGCGACAAAACATCTTAGATAACGCTCCAGTTGTTGGTTGGTCCATTCCGTCTGACCGTTGGTCTGGGGATGGTAGCCAGAAGAAAGGCTACAGGTGGAATTGATCAGATGGCAGAAAGCCTTCCAGAACCGGGCAGTGAACTGGGGCCCCCTGTCCGAGACGATGTCTTTTGGGAACCCATGCAGGTGGACTACGTGCTCTAGAATCAGCTTAGCTGTGTTTTTAGCTGACGCGAGTCCGGAGAGAGCCACCAGATGCACGGCCTTGGAGAACCGATCTACGATGGTCATGATGGTTGTCTATCCCTCTGAAGAAGCCCGTGATGAAGTCAACGACAATGGGCGTCCAGGGCCGACGAGGATGCGTGAGCGGCTGGAGTTCTCCAGGTGTTGGATGGTTCGTGTTCTTCGCCCTGGCGCATAAGTGTGAATGGCGTGTGAATGGCCTTTGCACGCCGTAATCCCCCCTCCCTTTTCTGGCCGAAAGGCGTGTCAAGATTTCACAGTAAACACGCCCATTCAAGCCCTATTTATTCATTTACCTGGTGCCACCACTAGATGGCGCTTCGTTCTCAATAACACGTTAAAACAAGGCAGCTGCGCTGAGTTGCAATCACGTGATTTTAACAACCCGCCTCCACCCCCGCCGAACTGACGCTACCAAACTACAGAGATGAAGATGGCGGCTTAATGGACTATTCGTGGTAAGTGATGTTTTATTTTATAAAATGTGTTTGGGGTAGTTTACAGTTTATTTCCCAGTTTAGTTTTTTTATTGGCCGTTTTAAATATCACTGGCAGCACCAGCAGCGGTCAGATGTGACTTTAGAGAACTTAATGTTCTGTTTACCAAGTCTGGAGTTAATATTACAGCTTACTGTCAGTGTCACACACTCACAATGTCACTCCACTGTAACTCAAAAACATGCTCAAGCTTCAACAATACTATTAATGTCCCTATTACAAGAGCTGCACTACCCGATGAAGAGTGTTTGTGTTCTCTGTAAATACTGAGAGAATCTCACCGCGTGTTGTCTGGATAAATTCAGCGCTTATTTATTCTCTGGTTAAGAGTTAATCTGCAGGTTATTTCTGTGACTGTAATATAATGTGATGCAGTTGATGAGGGACACAGACTGAGGGGAGCTGTACAGGAGCTAGTAACGCTCATAACCCGGTTTATATTTTACACACTTTGACCGGGACTTTCCGCGGTAGCGCGAGCGCTTAGTTAAAGAGCTGAATAACAATACTGAAGTGTTTATCAGTTAAGGAGGAGGAGGAGGGTGTGTGTGTGTGTGTGTGTGTGTGTGTGTGAGGGGCTTCAGTAAGTTATAGTTTGGCTTCAGAGATGAACTAATGCTCATATACGAGTGTTATATCGCTTAACTTATTTGTATGAGAAGCGCATTAAGTAAATTCCCGGTTAATTTAATGCAGACGATAATACAGTCAGTCACTGGTTAACACTAACACTGTTCACTGGTTAACACTAACACTGTTCACTGGATAACATTAGCACAGGCAGATTATTTACATTACAGAATCCCCAAAACAGTATTTTACACACTCTGTGGTAAATAGGTTTATTAATATATTTTATTTTTATTAGAACTATATGTTCTGTAAAGTTTATTTATCTTTGTCTTGACTAAATTCTCCTGTTGTCTTTAAGCAGAGCTCCGCTGTGGAGGATTGGGGGGTCAGACGGCTGACGGTTGGACTTTTGGAGCTACAGGACTGGAGGAGCCTGAACAAGCTGTTGAGGGAGCTGTAGGAGGGATGACGTCACAGTCCGACAGCTTTAGAATGATGTTTGATCAGGTCTACTGTATATTCTGAACATAGAACTGCAAAATGTCTGATACAGTACTTTGGGGGAAACAAAGACTTGAACTGTTCCATGTTTAATAGTTTTGATATTTGAAAAATTAATATTTTAATGTAAAAGGACTATAGATAGAGACTTATAAGCAGCTGGTGTATCCGGGTAGTTTAATGAACTTTAAGCAAAAAGACAACATGTATTCATCTGTTTTATATAAATTACTGTTTTAACTTTGACTAGTTTTGGAAGAATAAATTGAATTGATAAAGTCATGTTTGCGTGTTTTAATTTTGGGGGATTGTTTGGGTATTTAAAAATTGTTTAGTTGAACCAACAACTTCAATGGGCAAAAAATGGGACACAACTTTGTTTTAAATAGTCAGAGTTGGGCTGAAAATAATAATAATAATTATTGATCATAGAAACAAATGAAACCAGTTAAACACTTGATTATATGTATTTGTGTTTGTGATTATGTGACCCATAATAATTTTTTCTCAGTATAAATAAATGTTTTGGGTTTTAAGAACTCCAAAAGAGCAACGACAAACTTGGTATTCTCCATTGCGGTTTCTCACCTTCCACTCCTGAGTAGGACATGGTGTTAATTGCTCTGTGTGTGTCTGTTTTTGGCAGGGGGATGGGTGTGTGTGTGTGTTTTCGGCTGTTCAGCAGTTCTAAACACAAGCACAGTTTTTGTCCTTAACTAAAATACTTCAATACGTTAATAATGAATTTATTTTGCTGAATAAGGTAATAAGCGATGTTTAAACCAACCCAGTAAGTTAAGTAAGTGTTCCATACATTAAAGTACTGTGTATAACCAAGTGCCCTAGCAAACACAGTTACAGTTTACAGTACAAACAGAGTGTGCGCTGGAGGGATTGGAAGGTGAGTGAGAATACTCATTTACAAGACAAAAGACGGTTAGAGGCAGGGACGTTCTAGACCAGACAACATGGTGTGGGTGGAGGGGGGCATCATGTTCGAGCACTGTTTTTACCTGGCCTTACTGTATAGTAACAGTATTGTATTTGCTGAATTGTTTTGAGGCACGCAAACCCCCTGACCACAATAAGGTGGCAATCCCTCAGGGGGAAACTAAAAAATAAATATATATATAATTATATAATAAAATATCCTTAATCCAGATTTTATCAATGACATAATATTTATCTAAGCTGGATGGTCAAATTCTCAAAAACGTTTAACCTAAAGTAAGACTTAACACACTATAACTAAAATATTTACAAAACTGAAAGGTTGTTTTAAACTAAATTAAAACAGATGGGCTGTTGAACAGATCATAATATGTTTTATGTTTTCTGATTACAAATATGTGGGTTGAATTTTAGAAAGGCTAAATGAAATAGCTAGTTTTGGTAATGTCAGTCCAGTAACTATACTATGTAAAAGTAATTATAATATGAATTAAATAAGGGCAGGACCTAACCTAATGTTAATAATTTACACCATGATAACATTAGTATTCGTGTTTTTGTATATATTTTTAAATGTTCAAATGAACGTTTCAGAGTATATAATTTGTCGTGTCATCTGTGATTGAGTTAAATTGAAATATTTTTTATAGGTAGTAAGCCAGGTTTTAGTAACCTTGGACAAATCACCATGTAAGCCCTCTCTCGCGCACGCGCTCTCACGCTATCTCTCGCACTCACACACACACACACACACACACACTGTACACACACAGACACACACAAATAATACATGAAATCGCGTAAAACCAAATGAAACTAGGGTAAAAAATATGAGCAGTAAGTCCTGTCCTGTGATAACAGGCACTAACACTCTAGAACTGTTTACTTCTGTTAGTTTTGTTTTCAAGTGTGAATGTTTATGGGGATTAAATCTGTCTCTGCTGCTGCATCTATACACCGTTGTGATAAGTGATTGATGCCCCATCAGATCTTTAATGTGGGACATTATGCTGGTTAAATGACTAAAGACACACTGATCTGTATGGACAGATATTTGTTCCAGATATTATGCGCCATTAATCAATTTGTTATGCCAATTTGACTTTCAGCGAAAACATCAAAAATATAACGAAAACAAACCCAAGCAGAAGTTACATTTTAAGCTTTACTTTCAAAGTAAAATTTGATTTGTCACATACACAGTGTGATATGCAGTAAAATGCTTTGGGTGCTTTAGGTGAGACTCGAACTCGGCATTGCTTCACCTGGACCGCTTTATAAGTGTCACGCGCTAACCGATTGCGCCACTGGAGCCACACGGAATTTGCTCTTGTCAGAGTATCCTCACTCTCTCTCGTGCGCACACACACACACATGAAATTGCGTAAAAACCAACGAAATATAAGCAGTAAAAAAAAAATCAGTAAAAATATATTAGTATAACAGGCGCTAACCCTCTGGAACTTTTTTACTATTGTTTCCAAGTGTTTATGGGGATTTAATCTGTCTCTGCTGCCGCATCCATTCACAGTTGTGATAAGTGATTAATGCCCCATCAGATTTTTTGACGGGGGAGCATTATGCATGATTAAATGACTAAAGAAATACTGATCCATATGGGCAGATATTTATTCCAGGTTGCATGCGCCATTAATTGGCTTTCTTATGCCACTTGTAGACTATCAGTGAAAAAAAAATCAGCGAAAACATCATCAAAAATATAACGAAAACAAACCCAAGCAGACGTTACATTTTGAGCTCTACTTTGCAGCAAAATATTATCTATCAGTATATTAAATGGAACGAGGTAAAATACACAGTAATATAAAATACTGTACATAGCCTGCGTTTTTATTCCGTACCTACAATGATCGGTATAGACAAATTACAGCCGCTACCGTGTCTTTAAGGATCATTTCAGGATGTCTTAAAAAATATTTCACTAACTAATTTTATTAATTCATTATTAAATAATAAATAGCATAATCATCATGGGTTGTGTATTGAGTGATTTAACAAATCTGTTTTATTAATCGGTTTGTTGTTGTTGTTGTTTTTTCATCTATTTATGAAACTATGTTGACAATGCAAGAACTGTCTGTATATTAAAGATACGGTATTGGGCTTCCTGGACACTGCAGTTAACTGTGCCAGTCAATGCTCCATCTGGCGGAATTATACGGCATTGCAACCATCTTTTTAGAAAGCGCATGGGGGCGTTTATGGGGCGGGGCATCGTTAACTGTGTCATCGCGGGGGATCACATTCCATGCACGAAGCTTGCATTAACCCTTCATGGAACTGCCACGGAGCAGTCATGCTCCAGGCGGCTGTTTGACGTGGCTCCCACTGTAGAGTCGTCCAGGCGGCACACCAGCCGGTTCGGTCTCCGGGGCCTGTGCCTGGCGGACCCTCGTTTCTAGATCACAATGGAGAGGTGCAATGACTTTTGATGGTTGGAGAAAAGGTGCAGGTTCCGCCCGGGGGTTGTCCCCTCTGTGTTGACTGGACAGAGCGTCAGCCTTCGTGTTTTTGGACCCCAGGCGGTAAGACAGATGGAAGTTATAATGTTCAAAAAACAGAGGCCACCGCACCTGCCTCGGGTTGAGCTGTTTAATATTCTGGATTGTGATCAGGTTCTGGTGGTCGGTCCAGACAATGAAAGGCTCGCTGGTGCCCTGGAGCCAGTGTCGCCATTCCTCCAACGTCCACTTTATGGACAACAGCTTGCGGTCCCCCACCCCGTATCGCTGTTGAGTGGGATAAAACTTTTTGGAGAAGAAGCCACAGGGGTGTAGCTTCTGGTCTGGACCTCGCTGGAAGAGAGCAGCTCCAGCACCCACAATCTCAAGCGTCCACCTCTACAACAAATGGTTTGTTGGTGTCAGGATGGAGAAGGATTGGAGCGGTGGTGAAGCGATGACGTAGTTCCTTCAAGGCGGACATGGCGGTAGAGTTTAGGGTGAATCGATGAGGTGTTGGGCATGTCAGAGAGGTTAAAGGGGCTGCAACTGTACTGTAGTCCCGGATGAAGCGAAGATAGAAATTCGCAAACCCGAGGAACCGTTGAAGCTGTTTGAGGGTCTTGGGTAGGGGCCAATGACACACAGCCTCAATTTTCTGTGGGTCTATGGCCACACCCTGGGGCGAGATGACAAAACCCCGGAAGATGGTGGAGCGCTCGTGAAAAGCGCACTTCTCCAACTTACAGTACAGTCGGTGGGCGAGCAATCTCTTAAGGATCGCCCTGACATGTTGGGTATGTTCTTTGGCAGTCCATGAGTAGATGAGAATATCGTCCAGATAGGCAAATGCCCACTGCCCCAACATGGCCCGGAGGACATCGTTGATGAAATTTTTGAAGGCGGCGGGGGCATTTCAAAGTTCAAATTGGATAACTAGGCTTTCATAGTGTCCAGTTGGGGTGATGAAGACCATCTTCCACTCATCACCCTCTCTGATACGCACCAAGTTGTAGGCACTCCGAAGGTCGTAAGGTTCGTAAAATGGTGGCACCAGAGAGGGCGTCCAGGGCAGAGTTGGTAAGAGACAGTGGTTGTTGTTTTTTGATGGTAATCTTGTTGAGCACCCGATAGTTGACACATGGATGGAAGTTCACCAACCTGTATTTTTTTCCAAAAAAGAACCTCGCGGCGGCAGGCAAAGCAGAAGGCCGGATGGTACCTTGGTGGAGGGCGCTCGATACGTACTCCTCCATCGCCCGTGTTTCGGTAGAAGTGAGGGAGTAGAGATGGCCGCAGGGTGGAACCGAGCCTGGCTGAAGGTCGATCGCCAGGTCGTAGGGGAGATGAGGCGGAAATGGGTGGTGCGTCAGAAGACCTCAGCCAGGTCACGGTAGGCGGAAGCGATAGCGTTGAGGTTGATGTCGGGGGCCTCGGACTCCCTAGAGCACGTCCCAGCTGTTGCCGGTAGGCAAAGTTCGTTGCAGGTCGGCCCCCACTGCAGAATGCGATTTTGGGTCCAGAAGATCAAAGGGTCATGCTGCAAAAGCCAGGGGTGTCTGAGGATGATGGGTGATGATGAAATGGAAGACAAGTGAGATTGAATCCATTCCTGATGCTGATTGATGGTAAGGATGATGGGTTGTGTTTGGGTGATGATGGGGCTAGATGAAAGAGGCCGGCCGTCTACAGATGCGAACTGGCTGGAATAATGCCTCGAATTTCACGCCCAGTTTTTTTGGCATAATTAGAGTCAATGAAATTACCTGCGGCACCAGAATCGATGAACGCAGTACTTCCGGCCCGTTTGTGACCAAATTGAAGGGATACGTGAACCGTGAGATGAGGAGTGGTGGTGATGAGCGTGGTGGAGAGTTGAAGAGGACCCGGTGAATTTCTCTCCCTCCTCACCGGGTCTGGGTGTTTCCTGGATGGAGAGGACAAATCACTCTGTGATGCGCTGCCGAGCCACAGTAGGCACACAGTCCCTCTCAGCAGCACCGGTGTTAACCACAGCAGGAGGTGGAGAACCGACATGTCCATGGGTGGTGGAAGTGCCGGTGGTTGATGGTCGTGGATTGGTGAAAGCAAAGGTGGGTACTGGCGGCAGGGTTCTTGGGGCTGGCTTCAGGCGAGATAGGAGGTGCTGGTCGATCCGGAGGGCGAGCTGAATTAATCCCTCCAGCGTAGCAGGAAACTCTCGCCCGGCTAGCTCATCTTTGATCCTAGAAGCCAGACCCTTGTAGTAGGATGTCCGGAGCGTGGTGTCTTGCCAGGTGGTCTGCACGGCAATCAGCCGTATAGCGACTCACGGACGATCCTCCCTGCCACAGGTGGTACAGCTTGGTGTCGGTCTCCACCTCGCCCGCAGGATGTTCAAATGTTAATTTTAACTCACAGGTGAACTCATTGTAGGAATGGGCGGTATCGGAGTCAGTGCGAAGAACTGCCGTGGCCCACTCAGCTGCCTGCCCCGATAGCAACGATATGAGGAGAGCAATGTGCAATTGATCGGTGGAGTATTTGGTGACATTAAACTCAAACACCAGATCGAGAGCAGTTAAAAAAAGTCTGCATCTCCTGTCCATGCCATCCCATTTATCTGTTTAAGCAAGAAAGACATCAGAAGGTGGGGGGAGGGGGTGGTGGAGGCCAGTTAGCCACGCCAGCAACAGCCTCGCTCCTGCCGAAGCTCCGCCACCTCACGGCGCAAGGCCGCGACGTCTTGGATGCTCCTGCGAAGAATAGCGAGCTCTACGTTCAGCTGGTTGATTAGCTCAGCGTGCCGATCAACCACATCGCAAAGGTGCGCATAATCGCTGGGTTTACCGCTCAGGACTCAGTCATTCTATCACAAAACTAACTGGGATGATCAGAAGAGCTCTCCGTTCAGCTGGTTGATTAGCTCGGCGTGCCGATCACCCACATCGCAAAGGTGCGCATAATCCGCTGGGTTTACCGCTCAGGACTCATTCTATCACGAAACTCACTGGGATGATCAGAAGACTTAGCACTTAGCGGTTAGCCCTTTGTAGCATTGATGGTAAACCCAAACATTGAAGCAAGCGAGTAGGCAGGACAACCACGCGATTTAGTCTAAGGACTCTCACAGAAGGGGAGCAAGGGAAAACACTAATTTAACCCGCGTCCTATAAACACACAATCGTATCAGAAAGTAGACCCAAGAAAGTGAGTACTCACAAAATGGCGATCTGAAAACTATCTGACATGGGCGAACTCAATGACTGAGTGATGTGAAGCGCCATCTTGTCTCCTTTTATGCTTTCTGTTTTGCAACTGTACTACTTCTGGGTCCTAGTGCCGGTCGCAGAGCGGGTGTGTGTGACACCCTCCCCAGGTGTGAATCAGCTGTTCTCACCTATACACTCAGAGAAACTAAAATGCACCACGCTCCCCACATTCCTTAACACTTGGGTGGAAAGCAGAGATAGTTAGGCTGATCACCACCTTATAAAACTGGAATTTGGACATTCTGATAGGGAGACCAAAGAAAGTACGGATTGGGAGCAGCATCTCCAGCATCACCATACATAGCACTAAATGAGGTCCTAGTGGACATGGTTGTGAAAGATTCACAAACAACAACAAGTAGAGTAACAAAGTGGTAGTGAAATGCATTTAGAGTTGTGTGTTCTAGAAAATATTTTAACATTAAAATCTTTTTATAAGAAGAGCAAATTCAGTGTGTACTATCGCTATTATTAACAGAAATGTTTCTTTGCAGGAAACAACAAGAGACAATGCTTCAATCATCAGCCACAATTAGTGTGATGACTGGTCTTAGTGAAGACAGTTCTCAACAGGGCCCAACTTTAATCCAACCCATCCCCACTGCCATGAAGATTGAGGGAAAAATGATCGTGGACAATATTAAATATTAAGCCCAGGAGATTTGCCTGATATTTGCGGTGCTTTTGACTTGCATTTGAATTACCCAAAAGAAACAGCAAAAACACTGTATATTCTTTGACTCGGGTGACACCACAGACACTGACGTGGACAATAGCTCTTGCCAGCCTTTCAATGCAGCTGCATCAATCACATTAGCCTTTCCCATAACTGGATAGCAGGTAGACACTGGGCAGGTGTGCGCAATGGTGCATTGGCTTTGAAGGTCTTCACTTGACGTCATGCCATACAGCACTGGAATGGAGGCATTTAGTGTGTCTGTTTGTGAAGTCCCTGGGGTGTGTGGCTTCAATGTTTTTCTGTGCCATTTTCTGTTTGTGCAGGTCGATGAGGAGTGTCTCATCCAATCGCTTTTGTGCCGTGAGCTCTAGCACGTGGATCAGTGGTCCTCAGTCTGCCCAAATTTGTACCCCGAGCCCAAACAGTTCAAGTGTTCCGTCTGGTCGCCTTTATGCCATGGGCTTCATCAGGAGATTGGCATTGCTCATGGTGGGACACAAGCTATAGATGCTGATCTTGAGTAGATGACAGTGTGACACTGTCCTTTTGTCTTTACCTGGTGAGCTCAAGCGAATGCACTTATAGAGTGGCTTCCAAAAGTATTCGGCCCACTTGAACTTTTCCACATTTTGTCACATTACAGCCACAAACATGAATCAATTTTATTGGAATTCCACGTGAAAGACCAATACAAAGTGGTGTACATGTGAGAAGTGGAACGAAAATCATAGATGATTCCAAACATTTTTTACAAATAAATAACTGAAAAGTGGGAATTAGCTGAATAAAATTACAGAGTGTGCTCAGTACTTTTTGGGGGGATTAATTAAAGTGATTAAAATTTTTAACTGGTTAACACTCCAATGAAATTGGTTTGTAAGTAAAACCTTACCTGAGTAACCTTACTTTTAAGTAAGGTTTAATTTGCATCAATAAGTGAAAAGCATGGGTTTTAAGTTATGTATGTTTAAATGGTAGTTCCCCTATTTCAATACTATTTATTTGTGTGTAAAAACATAATAATTGTCTGATACTGTGGTGGAACATTAAAAGCGCATTGCAATGATACTTTTTACATTGATGTGAGGGACTGAAAACGTCATACAGGAAATTATTTTCAGGTTTGTTCTGTTAAAGGTATCTCTAGTTATTGAATCATGAGGGTATATATTGTGCATGTTTTATTTTATTGTATTTTTATTTTTGCCTCTATTTTATGGAATTTTACTAAACACACCTCTACAAAATTGAGCACAAATCACTGTACCACCCACTTATTTGCATATATTGCTTGCATTTATTTGAATATTTTTCTCTCTTTTTTTGCGTGTATCAAAGCATCATCTATTCTTTGCAAACAATTTATTTTTCCAAAGCAGGGTAATATTATTTTTAAAAGTGCCTCAGCCCCTCCACACATCAGTAAAAATGTGCACAACTGCAAAAGCTGCCCATTGTCATGTTCTGGTGTTACGGGCTGTTGGTATAGCCGTGGGCGTAGAAAGGGCAGGCATAGACGCAGAGGGTTCTTTTCAAAAATAAAGAGTCTTTTATTTGCAAACAAACACAAGAAAACTGAAACAAGACACTGGCTCTGGAGACATGGCACACTCAGGGGTTCGGGAGACATGGCACACTCAGGGGTTCGGGAGACATGGCACACTCAGGGGTTCGGGAGACATGGCACACTCAGGGGTTCGGGAGACATGGCACACTCAGGGGTTGCGATACAGTGCCTTTCCTATAGGCTTAAACACCTGGAGCATAAGACTAAGCCTGCGTGGAGACATCGGCATTGACAAACAGGCTCTAATACCTGAACATAGAAGACTCAGCCGGTGTTGGGACACGGGCGTTACAATCAGGCTCTAATACCCGAACATAGAAGACTCAGCCGGTGCAATGACACGGGCTTTGACCAACCCCAAACCTATAAGAAATGCTTTTTAGACTGTAGCTCAACCTCCCATGCTACTACGAGCGGCTCGCACACTCATTCAGGCAAATCACGCACCCACCTACAAGCTCCTCACCCCTGCATGCTCCTATGAGCCACACCCACGTTCACACTAACGACTCACACACACACATCTATCCTCACCTATAAGTAACACATTCACGCACGCTCCTATGAGCTACACACACATTCACACTAGCGCCACGCACACACCTATCAATAACATTCACGCACGCTCCTATGAGCTACACGCACATTCACACTAGCGCCACGCACACACCTATCAATAACATTCACGCACGCTCCTATGAGCTACACGCACATTCACACTAACGACACACACACATGCCCTTATATCAGTCACACACCCATGCACGCTCCTCTTGAGCGTCACTCACTCTCACACTACCCGGGCATACACACACTCACCTACCAGTCACACTCGCACGCACGCTCGTAGATCACACGGGGGCTTAGAGCTTGGCATCAAGACAGGGAGAGACTCCAGAGACCGGGGAAGCACACTAGTGAGGAGGGGGAAACACGGAAGACTAGGTAAACACACTAAAGACTAGGGGGCGACTCGAGGAACCTGAGGAAGACACAAAGAGGAATTACTAGACTCACAGGAACAATAATCACAACTACTTAACTTACATACACTAAAATAAAATCAAAGAAACACTTAACTAAATTCTACACAGAAAACAAGTTCTCAGAGCCAGTATCACGCAAAACTGAAATCAACAAAACAAAAGCCCACAAGACGGTATTAATGCTCGACCCAGTTTCCCAGAGCTAACAGCTTTTTATAATGGTTCTAATGAGACACCTCGGCACAGGTGAAACTTCGTCGTCACCTGACCGAGGTGCCTTCTGGGAAACTGGGTCTTCTAACAAAAAACTACAAAAAACAAACTCAACCACAGTGCCCTCTAGGGGCAGTCCCTTACAGTACCCCCCCCCTTACAACGCTCCAATGGAGCGCTATCGGCGACGTCTTCACCCACCTCCCCACGTCGACGATCTGGTTCGTTGAACTGGGTGGGAGGGTGGGCGTGTTCGCACAGCCGCCGAAGTCGTGCAGTGGGTGCAGCCGCTAGACCCCTTACGTAGCCTAGGCTGTTGAGGCAGTACTGGATCGTTGTAGTAGGCCGGGCGGCGGAGGCAGCACTGAACCGCTCGCGCTTCCCGGGCAGCGAATGCAGCACTGGGTCTCCCTCCAAGCCGGGCGGCCGATGCAGCGCTGGGTTGTCCTCAACGCCGGGCGACGGGTGCAGCTGTGATTTGCCCTTGCAGCTAGACCCCGGCGACGGCTCTTTGTCATCGTTGCGTGTTGGTGCTGGTGGGCTCCGGAGGCTGATGCAGGAGGGGGGAAGCCGTCTTGGATCCTTTGGATAGGCACGGCTGATGAGACAGCACCGGATCCTGTAGACCGGGCGGCGGAGGCTGCGCTGCGTCGCTCAGGAAAGTTGAGCCTCAAAGGCAGCGCTGGGTTGTCCTCCCAGCCGGGCGGCCGATGCAGTGCTGGGTTGTCCTCCCAGCCGGTGCCTCCCCTGTTGCTCTCGCCTCGTCGTTGCATGTTGGTGCTGGTGGACTCCGGAGGCTGATGCAGAGCGGTGGAAGCAGTCTTAGATCCTTTGTATAGACCCGGCTGATGAGACAGCACCGGATCCTGTAGACCGGGCGGCGGAGGCAGCGCTGCGTCGCTCAGGAAAGTTGAGCCTCAGAGGCAGCGCTGGGTTGTCCTCCCAGCCGGGCGGCCGATGCAGTGCTGGGTTATTCTCCCAGCCGGTGCCTCCACTGTTGCTCTCGCCTCATCACGGAGACTCCTCGAAAGTACCCAAAACCAAAAAAAAGGGGGGTTCTGTGGTTCATCGTGAGGCCCCTCTGCTATGCCCTTGTTAGGGTCGAGCATTCTGTCATGTTCTGGTGTTACGGGCTGTTGGTATAGCCGTGGGCGTAGAAAGGGCAGGCATAGACGCAGAGGGTTCTTTTCAAAAATAAAGAGTCTTTTATTTGCAAACAAACACAAGAAAACTGAAACAAGACACTGGCTCTGGAGACATGGCACACTCAGGGGTTCGGGAGACATGGCACACTCAGGGGTTCGGGAGACATGGCACACTCAGGGGTTCGGGAGACATGGCACACTCAGGGGTTCGGGAGACATGGCACACTCAGGGGTTGCGATACAGTGCCTTTCCTATAGGCTTAAACACCTGGAGCATAAGACTAAGCCTGCGTGGAGACATCGGCATTGACAAACAGGCTCTAATACCTGAACATAGAAGACTCAGCCGGTGTTGGGACACGGGCGTTACAATCAGGCTCTAATACCCGAACATAGAAGACTCAGCCGGTGCAATGACACGGGCTTTGACCAACCCCAAACCTATAAGAAATGCTTTTTAGACTGTAGCTCAACCTCCCATGCTACTACGAGCGGCTCGCACACTCATTCAGGCAAATCACGCACCCACCTACAAGCTCCTCACCCCTGCATGCTCCTATGAGCCACACCCACGTTCACACTAACGACTCACACACACACATCTATCCTCACCTATAAGTAACACATTCACGCACGCTCCTATGAGCTACACACACATTCACACTAGCGACACGCACACACCTATCAATAACATTCACGCACGCTCCTATGAGCTACACACACATTCACACTAGCGCCACGCACACACCTATCAATAACATTCACGCACGCTCCTATGAGCTACACGCACATTCACACTAGCGCCACGCACACACCTATCAATAACATTCACGCACGCTCCTATGAGCTACACGCACATTCACACTAACGACACACACACATGCCCTTATATCAGTCACACACCCATGCACGCTCCTCTTGAGCGTCACTCACTCTCACACTACCCGGGCATACACACACTCACCTACCAGTCACACTCGCACGCACGCTCGTAGATCACACGGGGGCTTAGAGCTTGGCATCAAGACAGGGAGAGACTCCAGAGACCGGGGAAGCACACTAGTGAGGAGGGGGAAACACGGAAGACTAGGTAAACACACTAAAGACTAGGGGGCGACTCGAGGAACCTGAGGAAGACACAAAGAGGAATTACTAGACTCACAGGAACAATAATCACAACTACTTAACTTACATACACTAAAATAAAATCAAAGAAACACTTAACTAAATTCTACACAGAAAACAAGTTCTCAGAGCCAGTATCACGCAAAACTGAAATCAACAAAACAAAAGCCCACAAGACGGTATTAATGCTCGACCCAGTTTCCCAGAGCTAACAGCTTTTTATAATGGTTCTAATGAGACACCTCGGCACAGGTGAAACTTCGTCGTCACCTGACCGAGGTGCCTTCTGGGAAACTGGGTCTTCTAACAAAAAACTACAAAAAACAAACTCAACCACAGTGCCCTCTAGGGGCAGTCCCTTACACCCATTGCCATATTCATAATCATTGCCCTCCAAGTAACCACAAGCTTATTCACAAGCATTTCATTTTCCTCTTTCCTGATTAACAAACTAATTCCTTATCATTCACCAAATGGATTAAAATAATCTGGTGCAAATGTGGAAATCCAAAGAGCAAAACTTTTTTTATTCTTATTTTAATCTCTATTTTCTGATAATAATATTTGTTCATAATTTTTACTGTTGAATATGCATGTCAAAAATTACATACAGTTGCATACAGTATGACATGAAGTGTAAACAATTCCTCACATGGCCCATGGCCTGAGAATGTATAATAACACATACGCCTGCTTTCCTAACCACATTTCTGATTTTTACTCACCAAGCATGTCTGCTAGATTAAATGCCTAAATATTTGTTATTGTGCCTGATACTGAAATTATTGTAATCAAATGCAGATTATTTTAGATTTGTTGAATAACTGCAGAGAAACAAATGAATTATTCTTCTGATGTCATATATTTATCCCTGGATGGACATGTGGAGTTAGAAAAATATAGATATGTTTATTTTGTAATTGTTCTCACACTTTACCTGTTGATCATAAGTTGTAATGGTCTGGTCATTTTTATTATATTTACAAACAAAAGTCTCCATGAGCCCATGTACATTTTCATTGCTGCTTTGCTTTGTAATGCTCTCTTTGGGGCAACTTCTCTTTATCCTAAACTGCTCACTGATTTACTGTCAGAAATACATATTGTTTCTTTTGAATCCTGCATATTTCAATCATTTTGCATTTATACATATTGTGCTACAGAGTTCACACTGTTATCAGCTATGGCCTATGACAGATATGTATCCATCTGTAAACCATTACAATATAGAACACTTGTAAAATTGTCCACTGTTAAAAAACTCTTATGTTGTTGTTGGTTTGTTCCTTGTTGTGAACTAGGCATTAGTGCAATATTAACATATCAACGTAAGCTGTGTAAATTTAGCCTAAATAGAATATATTGTAATACCAGTTCAATGATTAAACTGAGCTGTACAGACTTTTCAGTAAGTACTATATACGGGCTTTTTATTTTAAGCATCGTTGTGTTTCCTCCAATGATTTTTGTGTTTTTGTCATATAGCAAAATACTTTCAGTCTGTTTAATGAATTCAAACAATTTCAGAAGAAAAGCTCTACAAACCTGCTTACCACATCTTTTAATTTTCATCAGTTTCTCCATCACAGTGTGTTTTGAAATTATAAATACTAGATTAGAAGAAAACATGCCTCATGTCTTCAGTATGATCATGTCAATGGAAAATCTTGTTATTCCTCCTCTGTTAAATCCAATAATATATGGACTGAATCTGAAGGAGATTTTGAATAGAATTAAGAAACTGCTTTGGAAAAGTAAGACACATGTATGCCAAAGTTAATAAACACTATCAGAATTACATTTTGTACTTCATTAAATGGTTTTCTGTTGCAAAAAATCTTAATATTGTTTTTATTTTTATTTTTTTTACCAAATTGCATAAGAGTTCTTTAATTTTGCAATAACGAAGTACATCTATTAAACGTTGCATTCAAACACGGATACATAGATAAATGGATGGTGACTGGATGGACATGTAAAAATTAATTAATTGAGCCTTCAATTTAAATGTTCTTGATACCCATTTTAGCAACAGTTTTGCATTAATCCGGAGAAGTTTTTATTTTTATTTTTTAAAATAATATATACACTGTAAAAGGATAGGATAGGATCAAGAATGAGTTCATCAGAGGGACAACCCATGTGAGATGTTTTGGAGATAAAGTCAGAGGCCAGATTGAGGTGGTTTGTACTTATTCAGAAGAGAGATGGTGAATATATCAGTAGGAGGATTCTGAGGTTGGAACTGCCAGGCAGGAGGTCTAGAGGAAGACCAAAGAGGAATTTTATGGATGCAGTGAGAGAGGACATGAAGTTAGTTGGTGTGAGAGAAGAGGATGCAGAGGATAGTGTTAGATGGAGGCAGATGATTCGCTGTGGTATTTATAGCAAAATACCGTATTCCACAAAAACATGCGATAACTGTAGAATTTACAGTGAAAAAAAACAATTCGTTTTACAGAGTAAGACCTTACATTTAACAGTTAAAAACATATGAAAATATGGTTTATTGCAGTAAAGTTAACAATATACTTTATTATCACTTACAGAAAAGATACAGATGTGTCCGTTTAAAATGCGTGTGTTTTCCTGCGAGATCCCGCAATTTAGCGCGCGGCTTCCCGCGCCTTGCCACAAGCAACATTCGGGAATTTAAATAAATGTGTTGTGCTTCACTGAATATCCGCCAGATGGCGCATGGAAGGACTTTATCTAAAAGCCGGACCAAGTACAGTACAACGAAGAATTGTTTATAATTAGTTAGCCTAAAACAATATTGTTTCCAATGCTGAAGCAAACATGAATTTAATTTTGTTTTACAACAGATCTTTCATGATGAATGTGTGTATATGTGCTTCATATTATATACAACGCGACAGCGCTCAGTTACTGTAATCCCACCTCTCACCTTTCATGTAGGTCTGCTTGGACTTATTAATTCGTTTTAAACCCCTCAACAATGCGTGTGTATACAGCTCAAAACCTCCAACAGTTATTAAAGATAGTGTCTATTTAGAAAAAAAAATGCCCCAGTGATTTCGGAGCTTCAGGAAATCTCCCGGCGGTCTGCACATAACGCCCGGCAGACTCATGTCGGAAAGAATTTATAAACCTTTTCAAATTGTGGGCTATTGTTTTTTTTTTTTTACTCATTATATTTGTTAATTTAATTTAAATGAGGTTTGGGCTCAGGACTTACTTATGTGCAAAAATGTGTTTTTGGAACATTTTTGTGTGAAACCCATGGGATCACATATGAAAAACCATGACTTACAGTAACACAATGTTATTATTTTATAAAAGGGGTGCGTTTCCCGTACAACGCTGTAGCTCTTTGCTTAACCACCATTGTATGATGCAACGTTGAAGAAACTAACTAACTGTTTCCCAACACCATAGTACCTGTGTCGCACTTCCATCGTTAAAACCATGTTGGTTTAATCTGTCGTTCTTCATCTTCTTCGATATAATGGCGGAGTAGTGCCATAGGCACATATCGCCCTCTACTGTAAAGTTTTTTTTTTTGTTCTCTTCGGCTCGCATTCAATGAGCTTTCGTAGTGACATTACATAGAAGTGGTGTAATATCACGAATGCAACATTCATTATTTGTACAATAAAACATATATAGGCATACACAGTTTAAATGTGCTCTTTTCGGATAACAGTCTATAACTGTTAGTTATATTTCATTTGAACAAATTTTTCATTTGGTATTGATACATCAGTACAATTAAAATAAAAAGAAAGTATGGGTTTTGAAAATGCTGGGATTGTGTTGTGAACACCTGTTACCTATTTTGCTCAAGATCATTTCCTATATAAGTCCCTTTACATACAGCCATGGTTTAATGACAGTTGATGTGAAAAAAATTACACGAAAACCACAATTTACAAAAAAAAAAGAGCTTGTAATTCTTTTGGAGGTGGGAAACCTCCAAATTAAAAAACACAGTTACAAATTCTGACAAAGAAAAATTGGAATGAAATCACACAAAAAATTTATGCTTCTGGAAATGGGTATAAGAGAAGCCCAGAGGAAGTCAGAAACAAGTGGAGGGACTTTGCAAGTGAGACCAAACAAGCAAGTGCAGTGGTTTCCTGTAACAAAGCCCTCCAAAAGCTGCTATGTAATTGTAGTTACTGCAATTCTCCAAAACATTGCAGTCAATTAAAATGTCCCGCGTTTTGATGAGGAAGAGGTGGGTATTTTTGGTGCTGGTGTGGATGAGGAAGATGACACTTCTGTTGAGGATGATGATTGTTGCAGTCATATTATTACACGTTTTGATGCGTATCTTTAGTCTGATTATTCACTCACAACAGATGTCCGATGATTTCTTTGTCTCTTGTTTTATTTTTCCAGCATCAAAGATTCAATACTTCGTACAGTTGTCTTGAGTAAATCCAGGTTACAACAAGTTATTTGCTGCATCTTGTAGATTACGTTCAAAAGTTTGTGTTCTCCACAACTTCCGTATCTTAACGAACTGAACTTTTTTACAGTGACATAGACATGCAACTATGTGTAACAGTGGAATGACATCACAGAAATTACACACAATATGGTTGTCATAAATGGATGCTTAAACAATAGCCTAATGCTAACTAAATAACTGATAACTTTAAAGTACAATAAACTGCAATAAAATGAATAAAATAAAATAAACACAACAAATTCATAACAAATGCGATATGGCTCTTACAATGATGATAATGATGATCCTTTGAACACACATCAAGGCAGAATGCATCCAGCAAGAGCAGGTCAGACAACTGTTAATTCAGAATATGTTTAGGTTTTTTTTTTTTTTTACAGTTTGGATCCTGTATTTTTTTGTTAAAATGAATCTCGAATGAACTTAGATATTTTGTTTATTTGCCTACATGGTTTCCACCTGCAGACGTACTTTAAATACTTTTGCAAACAAGTAGGCTATATATATTGGTTTTATTTTTTATTTTAACCTATGAATACAGATGTCGCCATTAAGACTGCGCGTGTTTTCCCGCGAGAAGCCGCAATTTAGCGCGCGCCGTGCCAGGACTTGCCGGAGGCAACATTCGGGAATTTTAAATAAATGTGTTGTGCTTCAGTGAATATCCGCCAGATGGCGCATGGAAGGACTTTATCTAAAAGCCGGACCACGTACAACTGAATTGTGTATAAAGTTAACCTAAAACAGTATTGTTTCTAATGCTGAAGCAAACATGAATTTTATTTTGTTTTACAACAGATATTTCATAATGAACGTGTGTATATGTGCTTCATGTTATTTTCATAATGATTTAATGAGATGCCCAAATTCGTGCTTTAAAAGTTTCTTATATAGTTTTTGTAATGTCTTAACAGGGACAAAACAGTGAAAGACATGGCAATGCCTCGGTTTAAATGGTATTGAAATTAATTTAGTTTCCTGATAGTAGGCTGTCTGATAGTGTTAACTATGCGAATGTCTTGTTTAGTGAATATGCAAACATATATTATTTAAAATGTAAAAATGTGTCGCCATCATCAGAAAACATGAATGAACAATATATATGTAATGTGTGTGTGTACAGTATATACAACGTGACAGTGCGCTCAGTTACAGCTCAGTCCCTGTGAATGAATAGCGAAGAGACAGATACTTGAGGGAAATTTAATACTGTATTGTGTAGTGTCCCTTTTTCACGGGATTTTTCCGCTACCGTAGATAATTTTATCAACTTGTAATATATTAATTTTATGTGTATATTAACATGTGCTTTCTCAACATTAAAAAAAATTGATTTGAGGGGGCAAGACATTTATTAGAGGGGGCGCTGCCCCCTCTTGCCCCCCGTAGAGCCGGCCTCGCCGCCGAGTCTCTCGACATCAATTCCATTGAAATGGTGTGGCATGCTCTGAAAGACTATATTCGAAAAGAAGCAAAACCGACTACAAAATCTGATTTAATTACTGCCATTAATAAATTCTGGTTTGAGGTACTTACAGAAGAGCCATGTAATAAATACATAAATAGGTTGTTTAAAGTCCTTCCAGTAGTGGTTAAAAATAAGGGTGGACACACAGGACTGTAAATGAACACTGCATTTATGACCCCACAAATAAAAGCTTTGAGATGATATATTTGCCGTATGGTGTCTTTATTTGAATATATTCAGTAAATTTATGAATTACACTCAAGTATCAAATCCAACTATGAAGTCTGATTTAATTGTTCCAATTAAACATTTTATATTTACTTATGTTTATTTTTCTATTTATGTTTATGTTTTGCTGGTGAAACCTCTCAATTCTGTGAATTCCCCCATCAGCAAAACCGGTTTGATAAATTCACACCAATGAAACGTGAGAAAGGGGATTACAGTAACAGTGTAACAGTAGCGATTGTACTTTTAAAATGTAACCTACAGTATAAGCATATTTAACAACTTCAGCAGTGAATTAGAAACTTGGTCAGTCTGGCTTTTAGATAAAGTCCTTCAGAGCAAGCATTGTATAAACATAATATATTAAAAAATGATGTAATATAAAATAAATAAATATATAACATAAATGGTTAATGATAGCAATTAAATAAGACTTAATAGTTGGATTTGATACTTTTCTTTTTATTTACTGTATGAGCATCGTATTATGCTTTCTCTGTTATTAATCTCTCTCTATATATTCTCTAATTATGACTTGAATAAATCGGCTCCCATCGAAGCGCGCTAGCATGTTGGAAAAGCGAGTACTGTGTAAATATATGGAATATGTGGAAAAGCGAGTAAATATATTTGTGTTTGTTGTTTTCCTAGGGGGTGGGGTGTTTATGTCTGCATTTTATCTATAAATCGTGTGTGTGTGCACGGAGAGTTTGTGTGTGTGCACACGGAGAGTTTATGAGTGTGTTTGTGCTACTTTACACTAATCAGCAGTCGACGCCCCGCCATACCCAGCAGATCAATGGGGCAGTTATCGGTTATGACACGGTGAAGGAGAACTTCCCCAAAAATAGTTTAAATGTCTCCAACAATCACTAACCATTAAAATGTTTATTTTTTTGTAATTAAACACGAATATATTAATTATATTTTCTTTATACATAATATTTCCAATATATGGTACTTTTACTACGCTGAAGTACTATTTATTCATTTATATTTTATTTACTTACTTACTAACTAGCGAATGCTTTTTTAGGGCTCTAAAAACTACGGCAGTATGAATGACAATGGAATAGAACGTGACAGTTGACGCCCTTGCAGCGGTCACACACACACACACACACACACACACACAGTGTATATTCGTGTTTAATTAAATTCTGAAATCATCGTGTTCACCCATGCACTGAAAAAATGAACTTGTCAGATTTACTTGATACAATCCTCGTAACAATTTGCACACATAGATTTTAAGTAACTTTTATTGCTCCAATATTAAGTAAAACTCACCTGTAATTGTCAGGTAAAATCTACTTAACAATTTAATTAACAGTAAAAGAAATCAAGTAAAAGTTACATAATTATATTTAATGCACAAATTAGATTTATTAAAAATAATCAAGTAAAGTTAATTCATTGTTGTATCAGCAGGAACCTTGATTTTATGAAATTAAGTAAATCTTACTATCATTTTGTTTTGTGAGATTTTCCCTTACTTGGTTTTATCAATTTATATTACGCCTTATAATAATGTAAACATTGCTAATTTATGCTTTGGAAAGAAACTTAAGTTATTATTTCATCTATATATTTCATAAATAACACAACTGAAATATAATTAAACAGTTTATTCACCAACATTATAATATTTGTGACATTCACAGTCTAGATACAGGTTGTCTTTTTAATAAAAGTGCATTCAGCTAAATTTTGCATCCATAGAAACAACTGCAGGGCACCAGGGCCTGAAATACTTGTTTTAAACAAAATTGTGTAAAATAATAATAAATAAAATACAGCATTCTTATAGAAATTAAATAAATACAGCAGAAAATACATTAAACAAACTGTAGAATAAACTTTAAAACTTAATAGCCCTCCGAAGCATTGAAGTTGCAACATTGAAATCAGCACTCTGGACTAGTGCACTTAAAAGTATGCCATTGAAACCTTAACGCATTAAAACATTTTAAGCTGAACATGTAAACACTGGACATGTAAAGACTTGTAGTCAAGCCATATCAAATGTTTTAAGATGATAACTTCAACCTTTAAAGATTGCACTTTTGGTGATAGCCTAATCCCATCAAGTTCTAGAAGAACTTTCTGAAATAGCTCAAAGGTGTAGCACAGTGCTCGGGGCTATTGCCACATTCTTGCAAAATTTCCTTTCCTTCAAGGATTATGGATACACCAACCGGTTCTTCCCCTTCGACAGCACGGACGACAAGGATTTTAAGAATGTGCAAACTGGCATCACTTCGTCTGTCCTCCTGCATAAAATTTACAAGGAAATAAATAATTTATTTTGAGAAACAAAAAAATCTGAATTGCTTCAACCTGTGAATTGCTTCAACCGACTTCATTTTACAGAGAAAATAATAAATAAAACTAATTGAAAATAAAAAATGACCATCACTTCATATACTTCAGATTGTTAAACTTGGGTTAAATTGCTTTAGCAATAATCTTGCATCAGTAAAACATTGTAAAACATGGCATGAGATGGCTACACTCCATAGATTACTCTACACATTTACAGTGTCAGGAAATCCTATGATGAATGCTGAGTTTGTATTTAAAGGGTTAGTCCAAACATGAAAATTCTTTCAATAATTATTCAGATTTATGTATTAATTTGCATTTATATGCTTCTGTCCAATGCAACAAACACTACATTCAAGGTATTCATAAATTGTATAATTAATAAGAAAACAATGCTTTACCAGGAAATTATCAAAGAGATCGTCTTCAGATTCATGTCTCATCTTTACGCTTTGTTTCTGTAAAAATATTTACATTTACATCTTTTATTCGTACAACTACATTTAGTAATTTCTTCATCTTTTGTAAGTTTGCCTTTATCCAAAACAAATTACAAAAGAGGAAGGCATCAAGCATGTCATTTTACAGGTAATGAAGGGCATTTTCACAGCTTTCCTCACACAGCCGCGCAAAGCCGCGGCAAGTCATGGGATACCTTTTCTCGAAACGTGCGTTTTTAATGGCGACATCTGTAGTCCATATTCTACTTCTACTTCACAAAACCACATGCTTATTTATACCATTGTTGTTGATTTATATGGGTCTATTCATTGAATATATATTGAGTAATATTTTAAATAGGCTTACACTATGGTAGTGTATAAAATTTAAATTTTCTTAGTGCTTAACACTTTGTGCTAAGTGAAAACCTCTAACATCCTACTACAAATATTGTTATTAGAAATTTCTCTTTGGGTATGTTTTAACAAAGATACTCACTTAAAAACTCACCTTTTCTTCGCACAAATGAAACCAAGGCTGTGTTCCAAACGGCATAAATAATGCTTCGGTAGGGCACTTTGAAGGGAAAATAATTGCGATGGTACCGCTGTTATATCATTTCAAATTGAATTTGTAATCAAAATAACAGAAAAATGAATAACCTAATATCTGAGCACCAAAACATTAAGTTTTCCAAATCGCTCAAAGTGGTTGGGAAAAATTTTAGAAACTAATAGGGCGTAAGGTCGTTAACTGTGAATAGAGCACACCTAGCCACGGCAAGGAACTATGCTTCTAACCACAGGTCGAAGGCTGTAGTTCCAACCATGTAAGTTTGCGACGCTGTTTGCGAATGTTCGTTTGAACTATGGTTTCAAGAATCACCGAATTGTTGAACTATGTTGGTAACAACGGAACTTGAGACCATAGTTGGCTAACGATTCTTTTGGGAAACGCAACCCTGATCAATTCTCAGCAATGACTCTTCTACTCCGAGTCATTCGTTCTTTTGTCACGTGACTCCCATGCGGTGGAATAGATTCAATCGACTCAGACTAGAAGATATGATGGTGCGCTACTCATTCTGTTTATTATAATATGTCCTTAACTGCATTGTAATATTTTAATTACTAGAACTATGGCCAAAATTTGTGTATGTAGACGTATTGTGGGATCTGTTTATTGAAAATGCAACATTTTATTTTATTTCTAATCAAAAGAACGAAATGAACTAAGTGACTCAAAAAAAGATTCATTCATTTTGATAAACGAGATTCAAAGAATTGAATCACTAAAATGATTCAACCATCCCATCACTAGTTTTAACCATTTGAAAGTTAACTGTTAAGCATCATCCAATCATCATAAAAATTGCGCCTTGGGACAAGAATTTGATTGGCTTGAAGAGTTCTCATAGGCGCGGAGCGTTTGCGCTTCAGCACGTCGGCAGTAGACAAGTGGCGAACAATTATTGCATTGACGGAGTGTGAATATAAAGTAAAATAAATGTGTCTGGGCAAATTGGTAAGTAAAAAGTCTTTTTAAGCATTGTGTGGTTTTAAACACGAGCATGTAGCATGTACCTTGTTGACGGCGCATGAACATATCTTGGCAGCGCATGTTAAAACTTAGTCAGATTTGCAAGCAGGATTTGAAACAGCATTTAGGTGTTTAAAACAGGAAGATAGTGCGTGTTTGTTCACGCAGTTACAATGTTACCTGTTATTTCTGTGGCAAATCACTGCAAACCCTTAGGTAACATGTTTTACATGTCAGACTTCACCGTAATGAACCACGATGCGTGATGTGAGTGAAACTTTAAACCAAAGCTACGCTTCAAAACTAGTGAAATAATATGACCGCATTTACATAAAGTCAAAAGCTTGTGTTTCCTATCGCTGGTCATGCTGTTGTGGAATGTTTTCCACTGTAGTTGGGATGTTCTTTTGTGTAAAGACGTTGGGAAGTTCAATAAAATTGTTTTCTTTCTGGCTACTGATCTCCAAATCATTGAGCATGTAGCTTTCTATTAGTTTTGTGGAGTTCATGGTGCTCAGCCATATCTTAACTCTTCTGCCTTGTACATTTAATTGCCTTGCTAATGACTCTGTACAGAATGTGGCGGAACTGCCTTGGTCTATAAATGCATTCACATTTGTCATGTGCATGCAGCTCGTTACAAGGTCTTTGGGTTCCCCTTTGGTGTACAGTTCGAGATAGCACAGCTTATCGATGTCATTGTCCGTTTTGGATTCAACGAAGCATTCAAAGGACAACATGAAGGATTTGAACTGAATCGGGTCTCCGTAAAAGGGAGAAAGGTCGTGCCGAGGCAACGAGAACAGCATTTGGCTCCTCACGAGCATTTCTGTGAGTTCTGCCTGACGTTGCATTTGGTGATGCATTGTGTCAAGTCCATGACGTAGAGAATCATGATCTCGGGTGTCCCTTAAGGAGTTTGTCAGTTGTGTGTTTGCGCTTATGGGCACACCTGAGTGCGCTGCCCCATGGGGCATTGACATTTGAGAATATGATGTATCGAAACTATGACTTATGTGTTAAGTGTTTACGGTAGGACATTCATTTAGAGTACTTGCCATTGTAGGTTTGGCACTGATGGGCAAGCTTACGTGGGTTGCCTGTAGACGTGATGGCAGTTCGCAATATTCCGTCGATGCAACATGTTGGTATAGTTCATCAGTGCCAAACCTAAAAGCTCCATGCAGGCAAATGGCATGAAAATATTCATGACACATCAATAAAAGAAAATTTTTATGAAAATGATGATGAAGTCAAGCTCTCAGCTTTAGTGAATATTGTGAGCGTTCCAAAATGCGCAGACGCAGTGAGTGAACTGATTAATCATCACTCTGATTGGGACAAGTTAAAAAGATCCGTTGCCTGGATCCTTCTCATCAGAGACATGCTCAAACAAAAAACAGAAAGGGTCAAAACAAAAGTAGATAACCCAAAGACAGAAAATCACAAGTCTCTAACAATTCAAGATCTAACTAGAGCAGAAAACGAAATCATTAAATTTACTCAAAGACAAAATTTTAAGGAAGAAATTCTCACATTGCAAAAGGGTAAAGCAGCAGCAGAATTCAAACAGGAAATTTCCACACAGCAAAAACGCAAGGCATCTGTAAAAAGAAACAGTTGCTTGTCCAAACTGGACCCAGTGCTACAGGATGGATTGCTGAGAGTCAGAGGACGTCTTGGCAGGTCCGCAATGCCAGAGCACGTTAAACACCCAGTCATTGTACCTAAAGACTCACATATCACAATGTTAATATTAAGAGACGTTCATGACAAGATAGGACACAGTGGCAGAAATTACATGCTTTCAGAATTGCTGCAAAAATACTGGATTCTGACTGCTAATTCACTCGTAAGACAGTTTCTCTCCAGGTGTGTAATATGCAGGAAGTCTAGAGCTAAAGCATGTGAGCAAAAAATGTCAGAATTGCCAATCGACAGAATAATACCAGACCACCCACCCTTCACTAATGTGGGAGTAGACTACTTCGGACCCTTCGAGGTCAAACGTGGCAGAAGTAACGTTAAAAGATATGGCGTACTTTTCACTTGTCTGACAACAAGAGCCGTGCACATTGAAATCGCACATTCGCTTGACAAAGACTCTTGTGTGAATGCCATGCGACGCTTTATAAGCAGGAGAGGTCAGGTGTCAGTTATGAGACGTGACAATGGAACAAACTTCATAGGCGCTGAGACTGAACTGCGCGAGGCTATTCAGCAATGGAATCAGTCACAAATTGAAAGCTTCCTTACTCAAAGGAATATACAGTGGACATTTAACCCGCCCTCTGGATCTCACTTTGGCGGAATATGGGAAAGACAGATCAGGTCAGTTAGAAAGATCTTGAGATCAGTACTGAAAGAACAAACATTAACTGACGAGAGCCTGCATACATTCATGTGTGAAGTAGAAGCGATAATGAATAACCGACCCCTCACTACCCTCTCGGAGGATCCCACAGATCTGGAACCTCTGACACCTAACCACCTGCTGCTGATGAAAAAACAGCCAAACCTGCCCCCTGGACCTTTCAAAAAGGAAGACATCTATGCACGTCGCAGGTGGAAGCAGGTTCAGTACCTATCAGACCTGTTCTGGAAGCGACGGGTGCGTGAATACTTGCCCTTGCTCCAGGAACGTCAAAAATGGTTTCAAGAGAGAAAAAACCTTCCGATTGGAGACATAGTTTTAATAACTGATGAGTCTTCTCCAAAAAATTCATGGGTCATGTGAAGAATCACGAAAGTGTTGCCCGACAAAAGGGGACTTGTGAGACGTGTGTTAGTTAAAACCAAGACCAACACTCTGGAAAGACCCATCGACAAGCTGTGCCTCATATATGAAATGGACAGTTAAATGTATGGTAATATGTTATGAAATTTGACATGCAAATATAAACACCTGAGATAAATATTATACATTTACAAGATTTTAAACATTTTAGAAGGTTAAGAATGTTTGATTTCATGGCTTTATCAAAAAAATCTCCATGCCTGTCAATTAGGGGCTGGAATGTAAGTGCGATATCGTACTTTTTGTGAATTTGTTGTTGTGTTTATTTTATTTGTTGTTATTTCATTTATTCTATATTGTTCTATTCATTAGTAAAGCATTAAGCATTAAGTTTGTTACTGTGGTGGATTTTTTATTCTCCCCACACCGAAGTTGCCCTAATTTATAACATTAAACAAATACTGTAACTTGAATAAAGAAATCAAAGAAAGACTCTGGATTCCATGTAGATCTAGATGAAGTAAGGATAAGTTTTATTGCAACAATAAAACAAAGTGAGCCAGTCTTGAAAGTGCCTAAGCTGTGAATCAGAGCATCACCAAGAACAGACTGACCTACTGTGACATCGGTGCCTTCTTTTATACAGTTTTACAGGGGGCGGGATGCTCATCTGGCCCCCTCATTTGCTCATTATTTTTTTCTGGTTCCTTATCAAATTTTTCAACCAATAAAATTACATTTTCATTATACGTCATATACCTCTTTATCTGACTCCATCTTTTACCAAATTTTGCTTCCAATATAACTTATTTTCCTTTCAAATTAGTTTCCATTATCTTTTCACTTTTGTTGTTCAACTTAAAAAATATTGGGGTGGCGCTTATGTCTGCTATAAATTCTTGGTGCTTCCGCTTTACTCTACAGTTTTCAAGAGACAGGCCATGGGTAAGCATCTTCTACATGTTATTTTAATCATTTGTCTAAGTTTGTGACTTTTATTGTATTTACCTATTTTTATCCTCTATTTTTATTCTTATAGCTAATCGCATCTGCACGAATGATCACCACGTCGCTTTGGACGACTCGGACAGCCAGAGCAGTCCGGCTCACAGTCCTACTGACTATACTCCTACTGAACCTGTCATGGACCGGGCCTCGGTGAGTTTTGCTGAGGATGAGCCCGAGCCATCTGCTTCATTACTGCAGTTCCTAGAGGAGACAGGGCTCACTTTTTCCAAAAATGTTGATCCCAAACCGGGTCCTTCGAAGAGGCCGCGTGCGGATAGCCCTTATCCATTTTCTTTTAGGCCTGTACGGCCTGAATCTACAACGCCAGCTCCACTGCTCTTAAGACCTGTTTGTCACGTAAGTGTTGGCACCCAGACCGATGTTAAAGTGTCTGTTGGTACCCAAACAGATTTTTCTTCCGCACTTGTGCCAAATCCAAATCGCGGCGTTTCTGTTTCTATTTCCTTTCACTGATTTTTAAATTAGTGTTGCCCTTCCTCACAGGAGGTTTTGCTAATTGACTTCTTGTGTATTTTATTTTGCTTCTGATGCTTACCCAGGCCCTGTGTGTTTTTTTACATTTTTTATGTTGGGCCTAATACTTTGTATTGTACAATATTCACTATGTAGATACACATACTATTTTGTATCTATTTCTTTATTAAACTTATTATTCAGATCACTGTGTGTGTGTGTGTGTGTTTTTTGGTTATTTAATTTGACATGTGGCTTGTGTATCCATTGCCTGTTACATAACAGTTAAGTAGCCAATGCCTGTTACATCACAGTTAAGATCACCCCATGTCTGAGATTACATCTGGTGTCGTTTCTAGGGTTACTATGAAATCTCTAAGATGGCTGCTAGTCTAAGGTTTGTTGGGTACATACTGTATACTGAACGTCACATGATGGCTACTATGACATCACATTGTCCTTGGCTCAACTCTGCTTACTTCATCTTACATCCATAAGATAAAATTAATAGTTTTCTGTAATATTACTGCATGCACAAATATATGTAATTAAAATATGCTTACATTACATAAGCCATAAGCTTTAAATTTCTAAGTTACAGTGGGAGCCATGCCAAATAGCCGCTACCGTGCAAACAACGTATAAACGGCGTGTGACTGCCCTATGCACGCCGTAATCCCCCCTCCCTTTTCTGCCAGAAAGGCATGTCAAGATTTCACAGTAAACACGCCCATTCAAGCCCTATTTATTCATTTAGATGGCGCTTCATTCTCAAGAACACGTTAAAACAAGCCAGCTGCGCTGAGTTGCAATCACGTGATTTTAACAACCCGCCTCCACCCCCGCCGAACTGATGCTACCAAACTACAGAAGTGAAGATGGCGGCTTAACGGACTATTCATGGTAAGTGATGTTTTATTTTATAAAATGTGTTTGGGGTAGTTTACAGTTTATTTCCCAGTTTATTTTTTTATTGGCCGTTTTAAATATCACTGGCAGCACCAGCAGCGGTCAGATGTGACTTTAGAGAACTTAATGATCTGTTTACCAAGTCTGGAGTTAACATTACAGCTTACTGTCAGTGTCACAAACTCACTGTGTCACTCCACTTTAACTCAAAAAGATGCTCAAGCTTCGAAAATACTATTAATGTCCCTATTATAATAGCTGCACTACCCGATGAAGAGTGTTTGTGCTCTCTGTAAATACTGAGAGAATCTCACCTCGTGCTGTCTGGATAAATTCAGCGTTTATTTATTCTTTGGTTAAGAGTTAATCTGCAGGTTATTTCTGTGACTGTAATATAATGTGATGCAGTTCATGAGGGACACAGACTGAGGGTAGCTGTACAGGAGCTAGTAACGCTCATAACCGGGTTTATATTTTGCACACTTTCGGCGGTAGCATAAGCGCTTAGTTATAGAGCTGAATAAAAACTCTGAAGTGTTTATCAGTTAAGGAGGGGGAGGTGTGTGTGTGTGGGGGGGGGGTATGAGGGGCTTCAGTAGGTTATAGTTTGGTTTCAGGGATGAACTAATGCTCATATACGAGTGTTATATCGCTTAACTTATTTGTATGAGAAGCGCATTAAGTAAATTCTCGGTTAATTTAATGCAGACGATAATACAGACAGACCGCGGTTAACACTAACACGGTTCACTGGTTAACATTAGCAGAGGCAGTTTATTTACATTCCAGAATTCCCAAAACAGTATTTTACACACTCTGTGGTAAATAGCTTTATTAATTTATTTAATATTTATTACAACTATATGTTCTGTGAAGTTTATTTATCTTTGTCTTCACTAAATTCTCCTGTTGTCTTTAAGCAGAGCTCCGCTGTGGAGGATTGGGGGGTCAGACGGCTGACGGCTGGACTTTTGGAGCTACAGGACTGGAGGAGCCTGAACAAGCTGTTGAGGGAGCTGTAGGAGGGATGACGTCACAGTCCGACAGCTTTAGAATGATGTTTGATCAGGTCTACTGTATATTCGGAACATAGAACTGCTAAATGTCTGGTACAGTATTTTTGGGGAAACAAAGACTTAAACTGTTCCATGTTTAATAGTTTTGACATTTGAAAAATTGACATTTTATTATAAAAGGACTATAGATATAGACTTATAAGCAGCTGGTGTATCCGGGTAGTTTAATGAACTTTAAGCAAAAAGACAACATGTACTCACCTGTTTTATATAAATTACTGTTTTAACTTTGAGTAGTTTTGGAAGAATAAATTGAATTGTTAAAGTCATGTTTGCGTGTTTTAATTTTGGGGGATTGTTTGAGTATTTAAAAAACGTCTAGTTGAACCAACAACTTCAATGGGCAAAAAATGGGACACAACTTTGTTTTAAATAGTCAAAGAGTTGGGCTGAAAATCATAATAATAATAATTATTGGTCATAGAAACAAATGAAAACAGTTAAACACTTGATCATATGTGTATGTATTTGTGTTTGTGATTATGTGACCCATAATAATTTTTTCTCAGTATAAATAAATGTTTTGGGTTTTAAGAACTTCAGTGGAAGTGGAAGGTGAGAAACCTCAATGGAGAACACTGAGTATGACATGGTGTTAATTCCTCTGTCTGTGTGTTTTTGGCAGGGGGATGGGTGTGCGTGTTAAAGCCAATGGAGAAATGCAGGAGAGCGTGCGCGCGCGCACACACACATACACACCTCTCCATTCATCCATCATTGATGAAACCTACTGTATGAACACAGCTGTTCAGCAGTTCTAAACACAAGCACAGGGTCTGTTTTTGTCCTTAACTAAAATACATCAATACTTTAATAATGAATTTATTTTGCTGAATAAGGTAATAAGCGATATTTAAACCAAACCAGTCAGTTAAGTAAGTGTTCCATACATTAAAGTACTGTGTATAACCAAGTGCCCTAGCAAACAGTTTGCTAGTTTGCCAAAAGAGTGTGTCCGCTGGGGGGATTGGAAGGTGACTGAGAATACTCATTTACAAGACAAAAGACGGTCAGAGGCAGGGCCGTTCTAGACTAGGGGAGAAGGGGCGCACTCAGAAATGTGAAGGGGGCATCATGTTCGAGCACTGTTTTTTCCCTGGGCCTATAGTAACAGTATTGTCCTTGCTGAATTGTGTTGAGGCACGCAAACCCCCTGACCACAATATGGTGGCAATCCCTCAGGGGGGAAACTAACAAATAAAAATTAAAGAAATAAAATAAAATATCCTTAATCCAGATTTTATCAATTAATGACATAACATTTATCTAAGGTGGATGGTCAAATTCTCAAAAACGTTTAACCTGAAGTAAGACTTAACACACTATAATTAAAATATTTACAAAACTGAAAGGTTGTCTTATGAATAATAAAAAATAAACTAAATTAAAACAGATGGGCTATCGAACATATCATACTATGTTTTCTGATTCTAAATGATAGATGGGTTGATTTTAGAAAGGCTAAATGAAATAGCTAGTTTTGGTCATGTAAGTCCAGTAACTATACTATGTAAAAGTAATTATAATATGAATTAATTAAGGGCAGGACCTAATCTTTTATACTGTGTGTGTGTAATATATATATATATATATATATATATATAAATAAAACATTATGATCTGTTAAATAGCCCATCTGTTTCAATTTAGTTTGTGTGAGTATATATACAGTGGTGTGAAAAACTATTTGCCCCCTCCTGATTTCTTATTCTTTTGCATGTTTGTCACACAAAATGTTTCTTATACAGCATTGCAACCATCTTTTTAGAAAGCGCATGGGGGCGTTTATGGGGCGGGGCATCGTTAACTGCGTCATCGCGGGGGGGTCACAGCCCGTGCACGGAGCGTGCATGGTGCCCTCATGATTCCATCATGGATCCATCATGCTCCAGGCGGCTGTTTGACGTGGCTCCCACTATATGCATCCATTTTGACAATCGTAAGTTGGTCTGTGATGTCATTCCACTATTACATGCATTTGTGTGACTGTCATATGATAGAGAGTTCAGTTTAGATGCGGAAGGCAACGGAAACACAAGCTTTTGAGCGTAAGCTCGTAAGGTCGTGAGCTCCCGGTAAGCTAAGAATGTAAGATACAGCAACTAGGTTGTTGTAACCGTAAGCTCCCGTAAGTAGATATATGCAGCAAGAGTGTTGTTATATATGTAAGCTAAGACTGTAATTTACAAGATGCAGCAATAGGTTGTTGTAAAAGTCAGAGATTTGCAAGATGCAGCAACTGGTGTCTGTAATCACAGTGGATTTACTCAAGACGACTGTATGAAGTGTTGATCCTTTGATGCTGACAAAATAAACTAAAAGGGACAAAGAGATTGGACTTCTGTCGTTTGAGTGAAACTTTAAATCAGAGCTACGCGTCAAAACTGGTGAAATAATATGACCGCATCTACATATAGTGAGAAGTAAAATAAATTAATGAGTGTGGAGATTGTAACAATTAATTGCAATTTCAATTAAAAGTGTTTCAGCTGAATAATTGAAGTCAGTCTTATTATTTAATAGCCACAAACCAAGTTTTGGATATAACCATGCCATTACATTTTCAAGTTTTGCCTCAGTACTAAACACATGTTTGCAATTGAGATTTTTTTTTTCTTAAGCTATGAAACACATTAAAATTAGCATTCACCTCACAGTTGCTATAATTTAATGCAGTGGCGACTGGGACAATAATTCAGGCCGGGAATTTGACTCCACTCCCAGGCCACCTCTGCTGCTGCAGTCACCACCACCCTATTCATGTAATCTACTGGACTGATAAACTTGTAGGCGAACCCTCTTATTGTAACAGGTAGACTACCAGATGCAATATAAATGAATAAAAAAATAACCCTTAACAACTCACTAGGAATACACCATTTATACTACCAAACCAATGACAAATAGAAAATTTGCTTTTTAAAAGAGATAATAAGAGACACATTCACATGTTGAAATATTTACATTTTATGTATTTTCAGTGCTCAACTCTAGTATATCAAATGTATCAGGAACACAAACACAAATAAACTTAACAAAACCTATGACAGCGTACGTAACAGATAACAATGTTTACTCAATTATGGCATTATGTGGAGCAGACCAGTAAGAGTAAACAGTAAGTAATTAGCACTACTCGTACACCAGTAGGCGGCGCAGTAGCTCACTGCTCTCTGCCATCTTGTCAATTATGTCATCTTTATCAAGTTCCATAAGAATCTCCTTCTCAGTTGCCATCAAAAGGAATGCTTCAAGGTTATATTGACTCAGGGAGATTCTCAGATGGCTCTTCACTAACTTCAGGGTGGAGAAGGTCCTCTCACAGGCAACTTGAGTAATAGATAGTGTGAGGAGGAACTTGTAGCCCAAACCAATGATGTGATAAGCATCAGTAAGCAGATTGTACTGAGACAGGAGGAGATAGCAGCATATTGGACAGTTTTTGCATGTGGAACAACTTCTGCTTACAAACTCCACACTTTCATTAGGAACCTCAGAGCCTTCCCCTGCTTCATCACTAGAGGCAGCACCCCTAATGTTGTAGTTCTCCATTAGGGATTGTTTCAATCTTTCCCAGTGCTGTGCAAGGCTGATCAGTTCAGCCTGCAATGTCTCAAGACTGGCACGTTCATCAAATTGCAGTAGGCATTTGCTGAGCTCCTTCATGGCTGTCCCTGAAAGGCCTTTTTCTCTGATTTCAGGGAAGTTCCTAGGATCCATGCAGGAGACATCTGAACACAGCACTGCATTTTCTGTATAACGGCTATGAAAGCTTTCTATAACAGTGTCCAAGATCACATTGTGGATGTTAATTTTGTAGTCAGTGTCTGCATTAGCAATAGGCTCATCTTGTGCCAGCTCACCTGGTTGCCTCTTGTGTTTTCTAATTCTCTTCTCTGGGAGAGAAGTCTGAACTTCAGCCTCACTGTCCTCAAGCTTCTCCAGAATGCCATTGGCCCATTCAACAAAGTCATCTGCTGCCCTCATTACACCTTGAAAGTCCCGGGCACACTTTCTCAAGCTCTCCTCTGTTCCTGTCACCAAGTGCTGTGCTGAAGCAATATCCATGCCACTTGTTTGTAAATATTTAGAGAGAGGGGTTGTCTGCTCAAAAATCCTGAGGAAAATCTCAGCTGTCAGTATGGTTTCATACTTTAGGAGAGCAGCCTTGTACCCTTGGGCCTTGTTTCGGATGACAGGTTTCATGGTCACATCCTTTTCAGTGTTTTCCATAGTGATGGCCAGATCTGTGTAAAATGCATTGTCAGGCTTTGCAAACCTTCCAAATACTTTCCTCAAGGCCTCATCTTTGGCCCACCAGTTCGTTTCACCAATTACACCAAGTCGTCTGTGTCTCTTGTCCTCACTGTTTTCCTCCCATAGCTTCATGCGCTTGTAGGAATCACGAATGAACACTGCAATGTCATTCAGTAGTGAGAAAAGGGACTCACTTGCCACAACAACCCCTGTAGTGTCAGCTAGAACAAGGTTGAGGACATGTGAGTAACACCATATGTGTATTTGGTTAGGTGATGCTCCTGTGAGCAATGCAGAGAAACCTTTGTATTGTCCCTGCATGTTTGCAGCTCCGTCTGTTGCATTACCAATGCACTTTTTGATGTCTATGTCCATCTTCTCTAGGGTCTGTTTCACAAGCTCCACAAAGTACTGTCCAGTTGATGACTCACAGTCAATGACCGCAATGAGTTTCTCGTGGACAACATCAGTAACATCGCAGAACTACTGCACACTGGTCTTTGGTTGTTAAATCCTGTGTTGTGTCAATTTGTATTGAGAACATCCCTGCCTTTCTCACTTCAACAGCAATTGTCTGTTGAATCATATTTCTTATTAATTCAACTACTTTATTTACTGTTGTTTTGGACATCAAAGCTACCATGGACCCTCTTCCTTTAGTACTCACCTGCTTCTTTTTCTTCTCAATACAATCACTAACATGTTCCTGTAGGCAGACATCATACTTGCTCAGCAAAAGTATGAGCTCAAGAAAGTTACCATGTGTCACAGTTGAAGACCAGATAGCTCCATGCTCGCGGACTCCATTTTGTTTTTGTATGTGTTTTCCTTTAGTTTGGACTCCAGTTCCCAGAGTGCACCTCGATCAGGTGATGGGAGCACACCTGATCGAGGTTAGCAAAATCAGTTCTGGTTATAAATAGTATTTTGTTTAGTAGCTCATTGTCGGGCATACTGTTGATTTTATTGAAGTGGGTGTTGATTTTCCTGTTCTTGGTGTCATGCCATTTCCCCTTGCTCCTGGTTTGTGTTATTCTTGGTTTAGTTTTGTTTATATCTTATGTTTTGTTTCTAGTCCCTTTTGTTATCTCCTTGCCTATGTTTAGCCTCTAGTCTGTACCTTCTTGTAGCCTGTTTGTTCTCCTAGTCATTACCTTCTCCTAGTCTAGGCTAACTGATAATCTAGTTTTGTTCATAGTCTAGTGTAACCCCTAGTCATGTCTCATTCCTAGTCTTGTTCCATTCCTAGTCGTGGTTTAGTATTATGTTACGTTCAAGTTTGTGTTTAGTCCATGTTAGCCCTTAGTGTTTAGTCCATGTTAGCCCTTTGTGTTTAGTCCATGTTAGCACTTTGTGTTTAGTCCATGTGTAGTCTAGATCCTGTTCTGTGTATCCTTTGGTTTCTCTTATGCCCAGTGTTTCTCTTCCTTAGTCCCTAATGTAGATGTCTCATTTATGTTTGGTTTTTCTATTATTAAAAGACACTTTGCAGTTAAATCACCTCTGCTAATATGCCTTCCTCAAAACCCACACTACCACCCCGTTACACCATGATTGATAGCCGTGTTTTCAAGGTCATTTGTAGCTTCATGACTGTGCCCTCTGTAGCTTAGCCCACATTTACCAATAACTTTCACTACATCAATCACACGTTCCAAGACCTGCCTTCTCTTTCTAACCTGGTCTCGATGGATGGTCATTTGCTTATCAGTCAAAAGGGTATGGATATCTGCTTTGTTGACTCTAAGAAAAAAGGCTTCAGCACTTTCTCTATGGATACGGCTTCTCTCATGTTCCTGTACTCTCTGATGGCCATGTTTCCAGGCCTGCATACCTCCTTTGACAAATGCACTGTCACTGCCTAAAGGTTTTGCAAATGCAAGACATACTGAGCAGAATAGGAAGTGATTACTTTCATTGTATGTTAGCCATTTTCTGTTTGTGCCATCTTTTGAATGGAATACATCAGAAATGGCTCTTTCAGATGTTTGAATTGGGTGATAGTTAAAAAAAAAAATCTAAATCTTTAGACTGTGGATGGGCAAAATAATCAAAAGGGATATCAAGGCTTTCACTGTCTCCTTCATCTTTCCCTGAATCCTTCTCTCTCTCACTCTGCACATCTAGTTGCTCTGCAATATGAAATAAGCATGTTCAATAATCTGTATTTATAATTGTGCAGCCATCAGTTGTATGTCCCCAAAATCACAGTCCTACTACTGATCTTATAAATCATAAAAAGCACATGTTTAAAAAGTATAGCCTGCTGTCTGCATGTTTAGTTTTGCTTATCTTAAACTTTACCTGAAGGTTCCTGCTCTGACTCAAACGCTGAACTGTCCACCACCTCTAGCTCAACAGCAGGAGCATTTGCAGCACCAGTGCTACTGCTGCTTCCTTCATCACCTTTTCAAAATAAACAAACATTGTAGGCTGCATATTCCATCCATCCATCCATTTTCTTCCGCTTATCCGAGGTCGGGTCGCGGGGGCAGCAGCTTCAGCAGGGATGCCCAGACTTCCCTCTCCCTGGCCACTTCTTCCAGCTCTTCCGGGGGGATCCCAAGGCGTTCCCAGGCCAGCCGAGAGACATAGTCCCTCCAGCGTGTCCTGGGTCTTCCCCGGGGTCTCTTTCCGGTGGGGCGTGTCCGGAACACCTCACAAGGGAGGCGTCCAGGGGGCATCCTAAATAGATGCCCAAGCCACCTCATCTGGCTCCTCTCGATGCGGAGGAGCAGCGGCTCTACTTTGAGCCCCTCCCGGATGACTGAGCTTCTCACCCTATCTCTAAGGGAGAGCCCAGACACCCTGCAGAGGAAACTCATTTCGGCCGCTTGTACTCGCGATCATGTTCTTTCGGTCACTACCCACATCTCATGACCATAGGTGAGGGCAGGAACGTAGATCGACCGGTAAATTGAGAGCTTTGCCTTTTGGCTCAGCTCCTTCTTCACCACGACGGACCGATACAGAGCCCGCATCACTGCAGACGCTGCCCCGATCCGCCTGTCGATCTCCCGCTCCATTTTACCCTCACTCGTGAACAAGACCCCGAGATACTTAAACTCCTCCACTTGGGGCAGGATCTCACTCCCAACCCTGAGAGGGCACTCCACCCTTTTCCGGCTGAGGACCATGGCCTCAGATTTGGAGGTGCTGATTCTCATCCCAGCCGCTTCACACTCGGCTGCGAACCGATCCAGTGAGAGCTGTAGGTCGTAGGATGATGAGGCCAACAGAACAACGTCATCTGCAAAAAGCAGTGACCCAATCCTGAGCCCACCAAACTGTACCCCCTCAACGACCTGGCTGCGCCTAGAAATCCTGTCCATAAAAATTATGAACAGGATCAGTGACAAAGGGCAGCCCTGTCGGAGTCCTACTCTCACCGGAAACAGGTCCGACTTACTACCGGCAATACGGACCAAGCTCCGACACTGGTCGTACAGGGACCGGACAGCCCTTAACAGGGAATCCGATATCCCATACTCCCGGAGTACCCCCCACAGGACTCCCCGAGGGACACGGTCGAATGCCTTCTCCAAGTCCACAAAGCACATGTAGACTGGTTGGGCAAACTCCCATGCGCCCTCCAGGACCCTGCTAAGGGTGTAGAGCTGGTCCACTGTTCCGCGACCTGGACGAAAACCACACTGCTCCTCCTGAATCCGAGGTTCGACTATCCGACGGACCCTCCTTTCCAGGACCCCTGAATAGACTTTCCCGGGCAGGCTGAGGAGTGTGATCCCTCTGTAGTTGGAACACACTCTCCGGTCCCCCTTCTTGAAGAGGGGGACCACGACCCCAGTTTGCCAGTCCAGAGGCACTGTCCCCGATGTCCATGCAATGTTGCAGAGACGTGTCAACCATGACAGCCCTACAACATCCAGAGCCTTGAGGAACTCCGGGCGGATCTCATCCACCCCCGGGGCCCCGCCACCACGGATCTTTTTGATCACCTCGGCGACCTCGGCCCCAGAGATGGAAGAGCCCACCTCTATGTCCCCAGACCCTGCTTCCTCATCGGAAGGCATGTTGGTGGAATTAAGGAGGTCTTCGAAGTACTCCCCCCACCGACCCACAACGTCCTGAGTCGAGGTCAGCAGCGCACCACCCCCACTATACACTGTGTTGACCGTGCACTGCTTTCCCCTCCTGAGACGCCGGATGGTGGACCAGAATCTCTTCGAAGCCATCTGAAAGTCATTCTCCATGGCCTCTCCAAACTCCTCCCACGCCCGGGTTTTTGCCACAGCAACCACCGAAGCTGCATTCCGCTTGGCCTGCCGGTACCTATCAGCCGCCTCCGGAGTGCCACCAGCCAAAAAGGCCCGGTAAGACTCCTTCTTCAGCTTGATGGCATCCCTCACCGCCGGTGTCCACCAACGGGTTCTTGGGTTGCCACCGCGACAGGCACCTTACGGCCACAGCTCCGGTCGGCCGCCTCGACAATGGAGGCGCGGAACATAGTCCATTCGGACTCAATGGCCCCCACCCCCCCAGGACGTGATTGAAGCTTTGCCGGAGGTGGGAGTTGAAGCTCGTCCTGACAGGGGACTCTGCCAGACGTTCCCAGCAGACCCTCACAATACGTTTGGGTCTACCAGGCCTGACCGGCATCCTACCCCGCCAACGAAGCCAACTCACCACCAGGTGGTGATCAGTTGACAGCTCCGCCCCTCTCTTCACCCGAGTGTCCAAGATATGTGGCCGCAAGTCCGACGATACGACCACAAAGTCGATCATCGAACTGCGGCCTAGGGTGTCCTGGTGCCAAGTGCACATATGGACACCCTTATGCCTGAACATGGTGTTCGTTATGGACAATCCGTGACGAGCACAGAAGTCCAATAACAAAACACCGCTCTGGTTCAGATCGGGGGGGGCCGTTCATCCCAATCACGCCCTTCCAGGTCTCACTGTCATTGCCCACGTGAGCATTGAAGTCTCCCAACAGAACGATGGAGTCCCCAGGAGGGACGCTCTCTAGCGCCCCCTCCAGAGACCCCAAAAAGGGCGGATACTCCAAACTGCTGTTCGGCGCATAAGCGCAAACAACAGTAAGGATCCGTCCCCCCACCCGAAGGTGGAGGGAGGCCACCCTCTCGTCCACTGCGGTGAACCCCAATGTACAGGCCCCGAGCCGGGGGGCAATAAGTATGCCCACACCTGCTCGTTGCCTCTCACCGGTGACAACTCCAGAGTAGAAGAGAGTCCAGCCCCTCTCAAGGAGACTGGTTCCAGAGCCCAAGCTGTGCGTCGAGGTGAGTCCAACTATATCTAGCCGGAACTTCTCAACCTCACACACTAGATCAGGCTCCTTCCCCGCCAGAGAGGTGACATTCCACGTCCCTAGAGCCAGCTTCTGCAGCCGAGGATCAGACCGCCAAGGCCCCTATCCTCTGCCACCGCCCAGCTCACACTGCACCCGACCTCTTTGGCCCCTCCTACAGGTGGTGCGCCCATGGGAAGGGGGACCCACGTTGCCTCTTCGGGCTGTGCCCGGCCGGGCCCCATGGGTGCAGGCCCGACCACCAGGCGCTCGCCATCGGGCCCCACCTCCAGGCCTGGCTCCAGAGGGAGGCCCCGGTGATCCACGTCCGGGCGAGGGAAAACGTTTTCCAATGGTTGTATTCGTCATAAGAGGTCTTTTGAACCACTCTTTGTCTGTTCCCTCACCTAGGACCAGATTGCCATGGGTGACCCTGCCGGGGGCATGAAGCCCCCGACAACATAGCTCCCAGGATCATTGGGACACACAAACCCCTCCACCACGATAAGGTGGTGGTTCAAGGAGGGGCGGCTGCATATTGTAGACTAGAAATGAAAAATCAAAATAGCTAATACTGTATTCTTTTCCATACCATCTATTTGATTTTATTTATTATTTAAAACAATTTGACCCACTAACACTATTCTGTATACCTTTTATTCATTTTTATTTCTTATATGAAAAATGTGCTACATGTAGACGAAACGAGACTTGACACAGCACAGCAGCACTTATATATTGTTGCTCGTTTGTTGGTTTACTTTTATCTATTGTGATTATCTAAGTGATTTGGATGAAAGTGTTTGTCTGCCAAATTATTATAAATATAATGTAAATGTAATCTTGACCGACCTGTTCCCTTACTGGTGAACATGGCTGGGATTTTGCAGCAGCTTGCTGCGACGGCGGCCAGGGCTTTTTTCCTTTTTATACGCTCCCTCTCTGCTCCTCCTTTGCGTTTACTCTCCATTTTTTAAACTATTTAGTCAGATATACCCTGTCTCTGGATATAGCCAGATATTAGGCAGTGCGTCGCTGATGTTGGGTCATGTGGGAGTGTAATTTTCCCTCCTGATCTTCTAATCTTCCCTTCCCTTTCCATTGCCTGATTCGTAGATTGAGAGATCCATCAATTAATTCGTAGTTGCACACCAGCCTATCACATGCCAGGCTGATCGTCTGCACAGCGGCAGCCGGCAGGCCAGAACGACCATCAGGCCACCGGGAAATGTCCCGGTGCTCCCGATGGCCAGTCCGCCCTTGATTTAATGATAATCATAAGCAAAAAGTGTAAAACAAAGGATTCACATTTATTACCTTTTCACCCAGAGCGGGATTCGAACCTAGGGTCTGGACGATTTTATGCTATTATTTAAGCCACGCCACACCACGTGGAAATTGCTTCAATTTGATTGGCTGTCCAGGATTAAGCGGTATAGAAAATGAATGAATGAATCAATGATTGGCTGTCACTGAGTGTCACGGCTATTATGTAGCTAAAACACTAAATTAAACTAGATAACATGATCAAAGTTTTAATATTTATATTTAACTGTAGATGGAAGGTTTTTCAAGTCACCACGAAAAAAAAGATGTTCTATTCTTCAGGCCTGCTGTGCATTTGGAGACCCACTCCCATCTGACTTGAAAAACCTTCCATCTACAGTTCTCTGTTCAGTTCTACAGTTCAGTTCTCTGAAAGCGCAGCCTCTCAGGCATATTAACACTGTGTTCCCAACATTGACTGAAGTCATTGCATCAGAAACATTGCATCTTTCACATTTTTTATGTCTGCCTGTTTCCAACAAAAAGCAGCAGTATTGTCAAAGAATGAACAGCTACATGTTTGACACTATAGGCACTCCCACAGTTTATTCCGTTGTCCAGCCTCATAGGTGTGTTGTTTATATTGCTAATCAATTGTAAGTTTAAAGTTATATGCTGTTTTCTGGTTATATTTTTTTGATTGTACCTGTACATAGAAAAAGGTTTGTACGGTAAACAGCATGTGTGATCAAGAAGACTCATTTGAGTACTGATTCTGTGTTAAACATCTGAGCCTGGCTGAGCCCCCCTTAACTGAAAATCCTAGAAACGCCCCTGGCTACAGAGATTCGAGTTCAGTCTCATGCGGATTTGCAGGTGATTTTTTATGATGAAAAATTTAATTATAATAAAAAATATTATGATGAAGGCCTAATATAAGCTTCCCCTGTTTCAAAAGCTAGCAGCTGCCACTGTGCTTTTTGTAATGCTACCAATTTAATTTGACAGTATTTAATGATACATTTAATAATAATAATAATAATAAGAAGAATGCATTCCATCTGTGGGAACCTTTAAAAGCACTCAAATACACTTTAGACCTTCATTTAAACTGTAAAATCTATACATGTTTAATAGGCCCCCAGTAAAGTCTCTGCAAAGCAGAAGTACTGTATGGTGGATGGAAGTCTACTAAAGATATGAGCAATTTTGAAAGCGTAAATAGCAACAACCTCTCATCTACCAATTAGACACGGATGATGTATGTCAGTCACTGAATCCAGGAGGACTAGCTTCATTTTAATCCTCATTTGGTTTAATCCACTTTTATATTATTAACATTTAGCATGTTAGATGCAGAAAATCTAATATTTAGCTTGCAAAGGTCTGTTCCATTGCTGGCTTTAAAGGGGTATTTGTGCTTATGAATAAAAAAACATGAAATCAGTTAACAAAAAAAAAATTTTTTCTTTATTTGTTTAGTATTTATTTGTAGTATTTATTATGAATATTAGGTAAAGTACAGAAACATATTACTAATGAACACATGCATGATTGGGTATAACATTCCCATGGCATACACATATCTTTCTTTTCCAAACTATTTTCTTAATTCTATTTAAAATCTCTTTTAGTTTCAGGCCATACACAATGGGATTTAATACAGGAGGAATCACCAAAACTTCCACTGACATGATCATGTTGAACACATGAGGGACATTTCCTTCCAATCTAGGATGTATGACTATAAAGCATGATGTGATGGACAAACTGATGAATATTACAAGATGTGGTAAACAGGTTTGCAGAGATTTTTTTCTGAAATCATTTGAATTCAGTAAACAGACTGAAAGTATTCTGCTATATGAGAAAACCACAAAAATAAATGGAGGAAACACAGCAATGCTTAAAATAACAAGTCCATATATATTACTTACCGAAAAATCTCCACAGCCCAACTTAATCATTGAACTGTTATCGCAGTAAATTCTATTCAATTTGAATTTACACACTTTACGTTGATATGTTAATATTGCACTAATGCCAACTTCACAACAAGGAAAAAACCAACAGCAAAATAAAAGTTTTTTAACAGTGGACATTTTTACAATTGTACTATATTCTAATGGTTTACAGATGGACACATATCGATCATAGGCCATAGCTGATAACAGTGTGAACTCTGAAGCGCCATATGTAAAAATGCAAAATGATTGAAATATGCAGGATTCAAAAGAAATTACCTGAATTTCAGACAGTAAATCATTGAGCAGTTTAGGATAAAGTGCAGTTGTTCCAAAAAGAGCATTACAAAGCAAAGCAGCAATGAAAATGTACATGGGCTCATGGAGACTTTTGTTTGTGAATATGATATAAATGACTAGAACATTACAACTAATGATTAACAGGTAGAGTGTAAGAACAATTACAAAATAGACATGTCTGTATTTCTCCAACTCCACATGGCCTTCCAGGGTTAAATATATAACATCAGAAGAAGAATTCATCAATTCATTTATAATTTCTACGCAGTAAATCCAGCAGTGTCTAAGAACAGATGTTTATGAAGATTCATGTATAATTCAAACACAGCATCCTCCAGACATACTGTCGGTGGTGGTAATAGAGCACAGTCCCACTGTGGTGAAAGCAGTCCTATGTTTATATATATTTTCATAGACCCCTACTTACTATTTTTCAAATCCCACATATGGCATTACTCCAGGTACATGTGGGCTCCCCAATGAATTAAAACCGAATGAAAAGTAGAAATAATAATACATCTCTATTTGTTTTTTAAAAGGAGGAAGGAAACGAACAAGAATCAGATCTAGAACAAAACATTAAACAACTTGAAAACATTTATATAAATAACCCTACAGGAGAAACACAGAACAAAATAAAATTTAAACCAAATTAAATAATTAATTATTTAAGCATATTTAAATCCAGATACACGGACGAAGACGAGAAGACTGGCATTCACAGTAATACATTTTGAAAATACTTAGCAAAGCAAATCAGGATAATCAGTTCATTTATTAAGGTCTCAGCAGTGAATCCCACCAACTAGTTAGAAGAAATTTCTAGTTAATTAAATTCCTAAACAGTTTACAACTTAAAAGTGTAAAAGTGTTGATGTTGTTAATAATGTTAAATGTCGATGTTTGCATTTCTTTATATGCTTATATATTTGTCAGTCCAAACATAAATACAAACATATATATACTGTTTTATGTATGTTGTTTTTTTCTGTGTTTCTGATTCTTGCTGTTTGTCTTACTATTTTGTTTGTATGTCACTTGTAAATAGTCTTACATTTATTATTCTGTTTTTGTTTTTTAAAAAAGGAGAAGCGGGACAGTCAATATTACAAATGTTTTGAGGCAAAGAGTTCTAGAGGCCAAGAGAAAAAACCTGCGATAGGGTCAACTGGGAATTCCTGTTTTCCACATTTAAGAGGTTTGACATTATAATAGACAATGATTTCCAAGGCAGGATGAACTTATTACTCAAAAATATCGTAATCATCCTAAATTATGTTTTTAATGAATCAACACAGCTGACCATAACCTGGTTTAAATATCTGTAATTATCATTTACAAAGTTGTACTATAGTTCCATGTCCCAAAAATTAAACTGACCACTTTACCGAAACCAAAAACATTAGGACTGGAATCACCAGATTACAACCACTACTGTATATCTTCAATATACAAAATCTTCTTCTTCTTTGTCTTTCGGCTGTTCCCTTTCAGGGGTCGCCACAGCGAATCATCTGCCTCCATCTAACCCTATCCTCTGCATCCTCTTCTCTCACACCAACTAACTTCATGTCCTCTCTCACTGCATCCATAAATCTCCTCTTTGGTCTTCCTCTAGACCTCCTGCCTGGCAGTTCCAACCTCAGCATCCTTCTACCAATATATTCACAATCCCTCCTCTGAACATGTCCAAACCACCTCAATCTGGCCTCTCTGACTTTATCTCCAAAACATCTCACATGGGTTGTCCCTCTGATGAACTAATTCTTGATCCTATCCATCCTTGTCACTCCCAAAGAGAACCTCAACATCTTCAGCTCTGCTACCTCTAGCTCTGCCTCCTGTCTTTTCTTCAGTGCCACTGTCTCTAAGCCGTAAAGCATTGCTGGTCTCACCACTGTCCTGTACACCTTTCCTTTCATTCTCGCTGATACTCTTTTATCGCACAACACACCTGACACTTTTCTCCACCCATTCCAACCTGCCTGTACTCGTCTCTTCACCTCCTTTGAACACTCTCCGTTGCTCTCGACAGTTGACCCTAAGTACTTAAAATCCTGCACCTTCTTTACCTCTGCTCCCTGTAGCCTCTCATTCACACACATGTATTCCGTCTTGCTGAGGCTAACCATCATTCCTCTGCTTTCCAGAGCGTACCTCCACCTCTCCAAATTTTCTTCCACCTGTTCCCTGCTCTCGGTACAAAGCACAATGTCATCTGCAAACATCATAGACCATGGAGACTCCTGTCTAACTTCATCTGTCATCCTGTCCATCACTTGAGCAAACAAAAAGGGGCTTAGAGCCGATCCTTGATGCAGACCCACCTCCACCTTGAACTCTTCTGTCACACCTACAGCACATCTCATCTTACAACTCTCATACATGTCCTGCACCACTCTAACATACTTCTCTGCCACTCCAGACTTCCTCATACAACACCACAGCTCCTCTCTCGGCACCCTGTCGTACGCTTTCTCTAAATCTACAAAGACACAATGCAACTCTTTATTACCTTCTCTGTACTTCTCCACCAGCATCCTCAAACCAAATACTGCATCTGATGTACTCTTTCTAGGCATAAAACCATATTGCTGCTCACAAATTCTCACCTCTGCCCTTAACCTAGCTTCCACTACTCTTTCCCACAGCTTCAATAATAAAATAATAATTTAATCCTTTGTAGATTTTGTAAGGTTGTCCACTTAAGTTAAATTAAGGGTGTATAATTTTTATCAATGGGTATTGGTTAAAGAAAAGAGGCATAATATCTATCAAAATCCAGAAAAAAATTGTATGAATTGAGTTGCAGTTCAGTAAAAGTATTTGATCCTTAACCAGTCTGTGGGAACCAGAATTATTATTGGTTGTTAATGTCCTCATGTGGTATACAGATTGATTTAATAAGGTGCTCCTAGCAACAACTTGTTATGTATATAAAAGCCACCTGTCCACAGAATCTCTATCTTTCATTCAAAACTCATCACCATGCGCAAGACCAAAGAGCTGCCAAAGAAGATAGATAGATAGATACATAGATAGATAGATAGATAGATAGATAGATAGATAATTAATGCATCCTCTTAGGGAAATTCACAAGCAGTCTACAAATAATTACCTCGCTAATAATAGGCACCAATAAAAACAAACACATGCATATTAAAAGATATAAAAAAATATATAACTCCCATGCATATTATTGTCCAACAACAGATAATTTGTACATACAGTGGGTGCACAAGCAGTATGTGACTTCTACCGTCACGGCCTATGGCAATAGCATTTGGGTTTGTGCTTTTGCTGGCTTTTACCGCTGAGTGGCGCTATATAACTATAGACTGACGCCTCAGGCATCAGTTCGTTCTCTCCAGGCTTAATGAGGCGCAGGTCGTCCACAGCCGCACGTCGTTGCAGATAAAATAAAGTGAAACATTGTAATTAAATGAATTCATAATCACAGTAGTAACATTACAGTACAAATTTATAATTAAAATTGAATTCAGTATTTTTAGGACCGAATTTAAGCAACGTAAACGTTAACACACTGAGCCTTTAGATTTTATTATGTGTAATTAGAAAGGCTACACACGTAGGGTCTTGTATCATCTTATATTTTGCGTTCTTTAAATTTGTAGCCTTTATAAGACTCTACTTTTATTTAGGTGCACTCACAATGACGAAAAAACTTTATGATTTTGTTAAATAATGAAAGTAAATGGGGTTCTGTATTGTTTTCGGTGAACTTGAGCGCGTCAGAACATGAACCCAAACTCCGTGTATACTCGCCTCACAGACGTGATAAATATATACTTATAGAAAGCGAAATATCTGCTTTTATATAAACTAATGAAAAAAAATTATTAGATTATGGAATTCGTATGAAAAGTGAATTATATGCGCGCTCACTGCTGCGGAGACGATGAGATGACATGATCCCTTTCAGCACAGCCAAAACCAAAGAAATCATTAATTTATGAATGAATTATTAAAATGGTCAGAGTGAGTTTCCTGGCTGTTTTAACAAATATTTGAAGTATATAACAATAGCCCACATTTATAAAAGCATTTTTATTTAGACTATAAAAAATAATCCTGCATTTATTATTAGGTGTGCCCGTTGCCACAGTTCTTATATGGCTCTTTATCGGAGTAAATTCAGTAACAAACTTGTAACTTTCCATGTAAAACAGGTACATCTGTATGAATAAATTGTTTAAATTTGATCAGTGATTTATGTAAACGACTCAGTTTAGATATAAGTAAATTCTCATTGCTGCGCTGTTTGGGGGAGTGACGCACTAATGACGATTTGGTCTGGTGTGTGGAGGCCCGCCTGTGAGAGGTTGCACGCGTGGTCCACTACACAGCAAAAATATGTTAGTATATCATGACTGAAATACAGCGGCTCACATCGGCGTTTTTTATATAAAAAATGAAAAATACAATACAATTTATGTTATGATAAGGAAAGTCAATTTCTTCTATTCCAGTAAAATAATGTCAATTTTAGAATCTAGAATCCAGAAGATGAAATTTGCTAAAAATTTAAAAAGAGGACTGAATTGCAGGTCTTCATTAAAGTGGGGAGGGGTGCATTTCAGTTTTACCTGAATGTATAGGTGAGAACAGCTGAATCACACCTGGGGAGGGTGAATAATTTGCATTCAAATGTTGCCTGCCATTGTAAAGCACACACAGTAACATTAAAAGAACAACACCCCAGGACAAATAGGAATAAGAACCCCTAATTATACGGCATAAATATTATTAAATATTACAACAAAACTCCTCCGCTCCTCCTCCGCATAAACTTTATGCATGCGTGTGTGCGCTGATTAGACTTTGTTTGAATTAAAGAGGAGATAAACAACAATAGCCCATGTTTAGAAAAGCAGTTTTATTTAGACTATATAAAATAATCCTGCATCTATTTTTATGCATTTATGATATTAGACTACGTAGGAGGTTAAAGACGAGGATCACGATATGTCACGGCGTGCGCCTGTGATGGGCGTGTGCCCATGGGCTGGCGATAATTAATGTTAGGATATCGAGCTCCGCATTATAAAAGCAAGGCGCGGAGTTTAGTTCGGAAAGTAGGTGATGTGGTGGAGCAGGACAGAGTGGCAGGCTAGTAGGGCGATGTGATGTGCCCCAGGGACTTTAAACAGGACACTGGAATTCCGCCCTTTGATCCTCGCGCTCCCGCGGCACCTTCACTCCGTGCAGATGCACTGCCTCCGCGTGCTCCGTTCTGCCACTCTGCCCACCGCCACCTATCGCCAGCTGTGTGCCCGCATGTCATCCCTTCCCCTTTCTTTTTTCTTTTAATCCTCCCTCCTTTAATCCTTTCCTTCCCTATTTTACCTAAGTAAATTATCCCTTTTCCCGTAAGACCTTGTCTCGTGTCCGTGCATCATGGTGACACCCGTGCAAACAGGCTCGAACCCGTTACAGATACCAAACCCCGAGCACAAACCTCTTTTAAATTAAATTACCAAATATTGTAAGTAAACAACAGTAGCCCAATTTAGAAATTCTTTCCGAGGCTGCGTTGGGCCGGTGTTATGCGCAAAGCGCCGGGAGATGTACTGAAGCTCAAATCTCCGAAAACTACACTTGTACACAATAACAGTAATTTGGAGAAAACAAAGAATAAAGAATAAACCAGTTGTTGGGTCAAAATAACCCAAACAGGTGTTCATTTGTAAATTACTCACTACATCTCACATGACCCAACATGAGCAATACAACAATGTGTTTAAAGTACCTGAAATAACCCAGAATTTTGACCCAGCATAAACCACCCAACGATGTGCTTACAGAAACAACAGCATTTTTAGTGCGTCTTTTTTGAGTTAGGCTGAATCCCATTTCTACCCCTTACCCCTTCACATAGCCCTACCCCTCCGTTTGGCGCGTTCACGTGAAGGGGTAGGGGTGTCTCATTTCTCTTTTGGTTGGAGGGGGAAGGGGAAGGGCCAGATAGCCCTCCAAACGAAGATTTTTCAGGACCTCACTTCAAACGAAGGGCTAAGCGAAATTTTCAACATGGCTGCTCACTCGAGCAAACAGACCCATAAATGTAAATTTTTGCCATAAATAAAGATTTTTATGACAAGTTTTCATTATATGTATATTACCTCTAGTCTTGTGTTTGTGTTTATGGTGATGTTCTGTAAAGAAATGTTTGCAAAAAAATCGCTAAAGTTTGCTAGCGGATAGCACCGATTGCACGATATTACAAATATATATTTTTATGTCACATACACTTTACTGCATGCTACAAACAAATATGAAAGTTCAGTAGCACGGCAGTTTGCCGAGCATTTGATAACGCATTGTTTGTTTTGCTTACGGCCATATGTGTACATGTAAATGAACGGTGCTTACACTATTCTTACTTATTGCAACGTGACCACAGTTTTGTAATTTATATTCTGTATAGGGATGAAATACGGCGCAAAAAAACTTTGGGAGTGAGTAATCTCTCTCTTATTGCAATGTGTGATAAACATCGGCGCATGTCCTTTAACGTAACATTAGGAACTAGTGACAACGTATGATGACGTATAACAGTGTTGTAGTGGTGTCCCATTTCTTAGGGGAAAAATTTAAACCCTTCCCCTTTCCACTTCGTTTCAAGGGACAAGGGGAAGGGGCAAGGGGTAGGGGAAGGGGTAGGGGAAGGGGTAGAAAATAGAAATGGGATTCAGCCTTATTGTAACGTTTTATTCTGAAGGGCTATTTTACTAGTTATTTCTATATTTAAAGTTTTATGTATTTTGAATTTATTTTTTAAATAACAATAAACAGATACAAACAGACATATTGATAACTTGATATTCTGTCCAAACAACATTTAACTAATGTTTTTTTGACTCATTATTATACAATAAATATCAATATCTCTGGTTCAGATTTAAAATTTTTGTTGTATAAAGTTCTCAGATGTGAAAATTACAATCGCTGTAGTATTTCTTCGACACAACATATTTTGACTTTTTTTATGACTTAATTCTATTTAAAACTGCGTAGAGTGAAAAATGTCACTTTGCGCCACCTGGCGGTCATTTCACGAATAACTTTAAAATGCAACTGATTTATTTTGGCTGCTGCCGCTTTTCCACGGCGGTGAGCGCGACGGTAATGAGCAGTCAGGTTGTCCACCTACTGTAATATGCAAAATGTCTATGTCCATTGGGAATATTGTTATGCCTAACACACCCCCACTCCCACGTGTAAGGGAAAAGATTGTAGACCCACAAAATAACCATTAATTTCCCTGAGTCTGGAGCTCATTGGTTACAAACCATTGGTAACACAAAACGCCGCGATTGATTGAAATGCTTCATCGCCCACGAGGTCCCGGTCCTCAAGAAGGCCCATATGACGTATGCCAGTGAATATAGAATGACAATGGAGATAAGTACACCATCACTATAGTCAAGCATAAAGGTGGAAACATTGTGGTTTGGGGCTGTTTGTCTGCTAAAAATACAGGCTGAATTTGCCTCAGAAAGGGGGCCAATGAAAGCGGCTATGTATTGTCACGGTGTGCGCTGTGATGGCCATTGAGGGAGTGTTCAGGAGCGCTGCCTCCGCATGCTCCATTCTGCCACTCCGCCCACCACCACCTTTTGCCAGCTGTGTGCCCGTATACCAGCTGGGCACTGCCCCCGGACTGCACGTGCACCTTTCACTTCTTTTCTTCCCTTTTGCTCCATCCTCCCTCCTTTAACCCTTTCCTTCCACATTTTTACCTAAATAAAATTATCCTTTTCCCATAAGACCTTGCCTCATGGTCGTGCTTCATGGTGTCACCTGGCACGGACCTTGGGTTGAGTCCCAAATGAGGTTTGAGGTCTTATTCATGGACAGGCAGTGCCAGCGGCAATGGTGAGCTCGGAGCTGAGGGAGGAACATTGTCACGATGTAGGCTCACGATGTAGCCTCCCTAGGTAGGCGGGTTCTGCAGGTATGCAAAGGGACAGGGCCGCCTATTCAGGTCGGTTGGTGATAATTAACATTAATAGGATCTCAGGCTTGCTTCGCATTATAAAAGCAGGGCACGGAGTTTAGTCCAGGGTCCTGAAAGAACGTAAAGAGACTTGCGGAGAAGTAGGAGAAAGTGGCAAGTGAGCGGGGACTTTAAAGAGGAGCCTGGAATTCCACCCTTTGATCTCCGCGCTGAGGACAGCATGGGAAAGAACTGCGTGAGCTCCCGTGGCACCTTTACTCCCGCACCGAGCCCGCCTTCGCGGCCCCGCCGCCAAACAGGAATAGGCTGCGAGGAGGACTGCGTTTGGGCCCCCGAAACCCAGGAAAGCTGACCAGTTGACAGACATTTATATTTAGGCATTTGGCAGATGCTCTTATCCAGAGCGACTTACATTTTTATCTCATTACAGATCTGTTGCTCAAGGGCCCAACAGTGGCAACTTGGTGGTTGTGGGGTTTGAACCTGGGATCTTCCGAACCCGGGATCTTCCGAACCGTAGTCCAATGCCTTAACCACTGAGCTACCCCAACCAGACGTTAGCGAGGACTCCTGCCTGAGGCTGCGCCCAGAGAGAGCTGGGAGGGGCCAGGCCGGCCATCGACAGTGGAGAAGAACTGCTGAGGGAGCGTGCAGGAGTGCTGCCTCCGCGTGCTCCATTCTGCCACTCTGCCCACCGCCACCTTTCGCCAGCTGTGTGCCTGTATGCCAGCTGGGCACTGCCCCTGGACCTGCACGTGCACCTTTCACTTATTTCCTTCCCTTTCATTCCATCCTCCCTACTTTAAATAAAATTATCCATTTCCCATAAGACCTCGCCTCGTATCCGTGCTTCATGGTGCCACCCGTGCACATAGGGTCAAACCCGTTACAGTATTATAAAATTTTGGATGAGTACCTCAAAGATGGATCATGGATAAGTCTTCCAGCATGACAATGACCCAAAACATATCACCAAGGCAATAATGGAGTATCTCAAGAAGAATCACATTAAGGTCATGGGGTGACCGAGCCAGTCTCCAGACCTTCATCCTATACAAAATGTATGGAGGGAACTGAAACTTGTTACTGAATGTTTCCAAGGGACATGCAAGAGAGGTAGAGAAGATCTGTAAAGAATAGTGGACCAAAATACCTCCTGAGATGTGGGCAAACCTGGTAACCAACTACAAGAAACATCTTACGTCTGTGCTCGCCGACAATGGTTTCTCTATCAAGTAATAAGTCATGTCTTACTTGGGAATCAAATACTAATTTTCCTAAATTATTGAAATCCAAATGAATTTATAATCTTTGTATACTGTGCATTTTCTGGATATTTGGCTGATATTATGTCTTTATCCTTTACAATAAACCTATGGGTGAATGGAAAAACGTACAAAATCTGAATGAATAATCAAATTATTATTTTCCCCACTGTATTTTCCCGAACTGGTTATATTAAAACATCTCTTAGGCACACTGTATCATCAGCACTTTAATCTCTCCAGTCACTGGTGTGAAGTTGTGAACGTGTTATATTGGTTAATTTGCAACTATGGCAGGAGCAAAAATGGATGCCCCACTTGTGATTTGCACAAAAGAAAAGCAATATAGTGATATTTTCTGAGGGCGTACGTGGTGCTGTTTTATTTATTAAGATTTTGTTTGCAGTGGAGAGAAAATATTTGGATATCTCCAAACAAAATTTGGAACGATACTCTAAGGAAGGTGAAATTGACTTAAAGAGAATAATTACTGATGATAAGAGTAAACGGCAGAGTATGGACTGGAAACATCTACAATAATGTCAACCATGAGCTGGAAAAATTATGTGTACAGCTTTCTGGGATTCCCAAGGGCCAGTATTGGAATATAATCAGGAAAAATGTTCAACAATGGCGACACGTGGTGTAGTGGTTAGCACTGTTGCCTTGCACCTCAAGATTCAAATTAAAATATTATTTGTCACTCAGTTATGCACAGTACGGTATGCAGTGAAATTGCATATTGGAAGCTTTCCACTCTCTCCACTGAGCTCTCTTTGATGACAGGGGTCTGGTAGTTCCTCTCCTGATTTGTATTGAAGTCCACTATCAACTCCTTTGTCTTGGGAGGAGATTGTTCCTCTGGCACCAGGTCTCCAGATTTTCAATCTCCTCCAGGAAGGCCGCCTCATCGTTGTCAGTAATCAGGGGTGTCGTCAAAAAACTTGATGATGGTGGTGGAATTGGTAGTGATCACGCAGTCATACGTGTACAATGAGTACAGCAGCGGTCTCAGAACACAACCCTGGGGGGCTCCAGTGCTGAGAGTGAGGGAGGCTGAGACATGATTGCCCATTCTTACTGCCTGTGGTCTGCCAGTCAGGAAGGAGGTCCACTGACACAGAGATGGGCTAAGTCCCTGGTGCTCCAGTTTGGTGGTGAGTGTGGAGGGAATTATGGTATTAAATGCTGAATTGTAGTCAACAAAGAGCATTTTAACATAATTCCCTTCCTAGTGTGCAGGTGAGTAAGAGATGTGTGAAGGAGGTGACAGATGGCATCATCAGTTGAAAGGTTTGGACGGTAAGCAAACTGTAAAGGGACAAGTGTGTCAAGTAGTGAAGAGAGGATGAAGTCTCTGACCAGCCATTCAAAGCACTCTATCACTACTGAAGATAGTGCTACAGGGTGATAATCGTTGAAAAAAGCAGGATGGGGTTTCTTTGGAGCAGGAACAATGATGGACTCTTTAAAGCAGGCATGTCAAACATACGGCCCGCGGGCCGGACCCGACCTGTTGGATGATTTAATCCGGCCCAGCATAAATTTCTGAGTATGTCAAAAAAAGAAGCGAGTCTCGAGCTCATTTCTATCAAAAGTTGTGATTTTTTTTAAATAAATACAAACCAAATGCTCCCTTCGGCCGCTAGAGGGCAGTAAATGTGTAAAAGCGCTCACGTCCAGCATGCGGCACTGACACGAGTTAGTCACAGGATGTAAACATTCGCAACGTGATGTGTCAAAGTAAAAATAAACCGGCAATCTTGCTTCACCATTCACCACTACTAAACAAGTTATCGGTCAACACACCCTTCCCAAAATGGCACTGTCAAAAAAAAAAGAAAAGTGGACACGGAATGCAGAGTTTTCCAGGAAAAATGGACTGAGAAGTATTTATTCACAGAAGTGAATGCAAAACCAGTGTGCTTGGTATGTAATCAGCAAGTTGCAGTGTTCAAAGAGTTCAATATTCGGCGCCACTATGAGACTCATCATAAAGAAAAGTATGACCACTTGAAAGGACAAATAAGGAAAGATGATATACTGTATATACAGACGTGTGTGTGTCATTTTAATTCAAATGAACATTTAATGCTTTCTGATACACTTATCAACTTATCCACATACACTTATCAACACAAACTCTCCGTGCACGCACACACAATCTCTAAAAAATTTATATTAACAACATACATATACAAATAAACAAATGTAGGTGTAATAAAAGTAGTCGTGATGTCAGTACTCGCCCAGCAAACCAGCCTTTTGCAGCGGCTTAAAACGTATGAATTATCTTCAAATATAAAAAAAAAAAGCGAAAAGACACTCGATTATTTTGCATAGGTTATATGTTTAATTCATAAAGTTCGTAAAAACACTTTAAAACGAGAGAAAATCTGTTAAAATCCTCGTTCGCCTTCTCAGCGTTAGGTTGCGAGTGACGTCATGATTTGAATCTGCGCGCCACCGGGGAAACATAGGGAAACTGACTTTCCCGGACCACCGGCTTTTAGATAAAGTCCTTCCATGCGCCATCTGGCGGATATTCAGTGAAGCGCAACACATTAATTTTAAATTCCCGAATGTTGCCTCCGGCAAGTTGCGGCACGCCGCGCGCTAAATTCCGGCCTCTCGCGGGAAAACACGCGCAGTTTTAAAGGCGACATCTGTAAGAACTTGAGCCAGTCCAATTTTTGTTTTTACCTTTTTTTTTTTTTTTAAGATCAGTAATGAGTTTCTGAGAATTATATCTGCTCCACTTCAAGCAAGATTACTGGTTTCCTTGGACAAGCAACACTACAAACTAATTGAGATCATCAGAAACTAGGGAGGAACCCGTCAGAGAGAAGACCAGAGATATAATCTTCATCTTCACGTTTTTGATCTGGTATGTACTCGCTCAAAAAAGCAGACATTAGCTTGGTGTCAAATGTAATATTGTGAATGGAAGCCACAGGACCTGAGCAAGGCATCCACGTCAAGTTGGCTGTGATGCACTAAATTAAAACATAACTGGCAGAATAAAACTCTTTAGTTTAACTTGTTCACAGGTTAGTGTATGCTGTCTGAATACAGGTTTCAATGTCTGCCATGTTCATTTTTTCACGCTTTACAAGCCTAACATAACCAACAATACTATGTTTGTTTTTATGTCCCTAGAGCCTGGAGGTGATTATCTCCTGAAATTAATACTTAAAATGATCAACTTTATCATTAATACATAATGTGTGTGTGTGTATATGTATGTCAGTTGTTTTGGCCTATTCATTGAGCTAATTACATTTATCATGCTGCACCATAATCCTAGGTGTTTTTTTCACTCATAGGGAGCATTAAGTGATTTTACATGCATACATCATACACTGTTTTGCCAAATAAAGCAACTTGTCTAACAAATGTCCTTTCTTTTATTAGGTTGTTCAGAAAGATGAAGCTCAGGCAGAACTTGAGAGGTGCACGATGGCCCTGTTTGTCCTCAGGTAGGAAGAGGACTGTCTTCAGCCTCCACAGGAAATCGGGATTGTGACTTATTGAGTTTCCATCAGTCGCACATGAATGTTCCATGTTTTACCTCTGCTGATTTAGTTTCAGGAACATTTTCAAATTTTCTTTTCAGTCCAATTAATAAATGTATGTTGCAAAGTTGAGTGTTACTATTTGTAATTTTATGGAGTAATTTATTTTAGTCGCAGAGTATTTAGTTTGGTTCTTCTTCAACAAGGACAAAATGTACCCATTGCAAAATTTAATTTGTGGATAAATGCAGACATATCTTTTTTTCCCCTCTCAATTTCAAATTCAGTTAGCAGTGTTGAATGACTGTTGGTGTTTATACATTTTAAATTATGAATGCCTTAAATCTTTTTGATGCAACTTAAAAAAAAGGTAATTTGCTCAACCATTCAAAAGTGGTTTATATCAAGTTTATAATTTCAGGTTAGATTTAATAGAATATTTACATTAAGTAATATAGCCAACTCATTTATTTAGATTTAGAACAACTTTAAATATTTGGTTTGTTTCACCTTCAGAAATTAGTTTACATGAACTTAAAAATTTTAAGTTAGAGTAAATGGTTTATTTACATTACGTCAATGCTAAAATATTAGGTGTGACAGATTACTTCAATTTTTTTTAAGTTGAGCCAGTGCTATATTTTTTTCAGTAGGGTCAATCAGATGTACAGTGTCTGGTAAGTGTGGTGCATATATTAAAGGGATAATGACAGATTAAATTTTTTTTTTTGGGGGTGAACAATTTCTTTAATGTTTTCGGAGTTGTGGCTGTTCAGTAGAAAGTAATAGGCTCACCAATTTACAGTATGATCTTTCAATTTAACAAGTGTAATGTGAACAAGTTAGTTATTATGAGTATGGAAAACATCTTTTCCTGCATTTTTTTTCTGCTTCAGGAGTCAGTCTGTTCTGAGACAGTGAGAGTAGAGGAAGGGGCAGATTCAGGACCAGGGAGGGAGCCGGAGACAGCAGAACAAAGAGATGATATTGCCAGCACCAGCACAGAGAGCATAGTTTTTAGTTTAGATCTCATGTTTACATTTTTATTGTATGTTGATGGCTTGACTGTAAACAACATAAACAATGGAATAAATTTATAAAAATATATATTTATTGTCCCGCCCCTGCTGTTAAATGAAATTTATGTTATTTGACGTTAACGTTAAGTTATTACATTATTAACGTCGAGAGAATAAAGTAAAGTTTTATTTCTGGAATTGATGCACGGGCTTCATCTTAGGCTTTTTTTTTCGGTTCTTTCATTTCTCAGCACTGGACTGTTGATGTCTCTTTCCAGGACCAGGCATATCGTTCAATTATTATAATATGTTTGGCCAAATACTGCAGGCAGCCGTAACAGAGGTGAGGGCGCGTCATCACGTGTGCTTAGCCGACTCTGCGTTCACCGTAAACTTCAATATAGACGTTTATATTTTTGTTTATTTGTATATGTATGTTATAAATATTAATTTTTTAGAGATTGAGTGTGCGTGCACGGAGAGTTTGTGTTGATAAGTTTATGTGGATAAGTTGATAAATGTATGTTGTCAAAGTATTTGTGGACATATACAGTGGTGTGAAAAACTATTTGCCCCCTTCCTGATTTCTTATTCTTTTGCATGTTTGTCACACTTAAATGTTTCTGCTAATCAAAAACCATTAACTGTTAGTCAAAGATAACATAATTGAACACAAAATGCAGTTTTTAAATGAAGGTTTACGTTATTAAGGGAGAAAAAAAACTCCAAATCTACATGGCCCTGTGTGAAAAAGTGATTGCCCCCCTTGTTAAAAAATAACTTAACTGTGGTTTATCACACCTGAGTTCAATTTCTGTAGTCACCCCCAGGCCTGATTACTGCCACACCTGTTTCAATCAAGAAATCACTTAAATAGGAGCTACCTGACACAGAGAAGTAGACCAAAAGCACCTCAAAAGCTAGACATCATGCCAAGATCCAAAGAAATTCAGGAACAAATGAGAACAAAAGTAATTGAGATCTATCAGTCTGGTAAAGGTTATAAAGCCATTTCTAAAGCTTTGGGACTCCAGCGAACCACAGTGAGAGCCATTATCCACAAATGGCAAAAACATGGAACAGTGGTGAACCTTCCCAGGAGTGGCCGGCCGACCACAATTACCCCAAGAGCGCAGAGACGACTCATCCAAGAGGCCACAAAAGACCCCAGGACAACATCTAAAGAACTGCAGGCCTCACTTGCCTCAATTAAGGTCAGTGTTCACGACTCCACCATAAGAAAGAGACTGGGCAAAAACGGCCTGCATGGCAGATTTCCAAGGCGCAAACCACGTTTAAGCAAAAAGAACATCATGGCTCGTCTCAATTTTGCTAAAAAACATCTCAATGATTGCCAAGACTTTTGGGAAAATACCTTGTGGACCGACGAGACAAAAGTTGAACTTTTTGGAAGGTGCGTGTCCCGTTACATCTGGCGTAAAAGTAACACAGCATTTCAGAAAAAGAACATCATACCAACAGTAAAATATGGTGGTGGTAGTGTGATGGTCTGGGGTTGTTTTGCTGCTTCAGGACCTGGAAGGCTTGCTGTGATAGATGGAACCATGAATTCTACTGTCTACCAAAAAATCCTGAAGGAGAATGTCCGGCCATCTGTTCGTCAACTCAAGCTGAAGCGATCTTGGGTGCTGCAGCAGGACAATGACCCAAAACACACCAGCAAATCCACCTCTGAATGGCTGAAGAAAAACAAAATGAAGACTTTGGAGTGGCCTAGTCAAAGTCCTGACTTGAATCCTATTGAGATGTTGTGGCATGACCTTAAAAAGGCGGTTCATGCTAGAAAACCCTCAAATAAAGCTGAATTACAACAATTCTGCAAAGATGAGTGGGCCAAAATTCCTCCAGAGCGCTGTAAAAGACTCGTTGCAAGTTATCGCAAACGCTTGATTGCAGTTATTGCTGCTAAGGGTGGCCCAACCAGTTATTAGGTTCAGGGGGCAATTACTTTTTCACACAGGGCCATGTAGGTTTGGATTTTTTTTCTCCCTAAATAATAAAACCCCTCATTTAAAAACTGCATTTTGTGTTTACTTGTGTTATCTTTGACTAATAGTTAAATGTGTTTGATGATCAGAAACATTTTGTGTGACAAACATGCAAAAGAATAAGAAATCAGGAGGGGGGCAAATAGTTTTTCACACCACTGTAATTCTGGAAATTTTTTTTAAATTAAGGATGTCTTGAAACAATGCAGTAACTCTACAGTATTTACTTGAACATGGTAAAGGTGTTAATATTTCATGCATTCCTTAATTTGTCCTTTCGGTTTGTGTTTTATGTTTCACTATTTTCAATATACTGTACATACTGTAAAACGTATGGACAACAATGTACCGGAAGCATTATTAAATATTCAATAAGGCACACACACAATTTAGTTGCAATAAAGTTTTATTAAATATATAATAAAGCAGGCAGTACTGTACATGGCAAATGGTCACTCAAAATCTTTACAAAAGTAAGAGTATTCATTAATTAAGTTTTTTTAGAAAAGAGGAAAAATCAATCTTTTCTTTCTAAGAAGTTCGTTAATTATGTCTCTTATTTGCTTGTTGTTGTGGGCTGTGGGTGGAATTTCCTAGCAACAGCATCGGAAAGTGCTTGAAGCAGAATTACCCCATCAGCGAAACCGGTTTGATAACGTCACACCAAGGATAGGTGAGAAGGGGGATTACAGTAACGGTTTCTGTGGGTCTTCACCCACAGGTGATGTGGGTCGCGTTGTATTCAGCGAATAGACTAAAACAAAATCATGTTTGCTTCAGCACTGGAAACAATATTGTATTAGGTCAACTTTATTTAAGATTAAAATAATAGTGGGTTAGGAACGTTATTCTTCATATAACTTAAATGGCTGAATGAAGTTAAATATACACAATAAATTAATAATTGCGTTTGCTTTACATTTGAGCACTCGTGTAAATAGCTTTTTCATTGTATATACTACCATATCGTATATCTGTGTCTAATACTGGTTTATTCATATTTAACATTACATTCAGTTTGTAATTTACTTGCAATTGTACTTTTAAAATGTAACCTATATACGTATCTACAGTATAAGCATATTTAACTACTTCAGCAGTGAATTAGAAACTTGGTCAGTCTCGCTTTTAGATAAAGTCCTTCAGAGCAAGCATTGTGTAAATATAATATATAAAAAGTAATGTAATATAAAATAAAATAATATAAAATAAAAAAATATATAACATAAATGGTTAATGATAGCAATAAAATCAGACTGAATAGTTGGATTTGATACTTTTCTTTTCATTTTGTCATGCACACTCAGCCGCGACCGGCACTAGGACCCGGAAGTAAGACAGTCGCGAACCTGAAGCGAGCATAAAAGCATAAAAGGAAACAAGATGGTGCCGCACATCGCTCTGTCATTGAGTTATGCCCAGGCTTTTTCGGAATCGTTCCCGTGCATGTGAGTACTCACTTTCTTGGCTATACTTTCAGACTGAGTGTGTGTTTATAGGACTAGGTTTAGATTGTGTCTTTCCTTTGCTCATTTACTGTGAGAGTCCTTATAGCAAATCGCGTGATTATCCTGCCCGCTCGTGTCCATCCGCGTTTTTGGGTTTACCATTCACGCTACAGGGCTAACTGCTAAAGCTGTCATCTTTCTGGTCATCCCGGGTTAGTTCGTGACAGAATGACAGAGCCCAAAGGAGTAAACCCAGCGGATCACGCCCGCCTCTGCGATGTGGTTGACCAGCATGCTTTGCTCATCAATACGCTAACCGCGGAGCTCGATTCTCTGCGCCGGAGTGTCCAAGACCTCGCGGCCTTGCGCCGCGAGGTCGCAGAGCTTAAGCAGGAGAACGCGAGCCTCCGGGCGGCGGTTGATGGGCTGGCTAGCGGTCCGCCCGCCGCAGCGGTCGCGGCGCCGCACCACCCCCCCCCCTCTGATGTTTTTTAGCACTTCCAGATAAATGGGATGGCACGGATGGGAAATGCAGTGTGTTCTTAACATCGCTGGAACTGATGTTTGAGTTCAATGCCACCAAGTACTCCACCGACCGGCTGCGCATTCCACTACTCGTCTCGTTGCTATCAGGGCAGGCAGCAGAGTGGGCCACGGCAGTCCTGCGCGTGGACACAGACACTGTGCACTCCTATAATGAATTCACCCGTCAACTCAAGCTAACGTTTGAACATCCCGCGGGCGAGGTGGAGACCAACACAAAGCTCTACCACCTGCGGCAGGGAGGACTGTCCGTGAGTAAATACACTGCTAAGTTCTGAACCCTCGCCATCCATACCTCCTGGGGAGACGCAGCCTTCCGGACGTCCTACTTCGAGGGGCTGGCTAATCGCATCAAAGACGAGCTAGCCGGACGAGAGCTCCCAGCCACACTGGAGGGGCTAATCCAGCTAGCCCTCCGGATCGACCAGCGCCTCCTCTCCCGTCCGAAGCCAGCACCTCGAACCCTGCCGCCACCATCCACTTATGCCTACACTGCACCAAGGCCACCACCCACCATCACCACCGCTCTCCCTGGACGTGTCGGATCTCCACCCCCTGCCGTGGTTGACACCGGAGCCGGGGAACCCATGCAACTAGGGCGCGCCTCCCTGACCGTGGCGGAACGCGAAAGACGTTACCGCGAGGGACTGTGCGCCTATTGCGGCTCAGCAGCGCACCATTGAGCGACCTGCCCGTCCCGTCCGGGAAACGCCCAGACCCGGTGAGAGAGAGGAGAGACTCCCCGGGCACCATCCACCTCTCCGCTACCACCGACAACACCGCTACTCGACTCACGGTCCAGGTAACCCTCCACCTTGGCCACAAACGGGTCAGAAGTACCGCGTTCATCGATTCTGGTGATGCGGGTAACTTCATTGACTCAACGTACGCCAGAGGATTGGGGGTAAAGATTGAGGCGTTATCCCAGCCTGTGAGAATCACCTCAGTCGATGGGCGGCCCCTCTCGTCCAGCCCCATCACCCAGCAGACTCCACTCATCACTCTCGTCCTCGGCCAACATCAATTCAATTCAATTCAGTTTTATTTGTATAGCGCTTTTAACAATTGACGTTGTCTCAAAACAGCTTTACACAATCAAAAGAATTATTTAAGTTTGTATGGAATGTGAATGTGTATGAATCAAAATGTTCAGATATTCCCTGGCGAGCAAGCCCGAGGGCGACAGTGGCAAGGAAAAACTCCCTGAGACGGTAATAGGAAGAAACCTTGAGAGGAACCAGACTCGACAGGGAACCCATCCTCATCTGGGTGAAACAGATAGCAGGAAATGATCTGCATTTATACAGTGTTAAGTGTTAGGTTCAGCTATAATAGTTGATGTTAATTGATGTTATAATACTTGATGTAAAATGGAGTCCAGTAGTTATTTGAGACTCAGATAGACTTGTAGAAAGTTCCAGTCCTGAACTATCGAATTGTCAAGTCCTCAGAGAAACAGCTGACCACACCAGTCGAGGCCAGAACCATCTTCTAAGTATAGAGAATCATCCCCAGACACCAGACGCATCCTAAAGAAACACACGGGGCATCCATGCGATGAGACCTCCAACCAGAAACGGGGCACCAGGATGGATCAGACAGGTCCGGAGGGCAGAGGGAGTCTGGATCACTGGCAGCTCAGGAACCACATGTGTAGCTCGACAGAGAGAGAGAGAGAAAGAGTGAAAGGGGGAGACAGGGGGAGAGAGGAAAGAGAAAGAGGGGGAGGAAGAGAAGAGGAGGAGAGATTGCAATTAGGTATGGTCACAGTCACAATGTCTAATGTGAATGTATATTTACTGTAGAGTGCAAGCAGGGACTCCGGCAGGACTAACTATGACAGCATAACTAAAAGGGAGAGCCAGAAGGAAACACAAACATGAGGGCTCCCTGAGATGTAAAGCAAACAATCACCTCACCGTCAACAAACCTGAGTGATCAAATGAGACTGAGGAAGACAGCATCTAAACATACCAGTTCACCATAATACTCTACGTCCATGAGTCCCCCAGATCTGCTCCTTTACCTTATGGCAAATCTATTTATAAAATGCTTGGTTAAATAAATAGGTTTTGAGCCTAGACTTAAACACTGAGACTGTGTCTGAGTCCCGAACACTATTTGGAAGACTATTCCATAATTTTGGGGCTTTGTAAGAAAAAGCTCTGCCCCCAGCTGTAGTTTTCATAATACGCGGTACTGATAAGCAGCCTGCATCCTTTGACCGAAGTAGGCGTGGCGGATCGTAAGACACTAGCAGTTCGCTCAGATACTGCGGCGCGAGACCATTTAATGCCTTATATGTCAAGAGTAGTATTTTAAAATCAATGCGAAATTTCACAGGGAGCCAATGCAGTGAAGATAGGATAGGGGTGATGTGCTCATATCTTCTGGTTCTAGTGAGGACTCTCGCTGCTGCATTTTGGACTAGCTGAAGCTTGTTTATGCACCTAACTGAACAACCAGACAGTAAGGCATTACAATAGTCCAACCTAGAAGTGATAAAAGCATGAACTAGTTTTTCTGCATCATTTAGCGACAATATATTTCTTATTTTGGCGATATTTCTAAGGTGAAAGAACATCAGGAGTCTATACAGTTTCACCTCACACCCATCTCCTCTCCACCCATCATCCTGGCTATCCCTGGCTCTTACAGCACGACCCACTCATCTCCTGGTCTCAGAACCGGATCCTTCAATGGGGGCCGACCTGCACTGACTGGGACGTGTTCAAGGGAGTCCGAGGCCCCCCGACGTCGACATCCACGCCATCCCTCCACCGTATCGAGACCTGGCTGAGGTGTTCTGCAAACGCCGGGCCAACCACCTACCACCTTATTGATCTTACGACCTAGCCATCGAACTCCAGCCAGGCTCCAGCCCCCCCGCGGCCATCTCTACTCCCTCTCTACCAGCGAGACCCAGGCTATGGAGGAGTATGTCGCCAGCGCCCTGCGAAATGGCACCATCAGACCCTCCTCCTCGCCGGCTGCCGCGGGGTTCTTCTTTGTGAAGAAAAAAGGGGGCGAACTTCGTCCGTGTGTCGACTATCGGGGGCTTAACAAGATCACCATCAGAAATCGTCACCCTCTGCCTCTTACCAACTCAGCCCTGGACGCCCTCTCTGGTGCCACCGTGTTTACTACGTTGGACCTCCGGAGCGCCTACAACTTGGTGCACATCAGAGAGGGTGATGAGTGGAAGACGGCCTTCATCACCCCCACCGGACACTATGAGAGCCTGGTCATCCCATTTGGTCTCTGCAATGCACCCTCGGCCTTCCAGTGTTTCATCAACGACGTCCTCAGGGACATGCTAGGCCGATGGGTGTTCGTCTACCTGGATGACATTTTAATCTATTCACGCACCCCCGATGAACACACCAAACACGTTCGAGCTGTCCTAAAGAGATTGCTCGCCCACCAGCTGTACTGTAAGCTGGAAAAGTGTGCTTTTCACGAGCACTCCACCACGTTCCTGGGTTATGTTATCTCGCCCCAGGGTGTGGCCATGGACCCGCAGAAGGTGTAGGTTGTACGTCACTGGCCCCTACCCAGGACACTCAAACAGCTCCAACGCTTTCTCGGGTTTGCGAACTTTTATCGTCGCTTTATCCGGGGCTACAGTACAGTTGCAGCACCACTCACTGCACTTACCAGGCTCTCCAACCATTCCTTCCAACTCAACCCTACCGCCATCTCAGCTTTCCACCGACTCTGTCATCTGTTCACCACCGCACCCATTCTTCTCCATCCTGATGCCAGCCAACCGTTCGTTGTGGAGGTGGACGCGTCGGAGGTGGGCGCCGGCGCTGTTCTCTCCCAACGAGGTCCAGACCAGAAGCTACACCCATGTGGCTTCTACTCCAAAAAGTTTAACCCCACTCAGCAGCGATACGGAGTAGGGGACCGCGAACTGCTGGGCATAAAGTGGGCCTTGAAGGAATGGCGTCACTGGCTCCAGGGCACGAGTGAGCCATTCATCATCTGGACGGACCACCAAAACCTGATCACCATCCAAAGTCTTAAATAATTAAATCCACGACAGGCACGGTGGGCGCTGTTCTTCGAACAATACAATTTCCACCTCTCGTACCGCCCGGGGTTGAAGAACACCGAGGCTGACGCCCTCTCCCGTCAACACGAGCGAGAGACGCCCCGGGAGGACCCCGTGCCTGTCCTTCCACCCACCCGAATCATTGCACCCCTACAGTGGAACCTGGAAAAGAGGGTCCGCCAGGCACTGACCAGAGAACCCGCACCGGCAGGTGTGCCGCCCGGATGGCTCTTCGTCCCCGAACCACTCAGATCCGAGGTCCTCCAGTGGGGCCATTCATCACCCGTCGCAGGACACCAAGGGAGCCGGAGAACCACCACCTTCATCGGCCGGGCCTTCTGGTGGCCCTCAATGAGGAAGGAGATCACCGAGTTCGTTCGGGCGTGCCCAATGTGCGCCTGGGCGAAGGACATTAATCAACCAACTCCAGGGGAACTCCAACCACTCCCAGTTCCCCGTCGACCCTGGTCCCACATTGTCATAGATTTCATCACGGGCCTGCCGGACTCGGATGGAAATATGTCATTCTGACCATTGTGGACCGCTTCTCCAAGGCAGTGCACCTGGTGGCCCTCGCCGGACTCCCGTCAGCGAAAGATACAGCCGAGCTGATATTGGAACACGTAGTCCGACTGCATGGCTTCCCAAAGGACATCGTCTCGGACAGAGGTCCCCAGTTCACCGACCGGTTCTGGAAGGCCTTCTGCCGTCTGATCGATTCGTCCTGCAGTTTGTCTTCTGGCTACCACCCCCAGACGAATGGTCAGACGGAGCGAACCAACCAACAGCTGGAGCGCTACCTAAGATGTTTTGTGTCGGATCGCCAGCGCTCCTGGGCCCGCTACCTCAAGTGGGCCGAGTTATCACACAACCTCCACGTCTCCTCAGCCACCAACCTGAGCCCATTTGAGGTGTGCTATGGTTTCCAGCCTCCGATGTTCACCCACCAGGAACTGGAGGTTGATGTACCATCGGCCCAACAGTTGGTTTGCCGGTGCCAGCGGCTATGGCACCAAGCCAACCTCGCCATCCGACACACCACACAACTATGTGGCCCAACACCACCGCCGGCACCCTCCGGGACGGTTGTACCACGTAGGTGACAAAGTGTGCCTGTCAACCAAAAACCTCCACCTGCACACAGAGTCCAAAAAATTATCACCAAGGTTCATAGGGCCATACCGCATCACCCTCAGGATTAACCCTGTCACCTACCGGCTCCAGCTGCCTGCCGCGCTCCAGATCCACCCCGTCTTCCACACCTCACAGCTGAAACCATTCACCACCTCACCCATGGTTACACCCACCCCCCCTGCTCCTCCTCCCCGAATCTTTGACGGCGGTCCCGCCTACACCGTGCGACGGATCCTCGACTCGGTTCCAGCTCGCTTCATCCTCGACTCCGAGCTCATTAGGGACTACCGTCACCGGGTATCCTCCACCCCTGGACCGTCCGGAGTCGGTCCTGGACGGGGGGGTACTGTCATGCACAATCAGCCGCGAACCTGAAAGCATAAAAGGAAACAAGATGGCGCCGCACATCGCTCTGTCATTGAGTTATGCCCAGGCTTTTTCGGAATTGTTCCCGTGCATGTGAGTACTCACTTTCTTGGCTATACTTTCAGACTGAGTGTGTGTTTATAGGACTAGGGTTAGATTGTGTCTTTCCTTTGCTCATTTACTGTGAGAGTCCTTATAGCAAATCGCGTGATTATCCTGCCTGCTCGTGTCCATCCGCGTTTGGGTTTACCATTCACGCTACAGGGCTAACTGCTAAAGCTATCATCTTTCTGGTCATCCCGGGTTAGTTCGTGACATATTTACTGTATAGACATCTTATTATGCTTTCTCTGTTATTAATCTCTCTATTTCTCTAATTATGACTTGAATAAATCGGCTCACATCGGAGCGCGCTAGCGTGTTGGACAAGCGAGTACTGTAGTCTATATATTTGTGTTTGTTCTTTTCATGGGGGGTGGCGTGTTTATGTCTGCATTTTATCTATAAGTCGTGCGTGTGCACGGAGAGTTTATGAGTGTGCGCCTTTGATGTGCTGGGTATGGCGGGGCGTCGACTGCTGATCAGTGTAAAGTAGCGTACTTTACACTGATCAGCAGTCGACGCCCCGCCGTACCCAGCAGATCAAAGGGACAGTTATCGGCTATGACACGTTGAAGGAGAACTTAATAGTTCTCAAAAATAGTGTAAATGTCTGCAACAATCACTAACCATTAAAATGTTTTTTTTTGTAATTAAACACGAAAATATTAATTATATTTTCTTTATACATATTTCCATTTTATATATATATATATATATATATATATATATATATAATTTAAAACTATTTAGTCATTTGTCTTTTATTTACTTACTAACTAGCGAATGCTTTTTTAGGGCTCTAAAAACTACGACAGTATAAGTGACAATGGAATAGGACGTGTGAGTTGGCGCCCTTGCATAATAAACTAAAGTTTGATAGCGGATAGCACAGATTGCACAATATTACAAATATATATTTTTATGTCACATACACTTTACTGCATGATATAAACAAATATGAAAGTTCAGTAGCACGGCAGTTTGCCGAGCATTTGATAACGCATTGTTTGTTTTGCTTACGGCCATATGTGTACATGTAAATGAATGGTGCTTACACTATTCTTACTTATTGCAACGTGACCACAGTTTTGTAATTTATATTCTGCATAGGGACGGCTGAGGAAACCCGAAGGCTCATCCGTTTTCGTGGTGAAAATGAGCAACTTTTTTAAAAATCGAAATACGGTGCAAAAAAACTTTGGGAGTGAGTAATCTCTCTCTTATTGCAATGTGTGATGAACATCGGCGCATGTCCTCTGACGTAACATTAGGAACTAGCGACTACGTATGATGACGTATAACAGTGTTGTAGTGGTGTCCCATTTCTTAGGGGAAATATTTAAACCCTTCCCCTTTCCACTTCATTTCAAGGGACAAGGGGAAGGGGTAGAAAATAGAATTGGGATTCAGCCTAAGTAAAACTCACGCGTAATTGTCAGGTAAAATGTACTTAACAATTAAATTAACAATAAAAGAAATCAAGTAAAAGTTACATAATTATATTTAATGCACAAATTAGATTCATTTTAAATAATCAAGTAAAGTTAATTCATTGTTGTAACAGCAGGAACCTTGATTTTATGAAATTACTATCATTTTGTTTTGTGATATTTTCCCTTACTTGGTTTTATAAATTTATATTACTCCCTATAATAATGTAAACATTGCTAATTTATGTTTTGGAAAGAAACTTAATTATTTCATCTATATCTTTCATAAATCACACAACTAAAATATAATTAAACAGTTTATTCACCAACATTACCAAATATTTGTGACATTCACAGTCTAGATACAGGTTGTCTTTTTAATAAAAGTGCATTCAGCTAAATTTTGCATCGATAGAAACAACTGCACGGCATCAGCGCCTGAAATACTTGTTTTAAACAAAATTGTGTAAAATAATAATAATAATAATAATAATAATAATAATAAATGAATAAATAAAATACAGCATTCATTTAGAAATAAAATACAGCAGAAAATACATTAAACAAACTGTAGAATAAACGTTAAAACTTAATAGCCCTCTGAAGCAGTGAAGTTGCAACATTCAAATCAGCACTCTGGACTAGTGCACTTAAAAGTATGCCATTGAAACCATAACGCATTAAAACATTTTAAGCTGAACATGTAAACACAACATGTAAAGACTTGTAGTCAACCCAAATCAAATGTTTTAAGATGATGACTTCATCTTTAAAGCTTGCACTTTTGGTGATAGCTTAATCCCATCAAGTTCTAGAAGAACTTTCTGAAAATAGCTCAAATGTGTAGCACAGTGCTCGGAGCTATTGCCACATTCTTGCAAAATTTCCTCTCCTTCAAGGATTATGGCTACACCAACCGGTTCTTCCCCTTCAACAGCACGGACGACAAGGATTTTAAGAAGGTGCATACTGGCATCACTTCGTCTGTCCCCCTGCATAAAATTTACAAGAAAATAAATAATTTATTTTGAGAAACAAAAAAAAATCTGAATTGCTTCAACCTGTGCTGACTTCATTTCACAGAGAAAAAAATAATAATAAAAATAATTGATAATAAAAAATGACCATCACTTCATATACTTCAGATTGTTAAACTTGGGTTAAATTGCTTTAGCAATAATCTTGCATCTAAATAAAACATTGTAAAACATGGCATGAGATGGCTACACTCCATCGATTACTCTGCACCTTTACAGTGACAGGAAGTCCTGTGATGAATGCTGAGTTTGTATTTAAAGGGTTATTCCAAACATGAAAATTCGTTCAATAATTACTCAGATTTATTTATTCATTTGCCTTTATATGCTTCTGTCCAATACAACAAACACTATATTCAAGGTATTAATAAATTGTATAATTAATAAGAAAACAATGCTTTACCAGGCAATCAAAGAGATCCTCTTCAGATTCATGTCTGATCTCTACACTTTGTTTCTGTGAAAAAATTTACATCATTACATAATCTTTTATTCGTACAACTACATTTAGTCATTTCTTCATCTTTTGTAAGTTTGCCTTTATCCAAAGCAAATTACAAAAGAGGAAGGCATCAAGCATGTCATGCAGTGCTACTAACACAAATTTACTGACAGTTAGAAAAATACAAGATAGAACAGTGAGGGATTAAGGAAAAAATGAGAAGCAAGAATCATGTGTGGAAAGATTAAGCATGCAAGGTCACAGGATAACTCGACTTATTTTTATTGTCTGCAATGCGATTTAGACAAATTAGAGCTGCTGTCAATACTGTATGAACATATGTACAGGTTCTTTACTCGTAACTCATTAATAAAGTTCGGCTTCAGAAAAAAAAATGTTTATTGCTAGTGCTCTTTTACCATTTAATGCTTTAACACAGTTTGTTCAGAAATGGCATCTCACCGGCGAGCCTTTGTCTGAACATGCTGTTTTCACGAGGTGTGGGGGTAAGAAACACACATCTCGGTGTATTAATCCGCACGCTCAGTTCGTTATTTATTTATTTATTTATTTATTTACCACAGGACCCCTGGGGGGGCTCCGTAGGTTCAGGTTTTTACACGAAAACGGTGTTTTGTGAATCTCCACACTATTAAAAACTGAAATATTGCTAATTGTACGTCCTGAGATTAAGATGAACATTAATTGGGAGTCATGAAAGCGAGAATCACATCCAAAAAAGAAAGCTAAACTTACCTCGAACACGACAAACTCCAGCTCCAGCCACGCCGTGTAGTACCTCCATGATGATTCCCAACCGACTGATCCACAGCGCGGGTACAGCGTCTCCAAACATGCATGCGCGGTTTAATTTGGACACATTTTCGGCTTCAGTAGACACACAGTACTTCAGACTGAAACACGACTGCCCCCTACAGGTAATGAAGGGCATTTTCACAGCTTCCCACACGCAGCTGCGCAAAGCCGCGGCAAGTTACGGGATCCCTTTTTTTCGAAACGTGTGTTTTTAATGGCAACATCTGTATATAACCATAATGAGTCCCGCAACTGGTTTATACAGCTGAAAAGAATAAAATCAATAGCACTCTTACTGCTTCTGAATGGCGCAGCGGTTAGAGAGCTTGCTCAGAGACCCTGAGGTCGCTGGTTCGAAACCAGAGGGATGCTGTTTTAAAAAAAAATTATTTTAATTATAGCAAAATTAAAAGAAAACAAAATAAAATGTTTTATTTTAATTTTGCTCAGCATACTATAGAAAAAACACCAATACGCTACCAATAAAGCAGCTGCCACTGATATGTCCGTCGGTCATCGGTCTCAACGCGACTACTGTATATGCCAGCCAATGGACTCCTCACGGTTAAATATGTTGATCACATGACAGCTGTATAAGCCGGTTACGGGACTCATTATGGTTGTATATCGTGCTCTGAACAATAAATGTTCTGTTATGTCTTCAATCATTGTAATTTGACATTTTTTTGTTTGTTTGTTTTTTGTTTGTTTGTTTTTTCTATAGTATGCTGAGCAAAATTAAAATAAAACATTTTATTTTATTCATTCCGCTCCCGCTGGCTCTGCTATGACTGGACCGGCCCCTCCCATCTCTCGCTTCTTTTTTTCCCCTGGGGCGCGTTCCATTTGCCCCGCTTGCATGCTTCCCCCGTTGTTGCACGTGCGTCGCAATCACACCGCGTAGTAAAAACTCCCTTTAACCCAACAAACCCAGAGTATTTTATAGCGCGGGGTGAAAACCCGGATAGCTTGCCAGCCAAAGATAAAAAAAAGCCAAGGCTAGCTCACCAGCCGTGCCCAATTCGGCAGCCCTGCTCCTTCGCATATCTGAAGGGGAGGATGCCTAACTAGTGAGTGAGGAGCAATATTGATTTGGGCGCACGCCATGACAGGCTGAAAAAAAACTATTGTCCTCAAAAATGTAACAGATGAGGACTCAGATTAATGTGCAAAAACAATATAATAAAACTATATAAGACTACAAAGCCTTTATAAGACTCAACTGCACATTGCAAATTTAATATATAATTGCGAATCCCTGGTGGGAATCGAACCCAGGTCTACCGCATGGTGGGCAACTCCCCTATTAATACCAGGATTAATTGGAACTGTGTGCGCTCTCGCGTTATATATACTGTACAACACGAGTTTATCAACCTTTTCATAAAAATGCTGCCTTTTGTAAAGTGAAAGTACTTTACAAAAGACGAACAGCTTCATTTCGGTCATAAATTCACAATCACATCACATTCCAGGTATTATTTCCAGCTGTGGTTAAATAATGGATGAAATAATTATTCAATGCTGGACACAAACAGCAAATATGATGATTATTATAAAAAGCCCGAAGAACATCGTATTCATAAAATAATAATTACTTAATATGATAATATATATATATTCATGTCCAGTGGCGGTTCTACACTGAATTGCTCCCCGGGCGAGACTGGAAGCACAACACATTTATTTAAATTCCCGAATGTTGCTTGCGGCAAGTCGCGGCAAGCCGCACGCTAAATTGCGGCATCTCGCGGGAAAACAGGGGCATTCTTAAAGACCACATCTGTAGATAATCTTACCTGATCCACGAACATAAAGGAGCATCTGTAAAGCGCAGGAAACTTACCCAGGCTTGGGACAGGAAGTTTGCTGTGCCTGGAGCCATGCTAAGAACAGATGCCTCAAAGTAAACCCCAAAACAATAGTGTAAATCGGTTGCAGGGGGGTGGGCACCAAGTCACACTTTGACACTCTTGTTGACACTATTTTAAACCATCTTTAAAGTGTGCCAGTAGGGAAAATCTATAGACATATAATCACTTCACATGTGTTTTATGTCTGTGTGTAATGTTTTATTATTTTGCATATCCTTGCATTACTTAATCCTCTGGGGTCTGAGGTGATTTTGGGCCCTGAGATGATTTGACATGCCCTGACATTTGTTCTTATTTCAGCTACGTATTACAGTGGGTGCACAAGCAGTATGCGACTTCTACCGTCGCCGGTGTATGGCGTCAGAATTTGGGTTTGTGTGTTTGCTGGCTTTTACCGCTGAGTGGCGCTATATAACTATAGATTGACGCCTCAGGCATCAGTTCGTTCTCTCCAGGCTTAATGAGGCGCAGGTCGTCCACAGCTGCACATCGTTGCAGATAAAATAAAGTAAAACATTGTAAATAAACGAATTCATAATCACAGTAGTAACATTACAGTACAAATTTATAATTAAAATTAAATTCAGTTTTTTTAGGATCGAATTTAAGCAACGTAAACGTTAACACACTGAACCTTTTTATTACGTGTAATTACAGTAGAAAGGCTACAAGTGTAGGGTCTTGTGTCATCTTATATTTTGTGTTCTTTAAATTTGTAGCTTTTATAAGACTCTACTTTTATTTAGGTGCACTCACAATGACGAAAAAACTTTATGATTTTGTTAAATAAATAAAGTAAACGGGGTTCTGTATTGATTTTGGTGAACTTGAGCGCGTCAGAAAATGAACCCAAACTCCGTGTATACTCGCCTCACAGACGTGAAAAATATATACTTATAGAAAGAGAAATATCTGCTTTAATATAAACTAATGAAAAAAAATTTTAGATTATGTAATTCGTATGAGAAGTGAACTATAGGCGCGCTCACTGCTGCGGAGACGACGAGATGACATGATCACCTTCAGCAGCACAGCCGTAACCAAAGGAATCACTAATTTATCAATGAATTATTAAAATGGTCAGAGTGAGTTTCCTGGCTGTTTTAACAAATATTTGAAGTAGATAACTGTAGCCCACATTTATGAAAGCATTTTTATTTATATAAAACTATAAATAAATAAAAAAATAATAATCCGGCATTTATTATTAGGTGTGCCCGCTGCCAAAGTTCTTCAGTAACAAACCTATAAAACATGTACATCTGTATGAATAAATTGTTTAAATGTGATCAGTGATTTATGTAAATGACTCAGTTTAGATGTAAGTAAATGCTCCTTGCTAGGGACTGACATCGGCGTGCGTTTCTCCCAGCGCCACATAGCGCTTATTTAACACCATTAATATGTGTTTGCTGAAAGAGATATCTAATCTCTCATATCGGCGCGCGCGTTCATCTGACTTTAGATCAAAACTCGGCAAAGTTAAAGAGCGCACAAGCGCTGCGGGATCACGCAAACATTTTAAATTCATGAAAAAGGTTTATTCACAACCACGTTTCAGCCATTCACACATGCATTGTGCTGTTGTTTGTACACACTTTCAGTTTTCCCCTTCTACTCTCCTCTTTCATCAAAAATGCTCCCGATATGAGCCGACACGAGCAGATTTGTTTCAGTCAGAATATTTATCAATCATAAACAGAGGCGACATATACTTGCTGATTAAACACTGCATTTTTTTTTAAGTGAAAGCGTGCGATGTGAGCAGCTTTAATTATTGATAATTAAATCATTATTAAATGGTGGACATAAACAGCAAAAAGAATAATATTATTCTTTTGATTATTATTATCATGTTCTTTTGCTGTTTGAGCGTCTATGGATTCCAAAATTGATATTTTTACCGTTTTTTTAATCACTGGAATGGAAGGGAAAGGTTCCTTATCATAACGTGCCTTGTATTGTTTTTAATCGCTCGATACACGACCCATCATTTTAATGCTATTTTACAAAGGGTAAATGCACATGGAATAATTTTATTTGGTTTGTTTATTTATAAATAAAATCTAAAATTAAAACATTGTAGAGTAATTAAAAACAGTGTAGAGTGATTAATAACACTACATGTTATGGTAAGAAAAATCTAATTCCAGGGATTACAATCTGTAACAATGTCAATTTTAGAATTCAAAAGATTTTAAATTTACACCAATTTAAGAAGAGGCCTGAAGCAAGATCCAAGATCCTCCCCAGTTTGCTGAAACCATGAACAGTGGTGATTTTAGTTTTTCCGAGTGTATAGGTGAGAACAGCTATTCACACTTGAGGTGTATTACAGTATTTGCATTTGTATGTGTCTGACATGGCAAAGCACACACAGTATCATGGCAAGAACAACAACCCCGTAATTAGAAAAGCTACTTGTGTAGGGTCTTGTCATCTTATATTTTGTGTTCTTTAAATTTGTAGCTTTTATAAGACTCTACTTTTATTTAGGTGCACTCACAATGATGAAAAAACTTTATGATTTTGTTAAATAAATAAAGTAAACGGGGTTCTGTATTGTTTTCGGTGAACTTGAGCGCGTCGGAAAATGAACCCAAACTCTGTGTATACTCCCCTCACAGACGTGAAAAATATATACTTATAGAAAGAGAAATATGTGCTTTAATATAAACTAATGAAAAAAAATTATTACATTATGTAATTCATATGAGAAGTGAATTATAGGCGCGCTCACTGCTGCGGAGACAACGAGATGACATGATCACCTTCAGCAGCACAGCCGAAACCAAAGGAAGCACTAATTTATCAATGAATTATTAAAATGGTCAGAGTGAGTTTCCTGGCTGTTTTAACAAATATTTGAAGTAGATAACAGTAGCCAAAAACAGCCAAACCTGCCACCTGGATTTGTCATCTATGCACGTCGCAGGGAGAAGCAGATCCAGCATCGATCAGACCTGCTCTGGAAGCGATGGGTACGTGAATACTTGCCCTTGCTCCAGGGGCGGCAAAAGTGGTTTCAAAACAAAAAAAATCTTTCGATTGGAGACATAGTTTCAATAACTGATGAGTCATCTCCAAGAAATTCATGGGTCATGGGAAGAATCACGAAAGTGTTCCCCGACAAAGGGGGACTGGTGAAACGTGTGTTAGTTAAAACTAAGACCAACACTCTGGAAAGACCCATCGACAAGCTGTGTCTCACATGTGAAATGGACTGTTAAATGTGTGGTAATATGTTATGAAATTTGATATGCAAATATAAACATCTGAGATAAATATTACACACTTAAAAGATTCAAAACGTTTAAAAGGGTAAAAATGTTTGATTTCATAGCTTTATCAAAAAAAAAAAAAAACACAAAATTGTAATTGTCAGTCTCCATGCCTGTCAATTAGGGGCTGGAATGTAAGTGCCATATCGCACTTGTTATGAATTTGTTGTTGTGTTTATTTTATTTTATTTTATTTGCTGTTATTTCATTTATTCTACCTTGTTCTATTCATTAGTAAAGCATTAAGCATTAAGTTTGTTACATAAGCCATAAGCTTTATATTTCTTAGTCATGCATCATAAGTTGATAATCGTAGGTTGGTCTGTGATGTCATTTTACTATTACGTGCATTTGTGTGACTGTGATATGCTAGAAAGCTCAGTATAGATTTGGAAGGCTACGGAAACACAAGCTTTTGACCGTCAGCTAGTGAGAGCTCCCGGTAAGCTAGAAATGTAAAATACAGCAACGAGGTTGTTGTAACCGTAAGCTAACGTAAGCTGGGAATGTAAGAAACAACAAGAGTATTGTTAGATACCCAAGCCAAGATTGTAATCTACAAGATACAGCAAACAGGTTGTCGTAAAACTCAGAGATTTGCAAGATGCAGCAACTGGTGTCTGTAATAACAGTGGATTTACTCAAGACGACTGTATGAAGTGTTGATTCTTTGATGCTGACAAATAAACGACAAAAGACAAAGAGATCGGACTTCTGTCATGTGAGTGAAACTTTAAGACATTAGCTACGAGTCAAAACTAGTGAAATAAGCCAACCGCATCTACAGGGAGGATGCAATTACCTCCAGCCCCAGTGAGCGCATTTGATTCGTGACTCACTGCATGTGGTGTATTTGTTGTGCCACTTTCAGTTTCGTTTCCACGGGCGCTCGTAACTGACTGCGCCGTGTCTGGCACTGCTATGTGTAGCATGCTTGGACGTGGCTTTGAACACAATGAACATGCAATTTTTCTGGTACAGTCTTTCCACAAATGACCCTTTCTTAAACATCCGAAACAGAATCCGTTTCTTTTTAAGAATTCTACTTTGTCTTTCTGTTTCTTATCATTAAATTGGAAGCAATCATCTAAGATATGCTCCCCTTTGCAATGTGCGCACGGTTTAGTGAAAGCGCTGACAGGTGATATACCGGCATTCTTCATTGTAATCAAGTCTTTGTGAATTTTACCAACCTGTCTGTCTTCGGTTGCGATGCTGACCCTGGGTTTTCCTAGGCCCGTTTGTTTGGGTCCTTGAAGGGATGTGTGACTGGGATTTCTGTCGCTGGTTGCGGCGTCCAGGTCCGTAGAGTGCACGCTGCTCGGGCACGCGCTGCTCGATTCAATGAGTGCGCTCTCGTTCGCAGGCTGCGCTCGGCTGTTGCATGTTGAGTTGGAAGGATGAGAGTGCGCACTGCACGGGCACGCGCTGCTCGATTCAATGAGTGCGCTCTCATTCGCAGGCTGCGCTCGGCTGTTGCATGTTGAGTTGGAGAGATGAGAGTGCCCGCTGCTCGGGCACGCGCTGCTCGGACGCGCGCTGCTCGATTCAATGAGTGCGCTTTTGCTCTTGGGCGATTGGCTGTCGTATTTGCGATCTTGACGTTGAAGCACTCTTAATTTGGCATCATGCATAGCGAGCGCCATTTTGGTTTCAAGTCTTTCTCTTTTTGCTTTTAGTTGCACTTTTCCGATTTCTAATTGGAGACGTTCTTCCAAGGTTGCAGCTTTTGCTAACAGAGCTGCTCTGTCGGCTTCTTCTTTCTTTAGTAGGGCTGAGGATGATGTAGAAGTTACAGACCTTTTGGATGCTGCCGTTATCTGTGACGCTCTGACGCCCGGCGAGACATCTCCGCGTATTCGCGACGTCACAGAGTGGCCCTTAGTGTCCTTGGTGTCCGCTATCCAGCGACCCACCTTAGCTATGAATTCTGTGCGGCCTTGAGCCTCAGGTGCGCCGCAAGTGACCTGATCGCGTCTGTGTTCGTCTTTACGAGTGTAATCAACATGCACATCAACATTACTTCTCATAAAATTCTCTCCTCTGTATTCAGTTTCAAGGATGTCTAACTTACGTGCATAGTTCATAGGTGTCTTTAATGCAGTAGACGTTGCATTCAGTCGAATTCGCTTGCCTTTTCTTGCATCCAGCGCCTCGTTGAGGTTCTTTCTGTTCATCTCGTGCAGCGCCGTTAGGCTCCCCAGCCAAGTGCTGGGAGCGTTGTCCTCGTTGTTCGGCATGGTGAAGTTCGACGGCTATTCTCTTTCACTTTCCCTTTCAGCGTTCACTTGTTTTCGTTCAAACAGCGGAAAAGCTTTTGACTTTATGTAGATGCGGTCATATTATTTCACCAGTTTTGACGCGTAGCTTTGGTTTGATCATTTACTCACAAGAACTGAAGTCCGATGATCTCTTTGTCTCTTGTAGTTTATTTTGTCAGCATCAAAGAATCAACACTTCATACAATCGTCTTGAGTAAATCCACTGTGATTACAGACACCAGTTGCTGCATCTTGCAAATCTCTGACTTTTACAACAACCTGTTTGCTGCATCTCACAAATCACAATCTTAGCTTACGAATATAACAACACTCTTGCTGTGTATATCCACTTACTGGAGCTTACGGTTACAACAACCTAGTTGTTGTATCTCACATTCTTAGCTTACCAGGAGCTCTCCTTAGCTGACGAGCTTACGGTCAAAAGCTTGTGTTTCCGTAGCCTTCCACATCTAGACTGAACTCTCTAACATATGACAGTCACACAAATGCATGTAATAGTAGAATGACATCACAGACCAACCTACGATTGTCAACTTATGATGCATGACTAAGAAATATAAAGCTTATGGCTTATGTAACAAACTTAATGCTTAATGCTTTACTACTGAATAGAACAAGGTAGAATAAATGAAATAACAGCAAATAAAATAAAATAAAATAAACACAACAACAAATTCATAACACGTGCGATATGGCACTTACATAATGAGAGGCCCCGATTATACTGCATACATCTTTTTTATTGATTTTTTTTTTTATTATATATTCTGGAAGTTTGCTCTATTTGTTTTAGTTATTTCTATATTTAAATCTTGATGTCTTAAACTCTAACAACTGTAAGTATTGTCGAAATAAATTTTTTTTAAAAGCCCTAGTGCTGTTGTTTGTGCTGTTTTCTTTAATAATAACACTAAACAGATAAAAACAGAGAGTCTGTCTAAACAAAATAAAACCAATGTTTTCTAACTCATATTTTTTTTATATTAATAGTTTTTCATGTTTGTTGGATGTGTAAATTATCATAATTGTAGTATTACTTTGCTACAACATATTGTTTTGACTTTATTATGACTTAAGCTCTGAATATATTTAAAAACCGAGATGACAGAAAATGTCAATTTGCGCCACCTGGCGGTCATTTCACGAATTATTTTGAAATGCTCCTGGTTTATTTTGGCCGCTGCCGCTTTCCACGGCGGTGAGTGCGACGGTAATGAGCAGTCTGGTTGTCCACCCACTGTACATAGTATTGGCCAACATGTATTTTTTTGTATTCAGCACAAACTGTGCTACAATAATATGCGAGAAAGATGGATGTGCAAAGCAAAAGTAGCTCGGAGGCATGGTCATATTAAAAATAATTAGATCAGCCTGTGAAACTAGACATAGTGTTGGTTTCATACTGATTACTTTATCAAACAATATTTGGTTTCAACATGACTTACTGCATGTAAAAGTAGACACTTCAAACTTTCTATAGATATATGTCTCTATTCAATTCAAATTTGAATGGTGTATAACACTTATTTGTGTGTCCAAAATCAACAGAGTATTCTTAGTGTCTTTTGCACTGATAAGAAAAAAAAAAGATACTGGCGTGACCGGCAACCTCAGAGAGTTAAAGTATAGCTAGGGGGAGCAGAGACAATAGGTGATTCCACCTTAGTAATGAGAACAGGAAAAGCATGTATGACTGGTTTTGAGTTGGGGATGAGTTTACACATACAAATTTTTATTTTATCCTTTTTAACCCACTTTGGTTTCAAATCACGCCATGTAGTAAAAGCTTTTTTCATATATTGGCTGTCCCACTGTGGATCACCATAACCTTGACTAATTAAAAGATCAGCAGTAACAATGACAGCATTGTCAAATGAACCTTCTCTAGAATAATGTCTCCACTGAGAAGAACCATCCATCTGTCCATCCAGCCAATGGTAATGAAAGGTTGAACAAAAATTACAAATCCTTCATTATACATCCAATCATTAGGAGTAAGAGATTGCTTGGAATGACCATTTCCCATTTTGTTAGTAAGTTATAGTTAGTGAACATAACTAACTATACCAAGCGTATTGAAATTAAGCGGACACTTAAAAAGTTTTTTATTACATGTGATGTTCGAACATAGTGTATAAGTATATATTTAAAAACTGAAGAATACTGTAATTTTAAGTGTATTATCATGTAATGTGCAATAGCTCTGTGTTCCTGAGAACACTCTCAGAAATTCTCGTGCCTCTACACCTTTGGATTATTCACACATTTATCAAATACAAATATAGTAAATTAATAAGGCATTTGGCAAAACAATATACTTATAATTTATTTAAAATTTATATAACTTATTAAATAAAATTCTAGAATTATTTTTGTTAGTTTCTATAAGAGTGGCGTGATACAATGATCAAGCAGCACTAAGATCTTTTTTATAGTTCAAGATGCTCTCCTTCCATGCTATTTTGAATAGTAACAATTTAGTTTGACGCCGTTTACGTTCCAGTTTTCGAGCAGTCTGTTTTAAAGTGCGTATTTGGTCATTATACCAAGGAGCAAGTTTCTTATCTCTAATCATTTTACTTTTAACTGGAGCTACATTATCTAACGTATAACAAAATGTTGACTAAATATTCAGTCACCTGATCGAGTTATGTGTGGTCAGACAGCAATCCAATCAAAGTTGATAACTCTGGGTGATTACTGATAAAGCTCTTTGTGGCATTTGATGTGAATGTACGTTTACCGCGGTAGCATGGTGCTGTGTGTACATTATTACTCTGACACAAAAATATTTGACAAAATAGTGATCTTAGATACTATGGAAGGTGATTATGTTTATTATATTTAATCCAAAGGATAATATTAAATCTAAAGTGTGACCTGTTTCATGAGTGGGTGAGTTCAGTGTAGACATAAATGCTCTTCTCAGAGGGTCTTATGGATCTAAATGAAAAGTATCCAAGCAATTAATGTTTTGTCTACAGAAACGACCATGTTTGAGAGGAAATCTGCAAATGTATGGCCCTGGGGGGCTGTAAATAATAATTATTGGGATTGACTGAGCAGACTTCATATTTGTAGCTACACTCATGTTACTATAGAGAACTTCAAATGCATTACATTTGTGTCTGTGTTTTTGTACGATAGTCAGAATATCATTGTAAATAACTGCGACGCCTCCTGCTCTACCACATAGGCTGGTGTATGTAGCTGTATCCAGGACGACTAGCTTCATTTAGAGCTACATACTAATTCTCTTTAATCCAGGTTTCTGTTAAACATAATATATCAAACTCATAATCTGTGATAGTTTCATTAACAATAACTGCTTTAGATGTGAGAGATCTAAGATTTAACAGTCCTAGCTTCAGATCAAAGGTGCTGGCTGTGTATTCAGTGTCCTTTGAATTTTTGTTCCCTATAATAATTTATTATAACTTCTAAAACAAACGTTAAGTCTTTCTAAATTTTTGCTTAGCTCCGGAAACAGACACAGTTTCAATATAGTGAACCCTGAATGATGACTCTGTGCAGGTAAATGCCTTGAGATAATCTGCTCCAGATATAATATCAGTTCACTGTAAATGCTAGCCATGGTATAACTTTCCTGGATGTTCTGTTTTGAGCACATTTGAAATATCTGCCACCATTGGAGCTTTCTTGTCAATATGTTGATTGATAATGCAGGAATTTAATGATAATCTCCATGTACATGGAGACGTTTTTCACTGTAAACATCAAGCTAAAAAAAAACATTTCACTGAATAATCTCCAATTAGCATAATCTGCAGATCTTTTGACTGTGGGAAGACCCATAGAAAACCCACCAAGTACAAGGAGAGCATGGAAACGCCATACACATTGACCCCAGGCGCGAATCAAACACTCCACCCTGGACGTGTGTGGCCACAGTGCTAACCACTAGACCAGGTTATTGATTGGATAATTACCTTTAGCTTTTGGATCTGTTTGGAGATGTAATGATTTTGCATCTTTTCTAATCATTAAAAACCATAACGGGTCTCATTCATAACTGCTTAGATTTATTGAAGGTGACTCTACTGTGACCTAATTTTAACTATGAACGTTTAATTGAATCAGTAACACACAACCTTAAATAATATATTTGCGGCCTTAGATTTATTTAGGGATACTGAGGGCCCTGTCACACCATTACCTGAAATTCAACCTGTATCAACTCAGCAATAAACTTCACAGAATCTACAATGAACTACAAACATGGCTGCTGCAAACTACAACTCAGATCAGCAATATATATCTCAAATTAAGAACTAAGCATAGCATGACAAGAAATTGCATTTATTCCATTACTCAGTTTAATTTTAGCATTGGAGTAAAAATTAGGAAGGTTTCTACACTTTACATTAAAAAATCTGTATTTAATATATAATTTTTTCATTTTATTATTGTTATTAAAAGCAATGCTTTTTCCATGAAATTAATCTTTTGATACATTTTAAAATTGCCTGCAAGTTTATTCCATATATTATGGGATTTAATAAAGGAGGAATTAGCAAAAAATCAACTGAAAGTATCATGGCAATAATATGGGGAATTTGATTTGATTGAAGTCTGTTATTTATAACTTCAAAACAAACATTGATAGAAAAGTTCATTAAAATTAGGAGATGTGGCAAACAGGTTTGTAGAGCTTTTCTTCTAAAATCTTTAGAATTCTTTAAGCACACAGAGAGTATCCTGATATACGAGTACATTATGAAGATCACTGGGGGAAATACAGCAATGCAGAAAATAAAAAGTCCATAGGAGCTGGATGGAGACATTTCTTTACAACCTAAATTACGAATGGAGTAACTATCACAGTATATTCTGTTTAGTTTAAATTTACACATCTGAAGTTGGTACAGTGATATCAATGTAACACTAAGTTCACAACAAGGCAAAAACCATGATAAAAATAAGATTTTTTTCACAGTGGATATTTTTACAAGAGTTGCATAATGTAATGGTTTACAGATGGACACATATCTGTCATAGGCCATAGCTGATAACAATGTGAACTCAGTAGCAGCATACCAGTAAACAAACAAAGCCTGAAATAAACAGCCATGGTAAGAAACAATTTGTTTTTCAGCAAGTAAATCAGTAAGCAGTTTGGGATAAACAGTGGTTGCACCAAAGAGAGCATTACAAAGCAATGCAGCAATGAAAATGTACATGGGCTCATGGAGACGTTTGTTCATGAATATTACAAAAATTACAACACTATTAAATACAATGATCAGTATGTACACAGTAAGAGTCATTATAAAATAAACATATCTGTAGTTCTGTAAATCCATGTGTCCCTCTAGTATAAAGTATGTAACGTTAATAATATCCATTAATTTCTAAAAGAAAAAAAAAAGAAAAATCCATCAGAGTATTTGTATTTCACAACTCTGGTGACAGAAAGCTCAGTGCAGATTTATATACCCTGTCTGGACACTCCTTAGTGACTTTTTGACAGTAACTATGATGAGTCCAACCCTCTTTACTGAGGACGATGGTGACTACTACTTCTAATAATAGTGACTTGGATACTTTGTACTTTGTAATATTTGAATCACAAAAAAAAAAAAAACATTATCTCAGTTTTATTAATTAATTCATGTTCATTAAGTTCAACCAGTCCTTTATATGAACTTATGAATTCTATGTTCAGGGACCACTTCCTTCCAGAAACAAATTAAAAAAGCCCAAGGATGAATCCAAGGATAATTTAATTAATTTCCTACACCTACTTTACAGATCAAAGCACCTACAGTAGGAAGGCAGATGAATTGGTACACATTTATGACGGCATGCAAGTGTAACACCTCATGTTTGGAAAATGAAGAACAGAAAGCAGGCTCAGTGAATTATTTCTATTTAGGTACTTATGAATTGAAAGTAAAATTTCAGCACACACACAGGCACATAGTGTAAAAAATATACACTTACAAGTATATTAAAATTTGCAATAATACATTGCAAATATACTAACAAAACATTGTACCATTATACAATTTACCACCATAAAAAGTATACTGCCTTCACATTTTTTCTTTTACTTTAATACTTTCAATACAGAAAGTATACATTAGAATACAAATTTTAACATACAGTTGTCAGAACTACTAAGAACTACAACTCCCAACACCAACACAGCTCTTCACCTGAATACTAACATCTGAAACTAATTACCTCACGAATATATGAGATTCACACACTTCTGGCCTTTGTGAAGTATTAAGTTTTTGTGATTACCTCCAGTGTTTTTACCTAGCTGTTTTTAAATGCCCATTTTTGATATTGACCCTGCTTGTGTTTTGTTTCTGTGTTTAGCCTGATTCCATTTATGCTTGTTTATGCACATCGCCTGATCCTTGCTTGTTTTCTCGACTCTCGATTTTGGAATATCCTTACTGGTTTGTTTGACTTGCTCTTAGACACTCTTATCAATAAATAACCTAACTGCACCTGCGTTCTCTGAGTCTGATTCATGACAGAATATGTCGCCTCTACAGTGGTCACCTAATCGGAGCTTCGTTTTTACCGTCGCCGCCGCATTTGGGTTTGTGCATTTGCTGGATTTTACCACTGAGTGGCGCTATATAACTACAGACTGAGGCCTCATGCCTTAGTTCATTCTCTGCCGCATTAATGAGACGCGTTCCATTAAATAATACACGTAGTAGCCGATAACATCAAGTGAAACACTGTAGTTGCCCGAATTCATAATCACAGTACTAAAATTACAGTACAAATGTAGAATTAAAATTAAATCTTATTAAGAACTAATTTAAGCACAATAAATATTAACAGAGTGAGCCTTTAGATTTTATCATGTGTAATTAGAAAAGAAGTGTGTTGGGTTTTATTGAAATATAAATTTCTAAACCAATAAGATCAATTAACACCAAGTTATTATTATAACAGGCTTACTTCATCACTTATCTAGAGCTTGCTTTCAAAGAAGTCAAGAAGGCTTATTAACGTGACTGGGGTGCATTGTCTCTAAGTGCCCGCTTGGTGTAGCGGTTAGAGCGCTCCTATAGAAATTGAGATTTTCCTTATGATAGCATAAATTGCATTGTTTTTAATCTGTAAAATGTTAACAATATTCGGTATTTTTATAATAAAAAAAACATCGTGCCTGGTATAGGTTTAATATTGTCACGGTCGAACACCAGATGGCGCCAAACTCAAGGACTCCATTTTGTTTTAGTTGGGTTTGAACTCAGTATCCCAGAATGCACCTTGGTCAGGAAATGGGAGCACACCTGATCGAGGTTAGCAGCCTAATCAGCTCCAAGATATATAGCCTTTTGTTTCCGTTGTTCTGGGTCGGGCATCTGGTTTGCTACGGTTGTGTTAAGTGGGTGGTCTGTTCTTATTCTAGGTGTCATGCCATTTCCCCTTGTCCTTAGTTTGTGTTATTCTGTGTTTGGTTCAGCTCTGTGTTAGTCTATCTCTTTGTTTAGTCAACTCTGTGTTTAAGTTAACTCTATGTCTAGTCTATCTCTTTGTTTAGGTTAGCTCTGTGTTTAGTTTAGCTCAATGTTTAGTTTAGTCTGTGTTTTCAGTCCAGGGGGGTGTTCCAGAAAGCTTGGTTAACTTACCATTTGGTTAATCTTAACCTCTGGGTTGATTAAACCCAAACCCGCATACCGAGAGTATGTCGGTTCCAAAACACCTGATAAGATTAAGTTTAATCAACCCCCTACTGGTTACCCAGAGTTAGTGCGCGTGCACGGTGCGTACATAAAGACATTTTCAATGGATCGACGATTTCACGAGTCAAAATGGAACATCAAAGTGAAAAAAGAGAGCGGCATACTTCACAGAGGTTTTAATGCGCGCATATGAGGAATTTAAGGCAATAATAATAAAGAAATAAAAAGCAATACGGCTGCATCGGCTAAAGAAAAAGAGTTGACTTGGCAAAAAATAAAAGACAGAGTAAATGTAAGTGTATTGTAAATTTTACATCGCCTCTTCTTTTATTATAATGCAAAAATAATTAAACATCCCTTCGCATCCTTTTGGCTGTTAAATGAAAGCATTTACTTTTCCTGCCATTAATTTCTTTAGGTTAAAATACCAGTGTATACTGACTAGGAATGTCTGGTTTCTTATTTAATAAGGTTTAATCCTTCTGGAGGCAGAAGCCAAGTGAATATGAAACACAAAAACGTTCTGCAAAAAGGTAATATCTTATTACACGATCACTGAACTATTTATTAAACACGGTTTAGTATATTCGTTCTGTCAGGTAGCTAATAGAAAGAAGGCTGAAGCCCGTCTAACTGGCGGAGACCCACCACCACCATCTCTCCTCACCCCATCTGAGGAGCGGCTCTGTCCCTTAATAAAGGGCCACCAGTGACACTAACATGGTGAAATGTAAGTTTACCACTATGGTTTGTTTTCATTATATGAATTAATAAATTACTATCTCTATCACTTAAAGGCTTTTGGACATGCTTAACGTTTTTATGCAGGCTTACTGTATTTAACTGCCCATGGTGTATACAGTAGGCTATTGTGATCTTAGCTGTATTACTTTGACATGGTTTTTCCTGCATTAGTGGTTTTTTCTTTGATAATATTGAGAATTTTATGCTGGGTTGTATTTTCTTATAGATACTGGGTTGATTAGATAAAGGGATTATATTATTGGACGCTACAGAAAGAACACAGTCTGTCACAGTTGCAAGTGTTTTGTTGTCAGGTACCTTTAGTTGCTTTTAGGTATTTTTTTTTATTTCTTTTTTCCCAGATAACGTATACTTGCATATTTTCACTGAAGGATGAAGATGAAGAGACCACATCTGCTGTGACAGAAGTGGACAATGCTGGTAGATCCACCGAGGTGGGATGCACCATTATAATGCAGCGCCCCCTTTTTACATTAGAGTAACAAACTGTCATTGTTCTTTCACAGTACCTACCTGGGGATTTCTTCACGGATGAAGGTCCTTCAACCTCAATGCACGATCTAAGCGGTGTAAGAATTTGTGTGCAGTTGTCCATATTTACATTTTATTTTCTGACAGAATTTCAGAATTTATTTAATTATTTTTGAATAATAATTCCTAGTTTCCTTCCTACTGTAGTTGCCAGGAGCTGTATAAGGTCCATCTTCAAAAACAAATAAGAAAAAGTGACATGGAGATGGACCTTATACAGCTTCAAATGGAAGAGAAAAGGCTATCCATTAAAAAAGCAACACTAGAAATTTAATTACTGGAGCATCGCCTTAAGGTGAGAACTTGTGCATATATTAATCTGTTGCATGTTAAAAGTGTTGTGTGTGTGTGTGTGTATATAAAGCTATATCATAAAAAAAACCACACATTTTATTTCATTTTACTTTCATTGTTTTTCAGGAAAAAAAGACATGAACTGTACAGCAGACCAGTGCAAACTATTTAATAAAAGTAATTTTGACAAATCCTGTCTCTCAAAAGTCTTCCATCTCTGTTGTGTGCAAAAATCTGTAGAGGTTCCTCTGGGCATCTTCTTCAATATAAGGAGGGTGGCTCTCTCCTCTTATAGTGGTAATGTTGTGAAGCACAACACAAGCCATTATGATGTCACATGCCCTCTCTGGACTGACCCAGAGCCCACACTGAGCTACACTGAAACCTAGACTTGAGGATCCCTATGGTCATCTCCACCTTGGCCCGTGTTCGACTGTGAGTCAGGTTATAGCGTGTCTATGGTCCAGGATCAGGTTAGGGTGGCATTAAATAGGGCAGACAAGGGCTACCCCTGTCCCCCAGCAAGTAACTACTGTACTGTCCTGTAATGATTCAAGTGTACAATACAAATATAGTAAAAAGAAAAAAAAACATTGTATGAAGAAAAACATACCCTGCTGAAATGTCTGGCATAATGATGACACAGATCCTGGCCATTTTGTCTTATCAGTAATGATGTGAGTTGCCTCACATATGTGTGAAAAAAGTAATGAGTTTAATGATTTTAACAAGGCAAAAAATTAAGGACGCAAAATTAAGTTGTTACCTGTACACTGATACTATGAATAGATTTCCTATTAACATCGTCTCCCTCATTTATTGAAGCTTTAGCTTTAATAGGAATGTAGGTGCTATCAATGCACCCAATTACATTTGAAAAACCTGAAATAGAAAGTCATATAGCTATGGGAGGATCAGGTGTGTGTGTGTGCAGGATGAATACATGTATATAAATAGTATGACTACATATTAAATATGCGTCATCAATTTTACTACAAAGGACAAAACCTGCCACTCTGTGGAATTCCTCTTTAATACCACACAGAGGTTTATGTCCAGGGACCTGCTGTACACATGTGTGTAAGAAGTGTTTAAGTGCCAGACATACAGTTGCCTTTCCCACATGCTCTGCATCACCCACGTTGTACAAAAAATGCCCTGGAAAAAAACGAAGTGATATACACGGAATGTTTACTGAGCGCAGACCCGCCGTTTGTGACATTTGCAATATGCGGTTTCAAGAGATGTGTTAAATAATTTAATTCCATTGAAAACCAATAACGCTCTTTCAAATAATCATTAGAAAATAAAAAATAAAAAAAACATCAATACGAGGTCTTATAACTCTCTCCCGGCGAAAAAAACCTTGTATAATTTGTGCCTCCGCGTCCACAGGATCCTCATCAAAGGGGCGTGGCCTGCTGAATAACCTTCTGGAACAAACTTACCCTGGAACATAACCTGCTGCCGAGCAGGTTATCTTCAGAGAGTAAGTTGCTATGGTTACATACATACCCAGAAAGTTACCTCCGTTCTTGGAACCGGAAGTTGAGGTTATCCACTAACTTACCCTCAAACTTATCCGGGTATTTCACATAACCTGCTTCCTGGAATACCCCCCAGCTCTGTGGTTTCAGTTCAGCTCTGTGTGTTAGTTCAGTTTGAGTCCTGTTTGTACATGTTCACATTTTGGTTCCTTTATTAAAAAACCCTTTTTCACTCTATCACCTCCGCCTCCATGTCTTCTCCAAACCCCACGCTAACACCCCGTTACAAATATTCAGTGTGCACCGTTTGTACATCTGTTATTTTACAACTACAGTGGTGTGAAAAACTATTTGCCCCCCTCCTGATTTCTTATTTTTTTGCATGTTTGTCACACAAAATGTTTCTGATCATCAAACACATTTAACTATTAGTCAAAGATAACACAAGTAAACACAAAATGCAGTTTTTAAATGAGGGGTTTTATTATTTAGGGAGAAAAAAAATCCAAACCTACATGGCCCTGTGTGAAAAAGTAATTGCCCCCTGAACCTAATAACTGGTTGGGCCACCCTTAGCAGCAATAACTGCAATCAAGCGTTTGTGATAACTTGCAACGAGTCTTTTACAGCGCTCTAGAGGAATTTTGGCCCACTCATCTTTGCAGAATTGTTGCAATTCGGCTTTATTTGAGGGTTTTCTAGCATAAACCGCCTTTTTAAGGTCATGCCACAACATCTCAATAGGATTCAGGTCAGGACTTTGACTAGGCCACTCCAAAGTCTTCATTTAGTTTTTCTTCAGCCATTCAGAGGTGGATTTGCTGGTGTGTTTTGGGTCATTGTCCTGCTGCAGCACCCAAGATCGCTTCAGCTTGAGGTGATGAACAGATGGCCGGATATTCTCCTTCAGGATTTTTTGGTAGACAGCAGAATTCATGGTTCCATCTATCACAGCAAGCCTTCCAGGTCCTGAAGCAGTAAAACAACCCCAGACCATCACACTACCACCACCATATTTTACTGATGGTATGATGTTCTTTTTCTGAAATGCTGTGTTACTTTTACGCCAGATGTAACGGGACACGCACCTTCCAAAAAGTTCAACTTTTGTCTCATCGGTCCACAAGGTATTTTCCCAAAAGCCTTGGCAATCATTGAGATGTTTTTAGCAAAATTGAGACGAGCCTTAATGTTCTTTTTGCTTAAAAGTCGTTTGTGCCTTGGAAATCTGCCATGCAGGCTGTTTTTGCCCAGTCTCTTTCTTATGGTGGAGTCGTGAACACTGACCTTAATTGAGGCAAGTGAGGCCTGCAGTTATTTAGATGTTGTCCTGGGGTCTTTTGTGGCCTCTTGGATGAGTTGTCTCTGCGCTCTTGGGGTAATTTTGGTCGGCCGGCCACTCCTGGGAAGGTTCACCACCGTTCCATGTTTTTGCCATTTGTGGATAATGGCTCTCACTGTGGTTCGCTGGAGTCCCAAAGCTTTAGAAATGGCTTTATAACCTTTACCAGACTGATAGAGCTCAATTACTTTTGTTCCTGAATTTCTTTGGATCTTGGCATGATGTCTAGCATTTGAGGTGCTTTTTGTCTACTTCTCTGTGTCAGGTAGCTCCTATTTAAGTGATTTCTTGATTGAAACAGGTGTGGCAGTAATCAGGCCTGGGGGTGACTTCAGAAATTGAACTCAGGTGTGATAAACCACAGTTAAGTTATTTTTTAACAAGGGGGGCAATCACTTTTTCACACAGGGCCATGTAGATTTGGAGTTTTTTTTCTCCCTTAATAACGTAAACCTTCATTTAAAAACTGCATTTTGTGTTCAATTATGTTATCTTTGACTAATAGTTAACGGTTTTTGATGAGCAGAAACATTTAAGTGTGACAAACATGCAAAAGAATAAGAAATCAGGAAGGGGGCAAATAGTTTTTCACACCACTGTATATAAGAACACTCAAATACCTTTTATTTGGGGTTAAGTGACTGACGTGCCTAACATCTTTCAGCTGAGCCTCGTTTCACTGAATAATCCACCACTTTTCATCAGTATAATGACACACACACACAGTTGTCACTCCCCTAAATTTAAAGAATACAAACTGGTTGCGTGCGAGTTTGCTGTTTTTCCTATAGTATGCTGAAGCAAAATCTAAATAAAACATTTTATTTTGTTTTATTTTTATTTTGCTATAATTAAAATAAAAAAATTAAAACAGTATCATGCGTGAAAGGGTGCAGACTTACCCACTGCACCACTCAGACAATGCACACCAGACAGACACCATTCAGATAAACTACACATAACTTTAAAGGGGCACCCCTCTTCCTACTACTTACTGTTCTTTACAGATTTTCTTTATCATAACATGCGTTAGATAGTTTTTTTTTTTTTATCACTCTATACACAATACTTTGCTATTTTTATAGATGTTGAGCATCGTGAGCAAGCCCGCGATCATATTAACGTTAATTATCACCAGCCGGCATGAATAGGCGGCTCACGAGTAACGTGAGTTGGGCGCACACCCATCGATTTGACTATCGTTACTCGCTCACTCCCTGAATAGGCGGGAAAGGGATGGAGCCGCGTTTTTGTGCCGGCTGGCGATAATTAACGTTAATATGATCTCGGGCTTGCTCCACATTATAAAAGCAAGGCACTACTAGCAAACCCACCTGAAGGGGAATATGCCGTGACAGGCTGAAAAAAAAAAAAAAAAACAGATCTAACAGATGAGGACTCAGATTAATGTGCAAAAAATATATAATAAAACTATATAAGTCTACAGAGCCTTTATAAGACTCTACCTTAAGCGCACTTAAAACATTTTATTTAGTTTTATCTTAATTTTGCTATAATTAAACAATTTTAAAACATCACTCGGGATTCGAACCGGCGCTTTGTAGCCGAGCGTTCTAACCGCTATACCAAGCGGGCACTTAGAGAAAATGCACCCCAGAGACATTAATAAGCCACTCGACTTCTTTGAAAGCAAGCTCTAGATAAGTGACGAAGTAAGCCTGTTATAATAATAACTTGGTGTTATTTGATCTTATTGGTTTAGAAATTTATATTTAAATAAATAGTAAACTTGGCCGATTTCGATTTTGTTTGATGAGTGGGGCTTGAAAATTCTCTTGAAAAATATGGTCATTTATTTCAGTTAACCCTGAGGTCCGAGGTGATTTTGGGGCCCTTCAGATGTTTGGACATGCTCTGATATTTGTGCTTTTTTCAGCTACTTATAATATATTATTGACCAACCTGTATTTTTCTTGTAATCAGTACAAACTGTTCTACAATAATACATGACCAAAATGAATGTATGTGTTTGCAATATTCATTCATTTTCTATACTGCTTAATCCTGTGTTCAGGGTCGCGGGGGACCTGGAGCCTATCCCAGGAAACTTCGGGCACTAGGCGGGGTACACCCTGGACAGGGTGCCAATCCATCGCAGGGCACACACACATACACACACTCACACCCCCGATCACACACTACGGGCAATTTGGGAACGCCAATTAGCCTAACCTGCATATCTTTGGACTGTGGGAGGAAACCGGAGTACCCGGAGGAAACCCACCAAGCACGGGGAGAACATGCAAACTCCATGCACACAGAGACGGGAATCGAGCCCAGACCCTGGAGGTGCAAGGCGACAGTGCTAACCACTACACCACCGTGCCGCCATGGAAAAAAATATTATGCGTGGTTAATACGTTTTGTGAAAAAAAAAGTAGCTGAAATAAGGCCATGAAACTCATACAGACAATTTGTTCACAAGACATTGTCTCACAAGGGCTGGTGGACTAGTGTTTTTGCTTCAAAATGATGTGAAAATTATCTTGTTTACTTGCTCACTGAAAACAATATAGTGATAAAAAGTGTTAGTCACTTTTTGAGTGTAAAGGGTCTATGCGAGAAGGCGTGATCTATCATTACTAATGCAGTGATTCACACCTGAGAAGACAAAGGCCTGCATACTGATCTGCATAATGAGCCATCAGACAGGTATGTGACTGAGAGAGGAGAGTTACAAGAAAGAATCTGAGGATAAAATAAGTTTATATATTTTCAGTGTTTAGGTTATTTGAGAATGTATTTGACACACACACAAAAAATCTTGAGATTCATTTGTGAGTTCAGTTAAACAGTTTATTAAGAACAATCAAAGTTGACTTTTTAGCAGCATTACTGCAGTCACTATAACAGAAAATATAGCTAACAAGAATATTATAATATAGAAAACAACAACAGCTCTTTGTAATTACCAGAACAAATGACTTTACCATTACTGTACTACATTTTTCTACAATACACTACAGTTTACTATGATGAATATATTGTATTATATATTTATATAATATAGTTATATTTAACTAATATCTATGATGTACTGAATGTGCACTTACTCGTGGTTCTCCAGCGAACTCGAAACTGAACGACACTCACGTGACTTTCTTGTGCACGGCGCCGGTGATGCAACCACAGTCCTAAACAAAAACCAAAATTGAAACTTGAAGAATGCACCCGCATACAATCATTCGCAAAGAACAGCTGGTGAACAATTTGACCATTTGAAACACGGTATAAACAATACAAAACACGTGTATATATATAAATAAATATAAACTTTAGACAGATCGTAATCAGATTTTATTGTGCGTTTGTCAGTAACGTGCATATTTCATATTTTAACCAATTTTACTCTTGCTGGTATTTAGTATTTTCCAAATGTACATATAAAATATAGAGCAATGATGGTGAGAATAAAAGACTTACTCGTCAGGAATTACATCCTCCGTTGAGTCCAGACATTGTTCAAAATAAAGCCGTTCCTCGTCTGAGTCTTGCTCTTCCTCTGATGAGAAAGTAAATTCTTTATCGCTGTCCAGAACCATCTGAAGCGCTTCTTCACCCGTGTAGCGTGACATCATTCAAACGCAGAAACAGTAAGTAAGTCTATGATGAAGCTTGTTGTTTTATGCCATGGGCGCGTGTAGATGATTACCTGGCTCACCACAGTTCATTTCCATATGAACAGCGCGCGCGCAGGGAGGCGGGAGCGCATTAGCTGTAATGAGCCGATACAGGAGAATCTGTACCACTCCTTACTTTCATACGGATTACATAAAAACAGATTATTTGTTTTCACCGTGACTTGCATCATTTAAAAGTACACCCTTTAAGCTTTCTATTGATATATTTCTCATGTCAGTGTGTGCAGTATTCGCGGAGTTTCAGTTCATTTTATTGACGTGTTTCAAAAAGATTTTCGCGGAGACTGAGACGGCTGAAAGCGCACCCGGTTTATTTTAATTTATTTTATTAATGCACAAAGTTTTATTTTTAACATGTGTGCATACAAAAAAAAGTAGACACTTTAAAGATTCGATTAATATATAAATCTTGTCTGTACGATAAAAACTGAAAGTGTAATTTAAGTTCTTATTGGCGTCATCAGGGGAAAACACCTCAAAAACGCATATATGCGTTCCCGGACCTCAGAGGGTTAATAAATCTACTATTAAATTTTTTTTACTCATTATTGTACAGTACACATCAATAGCTCTGGTTCAGATTTTTCATGTTTGTTGTGGAAATTACCATCACTGTTGTATTTCATGCGATGAATGAAAATGTCACTTTGCGCCACTTGGCGGCCATTTTACGAATGACTTTGAAATGCAAATGATTTATTTTGGCCGCTGTTGCCTTTAAACGGCGGTGTGCGCAGCGGAATGGTTATCCCGATTGAGTAACCACTGTACCATTCATCAGTGTAAACTGTAAGTGCAGCAGGTCAGTGAGGATGAACCAGTACCTGTTGATGATGACAACACCTCGCCCCTGATCTACCAGAGCCAAGTGAAAAGAATCAAAATCAAACTGAACAGGTAAGCTGGAATAAAATCAGTAGCAGCATTAACTCGTGCTAGTAATTTTTATGGTGGTCAATATTAATTCAAAATAATGTTTTTCAGCATTGTATTCAGAGAATAGATTTAAACAGAATCATGTTTTAAACAAAAACAATATTGTATTAGGCAAGTTTATTAAAGATTATTCACTTTTGTATTATTTGAATTCGTCTTTTTGTACATACACGCGGGCATCTTTAAATTTGAACACAAAATAGTAGTAGACTGGTAGGAATGTTATTTTTCATATAACTTAAACAGCTGAATGAAGTTAAATATACACAGTACATTAATAATTGCGTTTGTTTTACATGTGAGCACTCATTGAGCTTTTTAATTTTATATACTACTATATCATATATGTGTTTAATACTGTTTTATTTATATTTTACATTACATGCAGATTGTAATTGACTTGCGATTGTACTTTTAAAATGTAACCTACGTATCTACAGTATAAGCATATTTAACTACTTCAGCAGTGAATGAGAAATTTGGTCGGTCTGGCTTTTAGATAAAGTTCTTATTTGATATAATTTTATTATTTAATTATCTTATTATAAATATGATTCTTATTCTCTATATCCTTGTCGAGTATAGTCCTTACTGAATGGACCGTCGTATTATGCTTTCTCTATGATATTTATCTCTCTATATATTCTCTAATTATGACTTGAATAAATCGGCTCACATCGGAGTGCGCTGGCATGTTGGAAAAGCCAGCATTTATCTATAGCCTATATAAGTGTGAGCCGCGGGTTTATACGCCGATAAATTAATTTTAGATGGATTTTAATGCATATTTTTAGGCCTAAATATTTATTTTAATTAATGGCCAGGTGTATTACGAAGTTGTTCTCTGCACGGTGTATCTGCACGGAGAGATTGCGTGTGTGTCCATGGAGAGTTCGTGTGTGACCACGAGCTCATCTCATACAGTACTGAGGGTGTGTATGGATGGAGAGTTTGTGTGTGTGTTTGTGACGTTATCTTCTCCTTCAAACATGCTTCCAACCAACCAACCAACCTTGGCCTCCAAACTCAGAAGCTACGTGTCAAACCCGATAACTGCTCCTTTCATCTGCTGGTTACGGCAGGGCGTCGACTGTTGATCAGTGTAAAGTAGCCTGTAAAAGCCAAGCTCTTCCTCAAAAATAGTGTGAATGTCTGCAACAAACACTAACCATTAAAATGTTAAGAATTTTATTAAACACAAATATATAAATTAGATTTTCTTTATACATAATATTTTCATTATATATAAACTCATGCTAGAGTACTTTTACTACGCTGAAGTACCATTTAAAGCTATTTATTAATTTCTCTTTTATTTGCTTACCTACTTACATACTTACTTACTAACTAGAGAATGCTTTAGTAAAGAGCTCTAAAACAACATCAATATGAATGACAATGGAATATTACAGAACGTGCGAGTTGATGCTCATGCACCAATCACTGACCATTAAAATGTTGTATTTAAATTAAAAAGGCACTCATACTGTATATATTCATGTCTAATTAAATTCTTAAAGCATCATGTTCACGCATGGGTTTACTGCATAAACACCGTTTTTTGCATTGAGTTTAATCAGCACTTTTAGTATTCATTCACCCAACAGTGTGATTAAAGTACCCGAAATGACACAGAATTTTGACCCAACATAAAGAACCCAACAATGTGTTTACAGAAACCCAGCATTTTTTTGTGTACTACTACAGTACTAATGAATGAACAAAGCGCAGTCAAAGCCCGGGGTATTCTGCATACTGTCGCGTTGTATTCAGCGAGTAGCGCATATTCTTGTGTTTGTTTCATTTCATGTCTGTAGTTTTATCGATAAATCTGCTCATATCTGCGCACGCGTTTATCAGCCTTTTGATCAAAAAGCCACATGTGCAACTCACTTTCACTTTGCAAAAGGCAGTGTTTATTGTTTAGTGTATATTTAAAGCACATAAACACAATAAAACAATATTGTTTTAGGCTTTTTGCACACATGCGCGGGTGTACCACTACTACTACTACTAATAATAATAATAATACTGAATGGAAAAGCGCAGTTAACAAAGTGTCATCATAAAAGGAGAGAAGAAAATGAAGAATAAATACATATCAGTATTTACAGTTTGAGCTCGACACGTTTTTGAGCTCAGTCGCTTGCTGTCAATGGGGGCCTAAGAGAGATAACACATTTTCGGCATTTTCGGGTGCGCGCGGGAAGCTGTGAAAATGCCCTTCATTACCTGTAGGGGGCAGTCGTGTTTCAGTCTGAAGTATTGTGTGTCTACTGAAGCCGAAAAATGTGTTATGTCTCTTAGGCGCCCATTGACAGCAAGCGACGGAGCTCATAAACATGTCAAGCTCAAACTGATATATACAGATGTCGCCATTAAAAACGCACGTTTCGAGAAAAGGGATCCCGTGAATTGCCGCGGCTTTGCCCTTCATTACCTGTAGGGGGCAGTCGTGTTTCAGACTGAAGTATTGTGTGTCTACTGAAGCTGTCATGCACACTCAATCTGCGCCCGGCACTAGGACCCGGAAGTAAGGCGGGCGCAAAACCAGGAAGTATAAAAGAGGTAAACAAACGATGGCTTATCGCTCAGTCAATGAGTTTCGGCCCATGTCGGTTTCGGCTGTCCGTCTGCTAACTGTGAGTACTCATTATCTTTGGTTTGGTTTCCTGACATTGTGTGTGTATCTATAGGACGCGGGTTAAATTTGTGTTTTTCCCTTGCTCCCTTTTCGTGAGAGTCCTTATACTAAATCGCGTGGTTATCCTGCCTACTCGCTTACATCCGCGTTTGGGTTTATCATCCACGCTACATTGGGCTAACCGCTAAAGCTACGTCTTCTGGTCACCAAGGTTAGTTCATCCTGACAGAATGACTGAGCCCTCCGCGGTGAACCCAGCGGATCATGCGCACCTCTGCGACGTGGTAGATCGGCACGCCGCGCTTATCGACAAGCTAACCGGAGAGATCGCTAATCTGCGCCGGGGCCTCCAAGACGTCGCGGCCTTGCGCCGCGAGGTGGCGGAGCTCCGGCGGGAGAACGCGGATCTCCGTGCGGCTGTGGATGGCGCGGCTGGTCGGCCTCCCGTCGCGGCGGCCGCGGCGCCGCACCAGCCCCCCCCCCCTCCTTCTGACGTATTCCTTGCACTTCCAGATAAGTGGGATGGCACCGACGGACGATGCAGTGTGTTCTTGACTTCACTAAATCTGGTTTTTGAGTTCAATTCAACCAAGTACTCCACCGATCGGCTACGCATTGCTCTCCTCGTATCATTGCTATCCGGGCAGGCAGCTGAGTGGGCCACGGCAGTGCTTCGATCAGACTCTGACACCGCCCATTCCTACACTGAATTCACCCGTCAACTCAAATTGACTTTTGAACACCCTGCGGGCGAGGTGGAGACCGACACCAAGCTTTACCATCTGCGGCAGGGAGGATCGTCCGTGAGCCGTTACACCGCAGAATTCCGCACCCTCGCGGTACAGACATCATGGGGAGATGCCGCGCTCCGGACGTCCTACTACGAGGGACTGGCTTCCCGTATCAAGGACGAACTAGCCGGACGAGAGCTCCCAGCCACCTTGGAGGGATTAATTCAGCTCGCCCTCCGCATTGATCAGTGCCTCCTCGCTCGTCCGAAGCCAGCCCCGAGGACCCTGCCACCTACTTCCACCTATGCCCATACTCCATCTCGACCTCCAACCACCTTCACTCCGGCCACCGCTGAAAATGTCGGATCTCCACCTCCTGCCGTGGTTAACACCGGAGCCGGGGAACCCATGCAATTAGGGCGCGCCTCCCTGACTGTGATGGAACGAGAACGCCGCTTTCGAGAGGGTTTGTGTGCCTATTGTGGGTCGGCGGCCCACCACCGAGCAATCTGTCCACTGCGCCCGGGAAACGCGCAGCCCCGGTGAGCCGGAGGAGAGACTCACCGGGCACCATCCACCTCTCCACCACTACCAACGCCACCACATCTCGCCTCACGGTTCAGGTAACCCTCCAATTTGGCCACAAACGGGTCCTAAGTACTGCGTTCATCGATTCGGGTGCCGCAGGTAACTTTGTTGACTCTACTTATGCCAAAGAAATGGGGGTGAAGATTGAGGCGTTATCCCAGCCTCTTCACATTACATCAGTCGACGGTCGGCCCCTCTCCACCAGCCCCATCACTCACCAGACCCAACTCCTCACCTTCATCATCGACCAACACCAGGAACAGCTGCAGTTCTACCTCACTCCCATCTCGTCTCCTCCTATCATCCTCGGCTACCCCTGGCTGCTACAGCACGACCCTCTCATCTCCTGGGCACAAAACCGGATCCTCCAGTGGGGGCCGACCTGCACCGAACTCTGCCTACGGGCACAGGCTGGGACGTGCTCCAAGGAGTCCGAGGCCCCCGAAGTCGACACCGATGCCATTCCACCGGAATATAGAGACCTGGCTGAAGCCTTCTGCAAGAAAAGAGCCACCCACCTACCACCACATCGCCCATACGACCTGGCGATAGAACTTCAGCCAGGTTCCATTTCCCCCCGCGGCCACCTTTATTCCCTATCGGCCACCGAGACACAAGCTATGGAGGAATACGTCGCCAACGCTCTACGGCACGGCACCATCCGGCCTTCCTCCTCGCCAGCAGCCGCGGGGTTCTTCTTCGTTAAGAAGAAAGGGGGCGAACTTCGCCCGTGTGTCGACTATCGGGGGCTAAACAAGATCACCATTAAAAACCGACACCCTCTACCGCTCACCAACTCAGCCCTGGACGCCCTCTCTGGTGCCACTGTATTCACGAAGTTGGACCTCCGGAGCGCCTACAACCTAGTGCGCATCAGAGAGGGTGATGAGTGGAAAACGGCATTCATCACACCCACTGGACACTACGAGAGCCTGGTCATTCCCTTTGGACTCTGCAATGCACCCTCGGCCTTCCAGCAGTTTATCAACGACGTCCTCAGGGATATGCTGGGCCGATGGGTGTTCGTCTACTTAGACGACATCCTCATTTACTCCCATAACCTCAAGGAGCACATCCAACATGTTCGGGCCGTCCTAAAGAGATTGCTCGCTCACCAACTGTACTGCAAGCTGGAAAAATGTGCCTTTCACAAGCACTCCACCACGTTCCTGGGTTTTGTCATCTCGCCCCAGGGTGTGGCCATGGACCCACAGAAGCTCGAAGCTGTAAGTCACTGGCCCCTACCCAGGACACTCAAACAGTGTTTCTTGGGTTTGCGAATTTCTACCGTCGCTTCATCCGGGGCTACAGTACAGTCGCAGCACCACTAACCACATTGACCAGGCCCTCGCACCATCCTTTTCGACTCACCCCCGCCGCCAACTCCGCCTTCCAAGAGCTGTGTCATCGCTTCACCACCGCCCCCATCCTTCTCCACCCCGATGCCAACAAACCTTTCGTTGTGGAGGTGGACGCGTCGGATGTGGGCGCCGGCGCCGTTCTCTCCCAGCGAGGTCCAGACCAGAAACTGCATCCTTGTGGTTTCTTCTCCAAGAAATTTAATCCCACTCAGCAGCGATACGGAGTAGGGGACCGCGAACTGCTGGGCATAAAGTGGGCCTTGGAGGAATGGCGTCACTGGCTCCAGGGCGCCAGTGAGCCGTTCATCGTCTGGACCGACCACCAGAACCTCATCACCATCAGGAACCTAAAGCAGCTCAACCCACGACAGGCACGCTGGGCCTTGTTCTTTGAACAATATGACTTCCATCTGTCCTACCGCCCGGGGTCCAAGAATACCAAGGCCGACGCACTGTCAAGACAACACGACGAGGACCTTCCCCGGGCGGAACCCGTGCCTGTCATCAACTCTTCCCGGATCATCGCACCCCTTCAATGGGATTTGGAGACAAGGGTCCGCCAGGCACAGGCTGCGGAGACCGAACCGGCAGGCGTGCCGCCTGGACGACTCTTTGTACCCCAGGACTTAAGGCTGGAAGTTCTCCAATGGGGGCACTCTTCTACCGTCGCCGGACACCAGGGAGCTCGAAGAACCCTGTCCTTCATTGAACGGGCGTTCTGGTGGCCCGCCATGAGAAAGGAGGTCACAGAGTTCGTTCAGGCGTGCCCGGTGTGTGCCAGGGCCAAGGATACGAACCAACCATCTCCTGGAGAGCTCCAACCCCTTCCAGTTCCTCGACGGCCCTGGACGCACATCGCCCTGGATTTCATCACGGGCCTGCCGGTTTCCGATGAAAAGAACACCATCCTCACCATTGTTGATCGGTTCTCCAAGGCTGTGCACTTGGTGGCCCTCACCGGACTCCCATCAGCTAAAACCACCGCTGAGCTGATAATGGAACACGTAGTCCGCCTGCATGGGTTCCCCAAGGACATCGTCTCGGACAGAGGGCCCCAGTTCACCGCCCGGTTCTGGAAGGCCTTCTGCCGTCTGATCAACTCCACCAGCAGTCTGTCATCTGGTTACCATCCCCAGACTTATGGTCAGACGGAACGGACCAACCAACAACTGGAGCGCTACCTAAGATGTTTTGTTGCTGATCGCCAGCGCTCCTGGGCCCGCTACCTCACATGGGCTGAACTGTCTCATAATCTTCATGTGTCCTCTGCCACCAACTTAAGCCCATTTGAGGTGTGCTACGGTTTCCAACCTCCGATGTTCGCCCATCAAGAACCGGAGGTTGATGTACCGTCGGCCCAACAGTTGGTCCGTAGGTGTCGACGGGTCTGGAATCAAGCCAACCTCGCTATCCAGAGAGCCAATAAACGTTACATCACTCAGCACCGCCGTCGACACCCTCCGGGACGCATGTACCACGTAGGTGACAAGGTATGGCTATCTACACGGAACCTACATCTGCACACAGAATCCCGGAAACTTTCGCCTCGCTTCATCGGACCATACCGCATCACAATTCGAATAAACCCTGTCACCTACCGGCTCCAGCTGCCTGCGGCGCTCCGGATTCACCCCATATTCCACACATCCCAACTCAAACCCTTCATCACCTCCCCGATGATTCCACCCACCCCCCCTGCTCCTCCTCCCCAGATCATCGACGGCGGTCTCGCATACACCGTGCGTCGGATCCTCGACTCGCGCCCTCGGGGCAGAGGTACCCAGTACCTGGTCGATTGGGAGGGCTACGGCCCCGAGGAGCGGTCTTGGATTCCGGCCCGGTTTATCCTCGACCCCGAACTAATTCGAGACTACCGTCGTCGGGTATCCTCCACCTCAGGACCATCAGGAGCCGGTCCTGGACAGGGGGGTACTGTCATGCACACTCAATCTGCGCCCGGCACTAGGACCCGGAAGTAAGGCGGGCGCAAAACCAGGAAGTATAAAAGAGGTAAACAAACGATGGCTTATCGCTCAGTCAATGAGTTTCGGCCCATGTCGGTTTCGGCTGTCCGTCTGCTAACTGTGAGTACTCATTATCTTTGGTTTGGTTTCCTGACATTGTGTGTGTATCTATAGGACGCGGGTTAAATTTGTGTTTTTCCCTTGCTCCCTTTTCGTGAGAGTCCTTATACTAAATCGCGTGGTTATCCTGCCTACTCGCTTACATCCGCGTTTGGGTTTATCATCCACGCTACATTGGGCTAACCGCTAAAGCTACGTCTTCTGGTCACCAAGGTTAGTTCATCCTGACAGAAGCCGAAAATGTGTCCAAATTAAACCGCGCATGCGTGTTTGGAGACGCTGTGCCTGCGCTGTGGATCAGTCGGTTGGGAATCATCACGGAGGTACTACACGGCGTGGCTGGAGCTGGAGTTTGTCGTGTTCGAGGTAAGTTTACCTTTCTGTTTTGGATGTGATTCTCGCTTTCATGACTCCCAATTAATGTTCATCTTAATTTCAGGACGTACAATTAGCAATATTTCAGTTTTTAATAGTGTGGATATTCACAAAGCACCGTTTTCGTGTAAAAACCTGAACCTACGGAGCCCCCCAGGGGTCCTGTGGTAAATAAATAAATAAATAAATAAATAAAATAATAACGAACCGAGCGCGCGGATTAATAAACCGAGATGTGTGTTTCTTACCCCCACCCCTCGTGAAAACGACGTGTTCAGAGAAAGGCTCGCCAATGAGATGCCATTTCTGAACAAACTGAGTCGTGTGTGTTAAAGCATTAAATGGTAAAAGAGGACTAGCAATAAAGTTTTTTTCTGAATCCGAATTTTATTAATAATTTACAAGTTATATTTCAACTGTAAAGAACTTGTACATATGTTCATACAGTATTGACAGCAGCTCTAATTTGTCTAAATCACATTCCACACAAGAAAAAGAAGTAGAGTCATACTGTGACCTTGCATGCTTAAGCTTTCCACACATGATTCTTGCTTCTCACTTTTTCCTTAATCTTCGGTTCTGGTTTCGGTCTGTTCTCATGAGTTGTGAAGCGAGAGGAACAAAGTATAAATATTGTTCATTTGCTAAATTAAGTATCATGAATTTTAATTGAATATCTATCTCTGTATTTTTTCACAGCAGTTTGTGACTGAAAGTGTGTCTGCATCTGACTTCAGGAGTTTCCTGACCAACGTATCTAACGTTTATATTTAAAAATCATAACGTACAGTTATAAAGTACAAAATGTTTCTGTTGTTGTTTAATTTTGTTTCTATGATTAATACTTATTTGTGGTGTTATGTTTTGTACATCTTTTCAAATTGTAAGTTACTGTTATCTCGTTTTTGGATAAATTCATCAAATGTTTGCTTGTTATTAAATGTATTTTTTATAAAAAATAAACAAATCTGTGTTTTATTATTAGCTGAGAGTGTGGTTTATTTATTTATTATCATATTTGGTCATTGTAACATGCATTAGGGAGCATTATCTCTGCCACGTGTGTGTGCTATCTGGGAATGAATTAACTTTACTTGATTATTTTAAATAAATCTAATTTGTGCATTAAATATAATTATGTAACTTTTACTTGATTTCTTTGATTGTTTAATTATTAAGTAGATTTTACCTGACAATTACGGGTGAGTTTTACTTAAAATTTTGGAGCAATCAAATTTACTTAAAATCTATGTGTGCAAATTGTTAAGAGGATTTTATCAAGTAAATCTTACAAGTTCTTTTTTTCAGTACATGGGTGAACACGATGATTTAAGAATTTAATTAAGCATGTGTAAATATATATATATATATATATATATGAATATATGTGTGTTTACCGTATAAACTTTTTTCTATGTACAGGTACAATTAGAAAAATGTAACCAGAAAACAGCATATAACTTTAAACTTACATTGATTAGCAATATAAACAACACACCTATGAGACTGGACAATGGAATAAACTGTGTGGGTGCCAATAACATTAAATATTTATCTGTTAATTCTTTGAGAATACTGCTGCTTTTTGTTGGAAACTGGCAGACATAAAAAATATGAAAAATACTTTAAATAAATGTAAAGGGGATGATGGGCTAAAGCCCCCTAAAAATGGCCTAGCGATGCCCGTGTATATATAATGAAAATATTATGTGTTAAGAAAATATAATTTATATATTCGTGTTTAATTACAAAAAAAAAACATTTTAATGTTTAGTGATTGTTGCAGACATTCACATTATTTTTTGGGGAAGAGCTTGGCTTGTACAGGCTACTATACGCTCATCAGCAGTCGGCGCCCCGCTGTAACCAGAAGATCAAAGGAGCAGTTATGGGCTGACATGTAGCCTTCTGAGTTTGGAGACCCGCAGAACCCCCACTGTAATGCCTCTTCTCACCTATCATTCATGAATTGGGGGTTTTAAAAACAATTAACAAGGCCGAGCAGACGTCTTGCCTAAAATGTTTTTCGCCAGCAAAACAACTCTCTCTCTCTCTCTCTCGCTCTCTCTCTCTCTCTCTAAATTCACAATCACATTCCAGCTCTTATTCCCAGCCGTGGTCAAATAATTGATGAAATAATTATTCAATGCTGGACACAAACAGCAAAAACATGATGAAAAGCCCTAAGCACTTTATTGCTTTTCATCATGTTTTTTGCTGTTTGTGTCCAGCATATATATATATATATATATATATATATATATATATATATATATATATATATATATATATAGTTAATTAATGTCTATTTATGATCTAAAAAATATATATAAAAACATAATATGATCTTTTTGAGTTATGAGTTGTTGTTTTTTCTTATTATTCATAAGACAACCTTTCAGTTTTGTAAATATTCTAGTTATAGTGTGTTAAGTCTTTCTTTAGGTTAAACGGTTTTGAGAATTAGACCATCCAGCTAAGATCAATATTATTAATATTAAACATTTTATTTCTATTTATTCTATGTTTTGCTGGAGAAATACATTTTAGGTAGAGACGTCTCGGTGTTGTCCGAAACCGGTTTAATAACTTCACACCTATCAAAGGTGAGAAGAGGGACTGAGCTGTAACTCAGCGCGAGGTCACGTTGTATATACTGTACACACACACACACATAAGCACGTGCAGAGGGGGGGCGGCGGGTGCTTGAGCACCCGCCCCTTTCCTCCAGGATGCCTCAAGTGCCCTTTTTTTTAAATGTGTATGTGCGTATGGAGTTCTGTCTTTGCCCCTCAACAATAAAATGTAACTATTAATCTCAATTTTGCTAAATAAAAGGATCTGGCTTGCATGAGTATCATGCCTGCCATTAACCAATGCTCGCCCTTGAAGGCAGAGCGTGCTCGTTACGAGCCGGGTACGAGCACGCAAAGTGCACGCGCATTTTTTCTGCAGGCTGGGCGGTGCGGAGCTGGAGGAGGAGCAGGCAAATTAACTGGAAGGTGCAGACTGTAACAAAACAGTAAATAGGGTGTACAGCGCACACTATAGTTTATAACAACACATGAATTGAAATAAATGAGCGTGCTGTTTGTGCAACAGTGCGACAAACATTACCTGTCCTTTTACGAACTGCACAAGTAGTGGTGATCATTAACTAACTGGGTAAGGGGGTTACAGGGGGGTCTGTAGCTCTGTGTCCAGCGTTTTAGGGAACATGTTTAGTTTTAAAGTAAGTTACAGTTTTATTTCACTAAAAGCCATCTAATATGGATATCCACATAATTATGGATTATTATATTTATGATATAAAAAAACACTGTTTTTTAAGAAAATATATTAAGTAACAGATAATATTAGGTTTATATTTCATATTAGATAAAATGCTGATTTTACAGCAGTAATATTATTGTATCTCTACAATTTAAACATTTAATAAGCACTGCATGTGCATGTTTGTGTGTTGTATGTGTATAGATTCTTAAAAATTATTTCAAATAATATAATAATCAACAGCAACATTGTACGCCATCAGGTAAATTAATTAATTTATTAATTAGATTAATAAAGTCCTTTGAATCTGTAACATCCGATCCACCTCAGCCCCGGAGATCAGGTTCACCGGATTACTGAGCCGTGGCTTTATCTCCCCCTAGTGTGTCTACTACTTTTCGAGTTCCATCAAGCTCGACCGGATCGTCCTGCGCCACGACCTCCAGGCCGACCCGCTCGCCGGCAATTCCATCAGGCCGGTGGGTCCCGACCCCTTTCGGTACCTAGAGGGGAGCGCCCACCTCCCTCTCAGGAAGCCGGTCCTGGGAGGGGGGGTAATGTAACATCCGATCCGCCTCAGCCCCGGAGATCAGGTTCACCGGATTACTGAGCCGTGGCTTTGTCTCCCCCTAGTGTGTCTACGTATGTCATTGTCGTTCATTAACACGAAAGAGAAATCACATGTGTCTACCTTGTGTGTCTCACTATTTAACCCAGCCGAACCCACACCACAATGTCTGGTCACCGTTGTGCATGCTATGGGATGTTGACTGTGTCCTCTCTTCTCTCTCTCTCCCCCAGGTTTAAGGCGGTATCTGCAGGCGAGGTAGCGGAAGCAAGGCAGCTTCACGCGTTCGGGCCGGTTTCTACGTGGTCCTGTGGCAGTCCAAAGTTGTTCCATGTGTACTCTAAGTTTCAGATAAGTCGTTCTAGTGTTTCCGCCTGCAGACCGCACCTGGAGAAGGGCCCTCGGGTCATACTTTGTTTTCGTTAAAGATAACTTTAAGTTTGTTCAAATCAAAACGGGACAAAAATAATAAAGACTGTCATTTCCTGCACTTGCGTTCCTCAGTGTGTGTGATTTCCTAGAAGGAGACATGACAGAATCTTGAAAAACATAGGCTACATTTGCTTTGCATTGTCCCAACCTGATGACAGTCATACAGTATGATGCAATTCCATATTAGATTCGTTATGAATGTTAGTTGTTGTTATTCAGCATGTTCTATCTTTTTTAACTTTGAGCACCCACCCCTTTAAACGTCTCTCCACGGCCCTGCACACACATATATACACTCTAAAAAATAAAACTGTGCTGTACTCAATTTTTGGGGGGAAACATTTTTACACTTAAAAATATCAATATAAATCTAAAAATTTTAAAAATCATGTAAAATATACTTCATGAATTGAGTACAAGTCAGTAAAAAGCTGAAGGTCGTGACGGGACATAGGAGATCATGGGTGTGGCAGGGTGCGAGGGGCTGGCTTGGGATGAGACAGCAGGCGTTGGTCAATCCGAAGGGCCAGATGGATGAGGCCCTCCAGCGTAGCAGGTAGCTCTCACCCCGCGAGTTCGTCTTTTATGCGAGAAGCCAGCCCTTCATAATAAGCTGTCCGGAGGGCGGAGTCTCCCCAGGTGGTCTGGACAGCGAGTGTGCAGAACTCCGTGGTCACGGACAAACCTCCCTGCCGTAGATGATAGAGTCTTGTGTCGGTCTCCACCTCACCGGCGGGGTGCTCAAAGGTGAGTCTTAGCTGGTGGGTGAACTCATTGTAGGAGTGAGCGGTATCTGAATCTGATTTGAGAACCATCGTGGCCCACTCAGCTGCCTGCCCGGTTAGCAACGAGACGAGAAGTGCAATGCGTAGCCGATCGGTGTAGTACCTGGTGGAATTAAACTAAAACACCAAATCAAGCGCTGTTAAAAACACATCACACTTTCCATTCGTGCCATTCCACTTATCTGGTAATGAAATTAATACGTCAGAAGGAGGGGGGGCGAAGGTTGGTGCGGCGCTGCAGCCATGACGACGGGGGGCCGGCTAGCCGCACCATCAACAGCCGCGCGGAGCTCCGCGTTCTCCTGCTTCAGCTCCGTGACTTCGCGGCGCAGGGCCGCTACGTCACGGACGCCTTGGCGTAGAGTAGCGATCTCAGCGCTAAGCTTATCGATAAGCACAGCGTGCTGATCGACCACGTCGCAAAGGCGTGCATGATCCGCTGGGTTCACCGCGCGGGACTCAGTCATTCTGTCAATGAACTAACCTGGAGTAGACAAGAAGATTTAGCTTTAGCGGTTAGCCCTTGTAGCGTGGATGGTAAACCCAAACGCGGAAGCAAGCAAGAAGGCACGATAACCACGCGATTTAATCTTAGGACTCTCACAACAATGGAGCAAGGCAAAAACACAAATTTAACCCGCGTCCTATAAACACACACTCTAGGCAGAAAGATAATCCAAGATAGTGAGTACTCATGAATTGGAAGCGATACGAGCTGATCCGACATGGGCAAAACTCAATGACTGAGTGACGTGAACCGCCATCTTGTCTCCTTTTATGCTTCCTGCTTTTGCGACCTGGCTACTTCCGGGTCCTTGTGCATGTCGCGGCGCGAGTGTGTGTGACAATAAGGTATTAGAGCCTGTAAATATGTCTGTGTTAGAGAGCCTGAGTTCCATCTGTAAGCATATGTTGAATGCAAAAAGATTCCAGAGTGCATGTACAGTGGTGTGAAAAACTATTTGCCCCCTTCCTGATTTCTTATTCTTTTGCATGTTTGTCACACTTAAATGTTTCTGCTCATCAAAAACCGAACCAAAATTATATTTATATTTATATATATATATATATATATATATATATATATATATATATATATATATATATATATAAAGTATTTGGCCCCTTTGAACTTTTCCACATTTTGTCACATTACAGCTACACAAACATGAATCAATTTTATTGGAAATCCACGTGAAAGACCAATACAAAGTGGTGTACACGTGAGAAGTGGAACGAAAATCATACATGATTCCAAACATTTTTTACAAATAAATAACTGAAAAGTGGGGTGTGCATAATTATTCAGCCCCCTTTGGTTTGAGTGCAGTCAGTTACCCATAGACATTGCCTGATGAGTGCTAATGACTAAATAGAGTGCACCTGTGTGTACAAATACAGCTGCTCTGTGATGGCCTCAGAGGTTGTCTAAGAGAATATTGGGAGCAACAACAACATGAAGTCCAAAGAACACAAAAGACAGGTCAGGGATAAAGTTATTGAGAAATTTAAAGCAGGCTTAAGCTACAAAAAGATTTCCAAAGCCTTGAACATCCCACAGACCACTGTTCAAGTGATCAATCAGAAATAGAAGGAGAATGGCACAACTGTAAACCTACCAAGACAAGGCCGTCCACCTAAACTCACAGGCCAAATGAGGAGAGCGCTGATCATAAATGCAGCCAAGAGGCCCATTGTGACTCTGGATGAGATCTACAGCTCAGGTGGGGGAATCTGTCCATAGGATAACTATTAATCGTGCACTGCACAAAGTTGGCCTTTATGGAAGAGTGGCAGGAAAAAAGCCGTTGTTAACAGAATAAGAAGTCCCGTTTACAGTTTGCCACAAGCCATGTGGGTGACACAGCAAACATGTGGAAGAAGGTGCTCTGGTCAGATGAGACCAAAATTTAACTTTTTGGCCAAAATGCAAAACGCTATGTGTGGCAGAAAACTAACACTGCACATCACTCTGAACACACCATCACCACTGTCAAATGTGGACAATGACCCTAAACATTAAGCCAGGTCAACAATGGAATGGTTTAAAACAAAACATATCCATGTGTTAGAATGGCCCAGTCAAAGTCCAGATCCAAATCCAATCGACAATCTGTGGCAAGATCTGAAAACTGCTGTCCATAAATGCTGTCCATCTAATCTGACTGAGCTGGAGCTGTTTTGCAAAGAAGAATGGCAAGGATTTCAGTCTCTAGATGTACAAAGCTGGTAGAGACATACCCTAAAAGACTGGCAGCTGTAATTGCAGCAAAAGGTGGTTCTACACCTAAGTATTGACTCAGGGGGCTGAATAATCATGCACACGCCACTTTTCAGTTATTTATTTGTAAAAAATGTTTGGAATCATGTATGATTTTCATTCCACTTATCACGTGTACTGTACATCACTTTGTATTGGTCTTTCACATGAAATTCCAATGAAATTGATTCATGTTTGTGCCTGTAATGTGACAAAATGTGGAAAAGTTCAAGGGGGCCGAATACTTTCACAAGCCACTGTGTGTATGTTTATATATATATATATATATATATATATATATATATATATATATATATATATATATATATATATATATGAATGAGAGGGAGAGATCCTGCTTGACTTTTCAAATGCAGATTGACCTATATATCAACCTACAGATGTCGCCCTTAAAACCCTGCGTGTTTTCCCGCGGTATGCCGCAATTTAGCGCGCGGCTTGCCGCGACTTGCCGGAGGCAACATTCGGGAATTTAAAATAAATGTGTAGTGCTTCACTGAATATCCGCCAGATGGCGCATAGATGGACTTTATCTAAAAGCCGGTGGTCCGGGAAAGTCAGTTTCCCTATGTTTCCCCGGTGGCGCGCAGATTCAAATCATGACGTCACTCGCTACCTAACGCTGAGAAGGTGAACGAGGATTTTAACAGTTTTTCTCTCGTTTTAAAGTGTTTTTATGAACTTTTTGAATTAAACAAATAACCTATGCATAATAATCGAGTGTCTTTTCGCTTTTTTTTTGTATATTTGAAGATAATTCATACGTTTTAAGCCGCTGCAAAAGGCTGGTTTGTTTATTTGTATATGTATGTTATTAATATTAATTTTTTAGAGATTATGTGTGCGTGCACGGAGAGTTTGTGTTGATAAGTGTATGTGGATAAGTTGATAAGTGTATCAGAAAGCATTAAAATGTTCATTTGAATTAAAATGACACACACACGTCTGTATATACAGTATATCAATTACATATATATCAATTTCATTAGTTCGTTCATTCTATTTGAAGCTTCGGATGTTTTTTTTTTTTTTTGGTTTGGTTAGATTAGTTCTGAACTCGCTTCCGTGAAACTATCGCTAAAACAATGTACTGAGCCCTCCTGAGGATAAAAAGCTTTATTATTGTGTTTGAATAAATATTCAGATCTACCACAGCAGGTAATAAACTATGGTGTGTCATAACCGAAGCAAAAACCACGATTATGCCTCGTTTCGTTCGACGGGAACGTGGTTCACTTGGCCGCGGTGTATTATAAACCTGTGGAATGTTTCACTGTTTATGTTCACATAAGAGGAACAAAAGCGAGTGAAATGTGGAAATGATGTGTGGCAACTCAATGAGGACTAAACCAATGATTTCGGTAACTCCACTGAGTGTAACATCTGCATAGTGACACTGAACATCTTCACTTTTCCATTTACCTCTGAAAAAAAAGCTGTATTTTGTTTGTTTATATTTAGAGTTTTTATAACAGTAGAACAAGTACCCGCGCGCACGCACACACATAGACACACACACACAGACACACACACACAGACACACACACACACACACACACACACTCCGTCGGTATACAAATGAGTCAAGACGCAGCCTAACGTGGTGTCGTGTCGGATTTCAGTGGTCACGGAGTGGGAAGACTTTGAAGAAGCTGCAGTGACAGTAAACAGCTGAACAACTTCACTTTTCCATTTACCTCTGAGGAAAAAAAGCTGTATTTTGTTTGTTTATATTTAGAATTTTTATAGTAGTATAAGAGAAAGTTATAGTTTGGTCTGTACTGTTGTTCGCACCCTTGTAGAGAATAAATAAATGAATAACACCTACATATCCCCTCTCAAGAGTGTCATAGTCCATTGTTAGTTTTAATGATCTGGCTGAAACTAATTACCACTACATAAGTACCCTAACACCATTGATCATGAGTCTCAGCTGAACCTAATTCTATACTTGTAACAGAAAATGTAGATGCAGATTCCAAATGTGTATTTATATAATAGATAGATAGATAGATAGATAGATAGATAGATAGATAGATGTGTGTGTGTAGGCTCTACGCAGGGGCAAGAGAGGGCAGCGCACCCTTAAATGTCTGCACATGTTAATATATTCCTAAAATGTATATATTACAAGTTGATAAACTGATCTGCGGTAGCGGAAAAATCCGCTGAAAATAGGACAGGCTACAGCGCACGAGCACACACACACACATACACACGCGCGCACACACACACACACACACACACAGACACACCTACCTTGAGCCCTGCGTCTGTCGGATTTCAGCGGTCACGAGGTGGAAAGACTTTGAAGCAGTTTATATATGAATCTAAGCTTGAACTTATCAGCATTGTAAATATATAATACTTTTCAAATAAAATCGCTATTACTTTGACCCTGAAGTTTAGTTTAGCACACACAAAAAACAGAAAAGTCATTTCTGGTAAATCAACGGAATGTGTAGTTTATTTACAGTAATGCATTAAAAAATGAATATACATTGTACAGTACACGGTAAACACAGGAAAGATTACAAAATGAAAAAACAAACAGTGTCTACTTTATAAACAGCTTAGTATGTGCGTCGAGATGCTGAAATCCCTTGCATGTTTTTGCTTCCAAGTGGAGAGATATTTGACCGATAGCCTAGAACAAAAGATATATAGGTGTGATCACAACCCCCTCCGACCGACCGTGCCATCAATCACTGACCACCTCAGAAGTTCCCTCCAATGTATGGCTGCAATACTTGTTTTGCAAGTATTTTTAACACCATTCAAAGGCTTCAAAGGGGCAGTTATCGGCTATGACACGTTGAAGGAGAACTTAATAGTTCTCAAAAATAGTGTAAATGTCTGCAACAATCACTAACCATTAAAATGTTTTTTTTTTTTTGTAATTAAACACGAAAATATTAATTATATTTCCATATATACACACACACACACACACACACACACACAAGGGCGTAGGTTTGCTCCCTGTGACTCCAACTAATACCCCCTGCCCCATCCACCTACCAACCTCCCACCCCAACTATGTCCACTGAATACATGTTTTTCTTAATATGGTGCGAAATCACTTTACATTAATACTAGCAATGCTTCGATTTATATTAATCCACTCGAAATGCAATTCATTAAGTTAAATTAAGGAATAGTGTAAAGTTAAAGGAATGTTTCATAACTGACAAAAAGATAGTCTTTAATAAAATAAAAACTATTCTTTATTGAGCCCTAGTGCAAATGAAACATCTCAATCATCTGTATATATATAAAAGTAGATTACATCTAAACATGAACTACTAGGTAGAGTACCACACAACAGCTCAATGCCTATTGCTCCTATATGAAGGAGACAAAAACATGCCTTCGCCTCTCGTTAACAAAAATAAACTGCTGGCATATTTGTTTGACATCAATACTGTCCAGGCTGTTCTTTTTTTCTTCTGATAAACACTAAAGATGATATTTTGTAGAATGCTGAAAACCTGTAATCATTGATTTACATAGTATTTGTTTTTCCTGCTACGGAAGTCAATGTTTTCAGCTTTTTTCCCCAATATCTTATTTTGTATTCAACAAAATAAAGAAAATCATTAAAGTTTGGAACCACTTAAGGAGTAAATAGTGAGTAAAGTTTTTTTGGGGGTGAACAATGGCTTTGACCCTAACTCTTCCCCTCTGACTGCACTAGGACCGGACAGCATTGCCACCTGATGAAATAGCGTGACAAAAAAGTGAAATGTCAGTTCAAAACTTTTGCCAAAAACACTAATGAATCACTTACATCCTCAGCCTATCACTCCTCATAATGCTAAATATTAGTATAATCAACATGTATAATACACGCACACATATTATATGTTATATACTGTATAATCAACATTCAGATTGACCTCCTGTGAACTCGCCTCTTCACCTGAACTACAACATGGCTGATCTGCTTCTGTCCCCTAATTGAAAAACATTGAGGGATTCCTTATGAGCATGGACAGAGAATGCCTCAGCCTATTATTGGTAACAATGTTAAATCTCAGGACAACTACAGTGGCTTGCAAAAGTATTCGCCCCCCGTGAACTTTTCCACATTTTGTCACATTACAGCCACAAACATGAATCAATTTTATTGGAATTCCACGTGAAAGACCAATACAAAGTGGTGTACACGCGAGAAGTGGAACGAAAATCATACATGATTTCAAAAAAATTTTTTTTTACAAATAAATAACTGAAAAGTGGGGTGTGTGTAATTATTCAGCCCCCTTTGGTCTGAGTGCAGTCAGTTGGCCATAGACATTGCCTGATGAGTGCTAATGACTAGAGAGCACCTGTGTGTAATCTACACTCTCTCCATCGCTGTCTGATATACAGCACAGGTGTTTAGGTTCTGTTACCTGACAAAACAGGATAAACACATGCCATTTAAACAGCAATCATTTTATTTCACTTTTTCTGAGTCTTAGTGTGCAAACCTCGAATCGAATCATTAATGTTCGCCAAGTAAGTGAATGCATTTTAAAAACTATTTTTCTGAAGTGGATTGTCTATTGGTGTCAACAAAATTCGGAGGATATTGGTGGGGACACATCCCCTCCGTCCACCCTAAATCTACGCCCCTGTATATATATAATTTAAAACTATTTATTCATTTGTCTTTTATTTACTTACTTACTGGCGAATGCTTTTTTAGGGCTCTAAAAACTACGGCAGTATGAATGACAATGGAATAGGACGTGTGAGTTGCACCGGTCACACACACACACAATATATATATATATATAATTAAATTCTTAAAACATCGTGTTCACCCATGCACTGAAAAAAAGAACTTGTAAGATTTACTTGATAAAATCCTCATAACAATTTGGACACAGATTTTAAGTAAATTTTATTGCTCCAATATTAAGGCTGAATCCCAACCCTTCCCCCTACTCTTCCATTTGGCGCGTTCACGTGCAGGGGTAGTGGCGTCTCATTTCTCTTTTGGTTGGAGGTGTAGGGGGAGGGGGGAAGGGCCAGATAGCCCTCCAAACGAAGATTTTTCAGGACCTCACTTCAAACGAAGGGCTAAGCGAAGTTTTCAACATGGCTGCTCACTCGAGCAAACAGACCCATAAATGTTAAGTCATTTTTGCCATTAATAAAGATTTTTATGACAAGTTTTCATTGTATGTATATTACCTTTAGTCTTGTGTCTGTGTTTATGGTGATGTTCTGTAAAGAAACGTTTGCAAAAAGAATCGCTAAAGTTTGCTAGCGGATAGCACATATTGCACAATATTACAAATATATATTTTTATGTCACATACACTTTACTGCATGCTACAAACAAATATGAAAGTTCAGTAGCACGGCATTTTGCCGAGCATTTGATAACGCGTTGTTTGTTTTGCTTACGGCCATACACTATTGTTTTGCTTACACTATTCTTACTTATTGCAACGTGACCACAGTATTGTAATTTATATTCTGTATATGGACGGCTGAGGAAACCCGAAGACTCATCCGTGTTCATGGTGAAAATGAGCAACTTTTTTAAAAATCGAAATACGGCGCAAAAAACCTTTGGGAGTGAGTAATCTCTCTTATTGGAATGTGTGATAAACATCGGCGCATGTCCTCTGACGTAACATGGACACACAGGAATGTAAATGAACACTGCATTTATGACCCAAAAAATAAACGCTTTGAGATGATTTATTTGCCGTATGGTGTGTTTATTTGAATATGTTCAGTAAATTTATGAATTACACTCAAAGTGTCAGCGAAACCGGTTTGCAAATAATTTGTGTGTGTGTTAGGTGATGTGAGAGTGGGTTTTTCAAACTTGCAGTAAAACATTTTTGGGGGCAGTTTTTGATTCGCCCTTATCTAAGTACTGTAAAAACTTATATAGTCTTGGGTTAAAAAGTCTGCATTTCAACATGCATCCCCCACCTCCAAAGACGGGGGGCGGGGGAGGTGAAAAATACAAATTAAATAAAATAAATTATCCTTAATCCAGATTTTATCAATCAACGACATAATATTTATCTTAGCTGGATGGTCTAATTCTCAAAACCGTTTAACCTAAAGAAAAACACAACACACTATAACTAGAATATTTACAAAACTGAAAGGTTTTCTTATGAATAATTAAAAAAAACATTATAACTCAAAAAGATCATATTATGTTTATATACATATATTTAATAGTAACTGAACAGCTCTCTTCTCTCCAATCCACTCATACACCACAGTCTCCTATTTCTCTGTGCGCGCGCTGCAGCCTGTGAATGAATACACGCAGCAGAGGTTTTACATATTTAAAACGTAAAAAGGTGTCTCCATCATAAATAGCCCTGAATTAACTATATATATATATATATATATATATATATATATATATATATATATATATATATATATATATATATAAAGAGAGAGAGAGAGAGAGAGAGAGAGAGGAGAAAGGTGTTTTGCTGGCGAAAAACATTTTAGGCAGAGACGCCTGCTCGTTTGTTTTAAAACCCCCCAATTCTTCCCCATTCCCGGAAACCGGTTTGATAACTTCACACCTTATGTGAATGAAAGGTGAGATGGGGGAATTACAGTGGGGGTTCTGTGGGTCTCCAAACTCAGAAGGCTACGTGTCAGCCGATAACTGCTCCTTTGATCTGCTGGTTACAGCGGGGCGCCGTCAGCTGATGAGCGTATAGTAGCCTGTACAAGCTAGGCCATTTTTAGATTACATTTGAAATTTTAAGGGGTTGAATAGAGAACCTACTGTCTTATTTATGTAGCGAAAACACGAAATTAAACTAGATAACATGATCAGAGTTTTAATATTTATATTTAACTAGATGGAAGGCTTTTCAAGTCACATGGAAAAAAAAATTCTGTTCAGTTCTACAGTTTATCCCACAGTTTATTCCATTGTCCAGCCTCAGGACAATGTAATCAATGTAATATGCTGTTTTCTGGTTAAATTTTTCTGATTGGACCCGTACATAGAAAGTTTATACTGTAAACATACTTTATATTATATAAAAAATAAAAGAATCGCTCAAGTTTGCTAGCGGATAGCAGAGATTGCACGATATTACAAATATATATTTTTGTGTCACATACACTTTACTGCATGCTACAAACAAACTCACCCGTAATTGTCAGGTAAAATCTACTTAATTAAATTAACAATAAAATAAATCAAGTAAAAGTTACATAATTATACTTAATGCACAAATTACTTGATTATTTGAAATAAATCTAAAGTTAATGCATTGTTGTATCAGCAGGAACCTTGATTTTATGAAATTACTATCATTTTGTTTTGTGAGATTTTCCCTTACTTGGTTTTATCAATTTATATTACTCCCTATAATAATGTAAACATTGCTAATTTATGTTTTGGAAAGAAACTTAAGTAATTATTTCATCTATATCTTTCATAAATCACACAACTAAAATATAATTAAACAGTTTATTCACCAACATTACCAAATATTTGTGACATTCACAGTCTAGATCCAAGTTGTCTTTTTAATAAAAGTGCATTCAGCTAAATTTTGCATCCATAGAAAAAAACTGCACGGCACCAGGGCCTGAAATACTTGTTTTAAACAAAATTGTGTAAAATAATAAATAAATAAAATACAGCATTCATTTAGAAATAAAATGCAGCAGAAAATACTTTAAACAAACTGTAGAATAAACGTTAAAACGTAATAGCCCTCTGAAGCAGTGAAGTTGCAACTTTCAAATCAGCACTCTGGACTAGTGCACTTAAAAGTATGCCATTGAAACCTTAATGCATGAAAACATTTTAAGCTGAACATGTAAACACAACATGTACACACTTGTAGTCAAGCCAAATCAAATGTTTTAAGATGATAACTTCATCTTTAAAGCTTGCACTTTTGGTGATAGCTTAATCCCATCAAGTTCTAGAAGAACTTTCTGAAAATAGCCTCTCCTTCAAGGATTATGGATACACCAACCGGTTCTTCCCCTTCAACAGCACGGACGACAAGGATTTTAAGAAGGTGTCACTTCGTCTGTCCCCCTGCATAAAATTTACAAGAAAATAAATCATTTATTTTGAGAAACAAAACAAATCTGAATTGCTTCAACCTGTGCTGACTTCATTGAGAAAAAAATAATAATAAAAATAAATGATAATAAAAAAATGACCATCACTTCATATACTTCATATTGTTAAACTTGGGTTAAATTGCTTTAGCGCTAATCTTGCATCAGTAAAACATGGCATGAGATGGCTTTACAGTGTCAGGAAATCCTATGATGAATGCTGAGTTTGTATTTAAAGGGTTAGTCCAAACATGAAAATTCGTTCAATAATTACTCATATTTATATATTCATTTGCATTTATATGCTTCTGTCCAATACAACAAACACTATATTCAAGGTATTAATAAATTGTATAATTAATAAGAAAACAATGCTTTACCAGGCAATCATCAAAGAGATCCTCTTCAGATTCACGTCTCATCTTTACGCTTTGTTTCTGTGAAAATATTTACATTGTATCATTACATAATCTTTTATTCGTACAACTACATTTAGGCCTTTATCCAAAGCAAATTACAAAAGAGGAAGGCATCAAGCATGTCAAGCAGTGCTACTAACACAAAGTTTCTGACACCGTTAGAAAATTAAGGAAAAAGTGAGAAGCAAGAATCATGTGTGCAAAGATTAAGCATGCAGGGTCACAGGATGACTGCAATGCGATTTAGACAAATTAGAACTTCGGTAAAGCCAGCCGCGGTTCAGAAAAACACGGTCAAGCCAGCCGCGATTGATTTTAGTGTGCGCACATATTACAGTGATTACGGTAGTTTCAGGACCGACACAGAGACAACGCGCTTTCAGAGCGCTTTTCATTTAGACGCCCAGGACTGAGAGATAATACAACATGCTCGTCAATTTTTACTTGCTTATTTATTTGCATTTCTGCTTTAATATCCGTGTTATTTATTGGTGACTTTGACGGTTGTCTGTTACAATATTTTTCTTAAATATTCACCATTCAAATAATTGTTTTATGTAGATAAGTTACAGCAGAATTCGTAGAAAACAGACAAAATAATGTATTTAGTCTTTCTAAATACCAGAATTGATTTTTATTTTGTTTTACTGTTCAAAAGTAGCAGTTATTCTTCAATGAATGTTTTCTATAATGAGGATTAACGTCTGCTTTGGAAGAGAGGTCAAATAAACAAATGTTCACAATGGGGAAAAAAAGTTAAATAAAATGCCTTTATTTCACTTCAGAGACCTATGAAAAAATAAATTCTAGTAAGTATAAAATGCCATGGTCAGTTTTTATCCCATATAATGTACACACATTATATGATAAAAAAAAAAAGTAGAAAAAAACAATGATCAGTTCTTATTCAGGACGTCCCATACTATATACACACCACATATGAAACTATTTTACTGCAGCATTTTTCAGATATGGGGCATTATTACATTTCAAAGGGGTATAAAGACCCCATTTCTAATAAGTGTAAAAGCTAAACTTACCTCGAACACGACAAACTCCAGCTGCAGCCACGCCGTGTTGTAACCTCCATGATGATTCCCAACCGACTGATACACAGCGCGGGCACAGCGACTCCAAACACGCATGCGCAGTTTAATTTGCACACATTTTCGGCTTCAGTAGACACACAATACTTCAGACTGAAACAGAAAAAAAACAATGATCAGTTCTTATTCAGGACGTCCCATACTATATACACACCACATATGAAACTATTTTACTGCAGCATTTTTCAGATATGGGGCATTCTCTCTGTGTTGTTCATGAAACTACCGTAATCGCTGTAATATGCGCGCGCACTAAAATCAATCGCGGCTGGCTTGACCGTGTTTTTCTGAACCGCGGCTGGCTTTACCGCAGTAAATTAGAGCTGCTGTCAATACTGTATGAACATATGTACAGGTTCTTTACTCGTAACTCATTAATAAAGTTCGGCTTCAGAAAAAAAATGTTTATTGCTAGTGCTCTTTTACCATTTAATGCTTTAACACACACGACTCAGTTTGTTCAGAAATGGCATCTAACTGGCGAGCCTTTGTCTGAACACGCCATTTTCACTCGGGTTGGGGGTAAGAAACACACATCTCGGTGTATTAATCCGCGCGCTCGGTTCGTTATTATTTTATTTATTTACCACAGGACCCATGGGGCCTCCGTAGGTTCAGGTTTTTACACGAAAACGGTGTTTTGTGAATCTCCACACTATTAAAAACTGAAATTGCTAATTGTACGTCCTGAGATTAAGATGAACATTAATTGGGAGTCATGAAAGCGAGAATCACATCCAAAAAAGAAAGCTAAACTTACCTCGAACACAACAAACTCCAACTCCAGCCACGCCGTGTTGTAACCTCCGTGATGATTCCCAACCGACTGATACACAGCGCGGGCACAGCGACTCCAAACGCGCATTCGCAGTTTAATTTGCACACATTTTCGGCTTCAGTAGACACACAATACTTCAGACTGAAACACGACTGCCCCCTACAGGTAATGAAGGGCATGTTCACAGCTTCCCGCACGCAGCCGCGCAAAGCCGCGGCAAGTCACGGGATCCCTTTTCTCGAAACGCAGGTTTTTAATGGCGACATCTGTATATATTATAAACTATTATATATATAATTATATATTATATACTATTATTTTAATCTTAAATAAAGTTGGCCTAATACAATATTGTTTCCAATGCTGAAGCAAACATGATTTTGTTTTAGTTTATTCGCTGAATACAACGCGACCCACATCACCTCTTGGTGAAGACCCACAGAAACCGTTACTGTAATCCCCCTTCTCACCTACTGTATCCTTGGTGTGAAGTTATCAAACCGGTTTCGCTGATCGGGTAATTCTGCTTCAAGCACTTTCCGATGCTGTTGCGAGGAAATTCCACCCCACAGCAACAAGCAAATAAGAGACATAATTAACGAACTTCTTAGAAAGAAAAGATTGAGTTTTCCTCTTTTCTAAAAAAAAAAAAAAAAATTTATGAATACTCTTACTTTTGTAAAGATTTTGAGTGACCATTTGCGATATACAGTACTGCCTGCTTTATTATAAATTTAATAAAACTTTATTGCAACTAAATTGTGTGTGTGTGCCTTATTGAATATTTAATAATGCTTCCGGAACATTGTTATCCATACGTTTTACAGTATGTACAGTATATTGAAAACAGTGAAGCATAAAAGACAAACCGAAAGGACAAATTAAGGAATGTACGAAACATTAACACCTTTACCGTGTTCAAATAAGTACTGTAGAGTTACTGCATTATGTTTCAAGACATCCTTAATTAAAAAAGAAATTCCCTAATTATGTCCACAAATACTTTGACAACATACACTTATCAACTTATCCACATAAACTTATCCACACAAACTCTCCTCGCACACACACACAATCTCTAAAAAATGTATATTAATAACATACATATACAAATAAACAAAAATATAAACGTCTATATTGAAGTTTACGGTGAACGCAGAGTCGGCTAAGCAGACGTGATGACGCGCGCGCCCTCACCTCTGTTACGACTGCCTACAGTATTTGGCCAAAAGAATTATAATAATTGAACGATATGCCTGGTCCTGGAAAGAGACATCAACAGTCTGGCGCTGAGAAACGAAAGAACCGAAAGAAAAAAAAGGCCTAAGATGAAGCCTGTGCATCAATTCCAGAAATAAATGAGTTGGCTATATTACTTAATGTAAATATTCTACTAAATCTAACCTGAAATTATAAACTTGACATAAACCACTTTTGAATGGTTGAGCAAATTACCTTTTTTTAAGTTGCATCAAAAAGATTTAAGGCATTCATAATTTAAATATAAAAGCATAAAAAACTTAATTACATATTGATTTACACTCAAAACACATTTCTTTATATAAACATTTATTATGGAATGAACATATTTTCATCCAAAATGTTAACAATAAGATTTTTTTTTTTTAAATGTATAAACACCAACAGTCATTCAACACTGTTAACTGAATTTGAAATTGAGAGGGAAAAAAAGATGTCTGCATTTATCCACGAATTTAATTTTGCAATGGGTACATTTTGTCCTTGTCAAACCTGCTGAAGAAGAACCAAACTAAATACTCTGCGACTAAAATAAATTACTCCATAAATGTATGTGTGCCCTGCGATGGATTGGCACCCTGTCCAGGGTGTACCCTGCCTAGTGCCCGAAGTCTCCTGGGATAGGCTCCAGGTCCCCCGCGACCCTGAACACAGGATTAAGCGGTATAGAAAATGAATGAATGAATAAAATTACAAATAGTAACACTCAACTTTGCAACATACATTTATTAATTGGACTGAAAAGAAAATTAGAAAATGTTCCTGAAACAAAATCAGCAGAGGTAAAACATGGAACATTCATGTGCGACTGATGGAAACTCAATAAGTCACAATCCCGATTTCCTGTGGAGGCTGAAGACAGTCCTCTTCCTACCTGAGGACAAACAGGGCCATTGCCCACCTCACAAGTTCTGCCTGAGCTTCATCTTCCTGAACAACCTAATAAAAGAAAGGACATTTGTTAGACAATTGCTCTATTTGGCAAAACAGTGTCTGATGTATGCATGTAAAATCACTTAATGCTCCCTATGAGTGAAAAAAACACCTAGGATTATGGTGCAGCATGATAAATGTAATTAGCTCAATAAATAGGCCAAAATTACTGACATACATATACACACATTATGTATTAATGATAAAGTTTATTATTTTAAGTATTAATTTCAGGAGGTAATCACCTCCAGGCTCTAGGGACATAAAAACAAACATAGTATTGTTGGTTATGTTAGACTTGTAAAGCGTGAAAAAATGAACATGGCAGACATTGAAACCTGTATTCAGACAGCATACACTAACCTGTGAACAAGTTAAACTAAAGTTTTATTCTGCTAATTATGTTTTAATTTAGTGCATCACAGCCAACTTGATGTGGATGCCTTGCTCAGGTCCTGTGGCTTCCATTCACAAGATTACATCTGACACCAAGCTAATTTCTGCTTTTGAGCGCGTACATACCAGATCAAGAACTTGAAGATGAAGATTATATATCTGGTCTTCTCTCTGACGGGTTCCTCCCTAGTTTCTGATGATCTCAATTAGTTTGTAGTGTTGCTTGTCCAAGGAAACCAGTAATCTTCCTTGAAGTGGAGCAGATATAATTCTCAGAAACTCATTACTGATCTTAAAAAAAAAAAAAAAAAAAAAAGGTAAAAACAAAGATTGGACTGGCTCAAGTTCTTATGTTAGCAAATCTTAATTACAGTGTGTATAAAGTATAGAAAGCAGTACACTACAAACAGCACTCACTCCAAATTAGCTTGTTCTATGTTTACGTCACTTTCCTATTAATTTTTACATCGTTAACCAACGGTACTTAAATATAATTATTTTCTTCGGCGCCGCTGACTTACTGTAGAAACTCCGGTGTTTTTGAAAATCACCACGTTAGTTAGCTAATGCTAATGCAGGTAATATAGGTGGTTTTAGCTACAGTAGCAAACACGGACACAAAACTCAATCTACAAAGTAGTTGTTCCTGACATAAATCATGAATTTGCTCATATAAGAGATACATTTAACATAGAAATGACACGAGTTTGCTTTCTTACCTGGTTTAAAGGAGTTTTCTTTGAGAATCTCCGCCCGCAGCAGAAGATGACTCAGTCCGTGATAATGCTGCGTCATGAGGTCATGTGACACGGTTTGAAGCAGAAATGTCCTTTGTGAATGGATTAGATTTAAGTTTAATCAGGGGCTTTAACTAACAGTAACTGAAATACAGGTTCTGATATCCTTCCTTGTTTCAACGTCATGCTCCGGTTTGAGGCGGAAATAAAATTATACCGGCAAAACTATGGTCTAAAGACTGCGCATGCGCAAATCACACTCAACCTAATAAGAGTACCTTGATCAAAATGAAATATTTCACTGCTGTAAACAGAATTATACTAAAGTAAAAAAAAAAAAAAAAGATTCACCCATAAGCATAAATTAGACACTTTAGTTAAAAAGAGCAAATTATTTTTTTTACTAATGGAATGAGGGAAAAAAAACACATTAAACGAACGATAGCTAGGTTTACTTTTTTCAGAGGATCCCTCAATAATTTCTGTCTCCTTTGCCTGTGTTTGATAATGTGAAGCACATATACACTCATTCATCATGAAAGATCTATTATAAAACAAAATAAAATTCATGTTCGCTTCAGCACTGTTCATCTGCGTCCTTACATTCATTGTTGTACTTGGTCCGGCTTTTAGATAAAGTCCTTCCATGCGCCATCTGGCGGATATTCAGTGAAGCGCAACACATTTATTTAAAATTCCAGAATGTTGCCTCCGGCAAGTCGCGGCATGCCGCGTGCTAAATTGCGGCATCCCGCGGGAAAACACGCGCAGTCTTTAAGGCGACATCTGTACTTGCACCCACTCTTGGTGACCATCAGTGGCCCTATTAGGTCCATGCCCACCAAATCAAATGGGTGTGTAACCTAAAAAGAACAGTTTTGTGACTTTCATATCATATGCAGGGTTTATTATATAAGTTTTTTTTTTTATTATTACCATTTGTTTTCCTGCCTACACAAGAACAGTTATACAACAGATCGACAAGAAATACAATTTATTAATACATGCTAAAATACCTTTATAGGAGTGTACTTTACTTCTTGTTTAATAATTTGTTGTGCAGCCTGACAGGGTAAACATTCGAACACCTGTATTAAAAAAATATAATCAATTTGTTTATCAGCATTAAACAAATAAGAGTTATAGTTGTAATTAATGTGTAACTAATGTTGTAATGTGAAAGTTCACAGTCAAAATGTGTTGGAGATTTCTTAAAAGGAATAGAAACAATTTTTTTTGGAAATTTGCCCATTTGTTGATGTCATCGGTCATATCAGGGGAAAAAACCTTTTAGCAATTGCATCTCGTTTTTTTCTGACCTGTGTGTGCTCCCATCGGACTTGAATGAAAGTCTTTAAAAAATTAACTGGCTTCTTCAGCTCCACAAACCACTTTGGATTTATTTTCACCCTTAGTGCCATCTAACTTGAATATGAGTGCCCATCTCCTGTCATAAAATTAATAAATGTTTTTATTAATGCCACCTTACTGGAGTAAGACACACAATGCTCTATAATTAACTAATTCTGTAAGCATAAATTTGAAAAACATGTTTAGATGGTCTATGGCTACGTTTGCACTGCAGGGCTCAATGCATAATTCCGATTTGTTGCCTATATCTGATTTTTTTGACCGTCTGTTTACACGTTCTTTTAACTATGACTCATATCCGATTCACGTGTTTACACTCGCCATACCATCTGAAACATTGCGCATACTTAAAGGGAGGTTCTTGTGCTACACACTAGCCAAGAAAGATGAAGGTGAAATATGCTTAACGCTATCTCTGCTATATATGCAAAGTTCACACACCATGGTTTTAAAACGGAGGAGAAAAAAAAAGGCATAATTGCAGCCTGCACATATGCTTTATTTAGCCCAAATAAGCATTAACACAAGGCGTGTGCGTGTTGGAGGGAGGGGGGGGGCTTGTTCTTTTCCTCTTCCATGTCACCTGTGATGTTGTAATTCAACACGCGCTTCCACTGGAGAATAACATTACGTCATTAAACCGTGAAGAATTTGCTGTTTTAATGACGTACAGGACACAATGCCTCAGGAAATCCGATCTGTCTGTTTACACGACAATCACATTAGCACATATCTGATTTACATCCGATTTATTTCTACATATGAAGCAGGCGTGAAACCGATCTCGAAATATCGGAATGCATGCGTTTTTTTCCTGTTTACACGGACATAGAACATATCCGATATGCGTCACATATGAACAAAAAAAATCGGAATTGGGTCACATTTACCTGGCAGTGTAAACGTAGCCTAAATGACATGAAGACCACATATTGAAAATTTTATTTAGCAAACGGCAAGCAAGTGTGTAAACACTACAGACAGGGTGCAATTACTGTTATTCTGAAAACGGGAATATAAGAAACTATATGTAGAAAATATAAACCAATTACACAGGAAGGGAATGTGACATTCATTGTTACTACTACTATTTATTCCATAATTATGCATCACTATTTCAAGTCGGTGGTTGTACGGGCATGTTATTCCACAAGTTCTGACGCATACCTTATTTATTGCATTCAGTTACTCACGACACAGACGTCCATTGATTTCTTTGTCTCTTGTTTTATTTTCAGCATAAAAAGTTCAACATTTTGTACAGTTTTCTTCCGTAAACCCACTGTGGTTACAACAACTTACAGTGGTGTGAAAAACTATTTGCCCCCTTCCTGATTTCTTATTCTTTTGCATGTTTGTCACACAAAATGTTTCTGATCATCAAACACATTTAACTATTAGTCAAAGATAACACAAGTAAACACAAAATGCAGTTTTTAAATGAGGGGTTTTATTATTTAGGGAGAAAAAAAAATCCAAACCTACATGGCCCTGTGTGAAAAAGTAATTGCCCCCTGAACCTAATAACTGGTTGGGCCACCCTTAGCAGGAATAACTGCAATCAAGCGTTTGTGATAACTTGCAACGAGTCTTTTACAGCGCTCTGGAGGAATTTTGTCCCACTCATCTTTGCAGAATTGTTTTAATTCAGCTTTATTTGAGGGTTTTCTAGCATGAACCGCCTTTTTAAGGTCATGCCACAACATCTCAATAGGATTCAGGTTAGGACTTTGACTAGGCCACTCCAAAGTCTTCATTTTGTTTTTCTTCAGCCATTCAGAGGTGGATTTGCTGGTGTGTTTTGGGTCATTGTCCTGCTGCAGCACCCAAGATCGCTTCAGCTTGAGTTGATGAACAGATGGCCGGACATTCTCCTTCAGGATTTTTTGGTAGACAGTAGAATTCATGGTTCCATCTATCACAGCAAGCCTTCCAGGTCCTGAAGCAGCAAAACAACCCCAGACCATCACACTACCACCACCATATTTTACTGTTGGTATGGTGTTCTTTTTCTGAAATGCTGTGTTACTTTTACGCCAGATGTAACAGGACACGCACCTTCCAAAAAGTGCAACTTTTGTCTCGTCGGTCCACAAGGTATTTTCCCCAAAGTCTTGGCAATCATTGAGATGTTTTTTAGCAAAATTGAGACGAGCCTTAATGTTATTTTTGCTTAAAAGTGGTTTTCGCCTTGGAAATCTGCCATGCAGGCCGTTTTTGCCCAGTCTCTTTCTTATGGGGGAGTCGTGAACACTGACCTTAATTGAGGCAAGTGAGGCCTGCAGTTCTTTAGATGTTGTCCTGGGGTCTTTTGTGGCCTCTCGGATGAGTCGTCTCTGCGCTCTTGGGGTAATTTTGGTCGGCCAGCCACTCCTGGGAAGGTTCACCACTGTTCCATGTTTTTGCCATTTGTGGATAATGGCTCTCACTGTAGTTCGCTGGAGTCCCAAAGCTTTAGAAATGGCTTTATAACCTTTACCAGACTGATAGATCTCAATTACTTTTGTTCTCATTTGTTCCTGAATTTCTTTGGATCTTGGCATGATGTCTAGCTTTTGAGGTGCTTTTGGTCTACTTCTCTGTGTCAGGTAGCTCCTATTTAAGTGATTTCTTGATTGAAACAGGTGTGGCAGTAATCAGGCCTGGGGGTGACTACAGAAATTGAACTCAGGTGTGATAAACCACAGTTAAGTTATTTTTTAACAAGGGGAGCAATCACTTTTTCACACAGGGCCATGTAGATTTTGAGTTTTTTTTCTCCCTTAATAACGTAAACCTTCATTTAAAAACTGCATTTTGTGTTCAATTATGTTATCTTTGACTAATAGTTAACGTTTTTGGTGAGCAGAAACATTTAAGTGTGACAAACATGCAAAAGAATAAGAAATCAGGAAGGGGGCAAATAGTTTTTCACACCACTGTATTTGCTATCTCCTTTTACGGTCTTAGATCACGGTTTTCTTACGTTTACAACAACCTATTTGCTGTATCCTTTAAATTACGGTCAAAAGCTTATGTTCTCCACAACTTCCGTATCTTAACTGATTTCTACCATGCGCAATAGTTATGCAACTATGGAATGACGTCACGGAACAACTTACGATTATCATGCTTAATGCTTAACTAATAAAATATAAATAAACACAACAAAAATTATAAAAATTAAATATGGCTCTTACAGTGGGTGTCCACCCATTCCAATTAATGCACATCTTTTTTCGTTTTTGCTAACGCCATGTTAACCCTCCGGGGTCCGAGGTGATTTGGGGGCCCTTGAGATGTTTGGACATGCTCTGATATTTGTGCTTTTTTCAGCTATTTGTACTCTATTATTGACCAACCTGTATTTTTCTTGTAATCAGCACAAACTCTTCAACAATAATACATGACCAAAATTAATATGCGTTTGCATTTTTTAGGAAAAAAATATTATGCGTGGATAAGTTTTGTGGGGAAAAAAGTAGCTGAAATAAGGCCTTGAAACTCATACAGAACATTTGTTCACAAGACATATGATGTGAAAATATTATTTATTTGCTCACAGAAAACAATATAGTGATTAACACTTTTTAAGTCACTTTTTAAATCGTAAAGGGTCTATGCTAGAATGCGTGAACTATCATTACTAATGCAGTGATTCACACCTGAGAAGGCAAAGGCCTGCATACTGATCTGCATAATGAGCCATCAGACAGGTATGTGACAGAGAGGAGAGTTACAAGAAAGAATCTGAGGATAAAATAAGTTTAGATATTTTCAGTGTTTACAGTAGGTGGACAGCCAGAATGCTTATTACCGTCGCGCTCAACGGCGTGGAAAAACGGCAGCTGCCAAAATAAATCAGTTGCATTTTAAAGTTGTTGCGAGGATGCGGAACGTGGGCTGTGAGAATGGACCCAGTTGCAGGTGGAGGTGTGAGTCGTGAGCCCTCTAGCTCTTCTGTGGTGTCGCCGGAGTGAGAGCGGAGGCGCTGGGGCTGGTATGCGGGATCCGTAGCGTTGCATTGCCGCTGAGGTGAGAGACAGAGCCGTGGTCGTGAAGGCGGAAGTGTTAGGTCGGGGCCGTGAAGTCCGTCCGCGATGTTGTCGCGCCAAAACGTGAAGCTGAGCCGTGGTCGAGAAGGGGAGAGCGAGAGATCAAAGCCGTGTGATCAGTCAGCGAGGGCGTTAAATTCAAGCGTGGTGACAATCCAAATCGTGAGACGAGGGGAAAAAACGAGAGACAAGCGAAATCGGCAACGTGAAAAGTCATGAACAGAAATGCTAGAAATCTATGGCGAAACAACACACAATAATCCAGCGCGAGGCAGCGCGCTGCGCTTCCTTATAAGCTGGATGAAATCAGCGCCAGATGAGAAACCGGTGTGCCGGCGGGGCAGTCCGGGAGGAGCGATGACAGCGTGGGAAAGCATGACCACGTGATGAGGGTCTGACAGCGTGGGAAAGGAAATATCAAAAAGTCTTTGATCAGCGCGAAGGCACTGAGAGCGTGACAGTAGCCCCCCTCTAACGAACGCCTCCAGGCGTTACGCGGGGTGCATTGGGACAGCGCCTGTAGAACGATCAGGTTTCGGTCGAGGATAAATCTAGCTGGAATCCAGCTTCTCTCCTCAGGACCATAGCCCTCCCAATCCTCCAAAAACTGGACTTCTCTGCCTCGCCGGCGGGCCTTCAAGAGTTTTCTGACTGTGTAGGCCTCACTGCCATCGATGATACAGGGAGGAGGATGAGGGTGGGTGGGTGGACTTAGAGTACAGTTTACGATGCGTCGTAGCTGGGACACATGGAAGGTGGGGTGGATGCGTCGCATAGACGATGGGAGTAGGAGACGGATAGCGCACGGGTTGATTATCCTGGTTATTGTGAAGGGTCCGATGAAACGGGGAGAGAGCTTGCGTGAAAGTGTCTTTAGGGGAATGTCTCTGGTGGCGAGCATGCCTCTGTCTCCTATGTGATACCTGGGGGTCTTGGAGCGATGACGGTCCGCCTGTTTCTTGTATGAGCGGGATGCTTGCAGCAGGGATCGTCTGGCTCGTAACCATGTACGTCTGCAGCGGCGGACAAAGTGTTGTGCCGAGGGGACCTCTACCTCCTCCTCTTGAGTGGGAAACAGTGGTGGTTGGTAGCCCAGGCAGCACTGGAACAGAGAGAGACCCGTTGAAGCAGATGGTAGGGAGTTGTGAGCGTATTCGACCCACGGGAGAAACTTACTCCAGGTGGTGGCATCACGAGTAGTCATACACCGGAGGGCGGTGAGGTATGGGTAAGGGTCTGAGGAGGCCACCCGGAGGACGGTTGTTGGGTTTGCAGCGGGTGCAGATGTTGCAGGCTGCCACAAAGCTGGAAACATCCTTCCCCATCGTGGACCACCAGAAGCGCTGTTGTAAGATAAAGAGCGTGCGGGCAGAGCCTGGGTGACAGGACAGCTTGGATCCATGAGCCCACTCCAGGACCTGCGGGCGCAGACAGGGGGGAACAAAGAGGCGATCTGGAGGAACATTGCTTGTGCCGGGCTCCTGAGTCAATGCCTGCTTGACTTTGGTCTCGATGTCTAGCTCTAAGGCGGTAACGAGACAACGAGATGGCAGAATGGGTTGTTATGGTGTGGGATCCTGTGGGAGGGAGAACTGGCGTGAGAGAGCGTCAGGCTTAGTGTTCTTAGAACCTGGGCGGTAGGACAGGGTGAAATTGAACCTTGAGAAGAACAACGACCACCGAGCTTGGCAGGCATTGAGTCTTTTGGCGGTGCGCAGGTACTCTAAGTTCCTGTGATCGGTCCACACTATGAAGGGGAGCGCGGTCCCCTCCAGCCAATGTCTCCACTGCTCTAGTGCTAACTTGATGGCCAGGAGCTCTCGGTCGCCTACATCGTAATTTCTCTCAGCTGGAGATAGACGGCAGGAGTAGAATGAGCAGGGGTGCAGCTTGTTGTCTCGCGGGGATCTTTGGGAGAGAATTCCCCCAACGCCAGTGTTGGAGGCGTCCACTTCTACCACAAACTGGCGAGATGGGTCGGGTATGGTGAGTATGGGGGCTGAGGTGAACCGCTTCTTGAGGTCCGCGAAGGCCTTGTCTGCCTCGTTGTTCCAGTAGAACTGTGTCTTGGAGGAAGTCAGGGAGGTGAGGGGGGCGGCGACGGAACTGTAACCCCGGATGAAGCGGCGATAGAAGTTCGCGAACCTCAAGAACCGTTGGAGGTCACGTCGAGAGGCTGGCGTCGGCCAGTTGGAGACGGCCTGGACCTTGGCGGGCTCCATTTCCAGTCTGGAGGGAGAGATGACAAATCCTAGGAACGTTGTGGAAGTTGTATGGAACTCACATTTTTCGGCTTTAACAAAGAGATTGTTCTCTAGGAGCCTCTGCAGAACTTGGCGAACGTGGTGCCGGTGCTCCTCCAGACCTCGAGAGAAAATCAAAATATCGTCCAAGTACACGAATGAGTTCAAGAAGTCACGGAGAACATCATTAATGAGGGCCTGGAATACGGCAGGGGCATTGGCCAGTCCGAACGGAACCACCAAATACTCGTAGTGCCCAGTGGGTGTGTTGAAGGCAGTTTTCCACTCGTCACCCTCCCGGATGCGGACGAGGTGATAAGCGTTTCGTAGGTCGAGCTTGGTGAAGATGTCCGCTCCTTGGAGAAGTTCAAAGGCGGTGGACATGAGAGGTAACGGGTAGCGGTTCCTGACGGTTATCTCGTTAAGCCCTCTGTAATCAATGCATGGACGAAGGGACTTGTCTTTTTTCTTGACGAAGAAAAATCCTGCCCCAGCGGGCGAGGAGGATGGACGAATAATTCCGGCGGCGAGGGAATCTGTGATATACTTATTCATGGCCTCTCTTTCTTGGTGTGCCAGAGAGTAAAGTCTGCCTTTCGGAGGAGAGGTGCCCGGGAGAAGATCAATGGGACAGTCGTATGGTCGATGCGGTGGAAGTGACATGGCTCGGGTCTTATTGAAGACCTGCCCGAGATCATGGTATTCGGTGGGTACGCTGGAGATGTCCGGGGTTTCATGGGGTGTGACCACGCTAGGAGCTGGAGGGAGTGCTGAGTGCAGGCATGTCATGGAGCATGAGGGGCTCCAACCCGTGATGATGTGCTTGTTCCAGTCGATCTGGGGTCCATGGAGGGCTAGCCAGGGAAGTCCGAGGACCAAAGCGGCGTGTGATTTATCCATGATGAAGAAGATCTCCTCAGAGTGGTTCCCTGACGTTCTTAAAGTTAATGGTGGGGTTCTATATATGATGGGTGGAAGCCGGCTCCCATCCAAGGCCTGAACGGCGAGCGGAGTGTCTAGTGGTACACAAGGGATTTTTAATGCCCTCACCGTAGTTGCGCTGATCAAATTCCGATCGGAGCCGGAGTCAATGAGTGCCTGAATTGGGTGAGCCTGACCACTGATGATTAGGTTTACGGGAAGTAGGGGACGTAGGAGGAGAAGTAGGAGGAGAGCCCTCTAGTGCTCCCAGTCTGAATAGGGGGCGCCTCCCTTTTAATGGGCAGTCTTTAAGCCTGTGTCCTGAAGCTCCACAGTAAAAACAAGCGCCTTGTAGACGGCGTCGGCGTCTCTCCTCGTCAGAGATGCGGGTCCTGCCTAGCTGCATCGCCTCCTCTGGATTGGTTTGCTGCAGGGCAGGAGGCGCGTGCCCTATTCTGGGTGGGGGCGACTTCCTGGTGGGGGGTACCCTTCTGGGTGGCCGTCTTAACTGGAGACTTGAGTCGACCCGCCCGGCGAGATCCATGAGCTCGTGGAGGTCCGTGGGAGGTTCACGGGAGATGAGCTCATCCTTAAGAGCTTCTGATAGCCCTTCCAGAAAAACATCCGCTAGGGCTCTGTCATTCCATCCACTAGAAGCGGCTAGGGTGCGGAACTCGATGGCATAGTCATAAGCAGAGCGGGATCCCTGACGAAGTCTTAATAACCTAGTTCCAGCCTCCCTGCCGGTGAACGAGCGATCAAAGACCCTCTTCATCTCCTTGGAGAAGTCGTCGAAGTTCTCGCAGCATGGGTCACGAGCCTCCCAGAGGGCTGTGCTCCACTCCCTGGCTCTATCGGTTAGTAGCGTAATTATGTAGGCCACCCGATAACGTTCTGATGAGAAGGAGGAGGTTTGTAGCTCAAAAATCAGTGAGCATTGTGAGAGGAAGGACCTACAAGTTCCTGGTTCTCCCCCATAGGTGGGGGGCGGGGGGGGCTGGTAGGCGTGGCTCTTGTGGGGTTCCGCAGTATGAGGTCTGAGCTGTAGGCACATGGAGAAGCTGTACTTGGGAGATGACGTCAGCTAGAGTTCGTCTTGTGGCAATGAGTTCCTCCTGGTTCTTCCCGAGGAGCACACCTTGGGTCTCCAGTGCCCGTCTCATCCAGTCTAATCCTGCTGGGTCCATAGTGCTGGCTGGATTATTCTGTCGCGAGGATGCGGAACGTCGGCTGTGAGAATGGACCCAGTTGCAGGTGGAGGTGTGAGTCGTGAGCCCTCTAGCTCTTCTGTGGTGTCGCCGGAGTGAGAGCGGAGGCGCTGGGGCCGGTATGCGGGATCCGTAGCGTTGCATTGCCGCCAGGGCGAGAGACAGAGCCGTGGTCGTGAAGGCGGAAGTGTTAGGTCAGGGCCGTGAAGTCCGTCCGCGATGTCGTCGCGCCAAAACGTGAAGCTGAGCCGTGGTCGAGAAGGGGAGAGCGAGAGATCAAAGCCGTGTGATCAGTCAGCAAGGGCGTTGAGCCAAAACAGACGCGAAGCAAGCCGGTGGTCGAGAAACGAAAGCGAAAGTTCAAAGCCATTAAATCCAAGCGTGGCGATAATCCAAATTGTGAGACGAGGGGAAAAAACGAGAGACAACCGAAATCGGCAACGTGAAAAGTCATGAACAGAAATGCGAGAAAACTATGGCGAAACAACACACAATCCAGCACGAGGCAGCGCGCTGCGCTTCCTTATAAGCTGGATGAAATCAGCGCCAGATGAGAAACCGGCGTGCCGGTAGGGCGGTCCGGGAGGAGCGATGACAGCGTGGGAAAGCATGACCACATGACGAGGGTCTGACAGCATGGGAAAGGAAATATCAAAAAGTCTTTGATCAGCGCGAAGGCACTGAGAGCGTGACAAAAGTCATTTATGAAATGACCGCCAGGTGGAAAGTCACATTTTTCACTCTACACAGTTTTAAATAGAATTAAATCATAAAAACATCTTAAAAATATGTTGTATCAAAGACATACTACAGTGATAGTGATTTTCACATCTGAGAACTTAATACAACAAAAATTAAAAACCTGAACCAGAGATATTGATATTTATTGTATAATAATGAGTAAAAAAAAAAACAAATATTAGTTAAACGTTGTTTGGACAGAATATCAAGTTCACTAGCTGATAATTTTATTTGTACAAAGATTTAACTGTTTTATATATATGTTTGTATCTGTTTATTGTTATTTTAAAAATTAAATTCAAAAATACATAAAACTTTAAATATAGAAATAACTGGTAAAATAGACTTTCAGAATAAAACATTTCAATAACTCAAACAAGACGCCCTAAAAATGTTGCTGTTTCTTTAAGCACATTGTTGGGTGGTTTATGCTGGGTCAAAATTCTGGGTTATTTCGGGTACTTTAAACACATTGTTGTGTTGCTCATGTTGGGTCATATGAGATGTAGTGAGTAATTTACAAATGAACACCTGGTTGGGTTATTTTGACCCAACAACTAGTTTATTCTTTATTCTCTTCTCCAAATGGCAGCCTACAAAATGTTTTAAATATTAGTTATTATGTCACAAGAGATTTGAGCTTCAGGAAATCTCCCTTATTTAATTTAATTTAAATGAGGTTTGGGTTCGGGTATCTGTATCTGTAACAGGTTCGAGCCTATTTGCACGGGCGGCAACATGAAGCACAAGGCGAACACGAGGCGAGATCTTACAGGAAAAGGGATAATTTATTTAGGTAAAATAGAGAAGGAAAGGGTTAAAGGAGGGAGGACGGAAAGAAAGGGGAAGGGATGAAATTCACGTGCAGTTCCGGTGACTGTGCCATGCTGACATGCAGGTACACAGCTGGCGAAAGGTGGCAATGAGTGGAGTGGCAGAACGGAGCACGTAGAGGCAGAGCGCCTGCACGCTGTGAAGGCGCCGCGGGAGAGCAAGGATCAAAGGGCGGAATGCCAGTGTCCTGTTTAAAGTCCCTGGGGTGCGTCACATCGCCCCACTCGCATGCCACTCTGTCCTGCTCCACCGCATCACGTACTTCCCAACTACGCGCCTTGCTTTTATAATGCGGAGCAAGCCTGAGATACTAACGTTAATTATCGCCAGCCGGCCCGAATAAGCAGCTCCGTCCTTTTACATACCTGCTGCCTATTTAGGCAGCCTACGGATTGAGCGAGAAAGCGATAGTAGATTTGGGCGCACAGTCATCACAGGAGGTTTAAGACGAGGATCACGATATGTCACGGCGTGCGCCTATGTAGTCTGATCAGCACTTCAGCCGCACGCATAAAGTAAAAAAATGCGTTGGGGGGAAAACAGCAAGGAGACTAACACTGACTAAATAAAACTGCTTTTCTAAACGTGGGCTATTGTTTATCTCCTCCTCTTTAATTCCCTACAAAGTCTAATCAGCGCTCACCCGCACACATAAAGTTTTCCTACACGGAATTGTATTGTAATATTTAATAATATTTATGCAGTATAATCAGGGGCTCTTATTCCTATTCATCCTGGGATGTTGTTCTTTTAGTGTTACTGTTTGTGCTTTACAATGGCAGGCAACATTCAAATGCAAATTATTCACCCTCCCCAGGTGTGAATCAGCTGTTCCCTTGTAACGATTGGATTAATACTAAACCGTTTGTTACAAAATTACGGATTCGGGAATCTAAATAAGTGCTGGTAAACCACACTTCCGGTATTGCGCAACCGCGGCAGGACAAAATACGACACGACACAAAAGCTAGTAGTGAAATAATCAAAAGTGTATTATACAAAATCAAACCAACAAACAAACACGGTGCACCGAAACCAATATATACAAATATAATACAAATATAAACAATGTGTATGGTGTATGCAGGGGTGTGTGTGAGTATGAATTCAATTCAATTCAATTCAATTTAATTTTATTTATATAGCGCTTTTAACAATGGTCATTGTCTCAAAGCAGCTTCACAAAAATTAAAGAAATTTAATAAAAATGAATAAATAAAATAAATAAATAAATAATAATAAAAAAAATAAAAATAATAATAATAATAATAATTATAGAAAAGAAAATAATTGGAAGTGTGGATGTGTGAGAAAAATGTGCAGATAATAATAATGAGACGAATGAATGAAATTTCTCTGATGAGCAAGCCAAGGGTGGCCGCGACGGTGGCAAGGAAAAACTCCCTGAGATGGCATTAGGAAGAAACCTTGAGAGGAACCAGACTCAACAGGGAACCCATCCTCATTTGGGCGATAACAGATAGAAATGATATAACATCTTGTGTGTTGTGCAGGTGAAAATTCAATATGACAGAAATTATTTAAATTGACATGAAGACCAGTTCAGCATAGGGACGAGTCAGTAGGTGCAGAGGGCAGATGAGGTCTGGATCACTGGAAGCACAGGAGCAGCATGTGTAGCTCCAACCATCATAAAGCTGAATCCAGCTGGAGCTGGTCCTTCTCTGGATGCCTCAGGAACCTGGCAGGGTCGGCCTTTGTCTACTGAGGCTGGCAAAATCTCCCGATGCCTCGGGATGGGTAGAGAAATACAGAACAGATGGGGAGAATTAGCGTAGTTGCCATTCGGTATAGGTGTACTGGAGTATGAGATTATGGGATGAGTTATGTGTATGCCAGATTAAAAAGATGCGTCTTGAGTCTACTTTTGAACTGAGAAACCGTGTCTGCTCCCCGAACACTGTCTGGAAGGCTATTCCAAAGCTTTGGAGCTAAATATGAAAAAGCCCTACCCCCTTTTGTAGATTTTGAAATTCTGGGAACTACCAGAAGTCCGGAGCTTTGTGATCTTAAGGCGCGTGGTGGATTGTAGCGCATCAGAAGACTGGTTAGGTATGTGGGAGCTAAACCATTTAAGGCCTTGTATGTAAGTAATACTATTTTGTAATTTATTCTAAACTGAACAGGTAGCCAGTGCAGGGATGATAATATTGGGGTTATATGATCATATTTTCTGGATCTAGTGAGAACCCTGGCAGCTGCATTTTGGATTAACTGAAGCTTGTTTATTGAGGATGCAGGACAACCACCTAGTAATGCATTACAATAGTCCAGTCTGGAGGTCATGAATGCATGAACTAGCTTTTCTGCATCAGATACGGATAAGATGTTCCTAAGTTTAGCAATATTTCAAAGATGGAATAAGGCTGTTTTTGTGATATTTGAAATGTGATTTTCAAAAGAGTGGAAGTTCAGGGTGTGTTGTATTGCATGTATGGAATGATGAATTGGAGAGATTATTCTCGGCCTCACCAGGATAGATGACAACTCTGGGAGCTTGAGTAACGGAACGAGAGGTGAAATGTGAGTGTCCAACGAGATTAGTCCAAACCATGAAAGTAATCCTTGGAACAACAAACAAACTCTCTCTCAAAAACAATCAGTAGTAATCTCTCCGTCCCGGCTTCCTTGCCGGTTCCGGCTTTATGCCGGCACACGTGATCAGATTCACATCCGGGTTCCCTCGCGTCGCGATCGCGCATGCGCGTGGGAGCTTGCCCGGTGACCAACACTGTCACAAGGGGAAAATAACAACCGCTAGGGTACATCTTTGGCCACAGGTGAGCAACATTAGCTCTTCAATCCTTTCCCTGTTATTTATGTGGCCGCGCTACACCCTTTCAAAGGCTTCTCTCGATGCTGCGTGAAAACGCTATGGGAGCCATTTTGACCTGTTGCCGGTTGTGAAGCATGTGTGCAAACATGCAGAATTTTTGGCTATATATAACCTCGGTCAGGTGACGTCATCTGATTAGATGCAGCTGCAGGTTATAAATACTAGTGAGCCGGCGACAAACCTCAGATCATTTGTCTTCACCTTGTTGTGAGCGTGTCTGTGTTTAAACCAGCAAAATAAGAATGGCGGAGGGATATCTAGTTTAAAATCCATGTTTGATAATTCATATTAGAGGGGGATCTCTACACTCCTTCGGTTAAGTGCTGCGCGTGCCTCGCATTCCTTGAGAGGCTTCGAGCCGCCGCACATTCCTGGTTTAAACTCGTGCATCTGACAGAGCTGCGGCAGACGGAGGTAAGCAGACGGAGAATTCCCGTTCTCATCACGGGAATTCCTCTCTTGCTTCCACGGAGATGAAAATAGCTTTAAGCACTTAAAAACAGTAGACGGCAGATTCTGTCGGGTGGCCGGGGGGCGGAGCCTCAACAACGCTCTCTCCCCTTTCTTAGCTCTCTCCATACGAGTTAACCCTCTCATGGAGTAAGCTGTATTCATCCCGTGTTTTTCTTGCCATCAACTTATTTATTTATTTAGATATAGTTGATGTGGAAGCGCGGGGTTATATGATGACGCCCAGATAGAAGAGATGCTTCACAGGCTCTCTCTCTCCTGGGACATCATCCTTCCTGGAAAGCTTATACTTCCTTTCTAGCTGTTAGACTTTCATCTTCCATGGAGGGGAAAGCTTTTCAGGCAGTAGGTCAGCTTTGTGCTCCTCTGCACACCATGGAGGTCTTGCAGGCATACCAGGCTGGCCTGCTGAGAGACTTGAGTCCTGACGGGGCTCTTCATAAGGCATATTGGAATTACGCTGAGCTACAGACTTGTCTCTTCGTGCAACAAAGCAGACGGCTCGTGTTATCTGCCGTTTTATGGCTGCTATGGTTTTCGCAGGAGGCACCTGTGGCTAAATCTCAGGCGCATCAAGTATAGGATTGTGCATTCCTCCTTAATGCCCCTATCTTGCATCCGGCCTGTTTAGCGATGTCGTTAACTCAGTCACCACTAGGTTTTGAGGCGAAGCTATACGAACAAGCTTTTGGGAAATTCCATCCCCGTCATGCTCAAGAGTCTGGATTGTCGGCCACCCAGTCTCGACCAGGTCTGACTCTTGCAAAACACAAGGAGGGTGTTTTTTTAAATTATTAAATTCTTTATTTTATGTTTTTTTTTGGACCCGGGCACCTCCTCGTAAAGATTGGGGTGCTCCGCCTTGCACTATCCGTCCCAAGAGGTCAGACTGATTAAAAAAAAATAATAAATTAATTAATTAATTGAAAAAATAATAGTAATAAATAAATAAATAAATAAAAAAAAATGGGGGTGGCCCTCCCAATAGGGAGAGGCACCCAGAATTCCTTTCAAATGAATGGCAATATCTCTCCACTTGGAAGCACAAAATGGAGCGGCAACAATCAAGGGATTTCAGCATCTTGACGCACATACTAAGCTGTTTATAAAGTAGACACTGTTTGTTTTTTTTATTTTGTAATCTTTCCCATGTTTACCGTGTACTGTACAATGTATATTCATTTATTAATGAATTACTGGAAATAAACTACACATGCTGGTACATGTTGATTTAGCTACTGTGGTGGAAATTCTGAAACCAATATAAAGACAAGTAATCCATACACTGGGTAAGAGCAAAGTAACAAAGGTTTTATTTTAAACTTCTGCAGAAGGACCAGTCTCATACAGCAAACAGTTGCAGCATAGAGAAAGGTGATCTCTTTCTCTAGCTGACCTATTTTATACACAAGCATCTCTGTTAACATAATCAACGCCCCGTACATGAAGTTCCTACATTCAAACTCATGACTCTTTATCTGCCCCAGACTAGATGTTCATACCTTATCATTTATTCAGGGACAACTATAATCAGGTTGTTTCTATTCTGTTCTCGGCCTTGTGTCTCTAAGCTTCGACAACTAAGTTCAAACTTCTAAGGCCTACGTTACACACTTACTACAAGGATCAGAATTAATACATAATTAAAATATGATTTTTCCATTACAATTTCCCCCTTTTGTCATTCTATGATAACCTAAATATTTTAATTCTACAATTCAAAACAATACTAATAAGCTATGCATTAGGTAAATTTCATCAGATATTCTCTCTCCCACCTGGGTTTTTAAACATCACCACTAGCACTCTAATGCACACAGAGGACACTACAGCTGTCTTTATGGGGATAGACCCCTGACACAAAAGCATAAAAAAATTTGCAACCTACTTAAATATACATGCTTTATATTTCTCTAAAGATTTACATTACAGTATGTCTTCTTCCATATCATGATCTAAACATTCAAAATGATAGTCACCGGAATTTTGAACTCTGTCAGAAGTCGGGTCGTCCCAGTCCGTTTTCCGTTTTATGTTGTCAGTCTGTCTTAACATTTAATAATTTACTGTGTTCAGAACTAGTCCCTGTATACATCTGCAAATACAGGGTGTTATACAGAGGCCTAACAAAATTATAATCCCAATTGGTAGAACACTATAAACCAGCCAATAACCCCAGCCTCCCCACAATTGCGTTAACCACGAGATCCAAGACTCTACTTGGGGAGGTGCTTGCAAAGCCTTCTTCATGCGGTTTATGATGTTGCTGATATTCTGATGATCGTCATTGAAAGGCGTGAAAGGCCTTTACGGTGTCATTTTTTAGTATTAGTAACATGTATGCTAAACCATTTACCTTGTTTAGGGCTACAGCTGTTCCTCCGCCGAGGAAGAGTGACCAGCTTACATTTGCTCCTGGGCTAGTCCACGGGTTTCCTAAAGTGTAACCATGAAATTTAATAGGGACATCTCTTTTTCTTCTATTCTCTGACATCCGTGGCCCCCACGGATTTTCTGTGTGTACTGACACACTAGGAGTTACATATGCAGGATAACATGAGCCTATCCAATTGAAATTTCTTAACAGGCAATGGGGAACAATAGCTCCCTGGGGCATCAAAACATAGGTTATTGGAATAATTACACTCAGGGTCTGCTGGGTTTGGCCTCCCTGTTTGTTTGTAGTATTCAGATATCTGTAAGATGGCCATGGTGGTTATCGGTATAATACAAGACGTGGTGTCTGCATTTGCTTCTGCTGCTGTGACATTATTTAGGGGCAGTGCTACCCAGCCCGACATGACATGGCATACACAACACAAGAGGTTATGTATGTCTGTTATATTATCAGCAATGTCTAATGATAGGGCACATTCCCAATTTCCCTGCACATCTATTGAGATTAGTGTTATGCCTTTTTATCATGCTGTCTCTTCTCTTTATTCTAGTTAAATGCATGTAGCTTGAGTTTGTTAAATAGACTTTACCATCGCCGTTTCTCTCCGAATTCTCAATAAGTAGGCACATCAGGGTAACCATAACTATTATTATTCCTAAAGTTACCCAAATTGCTTTGGGGTGTTTTCTCATTTGTAACCAAGGGTCCAGTCCAGCTAATTCAATGTCTGTAGTGTGAATAATCTCAGTCATTAATATTCTCCGTCCTCTAAGTATGTATCAAGTCTTCTATCCTGTCAGTAGTTACAACACTTACTTTTAACTCTAATTACTTTTATATGTCACCAATGTTACTCAGTGCTACTGCTACTTTGACACCTTACAATTTCTTCATGTGTTGTCCTCAAATGTAGTGTACTTGTGTATTGTTGTGATGAATTTGAGTGGAGAGTTGTGGTTCTGCGTTATTTCTGTCACTCTAGTTGGTTCTTCTGACCCATGCACTTTGCGTGCAGGTGAGGGTCTGTCGGGGTTTACAGGAGAGGTTACTAGCACGTCACTGTTCACCCTTGTTGACCTCTGTGTTGTTTTCTCTTCGGTTCTGGAACATGTTTGGGGTGCTGGCGTGTACCCTCATCTCTGTTTCCACTACTTTGACTTCTTTTTGTGGTGTTAGGAGCACTGTCAGTGGGCCTGTATTAAAAATAAATCCTCAAAGAGTTTTGCACAATAACATAACATTTCATCTTCACAATGTCCTTTTACTTTTCGTGTGCTCTGGCTTCATCTTAATTCCTTTATCTACAGTACAGTATGTTATTAGTAACACAAATCCACATACTATCGCTTATTCCCCCTTTTGACACATGGTCCTTACACGTGTGTCAACTTAGCATAGAAAGAAATAGCTTTATAGGTAGACATGGCTTGTGATTGGGGTCGTACCAAACCCCTTCTGTCAAAACACATCCCGCTTTTCTCCAGAGTGTTTCCTCTCCTGGAGTGACTGTAGCTCTGAAGCTCTTCAAGGTTAGCTGTGGGGGTGAGAGCATTAGACACACACATGTTATGGTTATAGGAAAGGGGAAGTGTGGCCACGGCCTTCACTGCTGCATCTGCTTTTCTGAAATAGAATAAATTTGTTAGTTTGAGCATTACATTTACTCTATTTAAATTTCATGTGCTATAACCAAACTCCTGTTAACACCTATTTCTCTATCACAAAATATTGTTCCATCCACGTTCATTTTATATCCGGATTCTGTAGTGGCGCTTACTGTGGATCAATCCTAGTGGAACAAAGTTGTTTAACAGTGAAAGAAAAGAGTTAGAGGGTTAGAACTATACATCTTTCCACATTGATATTTATAATTTAGTATTGTACTTTAACCACTCTGTTGTAAATAAGTGTGATTCTTCTCTGTATAAAAGATACTGAAACTTCATGAACTAGAAATGTCAAATTACTGTAGCCCACTATACATCTTTATTCTATACCTGCCTCCTCAGCTTCTGGTACTGGACATAAACACATGGGTGATGCTGCTGCTACAGGATCTGATTTGGCTGAGAAGTGAGATAAAGATCTCATTGTTTTTCTCTCTTTCTCTCTGTTTTTTTTTCCTGCAGTCAGTCTGAAATCATGCAACAATTCTTTTCATCAACAGTTTTTGTAAAAGGCCTTTTAGAATTTGAAATGTCCAATAATTTGATTCAATTAAAGATTGTTCTTGCTTCCGGAGTTCAGCTAAGTGCACTGTGGGCCAGTAGACCCTTCCCATGAGTGTGTATCTCACTGGGGCCTCGAGGATTGTATAGATCAAAATAACTTTTCTTTAATAAAACACTTTTACTTTTTACATTTCTACTTTAGCGTCAATTTTCTTATTTGTTTTAGAATATTTTGGACTACTACTGTACTTGGATCCAAAGTTTTATCTTGTCCCAAAACAATTTGACCTAAGATATGACTTATGTGCGAATTGTAGCTTTTATATGGTTTGCTTTATGACCTTGTTCTGCTGGACAATAAGAAGTTGCTCCCCAACTATGTGGTGTCCTCCAGTACCTCTTTAGCCTGAGTCTGTCTCTTCAGAAAGTCCCTGCACTGTGGAAAACATCATGCATTGTGCCGGTACCCAAAACACCACGTCCCTGTGCCCAGAACGACTACAGGCCGGTTGCTTTAACATCGCACATTATGAAAGTGTTTGAGAGACTGATCCTGGATACACTTCGTCCCCTGGTGAAGTCCTCTCTGGACCCTCTTCAGTTTGCCTATCAGCCGTTCATGGGTGTTGATGACGCCATAATACACCTGCTACATCGCACCTACTCTCACCTTGACAAGCCTAGGACCTCCGTAAGGATGATGTTCTTTGACTTCTCCAGTGCCTTCAACACCATCCAACCAGCAGTACTGGGGGAGAAATTAAGGAACATAAACATTGACACCCGCTTGGTTTCCTGGATCATGGACTACCTGACCTGTCGCCCCCAGTATGTCCGACTAAAGAACTGTGTGTCAGAGACTTTGATCTGCAGCACTGGAGCTCCCCAGGGGACGGTACTGTCTCCGTTTCTTTTCACCCTCTATACATCCGACTTTAGATATAACTCAGAGTCATGCCACCTGCAGAAGTTCTCTGACGACTCTGTGGTTGTTGGGTGTATAGAGGAGGGTGACACCTCGGAGTACCAGTCTGTTGTGGATGACTTCGTTTCCTGGTGTGAGCGTAATCACCTACAACTCAACATCAGGAAAACAAAGGAGATGGTGGTAGACTTTAGGACAAGCAAGACCCCTGTGACTCCTATATCTGTCAAGGGGGAGATAGTGGACATTGTCTCCGATTACAAATATCTGGGAGTTTATCTGGACAACAAACTTGACTGGTCACTCAACACAACGGCACTCTACAAGAAAGGTCAGAGTCGATTGTACTTTCTTCGAAGGCTCAGGTCTTTTAACGTCTGTAATACCATTCTACAGATGTTCTATGAGACCGTTGTGGCGAGTGTCATTTTTTATGCTGTGGTCTGTTGGGGTGGTAACATTAAGGTGTCTGATAAGAACAAACTGGACAGGTCAATTAAAAAGGCCGGATCTGTGCTAGGCATGGAGCTTGACTCGGTGGATGTAGTAGCAAAGAGGAGGATTCTCTCCAAAGTACAATCCATTGTGAACAATCCTTCTCACCCGCTATACAGTGTTTTGGCTGAACAGAGGAGCAGTTTCAGCCAGAGACTGATTACTATCAAGTGTTCCACTGAGCGTCACAGGAGATCCTTTCTCCCAACGGCCATAAAACTTTACAACTCTTCTCTGTAACTCATACACACATGTATGTGGATTTTTTCACTGACTGGTATACAACAGGACACTAATACTTACCCATTTTTTTTTTTTTAATTATTATTTATTACCTTCCTTAGTTAACAACTGTGAGCACCTGTAACCGAGCATAAGCAATTTGCCTTTGGGATTAATAAAGTTCTTTGAATCTTGAATCTTGAATGTTTACCATGACAACAGCTTTAAAATAAAGAATTAAACACTGGAATTATTTCTGTTAAAGACTCATTAAGATACAGTATGAAGTTTGTAGGGCCTAAATTTTACTTTGGGGTGATCACCGCCAGTTCACTTCCCTTAATTAAACCTACATCGTGCTTGCCATTAGCCCATACATTTTAGTGAGTAATTATAAACAAATTCTTTTTATAAAAGAAAAGAAAAAGTTCCGCATGCTGATAACTTAATTTTTTCTGCCTGGCCAGGTCTTGTGACTGTAAGTACTGTAATATATACAGTTCTTTTATACTTTAACACATTATTTTTCAGCATTGCATCAGCATATGTTTCTCTGTGGCTGTAATGTTAAGAGGTTCATTCTCAATCACTCTCATTCATACCACATGTCACTCAAACGCCCAGTATTTTTATTATTATTATTTTTTTCCTCATCCTTATTACTTTTATCCTATAACACATTAGGGGTGTCCCTACTGTGATTAAGCGACATTACTGTGACACTTTACTGTGCTACATTTTCTCATGTGCACACTCCTTATCTCTACATTAACTACACATCTGAGCTTATCTTTAAAAACATGAGATATGTGACACATATCTAATATCATAATGTGTTTACTGGTATATATTTGTCTATCACCGTACCATTTACTGAACTCACAGTTGAAGTGCAGAGCTTCCATTCATACACTTACAACAGGGGCAACGGATCACATTTCACAAGAGTGAAATCCTCAGGCTCAATACTGGTTTAGTCTCAAGAGTTTTATACCTAATTTACATATGAAATCTTCACCCCAATAGATTTACTGGGCAGCAATAAGAGCAAAAAATCTAAATTTATCATCATGTACACCTGGAAAAAGCCACACGCTTGTCTTTATGAGGCTCTTTTCAGCTGCATGTCCTGAAGTGCCCACAGAGTTCAGGAATCTGCCACTCTGTTTCACTAAACTGTCAAATTCACACACTTTAATGACTGAATGACCTGCATGGAATGTAGCTAAATGAATTTTGTTTGTCATGGAGCTGCAATTCCATTGTTGGCATTTTACTGATACTGTATACTTCAAGATCATACGTAGCATGTGTGGATGTTTCTAAGATACAAACGTGAATTGAATCATTGAAAAAGATAGCAAGCTTTTCTTCATTGCGATCAGAGCAAGAAGTGTTAGTAGGAAAAATAATTATTTTTGACTCACCCTCTCCTTCGGGTCTGCTCCCCACGCCCCCGGCCTTTTTCTGTCAATTTCCACCCTGATCCTCACCTCTCCTAATCCATTCCTCTCCTCTGCTCCTTCTCGGACAGTCTCTAATCCAATGGTCTTCACTTCCGCATGCATAACAGCCATTTGTTCTCCCACGTCCACGGCCTCCTCGTCCTCTTCCACGTCTCCTGTACTGTACATCCGCAGTTTGTCTTACCATCTGCAACACTGCCAGCTGTGCATTGTGACTCTGGTCTTCTCTCTTCTTGCTGCGCTTATCTTTTTCTTGTGATACCAGCTTTTCCACGTGTATTGCATGTTGTTCAATGAGACTAAGTTTTCCAGTGTCCCATCCAACGCATGTGTTTTTCACCTTCTGAGCGATGTCCTCCTGTAATCCATTTATGAAACTGTTCCTCAAATGTGCTTCATACGGTGAGATTGCTGCCACAGATATGTCTGCCTCTCCAACCCGCTGTTCGCATCATGTACCTCAGTGAGACGGGTGAGATAGTGTGACACGCTCTCTCCTGGTTGTTGTTTGCACATTGATATTTTAGTCATATCCAGTTTTGCTGGGAACGCTTCTCTACACGCTGCTGTAAGGCACACCACAAAACCGTTAAATGCTTGGTTTTCTTCATGATCAGCCTGAGCTCGCCGTGCGAAAACATTGTCCGTTGGCCAGGAATACTTAATCTTTGCAAAGTCCGCACCTAGTTTTCTCCCCAAAAGTCGTCGCATTTCATAAGATGTCGGGCGAAACTCTGAGCAAAATCTGCTCATTTCATCACCGAATTTCTGTCCTCCCCCCTCTCTCGGGTCTGGGAGTTGTCCATGTGCATTTTCGATGTCCTTCATTGTCCATGGTCGGTGAACAAGCATCGCTGTTCCATCCGCTCCTGCTACTTCCATCATTGGAGCACTGATTACTTGATGAACACTTCCTGTAGCTCCTAAGAGTTCCTCTCTCTCGTCCATGCTGTCATCAGGTGGTGGTTGTCGATCAGCCTTTTCTCTTTTCAGCTGAGCCTTGGTTCGAGTATGTGATGAAATTGGAGACAGAGCCGTCATTGCTGTGCTGGCTGTGCTGGGGCCTTGGGCCTGCCGAGAAGTCTCTTGTCCATGTTGTCTTACTGGACCTGCTGAAGGGGCTATCTGTCTAATAGCTGGGGGTCGCGGGGGGCAGCCGTCCAGGGGTGCGTTTCCCAAAAGCATCGTTAGCCAACTATGGTCGCAAGTTCCGTCGTTACCAACATAGTTCAACAACTAGGTGTTTCCCGAAACCATAGTTCAAACGAACATTCGCAAACAGCGTCGCAAACTTACGTGGTTGGAACTACAGCCTTCGACCTGTGGTTAGAAGCATAGTTCCTTGCCGCGGCTGGGTGTGTTCTATTCACAGTTAACGACCCTACGCCCTATTCGTTTCTAAAAAAATTCCCAACCACTTTGAGCGATTTGGAAAACTTAATGTTTTGGTGCTCAGATATTAGGTTATTAATTTTTCGGTTATTTTGATTACAAATTCACTTTAAACGATATAACAGCGGTACCATCGCAATTATTCTCCCTTCGAAGTGCCCTACGGAAGCATTATTTATGCCGGTTGGAACACAGCCTTGGTTTCGTTCGTGCGAAGAAAAGGTGAGTTTTTAACTGAGTATCTTTAAACATACCCAAAGAGAAATGTCTCATAACAATATTTGTAGCAGTATGTTAGAGGTTTTCACTTATAATGAATGTTATCTGTACTGTTCACGTATTCAACATATACAGTGCACAAAGTGTTAAGCACTAAGAAATTGTAAAATTTATGCACTACCATAGTGTAAGCCTATTTAAAATATTACTCAATATATGTAAGCCTATTTAAAATATTACTCAATACAAATTCAATGAATGTACCCAAATAAATCAACAAACTGGGGTTTGGGCACTGGCTGGGAATCGAACCCGGGCCGTCCACACCCCGCGAGCAGAACAGCTACCGCTGAGCCACAAGTTGGTCACACCTGCAAAGTCCCTCCACTTGTTTCTGACTTCCTCTAGGCTTCTCTCATACCCATTCCCAGAAGCATACATTTTTTGTGCGATTTCATTCCAATTTTTTGTCCGAATTTGTAACTGCAAGCTCTTTTTTTTTTTAGCCAATTAGTAAATTGTGGTTTTCGTGTCATTTTTTCACGTCAACTCTCATTAAACCATGGCTGTATGTAAAGGGACTTATATAGGAAATAATATTGAGCAAAATAGGTAACAGGTGTTCACAACACAATCCCAGCGTTTTCAAAACCCATCATTTCTTTTTATTTTAATTGTACTGATGTATCAATACCAAATAAAAAATGAGTTCAAATGAAATATTGAAAAATGAAAAATGTTGCGTTTGTGACATTATTACACCACTTCTATGTTACGTCACTTCGAAAGCGCATTGAATGCGAGCCGAATAGAGAGAGAGAAAAAATAAACACACTATACAGTAGGGGGCGATATGTGCCTATTGCACTACTCCGCCATTGTATCGAAGAAGAAGAAGAACTACGGTTCAAACCAACAAAGTTCTAACCATGGAAGTGCGACGCAGGTACTATGGTTTTGGGAAACACTTGTGACTAGTTAGTTATTTTCTTCAACGTTGCATCGTACTATGGTGGTTAAGCAAAGAGCTACATAGTTGTACGGGAAACGCACCCCAGGTCGGGATCTGAAATAGACTTAACACACTGAAAAGAATCAATGTTTTGTGCTTGCATTTTAGGTTGTATGCGTTTTTCTCTTCTGTTTCTGCTTCTGCCTTCCACATATTAAATCCTACCCAATTAATGTTTAGTTTGTTATTCTTTTTGTTATTGTAATTATCTATCTACACATGATTCACACATCCACAACTCAAAAGCAATCTCAGTAATTAATAATTCTACATTTCTCTTTTTTTTTCTTTCTTTTTGTTTTCTCTGGATTTCCACATTTCTCAAACATTTCTCATAACATAATTTAGATGTTATCTTTACCAAGGAACGCCACAAGCGTAACAATCTTTTTTTTTTTTTTTTTTGCTGTTACCCATGATTTTTACTTGTCAATTTACACGTGCCACTAACTCACAGTGAGCTCTCACAGTCTCCTTGACTGCTACCGGTGCAGCGGTTTGCACTCTGCCATAAAGTCCTCTTGACTTTACCGGTGCACTTTACACTCTACCTTAATTTACCTCAACAGTCCCCTTGACTGTTTTTCCCGTAAAGTCCTCTTGACTTTTACGTGTGCACCTTGCAACCCTGCACTCTGACTTGCTTTTACCTCCGGAGGTCCTCACACCGAGCACGTCTGCTGCGGGGCCAAGTTTTTCGGAAACGAGGCGAAACCAGTACCCTATCTCTCTCTTTTGTGCGCCTTTGCACTTTTTTGGGTACTTTTCACGAATCCCAGACTCGTGTGATAGATCCAAGTTTAAATCTATCCCAGCCACTGTGAGAAAGCGCACTTCTTACTCAATTACAACTTACTTTAACAATTACAACTTACTTTAACTTTAACAATTACAACTTACTTTAACTTTAACAATTACAACTTAAAGACTTACAACTTAAAAAATTTCCTTACCACACTATTTTAGTTCTTTTAACTCCGGTGTTGAGGTGACATGGTGAATCCCCGGTCCTCTCACGCTCGATTGCCAATTAAGCGTTTGAGATGAAGTGAAACGCCTTCAAGGCGTCAGCGCTTACGCCTCCCCGGGACTCTCCAATGCCTTCCTCAAACACGGAGAACTGCCGACTACGCCAAGTTGTGGTGGAAATTCTGAAACCAATATAAAGACAAGTAATCCATACACTGGGTAAGAGCAAAGTAACAAAGGTTTTATTTTAAACTTCTGCAGAAGGACCAGTCTCATACAGCAAACAGTTTCAGCATAGAGAAAGGTGATCTCTTTCTCTAGCTGACCTATTTTATACACAAGCATCTCTGTTAACATAATCAACGCCCCGTACATGAAGTTCCTACATTCAAACTCATGACTCTTTATCTGCCCCAGACTAGATGTCCATACCTTATCATTTATTCAGGGACAACTATAATCAGGTTGTTTCTATTCTGTTCTCGGCCTTGTGTCTCTAAGCTTCGACAACTAAGTTCAAACTTCTAAGGCCTACGTTACACACTTACTACAAGGATCAGAATTAATACATAATTAAAATATGATTTTTCCATTACACTACCATGAAATTACTTTTCTGTTTTTTGTGTGTGCTAAACTAAACTTCAGGGTCAAGTAATAGCGATTTTATTTGAAACGTATTTTGTATTTATGTGTTTGATTATATATATACACACACACACACACACACACACACACACATCTATCTATCTATCCGACAGACGCAGGGCTCAAGGGAGGTGTGTCTGTGTGTGTGTGTATATGTGTGTGTGTGCGCGTGCGCTGCAGCCTGTCCTTTTTTCAGCGGATTTTTCCGCTACCGCAGATCAGTTTATCAACTTGTAATATATACATTTTAGGAATATATTAACATGTGCAGACATTTATTTGAGGGTGCCCTGCCCTCTCTTGCCCCTGCATAGAGCCTACACACATCTATCTATCTATCTATCTATCTATCTATCTATCTATCTATCTGTCTGTCTGTCTGTCTATTATATAAATACACATTTGGAATCTGCATCTACATTTTCTGTTACAAGTATAGAATTAGGTTCAGCTGAAACTCATGATCAATGGTGTTAGGGTACTTATGTAGTGATAATTAGTTTCAGCCAAATCATTAAAACTAACAATGGACTATGGCACTCTCTTGAGAGGGGATATGAAGGTGTTATTCATTTATTTATTCTCTACAAGGGTGCGAACTACAGTACACAGACCAAACTAACTTTCTCATACTACTATAAAAATCCTAAATATAAACAAACAAAATACAGCTTTTTTTCTCTCAGAGGTAGTGAAAGTGCACGGAAAAGTGAAGTTGTTCAGCTGTTTACTGTCACTGCAGCTTCTTCAAAGTCTCCCCACTCCGTGACCCCTGAAAGACGACACGACACCACGTTAGGCTACGTCTTGACTCATTTGTATACCGACGGTGATTGGATGTTTCCCGAGGGCTCAGGGGAGGTGTGTGTGTGTGTGTGTGTGTGTGTGAGTGTGTGTCTATGTGTGTGCGTGCGCGCGCGTACTTCTTCTACTGTTATAAAAATTCTAAATATAAACAAACAAAATACAGCTTTTTTTCAGAGGTAAACGGAAAAGTGAAGATGTTCAGTGTCACTATGCAGATGTTACACTCAGTGGAGTTACCGAAATCTTTGGTTTAGTTCTCATTGAGTTGCCACACATCATTTCCACATTTCACTCGCTTTTATTACTCTTATTTGAGCATAAACAGTGAAACATTCCACAGGTTTATAATACACCGCGCCCATGTGAACCACGTTCCCATCGAACGAAACGAGGCATAATCGTGGTGTTTGCGTCGGTTATCACATAGCGTTGTTTATTATCTGCTGTGGTAGATCTGATTATTTATTCAAACACAATAATAAAGCTTTATATCCTCAGGAGGGCTCATTACATTGTTTTAGTGATAGTTTCATGGAAGCGAGCTCAGAACTAATCTAACCAAAAGTTTCAGAAGCTTCAAATAAAATGAACGAACTAATGGATTTTCTCAAAATATAAATAATATATCGATATAAAATTAAGTAGAGCTAAATCCCTAAATCTCCTCATAAAATATCGCTGATTATCAATGCGGGAATGAATGGCGAATTGTCATATGGCGAAGCATATGCTTCCGTGAAATTGATATAATTGATATATATATATATATATATATATATATATATATATATATATATATATATAAACTGCATATATGGAATGAATGAAACCTGAGATATACAGACTGAATGACGCATAGATAGTATGCGCGATCCCTTGCGCCATCTGCTGAGAGAAATGAGAATCGCAGGTTGGAAAATGCAGGAAACGTCACGCCGCCGAGCAGCTGTAAGCAATTTCACGTAAATAAGAGCAAAATAGCTTTATACTGGCTTTTACAGGTGCGATTAAAAAAATTTAAGCATGCTGGGTGATTAAGCTCACAGATCTAGGAAAAGTCATGAAAGGAGGGTCCTGGATTTTGATCGAGTGTTAAGTTTTTTTTTTTTTTTCCCCTTGCGGTCAGTGCTGCTCGGTCAAAAACTGCTCGGTGCTTCTAGTGTTAAAATCAATGTTGTTATCTGGGGTTAACCTTAAAATGCTGTTTTCAGATTACATGCAATTTCCTTAGTGTACGAGAAAACTAGCTTTTAGTTGTATTAATCATGTCAGTATGTGATCAGTGTAAGAACTAAGGTGACAAACTAAAGTTTCACTAATGTGAAATCTGTTCTCATTATAGAAACAAGTCGACAAAGGGAGATCATTGTTACAAAATTAAGCATTTCAAAAACCGCAATGAATTTAATTTTATGTTTTTTTTTTACAAGCAATGCTAATTATGTTCACATTTTTTTTACAATTTTACATGACTACATACAAAATATTCTGTTTTATTTTTTATTTTCTCCTTAAATTTATCATTACAGGTAAAATGAAGACTAATGTTTCCTGGCCTTTATTTTTATGTATGCATAATATATACAATATTTCAAATATATAATTGATTTCCCTTGCATTTTTGTACTTTTACTACTATTATAACTAATAATAATAATAATAATAGTAGTAAATGTAAGACAATGTATAGATTAAATAGAATCCATAGTCCAGTTTTTCCACGAAAAATTAAGTCTTTTAATGCTTTTTAAAATCTCCTTCAATTTTAATCCATATATTATGGGATTGAATAGAGGAGGAATTAATAAATATTCAACTGACAGGATCATGACAATAATGTGAGGAATCTGATTAGAGTCTACTCTGGAGTTTATAATTTCAAAACATGCATTAACAGAAAAAATTATGAAAATGAGAAGATGTGGTAAACAAGTCTGTAGAGATTTTCTTCTGAAATCTTTAGAATTGTTTAAACACACAGAGAGTATCTTGATGTATGAGTAAAATATAAACATCACTGGTGGAAAAACAACGATGCAAAACATAAAAAGTCCATATAAGTTGTTCATAAATGTTTCCCTACAACTTAATTTGATAATGGAGTACCCATCACAATATATTCTGTTCAATTTAAATTTACATAACTGAAGTTGGCATATAAGTAAAACCGCTATACCAATTTCACAACAAGGCAAAAGCCATGATAAACATAAGAGCCTTCTGACATTACTTATCTTTACAAGAGTTGTATAATGCAGTGGTTTGCAGATGGACACATATCTGTCATAAGCCATAGCTGATAACAAGGCAAACTCTGAAGAACCATACCAATAAACATAAAAAGCCTGAAATAAACACCAAGAGTAAGAAGCAATTTGTTTTTCAGACAGCAAGTCAATAAGCAGTTTAGGGTAAAGAGCTGTTGCTCCAGAGAGAGCATTACAAAGCAACGCAGCTATGAAAATATACATGGGCTCATGAAGATGTTTGTTCATGAATATTACAAAAATTACAACAGTATTAAACACAATGATTGATATATACACTGTGAGAGTAATGAAAAAATAAGCATATCTGTAATGCTGTAAAGCCACATGTCCACTAAGTGTAAAATATGTAATGTTAGCACCATCCATTAATTACAAGTAATACATCAGAATCTAGACAAAGAAAATTTATAACCAAGGTAAGAAAATGTTCAGTGTGCATTTATACTGTCTCCTCTAGTCATGTATTCCTTAGTGACTTAATTATCAACTATAATATGACTACATCTACAGCTACTACTACTACAAATATAATTATATAATAATATGATAATAATGATAATAATTAAAAGAAGAAAAACAACAACAATAACAACAACAATTAGAGATGTGTGTCTGTGCACTCAAACCGCAGAATGCAAACATAATTCTGGGGCCATATTAACTAAGCCTCTCAGAATCATTCATATGAATTGCAATCAAAGTTTATTTAGGACTGAAAATATTCCATGCTCTGGGAAGGAATAGTAAAAGGTGTTTAGGAAGCTTCATAGTTTTGACAGGTTTTGACGTTTTATTCAATTCAATTTTATTTGTGTAGCGCTTTTAACAATTGTCATTGTTGCAAAGCAGCTTTACACAATCTGTCATGCACACTCAATCTGCGCCCGGCACTAGGACCCGGAAGTAAGGCGGGCGCAAAACCAGGAAGTATAAAAGAGGTAAACAAACGATGGCTTATCGCTCAGTCATTGAGTTTCGGCCCATGTCGGTTTCGGCTGTCCGTCTGCTAACTGTGAGTACTCATTATCTTTGGTTTGGTTTCCTGACATTGTGTGTTTATCTATAGGACGCGGGTTAAATTTGTGTTTTTCCCTTGCTCCCTTTTCGTGAGAGTCCTTATACTAAATCGCGTGGTTATCCTGCCTACTCGCTTACATCCGTGTTTGGGTTTACCATCCACGCTACATTGGGCTAACCGCTAAAGCTACGTCTTCTGGTCACCAAGGTTAGTTCATCCTGATAGAATGACTGAGCCCTCCGCGGTGAACCCAGCGGATCATGCGCGCCTCTGTGACGTGGTAGATCGGCACGCTGCGCTTATCGACAAGCTAACCGGAGAGATCACTAATCTGCGCCGGGGCCTCCAAGCCGTCTCCGGCGGGAGAACGCGGATCTCCGCGCGGCTATGGATGGCGTGGCTGGTCGCCCTCCCGCGCTGCACCAGCCCCCCCCCTCCTTCTGACGTATTCCTTGCGCTACCAGATAAATGGGATGGCACCGACGGAAGATGCAGTGTGTTCTTGACATCACTTAATCTGGTTTTTGAGTTCAATTCAACCAAGTACTCCACCGATCGGCTACGCATTGCTCTCCTCGTATCATTGCTATCCGGGTAGGCAGCTGAGTGGGCCACGGCAGTGCTTCGATCAGACTCTGACACCGCCCATTCCTACACTAAATTCACCCGTCAACTCAAATTGACTTTTGGACACCCTGCGGGCGAGGTGGAGACCGACACCAAGCTTTACCATCTGCGGCAGGGAGGATCGTCCGTGAGCCGCTACACCGCAGAATTCCGCACCCTCACGGTACAGACATCGTGGGGAGATGCCGCGCTCCGGACATCCTACTACGAGGGACTGGCTTCCCGTATCAAGGACGAACTAGCCGGACGAGAGCTCCCAGCCACCTTGGAGGGATTAATTCAGCTCGCCCTCCGCATTGATCAGCGCCTCCTCTCTCGTCCGAAGCCAGCCACGAGGACCCTGCCACCTACTTCCACCTATGCCCACACTCCATCTCAACCTCCAACCACCTTCACTCCTGCCACCACTGAACATGTTGGATCTCCACCTCCTGCTGTGGTTAACACCGGAGCCGGGGAACCCATGCAATTAGGGCGCGCCTCCCTGACCGTGATGGAACGAGAACGCCGGTTTCGAGAGGGTTTGTGTGCCTATTGTGGGTCGGCGGCCCACCACCGAGCAATCTGTCCACTGCGCCCGGGAAACACGCAGCCCCGGTGAGCCGGAGGAGAGACTCACCGGGCACCATCCACCTCTCCACCACTACCAATGCCACCACATCTCGCCTCACGGTTCAGGTAACCCTCCAATTTGGCCACAAACGGGTCCTAAGTACTGCGTTCATCGATTCGGGTGCCGCAGGTAACTTTGTTGACTCCACTTATGCCAAAGAAATGGGGGTGAAGATTGAGGGTTATCCCAGCCTCTTCACATTACATCAGTCGGCGGTCGGCCCCTCTCCACCAGCCCCATCACTCACCAGACCCAACTCCTCACCTTCATCATCGACCAACACCAGGAACAGCTGCAGTTCTACTTCACTCCCATCTCGTCTCCTCCCATTATCCTCGGCTACCCCTGGCTGCTACAGCACGACCCTCTCATCTCCTGGGCACAAAACCGGATCCTCCAGTGGGGGCCGACCTGCACCGAACTCTGCCTACGGGCACAGGCTGGGACATGCTCCAAGGAGTCCGAGGCCCATGAAGTCGACACCGATGCCATTCCACCGGAATATAGAGACCTGGCTGAAGCCTTCTGCAACAGAAGAGCCACCCACCTACCACCAGATCGCCCATACGACCTGGCGATAGAACTTCAGCCAGGTTCCATTCCCCCCCGCGGCCACCTTTACTCCCTATCGGCCACCGAGACACAAGCTATGGAGGAATACGTCGCCAATGCTCTACGGCACGGCACCATCCGGCCTTCCTCCTCGCCAGCAGCCGCGGGGTTCTTCTTCGTTAAGAAGAAAGGGGGCGAACTTCGCCCGTGTGTCGATTATCGGGGGCTGAACAAGATCACCATTAAAAACCGACACCCGCTACCGCTCACCAACTCAGCCCTGGATGCCCTCTCTGGTGCCACTGTATTCACGAAGTTGGACCTCCGGAGCGCCTACAACTTAGTGCGCATCAGAGAGGGTGATCAGTGGAAAACGGCATTCATCACACCCACTGGACACTACGAGAGCCTGGTCATTCCCTTTGGACTCTGCAATGCACCCTCGGCCTTCCAGCAGTTTATCAACGACGTCCTCAGGGATATGCTGGGCCGATGGGTGTTCGTCTACTTAGACGACATCCTCATTTACTCCCATAACCTCAAGGAGCACATCCAACATGTTCGGGCCGTCCTAAAGAGATTGCTCGCTCACCAACTATACTGCAAGCTGGAAAAATGTGCCTTTCACAAGCACTCCACCACGTTCCTGGGTTTTGTAATCTCACCCCAGGGTGTGGCCATGGACCCACAGAAGCTCGAAGCTGTACGTCACTGGCCCCTACCCAGGACACTGAAACAGCTTCAACGGTTTCTTGGCTTTGCGAATTTCTATCGTCGCTTCATCCGGGGCTACAGTACAGTTGCAGCACCACTAACCACATTGACCAGGCCCTCGCACCATCCTTTTCGACTCACCCCCGCCGCCAACTCCGCCTTCAAAGAGCTGTGTCATCGCTTCACCACCGCCCCCATTGTGGAGGTGGACGCGTTGGATGTGGGCGCCGGCGCCGTTCTCTCCCAGCGAGGTCCAGACCAGAAACTGCATCCTTGTGGTTTCTTCTCCAAGAAATTTAATCCCACTCAGCAGCGATACGGAGTAGGGGACCGCGAACTGCTGGGCATAAAGTGGGCCTTGGAGGAATGGCGTTACTGGCTCCAGGGCGCCAGTGAGCCGTTCATCATCTGGACCGACCACCAGAACCTCATCACCATCAGGAACCTAAAGCAGCTCAACCCACGACAGGCACGATGGGCCTTGTTCTTTGAACAATATGACTTCCATCTGTCATACCGCCCGGGGTCCAAGAATACCAAGGCCGACGCATTGTCAAGACAACACGACGAGGACCTTCCCCGGGCGGAACCCGTGCCTGTCATCACCTCTTCCCGGATCATCGCACACCTTCAATGGGACTTGGAGACGAGGGTCCGCCAGGCACAGGCTGCGGAGGCCGAACCGGCAGGCGTGCCGCCTGGATGACTTTTTGTACCCCAGGACTTAAGGCTGGAAGTTCTCCAATGGGGGCACTCTTCCACCGTCGCCGGACACCAGGGAGCTCGAAGAACCCTGTCCTTCATTGAACGGGCGTTCTGGTGGCCCGCCATGAGAAAGGAGGTCACAGAGTTCGTTCAGGCGTGCCCGGTGTGTGCCAGGGCCAAGGATACGAACCAACCATCTCCTGGAGAGCTCCAACCCCTTCCAGTTCCTCGACGGCCCTGGACGCACACCGCCCTGGATTTCATCACGGGCCTGCCAGTTTCCGACGAAAAGAACACCATCCTCACCATTGTTGATCAGTTCTCCAAGGCTGTGCTCTTGGTGGCCCTCACCGGACTCCCATCAGCTAAAACCACCGCTGAGCTGATAATGGAACACGTAGTCCGCCTGCATGGGTTCCCCAAGGACATCGTCTCGGACAGAGGGCCCCAGTTCACCGACCGGTTCTGGAAGGCCTTCTGCCATCAACTCCACCAGCAGTCTGTCATCTGGTTACCATCCCCAGATTAATGGTCAGACGGAACGGACCAACCAACAACTGGAGCGCTACCTAAGATGTTTTGTTGCTGATCGCCAGCGCTCCTGGGCCCGCTACCTCACATGGGCTGAACTGTCTCATAATCTTAATGTGTCCTCTGCTCCAACTTAAGCCCATTTGAGGTGTGCTACGGTTTCCAACCTCCGATGTTCGCCCATCAAGAACCGGAGGTTGATGTACCATCGGCCCAACAGTTGGTCCGTAGGTGTCGACGGGTCTGGAATCAAGCCAACCTCGCTATCCAGAAAGCCAATAAACGTTACATCACTCAGCACCGCCGTCGACACTCTCCGGGACGCATGTACCACGTAGGTGACAAGGTATGGCTATCTACACGGAACCTACATCTGCACACAGAATCCCCGAAACTTTCACCTCGCTTCATCGGACCATACCGCATCACAATTCGAATAAACCCTGTCACCTACCGGCTCCAGCTGCCTGCGGCGCTCCGGATTCACCCCATATTCCACACATCCCAACTCAAACCCTTCATCACCTCCCCGATAAATTTGTGTTTTTCCCTTTCTCCCTTTTCGTGAGAGTCCTTATACTAAATCGCGTGGTTATCCTGCCTACTCGCTTACATCCGCGTTTGGGTTTACCATCCACGCTACATTGGGCTAACCGCTAAAGTTACGTCTTCTGGTCACCAAGGTTAGTTCATCCTGACAACCAGACAGTAAGGCATTACAATAGTCCAACCTAGAAGTGATAAAAGCATGAACTAGTTTTTCTGCATCGTTTAGCGACAATATATTTCTTATCTTGGCAATATTTCTGAGGTGAAAGAATGCTATCCTGGTGATATTATCTACATGAGCTTCAAATGAAAGGCCCAGTTAACAATGCCCCGCCCCATAAACGCCCCGATGCGCTTTCTAAAAAGATGGTTGCAATGCTGTATAATTCCACCAGATGGAGCATTGACTGGCACAGTTAACTGCAGTGTCCAGGAAGCCCAATACCGTATCTTTAATATATAGACAGTTCTTGTATTGTCAACATAGTTTCATAAATTGATGACGTGGTAAAAAACAACAACAACAAACCGATTAATAAAACAGATTTGTTAAATCACTCAATACACAACCCATGATTATGCTATTTATTATTTTATAATGAATTAATAAAAATAGTTAGTGAAATATTTTTAAGACATCCTGAAATGATCCTTAAAGACATAGCAGCGTCTGTAATTTGTCTATACTGATCATTGTAGGTACGGAATAAAAATGCGGGCTATGTACAGTATTTTACATTAAGGTGTATTTTACCTAGTTCCATTTAATATACTGATAGATAATATTTTGCTGCAAAGTAAAGCTCAAAATGTAATGTCTGCTTGGGTTTGTTTTCGTTATATTTTTTATGATGTTTTTTTTTTCACTGATAGTCAACAAGTGGCTTTACAAAGGCAATTAATGCCGCATGCAACCTGGAACAAATATCTGCCCATATGGATCAGTATTTCTTTAGTCATTTAATCATGCATAATGCTCCCCCAGCAAAAGATCTGATGGGGCATTAATCACTTCTCACAACTGTGAATGGATACGGCAGCAGAGACAGATTAAATCCCCATAAACACTTGGAAACAATAGTTAAAAAGTTCCAGAGGATTAGCGCCTGTTATACTAATCTATTTTTACAGATTTTTTTTTACTGCTTATATTTAGTTTTGTTTTACACAATTTCATGTGTTGTGTGTGTGTGCACGAGAGAGAGGATACTCTGACAAGAGCAACTTCCGTGTGGCTCACGTGGCGCAATCGGGTAGCGCGTGATACTTAATAAAAGCAGTCCAGGTGAAGCAATGCCGAGTTTGAGCCTCACCTGAAGCACCCAAACCATTTTACTGCATATCGTGCTGTGTATGTGACAAATAAAATTTGAATTTCAAAATAAAGCTTAAAATTTTACTTCTGCTTGGGTTTGTTTTCGTTATATTTTTGATGTTTTCGCTGATAGTCAAATTGGCATAACAAATTGATTAATGGCGCATAATATCTGGAACAAATATCTGTCCATACGGATCAGTGTGTCTTTAGTCATTTAACTAGCATAACGTCCCACATCAAAGATCTGATGGGGCATAAAACACTTATCACAACGGTGAATAGATGCAGCAGCAGAGACAGATTTAATCCCCATAATCATTCACACTTGAAAACAATACTAACAGAACTAAACAGTTCTAGAGGGTTAGTGCCTGTTATCACAGGACAGGAATCACCTACAGTATACTACTGTATTTTTACTGCTTATATTTTTTACCCTTGTTTCATTTGGTTTTACGCGATTTCATGTGTTATTTGTGTGTGTCTGTGTGTGTACAGTGTGTGTGTGTGAGTGCGAGAGATAGCGTGAGAGCGCGTGCGCGAGAGAGGGCTTACATGGTGATTTATCCAAGGTTACTAAAACCTGGCTTACTACCTATAAAAATTTTTTCAATTTAACTCATGGGTCTCAATCACAGATGACATGACAAATTATATACTCTGAAACCTTCATTTGAACATTTAAAAATATATACAAAAAAAATGAATACTAATGTTTTCATGGTGTAAATTGTTTTCATCATCACATCAGATATCAATTTTCTTCAGATATCAAGTTTTCATGGTGTAAATTTCATGGTGTATTAACATTAGGTTAGGTCCTGCCCTTAATTAATTCATATTATAATTACTTTTACATAGTATAGTTACTGGACTGACATTACCAAAAACTATCTATTTCATTTAGACTTTCTAAAATCAACCGATCTATCATTTATAATCAGAAAACATAAAACATATTATGATCTGTTCAGTAGCCCATCTGTTTTAATTTAGTTTGTATTTTTTATTATTCATAAGACAACCTTTCAGTTTTGTAATTATTTTAGTTATAGTGTGTTAAGTCTTACTTTAGGTTAAACGTTTTTGAGAATTTGACCATCCAGCTTAGATAAATATTATGTCATTGATTGATAAAATCTGGATTAAGGATATTTTATTTTATTTCTTTAATTTTTATTTTTTAGTTTCCCCCCTGAGGGATTGCCACCTTATTGTGGTCAGGGGGTTTGCGTGCCTCAACACAATTCAGCAAATACAATACTGTTACTATACAGTAAGCCCAGGGAAAAACAGTGCTCGAACATGATGCCCCCTTCACATTTCTGACTGCGCCCCCCACCCCGTATGGTCTGGTCTAGAACGGCCCTACCTCTTTATTTTAAATTTTATATTTTAAATATTGCTTATTACCTTATTCAGCAAAATAAATTCAGCGTATTACCTTATTCAGCAAAATAAATTAATTATTAACGTATTGAAGTATTTTAGTTAAGGACAAAAACTCTGCTTGTGTTTAGAACTGCTGAACAGCCGTGTTCATAGGTTTAATCAATGATGGATGAATGGAGAGATGTGTGTGTGTATATACGCACGCGCTCTCCAGCATTTCTCCGTTGGCTTTAACACGCACACCCATCCCCCTGCCAAAAACACACACAGACCCATCCCCCCGCCAAAAACACAGAGCAATTAACACCATGTCATACTCAGGAGTGGAAGGTGAGAAACCTCAATGGAGAATACCAAGTTTGTCGTTGCTCTTTTGGAGTTCTTAAAACCCAAAACATTTATTTATACTGAGAAAAAATTATTATGGGTCACATAATCACAAACACATACTGTATAATCAAGTGCTTAACTGGTTTCATTTGTTTCTATGACCAATAACTATTATTATGATTTTCAGCCCAACTCTTTGACTATTTAAAACAATGTTGTATCCCATTTTTTGCCCATTGAAGTTGTTGGTTCAACTAAACGGTTTTTAAATACCCAAACAATCCCCCAAAAGTAAAACACACAAACATGACTTTAACAATTCAATTTATTCTTCCAAAACTAGTCAAAGTTAAAACAGTAATTCATATAAAACAGGTGAATACATGTTGTCTTTTTGCTTAAAGTTCATTAAACTACCAGGATACACCAGCTGCTTATAAGTCTCTATCTATAGTTCTTTTATATTAAAATATAAATTTTTCAAATATCAAAACTATTAAACATGGAACAGTTGAAGTCTTTGTTTCCCCCAAAGTACTGATTCAGACATTTTGCAGTACTATGTTCAGAATATACAGTAGACCTGACCAAACATCATTCTAAAGCTGTCGGACTGTGACGTCATCCCTCCTACAGCTCCCTCAACAGCTTGTTCAGGCTCCTCCAGTCCTGTAGCTCCAAAAGTCCAGCCGTCAGCCGTCTGACCCCCCAATCTTCCACAGCGGAGCTCTGCTTAAAGACAACAGCAGAATTTAGTGAAGACAAAGATAAATAAACTTCACAGAACATATAGTTCTAATAAAAATAAAATATATTAATAAACCTATTTACCACAGAGTTGTAACGCTTGGATTTTATTACCCGCTTGGTTACAAAAAAACGGATTCGTGAATCCAAATATTGGCTGTTTAACACTACTTCCGGTATTGCGTAATCGCAGCTGGACAAAACACACACAAAACAATTATAATAAATTAAACCAAGTGTATTATACAGCGCCAAACAGATAAATAAACAAACAAGGTGCACCAAAACCAATACATACAAATATAATACAAAGATAAATAGTGTGTGCGGGATGTATGCGGGTGTGTGAGTGTGTGTATGATAGTCCAGTGTCTGATATATGGCAAAGGGTATGAAAATGTCGAGTTGGAGAGATGGTTCGATCTCACCAGATGAAGATGGTAGGTCTGGGAGATCGAGAAACGGAAGGAGCTGGGTACTGAATGAAATGATTGTCGTATAATCCACAAACAGTCTCTCAGTCTCAAAAAATATGCAGCGCGCTGTCCTCATCTCTGCGTCTCGGCTTCTACGCCGGTTCCGGCTTTATGCCAGATCATGTGACCCACGTCACTTCCGGGTTCCCTTGCGTTGCGATCGCGCATGCGTGGGAACTTGCCCGGTGACCAAACCATTGTCCAAGGGGAAATATAAACCGCTATGGCACACCTTCGGCCACAGGTGAGCAGCATTAGCTCCACAACCATTTCCCTGTTGTAGAAGGTGTCCCTTTTGTGTGGCTGCGCTACAGAGTGTGTAAAATACTGTTTTGGGGATTCTGGAATGTAAATGAACTGCCTGTGCTAATGTTAACCAGTGAACAGTGAACAGTGTTAACCACTGACTGTCTGTATTATCGTCTGAATTAAATTAACCAAAGAAGTTACTTAATACGCTTCTCATACAAATAAGTTAAGCAATATAACACTCGTATATGAGCATTAGTTCATCTCTGGCCAAACTATAACTTACTGAAGCCCCTCATAACCCCCCGCACACACACACACCTCCCCCCCACGCACACACATACACACACACCTCCCCCTCCTTAACTAATAAACACTTCAGTGTTTTTATTCAGCTCTTTAACTAAGCGCTCATGCTACCGCGGAAAGTCACGGCCAAAGTGTGTAAAATATAAACCCGGTTATGAGCGTTACTAGCTCCTGTACAGCTACCCTCAGTCTGTGTCCCTCATGAACTACATCACATTATATTACAGTCACAGAAATAACCTGCAGATTAACTCTTAACCAAAGAATAAATAAATGCTGAATTTATCCAGACAACACGCGGTGAGATTCTCTCAGTATTTACAGAGAGAACAAACACTCTTCATCGGGTAGTGCAGCTCTTGTAATAGGGACATTAATAGTATTTTTGAAGCTTGAGAATGTTTTTGAGTTAAAGTGGAGTGACACGGTGAGTTTGTGACACTGACAGTAAGCTGTAATATTATAATATTAACTCCAGACTTGGTAAACAGACCATTAAGTTCTCTAAAGTCACATCTGACCGCTGCTGGTGCTGCCAGTGATATTTAAAACGGCCAATAAAAAACTAAACTGGGAAATAAACTGTAAACTACCCCAAACACATTTTATAAAATAAAACATCACTTACCACGAATAGTCCGTTAAGCCGCCATCTTCACCTCTGTAGTTTGGCAGCACCAGTACGGCAGGGGTGGGGGCGGGTTGTTAAAATCACGTGATTGCAACTCAGCGCAGCTGGCTTGTTTTAACGTGTTCTTGAGAACGAAGCGCCATCTAGTGGTGGCACCAGGTAAATTAATAAATAGGGCTTGAATGGGCGTGTTTACTGTGAAATCTTGACATGCCTTTCTGGCAGAAAAGGGAGGGGGGATTACGGCGTGCAAAGGGCATTCACACGTCAGCCACATGGTCGCGGCTATTTGGCGTGGCTCCCACTGTATAATCACGCCGAGGTCTTTTACTGTGGCACTTGATGTAACAGAAAGGCCATATAAAGTTACGGTGTGATCTAAGATTTTACTTCTAGCTGTATGCGGTCTTATGACTAGAACGTCTGTCTTATCCGGATTAAGCAGAAGGAAGTTAATTAGCATCCAATTTCTTATGTCCTGCACACGTTGCTCAACTTTAGTAAGATGGTTTTTCTCATCAGGTTTTGTTGAGACGTATAGCTGTGTGTCGTCATAACAATGAAAACTAATACCATGCTTACGGATTATGTTGACCAGAGGAAGCATGTTAAGGAAAAAAAGCAGTGGGCCTAAAACTGAACCCTGCGGAACGCGAAACTCCACTAGAGAACATGCAGAATAATCACCATTTAAGTCTACATACTGATAACGATCAGTCAAATAGGATGTGAGCCAGGAGAGGGCTGTACCCTTAATTCCTACTACATTTTCTAATCTGTGAATGTCACGCTCTCAGTGCCTTCGCGCTGATCAGGGACCTTTTGATATTTCCTTTCCCACGCTGTCAGACCCTCATCACGTGGTCATGCTTTCCCACGCTGTCATCGCTCCTCCCGGACCGCCCCGCCGGCACACCGGTTTCTCATCTGGCGCTGATTTCACCCAGCTTATAAGGAAGCGCAGCGATTATTAGTGTGTTTTTTGGCCATAGTTTTCTCGCGTTTCTGTTCATGACTTTTCACGTTGCCGATCTCGCTTGTCTCTCGTTTTTCCCCCCGCCTCCCGATTTGGATTATTGCCACGCTTGGATTTAACGGCTTTGAACTTTCGCTTTCGTTTCTCGACCACGGCTCAGCTTCACGTTTTGGCTTGACGCCCTCGCTGACTGATCACACGGCTTTGATCTCTTGCCCTCCCCTCCTCGACCACGGCTCAGCTTCACGTTTTGGTTCAACGCCCTCGCCGACTGATCACACGGCTTTGATCTCTCGCTCTCTACCTGCAACTGGGTCCACTTTCACAGCCCACGTTCTGCATCCTCACGACAGAATAATCCAGCCAGCACTATGGACCCAGCAGGGTTAGACGGAATAAGACGGGCACTGGAGACCCAAAGTGTGCTCCTCGGAAAGAACCAGGAGGAACTCATCGCCACGAGACAAACTCTAGCTGACGTCATCTCCCAAGTACAACTTCTCCAGGTACCTACAGCTCAGACCTCACACTCCGGAACACCACGAGAGCCACGCCTACCAGCCTCTCCCACCTATGGGGGAGAACCAGGAACTTGCAGGTCCTTCCTCTCACAATGCTCACTGATTTTTGAGCTACAAACCTCCTCCTTCTCATCAGAACGTTCCCGGGTGGCCTACATCATCACGCTACTAACCGATAGAGCCAGGGAGTGGAGTACAGCCCTCTGGGAGGCTCGCGACCCATGCTGCGAGAACTTCGACAACTTCTCCAAGGAGATGAGGAGGTTCTGTTATCGCCCATTCGCCGGCAGGGAGGCTGGAACAAGGTTATTAAGACTTCGTCAGGGATCCCGCTCTGCTTACGACTATGCCATCGAGTTCTGCACCCTAGCCGCTTCTAGTGGATGGAATGACAGAGCCCTAGCGGATGTTTTTCTGGAAGGGCTATCAGAAGCTCTTAAGGATGAGCTCATCTCCCGTGAAACCCCCACGGACCTCCACGAACTCATGGATCTCGCCGGGCGGGTCAACTCACGTCTCCAGTTAAGACGGCACCCCAGAATAGGGCACGCGCCTCCTGCCCTGCAGCAAACCGATCAAGAGGAGCCCATGCAGCTAGGCAGGACCCGCATCTCTGACGAGGAGAGACGCCGACGCCGCCTACAAGGGGCTTGTTTTTACTGTAGGGCTTCAGGACACAGGCTTAAAGACTGCCCATTAAAAGGCTTGGAGCTCCTCATGCTCCACGACATGCCTGCACTCAGCACTCCCTCCAGCTCCTATCCTGGTCACGCCCCATGAAACCCCGGACATCTCCAGCGTACCGACCGAATACCATGATCTCGGGCAGGTCTTCAATAAGACCCGAGCCATGTCACTTCCGCCGCATCGACCATACGACTGTCCCATTGATCTTCTCCCGGGCACCTCTACTCCGAAAGGCAGACTTTACTCTCTGGCACACCAAGAAAGAGAGGCCATGAATAAGTATATCACAGATTCCCTCGCCGCCGGAATTATTCGTCCATCCTCCTCGCCCGCTGGGGCAGCATTTTTCTTCGTCAAGAAAAAAGACAAGTCCCTTCGTCCATGCATTGATTACAGAGGGCTTAACGAGATAACCGTCAGGAACCGCTACCCGTTACCTCTCATGGCCACCACCTTCGAACTTCTCCAAGGGGCGGACATTTTCACCAAGCTCGACCTACGAAACGCTTATCACCTCGTCCGCATCCGGGAGGGCGACGAGTGGAAAACTGCCTTCAACACACCCACTGGGCATTACGAGTATCTGGTGGTTCCGTTCGGACTGACCAACGCCCCTGCCATATTCCAGGCCCTCATTAATGATGTTCTCCGTGACTTCTTGAATTCTTTCGTGTTCGTGTACTTGGACGACATTTTGATTTTTTCTCGAGGTCTGGAGGAGCACCGGCACCACGTTCGCCAAGTTCTGCAGAGGCTCCTAGAGAACAATCTCTTTGTAAAAGCCGAGAAATGTGAGTTCCATACAACTTCCACAACGTTCCTAGGGTTTGTCATCTCTCCCTCCAGACTGGAGATGGAGCCCGCCAAGGTCGAGGCCGTCTCCAACTGGCCCACGCCAGCCTCTCGACGTGACCTCCAACGGTTCCTGGGGTTCGCGAACTTCTATCTCCGCTTCATCCCGGGTTACAGTTCTGTCGCCGCCCCCCTCACCTCCCTGACTTCCTCCAAGACACAGTTCTACTGGAACAATGAGGCAGACAAGGCCTTCGCGGACCTCAAGAAGCGGTTCACCTCAGCCCCCATACTCACCATACCCGATCCATCTCGCCAGTTTGTGGTAGAAGTGGACACCTCCAACACTGGCGTTGGGGGAATTCTCTCCCAAAGATCCCCGCGAGACAACAAGCTGCACCCCTGCTCATTCTACTCCCGCCGTCTATCTCCAGCTGAGAGAAATTATGATGTAGGCGACCGAGAGCTCCTGGCCATCAAGTTATCACTAGAGGAGTGGAGACATTGGCTGGAGGGGACCGAGCTTCCCTTCATAGTGTGGACTGGACTTTGTAACAGGGCTACCCTCATCTGACGGAAACACTTGCATCCTGACCATTGTTGACCGCTTCTCCAAGTCCGTCCACCTAGTCCCGCTCCCCAAGCTCCTGTCCACCAAAGAGACCGCAGAGCAATTGATCCTTCATTTTTTTCGTCTTAACGGCCTCCCCACCGACATAGTTTCAGACCGTGGCCCTCAATTCACCTCACGCTTCTGGGGGGCCTTTTGTAAACTCATCTGAGCCTCTCCTAGCCTATCTTCTGGTTTTCATCCCCAATCCAACGGCCAAACAGAATGAAAAAACCAAGCAATGGAAGTCTCCCTCCGGTGTATGACTACTCGTGATGCCACCACCTGGAGTAAGTTTCTCCCGTGGGTCGAGTACGCTCACAACTCCCTGCCATCTGCCTCAACGGGTCTCTCTCCGTTCCAGTGCTGCCTGGGCTACCAACCACCACTGTTCCCCACTCAAGAGGAGGAGGTAGAGGTCCCCTCGGCACAACACTTTGTCCGCCGCTGCAGATGTACATGGTTACGAGCCAGACGATCCCTGCTGCAAGCATCCCGCTTATACAAGAGACAGGCGGACCGTCATCGCTCCAAGACTCCCAGGTATCACATAGGAGACAGAGTCATGCTCGCCACCAGAGACATTCCCCTAAAGACACTTTCACGCAAGCTCTCTCCCCGTTTCATCGGACCCTTCACAATAACCAGGATAATCAACCCGTGCGCTGTCCGTCTCCTACTCCCATCGTCTATGCGACGCATCCACCCCACCTTCCATGTGTCCCAGCTACGACGCATCGTAAACTGTACTCTAAGTAAATAAATTATGTTTGCTTAGAGACAGGGGAGGCTTGGCATTACCTAATGTAGAGCTATATAAAATAGCATTTGAAATCTCTAAGCTTGCTAGACATTGGGGGAATGAGGATTCAGATTTAGATTGGGTATTGATAGAACAACAACTTACTTTCCCTTTCAGGCCAATAGAAGCTTTTTCCCAAAATTCAGAGGGGGACTTACAACACCCAATGAACAACCCAATACTGCGTCATTCTAGAGAGGTGTGGAAAATTGCCCACAAAAAATGTCGGATTTCTTACTGCTGTCAACATTACACTTCAGTATGGAATAACCCTCACATTAAAGTTGGTAAAAAGCCCTTGTTTTGGGGACAGTGGTTTAGAAACGGAATACGTACACTAAAGGATTTATTTAGTAATAATATGCTTTTGTCTTTTAATAATTTGAAAGAAAAATTTAAGTTAGAAGGCCGTGATCATTTCTGGAAATATTTACAAATTAGACACTGTTTGAAGGTAAAGGTTCCCATGGATCAAAATAAAAATGTTTTAGAAAACTTCTTTGAACTACCAAGACCTATCCAAAAAACATCTAAATTTTACCAACTCTGTTTAAGGATCGATGACAATAACTGTGAAAACCTAAGACTGATTTGGCAGAGAGACATCGATAGCGACATAGATAAAGACATCTGGAAGAGAATTTTATCCAACAGTGGAAAGTATATAAAAGAAGCAAGAGGCAAATTTATTCAATACAAGGTATTACATAGGTATTACTACACACCAGTTAGACTTTTTAGAATGGGTTGTATGGAAGATAAAAAATGCTGGAAATGTAAAGAAGAAAATGGTACATATATATGCATGCTCTATGGGAATGTTCAAAGATTCAACCTTTTTGGAAAGCTGTGTTAAAATATTTAGGAGAATGCTTGGGATTTGACATTCCATTATCACCTAGGATATGTTTGTTGGGCGATAAATCAGAGATCTTACAGATCAAAAACAAGGAGTTCTCTCTTATTACAGTGGGTGTGGTCACAGCAATACGACTGATACTTAAAGTTTGGAAAGATATTCAATGTCCTACAATTAAAATGTGGATTGAATTTATGACTGAGAATGTATCATATGAAAAACTGTTAGCCAAATTGAATCAAAATTATAAAGATGTGGACATATGGGAGAAATTTATTCAGACTGTGGTTTCAAAGGATGACTGATAATAGATCCATGTTTAGATTGTGACATGCTTAATCTATTGTGCTCTACAGTGTTATCTCTGGTTATTACTTAGTAATCACCATTGTTGTGTTTTTTTTTGTTTTTTTTGTTATTTTATTTTATTATTTAATTTATTTTAATTTTTGTGTTTGTTTTTTGTTGTTTTTTTGTTATTGTTTTGTAAATAGTACATTAGACTAGCTGTTGTTGGATTTTCGAACTTGTATATTATGTTTAAGAAAACCAATAAAAACTTCATTTTCAAAAAAAAGAAAAAAGAAATAATGCAGCCCTCTTTCACCTCGCATTAATCAGATACCTTGTACAAAATGAAGACTTTGGAGTGGCCTAGTCAAAGTCCTAACCTGAATCCTATTGAGATGTTGTGGCATGACCTTAAAAAGGCGGTTCATGCTAGAAAACCCTCAAATAAAGCTGAATTACAACAATTCAGATGAGTGGGCCAAAATTCCTCCAGAGCGCTGTAAAAGACTCATTGCAAGTTATCGCAAAAGCTTGATTGCAGTTATTGCTGCTAAGGGTGGCCCAACCAGTTATTAGGTTCAGGGGGCAATTACTTTTTCACACAGGGCCATGTAGGTTTGGATTTTTTTTCTCCCTAAATAATAAAACCCCTCATTTAAAAACTGCATTTTGTGTGTACTTGTGTTATCTTTGACTAATAGTTAAATGTGTTTGATGATCAGAAACATTTTGTGTGACAAACATGCAAAAGAATAAGAAATCAGGAGGGGGGCAAAAAGTTTTTCACACCACTTTAGTTACACAACCCTGACCAGAGGCCAATAGGAGGTCATTTACTACTTTAACGAGTGCTGTTTCTGTGCTGTGATGAGGCCTAAATCCTGACTGATACAGTTCATGTATGCCATTTCTATGTAGATATGAGCATAGCTGCTCCGCTACTATCTTTTCCAGAATCTTAGAGATGAAGGGGAGGTTTGATATTGCCCTGTAATTGGACAGCTGACAGGGGTCGAGGTCAGGTTTCTTAATTATTGGTTTGATAACTGCTAATTTAAAAGATTTTGGAACATAACCAATGCTGAGTGAGGAATTAATTATTCTCAACAGCGGTTCTGTTATTACTGGTACTATCTGTTTAAGAAAATGTGTCGGTATAGGATCTAATATACAGTTTGATGAATTTGCAGAAGAGATGAGTGAAATTAGTTCATTCTCTTCAAGGGGAGTAAAGTATTCTACGTTTGAATCTGACATGGCTAGGTTAACATCTGTATCAATTACATTGTTCGGTTTCAAAGCATTAATTTTATGCCTGATATTTACAATTTTATTATTAAAAAAGTTCATGAAGTCCTCACTATTGCATGATGTTGTTGTGGAGATTTCTGTAGTGGTCTTATTTCTGGTTAATTTGGCTACAGTATTAAATAAAAATCTAGGATTATTTTTTTTCTTCTATAAGAGTAGAGAGATATGTTGATCTAGCTACACTAAGAGCTTTCCTATAGTTCAGGATGATCTCTTTCCATGCTATTTGAAATACTAATAATTTAGTTTGACGCCATTTACGCTCTAATTTCCGAGCGGTCTGTTTTAAAGTGCGCGTGTGATCGTTATAGCAGGGAGTGAGTTTCTTATCTCTAATAATTTTTCTTTTAGCTGGAGCTACATTATCTAAGGTACAATGAAATGTCGACTCTAAATATTCAGTCGCCTGATCGAGTTCTGTGGGGTCAGACGGTGAACTAATCGAAGTTGGTAACTCTGGGAGATTACTGATGAAACTCTGTGTGGTAGTTGATGTGAAAGTATGTTTAATACGGTAGCGCGGTGCTGTGCGTACATTATCACTGTGAGACACTTGAATGGAGACAAGATAGTGCTCTGAGATAATTTCAGACAGTGGAATTGTGAATACATTTCTTATACTAAAAATATTATTAAGTCTAAAATGTGACCTCCTTTATGAGTGGGTTCTACTACACACTGATTTACGCCTTCGGAGTCCAGTATGGTGTCATGCACACTCAATCTGCGCCCGGCAGTAGGACCTGGAAGTAAGGCGGGCGCCAAACCAGGAAGTATAAAAGAGGTAAACAAACGATGGCTTACCGCTCAGTCATTGAGTTCGGCCCATGTCGGTTCCGGTTGTCGTTTCAGCAAACTGTGAGTACTCACCATTTGGGTTATATGCTTTCTGCTATTGTGTGTGTATTTATAGGACGCGGGTTAAATTTGTGTTTTTCCCTTGCTCCCCTTTCGCGAGAGTCCTTAGATTAAAGTCGTGTGGTTATCCTGCCTACTCGCTTCTCATCCGCGTTTGGGTTTACCATCCACGCTACATTGGGCTAACTGCTAAAGCTAGTCTTCTGGTCCCCGAGGTTAGTTCAATCCTGACATACAGTATGGACATGAATGCTGTTCTCAGAGGGTCTTCTGGATTCTCAAAATGAATGTTAAAATCTCCGGCAATTAATGCTTTGTCTACAGAAACGATCAAGTCTGAGATGAAATCCGCAAATTCACTAAAAAATTCAGAATACGGCCCTGGAGGTCTGTAAATTATAATTAGTGGAATCGACTGAGCTGACAATACACTTAAGTACACTTATGTTACTATAAAGAATTTCAAATGAGTTAAATTTGTGTCCGTGTTTTTGTACGATAGACAGATTATCATTATGAATAACTGCGACGCCTCCTCCTCTACCAGTTAACCGAGGCTGGTGTATGTAGCTGTACCCAGGAGGACTAGCTTCATTTAGAGCTACATACTCGTTCTGTTTAACCCATGTTTCAGTTAAACAGAGTATATCAAATGCCTGATCTGTGATAATTTCATTAACAATAACCGCTTTTGATGCAAGAGATCTAATATTTAACAATCCTAGCTTCAGATCAGAGGTGCCGGCTGTGCATTCAGTATGATCGGAGTTTGTGGACTTTATGTTAATTAAATTATTAAAACAGACTTTCTGAGTCTTTCTACATTTTTGCTTAGATCGGGGAACAGACACAGTCTCAATATGGTGAACCCTGAGTGACGACTCCATGCAGCTAGCAGACGGTTGGTTTAGCCTGTATGTCTGCTCCCTGGCTTGGGCTCTGGACTGTCACCGATTAACTAGACCTCTACTGAGACTATTGTCTCATTTCCACTACACTGGTGCTGGTGCCCGGTGCCGGTGCTCGGCCGGTGCTGAACTGGGAACCACCCGAGAACCGGCCCACATTTACACTAGACAGGAGCTCAGCGGGAGCTGCATGATAATACGTCACAGGCCACGCCCACTAAACAGAAACCAACATGGCCGAAGTCAGTTTACTGGTTATTCTCCAGACTATTACATAGACAACGATTACGTGCAAGACGACTGGTAAGTTCTGACACCCCGTTAACTTACAATGTGTTTTTTTTTTTTTACCGAGATTAGCATTAGCTCAAATGCTAATGGTAATGCTATCTAACTATACTGTTTTTCTTTTTCAACATGTAATTTATGCAGTAAATAACATTTAACATTTAAATTTTCAGATCGCCTCAAAACTTTGTGTGCGCCGTAAATCGCCCGTGATGTGGATGTTGCCATCACGGCAAGGAGCTGATGTAAGAGCGGCATTAATGGACTACTTCAACAGACAGGACCAATACATCTGTAGTGTTTTATTGAAATGCAACAGTGCAGACAATTGAAGAACATTTAGCCAAAAGGCAACAAAGTAAAAAAAAAAATTAAAAAGTGGCAACGAGTACAGTGCAAGCATGTTTTTGTAAATTAAAATGTGATTACAATAATAAATTAAAAAAAAAAAAAACATTAGCTGTGTGTTGTCTGGTTTTTCTCCATAACATTAACCATTCGTTCCAAAAGGCCCAGCATAGCACCTGATGTCTCATCCATTTTATTAAGAATGGCCTCATTCATCTCTCTACTGTGCTGTAGAAACTGCTCATCTGATCTCTCCAAATAAGCAAGTAGTTCCTCATTGTCCCATTCTCTCGTCTTTCTCTTAGCTGTGTAATGACACAAATACTACAATAAGCAAATTGCCTGATTATATAATACACGATAGTTATATTGAATTTGTAATACATTTTGTCTTTACTGAGCAACAAAACAATTCTTACCTTTCCTCCGTGGTTCTGTAGAAGAGAAAGCTTCGCTTAAAGCTGAAGATGCACTGCATTCTCCATGATCTTCATGGCTTCCCACACATGATGTATTTGAGTCTAAATATCAACAGTAGTGAAAAAATCAGTTTCATATTTTCGGCTTTTCAAGTTTGTACACAGTAACCACGCATTAATGCCTTCCTTTCAAGGTTTTACATCTTGCATAGCTTTTCTTTCAACAGAATGTAAGTAAACCCATCCATACTGTACACATACAAGAATGAATGATTGAGCAACAAGTTAAAGCATCATATTAATAATAACAGTATGGCTGCACACACACGTAAACGTATGTAGCAACTGAGATTTTTTTTTTTACACTAACAAAAGTAATAACTTAGCTTACCAAGATCCGATGTGGAAGGGGAGACGATTTCCTGGAGCATTGCTATGGCTGAATTTAATGCCCCAGTAAGTTGATTTGATGGTCTGTGTCCCAGCACCGAATCCATCACATCATAAAAATAATCTTTACCATCTGCACCGCTGCCACTTTTACACAGCCCCTTCTTTTTTACTTCTTTTTTTTTAAGTACTTTGCAATTTCTCTTGAATCTCTACGGATATCCAAATTGCTAAAAGCGCTTTAGCTTTCTCCGCGCTCCACGTTTGGGTCGCCGCCATTTTATTTTTAGAAAAATCTCCCTATAACTCCGCCCACTGCTCGTGACGTCACGGGTTCTTGGTTCTAGACCAGCAGAGTTTAGGGGCTGGTTCGGTGCTTATTTTAGGGCAGCGGCACCAATTTTTTTCTGTGGAAAAGCGCGGCACTGGTTCCAAAATTGGGAACCGGCACGGAACCGGCACGGGAACCAGAGCAGTGGAAAAGGCCTATATGAGGTATACTGCAGGAAATGAGAGCAGCACCTTCCCGAGTGGGATGGACACCGTCCCGCCCTAACAGGCCAGCTTTCCCCTTAAAGGTCTTCCAATTATCTATAAAGCCCACATTATTTTTGGAGCACCACCTGGACATCCAGCGGTTCAGCGACCATAACCTGCTGTAAGCTATGTCGCCACGTCTCATTGGGATGGGACCAGAGCATACTACTTCATGGGACATCGCCTTCGCTAATTTAAACACCTCTGTAAAGTTACTCTTACTAACCTCTGACTGACGAAGGTGTATATCGTTAGCTCCAGCATGTACCACTATCTTAGAGAACCTGTGCTGTCCTAGAGCCCTAAGATTACCTGCTATGTCCGGTGCTCTGGCTCCCAGGATACACCTAATCACTGCCGTTGGCACCCCTAAAGGTCTAGCTAATTTCACGTGCTAGAGTCTCCTATAACCAGAGCTCTTTCAGGTTTCTCAGCGGGTGCAGCACTGAGGAGAGCAAACCTGTTGGTCACGTGAAGCGCAGAGGAGGTGTGCTCCAGTGGGCTAGCCTTAGCGTTAGCTTTGTATGAACGAGTATGCCGCCGAGTCATCACCCACTCGTCCCGCTGTGAGGACTCTAATGCCGGAGTCGGGGGCTGTTTATCTCCGCCTGTGGCACCCAGACTGTCCGCTACGCGAATAACACTGCTCTCACACTCTCTAACTCTCTCTAAAGTCAGGATGCGCTCCTCTAACGCTAATATCTTCTCCATCAGAGTGCTCACTAACACACACCTATCACAAGTAAAATTATCACTAATGACGGAGGAAGAATGTCTAAACATCCTGCACTCTACACACTGAACAAGCTGAATGGTAGACATTATAACGTACCCTCTGTGTCGGCGTTTTAGTTGTTTGGAGATGAATTCCATTTGTTGTTCTTAGATGAGGAAACTCGCGCGTTCTCCAAAAATTGCAGAAAAAAAGGCGAAGCTGAATAGTGTGGAGATGTAAAAGCTAGTTGCTATTAATATTGTTATTGTATAAAGCAATGTAATTTAAACACTGATACAAACGCGAAACTTTCGCGGCAACGATACGAAATCAGGACGCTATGTCACCAACCTATGACCTTTTCCACAAGTAAAAAGCAGAATGAGTATCTGGTGGTGGTGGTGGATTATTTCACCAAATGGGTGGAGATGTTTCCCCTAAGGGATGTAAAGACACCAAAACTGGTAAAAGTACTGAGAGAGGAAATCTTTGGGGAGTCCCCAAATATCTAGTATCCGATCGAGGACCCCAGTTTACGTCTCAGCTGCTGGCACACCTCTGCCAAACCTGGGGGAGCGTCCAAAAGCTAACTACGAGCTACCACCCGCAAACGAACCTGACAGAGCGAGTGAATAGGACTTTAAAAATGATGATCACTTCATACGTCGGGGACCATCACCAAAACTGGGACCAATGGTTACCTGAACTGAGATTCGCCATCAATACAGCACAAGAGGAAACTACTGGGAAACTCACCTAGAACTCACTCTAGGTCGACAACTTAAGGGTCCATTGGAAAGGCTCATAAATCATCCACCAACACCCAACCACACAGCCTATTCACTACTAGAAAGACAACAACTGATCACGGAGGAGGTGAAACAAAGAGTGAAACAGCAACAATCCAAACAAGCCAGATACTACAATGCCCGGAGGAAAGATGCGCACTTTCAACCAGGAGATCTAGTTTGGATTAAAACTCACCCACTCTCCTCCACAGCGAAAAGATTTTCAGCTAAGCTAGCGCCTAAGTGGGAAGGACCAGCTGAAATAAAAAGTAAAACAGGACCAATTAATTACACAGTGTCTTGGGGCAATCCACAAAAAAATGTGGCCACATAAAGGGACATTTTATAACAGGGAAAGGATGGAAGAGCAAATGCTGCTCACCTGTTGCCAAAGATGTACCCTAGCGGTTATGATTTTCCCCTTGTGACAGTGTTGGTCACCGGGCAAGCTCCCAGGCGCATGCGCGATCGCGACGCAAGGGAACCCGGATGAGAATCTGATCACGTGTGCCAGCATGAAGCCGGAACTGGCAAGGAAGCCGGCACGGAGAGATTACTACAGCGCGCTGAATGTTTTTGAGAGAGAGAGAGTTTGTTTGTTGGTTCCACACGGATTATAATCATTGCTTGGATCAATCTCGTTGGACACTCATATTTCACCTCTCGTTCCGTTACTCGAGCTCCCAGAGTTGTCATCTATCCTGGTGAGGCCGAGAATAATCTCTCCACTCATCATTCCATACCCGCAATACCACACATCCTGGACTTCCACTCAGACACACACACCCCTGCATACACCACTCACATTGTTTATATTTGTATTATATGTATGTACAGTGGTTACAAAATCGGAATGGCGATCCCGCCGCGTATACCGCCGTTTAAAGGCAACAGCGGCCAAAATAAATCAGTTGCATTTCAAAGTCATTCGTAAAATGGCCGCCAGGTGGCGCAAAGTGACATTTTCATTCATCGCAGTAAATACAACAGTGATGGTAATTTCCACAACAAACATGAAAAATCTGAACCAGAGCTATTAATGTGTACTGTACAATAATGAGTAAAAAAAATTATAGTAGATTTATTAACTGAAATAAATGACCATATTTTTCAAGAGAATTTTCAAGCCCCACTCATCAAACAAAATTATAACGAAATCGGCCAAGTTTACTATTTATTTAAATATAAATTTATAAACCAATAAGATCAAATAACACCAAGTTATTATTATAACAGGCTTACTTCGTCACTTATCAAAGAAGTACGCTTGCTTTCAAAGAAGTCGAGTGGCTTATTAACGTCTCTGGTGTGCATTGTATCTAAGTGGCCGCTTGGTGTAGCGGTTAGAACGCTCGACCAGAGATCTGCAAAACCCTGGTTCAAATCCCGAGTTTTCAGGAGGGGATCCTCCGCCATGCCTCTTGGTAGGTCTGGCAATCTGTCACGAATGTAACGGTTAACCGCTAGATGGCGCCAGAGCGCCATTTATACTTTTGTTTGGTTTTGAGTTGTAGTTTGTTTTTCGTTTAGTTTGCACTACATTTCCTGGTTTGCACCTCGGTCAGGTGACGTAGAAGATCACCTGAACCGAGGGAAGTTAATTTGATGATTGTTATGTTTAGTTATAAATAGCCTGGCTGGACTCCAGTCAGGCGTCTGGCAACCGTTCATTTAACGTTCAGTTTGTGTTGGAGTGTTTATGTTTTGTTTGATTTTGAAAAAATAAAGAACTTTGTTAACCGTCAGCTTGCCTCCGCGATCATGCCTCGCAACCACGGCCGACACAGACACAGAAGTATGGTAGTGAAACGTGACAGTTTGGAGGGCTATCTGGCCCTTCCCCCTCCCCCTACCCCTCCAACCAAAAGAGAAATGAGACACCTCTACCCCTGCACGTGAACGCGCCAACTGGAAGGGTAGGGGGAAGGGGTTTGGTATTCAGCCTTAATATTGGAGCAATAAAATTTACTTAATTTTTGTGAAGCTGCTTTGAAACAATGACCATTGTTAAAAGCGCTATATGAATAAAATTGAATTGAATTGAATTGAATTAAAATCTATGTGTCCAAATTGTTACGAGGATTTTATCAAGTAAATCTTACAAGTTCTTTTTTTCAGTGAATGGTGAACACGATGATTTAAGAATTTAATTAAATACGAATATATATATATATATATATATATATATATATATATATATATATATATATATATATATATATATATATATATATATATATATAGTGTGTGTGTGTGTGTGTGTGTGTGTGTGAGACCGGTGCAAGGGCCATTGTCACTCATACTGTCTGTGACGGTTGACCCCTAGAGGGCGCCTAACGCCCGGTTTTGGTTTTTGTTTTGTAGTTTGGTTTATGTTTAAGGTTAAACTTCATTTCCCAGTTTGCACCTCGGTCAGGTGACGTAGAAGCTCACCTGAACCGAGGGAAGTTAATTTGATAATTAGGTTTATGTTTGCTATAAATAGCCTGGCTGAACTCCAGCCAGGCGTCTAGCATTAGTCGTTTTAAGTTTAGTTTGAGTTGGAGGGATTTTGTTTGTTTGATGCTTTTGTTTGAAGTTCAAAATAAAGTACTCTGTTGAACCGTCAGCTCGCCTCCGCGATCATGCCTCGCACTCACCTCCGACGCAGACACCGTAAGAAACATGACAGAATGCTAGACCTACCAAGAGGCATGGCGGAGGATCTCCTCCTAGGGAATTACTCGGGAGGAGAAATTATCATCTCCAACGAGCTGGCGGAACTGCTGGAGGCCGGCGAGGAGCACGGCGAAAGGGAAGTTGGGCAGGAATGGAGAAACGGCGAGCACATCGAGCCGGTGAGCTCATGGGAGGACAGCATGACAGCCAGAGAGAGACAGGCGAGGCGAAGCTGGGAAGGCTGCGGACCCGTCATCCGGCGCACACCGCCGAGAGGTGTAGCGGCCGAGGGAGAGACGGGAGGATTCTGCAGGCAGTGGGCGGAACGCAACGAGGAGTGCATTCATGACCTGCGCGAGCAGGTGCTGCAGCTCCAACTGCAGTTCGTCCAGGTTCGGGAGAACCAAGCTGTAGTCCCGGAAGCGATCCCTCTCTCGGATCTGGACGATGCACTCCTCCCACGGCCACTGCCTGAAGGTGGCGCGGACAGCACACCGGAGCTGAGCACGGAGGACTGGACGCCGCTTCAGCACGGCGACGAGGTAGGCTTCTACAGGCAGTGGGCGGAGTCCAACCAGGAGCGCATTCGTGACCTGCGCAAGCAGGTGCTGCAGCTCCAACTGCAGTTCGTCCAGGTTCGGGAGAACCAGTCTATAGCCCCGGAAGCGATCCCCCTCCCGGGTCTGGACGATGCGCTCATCCCCCGACCACTGCCTGAGCCCGTCGCAGAGGAAGTCTGCGCGCCGTGTCTGCGCGAAGAGCAAAACGGCGCGTCCATCATCCAGTCTCCGTGCAAGCTAGCGAGCGCCGTGCACGCTCCAACGCTGCAGTCGAGCGCCGTCCACGCTCCAACGTTGCAGTCGAGCGCCGTGCACGCTCCAACGCTGCAGTCGAGCGCCGTGCACGCTCCAACGCTGCAGTCGAGCGCCGTGCATGCTCCAACGCTGCAGTCGAGCGCCGTGCACGCTCCAACGCTGCAGTCGAGCGCCGTGCACGCTCCAACGCTGCAGTCGTGCGCCGTGCACGCTCCCACGCTGCGGTCGAGCGCCGTGCACGCTCCCACGCTGCGGTCGAGCGCCGTGCACGCTCCAACGCTGCGGTCGAGCGCCGTGCACGCTCCAACGCTGCGGTCGAGCGCCGTGCACGCTCCAACGCTGCGGTCGAGCGCCGTGCACGCTCCAACGCTGCGGTCGAGCGCCGTGCACGCTCCAACGCTGCGGTCGAGCGCCGTGCACGCTCCAACGCTGCGGTCGAGCGCCGTGCACGCTCCAACGCTGCGGTCGAGCGCCGTGCACGCTCCAACGCTGCGGTCGAGCGCCGTGCACGCTCCACCGCTGCAGTCGAGCGCCGTGCACGCTCCAACGCCGTCGAGCCCTGCACAAGCTCCAGCGACCAATACACCTGTTCTGCCGCCGCCTCCCGGTTTCGAGGATAGCGAGCTAGCACGCCAGCAGCCGCTGTCCCACGCACCGGTTCTGCCGCCGCCTCCCGGCTTCGAGGACAGCGAGCTAGCACGCCAGCAGCCGCTGTCCCATGCACCTGTTCTGCCGCCGCCTCCCGGCTTTGAGGACGACGTTGAACTGGCGAACGCACGGCACGCTCCAGAGCCGTCGTCGAGCGCCGAGTACGCTCCAACGCCGCTGTCGAGCGCCGAGTACGCTCCAACGCTGCTGTCGAGCGCCGTGTACGCTCCAACGCCGCTGTCGAGCGCCGAGTACGCTCCAACGCCGCTGTCGAGCGCCGAGTACGCTCCAACGCCGCTGTCGAGCGCACTGCACGCCCCCACGCCGCTGTCGAGCGCACTGCACGCCCCCACGCCGCTGTCGAGCGCACTGCACGCTCCCACGCCGCTGTCGAGCGCACTGCCCGCTCCCACGCCGCTGTCGAGCGCACTGCACGCTCCCACGCCGCTGTCGAGCGCACTGTACGCTCCCACGCCGCTGTCGAGCGCACTGCACGCTCCCACGCCGCTGTCGAGCGCACTGCACGCTCCCACGCCGCCGTCGAGCGCACTGCACGGTCCCTCGCCGCCGTCGAGCGCACTGCACGCTCCCTCGCCGCCGTCGAGCGCAGTGACCGCTCCACCGCCGCCGTCGAGCGCAGTGACCGCTCCACCGCCGCCGTCGAGCGCAGTGACCGCTCCACCGCCGTCGTCGAGCGCAGTGACCGCTCCACCGCCGTCGTCGAGGGCAGTGACCGCTCCAACGCCGTCGTCGAGCGCAGTGACCGCTCCAATGCAGTCGTCGAGCGCAGTGACCGCTCCAACGCCGTCGTCGAGCGCAGTGACCGCTCCAACGCCGTCGTCGAGCGCAGTGACCGCTCCAACGCCGTCGTCGAGCGCAGTGACCGCTCCAACGCCGCTGTTGAGCCCTGCAAAAGCTCCACCGCCGTCGTCGAGCGCAGTGCACGCTCCAACGCCGTCGTCGAGCACAGCGACCGCTCCAACGCCGTCGTCGAGCGCAGTGCACGCTCCAACGCCGCTGTCGAGCTCTGCAAAAGCTCCAACGTCGTCGTCGAGCGCAGTGACCGCTCCAACGCCGCTGTTGAGCCCTGCAAAAGCTCCACCGCCGTCGTCGAGCGCAGTGCACGCTCCAACGGCGTCGTCGAGCACAGCGACCGCTCCAACGCCGTCGTCGAGCGCAGTGCACGCTCCAACGCCGCTGTCGAGCTCTGCAAAAGCTCCAACGTCGTCGTCGAGCGCAGTGCACGCTCCAACGCAGCTGTCGAGCTCTGCAAAAGCTCCAACGTCGTCGTCGAGCGCAGTGCATGCTCCAACGCCGCTGTTGAGCTCTGCAAAAGCTCCAACGTCGTCGTCGAGCGCAATGCATGCTCCAACGCCGCGGTTGAGCTCTGCAAAAGCTCCAACGTCGTCGTCGAGCGCAGGGCACGCTCCAACGCCGCGGTTGAGCTCTGCAAAAACCCCAACGCAGTCGTCGAGCTCCGCGCAAGCCCCAACGCAGTCGTCGAGCCCCGCACAAGCTCCAACGCAGTCGTCGAGCCCCGCACAAGCTCCAACGCAGTCGTCGAGCTCCGCACAAGCTCCAACGCAGTCGTCGAGCTCCGCACAAGCTCCCACGCAGTCGTCGAGCTCCGCACAAGCTCCAACGCAGTCGTCGAGCTCCGCACAAGCTCCAACGCAGTCGTCGAGCTCCGCACAAACTCCAACGCAGTCGTCGAGCTCCGCACAAGCTCCAACGCAGTCGTCGAGCTTCGCACAAGCTCCAACGCAGTCGTCGAGCTCCGCACAAGCTCCAATGCCGTCGTCGAGCTCCGCACAAGCTCCAACGCCGTCGTCGAGCTCTGCCCAAGCTCCAACGCCGTCGTCGAGCTCTGCCCAAGCTCCAACGCCGTCGTCGAGCGCCGTGCACGCTCCAACGCCGTCGTCGAGCGCCGTGCACGATCCAACGCCGTCGTCGAGCGCCGTGCACGCTCCAACGCCGTCGTCGAGCGCCGTGCACGCTCCAACGCCGTCGTCGAGCGCCGTGACCGCTCCAACGCCATCGTCGAGCGCAGTGACCGCTCCAACGCCGTCGTCGAGCGCAGTGACCGCTCCAACGCCGTCGTCGAGCGCAGTGACCGCTCCAACGCCGTCGTCGAGCGCAGTGACCGCTCCAACGCCGTCGTCGAGCGCAGCACCAGCCCTGCCATGGCCGAGCACGTCACCAGCCCAGCCACGGCCGAGCACGTCACCAGCCCTGCCACGGCCGAGCACGTCACCAGCCCTGCCACGGCCGAGCACGTCACCAGCCCTGCCACGAAAAGTGTGAAAGTTATCAAACCGGTTTCGCTGATGGGGTAATTCTGCTTCAAGCACTTTCCGATGCTGTTGCTAGGAAATTCCACCCCACAGCCCACAACAACAAGCAAATAAGAGACATAATTAACGAACTTCTTAGAAAGAAAAGATTGAGTTTTCTCTTTTCTAAAAAAAAAATAATTGATGAATACTCTTGGTTTTGTAAAGATTTTGAGTGACCATTTTCCATATACAGTACGGCCTGCTTTATTATATATTTAATAAAACTTTATTGCAACTAAATAATAATCTTCTCATCATCAATAATTTCACTCATCTCTTCTGCAAATTCATCAACCTGTATATTAGATCCTATACCGACACATTTTCTTAAACAGATAGTACCAGTAATAACAGAACCGCTGTTGAGAATAATTAATTCCTCACTCAGCATTGGTTATGTTCCAAAATCTTTTAAATTAGCAGTTATCAAACCAATAATTAAGAAACCTGACCTCGACCCCTGTCAGCTGTCCAATTACAGGGCAATATTAAACCTCCCCTTCATCTCTAAGATTCTGGAAAAGATAGTAGCGGAGCAGCTATGCTCATATCTACATAGAAATGGCATACATGAACTGTATCAGTCAGGATTTAGGCCTCATCACAGCACAGAAACAGCACTCGTTAAAGTAGTAAATGACCTCCTATTGGCCTCTGGTCAGGGTTGTGTAACTAAAGTGGTGTGAAAAACTTTTTGCCCCCCTCCTGATTTCTTATTCTTTTGCATGTTTGTCACACAAAATGTTTCTGATCATCAAACACATTTAACTATTAGTCAAAGATAACACAAGTACACACAAAATGCAGTTTTTAAATGAGGGGTTTTATTATTTAGGGAGAAAAAAAATCCAAACCTACATAGCCCTGTGTGAAAAAGTAATTGCCCCCTGAACCTAATAACTGGTTGGGCCACCCTTAGCAGCAATAACTGCAATCAAGCTTTTGCGATAACTTGCAACGAGTCTTTTACAGCGCTCTGGAGGAATTTTGGCCCACTCATCTGAATTGTTGTAATTCAGCTTTATTTGAGGGTTTTCTAGCATGAACCGCCTTTTTAAGGTCATGCCACAACATCTCAATAGGATTCAGGTTAGGACTTTGACTAGGCCACTCCAAAGTCTTCATTTTGTACAAGGTATCTGATTAATGTGAGGTGAAAGAGGGCTGCATTATTTCTTTTTTCTTTTTTTTTTTGAAAATGAAGTTTTTATTGGTTTTCTTAAACATAATATACAAGTTCGAAAATCCAACAACAGCTAATCTAATGTACTATTTACAAAACAATAACAAAAAAACAACAAAAAACAAACACAAAAAATAAAATAAATTAAATAATAAAATAAAATAACAAAAAAAACAAAAAAAAAAAACACAACAATGGTGATTACTAAGTAATAACCAGAGATAACACTGTAGAGCACAATAGATTAAGCATGTCACAATCTAAACATGGATCTATTATCAGTCATCCTTTGAAACCACAGTCTGAATAAATTTCTCCCATATGTCCACATCTTTATAATTTTGATTCAATTTGGCTAACAGTTTTTCATATGATACATTCTCAGTCATAAATTCAATCCACATTTTAATTGTAGGACATTGAATATCTTTCCAAACTTTAAGTATCAGTCGTATTGCTGTGACCACACCCACTGTAATAAGAGAGAACTCCTTGTTTTTGATCTGTAAGATCTCTGATTTATCGCCCAACAAACATATCCTAGGTGACAATGGAATGTAAAATCCCAAGCATTCTCCTAAATATTTTAACACAGCTTTCCAAAAAGGTTGAATCTTTGAACATTCCCATAGAGCATGCATATATGTACCATTTTCTTCTTTACATTTCCAGCATTTTTTATCTTCCATACAACCCATTCTAAAAAGTCTAACTGGTGTGTAGTAATACCTATGTAATACCTTGTATTGAATATATTTGCCTCTTGCTTCTTTTATATACTTTCCACTGTTGGATAAAATTCTCTTCCAGGTGTCTTTATCTATGTCGCTATCGATGTCTCTCTGCCAAATCAGTCTTAGGTTTTCACAGTTATTGTCATCGATCCTTAAACAGAGTTGGTAAAATTTAGATGTTTTTTGGATAGGTCTTGGTAGTTCAAAGAAGTTTTCTAAAACATTTTTATTTTGATCCATGGTAACCTTTACCTTCAAACAGTGTTTAATTTGTAAATATTTCCAGAAACGATCACGGCCTTCTAACTTAAATTTTTCTTTCAAATTATTAAAAGACAAAAGCATATTATTACTAAATAAATCCTTTAGTGTATGTATTCCGTTTCTAAACCACTGTCCCCAAAACAAGGGCTTTTTACCAACTTTAATGTGAGGGTTATTCCATACTGAAGTGTAATGTTGACAGCAGTAAGAAATCCGACATTTTTTGTGGGCAATTTTCCACACCTCTCTAGAATGACGCAGTATTGGGTTGTTCATTGGGTGTTGTAAGTCCCCCTCTGAATTTTGGGAAAAAGCTTCTATTGGCCTGAAAGGGAAAGTAAGTTGTTGTTCTATCAATACCCAATCTAAATCTGAATCCTCATTCCCCCAATGTCTAGCAAGCTTAGAGATTTCAAATGCTATTTTATATAGCTCTACATTAGGTAATGCCAAGCCTCCCCTGTCTCTAAGCAAACATAATTTATTTACTTAGAGTACAGTTTACGATGCGTCGTAGCTGGGACACATGGAAGGTGGGGTGGATGCGTCGCATAGACGATGGGAGTAGGAGACGGACAGCGCACGGGTTGATTATCCTGGTTATTGTGAAGGGTCCGATGAAACGGGGAGAGAGCTTGCGTGAAAGTGTCTTTAGGGGAATGTCTCTGGTGGCGAGCATGACTCTGTCTCCTATGTGATACCTGGGAGTCTTGGAGCGATGACGGTCCGCCTGTCTCTTGTATAAGCGGGATGCTTGCAGCAGGGATCGTCTGGCTCGTAACCATGTACATCTGCAGCGGCGGACAAAGTGTTGTGCCGAGGGGACCTCTACCTCCTCCTCTTGAGTGGGGAACAGTGGTGGTTGGTACCCCAGGCAGCACTGGAACGGAGAGAGACCCGTTGAGGCAGATGGCAGGGAGTTGTGAGCGTACTCGACCCACGGGAGAAACTTACTCCAGGTGGTGGCAGGTGGAGACTTCCATTGCTTGGTTTTTTCATTCTGTTTGGCCGTTGGATTGGGGTTGAAAACCAGAAGATAGGCTAGGAGAGGCTCAGATGAGTTTACAAAAGGCCCGCCAGAAGCGTGAGGTGAATTGAGGGCCACGGTCTGAAACTATGTCGGTGGGGAGGCCGTGAAGACGAAAAAAATGAAGGATCAATTGCTCTGCGGTCTCTTTGGCGGACAGGAGCTTGGGGAGCGGGACTAGGTGGACGGACTTGGAGAAGCGGTCAACAATGGTCAGGATGCAAGTGTTTCCGTCAGATGAGGGTAGCCCTGTTACAAAGTCCAGTCCACACTATGAAGGGAAGCTCGGTCCCCTCCAGCCAATGTCTCCACTCCTCTAGTGATAACTTGATGGCCAGGAGCTCTCGGTCGCCTACATCATAATTTCTCTCAGCTGGAGATAGACGGCGGGAGTAGAATGAGCAGGGGTGCAGCTTGTTGTCTCGCGGGGATCTTTGGGAGAGAATTCCCCCAACGCCAGTGTTGGAGGCGTCCACTTCTACCACAAACTGGCGAGATGGATCGGGTATGGTGAGTATGGGGGCTGAGGTGAACCGCTTCTTGAGGTCCGCGAAGGCCTTGTCTGCCTCGTTGTTCCAGTAGAACTGTGTCTTGGAGGAAGTCAGGGAGGTGAGGGGGGCGGCGACAGAACTGTAACCCGGGATGAAGCGGAGATAGAAGTTCGCGAACCCCAGGAACCGTTGGAGGTCACGTCGAGAGGCTGGCGTGGGCCAGTTGGAGATGGCCTGGACCTTGGCGGGCTCCATCTCCAGTCTGGAGGGAGAGATGACAAACCCTAGGAACGTTGTGGAAGTTGTATGGAACTCACATTTCTCGGCTTTTACAAAGAGATTGTTCTCTAGGAGCCTCTGCAGAACTTGGCGAACGTGGTGCCGGTGCTCCTCCAGACCTCGAGAAAAAATCAAAATGTCGTCCAAGTACACGAACACGAAAGAATTCAAGAAGTCACGGAGAACATCATTAATGAGGGCCTGGAATATGGCAGGGGCGTTGGTCAGTCCGAACGGAACCACCAGATATTCGTAATGCCCAGTGGGTGTGTTGAAGGCAGTTTTCCACTCGTCGCCCTCCCGGATGCGGACGAGGTGATAAGCGTTTCGTAGGTCGAGCTTGGTGAAAATGTCCGCCCCTTGGAGAAGTTCGAAGGCGGTGGCCATGAGAGGTAACGGGTAGCGGTTCCTGACGGTTATCTCGTTAAGCCCTCTGTAATCAATGCATGGACGAAGGGACTTGTCTTTTTTCTTGACGAAGAAAAATCCTGCCCCAGCGGGCGAGGAGGATGGACGAATAATTCCGGCGGCGAGGGAATCTGTGATATACTTATTCATGGCCTCTCTTTCTTGGTGTGCCAGAGAGTAAAGTCTGCCTTTCGGAGTAGAGGTGCCCGGGAGAAGATCAATGGGACAGTCGTATGGTCGATGCGGCGGAAGTGACATGGCTCGGGTCTTATTGAAGACCTGCCCGAGATCATGGTATTCGGTCGGTACGCTGGAGATGTCCGGGGTTTCATGGGGCGTGACCAGGATAGGAGCTGGAGGGAGTGCTGAGTGCAGGCATGTCGTGGAGCATGAGGGGCTCCAAGCCTTTTAATGGGCAGTCTTTAAGCCTGTGTCCTGAAGCCCCACAGTAAAAACAAGCCCCTTGTAGGCGGCGTCGGCGTCTCTCCTCGTCAGAGATGCGGGTCCTGCCTAGCTGCATGGGCTCCTCTTGATCGGTTTGCTGCAGGGCAGGAGGCGCGTGCCCTATTCTGGCGTGCCGTCTTAACTGGAGACGTGAGTTGACCCGCCCGGCGAGATCCATGAGTTCGTGGAGGTCTGTGGGGGTTTCACGGGAGATTAGCTCATCCTTAAGAGCTTCTGATAGCCCTTCCAGAAAAACATCCGCTAGGGCTCTGTCATTCCATCCACTAGAAGCGGCTAGGGTGCGGCTAGGCTTACTTCGTCACTTATCAAAGAAGTACACTTGCTTTCAAAGAAGTCGAGTGGCTTATTAACGTCTCTGGGGTGCATTGTTTCTAAGTGGCCGCTTGGTGTAGTGGTTAGAACGCTCGACCAGTGATCTACAAAGCGCCGGTTCGAATCCCGAGTGATGATGAAATTGTTTTATTTTAAAACTAAATAAAATGTTTTAAGTGCACTTAAGATAGAGTCTTATAAAGGCTATGTAGACTTATATAGTTTTATTACTTTTGCACATTAATCTGAGTCCTCATCTGTTAGATCTGTTTAGTTTTTTTTCCAGCCGGCAGAAATGCGCGGCTCCATCTCTTTCCCGCCTATTCAGGGAGCCTACGGAGTGAGCAATTAACCATAGTCGAATCGATTGGTGTGCTCCCAACTCACGTTACTCGTGAGCCGGCCAATTCTTGCCGGCTGGTGATAATTAACGTTAATATGATCTCGGGCTTGCTCACGATGCTCAACATCTATAAAAATAGCAAAGTATTGTGTATAGAGTGATAAAAAAAAAACTATCTAACGCATGTTAGAAAACATAATTTCCTGCATTTTTTTTCTGCTTCAGGAGTCAGTCTGTTCTGAGACAGTGACAGGGATTAAAGTTCTCCGTCGTTACGACGGATTTCCGTTAATTGTAGCGAGTCATCGACGGATTTCCGTCAATCACACTGTTCCGCCTGTCCTTAATGTTTAAAATTCACTTTTCATAATTTTAATGCTGTGTATATATAGGCTTACATGGGTCTTAAATTAAGGAAAGACAGTGTATTCAGCCTGCTGAGGAGGATGTGATCAAAGCCTGGAGTGGAGCGACTGCACGTTCCTCTCTCCACTCTAAGCGTTTTGTTATCACTCCGGTATGGATCCACTCCGGGTTTTGGTTTAGTTTTGAAGTGTCAGGCTGAGGTATAACTATATTTAAGATAGCATGGACACACTTAATGCAGGAAGGCTCCGATGTTTCGGAGATTGATAAAAGTGTAAAAAAAATAAAATAAATGGAGATGGGCTTGGCTTAGCGAAATTGGGGAGAATGGCAAGCCTTTTACAGTGGTTACAAAATTGGAATGGCGATCTCGCCGCGTATACCGCCGTTTAAAGGCAACAGCGGCCAAAATAAATCAGTTGCATTTCAAAGTCATTCGTAAAATGGCCGCCAGGTGGCGCAAAGTGACATTTTCATTCATTGCAGTAAATACAACAGTGATGGTAATTTCCACAACAAACATGAAAAATCTGAACCAGAGCTATTAATGTGTACTGTACAATAATGAGTAAAAAAAATTATAGTAGATTTATTAACTGAAATAAATGACCATATTTTTCAAGAGAATTTTCAAGCCCCACTCATCAAACAAAATTATAACGAAATCGGCCAAGTTTACTATTTATTTAAATATAAATTTCTAAACCAATAAGATCAAATAACACCAAGTTATTATTATAACAGGCTTACTTCGTCACTTATCAAAGAAGTACACTTGCTTTCAAAGAAGTCGAGTGGCTTATTAAGGTCTCTGGTGTGTATTGTCTCTACGTGGCCGCTTGGTGTGGTGGTTAGAACACTCGGCCAGTGATCTACAAAGTGCCGGTTCGAATCCCGAGTGATGTTTTAAAATTGTTTTATTTTAAAACTAAATAAAATGTTTTAAGTGCGCTTAAGGTAGAGTCTTATAAAGCCTATGTAGACTTATATAGTTTTGTTATATATTTTTTGCACATTAATCTGAGTCCTCATCTGTTAGATCTGTTTAGTTTTTTTTTCCTGCCGGGACGAATGCGCGGTTCCATCCCTTTCCCGCCTATTCAGGGAGCCTACGGAGTGAGCGATTAACCATAGTCGAATCGATTGGTGTGCGTCCAACTCACGTTACTCGTGTGCTATTCATGCCGGCTGGTGATAATTAACGTTAATATGATCTCGGGCTTGCTCACGATGCTTAACATCTATAAAAATAGCAAAGTATTGTGTATAGAGTGATAAAAAAAACATGTTAGAAAACATCATTTCCTGCATTTTTTGATGATTTGATTGATGTTTTAAATTTTTTTATTTTAATTATAGCAAAATTAAAATAAAAAAAATTGTTGTATTTTGATTTTGCTTCAGCATACTATAGAAAAAACAGCAAACTCGCACGCAACCAGTTTGTATTCTTTAAATTTAGGGGAGTGACGGCTCGGTCTGCTGCTGCTGCTGTGTGTGTGTGTGTGTGTGTGTCACTATACTGATGAAAAATGGTGGCCATCTGCAGTACCGGGAGTTTTGATTTACGACAGCTGTTTACGGCAGTGTAGTCCAGTGCGGGAGATGCATTGTGGGTAATGAGGTCCGGTGTTACATCTGTTACATTTTTGATAACAATAGTTTTTTTACAAACATTTCTAAACTAATAAGATCAAATGACACCAAGTTTAAAACAGATAAAATACACGTGCAAATAGTATAATTGTATAACAGGCTTACTTCGTTACTTATTTAACGCTTGCTTTCAAAGAAGGCGAGTGGCTTATTAACGTCACGGAGGTGTGTTGTCTCTTACTGCCTGGTTAGTGTAGCGGTTAGAGCGCTCGGTCAGGGATTTACAAAGCGTCGGTTCGAATCCTGGATAATGCTGTTTTAAAAAATTGTTCTATTTTAATTTTACTCAGCAAACAAACAGCAAACAAAAAATTTATTATTCAGAGCACGATATACAACCGTAATGAGTCCCGTAACCGGCTTATACAGCTGGCATGTGACCAACGTATTTAACCGTGATGAGTCCATAAAATCAGTAGCAGCTAATAATTACTAATTACTTTAGTTAATGCTGCTACTGATTTTATTCCAGCTTACCTGTTCAGGTTGATTGCGATTCTTTTTAAAATATTGTCTCAGTTTTATATGTTGTTCGTCTTGATGTTTGTCTTCTTTTCACTTGGCAACACTCAAATGCAAATTATTCACCGTGAATCAGCTGTTCTCACCTATCCATTCAGAGAAACTGAATGAGCTGAAATGAGCCTTTGTTTCACGACCGCGACACCCCTCTCTCTCACGCACATACAGTACAGAGTAGACCAAATCATTACAGTACATACTTTATCCAACGAACATGAAAAATATCCACATAATGATGAGTTAGGAAGCATTGCTTAATTTTCTTTTAGACAGACTGTTTGTATCTGATTATTGGTATTGTAAGTGCCATATCGCACTTTTTATGAATTTGTTGTTGTGTTTATTTTATTTTATTTTACTTGCTGTTATTTCATTTATTCTACCTTGTTCTATTCATTAGTAAAGCATTAAGCATGTTACATAAGCCATAAGCTTTATATTTAGTCATGCATCATGAGTTGATAATCGTAGGTTGGTCTGTGATGTCATTCTACTATTACATGCATTTGTGTGACTGTGATATGCTAGAAAGCTCAGTATAGATTTGGAAGGTTACGGAAACACAAGCTTTAGACCGTCAGCTAGTGAGAGCTCCCGGTAAGCTAGAAATGTAAAATACAGCAACGAGGTTGTTGTAACCGTAAGCTAACGTAAGCTGGGAAAGTAAGAAACAACAAGAGTGTTGTTAGATAACCAAGCCAAGATTGTAATCTACAAGATACAGCAAACAGGTTGTTGTAAAACTCAGAGATTTGCAAGATGCAGCAACTGGTGTCTGTAATAACAGTGGATTTACTCAAGACGACTGTATGAAGTGTTGATTCTTTGATGCTGACAAATAAACGACAAAAGACAAAGAGATCGGACTTCTGTCATGTGAGTGAAACTTTAAGACATTAGCTACGCGTCAAAACTAGTGAAATAAGCCATCCGCATCTACAAAAAGTCTAAAGCTTTTCCGCTGTTTGAACGAAAACAAGTGAACACTGAAATGGAAAGTGAAAGAGAATAGCCGTCGAACTTCACCATGCCGAACAACGAGGACAACGCTCCCAGCACTTGGCTGGGGAGCCTAACGGCGCTCCACGAGACGAACAGAAAGAACCTCAACGAGGCGCTGGATGCAAGAAAAGGCAAGCGAATTCGACTGAATGCAACGTCTAATGCATTAAAGACACCTATGAACTATGCACGTAAGTTAGACATCGTTGAAACTGAGTGCAGAAGAGAGAACTTCATGAGAAGTAACGTTGATGTGCTTATGTACACTCGTAAAGACGAACACAGACGCGATCAGGTCGCTTGCGGCGCACCTGAGGCTCAAGGCCGCACAGAATTCATATCTACGGTGGGTCGCTGGAAAGCGGACACCAAGGACACCAAGGACCACTCTGTGACGTCGCGACTACGCGAAGGTGTCTCGCCGGGCGTCAGCGTGTCACAAACAGCAGCCTTAGCAGAACGGCGGGCGTTAGAACAGAAGGAAGCACAATTAAAGGCAAAAGAAGCAGAATTAAAGGCTGAGGCAGAGCAACTAAAAGCTGATAAAGAAAAGTTGGAATTAGAAACTGCGCTCGCAATTGTCGACGCTGAATTACAGGTTTATCAGTGTTGTAAAAAACGACAGCCTGCATCAAAGAGCGGAGTCATCGACCCGAGCTGCACACGCTCGAGCAGCCCGCCTTGGACGGGCCACAAACCTGAATACGACAGCTGCCGAAAGCCGGTAAAAGAGAGCACAGTCAACGAACCAAGTAGCGCATGCGCTCCCAGACTGGAAACCAAAACGGTGCTTGCTATGCATGATGCCAAATTAAGAGTGCTTCAACGTCAAGATCGCAAATACGACAGCCGATCGTCCAAGAGCAAGAGCGCACTCACTGAATCGAGCAGCGCGCGCCCGAGCAGCGCGCACTTTCACCTCTCCAACTCAACATGCAACAGCCGAGCACAGCCTGCGAACGAGAGCGCGGTCACTGAATTGAGCAACGCGCACCTGAGCAGCGCACACTCTACGGACTTGGACGCCGCAATCAGCGACGGAAAACCCTGTCACACATCCCTTCAAGGACCCAAACAAACGGGCCAAGGAAAACCCAGGGTCAGCGTCGCAACCGAGGACGGACAGGTTGGTAAAATTCACAAAGAATTGATTACAATGAAGAATGCCGGTACATTACCTGTCAGCGCTTTTACTAACCCGTGCGCACACTGCAAAGGGGAGCATATCTTAGACGATTGCTTCCAATTTAATGATAAGACACACAAAGACAAAGTAGAATTCTTAAAAAGAAACGGATTCTGTTTCGGATGTTTAAGAACGGGTCATTTGTGGAAAGACTGTACCAGAAAAATTGTATGTTCATTGTGTTCAAAGTCACATCCAAGCATGTTACACAGCGCAGTGCAAGTCACGGCGCAGCCAAGTACACGCGCTGACGAGAATGAAACCGAAAGTGACACAAAAAATACACCACCGGCAGAGAGTCACGAATCAAATGCGCTCACTGGGGCTGGAGGTGATTGCATCCTCCCCATTGTGCCCGTTAAAATAAAGTCCAAGGAAAAGGACACAGTAGAAGCCATGTACTATCACGTGAAAGTCCCCGAGAAGGACACTGATCTGCTGCGCTTCCTATGGTGGCCGAATGGAGATGTGAACCAAGACTTAGTTGAAAATAAAATGGTAGTTCATCTGTTCGGTGTAAAATTGTTGCCTAGTGGTGCTAACTTCGCCCTCAGTAAGACAGCAGAAGAAAACCGCAGCAATGCATCTGCTGTGGCAGTTAACACAATGCTTAAAAACTTTCATGTAGACGACTGCCTGAAATCTGTTTCGAGTCATGACCAAGCAGTCGCCCCATACAATGATCTCACAAGTCTCTGTACAAGTGGAGGGTCTAACCTCACTAAATGGGCAAGCAACAGCCGTGCCCTACTGACTGTCATTCCCGAGAGTGAAAGGATCAAAGACATGAGAGACTTAGACTTGAGTAAAGATGCACTGCCCATAGAGAGAGCTCTGGGAGTGCTGTGGTGCATTAACTCAGACATGTTCAAGTTTAAGATTAGCTTAAAGGAACGACCTGTGACAAGAAGAGGAATTCTGTCAATCACTAGCTCAACATACGACCCGTTAGGCTTTCTCCCACCTGCCATACTGCCAGCTACAATCCTAATGCAACAGTTATGTAAAGAAAAACTTGCCTGGGATGATGACATTCCCGAGCAGTTTGCAACGGCGTGGAAAACCTGGCTGCAAGAGCTGCACAGACAGTCCGAGTTCAGCATAGCAAGGTCCATAAAACCAGCCGACTTCGGAGTTACAGCTACAGCACAACTCCATCACTTCTCGGATGCAAGTGAAATGGGATACGGAGCTGTCTCATACCTCAGGTTAGTAAACGCTGATGGACTTACACATTGTGCATTCATGATGGGGAATTCCCGTGTAGCACCCCTGAAACAAACCACCATTCCACGAATGGAACTGACTGCGGCAGTGGTCGCTGTAAAAAATGACAAAATGTTGAAAGAACAGCTAGAATTGAAATTGCTGGACTCTATGTTCTGGACTGACAGTACAACTGTTTTGAGATACATTGATAACGAAACACTTCGTTTTAAAACCTTCGTGGCCAACAGAATCGCCATTATAAGAGAGTCAACCAAGTCACAGCATTGGAGGTACGTTAATACCTCACAAAACCCAGCTGATTCTGCCTCCAGGGGGGTATCCTGTGAAAAGTTCATGAAAAATGTCAACTGGATCCAAGGTCCCTCCCTCCTCAAAGAAGCAGAGTGCAAATGGCCTGAAAATATTCATGACACATCAATAAAAGAAAATTTTGATGAAAATGCTGATGAAGTTAAGCTCTCAGCTTTAGTGAATATTGTGAGCATTACAAAATGCACAGACACAGACACAGTGAGTAAACTGATTAATCATCACTCTGACTGGCACAAGTTAAAAAGATCCGTTGCCTGGATCCTTCGCACCAGAGACATGCTGAAACAAAAAACAAAAAGGGTTAAAACACAAGTAGATGACCCAAAGACAGAAAATCACAAGTCTCTAAAAGCGCAAGACCTAACAAGAGCAGAAAATGACATCATTAAGTTCACTCAAAGACAAAATTTTAAGGAAGAACTTCTCACGCTGCAAAAGGGTAAAGCAGCAGCAGAATTCAAACAGGGAATTCGCACACGGCAAAAACGAAAGGCATCTGTGAAAAGAAACAGCTGCTCGCCTAAAATGGAACCTCTGACACCAAACTACCCGCTGCTGATGAAAAAACAGCCAAACCTGCCACCTGGATTTGTCATCTATGCACGTCGCAGGGAGAAGCAGATCCAGCATCGATCAGACCTGCTCTGGAAGCGATGGGTACGTGAATACTTGCCCTTGCTCCAGGGGCGGCAAAAGTGGTTTCAAAACAAAAAAAACCTTTCGATTGGAGACATAGTTTTAATAACTGATGAGTCTTCTCCAAGAAATTCATGGGTCATGAGAAGAATCACGAAAGTGTTCCCCAACAAAGGGGGACTGGTGAAACGTGTGTTAGTTAAAACTAAGACCAACACTCTGGAAAGACCCATCGACAAGCTGTGCCTCACATGTGAAATGGACTGTTAAATGTGTGGTAATATGTTATGAAATTTGATATGCAAATGTAAACACCTGAGATAAATATTACACACTTAAAAGATTTAAAACGTTTTAGAAGGTTAAGAATGTTTGATTTCATTGCTTTATCAAAAAAAAAAAAAGAACACAAAATTGTAATTGTCAGTCTCCATGCCTGTCAATTAGGGGCTGGAATGTAAGTGCCATATCGCACTTTTTATGAATTTGTTGTTGTGTTTATTTTATTTTATTTTACTTGCTGTTATTTCATTTATTCTACCTTGTTCTATTCATTAGTAAAGCATTAAGCATTAAGTTTGTTACATAAGCCATAAGCTTTATATTTAGTCATGCATCATAAGTTGATAATCGTAGGTTGGTCTGTGATGTCATTCTACTATTACATGCATTTGTGTGACTGTGATATGCTAGAAAGCTCAGTATAGATTTGGAAGGTTACGGAAACACAAGCTTTAGACCGTCAGCTAGTGAGAGCTCCCGGTAAGCTAGAAATGTAAAATACAGCAACGAGGTTGTTGTAACCGTAAGCTAACGTAAGCTGGGAAAGTAAGAAACAACAAGAGTGTTGTTAGATAACCAAGCCAAGATTGTAATCTACAAGATACAGCAAACAGGTTGTTGTAAAACTCAGAGATTTGCAAGATGCAGCAACTGGTGTCTGTAATAACAGTGGATTTACTCAAGACGACTGTATGAAGTGTTGATTCTTTGATGCTGACAAATAAACGACAAAAGACAAAGAGATCGGACTTCTGTCATGTGAGTGAAACTTTAAGACATTAGCTACGCGTCAAAACTAGTGAAATAAGCCATCCGCATCTACAGGTATTATTAAAGAACAGCAGCACAAACAACAACACAAGGGCTTGTACAGCAAGACACATTTTTATTATTTTGCAAAGAGTTAAATTTGTAACAGTAAAAGGCATCCGAATTTAAATATATAAATTACTAGAAACAAATTGAGCACACTATCAGAATAAAAAATAGAACAAATCAAATGTTTTTTTACACATACACAAGGAGGATAATGATACCGAGTTTATATTAAAATATCAAATATTGTAATATTGTTTTTGTGTTATTATAAATAATGAAATGCAGTAGGCTGTTATGGTCATCATCAAAAGAAAATATATTAAGTAACAGATAATATTAGGTTTATATTTCAAATTAGATAAAATGCTGATTTTCCAGCAGTAAAATTATTGTATCTCTACAGTTTACAAAACCTCCGCTGCGTGTATTCATTCACAGTCTCCAGAGCACGCACAGAGAAATAGGAGACTGTGGTTTAGGAGTGGATTGGAGAGAAGAGAGCTGTTCAGTTACTATAAAAAATAAATCTAAAAAAATATATATAAAAACATAATATGATCTTTTTGAGTTATGAGGTTTTTTTTTATTATACATAAGACAACCTTTCAGTTTTGTAAATATTCTAGTTATAGTGTGTTAAGTTTTTCTTTAGGTTAAACGGTTTTGAGAATTAGACCATCCAGCTAAGATCAATATTATGTCGTTGATTGATAAAATCTGGATTAAGGATATTTTATTTTGTTTTATTTATTTAATTTGTATTTTTCATCTTCCCCCCTGAGGGATTGCCACCTTATTGTGGTCAGGGGATTTGCGTGCCTCAGTGCTTGGATGTTTACCGAGGGCTCAAGGGAGGTGTGTCTGTGTGTGTGTGTGTGTGTCTGTGTGTGTGTGCTGTAGCCTGTCCTTTTTTTCAGCGGATTTTTCCGCTACCGCAGATCAGTTTATCAACTTGTAATATATAAATTTTAGGAATATATTAACATGTGGAGACATCATTATATGTTGAATGGAACTTGTAAGCCTTTGAATGGTGTTAAAAATACTTGCAAAACAAGTATTGCAGCCATACATTGGAGGGAACTTCTGAGGTGGTCAGTGATTGATGGCACGGTCGGTCGGAGGGGGTTGTGATCACACCTATAGATCTTTTGTTCTAGGCTATCGGTCAAATATCTCTCCACTTGGAAGCAAAAACATGCAAGGGATTTCAGCATCTCGACGCACATACTAAGCTGTTTATAAAGTAGACACTGTTTGTTTTTTCATTTTGTAATCTTTCCCGTGTTTACCGTGTACTGTACAATGTATATTCATTTTTTAATGAATTACTGTAAATAAACTACACATTCCGTTGATTTACCAGAAATGACTTTTCTGGTTTTTGTGTGTGCTAAACTAAACTTCAGGGTCAAAGTAATAGCGATTTTATTTGAAAAGTATTATATATTTACAATGCTGATAAGTTCAAGCTTAGATTCATATATAAACTGCTTCAAAGTCTTTCCACCCCGTGACCGCTGAAATCCGACAGACGCAGGGCTCAAGGGAGGTGTGTCTGTGTGTGTGTCTACCGCAGATCAGTTTATCAACTTGTAATATATACATTTTAGGAATATATTAACATGTGCAGACATTTAAGGGTGCGCTGCCCTCTCTTGCCCGTGCGTAGAGCCTACACACACACACACACACACACACATATATCTATCTATCTATTATATAAATACACATTTGGAATCTGCATCTACATTTTCTGTTACAAGTATAGAATTAGGTTCAGCTGAGACTCATGATCAATGGTGTAAGGGTACTTATGTAGTGATAATTAGTTTCAGCCAAATCATTAAAACTAACAATGGACTATGACACTCTTGAGAGGGGATATGAAGGTGTTATTCATTTATTTATTCTCTACAAGGGTGCGAACTACAATACAGACCAAACTATAACTCTCTCTTACTACTATAAAAATTCTAGATATAAACAAACAAAATACAGCTTTTTTTCCTCAGAGGTAAACGGAAAAGTGAAGTTGTTCAGCTGTTCACTGTCACTGCAGCTTCTTCAAAGTCTTCCCACTCCGTGACCACTGAAATCCGACACGACACCACGTTAGGCTGCGTCTTGACTCATTTGTATACCGACGGTGATTGGATGTTTCCCGAGGGCTCAGGGGAGTGTGTGTGTCTGTCTGTCTGTGTGTGTGTGTGTGTGTGTGTGTGTGTGTGTCTATGTGTGTGCGTGCGCGCGCGTACTTCTTCTACTGTTATAAAAACTCTAAATATAAACAAACTAAATACAGCTTTTTTTTCAGAGGTAAACGGAAAAGTGAAGATATTCAGTGTCACTATGCAGATGTTACACTCAGTGGAGTTACCGAAATCATTGGTTTAGTCCTGAGTTGCCACACATCATTTCCACATTTCACTCGCTTTTATTCCTCTTATGTGAGCATAAACAGTGAAACATTCCACAGGTTTATAATACACCGTGGCCAAGTGAACCACGTTCCTGTCAAACGAAACGAGGCATAATCGTGGTGTTTGCTTCGGTTATGACACACCATAGTTTATTACCTGCTGTGGTAGATCTGAATATTTATCCAAACACAATAATAAAGCTTTATATCCTCAGGAGGGCTCAGTACATTGTTTTAGCGATAGTTTCATGGAAGCGAGTTCAGAACTAATCTAACCAAACCAAAAAAAAAAAAAAACATCCGAAGCTTCAAATAGAATGAACGAACTAATGAAATTGATATATATGTAATTGATATACTGTATATACAGACGTGTGTGTGTCATTTTAATTCAAATGAACATTTTAATGCTTTCTGATACACTTATCAACTTATCGACATACACTTATCAACACAAACTCTCCGTGCACGCACACACAATCTCTAAAAAATTAATATTAATAACATACATATACAAATAAACAAAAATATAAACGTCTATATTGAAGTCTACGGTGAACGCAGAGTCGGCTAAGCACACGTGATGACGCGCGCGCCCTCACCTCTGTTACGGCTGCCTACAGTATTTGGCCAAAAGAATTATAATAATTGAACGATATGCCTGGTCCTGGAAAGAGACATCAACAGTCCGGCGCTGAGAAACGAAAGAACCGAAAGAAAAAAAAGCCTAAGATGAAGCCAGTGCATCAATTCCAGAAATAAAACTTTACTTTATTCTGTCGACGTTAATAATGTAATAACGTAACATTAACGTAAAATAACGCAAATTTCATTTAACAGCAGGGGGGACAATAAATATATATTTTTATAAGTTTATTGCATTGTTTATGTTGTTTACAGTCAAGCCATCAACATACAATAAAATGTAAACATGAGATCTAAACTAAAAACTGTGCTCCCTGTGCTGGTGCTGGCAATATCATCTCTGTGTTCTGCTGTCTCCGGCTCCCTCCCTGGTTCTGAATCTGCCCCTTCCTCTACTCTCACTGTCTCAGAACAGACTGACTCCTGAAGCAGAAAAAAAATGCAGGAAATGATGTTTTCTAACATGCGTTAGATAGTTTTTTTATCACTCTATACACAATACTTTGCTATTTTTATAGATGTTGAGCATTGTGAGCAAGCCCGAGATCATATTAACGTTAATTATCACCAGCCGGCATGAATAGCACACGAGTAACGTGAGTTGGACGCACACCAATCGATTCGACTATGGTTAATCGCTCACTCCGTAGGCTCCCTGAATAGGCGGGAAAGGGATGGAACCGCGCATTCGTCCCGGCAGGAAAAAAAAAACTAAATCTAACAGATGAGGACTCAGATTAATGTGCAAAAAATATATAACAAAACTATATAAGTCTACATAGCCTTTATAAGACTCTACTTTAAGCGCACTTAAAACATTTTATTTAGTTTTAAAATAAAACAATTTTAAAACATCACTCGGGATTCGAACCGGCGCTGTGTAGATCACTGGCCGAGTGTTCTAACCGCTACACCAAGCGGCCACTTAGAGACAATGCACACCAGAGACCTTAATAAGCCACTCGACTTCTTTGAAAGCAAGTGTACTTCTTTGATAAGTGACGAAGTAAGCCTGTTATAATAATAACTTGGTGTTATTTGATCTTATTGGTTTAGAAATTTATATTTAAATAAAACCCTACACACTTCTTTTCTAATTACACGTGATAAAATCTAAAGGCTCACTGTGTTAATATTTATTGTGCTTAAATTTGATCTTAATAAGATTTGATTTAATTTGAATTCTACATTTGTACTGTAATTATAGTACTGTGATTATGAATTCGGTCAACTACAGTGTTTCACTTGATGTTATCGGCTATTACGTGTATTATTGAGGCAGAGAATGAACTAAGGCATGAGGCGTCAGTCTGTAGTTATATAGCGCCACTCAGTGGTAAAAGCCAGCAAATGCACAGCAAATGCACATCCCGTAATGCGGCGGCGACGTTACATACGACGCTCCGATTTTGTAACCACTGTAGTTCGTGGACTAAAAAAAATCAAACATCCAGGTAGGTGTCTCTGCACAGTATGCCACAGGAAACTTCAATATGGCAATAATGGCAAAACAAAGTGCGAGTTCGCCATCAGTCAGCAGCTCGTCACAATGCTGCGGTTCGTGCTCTAACAGTACACATGCTCCCTGTCTGCTGCGACAAGAACCACAACGGAGATTCACACATCTGTGGCCGACCGTGTGCGCGATGTAAAAGTGCGCCTATATTCTTTCATAGCGGAGCATGACCTGTCGGTCACAGTCTCACAACCACTAGTTAATTTAATGCAATCAGTTGTCAAAGACAAGAGTGCACTTTCAAGATTGTCTATGTCTAATGCCCATGCCTACTACTTGCACACATGGCATTGCTGCTTACTGGAAATCCGATTTGTCATCTAAGCTGAAAACGAAGATGTTTTCTTTAAGATACATAAAACATGCACTGAAAAAGCACTTTTTGGAATTTAATGGTGGTGCTATTACTTTTTTCTGTTAATTATTAAGAGTTTCACAAAACATTGTTTGGTGTTATAAGATAAATAAAAACATGCACTGAAAAGATATGTGGTAGATGGTTGATTATTTGTCAAGGTATTTTTTTTTCTCAAAGATTACAAATAGCTTTTAAAATATGCAAACTGGCAATATTAAAGCGGTTTAATCTCCCCTAAAGCTATTGGTCTCGACTATTTAAATAAAGTGTTTGTTAAAGGAATATGGCTTGGCCTGAAAAAAGTTCAGTCAGAAGACTTTTTTTCACTTTAATCCCAGCAGTGAGAGTAGAGGAAGGGGCAGATTCAGAACCAGGGAGGGAGCCGGAGACAGCAGAACAAAGAGATGATATTGCATTTTAAAAACTATTTGTGTGAAGGGGATTGTCTATTGGTGTCAACAAAATTCTAGCCATATGGAAATATTAGTATATTAGCTTATCAATTTCTTTCACAATACTGATTTCTGACAAACAGTCATTAGATTAGGAGACTGACAGGGAACATATTTATACTTTTACATTTAGCTGTATAATCTGCTGTTAGTTTTAAGTCCGTATTCACAGACTATATCCTGGCCTGCTGTAATGAATGTGAGTCCACTGCATTTGGCGCTGCTTGTATCTGAACACAGCCATAGTCTATCACATGATAGCAGGGAAAGGCACAGCCAATCAAAATGTTCATATTTGTTTTGGGGGCGGGAGGACTCAAGGAGAGAACGTGATTTATCCCTTTCTGCGTGTCTAGGTTAATTTTGACAGAACTATTTAAAAAAACGGGGATTAAATTATTGGTGGGGACATTTAAATGGTCGGAGGATATTGGTGGGGACACATCACCTCCGTCCACCCTAAATCTACGCCACTGTATATATATAATTTAAAACTATTTATACATTTGTCTTTTATTTACTTACTAGCGAATGCTTTTTTAGGGCTCTAAAAACTACGGCAGTATGAGTGACAATGGAATAGGACGTGTGAGTTGACCCTTGCACCGGGGACACACACACACACAATATATATATATATATATATATATATATATATATATATATATATATATATATATATATATATATATATATATATATATTCGTGTTTAATTAAATTCTTAAATCATCGTGTTCACCCATGCACTGAAAAAAAGAACTTGTAAGATTTACTTGATAAAATCCTCGTAACAATTGGACACATAGATTTTAAGTAAATTTTATTGCTCCAATATTAAGGCTGAATCCCAATTCTACCCCTTCCCCCTACCCTTCCATTTGGCGCGTTCACGTGCAGGGGTAGTGGTGTCTCATTTCTCTTTTGGTTGGAGGTGTAGGGGGAAGGGCCAGATAACCCTCTAAACCAGTGGTTCTCAAACTTTTTCTGTCATACCCCACTTAAGGGGGTGAGCGAATTTTCAAGCCCCACTTGTCAACAAAATAATAACGAAATCGGCCAAGTTTACTGTTTATTGAAATATCAATTCCTAAACCAATACGATCAAACACCACCAAGTTAAAAAAAGATAAAATACACATGCAATTGTTACAAGGCCTACGTTGTCACTTATCTTTGCATAATTGACCCCATGTTTATTAGCTGCTCAGCAATCATTTGTAGTTTTTTTTGCACTGGCCAATTCTGTATGCAACTTTGAATGAAGCCATTTGTGCTTTGCTGTCCACTGATTCAGATGTTACCATGCGATTCTCCTGCTGTCTGTATTCTGCCAGCTTTCTTTCAAAGACGTCCAGTGGTTTATTAACGTGACTGGGGTGTGTTGTCTCTAAGTGTCTTCCTAATTTGTTGGGTCTCATGCGGTCTGCTGCCAGCAGTTTAAGACACAAAACAAACACTTCTGCCCCCACCATCAATCCAAGCTCAAGATAGGCTTCATTAGGGGTGGGCGATATAACCAAAATCGTCTAACATGGTAGAAGCAATTTTCTAACTCAATAACGATATATATCACAATATAGCAATTTGTATCTGAAAATGCATGAATAAAAATGAAAACACAAAGAAATTGTTTAACATAATTTTATTTTTTTTATTTAATTTTATTTAAACTGTTAATTGCTGGGGTTTGCCGCATTTTTTTACTTTGGCCATATTCGATTTGTATTTCAGATGTTAGAAAAGGTTTGACGTGTTTCCACCACTTGTTAAAACAGTGCACTTGCGTACCTTCTAAATCACGTACATCTCATTCGTATCACTTTTCTTCTACCCAAACCAATTCCACAACACAGACGAGGCACTTTTTTTCTTTACAATCTCCTCATTGTTGGTTTCGTCACATGTAAGTAAACTCACTGCTGCTGCACCGTCTTCTTCCATTGTCGAAGTGTATGTGAAGCCAAACACATCAAAAGTGGGACGAAACCGCGGCACCCGATTGAACCAAATATCTGCGCAAATACAGCGCAGCGCGACTATCTGGATAGCGCAGTGATGATCTGGTTTATTTGCGCAGCCCGGTGGATCGCGCAGCGCCGCTCGAATTACAAACCTGCGTGACCCCCTGTGTTTTATTTAAAAACTATTTATTTAAAATGTCAGGACTGTTTAATATTGTTTCCGCCTTGCCATGCCTGGATTTTACGTGCGCATCCCAGCGGGGTAAAATGTATTTTGATGGTCGTTGCGGTTTATTTCTGTCAGAGTCGCGCAGCGCTGCCCAGTGGCTCGTGCAGGTTTGTGATTCGAGCAGCGCTGCTCAAGTTTGTCCGACGTTAAACCGTTATTGTTCCACTATGGTTCCACTTTTTCTCCCGGCCCACAACTGATGTTATTTTAAATTTACTTGTATTAATGATCCTTTTATTTGTGTGTGATTGTTTAGTTTTGAGAGTACACTCTTCATTATCAATAAAGAAAAGCATGAATTAGAATAGGTACTGTCCTATTATTTTCCACTAATTTCCTCCCGTTCATTGCGCCCCACCTGTCATGTCTGTATTCCCCACTAGTGGGGCGCGCCCCACACTTTGAGAACCACTGCTCTAAACGAAGATTTTTCAGGACCTCACTTCAAACGAAGGGCTAAGCGAAATTTTCAACATGGCTACTCACTCGAGCAAGCAGACCCATAAATGTAAATTTTTGCCATTAATAAAGATTTTTATGACAAGTTTTCATTATATGTATATTACCTTTAGTCTTGTGTTTGTGTTTATGGTGATGTTCTGTAAAGAAACGTTTGCAAAAAAAATCGCTAAAGTTTGCTACCGGATAGCACACAATGCACGATATTACAAATATATATTTTTATGTCACATACACTTTACTGCATGCTACAAACAAATATGAAAGTTCAGTAGCACGGCAGTTTGCCGAGCATTTGATAACGCATTGTTTGTTTTGCTTACGGCCATATGTGTACATGTAAATGAACGGTGCTTACACTATTCTTACTTATTGCAACGTGACCACAGTTTTGTAATTTATATTCTGTATATGGACGGCTGAGGAAACCCGAAGTCTCATCCGTGTTCGTGGTGAAAATGAGCAACTTTTTTAAAAATCGAAATACGGCGCAAAAAACCTTTGGGAGTGAGTAATCTCTCTCTTATTGGAATGTGTGATAAACATCGGCGCATGTCCTCTGACGTAACATTAGGAACCAGCGACAATGTATGATGACGTATAAAAGTGTTGTAGTGGTGTCCCATTTCTTAGGGGAAATATTTATACCCTTCCCCTTTCCACTTCGTTTCAAGGGACAAGGTGAAGGGGTAGAAAATAGAATTGGGATTCAGCCTAAGTAAAACTCACCCGTAATTGTCAGGTAAAATCTACTTAATTAAATTAACAATAAAAGAAATCAAGTAAAAGTTACATAATTATATTTAATGCACAACTTAGATTTATTTAAAATAATCAAGTAAAGTTAATTCATTGTTGTATCAGCAGGAACCTTGATTTTATGAAATTATAATTTTGTTTTGTGAGATTTTCCCTTACTTGGTTTTATCAATTTATATTACTCCCTATAATAATGTAAACATTGCTAATTTATGTTTTGGAAAGAAACTTAAGTAATTATTTCATCTATATCTTTCATAAATCACAACTAAAATATAATTAAACAGTTTATTCACCAACATTTCCAAATATTTGTGACATTCACAGTCTAGATACAGGTTGTCTTTTTAATAAAAGGGCATTCAGCTAAATTTTGCATCCATAGAAACAACTGCACGACACCAGGGCCTGAAATACTTGTTTTAAACAAAATTGTGTAAAATAATAATAATAATAAATAAATCAAATACAGCATTCATTTAGAAATAAAATACAGCAGAAAATACATTAAACAAACTGTAGAATAAACGTTAAAACTCGGAAGCAGTGAAGTTGCAACATTCAAATCAGCACTCTGGACTAGTCCACTTAACAGTATGCCATTGAAACCATAACACATTAAAACATTTTAAGCTGAACATGTGAACACAACATGTAAAGACTTGTAGTCAAGCCAATTAATAAATTGTATAATTAATAAGAAAACATTGCTTTACCAGGCAATCATCAAAGAGATCCTCTTCAGATTCATGTCTCATCTTTACGCTTTGTTTCTGTGAAAATATTTACATTGTATCATTACATAATCTTTTATTCGTACAACTACATTTAGCCATTCCTTCATCATTTGTAAGTTTGCCTTTATCCAAAGCAAATTACAAAAGAGGAAGGCATCAAGCATGTCAAGCAGTGCTACTAACACAGTTTCTGACACCGTTAGAAAAATACAAGATAGATCAGCGAGGGATTAAGGAAAAAGTGAGAAGCAAGAATCATGTCTGAAAAGATTAAGCATGCAAGGTCACAGGATGACTCGACTTATTTTTATTGTCTGCAATGCGATTTAGACAAATTAGAGCTGCTGTCAATACTGTATGAACATATGTATAGGTTCTTTACTCGTAACTCATTAATAAAGTTTGGCTTCAGAAAAAAAAACGTTTATTGCTAGTGCTCTTTTACCATTTACTGCTTTAACACACATGACTCAGTTTGTTCAGAAATGGCATCTCACTAGCCTTTGTCTGAACACGCTGTTTTCACGAGGTGTGGGGGTAAGAAACACGCATCTTGGTGTATTAATCCGCGCACTCGGTTCGTTATTATTTTATTTATTTATTTATTTATTTACCACAGGACCCCTGGGGGGCTCCGTAGGTTCAGGTTTTTACACGAAAACAGTGTTTTGTGAATCTCCACACCATTAAAAACTGAAATATTGCTAATTGTATGTCCTGAGATTAAGATTACCATTAATTGGGAGTCATGAAAGCGAGAATCAAATCCAAAAAAGAAAGCTAAACTTACCTCGAACACGACAAACTCCAGCTCCAGCCACACCGTTGTACCTCCATGATGATTCCCAACCGACTGATCCACAGCGCGGCCACAGCGTCTCCAAACACGCATGCGCAGTTTAATTTGCACACATTTTCGGCTTCAGTAGACACACAATACTTCAGACTGAAACACGACTGCCTCCTACCGGTAATGAAGGGCATGTTCACACCTTCCCACACGCAGCCGCGGAAAGCCGCGACAAGTCACGGGATCCCTTTTCTCGAAACGTGCGTTTTTAATGGCGACATCTGTAAAAAATTTTTTTTGGTTATTGTGGTTGCCCTGATGATATCTCTCTGCCAGATGTCTCAGCTTTTTATGTAGTCCATCTTTGTAGCTCATTTTACTGTGGTAGAAAGAACCACGTCTGGCACCACGATGTTGGCAGCAGATCCTCTGCGTGCTGTGGGTTGCTGAATTGGGCCTCTATGGTATAGATTTTTTTTCCAGTGTATCCCTTGGTACTTGATTAAATTGGGATCTGGAGATTTTGAAGGTCGATTTGCAGTCTTGGATTCTTTGCCTGCTGGATCCGGTGCGTAATGAGTTGTGATGCACACTGAGTCCTATATCGCATTTTTTTTTGTAATTTCTTTTACATTAGTACTTCCGTGGCATCAGACCTGACCTGGCCTTTGGTCCTGACAAGCATAGATTGACCCAAGAGGCTTGGGTGCCCATGGTTGTGTCACCAGTTTACAGGTATAAGTGATTCTCAATGTTATTCAATTCACCTTGTGGTGGTATTGATGTTGAGGCAGATTATAAATTACAGGGATGCATGGATTACTAAATTGAGTTGGACAGGGCTGTAGTTGTTTAGAACTTTTACTTGTTGTATCATTTGAAAAATTGACTAAGTTAATGTTCAATCAACAGGTTCATAACTGTGTTTTGAGCATAACAGAGGTTTGCTGCTGTGTGATCCCTTTCAAAAGATACACTCAATGCTGCGTGAAAACGCTATGGGAACATCTTTATGTGTTGCCGGTTATGAAACATGTGTGTATCAAACACGCCAAATTTTGGCATATATAACCTTGGTCAGTTGACGTCATCTGATGAAGTGCATCTGCAGGTTATAAATATTAGTGAACCGGAAACATTCCTCAGATCTTTTTGTCTTCAGTACGTTTTGTGTTTGCATGTGTGTAAACCAACAAAATAAGAAAGTGTTTAACTCACCGATATGGCTGAGTTTCAAGCGTGATAAATCCATCCCGGAGGGGCGACCTCCACAATAACTGTTTCTAAACATTTTTGAAAGAGATGTACAGTCTCTTTCTGGTCTAGTCTGATTTCCTTCATGGCATTGAGGATGGATTCGATACGAGCAGGAGACAATTGTGCCTGCATAGTTATCGAATCCCACCCGACACCCAAGTATTTTGTCCTCTGAGCCGGAAAGAGAATGCTTTTCATAGCGTTGAGTCTCAATCCTAGCGAATGGAGATGAGCTAGGACAACATCCTGATGTCGAAACGCTAGCTTCTGAGACTAGGCCAGGACCAGCCAGTCATCTATGTGGGGCAGGATCAGCCAGTCGTCGATGTTCGTCGGTATCACAGAAGTGGAGACCACACCGTTGAAGGGCGGATGGCGATGTGCAAACTGAATACAAATTCAAAATTCTAATTTTATTTGTCATATACACAGTCATACACAGTACGATATGCAGTGAAATGCTTACATGACTGCCAGTGACCTTAAAAAGAAAATAAAAGCTTATATGTAAAATAAATATCAATAAAAAGAAATACTTCAGAAATTAATTTAACTAGTAAAATAAACTGTACAAATAAGGGTATAATAAAATATTGCAAAATATAGGGGGGAAAGTATATATATAAAATAAAAAATTTGAAGTGACAGTGGTTGTGCAAATATGCATGAAAGGTGACTAATAAAAGTGTCATTCCGCCTTCCACCAACTCAGAGCCGGACCTCGTAGAACCGTGCCGAGGGTTCCCAGCAGCTCTGGGCGGGTCAGTAGTCTGATCTCCAGATACTTCTCAGCTTGCTCGATGAAGTTCCGCACCTCAGCTGTCTCTGACGCGTCGCAGAAGGCTGGAAACTCCACGCAGATGGATGGTCGAGCATGAAGAGAAGAAGAAGAGGATGAGAGTGGGGAGGAGAGCAGAGCCGAGGAGTGTACTGGAACACCAGGAGGAACGTCGTAGCCATTATGAGTGCTTGGTTGCTTTAACTTAGCCGTCATTGTAGTGGTTGGAGTGCTGGGAAGATGTTGTGCCTGAGATGGAGGCGATGCAAGGGTGCAGGCCTGTAACCTGTGGGCGGGTGCAGGCCTGTAACCTGTGGGCGGTGGGCGTACCAGTGAGACGCAGTCTCTTCATCTGGTTCTCCCAGATGACGTCACGTCGCAGAAAACAGTCAACGATGGCTCTCTCCATTTTCTCGAGAGCCTCCTGGCAGTAGCGCTTCAGCCCTTCCAAGCTCGCGTCCACTGCGTCACTAAGACTGATTTCTCTGTTGAGACTGCTGTCTATGGATTGTCTAAAATCCTGCTCCACAGAGCTCACTTTATCTGTAAGCGCCACCATGTCCATCTTGCATTAATTAAGTTCAGTGTGCATTGTATGCACCACATCAATATCCGATACATGAGCAATAATATAATCATTATTATCAATAATGAGCAATAATATTATCAGATATATATAATGAACTAATCAATGAAGTTAAGTCAGCTGTAGGGTTACGGCGTGTGTCAAATGCATCCTTTACATCAACCAGCATGTTACTAGCTACTACAAAGTTGGCCTTAACCGCACTACTAGCACTAGTATTAGCGTTAGCGATGTTAACGTCCATCTTGTTCAGCCACGCCACACAAAACCGGAAAATACCCAAAATACAGATTCCCCGTACGTACAGGCCACCACTATGTAACGCTTGGATTTATGAAACCGCTTAGTTACTTTGCTACGGGGTCGAGAATCAAAATATGGGCTGATAAACACTACTTCCGGGAATTGCGCAACTGCGGCGGGACAATATACGACGCGACACAGAACAATTGCAATAAATTAAACCAAATACTTAAAAAGTGTATTATACAAAATAAATAAATAAACAAGGTGCACCAAAACCAATATATACAAAATATATATACAAATATATATATATATATATATATATATATATATATATATATATATATATATATATATACACATGTGTGTGTGTGTGTGTGTGCAATGTATGCGGGAGTGCGAGTGTGTGTATGGTAGTCCAGTGTCTGAGATATTGCCGAGTGTATGAAAGTGATGAGCTGGAGAGATCTCACCGGTAAAAGATGTTAAGTCCGGGAGGTCGAGAAACAGAATGAGCTGGGTACTGAATGAAATTCGGGAACAATAATCCACAAACAGTCGCTCAGTCTCAATACACAAACAGCGCGCTGACTTCATCTCTCCGACTACCTCACCGGTTCCGGCTTTATGCCGGCACACGTGATCAGATTCACATCCGGGTTCCCTCGCGTCACGATCACGCCTGGGAGCTTGCCCGGTGACCAAAACACTATCCATTGGGGGAACAGAAACCGCTAGGGCACATCTTCGGCCACAGGTGAGCAGCATTAGCTCTTCAACCATTTACCTGTTATTAAAGATGTCCCTTTGTGTGGCTGCGCTACAAGTTCCTCTCCTGCTTTGTACTAAAGTCCACTATCAGCTCCTTTTGCTGACGTTCAGGAGGAGATTGTTCCTCTGGCACCAGTTCTCCAGATTTCCAATCTCCTCTAGGTAGGCCGACTCATCATTGTTGGTGATCAGTCCGACCACGACAGTGTCATCAGCAAACTTGATGATGGTGGTAGAGTTGGTAGTGGCCACGCAGTCGTGGGTGTACAAAGAGTACAGCAGGGGGCTCAGAACACAACCCTGGGGTGCTCCAGTGCTGAGAGTGAGTGAGGCTGAGACATGTCCGCCCATCCTTACTCCCTGTGGTCTGCCAGTCAGAAAATTGGAGATCCACTGACATATAGATGAGCTGAGTCCCAGGTGCTCCAGCTTGGTGGTGAGTGTGGAGGGAATTATGGTATTAAATGCAGAGCTGTAGTCGATGAAGAGCATTTTAACATAATTCCCTTTCCTAGTGTCCAGGTGAGTAAGTGATGTGTGGAGGAGATGAGAGATTGCATCGTCTGTGGAGCAGTTCTGACGGTATGCAAACTGTAGTGGGTCAAGTGTGTCGGGTAGTGAAGAAATGATGAAGTCTCTGACCAGGCGTTCAAAGCACTTCATCACTACTGAGGTGAGGCCTACAGGGCAATAATCGTTGAGGGAAGCAGGATATAGTTTCTTCGGGACAGGAACAATGATGGACTCTTTGAAGCACGTGGGGATCACCGACTGAGATAAAGAGATGTTGAATATCTCAGTGAACACAGGTGCTAGCTGGTCTGCGCAGGATCTGAGAATACGGTCTGAGATGCCATCTGGTCCTGCTGCTTTCCTGGTGTTCACTCTCCTGAAGGCTCTCCTCACGTCATGCTCGGTGATGATGAGCACATTCCCGGTGCTGGCAGTGTCTTCCTGTCTGCAGCTGTTAGCGCCATTAGCATTAGCACCGGTAGCATTAGCATCACTAGCGTCTTTAGCTACAGCCTCGAAGCGAGCGTAGAAGGTGTTCAGCTCGTCTGCCAGAGTTGCGTCTGCATTCGTCATACTGGATGTTGGTGCTTTATAGTCCGTTATTGTCCTTAGTCCCTGCCACAGGCTCCTAGAGTCACTCTATTGAAGCCACAGCCTTGTACGGTTCCATGTCCCCTGACGGAAGTCTTGTGTTGTAGGCAGTGGTGCGAGATCTCAGAGCATCGCGGATGGTTTTATCCACCTACGGCTTCTGGTTGGGGAACGTTCTGATAGTCTTTTTCTCCACGGTATCGTCCACTACCTTCCCAATAAATCCCACAACCGCTTCCGTAAACATGCTGACGTCATCATCGGAGCTGTTTCTGAACATGTCCCAGTCTGCGTCATCGAGTGCGTCCTGTAACGCAGCCACCGATTGTTCCGTCCAGCGCGCGACCTTCCTCTGAACCGGAACTTCCTGTTTCAGCCTTTGTTTATATTTTGGCATGAGGAAGATGGCGGCGTGGTCGGATTTACCAAACGCTGGACGAGATTGTGCCTTGTAGCCGTCCTTGACCGTTGTATAAAAATGATCTAGTGTCCTATCACCCCTGGTGGGGCAGGTGATGTGCTGATGAAAGTTCGGTGCTGCCTGTTAGAGGTTGGCACTATTAAAGTCCCCTGCTACAATGAGCGCAGCATCCCGGTGTTTTGTCTGGTGCTGTGTGAGTGCCTCATGCAGCTCGCATAAGGCAATGTCTGTGTCCGCTTGTGGTGGGATATAAACGGCACTGATTATGACCGATGTGAACTCCCAAGGTACATAAAAAGGACGACACATGATGGACAGGAGTTCCAGATTTGGTGTGCAGGAGCGTGTAAGAGGAACAATGCTCGCGCTGTTGTACCAGCTGTTGTTCACCATTAAGCACACGCCGCCTCCTCTTGACTTCCCCGAGTCCCGCGTCCTGTCCATGTGGTGAACCGAGAAGAACTCGGCTGGTTGTATGGCGTGGTCTGGCACCGCTGGGTTCAGCCATGTCTCAGTGAAGCAGAGGAGATTGCAGTCCCGAATGTCTCTCTGGAACTTTATCCTGGCCCTGAGGTCATCGAGTTTGTTCTCCAGTGACTGGACATTGGCGAGCAGGATGCTAGGCAGAGGTGTGCGGTGTGCACAGGCTCTGAGCCTATTCCTGACGCCGGCTCGTTTTCCTCGGGGCCGGCGCTTCGCGTCGCGTCCATTGTTCTCCCTCCGGATCTCACTCGGCCAGCTCGGATCCGGAGTTAAAAACATCGAATTGTGAGTACATTGCACAAGAGTGTCTCTATCGTACCTAATATACTCAATGGTGATGATTTTGCCGATTTTAAAACATATTTATTAAATTGTCTGCCTTTACTTTTAAAGTCTTTACCTTTCCAGTGACAAGTTTAAAATATTGGGCAGAAAGTAATCACTACAACATGCTACTGGTGTGAATGTTTTTGTGCTGATCTCATAGGAACTTTTAATATGAGTCGACAGATATGTTGATCTAGCAACAATAATCTTTTTTATAGCTCAACACTTTTGCCATCCATGTCATTTAAAAAACTTCCAATTTAGTTTGACAGAGTTTAATTATTTAGGATGAGAAGAAGAAGAATGCATTTCATTTATGTGCAGTTTTTAACCACTCAAGGACACTATACCAGATAGTTTAAAAAAGATACAATCGATAAACACCATTAATACAATACAGTAATATAAAATAAAATAAGTTAAAATAATAATTTTAAATAATTAAATTAATAAATAAAAAGTGTGTTTTGAGACAACGTTTGAAGATGGTGAGAGATGCAATAATATAAATGTCCTGAGGCAGGAAACAGAATAGCTACAGAATCTGAATCCAAGGGCATTTGGTGTTATGTGCTGGTTAGAAGAAGCGCAAAAGGCCAATACAATGTAAAAGTATGAGACAATAAGGAGAACAAGTTTAGTGAGATCTGATGAGCTATGAAAAGCCTTAAATGCAAGCAACAGAAATGTAACATCAATATGTATTTAACAGGGCCCCAGTAAGGTTGCTGCAAAACTAGAATACTGTGGATTGACTGCTGCTAAAAATGTGAATATCTATAATTATCATTGTAAATTACTTCAATAGCTCCTCCTCTACCATTTAGACAGTATACTGTAATAAACTCTTAAGATATTAGGTTATGATCCAACAGTTCTACTGATGATATTTAACAGTTCTAGCTAGCAAATGTCTGTTCCATTGCTGGTTATAAGAAGGTATTGGTGCTTATGAGGAAAAAAACATTAAATCAGTTTAAAATAAAATAGTAAACATATTAAATTGTAGTAAACTAATTAATTTGTAGTATTTAGCATGAATATTAAGTACAGAAACTTAATACTAATTAATACATACAGGATTGTGTTTAAAAATCTCATGAAATACAGATAACTATTTTCTTAATTCTGTTCAAAATCTCCTTGAGTTTCAGGCCATATATAATTGGATTCAATATAGGAGGAATAACCAGAATTTCCACTGACATGATCATGCTGAACAATTGAGGCATGTTTCCTTCCAATCTAGGATGTATAATTATAAAGCATGCTGTAATTGAGAGAGTGGTGAAATTTACAAGATGTGGTAAACAGGTTTGCAGAGCTTTTCTTCTGAAATCTTTTGAATTTACTAAACAGACTGAAAGGATTCTGCTATATGAGAAAAACACAAAAATCAATGGAGGAAACACAGCAATACTTAAAATAACAAGTCCATATATATTACTTACAGAAAAATCTCCACAAGCCAACTTAATCATTGAACTGTCATCACAGTAAATTCTATTCAATTTGAACTTACACAGTTTGCGTTGATATGTAAAAAGTACACCAATGCCTACTTCACAACAAGGAAGAAACCAACAGCAAAATAAAAGTATTTTAACAGTGGACATTTTTACAATTGTATTATATTGTAATGGTTTACAGATGGACACATATCTGTCATAGGCCATAGCTGATAACAGTGTGAATTCTGAGGCAGCATATGTATAAATGCAAAATGATTGAAATATGCAGGACTCAAAAGAAATTACCTGATTTTCAGACAGCAAATCAGTGAGCAGTTTAGGATAAAGAGCAGTTGATCCGAAGAGAGCATTACAAAGCAAAGCTGCAATGAAAATGTACATGGGCACATGGAGACTTTTGTTAGTATATATGATATAAATGACCAGACCATTACAACTAATGATTAATAGGTAGAGTGTTACAGCAATTACAAAGTAGACATATCTGTATTTCTCTAACTCCACATGGCCTTCCAGGGATAAATACATAATATCAGAAGAATAATTCATTAATTCATTCATAATTTTAATGCTTTAATTTCATCAGTGTCCAAGAATATAAGATAATAAAGATTGCAATAACAGAGTCATGTACTGTATAATTAAAATGTAACATCTACAAGACATGGATGGTGGTGATAGTGCACAGTTAAACAGTTGAAGTTTCAATAGAAAGCAGTCCTATGTTTATTTATACCCTTCATAACCATTATGTACAATTACAGTATATGCAATATTTCAAATCCCACATATGTCATTACTCCAGAGACATGTGGATTCTCTAATGAATTAAAAGCAAGTTAAAATAATCTCATTTTCCATATAAAAGAGAAGGTAAAGGAACAAAAAGTGGAAGCAAAATTAAACTTCTTTACAACAATGTACATTGGCAAGAAGATTTATCTGACCCTTTTAAAATTTCATGGTTTCCTGCATTAATATGCATATGCATAAAATGTGATCTGATCTTCACCTAAGTTGTGTATTGACAAATATAATGTGCCTAAAATAACTAAAATGTCTTTATTGAGAACAATCATAAAAACCTCAGTGCTATAGAAAGAAGTGTGTATGAATTCTTGAGTTAATGACTTCAAAAAAGCTAATTGGAGTTGGGTGTTTGCATACCTGGAGTCTTATTAGAAAATTAGTTTGAAAGTGTGGACTAGAGCTACTTTGACTAATTAAAAACCACTCAAACTTTTTTAGGTTGCTGTGCACAAGAAGAATACCCTTAAGTTAGCCTTACCTCGTGGATCAAGAACAGTTGATAGAAAGCATGATAAGGTTACAAAGAATTAGCTATTTAAACTGAAAATTGAAAGACTAGCAATTTACCAGTATATAGTTATGCAAATTGAGTCACTTTGGGGCAGTGGTTACTCTACCAAAAAGTGGGCGCCCAATTAAAATGACCCGAAGAGCACAAAAAAGATAAAGTAAAGAAACAACCCTAAGTGACACCCAAAGATTTGAAGGCATCATTGAAACTTGCTAGCATCTGTGTTCATGAGTCTACAGTACAAAAAGCATTGAAAAAGTAGGGTGTCCATGGCAGAACACCACTAAAGAAACTATTGATTACTTTAAAGAACATTGCTGCATGCCTGGAATTTGTGAAAGAACACAATGACACTCGACAGTGGTATTGGCAAAATGTTTTGTGCACTTAGTTTTATAAGCTGGACCTATTTGGAAAAAACCTGCAGCACTGCATCTGATGTAGAAAGGATGCTGCATATTATCATAAAAACATCACCCCAACCGTGAAGTATGCAACAACATGATTTGGACATGCTTTGCTGCATCAGGGCCTGGCCAACTACACAAACAAAACCATGACACAGCTCGCCCGGGGAGCAATTCAGTGTAGAACCGCCACTGGACATGAAAGTGTTAATTGCTGGAGATTTTAACATTCATTTTGAGAATCCAGAAGACCCTCTGAGAACAGCATTTATATCCATACTGGACTCCGTAGGTGTAAATCAGTGTGTAGTAGGACCCACTCATAAAGCTGGTCACACTTTAGATTTAGTAATATTCTTCGGTTTAATTATAAGAAATGTATTCACAATTCCACTGTCTGAAATTATCTCAGATCACTATCTTGTCTCCATTCAAGTGTGTCACAGTGATAATGTACGCACAGTACCGCGCTACCGTATTAAACGTACATTCACATCAACTACCACACAGAGTTTTATCAGTAATCTCCCAGAGTTACCAACTTCGATTAGGCCACCGTCTGACCCCACAGAACTTGATCAGGCGACTGAATATTTAGAGTCGACACTTCGTTGTACCTTAGATAATGTAGCTCCAGCTAAAAGAAAAATTATTAGAGATAAGAAACTCGCTCCCTGGTATAACGATCACACGCGCACTTTAAAACAGACTGCTCGGAAATTAGAGCGTAAATGGCGTCAAACTAAATTGTTGGTATTTCAAATAGCATGGAAAGAGAGCATCCTGAACTATAGGAAAGCTCTTAGTGTAGCTAGATCAACGTATCTCTCCACTCTTATAGAAGAAAATAAAAATAATCCTAGATTTTTATTTAATACCGTAGCCAAATTAACCAGAAATAAGACCACTACAGAAATCTCCACAACAACATCATGCAATAGTGAGGACTTCATGAACTTTTTTAATAATAAAATTGTAAATATCAGGCATAAAATTGAGGCTTTGAAACCAAACAATGTAATTGATACTGATGTTAACCTAGCCATGTCAGATTCAAACCTAGAATACTTTACTCCTCTTGAAGAGAATGAACTAATTTCACTCATCTCTTCTGCAAATTCATCAACCTGTATATTAGATCCTATACCGACACATTTTCTTAAACAGATAGTACCAGTAATAACAGAACCGATGTTGAGAATAATTAATTCCTCACTCAGCATTGGTTATGTTCCAAAATCTTTTAAAGTAGCAGTTATTAAACCAATAATTAAGAAACCTGACCTTGACCCCTGTCAGCTGTCCAATTACAGGCCAATATCAAACCTCCCCTTTATCTCTAAGATTCTGGAAAAGATAGTAGCGGAGCAGCTATGCTCATATCTACATAGAAATCGCATACATGAACTGTATCAGTCAGGATTTAGGCCTCATCACAGCACAGAAACAGCACTCGTTAAAGTAGTAAATGACCTCCTATTGGCCTCTGATCAGGGTTGTGTAACTATGCTTGTATTACTCGACCTCAGTGCAGCGTTTGATACCATTGATCATGCTATTCTTCTTCACAGATGAATTCTCCTGGCTCAGATCCTATTTGACCGATCGTTATCAGTATGTAGACTTAAATGGTGATTATTCTGCATGTTCTCTAGTGGAGTTTGGCGTTCCGCAGGGTTCAGTTTTAGGCCCACTGCTTTTTTCCCTTTACATGCTTCCTCTGGGCAACATAATCCGTAAGCATGGTATTAGTTTTCATTGTTATGCAGACGACACACAGCTATACGTCTCAACAAAACCTGATGAGAAAAACCATCTTACTAAAGTTGAGCAATGTGTTCAGGACATAAGAAATTGGATGCTAATTAACTTCCTTCTGCTTAATCCGGATAAGACAGAAGTTCTAGTCATAGGACCGCATACAGCTAGAAGTAAAATCTTAGATCACACCGTAACTTTAGATGGCCTTTCCGTTCCGCCAAGTGCAACAGTAAAAGACCTCGGCGTGATTATAGATTCCAGCCTTTCATTTGAAGCTCATGTAGATAATATCACCAGGATAGCATTCTTTCACCTTAGAAATATCGCCAAAATAAGAAATATATTGTCGCTAAATGATGCAGAAAAACTAGTTCATGCTTTTATCACTTCTAGGTTGGACTATTGTAATGCCTTACTGTCTGGTTGTTCAGTTAGGTGCATAAACAAGCTTCAGCTAGTCCAAAATGCAGCAGCGAGAGTCCTCACTAGAACCAGAAGATATGAGCACATCACCCCTATCCTATCTTCACTGCATTGGCTCCCTGTGAAATTTCGCATTGATTTTAAAATACTACTCTTGACATATAAGGCATTAAATGGTCTCGCGCCGCAGTATCTGAGCGAACTGCTAGTGTCTTACGATCCGCCACGCCTACTTCGGTCAAAGGATGCAGGCTGCTTATCAGTACCGCGTATTATGAAAACTACAGCTGGGGGCAGAGCTTTTTCTTACAAAGCCCCAAAATTATGGAATAGTCTTCCAAATAGTGTTCGGGACTGAGACACAGTCTCAGTGTTTAAGTCTAGGCTAAAAACCTATTTATTTAACCAAGCATTTTATAAATAGATTTGCCATAAGGTAAAGGAGCAGATCTGGGGGACTCATGGACGTAGAGTATTATGGTGAACTGGTATGTTTAGATGCTGTCTTCCTCAGTCTCATTTGATCACTCAGGTTTGTTGACGGTGAGGTGATTGTTTGCTTTACATCTCAGGGAGCCCTCATGTTTGTGTTTCCTTCTGGCTCTCCCTTTTAGTTATGCTGTCATAATTAGTCCTGCCGGAGTCCCTGCTTGCACTCTACAGTAAATATACATTCACGTTAGACATTGTGACTGTGACCATACCTAATTGCAATCTCTCCTCCTCTTCTCTTCCTCCCCCTCTTTCTCTTTCCTCTCTCCCCCTGTCTCCCCCTTTCACTCTTTCTCTCTCTCTCTCTGTCGAGCTACACATGTGGTTCCTGAGCTGCCAGTGATCCAGACTCCCTCTGCCCTTCGGACCTGTCTGATCCATCCTGGTGCCCGGTTTCTGGTTGGAGGTCTCATCGCATGGATGCCCCGTGTGTCTCTTTAGGATGCGTCTGGTGTCTGGGGATGATTCTCTATACTTAGAAGATGGTTCTGGCCTCGACTGGTGTGGTCAGCTGTTTCTCTGAGGACTTGACAATTCGATAGTTCAGGACTGGAACTTTCTACAAGTCTATCTGAGTCTCGAATAACTACTGGACTCCATTTTACATCAAGTATTATAACATCAATTAACATCAACTATTATAGCTGAACCTAACACTTAACACTATATAAATGCAGATCATTTCCTGCTATCTGTTTCACCCAGATGAGGATGGGTTCCCTGTCGAGTCTGGTTCCTCTCAAGGTTTCTTCCTATTACCGTCTCAGGGAGTTTTTCCTTGCCACTGTCGCCCTCGGGCTTGCTCGCCAGGGAATATCTGAACATTTTGATTCATACACATTCACATTCCATACAAACTTAAATAATTCTTTTGATTGTGTAAAGCTGTTTTGAGACAATGTCAATTGTTAAAAGCGCTATACAAATAAAATTGAATTGAATTGAATTGAATTGAATGATCAATATATATATATATATATATATATATATATATATATATATATATATATACTCAGCAAAAAAGTCCCTTTTTCAGGACTGTGTATTTCAACAATAATGTTGTAAAATCCAAATAACTTTACAGATCTTCATTGTAAAGGGTTTAAACAATGTTTTCCATGCATGTTCAATTAACCATAATCAATTAATTAACATGCACATGTGGAATGGTCGTTAAGACCTTAACAGCTTACAGAAAGTAGGCATTTAAGGTCACAGTTCTAAAAATGCAGGACACTAAACAGACTTGTCTAACGACTGTGAAAAGCACCCAAAGAAAGATGCCCAGGGTCCCTGCTCATCAGTGTGAACGTGCTTTAGGCATGCTGCAGGGAGGCATGAGGACTGCTGATGTGGCTAGGGCAATAAATTGCCAGCGCTACAGGGAGACAGGAAGGACAGCTGATCATCCTCGCAGTGGAAGACCACGTGTAACAACACCTGCACAGGATGGGTACATCCGAATATCACACCTGCGTGACAGGTACAGGATGGCCACAACAACTTGCAGGTACCTTGGTGGAAGAGTGGGGTAACATCTCACAGCAAGAACTGACAAACCTGGTCCAGTCCATGAGGAGGAGATGCACTGCAGTACTTCAATCAGCTGGTGGCTACACCAGATACTGACTGGTACTTTTGATTTTGAGCCTCCCTTCATTCAGGGACACATTGTGAAACATTTTTAGCTTGTGTCTTATGGTGTTGACTCTTTTAGTGTTCATACAAATATTTACACATTAAGTTTACTGAAAGTAAAAACAGTTGTCAGAGGACGATTCTTTTTTTTGCTGAGTATATATATATATTATCATATTAAGTAAATATTATTTTATGAATACGACGTTCTTCTGACTTTTTATAATAACCATCATATTTGCTGTTTGTGTCTAGCATTGAATAATTCTTTCATCCATTATTTAACCACGACTGGAAATAATAGCTGGAATGTGATGTGATGTGTGAATTTATGACTCAAATAAAGCTGTTCGTCTTTTGTAAAGTACTTTCACTTTACAAAAGGCAGCATTTTTATCAAAAGGTTGATAAACGCGTGTTGTAAAGTATATACTGCATAGTTTTAATCAGCGCTCCGCTGTGTGGCTCCAGTGGCGCAATCGGTTAGTGCGTGGTACTTATAAAGCGGTACAGGTGAAGCAATACCGAGTTCGAGCCTCACCTAAAGCACACATTTATAAGGATTTTACATATCGTACTGTGTATGTGACAAATAAAATTTGAATTTGATTTTTCAAGACATCCTTAATAATCCTTAAAGACAGAGTAACATCTGTAATTTATCTACACCGGTGGGACGGAATACAAGTGCAGGCTATGTACAGTATTTTACATTACGGTGTATTTTATCTATTTCTGTTTAATACACTGGTAGATAATATTTTGCAAAGTAAAGCTTAAAATTTAACTTCGGCTTGGGTTTGTTTTCGTTATATTTTTGATGTTTTCGCTGATAGTCGAATTGGTATAACAAATTGATTAATGGCGCATAATATCTGGAACAAATATCTGCCCATACGGATCAGTATTTCTTTAGTCATTTAACCAGCATAACTTTTCCCCATCAAAGATCTGATGGTGCATTAATCACTTATCACAACTGTGAATAGATGCGACAACAGAGACTGATTTAATCCCCATAAACATTCACACTTGAAAACAATATACTAAAACAACTAAACCGGTCTAGAGGGTTAGCGCCTGTTATCACAGGACAGGAATCACTGTAAATAAAGGATACTACTGTATTTTTACTGCTTATATTTTTTACCCTAGTTTCATTTGGTTTTACGCTATTTCATGTGCTGTGTGTTTGTGTGTGTGTGTGTGTGTGTGTGTGTGTGTGTGTGTGTGTGTGCAGTATACTGTGTGTGTGTGTGTGTGTGTGTGTGTGTGCACGAGAGAGCGTGAGAGCGCATGCGCAAGAGAGGGCTTATATTGTGATTTGTCCAAGGTTACTAAAGCCTGGATTACTACTAATAAAATGATTTCAATGTAACTCATGAGTCTCAATCACAAAATCAGCCAACGCTGTAAACAGATGACATGACAAATTATTCATGCAACGGATCTTTTCAACTTGTGCCAATCAGAGTGATGATTAATCAGTTTACTCACTGCGTCTGCGCATTTTGTAACCCTCACAATATTCACTAAAGCTGAGAGTTTAATTTCATCATCATTTTGTGTTATTAATGTGTTATGAATATTTTCAGGCCATTTGCACTCTGCTTCTTTAAGAAAGGAGGGACCATGGATCCAGTCAACGTTTTTTATGAACTTTTCACAGGATACCCCCCTGGAGGCAGAGTCAGCTGGGTTTTTTGAGGTATTAACGTACCTCCATTGCTGTGACTTGGTTGACTCTGTTGGCCACAAAGGTTTTAAAACGAAGTGTTTCGTTATCAATGTATCTCAAAAGAGTTGTACTATCAGTCCAAAACATAGAGTCCAGCAATTTCAATTCTAGCTGTTCTTTCAACATTTTGTCATTTTTTACAGCGACCACTGCCGCAGTCAGTTCCATTCGTGGAATGGTGGTTTGTTTCAGTGGTGCTACACGGGAGTTCCCCATCATGAATGCACAATGTGTAAGTCCATCAGCGTTTACTAACCTGAGGTATGAGACATCTCCGTATCCCATTTCACTTGCATCCGAGAAGTGGTGGAGTTGTGCTGTAGCTGTAACTCCGAAGTCGGCTGGTTTTATGCACCTTGCTATGCTGAACTTGGACACTCTGTGCAGCTCTTGCAGCCAGGTTTTCCATGCCGTTGCAAACTGCTCGGGAATGTCATCATCCCAGACTAGTTTTTCTTTACATAACTGTTGCATTAGAGTTTTGGCTGGCAGTATGACAGGCGCGAGAAACCCTAAGGAGTCATAAATCGAACTGGTGATTGACAGGATTCCTCATCTTGTCACAGGTCGTTCCTTTAAACAAATTTTGAACTTGAACATGTCTGAGTTAATGCACCACAGCACCCCCAGAGCTCTCTCAACCGGAAGTGCATCCTTACTCAAGTCTAAGTCTCTCATGTCTTTGCTCCTTTCACTCTCGGGAATGACAGTCAGTAGGGCACGGCTATTGCTTGCCCATTTAGTGAGGTTGAACCCTCCACTTGCACAGAGACTTGTGAGATCATTGTATAGGGCAACTGCTTGGTCATGACTCGAAACGGATTTCAGGCAGTCGTCTACATAAAAGTTTTTAAGCACTGTATTGACTGCCACAGCAGGTGCATTGCTGCGGTTTTCTTCTGCTGTCTTTTTGAGGGCGAAGTTAGCAATGCTAGGCGACGATTTTGCACCGAACAGATGAAATACCATTTTATATTCAACTAAGTTTTGGTTCACATCTCCGTTCGGCCACCATAGGAAGCGCAGCAGATCTGTGTCCTTCTCGGGGGCTCTCACTTGATAGTACATGGCTTCCTTGTCTGCCATCATGGCAATTTCTTCCTGCCTAAAGCATGTGTGCACACCAATGAGTGAGTTTGTTAAGTCTGGTCCTTGTAGGAGCTCACTGTTTAGTGACACACCTTGATACCTGGCAGCACAGTCGAAAACCACCCTTAGTTTATTCTTTTGAGGATGATAGACGCCATGATGTGGTATGTACCACACCTGACTGCCTTGGCGGTTTACGTGATGTGTAGGGACTCTGACTGCATGACCCTTTTTTAGCATGTCACTCATGAAGTTTGTGTACTCCTCGTGAAAGGAGCTGTTGCTGCTAAGTTTTCGTTTAAGGTTTAATGCACGTTGCATAGCTGCATTTCGGTTGTTGGGCATTTGAACTGACACTTTCTTAAGTGTGAGGCCGATGTAGAAGTGATTGTCTATGAACTGCAGGGAGTTATTAACGAGGTTTAAGAACTGATAATCCTCTTATGACATCTCTGCCTTGTCATCGCAATTTCGTTCGGGAAAATCATGGTTATATTGCTCTATCAGCATTCGTTCTACACTTTCAATGGAGGTTCGATTAACTGTAACAGTCACTAGTTTGTCGGGTTCTCGGAGAGGCCCGTTCATAGTCCATCCGAGAGCACTCTGCACCGCGTATGGCCCTCTATGCCTGCTATTGATTACTCGCCGAGGTTCTAGGAGTACGTGCTCTTTATTTCCTATGAGAATTTCTATTCCAGCGCAAATCTGGGGCAGTTTTACATCGCTAAGGTATGGCCACTTATCTATGTCATGCTGTTGTTGTCAGGGTACAGGTTAAACAGGGATGAACCCAATAGCAGATAGATAATCTCCTTGGAAGAAGTATTGCAGGTCAAAAGGCTTAGTCAGAGCCGAGGGGAGAAAGCTGTGCTTATGAAACAGGCTGTGTGGGGAATCCCCGATGACGAGGGTGGAGGCGTGTCAATGACGAGGCGGAATCACAGCGAATCCGGAAGTGAGAGTGACAGGTTGTGTGGGGAATCCCCGATGACGAGGGTGGAGGCGTGTCAAATGACGAGGCGGAATCTCCACGAATCTGGAAGTGAGAGTGAGAAGCACAGCACGCTGGTGAAACACTGTTGTCCGCGATCGCGGAAGTGCACACAAGCACACGTAAGTCCAAAACACACACACATTACCGGAGCTTGTGAGTACGGTGAGAGAGAAAGGCTGGGTAGGAAGCCGGGGTAAAAGGCTATGCTTGTTTCAGCGTCACAGGAGAGATCCGTAGGCAGAGTCGATAAACAGGCGAGGGTCATACACGGGGAGTAGTCCAAAACGATAGCGACAATCCGAAGGGCAAGGCACGAGACGAAATCCAAAGAATGCAGGCAAGGTCGAGCACGGAAGAAAAACACTAGGGTAACAGGAGAGACGGGAGAAATAGGCACGCAAGTGAGATACATCGGCGATGAGTGGAGCTCTTGCCGTTCTTTTAAAGCCGAGAGTAGAGTGCCGGATTAGATGCAGGTGTGCTCAGGTAATCAGCTCAGGGAGTGTGGAAAACCTTGGATGAAGTTAAGACCTGGATGTGCTGGGTTGGCTGTGCAGGTTCATGACAGTTGTGGAATATTTTCTACTGTAGTTGAGATATTCTTTTGTGTAAAGACGTTGGGAAGTTCAATAAAATTGTTTTCTTCCAGGCTACTGATCTCCAAATCATTGAGCATGTAACTTTCTACTAGTTTTGTGGAGTTCATGGTGCTCAGCCATATCTTAACTCTTCTGCCTTGTACATTTAATTGCCTTGCTAATGACTCTGTACAGAATGTGGCGGAACTGCCTTGGTCTATAAATGAATATTGTCACCTTTCTTGGACTTTATTTTAACGGGTACAATGGGGAGGATGCAATTACCTCCAGCCCCAGTGAGCGCATTTGATTCATGACTCACTGCAGTTGGTGTATTTGTTGTGTCACTTTCAGTTTCGTTTCTGCGGGCGCTCATAACTGACTGCGCCGTGGCTGGCATGGCAATGTGTAGCATGCGCGGATGTGGCTTTGAACACAATGAACATATAATTTTTCTGGTACAGTCTTTCCACAAATGACCCTTTCTTAAACATCCGAAACAGAATCCATTCTTTTTTATGAATTCTACTTTGTCTGTGTGTGTCTGATCATTAAATTTTACGCACTCGTCTAAGATATGGTCCTTTTTACAATATGCGCACGGCTTAGTGAAAGCGCTAACAGCTAACGTACCGGCATTCTTCATTGTAATCGAGTCTTTGTGAATTTTACCAACCTGTCTGACGTTGGTTGCAAAGCTGACCCTGGCTTTTCCTTCCCTTTTTTGTTTGTGTCCTTGAAGGGATGTGCGACTGTGTTTCTTTTCGCTGGTCATGGCGTCCAGGTCTGCGAAGAGCGGGTCAGAGTACGTTCTGGCTTGTTGATCTATGAAGTCCACCAGCTGGGCGAACTTGGCTCTTGTCCCGGAGTGCTCGTAGTGCTGGCGTGCGCAAGACTTCCACCTGTCGATCAGGTTGTAGGGCAGTTTCGTAAGAATGGTGTTCATGCACTCGCCGCTGTTCAACTCGTCCACAGATTCACAGTTTGCTGTTGCGTTTTGGCAAGTTGTCAGGAAAGAGGAGAGGGCGCTTCACGCCCGTCCGTCGTCTGTCTTTATGTTTGGCCAATTAATTGCCTTTTGCTTACAAGCTCTTGCAATTCTCAGCTTGTTTCCGAACCTGTCGCGCAGCAGTTTCTTTGCTCTTGCATACCCATTTGTCATGTGCATGCAGCTCGTTACAAGGTCTTTGGGTTCCCCTTTGGTGTACAGTTCGAGATATGACAGCTTATCGATGTCATTGTCCGTTTTGGATTCAACGAAGCGTTCAAAGGACAACATGAAGGATTTGAACTGAATCGGGTCTCCGTAAAAGGGAGAAAGGTCGTGCCGAGGCAACGAGAACAGCATTTGGCTCCTCGCGAGCATTTCTGTGAGCTCTGCCTGACGTTGCATTTGGTGATGCATTGTGTCAAGTCCATGACGTAGAGAATCATGATCTCGGGTGTCCCTTAAGGAGTTTGTCAGTTGTGTGTTTGCGCTTATGGGCACACCTGAGTGCGCTGTGGGGCGTTGGCATTTGAGGATATTATGTGTTGAAACTATGACTTATGTGTTCAGTGTTTACGGTAGGACATTCATTTAGAGTACTTGCCATTGTAGGTCTGGCACTGATGGGCAAGCTTACGTGGGTTGCCTGTAGACGTGATGGCAGTTCGCAATAGTCTGTCGACGCAACGTGCTGGTAAAGTTCATCATTGCATTCCGAGTTTTGAAAGTACACGCTGCTCGGTTCAATGACTGAGCTCTCTCTAACCGGCTGTCGTCGGCTGTCATATCCATTGTTGAGGAAGGGCGCTGCTCACGTAGGCGCTGCTCGGTTCAATGACTGTGCTCTCTGTTGCTGGCTGTTGTCCTTCATGATCTTGACGTTGAAGCACTCTTAATTTGGCATCATGCATAGCGAGCGCCGTTTTGGTTTCCAGCCTTTCTTTTTTCGCCTTTAGTTGTGCCTTTTCCATTTCTAGTCGTGCCTTTAGTTGCGCTTCCTCCATTTCTAATTGGAGACGTTCGTCCAAGGTTGCAGCCTTTGCCAATAGCGCTGCTCTATCGGCTTCTTCTCTGTGGCGAGATGAGGAAGCCGCGGACGTTACGCTTCCTTGTGGCTCAGCCGTCTCAACTTGTGACACACTGTCTTCTGCCGAGACTTCTTCAATGTCCTCATCGTTTAACAGCGTGAAGTTCAAACGAAACGGGAAAGTCTCTTTCGGTTTCGCTTGTTTTCGTTTAAACAGCGGAAAGCTTTTGACTTTATGTAGATGCGGTCATATTATTTCACCAGTTTTGACGCGTAGCATTGGTTTAAAGTTTCACTCACACAACAGAAGTCCGATCTCTTTCTCTCTTGTAGTTTATTTTGTCAGCATCAAAGAATCAACACTTCATACAGTCGTCTTGAGTAAATCCACTGTGATTACAGACACTAGTTGCTGCATCTTGCAAATCTCTGACTTTTACAACAACCTATTTGCTGTATCTTGTAAATTACAGTCTTAGCTTACGTATATAACAACACTGTTGTTGTATATCTCTACTTACGGGAGCTTAAGGTTACAACAACCTAGTTGTTGTATCTTACATTCTTAGCTTACTGGGATCTCACGAGCTTACGGTCAAAAGCTTGTGTTTCCGTAGCCTTCCGCATCTAAACTGAACTCTCTATCATATGACAGTCACACAAATGCATGTAATAGTAGAATGACATCACAGACCAACCTACGTTTGTCAAAATGGATGCATGACTAAGAAATATAAAGCTTATGGCTTATGTAACAACTTAATGCTTAATGCTTTACTAATGAATAGAACAAGGTAGAATAAATGAAATAAATAAAATAAAATAAACACAACAACAAATTCATAACAAGTACGATATGGCTCTTACAGGAACAGAAAATAATAGTAGGCTGGTAGGCACAGTGTTTTTCATATAACTTAAACGGCTGAATGCAGTTAAATATACACAATAAATTAATAATTGTGTTTGCTTTAGATTTGAGCACTCATGTGTAAATAGCTTTTTCATTGCATATACTACCATATCATATAGTTGTGTCTAATACTGTTTTATTCATAATGTCCTTTTTGTGATACGTTAAATGAATCTCTGATTCATTTGTTTGTTGAGTTTGAGAAAACAAAAAAAATTCTTAACTTTTTTAACACTATAATTACTGACTTTTTTATTTTCTGGTGCAAGGCCAGAGGTGTTATTCACAGGTTGATTCTCTTCAATCTATTGTTGTGCAAACCACCCATTACCTGTAAGGCCTGGCACATTTGCATTTGTTTACTCAAAGTAGCTCAGATCCAAGGCAGATCCAAACCTCTGTGTGTGACATGGTGTAACAAACTCGCTACTATTATTAAAACAATAGGTCGCCGTTAACAGAATCAGGGTGTAGGATAAGGACCACCAGAGACAATAACATATGATCAAAGTGAATTTACATTTATTGTAGTGCTGTACATCACACCATTCACTCACGCCGGCCACTCGTACCACACATTCACTTAGTCCGTGCTCATGATATATATAGAGTCCCTCCTCTTAATCAAATGTCCACAAAGTAAAATAATAGAACCAGGGTACGTCCCACTCTAGGTCCGATGTCCTCGTTGCAGCTTCTGGGCGACACACAGACAAAGAACAACAACAAAAAGAACCCTCATGCATAACGGACTAGCATATCCTGCACTCGGGTTCATTAAAGCACCCCGCTGTTGCAGTAGTCTCAGTAGGAGCTTTTAGCCTTAGCTTTAGGCATTAGCATTAGCCTCTGGCTATGGTATGGTTGCTGTCCCTAGCCCAGCCTTTCTTCCTCTTTTATAAAATTATATAATTAGCTCCCCACAGCACCCCCAATGGCCGGGAGCCCGTAACTAGGCAACCGCCTGTTACACCCCCTCCCCCTCGGAAGAAGGCGTGAAGTCGCCATAGAAGGGTTTCATGTTGGCCACATGGACCGTGAATGTCTCGGTCTGATTAATCATTTTCACCCGGCAATTCACCTTACTGAGGACTTCGATGACCTTGGCAGGCCCCTTCCATTTTGGAGCTAGCTTGGCCATGTAAGAATCCTCTGCCTGAGACTGAGGAAAAGCACGAACCCAGACAAGGTCGCCCTCATGGTACTGTATATGACAGCCCGTCGTCTGAGGTTATAGTACTTCGCCTGCCTTTCTTGGGCACGGGCCACATTGCTCCGGACAGCCTGGAACAGGGCTTCTTGCCGCTCCACGGTGGAATAGGCCGGATGGTCAGGTGAAATGTTTCGATGCAGCATTCTTTCCAGAGGTCCCTTCAGTTTACGTCCCAGTGCTATCTCAGCCAGAGTATGATCGGAGCTTTCCTGCCAGACTGTGTTGATGGCAAACCGGAACTCAGGAAGCCCTTGGTCCCACTGTTTGTGGTTTTCCTTGATGAATGCTGCCATCATGAATTTTAATGTCCGGTTAGTACGTTCCGTGATGTTGGTTTGGGGATGATATGCGGTGGTGAGCTTCTGGGTAACGCCCCATTGTTGGCAGATGGTGTTGAGCAGCTGGGAGGTGAACTGCGGGCCCCTATCAGACACCAGATAAGCTGGCGTGCCCCACCGTGTGAAAATCTCCTTGATTAAAATACTGGCTATGTTATGAGCCTTCGCTGTTCTTATAGGAAACATCTCGACCCATTTGCTGCAGTAATCTACGACTACCAGCAGATGCTCATTGAGCCGCGATGACCGTGGAAAAGGACCCATGAGATCCACTCCCAACATAAAACCAGGTTCCACCACGGGTGTGCTTTGCAGTAGCCCTGCCAGCTTATTTATGCGAGGTTTGTATTTCTGACAGGTGGCGCAGTTCTTACAATGTTCCCAGACATCCCGACGTATCTCAGGCCAGTAGGCGACTTCCAGCAGTCTCCGTAGGGGTAGCCGACACACTCCAGCTTCCGGGCGACACACAGACAAAGAACAACAACAAAAAGAACCCTCATGCATAACGGACTCGCATATCCTGCACTCGGGTTCATTAAAGCACCCCGCTGTTGCAGTAGTCTCAGTAGGAGCTTTTAGCCTTAGCTTTAGGCATTAGCATTAGCCTCTGGCTATGGTATGGTTGCTGTCCCTAGCCCAGCCTTTCTTCCTCTTTTATAAAATTATATAATTAGCTCCCCACAGCGCCCCCAATGGCCGGGAGCCCGTAACTAGGCAACCGCCTGTTACAATGGAAAACTTCAGAAAAGCTTGCCGTATCTATACAAAATATCCCACACATTCACTGACCTGTAAATATTAAAGACACACATTCACAATATATGGAAACACAAGTGTGTTATAAAAAAACGAATGAAAAGTTGCTAACACTTCAGTCTCCAATGTATGTTTGTACACAAATGTCATAAGCTGAGTGAAGTTATGGTCCATGCTTTTTGACATGTTCGTACACATACAGAATAAAATGATGTCATTTCATTTTCATTGGCCATCACTGAATTATAACACCAATAGTGAGTTTTGTTGACTTCAAGATGGCGCCGGTGAGTTCGGCTGCCGTCACGACTGCTCCGACCACCTTTTCTTTGTTTTTGTTCTTTAAGTTAGTTTTCAGTCTTTTAAAATCGGCAAAATCATCACCATTGAGTACATTAGGTATGATAGAGACACTCTTGTTTCTATTGGTATACAATGTACTCACAATTCGACGTTTTTAACTCCGGATCCGAGCTGGCCGAGTGAGATCCTGAGGGAGAACAATGGACGCGACGCGAAGCGACGGCCTCGAGGGAGACGAGCTGGCGTGAGGAATAGGCTCAGAGCCCGTGCACACCGCACACCTCTGCCTAGTATCCTGCTCGCCAACGTCCAGTCACTGGAGAACAAACTCGATGACCTCAGGGCCAGGATAAAGTTCCAGAGAGACATTCGGGACTGCAATCTCCTCTGCTTCACCGAGACATGGCTGAACCCAGCGGTGCCAGACCACGCCATACAACCAGCCGAGTTCTTCTCGGTTCACCGCATGGACAGGACGTGGGACTCGGGGAAGTCAAGGGGAGGCGGCGTGTGCTTAATGGTGAACAACAGCTGGTGCAACAGCGCGAGCGTTATTCCTCTTACACGCTCCTGCACACCAAACCTGGAACTACTGTCCATCATGTGTCGTCTTTTTTATCTTCCACGGGAGTTCACATCAGTCATAATCAGTGCTGTTTACATCCCACCACAAGCAGACACTGAAACTGCCTTATGCGAGCTGCATGAGGCACTCACACAGCACCAGACACAACACCGGGACGCTGCTTTTATCAGCACATCACCTGCCCCACCAGGGGCGAAAGGACACTGGACCATTGTTATACCACGGTCAAAGACGGTTACAAGGCACAATCTCGTCCAGCGTTTGGTAAATCCGACCACGCCGCCATCTTCCTCATGCCAAAATATAATCAAAGGCTGAAACAGGAAGTTCCGGTTCAGAGGGAGGTTGCGCGCTGGACGGACCAATCGGTGGCCACGTTACAGGACGCACTCGATGACGCAGACTGGGACATGTTCAGAAACAGCTCCAATGATGACGTCAGCGTATTTACGGAAGCGGTTGTGGGATTTATTGGGAAGCTAGTAGACGATACGGTGGAGAAAAAGACTATCAGAACGTTTCCCAACCAGAAGCCGTGGGTGGATAAAACCATCCGCGATGCTCTAAGATCTCGCACAGCTGCCTACAACACGGGACTTGTGTCAGGGGACATGGAACCATACAAGGCTGCGTCATACAACGTGCGGAAGGCGGTGAAAGAGGCGACGCAGCGCTACAGGAGAAAACTAGAGTCACAGCTTCAACAGAGTGACTCTAGGAGCCTGTGGCAGGGACTGAGAACAATAACGGATTATAAAGCACCAACATCCGGTATGACGAACGTGGACGCGACTCTGGCAGACGAGCTCAACACCTTCTATGCTCACTTCGAGGCTGCAGCTAAAGACGCTAGCGATGCAAATGCTAACGGTGCTAATACTAACGGCGCTAATGCTATCGGCGCTAACGGCTGCAGACAGGAAGACACTGCCAGCACCGGGAACGCGTTCATCATCTCCGAGCACGACGTGAGGAGAGCCTTCAAGAGAGTGAACACCAGGAAAGCAGCAGGACCAGACGGCATCTCAGGTCGTATCCTCAGAGCCTGCGCAGACCAGCTAGCACCTGTGTTCACTGAGATATTCAACATCTCCTTATCTCAGTCGGTGATCCCCACGTGCTTCAAAGAGTCCATCATTGTTCCTGTCCCGAAGAAACCACATCCTGCTTCCCTCAATGACTATCGCCCTGTAGCCGTCACCTCAGTAGTGATGAAGTGCTTTGAACGCCTTATCAGAGACTTCATCATTTCTTCACTACCCGACACACTGGACCCACTACAGTTTGCATACCGTCAGAACCTCTCCACAGACGATGCAATCTCTCATCTCCTCCACACATCACTCACTCACCTGGACACTAGGAAAGGGAATTATGTTAAAATGCTCTTCATCGACTACAGCTCTGCTTTTAATACCATAATTCCCTCCACACTCACCACCAAGATGGAGCACCTGGGACTCAGCTCATCTATATGTCAGTGGATCTCCAATTTCCTTACTGGCAGACCACAGGCAGTAAGGATGGGCGGACATGTCTCAGCTACACTCACTCTCAGCACTGGAGCCCCCCAGGGTTGTGTTCTGAGCCCCCTGCTGTACTCTTTGTACACCCACGACTACGTGGCCACTACCAACTCCACCTCCATCATCAAGTTTGCTGACTTACACCGTCGTGGTCGGACTGATCACCAACAATGATGAGTCGGACTACCTAGAGGAGATTGGAAATCTGGAGAACTGGTGCCAGAGGAACAATCTCCTCCTGAACGTCAGTAAGACAAAGGAGCTGATAGTTGACTTTAGTACAAAGCAGGAGAGGAACTACCAGACCCCCGTCATCAACAGGAGCCCAGTGGAGAGAGTGGGCAGCTTCAGATACCTCGTTGTTCACATCACGCAGGACCTGTCATGGTCCTGTCACATCAACACCGTGGTGAAAAAAGCCCGGCAGCGTCTCTACCACCTCAGACGCTTGAGAGACTTTAGACTGCCCTCCAAGGTGCTCAGGAACTTCTACTCCTGCACCATAGAGAGCATCCTGATGGGAAACATCACGACCTGGTTCGGGAACAGCACCATGCAGGACAGACGAGCTCTACAGAGGATGGTGCGATCAGCCGAGCGCATCATCCGCACTGAGCTCCCTGACCTGCACTCGATCTACAGCAAGCGGTGCTGGACTAAGGCCAGGAAGATCATGAAGGACCTCAGTCACCCCAGTAATGGACTGTTCTCTTTGTTGCGGTCTGGGAAGCGATTCCGCTCCCTAAAGGCCAACACAGAGAGGCTGAGGAGGAGCTTCTTCCTGCAGGCGATAAGGTCTCTCAATCACACCTCCACACAGGACTAATAACATCTTTTTAAGCTCACAACACTGACTGGGGCGGCGCGGTGGTGTAGTGGTTAGCACTGTCGCCTTGCACCTCCAGGGTCTGGGTTCGATTCCCCGGCCAGGCTCGATTCCCGTCTCTGTGTGCATGGAGTTTGCATGTTCTCCCCGTGCTTGGTGGGTTTCCTCCGGGTACTCCGGTTTCCTCCCACAGTCCAAAGATATGCAGGTTAGGCTAATTGGCATTCCTAAATTGCCCGTAGTGTGTGATTGGGTGTGTGAGTGTGTGTATGTGTGTGTGCCCTGCGATGGATTGGCACCCTGTCCAGGGTGTACCCCGCCTAGTGCCCGAAGTCTCCTGGGATAGGCTCCAGGTCCCCCGCGACCCTGAACACAGGATTAAGCGGTATAGAAAATGAATGAATGAATGAACACTGACTGGACAATCATGGACACATTCATACACACTTGCACTAAATATTTATACATCTGGACAATTGCACATGTCACTTTCATTAGTCACCTTTCATGCATATTTACACAACCACTGACACTTTAAATTCTATATACATATATACTCTATCTACCCTATATTTCTATATTTTACAATATTTTATTATGCCCTTATTGTACAGTTAATTTTACTAGTTAAATTTATTTCTTTAGTATTTCCTTTTTATTGATTATTTATTTTACGTACAAGCTTTTATTTTCTTTTTAAGGTCACTGGCGGTCGTGTAAGCATTTCACTGCATATTATACTGTGTATGACTGTGTATGTGACAAATAAAATTTGAATTTGAAATTGAATTTGATTTGAATTTGATTGTTTTTGTGTGCTCTCTCCAGCTTTGCATGTTCTCTCCTCTGCCTGTTCATGTAAAAATACCAACAACAACAAAAAAACAAAGAAAAATTCTGTCCCTCAGTTCCAGGTTCATCTCTTCATCCTTCTGCCTTTTGTCTCAGTGGTTACTCTCCCACACAGTCTGTCTGTCTGTTTCAAAGTCTGTTTGCAGCATTTGCAGACCCAGTGACCATCGTCCCTGCATTTAGCAATGGAGTTCCTTGACTCTAAGCACACGCTTCTTGGTGAAGCGTGTCCAGATGTCAGAGATCACAGCAAATCTGTCTTTATTAGTCTCACAAGTGGAAAATCTGCATTGTCATTGCAGAAAAGTGGACAGTGCAAGACAAAAACAGCTAATAGAAAAACTGTACCAAGAGTAGAGACATAAATATGGACACGTGGAAAATGCTTCAATTTCATTGGCTGTCACTGAATGTCAGCTATTCTCGGCTGGCCTGCGGGGGATCATTTCAGGAATTGTCTTGTTAACTCAGGTGAGAATGTTGACAAGCACAAGGCTGTAGATCATTATGTCAGGCTGATTAGCTTAGAATGGCAGACTTGACATGTTAAAAAGAGGGTGATGCTTGAAATCATTGTTCTTCCATTGTTAACCATGGTGACCTGCAAAGAAAAGCATGCAGTCATCATTGCATTGCATAAAAATGGCTTCACAGGCAAGGATATTGTGGCTACTAAGACTGCACCTAAATCAACAATTTATAGGATCATCAAGAACTTCAAGGAAAGAGGTTCAATTCTTGTTAAGAAGGCTTCTGGGCATCCAAGAAAGTCTAGCAAGCGCCAGGATCATCTCCTAAAGAGGAGTCAGCTGCGGAATCGGGGTGCCACCAGTGCAGAGCTTGCTCAGGAATGGCAGCAGGCAGGTGTTAGCGCATCTGCATGCACAGTGAGGCGAAGACTTTTGGAAGATGGCCAGGTGTCAAGAAGGGCAGCAAAAAAGCCACTTCTCTCCAAAAAAAACATCAGGGACAGATTGATCCTCTGCACAAAGTATGGTGAATGACCTGCTGAGGACTGGGGCAAAGTCATATTCTCAGATGAAGCCGCTTTACAATTGTTTGGGGCATCTGGAAAAAGGCTTGTCCAGAGATGAAATGGTGAGTGCTACCATCAGTCCATTCATGTGTGGGGTTGCTTCTCATCCATGGTCTGGAAACTCCCCAGATCTTAATCCCATTGAGAACTTGTGGTCAATTCTCAAGAGGCGGGTGGACAAACAAAAACCCACTAATTCTGACAAACTCCAAGAAGTGATTATGAAAGAATGGGTTGCTATCAGTTAGGATTTGGCTCAGAAGTTGATTGAGAGCATACCCAGTCGAATTGATATGTATTTATTCTTCATTTTTTTCTGTTCTTCAATGATGCTACTTCTTTGACTGCGCTTTCTCCATTAATAATAATAATAATTATTATTATTATTAATGGAGAAAGCGCAGTCAAAGAAGTAGCATCATTGACATCATTGAATCGGCCCGCCGTGAATAGCTGGAACTCAGTAACAGCCAATGAAATTGAAGCATTTTCCACGTGGTGGAATCTCAATTTTGAAATCTCAATTGCAAACATGCATTTAGTACTGAAGCATAACTTGATAATGTAATGGCATGGTTATATCCAAAACTTGGTTTGTGGCTATTAAATAATAAGACTTCACTTATTCAGCCGAAACACTTTTAATTGAAATTGCAATTAATTGTTACCATCTCCATGTGCCGGTGCTCCAGATGGCCAGTCCGTCACTGCATATTACTGTAGTAGTACACGAAAAAAATGCTGGGTTTCTGTAAACACATCGTTGGGTTGTTTATGCTGGGTCAAATTTCTGTGTTATTTCGGGTACTTTTATCTCAAACATTGGGTTGCTTTTGCTATGAATACTAAAAGTGCTGCATGATTAAACTAAATGCAAAAAAAAAAAAAGGTTTCGTCCCTAGACCTTTTGTTCCGGTGTTTATGGGTGAACACGATGATTTAAGAATTTAATTAAAAACTAATATATATATATGTGACATTTTAATTCAAATCCAACATTTTAATGGTTAGTGATAGGTGCATGGTCGTCAACTCGCACGTTCTGTGATATTCCATTGTCATTCATATTGCCATAGTTTTTAGAGCCATTTACTGATGCATTCTGTGAGGGTTGCCCACTAGAGGGCAGTGTTGAATTAAAGAGGCGTTTGCATGTCTCAAAACAGCATTTACGACAGCGCCTATCTTAAAATTACTGAACCCTGATAAACCATTTATAGTAGAGGTCAGTCCATCTGTCATGTCTCGTGCAGGATTTTAGGACTGACTTCTTCGAAATGTCCCACGCCCGTTTCTGCATCTCATTAAGGACTGCTGGCATGCCAAACTGGGCCCACGGTGTATTGCTGTCATGTTCCTCTGTGTGCAGAAAGGCGGACGCATACGCAGGAGAATGTTTCAAACTTGTTTTTATTAACTTAGATATTCTCTTGGAAAAAATCCTCTTTTTAACTCAAAGTCTCTCTTTTCGTAATTCGATTTTTTTAAATAAGGAAAACCAAACAAACACTAAACAGACTCTCCGTCTACCGCACACTCCCTGTGTGGGTAGCCCCCCGGAGTCCCACTTGTCCCTCGGACGCGCGTCAGGTCCAAAACCTGCCTGAGGCGTTTTCCAGGCGCACTTTGCCGAGCACGACAGGTGCGCTTCCCGGTGTCCGGTGATCGGGATGAATTAGCGCTGTGAGGGAGAGATGACAGTAATCCTTTAGCGAGAAGAGGCACAGAACGGGACAAACACACAGACACACAACTGTGAACGGACGAGACACTACGGGCTCGACCGGCTTAAATAAGGACACAACAGGATAGGACACAGGTGTAGGTGTTCTTGTGATTAGGGAGACATACCAACGTTGACACACTAGGTGGGGACAAAGTGTCGGCTCAATAATCCGGAGACCCAGATCTTATTTCCCCGGGCCGCGGTGGTACCGATGTTACAGTACCCCCCCCCCCCCAGAACCGGCCTCTCGGGGGAGGCGAGGGCGACCCCGACGTCTTCCTTGAGGAGGTCGGAGCTCCCGTGTGGCCGGAGCCGACTGACCCGGAGGGCGTCCCGGAGGTCGAGGAGCTGGGCGGTCCGGCAGTTCCTGGTGAAATGTGGTGATTAACTCACGGTTTAGGATGTCTTTGGCCGGGACCCAGCTTCTCTCCTCCGGACCGTAACCCTCCCAGTCCACGAGATACTGGAGAGCTCCTTTCCTCCTCCGCGAGTCCAAGAGCTGGGTTACCTTGAAGGCCGGGGTGCCCTCGATCTCTACGGCCCCAGGCAGCGAGGGCTCAGCCCTGCCCTCGTCTAGGGGTCCCCGGATCACCGGCCTTAGAAGGGAGACATGAAAGACAGGGTTGATTCGCATATGAGAGGGTAATTTCAGCTTATAGGAAACAGGGTTAATTTGGGATAAAATGACAAAGGGACCTATGTAACGGGGGGTGAGTTTACGGCATGGGAGGTGAAGGTTGACGTCCCGTGTCGAGAGCCACACTCGATCGCCTACCTGGAGCGGAGGTCCTTCCTTCCTTTGTCTATCGCCATATGTTTTAAACCGAATGATTGCCCGGGCGATGTGCGCATGCGCATCTTCCCAGACTTTTTCCGCTTTTTTGAACCACGTATCCACCATGGGTACCTCGGTGGGCGTGGTGTCCCAGGGACAGAGCGGGGGTTGGTAACCTAGCACGCATTGAAAGGGCGTTAGACCGGTAGTGGAATGGATTAACGAGTTCTGAGCGTATTCTGCCCACAGTAGCCAGCTGGCCCATTCGTGTTGTCGGCTGCTACAGTATGCCCGCAGATATCTCCCTAGTTCCTGAACAGTCCGCTCTGCCTGTCCATTAGACTCGGGGTGATAGCCTGACGTTAGACTAACTGTGGTCCCCAATTTCTGGAAAAAAGCTTTCCAGACTTTGGCGATAAATTGGGGACCACGATCTGAAACAATATCTTCGGGCATGCCGTAGTGGCGAAACACTGTTGAAAAAAGGGCTTCTGTTACCTGAGTAGCAGTAGGGAGGGAGCCAAATGGAATGAACCGACACCCCTTAGAGAATCGGTCGACAACCACTAATACCGTCGTGTACCCTTGAGACACCGGCAGGTCCGTGACGAAGTCGACCGCAATGTGCGACCACGGCCGGTTTGGTGTCGGTAGGGGCATTAGTTTACCAACGGGTAGGCTACGAGATGTTTTGGTTGTAGCGCATACCGCACATGACGAAACCACTCTCCGCACGGTTTCTCTCATTCCCGGCCACCAGTATTTTCGTGCGATGTTTTGGAAGGTGCGCGTTATCCCGGGATGTCCGGATGCCACACTCGTGTGAACCGTGCTCACAACACCCTCTCGCAGCGCCCCGGGGACATAGACTCTGTCCGGAGGGCACCCGGGGGGCGCAGGGTCTGTCTGCCCCTCCCGAGCGATCTCCGCGTCCCATTCCCACGTCACCGGGGCGATCACGAGCGGCGCGGGGAGAATCGGCTCAGGTTTTATTGAGGAGGGGGCCGCTGGGTAACAGCGGGACAATGCATCGGCTTTTTTATTCTTAGATCCGGGCCGGTAGGTGATATGAAAGTGAAACCGTGTGAAGAACAATGACCATCGGGCTTGCCGGGGGTTTAGCCTTTTAGCTTGTTGGATGTATTCGAGGTTACGGTGATCAGTGTACACAATGAATGGATATTTGGCTCCCTCTAGCCAATGTCGCCATTCCTCTAACGCCGCCTTCACTGCGAGCAGTTCTCTGTTGCCGATATCATAATTTTGCTCCGCTGACGTCAGTTTTCTCGAGAAAAAAGCACAGGGGTGAAGTTTCTCGGGTTTCCCATAGCGCTGAGACAATACCGCCCCTAATCCCACCTCTGAGGCGTCTACCTCGACGATGAATGGCTTCTCGGGATCCGGAAGCCGTAAAACGGGTGCAGTAGTAAAGGCCCGTTTTAAGGTGTTGAATGCGTTCTCCGCTTCCGCGGAGAGCGTCTTCAACTTCTTGGGCTTCCCCTTCAGCATGGTGGTGAGGGGCGTGGCTATGAACTAAAGTTGCGAATAAAGCGCCTGTAGAAATTAGCAAACCCGAGAAAGCTCTGTAGCGCCTTTACTGACCGTGGCACCGGCCATTGTGTTACCGCCTTTACCTTAGCGATCTCCATCTCGACCCCCAGTGGCCCAATGCGGTAGCCGAGAAAGGCGATCTCCTTTTTATGGAACTCGCATTTCTCCGCCTTCGCATAGAGCCCGTGCGCGCGCAGCCGGCGAAGGACGGCGGTCACCTGAGCGACGTGCTCTGAATATGACCGCGAGTACACTAGAATATCATCCAGATATACTATCACATATCGGTTCAACATATCTCGAAACACGTCGTTCATGAACCCCTGAAACACCGCAGGCGCGTTTACCAGCCCATACGACATAACATTATATTGATAATGTCCCGATGAGGTGCTAAACGCGGTCTTCCACTCGTCGCCCTTACGCACACGAACGAGATTATATGCGCTGCGGAGATCGAGTTTTGTGAAGATGGAGGCGCCGCGGAGCTGGTCGATAGCGGCCGGAACCAGTGGCAGTGGGTGCTTGTATTTTATGGTTACAGCATTGAGTCCTCTATAATCTATGCATGGGCGAAGGCCCCCGCCTTTTTTCTCAATAAAAAAGAAACCAGCCGAGGCGGGTGACGTGGATCTGCTAATGAGCCCCTGCCGGAGAGCCTCGTCCACGTATTCCTCCATTGCCCTGGTCTCGTCCAGCGACAGCGGATAAATACGTGCATAAGGCGGTGCCTTCCCCGGCAGGAGCTCAATGGCACAATCCCACGGACGGTGGGGAGGAAGTCTCGCTGCTGCCCTAACACTAAACACATCGTGAAACTTCGCATACACTGGGGGCACACTAGTGGATACCTGGCAGGTCGGGCTTTCTATGGTTGTAGTTTGGACCACCAACGTGGGTGGTGTGCATGTTTGCGCGCATCGGGGGGACCATGAGAGGATGCGAGGCTTGGCCCAATTGAATTTCGGGTTATGAAGGCTGAGCCAAGGGAGGCCCAGTACGACGGAAGGATCAGCCTGGGAGATTACATAAAACTGTATTTCTTCAGAGTGATCGGGGAAAGTTAACCGAAGGGGCGCAGACATGGTTTTTAACGGCGAGTGTTTTAACGTGTTGCCATCCAGTGCTTTGATGGTTATCGGATGCGGAAGCTTCGACACGGGAGCTCGCAGCGCGGAAAGCAGAGATGCAGAGATGAGATTGCCGGCCGATCCCGAATCTATTAAAGGAGAAACAGACATGGTAGTGTTATTAAAGGTTATGGTAGCAGGTAAACAAAAAGGTGAAGGGGTGCGCAGTGGTGTGCTCTCAGTTACATTCAGGGATGGGCAGGAACTGATTTTGTGCCCATCTCGCCCACAGTACAGGCACAGCCCCGCCTTCATTCTTCTGGCACGCTCCGCAGCGGTGAGATGTGACGCCCCGATCTCCATGTCGCTCGCCGGGGCTTCCTCCCGACCAGGTGGCAGCGGCTGGAGGGCAGGTCCCCTGCCGACAGGTTCAGATCGCCTCAAAGGGCGGGGTGGTGGCCGCCGCTGTTGCTGGCGCAGATGCTGGTCGAGTTTGATGGCGAGGGAGATGGTGTCCTCGAGACTGAGCTCAACATCCCGGCACGCCAGCTCCATCTGGATCTCCGAGTTGAGCCCATCTCGGAATCGGGCCAGCAGACTCCTGTCACACCACCCACTTTCCGCCGCGAGAACCTGAAACCGGACGGCGTAGTCGGACACGGGTCCCTGCCCTTGTCGGATCTTCAGCAGCTGCTGCTCACCTGATCGACCCTGGTCCGGGTGGTCAAAAACGGTGCGAAGCGCCTCGACGAATCGGTGATACCGCGTGACGGTAGGTCCCCCTGCACTCCATACGGCCGTGGCCCATTCCAGCGCTTGCCCGGTGAGGTGCTGAGTAAGGAAGCTCACCTTTTGCTGATCCGTCATATTTGGGAAATCGGTGAGGTACAACTCGCATGCCAGAAGAAATCGTTTACACCCGTCAGGGTCTCCCCCGTATCGTTCGGGAGGTGTTGGGCGAGGGGCTGCTGGCGGTCGTGGTGGAGATGCTGGTGGTGACCGAGCAGTAGCCAGTTGCGAAACGCTGCAGGCGAGGTCATGAACAGCCCGGGCTAGAGTTCCGATTTCCTGCTGCTGTTCGCGCAGGTACCGGTGAAACCGCACGTCATCAGGCAGGGACACTCCTGCTGCGTCCTGAAAGGTCCGTTCATCTGTCATGTTCCTCTGTGTGCAGAAAGGCGGACGCATACGCAGGAGAATGTTTCAAACTTGTTTTTATTAACTTAGATATTCTCTTGGAAAAAATCCTCTTTTTAACTCAAAGTCTCTCTTTTCGTAATTCGATTTTTTTAAATAAGGAAAACCAAACAAACACTAAACAGACTCTCCGTCTACCGCACACTCCCTGTGTGGGTAGCCCCCCGGAGTCCCACTTGTCCCTCGGACGCGCGTCAGGTCCAAAACCTGCCTGAGGCGTTTTCCAGGCGCACTTTGCCGAGCACGACAGGTGCGCTTCCCGGTGTCCGGTGATCGGGATGAATTAGCGCTGTGAGGGAGAGATGACAGTAATCCTTTAGCGAGAAGAGGCACAGAACGGGACAAACACACAGACACACAACTGTGAACGGACGAGACACTACGGGCTCGACCGGCTTAAATAAGGACACAACAGGATAGGACACAGGTGTAGGTGTTCTTGTGATTAGGGAGACATACCAACGTTGACACACTAGGTGGGGACAAAGTGTCGGCTCAATAATCCGGAGACCCAGATCTTATTTCCCCGGGCCGCGGTGGTACCGATGTTACAATTGCGTCATTGCTTATGTTTTTGTTGTAGAGGATTATTTATGTTGGTGGAAACACGTTAATAAAACTTCACTTTGATTGACATTCCTGCATCTGCGTCTGCTATCCTACACAAGACATGACACATTCTCTAGTTAGTAAGTAAGCAAATAAAAGATAAATGAATAAATAGCTTTAAATGGTATTTCAGTCTAGTAAAAATACCCTAGCATGAGTTTATATATATATATATATATATATATATATAAATGAAAATATTATGTATAAATAAAATATTATTTATATATTCATGTTTAATTAAATTCTTAACATTTTAATGGTTAGTGATTGTTGCAGATATTCACACAATTTTTGGGGGAAGGGATTGGCTTGTACAGGTTTGGAGGCCAGAGTTTTTATTTTTATTTTTTTAATGAGACAATACAAAAAAATACAGAACATGTTAAACAAATTTAAGAATAATAACTGCAGGAATAATTAAAAAATTTTTTTTTCATTAATTAGAAATAAGAACTATAGATTTGAGAGTCCAAAGAAAGGTTAAAATACACGAAATTTATTATAATATTATATTATATATTATTATAATATAATTATAATGAAATTAAGTATAATTATAATGAAATTAAGTATAAACCGTGAAAAGATAAAAAGATAAAAGATAATAAAAGATTATTAAATTTAATTAATTTAAGAGAGTTTAAAATTTAGGTCATTTCTAGAAGGAAAAGATGGAAATACAATTGTTCCTTTTTAATTCTATGTTTATGTATAAAGTATTTTGCATGTAAACAACAAATTAACAACAAATTCAAGCGGTTTATTTTCCGCATTCTCATAATAAAAGATTATATCTTTAATAGTAAAGGAGTGAGATACATTAAGGTGGTTCAAGAAGTGGTCTTTTAAAAGGGTTAAGAATTTTTTGGTTTTCTCACACTCAAACAAATGAATCAGAGATTAATTTAACGTATCACAAAAAGAACATTTATCCTATATGAATAATACAGTATTAGACACAAATATATGATAATGCAACCATGGGGGGGGGGGGGGGGGGCGCAATCCAGTGTCTTCTTGTGCCAGTCCCAAGTCTGGATAAACGCAGAGGGTTGTGTCAGGAAGGGCATCCGACGTAAAAACATTTGACAAATCAATGATGCGAATCAGAAATATAATTTCCATACCGGCCCCGGTGCTGTTGACCGACAGGGTGCCGGTGGAAATTGGGCTACTGTTGGTCGAAGACGGAGAGGAGGAAGGCGTGTTCGAAAGCAGAGAGAGAAGAGGAAAGTCAAGAGTTTAGGAGTGAAAGTAGGGACTTTGAATGTTGGAACCATGACGGGGAAGGGAAGAGAGTTGGTTGATATGATGCAGAGAAGGAAGGTGGCTATCCTGTGTGTCCAAGAGACCAGGTGGAAAGGTAGCAAGGCTAGAAGCTTAGGATCAGGGTTCAAATTGTTTTACCATGGTGCGGATAGGAAAATAAATGGAGTACGAGTTATTCTGAAAGAGGAGTTTGTAGGAATGTTCTAGAGGTGAAGAGAGTATCAGACAGGTTGATTAATCTAAAGCTGGAAATTGAGGGAGTAATGTTCAATGTTGTTAGTGGTTATGCCCCACAGGTAGGATGTGAGTTAGAAGAGAAGGAGACATTCTAGAGTGTGTTACAGATGTCGCCATTAAAAACCCGCGTGTTTTCCCGCGGGATGCCGCAATTTAGCGCGCGGCTTGCCGCGACTTGCCGGAGGCAACATTCGGGAATTTAAAATAAATGTGTTGTGCTTCACTGAATATCCGCCAGATGGCGCATAGAAGGACTTTATCTAAAAGCCGGTGGTCCGGGAAAGTCAGTTTCCCTATGTTTCCCCGGTGGCGCGCAGATTCAAATCATGACGTCACTCGCTACCTAACGCTGAGAAGGCGAACGAGAATTTTAACAGTTTTTCTCTCGTTTTAAAGTGTTTTTATGAACTTTTTGAATTAAACAAATAACCTATGCATAATAATCGAGTGTCTTTTCGCTTTTTTTTTTGTATATTTGAAGATAATTCATACGTTTTAAGCCGCTGCAAAAGGCTGGTTTGCTGGGCGAGTACTGACATCACGACTACTTTTATTACACCTACATTTGTTTATTTGTATATGTATGTTATTAATATTAATTTTTTTGAGATTGTGTGCGCATGCACGGAGAGTTTGTGTTGATAAGTGTATGTGGATAAGTTGATAAGTGTATCAGAAAGCATTAAAATGTTCATTTGAATTAAAATGACACACACACGTCTGTATATACAGTATATCAATTACATATATATCAATTTCATTAGTTCGTTCATTCTATTTGAAGCTTCGGATGTTTTTTTTTTTTTTTTGGTTTGGTTAGATTAGTTCTGAACTCGCTTCCGTGAAACTATCGCTAAAACAATGTACTGAGCCCTCCTGAGGATATAAAGCTTTATTATTGTGTTTGAATAAATATTCAGATCTACCACAGCAGGTAATAAACTATGGTGTGTCATAACCGAAGCAAACACCACGATTATGCCTCGTTTCGTTCGACGGGAACGTGGTTCACTTGGCCGCGGTGTATTATAAACCTGTGGAATGTTTCACTGTTTATGCTCACATAAGAGTAATAAAAGCGAGTGAAATGTGGAAATGATGTGTGGCAACTCAATGCGGACTAAACCAAAGATTTCGGTAACTCCACTGAGTGTAACATCTGCATAGTGACACTGAACATCTTCACTTTTCCGTTTACCTCTGAAAAAAAAGCTGTATTTTGTTTGTTTATATTTAGAGTTTTTATAACAGTAGAACAAGTACCCGCACGCACGCACACACATAGACACACACACACACACACACAGACACACACACTCCCCTGAGCCCTCGGGAAACATCCAATCACCGTCGGTATACAAATGAGTCAAGACGTAGCCTAACGTGGTGTCGTGTCGGATTTCAGTGGTCACGGAGCGGGAAGACTTTGAAGAAGCTGCAGTGACAGTAAACAGCTGAACAACTTCACTTTTCCGTTTACCTCTGAGGAAAAAAAAGCTGTATTTTGTTTGTTTATATTTAGAATTTTTATAGTAGTATAAGAGAAAGTTACAGTTTGGTCTGTATTGTAGTTCGCACCCTTGTAGAGAATAAATAAATGAATAACACCTTCATATCCCCTCTCAAGAGTGCCATAGTCCATTGTTAGTTTTAATGATCTCTCTGAAACTAATTATCACTACATAAGTACCCTAACACCATTGATCATGAGTCTCAGCTGAACCTAATTCTATACTTGTAACAGAAAATGTAGATGCAGATTCCAAATGTGTATTTATATAATAGATAGATAGATAGATAGATAGATAGATAGATAGATAGATAGATAGATAGATAGATGTGTGTGTGTGTGTGTGTGTGTGTGTGTGTGTGTGTGTGTGTGTGTAGGCTCTACGCAGGGGCAAGAGAGGGCAGCGCACCCTTAAATGTCTGCACATGTTAATATATTCCTAAAATGTATATATTACAAGTTGATAAACTGATCTGCGGGAGCGGAAAAATCCGCTGAAAATAGGACAGGCTGCAGCGCACGCACACACACATACACACGCGCGCACACACACACACAGACACACCTCCCTTGAGCCCTGCGTCTGTCGGATTTCAGCGGTCACGGAAAGACTTTGAAGCAGTTTATATATGAATCTAAGCTTGAACTTATCAGCATTGTAAATATATAATACTTTTCAAATAAAATCGCTATTACTTTGACCCTGAAGTTTAGTTTAGCACACACAAAAAACAGAAAAGTCATTTCTGGTAAATCAACGGAATGTGTAGTTTATTTACAGTAATTCATTAAAAAATGAATATACATTGTACAGTACACGGTAAACACGGGAAAGATTACAAAATGAAAAAACAAACAGTGTCTACTTTATAAACAGCTTAGTATGTGCGTCGAGATGCTGAAATCCCTTGCATGTTTTTGCTTCCAAGTGGAGAGATATTTGACCGATAGCCTAGAACAAAAGATCTATAGGTGTGATCACAACCCCCTCCGACCGACCGTGCCATCAATCACTGACCACCTCAGAAGTTCCCTCCAATGTATGGCTGCAATACTTGTTTTGCAAGTATTTTTAACACCATTCAAAGGGGCAGTTATCGGCTATGACACGTTGAAGGAGAACTTAATAGTTCTCAAAAATAGTGTAAATGTCTGCAACAATCACTAACCATTAAAATGTTTTTTTTTTGTAATTAAACACGAAAATATAAATTATATTTCCATATATACACACACATACACACACACACAAGGGCGTAGGTTTGCTACCTATGACTCCAACTAATACCCCATCCCCCAATCCCCTTTTCCACCCACCAACCCCCAACCCGCTGCCCCATCCACCTACCAACCTCCCACCCCAACTATGTCCACTGATTACATGTTTTTCTTAATATGGTGCGAAATCACTTTACATTAATACTAGCAATGCTTCGATGTATATTAATCCACTCGAAATGCAATTCATTAAGTTAAATTAAGGAATAGTGTAAAGTTAAAGGAATGTTTCATAACTGACAAAAAGATAGTCTTTAATAAAATAAAAACTATTCTTTATTGAGCCCTAGTGCAAATGAAACATCTCAATCATCTGTATATATATAAAAGTAGATTACATCTAAACATGAACTACTAGGTAGAGTACCACACAACAGCTCAATGCCTATTGCTCCTATATGAAGGAGACAAAAACATGCCTTCGCCTCTCGTTAACAAAAATAAACTGCTGGCATATTTGTTTGACATCAATATTGTCCAGGCTGTTCTTTTTTTCTTCTGATAAACACTAAGGATGATATTTTGTAGAATGCTGAAAACCTGTAATCATTGATTTACATAGTATTTGTTTTTCCTGCTACGGAAGTCAATGTTTTCAGCTTTTTTCCCCAATATCTTATTTTGTATTCAACAAAATAAAGAAAATCATTAAAGTTTGGAACCACTTAAGGAGTAAATAGTGAGTAAAGTTTTTTTGGGGGTGAACAATGGCTTTGACCCTAACTCTTCCCCTCTGACTGCACTAGGACCGGACAGCATTGCCACCTGATGAAATAGCGTGACAAAAAAGTGAAATGTCAGTTCAAAACTTTTGCCAAAAACACTAATGAATCACTTACATCCTCAGCCTATCACTCCTCATAATGCTAAATATTAGTATAATCAACATGTATAATACACGCACACATATTATATGTTATATACTGTATAATCAACATTCAGATTGACCTCCTGTGAACTCGCCTCTTCACCTGAACTACAACATGGCTGATCTGCTTCTGTCCCCTAATTGAAAAACATTGAGGGATTCCTTATGAGCATGGACAGAGAATGCCTCAGCCTATTATTGGTAACAATGTTAAATCTCAGGACAACTACAGTGGCTTGCAAAAGTATTCGCCCCCGTGAATCTCTCTTATTGGAATGTGTGATAAACATCGGCGCATGTCCTCTGACGTAACATGGACACACAGGAATGTAAATGAACACTGCATTTATGACCCAAAAAATAAACGCTTTGAGATGATTTATTTGCCGTATGGTGTGTTTATTTGAATATGTTCAGTAAATTTATGAATTACACTCAAAGTGTCAGCGAAACCGGTTTGCAAATAATTTGTGTGTGTGTTAGGTGATGTGAGAGTGGGTTTTTCAAACTTGCAGTAAAACATTTTTGGGGGCAGTTTTTGATTCCCCCTTATCTAAGTACTGTAAAAACTTATATAGTCTTGGGTTAAAAAGTCTGCATTTCAACATGCATCCCCCACCTCCAAAGACTAAGCTCCTGTTGGTATAGCTCTTAAGGTCACTGTGGCATGCAAACCCCCTGACCACAATAAGGTGGCAATCCCTCAGGGGGGGGGGGAGGTGAAAAATACAAATTAAATAAAATAAATTATCCTTAATCCAGATTTCATCAATCAATGACATAATATTTATCTTAGCTGGATGGTCTAATTCTCAAAACCGTTTAACCTAAAGAAAAACATAACACACTATAACTAGAATATTTACAAAACTGAAAGGTTTTCTTATGAATAATTAAAAAAAACATAACTCAAAAAGATCATATGTTTATATATATATATTTTATAGTAACTGAACAGCTCTCTTCTCTCCAATCCACTCATACACCACAGTCTCCTATTTCTCTGTGCGCGCGCTGCAGCCTGTGAATGAATACACACAGCGGAGGTTTTACATATTTAAAACGTAAAAAGGTGTCTCCATCATAAATAGCCCTGAATTAACTATATATATATATATATATATATATACACATGTTTTGTGAGATTTTCCCTTACTTGGTTTTATCAATTTATATTACTCCCTATAATAATGTAAACATTGCTAATTTATGTTTTGGAAAGAAACTTAAGTAATTATTTCATCTATATCTTTCATAAATCACACAACTAAAATATAATTAAACAGTTTATTCACCAACATTACCAAATATTTGTGACATTCACAGTCTAGATCCAAGTTGTCTTTTTAATAAAAGTGCATTCAGCTAAATTTTGCATCCATAGAAAAAAACTGCACGGCACCAGGGCCTGAAATACTTGTTTTAAACAAAATTGTGTAAAATAATAAATAAATAAAATACAGCATTCATTTAGAAATAAAATGCAGCAGAAAATACTTTAAACAAACTGTAGAATAAACGTTAAAACGTAATAGCCCTCTGAAGCAGTGAAGTTGCAACTTTCAAATCAGCACTCTGGACTAGTGCACTTAAAAGTATGCCATTGAAACCTTAATGCATGAAAACATTTTAAGCTGAACATGTAAACACAACATGTAAACACTTGTAGTCAAGCCAAATCAAATGTTTTAAGATGATAACTTCATCTTTAAAGCTTGCACTTTTGGTGATAGCTTAATCCCATCAAGTTCTAGAAGAACTTTCTGAAAATAGCCTCTCCTTCAAGGATTATGGATACACCAACCGGTTCTTCCCCTTCAACAGCACGGACGACAAGGATTTTAAGAAGGTGTCACTTCGTCTGTCCCCCTGCATAAAATTTACAAGAAAATAAATCATTTATTTTGAGAAGCAAAAAAAATCTGAATTGCTTCAACCTGTGCTGACTTCATTGAGAAAAAAATAATAATAAAAATAAATGATAATAAAAAAATGACCATCACTTCATATACTTCATATTGTTAAACTTGGGTTAAATTGCTTTATCTTGCATCAGTAAAACATGGCATGAGATGGCTTTACAGTGTCAGGAAATCCTATGATGAATGCTGAGTTTGTATTTAAAAGGGTTAGTCCAAACATGAAAATTCGTTCAATAATTACTCATATTTATATATTCATTTGCATTTATATGCTTCTCTCCAATACAACAAACACTATATTCAAGGTATTAATAAATTGTATAATTAATAAGAAAACAATGCTTTACCAGGCAATCATCAAAGAGATCCTCTTCAGATTCACGTCTCATCTTTACGCTTTGTTTCTGTGAAAATATTTACATTGTATCATTACATAATCTTTTATTCGTACAACTACATTTAGGCCTTTATCCAAAGCAAATTACAAAAGAGGAAGGCATCAAGCATGTCAAGCAGTGCTACTAACACAAAGTTTCTGACACCGTTAGAAAATACAAGATAGAACAGTGAAGGATTAAGGAAAGCAGTGAGAAGCAAGAATCATGTGTGCAAAGATTAAGCATGTAGGGTCACAGGATGACTCGACTTATTTTTATTGTCTGCAATGCGATTTAGACAAATTAGAACTGCGGTAAAGCCAGCCGCGGTTCAGAAAAACACGGTCAAGCCAGGTACACAAGATTGATTTTAGTGTGCGCACATATTACAGTGATTACGGTAGTTTCAGGACCGCCACAGAGACAACGCGCTTTCAGAGCGCTTTTCATTTAGACGCCCAGGACTGAGAGATAATACAACATGCTCGTCAATTTTTACTTGCTTATTTATTTGCATTTCTGCTTTAATATCCGTGTTATTTATTGGTGACTTTGACGGTTGTCTGTTACAATATTTTTCTTAAATATTCACCATTCAAATAATTGTTTTATGTAGATAAGTTACAGCAGAATTCGTAGAAAACAGACAAAATAATGTATTTAGTCTTTCTATATACCAGAATTGATTTTTATTTTGTTTTACTGTTCAAAAGTAGCAGTTATTCTTCAATGAATGTTTTCTATAATGAGGATTAACGTCTGCTTTGGAAGAGAGGTCAAATAAACAAATGTTCACAATGGGGAAAAAAAGTTAAATAAAATGCCTTTCTTTCACTTCAGAGACCTATGAAAAAATTAATTCTAGTAAGTATAAAACACCGTGGTCAGTTTTTATCCCATATAATGTACACACATTATATGATAAAAAAAAAGTAGAAAAAAACAATGATCAGTTCTTATTCAGGACGTCCCATACTATATACACACCACATATGAAACTATTTTACTGCAGCATTTTTCAGATATGGGGCATTATTACATTTCAAAGTGGTATAAAGACCCCATTTCTAATAAGTGTAAAAGCTAAACTTACCTCGAACACGACAAACTCCAGCTGCAGCCACGCCGTGTTGTAACATCCGTGATGATTCCCAACCGACTGATACTGTACACAGCGCGGGCACAGCGACTCCAAACACGCATGCGCAGTTTAATGTGCACACATTTTCGGCTTCAGTAGACACACAATACTTCAGACTGAAACAGAAAAAAAACAATGATCAGTTCTTATTCAGGACGTCCCATACTATATACACACCACATATGAAACTATTTTACTGCAGCATTTTTCAGATATGGGGCATTCTCTCTGTGTTGTTCATGAAACTACCGTAATGGCTGTAATATGCGCGCGCACTAAAATCAATCGCGGCTGGCTTGACCGTGTTTTTCTGAACCGCGGCTGGCTTTACCGCAGTAAATTAGAGCTGCTGTCAATACTGTATGAACATATGTACAGGTTCTTTACTCGTAACTCATTAATAAAGTTCGGCTTCAGAAAAAAAAAACGTTTATTGCTAGTGCTCTTTTACCATTTAATGCTTTAACACACACGACTCAGTTTGTTCAGAAATGGCATCTGAACAAATGGCTTTGTCTGAACACGCCGTTTTCACTCGGGTTGGGGGTAAGAAACACACATCTCGGTGTATTAATCCGCGCGCTCGGTTCGTTATTATTTTATTTATTTACCACAGGACCCATGGGGGCTCCGTAGGTTCAGGTTTTTACACGAAAACGGTGTTTTGTGAATCTCCACACTATTAAAAACTGAAATTGCTAATTGTACGTCCTGAGATTAAGATGAACATTAATTGGGAGTCATGAAAGCGAGAATCACATCCAAAAAAGAAAGCTAAACTTACCTCGAACACGACAAACTCCAGCTGCAGCCACACCGTGTTGTAACCTCCGTGATGATTCCCAACCGACTGATACACAGCGACTCCAAACACGCATGCGCAGTTTAATTTGCACACATTTTCGGCTTCAGTAGACACACAATACTTCAGACTGAAACACGACTGCCCCCTACAGGTAATGAAGGGCATGTTCACAGCTTCCCGCACGCAGCCGCGCAAAGCCGCGGCAAGTCACGGGATCCCTTTTCTCGAAACGCAGGTTTTTAATGGCGACATCTGTATCTTCCGCCATGATTTGGGTTGCAGCAAAAGCCACTCTACGCGGTCATCTCATCTCTTACACTTCTCACCTTAAAGGAGTCAGAGACAGAAATAGGAAAAAGCTTGAAAATGAAGTTTCAAGGATGGAGAAAATTCATAAGGAATCCCCTACAGTTTCAAATTTAAAAGCGCTGATGAATGCAAGAACCAATCTGAGTGTGGACCATACCAGCCACATTCATAAGCTTTTGCTCTTTACTAAACAAAAATATTAAAAAATTTGCAATAAATCCAGTAGATTGCTTGCTCACTAACTAAAAACCAAAATAATGATCGTTCAAATGTTATGATACGGGATGAGAGTGACAACATTTTAAGAGACCCTTTAACTATAAATGGATCTTTTTAAAGCTCGGAATCAGATGCGATGGGCCTAGACATTGCCGGCTCATCATCATCATCATCAGTGTTCTTCCCAAGGGCAGGTTCTAGGCAACCATTCTGTCCATTTCTCTCTCTCCATTGCTCTTCGTTTGATTATCACGTATTCGTCACCGTTCTTAATATCATCTAATAACATGATAGGTGGTTTTCCTCTACTTCTTTGTCCTTCGAACCTACCTTCTAGAATTTCTTTCACTAAGCTTTCTCCTCTCAATATGTGTCCGATCCATTTCTTTTTCCTCTTCCATATCACATCCAACAACTGCCTCCTTTCACCCACTAACTCCAGCACATAGTCATTAGTTTTATGATCCTTCCAGCTAATCCAGCTAATTTCTCCATATCCACATCTCAAATGCTTCCAGCCTATCTCTTTCTCTCTTCTTAAAGATCCATGTCTCTGACACATATAATGCTACACTCCATACCACTGCTTTAATTACTCTCTTCTTTAGGTCTTTGCTCATTCGCTTTGTAAACAGTTCTCTTTTCTTGTTGAATGCGTCTTTGGCCATCGCGATTCTGCTCTTTATTTCCACTTCACATGAGCCATTGTCTGCGTGAAAACGCTATGGGAACATCTTTTTGTGTTGCCGGTTGTGAAGCATGTGTGTATCAAACACGCCAAATTTTGGCCTATATAACCTCGGTCAGGTGACCTCATCTGATGAGACGCACCTGGCGGTTATAAATAGGAGTAAACCAGAAGCATTTCTCAGATCTTTTGTCTTCACTAAGACAGCCTAGTTGTGTAGCATGTCTGTGTTTAAACCAGCAAAATAAAGTGTTTAACTCACCGATATGGCAGAGTTTTAAACGAGATGTCCCTCCATGTGTGATAAATCCATATCGGACAGCGATCTCTACACTTTACTGCTTCGATTCAAGTGCTCCAAGTATTTCCTGCCATCAACTTATTTATTTATTTAAATATAGTTGATGTGGAAGCGCAGGGTTATTTGATGACACCCAGGTAGAATAGACGCTTCCAGTCTATCTCTCTCCTGGGACATCATCCTTCCTGAAAGGCTAATACTTCCTTTCAAGCTGTGTAGACTTTCATCTTCCCTGGAGGGAAAAGCTTTTCAGGCAGCATGTCAGGTTGGTGCTCCATTGCACACCATGGCGGTTTTGCAGGCCTACCAGGCTTGAGACTTGAGCACTGACGGGGCTCTTCAAGATAGGGCATATTAGAATTACGCCGGGCCACAGACTTGTCTCTTCATGCAATAAAGCAGACGGCTCATGCTATTGGCCGTTTTATGGCTGCGATGGTTTTCGCGGAGTGGCTGAATCTCAGTGGCATTAAGTATAAGGATCGTGCATTCCTCCTTGATGCCCCTATCTCGCCTTTCCGCCTGTTTGGTGATGTCGGTAACTCGGTCACCACTAGGTTCATTAGGTGAAGTTATATGAGCAAGCCTTAACGGGAAAATCCTTCCCGGCCGTGCTCAAGAGTCAGGACTGTCAGCCACCCAGTCTCGACCGGGTCTGACTCTCACGAGGCGTGAAACACAAGGAGTGTTTTTGAGCCGGGCACCCCCTCGTAAAGATTGGGATGCACCGCGCTTCGCAATCCGCCTCAAAAGAGGTCAGACTGGCATATTGTCTTCTTCACAAAGAAGCCCTGAGGTTCATGTGCCCAGGACCATGGGGAGAGGCACGCAGAATGACTTTCAAGAGTGAAGTGTTCTCCCTGGCACCCCCAGGAGGTTGGTGTTATTGCTCCGCCACCACTGGTTTTTCGGACAACACCAGTCTCCAATAAAGTGTTAGTTCCTAATTTTTTTCCTGCCATGTTTCAGGATCCCGAACATCTAACATCCCCCCCGTTTAACTAAGCCGCCAAGACTTTTGACACTTTCGGAGAAACTGGCAGCGTGGAAGCTACTGCCAAGTATATCTCCTTGGGTACTAAGCACTGTAGAGAGAAACTACAAGATTCAGTTCTCACATCACCCTCCGTGTTTCAACGGCGTGTTCTCCACTTCCATGAAACCGGAAAGTGCTGTTGACAGAAGTTGCTGGGGAATGGGGCCATGGAACATGTTCCCCTACCAGACAGAGAGTCAGGCTACTACAGACGGTATTTTTTGGTTTCCAAGAGGAACGGGGGGCTGCGTCCAATTTTTTTATTTTCGCGGACTGTACCGCTATCTAAAAATAAATAAATACAGTTTCAAAATGTTGACTGTCAAAGTTCAAGTTCAAGTAGGCTTTATTGTCACTTCAACCATATACAGTTAGTACACAGTGAAACGAAACAACGTTCCTCCAGGACCAAGGTGCTACGTGCAACATACATTTACAACATAGATTACCAGAAAACACTAAACTAGCTAACTAAGAGGCCTAGTTATCTGGCTAGCAGAGACAAGACAGACTGACCTAACATAAATTACAGCATAAATTAACAAAAACTAACTACCTAACTAAGACTTTATCTACAGGGTTTTTTTTTTTTAACAGACAGCAGACAAAGTGCACATGCAAATGTGCAAACAAAAGCAATAAATTGACAGTCTGACAAAAACATAACGTAACATAATAATAAGGTTTTGTGGTGATGAGTTGAGGTAGTGGAGAAACAGTAAACATTCCTTAGTGTAGCAGCAAAAATTAGGAAGTACAGAAGTTAGTGCAAAAAGTCCAGTAATAATATTGTGCAAAAGAGCATTTATAGGTTGGTGTGTACGATAGCTTGGTGGAGTAGGTCAGTGTGTTTGCGCTTGTGTTGATTAGTCAGTCCAGTCTCAATGTTTTGAGGTAGTTGAGTTAAGCTGAGTGATAATGATAATGTTTATGTGTGCGTGTTTATCAGTCCAGTCCCTTTTTGTTGAGGAGACGGATGGCTTGTGGAAAAAAGTCTGGATGTGTGTGCCCGAATGCTTCGGTACATTTTACCAGATGGCAGGAGGGTGAAGTGTGTGTGAGAGGGGTGTGTCCGATCAGCCAAAATGCTGGCTTTGCGAATGCAGCGTGTGGTGTAGATGTCCTCACTAGAGGGGAGAGAGACCCCAATGATCTTCTCTGCTGTTCTCACTATCCGCTGTAGGGTCTTGCGGTCTGATATGGCACAGTTCCTAAACCAGACAGTGATGCAGCCGCTCAGGATGCTCTCAATAGTTCCTCTATAGAAGGTGGTCAGGATCGGTGGTGGAAGCTGGGCCTTTCTCAGTCTTCTCAGAAAGAAGAGCTTGGGCTTTCTTGTGCAGGGAGCGGGTGTTGAGGGACCAGTTGAGGTCCTTCTCCAGGTGGACCCCCAGGAAATTGGTACTGTCGTCGATCTCCACAGAGGAGCCGTTGATGCTCAACGGAGAATGGTCGCCTCGTGTCCTCCTAAAGTCAACAACCATCTCCTTTGTCTTGTCAACATTCAGAGACAGGTTGTTGTCTTTACACCAGTCTGTTAGCCTCTGCACTTCCTCTCTGTATGCTGATGCGTCGTTCTTACTACTGAGACCACGGTCGTGTCATCAGTGAACTTAATGATGTGATTTGAACTATGTGTTGCTACACAGTCGTGAGTCAGCAGTGTGAACAGCAGGGGACTGAGCACACAGCCTTGTGGGGCCCCAATGCTCAGTGTGGTGGTGCTGGAGGTGCAGTTCCCGATCCGTACTGACTGAGGCCTTCCGGTCAGAAAGTCCAGGATCCAGTTGCAGAGGGAGGTGTTCAGGCCCAACAGGTTCAGCTTTCCGATCAGTTGTTGGGGGATGATCGTGTTGAATGCTGAGCTGAAATCTATGTACAGCATTCGTACGTATGTGTCCTTCTTGTCCAAGTGTGTGAGGGCAGGATGGAGTGCAGTGGAGATGGCGTCGTCCGTTGTGCGGTTAGGACGGTATGCAAATTGCAGTAGGTTCAGTGAGGGGGGCAGCAGGGTCTTGATGTGTCGAGCCGCTCGAAGCACTTCATGATGGTGGGTGTAAGTGCAACAGGATGGTAGTCATTGAGACAGGACACAGAAGACTTCTTGGGCACGGGTACGATGGTGGTGGCCTTGAAGTACGTGGGAACAACGGTGCTGCTCAGAGAGATGTTGAAGATGTCGGTGAGAACATCTGTCAGCTGTTCTGCACATTCTCTGAGCACCCTGCCTGGGATGTTGTCTGGTCCAGCAGCTTTACGTGGCTTGACTCTGCATAGAGTTTTCCTCTATGTATTTGAAAGTTGGTGCATGACGAAGCAGGTAGACCCAGTCCACTGCCGAATTGTTTCAGTGCTGTTTCTGCAGGCAAAATTGTCCTCAGGCTGTGCCCTAGTAAAACTCTCAGGACGTACGTAGCTGCTAGTTCAGCCTGTCATGTTCTGATTGATGGGGTTACTGTGGGAAAACACCCTTTAGTTGCCCGTCTCATTCATGGAGCTAAACGGTTGAGGCCACCCACTAGAACCATGGTCCCTTTGTGGGATTCATCTATCATGCTCGAAGGTCTAATTGCCACCCCTTTCGAACCACTAGAGTCAACGCCTGTCAGGTTTCTGACCCTTAAGATGGTTTTCTGATAGCCATTACCTCTCTGAAGAGGTTTGGAGATCTGCACATCTTGTCAGTCTCCACATCCTGCCTAGACTTTGCCCCTGGGCTAGTCAAGGCCATTTTGCATCCTCACTGAACTATCTTCCGAAAGTTCCATTCTCAACCATGCACCCTGTTGTTCTTGAAGCTTTCTATCCTCCACCTGTTACAGCTTCGGAGCAGAAGAGACTTCACTTACTGTGTCCAGTACGTGCTCTTCAGACTTACGTCCACCGAACAAGCCAGTGGCATAAGTTAGAGCAGCTTTTCAATTGTTATGGGGCCGCGACCGGGGGGCGGCCGCCACTACACAGACCTGGTCACATTGGGTGAGAGATGCTATTGCTCTCTTCTATGAGGCGCGTGTGCTCACTTCGCCTCTAGGAATTAGGGCTCATTCAACCAGGGGGGTCACCTCATCTATTGCGCTGGCAAGAGGTATTCCCCTGCAGCAAGTATGTGATCCAGCAGGTTGGTCCTCTCCACACACATTTGTTAGATTTTTAGTCTGGATGGTCATGCTACTCCGGGCTCACGGGTCCTCAAGTCAGCCTCTCAGATATAGTTCTGAGACCTCCTCGGCCTTGTGCGCACAGGCTACACAACCCTGGGGTCCAGACACTTGCAGTGCGGTGGCGTTGGTATTCTCGTTTCCATAGCGTTTTCACACAGCATCGAGTGTAGCCTTTGAAAGGGAACATCTCGGGTTACTTTGATGTAACCCTGTTACCGGACATCCCTTCAGACAAAATCGATCTGAGGAATACTTCCGGTTTTCTCCTATTCATAACCTGCAGGTGCATCTCATCAGATAACGTCACCTGACTGAGGTTATATAGGCCAAAATGTGGCGTGTTTGATACACACATGCTTCACGCAGGCAACACAAAAAGATGTTCCCATAGCGTTTTCACACAGCATCTCGTTCCCGCCTTTTCAGGGAACAGGGTTACAGCAAAGTAACCCGAGACGTTCTACTGCTTGGCCATCTATCATGATGTTTAACTTGTTGCCTCCTTCTTTTTCTTTGCCTCTTCTGCAAACTCTCATGACTTTTGTTTTCTTGACATTGATCTTCATATCATGTGACTTTCCAGTTTTGCTTAAGGCGTTCATTAGATTTTGTAGTCCTTTTTCTGAATCGGCTACCATACCTTGATCATCTGCGAACTTAACATCGGTCAAAAGCTCGCCTCCAACTTCTACCTAACTCCACCTTGTACTTCTTCCATCGCCTCAATCATCATCATCTCCACATATATTTGAGAAGAGTAGTGACATCCTTGCCTCACTCCACACCCAATCTCTCCTGATTCCGAGTCTCCACTTTGTGTTCTTACACCGCCGTTTGGTTCATGTAGAGGTGATCAATCTTCTATCTCTCCAATCAACTTTTATTTTCCTTAGGATCCCTAGACGTTTAGTCCAATTAACTCGATCGAATGCTGTCTCAAAGTCTACGAAACAGATAAATACCTCTTCATTTAGCTCTAACCTTCTGTTACGACCCCCGGTCTAGGGTCAAGGGACGCAACAAAGAAAATAATAAATTTATGATAAATAAATGAACCTACAACCAAGATTTCGTGCGTGGTCTTTATTTTAATACACACGCACATACAGTGGGAGCCACGCCAAATAGCCGCGACAGTGTGGCTGAAGTGTGAATGGCGTGTGAATGGCCTTTGCACGCCGTAATCCCCCCTCCCTTTTCTGGCTGAAAGGCGTGTCAAGATTTCACAGTAAACACGCCCATTCAAGCCCAATTTATTCATTTACCTGGTGCCACCACTAGATGGCGCTTCGTTCTCAAGAACACGTTAAAACAAGCCAGCTGCGCTGAGTTGCAATCACGTGATTTTAACAACCCGCCACCACCCCCGCCGAACTGACGCTACTAAACTACAGAGATGAAGATGGCGTTCTCTGTAAATACTGAGAGAATCTCACCGCGTGCTGTCTGGATAAATTCAGCGCTTATTTATTCTCTGGTTAAGAGTTAATCTGCAGGTTATTTCTGTGACTGTAATATAATGTGATGCAGTTGATGAGGGACACAGACTGAGGGTAGCTGTACAGGAGCTAGTAACGCTCATAACCCGGTTTATATTTTACACACTTTGTCCGGGACTTTCCGCGGTAGCGCGAGCGCTTAGTTAAAGAGCTGAATAACAACACTGAAGTGTTTATCAGTTAAGGAGGAGGAGAAGGGGGAGGTGTGGGTGGGTGTGTGTGTGTTTGTGAGGGGCTTCAGTAAGTTATAGTTTGGCTTCAGGGATGAACTAATGCTCATATACGAGTGTTATATGGCTTAACTTATTTGTATGAGAAGCGCATTAAGTAAATTCTCGCTTAATTTAATGCAGACGATAATACAGACAGTCACTGGTTAACACTAACACTGTTCACTGGTTAACACTAACACTGTTCACTGGTTAACACTAACACTGTTCACTGGTTAACATTAGCACAGGCAGATTATTTACATTACTGAATCCCCAAAACAGTATTTTACACACTCTGTGGTAAATAGGTTTATTAATATATATTATTTTTATTAGAACTATATGTTCTGTGAAGTTTATTTATCTTTGTCTTGACTAAATTCTCCTGTTGTCTTTAAGCAGAGCTCCGCTGTGGAGGATTGGGGGGTCAGACGGCTGACGGCTGGACTTTTGGAGCTACAGGACTGGAGGAGCCTGAACAAGCTGTTGAGGGAGCTATAGGAGGGATGACGTCACAGTCCGACAGCTTTAGAATGATGTTTGTTCGGGTCTACTGTATATTCTGAACATACAACTGCAAAATGTCTGATACAGTACTTTGGGGAAACAAAGACTTAAACTGTTCCATGTTTAATAGTTTTGATATTTGAAAAATTTATAGTTTAATGTAAAAGGACTATAGATAGAGACTTATAAGCAGCTGGTGTATCCGGGTAGATTAATGAATTTTAAGCAAAAAGACAACATGTATTCATCTGTTTTATATAAATTACTGTTTTAACTTTGACTAGTTTTGGAAGAATAAATTGAATTGTTAAAGTCATGTTTTGCGTGTTTAAATTTTGGGGGATTGTTTGGGTATTTAAAAATTGCTTAGTTGAACCAACAACTTCAATGGGCAAAAAATCGGACACAACTTTGTTTTAAATAGTCAAAGAGTTGGGCTGAAAATAATAATAATTATTGATCATAGAAACAAATGAAACCATTTAAACACTTGATTATATGTATTTGTGTTTGTGATTATGTGACCCATAATAATTTTTTCTCAGTATAAACAAATGTTTTGGGTTTTAAGAACTCCAAAAGAGCAACGACAAACTTGGTATTCTCCATTGAGGTTTCTCACCTTCCACTCCTGAGTAGGACATGGTGTTAATTGCTCTGTGTGTGTGTGTTTTTGGCGGGGGGATGGGTGTGTGTGTGTTTTCGGCTGTTCAGCAGTTCTAAACACAAGCACAGTTTTTGTCCTTAACTAAAATACTTCAATACATTAATAATGAATTTATTTTGTTGAATAAGGTAATAAGCGATGTTTAAACCAAACCAGTAAGTTAAGTAAGTGTTCCATACATTAAAGTACTGTGTATAACCAAGTGCCCTAGCAAACACAGTTACAGTACAGTTTACAGTACAAACAGAGTGTGTGCGCTGGGGGGATTGGAAGGTGAGTGAGAATACTCATTTACAAGACAAAAGACGGTCAGAGGCAGGGCTGTTCTAGACCAGACAACACGGGGTGGGGGGAGGGGGGCATCATGTTCGAGCACTGTTTTTACCTGGCCTTACTGTATAGTAACAGTATTGTATTTGCTGAATTGTGTTGAGGCACGCAAACCCCCTGACCACAATGAGGTGGCAATCCCTCAGGGGGAAACTAAAAAATAAATAAATATATATATATATAATTATTTAATATCCTTAATCCAGATTTCATCAATCAATGACATAACATTTATCTAAGCTGGATGGTCAAATTCTCAAAAACGTTTAACCTAAAGTAAGACTTAACACACTATAACTAAAATATTTACAAAACTAAAAGGTTGTCTTATGAATAATAAAAAATACAAACTAAATTAAAACAGATGGGCTGTTGAACAGATCATATGTTTTATGTTTTCTGATTATAAATGATATATGGGTTGATTTTAGAAAGGCTAAATGAAATAGCTAGTTTTGGTAATGTCAGTCCAGTAACTATACTATGTAAAAGTAATTATAATATGAATTAATTAAGGGCAGGACCTAACCTAATGTTAATAATTTACACCATGATAACATTAGTATTAATGTTTTTGTATATATTTTTAAATGTTCAAATGAACATTTCAGAGTATATAATTTGTCGTGTCATCTGTGATTGAGACCCATGAGTTAAATTGAAATATTTTTTTTAGGTAGTAAGCCAGGTTTTAGTAACCTTGGATAAATCAGCATGTAAGCCCTCTCTCGCGCACGCGCTCTCACGCTGTCTCTCACACACACACACACACACACACACACACACACACTGTACACACACAGACACACACAAATAATACATGAAATCGCGTAAAACCAAATGAAACTAGGATAAAAAATATTAGCAGTAAAACGTTATGCTGGTTAAATGACTAAAGAAATACTGATCCGTACGGACAGATATTTGTTCCAGATATTATGCGCCATTAATCAATTTGTTATGCCAATTTGACTTTCAGCGAAAACATCAAAAATATAACGAAAACAAACCCAAGCAGAAGTTAAATTTTAAGTTTTACTTTCAAATTAAAATTTTATTTTTCACATACACAGTGCGATATGCAGTAAAATGCTTTGGGTGCTTTAGGTGAGGCTCGAACTCGGCATTGCTTCACCTGGACCGCTTTATAAGTATCACGCGCTAACCGATTGCGCCACGGGAGCCACACGGAAGTTGGTCTTGTCAGAAATATAAGCAGTAAAAAAAAATCAGTAAAAATACATTAGTATAATAGGCGCTAACCCTCTGGAACTTTTTTACTATTGTTTCCAAGTGTTTATGGGGATTTAATGTGTCTCTGCTGCCGCATCCATTCACAGTTGTGATAAGTGATTAATGCCCCAGCAGATTTTTTGACGGGGGAGCATTATGCATGATTAAATGACTAAAGAAATACTGATCCATATGGGCAGATATTTATTCCAGGTTGCATGCGCAATTAATTGCCTTTCTTATGCCACTTGTAGACTATCAGTGAAAAAATCAACGAAAACATCATCAAAAATATAACGAAAACAAACCCAAGCAGACGTTACATGTTGAGCTTTACTTTGCAGCAAAATATTATCTATCAGTATATTAAATGGAACTAGGTAAAATACACAGTAATGTAAAATACTGTACATAGCCTGCGTTTTTATTCCGTACCTACAATGATCGGTATAGACAAATTACAGCCGCTACCGTGTCTTTAAGGATCATTTCAGGATGTCTTAAAAAATATTTCACTAACTAATTTCATTAATTCATTATTAAATAATAAATAGCATAATCATCATGGGTTGTGTATTGAGTGATTTAACAAATCTGTTTTATTAATCGGTTTGTTGTTGTTGTTTTTTCATCTATTTATGAAACTATGTTGACAATGCAAGAACTGTCTGTATATTAAAGATACGGTATTGGGCTTCCTGGACACTGCAGTTAACTGTGCCAGTCAATGCTCCATCTGGCGGAATTATACGGCATTGCAACCATCTTTTTAGAAAGCGCATGGGGGCGTTTATGGGGCAGGGCATCGTTAACTCCGTCATCGCGGGGGATCACATTCCATGCACGAAGCCTGCATTAACCCTTCATGGACCTGCCACGGAGCCGTCATGCTCCAGGCGGCTGTTTGACGTGGCTCCCACTGTACACATACAGGAAGCTCTGGGCTTCAGGATTGAGCCAAGCCAAAACAATAAACAAACCCCCCCCCCCTCTATCTCCACCCTCAAGCTAACTAAACTACCAAAAGAAACGAATATAAATCAAAATACAGAAACTAAACTAACTCCTTAACTATCCACAAAAACAGGAGAAAACAGGGGACAACAAAATTGGCACTCAACCCCTACTGCTTCCTTGCAACTATGTACAAACAAAAAAAAAGAACAAAACAATATATATACACAATATTTACAATGAAAGAAAACTATATACAATAGCGGGAGGAACACTACCATCCACGCTAACACAAACAAACAAAAAGAAAACCCAAAACAACAAACAGGAAGGAGAGAGGCAAGGCGCGACACACAGGCTCTCTCTCCAACCAAACAAACAAAAACACACACACCCACACAATCACTCAAAACAAATACAAAATAACAAACAAATACACAGTCACACTCCAACACTTCAACATACAGTCAATCACTCAATCAACCACACAATCCAACAACCACACAATCCAACGTTCACAATTCACCAATCAACAGAGCATGGAAGTCACACACAAAGTATAAGTCGCGCCTTGTCTGCTTCCACTCGTGGGGTTAAGAAGTCGCGCACATCCACAGCCAGCCAATCGCGGCGCACGTCACGGCACGTTCCATCGGGGCGGGGCTTCCTGCGAAAAGGAGAGCGGGAGAGAGAAAGGGGGGGGGGGGAGAGATCGCGCACGCGCCACCGTCGCGCATGCGCACATACCCGCGCTACACACACACACATACGTGCACTACTTCTGCACGTAACACCCCCACCCATAAAAGTCAAAATCATTATTTTGACAAAACAAACTTTACGACCTCGATAGTGCGTCCGCTAAAATATTCTCCACACCTTTTTTGTGGCGTATTTCCAGATTAAAACCCTGAATGATTAATGACCACCGCATTAACCGGTGGTTTGAATTTGCCATTCGCGAAAGGAAGACCAATGGGTTATGATCCGTGTATACCATTATTGGTATAGAGCTACCACCAACGTACACTTCAAAGTGCTGTAGAGCTAAGAGCAGGGCTAGAGCTTCTTTCTCGATCGTGCTATAATTTTTCTGCGTTCTTGAAAACTTTTTCGAGAAATAACACACGGGGTGGTCAATTTCTGTTGCACTTTGCTGCAGTAACACTGCACCTGCACCCAATGCGCTCGCATCCACCTCTAGTTTAAAAGGTTTTGAAAAGTCAGGGGCGGAAAGAACTGGCGCACTACATAATAGGTCTTTTGCAGCATTAAAAGCAATATCGCATTCATTATTCCAAGTAAATATTTTGGATGTACTCAGTAAGTCCGTTAAAGGACTTACCACTGCAGAAAAGTTTTTGCAGAAAGCACGGTAGTAATCAATCATGCCCAGAAAGCGGCGTAGCTCTCTCTTTGATTTAGGAGCGGGAAATTCACTAATTGCTTCTACTTTGGCACAAACCGGGCGCACCTGTCCTTGGCCAACTTGCTTACCCAAGTAAGTAACTACAGCTTTCCCAAATTCACATTTCTTCAAATTAATCGTCAGGGACGCTTTGTCTCGAAACGGGAAAGGACTGGGATGAAGGGCTCCCGATGCTGATGTTTGCGGTACGTGAGACAGTGCAGGAATCGTTAGGTTTCAGTCCGGCTGAGCTGGTTTATGGATACACTGTGCACGGCCCCCTGAAACTTTTAAAAGAACAGTTTTTATCATCTGAAGATAGAACGATAACTGTATGTGAGTATGTGACTCAAATGAGACAGCGTTTAAATCGTGTGTTGGAAATAGCAAAAGCGAACTTAGGTGTTAAACATCTGTAAAGGTGCAATGTTATTGTCAGACAACTGAATCACATTATCAAGCTTTCGTGCTTGTGCACGTGTAACTGCACATGATGGGAACACTGTAGGACAATTGGAAACACCATCATTGTTTACATTAGCTACCGGTTCTACTGTCACAATAGGACGAGGGAAAACAACACCACCTGCCAGATCATTACCCAGGATTACCTGAACTCCTTCAACAGGGAGTTCAGTACAAATACCAACACGTACTTTCCCCTTCACTATTTCTGTCTCAAGATAAATGTCATGAAGTGGAACTGTGATACAGCCTGCTCCTATGCCACGTAAAATAACATCAGTGCCTGTGTAGGTTTTCTGAGACAGCAAAAGTGTACCAGCTAACATCAGAGTCTGTGCTGCACCTGTATCTCGCAGAATGGACACTGGTCTGCGAACACCTTCAGGGCTGTCTGCCACTGACCCTTGTAACATGAATGGTTTATAAACTTCCACTGTTTGTTCAGGTAAGACGTGTTTTAATTGCCTTTCAACAAACCCCACCGATTTTGACTTTACAGCTGTGTTTTTCTTTTTCCAGGCATCACAGTCTGAAATCAGATGGTCAGCACTCAAACAGTAAAAACATACTCTACTTCCCCCTGATCGATACTGAGAAGTTCTAAACGTACTCCCTCTTGCAGGTTTCACACTGCCTGCTGAAGGTTTCACCTGCCCTTCAACCCCACGGACAGCGAATTTATCCGTTCTCACAGTAGGAGAAAATACAGTACGGTGCGTCAACTCAAATTCAACAGCCAATACCGCGGCTGCTGATAATGACATGACTTTTTGCTCATTCAAGTGCAATACAACATTTTCAAAGACACAATTTTTAAAGTCCTCCAACAGAATTAACTCTTTAAGAGCTTCAAAAGTGGTAGCTTTAGTTGCAGCACACCACTTTTCAAACAGTGTTTGCTTTTCACGGGCAAACTCCACAAATGTTTGTCTGTCTGTCTTTTTATGGGACCTAAATTTCTGTCTATAAGCCTCTGGAACTAACTCATATGCACGTAGAACAGTTTGTTTGACCGTGTCGTAATCCAGGCTTTGTTCAACAGGCAACGCAGAGCACACATCCTGCGCTTTACCAGTCAATTTACACTGTAACAAGAGAGCCCACATTCCTCTCGGCCACTGTAACGTAGCTGCCACACGTTCAAAAGCTATGAAATAGCTATCCACCTCGGTCTCTCTAAAAGGAGGTACTAAAACAATATGCTTGCTTACATCGAAATGGGTTGGGGAGGTAGTCACTGGGGCAGAAACTGGAGAAGAGGAGCCCGGCGCAGCCGTTGCAGGTAACTGTGTGAATGATGGAAACACAGGGGAACTCTCCGGCGCGATCTCAGCCCGGTGTAGCCGGCTGAAATCTCGCCGAAAATGCTCCCTCTCCATCTCAAGCTCCAGCTCTCGCAACCGTAACCTTTGAGCTTCTGTTTTCTCTCGTTTAATTTCCAGCTCCACCTCCCTCGTTTTTAGAACTAAAAGTTGTTCTGATTCCCCAATTGGTGGTGTGGTTACCTTATGCTTGGGGGGCGTGGAAGGTGACTGCGGCACAGGTAATGGCCTACCGTCGACCTCCGTCGGCGTTGAAGCGTCCTTGTCCTCAGCACACTCTCCAGGCTCTCCAGGCAAAATCTGCTGTTCAATTAATTTAACAAGCAATATTTTTTTTACTTCTCTTTTAAGACCTTTTCTTGGCACCTCAACTTCAAAAAAGTCAGCGACGTTGAACAAATCGTCCTTACGACACTGGTCAAACTGTTCCATGGTAGGAGCCAGTGTAAAGGCAATTAAGTCAAAGACCATTGTTCTACCACTACCGTCCAACCTAAGAAGGCAGCCAAACAAACAAAAAGGGCGAATATACTCGACAACAGAATATCCACCACTTGTTAGCCAGAAACTGGCAATGGACGAGTTCCCACTTTTTAGCCAGTGATTGGAAATGGACGAGCCCCCACTTGTTACGACCCCCGGTCTAGGGTCAAGGGACGCAACAAAGAAAATAATAAATTTATGATAAATAAATGAACCTACAACCAAGATTTCGTGCGTGGTCTTTATTTTAATACACACGCACATACACATACAGGAAGCTCTGGGCTTCAGGATTGAGCCAAGCCAAAACAATAAACAAAACCCCCCCTCTATCTCCACCCTCAAGCTAACTAAACTACCAAAAGAAACGAATATAAATCAAAATACAGAAACTAAACTAACTCCTTAACTATCCACAAAAACAGGAGAAAACAGGGGACAACAAAATTGGCACTCAACCCCTACTGCTTCCTTGCAAACAAAAAAAAGAACAAAACAATATATATACACAATATTTACAATGAAAGAAAACTATATACAATAGCGGGAGGAACACTACCATCCACGCTAACACAAACAAACAAAAAGAAAACCCAAAACAACAAACAGGAAGGAGAGAGGCAAGGCGCGACACACAGGCTCTCTCTCCAACCAAACAAACAAAAACACACACACCCACACAATCACTCAAAACAAATACAAAATAACAAAGAAATACACAGTCACACTCAACACTCACTTCAACATACAGTCAATCACTCAATCAACCACACAATCCAACAACCACACAATCCAACGTTCACAATTCACCAATCAACAGAGCACGGAAGTCACACACAAAGTATAAGTCGCGCCATGTCTGCTTCCACTCGTGGGGTTAAGAAGCCGCGCAGATCCACAGCCAGCCAATCGCGGCGCACGTCACGGCACGTTCCATCGGGGCGGGGCTTCCTGCGAAAAGGAGAGCGGGAGAGAGAAAAGGGGGGGGGGGGGAGAGATCGCGCACGCGCCGCCGTCGCGCATGCGCACATACCCGCGCTACACACACACACATACGTGCACTACTTCTGCACATAACACTTCTCTTACACAGTATCCTCATAACTATAACGATAGAGTAATTCGCCTTCTGTTCCAGTCCTAGCAATTGTTCATTAATTATTGCCAGCTATTTAAGCAAAATTCCATTATTGTCGATTTCAGAGGAAGATCGATCTAGCTTACACAGTGCTCCTTTTACAGTGGAGGAGATCTGGGCGGCCATTCAGTCTATGCCAAATGGGAAATGCCCTGGCCCGGATGGCTTCCCATTGGAATTGTTTTTTTATTCTGGCCTAAAATCCACCCAATTTTTATACCTTCTGTTAATAATATTTTGGAAGGCGAAATACTGCCGTCTTGGAAACAAGCTTCTATTGGCCTGCACTTAAAAAAAGATAAAAATCCCCTTGACTGTTCATCCTATAGACCAAATAGTCTTCTTAATGTGGACTATAAGAAAATTTTATAAAAGCATTGACTCGCAGACTCGAAAAGATTCTTCCTAAACTTATAAATCCTGATCAGGCAGGTTTTGTGAGATCTACAGTGGGAGCCACGCCAAATAGCCGCGACCGTGTGGGTGAAGTGTGAATGGCCTTTGCACGCCGTAATCCCCCCTCCCTTTTCTGGCCGAAAGGCGTGTCAAGATTTCACAGTAAACACGCCCATTCAAGCCCTATTTCAATTCAATTCATTTCAATTTTATTTATATAGCGCTTTTAACAATGTTCATTGTCTCAAAGCAGCTTCACAAAAATTAAAGAAAAAAAAAAAAAAAAAAAAAAATAATAATAATAATAATAATAAATAAATAAATAAAATAATAATAATAGAAAATAAATAAATAAAAACAAATAATAATAATAATAATTATAGAAAAGAAAAAAATTGGAAGTGTGGATGTGTGAGAAAAATGTGCAGATAATAATGAGACGAATGAATGAAATTTCTCTGATGAGCAAGCCAAGGGTGACGGCGACGGTGGCAAGGAAAAACTCCCTGAGATGGCATTAGGAAGAAACCTTGAGAGGAACCAGACTCAACAGGGAACCCATCCTCATTTGGGCGATAACAGATAGAAATTATATAACATCTTGTGTGTTGTGCAGGTGAAAATTCAATATGACAGAAATTATTTAAATTGACATGAAGACCAGTTCAGCATAGGGACGAGTCAGTAGGTGCAGAGGGCAGATGAGGTCTGGATCACTGGAAGCACAGGAGCAGCATGTGTAGCTCCAACCATCATAAAGCTGAATCCAGCTGGAGCTGGTCCTTCTCTGGATGCCTCAGGAACCTCGCAGGGTCGGCCTTTGTCTACTGAAGCTGGCAAAATCTCCCGATGCCTCGGGATGGGTAGAGAAATACTGAACAGATGGGGAGAATTAGCGTAGTTGCCATTCGGTATAGGTGTACTGGAGTATGAGATTATGGGATGAGTTATGTGTATGCCAGATTAAAAAGATGCGTCTTGAGTCTACTTTTGAACTGAGAAACCGTGTCTGCTCCCCGAACACTGTCTGGAAGGCTATTCCAAAGCTTTGGAGCTAAATATGAAAAAGCCCTACCCCCTTTTGTAGATTTTTAAATTCTGGGAACTACCAGAAGTCCGGAGCTTTGTGATCTTAAGGCGCGTGGTGGATTGTAGCGCATCAGAAGACTGGTTAGGTATGTGGGAGCTAAACCATTTAAGGCCTTGTATGTAAGTAATACTATTTTGTAATTTATTCTAAACTGAACAGGTAGCCAGTGCAGGGATGATAATATTGGGGTTATATGATCATATTTTCTGGATCTAGTGAGAACCCTGGCAGCTGCATTTTGGATTAACTGAAGCTTGTTTATTGAGGATGCAGGACAACCACCTAGTAATGCATTACAATAGTCCAGTCTGGAGGTCATGAATGCATGAACTAGTTTTTCTGCATCAGATACGGATAAGATGTTCCTAAGTTTAGCAATATTTCGAAGATGGAAAAAGGCTGTTTTTCTGATATTTGAAATGTGATTTTCAAAAGACAAGTTACTGTCTAATATTATTTATTTATTTATTTATTAATAATATTTATTCAGTTACCTGGTGCCACCACTAGATGGCGCTTCGTTCTCAAGAACACGTTAAAACAAGCCAGCTGCGCTGAGTTGCAATCACGTGATTTTAACAACCCGCCTCCACCCCCGCCGAACTGATGCTGCAAAACTACAGAGATGAAGATGGCGGCTTAACGGACTATTCGTGGTAAGTGATGTTTTATTTTATAAAATGTGTTCGGGGTAGTTTACAGTTTATTTCCCAGTTTAGTTTTTTATTGGCCGTTTTAAATATCACTGGCAGCACCAGCAGCGGTCAGATGTGACTTTAGAGAACTTAATGTTCTGTTTACCAAGTCTGGAGTTAATATTACAGCTTACTGTCAGTGTCACACACTCACAATGTCACTCCAATTTAACTCAAAAACATGCTCAAGCTTCGACAGTACTATTAATGTCCCTATTACAAGAGCTGCACTACCCGATGAAGAGTGTTTGTGTTCTCTGTAAATACTGAGAGAATCACACCGCGTGTTGTCTGGATAAATTCAGCGGTTGTTTATTATTTGGTTAAGAGTTAATCTGCAGGTTATTTCTGTGACTGTAATATAATGTGATGCAGTTGATGAGGGACACAGACTGAGGGTAGCTGTACAGGAGCTAGTAACGCTCATAACCCGGTTTATATTTTATACACTTTGTCCGGGACTTTCCGCGGTAGCGCGAGCGCTTAGTTAACGAGCTGAATAACAACACTGAAGTGTTTATCAGTTAAGGAGGAGGAGGGGGGAGGTGTGTGTGTGTGTGTGTGCGCGCGTGGGGGGAGGTGTGTGTGTGTGTGAGGGGCTTCCAGTGGCGGACTGGGACAATAATTCAGGCCGGGAATTTGACTCCACTCCCAGGCCACCTCTGCTGCTGCAGTCACCACCACCCTATTCATGTAATCTATGTAACATCCCGATGTTAGCAGTGATCCAGCCACACTCAGCACAGCATATCGTGACGTCATTAGTGTCGCGAGATTAAGGTTGTATGAGAGTTTCTACGTGATTCAAGATGTCGGAGTAAACTGTGTACGAGCTCACGTTGGGATCCTGTGTTTTATTACAATCACACACACAGTGCCAAAGGGCAAACACAACATGGTGTCAGAGTAGCGGTCTGAAGACCCACCGACAACAGAAACGATGGACGCGTACGGAATTCCGGCCCCGCGCATGGACTGGGATTCGCCGAATCTACCCGAAGCATGGCGGCGGTTCAAGCAACAAGCCGAACTGATGTTTTCCGGCCCATTACGAGAGAAGCGAGAATCAGATAAGTGCAGTTACTTACTGTTATGGATTGGAGAGAAGGGACAGGATATATTCAACACCTGGACTTTTACCGAAGACGAAGCTAAGAAGCTACAAACATACTACGATAAGTATGCAGCATATATCACTCCCAAGTCAAACCCGATTCATGCTAGATATCGCTTCCAAGAGAAAATACAGGCTGACGGCGAAACTTTCGAACACTTTATAACCGAACTGAAATTACTCGTAAAAGACTGCGGATACCCAAACAGTGATGAAATGGTCAGGGACCGCATTGTATTTGCCACGAACTCACCGCGCGTCCGCGAGAAGCTGCTAAGCCAGGGTGCTGAACTAACACTAGAGAAGGCCATAGACATCGCCCAGTCCCACGAACTAGCACAGTTGCAGCTAAAGAAAATGAGTGCCACTAAAGATGATCCCAAAATTGATGCAATGAACGTAACAAGACAACGACAAAACATTCACAGGTACACGAAAACAAAAGACCACAAACCAGCACACAGAGAATGTGACAGATGCGCAGGCTCACACAACCTGAGAGAGACCTGCCCAGCCAGAGGCAAACAATGCATCAAATGTAAAAAGTACAACCATTTTGCAAAAGCCTGCAAAACAAGAAACACCGTTTCATTCAAGCCTCAGCGAAGACCTATACACGCCATAGAGCAAAATGATGACGAGGAAGAGTGTGAATTATACATTGACAGTATCACAACCGTGAATACAGCCAAAAACAATGTACAGGCCTACGCAGACATCAAAATTGGACCTAGACAGCAAACAGTTAAGTTCAAAATAGACTCGGGTGCGGAAATTAATGCTATACCAAATCACACCTTCAATGCTTTCTTCCAAGAAGTGCAGATAGCACCACCCACACAGTCTATAACAGCCTACGGAGGCAACACACTGGAAGTCCAAGGCACCTGTATGCTGGAATGTGAGCACAACGAACACTCAGCGATGCTGGAGTTCCACATAGTAAACGCCAAAGCACCCCCCATCCTAGGTTTAAGCGCCAGCTTGGACTTAAACCTCATCAAACTAGTAATGGGAGTAAGTAAGGAAGAAACAAAACCAGACATCAAACCCAAGCATGTACTAAAAGAATATGCAGACATTTTTCAGGGCATTGGCGAATTCGCCGGTGAATGCACACTCCGAATTGACCCACAGGCGACGCCAGTGGTCTACCCCCCGCGCAGAGTCCCCATTGCACTACGAACTCGGCTTAAAGAGGAACTCGACAAAATGGAGGACAGCAACATAATCGTCAAAGTAACCGAACCCACCGAATGGGTGAATGCACTAGTGGTAGTCGAAAAGCCAAACAGCAAAAAACTACGGGTATGTTTGGACCCAAGGGACCTTAACAAGGCCATCCAATGGCCTCACTATCCGCTTCCCACACTAGAAGAAGTCACCACCAAACTTGCAGGAGCTCAATACTTCAGCGTCTTAGATGCAAGGTCCGGCTACTGGGCTATCAAGCTAGACACAGACTCATCAATGTTAACCACATTTAATACGCCATTCGGCAGGTACAGGTTCCTCCGCCTGCCTTTTGGCATTAACTCGGCACAGGATGAGTTCCAAAGGCGCGTAAATGAGACGTACGAAGGCCTCAAAGGCGTTGCTGCTATAGTCGATGATATTCTTGTATTCGGCAAAGACAAAGAGGAACATGACACAAACCTGAGGGCAATGTTACAACGCACAAGAGAAAGAGGACTAAAACTGAACCCGGACAAATGCCGCATTGGCGTCCAAGAGGTCAGCTACTTCGGCCACAGGCTCTCAGGCAAAGGCATAAGCCCAGACCCACAAAAAGGTAAAAGCCATACAGGAGATGCAGCCGCCCCAGTCCAAGCCCGAGCTGGAGACCATACTTGGCATGATCAATTATTTAGCCAGATTCACACCACACCTCTCAGAGATAAACGCACCACTCAGGCAGCTATTAAAACAGGACAGTGAGTTTGTATGGGACGCAATACACGACAGAGCATTTGAGCGAATCAAAGACCTAATTACAAATCACCCAGTACTGTCATACTTTGACCCACACAAGGACCTCGTTTTACAGGTAGATGCTTCCAAGAACGGCCTAGGCGCAGTCTTGCTTCAAAACAACAGACCTGTCGCATACGCCTCAAAGTCCCTCAACAACACAGAACAAAATTACGCCCAAATAGAAAAGGAGCTGTATGCCATATTGTTCGGGTGCAAGCGTTTCCACGAATACATGTACGGCAGAAGAGTAACTGTAGAATCAGACCACAAACCTCTAGAGGCGATACTCAGAAAACCGCTCGCTTCAGCCCCCCCTCGTCTCCAGAGGATGATACTCCAACTTCAAAAATATGATATCCACATCCTCCACAAACCTGGGAAACAGATACCAGTGGCCAACACTCTTTCACGCAAAGCCATTGAGTTCCATGACAGCAGCCTAAGCGAAGGCATGGATGCACAAGTACACACCCTGACAGCAAACATCCAAGTAAGCGACGATAAGCTGAGAGAACTAAGAGTGATCACAGCACAGGACCCTCAGATGGAGGTACTGAAGCACACCACAAAGACGGGCTGGCCTGATAAATGCAAACAGTGTCCACAGATCATCCGTGAATATTGGAACCACCGTTGTGACATCTCTGAAATCGATGGCATAATGTTTAAAGGCGAGAAAATCATAGTACCCCAGTGCTTACGAAAAGAAATGTTAGAGCGCATCCACATGGGCCACATGGGAGTGGAAAAGTGTAAACACAGAGCACGCGATCTCCTGTTCTGGCCACGCATGGGACAACAGATCGAAACACTGGTGGGACAATGTAACATCTGCCAGGAACGACGAAGCGCCAACATCAAAGAACCCTTACTATCACACTATATTCCGGAAAGACCTTGGCAAGTGGTAGGAACTGACTTGTTCACATGGGACGGTCAAAACCACATAATCATCGTGGATTATCACAGCCGATACTTCGAGATGGAAAAACTCCACAGCTGCACCGCCACAGCAGTCATTGACAAACTCAAAGCAGCCTTTGCACACCACGGCATACCAGAGCGCATCATCAGCGATAATGGCCCCTGCTATAGCGCAGAGGAGTTCCACAGATTCGCAAAGACATGGGATTTTGAACACGTCACCATGAGCCCGAGATACCCCCAAAGCAACGGGTTAGCCGAAAAAACTGTCCAAACCGCAAAACACCTCCTGGATAAAACAAAAGCTGATGGAAAGGACTACTATCTCGGATTATTAGAATACCGGAACACGCCTGTGGACAACTTTAAATCTCCAGCACAACTCCTGATGAGCCGCAGGCTACGATCAATCCTTCCCATAACTGCCGCAGGTCTCCATCCTCAGGTCACACCCCAGCACACGCTCCGAAATCGGAGAGTAACATGCCAACAGCGACAGCAGTTCTACTACAACAGATCTGCCAAAGCGCTGCCCCCTCTAACTGCGGACAAACGCATCCATTTCCGCCAAGAGGATGGCTCATGGCGTCAGGCAAAGGTGATACAACCTGCCAATAGACAAAGGAGCTACCACATCCAAACAGATGAGGGACAAGTGCTCCGGCGCAACAGGCGACACCTCCGCGACACCAGCAAAACCCCCAGTGCATCCGAAAACCACCATCCCGCACCGACTCGTTGCGCCACCTCAGACCTACTACCTGAGCCTGCCCAAGAGCCAAACGAACTGCCACCAAACGACCACTTCACATACACCACAAGATCTGGCCGTATAGTTAAGCCTAGACAAATTCTTAACCTGTAATAACAGGACCCTTCGATTTCACAGGGCAACATAAGCACCATATGCTCATAAATGTTTCACATATAAGATGTTATGCAAGTGTAAATGTTCGAACCAGATGATTATCACCTGAACGTGTTAATGATGCATAAAGCTCTTTAAAGTGTTCTTTACCCTTGCTATTATACAACATGTACTCGATTACCCACCGAAATGTTTTCATCCACACTAATCGCTGTTACAAGGCAAGCTTAGTTCAGTGCCGCAAGTTATGTTTATATTCGTTTGTATTCAGGTTACATAGAATGTTCTAGTGAATGTTATACCCAGAGCCTAAGCCATTATTTAGGAGGGAGATGTAACATCCCGATGTTAGCAGTGATCCAGCCACAGCATATCGTGACGTCATTAGTGTCGCGAGATTAAGGTTGTATGAGAGTTTGTACGTGATTCAAGATGTCGGAGTAAACTGTGTACGAGCTCATGTTGGGATCCTGTGTTTTATTACAATCACACACACAGTGCCAAAGGGCAAACACAACAATCTACTGGACTGATAAACTTGTAGGCGAACCCTATTATTGTAACAGGTAGACTACCAGATGCAATATAAATGAATAAAAAAATAACCCTTAACAACTCACTAGGAATACACCATTTATACTACCAAACCAATGACAAATAGAAAATTGGCTTTTTAAAAGAGATAATAAGAGACACATTCACATGTTATGTATTTTCAGTGCTCAACTCAAGTATACCAAATGCATCAGAAACACAAACACAAATAAACTTAACAAAACCTATGACAGCGTAAGTAACAGATAACAATGTTTACTCAATTATGGCATTATGTGGAACAGACCAGTAAGAGTAAACAGTAAGTAATTAGCACTACTAATGCACCGGCTTTCACTGTCTCCTTCATCTTTCCCTGAATCCTTCTCTCTCTCACTCTGCACATCTAGTTGCTCTGCAATATGAAATAAGCGTGTTCAATAATCTGTATTTATAATTGTGCAGCCATCAGTTGTATGTCCCCAAAATCACAGTCCTACTACTGATCTTATAAATCATAAAAAGCACATGTTGTTTAAAAAGTATAGGCTGCTGCCTGCATGTTTAGTTTTGCTTATCTTAAACTTTACCTGAAGGTTCCTGCTCTGACTCTAACGCTGAACTGTCCACCACCTCTACTGTAGCTCAACAGCAGGAGCATTTGCAGCACTAGTGCTACTGCTGCTTCCTTCCTCACCTTTTCTAAATAAATAAATAAACAAACAAACATTGCAGACTGCATATTGTAGACTAGAAATGAAAAATATAAATACCTAATACTGTATTCTTTTCCATACCATCTACTTGATTTATTATTTAAAACAATTTGACCCACTAACACTATTCTGTCTACTTTTTATTCATTTTTATTTATTATATTAAAAATGTGCTACATGTAGACGAAACGAGACTTGACACAGCACAGCAGCACTTACATAATGTTGCTCGATTGTTGGTTTAATTTTAACTATTGTGATTATCTAAGTGATTTGGATGAAGTGTTCGTCTGCCAAATTATTATAAATATAATGTAAATGTAATCTTGACCGACCTGTTCCCTTACTGGCGAACATGGCTGGGATTTTGCAGCAGCTTGCTGCGGCCGGGGCTTTTTCCCTTTTTATACGCTCTCTCTCTCTCTCTCTCTCTCTCTCTCTCTCTCTGCTCCTCCTTTGCATTTACGCTCCATTTTTTGAACGATTTAGTCAGATATACCCTGTCTCTGGATATAGCCAGATATTAGGCAGTGCGTCGCTGACGTTGGGTCATGTGGGAGTGTAATTTTCCCTCCTGATCTTCTAATCTTCCCTTTCCATTGCCTGATTTGTAGATTGAGAGATCCGTCAATTAATTCGTAGTTGCACACCAGCCTATCACATGCCAGGTTGATCGTCTGCACAGCGGCAGCCGGCAGGCCAGAACGACCGTCAGGCCACCGGGAAATGTCCCGGTGCTCCCGATGGCCAGTCCGCCCCTGGGGGCTTCAGTAAGTTATAGTTTGGCTTCAGGGATGAACTAATGCTCATATACGAGTGTTATATCGCTTAACTTATTTGTATGAGAAGCGCATTAAGTAAATTCTCGGTTAATTTAATTCAGACGATAATACAGACAGTCAGTGGTTAACACTAACACTGTTCACTGGTTAACATTAGCACAGGCAGTTTATTTACATTCCAGAATCCCCAAAACAGTACTTTACACACTCTGTGGTAAATAGGTTTATTAATATATATTATTTTTATTAGAACTATGTTATGTAAAGTTTATTTGTCTTTGTCTTGACTAAATTCTCCTGTTGTCTTTAAGCAGAGCTCCGCTGTGGAGGATTGGGGGGTCAGACGGCTGACGGCTGGACTTTTGGAGCTACAGGACTGGAGGAGCCTGAACAAGCTGTTGAGGGAGCTGTAGGAGGGATGACGTCACAGTCCGACAGCTTTAGAATGATGTTTGATCAGGTCTACTGTATATTCTGAACATAGAACTGCAAAATGTCGGATACAGTACTTTGGGGGAAGCAAAGACTTAAACTGTTCCATGTTTAATAGTTTTGAAATTTGAAAAATTAATATTTTAATGTAAAAGGACTATAGATAGAGACTTATAAGCAGCAGGTGTATCCGGGTAGTTTAATGAACTTTAAGCAAAAAGACAACATGTACAGTGGTGTGAAAAACTATTTGCCCCTTCCTGATTTCTTATTCTTTTGCATGTTTGTCACACTTAAATGTTTCTGATCATCAAAAACCGTTAACTATTAGTAAAAGATAACATAATTGAATACAAAATGCAGTTTTTAAATGAAGGTTTAGGTTATTAAGGGAGAAAAAAAAACTCCAAATCTACATGGCCCTGTGTGAAAAAGTGATTGCCCCCCTTGTTAAAAAATAACTTAACTGTGGTTTATCACACCTGAGTTCAATTTCTGTAGTCACCCCCAGGCCTGACTACTGCCACACCTGTTTCAATCAAGAAATCACTTAAATAGGAGCTACCTGACACAGAGAAGTAGACCAAAAGCACCTCAAAAGCTAGACATCATGCCAAGATCCAAAGAAATTCAGGAACAAATGAGAACAAAAGTAATTGAGATCTATCAGTCTGGTAAAGGTTATAAAGCCATTTCTAAAGCTTTGGGACTCCAGCGAACTACAGTGAGAGCCATTATCCACAAATGGCAAAAACATGGAACAGTGGTGAACCTTCCCAGGAGTGGCTGGCCGACCAAAATTACCCCAAGAGCACAGAGACGACTCATCCGAGAGGCCACAAAAGACCCCAGGACAACATCTAAAGAACTGCAGGCCTCACTTGCCTCAATTAAGGTCAGTGTTCACGACTCCCCCATAAGAAAGAGACTGGGCAAAAACGGCCTGCATGGCAGATTTCCAAGGCGAAAACCACTTTTAAGCAAAAATAACATTAAGGCTCGTCTCAATTTTGCTAAAAAACATCTCAATGATTGCCAAGACTTTGGGGAAAATACCTTGTGGACCGACAAGACAAAAGTTGAACTTTTTGGAAGGTGCATGTCCCGTTACATCTGGCGTAAAAAGTAACACAGCATTTCAGAAAAAGAACATCATACCAACAGTAAAATATGGTGGTGGTAGTGTGATGGTCTGGGGTTGTTTTGCTGCTTCAGGACCTGGAAGGCTTGCTGTGATAGATGGAACCATGAATTCTACTGTCTACCAAAAAATCCTGAAGGAGAATGTCCAGCCATCTGTTCGTCAACTCAAGCTGAAGCGATCTTGGGTGCTGCAGCAGGACAATGACCCAAAACACACCAGCAAATCCACCTCTGAATGGCTGAAGAAAAACAAAATGAACACTTTGGAGTGGCCTAGTCAAAGTCCTGACCTGAATCCTATTGAGATGTTGTGGCATGATCTTAAAAAGGCGGTTCATGCTAGAAAACACTCAAATAAAGCTGAATTACAACAATTCTGCAAAGATGAGTGGGCCAAAATTCCTCCAGAGCGCTGTAAAAGACTCGTTGCAAGTTATCGCAAACGCTTGATTGCAGTTATTGCTGCTAAGGGTGGCCCAACCAGTTATTAGGTTCAGGGGGCAATTACTTTTTCACACAGGGCCATGTAGGTTTGGATTTTTTTTCTCCCTAAATAATAAAACCCCTCATTTAAAAACTGCATTTTGTGTTTACTTGTGTTATCTTTGACTAATAGTTAAATGTGTTTGATGATCTGAAACATTTTGTGTGACAAACATGCAAAAGAATAAGAAATCAGGAGGGGGGCAAATAGTTTTTCACACCATGGAATTCATCTGTTTTATATAAATTACTGTTTTAACTTTGACTAGTTTTGGAAGAATAAATTGAATTGTTAAAGTCATGTTTGCGTGTTTTAATTTTGGGGGATTGTTTGGGTATTTAAAAATTGTTTAGTTGAACCAACAACTTCAATGGGCAAAAAATGGGACACAACTTTGTTTTAAATAGTCAAAGAGTTGGGCTGAAAATAATAATAATAATTATTGATCATAGAAACAAATGAAACCAGTTAAACACTTGATTGTATGTATTTGTGTTTGTGATTATGTGACCCATAATATTTTTTTCTCAGTGTAAATAAATGTTTTGGGTTTTAAGAACTCCAAAAGAGCAACGACAAACTTGGTATACTCCATTGAGGTTTCTCACCTTCCACTCCTGAGTAGGACATGGTGTTAATTGCTCTGTGTGTGTGTTTTTGGCGGGGGGATGGGTGTGCGTGTGTTTTCGGCTGTTCAGCAGTTCTAAACACAAGCACAGTTTTTGTCTTAACTAAAATACTTCAATACGTTAATAATTAATTTATTTTGCTGAATAAGGTAATAAGCGATGTTTAAACCAAACCAGTAAGTTAAGTAAGTGTTCCATACATTAAAGTACTGTGTATAACCAAGTGCCCTAGCAAACACAGTTACAGTTTACAGTACAAACAGAGTGTGTGCGCTGGGGGGATTGGAAGGTGAGTGAGAATACTCATTTACAAGACAAAAGACGGTCAGAGGCAGGACCGTTCTAGAACAGACAACACGGGGTGGGGGGAGGGGTGCAGTCAGAAATTTGAAGGGGGCATCATGTTCGAGCACTGTTTTTCCCTAGGCTTACTGTATAGTAACAGTATTGTATTTGCTGAATTGTGTTGAGGCACGCAAACCCCCTGACCCCAATAAGGTGGCAATCCCTCAGGGGGAAACTAAAAAATAAAAAAATATATATAATTATATAATAAAATATCCTTAATCCAGATTTTATCAATCAATGACGTAACATTTATCTAAGCTGGATGGTCAAATTCTCAAACGTTTAACCTAAAGTAAGACTTAACACACTATAACTAAAATATTTACAAAACTGAAAGGCTGTCTTATGAACAATAAAAAATACAAACTAAATTAAAACAGATGGGCTGTTGAACAGATCATAATATGTTTTATGTTTTCTGATTATAAATATATGGGTTGATTTTAGAAAGGCTAAATGAAATAGCTAGTTTTTGGTCATGTCAGTCCAGTAACTATACTATGTAAAAGTAATTATAATATGAATTAATTAAGGGCAGGACCTAACCTAATGTTAATAATTTACACCATGATAACATTAGTATTCATGTTTTTGTATATATTTTTAAATGTTCAAATGAACGTTTCAGAGTATATAATTTGTCGTGTCATCTGTGATTGAGACCCATGAGTTAAATTGAAATATTTTTTATAGGTAGTAAGCCAGGTTTTAGTAACCTTGGATGAATCAGCATGAAAGCCCTCTTTCGCGCACGTGCTCTCACGCTATCTCTCGCACTCACACACACACACACACAAATAACACATGAAATCGCGTAAAACCAAATGAAACTAGGGTGAAAAATATGAGCAGTAAAAATACAGTAGTATCCTGTAGGTGATTCCTGTCCTGTGATGACAGACACTAACACTCTAGAACTCTTTAGTTCTGTTAGTTTTGTTTTCAAGTGTGAATGTTTATGGGGATTAAATCTGTCTCTGTTGCTGCATCTATTCACCATTGTGATAAGTGATTTATGCCCCATCAGATCTTTGATGTGGGATGTTATGCTGGTTAAATGACTAAAGACACACTGATCCGTATGGACAGATATTTGTTCCAGATATTATGCGCCATTAATCAATTTGTTATGCCAATTTGACTATCAGCGAAAACATCAAAAATATAACGAAAACAAACCCAAGTAGAAGTTAAATTTTAAGCTTTACTTTCAAATTCGATTTGTCACATACACAGCACGATATGCAGTAAAATGCTTTGGGTGCTTTAGGTGAGGCTCGAACTCGGCATTGCTTCACCTGGACCGCTTTATAAGTATCACGCGCTAACCGATTGCGCCACGGGAGCCACACGGAAGTTGCTCTCGTCAGAGTATCCTCTCGCTCACACACACACACACACACACACACACACACACACACACACACACACACACACACACACACACACACACACACACACACACACACACACACACACACACACACACACACGTTTGTCGGGCTAGAGGGACAGTTTTGGAAATTTTCCACAAATCAGACCGGGCATAGGGTTGTGAGGACACTGGGTTCCAGTGGTGCTAGAGCTACAAAAAACATATCAAAAATCATGAAAAAAATCAAAGAACCTATACACAACTTAAAATTTAAAGATATTCTTTGCACAACTGAGATATAAAAAAAGGATTTTTTTTAGACTTTCTGGTGGTTTGTAAAGACTTTTCTGTAACACGGCCTAGAAGGACAGTGTGGTGTACAAGGTCAGTGATGTCACCATACACACACACACAAAGTATAACCTGCTTTAAAAGGACATAAGTTCTATAAGGCCAGTTCACCATACACACACACGAAGTATAACCTGCTATAAAAGGACACAAGTTCTATAAGGCCAGTTCACCATACACACACACGAAGTATAACCTGCTATAAAAGGACACAAGTTCTATAAGGCCAGTTCACCATACACACACACGAAGTATAACCTGCTATAAAAGGACACAAGTTCTATAAGGCCAGTTCACCATACACACACACGAAGTATAACCTGCTATAAAAGGTCACAAGTTCTATAAGGCCAGTTCACCATACACACACACGAAGTATAACCTGCTATAAAAGGACACAAGTTCTATAAGGCCAGTTCACCATACACACACACTCTTGCATCCACTAGGATGAACTCAACCCCACCAGCACATGTACAGTATTATGGAGTTCTGTTCTGCTTACCAAGCTCTGACTGTAGAAGAGGAAGAGCTGGAGGAGTGTACATGAGCTCTGGAGAACAATAGCAGCTGATAACCCTGAGGAGCTAAATATGAGTGTGCTGCGATAGCTGATCACATCTACCTATAGGAACACGACATCTAACAGTCAGCTGATGCAAGCTTGACTAACATTACCTGCCAGAACTGATGCTTGACTGATGCTCTTTTGTTGCTTTGTGGAGATTGCGAAAAGGATCTCGTATATTTAGCTCATTAGTTAATTTCATTATGTTTGACTACTACACTTAACTCATCTGCATGTAAGCTAAAAATGTTGAAAATAATCTAGGTTTGTCATTATTAACACACAACACAACATTTGTTGGATCACTGAAGTATATTTGATTCACCTCAAGAAATCAATTCGTTTTACAGCAAAGCATTGTAAAAATTAATAAAAGGGAAATATAAGTGGATCCTGGCCCAGGCGAACCACATAGCAAAACAAAAAACTGCCTGTGAGCAAAATAAATGAAGTTACCTATAATATTTCTGCACACATGACAGCAATCTTTAAAACATGTCTAAAAAGGTAAAGGCTCAGGTTGTCCAAAAGTGCATTTAGTATTCAGCATTTAAATGCTTTTTAAAGGCCAAGCCTCTGTTGCGTACAAAATCTCGAATGTTTTGAATGTATCTTGTGTCCAAGAATGGTTGTTCCTTTTCTTTGCACTTCAGACACTGCTCATTGGTGATAGTGACACTGTTTTCAATAAAAGACCTCATGTGTTTCATCACAGCTGGTATCTCTTCCACAGACCATGGTCTCTTCACACACCGACTTGATGAAACACAGGAACCTGAACAAAAAAAAAAAAGACAAAAAGTGTTTGATAATTGACTTTAGATCTTCTAAAAATCAACTTTGATTATTTTTATTACCATGACGTTTTATTACACTGCTTGTTAAAAACAAAATTCATCCAGCTTCTTTATATGCTTTATATTATTAATGTGTTGTTTAGAACATTCCTTACAAACTCCTCTTGAGGTTAAGAGAGTATCAGATAGGGTGATGAGTCTGAAGCTGTATATTGAAGGGGTGATGTTCAATGTTGTTAGTGGTTATGGACCACAGGTAGGATGTGAGTTAGAAGAGAAGGAGAAATTCTGGAGTGAGTTACTGTAGATGAAGTGATGCAGAGCATCCCCAGAGGTGAGAGAGTGGTGATTGGTGCAGACTTCAATGGACATGTTGGGGAAGGGAACAGAGGGGTTTGGTCTTCAGGACAGGAATGTAGAAGGACAGATGGTGGTGGACTTTGCAAAGAGGATGGAAATGGCAGTAGTAAATACTTTCTTCCAGAAGAGGCAGGAACATAGGGTGACATAAGAGTGGAGGCAGAAGCACTCAGGTGGACTACATCGTGTGTCGACGTTGTAATCTGAAGGAGATCAGTGACTGTAAAGTGTTGGTAGGGGAGAGTGTAGCCAGACAACACAGAATGGTGGTGTGTAAAATAACCCTGGTGGTGAGGAAGGTGAAGAGGACAAAGGCAGAGCAGAGGACAAAGTGGTGGAAGTTGAGAAAGGAGGAATGTTGTGTAGTCTTTAGGGAGGAGCTGAGACAGGCTATAGGTGGTCAGGAGGTGCTTTCAGTTGACTGGACAACTACAGCCAATGTGATCAGGGAGACAGGTAGGAGGGTACTTGGTGTATCATCAGGTAAGGGAAAAGGGGACAAGGAGACTTGGTGGTGGAATGAGGAAGTGTATACAGGGAAAGAGGCTAGCTAAGAAGAAGTGGGACTCAGAGGACTGAAGAGAGTAGACAGGAGTACAGGGAGATGCACCGTAAGGTGAAGGTAGAAGTGGCAAAGGCCAAACAAAGAGCATATGAGGACTTGTATGCTAGGCTGCACAGTAAGGAGGGTGAGGTGGATCTGTACAGGTTGGCGAGGCAAAGAGATAGAGATGGGAAGGATGTGCAGCAGGTTAGAGTGATTAAAGATATTGATATAAATGTACTGACAGATGCCAGGAGAGTGATGGGAAGATGGAAGGAGTACTTTGAGGAGTTGATGAATAAGGAAAACAAAAGAGAACAAAGAGTAGAAGAGGTGACTGTTGTGGAGCAGGAAGTAGCAAATATTAGTAAAAGTGAGGTGAGAAGGGTGTTGAAGAGGATGAAGAGTGGAAAGGCTGTTGGTCCTGATGACATACCTGTGGAGGTATTGTAAGCATATTTTAATTACATATATTTGTGCATGCAGTAATATTACAGAAAACTATTAATTTTATCTTATTGATGTAAGATGAAGTGAACAGAGTTGAGCCAAGGACAATGTGATGTCATAGTATCAAAGACACCATGTGACGTTCAGTATACAGTATGTACCCAAAAACCTTAGACTGGCAGCCATCTTAGAGATCTCATAGTAACCCTAGAAACGACACCAGATCAGCAGATATGACATAGCCCCAGACATGGGGTGATCTTAACTGTGATGTAACAGGCATTGGCTACTTAACTGTGATGTAACAGGTATTGGATACACAAGCAACCTGTCAAATTAAATAACCAAAAACACACACACAGTGATCTGAATAATAAGTTTAATAAAGTAATAGACACAAAATAGTATGTGTATCTACATAGTGAATATTATACAATACAAAGTATTAGGCCCAGCATAAAAAAGTATAAAAACACACAGGGCCTGGGTAAGCATCAGAAGCAAAATAAAATTCATAAGAAGTCAATTAGCAAAACCTCCTGTGAGGAAAGACAACACTAATTTAAAAATCAGTGAAAGGAAATAGAAACAGAAACGCCGCGATTTGGATTTGGCACAAGTGCGGAAGCAAAATCTGTTTGGGTACCAACAGACACTTTAACATCGGTCTGGGTGCCAACACTTACGTGACAAACAGGTCTTAAGACCAGTGGAGCTGGCGTTGTAGATTCAGGCCGTACAGGCCTAAAAGAAAATGGATAAGGGCTATCCGCACGTGGCCTCTTAGAAGGACCCGGTTTGGGATCAACATCCTTGGAAAAAGTGAGACCTGTCTCCTCTAGGAACTGCAGTAACGAAGCAGATGGCTCGGGCTCATCCTCAGTAAAACTCACCGAGGCCCGGTCCATGACAGGTTCAGTAGGAGTATAGTCAGTAGGACTGTGAGCCGGACTGCTCTGGCTGTCCGAGTCGTCCAAAGCGACGTGGTGATCATTCGTGCAGACGCGATTAGCTATGAGAATAAAAATAGAGGATAAAAATAGGTAAATACAATGAAAATCACAAACTTAGACAAATAATTAAAATAATATGTAGAAGATGCTTACCCATGGCCTGTCTCTTGAAAACTGTAGAGTAAAGCGGAAGCACCAAGAATTTATAGCAGACATAAGCGCCACCCCAATATTTTTTAAGTTGAACAACAAAAGTGAAAAAATAATGGAAACTAATTTGAAAGGAAAATAAGTTATATTGGAAGCAAAATTTGGTAAAAGATGGAGTCAGATAACGAGGTATATGACGTATAATGAAAATGTAATTTTATTGGTTGAAAAATTTGATAAGGAACCATAAAAAATAATTGGCAAATGAGGGGGCCAGATGAGTGTCCCGCCCCTTGTAAAACTGTATAAAAGAAGGCACCGATGTCACAGTAAGTCAGTCTGTTCTTGGTGATGCTCTGGGTCACATCTTAGGCATTGTCAGGACTGGCTCACTTTGTTTTATTGTTGCAATAAAACTTATCCTTACTTCATCTAGATCTACACGGAATCCAGAGTCTTTCTTTGATTTCTTTTATTAAAATTACAGTATTTGTTTAATGTTTTAAATTAGGGCAACTTCGGTGTGGGGAGAATAAAAAATCCACCACATTTCTTGGTGACCCCGACGTGATTGCCTTCGCGGAGGGCCCCTCCGGGGACCTGGGACTTCGCGGGCTGACAGACCATCAACTTATGCCGGCATAAAAAAGGTAAGCAGAAAACCTGTTTGATCAAATTTCTGCATTAGAAGTTCATGGTCTGTTAGTGTGCGTGCTTCCAGCTGGAGAGGTAACTCCTAGGGTATATTGAACACAATTATTTTAAAAGTTGCCAAAATTGATAAATTGAATTGACAAATTAATTGATATATTTAAATTAATTGCTGCGTTTTTGCTGATATATAAAAGACTGGATGAAGTAACGAAACATTAGGAGATCTCCATTTTGTTTTATTTTTTGTGTGTGTGATTTTTGTTGTATATTTTCTTTATTATTTTATAAGTTGTGTGATATCTGAGGTAACGCCACTGTGTTTGGGCTAGAGCCCGTATATGAGGAATCGCCAACAAGTGGGGCTGGACCCAGATGGTAAAAATTCCTGCAAATCACTAAATAGGGAACTTTATTCGTTACCCAGACGTGGCAGGTGGTAAAAAGTCCTGTAGCAAGACGCTGAGTATAGAACTCACTGATTTGTGAGCTGGTACCAAGACGCGGAACTGGGCAGGTTCTTTTCAAGTTTTTCAGATTTTTAAGTATTTATTGTGAAAAAGTCCTGTAGGTGGTTGTGCTGTAATCTCGAGTCCTAGGGCTAGAACCCACTTGTGTGAGGTATCGCTAGGAGCAGTACTGCAATCAGGTTTCCTAGGGCTAGAACCCATGTGTATGAGGTATCGCTAGGGAACATAAAGTGATTGCTGGTTGAAAATTCCTACAGGTGGTATTGAAGTTTTCTGGGCCCAGGTTGTGTGATAAATTGTTTTATGGTTAAAAATTGTTCTGAGTACTCCAAATTTTTTGAAATTGTTGTAAAAGCGCTTGTGTTGTTTGTATGTCTTGTATGTGTGTCTTGTAAGTGTTTGTGTTTGTTATATTAATGTGTAAAGTCTGTTGTTGAATTTTTGTGTATGTGTAAAATATAATGGATAGATTATAAGTTATACAGCATTAGCATTACTAGACATAGACCTTACTGTGACATAGGTCTTGTCTGTGACATAAACTGTGACACGCTGCTAGACATAGAGCTTACTGTGACATAGGTCTTGTCTGTGATGTAAGCGGTGATGTGCTATTGGACATCACTGTGAACACACTGTGACATAAGCTTCCTCTGTGACACAAGCTTCTCCTGTGACACGAAAGTGGTACAGGTGGCGAATGTGCCAGCTTAGTAGTATTATTAAATAATTTCTTTAGATTAGTTATTGAAGCTTAAGTTTAAGAATGATATAAAAGGTACCCTTTACGTTTTTGTGTAGTCGACGACACAATACTATTAACAGGAAACATAGTGCTTAAAATAATAAATGCACCTAGGTTACACATGAAATAAAATATTGAATATAACAAATAGAGGAGATCAGATGATAAGTGGAGTTAGAGTAATTAACTGGGACGAGCAGATAAGTGAAGAAGGAGTTTTAAATAAGTGTGAACGGGAGTTTAGAATTTCGGAGTCAGATCAGAGTGAAACAACTAAATGGTTGTTGAATAATCCAGGAAAGGATCTACTTTTAGTGAAAGAGTGTGATAAGGGAGAGTGGACACTTAGGCTTTCGTTAATACCTGACGTATTAGAGCTTAACTGTGACACACACACTTTAATTCTTACATCATATTTTAGAATGAAGATATGAGTCATTTCCTTGGATTAGTTCCTAAAGAGATTCGTTTAAAAGTAATAAATAGCACATTTGAATTTGGAGGATTAGGTGGACCTCCACGTTTAACTCCGCTCATTTCGCTACTGCAAACATACCCAGATTTTGATATATTATATTTAGAAGAAGATGCAGAAGGCCGAAAAGCAAAAAGATACAGATTAACAGGAGCACAGACAGGTCCGGTAGTGCTGAGTCGTATGTGGATGGTTGACAACAATAGCGAATTTATGATAATACCTTTTGGACCAGACGGGAGAATAATTTTTCAGACCCTTGACAAAATCGTTACTCCTCTGATACTGACACCAGTGGAAAATTAATGTTTAACAAATATAAAGAGAAAAGACAGTTGTTGAAAATCGGCAGTGGTCATAAAGTACACAGCAAAAGAACCTTAGTTAAAAAGAGAGAGAAGAAACACAAGAATTCACATTATAAGTCAGGACAGAAGTGTGTGATGGGAAAGTTATTCTGCCGTAAAGGTGCATGGCCAAAGCCAGCGACACCAGTAGATGCAATTATAGCCAAACATAAGGAAGATGAAAAGTACATCAGAAAGTGTATGATAAAATGGCATGACAGGACATCAGGAGATTTGCAATGGCCTAAAGAAGGAACCTTTAATGAAGAATGTTGTAAGGAAGTAAAAGAAATGCTCAGACACACCACTAAGGAAAAGGGTAGCAAAGGAAGAGTCAAATTAGGACAAAAATTAGAGATAGTACAATGGTTCGAAAATGAAGGAAAGGAACAGGAAAGACAGAAACAAGTTGAAGAAGGGAAAAAGGATCAGAAGTCAGAAAAAAGTGAAGACAGGAAAGAAAAAGTTCAGAAAGCAAGGAAAGAACAAGCAAACTTAGAATTAGAGAGACCACCACCATACACTGAGGAACACATGCAACAGAGGGATGGAGGAATGTACCCACAACTGAAGCTGCAGGAACAAGACAAAGGAGCATGGGGATTTGAAGGACGAGTGACGGGACAAATTAAAGTGACGTCATGTGACTCTGAGTGGATGGATGGACAACTTGAAGAAACAGAACAAGAATCAATGACTCACAGACAAAGTGATGGCGACGAAAGGGAATGGAACAGAGAAAGAAAAACAGAATCACATGAGTCAAGAGAAACTAAAGAACTGCAAGGTAGAGGAAGAGAAATGAAAAGACTGAAAGAACAAAATGTGAAATTTCTGTCAGAAATACAGGGACTCAGAAATGAACAACAAGTCACGTCCAAAAGAAGGATGATGGAAAGCAACAAAAGGAAGCAGTCCCGGGAGAGATGGGAAGAAAAGAACATGCAAAGAGGTAAAAGTGTAAAATCATATCCTGAACAATCATACACATCCCTTCGTGAGTCTGACAGAGATGAAGCAGAAACTGAAGAAGAGGTAATCGAGATAGATCGACAAGAACCAGTGAAAAGAAAAGTTAAAGGGCACCTGATCATTGAATCTGAAAAAGAAGCAAGAAAGAGAACAGAAAGAAAAGAACAGACAAGCACACCACAACGCAATGATCAATACAGAAGAAGACATCAATGGGAAGATGCCAGTACACAGGAAGAGGATGATGACAGTGAAGCCCTTGATGAAGCAATCAGTCAAATAGAAAATCGAATTGACAGACGCATAAAAAACTCAGAAAAGAAAATGAAAAAAGCTGCAAAAAAGTTGTCTGCATCAGAGATGCCATCAAGCTGGAAGGTCCTTTCGTCCTGGCCTGATGAAGGAGGAAATAAAAAATACACCAGTTGTGATGAACCACACATGCTGCATGATGAAGAAGAAAATGAAAGATACAGTTTTAATGAACACATGCCAGACCTAGAAGACCACAATGAAGGTAGACAATTCCCACTTGTTGTTAAAGGAAGTAGGTACCAATATGTGCCATGGTCATTCATGGATATGACAGGCCTGGCAAACCAATTACCAGACTTGTGCAATGGAGCCCAAAGATGGATAACACAGTTTGAAGAAAAAACCACTGGACACCTCCTAGCACTGGGAGATGTCAAAGCTATTCTAGCACAAACAATTGGGAAAGTGAAAACCACAGAAATACTGGATGAAGCTAACCTGCATACATTAACAGGACAGAACAGAGGAGACACCCTAGCATTTGGGCCTCTCAGAAACAGGATATGGGATGCCCTGCGAAAAGCCTATCCCACCAAAATGGATCCAGGAAAACTGGAATCAGTAGCAATGAAAGAAGATGACAATGTTGTAAAATTCATCAATGACTTCCAGACAAAATGGAGAGAGGAAACTGGAGGCTCCTGGGACCAAACAGATACCAGTAAGAGCCTGTTCCAAATGATGCTGAAAAAGTGCATGCCTCAGGAAGTCCAAACAGCCCTTGAAGGGGTAGTGGGACTGAACACATTGCCATGGGAAACATTTCAAGCACACATTGTACACTATGTGGACCAACATCGAAAGAAGAAGAGGGAAGCTAAAGAAACTGCTGAGTCAATCGCAACCCAGTTACACAAAATACAACTGGGGGAATTCACAGCTGCAAAGAAAAAGGAAAAAGAGAAAGTTAAAGGTCAAGTCCAAGCAGCAGTAATGGTGCCTGAAAATCCGATAACACCGCCTCCTGCTGGACCAGTGCAGCAAATACCACAACCAGCAGCAGTTAATGCCCCTCCAACGTATGTGCACCCTGGAAACCAACAAGGACAAAATCCACCCATGAGGTGGCAAGGACAGGGCCCCAGGCCTTATGGAGGCAGGGGACAAAGGGGACCATTCCAACAGCAACCAAGGAGACAGCCATTCAGAATGAATGCCCCAGGGCAAATGGGCCCAAATACTCAAGACATGCAGTGTTGGCAGTGTGGAGGAGCAGGACACATTAGAAGAAATTGTCCACAAATGTCATGGGCTCAAAATGGACCCCAACCTCAGGGGCCATATGGAGCAGCACAAGCACCTCGAGGGAATATGGGACCTCCTGGCCCCAGACAACCTCCTGGACCATGGACACAAGGACAGCCCCAGAATCAGTGGGCAGGTCCCTGGATGGGACCACAGAATTGGAATTGACGAGGCCCAGAGGAGCCAGAGGGGGAGCAGATGCAGTACGTCTCAACACTGCATCCACAACAAGAACCAACTGTAATGGTGTCTATAAATAATTCACAACCAATTCCATTTATGATTGACACAGGTGCTACATACTCATGTATAGGACGTGAAGGCTCACAGCTCCCTCTCTCAAGCAATACGATAAAAACCACAGGCTTCTCGGGACATTCACAGATATTGCATTTTACAGAGCCCCAAATAATAACACTAGAAGACACCACTATAACAGCACCTTTATTATTCTCACCTATTACTCCAGTCAATTTACTGGGAAGAGATTTGTTGTGCAAACTTAAAGCAAAAATTCAATGTAACACTAAAGGACTGTATGTAACAATGGGACAGTTCTTGCAGATTGCTAAAAACCCTGACAACAAACAAGATACAGTATACTGGCTATTGTGCTCTGATAAAGGAACTCAACAAGCACAGTATTTATGGGAAGAATGGATAATGCAACGACGACGAGATTGCAAAAGAGTAACCTTACCACTACACTGTACTATGTACTATGACCAAGGAAGCCAAGATGAAGAATATGCACAATTGTGGTCAGATGTGATTGAAAACACAGTCACTGATGTGGCACTAGGAGATATCATTGTAGGCGCTCCAGGAGCAGCCATTACTGTGCACCTGACTGAACGAATGGAACATTGGCATCAAGTACCTAACACAGCACCTCACATTTCCTTATTAGTGGGGGAAAACGCACAATCCAAAGAATTAGGACTGATGGTCAAACAAGCAGCTGAAGTAACTGATTGGGAACAAACCTCTGACCCTTCTGTACATATTTCACAAGATCAGAGATTTTTGAAAATAACATTTTCAGGAACAGATAGAATGAGGGCAACACACACAGAGATAGATGGGAACATGACGTTGTCAACACACCCTCAGAGGGGGATGTGTAACATGCCGTTGTCATCGCACACACAAATGCCAGTTAAGATGTTAGGGCAGATAGATGAAAAAGAATTAGCATTAGAGGAAGAAATACTTAAAACAATCCCAGAAAAATTATGGACAAGACACTCCACAGATGTAGGATTAGTTAAGTCTGGAGGACAAGCCTTAGTAAAAATAAGACCAAATGCAAAATTGCCTTATCAAAGACAATATCCACTGACACCCCAAGCTATAGCAGGAATCAAACCTACTATAGATGGGCTATTAGAAGCAGGAGTATTAATACCCACTAAGAGTCCTTGTAATACACCTATATTTCCTGTCAGGAAGCCCAACTCAGATAAATGGAGACTCGTACATGATTTACGAGCCATAAACCAAATTGTAGAAGCAGAATTGCCTATAGTGCCTGATCCACACACCCTACTGTCTAATATACCAGAAGACACTCAGTGGTACACTGTCATAGATCTATGTTCAGCATTTTTTAGTATTCCACTACATCCAGAATCACAACACTTGTTTGCTTTTACATATGAGGGACAGCAGCTGTCTTACAGTCGCTTACCGCAGGGATACTGCGAAAGCCCATCAATATTTAACCGAGTATTAACACAAGACCTAGCCTCAATAAATATTAAAAGTACTTTGATTCAGTACTGTGATGATTTGCTGATTTGTAGTCCAACTAGAGAACAATGCGAAGCAGATTCATTAAGAGTCTTGACAGTACTAGCAGAAAATGGACATAAAGTTAGTAGAGAAAAGTTACAGTTCTGTAGACAAGAAGTAGAGTATCTAGGCAGAGTGTTGAAAGGAACATCTAAGCACATATCTCCAGAACATATAGAAGCAATAGCAAAAGCCCCTAAACCACGAACTGTAAAGGAGATGCTATCCTTTCTAGGCATGGTAGGATTTAGCAGAGACTGGATATGTGACTTTGCATTAAAAACAGCACCCTTAAGAGCATTAATCAAAGCAGCTGGACAGACCAAAAATAGTGCAGTGTTAGAATGGACACCTGAAGCACTAGAAGCTTTTGAACAGCTAAAGAGAGAACTCTGTACAGCCCCAGCACTTGCTAGTCCAGAGTACAATAAACCATTCCACCTGTATGTCTCAGAGCGAGGCGGATTTGCCACAGGGGTTCTGACCCAACAACAAGGTCCTAGCAAACAACCAATTGCATATTATAGTACAGCGCTTGATAATATTGAAAAAGGTATGCCTCCCTGTTACAGAGGGGTGGCAGCCGCAGCATTTGCTTATGAGAAAGCAACATCAATTACTATGGGACATCCAGTAACGCTGTACACCACCCACGCACTACACGCACTCTTGACCAGTCCATCGTTTGTAATTACAAATGCTAGAAGAACAGGATACGATGTAATACTCTCTGCACCTGAATTAACTATATGCAGGTGTCAGACAGTAAATCCAGCAGATCGTATAATGACCCCAGCAGAGGGAGATCCTCACGATTGTCATCTAGTGTCAGCAGAATATCTAAAGACACGCCAAGATTTAGAGAACCAACCTCTGTCACATCCAGATTGTATATTCTTTGTAGATGGGTCATGTTTTAGAGATGGGGACAGTAATAAAGCAGGCTATGCCATAGTAACACCAAATCTAGATGGAGAAACATTTAAAATTGCACAAGCCGAACATGTGCCACAACCATGTTCTGCCCAGTTAGCTGAATTAGTCGCTTTGACAGGCGCCTGTAAACTAGCAGAAGGGAAAGGATGTACAATATACACCGATTCAGCTTATGCATATGGAATATGCCATTTGTATGGCCCCATATGGGCACAAAGAGGTTACAAAAGAGCTGATGGAACACCAGTAGTACATGGAGAAGCAATATCAGAATTGTTAGATGCAATCAAATTACCATCAAGACTAGCCATAGTTAAATGTGCAGCACATAAAAAAGATGGCACTTTTGTTAGTAACGGAAATGAAGCAGCAGATGAAGCAGCAAAGAAAGCAGCAGTAAATCAGATAAATATGATGCCAGAAACAGCAGCACAACCAGAACCTAATCCGCAGGGAGATAATGAACCAAGTTCACCAGAATCGAGCACTGGTCCTGATGAAGAACCAGGTGCAAGTCCAGAGCCAGAAGAAAGATTTCTTATACCTGAAGACTATGCGCCTCCCACACCAGATTTAACCTCATTAGCAGACATGCAAGCAGCAGCATCAGGAGAAGAGATTCGTAAATGGATAAAAAGAGGAGCAACAAAAAATAATGATACTAATGTATGGCGAAGTGCAGATGGACGTTTTGTAGCACCACAAAATTTCCTTTTAACCCTGATAAAACAAGTTCATGGGAATGATCACGTAGCAAGAGGGGAAGTGATAAAAAGAATCCAAAAGGAATGGTGGTCACCTTATTTAGGTCCAATGGTTCATCGAACACTATCACAGTTTTGCGACATCTGTGCTAGATTTAACATTAGAAAGCACTTCACATCACCGATAGGACACATCCCAGAGCCAGATGGGCCATTCAGGCATATAATGTTTGACTATGTAGACATGGGAGAACCTAGGATACAAGGAAAACGATACATCTTAGTGGTCGAAGATAGGTTTAGCAGATGGGTAGAAGCTGTAGCAACAGCTAGGGAAGATGCGACGGCAGTAGCAAAATTCTTGTGTAGAGAAGTGATACCAAGATTTGGAATTCCAGACACAATCAGTTCAGACAACGGAAAACACTTCACAAATAAGATAGTACAAAAAGTAACTCAATGGTTGAACATCAAGCACAGATTTGGATGTGTGTATCATCCCCAATCTCAGGGGATGGTAGAGAGAGCGAATGGAGTTCTAAAAATGAAATTGGCTAAAATATGCGCAGATACAAATATGGATTGGTTTCAAGCTTTGCCGTTAGCTTTAATGGGCATGAGATCGCAAACTAACCGCAACACGCATCTAACCCCGCATGAAATGCTTACTGGCAGACCTATGCTTACTTCTTTTACCCGCGGGCCCTATAAAGGCCCCACACTTGAACAACTGCAGAGTGAACTTGATCATTATGTGAAACACTTATCTGAAATACACAAAGTTATTTTCCAACAGGTTAAGGGAGCTACAATACATGACAACACCAGACAGAGAGCAGCTGATCAAGCTGAGGACGCTGAGGCAGAGGACATAGACGAGAGAACTGTACTGCCTGGTGATTGGGTGTTTATCCGAGTGTTCAAAAGAAGGTGGAACCAAGCTAGAAGGGAAGGACCATACAAGGTGGTGTTGGCAACTCCAACTGCAGTAAAAGTTCAAGGTAAAGACGTATGGTACCATTTAAATCATTGCTGCAAGGCACCAAATCCGGACCAGGTAAGAGACAGGTTTCCACAGGAGGACACCGAGTCTCCAAGAGCAGGACCCTCAGGTCTGCAATCAGATCCTCAGAGAGACGACGAAAGACCCAGACAACAAGCACCAGATCCATATGAACGTACTGAAAGTTTGCCGTGGATAGAACAGGAAGAAGAACAAGGCTACTGGCCAGAGTGGCCTCAAGAAGATATACAAGACTGGGAAGCTGAACTTGAAGAAGAAGAAGCAGAAGCAGAACAAGCAGGACCATCTCATAGAACAAGAGCCCAAGTTAGACAGCGAGAAGATAAACGCACTAAAATAGAAACAGCACGGAAACAGTTAGAAGCTGATACTGGCTCAGATACTGATTAAATTATTTAAACCAACTACAGTAGAAAGAACATACCCAACAAAAAACACCCCAAGAAATATATTGTGTAGATTATTTGGCCATAATCCCACGTGTCACCGTTGTGATCCTGATGGAGAAACCATCCTCTTATTACCGCCTAAAAAACAGAAGGAAATCTATGGAAATAACAATACTTCTTATGATCGGTTTGACTAGTAGTTGGCCCATCAGAAGTGAAGGGAGCAAACCAAACTGGAATATTGAAGAGAGACAAATACGTTGCGTACTAGCTACAATAACTAGAGCAAGAATGGTAGCTGGTTTATCAATGTGGGAAAGAACAGGAAATTGGGAAGGAACTTATCAAATAGAGGTAGACAGGACACGACCCCAAGAAGATCAAGTGCGTATTTATGTAGAATTAGAGAAAACCCCTGGATCAAAAATGAAGATTGCATTAGACGGATTGATTGAGGCAATACCAACATCCAATCAATGGTGCGCATTTAATAAGTCAGCAAATGGCAAAATACGAGGTGTATGCCTAGCATACCCATATTTGCGTGGATGTACGGCAAAAGTACCAGGCCAACCTAGCGTATCAGATGATGAGTCAGCAACTTATGTAACGGTAATCCCAGAAATAATAAAACAGGTACCTGGAAACAAAAAAGAATCTGACCAAACATGGAAAAATGACATGTTCTACCAATGGATGAAATTCACAGCTGAGTCTTTAACAAATAAGGACTGCATCATATGTCATGACAGAAGTCATAAGCCCCCAAAAGTGGCGATAACACAAGGAACAAGAGAATGTATAGACGATCCAGAATATAGTGAATCACGATTATGCCCTATCAGCTGTCTTTTACATTCAGCTGCAATAGATTATGGTCCAGAATGGATGCAGAATATAAGCAAATGCACGTATCATCCTGTAGAAACAATAGATGCTGTCCAACGAGAAATAACACCTGTGCAACAGACCTATCCTCTATGCATCTGTTCAGATGGAAGTATAGAAATAGGAAATCTATCATCAAGCTGCAATGAAACACAGTCAGCAGCAGGTTTTTCCATAAAAATGAGACAGATATGCGACAATACAACAAGCAATATGTCATGCAGTGAGATAGTCAACGTACGACAACCAGACTTAAGATTAGGTACAACACCCTTAGCTGACATATTTTGGTACTGTGATGGAACCACAGTTCGACAAACTCTACCAAAGGACTGGAATGGATGCTGTGCTCCAGTATTACTAGAAGGAGAACTAATTGTAATAGGATTGCATGGTACGCAAAACAAAAGAAGCAAACGTGAGATAAAATTCTTGGACACAGTCGGTCAAGGGGAATTAAAGAAATGGGAAGAATTTGACAAAGAAGGAGGAATAACAGTAAGTTGGGATGGAATTCCACTTGGCGTACCAACTGAACATGAGGTTATAAACAGAGTAGGAGGAGCATTCACGACAATCTTCCTCCCATGGGTTCAAATTTCTAAAAACGCAAGGTGGATAAACTTACTATGGTACAATCAACAGAGATTTTGGAATCACACTTTAAGTGTCTTAGGATTAGTACAAGAACAATTAGACAGAACAACAATAATGACCATGCAAAATAGATTCGCCCTGGACACTATGTTAGCACCTCAACGAGGAGTGTGCGCTTTAATTGGAGAAGACTGCTGTACATACATTCCAAGACATACAGGCCCTGATGGTAACATAACCAAAATACTTAGAGCCATGCGGAATCTGAGAGATGAACATGTTAGAGTCACCCAAGAAGTGCAGAAAACCACCGCGTGGACCACATGGCTTGACTGGCTTAATCCTTCTAATTGGTACGGACTACTTGTGAAACTAGGCACAATTGTTCTGATAGTGTTAGGAACCCTACTCATTGCATCTTGCTGCGTTATTCCTCTGGCAAGAGCAAGTATTCAGAAAATGGTAGGACAATATACAGTTGTTGTGGAATATCACGACCAAACGACACCATATGAGGATGAGGAAGAGGAGTCCATTTATATGCAAATGAAGTGAAAGAAGACCAACTACACTGCATAATGGACAATTGACTATATCCTTATTGATCACATGTATATTGAAAATGTATCTAGTGTAACAACATATTTTAGTCCAACTTATTTAATCCACGTTTTAAATAACTATACCAGAGAAAAAGTAGTATTAGTAGAAAAAGTATGTCTTGTACTTTGTGTTTTGTTTTTGTGTTTGTGTTTTGTTCTGCTATACACGTATGTATTGCAGGATGGAACTGGTACCTGACCCAAGGTGGATAGTTTCCTGCACCGTCTGCTGTAACGCATGGAACGAGGTTGCGGAAATGGCCCCGAAGAAAAAATGGGCAGAATTGAGACATGATCTCGTTGACTGGCATCCACAACGCACGATAGGGAACAAGGAGTTCATCACCAATGCCAACGTCTTGACGAAGGACTTCAAATGGATCAAAGCAAGGACACAGGAGACGTTCAACCTTGACATGAGCACAGGACTTCATCTGGTAACAACTTCATATCAGCTTGGGAGACATCTGAAGTTAGGCATCTACAGAGGTATTGGGATCGAAGAGGATTGGGCTGCATATGATATTTGTGGGATAGTTGAATTTGACGATGTGTACATGGCAGCAACTAAGACCATAACCAAAGTAATGTTGGGGGATGACATCTTATGGAGAGATACACCGATATCCCTGCAGCGTGCGCTGGATGCTCTTCCAAAAGCCGATGAAGTGTGGTTAGACTTTTTGCGCTTAGAGACGGGCAGGATAAACCGCATTCCACTATCTCAGCTGGCAAGCTGTAAGGACCTGTATGTGATCGAATTCACAGACGAGGATCGTAAGACCTGGACTGAAGAGGGGTCTGAAAATCTCGACACACTATCTTTAACTTACAGGGACCCTAATGGACTGCTTAAATGGCTTTGATGGTTTTCAATGTTTGTCATATATGTATTATTATACAGGATGAGGTCCTGGTGATGTATACACTGTCGAGCATGAAAAGCTGGCAAGGTGTGGAATTTTTCCTTCTGAATTGGCTATACTGAAGGTTTTTTCGCCCACCTCTGGACTCATCATATTATAACCATTGCATGCTTATTATATTCTCATATATGTTTATGCTTATATTTACTCATTTTCAATAGTTTTTCCTAAATGGGTGGTTTAGTGAGGGGGTAATATGTAAGGTTAGGTTGAATATGTAAGGTTGTAAGGTTTTGAAAGTTCTTTGAAAGTTTTTTGAAAGTTCTACATTTTTAGGTTTCTTTGCTTAAGCTTTAATTACATTTAAATTTAAGTAATATGTCAAACTTTATATGTAAGATTTCTTTGAATTAGATTTTTCTATGACTTTGATTTAAAATGATTTATGGTTCATTTCTTAGTTTTTTCCTATTCTATAAGGATTAATATTGATGTGTAAGGTTTATTTCTTGTTTCTGTAGTAATATATAAGGTTAAGGTTCATAAGTTAAGCATTGTTTAAATTCATTGTTTAAATTCTGTTAATGTTCATAAGTTAGTGAGTAAGCATTATTATCTCTTTACTTTTCTTTATGCTCTTTTATGTGACTTAAAAGTCACAGAGGGGGAAATATGTAAGCATATTTTAATTACATATATTTGTGCATGCAGTAATATTACAGAAAACTATTAATTTTATCTTATTGATGTAAGATGAAGTGAACAGAGTTGAGCCAAGGACAATGTGATGTCATAGTATCAAAGACACCATGTGACGTTCAGTATACAGTATGTACCCAAAAACCTTAGACTGGCAGCCATCTTAGAGATCTCATAGTAACCCTAGAAACGACACCAGATCAGCAGATATGACATAGCCCCAGACATGGGGTGATCTTAACTGTGATGTAACAGGCATTGGCTACTTAACTGTGATGTAACAGGTATTGGATACACAAGCAACCTGTCAAATTAAATAACCAAAAACACACACACAGTGATCTGAATAATAAGTTTAATAAAGTAATAGACACAAAATAGTATGTGTATCTACATAGTGAATATTATACAATACAAAGTATTAGGCCCAGCATAAAAAAGTATAAAAACACACAGGGCCTGGGTAAGCATCAGAAGCAAAATAAAATTCATAAGAAGTCAATTAGCAAAACCTCCTGTGAGGAAAGACAACACTAATTTAAAAATCAGTGAAAGGAAATAGAAACAGAAACGCCGCGATTTGGATTTGGCACAAGTGCGGAAGCAAAATCTGTTTGGGTACCAACAGACACTTTAACATCGGTCTGGGTGCCAACACTTACGTGACAAACAGGTCTTAAGACCAGTGGAGCTGGCGTTGTAGATTCAGGCCGTACAGGCCTAAAAGAAAATGGATAAGGGCTATCCGCACGTGGCCTCTTAGAAGGACCCGGTTTGGGATCAACATCCTTGGAAAAAGTGAGACCTGTCTCCTCTAGGAACTGCAGTAACGAAGCAGATGGCTCGGGCTCATCCTCAGTAAAACTCACCGAGGCCCGGTCCATGACAGGTTCAGTAGGAGTATAGTCAGTAGGACTGTGAGCCGGACTGCTCTGGCTGTCCGAGTCGTCCAAAGCGACGTGGTGATCATTCGTGCAGACGCGATTAGCTATGAGAATAAAAATAGAGGATAAAAATAGGTAAATACAATGAAAATCACAAACTTAGACAAATAATTAAAATAATATGTAGAAGATGCTTACCCATGGCCTGTCTCTTGAAAACTGTAGAGTAAAGCGGAAGCACCAAGAATTTATAGCAGACATAAGCGCCACCCCAATATTTTTTAAGTTGAACAACAAAAGTGAAAAAATAATGGAAACTAATTTGAAAGGAAAATAAGTTATATTGGAAGCAAAATTTGGTAAAAGATGGAGTCAGATAACGAGGTATATGACGTATAATGAAAATGTAATTTTATTGGTTGAAAAATTTGATAAGGAACCATAAAAAATAATTGGCAAATGAGGGGGCCAGATGAGTGTCCCGCCCCTTGTAAAACTGTATAAAAGAAGGCACCGATGTCACAGTAAGTCAGTCTGTTCTTGGTGATGCTCTGGGTCACATCTTAGGCATTGTCAGGACTGGCTCACTTTGTTTTATTGTTGCAATAAAACTTATCCTTACTTCATCTAGATCTACACGGAATCCAGAGTCTTTCTTTGATTTCTTTTATTAAAATTACAGTATTTGTTTAATGTTTTAAATTAGGGCAACTTCGGTGTGGGGAGAATAAAAAATCCACCACAGTATGGAAGTGCTTAGGAGAGGTGGCAGTAGTAGTTTCTGACTAGTTTGTTTAACGAGATCTTGGAGAGTGAGAGGATTCCAGAAGAATGGAGGAGAAGTGTATTGGTGCCGATTTAAGAACAAGGGAGATGTGCAGAGCTGTGGCAACTACAGAGGTATAAAGCTAATGAGCCATACAATGAAGCTGTGGGAAAGAGTAGTGGAAGCTAGGTTAAGGGCAGAGGTGAGAATTTCTGAGCAGCAATATGGTTTTATGCCTAGAAAGAGTACATCAGATGCAGTATTTGCTTTGAGGATGCTGATGGAGAAGTACAGAGAAGGTAATAAAGAGTTGCATTGTGTCTTTGTAGATTTAGAGAAAGCGTACGACAGGGTGCCGAGAGAGGAGCTGTGGTGTTGTATGAGGAAGTCTGGAGTGGCAGAGAAGTATGTTAGAGTGGTGCAGGACATGTATGAGGGTGCTAAGACAATGGTGAGATGTGCTGTAGGTGTGACAGAAGAGTTCAAGGTGGATGTGGGTCTGCATCAAGGATCGGCTCTAAGCCCCTTTTTGTTTGCTCTGGTGATGGACAGGATGACAGTCCATGGAGACTCCTGTCTGACCTCATCTATGATGTTTGCAGATTACATTGTGCTTTGTAGCGAGAGCAGGGAACAGGTGGAAGAAAATTTGGAGAGGTGGAGGTACGCTCTGGAAAGCAGAGGAATGAAGGTTAGCCGCAGCAAGACGGAATACATGTGTGTGAATGAGAGGAACCCAAGAGGAACGGTGAGGCTACAGGGAGCAGAGGTAAAGAAGGTGCAGGATTTTAAGTACTTAGGGTCAACAGTCCAGAGCAATGAAGAGTGTGGAAAGGAGGTGAAGAGGCGGGAACAAGCAGGTTGGTTGGAGAAAAGTGTCAGGTGTGTTGTGTGATAAAAGAATATCAGCGAGAATGAAAGGAAAGGTGTACAGGACAGTGGTGAGACCAGCGATGCTCTACGAGACAGTGGCACTGAAGAAAAGACAGGAGGCAGAGTTGGAGGTAGCAGAGCTGAAGTTGTTGAGGTTCTCTTTGGGAGTGACAAGGATGGATAGGATCAAGAATGAGTTAATCAGAGGGACAACCCATGTTAGATGTTTTGGAGATAAAGTCAGAGAGGCCAGATTGAGGTGGTTTGGACATGTTCAGAGGAGAGATGGTGAATATATCGGTAGAAGGATGCTGAGGTTGGAACTGCCAGGCAGGAGGTCTAGAGGAAGACCAAAGAGGAGATTTATGGATGCAGTGAGAGAGGACATGAAGTTAGTTGGTGTGAGAGAAGAGGATGCAGAGGATAGGATAAGATAGTGGTACATGCTGGAGCTAATGATATACGCCTTCGTCAGTCAGAGGTTAGTAAGAATAACTTTACAGAGGTGTTTAAATTAGCGAAGGCGATGTCCGATGAAGTAGTATGCTCTGGTCCCATCCCAATGAGACGTGGCGACATAGCTTACAGCAGGTTATGGTCGCTGAACCGCTGGATGTCCAGGTGGTGCTCCAAAAATAATGTGGGCTACATAGACAATTGGAAGACCTTTGAGGGCAAAGCTGGCCTGTTAGGGCGGGACGGTGTCCATCCCACTCGGGAAGGTGCTGCTCTCATTTCCTGTAGTATAGCTCATAGTCTCAGTAGAGGTCTAGTTAATCGGTGACAATCCAGAGCCCAGGCCAGGGAGCAGACAGACAGGCTAAACCAACCGTCTGCTAGCTGCATAGAGTCGTCACTCAGGGTTCACCTTATTGAGACTGTGTCTGTTCCCCGATCTAAGCAAAAATGTAGAAAGACCCAGAAAGTCTGTTTCAATAATCTAATTAACATAAAGTCCACAAACTCCGATCATACTGAATGCGCAGCCGGCACCTCTGATCTGAAGCTAGGATTGTTAAATATTAGATCTCTCACATCAAAAGCAGTTATTGTTAATGAAATTATCACAGATCAGGCGTTTGATATACTCTGTTTAACTGAAACATGGGTTAAACAGGATGAGTATGTAGCTCTAAATGAAGCTAGTCCTCCTGGATACAGCTACATACACCAGCCTCGGTTAACTGGTAGAGGAGGAGGCGTCGCAGTTATTCATAATGATAACCTGTCTATCGTACAAAAACACAGACACAAATTTAACTCATTTGAAATTCTCTATAGTAACATAAGTGTATTTAAGTATATTAAATCAGCTCAGTCGATTCCACTAATTATAATTTACAGACCTCCAGGGCTGTATTCTGAATTTCTTAGTGAATTTGCAGATTTCATCTCAGACCTGGTCATTTCTGTAGACAAAGTGTTAATTGCTGGAGATTTTAACATTCATTTTGAGAATCCAGAAGACCCTCTGAGAACAGCATTTATATCCATACTGGACTCCGTAGGTGTAAATCAGTGTGTAGTAGGACCCACTCATAAAGCAGGTCACACTTTAGATTTAGTAATATTCTTCGGATTAACTATAAGAAATGTGTTCACAATTCCACTGTCTGAAATTATCTCAGATCACTATCTTGTCTCCATTCAAGTGTCTCACAGTGATAATGTACGCACAGTACCGCGCTACCGTATTAAACGTACATTCACATCAACTACCACACAGAGTTTTATCAGTAATCTCCCAGAGTTACCAACTTCGATTAGGCCACCGTCTGACCCCACAGAACTTGATCAGGCGACTGAATATTTAGAGTCGACACTTCGTTGTACCTTAGATAATGTAGCTCCAGCTAAAAGAAAAATTATTAGAGATAAGAAACTCGCTCCCTGGTATAACAATCACACGCGCACTTTAAAACAGACTGCTCGGAAATTAGAGCGTAAATGGCGTCAAACTAAATTGTTGGTATTTCAAATAGCATGGAAAGAGAGCATCCTGAACTATAGGAAAGCTCTTAGTGTAGCTAGATCAACGTATCTCTCCACTCTTATAGACGAAAATAAAAATAATCCTAGATTTTTATTTAATACCGTAGCCAAATTAACCAGAAATAAGACCACTACAGAAATCTCCACAACAACATCATGCAATAGTGAGGACTTCATGAACTTTTTTAATAATAAAATTGTAAATATCAGGCATAAAATTGAGGCTTTGAAACCAAACAATGTAATTGATACTGATGTTAACCTAGCCATGTCAGATTCAAACCTAGAATACTTTACTCCTCTTGAAGAGAATGAACTAATTTCACTCATCTCTTCTGCAAATTCATCAACCTGTATATTAGATCCTATACCGACACATTTTCTTAAACAGATAGCACCAGTAATAACAGAACCGATGTTGAGAATAATTAATTCCTCACTCAGCATTGGTTATGTTCCAAAATCTTTTAAAGTAGCAGTTATTAAACCAATAATTAAGAAACCTGACCTCGACCCCTGTCAGCTGTCCAATTACAGGCCAATATCAAACCTCCCCTTTATCTCTAAGATTCTGGAAAAGATAGTAGCGGAGCAGCTATGCTCATATCTACATAGAAATGGCATACATGAACTGTATCAGTCAGGATTTAGGCCTCATCACAGCACAGAAACAGCACTCGTTAAAGTAGTAAATGACCTCCTATTGGCCTCTGATCAGGGTTGTGTAACTATGCTTGTATTACTCGACCTCAGTGCAGCTTTTGACACTATTGATCATGCTATTCTTCTTCACAGATTAGAAAATTTAGTAGGAATTAAGGGTACAACCCTCTCCTGGCTCAGATCCTATTTGACCGATCGTTATCAGTATGTAGACTTAAATGGTGATTATTCTGCATGTTCTCTAGTGGAGTTTGGCGTTCCGCAGGGTTCAGTTTTAGGCCCACTGCTTTTTTCCCTTTACATGCTTCCTCTGGGCAACATAATCCGTAAGCATGGTATTAGTTTTCATTGTTATGCTGACGACACACAGTTATATGTCTCAACAAAACCTGATGAGAAAAACCATCTTACTAAAGTTGAGCAATGTGTTCAGGACATAAGAAATTGGATGCTAATTAACTTCCTTCTGCTTAATCCGGATAAGACAGAAGTTCTAGTCATAGGACCGCATACAGCTAGAAGTAAAATCTTAGATCACACCGTAACTTTAGATGGCCTTTCTGTTCCGTCAAGTGCAACAGTAAAAGACCTCGGCGTGATTATAGATTCCAGCCTTTCATTTGAAGCTCATGTAGATAATATCACCAGGATAGCATTCTTTCACCTTAGAAATATCGCCAAAATAAGAAATATATTGTCGCTAAATGATGCAGAAAAACTAGTTCATGCTTTTATCACTTCTAGGTTGGACTATTGTAATGCCTTACTGTCTGGTTGTTCAGTTAGGTGCATAAACAAGCTTCAGCTAGTCCAAAATGCAGCAGCGAGAGTCCTCACTAGAACCAGAAGATATGAGCACATCACCCCTATCCTATCTTCACTGCATTGGCTCCCTGTGAAATTTCGCATTGATTTTAAAATACTACTCTTGACATATAAGGCATTAAATGGTCTCGCGCCGCAGTATCTGAGCGAACTGCTAGTGTCTTACGATCCGCCACGCCTACTTCGGTCAAAGGATGCAGGCTGCTTATCAGTACCGCGTATTATGAAAACTACAGCTGGGGGCAGAGCTTTTTCTTACAAAGCCCCAAAATTATGGAATAGTCTTCCAAATAGTGTTCGGGACTCAGACACAGTCTCAGTGTTTAAGTCTAGGCTAAAAACCTATTTATTTAGCCAAGCATTTTTATAAATAGATTTGCCATAAGGTAAAGGAGCAGATCTGGGGGACTCATGGACGTAGAGTATTATGGTGAACTGGTATGTTTTAGATGCTGTCTTCCTCAGTCTCATTTGATCACTCAGGTTTGTTGACGGTGAGGTGATTGTTTGCTTTACATCTCAGGGAGCCCTCATGTTTGTGTTTCCTTCTGGCTCTCCCTTTTAGTTATGCTGTCATAGTTAGTCCTGCCGGAGTCCCTGCTTGCACTCTACAGTAAATATACATTCACATTAGACATTGTGACTGTGACCATACCTAATTGCAATCTCTCCTCCTCTTCTCTTCCTCCCCCTCTTTCTCTTTCCTCTCTCCCCCTGTCTCCCCCTTTCACTCTTTCTCTCTCTCTCTCTCTGTCGAGCTACACATGTGGTTCCTGAGCTGCCAGTGATCCAGACTCCCACTGCCCTCCGGACCTGTCTGATCCATCCTGGTGCCCGGTTTCTGGTTGGAGGTCTCATCGCATGGATGCCCCGTGTGTCTCTTTAGGATGCGTCTGGTGTCTGGGGATGATTCTCTATACTTAGAAGATGGTTCTGGCCTTGACTGGTGTTGTCAGCTGTTTCTCTGAGGACTTGACAATTCGATAGTTCAGGACTGGAACTTTCTACAAGTCTATCTGAGTCTCGAATAACTACTGGACTCCATTTTACATCAAGTATTATAACATCAATTAACATCAACTATTATAGCTGAACCTAACACTTAACACTGTATAAATGCAGATCATTTCCTGCTATCTGTTTCACCCAGATGAGGATGGGTTCCCTGTCGAGTCTGGTTCCTCTCAAGGTTTCTTCCTATTACCGTCTCAGGGAGTTTTTCCTTGCCACTGTCGCCCTCGGGCTTGCTCGCCAGGGAATATCTGAACATTTTGATTCATACATATTCACATTCCATACAAACTTAAATAATTCTTTTGATTGTGTAAAGCTGTTTTGAGACAATGTCAATTGTTAAAAGCGCTATACAAATAAAACTGAATTGAATTGAATTGATAGGGTTAGATGGAGGCAGATGATTCGCTGTGGCGACCCCTGAAAGGGAACAGCCGAAAGACAAAGAAGAAGATATTATTAATGTGTTGACTGCACATTAGCAAAGAGGGTGGAAATGATGGACATGGCACAGCATTTTAATAATACCTTGAGTTACTGAGTCCGGGAGATGAGGTGAACCAGAAGTTGCACAAGCAGCATTCCCCTGGTCATCTAAAAAAATAAATATTGCACAGTGTAAATGTATGGGCTTAAAGAGCCTGTATGCCTACCAATCAAATACCATGGCCATGGAGGGGATTCATGTAAAACTGCAGACAGCCAATTCTATTATAACTATACTCATGGCAATGTTGTTGAACCGGATGAAGTCAGAAGTGCGTGAATATGTGCAATAATACCTTGAGTGATAATTTTACTAGGAAATGATGTCGATTTTACACAGGCCAAGTCTTCCCTGTTGTTTTAAAACAGTCATGCAAACTAATGAACTTATCAAAATACTATCCATAAAACATATGCGTCACAATTAGGGATGGAACGATTACTGGTTTCATGATAAACCACTGTAAAATGTACTGAAGGTTAGTAATCTGCTTTAAAATTTAATTATCATTAAAACAGTGTTTGATTATCACAATTTTTTAAATTTACAGTAAATCCTATCCAGATAGCATCAGTCTGATGCAAACGCAGCGAGCAACGTGTTTTTTTTTTTTTTTTTTAATGAGAAGAAATGGCAGAAGGCAGTGACAGTGCAGGGAGATTTAAGCCTTCTAAAATGACCAGATCTGAGGTGTGGTCATATTTTGGCTTTTACAAAAGTCCTGAGGGAAACTTAAGAGAGTATGATCACCCTGTCTGCAGAACATAGTAGACAGGGTGGTCGCTACTATAAAGGCAGACACTTCAAATTTGCAAACACAAGGCAAAGTGGACTTTGACCTCAATACTAAAAAGACTTTGGGTTTCAAGTCATGGGCTTGGTCACTAAGCTCTGCAATGGAGTGTTGGCCAGAAGGGAAGCTTCCACCACTGAGCTGTGTCAAAACAAGTTACAGTAAACATCTTGCAATGTCCTCTATTCAGCATAGATGGTCTTTTCTAACCACTGTGTCCCCCCAACACGTTCATTTTTCTGAGTGTGCCACACACTGGAAAAACACACTCAAGGAAAGCCAAGCACTAAATCTTTGTTCCCTTGTACAGAGACCGACTCGAGACCAGCGTGTCAATCAAGAGCAGCACCAAACGACTCTGCGAGTTTAAATTTACCTTTCTTTTGAAATGGACCAATGGTTAGAAGTACTGTGATTTTCAGTGTTTTAGTAAACATCTTGCAGCTGTGGTGGAAATGTCCTCTATTCAGCATAGATGGTCTTTTCTAACCATGGTGTCCCCCTAACACGTGTGTTTTTCTGAGTGTGCCACACACTGGGACTTCAACAGTGGAAGACTCAGGGTTTGAGCATGGATGTCATTACATGTCCAGAGGACCGTGTCCTTACATACCTTGAGTTCGTCTGTGTCTCACACACACGGACAGAAATTTTTACTTGTTTACCATTACTTACAAAATGACCTTTTCTTGATTGTTTTTACATTTCTTGCTTTACTTGGATAGTCCAGGGTTAATAAACCCTTCCCTTGCTGTTAGGGGTGGCAGTGCTGTGGCTAGAAAGAAGGAGAATAATCGGTACAGCACTGACCAAAGTTGTAGGCTAAAGCTAACTGAACCAGGCAGAGAAATGACACTGAAGTGAAGTTTCCTTCTCCTATCGGACTGCAGACAGTCATATTCAACCTTACCTCACAAGCAGAACTGCCTGATGGAATATTGCAGGACTGGACTTCTGGTCTCTCTCTGGTCTCTGTAGAATATAGGAAAGAATATTAGAAAGGCCAGGGAGGGTGGGGTTGTGCATCACACTAGAAGCAGCCACACCATGACTGGTTCGCATGCTTTATAGACACCATGTGTTCATATGCCCACCATAACTAATGTACAACATTAATTCAAACAGTCACTGACCTTCAATAGAGACTGTGGATGACATGGTTTGGTCTGGGAAACGGTCTTTACTAGACTCTTGGGCAGCAGTGCTTGTAAGTGTTGGGGGAATCTACAAAACATACAGATAAGCCTGCTGGCATTAGCTGGGAGAGTCATGCAAGTTCAAGATTAACCTGACAAGATTCACTGAAAACCGGATTGAATACCACCAAGAAGTGACTTCTGTTTTTGGTTATAATTGTTGGCACTAACAAGCGATAGGTATTGTTCAATCTCTGAGGCATCATGAAACTCGCACATCTTAACACACAGTAGATTTTAAGACAGATGATTTCATTGTTATTAAGATGTCTAGATGTATAGGCTTTAAACCTCGACACCAATTCAGAGAAAAAAGGAGAAAAATAATAAATTACCCACCTCTTTACACCAGGGCCATTCTTGTGCCACCAGCTAATTTCAATACCCTAAAACATTAGCTCCCAAAAGACAAGGCTTAAGCTAGTTTATTTTTATAATTAAATAAATAAATAAAATTATATATTTGCCTAATTGATGTGACCACCCTCCAAAATGTGTCTGTTCTTGGTCATTCGAATAATAAATGTAAGATAGAAAAGAAAAATCCAGAATTTGAGAGAATCCCAGTGAAAAGAGGGAGTAAAATACTGCTCCTACTGTATATGTGGAAACTATAACATGGGTCTAATTTAAACTACTGTATAATGACGCAGGTGTCTGTAACAGGCAGGACAAAAATATCAAGGTAGATAAAGGACTCATAAAAGGAGAATCATACCGTGAGATGACACAATACAATTTACTGTCCTTTTAAACTCTCTTCACTTCTTTGATATTGTTACGGCGCGCGCCTGTGAGGGGTGCGCGCCCAAATTTACTATCGCTGTTCGCGCACTAGTTAGGCGGCCTCCACCCCTTCAGGTGTGTGTTGGAGCGGCGCCGCTGAATGAGGCACAGCTGCTGGAACTATCGTCGCTAATGACCTCGAGCTTCTCGGCTTCTCCCTCCGCTATGGAACACAACGCGCGCGGGGAGTGTGCACGAGCTCGCGGTCTGACTGTGGGGAAGCTGGACTTTGCGACACGGGTGGATTTTTATTTTTATTGTTATGAAGGACAGTGGCGCACGAGCGGGGCGATGTGATGCGCCCCTTTGCTCACCTCGAGAGGCCAGCGCGTGCAGGCCCTTCCCTTTCTCTCCATCCTCTCTCCTTTAAACCTTTCCTTCCCCATTTTTCTAAATAAATGACCCTTTTTCCTGTAAGACCTCGCCTCGTGTCCATGCTTCATGGTGCCGCGCGTGCACGTAGGGCCGAACCCTTTACAATATTTAAAACAAATTGATTAAACTTTTATTTTTTTATTTGCTAAAATTAAAAAGGCCGTGATTTTGTGGAATGACCCGTTTTACTGCTAAGTTCAACATCGAGTTCATGCATTGTTATTTCTGTCACTTTGGACAAAAGCATCTGCTAAATATTATAACTTCAAACCTATTAAAAGTTTTTTAATTGATTTCTTACCTGTTAGAGCGCAGGTCCTCCACAGCGTGCTCTTCCAGATCTCCCGGGAAAATTAATCCGACGTCAGACAAAGCTCTCTCCCATCCAGCCAATGAAAATGATTATTCTAATTTGCGCATGCGCATTGTTAAATTGGCGTCTAATATCGCGCGTTGTGTATAAAGTCCCGCGCTTGTGTGTAATTTCCCGCGCCGGTGTGTCGCTGTATGCAGGGACAACGACAACAGATAGGGGGCAGTGGCGGACACAATTTTTTTCAGGTTTTTGGTATAAAAAGACTTTTTAGAAAACCACTTTTTGGGTATTAAAACAGGCTGAGAAAAGGTTTTAGATGGTTTATTTTATGAGAACAGCCAACTGTCCTCCTATACCAGAGGGTCCTCATTGCTCTTTGAAATGTCTTGAAATCTGTCCTTCTAACACGAAAAACAAACACACACACACACACACACACACACACACACACAAAATTGCGTAAAACCAAACGAAATATAAGCAGTAAAAATACATTAGTCTAACAGGCGCTAACCCTCTGGAACTTTTTTACTATTGTTTCCAAGCGTTTATGGGGATTTAATGTGTCTCTGCTGCCGCATCCATTCACAGTTGTGATAAGTGATTAATGCCCCATCAGATCTTTTGACGGGGGAACATTATGCATGATTAAATGACTAAAGAAATGCTGATCCATATGGGCAGATATTTATTCCAGGTTGCATGCGCCATTAATTGCCTTTCTTATGCCACTTGTAGACTATCAGTGGAAAAAAAAAATCAGCGAAAACATCATCAAAAATATAACGAAAACAAACCCAAGCAGACATTACATTTTGAGCTTTACTTTGCAGCAAAATATTATCTATCAGTATATTAAATGGAACGAGGTAAAATACACTGTAATATAAAATACTGTACATAGCCCGCGTGTGTATTCCGTACCTACAATGATCGGTATAGACAAATTACAGCCGCTACCGTGTCTTTAAGGATCATTTCAGAATGTCTTAAAAAATATTTCACTAACTAATTTTATTAATTCATTATTAAATAATAAATAGCATAATCATCATGGGTTGTGTATTGAGTGATTTAACAAATCTGTTTTATTAATCGGTTTGTTGTTGTTTTTTCATCTATTTATGAAACTATGTTGACAATGCAAGAACTGTCTGTATATTAAAGATACGGTATTGGGCTTCCTGGACACTGCAGTTAACTGTGCCAGTCAATGCTCCATCTGGCGGAATTATACGGCATTGCAACCATCTTTTTAGAAAGCGCATGGGGGCATTTATGGGGCGGGGCATCGTTAACTGCGTCATCGCGGGGGATCACATTTCGTGCACGAAGCCTGCATTAACCCTTCATGGACCTGCCATGGAGCCGTCATGCTCCAGGCGGCTGTTTGACGTGGCTCCCACTGTATATGGACAACGTTCGCGTAGAGTGGTCTTTTTTGTTTTCAGTTTTGGAAAAATTCGGGCTAGGCTCCAACTTTATTAATATCATTAAATATCTGTATGCAGACTCTGTTGCTACTGTCAATTCGAATGGTCTGATGTCTGAGGGGTTTCCAGTACATAGAGGCTGCAGACAGGGGTGTCCTCTATCACCGGTAGTGTTTACATTATTTATTGAACCTTTAGCAGAATCGATCAGGATTAACTCATATGTTACAGGTATCACAGTTAATGGGAAAAAGGATGTAATTTCCTTGTTTGCAGACGATGTTCTTTTATATCTGGAGAATCCACGAACCTCGATTCCCGCAGTTTTTAATTCCTTAAAGGAGACATACAGTCTCAATTTTGCATAGGTTAATATGATTCTTTAGGGTCCTAATGAAAAGTTTGTAATATACTTTAATAAAAAATTCTCAATTGTTATGGAAAAAAACATTACTTTTACCTGGTAAAAAGTAGCTTTGTTCTCAGCAACCTGTTTCAGTACATGCTCCTTTAAATGTTAATGACCTCTACTGAACCCGCCCCCCAGTTCTGTGGGGCGTGTCTTCACAATACAAGTGGGGTATAGCTTTGACAACAGTTAAAAATATTTAAAAAACAGTTAAAAATAATTTTACATGATGTTAGAATTATTTTATATATAAAGGAGTTATTTCTACTCTCTTGCTCTCTTCCTCATAGATCTGATATTAACGTGTTAAATCTTCCCTACTGCTATCTTCCTGTCTCCTCTTGCATCTGTTCATTCACGCTCACCTTCCCATACTCTGTCTCTCTCTCTCCCCCTCTCTCCCTCTCTCTCTCTCCCCCTCTGTCTCCTTCCACCTATCTTCCTCTCCTTTGATTGAAATTCAAATTTTATTTGTCACATACACTGTCATACACAGTATGATATGCAGTGAAATGCTTATACGACAGCCAGTGACCTTAAAAATAAAATAAAAACATATACATAAGGAATAAATATACATAAAAAGAAATACTAAAGAAAAGAAATTTAACTAGTAAAATAAACTGTACAAATGAGGGCATAATAAAAATATTACAAAATATAGGGGAAATATATTTATTATAAATAAATATACAGTGGTGTGAAAAACTATTTGCCCCTTCCTGATTTCTTATTCTTTTGCATGTTTGTCACACTTAAATGTTTCTGCTCATCAAAAACCATTAACTATTAGTCAAAGATAGCATAATTGAATACAAAATGCAGTTTTTAAATGAAGGTTTACGTTATTAAGAGAGAAAAAAACCTCCAAATCTATATGACCCTGTGTGAAAAAGTGATTGCCCCCCTTGTTAAAAAATAACTTAACTGTGGTTTATCACACCTGAGTTCAATTTCTGTAGTCAACCCCAGGCCTGATTATTGCCACACCTGTTTCAATCAAGAAATCACTTAAATAGGAGCTACCTGACACAGAGAAGTAGACCAAAAGCACCTCAAAAGCTAGACATCATGCCAAGATCCAAAGAAATTCAGGAACAAATGAGAACAAAAGTAATTGAGATCTATCAGTCTGGTAAAGGTTATAAAACCATTTCTAAAATTTTGGGACTCCAGCGAACCACAGTGAGAGCCATTATCCAGAAATGGCAAAAACATGGAACAGTGGTGAACCTTCCCAGGAGTGGCTGGCCGATCAAAATTACCCAAAGAGCGCAGAGACAACTCATCCTAGAGGCCACAAAAGACCACAGGACAACATCTAAAGAACTGCAGGCCTCACTTGCCTCAATTAAGGTCAGTGTTCCCGACTCGACCATAAAAAAGAGACTGGGCAAAAACGGCCTGCATGGCAGATTTCCAAGGCGCAAACCACTTTTAAGCAAAAAGAACATTAAGGCTCGTCTCAATTTTGCTAAAAAACATCCCAATCATTGCCAAGACTTTTGGGAAAATACCTTGTGGACCGACGAGACAAAAGTTGAACTTTTTGGAAGGTGCGTGTCCCATTACATCTGGCATAAAAGTAACACAGCATTTCAGAAAAAGAACATCATACCAACAGTAAAATATGGTGGTGGTAGTGTGATGGTCTGGGGTTGTTTTGCTGCTTCAGGACCTGGAAGGCTTGCTGTGATAGATGGAACCATGAATTCTACTGTCTACCAAAAAAATCCTGAAGGAGAATGTCCGGCCATCTGTTCGTCAACTCAAGCTGAAGCGATCTTGGGTGCTGCAGCAGGACAATGACCCAAAACACACCAGCAAATCCACATCTGAATGGCTGAAGAAAAACAAAATGAAGACTTTGGAGTGGCCTAGTCAAAGTCCTGACCTGAATCCTATTGAGACGTTGTGGCATGACCTTAAAAAGGCGCTTCATGCTAGAAAACCCTCAAATAAAGCTGAATTACAACAATTCTGCAAAGATGAGTGGGCCAAAATTCCTCCAGAGCGCTGTAAAAGACTCGTTGCAAGTTCACTAGACCACCGCAATACAGCAACAAACTGCACACCACACTTATGTAGGCGCCAATTTGCTCCAGCGTAGAAAAACAATGGCCGACAGCTTTCTTTTCACTCGGGGCGGGTCTTTGCTAAAACACCAGTGTCAATCAACTATAGAGGGAGCGGCCTCTGTCGGTGTGACGTCACACCGACAGGCTTTTGAAAACGGCCTGATTTCAGAAGGGGCATCTTATATTATTAAATTAAAAGAAAATCACTGGGCGGCTCTTTATCATTGTAGAGTGGTTGTGTACACACTCTCCTAACACACAATGCAGTCCAAACAGCTTGAAAAAGTCCATGTAGCACCGTATGTCCCCTTTAACCTCGTTCAGTACCGTGTCAGATTACAAAGTTAAGTCTCGATGCCCTTTAATTGCCCCCGTAACCCACCTATACAATGTCCTTTTCAGGTTTCAGATAAGGGTCTTAAATATTTGGGCATTTTTCTCACTCCCAATTTAAAAAATTTATTTGAGACAAATTATTCCCCTTTAATTCGAGAAATTAGAAAAGACTTGGAAAAATTTACCTCTTTGCCGACTTCCCTCTTGGGGAGAGTCAATGTTATAAAAATGAATGTACTGCCCTGTCTAAATTATTTGTTCCAAAACCTTCTGTGTTATTTAAATTCATCCTTCTTTAAATCACTAAATGCTTCTATATCTCGTTATACCTGGAATAATAAACATCAGAGAATTGGTCTCTCTAAACTCTGTAAACCAAGAGATTTGGGGGGTTTCTCACTGACAAATTTTCAGCTTTACTATTGGCCTGCTCAACTCAAAACAATAACAAGCTGGATTATGAATAGGCAGGATGGTTTATGGATTGACTTTGAATTCTTATTTTGTTATCCCAGAAGATTAGAATCCCTTTGGTTTATTAATAATATCAATCAGATAAAACGTCTCACTGATAATATTATTATGTATAATACATTAGAAAGATGTGAAAAAAGTATTTGAGCATTCTTCACACTATTTCTGTTCGTTCTCCCTTGTCTTTTAATTCTGATTTTCCAATTCAGATTAGGAGTATTGAGCTGTCAGAGTGGGGTTCTAAGGGCGTGTCTGACTTTTCAAACCTTTTGGCTTATGATACCCTGAAGTCAGTGGAAAGAATTAGAACAGAGTTTAATATCTTCTCTGTAGATTTCTTTAAGTACCTGCGGGTTCGGCATTTCTTGGAGTCCCAATTAAGGCAGGACAAATTTCGTACTATTTTATCAGAAATGGAAGAAACCATCATTTCAATTAAAGCTCTTAAAGGGACCACCTGTTACGAAAAGACCACTTCCACCAGAATGTGTTTGTTGGGATTAGGGAAAATGAGGATTGGTGCCGAGGTGAATGCTCTCTGAAGGGTTGACATGGTGGTTGAGGCCTCGGGAGTCCACCTTAAGGTCTTTGGTTTGCCCTTTAAGAGGTCTATGAGTGGAGAAACGAGAGAGCTGTAATTTTTTATAAACCTTCTATAGAAGTTTATGAATTCTAGAAAGTGTTGGAGCTGCTTGATGTTAGATGGAACGGGCCAGGGGTCTCATTTATCAAGCGTGCGTAAAACAAGTTCTAAACTAGTGCGTATACCAACAGCCGTAAGCACAAGAAAGTTGGGAGTTATCAAACGTGAGTACGCACAGCTGTACGAAATGACTGATGATGAATCGCACTCCTTCTAAATTGTGTGCGTGTGCATAGTAATTTAAATTTGCATACAGAAACGCCCTCAAATTACCTTATTTGGCAAACAACCTTCCTTATAAAAACTCAATGCCGCCAGGGCACTATAGAATATTTGAATACGTTATCATGGATCCCGTGAAGAGAGGAAAGAAAAAAAACTTCACAGACAACGAAGTGGAAGTGCTTTTAAATGAGGTACAATCTAATAAGACTTGTTTTGTTTGCTGCTTTTTCAGGCGGAATGTCAAAGAAAAAAAAGGACTTGGCGTGGGGACAGGTTACTAATGCAGTAAATGCCGTCTCACCTGTATGTAGAACTACCTCAGAAGTCAAGAAAAAGTGGTTTGATTTGAAAGTGTCCTCTAAAAAAAGAATTGCAGCCCACAGAAGAGACATCGGTGCCACGGGAGGAGGCCAGAGTCTTATTTCAGTGTCACCATTGGATGACAAGATAGCGGGAATTATTGGTGAAACGTCAATGAGCGGAGTAATCCCCGATGGTGACACTGAAAGTGCAATCCCATCAACTGCAGGAGAGGCCGAGCCATTCGAAAATGGTTAGTAGGTTTTCAAATGTTTGTGTTGCGATATATTATTCATAGATAAATAACACACACATTGCAAATGATTTGGATTGTTCATTTAACATTTATTTTATAGATCTGCCAGTTTTGCCAGGTCCTGCTCCGCCTGCCACTTCAGCGCGTCCGATGCGTTTCGAGGCACGAGTCCTGACTGATGCGGTTCTGGAAACACAGAAGGAATTAATGAGCGGCATTGCAAGCATAAAAGAGGAACTGCACCAAATCAATGTGAACTTGAGGAACATTAGTGATTCACTAAATGCATCATGCAAGTTCAATAAAAGCTCCAAGTGATCTCACCATTTTCTCACAATTACTCCTTATTGTGAAACAGATTTAGAACCGTTCGATTATCCCTGCTCTTAGCTGCACTGCCACAGCATTTGGCATGGGGTCGAAACCTTCTGCCATGTGGCGATCTTCTTGTACCGGCATCTCATCCAGTGGTATACCATTTTTATTGGCAATATTATGCAGCACACTGCATGCTTTAACTATATAGCACACCTAAAGCAAATTTATATTGTATAATAAATAAAATTATATATACAGTATATTATAAATATTGTAGTTATAAAATATAATTAAAGCTTAATTTAAATATTTAAACATTCAAAACCTTGTTGGGTTTGTATTGCAATGTGCCTCCTCTGCCTGACAGACACAGCCATCGAGCCTTCAGCAAGCCTATTGCACGTTCTACTGTGCTTCTTGTGCGCTCATGTGCTCGGTTGTAATTCAGCTCCTTTTGGGATACAGGGTTTGCCACTGGAGTCATCAGCCAGGATTTAAGGGCATATCCTCGATCCCCTGCAATGATGTAGATTAAAATACAGTACACTAGATGGTGTTGAGAAGTAATCTAATTTTACATTTATTTAAATTTTTTTGATTAATCGTTACACACTTACCAATAAGCCAGCCTTCTCCAGCAGCGCTTTGCTGAAGACGAAGTCCCACGATGCTGTTCTGCACAATGAAGGAATCGTGTGTCCCTCCCGGGCTGTTCGCAACGACATTTAGCATGTTCAAGTGTGCATCACAGATTACCTGCACGTTAATAGAGTGATAGCCTTTTCTATTTACAAATGCAAATTCATCAGCAGTAGGAGCTTTCAGGGCAACATGTGTGCAGTCAACTGCCCCTATTACACTTGGAAATCCTGCGATGTTATAGAAGTCGGTCATAATTTTTGTCCTTTGCACTGCGGTCTTTGGAAACGTAATGTACTGTGATGTAAGTGATATAATTGCATGTAAAACGTGTGGCATAATTCGGCTCACGGTGGGTTGAGAAATACCAGACCTGTCACCAATTTCCCTTTGAAATGTGCCTGTGGCTAAAAAGCCAATAGTAGAAAGAACCTGAGTGTGCACGGGGACTGCACTGGTGCGCTTTGTCGGCCTCTCCAAAAGTTGTGAGAACTGCTGACACAAATCAAGCAAAATTGCCCTTGGCAAACGAAAACGACTAATGAGCCACTCATCACTCTCAGCGAGTAAGTCTGTGCGGTCCCTGAAAACGCGATCTCTGCGCAAAAGTGCTTGTTGCAAATCTTCAAGAAGCGCAAGGTCTGCCATTGTAGCATTTCCAAAAGCAGTTCTTCAATTGTGGATTTTATATTATTCACAGTTCCAGATAACTCAGAATCACCTGTTGTATTCAATTATTCAATTTATCAATTTGTCAACGCTGTCAATTAGTCAATTTGACATTTAAGTGGTGAAGTATAAGGGCACTGGGTTTATATGTGATTACAGTTCTCTACCACTAGGGGATTCTGCTTATGCACAGTCAGGAGTTCTTCTAAATGTGCGCACATTTTCACGCACATGTACAAATTAATGAATCGCATTCTATTAGTAGAATTGTGCGTACGCATGATGTACACATAAAACCGTGCGTACGCACGCTTGATAAATGAGACCCCAGGTTCGGATGGCTTCTACCTTCTTCTCCTCCATGTGGATGCCCTGTGGGCTGATGTGATAACCAAGGAAGGAGACCGAGGGTTGATGAAATGAACATTTTTCTGCCTTGAGGAATAATTGGTGGGTTTTAAGTCTCCGGAGCACCTCAGTCACATGGAAACGATGTTCGGTCTCGTTCTGGGAGTAGATGAGGATGTCATCAATGTAGACCAGTACGACGCGGTTCAAATACTCCCGTAACACCTCATTCATATAACTCTGGAACACAGAGGGAGCATTGACCAATCCAATCCACCAATGAGATATTCATAGTGTCCGGTCGGGATGATGAATGCGTTCTTCCATTCATCCCCCTCACGGATTCGGTCGAGGTTGTAGGTACTCCTCAGGTCCAGCTTGGTGAAGACTTTAGCCCCACAAAGTTGTTCCAGGGCAGCAGGAATGAGAAGAAGGGGGTAACTGAACTTCACTGTGATTTTGTTTAGGGCGCGATAATCGATGCACGGACGAAGTCCCACGTCTTTTATTCCCACAAAAAAGGCAGCAGGGGACGTGGATGGACGAATATACCCTTGCTTAATGTAATCTTCTGAAATTTGATTTAGTTAAATGAGAAAATAACCTTGGGAGTTTCAAACCCCGCATCCATTCATTTTTCTGGGTGATTATAATGTTTAATTCCCCTATTCACTTATGCGGTATGACTCGCTATGAGGTGCGGTGTTATACCTCTATCTCACCTGTACGGTCTTGCGCTGTGGCCGTAGTCTTGATCATGATTCACCCCGAGTTTTTGTGCTGTGATTACGTTTCCATCTTTCCGCGTGAAAAATTCAACGTTTAATTTTTTGCTGGTCCTCGCGGAAGCTTTCAGACTTTGCAGAACTTTGCGGAACGTTAAGGGAACGCGGCAGCTCACGGAGATGAGTCAGGCCACACAGGTGAGAGAGGGGTATTAGGCACCGCGATCCGCCTCGAGTGACCGGCGCCCGACGGTCCGCGGAGATCTACAAGATCCCCGAGCTTCCGCATGTTAAACATGTTTATTTTTTTTGCGTGGTAAGATGGAAACGTAATAACTGCACCAAAACTCGTGCCGAATCATAATGAACCGCACTTACGGCCCCACGTGTGAGATAGGGGTATTAAACCTCCACTCTGTCATCTCATCGTATTCATTCCATAAGTGCGCTATACAACCCCAACAACTGACATACTTCACATTGTTTCTGAAGCTGGTGAAGAGAGTGTTATCAGCTGTTTGTCCATCAACTATGATTGGATACCCGGTTCGTTTCACGGCCACATGTTACATGAAAATATTAGCGATATTAATTAATTAATTAATATTAATTTATATATTTGTCTATTATGGCATGTTATTGTTAAGTTAACCCATGTCGGAATAAACGCTATTAAAAGAATTTAGTGCAATGTTTAATTTGTATAGAAAGTGCCGTCTTTCTTAACGCTGTCATGCAAAAGGAGTGAAAAATCGATTCCTGAGCAACCGATGTCCGCTAATTCAGGCCCTTCACTGTAGACAGCGCCTTGTAACGTCGGACATAAGAGGCAGCGACTTAAGAAGAGCCCTAAGAGACAGTTTGAGAAATACACTTAGAAAAGTATTCACTTAACGTAAGATATATCTTAAGAGTCTACTTAGCGCGCGAATAGTGTGCCTTATTGAGAAACCGGGCCCATAGCTTTTTGTTCTGGAATCGGCAATGAGTATATTTTTCCTATGGGCATTGGTTCACCTGGGATGAGGTCGATGGTACAGTCCCATGGTCTATGGGGAGGTAGTTGAGTGGCTCGTCTTGGGCAGAAGACATCCTGGAACAGGGAGTACATGCCTGGGATAACTATAAATTTTTTGAGCTTTCTATGGAGGTGGTATGAATGGAAATGATGGGATCAACGTTAATGCAATGCCTAAGACAATTAATCCCCCACTTAAGGATCTCACCACTCTCCGAAGAGATGATGGGCTGATGTTGGACGAGCCACGGGCGCCCCAGAATGAGTCCTGTGGTGGAACGTTCCAGAACCAGAAGCTTGATTTCTTCCTTATGAAGCCATCCCACTCGTATGTGAAGTGGGGGTGTGATGTACCGGACCCATCCTTCTCTTAAACTGGGTGGTATGGAGAATCAGAGGGATTTTGAGTTGTTGACACAGTTCCATGGAGATGAAATTGCCAGCTGACCCAGAGTCAAGGAGAGCTTTCACTGGAACAGAGGACAGGGGAGTATCAATTATTACATTAGTGGTGAGTGGTGCCATAGGTGTATTTGTATAAGAGACATTGCTCACCAGCGGTTGTGGGTGTTGGCGAGGACATGTCTGACAGACATGTCTTGACTCTGCACAATAAAGACAATAAAGAGGCCCTGGGTCAGCCCGCATTGCCTTTAAGAGGGGGTGAGTCGAGAGAAGGAGTGATGATCGAGCTGCATAGGTTCTGATTCTGGAACATGTGCCTTCTCTGGTGGGCGGAGAGACGAGGAAGGTTTTTGGCCTGTAGAAAGTTCTGATAGGCACTCTTGTAGTTGGTTGGAGACTTGGATGGAGGTACTGATAAGATGTTCTAACCCAAGTGAATAATCGTGGGCGGCGAATTGCAGTCGTAAATTCGGATTGAGCCCTTTGTGATGAGGGCTGCTTCATTCCATCCACTGGAGGCTGCAAGGGTTTGGAGCGTCAGCACGGTCAGTAATAGATTCCTTTCCCTGATTTAATTTAAATAATTGTTCTTCAGTGATGGAAAATCCGGCCGAAACAAATAGGTCATAATCACGTACTACAGCACTATTCTGTTGCTAAATAGCTTCAGCCCACTGTAAGGCTTTTCCTGTGAGAAGGGAAATAATATATGCAATTTTCAACCTATCTGTGGGGAACCATTGAGACTGCATTTCAAATGTGAGTGAACGTTGAAGGAGGAATCCGTTGCAATTCCCAGCCTCACCAGTGTAGGGCGCTGATGGTGCCATGGGACTGACTAATGGGAAAGATGATGGAGAGGAAGAAACTGTTGCCAGAAGTGTAGCGGGGAGGTGAAAACTTGCAGGTACCGCTCCACCAGCTCGTGGATGGGATCAGTACCCGTCGGGTTCATTTTTTGCTGGTCTGGACTTCTGTTATGGAAGGACCGACTCAACAAACAGAATGAAGGGGATAAACCCGATCGGCACTTTAATTAATAATAATAAACAGTTGAAATGGTGATAGTGACTGATAGAATGAACCGGAAAGTCTTATCTGTGATGTCGATGGAGTTGGTGGATGGAGGATCAGGAGAGGTTGACGGGGAGACATGATATGGATACTGGAGGAACACGGAGAAGAGGAGACGAGGAAACACGGAGATGACGAGACGAGGAAACACGGAGAGGAAGAAGCACAGAGGTGAGCTTTTCTAGCTGGATGCGTTGGCAGCATGAAGTCCTTGTCCGTATTTGGAGTCCAGGCAATGAGTGAAGGAAAGTGACGTGTGTATATATGTGTGTAGGTGATGAGGTGCAGGTGTGTGTGATCAATATTTTGGAGATTGTGAACGGTGATTGGGGGCGGAGCCTGGCGTGTCCGTGACACCACCTTTACGTTTTATGCTTTATTAGCACACTCAGACTCCTCAGCCTATGATTCTTTAAAATCACTGTGGGAACAGGATCTGGGGGCATCATTTAATCCATCAGTTTGGACCACAATTTGTGAAGGAATTTTCCCAAAATGCACTTCAATATCTTTACACGAACAAAATTTCTAACTTTTTCATAGAATTTACTTTACACCTGTCTATCTTCATAAAATGTATTGTAAGGATTTCTTGTTTTTGCTAGACCCCGTCTAGTCAGTGCTCAGCCTGTATTTTGCTTCCCGCCTGGTACCAGGGAACCCCTCAATAATACACAAGTCCGTGATCAGTGAGACGTTCCAAGTTTATTGTGGGAGAGAGCAGTATATATAGCACACACACACAAAGAACCAAAGAAGAGGGTGCAGAAGTGTTTACATTTGGTCAGGAATGTTTAGAAAAGATAAGGTAAAGAAGAACATAAAATTGGGAGTAGCTCTGCATTTACGAGCGTTTAACAGTTTTACGACCTTTAACATAAACTACTATAGGATGTGTTTATTGAAAGTGCAGCTTGTGTCGAGGTAAGAGAAAGAAGTAACATTCTGTTCTCACGCACACAGAATATCATAAAACATACTAAAAATCAAATATTCCCTACAGTTCCCCCCTTTTATTCATAAGAAACATCGTTGAATAAAACTCAGAGCTTTCAAGAAGTCGCCGGTGGATAATAGGTCATCGGACATGGCGCAGGAACATAACCTGAAACATACTTATACAAAAGATTTTGCACACAGCGAAGAATGCATGGACCTAAAATACACAACAGGTCTGAATCATTGGTATATCGCTTAGCGGTCCAATTAGCAAATCCCCAAAAAACTTTATCATGTGGATGAGGTTGCACTATGTACAACAATCTCTCATTCAAGATTAAGAGGACAAAAAGAAACTTCATTCTAAGGCGGGAGAGGTTACCACCTTACTCCAAGTGCTGTTCTATAAACTCTACAGAATGAAGTGTGACCAAAAGAATACACAGAAATCTTGTTCACAATGTCAAACATATAAATAACTACTAGTGGTGAACTATTGCCTTTCTTGACGCTACAGTGCTCAGAGTGCGGGCACGCCCAATCTGCACTCGTCCCACCTTACGAGGCGCTAAGACACCACCAGGAATGGTAAACTAATAGCAATAGTGAAGTCGTCCCGTGGCAACCCAAGACAATCCCTCTGTGTCACGTCACAGGTTGGTCATCACTGCAGCACGTCTTCAGTCTAGGAAACAACAAAAATCACAGAGAAAGACAGATAATAATACACAAACATTTATTCATCCTTTGATCTCACGCCGACAGGACATCTCTTCAGCCTAGTAGCATGGATCCACTGTGGAAAAAGATCAGATAGGACAGCAGTACGAGTAATTGCGATTATTTCTGCTGGTCCGTCATATTTACAATCTCCCAGTTTTCTGGGGGTCAAAGATCTTACCAGAACAGTGTCTCCCACATTAAAAGGATGTGTGGGTTTTGTTGAGGGTACTGGAGTCACATTAGCAATTCGTTCATAATGTTTGTTCAGAATGTTTGTTCTTTGATAATGGCGGCGCGTGTACATGCTGCGGCTTCTCTCTCCCCCAACACAACTGTGTTTTCGTGTTTTTTGTCTTGTAAGTCGCAGTGTCTTTGCATGTCTTTAACTCGTCCATCTGTCTTAAAACGCACATACAGTCGAGAGCTTTTGTTAGTTATCGGTAAATCCTCAGTTTTTAAGTTAAATCCAGCGAACGTGGATGAGCTGCGCGACATCGGTCTGCTCCGGAGGCCTTCGCCATCACCGACCCACACACCGGCACCCCGCCCAGAGTGGAGGCGCCACAGGCGGCGGGAAAGGAAGCAGAAGAGGGGAAAGCGCGGAGGTGTCCGTGCTAGGCTAGCGGCTAACCCACACAAGCCGGCTATTCCTACCATTGTACTGGCTAACGTACGCTCTTTGGACAATAAACTGGACCATATTCAGCTTCTTCGCACAACCCTAAGGACTGTAAGAGACTGTTGTGTTTTTGTTTTCACTGAAACATGGCTCAACAATAACATCCCGGATAGCGCCGTTCAGCTCGACCAGCTAACATGCTACCGTGCGGACAGAGCTCTCGCTGAGAGCGGTAAAACCCGGGGCGGCGGACTTTGTGTTTACATCAGTGATGCGTGGTGTCGCGATGCAGTGGTGGTCTGTAAGTACTGCTCTTCTCTGGTGGAGATTATGATCATCAAGTGTCGACCATTCTATCTACCGAGGGAATATTCAGCTATTTTAATCGGGGCTGTATATGTACCCCCCAACTCCAATAACAAAAGGAGTGAGGCACTAAATGAACTTTACCAGCTCATCAGTGAGCAGCAGACAGCTCATCCAGATGCTTTTCTCATCTTGGCTGGCGATTTTAATCATGCAGACCTAAAAAACGTGTTTCCAAAAATACAACAGCACATAGACTTTCCCACACGAGGAAACAATACACTGGACCTTGTTTACACTACTCAGAGAGGAGCTTACAAAGCCCTACCCCTCCCCCACCTCGGTGCCTCAGACCACATCACTGTCATGCTAATGCCTGTATACAGACCACTGGTTAAAGTCACCAAACCAGTCTGCAAACAGATACAAGTGTGGCCGGAAGGGTCTTCTGAGGCACTCCAAGACTGCTTTAGCACCACTGACTGGGATGTATTTAAACAGGCTGCCACTCAGAACAACCTCACAGACTTACAGGAGTACACAGAGTCTGTCACTGCCTACATCAACAAGTGCATTGATGATGTAACGGTAACAAAGACCATCACTGTCCGTGCTAACCAAAAACCGTGGCTAACAGGGGAGGTCTACAGACTAATGAAGGTACGGAACACTGCCTTCAAATCTGGAGATGCAGCAGCCCTGAGGACAGCTAGGGCCAACCTGTCTCGCAGCATCAAAAAGGCTAAGAGACAGTACTCCAAGAGAGTTGCCCATCGCTTCAACGACAGCAGAGACACACGGAGTCTGTGGCAAGGGATACAGACCCTCACTGATTACAAGCCGCCACAGAGGACATGTGACAGCTCTATCTCTCTGCTGAATGAGCTGAATGCATTCTTTGCCCGTTTTGACACCCACAACAGCACCACGACACAGAAACACCCACCTCAGCCCGGCGACCAAGTGATGACGCTTTCCTCAGAAAGCGTGAGAAGATCCTTCCGCAGGATTAACGTGCGCAAGGCCCCGGGTCCTGACAACATTCCGGGCCGAGTATTGAGAGACTGTGCGGGGGAACTCACGAATGTCTTTACGGACATTTTCAACATCTCTCTGAGTCAGGCTGTTATCCCCACATGCTTTAAAACCACCACCATAATCCCAGTACCTAAGAAAACATCTCCCTCCTGTTTCAATGACTTCCGCCCAGTTGCACTTACTCCCATCATTATGAAGTGCTTTGAACGGCTAGTCATGCAGCAGATCAGGACTGCCCTCCCCCCCTCCCTGGACCCCTTCCAGTTTGCTTATCGGTCCAATCGCTCAACCGATGATGCCATTGCTACGGCCCTCCACTCAGCGCTCACCCACTTGGAAAACAAAGACTCCTATGTTAGAATGCTGTTCATCGACTTCAGCTCAGCGTTCAACACAATCATCCCACAACAGCTCACTCATAAACTGATACAGCTGGGGATCAGCACCCCTCTGTGCAACTGGCTGCTGGACTTCCTGACTGGCAGACCTCAGGCAGTGCGGGTCGCCAACAACACTTCCAGTACCATCATGCTGAACACTGGGGCCCCCCAAGGATGTGTGCTGAGCCCCCTCCTCTTCACGCTGCTGACCCACGACTGCATACCATCACACAACTCCAACCTCTTCATCAAGTTTGCGGACGACACGACTGTGGTGGGTCTCATTAGCAACAATGATGAGACTAACTACAGGAACGAGGTGAGCTGCCTGGCCAGGTGGTGCACAGACAACAATCTCTCCCTGAACGTGGAAAAGACAAAAGAGATTGTGGTCGATTACAGGAGAACTTACACCCAACACTCTCCGCTGTCCATCAATGGTGCGATCGTGGAGAGGGTAAGGAGCACCAAGTTTCTGGGTGTGCACATGACGGAAGATCTCTCCTGGTCCATCAACACTGCAGCACTAGCTAAGAAAGCTCAACAGCGTCTCTACTTTCTCCGTAAGCTGAGAAGAACCGGAGCCCCGACACCCATCATGCGCACCTTCTACAGAGGCACCATTGAGAGCATCCTGACCAGCTGCATCACTGTGTGGTACGGCGCCTGCAATGCGTCCTGCCAGAAAACTCTCCAGCGCATAGTGAGAGCAGCTGAGAAGATCGTTGGTGTCTCTCTCCCCCCCCTCCTGGACATTTACAACACCCGCCTCACACGAAAAGCAATCAACATTGCCCGTGACCCTACCCACCCGTCTCAGAGCTTCTTTAGTCTGCTACCATCAGGGAGGAGACTAAGGAGTCTCCAAGCCAGGACAAGCAGACTGAAGAACAGCTTCATCCATCAGGCGATCAGGAAGCTCAACTCTCTTCCAGCTCTGCCTCCCCTGTGCTCCTCGGTCTCTCCAACCGTCATACTCTGACTCCTTCATTTTTCACACACACTCGCACACACACACACACACACACACACACACACACACACACACACACACACACACACACACGCTCTCAGACAAACACTCACAAAAACCTCACACACACACACACACGCGCTCTCAGACACACAATCACTCACAATAACTCACACACTCACTCACTCACACATACACTTGCACCTGTCACTTTGTGCTCCAGGCACCATTGGTACTTCACTACCTCAAACCGGTGGGAAAAAAAAAAAAAAAAAAAAAAAAAAAAAAAAAAACATTCCTTGTTCTCACTGGATTTATTTCCCATTTTGTTTACTGATTCATATAGCTCATTATGTTGTCACTTGTCACTTTCTTTTCAACTAAAATAAGCACACTTGCACTATTCCAATTGCACTGTACCGTTTCTCTCCATAACTGCCTTCTGTGTTGTTAACTGTCCCTTTTTGCAGGATAGTAACTAAATTACCTCACCTCTGTTGCCTTTCTAAGTTTGTGTTATTTAAGTCTTTTTTTTTTTTTTTTTTTTTTTTTTTTTTTTTTTTTTTTTTTTTTAACCTCTTCAGTGTTATTTGTAAATAGGGCGAGAGTAACGTAATTTCGATTCTCTATATGTATGCACTGTACATGTAGCAGAATTGACAATAAAGTTGACTTTGACTTTGACTTTGACTTTGAGTATCTATTAGAGCAGCAGAATATTCAGCAATATGTACAGTGGTGTGAAAAACTATTTGCCCCCCTCCTGATTTCTTATTCTTTTGCATGTTTGTCACACAAAATGTTTCTGATCATCAAACAGATTTAACTATTAGTCAAAGATAACACAAGCAAAAACAAAATGCAGTTTTTAAATGAGGGGTTTTATTATTTAGGGAGAAAAAAATTCCAAACCTACATGGCCCTGTGTGAAAAAGTAATTGCCCCATGAACCTAATAACTGGTTGGGCCACCCTTAGCAGCAATAACTGCAATCAAGCGTTTGCGATAACTTGCAACGAGTCTTTTACAGCGCTCTGGAGGAATTTTGGCCCACTCATCTTTGCAGAATTGTTGTAATTCATCTTTATTTGAGGGTTTTCTAGCATGAACCGCCTTTTTAAGGTCATGCCACAACATCTCAATAGGATTCAGGTCAGGACTTTGACTAGGCCACTCCAAAGTCTTCATTTAGTTTTTCTTCAGCCATTCAGAGGTGGATTTGCTGGTGTGTTTTGGGTCATTGTCCTGCTGCAGCACCCAAGATCGTTTCAGCTTGAGTTGACGAACAGATGGCCGGACATTCTCCTTCAGGATTTTTTGGTAGACAGTAGAATTCATGGTTCCATCTATCACAGCAAGCCTTCCAGGTCCTGAAGCAGCAAAACAACCCCAGATCATCACACTACCACCACCATATTTTACTGTTGGTATGATGTTCTTTTTCTGAAATGCTGTGTTACTTTTACGCCAGATGTAACGGGACACGCACCTTCCAAAAAGTTCAACTTTTGTCTCGTCGGTCCACAAGGTATTTTCCCAAAAGTCTTGGCAATCATTGAGTTGTTTTTTAGCAAAATTGAGACGAGCCTTAATGTTCTTTTTGCTTAAAAGTGGTTTGCGCCTTGGAAATTTGCCATGCAGCCCGTTTTTGCCCAGTCTCTTTCTTATGGTGGAGTCGTGAACACTGACCTTAATTGAGGCAAGTGAGACCTGCAGTTCTTTAGATGTTGTCATTTTGTGGCCTCTCAGATGAGTTGTCTCTGCGCTCTTGGGATAATTTTGGTCGGCCGGCCACTCCTGGGAAGGTTCACAACTGTTCCATGTTTTTGCCATTTGTGGATAATGGCTCTCTCTGTGGTTCGCTGGAGTCCCAAAGCTTTAGAAATGGCTTTATAACCTTTACCAGACTGATAGATCTCAATTACTTTTGTTCTCATTTGTTCCTGAATTTCTTTGGATCTTGGCATGATGTCTAGCTTTTGAGGTGCTTTTGGTCTACTTCTCTGTGTCAGGTAGCTCCTATTTAAGTGATTTCTTGATTGAAACAGGTGTGGCAGTAATCAGGCCTGGGGGTGACTACATAAATTGAACTCAGGTGTGATAAACCACAGTTAAGTTATTTTTTAACAAGGGGGGCAATCACTTTTTCACACTGGGCCATGTAGATTTGGAGTTTTTTTTCTCCCTTAATAACGTAAACCTTCATTTAAAAACTGCATTTTGTGTTCATTTATGTTATCTTTGACTAATAGTTAACGGTTTTTGATGAGCAGAAACATTTAAGTGTGACAAACATGCAAAAGAGTAAGAAATCAGGAAGGGGGCAAATAATTTTTCACACCACTGTACATCAAGATCAGTTGTTCCTATCGCGGGTTTGCCTTTCCTCCATGCCACGGGAAAAGGTCTGCCAAATATAATTTCATGTGGTGACATGTGCACATCTTTTCTTGGTGTCATTCTCATTTCAGCTAGAACAGCAGGTAACAGATCAACCCAGTTTTTACTCCCCATAGTTTGCATTGCTTTAGTCAGTTTTTCTTTGAGTTTCCTATTTGTTCTTTCTACTATACCTGATGACTGTGGATGATAAGGAATGTGAAAATGCCAGGACAGTGAAAGATATTTACACAAATTCTGTGTTACCTGTGATGTAAAAGGTGTTCCTTTATCCGAGTCAATAGCATGAGGAACGCCATAACGAGGTATTATTTCTTTCGCTAAGACTCGGGCCACCACCTTTGCATTCTCTCGAGCACATGGGAAAGCTTCCACCCACCTTGAAAACGTGTCTACCAAAACCAGAAGATATTTGAATGGGCCATATGCAGGCATATGTGTAAAATCAATTTGCCACTCTGCAAACGGAGCAGTAGGTAACAGAACACTTTCGTGTTTACCTAAACCCTTTGTCACATTATTCTGAGCACACACCAAACATCTAGATATTAATAAATCAATTGTTCCAAGCATGTTAGCTATGCAAAAGAGTTTTTTCATATCTTCCTTAACCCCCCTTCGTGCACAATGTGTAACACCGTGGAACTCGCGCACGAGGAACGGAAGACAATGAGATGGCAGGCACAAATGGCCATCAGCACAATACCATAAACCATCAGAAGCAACGTAGGCGCCCTGAGCTTGCCAAAAGGAGGAATCATTCGGCGTGGCTGAAGCTTGCAAAGACAATAAATCTACATCGGTAATCAAAGAGCTAGCAAGAAAAGATGTATTGATCAAATCACAACCAGAATCAGGAAAGAAAATCTGTTTTTGAGCTGCTTTTTTAGCAATACGATCAGCTAGCGAATTCCCTCGCACTTCCATAGAATCACCAGAAGAATGAGCCTTAGTTTTTACAATAGCAAGAGTACCAGGTAGATGGCATGCGTCTATTAAATCCTGAACAAGGGAAGAATGAGAAATTAGCTTACCCTCAGCAGAACGAAAACCCCTGGATTGCCAGATGCGGCCAAAGTCGTGAGCGATACCAAAAGCGTAACGAGAATCAGTGTATGTACCACTGATGTGGAGAATACAAAATTAAAGGATTAGAGAGAACAATCTTTTCAGCATCTTGTACCATCACCGCAAAGGCGGACACAGCCCTGAGACAGGCAGGCAAACCTTGTGCCACAGCATCTAAAGTTTTAGATAAGAAAGCACATCAGGCACAACAGGTGCTACAGGGATAATTATGTCATTTATTTTTCTCAAATCTTGTGTAAATCTCCACGTACCATCAGGTTTCAGTACTGGATTAACAGGTGTGTTATAAGAACTTACACATGGTTTAATAACACCCTGCTTGAGCAATGAGCTTAAAATTTCATCTATTCCTGAGGCCTTGGCCTCGGAGAGTGGATATTGTTTGATGTACACAGGTTGCAAATGTTTTAATTTAGCTTCATAAGGAACACAGTGTACTAACCCCACCTCATCCTTATGTTCAGCCCACAGACTGCTTGGCACACATTGAAGGGCAGCAGGAATAGAGCTGTTCTGTGAAGAAAGGAAACAATTATTTACACGCATATTTGTGAGGTGGGAAAAAGGAACTGAATGAGGCACTTCAACAGTGAGTTGTGCGCCAGAAAAAGTCAAGGACATGTGTAATCTGCTCATTAAATCGCGTCCTAGCAGATTAAAAGGACAATCAGGCATACAGACAAAACGATGAGAGAGATGAATTCCCTTATCTAAAGGACATGTTACAGTTACCTGAGGAGTGAAATAATTTCGTTGAGCAACCCCTCCAATTACCACAGAGCTGATACGTTTATTCGAGAGCGGTCCCTCATAATCACGACCTAAAGACGACATTGTAGCTCCCGTATCCACCAAAAAAGAGAATACAGAACCATCTATACACAATTCTATAAAGGGCAACTCATTAACCTGAGGTGACTTGAAAGTACAAAGTAACATCGCGGGGCTGGAACTCTGCGGGCATCCCTATGCATCATATGCTCCTCCTACCTGCATCCCTGAGAAGGGATTGGGTCTATATTGCTGCTGCTGTTGTTGTGGTTGTACTCGCTGTGGTGGCTGCTGTGAAGGATTAGGAGAAAACACCTTATTAGCATCATGCCACTGATCATCATTCAATCGATTGTACACATTCTGTCCACTACGTCCCTCATCAAGGGCCTTCGTGCGACATTCACGAGCCCAATGACCTTCTTTATAACAATAATAACAATAACCAGATCTACGGGGTGCACTCTGACCCTGCAGACCCCCTCTACCTCTTCCACAGCCTCCTCGGCCTCCTCTACCCCCCTTTTTTCCACCTCTGTGTCCTTCACTCTCCACAAACAAACATGCCACTTGTCTGTTTTCTAAAATACCGTCTCCTTCCAGTGTTCTCATACGCTCACCTAATTTTTTAATAGTCGTTGTAGAACGGTCTGACAATTGAAACTTTAAAATCTTCATGATTTCTGGTCGACAATTATTCAAGAAGGTGGTAAGGAAAAGTGGGTTAGGGTTTTCTTCAGGGAGGGGCATACCACCCAAAAGGGTCCAGGTCTCTCGAAACCTCTCCAGAAACCTGGATGTGGTCTCACTCTTTTCTTGTTTACAATTAGTTACCTGTGACAGATCCTGACTAGCTTGTTGACGTGCAAGAAGATAAGTAGTTAGCTCATCTTTTAAAAGTTTCATAGCCTCATTAGAATTACCCCAAAGAAAATCATATTCCTTCTTTTTTCGTCTCCCCCCTCCCTCTACGTCTTCATGTTTCACCACTACAGTCCATCTGTCTTTTTCAGGATCTAAACATTTTACCGTCTTTATCAAATCAGCCTCATCGTACCCATCTCCCAAAACCGATTGCAAAATAAAGTGATAATCCGCACCCACGAGCTGACAGTGCCTGGAAGCCTTTATCAGCATATCAACAAAATGCAAAGGTTTGTTGGGAGAAGAGAGCATCTTAATAATGTCCTTCAGCGTGCTTACGGATGGTGGAAGGATTTTTGGACCCTTTGGTCCCATAGAGAAAACAAACGCAGTGTTTTCTTGTCGAGGTTTGGGGCGAGACCTCTCATCCGGACCTTCATCGTCCGAGTTATCAAAATCCTCACCATCAGTATCCTCGGGATCATCCGAAAGAGGGCTGTCAGGAGTTCGTCCTGACACCTTCTTGGGAGTCTTTCCCTTTCCTGAGGCACACACTTCCGACGAAGGTGAGCACGGTTTTGTGGGTACGGGAGAGACAGGCACAGATCGGCAGCTCACAAAAGGATTAGTGGGATTCAAATTAGGATAAATTTTCTCAATTATTTGTTGGTTAGATGCTGATGTTTCTATGTCAACATGATATGGAGGAGGGATCGGAAAGGTTGAATGAACGGGCGGCTTGAATTTAGTTTCGGATGTGACCTTTGGAATCTTTTTCTTCTGTATCTTAGTTTCTTTTATGTCTAAGTATTTATCCCAAAGAGCTTTCATTTCTACCCATCTTTGATAACATGAACCCATGTAAGGATAATCCCATCCTGGGTCACCCATACCCTCATATATCTGAGAGTAAGCAGAGGCTAGATATTCAGGCTTAAAAGTACCTCCGCGTGGATAGGTTAAAAATTGAAATTGTGGTTCAGTCCACCCTGATAAATTATCAAGCTAAGGTGTGGTAAAATAAGTGAGTCCACATCCTCTTCTGGGTCCGGCTTTGGATAAGTAGTTGTGTTCTTATTACCCATTTTATAAATGTGAATTAACCCGCGACAGAAAGAACCAATATCTTCAACAAAAAACACACAATACAACAACAAAAGACAACAAAAAGAGCTCAACAAAGACAAAAACAAAAAAAGAGCGGGCAACAGAATACAGCTTCCACACTATGCTTCAGTTCAAGGAACCTTTCAGAAGCGAGTGCGCGCTAAACTGGCGTAAAAGCCACAAGACAATCCTCCCCCGTACTATACAGTGGTGTGAAAAACTATTTGCCCCCCTCCTGATTTCTTATTCTTTTGCATGTTTGTCACACAAAATGTTTCTGATCATCAAACACATTTAACTATTAGTCAAAGATACCACAAGTAAACACAAAATGCAGTTTTTAAATGAGGGGTTTTATTATTTAGGGAGAAAAAAAATCCAAACCTACATGGCCCTGTGTGAAAAAGTAATTGCCCCCTGAACCTAATAACTGGTTGGGCCACCCTTAGCAGCAATAACTGCAATCAAGCATTTGCGATAACTTGCAACGAGTCTTTTACAGCGCTCTGGAGGAATTTTGGCCCACTCATCTTTGCAGAATTGTTGTAATTCAGCTTTATTTGAGGGTTTTCTAGCATGAACCGCCTTTTTAAGGTCATGCCACAACATCTCAATAGGATTCAGGTCAGGACTTTGACTAGGCCACTCCAAAGTCTTCATTTTGTTTTTCTTCAGCCATTCAGAGGTGGATTTGCTGGTGTGTTTTGGGTCATTGTCCTGCTGCAGCACCCAAGATCGCTTCAGCTTGAGTTGACGAACAGATGGCCGGACATTCTCCTTCAGGATTTTTTGGTAGACAGTAGAATTCATGGTTCCATCTATCACAGCAAGCCTTCCAGGTCCTGAAGCAGCAAAACAACCCCAGACCATCACACTACCACCACCATATTTTACTGTTGGTATGATGTTCTTTTTCTGAAATGCTGTGTTACTTTTACGCCAGATGTAACGGGACACGCACCTTCCTAAAAGTTCAACTTTTGTCTCGTCGGTCCACACGGTATTTTACCAAAAGTCTTGGCAATCATTGAGATGTTTTTTAGCAAAATTGAGACGAGCCTTAATGTTCTTTTTGCTTAAAAGTGGTTTGCGCCTTGGAAATCTGCCATGCAGGCCGTTTTTGCCCAGTCTCTTTCTTATGGTGGAGTCGTGAACACTGACCTTAATTGAGGCAAGTGAGTCCTGCAGCTCTTTAGATGTTGTCCTGGGGTCTTTTGTGGCCTCTCGGATGAGTTGTCTCTGCGCTCTTGGGGTAATTTTGGTCGGCCGGCCACTCCTGGGAAGGTTCACCACTGTTCCATGTTTTTGCCATTTGTGGATAATGGCTCTCACTGTGGTTCGCTGGAGTCCCAAAGCTTTAGAAATGGCTTTATAACCTTTACAGACTGATAGATCTCAATTACTTTTGTTCTCATTTGTTTCTGAATTTCTTTGGATCTTGGCATGATGTCTAGCTTTTGAGGTGCTTTTGGTCTACTTCTCTGTGTCAGGTAGCTCCTATTTAAGTGATTTCTTGATTGAAACAGGTGTGGCAGTAATCAGGCCTGGGGGTGACTACAGAAATTGAACTCAGGTGTGATAAACCACAGTTAAGTTATTTTTTAACAAGGGGGGCAATCACTTTTTCACACTGGGCCATGTAGATTTGGAGTTTTTTTTCTCCCTTAATAACGTAAACCTTCATTTAAAAACTGCATTTTGTGTTCAATTATGTTATCTTTGAATAATAGTTAACATTTTTTGATGAGCAGAAACATTGAAGTGTGACAAACATGCAAAAGAATAAGAAATCAGGAAGGGGGCAAATAGTTTTTCACACCACTGTATATGGTCCAGATACCAAAACCCAGGGAGCGTGCTTGCTCTATCCTTATAGAGAAAAATAAAAAAGCAGCACTCACCTGATTAGAGGTATCCCGGATAGAGCCCCTAAATTGTAAGGATTTCTTGTTTTTGCTAGACCCCGTCAAGTCAGTGCTCAGCCTGTATTTTGCTTCCCGCCTGGTACCAGGGAACAACTCAATAATACACAAGTCCGTGATCAGTGAGACGTTCCAAGTTTATTGTGGGAGAGAGGAGTATATATAGCACACACACACAAAGAACCAAAGAAGAGGGTGCAGAAGTGTTTACATTTGGTCAGGAATGTTTAGAAAAGATAAGGTAAAGAAGAACATAAAATTGGGAGTAGCTCTGCATTTACGAGCGTTTAACAGTTTTACGACCTTTAACATAAACTACTATAGGATGTGTTTATTGAAAGTGCAGCTTGTGTCGAGGTTCTCACGCACACAGAATATCATAAAACATACTAAAAATCAAATATTCCCTACAGTTATCCAGGTTTTTTCCAATCTTTGCTTTAAATGTAAAGCGCAAAAGGGTACATATTTTCATGTATTCTGGTCCTGTGACAATATCCAATCATTCTGGAAGGCGGTTCACTCAGTAACTCAGGAGATAATGGGAAAACATTTTATTTTATCTCCTGCACTGTATTTGTTGAATCATATTCCTGAAGATCTTTTTGACTTGGACTCCAAGCCCAATTGGTCCACACCCCAAGTTCCAACTGTCACTATGTGGATATCCCAGCTGTCATCTTTCCTTCCCTTGGAGAAACTAACTTATGATCTTAATCACAGGTCGGGCAAATTTAGTAAACTCTGGAATCCTCTCCACTGTTTTTTGCAAAAAATTTTTGTTTATTTTAATAGAGTTTTTTTTACTTTCCCATCATGTTTTACTTACCTTCAGCTCATGCAGAGATTTATATTTTCATGCACATTGTGTATTATATTTTTTCAGCGCTGTGGGTCGGTGGGTGGGTTTGTTTGTTGGTTTGTCTGTTTGTTTGATTGTGTCTGTAAATCATCTGAAAATCCTTAATAAAAAAAAGTGCTATACAAATAAAATTGAACTAAATTTACTATTTCCACTGATTAAAGTTTTGCATGGACATAATGCATATGCAAATTGATCTTTAATCGAGTTGAGCTTAAACAAAACAAACAAACAAGAACATAAAAAATATGAACTAGAAATAACAGATAAAGCTAATGCTAAAAAACAGAGCTAATAAGCTAATCATATCAGGAAAACAAACAAAGACAATAGCAGCAGTTACCACACAAACACAAACAATACTACAGCAGGGAGAATAGCACGCATTACAACAGTGAACATATCAAGATAACAACAATAGAACATACAATTTGAACAAGATTGAACATGAGACAAATATAAAACTAAAATTGTAAAGTTATGAATAGACCGACGAATATAACAGAAAAATGTGAATACAATTAAGATAACTACAGATGGATGTGACGTTTAATAAAGATTATGTGACCAATGCAGTGCAAACAGACCTGTCATTATCAGTTATGTTAAATGAGAGATAATGAACTGTAGGGTCAAGAATCACCATCCAACCTTTTTAGGGAAACAGAGATGTACAGCACAAGATCAGATCACAAAGGTAAAAAAAAATATGAGTCAAAAAGAAAAAGAAGCAAAAGGGGCTTATTAGAAAAAAAGCACAGCAGAGACAATACCTGTTTATGACAATGTCTGGAAATCGTTGTTTGTCCACCATGCCCTTATTGTCAAATATGTTACACCTAATTTTTTGTAATGTATAAATAAGTAGAGTAGTGCTTCTGATATTGCATGATCTCCAAACTATAAAAATTACTTGTATAAAAAAAATAATAATAATGTTTTTTCAGTGTGTCAGTTTTGAACATGGGCGGCATGGTGGGTTAGTGGTTAGCACTGTCGCCTTGCACCTCCAGGGTCCAGGTTCGATTCCCACCAAGGTTCGACTCTCGTCTCTGTGTGCATGGAGTTTGCATGTTCTCCCCATGCTTGGTGGGTTTCCTCCTACAGTCCAAAGATAAGCAGGTTAGGCACCCTGTCCAGGGTATACCCTGCCTCGTGCCCTAAGCCTCCTGGAATAGGCTCCAGGTCCCTGCAACCCTGAATACAGGATAAAGCGGTATAGAAGATCAGCAAGTGAGTGAGTTTTAAACATATATATACTGTATGCATTTTAGGCTTTCTAATTAACAGACGTTAGTATAGATGAATTTACTGACTGAATTTTTTTTTGCATTTGTTTTATTTATGTGAAATGTAAAATAGATTATAGAATGCCAGATTTTTTTTATACTTAAACAACATGGTATAATTATTTATTTGCATGATGTGTAGATTACTAACGAATGCATGCAGGTTTGTGTTTAATAACCTCAAGGCATATATGTTGCTTATTTTTCCACAGCATTTTCTTAATTCTATTCAAAATCTCGTTCAATTTCAGGCCATATATAATGGGATTTAATAGAGGAGGAATAACCAGATTTTCCACTGACATGATCATACTGAACACATGAGGCAGGTTTCCTTCTAATCTAGGATGTATAATTATAAAACATGATGTGATGGAGAAACTGGTGAAAATTACAATATGTGGTAAACATGTTTGTAGAGCTTTTCTTCTGAAATCTTTTGAATGCATTAAACAAACAGAAAATATTCTGCTATATGAGAAAAACACAAAAATCAATGGAGGAAACACAGCAATGCTTAAAATAAAAAGGCCAAATATATTACTTACAGAAATATCTCCACAGCCCAACTTAATCATTGAACTGTCATCACAGTAAATTCTATTTAATTTTAATTTACACAATTTACGTTGATATGTTAATATTGAACCAATGCCAACTTCACAACAAGGAAAAAACCAACAGCAAAATAAAATTTTTTTAACAGTGGACATTTTCACAATCATGCTATATTGTAAAGGTTTGCAGATGGACACATATCTGTCATAAGCCATAGCTGATAGGAGGGTGAACTCTGAAGCACCATATGTGTAAATGCAAAATGACTGAAATATGCAGGAATCAAAAGAAATTACCTGTATTTCAGACAGTAAATCAGTGAGAAGTTTAGGATAAAGAGCAGTAACTCCAAACAGAGCATTACAAAGCAAAGCAGCAATAAAAATGTACATGGGCTCATGGAGACTTTTGTTTGTAAATATGATATAAATGACCAGACCATTACAACTAATGATCAACAGGTAAAGTGTGAGAACCACTACAAAATAAACATATCTGTATTTATCTAACTCCACATGACCATCCAGAGTTAAATATTTAACATAAGAATAATTCATTAATCCATCCATGATTACTATGCAGTTAATTTAACAATGTCTAAGAACAAAAGCTGATGGAGATCTATATAACAAAGTAGCATATTATTCAAACACAACATCTAGCAAACATTGATGGTGGTGATGTTGCAGCATATATATAACTCAAAGTAAGGATGAATTGGTGAGTTCTCCAGTGAATCAATGTATCCACCTGTCTTAAACTTCTGAGTTTACAAAAGCATGGGTGAAACAATCAAGTTTTGCATTGAATTAAGAATATATACCTTTTTGTTTGTTTGTTTGTTTATTGTGGTTACCTTGATGATGTCTCTTTGTCAGATTTTCTTTTATAGTCTATCTCTGTATCTCATGTTACTGTGGTAGATAACAATTGCATCTACACCAGTCAGTGGTGTCTGGCACCAGGATCTTGGCAGCAGGTCCTTTGGGTGCTGTGGGTTGGGGGTGGTGCCTCCACGGATCAGACTTGTTTGTCCAGTGCATCCCAGGGGTCTTGATATGATTGGAGGCCATGTTGGCGGTCTTGAGCTCATTGCCTGCTGTGCCTAGAGCCTAGGCAATTGTCTGGAACAAATGTGTTCTCACTAATCAAAATCAGAACCAGACTTTGGGGTCAAGTGTTATCTGAAACAATCCTGTGGCCCTTATGTGAAAACACTGACAGTACGTAGTCAAGGGGGATGCCTATTACTTACCACCGCGGCAAAACAATAGCCACCAAAATAAATCAGTCGCATTTCGTGTCTGTCAGAGTGAACTAACCTGAAGTGTGTCATTCATAAAACGACTGCCAAGTGGCGCAAAGTGACATTTTTATTCGAAGCAGTTTTCAAATATACAGTGGGATGCGTAAGTTTGGGCACCCTTGTTAATCTTTATGATTTTCCTGTATAAATTGTTTGTTGTTACGATAAAAAAAAATTCAGTTAAATATATTATATCAGAGACACGCACAGTGATATTTGAGAAGTGGAACAAAGTTTATAGGATTTACAGAAAATGTGCAATAATTGTTTAAACAAAATTAGGCTGGAGATTAATAAAATAAGGATGGAGTTAATATTGACTACATAATAATTAAAATAAGTAAATAGTTTACTAGAGTGAGCTAATGCTACTACTGATTTTATTTCAGCTTACCTGTTTCTGAAACCCCCCATTTCTGTGAATTCCCCCATCAGTGAAACCGGTTTGATAACTTCACACCTATCATGAATGAAAGGTGATTAGAGGGATTACAGTAACTGGGCTTCTGTGGGTGTCACCTCGGAGAGCGTTGTCGCGTTGTATTCAGAGAATAGATTTAAACAGAATCATGTTTTAAACAAAAACAATATTGTATTAGGATAACTTTATTAAAGATTATTCATTTTTGTATTCTTTGAATTCATCTTTTTGTACATACACGCGGGCATCTTTAAATTTGAAGAGAAAATAATAGTAGGCTGTTAGGAACGTTATTTTTCATATAACTTAAACAGCTGAATGAAGTTAAATATGCACAATACATTAATAATTGTGTTTGCTTTACATTTGAGCACTCATTGAGGTTTTTCTTTTTATATACTACCTTATCATATATATATATATATATATATATATATATATATATATATATATATATATATATATATATATATATATATATATATATACTGTTTTATTAATATTTTACATTACATGCAGTTTATAATTTACTTGCGATTGTACTTTTAAAATGTAACCTACGTATCCACAGTATAAACATATTTAACTACTTCAGCAGTGAATGAGAAATTTGGTCGGTCTGGCTTTTAGATAAAGTTCTTATTTGATATAATTTTATTATTTAATTAATTATCTTGTAACGCTTCGATTATTGGACATTGAGCTGTGCCTACTTGTAGCGGCGGGGGCACCCAGGAAAGCGCATCAGGTCCCAGATTCAGGCAGCCTTTTCTGTGATGTACTGAAAATATGAACTGCTGTAGGCGTAATGTCCATCGTTAGATTTCTCTGGATCTAACTGCATGCCTTCTTCTGAGATGATATGGCCTAGGAACTTCAGCCGCCTTTTGAAGAAATGACATTTCTCCATGTTGAGGGAGAGGTTGGCCTGGGTAAGTTTGGAGAATACTGCATCAAGATGGTTGATGTGTTGCTCCTGTGTCTGGGAGTAGATAATTATGTCATCTATGTAAACAAAGCAATATTTCCATCTTAGATCAGCCAAGACTTTCTCCATCAAACGCTGGAAGGTGGCTGCGGCGTTTCTGAGTCCGTAGGGCATGGACCGAAATTGAAACAGCCCTTTGGTGGTGATGAAGGCGGTCTTCTCACAGCTGTCTTTCTCTATCTCCACCTGCCAGTAACCCGATTGCAGATCCAAGGTTGAGAACCAGGAGGTGCCATCCAGTGATTCAATGATGTCATGTATTAAAGGCATTGGATAAGCATCAGGTTTGGTCTTGCTGTTTAGCTTTCTATAATCCACACAAAAACGGTAAGTCCCATCGGGTTTAGGTACTAACACAACAGGGGAAGACCAGGGGGAACATGAAGGTTGGATGATGTTATCCTTCAGCATCTGGTCTACTTGCTCTTCTATAATGGTCTTCTTAATGGTTGATACTCTATAGGCTCTGGATCTGAATGGAGTGTCGTCTGATAAAGTGATTGTGTGTCTCACTACTGCTGTTTTGCCTAGTGTGTTGGAGGTGGTGCGTGGCCAAGCAGCCATTTGTTTCAGCAGCTCCTCCTCATTGTCGGTGTCCCAGGATGTCGTGTTCTCAGGTCTTTTCTCCACACCTCGGAGCTCGTCAGGCATCACCAGCAGGGCGAGGTAAAGATTGGCAGTTGCTGGGTGTTGATGGTGTCTTCGTTGCATTGGCATCGATGGCACACAGTGGGGTGGAGACGTTATGAATGGATGGTAAACGATCCCCTCCTCTGTTTTCAGCGCGTACTCTCCCCCAGCGATGTCCAAGATGGCTCCTGTGGCTTTTAGGAAGTCGAGTCCCACGATCAGAGAGAAGGCCAGGTGAGCGTCCCTCATGATGAATGTCTTTATCTCACATTCGGTGGTGTGCCACTTGTACTGTAACCTGGCGTGTGTTTGAGCTTGATGTACTTTCCCATCAGCCATGACGAACTTCTGAGGAGATGGAAGTCTAACTTGGTCCTCCTGATCGTCGAGCGTCTGCCATAGATGGTTCCTCATCAGCGTATAAGAACTTCCCATGTCCACCACCGCATTCACCTTTCTTCCTTGCACTGTCACTGGAACCAGGAGGAGAGATGGAGCTGGTAGAGGTTGAGCAATGGAGAGTCCTGCTGCGTACTTTGAAGGAGCTCGCTCACCTGCCGTCTTATGACTCTTCTCCTTGTTCTGCTGAGATTCTACCTTCTGCCAGTAGTCTTTGGAGCTCTTGCAATCTTTTTCCACCCTGGAACCTATCTTCACGAGCTGTTCCACGGTGGTCACAGTTCTCCTCAGACATCCTGCAACTCTGGGGTTGATATTATTCAGTTTTCTCCCCACCAGTTCCTCCTTGGAGATATCCGGCTTCCACTTCAGACAGAGGGCGCGGTAGTCATAGGCGAAGTCCCGCAGGCGTTGACCCGGCTGCTGTACCAGCGACCTCAAATTTTCCTCCATTTCCGTGAGGTAGTCATCAGGTAAGAATGCCGCCATAAAAGCCTGTTTGAAAGACATCCAGTCCCTCACCTTGCCTTTTTCTGCCTTCCACCAGTTCAGAGTAGGTCCTCTTAAAACAGTGCTGAGGGTTCCTAGCAGTTCTGGGCTAGGCAGTGGTCTGATCTCCAGAAAGTTCTCGCACTGTTCGATGAAGTGGAGTACATCTGCGGTCTCTGAAGCTTCGCCAAAGGCTGGAAACTCCAGGCGGATGGGTGGTCGACCATAAAAGGAAGAAGAAGAGGGAGAAACTGAAGAGGTAAGCTGAGCAGAAGAGTGTGGTGGAACACCGGGAGGAATGTCATACGTTTCGTGACTGATGGATGGCTTTACCTTTGTTATAGATGTCGTGATTGGAGTGCTGGGCGAATGTAGAGTAGGAGATTGGAGAGATGCAGGGGTGTAGGCCTGTAACCTTTGGAGGGTGGGTGTACTGGTGCAGCGCAGTTTCTTCATCTGGTTTTCCCAGATCACGTCACGTCGGAGAAAACAGTCAGTGACAGCTCTTTCCAGTTTCTCTAGGGCCTCTTGGCAGTAGCGCTCCAGCCCTTCTAAGCCAGCGTCCACTGCCTCACGGAAACTGGTTTCTCTGTTTAGACTGCTGTTTACGGATTGTCTGAAATCCTGCTCCAACTTGCTCACTTTGTCAGTGAGCGCCTCCACATCCGCCTTGCAATGAGTTAGTTCATTGTTCATTGTGTGCACAACATTAATATCAGACACATGAGCAATAACATCATCATCATCATTGTCATCATGATGTCTATCAGATATATACAGTGAACTAATCAATGATGTTATTTCAGCAGTAGGGTTACGGCGTGTTACAAATGCATCATCTCTCTCCATCACATTACTATCTATAGCAAAGTCGGCCTTCACAGCACCACTAGCATTAGCATTAGCACTAGCATTAGCACTAGCATTAGCATTAGCGTCCATCTTGTTCAGCCACGTCACACAAAACCGGAAAATATCCAAAATATAGATTCCCCGTACGTACGGGCCACCACTATGTAACGGTTTGATTATTATTAAACCGTTTGATACAAAAATACGGATTCGGGAATCTAGGTATGAGCTGGTAAACACCACTTCCGGTATTGCGCAACCGCAGCAGTACAATATAAGACGCAAATAAGACCAAGTAGTGAAATAAACCAAAGTGTATTATACAAAACAAACCAATAACCAAACAAACATGTTGCACCGAAACCAATATATATGAATATAATACAGATATAAACAAAGTGTGAGGTGTATGCAGGGGTGTGTGTGTGTATGAGTGGAAGTCCAGACTGTAGTGTATTGCGGGTATGAAAATATGAGTTGGAGAGATTATTCTCACCAGGATAGATGTCAACACTGGGAGCTCGAGTAACGGAACGAGAGGTGAAAAGTGAGTGTCCAACGAGATAAATCCAATCGGTGATCATCCGTGTGGAAGCAACAAACTGACACGCTCTCAAAACAAACAGCGCGCTGAGGTAATCTCTCCGTGCCGGCTACCTCGCCGGTTCCGGCTTTTATGCCGGCACACGTGATCAGTTGCATCCGGGTTCCCTCGCGGCGCGATCGCGCATGCGCGTGGGAGCTTGCCCGGTGACCAACACTGTCTAAGGCAGTGGTTTTCAAAGTGTGGGGCGCGCCCCACTAGTGGGGAATACAGACATGACAGGTGGGGCGCAATGAACGGGAGGAAATAACAGGAAAGTACATATTCTAATTCATGCTTTTCTTTACTGATAATGAAGAGCGTACGCTCAAAACTAAACAATCACACACAAATAAATGGATCATTAATACAAGTAAATTTAAAATAACATCAGTTGTAACCATAGTGGAACAATAACTTCGGGCCAACTTGAGCAGCGCTGCTCGAATCACAAACCTGCGCGAGCCACTGGGCAGCGCTGCGCGACTCTGACAGAAATATACCGTGCCGACCATCAAAATACATTTTCTGAGATGCGCACATACAAACCAGGCATGGCAAGGCGGAAACAATAATAAACAGTCCTGACATTTTAAATAGTTTGTAAATAAAAACATAGTGGGTCGCATTCGAGCGGCGCTGCACGATCCACCGGGCTGCGCAAATAAACCAGATCATCACTGCGCTATTCAGGTAGTCGTGCTGCGCTGTATTTGCGCAGATATTTGGTTCAATCGGGTGCCACGGTTTCGTCCCACTTTTGATGTGTTTGGCTTCACATACACTTCGACAATGGAAAAAGACGAGCAGTGAGCTTGCTTATATGTGACAAAACCAACAACGAGGAGATTGTAAAGAAAAAAGCTGCCTCGTCTGTGGTGTGGAATTAGTTTGGGTATAAGAAAAGTGATACGAATGAGATGAACGTGATCCACTTTAAACATGTGGATTGCACAACCATGGACATTACCATTCTTTTCCTACTCGTACAGCAGCTCCTATTGTTCACATATTCTTCATATATTTTCTATATTGTGTATTGTTGTACAGTTATTTTATTTTAACTTTAGTTTTTATATTTAATTTTATTCTTTCCTAGTTAAATTTACCCCGTATTTTATTTTTCATATTTATTTCCTATTCATAGTCTTTTATTTTAAGGTTTGAATTAAATAGAATTTTTGAATTTGATTTGTAAGGTACGCAAGTTCACTGTTTTAACAAGTGGTGGAAACACGTCAAACCTCTTCTATCATCTGAAATCCAAGCATCCAAACGAATATGGCCAAAGTAAAAAAAAATGCGGCAAACCTCAGCAATTCACAGTTTATATAAAATTACATTATGTAAAACAGTTTCTTTGTGTTTGAATTTTTATTTATGCATTTTCAGATACAAATTGCTATATTGTGATTATATATATATTGTTACCGAGGTAGAAAATAGCTTCTACTGTGATAGAAGATTTTGGTTATATCGCCCACCACTAATGAAGCCTAACTTGCTTCATGGTGGGGATGGTGGGGGCAGAGGAGAGACCTGTGTGTGTTTTGTGTCTTATATCGCTGGCAGCAGACCGCATGAGACCCAACAAATTAGGAAGACACTTAGAGACAACACACGTTAATAAGCCACTCGACTTCTTTCAAAGAAAGCTGGCAGAATACAGACAGCAGGAGAATCGCATGGTAACATCTGAATCAGTGGACAGCAAAGCACAAATGGCTTCATTCAAAGTTGCATACAGAATTGGCCAGTGCAAAAAAACTACAAACGATTACTGAGCAGCTAATAAACATGGGGTCAGTTATGCAAAGATAAGTGACAACGTAAGCCTTGTATAACAATTGCACGTGTATTTTATCTGTTTTTAACTTGGTGTTGTTTGATCTTATTGGTTTAGAAATTGATATTTCAATAAACAGTAAACTTGGCAGATTTCGTTATTATTTTGTTGACAAGTGGGGCTTGAAAATTTGCTCACCCCCTTAAGTGGGGAATGACAGAAAAAGTTTGAGAACCACTGGTCTAAGGGGAAAATAATAAACCGTTCGGGCATATTCTTAGGCTACAGGTGAGCAGCATTAGCTTTTCAATTATTTGCCTGTATATAAAATGTCCCTTTATGTGGCCGTGCTACAATCTTATTATAAATATGATTCTTATTCTCTATATTCTTGTTGAGTATAATCCTTCAGAGCAAGCACTGTGTCAGAAGATTCTGCGGAATCTCTTCTCAGCTTTCATTCACGATAGGTGTGGATTTATCAAACTGTGTGCGCTGTTGGCAAATACTGTAGCAGGGTTTTATATGAATTAACAAGACAGTGCGGATGTCTATGCTTAAAATAGATAGGTTTAAATAGATAGATTAATGATAGCAATTGAATCAGACTTAATAGTTGGATTTTATACCTTTTTTTATTTACTGTATGGACTGTCGTATTATGCTTTCTCTGTTATTTATCTCTCTATATATTCTCTAATTATGAGTTGAATAAATGGGCTCACATCGGAGTGTGCTGGCGTGTTGGAAAAGCCAACGTTTATCTAGCAAGTAGCCTATATAAGTGTGAGCCGCAGGTTTATACACCCCGATAAATGAAATTTAGATGGATTTTTAAGCATCTTTTTTAGACCTAAATATTAATTTTAATTAATGTCCAGGTGTATTACGAAGTTGTTCTCTGCACGGTCTACCAACCAACCAACCCTGGCCTCCAAACTCAGAAGCTATAGCCGATAACTGCTCCTTTGATCTATTGGTTACGGCGGGGCGTCGACTGTTGATCAGTGTAAAGTAGCCTGTAAAAGCCAAGCTCTTCCCCAAAAATAGTGTGAATGTCTGTAACAAACACTAACCATTAAAATGTTAAGAATTTAATTAAACAAATATATGAATTAGATTTTCTTTATACATAATATTTTCATTATACAGGTCCTTCTAAAAAAAGTAGCATATTGTGATAAAGTTAATTATTTTATGTAATGTACTGATAAACATTAGACTTTCATATATTTTAGATTCATTACACACAACTGAAGTAGTTCAAGCCTTTTATTATTTTAATATTGATGATTGTGGCATACAGCTCATGAAAACCCAAAATCCCTATCTCAAAAAATTTGCATATTTCATCCGACCAATAAAAGAAAAGTGTTTTTAATACAAAAAAAATTCAACCTTCAAATAATTATGTTCAGTTATGCACTCAATACTTGGTCGGGAATCCTTTTGCAGATTCTTGTGTCTTGTGTCTCTCAACTTTCTCTTCACAATATCCCACAGATTCTCTATGGGGTTCAGGTCAGGAGAGTTGGCAGGCCAATTGAGCACAGTAATACCATGGTCAGTAAACCATTTACCCCAGTGGTTTTGGCACTGTGAGCAGGTGCCAGGTCGTGCTGAATAATGAAATCTTCATCTCCATAAAGCTTTTCAGCAGATGGAAGCATGAAGTGCTCCAAAATCTCCTTGATAAAACACAGTGGACCAACACCAGCAGCTGACATGGCACCCCAGAGCATCACTGACTGTGGGTACTTGACACTGGACTTCAGGCATTTTGGCATTTCCCTCTCCCCAGTCTTCTTCCAGACTCTGGCACCTTGATTTCCGAATGACATGCAAAATTTGCAACCTGTAGCCCATTTCCTGCACACGCCTGTACACGGTGGCTCTGGATGTTTCTACTCCAGACTCAGTCCCCCAAGGTCTGGAATCGGTCTAATAATAATGGAGCGTTACAATAATAATAACAATAATAATGAATTTGGAGCACTTCTAGTACCACTACTACTACTGATAATAATAATAATACTCAATGGAGAAAGTGCAGTTAACAAAGTATCATCATAGAAGGAGAGAAGAAAATTAAGAATAAATACATATCAGTATTTCCAGTTTGAGCTCGACACGTTTATGAGTTCCATCGCTTGCTGTCAATGGGCGCCTAAGAGAGAGAACACATTTTCAGCTTCAGTAGACACACAATACTTCAGACTGAAACACGACTGCCCAATACAGGTAATCGCGGGACCCCTTTTCTCGAAACGTGCGTTTTTAATGGCCAGATCTCTAACACAGATTACCACAATGGTGGACGGACAGGGAGCTACGGGGTCGGCTGGTATAAGTAGGGTAGCACACGAGGGAGACACAGGTGCATCTGATTTCATACTAAAGTGAGACATATACGCACATAGACACGCTAGAGGGAGACAAAGCGGCGGCTCAGTAATCTGGAGAACCAGATCTTATTCCCTCTCTCATCTGGTCTCTCTCATCTGCCTTTGCTGAGACATATACAGTGGGAGCCACGTCAAACAGCTACCTGGAGCATGATGGATTCATGGCAGGTCCATGAAGGGTTAATGCACGCTTCGTGCACGGAGTGTGATCCCCCGCGATGACGCAGTTAACGATGCCCCGCCCCATAAACGCCCCCATGCGCTTTCTAAAAAGATGGTTGCAATGCTGTATAATTCTGCCAGATGGAGCATTGACTGGCACAGTTAACTGCAGTGTCCAGGAAACCCAATACCGTATCTTTAATATACAGACAGTTCTTGTATTGTCAACATAGTTTCATAAATAGATGACGTGGTAAAAAACAACAACAAACCGATTAATAAAACAGATTTGTTAAATCACTCAATACACAAACCATGATGATTATGCTATTTATTATTTAATAATGACTTAATAAAATTCGTTTTTAAGACATCCTGAAACGATCTTTAAAGACACGGTAGCGGCTGTAATTTGTCTATACCGATCATTGTAGGTACGGAATAAAAACGCGGGCTATGTACAGTATTTTATATTACAGTGTATTTTACCTAGTTCCATTTAATATACTGATAGATAATATTTTGCTGCAAAGTAAAGCTCAAAATGTAATGCCTGCTTGGGTTTGTTTTCGTTATATTTTTGATGATGTTTTTTTTCCACAAGTGGCATAAGAAAGGCAATTAATGGCGCATGCAACCTGGAACAAATATCTGCCCATATGGATCAGTATTTCTTTAGTCATTTAATCATGCATGATGCTCCCCCGTCAAAAGATCTGATGGGGCATTAATCACTTATCACAACTGTGAATGGATGCGGCAGCAGAGACAGATTAAATCCCCATAAACACTTGGAAACAATAGTAAAAAATTCCAGAGGGTTAGCGCCTGTTATACTAATGTATACTAATGTAATGTTATACTGTTTTTTTTTTTTACTGCTTATATTTAGTTTGGTTTTACGCAATTTCATGTGTTGTGTGTGTGTGTGTGTGTGTGTGTGTGTGTGTGCGCGCGAGAGAGAGGATACTCTGACAAGAGCAACTTCCGTGTGGCTCCCGTGGCGCAATCGGTTAGCGCGTGATACTTATAAAGCAGTCCAGGTGAAGCAATGCCGAGTTCGAGTCTCAGCTAAAGCACCCAAAGCATTTTACTGCATATCGTGCTGTGTATGTGACGAATAAAATTTTAATTTGAAAGTAAAGCTTAAAATTTAACTTCTGCTTGGCTTTGTTTTCGTTATATTTTTGATGTTTTCGCTGATAGTCAAATTGGCATAACAAATTGATTAATGGCGCATAATATCTGGAACATGCACTGCGATGGATTGGCACCCTGTCCAGGGTGTACCCCGCCTAGTGCCCGAAGTCTCCTGGGATAGGCTCCAGGTCCCCCGCGACCCTGAACACAGGATTAAGCGGTATAGAAAATGATAGAAATGAAATATCTGTCCACACGGATCAGTGTGTCTTTAGTCATTTAACCAGCATAAAGTCCCACATCAAAGATCTGATGGGGCATAAATCACTTATCACAACTGTGTATAGATGCAGCAGCAGAGACAGATTTAATCCTCATAAACATTCACATTTGAAAACAAAACTAACAGAAGTAAACAGTTCTAGAGTGTTAGTGCCTGTTATCACAGGACAGGAATCATCTACAGGATACTACTGTATTTTTACTGTTTATATTTCTTACCCTAGTTTCATTTGGTTTTACGCAATTTCATGTGTTATTTGTCTGTGTGTGTGTGTGTGTGTGTGTGTGTGTGTGTGTAAAGTGTGTGTGTGTGTGTGTGTGAGTGCGAGAGATAGCGTGAGAGCGCGTGCGCGAGAGAGGGCTTACATGGTGATTTATCCAAGGTTACTAAAACCTGGCTTACTACCTATAAACATTATTTCTATTTAACTCATGGGTCTCAATCACAGATGACACGACACATTATAAACTCTGAAATGTTCATTTGAACATTTAAAAATATATACAAAAAACATGAATACTAATGTTATCATGGTGTAAATTATTAACATTAGGTTAGGTCCTGCCCTTAATTAATTCATATTATAATTACTTTTACATAGTATAGTTACTGGACTGACATTACCCAAAACTAGCTATTTCATTTAGCCTTTCTAAAATCAACCCATCTATCATTTATAATCAGAAAACATATTATGATCTGTTCAATAGCCCATCTGTTTTAATTTAGTTTGTATTTTCTATTATTCATAAGACAACCTTTCAGTTTTGTAAATATTTTAGTTATAGTGTGTTAAGTCTTACTTTAGGTTAAACGTTTTTGAGAATTTGACCATCCAGCTTAGATAAATGTTATGTCATTGATAAAATCTGGATAAAGGATATTTTATTTTATTTCTTTAATTTTTATTTTTAATTTCCCCCCTGAGGGATTGCCACCTTATTGTGGTCAGGGGGTTTGCGTGCCTCAACACAATTCAGCAAATACAATACTGTTACTATACAGTAAGCCCAGGGAAAAACAGTGCTCGAACATGATGTCCCCTTCAAATTTCTGACTGCGCCCCTCCCCCCCGGTCTAGAACGGCCCTGCCTCTGACCGTCTTTTGTCTTGTAAATGAGTATTCTCACTCACCTTCCAATCCCCCCAGCGCACACACTCTGTTTGTCCTGTAAACTGTAACTGTGTTTGCTAGGGCACTTGGTTATACACAGTACTTTAATGTATGGAACACTTACTTAACTTACTGGTTTGGTTTAAATATCGCTTATTACCGTATTCAGGAAAATTAATTAATTATTAACGTATTGAAGTATTTTAGTTAAGGACAAAAACTGTGCTTGTGTTTAGAACTACTGAACAGCTGTGTTCATAGGTTTAATCAATGATGGATGAATGGAGAGATGTGTGCGTGTGTGTATATATGCACGCGCTCTTCAGCATTTCTCCGTTGGCTTTAACACGCACACCCATCCCCCCGCCAAAAACACACACACACACACACACACACATCCCCCCACCAAACACACACACACACACACACACACACACACACACATCCCCCCGCCAAAAACACACACACAGAGCAATTAACACCATGTCATACTCAGGAGTGGAAGGTGAGAAATCTCAATGGAGAATACCAAGTTTGTCATTGCTCTTTTGGAGTTCTTAAAACCCAAAACATTTATTTATACTGACAAAAAATTATTATGGGTCACATAATCACAAACACAAATACATATAATCAAGTGTTTAACTCGTTTCATTTGTTTCTATGAACAATAATAATTATTATTATGATTTTCAGCCCAACTCTTTGACTATTTAAAACAAAGTTGTGTCCCATTTTTTGCCCATTGAAGTTGTTGGTTCAACTAAACGTTTTTTAAATACCCAAACAATCCCCAAAAATTAAAACACGCAAACATGACTTTAACAATTCAATTTATTCTTCCAAAACTAGTCAAAGTTAAAACAGTAATTCATATAAAACAGGTGAATACATATGGTCTTTTTGCTTAAAGTTCATTAAACTATCCGGATACACCAGCTGCTTATAAGTCTCTATCTATAGTCCTTTTATATTAAAATATTAATTTTTCAAATATCAAAACTATTAAACATGGAACAGTTTAAGTCTTTGCTTCCCCCAAAGTACTGTATCAGACATTTTGCAGTTCTATGTTCAGAATATACAGTAGACCTGACCAAACATCATTCTAAAACTGTCGGACTGTGACGTCATCCCTCCTACAGCTCCGTCAACAGCTTGTTCAGGCTCCTCCAGTCCTGTAGCTCCAAAAGTCCAGCCGTCAGCCGTCTGACCCCCCCAATCCTCCACAGCAGAGCTCTGCTTAAAGACAACAGGAGAATTTAGTGAAGACAAAGATAAATAAACTTTACAGAACATATAGTTCTAATAAAAATACAATATATTAATAAACATCCCAGATAGCAAGGTGACATTGATTCAATGTTGAAATTTCATCAGAATCATCATTTTGGTTGAGGTTGATTTTTCAATGCTAAATAATGTTGAATCAATGTTGATAATTCAATGCTTTTCAGTGTTGAAAAGACAAACATTGAATCAATGTTGATTTTTGGTTGTGGAACCCATCCTCATTCAACAATGTAAGGCAAATTAAATTAACTAAGTGCATTTCTATAAAAATGTGTATGCATGTGTGAATGTGTTTAAAACAGGTTAAAAAATTGACTACAAGAGATTTGCCATGGTGCTTAAAAAAAAAAAAAAAATTATTATATATATATATATATATATATAGTTATTGAGGAAAAAAAATTATTTGACGGTAAGTTTTGTTTATTTACCTTGCTGTCTAGTTTACTCACTTGAGAGCTTAATTCCTGTTTGCCGTTCAAAAGTACTCAATTTTTGGCTCGCATTTAACATCGGAGGGTGTTTTTACACTGTCCCCACGTCATTATAATACACTCTACAGGCTTGAGAATTCAATATGTTGTAGTCTGGAAGTTCCTGCCACGGTGAAAGAATTTTGGCGTTGCGACCTACGGTATTCTGTTGGGAAGCATTTGTTTGAGACCTTAGTTCCTGTTTCCCGTTGTCTGTGTCTGACCCAGAGCAGTGTGCGTGCCCCACATGGAAAGAACCTATATGAGGATATATGCGCATATATGAAACCTATATGCATATGCGCATATAACCGCACCTATATGGGGCCAGGGGTAGCTCAGTGGTTAAGGCATTGGACTAAGGTTCAAACCCCACAACCACCAAGTTGCCACTGTTGGGCCCTTGAGCAAGGCCCTTAACCCTCAACTGCTCAGATGTATAATGAGATAAAAATGTAAGTCGCTCTGGATAAGATGCCAAATGCCTAAATGTAAATGTAAATATGAGGATATATGCGCATATATGAACCTATATGCAGTATATATGCACATATATGATAATATATATGCTGCATATATGCGTATATATGCTGCATATATGCGTATATATGCCACATGTAGGCAACATTGAGGTGCATATATGTGCATATACAGGCCATATAGGTCTCCTGTATTGCTTCTTTATATCCACATATAAGCCCTATATGTACATACAAGATATGTCTCCTATGGCAGGATCTGGTCATTTTAGCTCATATCTCACTTTGGCAACTGTCATACATGATGCCTAGTTCATATTTTCTATTATCAAGGCAATAACTAAGAACTAACAAAAAAAATGCAAAAAACTAATCCTAATTGGCCACATACAGTATATGAGGATATATGCACATATATGAAACCTCAGTCTCCGTGAAAATCTTTTTGAAACACGTCACTAAAATTAACTGAAATGAGAAATATATCTATATAAAGCTTAAAGTGTCTACTTTTAAATGATGCAAGTCACATTAAAAACAAATATTCTCAGTTTATGTAATCCGTATGAAACCAAGGAGAGGCACAGAATTTCTGTCACACTTATATGCTAATGACCCGAGGCAGGACACGCCCATGCGCCAATCACACGGAAATCAGTCCGGGTAATTTACATACTAGACCACGCCCCCGGACACCGGCATGAAAAACGAACACAGAGAGACAGGCTTGAAAATACTCCGATTCAGTGAGTTTTCAGCACGTTTTGGAAGATGGCACGCGCTTACACATCCGAGGAAACTCTTCAGAATGTTCTAGAAAGTTGGAGGAGTTTACATTTACCTCAGAAGAAGACTGTGTGACTCCGACGACGAACGGGAGCATTTTGAACAGAGAATAGACCCATGCTACACTGGGTAAGTTATTAAGTCTTATATAACTCTTATTCTGATAATATTAAACTAATATTAGTAAATATTTTCCTCACTACAGCTAGCTCTTGTCAGCTTGTGTGACACATTGGCTTTCAATGCCATTTATATAGTTTAGGTAAATCATGCTAGCATGCTGCCTCATGTAGCACAAACATACCGCGGTGAAGTTAGTTTGATATTCAGACATTCGACAGACATTCGGAAGCGGTATTTTAGGGACCGTCGACAAATTTCTGTCCAAATGAAAAGCGAAAGTACTTTTTAATTACCTGGCTACGTGCCCCAGTTATTCTAATTTATTATTAAACATACAAATGCAATGCATACTGCTTTTGTTTATTATTAATTGTTGAATTAATAGACAATATTAATTCAACATAAAAACGATATAAAAAAACACTATTTCTTCAATAGCTTCTAGGTCATGTGACCTGGTCATCCCAAACTGGTTCCAAAATAATCAGATCTGAGTCCCCCAAAAGGTACACCTGACTTTATCCCAAGATATGTCTTAATTTAGTTTTATTTTTTTTTTTATTAAAAAATAATGCTATTTCTTCAATAGCTTCTAGGTCATGTGACCTGGTGACCGCAAACTGGTTCCAAAATAATCACATCTGAGACCCCCAAAAGGTACACCTGACTTTATTCCAAGATATGTCTTCATTCATTTTTATTTTATTTTTTATGTGAAAAAAATGCTATTTCTTCAATAGCTTCTAGGTCATGTGACCTGGTCACCATGAACTAGTACCAAAATAATCAGACCTGAGACCCCCAAAAGGTACACCTGACTTTATCCCAAGATATGTCTTCATTTAGATTTATTTTATTTTTTATGTGAAAAAAAATCTATTTCTTCAATAGCTTCTAGGTCATGTGACCTGGTGACCCCAAAAGGGTACCAAAATAATCAGATCTGAGACCCCCAAAAGGTACACCTGACTTTATCCCAAGATATGTCTTAATTTAGTTTTCTTTTCTTTTTTTATTAAAAAATAATGCTATTTCTTCAATAGCTTCTAGGTCATGTGACCTGGTCACCCCAAAAGGGTACCAAAATAAACACATCTGAGACCCCCAAAAGGTACACCTGACTTTATCCCAAGATATGTCTTCATTCATTTTTATTTTATTTTTTATTTAATAAAAACACTATTTCTTCAATAGCTTCTAGGTCATGTGACCTGGTGACCCCAAACTGGTTCCAAAATAATCAGATCTGAGTCCTCCAAAAGGTACACCTGACTTTATCCCAAGATATGTCTTCATTTAGTTTTATTTTATTTTTTATGTGAAAAAATGCTATTTCTTCAATAGCTTCTAGGTCATGTGACCTGGTCACCCGAAAAGGGTACCAAAATAATCAGATCTGAGACCCCCAAAAGGTACACCTGACTTTATCCCAAGATATGTCTTAATTTATTTATTTTTTATTTTTTTTTATAAAAAAATAATGCTATTTCATCAATAGCTTCTAGGTCATGTGACCTGGTGACCCCAAACTGGTTCCAAAATAATCAGATCTGAGTCCCCCAAAAGGTACACCTGACTTTATCCCAAGATATGTCTTCATTTTTATTTTATTTTTTATGTGAAAAAATGCTATTTCTTCAATAGCTTCTAGGTCATGTGATCTGGTCACCCCAAACTATTGCCAAAATAATCAGACCTGAGACCCCCAAAAGGTACACCTGACTTTATCCCAAGATATGTCTTCATTTAGTTTATTTTATTTTTTATGAGAAAAAAATGCTATTTCTTCAATAGCTTCTAGGTCATGTGACCTGGTCACCCCAAACTATTGCCAAAATAATCAGATTTGAGACCCCCAAAAGGTACACCTGACTTTATCCCAAGATATGTCTTAATTTATTTATTTATTTATTTATTAAAAAATAATGCTATTTCTTCAATAGCTTCTAGGTCATGTGACCTGGTGACCCCAAACTGGTTCCAAAATAATCACATCTGAGACCCCCAAAAGGTACACCTGACTTTATCCCAAGATATGTCTTCATTTAGTTTTATAAAATTTTTTATTTCTTCAATAGCTTCTACAGTAGGTCTTGCTAAATGACTGGTAAACGACCTGATTCTGGATCGGGGTGTCGTGAGTGGAGAGCAGCTCCATCGCTGCGATCCATTGAAAGTCAGCCCTTGATCCAATATTTTGTCGGGGAGCCGAGTTCGCGCGGGCGGCCCTACTTGGACCCCGGCACCCTCCCTGGGGGTCTGGTTATCCCAGGGGTCGGTGTGAAAAAAATGACAAAGTCCCTGGTTATACAAGGTCGGTCTGCTCGGGGTTGGGCTGGTGTAACTCCGTGGCTGTGGGAACAACGGTGCTGGGGCAGGGCTTCTTGGATTCGTCTCGGGGAGCCCTGAGAGGCTGCCTAGGTGCCGCAGAGGTGGGGCCCTTGGGAGGGTGGGGATGGGGGGGGGCGTAAGTGGCGCGCTTCCTCCCAGAGGTGAGCTCTCTCTGTGGCCGTCCCGGGATCCCTCTGTCTTCTCCCTCGCCTCTCCCTTCCGTGCGTGAGAGAGTGTGCGCGCCTCCCTTTTCACCCCGCGCCCGATGAGCCCGAGTTCTCTCCCACCGTTCATGGGGAAAGAGTTCTGGGGCGTTTTTTTTTTTTTACATACTGTGTATATCTTTGTGGACGATGGCTTTTGAACCCCAAAACAAAAACTGACAACACTTAACGGTGGATCACTCGGCTCGTGCGTTGATGAAGAACGCAGCCAGCTGCAAGAACTAATGTGAATTGCAGGACACACTGATCATCAACACAACGCACATTGCGGCCCCGGGTCCCTCCCAGGGCTACGCCGGTCTGTGGGTCGCTATTCCCAACGATTGGACTTCGGTCCGTGGCTGGAGGTTCTCGCAGGCCCCCCCCGAGGGCCTCCGTCCTCCTAAATGCAGACTCGTCTCGCCTCTCCCCTTCGTGTCCACAACTCGAAACCTCTCCGTCCGGAAACGGTTTCTGTGCCCTTCGGTTGTCGTGTGCAGCTGTCTGTTTCCCATCCACTTCGACTGCTCGCGTCATGCCTCTGCAGGCCGGGGGCATGCGAAAAGCCGGGGGTGCAGTGGAGCGCACAGGCTGTAGGTGGGCGGGGAGGCTGGGGGTCAGACGGCACTCTCTCTGAAACCTCTTTTCTCTTTTTCATCTCCCCCTTCTCTGAGGAGAGAGGGAGAGGGGGGGAGAGGGGAGGCTCACCTTTTGGTGGCGGCGGGGGTGCGGGCAGGGCTCCTGCCCCACCTGGCGTGCACGGGGAAATGTGGCGTACGGAAGTCCATATCGCCTGGCGCGGGCCGGGGGCCTGAGTCCTTCTGATGGAGGCTCAGCCTGTGCACGGTGTGAGGCCAGTAATGGCCCCCGCCCCACTAGGGTGCGGACTTCTCGGAATCGGGTTGTTTGGGAATGCAGCCCAAAGTGGGTGGTAAACTCCATCTAAGGCTAAATACTGGCACGAGACCAATAGCGAACACGTACCGTAAGGGAAAGTTGAAAAGAACTTTGAAGAGAGAGTTCAACAGGGCGTGAAACCGTGAGACGTAAACGGTTGGGGTCCGCACAGTCTGCCCGGGGGATTCAACCCGACAGTCCTGGGCCGTCCCTGCCAGCATGCACGTGCCCTCCAACCCGTCCCGCCATTCCTCGGGCTGGGGTTCCACGGCCGCCTTCAGGCGCTTTTCCTCTGCGGCGATGCGCCACGACTGGCTCCGGTTCGGCTTGGAAGGGTCCGGGGGCGAAGGTGGCTCGTGGCTCAGGCCATGAGCTTTACATCGCCTCTCCGCCCCGACTTCGGCACTTACCCCAGGGCCGCAGGCGAGTCACCTCCACGCCCTCCCTACTCGTAGGGGACGGGGCCGCTCCGCTCCAGGCTGTCCTCAGTCCGCGCTGACCGCGCCGCAAGGGCGGGGACCGGCCCACGCCACAAGGGCGCTCGGGGTCCGTGGCGATGCCGGCCACCCAACCGACCCGTCTTGAAACACGGACCAAGGAGTCCAAGACTAGAGCGTGTGCGATGGTACCCGAGAGATGGTGAACTATGCCCGGGCAAGGCGAAGCCAAAAGGAACTTTGGTGCAGGCCCCAGCGGTCCTGACATGCAAATTGGTCGTCCGACCTGGGTATCTAGTAGCTGGTTCCCTCCGAAGTTTCCCTCAGGATAGCTGCTGCTCTGAGACACGCAGTTTTATCCGCACGCAGTAAAACTAATAATTAGAGGCATTGGGGCCGAAATGATCTCAACCTATTCTCAAACTTTAAATGGGTAAGAAGACCGGCTCGCTGGCTTGGAGCCGGGCATGGAATGCGAGCGACCAGTGGGCCACTTTTGGTAAGCAGAACTGGCGCTGTGGAATGAACCAAACGCCAGTTTAAGGTGCCCGATGCCGACGCACATCAGACCACATAAAAGGTGTTGATTGATATAGACAGAGGAACTATATTATTTCCATGGCCACTATTATTTTAAATCGCGTTAAAAAAATTAAAGACATTTCTTGGACTACAAAGAGGTGTACCTTTTGGGGATCTCAGATGTGATTATTTTGGTACCAGTTTGGTGTCACCAAGTCACATGACCTAGAAGCTATTGAAGAAATAGTGTTTTTATTAAATAAAAATTTAAATAAAAATAATTAAAGACATATCTTGGGATAGAATCAGGTGTACATTTTGGGGGTCTCAGATGTGATTATTTTGGTACCAGTTTGGGGTCTCCAGTAGGGTTGTTCCGATTCCGATACTGGTATCGGAAATGCTGCCGATACCACAAAAAAAGCTGGCATCGGAATCGGCGAGTATTTGAGTCTACATACCGATCCGATACCATTTTCCTAAACATAACCTATTTATGCCCGCTAGCTTTGCTAGCTTAGCTTACTTACAGAGTGTCACGGCATGCGCCTGTGATGGGCGTGCGTCCAAATTGATATTGCTCCTCGCTCACTAGTTAGGCGGCCTCCCCCCCCTTTAGGTATGTGAAGTAGCAGGGCCGCAGAATCAGGCAACGGCCCATGAGCTATCGGCGCTATAAAACACAGCGGGGAGTGTAGCTCGGGGTCTGACTGTTGGGAAGCTGGACTTTGTGACGCGGTGGATTTTATGAGAGACAGTGGCACAAGAGCAGGGCGATGTGATGCGCCCCAGAGACTTTAAAAAGGGGGCGCCTTTGATCTCCACGAGAGGAGCGCGTGAACGAGCTGCGCGAGCTCCCGCAGCACCTTCACTTCCGCGTAGAGCCCGCCTTCGCATCCCTGCCGCCGAAGGGGAAAAGACCGCAGAGAGCCTTTAACCCTTTCCTTCCCCATTTTTCTAAATAAATTACCCATTTTCCTGTAAGACCTCGCCTCGTGTCCGTGTTTCATGGTGTCGCCCGTGCACTTAGGGTATATATATATAGTATGTGTATGTATATATATATATATATATATATATATATATATATATACACACACACACACACACACACACACACAGTACAGATACACAGCCAGGTATCGGATCGTTACTCGGTATCGGCCGATACCCTGAGCCCAAATATCGGAATCGGTGTCGGGAGGGGAAAAATGGTATCGGAACATCTCTAGTCTCCAGGTCACATGACCTAGAAGCTATTGAAGAAATATTATTTTTTTTCACATAAAAAAAAAATTGAATGAAGGCATATCTTGGGATAAAGTCAGGTGTACCTTTTGGGGGTCTCAGATGTGATTATTTTGGAACCAGTTTGGGGTCTCCAGGTCACATGACCTAGAAGCTATTGAAGAAATTGCATTTTTTTTCACATAAAAAATAAAATAAAAATGAATGAAGACATATCTTGGGATAAAGTCAGGTGTACCTTTTGGGGCTCTCAGGTCTGATTATTTTGGAACCAGTTTGGGGTGACCAGGTCACATGACCTAGAAGCTATTGAAGAAATAGCATTATTTTCTAATTAAAAAATTAATAAAACTAAATGAAGACATATCTTGGGATAAAGTCAGGTGTACCTTTTGGGGGACTCAGATCTGATTATTTTGGGACCAGTTTGGGGTGACCAGGTCACATGACCTAGAAGCTATTGAAGAAATAGTGTTTTTATTAAATAATAAATAAAATAAAAATGAATGAAGACATATCTTGGGATAAAGTCAGGTGTACCTTTTGGGGGTCTCAGATGTGATTATTTTGGTACCCTTTTGGGGTGACCAGGTCACATGACCTAGAAGCTATTGAAGAAATAGCATTATTTTTTAATAATAATAAAAAAATAATAAATTAAGACATTTCTTGGGATAAAATCTGGTGTACCTTTTGGGGGTCTCAGATCTGATTATTTTGGTACCCTTTTGGGGTGACCAGGTCACATGACCTATAAGCTATTGAAGAAATAGCATTTTTTTCACATAAAAAATAAAATAAAACTAAATGAAGACATATCTTGGGATAAAGTCAGGTGTACCTTTTGGGGGTCTCAGGTCTGATTATTTTGGTACTAGTTCATGGTGACCAGGTCACATGACCTAGAAGCTTTTGAAGAAATAGTGGTTTATTAAATAAAAAATAAAATAAAAATGAATGAAGACATATCTTGAGATGAAGTCAGGTGTACCTTTTGGGGGTCTCAGATGTGATTATTTTGGGACCAGTTTGGGGTCACCAGGTCACATGACCTAGAAGCTATTGAAGAAATAGCATTATTTTTCACATAAAAAATAAAATAAAAATAAATGAAGACATTTCTTGGGATAAAATCAGGTGTACCTTTTGTGGAACTTCAATTGGATTATTTTGGTACCAGTTTGGGGTCACGTGGTTACACGACCAAAAAGCTATTGAAGAAATTATGATTTAATAAAAATAAAATACATATTTGCAAATTAATTCACAAAACTCAATTAATCTATTAATTCAACAAATTAATAATAAACAAAAGCAGCATACATGGAATAATAAATTAATTTAATAACTGGGGCACATAGCCAGGTAAGTAACAAGTACATTCTCTTTTCATTTGGACAGAAATTTGTCGACGGTCCCTAAAATACCGCTTCTGAATGTCCGTCGAATGTCTGAATATCAAACTAACTTCACTGCGGTCACAAACATGATATTTCCCGGTGGCTAAGCTAATGCCTTATGGAGTTTACAGATGTTTATATTCACCTTGTTTTGGATAGCTTTAGATTATGGTTGCTAATGTGTATTTGGCTCCATTTTGGTTAGCTTATAACACTGCTATCAGTAATGTTATTTAGCACAAACAAGCAAGTTCCAGGTGGCTAAAATACTGCCTTATGTAGCTAAGTGATGCTTATTTTTTAATTTTTTTTTTTTATTTTATAGAACTTTATTAATCCCAGAGGGAAATTGCTCAATTTTCACATATCCCAATTAGGAAACTGGGGTCAGAGTGCAGGGTCAGCCAGCTTATGGAGCAGCGCCCCTGGAGCAGATAGGGTTAAGGGCCTTGCTCAAGGGCTCAACAGTGGCAACTTGGCGATGCTGGGGTTCGAACCCCCGACCTTCCGATCAGTAACCCAGTAACCCACAGCCTTAACCGACTGAGCCACCACTGCCCCTAATTTTTTTTTTTTTTTTTTTTTTTTTTTATGAATTATGAATATTTCTTTGGTGTAAATGTATATAATCCCTTTTGTTTAGCGTGTATTTACAAATACCTGATAAGATGTAATTGTTTAGAATGTGTTCAATATGTGTGTAATGTCCAGTGGATGGTGTTTTTTAAAACTCAAATTGAATTATGGCTGCAGTGTGTAGTATTATCTATCACCATCATTGATGCTGTCATGTGACCTACAGAAGAGAGGTGTATATTTTTCATGTTGAAGTGTGGATACATTTTTGGTCATCTCTGTACTGTATATATTGTGCATCCATATTAATTGCACATCCATTTACTCTGAACAGTATAGGTTAACATTTTTTTATTTATTTGTTTTTAGGAATGTGTCTGCATCACCCTTGCCTTCACCAGCCCCTCACATCAGGACACGCAAGCTCCGTTCAGATGGACCTCTTGTATTTGTGAAGTGGATGGACACGAGAAGTATCTACCTGTTCTACCATCCATTCTGCTTTACAGTAGACGCGGTGAAGATGAGGGTGAAATTACAAGGTACATGGACTACAAAGATATTTCCAGGTCCTGTGACTGCGTACAACCAGCACATGGGGAGTTGATCACTCTGATCAGCTATTACAATACTATACTACACAGCACAAAACAATGAAGTCGTACAGAAATATTTCTCTACACTGCTTGGACATTGCTCCCACCAATGCTTACCCTGCATATATGTTTTGTACAGTTTTTTTTTTTTTATCTTGCACTGTTTTACTCTGAATGTCCGTCTTTTTTCAGTTTTTATTTTGTACTGTTCCTGTTGCAGTTTTACCCTGCATGTATCTTTATCATTAATCTGCATTTATACATAAAATCCTATTAACTATTGGGAAGCTAAACATTAGAATCAGTATGAAACATGAAAAGTTTCTAAAAGTTGCCAATAAATTAATATTGTGATGTGAAATAATTTTTCAGATTGAAGTTATAAAGGGCTCTGGGGTGTTTTGCCAGGCAGAAGCGTGGAGAGCAGCCCGCCTTGCCACCTCTGCTACTGCCATGGTACGGAATCTGCTGCTGGGCACCTTCGACTTGGAGACTTGACCAAATTAAAAAGGTAGCCATTATTGGAGAGTAAATGCATAATGCATTGAGAAGGGAAAACAAAACATTTAAGACTTTATAAGTTCACAACTTTAACCATAACCTACTTGTATCAATGTTTATTAGCCATCAATGGAGACTGCATAAGGTAGAGCACCCATTATTGTTACTGTATCTGCTTGGGACCTATAATACTAATTCATCACTTGCTCACTTCTTAATCCTACCTTTCCTCTTCTAAAGCCACATTATATTGCGCTGTAAGGTGTGTAGTCCTCTATTTTGTAGAACATATAGTGTTGCAAATAACCTCGTGGCACTAATTGTTGTTGTCTGAAGTTTTAATAAATAATCATAATGCTGTCAAAAATAATGTCATAAATAGATTTTCTTTATCAATTAACTTCTATTAATTAAATAAAATTTTTTATGTAAATTTTTAAAGTTTAATGGAATGGCTGTGTGAAAGATGCTGAAGCTGACGTGCCACTGGTCTTTTATATTAATGTTGTTCGGAAGCCTGTGTAATGATGTAGTTTCGACATCTATCGACTGAACAGCGTTTTTTCGACTTGTTTTCATGTTATTGTTGTTCAGCAATGGCATGGACGTGATGTTTTGGCAAAAGAAGGGTGGGATGGTGGTTGATGGTGACTGAAAGCGGTGACTGAGTAGATTGGACGTCACAGCAGCTCGTGAAAAGGCAGAGCTACTTTATGCAGGCTGTGTGCATTCTACTGTGGATTGACTGTTTTGAAACTTATATGGTAGTTACATAGCCCCTAGACCTCAGTTACCATGAAAAAAGCCATGAAATTTCAGTTTTGACCATATGGGATCTTAAACAAGGACGTCATCTTTTTTTAATTATTGTTTGTTCGGGGAGGAATTATAGACCACAATGTCAGCATGATCTTGCGTTGTTTCCTTATCACTTCTTGTGTGCGTTTGGCTGTAGCTTGCACACCAGACAGAGTTGTTGGCGATTCATCCTATTGTAAAGTCATGCAGTGTGTAATCTTCTGTCGCCAATTCATTGTGCAGTGTGAACACAGCAGCAACTAAATGCTACCACAGATAGTACAGTGTGAAAACAATGGTGATCCGATGACTTTGAAAATCATGCAGTGTGAGTTTGAGGAGAAGGTAAAAAGCAATGCAAAACAAATAATGTACAGTTTATGTTGTCATTACTTTGCTCTCAAACTAAATGCAATGTAATAATAGGCGTTATTTAATAATAACATTAACAGTGCAGCATGCATCTAACTCTGGGTAAAAAGCTTATAATAAAATCACCAAAATAAGTCTTCACGTTAAGAATAAATATGCAAACAGTACGGTATCTGAGCGTACGGATTGGAAATTTGTGCATACAGTTTGTTAATCCGTGGCCACGATTTGTTAAACTGAGGGAACAGTTTAAGTATTTGTGAGTGCGGGGGACAAATTGCAAAACCGTCGCCACGGATTGATTTTTTATTTATTTATTTATTTTTTTGGTCCTACAGGTTTTGTTTTTTTTGTTTTTTTGCACATAAAAGACTACATTGTTACATTAAGTATATTTGTTTTCATAGCATTGAATATGTACATTGTAGGACAACATTTGCAGATTGTGAAATAACACATACAGGTCCTTCTCAAAAAATTAGCATATTGTGATAAAGTTCATTATTTTCTGTAATGTACTGATAAACATTAGACTTTCATATATTTTAGATTCATTACACACAACTGAAGTAGTTCAAGCCTTTTATTGTTTTAATATTGATGATTGTGGCATACAGCTCATGAAAACCCAAAATCCCTATCTCAAAAAATTAGCATATCATGAAAAGGTTCTCTAAATGAGCTATTAACCTAATCATCTGAATCAACTAATTATCTATAAACACCTACAAAAGATTCCTGAGGCTTTTAAAAACTCCCAGCCTGGTTCATTACTCAAAACCGCAATCATGGGTAAGACTGCCGACCTGACTGCTGTCCTTCCTGCTGGCCATCATTGACACCCTCAAGCAAGAGGGTAAGACACAGACATTTCTGAACGAATAGGCTGTTCCCAGAGTGCTGTATCAAGGCACCTCAGTGGGAAGTCTGTGGGAAGGAAAAAGTGTGGCAGAAAACGCTGCACAACGAGAAGAGGTGACCGGGCCCTGAGGAAGATTGTGGAGAAGGACCGATTCCAGACCTTGGGGGACCTGCGGAAGCAGTGGACTGAGTCTGGAGTAGAAACATCCAGAGCCACCGTGTACAGGCGTGTGCAGGAAATGGGCAACAGGTCGCAAATTTTGCATGTCATTCGGAAATCAAGGTGCCAGAGTCTGGAGGAAGACTGGGGAGAGGGAAATGCCAAAATGCCTGAAGTCCAGTGTCAAGTACCCACAGTCAGTGATGGTCTGGGGTGCCATGTCAGCTGCTGGTGTTGGTCCACTGTGTTTTATCAAGGGCAGGCTCAATGCAGCTAGCTATCAGGAGATTTTGGAGCACTTCATGCTTCCATCTGCTGAAAAGCTTTATGGAGATGAAGATTTCATTTTTCAGCACGACCTGGCACCTGCTCACAGTGCCAAAACCACTGGTAAATGGTTTACTGACCATGGTATTACTGTGCTCAATTGGCCTGCCAACTCTCCTGACCTGAACCCCATAGAGAATCTGTGGGATATTGTGAAGAGAAAGTTGAGACACAAGACACAAGTACCTGCAAAAGGATTCCCGACCAAGTATTGAGTGCAGAACTGAACATAATTATATGAAGGTTGACTATTTTTGTATTAAAAACACTTTTCTTTTATTGGTCGGATGAAATATGCACATTTTTTGAGATAGGGATTTTGGGTTTTCATGAGCTGTATGCCACAATCATCAACATTAAAACAATAAAAGGCTTGAACTACTTCAGTTGTGTGTAATGAATCTAAAATATATGAAAGTCTAATGTTTATCAGTACATTACAGAAAATAATGAACTTCATCACAATATGCTAATTTTTTGAGAAGGACCTGTATATTAAAAAAAAAATCTAATGTGTGCATTGTATCTATGGAAGATTGTAGGACATTTCAAAACATATGTTGCATATCTGTACATTTGTAAAAGTCACATTTCCAAAAATTTAGGACCCACCTTCTGTCATTCATAAACAACTACCACTCCAAGTTTTTAGAGCATTGTATAGTTCTAACCTTTTGTTTGTTTTTCATTCTTTAGATGCACTACTACAACAACAGCTGAAAGCTGAAGAAAAGGAGGCCACAGAGTTTCTTTGCTTCAACAGTTCAGAAATGGCTTCGTTATGCCCCAGAACGGCTGGGGTGGAATTGCTCGTGGTGGAAAACCATAAGTTCAGACTCATGTCTTATTATCTGTTTTGCTGAGTAAATACATTTCAACTTACGAATAATGTTTCAGTCATCTGTTGTGTTTCTGACTTGGTTGTTTCTATTTGCATTTGACTGAATTTTGCTGAGGCAGGCTGCCATTTTTATATTATGGTTTTCCAGTCTCTTCTCTTGGCAGTTAGATTCTGTTTTATGAATTCAGAATTAACAATCTCTTCTAATAGTTCTCTTCTAAAAAGTCATATTGTCATCCAGTTTATAATAATTTGTATATAAGTTGTAGTGTGTTTTATTATATAGTTGTTTTATTGTAATTGTGATGTTACTTCCTGTTTAAATGGGTATGGAGCATAAATAAATAAATATGTTTACATGTAAACTGAAGGATGTTGAGTTACTGACTTTTTGTTTAAAAAAAAAAAAAAAAAAGCTTTTCAGCCCTACATGGTCTCTGATTTAAAGAAATAAATCAAAACGGACATGATTTACTGTCATAGAATCTTGCTGTTCATAAAGCAAGACTAAACTATAATTGTTTCAATGTTGATTCAATGTAAAATAAGTGATTGAATTTACGTTGAACAAACATGTCACGACACGCCAAGCCACAGCCCCGTCATGATTCATGTTTGTCAACCACTCTCGCATCGCACCGCCCCCCCCTCTCCTCCCTGTACACCTGGACGCTATCAGTAATCAGCCTTTTTACCTATTTAAACCACGCCCTGACACTGCCACGTCGCCAGATTATTGTGTGCCTCACTAGCCCAATATTCCAGCGATTTTTCTTCATTGTCTATTGGATCTCGACCACGCTTTCGTCTCTCGTTTTTTGGATACTATACTTTGGATATTTCATGTTGCCGACCTCTTACCTGTTTACGACTACGAGCTTGGATCACGGACCCCCTCTCGTCTCTCCGGCTTCGACCTCTGCCTGCTTCACGACAACGGTTAGCCCTCGCGGCTCGCTGAGCTCTCTCCCCCTCCATCCACACCGGCATCTCATCGCGGAGCTCTCCCTCTGCATGCGCTCGCTCTGCGCGCCGCCACAGCTCAAGCTCACGCTGCACGCGCCTGCATTGATCCCAGCTGTCGTCTCTCACTCGCGCCGGCTCGCGCACTTCCGTGTTTACGCTACGCTTGCGTCACACGCATCGCCTCCCCATCTCGACACAGTCACGAGCTGGTACTCGGTGTTTCCGCATTTCGGCGAAGCCTCCTGCCTGCATAAGGTATTTTGCAACGCGGAATTTAATCACTGCCCTGCCTGCTTCACTGTTCACAAGCACCACTGTCTCCCGTTCACCCTGTCTGCACTTGGATCCCTCACGCCCCCTAGCGGCCCCTGACAAAACATTGTTTTTATGCCCATCTTGATCTATTTTTCATCATTGAAATAACATTATTTCAAGGTGCAAACCTGATGAAAAATCAACATTTAACATTGAAATTTCAACATTGATTCAATAACAAGTTGGTTGATGCTATAATGTTGATTCAACGATGATTCAATGTTCTGCTATCTGGGATATTTACCAGAGAGTGTGTAAAACACTGTTTTGGGAATTCTAGAATGTAAATAAACTGCCTGTGCTAATGTTAACCAGTGAACAGTGTTAGTGTTAACCAGGTCTGTCTGTATTATCGTCTGAATTAAATTAACCGAGAATTTACTTAATGCGCTTCTCATACAAATAAGTTAAGCGATATAACACTCGTATATGAGGCATTAGTTCATCCCTGAGGCCAAACTATAACTTGCTGAAGCCCCTCACACACGCACACACATACATACATACATACACACACACACACACACACACACACACACACACACACACACACACACACACACACCTCCCCCCTCCTCCTCCTTAACTGATAAACACTTCAGTGTTGTTATTCAGCTCTTTAACTAAGCGCTCGCGCTACCGCGGAAAGTCACGGCCAAAGTGTATAAAATATAAACCGGGTTATGAGCGTTACTAGCTCCTGTACAGCTACCCTCAGTCTGTGTCCCTCATCAACTGCATCACATTATATTCCAGTCACAGAAATAACCTGCAGATTAACTCTTAACCAGAGAATAAATAACCGCTGAATTCATCCAGACAACACGCGGTGAGATTCTCTCAGTATTTACAGAGAACACAAACACTCTTCATCGGGTAGTGCAGCTCTTGTAATAGGGACATTAATAGTATTTTTGAAGCTTGAGCATATTTTTGAGTTAAAGTGGAGTGTCATTGTGAGTGTGTGACACTGACAGTAAGCTGTAATATTAACTCCAGACTTGGTAAACATAACATTAAGTTCTCTAAAGTCACATCTGACTGCTGCTGGTGCTGCCAGTGATATTTAAAACGGCCAATAAAAAACTAAACTGGCAAATAAATTGTAAACTACCCCTAACACATTTTATAAAATAAAACATCACTTACCACAAATAGTCTGTTAAGCCGCCATCTTCATCTCTGTAGTTTGGTAGCGTCAGTACGGCGGTGGGGGCGGGTTGTTAAAATCACGTGATTGCAACTCAGCCCAGCTGGCTTTTAACGTGTTCTTGAGAACGAAGCGCCATCTAGTGGTGGCACCAGGTAAATGAATAAATAGGGCTTGAATGGGGCGTGTTTACTGTGAAATCTTGACACGCCTTTCTGGCAGAAAAGGGAGGGGGGATTACAGCGTGCACAGGCCATTCACACGCCATTCACACTTCAGCCACACGGTCGAGGCTATTTGGCGTGGCTCCCACTGTAACTGTGTGCCATCATCAAAAAATAGTACCTAACAAGCTTTCGTCAAACTCGATTTTGACAGTTTTATTGCCCCCTTAAGTGCTTTTTTTGACCTTTGGTTGACCTTTAGGAATTTTTATGACCGGGAGGTTTTGATAAAAAGGGAGGGGTGTAGCGATGTTTATGCATTAGACATTTATTTATTTATGTATTTATTCATTTATATACGTATTTATTCATTTATATACGTATTTATTTCATTTATTTATTGTAAGAATTTGTTCAGTGTGTTTTTGTTCTATTTGAAAAAATGCTTGGTGAGGGGACTCATTTCAAGGTGTTTGAACTTAACTATTGCTTAACTATTAAGCCAGGGAGAATGTATTTATTATTACCCATGGACGAGCAGTGAAACATTTATTCACTTTGGTAAAAACATAGAGCATTTTTGAATTACTGTTGAAAGTTTTTAAGTTACTTAAAGAGAAGAAGAATAAACGTTAACAGAGGGCGAGAGCCCCAGAGTCGTTGAAGCTGAAGAAACGAGTAAAATGTTGTTGCGAGAAAAAAAAAATATATATATAAGAGACAAAAGCGAGGTCCGCACGCGTGTATGAGTTTGTCTGATGTCAAGAGCGTGTAGCGCATGAGTAGCAAAGTCTTGTCTGGTACGGAATGCGCTCAGAGTTTGTCAAACGACTGAACCGGTCATGGAGGCATCAGTTCGTGACGCGACGCAGTCTGCTCTTCTAACTCAGCCTCTTCAGTTTTTTATACGTAGGCTATAAAATAAAAAATATTTAAGTTTTTTTTATTAATTTATGTTATAAAATAAAAATGAGCTAAAAAGGATGCCTGAAGTTGCTAGTAATAACAATGGGGGGAAAAAAGAAAAAATGTTCCGATCCTTATGATACGTTCAGGTTTAGGTAAAAACAGGCCTAACTCTTTTTGCTACGCTAGGGAATAGGTAAAAAACAGGCCTAACTCTTCTTACCTTTACTTATAAAGTCAAGCCTTATAAAGTCTTATATCTTTAAGAGATTTTTAATTAAGTTTTTCAGCTAGAGTTAGAGTTTCAGCTATGGGGTAACCTGCTCTATGTTAAAGAGTTAATAGAGCGAGCTGAAAGTTCATGATGCTTTTTTTTTTTTTTTATGACCCATTAAGGTTTGTTTAGGAAGTTTGTTTACATTATTATTTTTGTTAAGTGCTCATTTAGGAAGTGTCTGTTTTTCAGAGTTTGTCAAACGACTGAATGGAGGGATCAGTTCGTGACGCGACGCAGTCTGCTCTTCTAACTCAGCCTCTTCAGTTTTTTATACGTAGGCTATAAAATAAAAAATATTTAAGTTTTTTTTATTAATTTATGTTATAAAATAAAAATGAGCTAAAAAGGATGCCTGAAGTTGCTAGTAATAACAATGGGGAAAAAAGAAAAAATGTTCCGATCCTTATGATACGTTCAGGTTTAGGTAAAAACAGGCCTAACTCTTTTTGCTACGCTAGGGAATAGGTAAAAAACAGGCCTAACTCTTCTTACCTTTAAATTCAAATTTTATTAGTCACATACACAATCATACACAGTATAATATGCAGTGAAATGCTTTTATACGACCGCCAGTGACCTTAAAAAATAAATAAATAAATAAATAAATAAGAAAATAAAAACTTGTACGTAAAATAAATAATCAATAAAAAGGAAATACTAAAGAAATAATTTTAACTAGTAAAATTTGTAAAATTAACTGTGCATAAGGGCATAATAAAATATTGCAAAAATATAGAAATATGGTATTAAAGTGTCAGTGGTTGTGCAAATATGCATGAAAGGTGACATGTGCAATTGTCCAGATGTATGAGTATTTAGTGCAAGTGTGTATGAATGTGTCCATGATTGTCCAGTCAGTGTTGTGAGCTTAAAAGATGTTATTAGTCCTGTGTGGAGGTGTGATTGAGAGACCTTATCGCCTGCGGGAAGAAGCTCCTCCTCAGTCTCTCTGTGTTGGCCTTTAGGGAGCGGAATCTCTTCCCAGACCGCAACAAAGAGAACAGTCCATTACTGGGGTGACTGAGGTCCTTCATGATCTTCCTGGCCTTAGTCCAGCACCGCTTGCTGTAGATGGAGTGTAGGTCAGGGAGCTCAGTGCGGATGATGCGTTTGGCTGATCGCACCACCCTCTGTAGAGCTCGTCTGTCCTGCATGGTGCTGTTCCCGAACCAGGTCGTGATGTTTCCCGTCAGGATGCTCTCTATGGTGCAGGAGTAGAAGTTCCTGAGCACCTTGGAGGGCAGTCTAAAGTCTCTCAAGCGTCTGAGGTGGTAGAGACGCTGCCGGGCTTTTTTCACCACGGTGTTGATGTGACAGGACCATGATAGGTCCTGCGTGATGTGAACACCGAGGTATCTGAAGCTGTCCACTCTCTCCACTGGGCTCCTGTTGATGACGGGGGTCTGGTAGTTCCTCTCCTGCTTTGTACTAAAGTCCACTATCAGCTCCTTTGTCTTACTGACGTTCAGGAGGAGATTGTTCCTCTGGCACCAGTTCTCCAGATTTCCAATCTCCTCTAGGTAGTCCGACTCATCATTGTTGGTGATCAGTCCGACCACGACGGTGTCGTCAGCAAACTTGATGATGGAGGTGGAGTTGGTAGTGGCCACGCAGTCGTGGGTGTACAAAGAGTACAGCAGGGGGCTCAGAACACAACCCTGGGGGGCTCCAGTGCTGAGAGTGAGTGTAGCTGAGACATGTCCGCCCATCCTTACTGCCTGTGGTCTGCCAGTCAGAAAATTGGAGATCCACTGACATATAGATGACCTCAGTCCCAGGTGCTCCAGCTTGGTGGTGAGTGTGGAAGGAATTATTGTGTTAAAAGCAGAGCTGTAGTCGATGAAGAGCATTTTAACATAATTCCCTTTCCTAGTGTCCAGGTGAGTGAGTGATGTGTGGAGGAGATGAGAGATTGCATCGTCTGTGGAGCGGTTCTGACGGTATGCAAACTGTAGTGGGTCCAATGTGTCGGGTAGTGAAGAAATGAAGTCTCTGATAAGGCGTTCAAAGCACTTCATCACTACTGAGGTGAGGGCTACAGGGCGATAGTCATTGAGAGAAGCAGGATGTGGTTTCTTTGGAACAGGTACAATAATGGACTCTTTGAAGCATGTGGGGATCACCGACTGAGATAAAGAGATGTTGAATATCTCAGTGAACACAGGTGCTAGCTGGTCTGCGCAGGCTCTGAGAATACGACCTGAGATGCCGTCTGGTCCTGCTGCTTTCCTGGTGTTCACTCTCTTGAAGGCTCTCCTCACGTCGTGCTCGGAGATGATGAGCGCGTTCCCGGTGCTGACTGTGTCTTCCTGTCTGCAGCCGTTAGCGCCGCTAGCATTAGCGCCGTTAGCATTAGCGCCGTTAGCATTAGCATTGCTAGCGTCTTTAGCTGCAGCCTCGAAGCGAGCGTAAAATGTGTTCAGCTCGTCTGCCAGAGTCGCGTCCGCGTTCGTCATACCGGATGTTGGTGCTTTGTAGTCCGTTATTGTTCTCAGTCCCTGCCACAGGCTCCTAGAGTCACTCTGTTGAAGCTGTGACTCTAGTTTTCTCCCGTAGCGCTGCTTCGCCTCTTTCACCGCCTTCCGGACGTTATATGACGCAGCCTTGTACGGTTCCATGTCCCCCGATGCAAGTCCCGTGTTGTAGGCAGCTGTGCGAGATCTCAGAGCGTCGCGGATGGTTTTATCCACCCACGGCTTCTGGTTGGGAAACGTTCTGATAGTCTTTTTCTCTACCGTATCGTCTGCCAGCTTTTCAATAAATCCCACAACCGCTTCCGTAAACACGCTGACGTCATCATCGGAGCTGTTTCTAAACATGTCCCAGTCTGCGTCATCGAGTGCGTCCTGTAACGCGGCCACCGATTGGTCCGTCCAGCGCGCGACCTCCCTCAGGACCGGAACTTCCTGTTTCAGCCTCTGTTTATATTTTGGCATGAGGAAAATGGCGGCGTGGTCGGATTTACCAAACGCTGGACGAGATTGTGCCTTGTAACCATCTTTGACCGTGGTATAACAATGGTCCAGTGTCCTTTCGCCCCTGGTGGGGCAGGTGATGTGCTGATAAAAGTTCGGCGCTGCGCGTTTGAGGTTGGCACTATTAAAATCCCCCGCCACAATGAGCGCAGCGTCCCGGTGTTGTGTCTGGTGCTGTGTGAGCGCCTCATGCAGCTCGCATAAGGCAGTTTCAGTGTCCGCTTGTGGAGGTATGTAAACTTTACTTATAAAGTCAAGACTTATAAAGTCTTATATCTTTAAGAGATTTTTAATTAAGTTTTTCAGCTAGAGTTAGAGTTTCAGCTATGGGGTAACCTGCTCTATGTTAGAGTTAATAGAGCGAGCTGAAAGTTCATGATGCTTTTTTTTTTGTTTTATGACCCATTAAGGTGTGTTTAGGAAGTTTGTTTACATTATTATTTTTGTTAAGTGCTCATTTAGGAAGTGTCTGTTTTTCTTTTTATGACCCTTTGAGACCTGGTTGGGAAGTGTGTGTGTGTGTGTGGTGTGTTCTGTTAAGAGAGTTCTATAAAAAATACGTAGAAGAGGCGAAACGGCAAAAAACTCGTCATATTTTCTTCGCTGCTCTGGAGAACACCAGGTCTTCATACATCATCGCTATGGCTCCAGGTAGATCCTAGATTCATTTTTATTTGTATCTACACGAGTTTCAAGCTGCTTTTTTAATAAAAAAAAAAAAACGAAATCGTTCTGACCTTCGCAGTAAACAATCTACCAGTCGACCCATGCGCCATTGTACCAGAAGCCTGCTGGCAAGACGGTGAGTTTTATCTCTTTTTGTAAATGTAAATATATGATCAGTTTATTTCTAACTTCATGAGAAATGTTCTAGCTAAACTAAGTTTCATTATTTTTAGATTTTGAAACATTTTTAAACCGGCTGAGCCGACGCTGTCTCCTCCTAAGGCTACTGGTGAGTCTAGCGAGATTTCTAGAGAGAGAATACATATTAACCTAAATTAAATAATGATAACACCTATATATGCAATTTCAGAAAGTGGTGAAAAGCTAACGGATCAACAGGTCGGGTCGCAGCAGCAGCAGTCTGATCATAGTTACGGTGCGTTATTTTATTTATTTTATATTATTTTTCATGATGATGATGTTGCACTGAAAAAAAAATTAACACTCTTTCTTTTTTGTTCTTTGGTAGTAGAAGACGTTGAAGCGTCCTCGATCCTGAACCCCTGGAGGTACCAACAACAGGCGAAGCCTCAGAACAACTGCCGAACCGGCCTGGAAACAGCACCCCGGCTGAGCAACCTGAGCACCCGGGAGCGCAGCCTCTTCAAGCGAGCCGTGGACGAGAGAGATCAAGCGAAAGGCCCCGACCCATCACGCTGGGAAAAAAAAATAAATAAATTTCCATAGCCTAATTTCTCATCCTTCTGTTATTCCTACACAGAGAGTCGTAGACGCCAAAGAAGAAGAAGAACCCGTAGGAGCTATCACCGTTACCATCCGCACACTTCACGGGAACTGCTTCTTATCAGGACAGTCGGTATTGCGTATACAGCAACTATGCAATCGCTTCTTTGCTGATTTCTGTGTGTGTTTTTTTTACTACAGTGTTTTTATTAGTGTGTGTGTTTTTATTGTGTGTTTACGTAGTGTTAAAAAACCATGGCCTCTTTTGTAAATGCTAATGATGTTGCTATCATTGACTTTATGGAAATGTTAGATATGCATCAAGAGTTAGTAAACATTGATAATCAAGACTCTTTGACTTCCTCGTCTTTACACATGTCTGATTCACAGGGTTCCCAACCAGAGTTACATATGCAACCATTAAACGATCCCGCGGTTCCTACAGATGTCGCCATTAAAAACCTGCGTTTCGAGAAAAGGGATCCCGTGACTTGCCGCGGCTTTGCGCGGCTGCGTGCGGGAAGCTGTGAACATGCCCTTCATTACCTGTAGGGGGCAGTCGTGTTTCAGTCTGAAGTATTGTGTGTCTACTGAAGCCGAAAATGTGTGCAAATTAAACTGCGCATGCGTGTTTGGAGACGCTGTGCCCGCGCTGTGTATCAGTCGGTTGGGAATCATCACGGAGGTTACAACACGGCGTGGCTGGAGCTGGAGTTTGTCGTGTTCGAGGTAAGTTTAGCTTTCTTTTTTGGATGTGATTCTCGCTTCCATGACTCCCAATAAATGTTCATCTTAATCTCAGGACGTACAATTAGCAATTTCAGTTTTTAATAGTGTGGAGATTCACAAAACACCGTTTTCGTGTAAAAACCTGAACCTACGGAGCCCCCATGGGTCCTGTGGTAAATAAATAAATAAATAAAATAATAACAAACCGAGCGCGCGGATTAATACACCGAGATGTGTGTTTCTTACCCCAATAGATGACGGAGAAGATTTTCCAGCTGATGATTGTTCATTTTAGTAATAGTCGAGTAGAACGTTTCTTTTAGAGTTTATCTCGAGAATCGAGTTGTAGCAGGCGTACACTATCAGCGTAGTTGTGTGGGGTAGGGGGGTGCGAAACCGTAATTCGAGCCTTAGAGATCCGCTTGATACGGGGGAAACAGCCACTGTGTCTTCGGATGGGCTGAGGTTAAAAACAAATAAAGCGTAAACCGTCGTGGAAATCCTGTCTGTCAATGGCGAGGGGCAGATCTTTCACATGTCTCCCTGTAGCTGTAAATATGTTGTAAAACTCACGGCTAAACCGTTGGTGAATTGAGGTTGAAACGCTTTGGCGGGGATCTGTCTACCGTCCTGACACAGCGCCAGATATTCGACGTCATTGTGTATGAAGTTAAACGGTGAAAGGTCAGATCTACCTGTGAACGCTTCGTGATTCACCATGGCCAGCACCACATATTTAGGCGTAGCCCCCAGAAACAGATTCTCATGATTACATACACGGGAATTCTCAGGGATAGAGTAGGTCTTCACATTTATACGCAAAATAGGATACAAGGCAGCCTCGTGACCTAGGCGCACCGCAGGGGCGACTGAGACCTTTTTGATAAAGAGAGACGCTCCTAGTATTTTCAAATTATAAACTCGATTAACCGGATGCATGAGGCTAAAGTCTTCGCTGGAGCGAATCAACCTGATTCGTAAATCTACACCATTTAATAGGAGTCTCTCGCTGAAGAAAATGTCCGCGTGGAGAGCGCCCAATAGATGAATCTCCCTAGATTCTTGACTGAATCTAGCTCTCTGAACCAGACCTCGATTAAGGCCATTAGCCACCACCACTGAATCCATGGCTCCCGCTGTGTCTTTGTAAAACAGGCCGGCGCTGAATTGACTTTTCAGAGTGTCCTCAGAATAGTTTAGCAAGGTTTCTATCATAGCTCTGTAGGGGTGCGTGGCGCTGGCTTGAGAAATTAATCGGTCGCCCAATGTAAAGTCGCATTGTGAGAAAATTGTGTTTCACTAAGCCCACCGGTGCGTCAGGCGTGATATCCGATCCGTCAGGATTAGTAATTTTCAATCTTAAGAATAATAATGTTTCAGAAAGGTCCAGATAATGATGTCCGCTACCGTTTATTATGAATTCTATAGGACCTCTATCGGTTATTGCTGATAATGGTTGAATCTCTATACGCTGACTCTCTTCAATAGATAGCTGAGTCATTGGGGCCGAAAATAAGTCGAGTTCCGTCATGGCGCACTCGGCCGATTTCTCGTGTAAAAGAGCCATGTCTGATTTTTATTTTATTTTCAGTCAACTCTAAAATGTGTCGCGAGACCTCGCCGTCGACCTCCTTCCTGCAGATCTACTTTCACCGACTGATTTGCACTTTTTAGATACTCTTCTTTTTTTAGACTTTGATACACGCTGATCGGGAGGGCGTTTTATGGCTCTTCGTGATAGAATTGCTATTCCTGACCCCTCCTGACCTCCCGGGCCTCCAGCTTTCCTGACAGCTCTGCTGATCACGTCCGAAGCGAAGGCCTTGGTGGCGGTCGTTAGATGAGGCTTAGCAACGCTGAAACCCTTTTTTACTAAAGGTATTATAAAACGAAACAGTCTCGAGAACACCAACCCAACTCCTCGTCCGTACATAACCGGGGCGCCGCTGAAGCCCGGTAACCCACCCACCTGATTCTCGTAGTAAGTTACAAAACACCAGGGATCCGCTCTGTAAGTTAATGAGGCCATAATGATGTTTTAACTGGTCTGAAATGGAGCGTGAGTAGCGCCTTACCGTAGGTGAAGACAACCTGTTTATTCTGATCGGATTTAATCTCTACGTGTATGTTTTCAATATGATTCTTTATTCGGGTGCCGTATGAGCGAGTGATTACATCTCCATATCTACCCTCTATTTTAACAGCATGCAGCAGAGGCGCGTATGCATCACCTACGATCTGCAGGGTGATAACGTCAATATAGAAATAGAGATGATAAAATCCAGCTTTCATGTCAGCCAGGAATGGGGATATTTTAGGTCCTGGGCCTGTCGTAAACCATTTACCAGGTTTCACACCTAACATGAAACACAGAGGCGTCGTAAAATGCAGACGATAGCACCCGCTTCCCATCCATTGGAAACTCTGTAGGTGTCTATTAAAACTCAACCCTATGTCCAGTCTCAGTTGTCTAAATTCCTCGTTCAGAGCTTTCATGAGTTGATCTTTATCTTCATAAACAAAATATTTAAATTTTACTCTATGTTGAGTAAATGCACACAAATCCATCTCGTCGCCGTGTTCCCAGGTGTCTAACCACAGGAATTCGGCTCCCTCTCGCGGTATGTTATGCCAGGAATGCGAATATGATACATCTGTCATATAGTCGAGGACTATATGTTTGGCCATGTCCACGCGAAAACTCGAACTCGTATTATTCTTAAACACGTCATAGCTGGCGTTCGAGGGTAAGGTGATGTAGAAAGCCTCTCTGCCTGAACGTTCCATTGTGCAAATGATTGTGCATCTTCGAGTTAGATTTTTTATACATTGATCAAATCCCCTGCTTTCACGTAACTGTTGAATTTCTCAGGCCAGTTTCGCCATTTCACTAAATAATGTTTCACACCCCTTATCATACGCTCTCCCTGAATTTCCTGTATCTGAAAGACTTTGTCTTTAGTGACCTTTACTTTCTGTAGTTCGGCCTCATAAAAAGTACCCTCTAGCTCTTCACCGTCATAATCCTTTAAATTATACACGGGTGGGAGACGCAGTATGCATTCGGATACCGTAAATATTTAGTCCGTGAAACCGTGTGTATATTTTTTCTCAAAAACCCCTCTCAGCTTGGATATTCTCACCAGGTCGCCCTCTTTAAAATTCATCTTTAATTTTCTCTTGTGCCGTAGAGGGAACGTACCGTAGAGGTTTTGAAAAACTTGTTTTCTGAAGTCACTTGCCTAGGGGTCATTTTTATACTGGAGTGGTACGTGTAATTATAACTTTTGATGAAATCCTGCAACATGTCAACCTATCTAAAATTGTTTTTAGCTGTAAAATAGCGAAAAAGTTTGGATTTTAACGTCCGATTATATCTCTCGACCACGCAGGCTTTCACATCGCTGGACGTGCTGAAAAGCTTAATGTTATTTTTACGCATTAAAGCTTGAAAAGTTTTATTGTAGAATTCACTCCCTTTGTCTGTCTGAAGGAAACGAGGAACCCCGCTGTCTTTTAAAATCGACGCAAAGGTGCTGGTTACTTCTGTAGCTGATTTTTTCTTTATAGGTCTTACATACGCCTTCTTTGAAAAAACATCAATCACCGTCAGTAAATACTTGAATCCATCGTTGTACGATGACAGTTTTTGCATATCGCATAGATCTGCTTGAAACTGATTGAGAGGCCTCGAGGTAAAAACTCTATTTCGAGGAAATTGCGTTCGGGCCATTTTATGCAGCATGTACGCGTCTTGTTCAGCTAGAAAATCCTTAACCCTCTTGAGATTTATTTTCAGACCTGATTCGCTTTGTAAGGCCTTATGCAACCTCTGCACCCCTCCGAAACTGGCGGGGTGTGAAGGATCGTAATATATTTTTTTCATCAACCTATCAAGTTTTCGAGACATCTCTCTCACCGCTGAACTTTATTCTTGATCTGAATGAGTGTTTATGGCTATGACTCGCTCTATGTGTTGTATCTATACAAATGATCTGTTTAAGTTGACGCTGACATGTGTTTTATGATCCTATGGTCTCTGCCACTGTGAAGTGCTTAATTAGGAAGTGTCTGTTTTATGACCCATTTTGGTTTATCACACGTTTAGGAAGTTTGTTTACATGATTATTTTTGTTAAGTGGTCATTTATGAAGTGTGTGTTTTTAATGACCCATTTAGGTTTGTTTGTTTAGGAAGTGTCTGTTTTATGACCCTTTTAGGTTTGTTTTTGTTTTAAGTGTGTGTGTGTGTGTGCTTACACTTGGGGTGTCTGTTTACATGTGACTTGCTGTTTGAGGGTTGAAAAAAAAAGAATATCCTTTATTTTGGTTAAACTCATTTTTATTATTATATAAAAACATTATACAAGAAAAAGAAACATTAATAAAAGTTGTAGAAAGTTCCAGTCCTGAACTATCGAATTGTCAAGTCCTCAGAGAAACAGCTGACCACACCAGTCGAGGCCAGAACCATCTTCTAAGTATAGAGAATCATCCCCAGACACCAGACGCATCCTAAAGAGACACACGGGGCATCCATGCGATGAGACCTCCAACCAGAAACCGGGCACCAGGATGGATCAGACAGGTCCGGAGGGCAGAGGGAGTCTGGATCACTGGCAGCTCAGGAACCACATGTGTAGCTCGACAGAGAGAGAGAGAGAAAGAGTGAAAGGGGGAGACAGGGGGAGAGAGGAAAGAGAAAGAGGGGGAGGAAGAGAAGAGGCGGAGAGATTGCAATTAGGTATGGTCACAGTCACAATGTCTAATGTGAATGTATATTTACTGTAGAGTGCAAAAGCGGATAAAGCGGTCGGTCCAGAGTCTCCTCTTCAGTTCTTCAAAGTTATCTCTGAAAAAGACGTCCGTAAAACCCCACAGGCACTCGTGGTGTTTCTGACTAGGATGATCCACCATACAGCCGTAGCAGGTCTCCTCTCTGTAGCGGTACACGACTATAGAGATCAGCCTTGTCACCACAGTTTTTATAGCGTCCATTTGAAGACGGGAAAGCCATCAATCTGTTTCATCACAGTCACGCAGCGTAGCCGACGAGGACTCGCAGCCGTCCCAATCACACGTCTGACTTTCAAACACCACTGAAGGCACCGAGGCTTGTGCTGAATCGAGCGCCATGACATAAATTCGGATAACGTACCGGTTGGGTTGAAGCTGCGAACTAGAGGAATTTAAACTAGCCACCCTGAACAAGAGGCGGAGTTAGAAGAACAGACTGCGTCGCGTCACGAGCTGATCCCTCCAATCACGGCTCCTATGGAAAAGTCCGGTAATTCGCTCTCCGAAAACTTTGTGCATTCTGATCCAAGCAGCTACAGGGATGGTCAGAGTCGGATGAAAAACACCACATTCTGTGTTGAAATGCTCCACTGTCAGCGAACCCTCAGGCTCGTTCGCGCTGGTTAAACCCCAGCTCACGCGGTAAAACCATTTAACCGTAGCTGCGGCTTTCGTCTCCCATATTATTCTCATTAGTCTCTTCTTCTTAGTTTCGTTTTGTACCACAGTCTTTGTTGCAGTTGTTGTCTCATCGACACGAATTTCTTCTTTTTCAAACTCGTTCCAGAGATTTAAGTTCTCACTCTCTGGTAAGGATTCTTTATTCTCCTTCTTTTCTTTAAGTAACTGAAAAACAAGCAAGCTCAACACACCCCAGTCGTTTGATGTGATCATTGTTTTTTCAACACGTGTTAAACGTTTCACCGCTCTCCAGTTGGTAGAAAAACATCTCCCCGTCCAAGTACTTAAACACAAATCCCCACTTGCGCCCGTGATCCAGACTCATCTCTTCCCGAAGCGAGTCAAACGGCGGGCGCTGAGTCCGGCACAGATACATAACACGTTTCTTCGGAGCTCGAGTTAAAGACGAGTCATACACAGCCGTCAAAGGCAACTCCGAAATTATACCCTCATAAGCATTCATTTTTCAAATAAAACAAAAACACACTGAAAAAATTCTTACAATAAATGAATGAAATAAATACATATATAAATAAATATGTATATAAATGAATAAATACGTATATAAATAAATACGTATAAAAACAAATAAATGAAGGAATGAAACGATGTCTAATGCATAAACATTGTTACACCCCTCCCTTTTTATCAAAAACCTCCCGGTCATAAAAATTCCTAACGGTCATCCAAAGGTCAAAAAAGCACTTAAGGGGCAATAAAACTGTCAAAATCGAGTTTGACGAAAGCTTGTTAGCTATTTTTTATCATAATTACAGTGAAAACTGTGAATATTCTTAAATGGTCAAGTGTTTTTGGTTGTGTCCGTTTGAAGAAACATTTATGATGGCATGTAGTTTACAGGTTGCTATTTTTGATGAGGAACTTAATGAAATTTAGTCTCTTGAAGGGGAGTAACATGTTCTAATCGCTGATCTGATTTAGTTATATAGTCATCATTATTTATTACTTTTCTTGATATTTTCAATTTGTGATTGAAAAAGTTCTCTCTACTACATGTTACTGCATGGTTCTGTGGTAGTCTTATTCCTAGATAATTTTGCTTATTAAATGGCAACATACAGTGGGTGCACAGGCAGTATGCGACTTCTACCGTCGCCCGTGTATGGCGTCAGCATTTGGGTTTGTGCGTTTGCTGGCTTTTACCACTGAGTGGCGCTATATAACTATAGACTGACGCCTCAGGCATCAGTTCATTCTCTCCAGGCTTCATGAGGCGCAGGTCGTCCACAGCTGCACGTCGTTGCAGATAAAATAAAGTGAAACATTGTAAATAAACGAATTCATAATCACAGTAGTAACATTACAGTACAAATTTATAATTAAAATTTAATTCAGTTTTTTAGGATCGAATTTAAGCAACGTAAACGTTGTAAACTGTGTAATTACAGTAGAAAGGCTACACGTGTAGGGTCTTGTGTCATCTTATATTTTGTGTTCTTTAAATTTGTAGCTTTGATAAGACTCTACTTTTATTTAGGTGCACACACAATGACGAAAAAACTTTATGATTTTGTTAAATAAATAAAGTAAACGGGGTTCTGTATTGATTTTGGTGAACTTGAGCGCGTCAGAAAATGAACCCAAACTCCGTGTATACTCGCCGCACAGACGTGAAAAATATATACTTATAGAAAGAGAAATATCTGCTTGAATATAAACTAATGAAAAAAAAAATTAGATTATGTAATTCGTATGAGAAGTGAATTACTGTATAGGCGCGCTCACTGACGACGAGATGACATGATCAGTACAGCCGTAACCAAAGGAATCACTAACTTATCAATGAATTATTAAAATGGTCAGAGTGAGTTTCCTGGCTGTTTTAACAAATATTTGAAGTAGATAACAGCAGCCCACAGGTGTGCCCGCTGCCAAAGTTCTTCAGTAACAAACCTATAAAACATGTACATCTGTATGAATAAATTGTTTAAATGTGATCAGTGATTTATGTAAATGACTCAGTTTAGATGTAAGTAAATGCTCCTGTAAATGTGTTTGCTGAAAGAGATATCTAATCTCTCATATCGGCGCGCGCGTTCATCTGACTTTAGATCAAAACTCGGCAAAGTTAAACAGCGCACACATTTAACGTACATTGACAAAGGTTTATTCACAACCACGTTTCAGCCATTCACACATGCATTGTGCTGTTGTTTGTACACACTTTCAGTTTTCCCCTTCTACTCTCCTCTTTCATCAAAAATGCTCCCGATATGAGCCGACACGAGCAGATTTGTTTCAGTCAGAATATTTATCAATCATAAAGAGAGGCGACATACTTGCTGATTAAACACTGCATTTTTTTAAAAAGTGAAAGCGCGCGATGTGAGCAGCTTTAATTACTGATAATTAAATCATTTTTAAATGGTGGACATAAACAGCAAAAATAATAATATTACTCTTTTGATTATTATCATCATGTTCTTTTGCTGTTTGAGCGTCTATGGATTCCAAAATTGATATTTTTACCGTTTTTTTAATCACTGGAATGGAAGGGAAATTTTCCTTATCATAACGTGCCTTGTATTGTTTTTAATCGCTCGATACACGACCCATCATTTTAATGCTATTTTACAAAGGGTAAATACACATGGAATAATTTTATTTGGTTTGTTTATTTATAAATAAAATTAAAAGTAATTAAAAACACTGTAGAGTGATTAATAACACTACATGTTATGGTAAGAAAAATCTCATTCCAGGGATTCTAGTTTCTCCGAGTGTATACTGTAGGTGAGAACAGCAATTCACAGGTTATTTGCATTTGTACAGTATGTGTCTGACTTCGCAAAGCAATGTAAATGCTCCTCGCTGCGCTGTTTGGGGGAGGGGCACGCTAATGACGATTTGGTCAGCTGTGTGAACGCTCGCCCGTTAGATGTTGCGCGCGCACTACACGGCAAAAATATGTTAGTATATCATGACTGAAATACAGATACAGAAAGCAAAATGTCTGCTTTTATATAAATTAATGGGGGGGAAATCAGGTTATGTAATTTGTATAAAACGTGGATTACTACAGCGCATCCACTCACAGCCGAAACCAAAGACATCAACGTATCAATGAATTATTAAAATGGTCAGTCAGTTTCCCTGCTGTTTTCTTATCCCCACCCCCGTTAAAAAGGCGCACTGTATTCAGAGGCTCTGCCTATTCAGTAAAGAAAAACACTATTGTTATTATTTCAATTCATACTGTACAGCTGTGAGAATTGGGGCAGGGATATTATGCCAATATTAAATATTATATACGATATTAAATTTCAAGCCCTGGTCAACAGAATTCTGTGAATGAAGGAAACAGACAGAGGCAGAGATTGGTACCCTTCGGAGTGAGTTGGGAGTTTGCAAGGCAGAGAAGGATGCTCTTCGGAGTGAGTTGCGAGTTTGATGAGATGGCATAAATATTTAATACAGCAAATTAAATATTTTGGTTTATATTTTGGTTTATATTATATGGTTAATGTATTTTGGTTTATATTGCAAAGAATAACGAATCAAGAGCCTGTGATTATATTGCATAAATATTATTTTGTACAGACAAATATCTGAATTTTTTTTTTTTTTTTTTAAACAAATCTCTCAAAAATAGTAAGATGTATTTTGGTTTTATACTGCAAACGAAAAACGAATCCAGAGCCTGTAATTATATTGCATAACTATTATTTTGCACAAATACTGTAAATCTCTTAATAAAACAATGATATTTTATTCACAAATGTAAGACAATATATTTTGGTTCAGTGCCAGACGAAGTGCGAGCAAATAATGTAATGAGAGGCCCCGATTATACTGCATACATCTTTTTTTATTGATTTATTTTTTTATTATATATTCTGGAAGTTTGCTCTATTTGTTGTAGTTATTTCTATATTTAAATCTTGATGTCTTAAACTGTAACAACTGTAAGTATTGTCGAAATAAATTTTTTTTAAAAGCCCTAGTGCTGTTGTTTGTGCTGTTTTCTTTAATAATAACACTAAACAGATAAAAACAGAGAGTCTGTCTAAACAAAATAAAACCAATGTTTTCTAACTCATATTTTTTTATATTTATAGTTTTTCATGTTTGTTGGATGTGTAAATTATCATAATTGTAGTATTACTTTGCTACAACATATTGTTTTGACTTTATTATGACTTAAGCTCTGAATATATTTAAAAACGGAGACGACGGAAAATGTCGATTTGCGCCACCTGGCGGTCATTTCAAGAATTATTTTGAAATGCTCCTGGTTTATTTTGGCCGCTGCCGCTTTCCACGGTGGTGAGTGCGACGGTAATGAGCAGTCTGGTTGTCACACCACTGTAGGATTTAACTTATATTCTTTAAAAAATGAAATACATTGATCTAGCAGCACTGAAAGCGTTTCTATAGCCCAGCACAATCTCATTGATTACTTTTTGCAATGTTACCAATTTACAGTATTTGATTTTGTTAATAATATTAACAAAAAGAATGCATTTAATTTGTGGGCACCTTTCAAAGGACTCAAGACACTTTTTTAATAGCATCATTTAAAAAGAGTTAAATCTATGTGTATTTAACAGGGTCCTAGTAAAGTTGCTGAAAAAAGGAGTACTGTAGATAGACTCCTATTAAAGATATGAGCAGCTTTAAAAATAGCTATAAATAGCAACACCTACTCCCCTACCAGTTAGACAAGAGTACTAGCTTCATTTTAATAAAAACAGCAAAGCATATAAAATGTATTTGTAGTATTTATTATACATATTAAGTATAGTACAGAAACATATTACTAATGAAAACATGCAGAATTGTGTATAATATTCTCTTGGCATACACAAATATCTCTTTTCCAAATTACTTTTTTAATTTTATTCAAAATCTCCCGTAGTTTCAGGCCATATATAATCGGATTTAATAGAGGAGGAATAACCAGAATTTCCACTGACATGATCATGCTGATCACATGAGGGACATTTCCTTCCAATCTAGGATGTATAATAATAAAACATGATGTGATAGAGAGAGTGGTAAAAATTACAAGATGTGGTAAGCAGGTTTGTAGAGCTTTACTTCTGAAATCTTTCGAATTCATTAAACAGACTGAAAGTATTCTGCTATATGAGAAAAACACAAAAATCAATGAAGGAAACACAGCAATGCTTAAAATGAAAAGTCCATATATATAACTTACAAAAAAATCTCCACAGCCTAACTTAATCATTGAACTGTCATCACAGTAAATTCTATTTAATTTGAATTTACACAGTTTACGTTGATATGTTATTATTTCACTAATGCCAACTTCACAACAAGGAAGAAACCAACAGCAAAATAAAATTTTTTTAACAGTGGACATTTTTACAATTGTACTATATTGTAATGGCTTGCAGATGGACACATATCTGTCATAGGCCATAGCTGATAACAGTGTGAACTCTGAAGCGCCATATGTATAAATGCAAAATGATTGAAATATGCAGAATTCAAAAGAAATTACCTGTATTTCAGAAAGTAAATCAATGAGCAGTTTAGGATAAAGAGCAGTTGATCCAAAGAGAGCATTACAAAACAAAGCAGCTATGAAAATGTACATGGGCTCATGGAGACTTCTGTTTGTAAATATGATAAAAATGACAAGACCATTACAACTAATGATCATCAGGTAGAGTGCAAGAACAATTACAAAATAGACATATCTGTATTTCTCTAACTCCACATGGCCTTCCAGGGTTAAATACATAACATCAGAAGAATGATTCATTATTTCATTCAGAATTTCTATGCAGTAAATTCAGTGGCTAGGAACAGACATTATTGAGATCCATGTATAATTTAAGCACAACATCTTCCAGACATGGGTGGTGGTAATAGAGCACAGTCCCACTGTGGTAAAAGAGTGTTCTTTTATGAGCCTTCTACTGTATGTCCATTTATGTTTCTAATCTGCCACTTACTATATTTCAAATCCCAAATGTCAGTACTCCCAGGTATTGTACATGTGGATTCTCCAATGAATTAAAACCAAATGGAAGAATTGAATAATCTCAACCCCTATTAAAAAGAAGAATGAAACAAAAAGCAGGTCTAGAACAAAACATTAAACAACTTAAACATCTATATAAATCTATATATAACCAAACAGAAGAAACAGAAAAAAGTAATAAAACATATAAACATAAAACAAATGAAATAACTAATAAGCACAGACTAAGACATGAAGACTGTCATCACAGCATATGCAAAGCAAATAAGGAAAAACCAGTTTATTTATGGGCCAGGGAAGCCCACCAGTTTATTCCTAACCAGCGCCGCAGGCAGCTGGAGCTAGTAGGTGACAGGATTGATCCGGAGCGTGATATGGTAAGGACCGATGTATCTGGGTGAGAGTTTCCTTGATTCCGTGTGAAGGTGAAGATTTCTTGTTGACGGCCATACTTTGTCACCTACATTGTACAGTCGTCCCGGAGGGTGTCGAAGGCGATATTGAGTGATGTACCGGGTGTTTGCGCATTGGATGGCAGTTTTGGCTAGCCAAAGTCAGGAGCGCTGATGATCGTGATGAAACATCTCAGGTAGCGCTCCAGTTGTTGGTTGGTCTGTTCCGTCTGACCATTAGTCTGGGGGTGATGACAGACTACAGGTGGAATTGATCAGACGGCAGAAGGACTTCCAGAACCAGGCGATGAACTGGGGCCCTCTGTCCGAGACGATGCCTTTGGGGAACCCATGCTGATGGACTATGTGTTCTAATATGAGCTCGGTTGTCTCCTTAGCTGATGGGAGTCCGGCGAGAGCACGACCTTGGAGAACCACTCTACGATGGTTAGAATGGTCTTCTTCCTATCAGAGGCTGGCAGGCCCATGATGAAATCAATGGCAATGTGCATCCAGGGCCGGCAGGGGACAGGAAGTGGTAGAAGTTCCCCCGGCACCAGCTGGTTGGTGTCCTTGGCCCTGGCGCACACTGGGCACGCCTGGACGAACTTGTCCACAACCTTCACCATGGAGGGCCACCAGAAGGCACGCTGGATAAATAGGAGAGTGTGCAGAGCGCCAGGGTGTCCAGATAGTGGAGTGGAATGGCCTCACTGAAGAATCTCTGCTCTAATGGTCGTTTGGTACATCGAGTCGTCCGGGCAGTACACTTGCCGGCTCGTTCTCCGCGGCCTGTGCCTGGTGAACCCTCGTTTCCAATTCCCAACGGAGTGGTGCGATGATTTTGTATGGTGTTAGGACAGGCGCAGGGTCTGCCCGGGTGACGTCTTCCTCGTGCTGTCGGGCGAGGGCGTCTGCCTTGGTGTTTTTTATCAGGGTTGAGGGTGAAGTGATGAGATAATGGATGGGTGCTACAACCGTACTGTAGTACCGGATAAAGCGACGATAGAAATTCGCAAACCCGAGAAACCGTTGAGATTGCTTAAGGGTCTTGGGTAGGGGCCAATAACGCGCAACTTCCAGCTTCTGCGGGTCCATGGCCACAACCTGGGGCGAGATGACAAAGCCAAGGAACGTGGTGGAGCGCTCGTGAAAAGCCCACTTCTCCAACTTACAGTACAGCTGATAGGCGAGCAATCTCTTTAGGACTGCCCTGATGTGTTGAACGTGTTCGTTGACTGCGAGAGTTGGAGGTGACCCGGTGAGTTGCTTTCATTTCTCACCGGGCCTGGGCGTTTCCCGGCCGGAGTGGGCAGATAGCTCAAATCTCATGGAGACAAGCTGAGCTCACACAATGGTCAACATTCTGTCTACAACATTGTTTGCACAGGCTACCTGTTCATCTCCCATGTCTCACCACTAGCATTGAAAGCCCTGAGCCTCAAAACCCTAAGCACATCCCCAAGGAATACCATGACCTGGCAGAAGTGTTAAATAAAGAAAAGGCAACTCAATTACCTATTGACGTGCTCCTGAATGCTTCTCCCCCGAAAGGTAAAATCTACTCATTATCCCTTCCTGAAACTCAAGCTATGAAAGACTACATTGAAGAAAAGCTAGCATCAGGCTTCATCCGACCATTGACATCACCGGTCCTTGCAGGTTTCTTATTTGTGGAAAAAAAGGTGGGGGGGGGGGCTCCGACCATGTATTGATTATAGAGGGCTCAATGCGGTAACAGTCAAGTATCATTATCCTCTTCCTCTGGTTCGATCCGCTCTCGAGCAGCTCCGCGAGGCAAAGATATTTACTAAACTGGATCTACGAAGTGCCTACAACTTAATCAGGATCAGAGAGAGTGAGTGGAAGACTATGAGTACTTGATTATGACATATGGCCTGGCTAATGCTCCAGCAGTCTTCCAATCTTTTATTAATGAAATCTTCAGAGTCCTGCTCAACCAATGCATGGTTGTGTACATTGATGACATCCTTATATACTCCAAGTCAAGAGAGCAACACATTTCTCATGTGAGAATCATCCTGTCACACTTAATCCAACACCACCTATATGTTAAAGCTGAGAAATGCCAATTCCACATCACAACCACCATGTTTTTAGGTTTTGGTTTATCAGCCAACAAGGTTTATATACCGATTAGAGCTTCTTTCCAACTATCGTATTTCTGCCTCCTTCCATGTGTCCCTCCAAAAACCAGCCCATACGACATCAGCCACCATGTCCACTGAATTGCCACCTCCTCCCCCACTGGAGATTGATGGGAGCCCGGAATATCTGGGAAAGGAGATCTTAAAGTCAAGAAGTCAATTGGATGGAGCACCTAGTGCACTGGGAGGGATATGGACCAGAGGAGCGATCATGGGTAGTCACAAGAGACATTGTGAACCCCTCACTCATTTCAGACTTTCACCAGGCTTATCCAGACCAACCAGCTCCCAGACCCAGGGGATGGCCCAAGAAAAGAACACCAGGAGTTGTTTCTAGAGGAGGGGTTCTGTAAACCCTCAGTCCTAGAATCAGCCATCCCTCCACCAGAGGGAGCCCTCGCCAGAGTATTAGCCACTTCCTGGTTCACAGGTTCACTTCCTGTTTGTTGCATACTTAAGCATGCTTCCAGTAACGCACGGCACGAAGTTTCATCAGTTCATCTGTGTACCAAGACTTGCATATTCCTTAGGTTGTTTGTCTCCTGTGTATGACGTTTCTTGACCACACTTTTGGATTACAGATTTTTTTATAAATACTGATCATTTTATCACTCTGTTGTTATGTATATGTGCACGCGTAATTTGACACCGTGCCGGTTTACACACACTTTCTCTCTCTCGCCTTCAGTGTGTGTGTGAAGCAAAGAGGGGGTGCTTCTCACACACTGTGTGTGTGTCTGTGTGTGAAGCACCCCCTCTTTGCTTCACACACACACACTGAAGGTGAGAGAGAGAGAGACAGAGAGTGTGTGAATTGGCACAGTGTCAAATTACATGCCCACACACTCTGCTCTACACAGAAACACTGCTGTGTTGAGATTCTTTTCAAAGGTAGTGTAGGTTCATTTGTTTGTTTCTTTTACTTTACAGCATTGATTCCGATAGTATGCGCTCACACGAGTGTAATTAGCGATGTGTTTTGCAAATTTTTCTGACAAAACAGTCTTTCCGTTATTGTGTGTTTATGTGAAATTCAAATAAGAGAGGTTTACTGTGTAAGAAAATATCATTAGAAGGTTAAAATCCATTTTCTCCCTCAGCTTCTATTATGTTTGTGTGCGTAATTAGACATTGTGCTCGTTCACACACTCTCTCTCTCAGGACGGGAGTGGCTGTACTCACACACACACACACACACACACACACACACACACACACACACACAATTAATGAACACACACTAATTTTTCCGACAAAACAGTCTTTCCGTTAATGTCTGTGTGTATGTGTAACTAGCTTCACACACACACACACAATGCCTGCGCGCATAAACGGAAACACTAATTTGTCTGGATTTATTTTTAAAGTTAATGTAAGAGCCATATCGTACTTGTTATGAATTTGTTGTTGTGTTTATTTGTTTTTATTTCATGTTACCTTATTCTATTCATTAGTAAAGGATTAAACATTAAGTTTATTACATAAGCCATAAGCTTTAAATTTGTTAGTTAAGCATCCATTTTGACAATCGTAAGTTGGTCTGTGATGTCATTCCACTATGACATGTATTTGTATGACTATCGCATGATAGAAAGTTTCAGTTTAGATGTGGAAGGCTACGGTAACACAAGCTTTTGACCGTAAGCTAATCGTAATCCAAGATCTTAGTAAGATATAGCAAATAGGTTGTTGTAAAAGTCAGAAACTTACAAGATACAGCAACTGGTGTTGTAACTACTGTGGATTTACTCAAGACGACTGTATGAAATGTTGATTCTTTGATGCTGACAAAATAAACTACAAGAGACAAAGAGATCATCGGACTTCTGTTGTGTGAGTGAAACTTCAAATTAAAGATACGTGTCAAAACTAGTGAAATAATATGTCCGCATCTACACATAAAGTGCAGGTTAATTTGTTTTATTTTTACTTTATATTTTGTGTTAATTATTTTTATGTATTTATTTTTTTGGGCTATGGAACAAATAATTTGAGTTTCCATTATTTCTTACGGAAAAATAAAATTTGGTTTGAGTGTTTTGGAATACGAGCCCGCTATATATGAATTATACTCATAATCCAAGGATCCACTGTATATACCTATATCAACATTATATATATATTCGTATAGACATTCCAAATTGCCCGTAGTGTGTGAATGTATGGAGCGATATCGCGGACAATATTCAAATGCAATTGCAAATTGCATTTGCAATTGCGTTTCCCAGATGTGGACGCACAAAGTGTGCCATAATTCAAATGCAATTGCAAACTTTGCATTACCGTTTTCTGATTCGCCTTTGCGAGCGCACACTGACTGCCAAATTTCAAATGAAAAAACAAAGTCCATTTGCATTTGTATTTCCCAGGTCTTACACGTCATGAACCTGTCATATTTAAATATCAAAATCAATTACCACATTTGCTTTTTCACTTTCTCTGCGCCGCGCATCAAGCCGGCCAAAATTCAAACGCAATCGCTAATCCATTTGCAATTGCATTTCCAACACGTTACACAGAAACCTGTCAATCAGCGTCAGGGGCGGGTCTATACTGTGGGGCGGGATTGTATGGGGAGTGACGTCACTCGCACTCGCCGACCAAGAGGGGGATATTTGAGCACTGGAGGTGAACCGAGATTATCTCATTTGTTTATCAAGAAATAAACACACAAAAATGACAAATCGCATATTTTCTTGCTCCGGAGTGGACAGAGAAGTTTTTACAAATAAAAATATTTTTAGATCTTCTCCTGTTACAGCCTGCTGGAGCTAAATCTTTCAGAAACGCTGCATACCGGTGTTATGCGCTAAAATTTACATTTAGGCATTTGGCAGACGCTCTTATCCAGAGCGACTTACATTTTTATCTCATTACACATCTGAGCAGTTGAGGGTTAAGGGCCTTGCTCAAGGGCCCAACAGTGGCAACTTGGTGGTTGTGGGGTTTGAACCTGGGATCTTCCGAACCGTAGTCCAATGCCTTAACCACTGAGCTACCCCTGTCCCCTGCCACTGATTGCACCCCCACAAAATCTCTGTCAAATATATGAGGACATCACAATCAAATATTCATATTATTATTATCAAATATAATATATGAGTATTATCACGAAGCGATTTTTATTATAAATAAGAAATATAAAAATATACATATACAACCCCTGGCAAAAAGTATGGAATCACCCCTCTCAGAAGATGTTCTTTCAAATGTTTAATTGTGTAGAAAAAAAACAAGCACATACATGCCACAAAACTATTTTCACTCAACAATCAAAACTTCTGGCTGTATAAAACACTTTAAAAAAAAAACAAAGAAAGATAACTATAGTCAACGACAACTATTTTAACAACTCAAACAGAGGAAAAAAATATGGAATCACACAAATCTGAGGAAAAAAATATGGAATCACCATGCACTTTGCAATTCTACAACTGCTAATTAGTCTACAGTTAAAAAAGAGTGCTTGCACACATTAGGGATGTGTTGAACCAAGATGATTGACATAACTCATAGCTCCAACACGAGAGATGTCAGTTGAAACAAAGAAGAGAATTATCAAACTTCTTGAAGAAGGTAAATCTTCATGGAATGTTGCAAAAGATGTTGGTTGTTCCCAGTCAGCTGTGTCTAAAATCTGGACCAAGTACAAATCAAATGGAAAGGTTGTAAAAGGGAAGCGTACTGGTAGACCAAGAAAGACATCAAAGCGCCAAGACAGAAAACTTAAAGCAATATGCCTTGAAAACAGAAAATGCACAACAAAACAAATGAGGAACAAATGGGTAGAAAGTGGAGTCAATGTCTGTGACCGGACAGTAAGAAATCGCCTAAAAGAAATGGGATTTACATACAGAAAAGCCAAAAGAAAACCATCATTAACATCTAAACAGAAAAAACAAGGGTTCAGTGGGCTAAAGAAAGACAATCTTGGACTGCGGATGACTGGATGAGAGTTAGATTCAGTGATGAATCACGAATCTGCATTGCGCAGGGTGATGATGCTGGAACTTTTGTTTGGTGCCGTTCCAATGAAATTTATAAAGACAACTGCCTGAAGAAAACATGCAAATTTCCACAATCATTATTGATATGGGGTTGTATGTCAGATAAAGGTATGGGAGACATGACAGTCATTACTTTATCTTCTATAAATGCTATAAATGCATAAAGTTTATGTTGAGATTTTGGACACTTTTCTTATTCCATCAATTGAAAGGATGTTTGGTGATGGTAGCATCATTTTTCAGGATGATAATGCATCGTGCCATAGGGCAAAATCTGTGAAAACGTTCCTACAGGAAATACATATAATGTCAATGGCATGGCCTGCAAATAGTCCGGACCTTAATCCAATTGAAAATCTGTGGTGGAAATGAAAGAAAATGGTCCACGACAAGCCTCCAACCTGCAAAGCTGATCTGGCAACTGCAATAAGACAAAGCTGGAGACAGACTGATGAAGTATACTGTTTGACATTAGTTAAATCCAGGCCTCAGAGAATTCAAGCTGTTATAAAAGCCAGAGGTGGTGCAACAAAGTACAAGTAGTGTTTTTATTTGGTGATTCCATATTTTTTTTCCTCTGTTTGAGCTGTTAAAACAGTTGTCGTTGACTATAGTTATCCTTCTTTGTTTTTTGTTTTTTTTTAAGTGTTTTATACAGCCAGAAGTTTGGATTGTTGAGTGAAAATAGTTTTGTGGCATGTATGTGCTTGTTTTTTTTCTACACAATTAAACATTTGAATGAACATCTTCTGAGAGGGGTGATTCCAAAGTTTTTGCCAGGGGTTGTATATGAAAATAATATATAATTAATATATTTTCCTCCTATACTACATGTGTTTTTTTTTCATATAGATTATTTTATAATCAAATTCGTTTGGTGCAATTTGTAAATCATAAACCTATTAATTTATGTTGTAATATAATATTTGATAGAGGTTATGTTGGGGAGGGGGGGCAATCAGTGGCAGGGAGGCTTTTTAGCGCATAACACCGTTACGCAGCGTTTCTGAAAGATTTAGCTCCAGCAGGCTGTAACAGGAGAAGATCTAAAAATATTTTTACTTGTAAAAAATTCTCTGTCCACTCCGGAGCAAGAAAATATGCGATTTGTCATTTTTGTGTGTTTATTTCTTGATAAACAAATGAGATAATCTCGGTTCACCTCCAGTGCTCAAATATCCCCCTCTTGCTCGGCGAGTGCGAGTGACGTCACTCCCCATACAATCCCGCCCCACAGTATAGACCCGCCCCTGACGCTGATTGACAGGTTTCTGTGTAACGTGTTGGAAATGCAATTGCAAATGGATTAGCGATTGCGTTTGAATTTTGGCCGGCTTGACGCGCGGCGCAGAGAAAGTGAAAAAGCAAATGTGGTAATTGATTTTGATATTTAAATATGACAGGTTCATGACGTGTAAGACCTGGGAAATACAAATGCAAATGGACTTTGTTTTGTCATTTGAAATTTGGCAGTCAGTGTGCGCTCGCAGAGGCGAATCAGCAAACGGTAATGCAAAGTTTGCAATTGCATTTGAATTATGGCACACTTTGCGCGTCCACATCTGGGAAACGCAATTGCAAATGCAATTTGCAATTGCATTTGAATATTGTCCGCGATATCGTTCCATATGAATGAGTGTGTGTATGTGAGTATGTGTGTGTGCCCTGCGATGGATTGGCACCCTGTCCAGGGTGTACGTAAGTTTCCTGGGATAGGCTCCAGGCCCCCGCGACCCTGTATATAAGGATAAAGCGGTACAGAAAATGAATGAATGAATGAATATATTTGTATTTAATTAAATTCTTAAATCCTTGTGTCCTGATTTTTATGCTGTAATTTCAAACTAATGTTCAATTTAATTACATTTTATTTTATTTGTATATCGCTTTTTAATAATCGTCATTGTCACAAAGCAGCTTTACACAATCAAAAAAATCATTTAAGTTTCTATGGAATGTGTATGAATCAAAATGATCAAATTGGTGAGCAAGGGTGACAGTGGCAAGGACAAACTCCCTGAGATGGTAATAGAAAGAAACCTTGAGAGGAACCGGACTCAACAGGGAATCCATCCTCATTTGGGTGAAACAGATAGCAGGAATTGATCTGCAATCATACTGTGTTAGGTGACAGCCAGTACAGCTATAACAGTTGATGTTAATTGATGGTAACATGGTCCAACTGCAGCCAAGTCAAGTTCTTAGAGAAACAGCTGTCAACACCAGTCGAGGCCAGAACCGTCTTCATGGTGGAGTGAAAACCATCCCCAGACACCAGAAGCATCTCAGATGCGTGGACACACAGGCATCCATGTGACCAGATATCCAACCAGAAGCAGGGCACCAGGATGGGCCAGACAGGTCCGGAGGGCAGAGGGAGTCTGGATCACTGGCAGCTCAGGAATGACGTGTGTAGCTCAACAGAGAGAGAGGGCGAGGGAGAGCAGAAGATCAGAGATAACAGTTAGGTATTGTTGCAGTCACATAATGTATAATGTCAAAGAGATCATCGGACTTCTGTTGTGTGAAACTTCAAATTAAAGATATGTGTCAAAACTAGTGAAATAATATGTCCCCATCTACAAAAGTCAAAAGCTTCTTCTGTTGTTTAAGCGCGAAGATAAGTGACTGTTGAAATTGAAAATGAAAGGATTTGAGTGCTCTGTGCTTCACTATGTTTGATGGTGCGAACGATACAGTTATAGCCGAGTCTGAGCGTGAGACGGCGCTCGAGGAAGAAGACCCAATAAGGAAACTTAATTAATGAAAATTCGAGAAGAAAAGTGGAGTCAAGTAATTGCACTATCCAACGAAATAAGAACATTCATGAACTTGTACAAGGTTGAAATTAAGTACCATACAGACTACAAAGAGCTGCTAAAGAACTTTACTCAGAGTAAGTGCGATTTCATTTAAACGAAAGCGAGCGAGAACAGGACCAGCAGAATTGGCATAGGCCCAAATCACTGTGCATTACAGACTTTAAAGAAAAGGCAGAATCGTGGATTACCGAAACGAAGAGCCTCTTCATGACGTCTCACACGCTCAACGAAATTTCGTCAGACGGCAGTGTGTCACAAGCGGCGGCGGCTAAGAAAAATGCTGCAAAAGGGCACGGAAGCGTAGCTACTGATGCATCCAAAAGGGTCCGTAACTTCTACAGCATCCTCAGCCCGACTAAACAAAGTGGGAGCTAATAGAGCAGCCTTGTTGATTAAAGCACAATTAAAGAATAAAGAGGCAGAACTAAAGGCTGAGAAAGAAAGGTTGGAGTTAGAAACGGCGCTCGCAATTGTCAACGCTGAAATACAGGTTTATCAGGGTCGTGAAGAACGACAGCCTGCAGCAAAGAGCACAGTCATTGAATCGTGCAGCGCTTATTTGAGCAGCGCGTACTTTCTCAACTCAGGACACAACAGTCGATGGCAGCCCGCAAGAGACAGTGCCGTCATGGAGCCGTGCATCTTGTACTGTCCCGACTCAGTCTACAACAGCCGACAACAGCCACGAGAGACCTCAATCATTGAATCGAGCGGCTCGCACTTTCCCAAATTAGACCATACAGATGTCGCCATTAAAAACGCACGTTTCGAGGAAAGGGATCCCGTGACTTGCCGCGGCTGTGGGCGGCTGCATGCGGGAAGCTGTGAAAATGCCTTTGATTACTGTAGGGGGCAGTCGTGTTTCAGTCTGAAGTATTGAGTGTCTACTGAAGCCGAAAATGTGTCCAAATTAAACCGCGCATGCGTGTTTGGAGACGCTGTGCCCGCGCTGTGGGTCAGTCGGTTGTGGATCATCACAGAGGTACTACACGGCGTGGCTGGAGCTGGAGTTTGTCGTGGTCGAGGTAAGTTTAGCTTTCTGTTTTGGATGTGATTCTCGCTTTCATGACTCCCAATTAATGTTCATCTTAATCTCAGGACATACAATTAGCAATATTTCAGTTTTTAATAGTGTGGAAATTCACAAATCACCGTTTCGTGTAAAAACCTGAACCTACGGAGCCCCCCAGGGGTCCTGTGGTAAATAAATAAATAAAATAATAACGTAACGAGCGCACGGATTAATACACCGAGATGCGTGTTTCTTACCCCCACCCCTCGTGAAAACGGCGTGTTCAGACAAAGGCTCGCCAGTGAGATGCCATTTCTGAACAAACTGTGTTAAAGCACTAGCAATAAAGGTTTTTTTTCTGAAGCCGAACTTTCTTAATGAGTTACAAGTAAAGAACCTGTACATATGTTCATACAGTATTGACAGCATCTCTAATTTGTCTAAATCGCATTCCAGACAATAAAAAGATGTAGAGTCATCCTGTGACCTTGCATGCTCAATCTTTCCACACATGATTCTTGCTTCTCACTTTTTCCTTAATCCCTCACTGTTCTATCTTGTATTTTTCTAACGGTGTCAGAAACTTTGTGTTAGTAAGACTGCTTGACATGCTTGATGCCTTCCTCTTTTGTAATTTGCTTTGGATAAAGGCAAACTTACAAAAGATGAAGAAATGCCTAAATGTAGTTGTACGAATAAAAGATTATGTAATGATACAATGTAAATATTTTCACAGAAACAAAGCGTAGAGATGAGACATGAATCTGAAGAGGATCTCCTTGATGATTGCCTGGTAAAGCATTGTTTTCTTATTAATTATACAATTTATTAATACCTTGAATATAGTGTTTGTTGCATTGGACAGAAGCATATAAATGCAAATGAATATATAAATCTGAGTAATTATTGAACGAATTTTCATGTTTGGACTAACCCTTTAAATACAAACTCAGCATTCATCATAGGATTTTCTGACACTGTAAAGGTGCAGAGTAATCTATGGAGTGTAGCCATCTAATGCCATGTTTTACAATGTTTTACTGATGCAAGATTATTGCTAAAGCAATTTAACCCAAGTTTAACAATCTGAAGTATATGAAGTGATGGTCATTTTTTATTATCAATTATTTTTATTATAATTTTTTTCTCTGTGAAATGAAGTCAGCAAAGGTGAAGCAATTCAGATTTTTTTGTTTCTCAAAATAAATTATCTATTTTCTTGTAAATTTTATGCAGGGGGACAGACGAAGTGATGCCAGTATGCACCTTCTTAAAATCCTTGTCTTCCGTGCTGTTGAAGGGGAAGAACCAGTTGGTGTATCCATAATCTTTGAAGGAGAGGAAATTTTGCAAGAATGTGGCAATAGCCCCGAGCACTGCGCTACACATTTGAGCTATTTTCAGAAAGTTCTTCTAGAACTTGATGGGATTAAGCTATCACCAAAAGTGCAAGCTTTAAAATGAAGTTATCATCTTAAAACATTTGATTTGGCTTGACTACATGTTGTGTTTACATGGTCAGCTTAAAATGTTTTAATGTGTTAAGGTTTCAATGGCATACTTAAGTGCCCTAGTCCAGAGTGCTGATTTGAATGTTGCAACGTCACTGCTTCAGAGGGCTATTAAGTTTTAACGTTTATTCTACAGTTTGTTTAATGTATTTTCTGCTGTATTTTATTCCTAAACTTAGGCTGAATCCCAATTCTATTTTCTACCCCTTCCCCTTGTCCCTTGAAACGAAGTGGAAAGGGGAAGGGTTTAAATATTTCCCCTAAGACACTACAACACTGTTATACATCATCATACGTTGTCACTAGTTCCTAATGTTATGTCAGAGGGTGCGCCGATGTTTATCACACATTCCAATAAGAGAGAGATTACTCACTCCCAAAGTTTTTTTGCGCCGTATTTTGATTTTTAAAAAAGTTGCTCATTTTCACCACGAAAACGGATGAGCCTTCGGGTTTCCTCAGCCGTCCCTATACAGAATGTAAATTACAAAACTGTGGTCACGTTGCAATAAGTAAGAATAGTGTAAGCACCGTTCATTTACATGTACACATATGGCCGTAAGCAAAACAAACAATGCGTTATCAAATGCTCGGCAAACTGCCGTGCTACTGAAATTTCATATTTGTTTGTAGCATGCAGTAAAATGAATGTGACATAAAAATATATATTTGTAATATTGTACAATCTGTACTATCCGCTAGCAAACATTAGCGATTTTTTTGCAAACGTTTATTTACAGAACATCACCATGAACACAAACACAAGACTAAAGGTAATTGTAAGAGCCATATCGTACTTGTTATGAATTTGTTGTTGTGTTTATTTTATTTTATTTGCTGTTATTTCATTTATTCTACCTTGTTCTATTCATTAGTTAAGCATTAAGCATTAAGTTGTTACATAAGCCATAAGCTTTATATTTCTTGGTCATGCATCCATTTTGACAATCGTAAGTTGGTCTGTGATGTCATTCTACTATTACATGCATTTGTGTGACTGTCATATGATAGAGAGTTCAGTTTAGATGCGGAAGGCTACGGAAACACAAGCTTTTGACCGTAAGCTGGGAATGTAAGATACAACAACTAGGTTGTTGTAACCGTAAGCTCCCGTAAGTAGAGATACAGCAAATAGGTTGTTGTAAAAGTCAGAGATTTGCAAGATGCAGCAACTGGTGTCTGTAATCACAGTGGATTTACTAAAGACGACTGTATGAAGTGTTGATTCTTTGATGCTGACAAAATAAACTACAAGAGACAAAGAGATTGGACTTCTGTCATGTGAGTGAAACTTTAAACCAGAGCTACGCATCAAAACTGGTGAAATAATATGACCGCATCTACATAAAGTCAAAAGCTTTCCGCTGTTTGAACGAAAACAAGTGAACACTGAAAGAGAATGTAAAAGAGAATAGCGCGCCTTGAACTTCACCATGCCGAACAATGTGGACGACGCTCCCAGCACTTGGCTGGGGATCCTAACGGCGCTCTACGAGACGAACAGAAAGAACCTCAATGAGGCGCTGGATGCAAGAAAAGGCAATCAAATTCAATGGAATGTAATGTCTACTGCATTAAAGACGCCTATGAACTATGCACACGAACACAAAAGCGATCAGGTCGCCTGCGGCGCACCTGAGGCCCAAGGCCGCACAGAATTCATAGCTAAGGTGGGTCGCTGGATAGCGGACACCATGGACACTAAGGGCCACTCTGGGATGTTGAGAACACGCGAAGATGTCTCGCCGGGCGACAGCGTGTCACAGATAACGGCAGCATCCAAAATGTCTGTAACTTCTCCATCATCCTCAGCCCGACTAAAGAAAGAAGAAGCCGACAGAGCAGCTCTGTTAGCAAAGGCTGCAACCATGAACGAACGTCTCGAGTTAGAAATGGAAGAAGCACAACTAAAGGCATGACTAGAAATGGAAGAAGCACAACTAAAGGCACAACTAAAAGCACAACTAGAAATGGAAAAGGCACAACTAAAGGCACAACTAAAAGCACGACTAGAAATGGAAAAGGCACAACTAAAAGCAAAAAAAGAAAGGCTGGAAACCAAAACGGCACTCTACACACCTGGACGCCGCAACCAGCGACAGAAAACCCAGTCAAACATCCCTTCAAGGACCCAAACAAAAGGGCCAAGGAAAACCTAGAGTCAGCATTGCAACCGAGGACAGACAGGTTGGTAAAATTCACAAAGACTTGATTACAATGAAGAATGCCGGTACACTACCTGTCATTACCTTCACTAAACCGTGCGCACATTGGAAAGGGGAGCATATCTTAGACGATTGCTTCCAATTTAATGATAAGACATACAAAGACAAAGTAGAATTCTTAAAAAGAAACGGATTCTGTTTTCGATGTTCAAGAAAGGGTCATTTGTGGAAAGACTGTACCAGAAAAATTACATGTTCATTGTGTTCAAAGCCACATCCAAACATGCTACACATAGCAGTGCCAGACACGACGCAGTCAGTTAAGAGCGCCCACAGAAACGAAACTGAAAGTGACACAACAAATACACCACCTGCTGTGAGTACACCAAATGCGTTCACTGGGGCTGGAGGTAATTGCATCCTCCCCATTGTACCCGTTAAAATAAAGTCCAAGAAAAAGGACACAATAGTAGAAGCCATGTACTATCACGTGAAAGTCCCAGAGAAGAACACAGATTTGCTCCGCTTCCCATGGTGGCCGAATGGAGATGTGAACCAAGACTTATTTGAATATAAAATGGTAGTTCATCTGTTCTGTGTAAAATCGTCGCCTAGTGTTGCTAACTTTGCCCTCAGAAAGACAGCAGAAGAAAATCACAGCAATGCACCTGCTGTGGCAGTCAATACAGTGCTTAAAAACTTTTATGTAGACGACTGCCTGAAATCCGTTTCGAGTCATGAACAAGCAGTCGCCCTATACAACGATCTCTACACTTAGGTTTAGAATGATTTGTTTCAATTATATTAGAGAAATATGCAGCTTTTGTGGCTTTAGCAGCAGACTGGTAAGATGTAAGCGAATATTTAAATAATTGAAAGAAAATATGCAACCTGTCCTTTTTCCATTTTCGTTCTGCCTTTCTACAGATTTGTCTTAGTAGATGAATCTCAGCGTTTTGACACAGTTCAGATTTTGGTTTCTGCTTATGAGGTTTGAGGGAGGCAGTTACATTAGCTGCCTCAAGCTAGGCAGAATTCAAGAGGCTAAGATGTTGATCAGCATCCAAGTGTCACGATTTCCTCTTCTACCGTGTTTGCGTCTGGAGTGTGTGCGTGGCATGAACGCGGAGGCGAGCTGACGGTTTAGCAAAGTCCTTTTATTAAACATCAAAAAGGTAAACCAACATCCAAACACAAACTAAGGATTAACTGTAACGGAAGCTAGACCCATGACTGAACTTCAGCCAGGCTATTTATACTAAACATAAACTAAAATCAACTCATTAACTTCCCTCGGTTCAGGTGAGCTTCTACGTCACCTGACCGAGGTGCAAACTGGGAAATGAAGTCATCAAACTATAACTCAAGCTAAACTACAAACAAAAACCAAAAACGGGCGTTAGGCGCGCTCTAGGGGTTAACCGTCACACCAAGTCCAATAATGGTTGATCCAAGTGCGTCTCTGAGCAAAGTTCAGTAAAGCACAAGTTGAAGTTTGAGCTAAACTGTGGAGAATAAAACCGAGACAGAGTAGCAGATGCATTAGAAAAGTGAGAAAGATCAGGAAGGGACAGTGAAAATAATATGGGTTTATGGTCGGAGAGCAGAAAGTCTGAGAGCACAATATCAGTCACATCAAGTCCATAAGAGAGTATAAGATCCAGCGTATGTCCCTGAATGTGAGTAGAGCTGTTGATCCACTGAGTGAGATTAAAAGCATCAATAAGATTGAGGAAATCACGTGAGAGTGGATTTGACGGGCAGCAAACATGGATATTAAAGTCGCCTACCAACACAAAACGATCACAGGTTGTGGCAAAATTGCCGATAAATTCAGTAAACTGCTGTATAAAATCCTTAGTGGAGTGAGGAGGGCGGTAAATTACCCCTAAACCGACAGGCCCATTCCAGTCTAAGTAAAGAAGCTGAGCTTCAAAACTTGAGAAGGCCGTTGCAGGACCCAGCCTGCATCGTGCAGAGAAAGAGTTCTTTAAAATAGTTACAATCCCACCTCCATGCCCACATAAGCGGGGAGAGTTAAAAAAATTAACAGTCAACAGGGACCAGATCCGCAAAAGGAGTTAAATCACCCACCTTTATCCAGGATTCCGTGATGAACATAAAATCCAGGTTGTGAGAGGAATAAAAGTCATTTAATAAAAAGGTCTTATTTCCGTGCGTTACTCCACGTTGACGATGGCCGAGGCCAACCCGGCGGAGACCAGTACCAAAAACCGGACTCAAATGCAGGGGGAAAACCGGACGAAGCCATCGGTAAACCCGATCCAGCGGGCGCCAGATAGTAGAGCCACCGTAAAACGAGGCACGGGGGGAAACCGATAGAAAACCAGCCCGCCAATAGGCTTTCATCTTTACGATAAAACCACCACGGTTGCCCCATTTCCTCCTCCGTTTTCTCCGCCTGAAGTTAGGGGGCCAGCGGTAAACACAATCCAGGATATCCGTTCGAAGCGACTCGTGTTGTTGATCAAAAAAGCGGTCCACCTCTAAGTTGTAGATCATAGTAGACTCAGCAACCAAGTTACGGATATCCAAAAGTGCTTGACGGTCGTAAGTTAGATGCGTGCAGCAGGTCAGCAACAGAGGTAAACCCAACAGCCAAACAAGCAGCCAGAAGACCAACAGACGGCATGCCACATACACCGGCGCCATCTTGCCGAAAAGAAAAAGGACAGGTAATGTTTGTCGCGCTGTTGCACAAACAGCATGCTCATTTATTTCAATTCATGTGTTGTTATAGACTATAGTGTGCGCTATACACCCTAATTACTGTTTTGTTACAGTCTGCACCTTCCAGTTAATTTGCCTGCTTCTCCTCCAGCTCCGCACTGCCCAGCCTGCAGAAAATGCGCATGCACTTTGCATGCTCGTACCCGGCTCGTAACGAGCGCGCTCTGCCCTCAAGGGCGAGCATTGGTTAATGGCAGACATGTGACTGATGCAAGCCAGATCCTTTTATTTAGCAAAATTTTGATTAATAGTTACATTTTATTGTTGAGGGGCAAAGACAGAACTCCATACGCACATACACATAAAAAAAGGGCACTTGAGGCATCCTGGAGGAAAGGGGCGGGTGCTCAAGCACCCGCCGCCCCCCCTCTGCACGTGTGTGTGTGTGTGTGTGTGTGTGTGTGTGTGTGTGTGTGTGTACAGTATATACAACGTGACCGCGCGCTGAGTTACAGCTCAGTCCATCTTCTCACATTTGATAGGTGTGAAGTTATCAAACCGGTTTCGGACAAGACCGAGACGTCTCTACCTAAAATGTATTTCTCCAGCAAAACATAGAATAAATAGAAATAAAATGTTTAATATTAATAATATTGATCTTAGCTGGATGGTCTAATTCTCAAAACCGTTTAACCTAAAGAAAGACTTAACACACTATAACTAGAATATTTACAAAACTGAAAGGTTGTCTTATGAATAATAAAAAACAACAACTCGTAACTCAAAAAGATCATATTATGTTTTTAGTAATTTTTATATATATATATTTATGCTGGACACAAACAGCAAAAAACATGATGAAAAGCAATAAAGTGCTTCGGGCTTTTCATCATGTTTTTTGCTGTTTGTGTCCAGCATTGAATAATTATTTCATCCATTATTTGACCACGGCTGGGAATAAGAGCTGGAATGTGATTGTGAATTTATTTATATATATATATATATATATATACAGTGGTGTGAAAAACTATTTGCCCCCTCCTGATTTCTTATTCTTTTGCATGTTTGTCACACAAAATGTTTCTGATCATCAAACACATTTAACTATTAGTCAAAGATAACACAAGTAAACACAAAATGCAGTTTTTAAATGAGGGGTTTTATTATTTAGGGAGAAAAAAAATCCAAACCTACATGGCCCTGTGTGAAAAAGTAATTGCCCCCTGAACCTAATAACTGGTTGGCCCACCCTTAGCAGCAATAACTGGCATCAAGCGTTTGCGATAACTTGCAACGAGTCTTTTACAGCGCTCTGGAGGAATTTTGGCCCACTCATCTTTGCAGAATTGTTGTAATTCAGCTTTATTTGAGGGTTTTCTAGCATGAACCGCCTTTTTAAGGTCATGCCACAACATCTCAATAGGATTCAGGTCAGGACTTTGACTAGGCCACTCCAAAGTCTTCATTTTGTTTTTCTTCAGCCATTCAGAGGTGGATTTGCTGGTGTGTTTTGGGTCATTGTCTTGCTGCAGCACCCAAGATCGCTTCAGCTTGAGTTGACGAACAGATGGCCGGACATTCTCCTTCAGGATTTTTTGGTAGACAGTAGAATTCATGGTTCCATCTATCACAGCAAGCCTTCCAGGTCCTGAAGCAGCAAAACAACCCCAGACCATCACACTACCACCACCATATTTTACTGTTGGTATGATGTTCTTTTTCTGAAATGCTGTGTTACTTTTACGCCAGATGTAACGGGACACGCACCTTCCAAAAAGTTCAACTTTTGTCTCGTCGGTCCACAAGGTATTTTCCCAAAAGTCTTGGCAATCATTGAGATGTTTTTTAGCAAAATTGAGACGAGCCTTAATGTTCTTTTTGCTTAAAAGTGGTTTGCGCCTTGGAAATCTGCCATGCAGGCCATTTTTGCCCAGTCTCTTTCTTATGGTGGAGTCGTGAACACTGACCTTAATTGAGGCAAGTGAGGCCTGCAGTTCTTTAGATGTTGTCCTGGGGTCTTTTGTGGCCTCTCGGATGAGTCGTCTCTGCGCTCTTGGGGTAATTTTGGTCGGCCGGCCACTCCTGGGAAGGTTCACCACTGTTCCATGTTTTTGCCATTTGTGGATAATGGCTCTCACTGTGGTTCGCTGGAGTCCCAAAGCTTTAGAAATGGCTTTATAACCTTTACCAGACTGATAGATCTCAATTACTTTTGTTCTCATTTGTTCCTGAATTTCTTTGGATCTTGGCATGATGTCTAGCTTTTGAGGTGCTTTTGGTCTACTTCTCTGTGTCAGGTAGCTCCTATTTAAGTGATTTCTTGATTGAAACAGGTGTGGCAGTAATCAGGCCTTGGGGTGACTACAGAAATTGAACTCAGGTGTGATAAACCACAGTTAAGTTATTTTTTAACAAGGGGGGCAATCACTTTTTCACACAGGGCCATGTAGATTTGGAGTTTTTTTTCTCCCTTAATAAAGTAAACCTTCATTTAAAAACTGCATTTTGTGTTCAATTATGTTATCTTTGACTAATAGTTAAATGTGTTTGATGATCAGAAACATTTTGTGTGACAAACATGCAAAAGAATAAGAAATCAGGAGGGGGGCAAATAGTTTTTCACACCACTGTATATATATATACATATATATATATATATATATATATATATATATATATATATATATATATATAGAGAGAGAGAGAGAGAGAGAGAGAGAGAGAGAGAGAGGTGTTTTGCTGGCGAAAAACATTTTAGGCAGAGACGTCTGCTCGGCCTTGTTAATTGTTTTAAAAACCCCCAATTCAAGAATGAAAGGTGAGAAGTGTCACGCTCTCAGTGCCTTCGCGCTGATCAAAGACCCTTGACATTTCCTTTCCCACGCTGTCAGGCACCCATCACGTGACCATGTTTTCCCACGCTGTCATCGCCCCTCCCGGCCCACCCCGCCGGCACACCGGTTTCTCATCCAGCGCTGATTTCTTTCGGCTTATAAGGATTATTGTGTATTTTTTGGCCATAGTTTTCTCGCGTTTCTGTTCATGACTTTTCACGTTGCCGATCTCGCTTGTCTCTCGTTTTTCCCCTCGCCTCCCGATTTGGATTATTGCCACGCTTGGATTTAACGGCTTTGAACTTTCGCTTTTGTTTCTCGACCACGGCTCAGCTTCACGTTTTGGCTCGACGCCCTCGCTGACTGATCACACGGCTTTGATCTCTTGGTCTCCCCTCCTCGACTTCGACTCAGCTCCACGCTCACGGCGCGTCTCCCGCCCCCGCGGATTTCCCGGCGCGACACGCCCACTCTCATTCATTCAAGCACAGTCAACGCCTCGTGCCTGCACCTGCATCTGGATTCACCTCCGCGAACTGACGAACATCGCAGCTCCCTGACAGAATAATCCAGCCATACCATGGATCCAGCAGGATTAGACAGGATAAGACAGGCGTTGGAGAATCAAGGCGTTCTCCTTGGTAAACACCAGGAGGAGTTGGTCACCACCAGACAGACGCTCGCTGACATCACCGTCCAAATGCAGCGCCTCCAGATGCCCACGGCACGGCCCACTCTCATGGACCTCCCGCGGGAGCCACGCCTGCCAGCCCCTTCCACTTACGGCGGAGGACCAGGTACATGTAGATCCTTCCTGTCCCAATGTTCTATGATTTTTGAGCTTCAGGCCTCCACCTTCTCTTCTGAAAGATCCAGGGTAGCCTACATCATCACCCTTCTCACGGGTAGGGCCCGCGAGTGGGGCACGGCTCTCTGGGATGCACATGACCCATGTTGCGACAGTTTTTCTGATTTTTCTGGAGAGATGAAGAGGGTCTTTGACCGGTCTCATGTCGGCAGAGAGGCCGGAACCAAGTTACTACGCCTCCGCCAGGGGTCACGTTCCGCTTATGATCATGCCATCGAGTTTCGGACCTTAGCTGCCTCCAGTGGATGGAATACTAGAGCCTTGGCCGACGTCTTCCTGGAGGGGCTGTCGGAGGCACTCAAGGACGAGTTAGTCTCCTGCGAACTCCCTTCGGACCTCTACGAACTTATGGATCTCGCTGGGAGGATCGACTCGCATCTTCGTTCGAGGCACCCTTTCCGGAGGTCACCCCACCCTCCCCCTCCTCGCACGCAGAGTAATCAGGAGGACCCTATGCAGCTGGGCAGAACCCGCATCTCCGATGAGGAAAGACACCGCCGCCGCCTGGAGAGAGCTTGCTTCTACTGCGGGGACTCAGGCCACATGCTGAAGGACTGCCCACTAAAAGGGAGGCACCCTCTAGTCAGATTGGGAGCCCTAGAGGGGGCTCCTCCCGATAAACTCCCGGAACCCCGCCCACTGCTCTCTGTAATACTAGTTATCAACGGCCGACCTCACCCCATCCAGGCGCTCATTGACTCTGGTTCCGATCGGAACCTCATCAGCTCCGCTACAGCCAAAGCGCTGCAGGTCTCCTGCACTCCGCTGGACCATCCACTGTCCATCCAAGCCCTAGATGGAAGCCCCCTTCCACCAATCACTCACAGAACCTTTCCACTCACTCTGAGAACATCTGGGAATCACCCTGAGAGGATCTGCCTCCTCGTCATCCGTAAGTCTCACGCCGCCCTGGTCCTCGGCCTTCCATGGCTAGCGCTTCACGGCCCCCAGATTGACTGGGTCAAACATGTGATCATGGGTTGGAGCCCCTCTTGTGCCACGTCATGCCTTCACTCTGCACTCCCTACACCCCCAACTACAGCCAAGACTGAATACACCCGGACATCTCTAATGTCCCCACTTATTATCACGATCTCCAGCAGGTTTTCAGCAAAACCCGAGCCATGTCGCTTCCTCCTCATCGCCCATACGACTGTTCCATTGACCTTCTCCCAGGCACCACCCCACCCAAAGGCCGACTGTACTCCTTGTCTCGCCAAGAGAGAGAATCCATGAACACCTACATCACAGAGGCCCTTGCCCCTGGAATCATCCACCCATCCTCCTCCCCTGCCAGGGCAGGTTTCTTCTTCGTGAAGAAGAAAGACGGGTCCCTTCGCCCATGTATCGATTACAGGGGCCTCAACGAAATCACCGTCAGGAACCGCTACCCACTTCCACTCATGGCGACCGCCTTCGAACTACTCCAGGGGGCCGACACGTTCACGAAACTCGACCTGCGAAACGCTTATCACCTTGTCCGCATTCGCGAGGGAGATGAGTGGAAGACAGCCTTTAACACCTCTACGGGACATTACGAATATCTGGTGGTCCCTTTTGGTCTCACCAATGCCCCCGCTGTCTTCCAATCCCTCATTAATGATGTCCTCCGCGACTTCCTCAATTCATTTGTTTTCGTTTACCTGGATGACATTTTAATTTTCTCTCAAGGATTGGAGGAACACCGTCACCATGTTCGTCAGGTTCTCCAGAGGCTCTTGGAGAATAAACTCTATGTCAAGGCGGAGAAGTGTGAGTTTCACACATCCTCCACCACCTTCCTGGGATTTGTCGTCTCCCCGTCCATGCTGGAGATGGAACCAGCCAAAGTCCAGGCTGTCTCTAGCTGGCCCATACCAGCCTCGCGGCGAGACCTCCAACGCTTTCTGGGGTTTGCCAACTTTTACAGACGCTTCATATGAGGGTACAGCTCCGTTGCCGCCCCCCTGACCTCGCTAACCTCCGCCAAGACCCGGTTCTGCTGGAATAAGGAAGCCGACCAAGCCTTCAATAATCTTAAGAAAAGATTCACCTCTGCCCCCATCCTCACTATTCCTGATCCTTCTCAGCAGTTTGTGGTGGAGGTCGACGCCTCCAATACTGGGGTGGGTGGCATCCTCTCTCAAAGGTCCACCCAGGACAACAAGATGCACCCGTGCGCATTCTACTCCCGTCGCCTAACCCCAGCTGAAAGAAACTATGACGTGGGAGACCGAGAACTCTTGGCCATCAAGCTAGCCCTGGAGGAGTGGAGACACTGGCTAGAGGGGACTGAGCTTCCATTTCTAGTGTGGACCGACCATAGAAACCTGGAGTATCTGCGCACTGCCAAGAGACTCAATGCTCGTCAGGCCATGTGGTCATTATTCTTCTCCAGGTTTAACTTTACCCTGTCCTACCGGCCAGGCTCAAGGAATTCTAAGCCGGACGCCCTCTCCCACCAGGTTCCCCCCCCCCCAGGAGCCTACGTTGTATGACACTATCCTCCCGTCCCACTGCCTCGTCGCTGCCATGGAGCTGGACATAGAAAGCAAGGTTCGACAGGCCCTGGCCCAGGAGGCCGGACCTAGCGAAGTTCCACCTAACCGTCTCTTCGTTCCCCTTCGCCTACGCTTACAAGCTATCTTGTCACCCAGGCGCTGCCCGAACCCGCTTCGTTGTCCAGCAACGATTCTGGTGGCCCACGTTGGCGGAGGACACATCCAGATTCGTGGCAGCTTGCGACATCTGCACCCGTTTTAAGAATGACAATCGACCAACTGCTGGTCTTCTCAGACCCCTACCGGTTCCTCAACGCCCTTGGTCCCATATCGCGGTTGACTTTGTCACCAGCCTGCCCTCGTCCGACGGCAATAATTGCATCATGACCATCGTCGACCGCTTTTCTAAATCAGTGCACCTGGTGCCCCTTCCTAAGCTGCCATCTGCCAAGGAGACCGCAGAACTACTCATTCTCCATGTATTTCGGCTCCATGGCCTCCCCACAGACATTGTGTCGGACCGGGGCCCTCAGTTCACCTCTCGGTTTTGGGGCGCATTCTGCAGGCTCGTCGGGGCTACTCCCAGCCTATCCTCAGGTTTCCACCCCCAGTCCAATGGGCAAACAGAACGAATGAACCAAACACTAGAGGTTTCCCTCCGCTGCATGACGACCCGGGACTCCACCACCTGGAGCAAGTTTCTCCCTTGGGTCGAATATTCCCACAACTCTCTGCCCTCCTCGTCACCAGGCTTGTCCCCATTCCAGTGCTGCTTAGGCTACCAACCTCCACTCTTCCCAGTCCAAGAATTAGAGGTGGAGACTCCATCAGCTCAACACTTCGTCCGCCGCTGCAGACAAACGTGGCTACGTGCTAGGCGAACTCTGACACGAGCCATCTCCTCTTACAAGAGACAGGCGGACCGCCACCGCACCAAGGCTCCCAGATACCGGGTGGGAGATCGAGTCATGCTCGCCACAAAGGACATTCCCTTGAAGACGCTATCACGCAAGCTCTCCCCGCGTTTCATTGGACCTTTCACTATAACCAGGATAATCAACCCGTCCGCCGTCGGACTTCTACTCCCCTCGTCCATGCGACGGATCCACCCCACGTTCCACGTGTCCCAGCTACGACGCGTCGTAAGACGGACAAAGACGCGTCGACTGCCCCCTACAGGTAATGAAGGGCATTTTCACAGCTTCCCGCACGCAGCCGCGCAAAGCTGCGGCAAGTCACGGGATCCCTTTTCTCAAAACGTGCGTTTTTAATGGCGACATCTGTACATATCAGTTTGAGCTTGACATGTTTATGAGCTCCGTCGCTTGCTGTCAATGGGCGCCTAAGAGACATAACACATTTTTCGGCTTCAGTAGACACACAATACTTCAGACTGAAACATGACTGCCCCCTACAGGTAATGAAGGGCATTTTCACAGCTTCCCACGCGCTGCCAAAAATGTGTTATCTCTCTTAGGCCACCATTGACAGCAAACGACTGAGCTCAAAAACGTGTCGAGCTCAAACTGTAAATACTGATATGTATTTATTCTTCATTTTCTTCTCTCCTTCTATAATGACACTTCGTTAACTGCACTTTTCCATTCAGAATTATTATTATTATTAGTAGTAGAAGTAGTGGTACACCCGCGCATGTGTGCAAAAAGCCTAAAACAATATTGTTTTATTGTGTTTATGTGCTTTAAATATACACTAAACAATAAACACTGCCTTTTGCAAAGTGAAAGTGAGTTGCGCATGTGGCTTTTTGATCAAAAGGCTGATAAACGCCTGCGCAGATATGAGCAGATTTATCGATAAAACTACAGACATGAAATGAAACAAACACAAGAATATGCGCTACTCGCTGAATACAACGCGACAGCATGCAGAATACCCCGGGCTTTGACTGCACTTTGTTCATTCATTAGTACTGTAGTAGTACACTAAAAAATGCTGGGGTTCTGTAAACACATTGTTGGGTTCTTTATGTTGGGTCAAAATTCTGTGTCATTTCGGGTACTTTAATCACACTGTTGGGTGAATGAATACTAAAAGTGCTGATTAAACTCAATGCAAAAAACGGTGTTTATGCAGTAAACCCATGTGTAGATGCGGTCATATTTTTTCACCAGTTTTGACGCGTAGCTCTGGTTTAAAGATTCACTCACACGACAGAAGTCCGATCTCTTTGTCTCTTGTAGTTTATTTTGTCCGATTGTCAAAATGGATGCATAACTTAGAAATTTAAAGCTTATGGCTTATGTAACAAACGTAATGCTTAATGCTTTACTAATGAATAGAACAAGGTAGAATAAATGAAATAACAACAAGTAAAATAAAATAAAATAAACACAACAACAAATTCATAACAAGAATAATATGGCTCTTATATTCCAGCCCCTATTTGACAGGCATGGAGATTGACAATTACAATTTTGTGTTTTTTTTTTTTATAAAGCCATGAAATCGTCTCGGGTTACATTGCTGTAACCCTGTTCCCTGAAAGGCGGGAATGGGATGCTGCGTGAAAACGCTATGGGAACCATTTTGTCCAGTTGCCGGTCATGAAGCATGTGTGAAAACACGCCAAAATTTGGCTATGTATATAACCTCGGTCACATGACGTCATCTGATTAGATGCAGGTGGAGGTTATAAAATACAGGTGACCCAGCAACAACCTCAGATTAATTTGTCTGAACGGACGTCCGGTCACGTGGTAGTGCGGCATTCGGATGCAGCATCTCGTTCCCGACTTTCAGGGAACAGGGTTACAGCAATGTAACCCGAGACGTTCGCTTTCAAGCCTTCACTCGAAGCTGCGTGAAAACGCTATGGGAATGAGAATACCAACGCCGCCGCACTACAGGTGTCTGGACCCCAAGGTTGTGTAGCGCGTGGCACAAAGCCGAGAAGGTCTCAGAACAGAGTTAGTTAGGGCAGCTAACTCAGGGCTTTGCCTGAGCCCGGAGTAGCATGAACATCCAGATTATAATGTAACAAATGTGTGCGGGGAGGAGCAACCCTCCATGTCACACAATTTGCTGCAGGGGAATACCTCTTGCTGGTGCAAAAGGAGGCGTTCTCCCTGGTTGAATGAGCCCTGCTTCCTAGAGGCGAAGTGAACCCACGCGCCTCATAGGAGAGGGCAATATGCATCTCTCACCCAGTGTAGTGGTGGCCGCTCCAGCGGCCCCAAGACATGTAAAGGCTGCTCTGACCTACACCACCGGCTGATGCGGTGGACGTAAATCTGAAGAGCACCTGCTGGACACAGTAAGTGAAGTCTCTCCTGCTCCGAAGGTGTAAAGGCGGAGGATGGAATGCTTCAACACAATAGGGTGATGTTGTTTATGGACTTAGGCCGATAGCTCAGTGAGGATGCACTTACGTGCGTCCTGAGAGTACTTGGGCACAGGCCCGAGGACAACTTTCCTGCAGGGACTCCAGCACTGAAACAATTCAGGAGTGGACTGGGTCTACCTGCTTCGCACACACTTGCTGCAGGGGAATACCTCTTGCTAGTGCAATAGATGAGGCGATAACCCCAGGTTGAATGAACCCTGAGTCCTAGAGGCGAAGTGAGCCCACGCGCCTCATAGGAGAGGGCAATGGCATATCTCACCCAGTATAGTGGCGCTCTGACTTACGCCACTGGCTCATGCGGTGGACGTACTGTAAATCTGAAGAGCACGTACTGGACAATAAGTGAAGTTTCTCCTGCTCTGAAGCTGTAAAGGCGGAGGGCAGAAGGCTTAGGAACAGTAGGGTGCTTGTTACAAATGTAACTTTTCGGGAAGATAGTTCAGTGAGGACGCGGATAAGTACATCTTGAGAGTACTAGGGCACAAGCCTGAGGACAAGCTTTTCCTGCCGAAACTCCAGCACTGAAACATTTCGGCAGTGGACTGGGTCTACCTGCTTATCACACACTTGCTGCAGGGGAATACCTCTTGCTAGTGCAATAAACGAGGCGATCCCCCTGGTTGAGTGGGCCCTGCTTCCTAGAGGTGAAGTGAGCCCATGCGCCTCATAGGAGAGGGCAATAGCACCCCTTTTAAAAACATTCCATTTGAGGGCATGAACTCTTAAAGAGGGATACTAGATCCAGAGTCAGGGAGTAGCAAAGGGGACATTTGCTGATCTTGTGAGGCAAAGCGGTCCACCTCTGCTGCATGAAATCTCACCGAGATTGACTGACTACTTCGGGGTGGGGTTTCCATTCCCCGTGTGTCAGAGATTGACTGGACAGTTACAACTGCTCTCACATTCATATGCTCTGGAACGGAAATCGCGCTGAGGGACAGGAACCTGGTGTGCTAGCTATTCAGCGGCGCGAGCACAGTCCGCCCTGGCGATTAATATATGAGACTTGCCATAGTGTTGTCCACCCGCAATGGGACATGGCACTCTCAACCACTGGAGGAAGTGCTTTAGGGCGAGAAATAGAGCCATCATTTCGAGACAATTGATGTGCCGTGCGAGAAGAAGGCCTCTCCAGCACCCTTGGGCTGGGACGGTCACCTAAGACCGCACCCCCCGCCCATGAGGGAAGCATCTGTCGTTAGCATCTGCGACGACAAGACGAACTTAGAGTGGGACCCGGAGTCAGAACCCGGGGTCTGAACCACATAGGACGGGTACGAAGCACCTGGCACGTATCCCTTCTTGGGGATTGGCCCTAGAGTGAAATCCCCTGTCTTAGCCACAACTGAAATGCTCTCATGGGCAGGCCCAAGGGTCACCGTGGATACGGCTGCCATAAGAGCTAAGATCTCTGAAAGTGATGGTCACTTTCTTGGTCTAGCTTGATTTCCTTGAGGGTGTTGTTAATGGATTCGACACGAGCGGGAGACAGCTGTGCCCGCTTACGATCGAATCTCATGTGACACCCAATCCTCAGAACAGGAAAGAGCACGCTTTCGTGGCGTTGGGTCTCAATCCTAAGAGACAAGATGAGCTAGGACAACATGCTGATGTCGAAGCGCTAGCTAATGAGACTGGGCCAGCCAGTCGTCTATGTAATTCAAATATGGATGCCCTGGTAGTCGTAAGAGCCAGAACTACATCCATGCATTTTAATATGTGCTAGTGAGAAAGCTAGACCGACTGAAAGGACCCGATACTGGTAAGCTTGGCCCCCAAAAGCGAACCTCAGGTCTTTCCTGCGTTGTGGGAATATTTCTATATGAAAGTAAGCGTTCTTCAATTGATTGTCACAAATCAATCGCTTGGTAGGATTTGAGAGCAATCACTTTAACAGTCAACATTGAACTGTATTGTATATTTTAGATAGCGGTACAGCCCGCGAGATCTATGATCCTCATGAACCTAGTGGCGACCGAGTTAACGATATCGCCAAACAGGCTGAAAGGCGAGATAGGGGCATCCAGGAGGAATGCTAGATTCTTATCCTTGATGCGCATAAGATTCAACCACAAATGCCTCCACGCAAAACCCATCGCAGCCATAAAACGGCCGATAGCACGAGCCGTCTGCTTTTGTTGCACGCAGAGACAAGTCTGTGGCCCGGCGTAATTCCAATATGCCCTATCTGAAGAGCCCCACCAGTGCTCAAGTCTCTCAGCAGGTAGCGTGGTAGGCCTGCAAAACCGCCATGGTGTGCAAAGGAGCACCAACCTGACCTGCTGCCTGAAAAGCTTTTCCCTTCAGGGAAGATGAAAGTCTACACAGCTTGAAAGGAAGTATTAGCTTTTCAGGAAGGATGATGTCCCAAGAGAGAGATAGCTTTGAAGCGTCTCTTCTATCTGGGCTACATCATATAACTCTGTGATTCCACATTAACTATATTTAAACAACTAAATCAGTCAATGGCAGGAAAACACAGGATTAATACAGCCTACTCCATGAAAGGGTTAACTCCTATGGAGAAAGCTGGGGGAGCGCGTCGTTGAGGCTCCGCCCCGGCCACCCGATTCCGGGTTTTTTTTTTTTTTTGTTTGTTTTGTTTTCCTAGTACTCAGAGATTATTCAATCTCAGCAGTTTAAGCAAAATAGGATGTTTATCCTTACCCATTCACAGGAAGCCCATGGCGCGCTTGAGAGCCGACAGAGGGATTTCCTGATCCAACGAGGAAGTGAGTTTTAAGCACCAAAATGCGCCGCGGCTCAGAGAATGCGAGGCACGCGACCACTTTTTTTTTTTTTTTTTTATCGTAGCAGTAAGGATCGCCCTCCGATATGGATTATCACACACGGAGGGACATCTTGTTTAAAACTCCGATATCGGTGAGTTAAACACTTCTTATTTTGCTGGTTTAAACACACGCTCACAACAGGGTCAAAGTGAAGACAAATGATCTGAGGTTGTTGCCGGCTCACCTGTATTTTATAACCTCCACCTGCATCTAATCAGATGACGTCACTTGACCGAGGTTATATACATAGCCAAATTTTGGCGTGTTTTCACACATGCTTCACGACCGGCAACTGGAGAAAAAATGGTTCCCATAGCGTTTTCACGCAGCATCGAGTGAAGCCTTGAAAGGGAACAAACATTCTTAACCTTCTAAAACGTTTTAAATCTTGCAAATGTATAATATTTATCTCAGGTGTTTATATTTGCATATCAAATTTTATAACATATTACCACACATTTAACAGTCCATTTCATATATGAGGCACATCTTGTCGATGGGTCTTTCCAGAGTGTTGGTCTTAGTTTTAACTAACACACGTCTCTGGGAACACTTTCGTGATTTATCCAATAACCCATGAATTGGTTATTGAAGACATTAATTGAAGACTCATCAGTTATTAACACTATATCTCCAAGCGAGGGGTTATTTTTTGTTTTGAAACCATTTTTGCCGCTCCTGGAGCAAGGGCAAGTATTCACGCACTCATCGCTTCCAGAGCAGGTCTGATAGATGCTGGATCTGCTTCTCCCTGCGACGTGCATAGATGTCTTCCTTTTTGAAAAATCCAGAGGGCAGGTTTGGCTGTTTTTTTCATCAGCAGCAGGTGGTTTGGTGTCTGTGGGAATTCCCTGTTTGAATTCTGCTGCTGCTTTACGCTTTTGCAACGTGAGAAGTTCTTCCTTAAAATTTTGTCTTTGAGTGAACTTAATGATTTCGTTCTCTGCTCTTGTTAGGTCTTGAGCTTTTAGGGACTTGTGATTTTCTGTCTTTGGGTCATCTACTTGTGTTTTAACCCTTTCTGTTTTTTGTTTCAGCATGTCTCTGATGCGAAGGATCCAGGCAACGGATCTTTTTAACTTGTGCCAAGCAGAGTGATGATTAATCAGTTTACTCACTGCGTCTGTGCATTTTGTAATGCTCACAATATTCACTAAAGCTGAGAGCTTAACTTCATCAGCATTTTCTTTTACTTATGTGTTATGAATATTTTCAGGCCATTTGCACTCTGCTTCTTTGAGAAGGGAGGGACCATGGATCCAGTTAACTTTTTTCATAAACTTTTCACAGGATTCCCCCCTAGAGGCAGAGTCAACTGGTTTTTTTGAGGTATTAACGTACCTCCATTGCTGTGACTTGGTTGACTCTTTTATAGTGGCGATTCTGTTGGCCACAAAGGTTTTAAAACGAAGTGTTTCGTTATCAATGTATCTCAAAAGAGTTGTACTGTCAGTCCAAAACATAGAGTCCATCAATTTCAATTCTAGCTGTTCTTTCAACATTTTGTCATTTTTTACAGCGACCACTGCCGCAGTCAGTTCCATTCGTGGAATGGTGGTTTGTTTCAGGGGTGCTACACGGGAATTCCCCATCATGAATGCACAATGTGTGAGTCCATCAGCGTTTACTAACCTGAGGTATGAGACAGCTCCGTATCCCATTTCACTTGCGTCCGAGAAGTGGTAGAGTTGTGCTGTAGCTGTAATTCCGAAGTCGGCTGGTTTTATGCACCTTGCTACACTAAACTCAGACAGTCGGTGCAGCTCTTGCAGCCAGGTTTTCCATGCTTTAGCAAACTGCTCGGGAATGTCATCATCCCAGGCTAGTTTTTCTTTACACTACTGCTGCATTAACATTTTAGCTGGCAGTATGGCATGTGAGAGAAAGCCTAATGGGTCGTATGTTGAGCTAGTGATTGACAGGATTCCTCGTCTTGTCACAGGTCGTTCCTTTAAGCTAATTCCACGTTCCACAGCACCCCCAGAGCTCTCTCAATGGGCAGTGCATCTTTACTCGAGTCTGAGTCTCTCATGTCTTTGATCATTTTGCTCTTGGGAATGACAGTCAGTAGGGCACGGCTATTGCCTTTTGAGTTTGAAAGGTGAGAGTACGCGCTGCTCGGGCGCGCGCTGCTTGGACGCGCGCTGCTGTCTGCATTTCGGTTGTTGGGCATTTGAAAGGATGCTTTCTTAAGTGGGAGGCCGATGTAGAAGTGATTATCTGTGAACTGTAAAGAGTTATTAACGGAATCTAAAAACTGATAGTTTTCCTGTGGCTTATCGTCACAATTTCGTTCGGGACAATCGTGGTTGAACTGCTGTATCGGCATTTGTTCTACACTTTCAATGCAGGTTCGGTTAACTGTAACGCTCGCTGGATCGTCGGGTTCTCGGAGAGGCCCGTTCACAGAGCACTCTGCACCACGTATGGCCCTTCATGCCTGCTATTGATTACTCGCCATGGTTCTAGGAGTTTGTACTCTTTATTTCCTATGAGAATTTCGATTCCAGCGCTAATCTGGGACAACTCTACATCGTTAAGGTAGGACCACTGCTCGATGTCGTGCTGTTGTGGAATACTTTCCACTGTAACTGGGATATTCTTTTGTGTAAAAACGTTGGAAAGTTCAATAAAAGTGTTTTCTTCCAAGCTACTGATCTCTAAGTCACTGAGCATGTAGCTTTCTACTAGTTTTATGGAGTTCATGGTGCTCAGCAGTATGTTAACTCTTCTGCCTTGTACATTTAGTCGCCTTGCTAATGATTCTGTACAGAATGTGGCGGAACTGCCTTGGTCTACAAATGCATACACCTGCAATTTTGTCACCTTTCTTGGACTTTATTTTGACAGGTACTATGGGGAGGATGCAATTACCTCCAGCCCCAGTGAGCGCATTTGATTCGTGACTCACTGCAGATGGTGTTGGTACAGATTTTTTGTGTCACTTTCAGTTTCGTTCTCATCAGCGCGTATAACTAGGTGCGCCGTGTCTTGCACTGCTCTGTGTAACATGCGCGGATGTGATTTTGAACACAATGAACATATAATTTTTCTGGTACAGTCTTTCCACAAATGACCGTTTCTTAAGCATCCGAAACAGAATCCATTCTTTTTTATGAATTCCACTTTGTCTTTGTGTGCCTGATCGTTAAATTTTACGCACTCGTCTAAGGTATGGTCCTTTTTACAATATGCACACTGCTTAGTGAAAGCGCTAACAGCTAACGTACCAGCATTCTTCATTGTAATCGAGTCTTTGTGAATTTTACCAACCTGTCTGACATCGGTTGCAAAGCTGAACCTGGCTTTTTCTTCCCTTTTTTGTTTGGGTCCTTGAAGGGATTTGTTGAAGTGTCCTTTGTCGCTGGTTGAAGCGTTCAGGTTTCCGAAGATTGGGTTTGAGATTACTTTTGCTCGTTGGTCTACGAACTTAACTACGAACTCTTAAAGGAGCCATACAGATTCAATTTTGCATAGGTTAATATGATTCTTTAGGGTCCTAATGAAAAGTTTGTAATATACTTTAATTAAAAATTCTCAATTGTTGTGTAAAAAAAACATTACTTTTACCTGGTAAAAAGTAGCTCTGTTCTCAGCAACCTGTTTCAGTACATGCTCCTTTAAATGTTAATGACCTCTACTGAACCCGCCCCCCAGTTCTGTGGGGCGTGTCTTCACAATACAAGTGGGGTATAGCTTTGACAACAGTTAAAAATATTTAAAAAACAGTTAAAAATAATTTTACATGATGTTAGAATTATTTTATATATAAAGGAGTTATTTCTACTCTCTTGCTCTCTTCCTCATAGATCTGATATTAACGTGTTAAATCTTCCCTGCTGCTATCTTCCTGTCTCCTCTTGCATCTGTTCATTCATGCTCACCTTCCCATACTCTGTCTCTCTCTCTCCCTCTCTCTCCCCCTCTGTCTCCTTCCACCTATCTTCCTCTACTTTGTTTCAAATTCAAATTTTATTTGTCACATACACAGTCATATACAGTATGATATGCAGTGAAATGCTTATATGACCGCCAGTGACCTTAAAAATAAAATAAAAGCTTATACGTAAGGAATAAATATCAATAAAAAGAAATACTAAAGAAAATAAATTTAACTAGTAAAATAGTTGTACAAATATACAATGTACAAATGAGGGCATAATAAAAATCTTACAAAATATAGGGGATATATTTTGTAAGATTTTTATTATGCCCTCATATTTATATATATATATATATATATATATATATATATATATATCCCCTATATTTTGTAAGATTTTTATTATGAACTCATATTTATATATATATATAGTTATATATGTATATAAAATTTTACATGTGAATCTGTAAAACTGTTTTGACTTCCCAGACCGGGAATCGAACTCGAGATGCTGCGCTGAGAGCGCCGTATCCTAACCACTAGACCACGGAGGATTTATGGCTGCTGCTTGGAAATGCCGGCTATTCAACACGCGACCTTATACACGCGAAGCATTGTTTTTTCGGGATCTCACCAGGACATTTACAATGGTTAATTTGTAGTAACATATGTCTATAGCACAGGCGTTTAGTCAAACATATTTATACCGATCTTTTGCTGTTAATAAACAGAGACCTTTCTGGCAGACAACGTGTGTGTGTGTGTGTGTGTGTGTGTCTGACTGTCATATAGATGCCGGGAATAGGACATCATACACGCGAAGCATTGTGTGTGTGTGTGTGTGTGTGTGAGTCTCTCCTTATGTCAGAAAAGCTTACCGAAGCATAGCGCACTCGCCTCGTTACTAAACGAACTTTTAGAAAAACTTTATAAATATGTAGTGCAAAAAGCATGTGCCTTGAGGGGGAATCGAACCCGGGGCTACTGCGTTAGAGCGCGGAATCCTAACCAGTAGACCACGAAGGATTAACGGTTACCACCGCGGAAATGCCGGCTATTCAACCCGCGACCTTATACATGCGAAGCATTGTTTTTTTCGGGATCTCACCAGGATATTTACAATGGTTCATTTGTAGTAACATATGTCTATAGCACAGGCGTTTAGTCAAACATATTTATACCGATCTTTTGCTGTTAATAAACAGATACCTTTCTGACAGACAACGTGTGTGTGTGTGTGTGTGTCTGTGTGTGTGAATGAGTCATATAGATGCCGGGAATAGGACATCATACAAGCGAAGCATTGTGTGTGTGTGTGTGTGTGTTTGACTGAGTCTCTCCTGGTGTCAGAAAAGCTTACCGAAGCATAGCGCACTCGCCTCGTTACTAAACGAACTTTAGAAAAACTTTATAAATATGTAGTGCAAAAAAAGCATGTACCTTAAGCAGGAATCGAACCCGGGTCTCCCACGTGAAAGCACCGAATCCTAACCACTAGACCACCGCACTACTGCAACAAACAGCACACCACCCTCATGTAGGCGCCATTTTGCTCCAGTGTAGTCTTTTTTTCACTCGGGGCGGGTCTTTGCTAAAACACCAGTGTCAATCAACTGTAGTAGGAGCATCCTCTGTCGGTATGACTTCACACCGACAGGCTTGTGAAAACGGGCTGATTTCAGAAGGAGCATCTTATATTATTAAATTAAAAGAAAATCGCTGGGCGGCTCTTTATCACTGTAGAGTGGTTGTGTACACACTCTCCTAACACACAATGCAGTCCAAACAGCTTGAAAAAGTCCATGTAGCACCGTAGGTGCCCTTTAAATTTGAGTCTTGTCTGACTAAGCTCTTTAAGCTTGTATACTTCCCTCCATCTCTTATGCAATTCATAGGGCAGTTTTGAAGTAATAGTCTGCATGTTGGTAGCGTTATCTAACTCCTCCATGTGGTCGATGCTTGACATGATGTTGTGACAGGATGCTAGAAACACGGAGAAGGCACTTAACGACTTTCCATCCTCTGAATTTATTTCCGGCCAATTGGCTACCTTTTGCATCAGCGTGTTTGGAATTTTTCGTTTATTTACAAATCTGTCCTGTAACAGTCTCATTGCCTCTACATAGCCACACTGATCTGGCATAAGCTGACAGCTCATAACGAGGTCTCTAGCCTCTCCCTTAGTGAACTGCTCAAGATAAAACAGCTTATTAGCATCACTATCAGTTTTGTCAACAATGACATGTTTAAATGCTTTCATGAAGGATGTAAACTCAAGAGGGTCACCATGAAACACAGGAACATTACGCTGAGGTAAGAAGGATTGCTTTTGGCATTTCACGAGCATTGCTGTGATGTCAGCCTGCTGTTGCATCATGCTCTGTGATTCTAAAGTATCAATGTTATGGCGGGTGTATTTATTGTCTTGGGTAGACCCTTCATTTAAAGTACTTTTCAATTTTGGTTTAAAACTTACTGGTACACTTGGATGGGCTGTCTTGAGACGTGATGGCAGTCTGAGGTATTCTGTTGACGCACTGCTCTCGTAAAGTTCATTGTATTCCAGTTTGGGAGCGCATGCGCTACTTGGTTCGTTGAATGTGCTCTCTCTTACCGGCTTTCGGCGGCTGTCGTATTCAGGTTTGTGGCCCGTCCAAGGCGGGCTGCTCGAGCGCGTGCAGCTCGGGTCGATGACTCCACTCTTTGATGCAGGCTGTAGTTTTTCACAACCCTGATAAGCCTGTAATTCAGCGTCGACAATTGCGAGCGCAGTTTCTAGTTCCAACCTTTCTTTATCAGCCTTTAATTCTGCCTCTTTTTGTTCTATCGCCCGCCATTCTGCTAAGGCTGCTACTTTAATCAACAAGGCTGCTCTGTTGGCTTCCTCTTTCTTTATTCGGGCTGAGGATGATGTAGAAGTTACAGACCTTTTGGATGCTGCCGTTATCAGTGACACGCTGTCATCCGGCGAGACGTCGTCTTCGCGTGTTCGCGACATCATAGAGTGGCCTTTGGTGTTCGCTATCCAGCGATCCACCTTAGCCATGAATTCTGTGCAACTTTGTATCTCAGGTGCGAAGCAGGCAACCTGATCACATGTGCATTACTTCTCATAAAGTCTTCTCTTAGCTTCCCGTATTTGGGTCTGTACTCAGTTTCAACGATGCCTAAATTACGTGCATCTTTCATAAGCGACCCTAATTCACCAGACATTGCATTCATTTGCTTTAGCTTGCATTTTCTTGCTTCCAGCGCCTCTTCGAGGTACTTTCTGTAATCCTCGTGTCTGCCCGCCTCCATGAGCGCCTTCATCATCTCCAGCGAAGTGCTGGTAGCGTCGTCCTCGTTGTTCGGCATGGTGAAGTTCAAGGCGCGCTATTCCCTTTTACTTTCTCTTTCAGCGTTCACTTGTTTTTGTTCAAACAGCGGAAAGCTTTTGACTTTATGTAGATGCGGTCATATTTTTTCACCAGTTTTGACGCGTAGCTCTGGTTTAAAGTTTCACTCACACGACAGAAGTCTGATCTCTTTGTCTTTTGTAGTTTATTTTGTCAGCATCAAAGAATCAACACTTCATACAGTCGTGTTGAGTAAATTCACGGTGATTACAGACACCAGTTGCTGCATCTTGCAAATCTCTGACTTTTACAACAACCTATTTGCTGTATCTTGTAAATTATAGTCTTAGCTTAGGTATATAACAACACTCTTGTCGTATATCTCTACTTACGGGAGCTTATGGTTACAACAACCTGTTGTATCTTACATCCCCAGCTTACGAGCTTACGTTATCTGACGGTCAAAAGCTTGTGTTTCCGTAGCCTTCCGGATCTAAACTGAACTCTCTATCATATGACAGTCACACAAATGCATGTAATAGTAGAATGACATCACAAACCAACTTACGATTGTCAAAATGGATGCATAACTTAGAAATTTAAAGCTTATGGCTTATGTAACAAACGTAATGCTTAATGCTTTACTAATGAATAGAACAAGGTAGAATAAATGAAATAACAACAAGTAAAATAAAATAAACACAACAACAAATTCATAACAAGAACAATATGGCTCTTACACCATGCGTGAACATGATGCTTTAAGAATTTAATTAAACATGAATATATACAGTATAAGTGCCTTTTTAATTTAAATCCAACATTTTAATGGTCAGTGATTGGTGCATGGGTGTCAACTCGCACGTTCTGTAATATTCCATTGTCATTCATATTGACGTTGTTTTAGAGCTCTTTACTAAAGCATTCTCTAGTTAGTAAGTAAGTACGTAAGTAGGTAAGCAAATAAAAGAGAAATTAATAAATAGCTTTAAATTGTACTTCAGCGTAGTAAAAGTACTCTAGCATGAGTTTATATATAATGAAAATATTATGTATAAAGAAAATCTAATTTATATATTTGTGTTTAATAAAATTCTTAACATTTTAATGGTTAGTGTTTGTTGCAGACATTCACACTATTTTTGAGGAAGATCTTGTCTTTTACAGGCTACTTTACACTGATCAACAGTCGACGCCCTGCCGTAACCAGTTTGACACGTAGCTTCTGAGTTTGGAGGCCAGGGTTGGTTGGTTGGTTGGAAGCATGTTTGAAGGAGAAGATAACGTCACAAACACACACACAAACTCTCCGTCCATACACACCCACAGTACTGTATGAGATGAGCTCGTGGACACACACAAACTCTCCATGGACACACACGCAATCTCTCCGTGCAGATACACCGTGCAGAGAACAACTTCGTAATACACCTGGCCATTAATTAAAATGAATATTTAGGCCTAAAAAATATGCATTAAAATCCATCTAAAATTAATTTATCGGCGTATAAACCCGCGGCTCGCACTTATATAGGCTATAGATAAATGCTGGCTTTTCCAACACGCCAGCGCGCTCCGATGTGAGTCGATTTATTCAAGTCATAATTAGAGAATATATAGAGAGATAAATATCATAGAGAAAGCATAATACGATGGTCCATTCAGTAAGGACTATACTCGACAAGGATATAGAGAATAAGCATCATATTTATAATAAGATAATTCATTAAATAATAAAATTATATCAAATAAGAACTTTATCTAAAAGCCAGACCGACCAAATTTCTCATTCACTGCTGAAGTAGTTGAATATGCTTATACTGTAGATACGTAGGTTACATTTTAAAAGTACAATCGCAAGTAAATTACAATGTGCATGTAATGTAAAATATAAATAAAACAGTATTAAACACATATATATGATATGATAGTATATAAAATGAAAAAGCTCAATGAGTGCTCACATGTAAAACAAACGCAATTATTAATGTATTGTGTATATTTAACTTCATTCAGCTGTTTAAATTATATGAAAAATAACATTCCTACCAGTCTACTACTATTTTCTGTTCAAATTTAAAGATGCCCGCCTGTATGTACAAAAAGACGAATTCAAATAATACAAAAGTGAATAATCTTTAATAAACTTGCCTAATACAATATTGTTTTTGTTTAAAACATGATTCTGTTTAAATCTATTCTCTGAATACAATGCTGAAAAACATTATTTTGAATTAATATTGACCACCATAATAATTACTAGCACGAGTTAATGCTGCTACTGATTTTATTCCAGCTTACCTGTTCAGTTTGATTTTGATTCTTTTCATTTGGCTCTTGTAGATCAGGGGAGAGATGTTGTCATCATCAGCAGGTACTGGTTCATCCTCACTGACATGCTGCACTTACAGCTTACACTGATGAATGGTATATCTTACACTGCATCATGATGATACCCCCTGCGAAATGTTCATGATATCTCACAAACAAAAAGGCAAATCTTTCTTTTCCCCATAAAGTGTTTTGAAAACACACTTAAAGTGAAATTCCACACAAACACGTGTGACAAATATGCAAAGAAAAAAAATCAGAAAGGGGCAAATACTTGGCACTGCATAAGTAATCAGATTGTGCCACTGGGATGAGACTGTGACAGGTGGAGTTTTTCAAAATCATACTAACTTTGCACTGATTTGAATAACTTTGAATGATGACTCCTTCTTAACGCTTTTGTGACTCAATAAGAGACAATGCACAGAATATTTTCTAACAGCCTGTAAATTATAGATTTTGGCAGTATGAATAAATAAATAATAAATAAATAAAAATAAATAAATCACAACACTGCCAAAATGTCTCATTTTGCTGTCAAACTGTTTATAAGCCACCTGTGTCTGTGAGACTGGTGCTACTGGACACTAAAAATATTGTCTTTATAGGTAGTTTTATATGTTGTTTGTCTTATTGTTCTTTATTTCTTTGTTTTACAAATATGACCCAATATATACTTTTTTTTAAAAATGTTTTTGTATTGTGTTATATTTTTATACTAGTAAGTAATTTTAAAAATGAATCTCCACTTTAATGAGGCAGTTTATTATGATGTGGGATGTGGTGGTCTGCTGTCCCTGACCGTAATGTTAAAGCCGTCAGAGCGGAACTGGAACTTTCCTCCACGCCGAACGCATAATCTGTTCATTTAAAGCATTTCACAGCATTTACCTTTAAAGCTTTTTACTTCTTTTTGCATAAGTTTCAGCTCCACCTTTTCATTCATTCATTCATTTCAGAAAGGATCAATATTTCTTCTTCCGTAAATTAAAAGCGAAGGGGGTCGGGGCGTATTGGAATGTAATAGACCAAACAAACTTAACATTGAGGGAGGGCAATACTGTACATCCGCATGTGTGGTAACAAACACACGCTCTTTGTCCGCGGCGCCTGTGCGGTTTTATGTATTTCTGTACTGACTGGGCCGGCCCACAGATGGCCAGTCCTCCACTGGTGAAACCTAAGCACAAACAGAAAGGACGAATAAAGGAATGTACGAAACACCTTTACCATGTTCAAATGAATAAAGCGTTACTGCATTATGTTTCAAGACATCCTTAATTTACATTTTTTTTACTAATTATATTGTTAGGGGATGCGGTGTGGAGATCTGCACCACGAGATGTTTTACTGATTATAAGATGCCTGACGAAGGGCTTTAGATGGAGTCAGTGAAATAGGAGTTATTGTGAGAGTGCTTATGACAGACATAGGAAGACATTTCCATTTGGAGATAGCATGGGATTATTGATTAAGAAACTTAAACGGAAACCAAAAGAAAACTAAAAACACAAAATAACCAGAGCTCCGCCGTCTACGCGAGAACGGATGGGATTCTGGAAACTAAAACAAAAAACTAAAGATCCTCTCGGGGCTTATGCCCTTACTGAGGATTTATAGGAAGAGAGAGAGTAGAGTTTGTGCTTTGTGCACTTTAACCTGAGAGCGCGCACTAAACTGATGTGTGTCGCTCTCCCTCACTCTTTCGCCGGTGTCTTTGACAGACAGAGGCTTGGGCTTTGCCCGTGTCTTCTTCAGCGCGCTTTGTCTTTGGCCCTGACACCTTTTACTGGTGCGAAAGAATGATCACACGGAGAGTCGCGGTATCACGACCCGGCCTGTACTGAACAGTTTATGCGCGGCTCTACCCTTCGCACAAGCCGCATCATTACATACATATGCACAAATACTTTAACAACATACACTTATCACGAATTGCATTTTATATGTCACGTATGAGATGCGTGCACAAACACATACTTATATAATATATTCACATACAAACATACTGTATACACATAAAACCATGATATATTCAGTAAATTTGTGAATTACACTTAAAGTAAATATGAAGTCTGATTTGATTGGTACCATTAAATATTTTATTTATATTTATTCTATAGCTGGCGAAATACATTTTAGGCAGAGACATTTGCTCGGTCTTGTTAAATCTTTTTAAACGCCTCAATTCTGCCAACTCCCCCATCCGCGAAACTGGTTTGATAACTTCACACCTACATCAAAGGTGAGAAGAAGGATTATAGTAACTGAGCATGCTGTCGCATTGTATATACTGTACAACATGCGTTTATCAGCCTTTTGACAAAAACGCTGCCTTTTGTAAAGTGAAAGTACGAGCCGCGGGTTTTCCGCATGGCGACATCAGTCATAAATTCACATATGACTGAATAATTTCAGTCATAACTCCACAATCACATTCCAGCTATAATTTCCAGCCCTGGTCAAATAATGGATGAAATAATTATTCAATGCTGGACACAAACAGCTAAAAACATGCTTATTATTATTCTAAAAAGCCCGAAGCACTTTGTGAATATTTACTTAATATGATCTTATATAGATATATATATATATATATTGTTCAATCATGATGGCCACACATTTTTACGTTTTAAGTAAGTTATGTTGTCATATTCACGAATCAGGACATTCGCAAAGTTAACACTATCAGATAGCCTACTATCAGGAAATGAAATTAATTTCAATACCATTTAAACCGAGGCATTGCCATGTCTTTTACTGTTTTGTCCCTGTTAAGACATTACAAAAATGATATAATAAACCTTTAAAACAATGAAGTTGGGCATCTAATTTCGTCATTATGAAAATAATATGAAGCACATATACACACACGTTAATTATGGAATATCTGTTGTAAAACAAAATAAAATTCATGTTTGCTTCAGCATTGGAAACAATATTGTTTTAGGCTAACTAATTAAACACAATTCTCTGTCGTACTTGGTCTGGCTTTTAGATAAAGTTCTTCCATGCGCCATCTGGTGGAAATTCAGTGAAGCAGAACACATTTATTTAAATTCCCAAATGTTGCTTATGGCAAGTCGCAGCACCCCGCGCGCTAAATTGCGGCATCTCGCAGGAAAACACTTAATGGCCACATCTGTATAAGTGGCCTGGCTACACTGCCAAGGAGAATAAAATAACTAGTTGTTTGTTTTTCACCCCATCACCATTAAGGAAAGTTATAGTAGTACCCAACAAATATGACTTTAGACATTGTGCAGAATTTTCCCAGCACTTTTGTCATCTGCATGTCTTAAAAAGGCCAATTACGTCCAGCAGAACGTTTAGCAATATTAACTAGTCCGGATTACTTCAATAAATACCATACACCCGAATGGGGAGAATGGTGCCAACAGTTAGAAGAACATAAGAATTGAGACTAAAAAGGGAGAATTTCAAGGTAATTTCATGCTTATGTGTCACGGACTCTTTTAGCCGATCCGAAGTCCTTAAGAAAACTTTACTTCATGCAACAGTAACAGTGCAAACTATAATGCATAGATGTAGGAACCAATCATTATTGTTTAAACTAAAGTTCCGTTACGATGACCAATCAGTACCAGTAGCTGATTTTTTCTGGCTCTGTGGGAGAACGCTGTTGAGGGCAACATTCCCAAGAGGTTGGAAAGGAATCTTTGCTAGAGTGCGAATGATTCAAGAGTTATCAATAACGAATTGGGATATAGAACAACCTGTAAAGAGTGACTTACGTGGAAGCCAATAATAGAGTAGAATGCACTTATCAGGCGGATCCCAATGTGTACATAGATTCAGTAGGACAACCCAGGGGTATATCTAATGAATTCAAAGCCAGAGATGAGGTAAAATCTGGATTCAAGTCTATTTTCATATGGATAACTCCTAATAAAAATGCTGAATGGATAAATTATCTTTACTATAATCAACAGAGATTTATTAATTATACTGAAGATGCTTTGGCTGCATTAGGAGAGCAATTAGTAGCTACCAGTACAATAACCTGGCAAAATAGACATGCATTGAATTGGTTATTGGCTGAAAAATGAGGTGTGTGTATCCTGTTCGGTGATCAATGTTGTACATTTATCCCTAATACTACAGCACCTGATGGATCTTTTACCAAAGCCATGAATCAACTGAAAAATCTGAGAAGTGAAGTAACTGAGAATGCTGGGAGGGACAGTAAAATATGGGACTGGTTAGACCTAAAACTGGGAGCTTGGGGAGCATGATTTGCTAAATTTGGTATGTTTTTGGGATTTGCTATATTAGTAGGAGGATTATTTTTCTGTTGTGTACTTCCTATATTAAAATCTTTGGTCATAAAAGCTACAGTTCAACAAATGGAGGTATTAAAATGGAAATATGAAAAAATACCCCTAAGCAAGGATAAAGACATTTACAGCTCTGGTTGTGATTCAGAAGAATCAGAAGAGGCACCTTGGACGAGGACGGAGTAGATGATTAATGATGAACCATGCCTTGGGTGAAAGCACTGGCCTGGCCTCTCCCCAAAAGGCGACCCTCTATGATGCGCAAAGTATCTAGCTTGAAGATTATACTGCATTGCTACAAGGCTGTATGAAATTGTCCACTTTAAAATTATATTGTGTTATGCATGTTTCATTTTAGATTGTAGATGTTATCCAATGAGGATACTCCTAGAAAAACACTGAATTAATTACACATTCATGTTATGTTATTGTATTATGGGAAGTATAATGTCATGGAGGTTGAGTCTTTTACTCTTTTCCTAGTCAAAGTAAGGATAGAGATGTTTGACCGACTCTCCGCTAGAGTGCAAATACATAGGTTGGTTATTGATATAATCCAGTGATTTGATTTAATCACCAGGGCCCGGTTTCTCGAAAGCTTCTTATCGCTAAGTAGTTCTTAAGTTGTACCTTAACCTCTTTCTTAACTTTATGGCACATTTCCCAAAACGTTCTTACGCTAAGTATCTCTTAGCTAAATCACACGTTCGTAAGGTTGGTCTGGACCAACCTTAACTCATTCTTAGTATAGTTTCAGCTCAAGATGCTAGTCGCCGCCATTGAGCAGCAGTCTTTATAAATCACATTATGGCACGTTATCAAAGTTGTATTAATGATAGAATATACTGTAGGCCTGTTTAAGAATTTTATTTTATTTGATATCAGAACTAAGAGTGACTTTTAATTAGCCTATGTCATAATGTGACTAATGCATTAAAATTGGCAATCACTTTTAATATTAAACAGGTGGCAAACAATTTGGGAGCGATACAGCGTGTTGTTGTGTTAAACTGAAGACGGCGCCGTCCATGGAGCCGTGTGGGTCATGTAAATTTTTCCTTTAGACAAAACTTCAGCCCTTTTCATATTTTCCCTGAGGTCGCTATTAAAAAAAAAAAAAAAAAGGTTTGCAACAGATAATGGAGCTTCTTGACCTGCTCAGACCGCTTGCCAGGCCAACGCGTTGTACTTACTGTACGCTCTACGTCCCGAAGTACAGCTGCTTGCTGCTTTTTGTTTAAAATATGCTTCATTGATCGTTAGCCATTATCCATAACTTTATCAGCTTTTCTTTTGACACGTTGTATTTTCATGAAATTTGATTTAATTAAATGAGAAAATAAACTTGGGAGTTTCAAACCCCACATCCATTAATTTTTCTGAGTGATTGTAATGTTTTAATACCCTTTTTCACATATGTAGTTTGACTCGCTGTGAGATGCGGTGTTATACCCCTATCTCACCTACGTGGTTTCGTGCAGTGGCCGTAAGTAGAGTTCATCATGATTCACCCCGAGTGTTTGCGCTGTGATTTTGTGATTTTTGCGCGGCCTAAAAAGTATGTTTTAAAATTCATCTAAATTTCATTAATCGGCGTGTATGAACACGCAGCCTTAACAAAAGGCAGCACTTTAATCAAAAGCATAATAAACGCGTGCAGACAAATGCCCCACCCCACCCCAGAAATACAACAAACACAAACATATAGGCTACTCGCTAGATAAACGCTGGCTTTTCCGACACACCCACGCGCTCCGATGTGAACCGATTTGTTCAAGTCATATATATGTATATAGATAGATAGAGAGAGAGAGAGAGAGAGAGAGAAATAATATAGATACAACATAATACGACTGTCCATACAGTAAATAAAAATTTAAAGTATCAAATCCAACAATTAAGACTGATTTAATTGCTATCAATTAATTTATTATTATTATTATTATTATTATTATTATTTATAATATAATATTAATAAAAAAATATCTATTTTAGGCAGAGACTCTGTCTTGTTAATTCATCTAAAACCCCCCTACAGTATTTGCCAACCGCGCACACAGTTTGATAAATTCACACCTATCGTGAATGAAAGTTGAGAAGACATTCGCCAGAATCTTCTGAGACAATGCTTGCTCTGAAGGACTATATTCAACAAGAATATAGAGAATAGAAATCCTATTTATAATAAGATAATTAATTAAATACTAAAATTATATCAAATAATATAACAAACCCTCGTGTGCGTGATTTCTGTGCCCACTACCGAGCTTTAAAAAGAAAATAAGAAAATGTGAATAACTCACTTTAAAAAAAATGACAGACAGAACCTTATAAAACCAGGGGGACAAAGTGATGAACTTGTGAGAACACCATGGGTCACCCAAAGCTCAGAGATGGGTGTGGGTAAGAGCTACTATAGCACAAAGTACTTGAAATGCTGACCCTTGTCCACACCCAGAATTGCCAACAAGGTCACACAAACCATATCAATTTTGTTGCAATGGCAGAAGATGCCAGGTCTGATGAAAAAATGTCGTTTACATCATGAAGAGGGCTGGGTGCATATATCTTGATTACCTGTGGAACAGATATGAGAAGAAGACAAGATGGTAGCAGCAGTGTGAAGCTTTGGGAAATGTTCTACTGAGGGAATTGAGTCCTTGCCTTCATATGGATGATTCTTACCATCTACGTAAACATTGTTGCAGACCAAGTACACCTTTTCGTTGCAATTGTATTCCACAATATAAAACTTTCAGAAGTTCTTTAAGGAACATGACAAAATGTTCAAGTTGTTGACTTGGCCTGCAAATTCCCCAGATCTCAAAATGATCGAATATCTGTGGGATTTGCTGAACAAACAAGTCTGATGAAAAGAGGCCCCACCTTTCAACTTACAGGTCTTAAAAGGAACTGCTGCTAACATCTTGGTGCCAAATATCACAGCACTCATTTAGAGTTCTTGTGGAGTCCATGCCTCATGAGCTCAGAACTGTCTTAGCAGCCCAAGGACTACAGAATATTAATCAGGATATTTTAATATTTTGGATGATAAATGTAACTATGTAGTCTGATCTTTCTCACCATAGCAAAATAAATTCAGCTAAATCATGCATTTTTTAATTAATATTTGGTTTTAGAAATTAATGGATGTCACTAATTTTACATATTTCACACTTACAGGTCATGTGGATTTACAGAATTACAGATATGTTTATTTTTTAATGACTCTTTGTGTGTACATAGTGATAATTATATTTAATACCATGGTAATTTTTGTAATTTTTATGAACAAACATCTTCATGAGCCCATGTACATTTTCATTGCTGCGTTGCTTTGTAATGCTCTATTTGGAGCAACTGTTCTTTGTCCTAAACTGCTCATTGATTTACTGTCTGAAAAACAAATAGCATCTTACCATGGCTGTTTATTTCAGGTTTTTTTTGTTTACTGGTATGCTGGTACAGAGTTCACATTGTTATCAGCTATGGCCTATGACAGATATGTGTCCATCTGTAAACCTTTACATTATACAACTCTTGTGAAAATGACCACTGTGAAAATGCTTATTTTTTTATCATGGTGTTTGCCTTGTTGTGAACTTGGTTTAGGAATAATAGCAATATACCAACTTCAGCTGTGTAAATTTAGACTGAACAGAATATACTGTGATAGTTACTCCATTCTTAAATTAAGTTGTAAAGAAACATCTGCAAACAGCTCCTATGGACTTTTTGTTTTCAGCATTGGAGTGTTTCCTCCTGTGACCTTCATATTCTACTCCTATGTCAGGATCCTCTCTGTGTGCTTAAAAAATTCTAGAGATTTCAGAAAGAAAGCCCTACAGACCTGTTTACCACATATTTTCATTTTTATATTTTTTTTTGTCAACATTTGTTTTGAAGTTCTATATAACAGACTAGAATCAACTCAGATTCCCCACATTATTGCCATGATCATGTCAGTTGAATATTTACTAATCCCTCCTCTGTTTAATCCTGTAATATATGGATTAAAACTGAAGGAAATTTCAAAAAGCATAAAGAAATTGATTTCATAGAAAAAATGGACTGGGGTTTCTTTTTAGGTACTATAATAATAATAATAATAATAATAATAAACAGCAGGCCAAGACTGGCCATCGGGAGCACCAGGAGGATTCCCATTGGCCTGGTGACTGATTTGGCCTACTGCCAGTGTGTGTTTTTTTTTTTGTTGTAAAAAAATGTATATATTTTTTAATATTACTGCCCACCCTGTGTGATGATTTCCAAAATTGGCATTCAATTAGTGAATGAATTAATAATATCAATATTAATCTGCTCATTAAACTGATTTTGTTAATCTTGACTGGCAATGCTACACTCTGCGTCTCCCCAGAGTGGCAAAACATTTCAATGTACATGCTAGAATGGAGGGAAAGCGGCCAGGTACAGCAAAAAGGAACAGGGCACACATGAATAAAGCACTTCAAGAAAAACACCAAAATGTTGCAAAATTTCAGACTTATTCAGGGCTTCAAGTGCAGTCAGTTTCATCTGTAAATTTCTTTGCTGCAAATGTTTTTTTCATTTGAACTGCAAATAAATATTAGATGTAGTGCCATAATATCATCACTTAAAATACTATATGCTAAAAGACAATATATTTAATATTTATTGTAAAGTATTTTATCAGACACAAAATATTACATTCTCTTATATAGGTAGGAAGGGAGCAGGGAGACAGGAGCTGTAGTGCGGACATCAGTAGGCATCAACTATTATAACATCAATTAACATCAACTATTATAGCTGAACCTAACACTTAGCAGGAAATGATCTGCATTTATACTGTGTTATCTGTTTCACCCAGATGAGGATGGGTTCCCTGTCGAGTCTGGTTCCTCTCAAGGTTTCTTCCTATTACCATCTCAGGGAGTTTTTCCTTGCCACTGTCGCCCTCGGGCTTGCTCACCAGGGACTATCTGAACATTTTGATTCATACACATTCACATTCCATACAAACTTAAATAATTCTTTTGATTGTGTAAAGCTGTTTTGAGACAATGTCAATTGTTAAAAGCGCTATACAAATAAAACTGAATTGAATTGTATATATGTAATTCAAAATGCGGATGCCTCGGAGTCTCAAGGGAGCCAGAACTGCATCCATGCATTTCATGTATGTGCGGGGTGATAGGGCACATCTATTATCTTGGGGGCGGCCTGAGGGGGGCACTGAGGGCTCCTGATGCTCTCCTTCTGCGCCTCTCGCCTGGCGAGACTCAGATCAGGTCGAGGCTGGCTGACCGACGGCCTCGACTCCTGGGCACGGCGTGGGAGAAATTTCCCAAAAGCCTGTTCATAAAGCTTGGCCTCTATTAATCTGGTGGCGACTGTATTAACCACGTCGCTAAATAGGCCTGAGGGTGAGATAGGAGCATGAAGAAGGAATGCTCGATCTTTATCCTTAATGCCAGTTAGATTTAGCCACAGGTGCCTCTCTGCGGACACCAGGGAGGCCATAGAGCGGCTGTAAGCATATTTTAATTAAATATATTTGTGCATGCAGTAATATAACTGAAAACTATTAATTTTATCTTATGGATGTGAGGTGAAGTGAACAGAGTTGAGCCAAGGACAATGTGATGTCATAGTAGCATGGACATCATGTGATGTTCAGTATACAGTATGCACCCAACGAACCTTAGACTAGCAGCCATCTTAGAGATGAGATGCACATGATGTCACAGTAACCCTAGACATGACACAATATCAGCAGATATGACGCAGCCCCAGACATGATGTAATCTCAGACATGGGGTGATCTTAATTGTGATGTAACAGGTATTGGATACACAAGCAACATGTCAAATTAAATAATCAGAAGAGACACACAGTGATATGAATTATAAGTTTAATAAAGAAATAGACACAAAATAGTATGTGTATCTACATAGTGAATATTATACAATACAAAGTATTAGGCCCAACATAAAAAAGTATAAAAAACACATGGGGCCTGGGAAATAAAATGCATAAGAAGTCAATTAGCAAAACCTCCTGTGAGGAAGGACAACACCAATTTAAAAATCCAGTGAAAGGAAATAGAAACAGAAATGCCACGATTTGGATTTGGCACAGGTGCGGAAGGAAAATCTGTTTAGATACCAACAGACACTTTAACATCGGTCTGGGTGCCAACACTTACGTGACAAACAGGTTTTAGGACCGGCGGAGCTGGCGTTGTAGATTCAGGTCGTTCATTCATTCATTCATTCATTCATTTTCTATACCGCTTAATCCTTTGTTCAGGGTCGCGGGGGACCTGGAGCCTATGCCAGGAGACTTCGGGCACTAGGCGGGGTACACCCTGGACAGGGTGCCAATCCATCGCAGGGCACACACACATATACACACTCACACACCCAATCGTACAGGCCTAAAAGAAAATGGATAAGGGCTATCCACACGCGGTCTCTTCAAAGGACCCGGTTTGGGGTCAACATTCTTGGAAAAAGTGAGCCCTTTCTCCTCTAGGAACTGCAGTAATGATGCAGATGGCTCTGGCTCATCCTCAGTAAAACGGAACTAGGTCTTACGGAAAGGGGATCATTTATTTAGGTAAAATAGAGAAGGAAAGTGTTAAAGGAGGGAGGACAGAAAGAAAGGGGAATGGATAAAATTCACGTGCAGTTCCGGGGACTGTGCCATGCTGACATGCATGTACACAGCTGGCGAAAGGTGGCGATGAGCGAAGTGGCAGAACAGAGCACGCAGAGGCAGCGCGCCTGCACGGAGTGAAGTGGGAGGGAGCGTGAGGATCAAAGGGCGGAATGCCAGTGTCCTGTTTAAAGTCCCTGGGGTGCGTCACATCGCCCCACTTGCATGCCACTCTGTCCTTCTCCACCGCATCACATACTTCCCGGACTCAACTCAGCACCTTGCTTTTACAAGCCCGAGATCGTAGCGTTAATTTTCGCCAGCCGGCCCGAATAGGCGGCTCCATCCCTTTACATACCTGCCACCTATCTAGGCAGCCTACGGAGTGAGCGAGAAAGCGATAGTAGATTTGGGCACACGCCATGACATATCATGATCCTCGTCTTTAACCTCCTACGTAGTCTGATCAGCGCTCAGCCGCACGAATAAAGTAAAAAAATTCGTTGGGGGGAAAACAGCAAGGAGACTGACTCTGACCATTTCAATAATTCACGTATACACGAAGTTTCGGTTCATTTTCTGACGTGCTCAAGTTCACCGAAAACAATACAGAACAGCGTTTGCTTTAATTATTTTACAAGATCATTAAGTTTGTGACGCCTAAAAATAGATGCAGGATTGTTTTATATAGTCTAAATAAAACTGCTTTTCTAAACGTGGGCTATTGTTGTTTACCTCCTCCTCTTTAATTCCCTACAAAGTCTAATCAGTGCTCATCCGAGCACAAAGTTTTCCTACACATAATTTTATTGTAATATTTAATAATATTTATGCCGTATAATCAGGGGCTCTTATTCCTACAGTATTTGTCCTGGGATGTTGTTATTTTAGTGTTACTGTGTGTGCTTTACAATGGCAGGCAACATTCAAATGCAAATTATTCACCCTCCCCAGGTGTGAATCAGCTGTTCTCACCTATACATTCAGATAAACTGAAATGCATTCCTCCCCACTTTAAGACCTGGATTTTGAAGACCTGCAGTGATTCAGGCCTCTTTTTAAATTTCTGCAAATTTCCCATCTCTGAAATAACATAAAAATCTGGGGCTGTGTATAGAGTGATTAAAAACAAGACCAGGCATGTTATGATGAGGAAACTTTCTATCTCTTCCATTCCGTCGTCTCTGAAGCAGTGGATGCGCCTACAATTCACTTTTCATATGAATTACATAATCTAATAATATGTTTTTCATTAGTTTATATAAAAGCAGACATTTCACTTTCTATAAGTATATATTTTTCACGTCTGTGAGGCGAGTATACACAGAGTTTCGGTTCATTTTCTGACGTGCTCAAGTTCACAAAAACAATACAGAACCCCTGTTTACTTTTTTTTTTTAAACAAAATCATAAAGTTTTTTCGTCATTGTGAGCGCACCTAAATAAAACTAGAGTATTATAAAGGCTATGTAGCTTATATAGTTTTACTATATAGTTTTTGCACATTAATCGGACAATGTTTAAATTTTATGGTTGTTTAGTTTCATTTATTTCAGTTAATAAATCTACTATAAATTTAAAGAACAAAATATAAGATGACACAAAACCCTACACGTGTAGCTTTTCTAATTACACATAAAATATCTTTTTATATTTGTGCAAATGTTATCTTCTGGATTCTAGATTCTAAAATTGATATTATTACTGTTTTACTGTAATAGAAGAAATGAAGATTTTCCTTATCATAACATAAATTGTATTGGTTGTAATCACTCTATATACAATACATTTCTTTGGTGTTTTTATAAAATATTTAATATTTAAAAAGTTAATATTTTATAAAAGATTAAAATAAGAAATTAAAAAATATTCCATTTGTATTTCCCATCTCTAAAATAGCATAAAAATCATGGGTTGTGTATAGAGTTATTAAAAACAATACAAGGCATGTTATGATGAGGAAACTTTCTATCTTTTCTATTCCAGCGATTAAAAAATGGTAACACTGTCAATTTTAGAATCTGCAGAAGCTGATTGGTCCGAGCACAACCTCTCGTGATCGCGCTTTTCTCTGAATACGCTGTGTTCACGGGAGTGCGGCTAAGAAGCACGCATCTGGGTTTATTCATTTTACCCCCTTTTATTCGGGGTAAAGTGACTGATACAGTAGGCTCTGCTGAAAAAAGTTAGGCACATGTTTCACTGAATAATTCACGCCTTTTCATGAGGATGTAAAACCTCTTTCTCTCACACTAACACACACACACACACACACACACACATACAGCAGACCAAATCGTCATTAGCACGTCCCTCCCCCAAACAACGCATTTACTTACATCTAAACTGAGTTGTTTACATAAGTCACTGGTCAATAGTTCATGATACATACATTTAAACAATTTCTCAAAGAAAATCATGCATACCAGCCTGTTGCATTTAATTATTATAATAACACAAACACACAAGCGCTGCTGTATAACTTCTGCTGGCGCGAATTTTATGGTCATTTGGTCACTTATGATGTTTATTTTATTTATTTATTTTTGTCTTTGATGTTAACTACACAAAACAGTGTCTTCCCACCTGGGAGTTTCTCCAGCATACTGTATATCAGATTGATGGACATGAGTCTTCATCTGTTACATTTTTGGTGACAACAGTTTTTTCAGCACACATTTAATCAGGGCCTCTTATTTCTATTTACTTTATGTATGTGTGTGAATGGCCGAAATGTGGTTGTGAATAAGCCTGTTAGTGAATATAAAATGTTCGCGTGAACCCGCAGCGCGCGTGTGCGCTCTTTCACTTTGCCGAGTTCAGATGAACGCGCGCCGATATGAGATATTTATAAGAGATTTCTATTTCCCATAAATATAACAAACACAAATCTATACATGTTAAATAAGCGCTGTCTTTGCGAGCCGCTTTGTTTCAGTCTTAATCTACTAACATGTTTTTGCTGTGTAGTGGACCTCTCGTGGGTACAACCTCTCACGGGTGAGCCTCTGAATACGCCATTTTAACGGGGGTGGGGATAAGAAAACAGCAGGGAAACTGACTGGCCATTTTAATAATTCATGAATAAGTTGATGTCTTTGGTTTCGGCTGTGAGTGGATGTGCTGTAGTAATCCACGTTTTATACGAATTACATAAACTGATTTTTTTCCCCATTAGTTTATATAAAAGCAGACATTTCGCTTTCTGTAAGTATATATTTTTCACATCTGTGAGGTGAGTATACACAGAGTTTCGGTTCATTTTCTGACGCGCTCAAGTTCACAGAAACCGATACAGAATAGCACTGTATCCCAGTTTGCTTTCATTATTTTACAAAATCATAACATTTTCTTGTCATTGTGCGTGCACTTAAATAAAAGTAAAGTCTTATAAAGGCTGTGTAGCTTATATAGGTTTATTATATCGTTTTTGCCCATTAATCTGACAACACCTGTGGCCCACCCACATTTTCTGATACACACAGCCAGAGTTTAATGTTTCACTTGTATTTTATAAGGTTTTTGCCGGCGGTGGTAAAGACTCACTATATTAATGTCTGTTTAAGAAGTAGCTTAAATTCGATCCTAAATATATTTCATTTAATTTACATTATTAATTTGTACTGTAATGTTACTACTGTGATTATAAATTCATTTAATTATACTATTTCACTTGATTTTATCTGCAACTACAGTATGTGCGGCACTAGACCAGCTGCGACTCATTAATCCTGGGGAGAACGAACTAAGGCCTGAGGCGTCAGTCTATAGTTATATAGCGCCACTCAGTGGTAAAAGCCAGCAAACACACAAACACAAATGCTAACGCCATACGCCGCGATGGTAAAAGTCTCATACCGCTTTTGCACCCACTGTATATTGTTCATTTATGTCTTCTGATGATGGCGACACATTTACATTTTAAATTAGATATGTTGGCATATTCAGGACATTCGCATAGTTAACACTATCAGATAGGCTACTATAAAGAAATTAAGTTAACTACAATACCATTTAAACCGAGGCATTGCCATGTCTTTCATTGTTTTGTCTCTGTTAAGACATTACAAAAACTATACAAGAAACTTTTAAAGCACAAATTTGGGCATCTCATTTCATCATTATGAAAATAATTTAAAGCACATATACACACGTTCATTATGAAATACCTGTTGTAAAACAAAATAAAATTCATGTTTGCTTCAGGAAAACAATTGGAAACAATAATTTCTTTGGCTAACTAATTATACACAATTCATCGTTGTACTTTATTATTTAAATTCCCAAATGTTGCTTTCGGCAAGTCGCGGCACGCCACATGCTAAATTGCAACAACTCGCGGGAAAACGACATTTTCCAGACTTTTTCAGGCATTCAAACATGAATGAATGAAGGAAGGGATGGATCATTTAAAATGACTACATTTTAACCTAAAATGTAAATGTTCTTGACATCCATTTTAGTGAATGTTTTGTATTAAGCATGTGAATTCAAACTAAAAGCAGAGGACTGGGGAGCCAATCAGAATACAGACATAATAATACAGGCTGGTATTGCCCAGCTGGTTTGCTGAAATAATTGCAGAGTTATAACACTGCTGCAGTTCATGTAAATGTAGCTTTATGATATTGAGCGCACAGAAGAGAAAGAGTTAGAACACATAAATGTCTTGAAAAAAATATCTTGAACTCACAAAAATAACAAAAGTTATATTAAAGCAAAAACAAGTTTCAGCATGCAGAAACGAGTTTGAGAGCATACGCGCGAGTCATTCAGTATGCAAAAATGAGTCTGAAAGATGTGCATGCACGAGAGAGTAGTGCTCTAAATATAAGCATAAATATGTATATATGACTAAGTAAGTCTAAATTTGCTTTTGAAAATACACCAACCTTTCACTTAAAGTATATTTGCCTATAATATATTTTTGAAAAGTATACTATAATTAAAGAATTTTTAAATATGTTTAAAGTTTAATTCCAAAAATTGGTCAAAGCATGATGTTTTCATTCATTCATTCATTAATTTTCTATACAGCTTTATCCTGTATTTAGGGTCGCGAGGGACCTGGAGCCTATCCCAGGAGACTCAGGGCACGAGGCAGGGTACACCCTGGACAGTGTGCCAATCATGATGTTTTCATACTTTTCATATATTAACTGATGGTACAACATTTGATGTATACTGATGTTAGTATATTTGCAATTTATTCGCAAAGATTTAAATATATTTGTAATACACTAAAGTATATATTTTTTCCATAGTGAAGAGGAATGTAAAGGTTGACAAATTAGGAAAGCAAGCAGTGAAATTCCAAATGGTAGACATAGAAATTTCATTGATCAAAGCAGAAGTCAAAATGATGTTCAAAGAATGCATGAACAAAGTGTGGCAAGAATACTACAAATGTTTTTCCTGTAGTATTATTGTCCATCATACAAAACCATGGACATGCAGGGCTCAACCATAAACTCCATACAATAGGCAAGCTCACAACTGGTCTGTATACTCACTGCAGCCAACCAGAGACAAGTTTTAAAAGAATGCAATAAATACTGGTGGATGCTGACAAATCCAATGGCAGCCCTGGAAGAATAAAACCTTAAAATCACAATAACCAGTCTATTAGGTAAAACATTACAAAAGGAGATAGGCATGCTGTACAGAATCACTTTTTATTTTTTGTAATCTAAAAAAAAAAACACTTTACTTTATATGGTATGTGGCAGTAATACACCTAAACGTTGGTTCCCATTCACCAATAAAACCAAAGACGAAGGACTACGTCTTTGTCTCGTTATGTATTGGTTATTACTTTTTTATGCAGCGCTTTCAGCCTTAGGTTCACCTTGGGTTTTGTTCATAGTTATTTTATTGTGTTGTTTTTTATTTAGCTATTTTTACCATTAAAAGTCTTAGCATCTGCAATTATTCAGTACCTGTTGTTACGCCCCGGTCTATGTCGGGCCGTAACAGGAGTGAAAAAAAAGAAGGGGGTGAGACCAAAAGTGGATTTGCTTAGTGTTTATTTACAAAATGTGAATAAGCAAATAAGCTGTTCATGCGGTCATATTATTACACATGTTTTGACGCATATCTTTAGTTTGAATTTTCACTCACTACACGGAAGTCCAATGATTTCTTTGTCTCTCATCTATTTTTCCAGCATCAAAGATTCAACACTTTGTACAGTTGTCTTGAGTAAATGCACTGTAGTTACAACACAATCACTGTATCTGTAGGTCATGTTTACAACAATATGTTTGCTGTATCTTTTAGCTTACATTAGAATACATTAGCTTAGGGTAGCTTACGGTCAAAAGCTTTTGTCTCCACAATTCCGCATCAAGAACTAGGTCTTCTTTCATGCGATAATCATACAAAAACGTGTAATAGTTGAATAACGTCACAGACCAACCAAACGTGAACACTTAACTAACTGTCATGACCCGTCAAGATACAGCCCTGCTATAATCTATAAGCACTCCGGTTCCACGTTCCCATCCACACCTTGCGTCTCACCCCCTCACCTTCCGCTCTCAGCACACCTGTGAGCTATCATCCATCATCCTCCCTACCTATTTAAACCGCACTCTGCCACTGTCACGTTGCCAGATTATGGAGTGCTCTTAGCCCGATTTTCCAGCAAATCTTCCATGCTCAAGTTTCTCGTTACCGACCATATCGACCATGGAGCCACGTATTCGTGCCGGCAGGAAAAAAAAAAAACTAAACAGATCTAACAGATGAGGACTCAGATTAATGTGCAAAAAATATATAATAAAACTATGTAAGTCTACATAGCCTTTATAAGACTCTACCTTAAGCACACTTAAAAACATTTTATTTAGTTTTAAAATAAAACAATTTCAAAACATCATCACTCAGGATTCGAATCGGCACTTTGTAGATCTCTGGCTGAGCGCTCTAACCACTACACCAAGCAGGCACTTAGAGACAATGCACCCCAGAGACGTTAATAAGCCACTCGACTTCTTTGAAAGCAAGCTCTAGATAAGTGACGAAGTAAGCCTGTTATAATATTAACTTGGTGTTATTTGATCTTATTGGTTTAGAAATTTTTATTTAAATAAATAGTAAACTTGGCCGATTTCGTTTTAATTTTGTTTGATGAGTGGGGCTTGAAAATCCTCTTGAAAAATATGGTAATTTATTTCAGTTAATAAATCTACTATAAAACATTTTTTACTCATTATTGTACAGTACACATCAATAGCTCTGGTTCAGATTTTTCATGTTTGTTGTGGAAATTACCATCACTGTTGTATTTACTGCGATGAATGAAAATGTCACTTTGCACCACCTGGCGGCCATTTTACGAATGACTTTGAAATGCAACTGATTTATTTTGGCTGCTGTTGCCTTTAAACGGCGGTATGCGCGGCGGGATGGTTATTCCGATTGAGTAACCACTGTATTCATGCACCCTTCGCTTCCAGAATAGATCTGCGAGATACTGATACTGCTTCCACCTGCGACGTGCATAAATGTTCACTTACTTAAAAAGTCCAGGAGGCAAGTTTGGTTGTTTTTGCATCAGCAGCAGGTGGTTGGGTGTCAATGGTTCTAGGTCTGTAGGATCGTCCGTAACAGTAGTGAGGGGTCTGTCATTCATTATTGCTTCCACTTCGCATAGGATTGCATGTAGTGTTTGTTCTTTCAGTACTGATCTCATGATCTTTCTAACTGATCTGATCTGCCTTTCCCATACTCCACCAAAATGAGACCCAGAAGGTGGATTAAATGCCCACTGTACGCCCTTTTGCGTAAGGAAGCTTTCAATTTGTGACTGATTCCATCGCTGGATGGCCTCGCGCAGTTCAGACTCGGCGCCTAAAATTTGTTCCATTGTCACTTCTCATAATTGATACCTGACCTCGCCTGCTCACAAAGCGTCGAATGGCATTCACACAGGAGTATGTGTCAAGGGATTGCGCAACTTCGATGTGCACGGCTCTTGTTGTCAGACAAGTAAAAAGTATGCCATATTTTTTAACGTTACTTCTGCCACGCTTGACCTCGAAGGGTCCGAAATAGTCAACTCCCACGTTAGAAAAGGGTGGGTCATCTGGTGTTATTCTATCATCTGGCAGCTCTGACATTTTTTGTTCACCTGTTCTTGCTCTAATCTTCCTACCCAGCACACATCTGGAGAGCAACTTTCTTACAAGTGCGTTAGCGGTTGGAATCCAATATTTATTTGTCCAATCCTTTCATGAATGTCTCTTAAGATTAACGTTGTGACGTGTGAATCTTTAGGTATAATGACTGGGTGTTTAACATGCTCAGGCATTGCAGACATATCAAGACATCCTCTGACTCTCAGCAATCCATCCTGCAGTACTGGGTCCGGTTTAGACAGACAACTGTTTCTTTTTATGGCTACATTTTTTTTTTGCAAATTTCCTTTTTGAGTTTTGCAGCTGTATTACTCTTTTGCAACGTGCCGATTTCTTCTTTGAATTTTTGGCTTTGGATAAACTTAATGACTGCGTTTTCTGCTCTTGTTAAGTCCTGAATTGTTAAAGACTTGGAATTTTCTGTCTTTGGGTTATTGTTACGGTTTCCTATTTAGATGTTAAATTTGCTCTTAATGTCTAAGGGGGATAGGAAGCCGACATAAGAAAATAAAAAAAGGAAAGGTTAATATCTTGAAAACCGTCACTGATTACTATTTGAGAAGTCCTTTATGAACAAGAAAGCGCTACTCTGGAGTTTCTCAAAGTTTTAACAAACTTTAGTAATTTAAAGCACCAAAACACACAGTGGAAACCAAAACCATGAACAAGTAGTGAAAGAAAGAATATTTACAGAAAATATATACAAAATATTGAATACGCATTCAATGGTGGGAGCCACGAGCAGAGCTTAAATCAAAGAAATAAATAAAACAAAACACCTTCTAACTTATGCGCGGCAGTCAATCTAACCTATAAACACAACGAAAACAAAATCAGGGCTTGGGATGCCCACTAACTACACTAACTAGCCAAAACATAAGTACAACAAGTAGCTCTCACTCCTATCTAGTGTGTCTAAACAAAGTCTAACTGTACGTGCTGTTTATGTAAACCCTAGGGCGTACTAACCTGGACTCGACACCGCGAATAGAGACACGTCCAAGAACTCGTACTGGCCAGAGATGGGACGAACAATACATGTAGAGAGAGAGTAGCGTATCACGCACACACCATTCACAAATCACTATGACAACATACAGAATACCGGAAGTATAGCATCACCATAACAACATATATATGAATGAAACAAAAGCCGCGCCGCTGGCTGCGTCACTTCGGCTAGGGCAGCCTCATTGGTTCCCACGGGAATCGCGGTCGCGCTGGAAACCATGATTGACAGGTGCGATGTCCAATCCCAGGACCTGAAAGACATAGGCACCAAAATGCATGCGAAATACTACGGGACGTAACACCCACACCCTTAAGAACAAACGTACATGTTTGCAAAAAAAAAAAAAAAAACATCAGTATATTCTAGTGTTTAAACTCGGGACAGCGCATCTGCCACTACGTTATCCGTACCTCTTTTATAGTAATGTCAAGATTGTAGTTTTGGATGATGAGAGACCATCTCATCAACCTCTGGTTATGATTACGCATACGAGAAATAAAAGTTAGCGGGTTATGATCTGTGTAAACCACAACAGGATGAATAGAAGAACCAACGTAGACCTCGAAGTGCTGCAGCGCTAACAGCAAGGCAAGAGCCTCCTTCTCTATCGTTGAATAATTACGCTGACTTTTACTGAACTTCTTTGAGAAGTAACAAACAGGGTGGTTGATTCCATCCTTGTCTTCGTCGCCGCCACCCTTGGTTTGCTCATCAGAGACATTTCATTCATTCGTCTCATTATTATTATCTGCACATTTTTCTCACACATCCACACTTCCAATTATTTTCTTTTCTATAATTATAATTATTATTATTATTATTATTTTTTTGTTAAATTTCTTAAATTTTTGTGAAGCTGCTTTGAGACAATGACCATTGTTAAAAGCGCTATATAAATAAAATTGAATTGAATTGAATTCCTGTAAAAGAACAGCACCAGCTTCTACTTCACTTGCGTCGACTTCCAGCTTAAATCCAACCATAAAATCTGGGGCAGACAACACAGGCCCGCTGCACAACAGAGCTTTGATATTATCAAAAGCAATCTGACATTCAGGTGACCACACAAACGGTTCTGAAGGACTAAGTAGGGAAGTCATCCTCTCTGGAAGACATTGCTTGAAATCCTCAAGTAAACATTAGCTCCCTGAGTGAGGTGAAGTCGTCTGCCTTACTAGCGGTGCACCATTTGTCAAAAAGAATTGACTTCTCCCGTGCAAATTCTACGAAGGTTTGGGTAGCGTTTTTCTTACGATTACGAAACCATTGCCTGTTGGCCTCTGGAACCAACTCATATGCCCTGAGTATGGCCGATTTAACCACATCATATTTCAAGCCATCCTTCAACGACAAAGTAGAGTACACTTCTAAAGCTTTGCCGACTAACTTGCATTGCAGTAGCAGTGACCACACATCTTTAGGCCAACCCAAAGAAGTCGCTATTCGCTCAAAAGCGTTAAAATAGCTGTCCACTTCCGATTCTCTAAAATTGGGTACCAAAGCAATGTGTTTTCCCATGTCAAATGTGGTGGAGCCAGGATGAGTCGAATTAGCAGCCACCGATGAGAGGCTTGGCTGCGCAGGAGGAATTGCAGCGCTCATAGCTGCTTCAATATCCAATTTACGCAGCCTCACTTCCTTATCGGCCTGAATTTTGAGCTTGCGGACTTCTAGACGCAGATCAAACTCTGCTTGGCGGGCTTGTGCTCACTCCTCTGCCTCCAGACGGAGCCGTGCCAGTCTCACCTTGGTATGCAACTCCTCCCTTGAACTGGGAGTGCTTGGTGAAAAGGGTTCAAAGGGTGGCAAAACAGGTCCGACGTCCACATTAGTGTCCGACTCGGCCGTCTCTACCTCCTCTTTGCCTGTCTCAAGCACATCATGCCTATCGCCATGAGGATCAGTCTCTCTATCCGCATCAGCTAATGTTAAAACTCCCAATTTGCATAGCCGATCTATCACTTCGGCTTTAATTTGGTTCTTTAAGGATTGCTTTGACACAGGAATTTGATAGTGGGTAGCTATTATAAGAAAGTCATCTTTCCTGCATTTCTTAATTACTTCCCATGAGGGATTGTCGATAAAATTTTGCAGGTTAAATGCCATGGTTAAGCTTAATATTCTAATTCGCGTTGATGCTTTTTAAGGTACCTTTAAGCACACGAAATACACACAAGCCACTTAATTTCGAGTTCAAGTAAAAAAAAAAAGGCCTCCTCAACGTTAGTGCAGAGTAAAGAGTGAACTTTTTAGGACGAGCCCCCAATTATGTTACGGTTTCCTATTTAGATGTTAAATTTGCTCTTAATGTCTAAGGGGGATAGGAAGCCGACATAAGAAAATAAAAAAAGGGAAGGTTAATATCTTGAAAACCGTCACTGATTACTATTTGAGAAGTCCTTTATGAACAAGAATGAGAAACTCCAGAGTAGCGCTAAGTTTTAACAAACTTTAGTAATTTAAAGCATCAAAACACACAGTGGAAACCAATAGTACAAGTAGTGAAAGAAAGAATATTTACAGAAAATATATACAAAGTATTGAATACCCATTCAATGGTGGGAGCCATGAGCAGAGCTTAAATCAAAGAAATAAATAAAACAAAACACCTTCTAACTTACAGATGTCGCCTTAAAGACTGCGCGTGTTTTCCCGCGGGATGCCGCAATTTAGCGCGCGGCATGCCGCGACTTGCCGGAGGCAACATTCTGGAATTTTAAATAAATGTGTTGCGCTTCACTGAATATCCGCCAGATGGCGTATGGAAGGACTTTATCTAAAAGCCGGACCAAGTACAACAATGAATGTAAGGACGCAGATGAACAGTGCTGAAGCGAACATGAATTTTATTTTGTTTTATAATAGATCTTTCATGATGAATGAGTGTATATGTGCTTCACATTATCAAACACAGGCAAAGGAGACAGAAATTATTGAGGGATCCTCTGAAAAAAGTAAACCTAGCTATCGTTCGTTTAATGTGTTTTTTTTCCCTCATTCCATTAGTAAAAAAAATAATTTGCTCTTTTTAACTAAAGTGTCTAATTTATGCTTATGGGTGAATCTTTTTTTTTTTTTTTTTTACTTTAGTATAATTCTGTTTACAGCAGTGAAATATTTCATTTTGATCAAGGTACTCTTATTAGGTTGAGTGTGATTTGCGCATGCGCAGTCTTTAGACCATAGTTTTGCCGGTATAATTTTATTTCCGCCTCAAACCGGAGCATGACGTTGAAACAAGGAAGGATATCAGAACCTGTATTTCAGTTACTGTTAGTTAAAGCCCCTGATTAAACTTAAATCTAATCCATTCACAAAGGACATTTCTGCTTCAAACCGTGTCACATGACCTCATGACGCAGCATTATCACGGACTGAGTCACCTTCTGCTGCGGGCGGAGATTCTCAAAGAAAACTCCTTTAAACCAGGTAAAAAAGCAAACTCGTGTCATTTCTATGTTAAATGTATCTCTTATATGAGCAAATTCATGATTTATGTCAGGAACAACTACTTTGTAGATTGAGTTTTGTGTCCGTGTTTGCTACTGTAGCTAAAACCACCTATATTACCTGCATTAGCATTAGCTAACTAACGTGGTGATTTTCAAAAACACCGGAGTTTCTACAGTAAGTCAGCGGCACCGAAGAAAATAATTATATTTAAGTACCGTTGGTTAACGATGTAAAAATTAATAGGAAAGTGACGTAAACATAGAACAAGCTAATTTGGAGTGAGTGCTGTTTGTAGTGTACTGCTTTCTATACTTTATACACACTGTAGTTAAGATTTGCTAACATAAGAACTTGAGCCAGTCCAATCTTTGTTTTTACCTTTTTTTTTTTTTTTTTTTTAAGATCAGTAATGAGTTTCTGAGAATTATATCTGCTCCACTTCAAGCAAGATTACTGGTTTCCTTGGACAAGCAATGCTACAAACTAATTGAGATCATCAGAAACTAGGGAGGAACCCGTCAGAGAGAAGACCAGAGATATAATCTTCATCTTCAAGTTCTTGATCTGGTATGTACGCGCTCAAAAGCAGAAATTAGCTTGGTGTCAAATGTAATCTTGTGAATGGAAGCCACAGGACCTGAGCAAGGCATCCACATCAAGTTGGCTGTGATGCACTAAATTAAAACATAACTAGCAGAATAAAACTTTAGTTTAACTTGTTCACAGGTTAGTGTATGCTGTCTGAATACAGGTTTCAATGTCTGCCATGTTCATTTTTTCACGCTTTACAAGCCTAACATAACCAACAATACTATGTTTGTTTTTATGTCCCTAGAGCCTGGAGGTGATTACCTCCTGAAATTAATACTTAAAATAATAAACTTTATCATTAATACATAATGTGTGTATATGTATGTCAGTTATTTTGGCCTATTTATTGAGCTAATTACATTTATCATGCTGCACCATAATCCTAGGTGTTTTTTTCACTCATAGGGAGCATTAAGTGATTTTACATGCATACATCAGACACTGTTTTGCCAAATAGAGCAATTGTCTAACAAATGTCCTTTCTTTTATTAGGTAGTTCAGGAAGATGAAGCTCAGGCAGAACTTGTGAGGTGCACAATGGCCCTGTTTGTCCTCAGGTAGGAAGAGGACTGTCTTCAGCCTCCACAGGAAATCGGGATTGTGACTTATTGAGTTTCCATCAGTCGCACATGAATGTTCCATGTTTTACCTCTGCTGATTTTGTTTCAGGAACATTTTCTAATTTTCTTTACAGTCCAATTAATAAATGTATGTTGCAAAGTTGAGTGTTACTATTTGTAATTTTATTCATTCATTCATTTTCTATACCGCTTAATCCTGTGTTCAGGGTCGCGGGGGACCTGGAGCCTATCCCAGGAGACTTCGGGCACTAGGCGGGGTACACCCTGGACAGGGTGCCAATCCATCGCAGGGCACACATACATTTATGGAGTAATTTATTTTAGTCGCAGAGTATTTAGTTTGGTTCTTCTTCAGCAGGTTTGACAAGGACAAAATGTACCCATTGCAAAATTAAATTTGTGGATAAATGCAACCATCTTTTTTTTTCCTCTCAATTTCAAATTCAGTTAACAGTGTTGAATGACTGTTGGTGTTTATACATTTTAAAAAAAAAATCTTATTGTTAACATTTTGGATGAAAATATGTTCATTCCACAATAAATGTTTATATAAAGAAATGTGTTTTGAGTGTAAATCAATATGTAATTAAGTTTTTTATGCTTTTATATTTAAATTATGAATGCCTTAAATCTTTTTGATGCAACTTAAAAAAAGGTAATTTGCTCAACCATTCAAAAGTGGTTTATATCAAGTTCATAATTTCAGGTTAGATTTAGTAGAATATTTACATTAAGTAATATAGCCAACTCATTTATTTCTGGAATTGATGCACAGGCTTCATCTTAGGCCTTTTTTTTCTTTCGGTTCTTTCGTTTCTCAGCGCCGGACTGTTGATGTCTCTTTCCAGGACCAGGCATATCGTTCAATTATTATAATTCTTTTGGCCAAATACTGTAGGCAGTCGTAACAGAGGTGAGGGCGTGCGCGTCATCACGTCTGCTTAGCCGACTCTGCGTTCACCGTAAACTTCAATATAGACGTTTATATTTTTGTTTATTTGTATATGTATGTTATTAATATAAATTTTTTAGAGATTGTGTGTGTGTGCATGGAGAGTTTGTGTGGATAAGTTTATGTGGATAAGTTGATAAGTGTATGTTGTCAAAGTATTTGTGGACATAATTAGGGAATTTTTTTTTAAATTAAGGATGTCTTGAAACATAATGCAGTAATTCTACAGTATTTATTTGAACACGGTAAAGGTGTTAATGTTTCGTACATTCCTTAATTTGTCCTTTCGGTTTGTGTTTTATGCTTCACTGTTTTCAATAAACTGTAAAACGTATGGACAACAATGCTCCGGAAGCATTATTAAATATTCAATAAGGCACACACACACAATTTAGTTGCAATAAAGTTTTATTAAATTTATAATAAAGCAGGCAGTACTGTATATGGCAAATGGTCACTCAAAATCTTTACAAAAGTAAGAGTATTCATTATTATTTAATTTTTTTTTTAGAAAAGAGGAAAACTCAATCTTTTCTTTCTAAGAAGTTCGTTAATTATGTCTCTTATTTGCTTGTTGCTGTGGGGTGGAATTTCCTCGCAACAGCATCGGAAAGTGCTTGAAGCAGAATTACCCCATCAGCGAAACCGGTTTGATAACTTCACACCAAGGATACAGTAGGTGAGAAGGGGGATTACAGTAACGGTTTCTGTGGGTCTTCACCAAGAGGTGATGTGGGTCGCGTTGTATTCAGCGAATAAACTAAAACAAAATCATGTTTGCTTCAGCATTGGAAACAATATTGTATTAGGCCAACTTTATTTAAGATTAAAATAATAGTATATAATATATAATAGTTTATAATATATAAAACATAATGTAAAATAAAATAATATAAAATAAATAAATATATAACATAAATGGTTAATGATAGCAATAAAATCAGACTTTAATAGTTGGATTTGATACTTTTATTTTTATTTACTGTATAGACATCTTATTATGCTTTATCTGTTATTAATCTCTTTTTCTTCTTCTTTGTCTTTCGGCTGTTCCCTTTCAGGGGTCGCCACAGCGAATCATCTGCCTCCATCTAACCCTATCCTCTGCATCCTCTTCTCTCACACCAACTAACTTCATGTCCTCTCTCACTGCATCCATAAATCTCCTCTTTGGTCTTCCTCTGTTATTAATCTCTCTATTCTCTAATTATGACTTGAATAAATCGGCTCACATCGGAGCGCGCACGGAGCGAGTACTGTAGTCTATATATTTGTGTTTGTTGTTTTCCTGGGGGGGGGGTGGCGTTTTTATGTCTGCATTTTATCTATAAATCGTGTGTGTGTGTGTGTGTACGGAGAGTTTATGTGTGTGCACACGGAGAGTTTATGAGTGTGCTGCTTTGATGTGCTGGGTATGGCGGGGCGTTGACGGCTGATCAGTGTAAAGTAGCGTACTTTACACACACTGATCAGCAGTTGACGCCCCGCCGTACCCAGCACATCAAAGGGGCAGTTATCGGCTATGACACGTTGAAGGAGAACTTAATAGTGTAAATGTCTGCAACAATCGCTGACCATTAAAAATTTTTTTTTTTTAATTAAACACGAAAATAAAATATTAATTATATTTCCATATATATATATATATATATATATATATATATATATATATATATATATATATACACACACACACAAGGGCGTAGGTTTGCTACCTATGACTCCAACTAATACCCCATCCCCCAATCCCCTTTTCCACCCACCAACCTCCCACCCCAACTATGTCCACTGAATACATGTTTTTCTTAATATGGTGCGAAATCACTTTACATTAATACTAGCAATGCTTCGATTGATATTAATCCACTCGAAATGCAATTCATTAAGTTAAATTAAGGAATAGTGTAAAGTTAAAGGAATGTTTCATAACTGACAAAAAGATAGTCTTTAATAAAATAAAAACTATTCTTTATTGAGCCCTAGTGCAAATGAAACATCTCAATCATCTGTATATATATATAAAAGTAGATTACATCTAAACATGAACTACTACTGTAGGTACAGTACCACACAACAGCTCAATGCCTATTGCTCCTATATGAAGGAGACAAAAACATGCCTTCGCCTCTCATTAACAGAAATAAACTGCTGGCATATTTGTTTGACATCAATATTGTCCAGGCTGTTCTTTTTTTCTTCAGATAAACACTAAAGATGATATTTTGTATAATGCTGAAAACCTGTAATCATTGATTTACATAGTATTTGTTTTTCCTGCTACGGAAGTCAATGTTTTCAGCTTTTTTCCCCAATATCTTATTTTGTATTCAACAAAATAAAGAAAATCATTAAAATTTGGAACCACTTAAGGAGTAAATAGTGAGTAAAGTTTTTTTGGGGGTGAACAATGGCTTTGACCCTAACTCTTCCCCTCTGACTGCACTAGGACCGGACAGCATTGCCACCTGATGAAATAGCATGACAAAAAAGTGAAATGTCAGTTCAAAACTTTTGCCAAAAACACTAATGAATCACTTACATCCTCAGCCTATCACTCCTCATAATGCTAAATATTAGTATAATCAACATGTATAATACACGCACACATATTATATGTTATATATATAATCAACATTCAGATTGACCTCCTGTGACCTCGCCTCTTCACCTGAACTACAACATGGCTGATCTGCTTCTGTCACCTAATTGAAAAACATTGAGGGATTCCTTATGAGCATGGACAGAGAATGCCTCAGCCTATTATTGGTAACAATGTTAAATCTCAGGACAACTACAGTGGCTTGCAAAAGTATTCGCCCCCCCCCCGTGAACTTTTCCACATTTTGTCACATTACAGCCACAAACATGAATCAATTTTATTGGAATTCCACGTGAAAGACCAATACAAAGTAGTGTACACGCGAGAAGTGGAACGAAAATCATACATGATTTAAAACATTTTTTTTTTTACAAATAAATAACTGAAAAGTGGGGTGTGTGTAATTATTCAGCCCCCTTGGGTCTGAGTGCAGTCAGTTGCCCATAGACATTGCCTGATGAGTGCTGATGACTAAATAGAGAGCACCTGTGTGTAATCTACACTCTCTCCATCGCTGTCTGATATACAGCACAGGTGTTTAGGTTCTGTTACCTGACAAAACAGGATAAACACATGGCATTTAAACAGCAATCATTTTATTTCACTTTTTCTGAGTCTTAGTGTGCAAACCTCGAATCAAATCATTAATGTTCGCCAAGTAAGTTAATGCATTTTAAAAACTATTTTTCTGAAGAGGATTTTCTATTGGTGTCAACAAAATTCTAGCCATATGGCAATATTCGTATATTAGCTTATCAATTTCTTTCACAATACTGATTTCTGACAAACAGTCACTAGATTAGGAGACTGACACGGATCATATTTATACTTTTACATTTAGCTGTTTAATCTGCTGTTAGTTTTAAGTCCGTATTCACAGACTATATCCTGGCCTGCTGTAATGAATGTGAGTCCACTACATTTGACGCTGCTTGTGTCTGAACGCAGCCATAGTCTATCACATGATGGCAGGGAAAGGCACAGCCAATCAAAATGTTCATATTTGTTTTGTGGGCGGGAGGACTCAAGGAGAGAACGTGATTTATCCCTTTCTGCGTCTAGGTTAATGTTGACAGAACGATTTAAAAAAAAAGTGGATTAAATTATTGGTGGGGACATTTCAATGGTCGGAGGATATTGGTGGGGACACATCCCCTCCGTCCACCCTAAATCTACGCCCCTGTATATATATAATTTCAAACTATTTATTCATTTGTCTTTTATTTACTTACTTACTAGCGAATGCTTTTTTAGGGCTCTAAAAACTACGGCAGTATGAGTGACAATGGAATAGGACGTTTGAGTTGCACCGGTCTCACACACACACACACACACACACACACACACACACACACACACACACAATAAATAAATATATATATAAAATTAAATTCTTAAAACATCGTGTTCACCCATGCACTGAAAAAAAGAACTTGTAAAATTTACTTGATAAAATCCTCATAACAATTTGGACACATAGATTTTAAGTAAATTTTATTGCTCCAATATTAAGGCTGAATTCTACCCCTTCCCCCTACCCTTCCATTTGGCGCGTTCATTTGGTAGTGGTGTCTCATTTCTCTTTTGGTTGGAGGTATAGGGGGAGGGGGAAGGGCCAGATAGCCCTCCAAACGAAGATTTTTCAGGACCTCACTTCAAACGAAGGGCTAAGCGAAGTTTTCAACATGGCTGCTCACTCGAGCAAGCAGACCCATAAATGTTGTCATTTTTGCCATTAATAAAGATTTTTATGACAAGTTTTCATTATATGTATATTACCTTTAGTCTTGTGTTTGTGTTTATGGTGATGTTCTGTAAAGAAACGTTTGCAAAAAAAATCGCTAAAGTTTGCTAGCGGATAGCACATATTGCACAATATTACAAATATATATTTTTATGTCACATACACTTTACTGCATGCTACAAACAAATATGAAAGTTCAGTAGCACGGCAGTTTGCCGAGCATTTGATAACGCATTGTTTGTTTTGCTTACGGCCATGTGTGTACATGTAAATGAACGGTGCTTACACTATTCTTACTTATTGCAACGTGACCACAGTTTTGTAATTTATATTCTGTATATGGACGGCTGAGGACACCCGAAGATGCATCCGTGTTCGTGGTGAAAATGAGCAACTTTTTTTAAAAATCGAAATACGGCGCAAAAAACCTTTGGGAGTGAGTAATCTCTCTTATTGGAATGTGTGATAAACATCGGCGCATGTCCTCTGACGTAACATTAGGAACCAGCGACAATGTATGATGACGTATAACAGTGCTGTCCCATTTCTTAGGGGAAATATTTATACCCTTCCCCTTTCCACTTCGTTTCAAGGGACAAGGGAAAGAAAATAGAATTGTGATTCAGCCTAAGTAAAACTCACCCGTAATTGTCAGGTAAAATTTACTTAATTAAATTAACAATAAAAGAAATCAAGTAAAAGTTACATAATTATATTTAATGCACAAATTAGATATATTTAAAATAATCAAGTAAAGTTAATTCATTATTGTATCAGCAGGAACCTTAATTTTATGAAATTACTATCATTTTGTTTTGTGAGATTTTCCCTTAACTTGGTTTTATCAATTTATATTACTCCCTATAATAATGTAAACATTGCTAATTTATGATTTGGAAAGAAACTTCAGTAATTATTTCATCTATATCTTTCATAAATCACACAACTAAAATATAATTAAACAGTTTATTCACCAACATTACCAAATATTTGTGACATTCACAGTCTAGATCCAAGTTGTCTTTTTAATAAAAGTGCATTCAGCTAAATTTTGCATCCATAGAAAAAACTGCACGGCACCAGGGCCTGAAATACTTGTTTTAAACAAAATTGTGTAAAATAATAATAAATAAAATACAGCATTCATTTAGAAATAAAATACAGCAGAAAATACATTAAACAAACTGTAGAATAAACGTTAAAACTTAATAGCCCTCGGAAGCAGTGAAGTTGCAACATTCAAATCAGCACTCTGTATTAGTGCACTTAAAAGTATGCCATTGAAACCATAACGCATTAAAACATTAAGCTGAACATGTAAACACAACATGTAAAGACTTGTAGTCAAGCCAAATCAAATGTTTTAAGATAACTTCATCTTTAAAGCTTGCACTTTTGGTGATAGCTTAATCCCATCAAGTTCTAGAAGAACTTTCTGAAAATAGCTCAAATGTGTAGCGCAGTGCTCGGAGCTATTGCCACATTCTTGCAAAATTTCCTCTCCTTCAAGGATTATGGATACACCAACCGGTTCTTCCCCTTCAACAGCACAGACGACTAGGATTTTAAGAAGGTGCATACTGGCATCACTTCGTCTGTCCCCCTGCATAAAATGTACAAGAAAATAAATAATTTATTTTGAGAAACAAACAAACAAAAAAAATCTGAATTGCTTCAACCTGTGCTGACTTCATTTCACAGAGGAAAAAATAAAAATAATTGATAATAAAAGATGACCATCACTTCATATACTTCAGATTGTTAAACTTGGGTTAAATTGCTTTAGCAATAATCTTGCATCACTAAAACATTGTAAAACATGGCATTAGATGGCTACACTCCATAGATTACTCTGCACCTTTACAGTGTCAGGAAATCCTATGATGAATGCTGAGTTTGTATTTAAAGGGTTAGTCCAAACATGAAAATTTGTTCAATAATTACTCATATTTATATATTCATTTGCATTTATATGCTTCTGTCCAATACAACAAACACTATATTCAAGGTATTAATAAATTGTATAATTAATAAGAAAACAATGCTTTACCAGGCAATCATCAAAGAGATCCTCTTCAGATTCATGTCTCATCTTTATGCTTTGTTTCTGTGAAAATATTTACATTGTATCATTACATAATCTTTTATTCGTACAACTACATTTAGGCATTTCTTCATCTTTTGTAAGTTTGCCTTTATCCAAAGCAAATTACAAAAGAGGAAGGCATCAAGCATGTCAAGCAGTGCTACTAACACAAAGTTTCTGACACCGTTAGAAAAATACAAGATAGAACAGTGAGGGATTAAGGAAAAAGTGAGAAGCAAGAATCATGTGTGCAAAGATTAAGCATGCAGGGTCACAGGATGACTCAACTTATTTTTATTGTCTGCAATGCGATTTAGATAAATTAGAGCTGCTGTCAATACTGTATGAACATATGTACAGGTTATTTACTCGTAACTCATTAATAAAGTTCGGCTTCAGAAAAAAAACGTTTATTGCTAGTGCTCTTTTACCATTTAATGCTTGTGGTGGAAATTCTGAAACCAATATAAAGACAAGTAATCCATACACTGGGTAAGAGCAAAGTAACAAAGGTTTTATTTTAAACTTCTGCAGAAGGACCAGTCTCATACAGCAAACAGTTGCAGCATAGAGAAAAGGTGATCTCTTTCTCTAGCTGACCTATTTTATACACAAACATCTCTGTTAACATAATCAACGCCCCGTACGTGAAGTTCCTACATTCAAACTCATGACTCTTTATCTGCCCCAGACTAGATGTTCATACCTTATCATTTATTCAGGGACAACTACAATCAGGTTGTTTCTATTCTGTTCTCGGCCTTGTGTCTCTAAGCTTCGACAACTAAGTTCAAACTTCTAAGGCCTACGTTACACACTTACTACAAGGATCAAATAGAATTAATACATATAATTAAAATATGATTTTTCCATTACAATTTCCCCCTTTTGTCATTCTATGACAACCTAAATATTTTAATTCTACAATTCAAAACAATACTAATAAGCTATGCATTAGGTAAATTTCATCAGATATTGTCTCTCCAACCTGGGTTTTTAACATCACCACTAGCACTCTAATGCACACAGAGGACACTACAGCTGTCTTTATGGGGATAGACCCCTGACACAAAAGCATAAAAAAAAATGTGCAACCTACTTAAAATATACATGCTTGACATTTCTCTAAAGATTTACATTATGTCTTCTTCCATATCATGATCTAAACATTCAATATGATAGCCACCGGAATTTTGAACTCTGTCAGAAGTTGGGTCGTCCCAGTCCGTTTTCCGTTTTATGTTGTCAGTCTGTCTTAACATTTAATAATTTACTGTGTTCAGAACTAGTCCCTGTATACATCTGCAAATACAGGGTGTTATATAGAGGCCTAACAAGATTATAATCCCAATTGGTAAAACACTATAAACCAGCCAATAACCCCAGCCTCCCCATAATTGCGTTAACCACGAGATCCAAGACTCTACTTGGGGAGGGGGTTGCAAAGCCTTCTTCATGCGGTTTATGATGTTGCTGATATTCTGATGATCATCATTGAAAGGCGTGAAAGGCCTTTACGGTGTCATTTTTTAGTATTAGTAACATGTATGCTAAACCATTTACCTTGTTTAGGGCTACAGCTGTTCCTCCGCCGAGGAAGAGTGACCAGCCTACATTTGCTCCTGGGCTAGTCCATGGGTTTCCTAAAGTGTAACCATGAAATTTAATAGGGACATCTCTTTTTCTTCTATTCTCTGACATCCGTGGCCCCCACGGATTTTCTGTGTGTACTGACACACTAGGAGTTACATATGCAGGATAACATGAGCCTGTTCAATTGAAATACCTGGGTAAGGTCACATATGCGTCTGACCCACACACCCACATTACTGTGTTTGTTGACGATAGTTCTATGAACGGTCAACTACCATCATTTGGAAAATAATTACCATCTACAGTATACTACATTTAGGTGACCTACCTTTTGAACGATTGGTTATACGAACGTAAGTGGTGCACTCAGACCATCCTAAGTCAGGTTCCCAATTTTCCCTTTGATCTTGCACAATGCAAGTGTCTCCTTTTTGTCATGGGACCATATAAGTAGAATTGTCTTCATATTTCTTAACAGGCAATGGGGAACAATAGCTCCCTGGGGCATCAAAACATAGGTTATTGGAATAATTACACTCAGGGACTGCTGGGTTTGGCCTCCCTGTTTGTTTGTATTATGCTGATATCTGTAAGATGGCCATGGTGGTTATCGGTATAATACAAGACGTGTTGTCTGCATTTGCTTGTGACATCATTTAGGGGCAGTGCTACCCAGTTCGAGGACATGACATGGCATACACAACACAAGAGGTTGTGTATGTCTGTTATATTATCAGCAATGTCTAATGATAGGGCACATTCCCAATTCCCTGCACATCTATTGAGATTAGTGTTATGCCTTTTTATCATGCTGTCTCTTCTCTTTATTCTAGTTAAATGCATGTGGCTTGAGTTTGTTAAATAGACTTTACCATCGCCGTTTCTCTCCGAATTCTCAATAAGTAGGCACATCAGGGTAACCATAACTATTATTATTCCTAAAGTTACCCAAATTGCTTTGGGGTGTTTTCTTATTTGTAACCAAGGGTCCAGTCCAGCTAATTCAATGTCTGTAGTGTGAATAATCTCAGTCACTAATATTCTCCATCCTCTAAGACAGTCTTCTATCCTGTCAGTAGTTACAACACTTACTTTTAACTCTAATTACTTTTATATGTCACCAATGTTACTCAGTGCTACTGCTACTTTGACACCTTACAATTTCTTCATGTGTTGTCCTGAAATGTAGTGTACTTATTGTTGTGATGAATTTGATTGGAGAGTCGTGGTTCTGCGTTGTTTCTGTCACTCTAGTTGGTTCTTCTGACCCATGCACTTTGCGTGCAGGTGAGGGTCTGTTGGGGTTTACAGGAGAGGTTACTAGCACGTCACTGTTCACCCTTGGTGACCTCGGTGTTGATTTCTGGAACATGTTTGTGGTTGCTGGCGTGTACCCTCATCTCTGTTTCCACTACTTTGACTTCTGTTTGTGGTGTTAGGAGCACTGTCAGTGGGCCTGTATTAAAAATAAATCCTCAAAGAGTTTTGCACAATAACATAACATTTCATCTTCACAATGTCCTTTTACTTTTCGTGTGCTCTGGCTTCATCTTAATTCCTTTATCTATAGTACAGTATATTATTAGTAACACAAATGCTTATTCCCCCTTTTGACACATGGTCCTTACACATGTGTCAACTTAGCATAGAAAGAAATAGCTTTATAGGTAGACATGGCTTGTGATTGGGGTCGTACCAAACCCCTTCTGTCAAAACACATCCCGCTCTTCTCCAGAGTGTTTCCTCTCCTGGAGTGACTGTAGCTCTGAAGCTCTTCAAGGTTAGCTGTGGGGGTGAGAGCATTAGACACACACATGTTATGGTTATAGGAAAGGGGAAGTTTGGCCACGGCCTTCACTGCTGCATCTGCTTTTCTGAAATAGAATAAAATTTGTTAGTTTGAGCATTACATTTACACTATTTAAAATTTCATGTGCTATAACTATGACAAACTCCTGTTAACACCTATTTCTCTATCACAAAATATTGTTCCATCCACGTTCATTTTATATCCGGATTCTGTAGTGGCGCTTACTGTGGATCAATCCTAGTGGAACAAAGTTGTTTAACAGTGAAAGAAAGGAGTTAGAGGGTTAGAACTATACATCTTTCCACATTGATATTTATAATTTAGTATTGTACTTTAACCACTCTGTTGTAAATAAGTGTGATTCTTCTCTGTATAAAAGATACTGAAACTTCATGAACTAGAAATGTCAAATTACTGTAGCCCACTATATATATCTTTATTCTATACCTGCCTTCTCAGCTTCTTGTACTGGACATAAACACATGGGTGATGCTGCTGCTACAGGATCTGATTTGGCTGAGAAGTGAGATAAAGATCTCATTGTTTTTCTCTCTTTCTCTCTGTTTTTTTTTCTGCAGCCAGTCTGAAATCATGGAACAATTCTTTTCATCAACAATTTTTGTAAAAGGCCTTTTATAATTTGAAATGTCCAGTATTAAAGTAGTTTATACTGCCAAATTTGATTCAATTAAAGATTGTTCTTGCTTCCGGAGTTCAACTAAGTGCACTGTGGGCCAGTAGACCCTTCCCATGAGTGTATAGCTCACTGGGGCCTCGAGGATTGTATATGTAGATCAAATTAACTTTTCTGCAATAAAACACTTTTACTTTTTACATTTCTACTTTAGCATCAATTTTCTTATTTGTTTTAGGATATTTTGGACTACTACTGTACTTGGATCCAAAGTTTTATCTTGTCCCAAAACAATTTGACCTAAGATATGACTTGTATGTGCGAATTGTAGCTTTTATATGGTTTGCTTTATGACCTTGTTCTGCTGGACAATAAGAAGTTGCTGATGTTTACCATGACAACAGCTTTAAAATAAAGAATTAAACACTGGAATTATTTCAGTTAAAGACTCGGGTAGATACAGTATGAAGTTTGTAGGGCCTAAATTTTACTTTGGGGTGATCACCGTCAGTTCACTTCCCTTAATTAAACCTACATCGTGCTCGCCATTAGCCCATACATTTTAGTGAATAATTATAAACATAAATTCTTTTTATAAAAGAAAAGAAAAAGCTCCGCATGCTGATAACTTAATTTTTTCTGCCTGGCCAGGTCTTGTGACTGTAGGTACTGTAATATATACAGTTCTTTTATACTTTAACACATTATTTTTCAGCATTTCATCAGCATTTGTTTCTCTGTGGCTGTAATGTAATGTCAGATAAGACGTTCATTCTCAATCACTCTCATTCATACCACATGTCACTCAAACGCTCAATATTTTATTTATTTTTTTTCCTCATCCTTATTACTTTTATCCAATAACACATTAGGGGTGTCCCTACTGTGATTAAGCGACATTACTGTGACACTTGTGCTACATTTTCTCATGTGCACACTCCTTATCTCCACATTAACTACACATCTGAGCTTATCTTTAAAAAAAATGAGATATGTGACACATATCTAATATCATAATGTGTTTACTGGTATATATTTGTCTATCACCGTAGCATTTACTGAACTCACAGTTGAAGTGCAGAGCTTCCATTCATACACATACAACAGGGGCAACGGATCACATTTCACAAGAGTGAAATCCTCAGGCTCAATACTGGTTTAGTCTCAAGAGTTTTATACCTAATTTACATATGAAATCTTCACCCCAATAGTTTTACTGGGCAGCAATAAGAGCAAAAAATCTAAATTTATCATGTACACCTGGAAAAAGCCACACGCTTGGCTTTATGAGGCTCTTTTCAGCTGCATGTCCTGAAGTGCCCACAGAGTTCAGGAATCTGCCACTCTGTTTCACTAAACTGTCAAATTCACACACTTTAATGTTTGAATGACCTGCATGGAATGTAGCAAAATGAATTTTGTTTGTCATGGAGCTGCAATTCCATTGTTGGCATTTTACTGATACTGTATACTTCAAGATCATACGTAGCATGTGTGGATGTTTCTAAGATACAAATGTGAATTGAATCATTGAAAAAGATAGCAAGCTTTTCTTCATTGCGATCAGAGCAAGAAGTGTTAGTAGGAAAAATAATTATTTTTGACTCACCCTCTCCTTCGGGTCTGCTCCCCACGCCCCCAGCCTTTTTCTGTCAATTTCCACCCTGATCCTCACCTCTCCTAATCCATTCCTCTCCTCTGCTCCTTCTCGGACAGTCTCTAATCCAATGGTCTTCACTTCCGCATGCATAACAGCCATTTGTTCTCCCACGTCCACGGCCTCCTCGTCCTCTTCCACGTCTCCTGTACTGTATATCCGCAGTTTGTCTTACCATCTGCAACACTGCCAGCTGTGCATTGTCACTCTGGTCTTCTCTCTTCTTGTTGCGCTTATCTTTTTCTTGTGATACCAGCTTTTCCGCGTGTATTGCATGTTGTTCAATGAGACTAAGTTTTCCAGTGTCCATCCAACGCATGTGTTTTTCACCTTCTGAGCGATGTCCTCCTGTAATCCATTTATGAAACTGTTCCTCAAATGTGCTTCATACGGTGAGATTGATGCCACAGACATGTCTGCAGGCCTCTCCAACCCGCTGTTTGCATCATGTACCTCAGTGAGACGGGTGAGATAGTGTGACACGCTCTCTCCTGGTTGTTGTTTGCACATTGATATTTTAGTCATATCCATTTTTGCTGGGAACGTTTCTTTACACGCTGCTGTAAGGCACACCACAAAACCGTTAAATGCTTGGTTTTCTTCATGATCAGCCTGAGCTCGCCGTGCGAAAACATTGTCCGTTGGCCAGGAATACTTAATCTTTGCAAAGTCCGCACCTAGTTTTCTCCCCAAAAGTCGTCGCATTTCATAAGATGTCCGGTGAAACTCTGAGCAAAATCTGCTCATTTCATCACCGAATTTCTGTCCTCCCCCCTCTCTCGGGTCTGGGAGTTGTCCATGTGCATTTTTGATGTCCTTTATTGTCCATGGTCGGTGAACAAGCATCGCTGTGCCATTCGCCCCTGCTACTTCCATCATTGGAGCAGTGATTACTTGATGAACACTTCCTGTAGCTCCTAAGAGTTCCTCTCTCTCGTTCTCGCTGTCATCAGGTGGTGGTTGTCGATCAGCCTTTTCTCTTTTCAGCTGAGCCTTGGTTCGAGTATGTGATGAAATTGGAGACAGAGCCGTGCTTGCTGTGCTGGCTGTGCTTGCTGTGCTGGCTGTGCTGGGGCCTGGGGCCTGCCGAGAAGTCTCTTGTCCATGTTGTCTTACTGGATCTGCTGAAGGGGCTATCTGTCTAATAGCTGGGGGTCGCGGGGGGCAGCCGTCCAGGTCGGGATCTGAAATAGACTTAACACACTGAAAAGGATCAATGTTTTGTGCTTGCATTTTAGGTTGTATGCGTTTTTCTCTTCTGTTTCTGCTTCTGCCTTCCACATATTAAATCCTACCCAATTAATGTTTACTTTGTTATTCTTTTTGTTATTGTAATTATCTATCTACACATCATTCACACATCCACAACTCAAAAGCAATCTCAGTCATTAATAATTCTACATTTCTCTTTTTTTTTTCTTTTGTTTTCCCTGGATTTCCACATTTCTCAAACATTTCTCATAACATAATTTAGATGTTATCTTTACCAAGGAACGCCACAAGCGTAACAATCTTTTTTTTTTTTTTTTTTTGCTGTTACCCATGATTTTTACTTGTCAATTTACGCGTGCCACTAACTCACAGTGAGCTCTCACAGTCTCCTTGACTGCTACCGGTGCAGCAGTTTGCACTCTGCCATAAAGTCCTCTTGACTTTACCGGTGCACTTTACACTCTACCTTAATTTACCTCAACAGTCCCCTTGACTGTTTTTCCCGTAAAGTCCTCTTGACTTTTACGTGTGCACCTTGCAACCCTGCACTCTGACTTGCTTTTACCTCCGGAGGTCCTCACACCGAGCACGTCTGCTGCGGGGCCAAGTTTTTCGGAAACGAGGCGAAACCAGTACCCTATCTCTCTCTTTTGTGCGCCTTTGCACTTTTTTGGGTACTTTTCACGAATCCCAGACTCGTGTGATAGATCCAAGTTTAAATCTATCCCAGCCACTGTGAGAAAGTGCACTTCTTACTCAATTACAACTTACTTTAACTTTAACAATTACAACTTACTTTAACTTTAACAATTACAACTTACTTTAACAATTACAACTTAAAGACTTACAACTTAAAAAATTTCCTTACCACACTATTTTAGTTCTTTTAACTCCGGTGTTGAGGTGACATGGTGAATCCCCGGTCCTCTCACGCTCGATTGCCAATTAAGCGTTTGAGATGAAGTGAAAAGTCTCCAAGGCGTCAGCGCTTACGCCTCCCCGGGATTCTCCAATGCCTTCCTCAAACACGGAGAACTGCCGACTACGCCAAGTTGTGGTGGAAATTCTGAAACCAATATAAAGACAAGTAATCCATACACTGGGTAAGAGCAAAGTAACAAAGGTTTTATTTCAAACTTCTGCAGAAGGACCAGTCTCATACAGCAAACAGTTGCAGCATAGAGAAAAGGTGATCTCTTTCTCTAGCTGACCTATTTTATACACAAACATCTCTGTTAACATAATCAACGCCCCGTACGTGAAGTTCCTACATTCAAACTCATGACTCTTTATCTGCCCCAGACTAGATGTTCATACCTTATCATTTATTCAGGGACAACTACAATCAGGTTGTTTCTATTCTGTTCTCGGCCTTGTGTCTCTAAGCTTCGACAACTAAGTTCAAACTTCTAAGGCCTACGTTACACACTTACTACAAGGATCAAATAGAATTAATACATATAATTAAAATATGATTTTTCCATTACATGCTTTAACACACACGACTCAGTTTGTTCAGAAATGGCATCTAACTGGCGAGGCTTTGTCTGAACACGCCGTTTTCACGAGGTGTGGGGGGTAAGAAATACACATCTCGGTTTATTAATCCGCGCTCGGTTCGTTATTATTTTATTTATTTATTTATTTACCACAGGACCCATGGGGGCTCCGTAGGTTCAGGTTTTTACACGAAAACGGTGTTTTGTGAATCTCCACACTATTAAAAACTGAAATATTGCTAATTGTACGTCCTGAGATTAAGATGAACATTAATTGGGAGTCATGAAAGCGAGAATCACATCCAAAAAAGAAAGCTAAACTTACCTCGAACACGACAAACTCCAGCCGCAGCCATGCCATGTTGTAACCTCTATGATGATCCACAACCGACTGATACACAGCGCGGGCACAGCGTCTCCAAACACGCATGCGCAGTTTAATTTGCACACATTTTCGGCTTCAGTAGACACACAATACTTCAGACTGAAACACGACTGCCCCCTACAGGTAATGAAGGGCATGTTCACAGCTTCCCGCACGCTGCCGCGCAAAGCCGCGGCAAGTCACGGGATCCCGTTTCTCGAAACGCACGTTTTTAATGGCGACATATGTATGCGCGGCAGTCAATCTAACCTAAAAACACAACGAAAACAAAATCAGGGCTTGGGATGCCCGCTAACTACACTAACTAGCCAAAACATAAGTACAACAAGTAGCTCTCACTCCTATCTAGTGTGTCTAAACAAAGTCTAACTCTACATGCTATTTATGTAAACCCTAGGGCGTACTAACCTGGACTCGACACCGCGAATAGAGACACGTCCAAGAACTCGTACTGGCCAGAGATGGGACGAACAATACATGTAGAGAGAGAGTAGCGTATCACGCACACACCATTCACAAATCACTATGACAACATACAGAATACCGGAAGTATAGCATCACCATAACAACATATATATGAATGAAACAAAAGCTGTGCCGCTGGCTGCGTCACTTCCGGGTTCTTATACTCAACTAGGGCAGCCTCATTGGTTCCCACGGGAATCGCGGTCGCGCTGGAAACCATGATTGACGGGTGCGATGTCCAATCCCAGGACCTGAAAGACATAGGCACCAAAATGCATGCGAAATACTACGGGACGTAACAGTTATCTAATGGGGCCTTTCCACTCCATAGTACGGCACGACACCGTTCAGTTCAACTCACTTTTGGTGGGTTTTCCACTGGGAACAGTACATGGTACCTGGTCCTTTTTTTAGTATCACCTCAGCCGAGGTTCCAAGCGTGCCGAACCATTACCAAAACATGATGTGTAAACTCTGCTGGTCACTGATTGGCCGGAGAAAATCGTCATTACTGCGTCACCGAACTTGCGACACGAGACACAACAGAACCTCTATATTTAGAACAGCCAGAGAAGGATCGGACGGACCTTTTTGTATTAACATGTTCTGTATTCTTTTGGATTGTCCAGTGGCATGTACGGCTTCCGAGTGGTGCAGCGGATAAGTCCGCGCCCTTTCATGCGTGAGATCCGGGTTCAATCCCCGGGTGATGCTGTTTTAAAATTATTTTATATTAATTATAGCAAAATTAAAATAAATCTAAATAAAATGTTTTATTTTAATTTTGCTCAGCATACTATAGAAAAAACAGCAAACTCGCACGCTACAAGCTAGTATTCTTTAAATTTTGGGGAGGGATGTCCTAATGACTCGGTCTGCTGTGTGTGTCTGTGTGTGTGTGTGAGAGAGAGAGAGAGAGAGAGAGAGGTCTTCTTACATACTGATGAAAAGTGGTGGATTATTCAGTGAAACGAGGCTCAACTGAAAGATGTTAGGCACATCAGTCACTTAACCCCAAATAAAAGGTATTTCTGAGTGTTACGATATAGTTGTAAAATAACAGATGTACAAACGGTGCGCACTGAATATTAAACCTATACCAGGCACGGTGATTTTTTTGTTTGTTTGTTTGCTGTTTTTTCTATAGTATGCTGAGATAAATAAAATTAAAAAATTAAAATAAAACAGCATCACCCAGGGATTGAACCCGGATCTACCACATGAAAGGGCGGCCTTAACCGCTGCACCACTCAGACACTTAGAGAGAACTCGCCCCAGTCACATTAATAAGCCACTAGACTTCTTTGAATGAAAGCTCTAGATAAGTGACGAAGTAAGCCTGTTATAATAATTGCACTTGTATTTCATCTGTTTTCAACTTGTTGTTATTTGATCTTTCATTCATCTTCTATACCGCTTAATCCTGTGGTCAGGGTCGCGGGGGACCTGGAGCCTATCCCAGGAGACTTCAGGCACTAGGCGGGGTACACCCTGGACAGGGTGCCAATCCATCGCAGGGCACACACACATACACACACTCACACACCCAATCACACACTACGGGCAATTTAGGAACGCCAATTAGCCTAACCTGCATATCTTTGGACTGTGGGAGGAAACCGGAGTACCCGGAGGAAACCCACCAAGCACAGGGAGAACATGCAAACACAGACTGGAATCGAGCCTGGCCGGGGAATCGAACCCAGACCCTGGAGGTGACGAATAAGTGACGAAGTAAGCCTGTTATAATAATAACTTGGTGTTATTTGATCTTATTGGTTTAGAAATTTATATTTCAATAAATAGTCAATTTGGCCGATTTCGTTATAATTTTGTTGACAAGTGGGGCTTGAAAATTCTCCCACCTCCTTAAGTCGGGAATGACAGAAATATGGTCATTTATTTCAGTTAATAAATCTACTATATATTTTTTACTCATTATTGTACAGTACACATCAATAGCTCTGGTTCAGATTTTTCATGTTTGTTGTGGAAATTACCATCACTGTTGTATTTACTGCGATGAATGAAAATGTCACTTTGCGCCACCCGGCGGCCATTTTACGAATGACTTTGAAATGCAACTGATTTATTTTGGCCGCTGTCGCCTTTAAACGGTGGTGAGCGCAACGGTAATAACCATTCCGGTTGAATAACGACTGTATCGCATTTGTTATGAATTTGTTGTTGTGTTTATTTTATTTTATTCATTTTATTGCATTTTATTGTACTTTAAAGTTATCAGTTATTTAGTTAGCATTAGGCCATTTTTTAAGCGTCCATTTATGACAACCGTATTGTGTGTAATGTCTGTGATGTCATTCCACTGGTACACGTAGTTGCATGTCTATGTCACTGTAAAAAAGTTCAGTTCTTGATGCGGAATTGAGGAGACACAAGCTTTTGACCATAAGCCAACTTAAGCTACAGATACAGCAAATAGGTTGTTGTAAAAGTAAGAAACTGTAATCTACCGTAAGATACCTTAAGTTACCGCAAGCTAATCTAATCTAACCTAAGCTAAAAGATACAGCAAACATATTGTTGTAAACGTGACCTACAGATACAGCGATTGTGTTGTTGTAACTACAGTGGATTTACTCAAGACAACTGTACGAAGTGTTGAATCTTTGATGCTGGAAAAATAAACGTCTGTAATAACATGGCCAAGCAAAGATAAGTGACTGTTGAAAACGAAACCGAAAGAGACTTGCCCGTTTCTTCAACATGTCAACCAACTGCCAGCACCGAGCTTGAGAGCCAGAGACGAACAGACAAGAAATGCTTAACAAAACTCTGGAAGCAAGAAAAGGCAAGTTGGATCAACTGGTTGTAATGTCCAATGAATTAGAGACACTTATGGACAATGTATGCAACCTAGGTACTGTTGAAACTCAGTACAGCTCGAAATATAAACAGCCGGTAAGAGAGCTCAGTCAACGAACCAGCCTTCACTGTCCAAACTCGGAATATAATGAATCGTACGAGCACAGTGCGTCGTGATATCATGAACTACGGAATATCATGAACTGCCACCACGTCTTGAGGCAGCCCGTTTAAGTGTGCCCTTCAGCGTCAGACCTACGATGGCAAGTACCCCAATAAAATGTCCTACCCAAAACAATGATTACTTACGTCACGGTTTCGATACAGCACATTCTCAAATGCCAACGCCCTACGGGGCAACCTACTCAAGCGTGCCCATATAAAATGTGTTTGGGGTAGTTTACAGTTTATTTCCCAGTTTAGTTTTATTGGCCGTTTTAAATATCACTGGCAGCACCAGCAGCGGTCAGATGTGACTTTAGAGAACTTAATGATCTGCTTACCAAGTCTGGAGTTAATATTACAGCTTACTGTCAGTGTCACACACTCACAATGTCACTCCACTTTAACTCAAGAACATGCTCAAGCTTCGACAATACTATTAATGTCCCTATTACAAGAGCTGCACTACCCGATGAAGAGTGTTTGTGTTCTCTGTAAATACTGAGAGAATCTCACCGCGTGTTGTCTGGATAAATTCAGCGGTTATTTATTCTCTGGTTAAGAGTTAATCTGCAGGTTATTTCTGTGACTGTAATATAATGTGATGCAGTTGATGAGGGACACAGACTGAGGGGAGCTGTACAGGAGCTAGTAACGCTCATAACCCGGTTTATATTTTACACACTTTGTCCGGGACTTTCCGCGGTAGCGCGAGCGCTTAGTTAACGAGCTGAATAACAACACTGAAGTGTTTATCAGGTAAGGAGGAGGAGGGGGAGGTGTGTGTGTGTGTGGGGTGTGTGTGTGGTGGGGGCTTCAGTAAGTTATAGTTTGGCTTCAGGGATGAACTAATGCTCATATACGAGTGTTATATCGCTTAACTTATTTGTATGAGAAGCGCATTAAGTAAATTCTCGCTTAATTTAATGCAGACGATAATGCAGACAGTCAGTGGTTAACACTAACACTGTTCACTGGTTAACACTAACACTGTTCACTGGTTAACACTAACACTGTTCACTGGTTAACACTAACACTGTTCACAGGTTAACATTAGCACAGGCATATTATTTACATTACAGAATCCCCAAAACAGTATTTTACACACCCTGTGGTAAATAGGTTTATTAATATATATTATTTTTATTAGAACTATATGTTCTGTGAAGTTTATTTATCTTTGTCTTCACTAAATTCTCCTGTTGTCTTTAAGCAGAGCTCCGCTGTGGAGGATTGGGGGGTCAGACGGCTGACGGCTGGACTTTTGGAGCTACAGGACTGGAGGAGCCTGAACAAGCTGTTGAGGGAGCTGTAGGAGGGATGACGTCACAGTCCGACAGCTTTAGAATGATGTTTGATCAGGTCTACTGTATATTCTGAACATAGAACTGCAAAATGTCTGATACAGTACTTTGGGGGAAACAAAGACTTAAACTGTTAAGTAATAACATTATTAATAACAAATATGTAATAGTTTTGATATTTGAAAATGTTTTATTTTAATGTAAAAGGACTATAGATAGAGACTTATAAGCAGCTGGTGTATCCGGGTTGTTTAATGAACTTTAAGCAAAAAGACAACATGTATTCATCTGTTTTATATAAATTACTGTTTTAACTTTGACTAGTTTTGGAAGAATAAATTGAATTGTTAAAGTCATGTTTTGCGTGTTTTAATTTTGGGCGATTGTTTGGGTATTTAAAAATTGTTTAGCTGAACCAACAACTTCAATGGGCAAAAAATGGGACACAACTTTGTTTTAAATAGTCAAAGAGTTGGGCTGAAAATAATAATAATAATTATTGATCATAGAAACAAATGAAACCAGTTAAACACTTGATTATATGTATTTGTGATTGTGACCCATAATAATTTTTTCTCAGTATAAATAAATGTTTTGGGTTTTAAGAACTCCAAAAGAGCAACGACAAACTTGGTATTCTCCATTGAGGTTTCTCACCTTCCACTCCTGAGTATGACATGGTGTTAATTGCTCTGTGTGTGTGTTTTTGGCGGGGGGATGGGTGTGTGTGTGTGTTTTTGGCTGTTCAGCAGTTCTAAACACAAGCACAGTTTTTGTCCTTAACTAAAATACTTCAATACGTTAATAATGAATTTATTTTGTTGAATAAGGTAATAAGCGATGTTTAAACCAAACCAGTAAGTTAAGTAAGTGTTCCATACATTAAAGTACTGTGTATAACCAAGTGACCTAGCAAACTCAGTTACAGTTTACAGTACAAACAGAGTGTGTGCGCTGGGGGGATTGGAAGGTGAGTGAGAATACTCATTTACAAGACAAAAGACGGTCAGAGGCAGGGCTGTTCTAGACCAGACAACACGGGGTGGGGGGAGGGGGGCATCATGTTCGAGCACTGTTTTTACCTGGCCTTACTGTATAGTAACAGTATTGTATTTGCTGAATTGTGTTGAGGCACGCAAACCCCCTGACCACAATAAGGTGGCAATCCCTCAGATTTTATCAATGACATAACATTTATCTAAGCTGGATGGTCAAATTCTCAAAAACGTTTAACCTAAAGTGAGACTTAACACACTATAACTAAAATATTTACAAAACTGAAAGGTTGTCTTATGAATAATAAAAAATACAAAAACTGTTTAGTTCTGTTAGTTTTGTTTTCAAGTGTGAATGTTTATGGGGATTAAATCTGTCTCTGCTGCCGCATCTATACACAGTTGTGATAAGTGATTGATGCCCCATCAGATCTTTGATGTGGGACATTATGCTGGTTAAATGACTAAAGACACACTGATCCGTATGGACAGATATTTGTTCCAGATATTATGCGCCATTAATCAATTTGTTATGCCAATTTGACTTTCAGCGAAAACATCAAAAATATAACGAAAACAAACCCAAGCAGAAGTTAAATTTTATGTTTTACTTTCAAATTAAAATTAGATTTTTCACATACACAGTGCGATATGCAGTAAAATATTTCGGGTGCTTTAGGTGAGACTCGAACTCGCATTGCTTCACCTGGACTGCTTTATAAGTATCACGCGCTAACCGATTGCGCCACGGGAGTCACACGGAAGTTGGTCTTGTCAGAGTATCCTCTCTCTCGTGCACACACACACACACACACACACATGAAATTGCGTAAAACCCAACGAAATATAAGCAGTAAAAAAAAAAATCAGTAAAAATACATTAGTATAACAGGCGCTAACCCTCTGGAACTTTTTTACTATTGTTTCCAAGTGTTTATGGGATTTAATGTGTCTCTGCTGCCGCATCCATTCACAGTTGTGATAAGTGACTAATGCCCCATCAGATCTTTTGACGGGGGAGCATTATGCATGATTAAATGACTAAAGAAATACAGATCCATACGGGCAGATATTTATTCCAGGTTGGATGCGCAATTAATTGCCTTTCTTATGGCACTTGTAGACTATCAGTGAAAAAATCAGCGAAAACATCATCAAAAATATAACGAAAACAAACCCAAGCAGACGTTACATTTTGAGCTTTACTTTGCAGCAAAATATTATCTATCAGTATATTAAATGGAATGAGGTAAAATACACAGTAATGTAAAATACTGTACATAGCCTGCGTTTTTATTCCGTACCTACAATGATCGGTATAGACAAATTACAGCCGCTACCGTGTCTTTAAGGATCATTTCAGGATGTCTTAAAAAATATTTCACTAACTAATTTTATTAATTCATTATTAAATAATAAATAGCATAATCATCATGGGTTGTGTATTGAGTCATTTAACAAATCTGTTTTATTAATCGGTTTGTTGTTGTTGTTTTTTCATCTATTTATGAAACTATGTTGACAATGCAAGAACTGTCTGTATATTAAAGATACGGTATTGGGCTTCCTGGACACTGCAGTTAACTGTGCCAGTCAATGCTCCATCTGGCGGAATTATACGGCATTGCAACCATCTTTTTAGAAAGCGCATGGGGGCGTTTATGGGGCGGGGCATCGTTAACTGCGTCATCGCGGGGGATCACATTCCATGCACGAAGTCTGCATTAACCCTTCATGGACCTGCCACGGAGCCGTCATGCTCCAGGCGGCTGTTTGACGTGGCTCCCACTGTACATCACCAAATGCAACGTCAGACAGAAATCACAGAAATGCTTGCGAAGAGCGAAATGCAATCCTTCTTACCTCAGCGCAATATTCCCACATTTAATGGAGACCCGCTTAACTTCACGTCCTTCATGTTGTCCTTTGAACGCTTGGTCGAATCCAAAACCGACAATGACATCGATAAGCTGTCCTATCTTGAACTGTACACCACAGGGGAATCCCAAGACCTTGTAACGAGCTGCATGTAACTGCCAGATGGGTATGCAAGAGCAAAGAAACTGCTATACGACAGGTTTGGCAACGAGCTGAGAATCGCAGCAGCATATAAGCAAAAGGAAATTAATTGGCCGAAAAATAAAGCCAGACAACGGAAAGTCGTTAAGTGCCCTCTCCTCGTTCTTGTCAACTTGCCAAAACATCACGACAAACAGTGAATCCACGGACGAGCTAAATGGCAGCGAGTGCATAAATTACATTCTCACAAAACTGCCGCACAAGCTGCTCGACAAGAAAAGAGCCAAGTTCGCCCAGCTAGTGGACTTTGTCAACCAGCAAGCCAGACTATACTCCGACCCGCTCTTCGTTGATCTGGACGCCATGACCAGTGATAAGAATCAGTCACACATCCCTTCAAGGACCCAAACCAAAAAGGGAAGGAAAGTCCAGGGTCAGCTTTGCAACCGAGGTCAGACAGGTTGTTAAAAATGATAAACACTCGATTGCAACAAAGAATGCTGGTGCATTAGTTATTAGCGCCTTCACTAAACCGTGCGCATATTGTAAGAAAGACCATACCTTAGATGAGTGCCGCCAATTTAACGATAAAGCACATGATGATAAAGTAGACTTCTTAAAAAGGAATGGATTTTGTTTTGGATGCTTAGTGAATGGTCATTTAAGCAAAGACTGTATAAAAAAAATCACGTGCCCGCCGTGCTCAAAGAGACATCCTCATATGTTGCTATAACGGTTAACCCCTAGAGGGCTCCAAATGGCCGTTTATGTTTCGTTTTGTAGTTTTGGTTATGTTAGCGTATACTTCATTTCCCAGTCTACACCTCGGTCAGGTGACGTAAGAAGCTCACCTGAACCGAGGAAAGCTAATTATGTTTTGATTATGTTTAGTTATAAATAGCCTGGCTGAACTTCAGTCAGGCGTCTAGCTTTTGTTGCAGTTTAGTTTTGTGTTGGAGTTCTGTCCTTTTGTTTATTTATAATAAAAGACTAAATTGAACCGTCAGCTCGCCTCTGCGTTCATGCCGCGCACACACGCCCGACACAGACACCGAAAGGTTCGTGACAGAAAGCTAGACGGTCTAAGCGGCATGGCGGAGGACCCCCTCCTAGGGAATTTTTTTTGGGGGGAAGTCATCATATCCAACGAGTTGGCGGAGCTGCTGGAGGACAGCGAGGAGCACGGCGAGATGGAGGTTTGGCAAGGCTGGGGAGACTGTGGGCTCATCGAGCCGGCGGACTCACGGGAGGACAGCGTGACACACCGAGAGATAAGGGCAAGGCAAAGCTGGGAAGGCTGCGGGCTCGTCATCCGGCGCACACTGTTGAAAGGTGTAGCGGCCGAGGGAGAGCCGGGAGGATTCTACAGGCAGTGGGCAGAGCTCAACCAGGAGCGCATTCTTGACCTGCGCGAGCAGGTGCTGCAGCTCCAACTGCAGCTCGTCCAGGTTCGGGAGAACCAAGCCGTAGTCCCGGATGTGATCCCTCTCTCGGATCTGGACGATGCGCTCCTCCTCCTGCCACTGCCTGAACCCGTCGCGGAGGAAGACACGCATGGGCAATGCAGCGTGGACAACGCGCTTCCTCCGCCCCCGCCGCCAGTGCGGAACATGGAGGAGTATGCGCCGCTGCAGCACGGCGACGACGACACGTTCCCTCCACCTCCCGCACCTGTGCTCGTAGCAGAGGGTTACCAGCAGTGGCTGGGCAGCGTGGCGGACGCATTTCCTCCACCCCCGCCACCACAGCTCAGTGTGGAGGACTACGCGCCGCTGCGGCACAGCGACGAGGATGGCACTTCAGCTATGCAGCCGGCGTACGACCTGGAGAGTGTCATCCTTCGGGCCTCCTCCAGGCTTTGAGGACAGCGCACCAGCTCGTCTGCAGCCGCTGAGCCTCGCACCAACGCTGCAGTCGCCGAGCACCTCTCAAGCACGGCATCCGTCGAGCTCAGTGCCAGCTCCGCCGCCGCCGTCGAGCTCAGTGCCAGCTCCACCGCCGCCGTCGAGCTCAGTGCCAGCTCCAACGCCGCCGTCGAGCTCAGTGCCAGCTCCACCGCCGCCGTCGAGCTCAGTGCCAGCTCCGCCGCCGTCGAGCTCAGTGCCAGCTCCACCGCCGCCGTCGAGCTCAGTGCCAGCTCCGTCGCCGCCATTGAGCTCCTAGTCAGCTCCGTCGCCGCCGTCGAGCTCCGAGTCAGCGTCGTCATTCCCGAGAGCGAACGGATCAAAGACTTAGACTTAGACTTGAGTAAAGATGCAATGCCCATTGAGAGAGCTCTGGGGGTGCTGTGGTGCATTAACTCAGACATGTTCAAGTTTAAGATTAGTTTAAAGGAACGACCTGTGACAAGACGAGGAATCCTGTCAATCACCAGTTCGATTTATGACCCCTTAGGGTTTCTCGCGCATGTCATACTGCCAGCCAAAGCTCTAATGCAACAGTTATGTAAAGAAAAACTAGCCTGGGATGATGACATTCCCGAGCAGTTTGCAACGGCATGGAAAACCTGGCTGTAAGAGCTGCACAGACTGTCCAAGTTCAGCATAGCAAGGTGCATAAAACCAGCCGACTTCGGAGTTACAGCTACAGCACAACTCCACCACTCCTTGGTTGCGAGTGAAATGGGATACGGAGTTGTCTCTTACCTCAGGTTAGTAAATACCGGTGGGCTCACACATTGCACATTCATGATGGGGAATTCCCGTGTAGCACCCCTGAAAAAGAACACTATTCCACGCATGGAACTGACTGCGGCAGTGGTCGCCGTGAAAAATTACAAAATGTTGAAAGAACAACTAGAACTTAAATTGCTGGACTCTATGTTTTGGACTGACAGTACAACTGTTTTGAGATATATTGACAATGAAAAACTTCGTTTTAAAACCTTTGTGGCCAACAGAATTGCCTATATAAGAGAGCTAACACAGCCACAGCAGTGGAGGTACGTCAATACCTCAAAAAACCCAGCTGATTCTGCGTTCAAGGGGGTATCCTGTGAAATGTTCATGAAAAACGTCAACTGGATCCATGGTCCCTCCTTTCTCAAAGAAGTAGAGTGCAAATGGCCTGACAACATTCATGACATGTCGATAAAAGAAAACCATAATGAGATTAAGCTCTCAGCTTCAGTAAATATTGTGAGTACTACAGAAAGCACAGACGCAGTGAGTAAACTGATTGTAGATGCAGACATATTATTTCTCTAGTTTTGACGCGTAGCTTTGGTTTGAAGTTTCACTCACACAAAGTCCGATCTCTTTGTCTCTTGTAGTTTATTTTGTCAGCATCAAAACTGACAATAAAGCGGCTCGCAAAGACAGCGCTTATTTAACACGTATAAATTTGTGTTTGTTATATTTCTGGGCAATAGAAATCTATTATAAATCTCTCATATCGGCGCACGCGTTCAACTGAACTCAGCAAAGTGAAAGAGCGCACACGCGTGCCACGGGTTCACGCGAACATTTTATATTCACTAACAGGCTAATTCACAACCACATTTCGGCCATTCACACACATGCATAAAGTAAATAGTAATAAGAGGCCCTGATTATACTGCATAAATATTATTTAGTAAAAAAATTAATTCCTCCGCACCCTCGAAGACTTTGTGCATACGGTTGAGCGCTGATTAGACTGTTGGAAATTAAAGAGGAGAATTATGATGCCGGATCAAACTTTTTAAAAATATTATTGCTTAAATGTGTGCTGAAGAAACTGTTGTCACCAAAAATGTAACAGATGCGGACTCATGTCCATCAATCTGATATACAGTATGCTAGAGATGCAGGTGGGAAGACACTACTTTGATGTTAACACAGTGTAGTTTACATCAAAGACAAAAATAAAAAAATAAAATAAACACCATAAATGACCAAATGACCATAAAATTCGCGTTATAGATGTTATACAGCAGCGCTTGTGTTTTTGTGTTAGTATAAGAATGAAATGCAATAGGCTGGTATGCATGATTTTCTTTAATAAATAATGAAACCATTTTAACAAACTACAATTTTACAACCCAGTAGCACCCCCGCTGCGCTGTTCCACCGCCGGCAAAACCTTCTGCAGATGATCAATATATTTAGCACGTAGCTTTGGTCAAGCAATCCCTCCAGAAAGTCACAATGGCCTGAAGAAGCTCATCTTTGTTCCGTGGCTTAGCCTCACCTCTGACGAACTCCTTTAGCGCGTGCCAAACCATCTCTATTGGGTTGAGAACAGGAGACCTGCATGTAAGGAATACAAGTTAGAGGAAATTTTCATGTGAACATTTCATAAACAAACGAATCTAAAATAACGGAACACAGGGCGTAAGAAACATACTCGGCTGGTGTTTTCACCCAATTGATCCCCGCCTCAGCAATACACTGTCTCGATGCTGTATGCTTTGGGTCGTTGTCTATAGCGTACATGAAAGAAACATTATAAAACACATTGATGAATTATAAACACTATAAAACATATATTCCACTAACAGAAATTACAAAATACCACAAGCTCATTATTTTCTTTACCCTGGAAGAAGCGATGAGGTCCTTTAAAATGTTGTTGAATGTATGGCGCCAGATCAGATTTTATTATGCTTTGTTCATAATAATGCTGGTCCATAATTCCTGTAAATTGATAGAAAGTAGAAATTCTGTAATATTAATCAACCATACAGCTACTGTAACTCATCAAGTAAAAATGTGGTATACATTATATACTGTAGAACTTACCATCAAATACAACTATTGGTCCTGGTCCCTGACGGGATATGGCCCCCAAAACGTGAAGTTTTACGGGATGTGTGGCCTTAGGTTTCGCTATGTGCCAACCCTTTTTTTGTAGCACATCAACGCAAAGCGCTCCAAAGCCAGAGTTGTTTCGTCAGCAAAGATTACATTGTCAAAGGTCTCTTTGACAGCCATCCACTGCTGCGCTTGGCTAAGACACAGGGCTTTGTTGGTGTCCCGAATCAAAGGGTCTGTGCAAAACTAACAAACCAAAAAACATGAACAAGTAAATATATAGATAAATGTATTAAATACAAAATATAATGTATAGTCACTAAAATTACTATAGATGCTTACCGGGCTTTGCCAAAAGTCCATTTAAGTTTCTTTATTGACCTCCTTACGGTGTGAAGTGATAATTTCAATTGCATTCGGATCTGAAGCTCATTTTGAATATGTTTAGCAGACCATTCATCATCCTCGTCCAGCATTTCCTCAATACACTGAAGTACAGCATTTTCATTCATTTATTTTTTACTCAGTAGCAAATATGATTTAAAATGTAGCGAATTACAATACTTCAAACAAAACGTACTTAAGTAAAAGTAAAATTACAGATTTTAAAAACTACTTTAAAAAGTAGAAATACACAAAAAAGCTACTCAATTACAGTAACGCGAGTAAATGTAATTCATTACTTTCCATCTCTGCTCATCCCTATGCTGAACTGGATTTCATGGTAATTTATAGAACTTCTGTTATATTGAAATTTCATCTGCATGACACACGTTATGTTATATGATTTCTATATGTTATCACCCAAATGAGGATGGGTTCCCTGTTGAGTCTGGTTCCTCCGAGAAAAGATGTCATCCAGGTAGGCAAACACTGAAGAGTTTAGGAGATCCCGGAGCACATCTTTATTCAGGGCCTGGAAGACAGCGGGGGTATAAGTAAGGCCAAACAGAACCACTAGGTATTTATAGTGTTCTGTAGGAGTGTTGAAGGCCTTCCACTCGTCACCCTCTCGAATGCGGAACAGGTGGTGTGCATTGCGCAGATCCAGCTTGGTAAATAGATTGGCTCCTTGAAGGAGCTCGAAGGTGGTATCCATTAGCGGAATGGGGTACCGGTTCTTCATGGTGTTGTCAATTAGGCCCCAATAATCAATACAGGGACAAAGGCAACCATCTTTCTTGGATGGTGTGCTCGTGTCTCTGCCAAGTCTGGCACCTGGGGCCTTATCTTATGCTTGTGTCTATGTCCAGTCTGGCACCTGGCACCTTATCTTGTCTTAAGGGTACACACTGTACACTGAGTATCAATACCCATCCCTCTGCTTTTCTTATCTCACCTCTCAGTGAACCCATTATGTTTTATGACATATACTATCATATAGTATCACAGTAATCTTTGTTGGCTTCATGTACTGCAAAAACATTTTAATTACTGTTACTAAGTTCAAAGTATCCTCTATTTTGCTTTTTAGCAGAATACAATACACTAGAAAAATTTATTAAATACGTTCAAGTAAATTAATTGTAGATTTAAATTAAAGAAAAGTCAAATATTACAAGTAAACTAATATGTTTCTCATTGGTTCAGGGCTTAACTTAAATTATTTTTAAGCTTGAATGATTCACTCTCTGTGACTTAAAAACCACATGCTCCTTAATCTGCTTTTAGTAATTTTTATTTATTTATTTATTTATTTAGTAGTCATCATCAAGAAAGAGGGTGAATGTTTATACTAGATTTCTGACAAAGTCTCTGAGGAATATAAAAAGAGGAGATGGTATAAATGTGAACTTAACCTTTACTCAACACAGTTAGAAAATTTCTTCCTCCAAATGATGGCAGATTTTTTGCAATTAATGGATGGCACTAATGTTACATATTTAACACTTGATGGACATGTGGGTTTAATCCATTACAGATATGTTTATTTCTCAATTACTCTCACAGTGTACATATCAATCATTGTGTTTAATACTATTATAATTTTTGTAATAATAATTAACAAACAACTCCATGAGCCCATGTATATTTTCATTGCTGCGTTGCTTTGTAATGCCCTCTCTGGAGCAACAGCTCTTTATCCTAAACTGCTTATTGACTTGCTGTCTGAAAAACAAATTGCTTCTTACTCTGGCTGTTTATTTCAGGCTTTTTATGTTTACTGGTATGCTTCTTCAGAGTTTGCCTTGTTATCAGCTATGGCCTATGACAGATATGTGTCTATCTGTAAACCACTGCATTATACAACTCTTATAAACATGAGAACTGTAGGAAAGCTCTTATGTTTATCATGGCTTTTGCCTTGTTGTGAAATTGGTATAGGAGCTTTACTCATATCCCAGCTTCAGCTATGTAAATTTAAATTAAACCGAATATATTGTCATGGTTACTCCATTATCAAATTAGGCTGTACAGAAGTATCTCTTAATTATTTATATGGAATTTTTATTTTTTGCATTGCTGAATTTCCACCAGTGATCTTCATATTTTACTCATATGTTAAGATACTCTTTGTATGTTTAAAAAATTCAAAAGATTTCAGAAGAAAAGCACTACAAACTTGTTTACCACATCTACTAATTTTTATAATTTTTTTTGTTAATACATGTTTTGAAATTATAAATTCCAGAGTAGACTCTAATCAGATTCCTCAAATTATCATCATGATCTTGTCAGTTGCATATTTATTAATTCCTCCTCTATTCAATCCCATAATATATGGATTAAAACTGCAAGAGATTTTTAAAATCATTAATAGACTTGTTTTATGGAAAAACTGGACTAAGGTTTCATTTTAGCTAAATATTGTCTTGCATTTAATTATTATTATTAGTAGTAGCTGTAGTAGTAGAAAAATGTAAGAAAACATTTTAAATTGTATATTTGGAATATTACAGGAATTGCCAGGAAATGTTATTCTTCATTTTACCTGTTGCTGAAATCAAGTACAAATGAAACAATGTTATTTTGTATGTAGTCTTGTAAAATTGTATTCCAATCGTGAACACAATTAGCATTGTTCATCAAAAATAAATGATGTAAAATACATAGTGATTTTTGAAATGCCTAATTTTGTAAAAATTTACATATCTTTGTCATTTTGTTTCTATATTGAGAACAGATTTCACATTTGTCAACTCAGTCATTTGTCAGTTCATTCACAGATTACATACTAACATGATCAATACAACTACTTATGTCAGTATGTTATCCAGTTTTAAATTTTAGTACTGGATTTTAAAACTGAAGTGTCTTTGTGAAAAACAAAAACCTACTATTTAGGCAGTAAACACTTTATTTAGCACTTTTAAGTTGTCCGAGTTGTAAGAAAAAGAAGATTGAAGAAGATCTTAATTATTTTATATAATGTCCTGATTGAAGGCTAAAAAGAAATTACACAAAAAAGACAATATTACACACAAGACACAAATTTTATATATAATCTAATATTGTAGAAAAAAATTGCCTGATTTATTTTCCCAACATCCTGCTTCAGTGGTGTTTTAATGGACTTTTGTGCAATGTTTTAAGGTATATTTATACAAAAACATTTTAGAGATTACTGTTATACTGTTTCCACAGCCAGTCCCTGACATCCAATACAGTAAGACACAAGACAGGATCATAATATGCTAAATTATTTTGGCTTAATCTAAGGAAAGACCACTTCTAATTTGCCTGGAATTAACCTAGGTATATTTAAGAGTTTTAGCATTTTTATATCATAAATACATTGCATCAACTAAAAAATTATTAAAAATTAAATTAAATATCTTCATATCTTAAATAAAGTGGCATAAATACATTAGACATATATATATATATATATATATATATATATATATATATATATATATATATATATATATATAATTTCAGAAACAATTTTAGATGTTTTGCACACAAAACATAATTTTATGGCATGTTCAATGACAAATTTTAGGCCCCATTCCATTGAACCAAATTGATCCTGGATCTAGACCAATGCACATTTGTTATGACCACTGGAGAGCTGGGTACAGGATGGTAACAGCATTTACAGAGTTTCATCAGTAATCTCTTAGTTATCAGCTTTGATTGGCATGCTGTTTGACCACACAAAACTTGCTATACCTTAGAAAATGTAGCTTCACTTAAAAGAAAAATAGCGGAACCCCTGTTGAAAATAATGCATTCTTATCTTTGCAGTGGATATGTTCCAACATGTTTCAAATTATCAGTTATTAAACCACTAAATAAGAAACCTGGCCTCTATCCCTGCCTGCTGTGCATTTACAGGCCAACATCAAACCTTTGATTTCAGAATCAAAAGATTCTGAAAAATATACAGTAAAACCTTGGATTGCAAGTAACGCAGTTTGCGAGTGTTCTGCAAGACGAGAAAAGATTTTTTATTAATTTTGACTTGGAAAATGAACAAGTCTTGGTTTACGAGTACAGAATATCACGTATGCGCTTCTTGTTTTGACGCCGGGGGTCACATGATCACAACTGAGCCAACAGTTTTTCTCTCTCTTGCGCTGCGGAATTGTGGGAAATCGTCTCCCCTGCTGGGGTCTTAGTGTGCATCTCTCACTAGTATAATCAACATACGTGCACGCGTGTACTGTTTACTATAACAATGTGACCACGTGTGTGTGTGTAAAACATATTTTTGTGTTTGTGTTTGAATGGGCGTGTACCGCTTCTTATAACACGCGTGTATGTGCGCCTGTAAAGCAAAAGAAAGTCTCATTGTGTTCCAAATTATTACGCAAATTATATCTTTCTCTGATTTTTATAATTAGTCAATGCAAATGACAGTCAGTATAATTTTATAGGCATCAACTATTATGGTATAATTAGAATTTTATTGAACAAACCTCCTAATGATGACAATATTTATTAAAAAAAAATAAAACTGAAAACGCACTGTTCCAAATTATTATGCACAACAGAGTTAAAACATTTTATAGGTTGTAAAGAACTGAAAATGGGCTTTTGTTGAATTTGCAGTCTTAGGAGGTCATATTTACTGAAATCAAAAACTATTTCGATCAAAAACATCCTAACAGGGCATGTTACATCCTAACATAGGACCCCTTCTTTGATATCACCATCACAATACTTGCATCCATTGAACTTGTGAGTTTCTGCTTGAATTTCTTTGCGGGATGTCAGGATAGCCTCCCAGAGCTGCTGTTTTCAATCAAACTGCCTCCCACCCTCATAGATCTTTTGAGGATTCTCCAAACATTCTCAATGGGCTTGAGGTCAGGGGACGATGGCCACACGATGAGTGTCTCATCTTTTATGCCCATAGCAGTCAATGACACAGGAGTATTCTTTGCAGCATGAGATGGTGCATTGTTGTGCATGAAGATGATTTTGCTACGGAAGGCACCATCTTTTTGTACAATGGAAGAAAGTGGTCAGTCAACATACTTTGCAGAGGTCATTTTCATACCTTCAGGGACCCTACAGGGGCCTACCAGCTCTCTCCCCATGATTCTGGCCCAAAACATGACTCCAGCACCTCCTTGTTGACATTGCAGCCTTGTTGGGACATGGTGGCCATCCAACAACCATCCATTACTCCATCCATCTGGACCATACAGGGTTGCACGACACTCATCAGTAAACTAAACTGTTTGAGAATTAGTCTTCATGTATGCCTGGGCCCAGTGCAACCATTTCTGCTTGTGAGCATTGGTTAGGGGCGGCCAAATAGTAGGTTTATGCACAACTGCAAGCCTCTAAAGGATCCTACACCTTGAGGTTTGCGGGACTCCAGAGGCACCAGCAGCTTCAAATACCTGTTTGCTCCTTTGTAATGGCATTTCAGCAGCTGCTCTCTTAATCTGATTAATTTGTCTGGCAGAAACCTTCCTCATTCTGTCGCACGAACCTGTCTGTGCTCTGAATCAGCTACAAATGTCTTCACAGTACGATGAGTTTTTTGTGAAATATCTAATGTTTTCATACCTTGTCCAAGGCATTGCACTATTTGATTCTTTTCGGCAGCAGAGAGATCCTTTTTCTTTCCCATATCGCTTGAAACCTATGGCCTGCTTAATAATGTGGAACAACCTTTTTCAGTACTTTTTCTTTAAATGGGGCTCATCTGGCAAACTAATTATCGCAGGTGTCTGAGATTAATTTCAGTGATCCAAAGAGCCCTGAGATGCAATACCATCCATGAGCTTAATTTATAAACTAAACATTTAATGTTTGACACTTACCTCCAATTTGCATAATAATTTGGAACACAGTGTAGAGTTTAAAAATCCATTTTCTCTCTCTGTCCTTACAGTATGTGTGTGCGCACGTAATTTGACACCTTGCCGGTTCACACTCTCTCTCTCTCGCCTTTAGTGTGTGTGTGTTTTTGTGTGTATATGAAGCACCCCCTCTCTGCTTCACTCACACACACACAAACACACACACTAAGGCGCAGGTTAATTTGCTTCATTTTAACTTTATAATTTGTGTTAATTATTTTTATGTATTTATTTATTTGAGCTGTGGAAATATTTTTTATTTCCATTTCCTATGAGATAATTAGATTTACGAGTGTTTTGGAATACGAGCCCACTTCCGGAAGAAATTATGCTCATAATTCAAGGTTCCATTGTAGTAGCACAGCAGCTATGTTCATATTTACATAGAAATAGCATACACAAACTATATTAGTCAGAATTTAGGACTGATCACGGCAAAGAAACCGGACTTGTTAAAGTAGTAAATGGCCTCCTATTGGCCTCTGATCAGGGTTGCATCACTTTGCTGGCAGCTTTTGACTCCATTGATCATAGTATTCTCCTTTGCAGATTAGAAAATGCAGTAGGAATCAAGGAAACCGCGCTCTCCTGGCCAAGATCCAATTTGACTGAATTTGTAGTTTTAAATGGTGACTATTCTACAGGTGACTATTCTACAGCTTCCTTTGGGCAACATAATTCATAAGCATGGCATTAGTTTTCATTGTTATGCTAATGACACAATTTGTAACGCTTGGATTTAATTAACCGCTTGGTTACAAGAAAACGGATTCGGGAATCAAAATAGGGGCTAGTAAACCACACTTCCGGTATTGCGCAACCGCGGCCGGACAATAGACGACGCAACACAAAACAATGGTAATAAATTAAACCAAGTGTATTATACAAGATAAATAAATACAAACCGGATTCCAAAAAAGTTGGGACACTAAACAAATTGTGAATAAAAACTGAATGCAATGATGTGGAGATGGCAAATGTCAATATTTTATTCAGAATAGAACATAGATGACAGATCAAAAGTTTAATCTGAGAAAATGTATAATTTTAAAGGAAAAATATGTTGATTCCAAATTTCACGGTGTCAACAAATCCCAAAAAAGTTGGGACAAGTAGCAATAAGAGGCTGGAAAAAGTAAATTTGAGCATAACGAAGAGCTGGAAGACCAATTAACAGTAATTAGGTTAATTGGCAACATGATTGGGTATAAACAGAGCTTCTCAGAGTGGCAGTGTCTCTCAGAAGCCAAGATGGGTAGAGGATCACCAATTCCCACAATGTTGCGCAGAAAGATAGTGGAGCAATATCAGAAAGGTGTTACCCAGCGAAAAATTGCAAAGACTTTGCAGTTATCAACATAACCTGTGCATAATATCATCCGAAGATTCAGAGAATCTGGAACAATCTCTGTGCGTAAGGGTCAAGGGCGTAAAACCATACTGGATGCCTGTGATCTCCGGGCCCTTAAACGACACTGCACCACAAACAGGAATGCTACTGTAAAGGAAATCACAGAATGGGCTCAGGAATACTTCCAGAAACCATTGTCAGTGAACACAATTCACCGTGCCATCCGCCGTTGTCAGCTGAAACTCTACAGTGCAAAGAAGAAGCCATTTCTAAGCAAGATCCACAAGCACAGGCGTTTTCATTGGGCCAGGGATCATTTAAAATGGAGTGTGGCAAAATGGAAGACTGTTCTGTGGTCAGACGAGTCACGATTCGAAGTTCTTGTTGGAAATGTGGGACGCCATGTCATCCGGACCAAAGAGAACAAGGACAACCCAAGTTGTTATCAACACTCAGTTCAGAAGCCTGCATCTCTGATGGTATGGGGTTCCATGAGTGCATGTGCCATGGGCAGCTTGCATGTCTGGAAAGGCACCATCAATGCAGAAAAATATATTCAGGTTCTAGAACATCATATGCTCCCATCCAGACGTCATCTCTTTCAGGGAAGATCTTGCATTTTTCAACAAGATAATGCCAGACCACATTCTGCATCAATCACAACATCATGGCTGCGTAGGAGAAGGATCCGGGTACTGAAATGGCCAGTCTGAAGTCCAGATCTTTCCCCTATAGAGAACATTTGGCGCATCATAAAGAGGAAGGTGCGACAAAGAAGGCCCAAGACGATTGAACAGTTAGGGGCCTGTATTAGACAAGAATGAGAGGGCATTCCTATTTCTAAACTTGAGAAACTGGTCTCCTCGGTCCCCAGACGTCTGTTGAGTGTTGTAAGAAGAAGGGGAGATGCCACACAGTGGTGAAAATGGCGTTGTCCCAACTTTTTTGGGATTTGTTGACACCATGACATTTTGATTCACCATATTTTTCCCTTAAAATGATAAATTTTCTCAGTTTAAACTTTTGTTCCGTGATTTATGTTCTATTCTGAATAAAATATTGACATTTGCCATCTCCACATCATTGCATTCAGTTTTTTTCACAATTTGTTTAGTGTCCCAACTTTTTTGGAATCCGGTTTGTAAATAAACAAACACGGTGCACCACAAACCAATATATACAAATATAATACAAATATAAACAGTGTGTGTGAGATGTATGCAGGTGTGTGAGTGTGTGTATGATAGTCCAGTGTCTGATCTATGGCAAAGGGTATGAAAAAAGTGAGTTGGAGAGATGGCTCGATCTCACCAGAAGATGATGGTAGGTCCGGGAGATCGAGAAACGGAATGAGCTGGGTACTGAATGAAATTACTGAAGTATAATCCACAAACAGGGAGCTTGCCCAGTGACCAACACTGTCAAAGGGGAAAATATCAACCGCTAGGGCACATCTTAGGCTACAGGTGAGCAGCATTAGCTCTTTCATCCTTTTCCTGTATATAAAAATGTCCCTTTTGTGTGGCTGCGCTACATAGAATATGTCTCAGCAACACCAGCTGAGAAAAACAAGCTCAACAAAGTTGAGCAATGTGTGAAGGACATAAGAGACTGGATGTTAATTAACTTTCTTCTGCTTAATCCTGAAAGGTTTTTATCCTGACAATTTTTGGTCATGGGACCACATGCAGCTAGAAGCAAGCTTTTCGATTACACAGTCAATTTAGACTTCCTTTCTGTTCCACCAAGTGCAAGAGTAAAATAAGTTGGTGTGATAACAGATTCCAATCTTTCATTTTAAGTTCATGTGAATAACAACCAGGATAGCAGCTTTTCATCTTAGAAATATTGCCGAGATAAGGAGTATATTGTCACAAAACAATGCAAAGAATTAGCTCGTTCTTTTTATCACCTCTATTTTGGACTATTGTAATACCTTACTCTCTGGTTTTTCAACTTTTTTCTTAAACAAGCTTCAGTTAGTTCAGAGTCCTCGCTAGAACCAGAAGATACAAGCACATCACCCCTACCCTGTCCACACTGTTTTGACTCTCAGTAAAATTTTGCATCAATTTTAAAAGACTACTTTTGACGTATAAAGCACTAAATGGTCTCGCGCCTTAGTATCTGAGTGAACTACTAGTGTCTTATGATCCGCCGCGCCTACTTTGATCAAAGGATGCAGGCTGCTTGTCAGTACCGCGTATTATGAAAACTACAGCTGGGGGCAGAGATTTTTCTTACAAAGCCCAATGTTATACACTGCAAAAATTGTTAGTCTAAAAATAAGAAACAATTACATTTGATAAAAAAAATTGCCTAAAACTAGTGAAATTATCTGTCCGTTCAGCAAGTACATTTTACTTGATGAGAAATCTTGAAATAAGATTTTAAAATCAAGAAATAAGTCATCTTAATTGAGTATTTAAAAAAGGCAAAAATAGGCTTAGAAATGCTGATTTTTAGGTAGAAATACTTGCAATCAAGCTTAATACATAAAAATAGTAAATGTACTATAGTAATAGTAAATATACTAAATGTAAGTGTGTAACGCTTGGATTTATAAAACCGCTTGGTTACAAAAATACGGATTCAGGAATCTAAACTGGGGCTTGAAAACACTACTAGCGGTATTGCGCAACCGCAGCTGTACAAAACACGACGCGACACAAAACAATTATAATAAATTATCCAAAGTGTATTATACAAGACAGACAGATAAATAAACAAACACAGTGCACCACAAACCAATATATACAAAATATATACAAATAGTAAAAGTGTGTGCGCGATGTATGCGGGTGTGTGTGTGTGTGTGTGAGATAGTCCAGTGTCTGAAATATGGCAAAAGTTATGAATATGGTGAATTGGAGAGATGGATCGATCTCACCAAATGACGATGGTAGGTCTGGGAGATCGATAAATGGAATGAGCTGGGTACTGAATGAAATTAACAAATAGTAATCCTCAAACAGGCTCTCAGTCTCAAACAAAATGCAGCGCGCTGTCTTCATCTCTCCGTCTCGGCTTCTATGCCGGTTCCGGCTTTATGCCGGATCATGTGACCCACGTCACTTCCGGGTTCCCATGCGTTGCGATCGCGCATGTGCAGGAACTTGCCCGGTGACCAAAACACTGTCAATAGGGAAACATAAACCGCTAGGGCACGCCTTCGGCCACAGGTGAGCAGCATTAGCTCCACAACCAATTCCCTGCGTATGAAAACGCCCCTTTTGTGTGGCTGTGCTACATAGACCCCCCCCCAAGCCTCCGGCGTCTGAGGAGAATGTCCGCACAAGCACTTTAACTTCGCCACACCGTACCGATCGGCTTTTTGTGGGTATCCCCAAGACCTTGTGTATTTAATTGGCCCTTTTCTGTTTTTTTTCTCTGCTGGACCCTCCCACTGGGGCACTCGCTTTGCAGAATCTCTTTTTGCTGTGGAGGAGGGAGGTCGAGTTTTGACCCAAACCAGTTCTCCCGGGTGAAAGTGCGCTGCTTCGCCCCGGGTATTGAGACATCTGGCTTGTCTGGATCTGCGGTGTTCTGCTCTTTGTTGGCCCTCCTCCATGATGGGTCTTTGTCGGGGTGATGATGGATGTCCTGTCTTGTGTCGGTGGCAAATGCTGCAGGCTCTAGTATAATGCCACATGTCCTTCCGCACCGTCGGCCACCACGCCACCTCTAGTAACCTCAGCAGGGTTTTCAGTTGTCCCCAGTGTCCTCCCAGAGGATTGTCGTGATAATAATGAAGAAAAATCTTTATTAGAGACTGGGGGACAACGAGCTGAAATTTCTCTCCTTTCCTTACTGGTACCCGGCGATATAGCACGCCCTGACGACCTTCGAAGGTGACCCTTTGATCTTGTATGCCTCTTGGGTGATCTTTGGAGAGCAGCTTCGTGATCGTTGGGTCGTTCTGTTGGGCTCTGATGATCTCGCTCAGGTCGCTCGGAAAGTTGGAGGCCTCTTTAGTGGACGTGGTGGGTAGACGTGGGGTGTCAACTCCATTCAGCGGCGGGGGTGCTCGGGGTATGGCATGTGGACCTGGAAAAGGGCGGTCCTCGCGATCTTTCTCTCCCCTAGCGCCTCTCTCCACCTGTTGTTCCATGGTGCTCGCCGCTCCTGTTAACGCCACTCTCGCGTTGCTGTTCTCCCGGGCTTGCCCCATCTGTTCTTCCTCGGAGATATCAGGTTTCCACATGAGACAGAGGGCGGGGTGATCATTGGCGAAGTCTCGCATGCGTTGCCCCGGCAGCTGTACCGGAGACCTCGGGTTGTCTTCCTCTTCGTCGAGGTCGTCATCCAGTATAAAAGCCGCCAGGAAAGCCTGTTTAAACGACTGCCAGTCCTTCACCTTGCCTTTCTCCGCCTTCCACCAACTCAGAGCAGGCCCTCGTAGAACCGTGCCGAGGGTTCCCAGCAGCTCTGGTCGGGTCAGGGGTCTGATCTCCATATACTTCTCCGCTTGTTCGATGAAGTTCCTCACCTCAGCTGTCTCTGACGCGTCACAGAAGGCTGGGAATTCCACACCGATGGATGGATGAGCATGCAGAGAAGAAGAAGAAGAAAGTGGGGAGGAGAGCAGAGCCGAGGAGTGTGCTGGAACACCAGGAGGAACGTCGGCAATGGCATGAGTGCTTGGTAGCTTCACCTTGGCCGTCGCTGTAGTGGTTGGAGTGCTGTGCAGATGTTGTGCAGGAGATGGAGGGGATGCAGGGGTGCAGGCCTGTATCCTGTGTGTGGTGGGCGTACTGGTGAGACGCAGTCTCTTCATCCGGTTTTCCCAGATGACGTCCCGTCGCAGAAAACAGTCAACGATGGCTCTCTCCATTTTTTCGAGAGCCTCCTGGCAGTAGCGCTGCAGCCCTTCCAAGCTCGCGTCCACTGCGTCACGAAAACTGATTTCCCGGTTGAGACTGCTGTCTTTGGATTGTCTATAATCCTGCTCCATGGAGCTCACTTTACCAGTAAGCGCCACCATGTCCATCTTGCATTGATTAAGTTCCGTACGTAATGTGTGCACTACCTCTATATCAGTCCCATGAACAATAAAATCAAAATTTTCATTATTGTCATTATCATGGCTATCTGATATATATAAAGAATTAATCAATGCAGATAATTCAATTCAATTCAATTCAGTTTTATTTGTATAGCGCTTTTAACAATTGACATTGTCTCAAAACAGCTTTACACAATCAAAAGAATTATTTAAGTTTGTATGGAATGTGAATGTGTATGAATCAAAATGTTCAGATATTCCCTGGCGAGCAAGCCCGAGGGCGACAGTGGCAAGGAAAAACTCCCTGAGACGGTAATAGGAAGAAACCTTGAGAGGAACCAGACTCGACAGGGAACCCATCCTCATCTGGGTGAAACAGATAGTAGGAAATGATCTGCATTTATACAGTGTTAAGTGTTAGGTTCAGCTATAATATTTGATGTTAATTGATGTTATAATACTTGATGTTAAAATGGAGTCCAGTAGTTATTCGAGACTCAGATAGACTTGTAGAAAGTTCCAGTCCTGAACTATCGAATTGTCAAGTCCTCAGAGAAACAGCTGACCACACCAGTCGAGGCCAGAACCATCTTCTAAGTATAGAGAATCATCCCCAGACACCAGACGCATCCTAAAGAGACACACGGGGCATCCATGCGATGAGACCTCCAACCAGAAACCGGGCACCAGGATGGATCAGACAGGTCCGGAGGGAAGAGGGAGTCTGGATCACTGGCAGCTCAGGAACCACATGTGTAGCTCGACAGAGAGAGAGAGAAAGAGTGAAAGGGGGAGACAGGGGGAGAGAGGAAAGAGAAAGAGGGGGCGGAAGAGAAGAGGAGGAGAGATTGCAATTAGGTATGGTCACAGTCACAATGTCTAATGTGAATGTATATTTACTGTAGAGTGCAAGCAGGGACTCCGGCAGGACTAACTATGACAGCATGACTAAAAGGGAGAGCCAGAAGGAAACACAAACATGAGGGCTCCCTGAGATGTAAAGCAAACAATCACCTCACCGTCAACAAACCTGAGTGATCAAATGAGACTGAGGAAGACAGCATCTAAACATACCAGTTCACCATAATACTCTACGTCCATGAGTCCCCCAGATCTGCTCCTTTACCTTATGGCAAATCTATTTATAAAATGCTTGGTTAAATAAATAGGTTTTTAGCCTAGACTTAAACACTGAGACTGTGTCTGAGTCCCGAACACTATTTGGAAGACTATTCCATAATTTTGGGGCTTTGTAAGAAAAAGCTCTGCCCCCAGCTGTAGTTTTCATAATACGCGGTACTGATAAGCAGCCTGCATCCTTTGACCGAAGTAGGCGTGGCGGATCGTAAGACACTAGCAGTTCGCTCAGATACTGCGGCGCGAGACCATTTAATGCCTTATATGTCAAGAGTAGTATTTTAAAATCAATGCGAAATTTCACAGGGAGCCAATGCAGTGAAGATAGGATAGGGGTGATGTGCTCATATCTTCTGGTTCTAGTGAGGACTCTCGCTGCTGCATTCTGGACTAGCTGAAGCTTGTTTATGCACCTAACTGAACAACCAGACAGTAAGGCATTACAATAGTCCAACCTAGAAGTGATAAAAGCATGAACTAGTTTTTCTGCATCATTTAGCGACAATATATTTCTTATTTTGGCGATATTTCTAAGGTGAAAGAATGCTATCCTGGTGATATTATCTACATGAGCTTCAAATGAAAGGCTGGAATCTATAATCACGCCGAGGTCTTTTACTGTTGCATTTGACGGAACAGAAAGGCCATCTAAAGTTACGGTGTGATCTAAGATTTTACTTCTAGCTGTATGCGGTCCTATGACTAGAACTTCTGTCTTATCCGGATTAAGCAGAAGGAAGTTAATTAGCATCCAATTTCTTATGTCCTGAACACATTGCTCAACTTTAGTAAGATGGTTTTTCTCATCAGGTTTTGTTGAGACGTATAGCTGTGTGTCGTCAGCATAACAATGAAAACTAATACCATGCTTACGGATTATGTTGCCCAGAGGAAGCATGTAAAGGGAAAAAAGCAGTGGGCCTAAAACTGAACCCTGCGGAACGCCAAACTCCACTAGAGAACATGCAGAATAATCACCATTTAAGTCTACATACTGATAACGATCGGTCAAATAGGATCTGAGCCAGGAGAGGGTTGTACCCTTAATTCCTACTAAGTTTTCTAATCTGTGAAGAAGAATAGCATGATCAATAGTGTCAAAAGCTGCACTGAGGTCGAGTAATACAAGCATAGTTACACAACCCTGATCAGAGGCCAATAGGAGGTCATTTACTACTTTAACGAGTGCTGTTTCTGTGCTGTGATGAGGCCTAAATCCTGACTGATACAGTTCATGTATGCCATTTCTATGTAGATATGAGCATAGCTGCTCCGCTACTATCTTTTCCAGAATCTTAGAGATAAAGGGGAGGTTTGATATTGGCCTGTAATTGGACAGCTGACAGGGGTCGAGGTCAGGTTTCTTAATTATTGGTTTAATAACTGCTACTTTAAAAGATTTTGGAACATAACCAATGCTGAGTAATTCAGCTGTAGGGTTACGGCGCGTATTCAAAGCATTCTCTACATCTACCAGCATGTTATAATCTACTACACAGTCGGCCTTAGCAGCACTACCAGCATTAGCCTTAGCATTAGCACTAGCATTAGCGATGTTAGCATTAGCGTCCATTTTGTTCAGCCACATCACACAAAACCGGAAAATATCCCTAAATACAGATTCCCCGTGCGTACGGGCCACCACTATGTAACGCTTGGATTTATAAAACCGCTTGGTTACAAAAATACGGATTCGGGAATCTAAACTGGGGCTTGAAAACACTACTTCCGGTATTGCGCAACCGCAGCTGTACAAAACACGACGCAACACGAAACAATTATAATAAATTATCCAAAGTGTATTATACAAGACAGACAGATAAATAAACAAACACAGTGCACCACAAACCAATATATACAAAATATATACAAATAGTAAAAGTGTGTGCGCGATGTATGCGGGTGTGTGTGTGTGTGTGTGTGTGTGTGTGTGAGATAGTCCAGTGTCTGAAATATGGCAAAAGTTATGAAGATGGTGAATTGGAGAGATGGATCGATCTCACCAAATGACGATGGTAGGTCTGGGAGATCGATAAACGGAATGAGCTGGGTACTGAATGAAATTAACAAATAGTAATCCTCAAACAGGCTCTCAGTCTCAAACAAAATGCAGCGCGCTGTCTTCATCTCTCCATCTCGGCTTCTATGCCGGTTCCGGCTTTATGCCGGATCATGTGACCCACGTCACTTCCGGGTTCCCATGCGTTGCGATCGCGCATGCGCGGGAACTTGCCCGGTGACCAAAACACTGTCAATAGGGAAACATAAACCGCTTGGGCACGCCTTCGGCCACAGGTGAGCAGCATTAGCTCCACAACCAATTCCCTGCGTATGAAAACGCCCCTTTTGTGTGGCTGTGCTACAAGTGTTTTTTAATGTTCATAACAAATTAATGCATTAGAACAAGACAATATTTTTAAGTAAAATTATTCTGTATTAGTGCAATATATGAAGTTGCATTTTGAAAGATGTTGATTCATCTTGAAATAAACCAGCAACCAGTTCTTATTCTTAGAATATACTGTATTCTACAGAAATCACAACCTGGACAGCAAGTATGATAACAGTCAACACTTATTAATCTCACTGGACGATATATTGTTGACAATACTACAAAATTAAGCTATTATAAAATACTACGAAAGGCCCCAAATGCAAATTACATGGCAATAACACATTGCAATGATGAGAGCACAATCAACAAAAGTGCTTAGTTAAACCTTAACATGCTTCAGGTGAAGTGCTGTTTAAATTGGAGACCGCTGGGAAAGGATAAAACCAGAAGTATGTGCAAGAGGAGAGCTCTTTTAGCAAATAAACACAGAACATTGCTAGCCAAGTCATGAAGAACAGCTACACGGAGGTACTATAAAACAAACAACCCCATCTGACCTGATAAAACGCTGCACATTCACCTATTTTTCATACAAGGACTTCCATTCAGCTATTGCCCTTTTATATGTGCTAGTGGCATCTTGATCATGGATGGTATCACAGATAACATCAGTTTGTATGACAGATAGGACCGTTGCAACACATTTTGGGTATGTTAAGTGCAAAGTGTAGTAATATGCCATTAACACCAACATTCCTTCTCAAAATTCCTCCAATGGGAGAATGCTCACTGGTACGTTTTCAACAGCAACAATGGTCGTTGTTCCATCAAAAACCATACTGCTTAAGCAACAAACAACTGAATTGCACTAACAGTTTACAATGCTGACTTACTATTGGAACAGAATGAATATACTATTATTAAAATAATGGTGAACTTTGTTTAAATTTTGTTCTGCACTGCATCTCTGGAGTTGTATTTTTTAATGACAAAGGAATCTTGAATGTAATCTCTGCTGAACTAAACTTTAAAGCTGCTCCCGTTATGTCTGAATATGCACAAAAATAAAAGTAAATGGAATAAATGTTAGTGGCTGTTAAAATATCAACAACCGCTCTCACCTTAAGGATATGAAGGAGAGCCTCGCTGGCATTTCCCAGACGCTTTGGTGGTGTAGTTGGGGAGGGGAATAGTGATGGGAGAGCACAGAAGAGGGTGATAGTGAATTCCACTATGGACAGATAAATGGCACTTAATGAAATAGGTTGAACATGTCTGATGTATGGATTTGATGCATGGAAAGGCAACTTACCTCCATGTACATCCAAGGGAAGAGGAGGTTTCTGCCCCAAACTCTGCCCATCTACCCTTCATTTCACTATATATTTGTAGTTCATCCATATACTAAGATAAAAAATTGAGCTCAGTTAGTCAACCATTCACTAAACCTATCCTAGGAAAAAAAAGGAATTCAAGTAAAGGTAGTTAAACTTACATTTTGAATGTCTTTGAAGCATGGGTATGCCTCAAAGACTTTTGTCAGTTGGTCTTCTTCCTTGTAACATCTGCATCAATGAAAGCTCGCCTGGCCTCAAATTCAAGGTCCAACATCGCTTTGGTTGGGTTTTGCATTTGCTTTCTTGTACATGTTGCTCAAGGTTTTGTAGTATCTTGCCTGTCATGATCTCATATGCGAAAAGCAGAAAGTAATTGTAACTGTCAATATAAGTATAATAAAGCATAGTACAACTACTAGACTGACAAAAAAATCTAAGTCTTAAAGACAATGAAATTCTTCTTGTTTTTATAATTTATAATTATCATTAGTGTTTAGGTTAAATGCATGTTCAAGAAGGCTGTACTGAACTGACTCTTTTCTGTGTGTACTTCTTGTTGGTCCTGGATGCTCTATGTTAAGTCTTTATAGAAAATAATTTAATTATTATTTTCCAAAGGCAGGTTTAAAATTATGGGAAAAATAAAATCTCAATTTGTTGTATTGTCTGTTTATGCCAGTGGTTCTCAAAGTGTGGGGCGCGCCCCACTGGTGGGGAATACAGACATGACAGGTGGGGCGCAATGAACGGGAGGAAATTAGTGGAAAATAATAGGAAAGTACCTTATTATGGAAAAATCATATCTTAATTATGTATTAAATCTATTTGATTCTTGTAGTAAATGTGTCATGTAGATGCTAGAAGTTTGAATTTGTTTGTCAAAGCTTAGAGACACAAGGCTGAGAACAGAATAGAAACAACCTGATTGTTGTTGTCCCTGAATAAATGATAAGATATGGACATCTGTTCTGGGGCAGATAAAGAGTCATGAGTTTGAATGTAGATACTTCATGTACGGGGCGTTGATTATGTTAATAGAGATGTTTGTGTATAAAATAGGTCAGCTAGAGAAAGAGATCACCTTTCTCTATGCTGCAACGTGTATGAGACTGGTCCTTCTGCAGAAGTTTGAAATAAAACCTTTGTTACTTTGCTCTTACCAAGTATATGGATTACTTGTTTTTATATTGTTTCCAGAATTTCCACCACAACTTGGCGTTGTCGGCAGCGCTCTGTGTTTGAGGAGGGCATTGGAGAAGGTGAGGTGGAGGTGCACGCGCGCTGGCGCCTTGGAGGCTTTTCACTTCATCTCGAACGCCTAATTGACATCCTAGCGTGAGAGGACCGGGGATTCACCATGTCACCTCAACACCGGAGTTAAAAGAACTAAAATAGTGTGGTAAGGAAATAATTTTTCTTTAAGTTGTAATTGTCAAAGTAAGTTGTAATTGAGTAAGAAGTGCGCTTTCTCAAAGTGGCTGGGATAGATTAAAACTTGGATCTATCACACGAGTCTGGGACTTGTGAAGTACCCAAAAAAGTGCAAAGGCGCACAAAAGAGAGAGTGCTAGCGTGACGGTCTTGCCTGGGTGGCATGCAGCGTGTTTCTTCAGCTCTGCACAATGAGGATATAATGTGGAAATAAAGAATTTGGTTGCTTGAGAAATGAATCAGCTCCACAGCGTGTCTCATCAGCTCTGCTTTTATTAATTCAAAACAGTATTCTTATTTTAAATTATTATTTTTTTTAATCAAATGAGATCTTTTAGCTTTGTGATCGTATAGTGGAATTTCTTTTCTTAAAATTGACTGTTACAATAATCATTATGATTTACATACATTTGGTTATGATTCAATTACATTCAGATAATATAGGATAATATGCACAACTCTCAACAATTAACCAAACAAACAATTTAAAACATTTTCTGTAGCATACCTGCACAATGAGGATATAATGTGGAAATAAAGAATTTGGTTGCTTGAGAAATGAATCAGCTCTACACAAAACACAAGATAACACAGATTAACTACAAGTCAAAATAGCTCAATATAAAATAGCACATTCGACGCCAAATGAGTAATAAGTTACCCAACAAGTTAACTACAGATGAATCCACAAAAATTTTTTATATGTGTTTTTAATAACAGCGTGTCTCATCAGCTCTGCTGTGGGCGGTCCTTATTCCACAGATCAAATGCCATCATGACCCAGCAGATGGCGCTTTCCCCATTTATGCATTAATTTAACCTTCTTTTTACACTCTGTTACATTCACCCCCCTTAAATTATGCTCAACTGGGGAAGCGCATATAGAGTAGGAAAACTACACAACATTAAAAGCAAAAACTATTTAAGGTAAAACAGAACATGAAGAAAACAGTGTGAATGTCCTTGACACAGTACGAATGTCATTTACAAAATTCCTCCATAGGAAGTATGCAAGCATGGACTGGTACCAAAATCCAGACTAAACATAGACTAAAGAGATGCCGTTAACACCCCTCTTTACATACACAATTCAAAGATGGATAAGTCAGACTACTTGAAAGGAAAATCTCAGCTCAAAAATTGCAAAATGGAACTCATAATTCACCCATGAAAAAGGTTTTTCACCACATCAAAAAAAGAAATCACAGATGGTGATGAATCAGACACAAACTGATTATTCATCTCACAGATCAATCTTTGTGGAGGTTTAACGGTCCTACCAGCCCTAGTTCTAACTGTGTCTTTTTGAATGCGTTCTGGTTGAGTGAAAATTACAGGGTTAACTGTATCCGGAACAGGGTTATTGTCTTCTTGTGAGGGTTGAAAAAAAACTGGCATAGTCAAAGAATGCTGCGAGGAACTCTGGCCTAACTCTTTATCTGGAACTAGTCCCTCATTCAGCATATGAGAAATGTCACTTCTCACATCACAGTCCTGCTCAGTGGGTATAGAGCTGTTACAGCAATCAGAGTCAGCCTTTGAATTAGAATTCTGAACATCCAATGAACACTGAACTTCAGACAAAGCCACTGAGTCACTGTCATCTTCAGGGCAGTTAGGCTGATTAGACTGCATAACCCAGCAAGCTGTTCTCGTGTCACTATCAGGATGATCAGCCAAGTCTGAGATCAAATCAAATTAACCAGAATGAGATGGTAAAGCGGTTCCTTCATCTCCATACAAAAAATTAACAGGGAGCTAGAGATTTCTGTGCACAGTCTTTTCTCTGCCTGTTTCTGTGTCTCTTATCCGGTAAACGTTAATTGGTGACCTTGCTGACACGATTTGCTAGAAGGACTCTGTCGCTAACAGTCAAAGGTAATCCCTTCACTTTTCGATTGTAGATCCTTGCATGCCGAGCTTGCTCAGTAGAACTGTGCTTCTGTGCAATTTTGGCAGCCTCTTCAAGGTCACATTTAAGCTTGGACACAAAATCTGAATACTTAACAACAGTCTCATCCCTGAAAACGTGTTGGAACATCACATCAATGGGAAGACGTGGAACTCGGCCAAACATCAGATAGATAGGCGCAAAGCCTGTGGTCTTGTGAACAGTGCAGTTATAACAGAATGTCAGCATCTGCAAAGACTGTGGCCACTTGGCTTTGGACTGGGAAGGTAAGGATCTTATGTTCCCTAAAGTTCTGTTGAAGTTCAGTGATTCCGTTCCCCATAGGGTGGTAAGGAGTGGTATGTGATTTCTTAATACAGTACCTGCCATGTCCAGCAACTCCTTCATCAATTTGCTCTCAAAGCTTGGGCCTTGATCTCAATGCACACGCCTAGGGAATCCGTAAACACAGAAGAGACTGTTCCACAAATGATGAGCGACCTGCTTTGCTGACTGGTTCTTACAAGGGAAAGCATAGGCCAATTTGGTGAAATGGTCTGTCGCTACTAGAACATCCACGCTTCTGTTATCACCCTGCTCTGCTGTCCAGAAATCGATGCAGATGAGTTCCATTGGCTCAGAGGTGTGTATATTCTCAAGAGGAGCACAATCTTTCGGTTCGGGAGTCTTCCCTACAATACATCGCATACAATTCCTGACGTACACCGATATGTCACGTTTCTTTGGCCAGACAGAGGATTTTTTGGACGGGCATGGAAGTGTCCTGGAGCGACCTTGATGACCAGCAGCATCATGCAGACCATGAAGCACTTGTTTCATACCGTCTGGGACAATGAATTGATGCAGCTTTTTATTCATGCAATTGTCTCTTTTGACCTTGAAAAGCATGCCATCTCTGATGGTAAGTTTATTCCAATGCTTAAGAAGCCTTATAACAGGACGGGGCTCACCAGCACGTTCACGCTTGTCAGGTCGGCGGTGTCTTTGAACATAAAAGAATGCTCTGCTCACAGTGCTATCTTGTGCTTGTGCAGTTGACAGAGTGCTCACATTGAGTGCGGAAGTCTGGTCCACACTCATGAAATGTGGAATGGATTCCACACCCATCATCCGTCCTACACCACCAGAACAATGTGCGTCCAACACTGCCGCAACACCCTGCGAACTGAAAGCACCAGACATTTGACCTTGGCCCTGAACTCTAGTCTCGTCAGAAGGATCATCAACAGGACTTAGTACTTGGCAGTTAGTGGTAAGGCGGAAAGAATCTTGGACAACTTGGTCTACAACTCCATTAACCTGATTGATCAAGGAGTGATAAGGTTCCGTCACAAGTCGATGGCTTACACTGGACTGGACAAATGGTTCCCTGCTCAAAGCGCCGGCGACAATGTTCTTAGTGCCAGGTACGTACTTCAGATCAAAGCTGAAAGAGGCTAATTTAGCAATCCAACGTTGCTCGCAAGCATCGAGTCCAAGCTGTGAAATGACGGCCCTTTAACCAATAATGGAACTTGTCACATATCACCCACTTAAGCGCGAGGAATTCTAGCCTGTGAGCTGGGTAGTTTATCTGGGAACGTGACAGTGTCTTGCTAGCGAATTCCACTGGTCTAGCCATAGTGCTACCCTCCGGGATTTGGGAAAGCACAGCTCCCAAGCCTTCAAATGAAGCATCTATAGCTAATATGAATTCATTGTTGAAGTCAGGGTGCGCTAGCGTTGCGCTTGTAAGAAGGTCCTCCTTTAAGGTATCGAATGCTTTCAGGCATTTGTCGGTCCAGTCCGTAGGTGAGAGCTTGGTGCATGCATCTTTTGAGTTATGCTTTCTCCTCCTGCCTCTAGAGCCTTTCATGCCCGTATTTGAGATTAGATCAAACAAAGGTTTGGCTTTGGCAGAACATCGCTCGATAAAATGTTGGTAGTACAATACCATACCCAAGAAAGATCTGATTTTCTTGTGGCATGCAGTGATCCTGTCAGAGTCCATCAAGTCAACTGCTTGAACATCGGTGATCGCCTTTATTTTCCCAGGGTCTGTCTTGACACCATCTTCGCAAATGACATGGCCAAGAAACTTAACAGATTTTCTCAGGAAATGGCACTTTTTAGGAGAAAGCTTGAGATTGTGGGCCTTGAGTCTTAAGAACACCATCTCCAGCCTTTCAAGTGCAATCTGCTCATTGGGAGCAAAGACCATGAGATCATCAAGATAGCATAGTAAACTAGTGAAATTCTTGGCACCAAAGATAGACATCATCATATGCATGAATGTAGCTAGGCTATTGGAGAGGCCCTGTGGCATCCTATTATATTCATGTAGCCCAAATGGCGACAAGAAGGCAGTATACTTCCTATCGTCCCTATGTAACGGAACATTGTAGAAGCCTGAGGTAAGGTCCATGGTCGAGAAGAAAGCATTTCCTCCAAGAGCAGCTAAAGCATCTGACTGGCGTTTAGCCATCTAAAATCAGTACAAATCCTTAAATCACCGTTTTTTTTCCACACCAGTACGAGAGGGGACGCGTATTCACTGTTTGATTTACTGATAATGCCCTTCTCTTCCATTTCATTCAGCGCCACTCTCACTCTCAGTTTCTCATAATGGCTTGGAGGTACACGACGGTAGGGGAGACGAAAAGGTTTATCATCCACTAGGCGGATTCGATGTACGAAATCTTTGGCTTCGCCACAGTCCATCTTATTCCTTGAAAATATTGACTCATAATTCTTGACAAGATGAAGCAATTTCATTTTCCATGTAGAAGACACTTCGCATGCGGTATGCAGCCATCGCCCCACAAAGGTGTAATGATTCTGCCAACCATGATCTGCTTAGGGCTGCATTTGGATTGAGTAGGTTCAACAAGCACTGTGCTTCCCACAGATGTTGCAGTGTGGACAGGAAGCTTGCCCCATACAAGATGTTCACTCTTCGGTTGAAGTGTCACACTGTGCTTAAGCTTAACGGTACCTACTGTATCAGGTACATGATCACCTCTCCATCTCTGTGTGTTGGACAACAAGGAAATGAACTTTAAACACTGATCGTGTCCATCATCACTCGGTATTGACATCAATTTCCAATAGTCATCCGTGTTTTTCAGGAGAGTTAGCAGGCTTTTGATGGCATTGCTGCCCAAGACCATCTCATCAGTTTGGCCTGGAACGATCAGCACAGGTATTATCATTTTACAACCATAAACAGAGAGAGGTAGGTCATACATCGCTGTTGGTGTGACATGATGACCACCGCAGCCAATGGTCACATCATCGGCAGAATACTTTGACAATGTGGAGGCGCTTTCCAACAACGTAGCTTCAGCTGCTTCACTGAGAGTGCAGGCCATTGAACCACTATCAAGTAATGCAGTGAAAGATAGGCCATGTTCTACAGATACAGTGGTGTAAAATAATGAATCAGCTCTAGGGACTCGCTGTATTCCTTGAAAGACAGGGGTTTTCTCAGGTGAGACACTAGGTTTGTTCTGCTCATAGACAGACTTGTAATCTTGTGTGACAATCATGGGAGGATCTTCAATCTGGTCTGTTCTAACCTCCCTAATGCACAGACCAGTCAGTTTTCCTGATTGGGCTGAGAAGACTGGCTCCGCCTAGGACAGAACCGTCTGGAATGACCCGGAGATCGACACTGAAAGCATAGTCGATGCTCACGACAATGTGTTAGGGCGGAGTGCGCAGCATCATTACAAATCGCACATGGCAAAGCATCAAAACCCTCAATCCTAGGAAGTCTGCTGTTAGGCTGTTGTTTCGGTCGGGGCTGCGATTTGTTAGTATTGTTCAGCAGAACTTTCTCTAGCATGTTGATGACTTTCTCAAGAGCAGAGAAATCTGTACTTTTCTGTTGCTGTTCGTACACAGAAGGAGCAGGCACTGGAATTGTATTAAGATCAATATGGTTAACTTGAAACTCTTTCACTCTGGTTGCGATGCACTGTACTTGTGGCTTTGAATGACAAATCAGATTGATAGTCATTGAGCAGAGCTTGTACTTCATGGGCTGACCACTTGTCAATTGGTTTGAATCTGAAGGTAAGGGCTAAGTCTTTATTCGGGCAGTGTCTGATGAACATATGGACTATCTCAACACTGGGCTTGTCAAGTGTTTTTCCTTGCTCTCGCAAGTGATTTATTTATGTGTTTTTAATAACTTTTCAATTGATATTTCTCTTGTAGTTTTAAGCATGCAACTCACCCACAGCGTGTCTCATCAGCTCTGCTGTGGGCGGTCCTTATTCCACAGATCAAATGCCATCATGACCCAGCAGATGGCGCTTTCCCCATTTATGAATTAATTTAACCTTCTTTTTACACTCTGTTACACTAGGGTACTGGTTTCGCCTCGTTTACGAAAACTTGGCCCCGCAGCAGACATGCTCGGTGTGAGGACCTCCGGAGGTAAATCAAGTCAGAGTGCAGGGTTGCAAGGTGCACAGGTAAAAGTCAAGAGGACTTTACGGCAGAGTGCAAGCTGCACCGGTAGCAGTCAAGGGGACTGTGAGAGTTCACTGTGAGTTAGTGGCACGCATAAATTGACAAGTAAAAATCATGGGTAACAGCAAAACTAAAACTAAAGAAAAGATTCCATGGGGTTGTGATAAACATAACATCCAATTTATGTTTAGAAATTATGGCCCTGAGACTGTGACCCAAGTAGAAATGTGGATAAGGGAATGTGGCTTTCCTGAAGCAGGGAGTTTTAGCCGGTGCCAGACAGAATTATTGAAGGCAAGATTGCAACAAAAAGAGATAGATAATTACAATAACAAAAAGAAAAACAAAGTAAACATTAATTGGGTAGGATTTAATATGTGGAACACAGAAGCAGAACTTAGAGAAAAATGCATACAACCTAAAATGCAAGCACAAAACATTGATTCTTTTCAGTGTGTTAAGCCTGTTCCAGATCCCGACCTGGACGGTTGCCCCCCGCGACCCCCAGCTCTTAGACAGATAGTCCCTTCAGCAGATCCAGTAAGACAGCATGGACAAGAGACTTCTCGGCAGGCCCCAGGCCCCAGCACAGAAAGCACGGCTCTGTCTCCAATTTCGTCACATACGCCAAGGTTCAGCTGAAAAGAGAAAAGGCTGATTGACAACCATCACCTGATGACAGCGAGGACAAGAGAGAGGAACTCTTAGGAGCTACAGGAGGTGTTCAAGTAATCACTGCTCCTATGATGGAAGTAGCAGGGGTGGATGGCACAGCGATGCTTGTTCACCGACCATGGACAATAAAGGATATCGAAAATGCACATGGACAGCTCCCAGACCCGAGAGAGGTGGGAGGACAGAAATTCGGTGATGAAATGAGCAGATTTTGCTCAGAGTTTCGCCCACATCTTATGAAATGCGACGACTTTTGGGGAGAAAACAAGGTGCGGACTTTGAAAAGATTAAGTATTCCTGGCCAACAGCCAATGTTTTCGCACGGCAAGCTCAGGCTGATCACGAAGAAAAACCAAGGGTGGAAAACCAAGCATTTAACTGTTTTGTGGTGTGCCTTACAGCAGCGTGTAAAGAAGCGTTCCCAGTAAAAATGGATATGACTAAAATATCAATGTGCAAACAATCAGGAGAGAGCGTGTCACAATAACTCACGCGTCTCACTGAGATGCAAACAGCAGGTTGGAGAGGCCTGCAGACATGTCTGTGGCAGCAATTTCACTGTATTAAAGCACATTTGAGGAACAGTTTCATGAATGGATTACAGGAGGACATCGCTCAGAAGGTGAAAAACACATGCATTGGATGGGTAGGGTATGAGAGTGAATGGTTTAGAGAACCACAAAACCCAGGTATGCTATTGTTTCAAGATCTATATTGGGACCAATATAGATGCGCTGTATCTATAGACCTCTCTAGAGTAAGTGTAAGAATGTCTCGGGTTACATTGCTGTAACCCTGTTCCCTGAAAGGCGGGAACGAGATGCTGCGTGAAAACGCTATGGGAACCATTTTGTCCAGTTGCCGGTCGTGAAGCATTGTGTGAAAACATGCCAAGATTTGGCTATGTATATAACCTCGGTCAAGTGACGTCATCTGATTAGATGCAGGTGGAGGTTATAAAATACAGGTGAGCCGGCAACAACCTCAGATTAATTTGTCTGAATGGACGTCCGGTCACGTGGTAGTGCGGCATTCGGACGCAGCATCTCATTCCCGCCTTTCAGGGAACAGGGTTACAGCAATGTAACCCGAGACGTTTCCTTTCAAGGCTTCACTCGTTGCTGCGTGAAAACGCTATGGGAACGAGAATACCAACGCCGCCGCACTACAGGTATCTGGACCCCAAGGTTGTGTAGCGTGTGGCACAAAGCCGAGAAGGTCTCAGAACCATGCCTGGGCAGCTAACTCGGGGCTTTGCCTGAGCCCGGAGTAGCATGAACATCCAGATTATAATGTAACAAATGTGTGCGGGGAGGAGCAACCCTCCGTGTAACACAATTTGCTGCAGGGGAATACCTCCTGCTGGTGCAAAAGGAGGTGATCTCCTTGGTGGAATGAGCCCTGCTTCCTAGAGGCGAAGTGAACCCACGCGCCTCATAGGAGAGGGCAATAAGCATCTCTCACCCAGTGTAGTGGTGGTCGCTCCAGCGGCCCCAAGACATGTAAAGGCTGCTCTGACCTACACCACCGGCTGATGCGGTGAACGTAAATCTGAAGATCACCTGCTGGACACAGTAAGTGAAGTCTCTCCTGCTCCGAAGCTGTAAAGGCGGAGGATGGAATGCTTCAACACAATAGGGTGATGTTGTTTATGAACTTAGGCCGATAGCTCAGTGAGGATGCAGTTACGTGCGTCCTGAGAGTACTTGGGCACAGGCCCGAGGACAACTTTCCTGCAGGGACTCCAGCACTGAAACAATTCAGGAGTGGACTGGGTCTACCTGCTTCGCACACACTTGCTGCAGGGGAATACCTCTTGCTAGTGCAATAGATGAGGCGATCCCCCAGGTTGAATGAACCCTGCTTCCTAGAGGCGAAGTGAGCCCACGCGCCTCATAGGAGAGGTAAATGGCATCTCTCACCCAGTATAGTGGCGCTCTGACTTACGCCACTGGCTCATGTGGTGGACATACTGTAAATCTGAAGAGCACGTACTGGACAGTAAGCTCTTGAAGAGGGATAGATCTAGATCTAGAGTCAGGGAGTAGCAAAGGGGACATTTGCTGATCTTGCGAGGCAAAGCGGTCCACCTCTGCTGCATGAAATCTCACCGAGATTGACTGACTACTTCGGGGTGGGGTTTCCATTCCCGGTGTGTCAGAGATTGACTGGACAGTTACAACTGCTCTCACATTCATATGCCCTGGAACGTAAATCACGCTGAGGGACAGGAACCTGGTGCGCTAGCTATTCAGCGGCGCGAGCACAGTCCGCCCTGGCGATTAATACAGTGGGAGCCACGCCAAATAGCCGCGACAGTGTGACTGAAGTGTGAATGGCGTGTGAATGGCCTTTGCACGCCGTAATCCCCCCTCCCTTTTCTGGCCGAAAGGCGTGTCAAGATTTCACAGTAAACACGCCCATTCAAGCCCTATTTATTCATTTACCTGGTGCCACCACTAGATGGCGCTTCGTTCTCAATAACACGTTAAAACAAGCCAGCTGCGCTGAGTTGCAATCACGTGATTTTAACAACCCGCCTCCACCCCCGCCGAACTGACGCTACCAAACTACAGAGATGAAGATGGCGGCTTAACGGACTATTCGTGGTAAGTGATATTTATTTTATAAAATGTGTTTGGGGTAGTTTACAGTTTATTTCCCAGTTTAGTTTTTTATTGGCCGTTTTAAATATGACTGGCAGCACCAGCAGCGGTCAGATGTGACTTTAGAGAACTTAATGATCTGTTTACCAAGTGTGGAGTTAATATTACAGCTTACTGTCAGTGTCACACACTCACAATGTCACTCCACTTTAACTCAAAAACATGCTCAAGCTTCGACAATACTATTAATGTCCCTATTACAAGAGCTGCACTACCCGATGAAGAGTGTTTGTGTTCTCTGTAAATACTGAGAGAATCTCACCGCGTGCTGTCTGGATAATTTCAGCGCTTATTTATTCTCTGGTTAAGAGTTAATCTGCAGGTTATTTCTGTGACTGGAATATAATGTGATGCAGTTGATGAGGGACACAGACTGAGGGGAGCTGTACAGGAGCTAGTAACGCTCATAACCCGGTTTATATTTTATACACTTTCCGCGGTAGCGCGAGTGCTTAGTTAACGAACTGAATAACAACACAGAAGTGTTTATCAGTTAAGGAGGAGGAGGAGGAGGGAGGTGTGTGTGTGTGTGTGTGTGTGTGTGTGTGTGTGTGTGTGAGGGGCTTCAGTAAGTTATAGTTTGGCTTCAGGGATGAACTAATGCTCATACACGAGTGTTATATCGCTTAACTTATTTGTATGAGAAGCGCATTAAGTAAATTCTCGGTTAATTTAATGCAGACGATAATACAGACAGTCACTGGTTAACACTAACACTGTTCACTGGTTAACACTAACACTGTTCACTGGTTAACACTAACACTGTTCACTGGTTAACACTGTTCACTGGTTAACACTGTTCACTGGTTAACATTAGCACAGGCAGTTTATTTACATTACAGAATCCCCAAAACAGTATTTTACACACTCTGTGGTAAATAGGTTTATTAATACATTTTATTTTTATTAGAACTATATGTTCTGTGAAGTTTATTTATCTTTGTCTTGACTAAATTCTCCTGTTGTCTTTAAGCAGAGCCCCGCTGTGGAGGATTGGGGGGTCAGACGGCTGACGGCTGGACTTTTGGAGCTACAGGACTGGAGGAGCCTGAACAAGCTGTTGAGGGAGCTGTAGGAGGGATGACGTCACAGTCCGACAGCTTTAGAATGATGTTTGATCAGGTCTACTGTATATTCTGAACATAGAACTGCAAAATGTCTGATACAGTACTTTGGGGGAAACAAAGACTTCAACTGTTCCATGTTTAATAGTTTTGATATTTGAAAAATTTATATTTTAATGTACAAGGACTATAGATAGAGACTTATAAGCAGCTGGTATATCCGGGTAGTTTAATGAACTTTAAGCAAAAAGACAACATGTATTCATCTGTTTTATATAAATTACTGTTTTAACTTTGACTAGTTTTGGAAGAATAAATTGAATTGTTGAAGTCATGTTTGCGTGTTTTAATTTTGGGGGATTGTTTGGGTATTTAAAAATTGTTTAGTTGAACCAACAACTTCAATGGGCAAAAAATGTGACACAACTTGGGTGTGTGTGTGTTTTCGGCTGTTCAGCAGTTCTAAACACAAGCACAGTTTTTGTCCTTAACTAAAACACTTCAATACATTAATAATTAATTTATTTTGCTGAATAAGGTAATAAGCGATGTTTAAACCAACCCAGTAAGTTAAGTAAATGTTCCATACATTAAAGTACTGTGTATAACCAAGTGCCCTAGCAAACACAGTTACAGTTTACAGTACAAACAGAGTGTGTGCGCTGGGGGGATTGGAAGGTGAGTGAGAATACTCATTTACAAGACAAAAGACGGTCAGAGGCAGCGCCGTTCTAGACCAGACAACACGGGGTGGGGGCAGGGGGGCATCATGTTCGAGCACTGTTTTTACCTGGCCTTACTGTATAGTAACAGTATTGTATTTGCTGAATTGTGTTGAGGCACGCAAACCCCCTGACCACAATAAGGTGGCAATCCCTCAGGGGGAAATTAAAAAATAAATATATATATAATTATATAATATCCTTAGTCCAGATTTTATCAATCAATGACATAACATTTATCTAAGCTGGATGGTCAAATTTTCAAAAACGTTTAACCTAAAGTAAGACTTAACACACTATAACTAAAATATTTACAAAACTGAAAGGTTGTCTTATGAATGATAAAAAATACAAACTAAATTAAAACAGATGGGCTATTGAACAGATCATAATATGTTTTATGTTTTCTGATTACAAATTATATGTGGGTTGAATTTTAGAAAGGCTAAATGAAATAGCTAGTTTTTGGTCATGTCAGTCCAGTAACTATACCATGTAAAAGTAATTATAATATGAATTAATTAAGGGCAGGACCTAACCTAATGTTAATAATTTACACCATGATAACATTAGTATTCGTGTTTTTGTATATATTTTTAAATGTTAAAATGAACGTTTCAGAGTATATAATTTGTCGTGTCTGTGATTGAGACCCATGAGTTAAATTGAAATATTTTTTATAGGTAGTAAGCCAGGTTTTAGTAACCTTGGATAAATCAGCATGAAAGCCCTCTCTCGCGCACGCGCTCTCACGCTATCTCTCGCACTCACACACACACACACACACACACACTGTGCACACACAGACACACACAAATAATACATGAAATCGCATAAAACCAAATGAAACTAGGGTAAAAAATATGAGCAGTAAAATACAGTAGTATCCTGTAGGTGATTCCTGTCCTGTGATAACAGGCACTAACACTCTAGACCGGTTTAGTTCTGTTAGTTTTGTTTTCAAGTGTGAATGTTTATGGGGATTAAATCTGTCTCTGCTGCCGCATCTATACACAGTTGTGATAAGTGATTGATGCCCCATCAGATCTTTAATGTGGGACATTATGCTGGTTAAATGACTAAAGACACACTGATCCGTATGGACAGATATTTGTTCCAGATATTATGCGCCATTAATCAATTTGTTATGCCAATTTGACTTTCAGCGAAAACATCAAAAATATAACGAAAACAAACCAAAGCAGAAGTTACATTTTAAGCTTTACTTTCAAATTCAAATTTGATTTGTCACATACACAGTGCGATATGCAGTAAAATGCTTTGGGTGCTTTAGGTGAGGCTCGAACTCGGCATTGCTTCACCTGGACCGCTTTATTAGTGTCACGCGCTAACCGATTGCGCCACGGGAGCCACACGGAAGTTGGTCTTGTCAGAGTATCCTCTCTCTCTCGTGCGCACACACACACACACACACACACACACACACACATGAAATTGCGTAAAAACCAACGAAATATAAGCAGTAAAAAAACAAATAAAAATCAGTAAAAATACATTAGTATAACAGGCGCTAACCCTCTGGAACTTTTTTACTATTGTTTCCAAGTGTTTATGGGGATTTAATCTGTCTCTGCTGCCGCATCCATTCACAGTTGTGATAAGTGATTAATGCCCCATCAGATCTTTTGACGGGGGAGCATTATGCATGATTAAATGACTAAAGAAATACTGATCCATATGGGCAGATATTTATTCCAGGTTGCATGCGCCATTAATTGCATTTCTTATGCCACTTGTAGACTATCAGTGAAAAAAAAAATCAGCGAAAACATCATCAAAAATATAACGAAAACAAACCCAAGCAGACGTTACATTTTGAGCTTTACTTTGCAGCAAAATATTATCTATCAGTATATTAAATGGAACTAGGTAAAATACACAGTAATGTAAAATACTGTACATAGCCTGCGTTTTTATTCCGTACCTACAATGATCGGTATAGACAAATTACAGCCGCTACCGTGTCTTTAAGGATCATTTCAGGATGTCTTAAAAAATATTTCACTAACTAATTTTATTAATTCATTATTAAATAATAAATAGCATAATCATCATGGGTTGTGTATTGAGTGATTTAACAAATCTGTTTTATTAATCGGTTTGTTGTTGTTGTTTTTTCATCTATTTATGAAACTATGTTGACAATGCAAGAACTGTCTGTATATTAAAGATACGGTATTGGGCTTCCTGGACACTGCAGTTAACTGTGCCAGTCAATGCTCCATCTGGCGGAATTATACGGCATTGCAACCATCTTTTTAGAAAGCGCATGGGGGCGTTTATGGGGCGGGGCATCGTTAACTGCGTCATCGCGGGGGATCACATTCCATGCACGAAGCCTGCATTAACCTTTCATGGAACTGCCATGGAGCAGTCATGCTCCAGGCGGCTGTTTGACGTGGCTCCCACTGTATATGAGACTTGCCATAGTGATGTCCACCCACAATGGGACATGGCACTCTCAACCGCTGGAGGAAGTGCTTTAGGGCGAGAAATAGAGCCATCATTTCGAGGCAATTGATGTGCCGTGCGAGAAGAAAGCCTCTCCAGCACTCTTGGGCTGGGATGGTCACCTAAGACCACACCACCCAGCCCGTGAGGGAAGCATCTGTCGTTAGCATCTGCGACGACAAGACGAACTTAGAGTGGGACCCAGAGTCAGAACCCGGGGTCTGAACCACATAGGACGGGTACGAAGCACCTGGCGCGTAACCCCTGTTGGGTATTGGCCCTAGAGTGAAATCCCCTGTCTTAGCCACAACTGAAATGCTCTCATGGGCAGGCCCAAGGGTCACCGTGGATACGGCTGCCATAAGAGCTAAGATCTCTGAAAGTGATGGTCACTTTCTTGGTCTAGCTTGATTTCCTTGAGGGTGTTGTTAATGGATTCGACACGAGCGGGAGACAGCTGTGCCCGCTTAGGATCGAATCTCATGTGACACCCAATCCTCAGAACAGGAAAGAGCACGCTTTCGTGGCGTTGGGTCTCAATCCTAAGAGACAAGATGAGCTAGGACGACATGCTGATGTCGAAGCGCTAGCTAATGAGACTGGGCCAGCCAGTCGTCTATGTAATTCAAATATGGATGCCCTGGTAGTCGTAAGAGCCAGAACTACATCCATGCATTTTAATATGTGCTGGTGAGAAAGCTAGACCGACTGAAAGGACCCGATACTGGTAAGCTTGGCCCCCAAAAGCGAACCTCAGGTCTTTCCTGTGTTGTGGGAGTATTTCTATATGAAAGTAAGCATCCTTCAATCGATTGTCACAAATCAATCGCTTGGTAGGATTGAGAGTAATCACTTAAACAATACAGTTCAATGTTGACTGTTAATTTTAGATAGCGGTACAGCCCGCGAGATCTAAAAATTTGGACGCAGCCCCCTGTTCCTCTGCCAAGGAATACTGATTATAGTAGTCTGACTCACTGTCTGGTAGGGGAACATGTTCCATGACCCCATACCCAGCAACTTCTGTCAGGAGATGTGCACCTTCCGGTTTCATGGAAGTGGAGATCATGCCATTCTGAAACGTGGAAGGTGATGTGAACTGAGTCCTGTAGTTTCTCTACACTGCTTAGTACCCAGGGAGACTTGGTTAAACGGAGGGGGGTGGGGTGGGGTGTTAGATGTTCGGCATCCTGAAACATGGCAGGAAAAACCGAAGACCTAACACTTTATTGGAGACTGGTGTTGCCCGAAACACCAGCGGTAGCGGAGCAAAACACCGACCTCCTGGGGGTGTCAGGGAGACGACTTCATTCTAGAAAGAAATTCTGCGTGCATCTCCCCATTGGGGGGGCCACCCCCATGGCCTGGGCACAAGAAGACAATATGCCAGTCTGACCTTTTGAGGCTGATAGTGAGGCACGTCGTACCCCAAAAAGGGGTGGCAGGCTCAAAAACACATCCCTTGTGTTTCACGCCTCGCAAGTGTCAGACCCGGTGGAGACTGGGTGGCCGACAGTCCCGACTTTTGAGTACGGCGGGGAAGGAATTTCCTGAAGGCTTGTTCATATAACTTCGCCTCATGAACCTAGTGGCGACCGAGTTAATGATATCGCCAAACAGGCCGAAAGGCGAGATAGGGGCATCCAGGAGGAATGCAAGATTCTTATCCTTGATGCGCCTAAGATTCAACCACAAGTGCCTCCACGCGAAACCCATCGCAGCCATAAAACGGCCGATAGCACGAGCCGTCTGCTTTTGTTGCACGCAGAGACAAGTCTGTGGCCCGGCGTAATTCCAATATGCGCTATCTGGAGAGCCCCACCAGTGCTCAAGTCTCTCAGCAGGTAGCGTGGTAGGCCTGCAAAACCGCCATGGTGTGCAAAGGAGCACCAACCTGACCTGCTGCCTGAAAAGCTTTTCCCTTCAGGGAAGATGAAAGTCTACACAGCTTGAAAGGAAGTATTAGCTTTTCAGGAAGGATGATGTCCCAAGAGAGAGATAGCTTTGAAGCGTCTCTTCTATCTGGGCTACATCATATAACTCTGTGATTCCACATTAACTATATTTAAACAACTAAATCAGTCAATGGCAGGAAAACACAGGATTAATACAGCCTACTCCATGAAAGGGTTAACTCCTATGGAGACAGCTGGGGGAGCGCGTCATTGAGGCTCTACCACCCCCCACCCCCCCTCCCCCGGCCACCCGATTCCGGCTTTTTTTTTTTGTTGTTGTTGTTTTCCTAGTCCTCGGAGATTATTCAATCTCAGTGGTTTAAGCAAGATAGGATGTTTATCCTTACCCATACACAGGAAGCCCATGGCGCGCTTGAGAGCCGACAGAGGGATTTCCTCGGAGAATGCAAGGCGCGCGACCACTTTTTTTTTTTAATCGTAGCAGTAAAGATCGCCCTCCGATATGGATTATCACACATGGAGGGACATCTTGTTTAAAACTCCGATATCGGTGAGTTAAACACTTCTTATTTTGCTGGTTTAAACACACACACCCACAACAAGGTCAAAGTGAAGACAAATGATCTGAGGTTGTTGCCGGCTCACCTGTATTTTATAACTTCCACCTGCATCTAATCAGATGACGTCACTTGACCGAGGTTATATACATAGCCAAATCTTGGCGTGTTTTCACACAATGCTTCACGACCGGCAACTGGACAAAATGGTTCCCATAGCGTTTTCACGCAGCATCGAGTGAAGCCTTGAAAGGGAACTGGCATGCCACACCCATTTACCATAGAAGGGTCACATCCTCATGTGTCATTGTCCAAAAATAACAAAAATGAATGGCAAGAATTGGGACCGTGGGTGTTGAATAACCTCAGAGTAAATGATTGGGTTCATGTGGGAGACACAGAGACTTGGTATAGCAAAACAAAGAACACATACAAGGTCGGTCTGAACTGGTTTGTAGAAGCTAAGAGAGCTGTAGAGATAATTCCTGTGTCAACATTGAATCATAAGAGAGTGAATTGGAGCTTCCCACAGATAGAGATAAGCGACCCAAGGCTAAAAACAGTGCCAGAGAGTCTTTGGGCAAAGGGAAAACATGATTTGGGACTCATATGTGATGTTATACCAGTAAGAATTACACCACAGTCAGATTATAAGCCTTGTAAGATACAGTACCCATTGAAAACTGAGGCGATAGAAGGCATTACTCCCATGTTTAATTCTTTATTAAAGGCTGGAGTGATAATCCCATGTGAACACTCACCAGTTAGAACACCAATCTTTCCAGTGAAAAAAAGCAAAAATTCCAGGTGAATCTGAAGATTGGAGATTTGTGCAGGACCTTCAAGCAGTAAATGATGCAATAATACCAAGAGCTCCAAATGTCCTGAATCCATACACTATCCTAGCACAAATCCCACCGGGCAGCCGGTGGTTTTCAGTTGTAGATTTGGCCAATGCATTTTTTTGCGTACTTGTTCACCCTGACAGCAAGTACTGGTTTGCGTTTTCATTTAAGGGGAAATCATATACTTTGAGTATCCCTGACATAATCTCGTGAATCACCAACAATTTACAATGAAGCATTAAGGAAAAGCCTGGAGTCGCTGACCCTGTCTCCAGGGTCAAGCCTTCAATATGTTGATTGCTTGATAGCAGCGCCATCTAAAGAGCAATGTGAAAAGGACACCATAGCCTTGCTTTGTCACCTAGCAAAAAAAGGCCACAAGGCCACAATATCTAAATTACAGTTTGTGCAACAGCAGGTAAAGTTCTTGGGGCATCTGATATCAGAACAAGGTAAAACTTTAGGTCCAAACAGAGTAAAGGCAATTCAAGAAATTCCAAAACCTAAAACAAAAAAGTAACTTATGTCATTTTTGGGCATGTGTTCATATTGCAGAACGTTCATTCCTAACTATGCAATCTTCGAGGCTCCCTTCAGTGAGATGGGAAGGGCCATGGGAAGGGCCTACAGGCCCACAGTGCACTTAGTTGGACTCAAGAGGCAGAAGAGGCATTCACTAATTTGAAATTGGCACTACAAACCACACCTACTTTGGGGATCCCCAATCCAAATAAACCTTTTGTGCAGACAGTGGATGAAAAGCGAGGTTGCATGATATCTGTGCTATTGCAAGAGCATGGGAGTAAACTCACGCCGGTGGCCTATTTTTCAGCAAAACTAGATCCTGTAGCAGCAGGGTTACCAATGTGTTTAAGAGCCATTGCAGCTGCTGAAAAAGCTGTAACAGCTTCTAGGGACATAGTAGGGTACAGTGATTTAACTTTATTGGTTCCACATGCAGTTTCACTACTTCTCCTCGAAAAAAAAAACGGCACACATGTCAACAGCACGATGGTTGAGGTATAACACAATTTTATTAGAAATGCCAAATGTTACAGTAAAAAGATGCACTGTGCTTAATCCTGCTACTCTTCTTCCTACAGAAGGCGATGGTGAACCACATGACTGTAGCTGTAACTAATGAAATTTGCAGCCCAAGACCTGATTTATAAGATATTCCTTTGCAGAATGCAGAAATGGAAGTGTTTGTAGATGGATCAGCATTCAGGAACAAACAAACAGGCCAAAATTGCGTAGGGTATGCCATGGTAACTGGAGGTACGCCGTGGTAAAATCAGAGCCACTTCCTAAACATCTATCTGCACAAGCAGCAGAGCTCATTGCTTTAACAGAGGCATGTAAACTTGCTGAGGGTAAAACAGTCACTATATATACTGACAGTCAGTTCGTTTTTAGATTTTGCAACACTGTGGAAGCACAGGGTTTCTTACAGTGGTGTGACAACCAGACTGCTCATTACCGTCGCACTCACCGCCGTGGAAAGCGGCAGCGGCCAAAATAAACCAGGAGCATTTCAAAATAATTCGTGAAATGACCGCCAGGTGGCGCAAATTGACATTTTCCGTCGTATCGGTTTTTAAATATATTCAGAGCTTAAGTCATATTAAAGTCAAAACAATATGTTGTAGCGAAGTAATACTACAATTATGATAATTTACACATCCAACAAACATGAAAAACTATAAATATAAAAAATATGAGTTAGAAAACATTGGTTTTATTTTGTTTAGACAGACTCTCTGTTTTTATCTGTTTAGTGTTATTATTAAAGAAAACAGCACAAACAACAGCACTAGGGCTTTAAAAATTTTTATTTCGACAATATTTACAGTTGTTAGAGTTTAAGACATCAAGATTTAAATATAGAAATAACTAAAACAAATAGAGCAAACTTCGAGAATAGATAATAAAAAAATAAATCAATAAAAAACATGTATGCAGTATAATCGGGGCCTCTCATTACATTATTTGCTGCACTTTGTCTGGCACTGAACCAAAATATATTGTCTTACATTTGTGAATAAAATATCATTGTTTTATTCAGAGATTTACAGTATTTGTGCAAAATAATAGTTATGCAATATAATTACAGGCTCTGGATTCGTTTTTCGTTTGCAGTATAAAACCAAAATACATCTTACTATTTTTGAGAGATTCGTCGTAAAAAAAAAAAAAACAGTTTTTTTTTCAGATATTTGTCTGTTTGTCTGTACAAAATAATATTTATGCAATATAATCACGGGCTCTTGATTCGTTATTCGTTTGCAGTATAAACCAAAATACATTAACCATATAATATAAACCAAAATATAAACCAAAATATTTAATTTGCTGTATTAAATATTTATGCCGTCTCATCAAGGATCCAAAGATTGCGTTGTACTAAATAATAGTAGAAGGGGAAAACTGAAAGCGTGTACAAACAACAGCACAATGCATGTGTGAATGGCTGAAACGTTAAGTCAGATGAACGCGCGCGCCGATATAAGAGATTAGATCTTTCAGCACGCAGATGTCAGTCACTAGCAAGGAGCATTTACTGATCACATTTAAACAATTTATTCATACAGATCTACATGTTTTATAGGTTTGTTACTGAAGAACTGTGGCAGCGGGCACACCTAAAAATAAACGCAGGATTATTTTTTTTTATAGTTTTATATAAATAAAAAATGCTTTTATAAATGTGGGCTACTGTTATCTACTTCAAATATTTGTTAAAACAGCCAGGAAACTCACTCTGACCATTTTAATAATTCATTGATAAGTTAGTGATTCCTTTGGTTACGGCAGTGCTGATCATGTCATCTCGTCGTCAGTGAGCGCGCCTATACAGTAATTCACTTCTCATACGAATTACATAATCTAATAATTTTTTTTCATTACTTTATATTAAAGCAGATATTTCTCTTTCTATAAGTATATATTTTTCACGTCTGTGAGGCGAGTATACATGGAGTTTGGGTTCATTTTCTGACGCGCTCAAGTTCACCGAAAACAATACAGAGCCCCGTTTAGTGTAATTTATCTCATTTAATAAATCTACTACAAATTTAAAGAACACAAAATATAAGATGACACAAGACCCTGGATTCGTTTTTCGCTTGCAGTATAAAACCAAAATACATCTTACTATTTTTGAGAGATTTGTGGTAAAAAAAATCTTTTTTTTTCAGACATTTGTCTGTACAAAATAATATTTATGCAATATTTATATATTTATGTAATGAATGATGTTTATGCAGTATAATCAAGCTCTCTTATTTCGTTATTTGTTCACATTTGGCAAATAAATTTGCACACTACTCCAAGCGTGGCAACGCATGCTTGGTTTAAGTTGGACATTGACGCACATATTGTAAATGAATGTGAATCGTAGGGCATTATATTCCTGCCACAATTCTCACAGCTGCACAGTATGTATTGAAATAATAACAATAGTGTTTTTCTTTACTGAATAGAAATATAATTGCGCAACTGTTAAGCATTAGCCCGTACTTGATAACACAAAAACACAAGCGCTGGTCCCTCCCCCAAACCGGGCAGCGAGGAGGATTTACATTTAAACAGGTTTTACAGGTGTGCTTTGCGAAGTCAGACATACAAATAACCTGTGAATAGCTGTTCTCACCTACAGTATACACTCGGAGAAACTAAAATCCCTCGAATGAGATTTTTCTTACCATAACATGTAGTGTTATTAATCACTCTACACTGTTTTTAATTACTTTTAATTTTATCTATAAATAAACAAACCAAATAAAATTATTCCATGTGTATTTACCCTTTGTAAAATAGAATTAAAAATGATGGGTCGTGTATCGAGCGATTAAAAACAATACAAGGCACGTTATGATAAGGAACCTTTCTACAGTATCTCTTCCATTTCAGTGATTAAAAAACGGTAAAAATATAAATTTTGGAATCCACAGACGCTCAAACAGCAAAAGAACATGATAATTAAATCATTATTAAATGGTGGACATAAAAAGCAAAAAGAATAATAATATTATTTTGATTATTATTATCAATAATTAAAGCTGCTTACATCGCGCGCTTTCACTTTAAAAATGCAGTGTTTAATCAGCAAGTATATGTCGCCTCTCTTTATGATTGATAAATATTCTGACTGAAACAAATCTGCTCGTGTCGGATTGTTCATTTTTTATGAAAGAGGAGAGTAGAAGGGGAAAACTGAAAGTGTGTACAAACAACAGCACAATGCATGTGTGAATGGCTGAAACGTTAAGTCAGATGAACGCAGGGATTAAAGTTCTCCGTCGTTATGACGGATTTCCGTCAATCACACTGTTTCGCCTGTCCTTAATGTTTAAAATTCACTTTTCATAATTTTAATGTTGTGTATATACAGTATAGGCTTACATGGGTCTTAAATTAAGGAAAGACAGTGTATTCAGCCTGCTGAGGAGGATGTGATCAAAGCCTGGAGTGGAGCGAATGCACGTTCCTCTCTCCACTCTAAGCGTTTTGTTATCACTCCGGTATGAATCCACTCCGGGTTTTGGTTTAGTTTTGAAGAACTACATGTCAGGCTGAGGTATAACTATATTTAAGATAGCATGGACACACTTAATGCAGGAAGGCTCCGATGTATCGGAGATTGATAAAAGTGTAAAATAAATAAATGGAGATGGGCTTGGCTTAGCGAAATTGGGGAGAATGGCAAGCCTTTTAATTCGTGGACTAAAAAAAATCAAACATCCAGGTAGGTGTCTCTGCACAGTATGCCACAGAAAACTTCAATATGGCAATAATGGCAAAACAAAGTGCGAGCTCGCCATCAGTCAGCAGCTCGTCACAATGCTGCGGTTCGTGCTCTAACAGTACACATGCTGCCTGTCTGCTGCGACAAGAAACACAACGGAGATTCACACATCTGTGGCCGACCGTGTGCGCGATGTAAAAGTGCGTCTATGTTCTTTCATAGCGGAGCATGGCCTGTCGGTCACAGTCTCACAACCACTAGTTAATTTAATGCAATCAGTTGTCAAAGACAAGAGTGCACGTTCAAGATTGTCCATGGCTACGTTTACACTGCCAGGTCTCGATGCTTAATTCGTATTTGTTGCCTATATCTGATATTTTTGACCGTCTGTTTACAAGTTATTTCCACTATGACTCATATCCGATTCACGTGTTTACACTCGCCATACCATCTGAAATATCGCGCATACTTAAAGGGAGGTTCTTACGCTGCACACTAGCCAAGATAGATGAAGGTGAAATATGCTTAACGCTATCTCTGCTATATATATGCAAAGTTCGCGAACCATCACCATGGTTTTAAAACGGAGGAGGAGGGAAAAAAACAGCATAATGGTGGAAGCACGTGTGGAATTACAACATCGCAGGTGACATGGAAGAGGAAAAGAACAACACCCCCCTCCCTCCAACACACCCATGCCTTGTGTTAATGCTTATTTGGGCTAAATAACATTAAATCAGTATTTGATGAATAAAGCATATGTGCAATTTGCAATTATGCAGTTTTTTTTCTCCTCCGTTTTAAAACCATGGTGCGCGAACTTTGCATATACAGTATAGCAGAGCTAGCGTTAAGCATATTTCACCTTCATCTTTCTTCATATTCTGTATATGGACGGCTGAGGAAACCCGAAGACTCATCCGTGTTCGTGGTGAAAATGAGCAACTTTTTTAAAAATCGAAATACGGCGCAAAAAACCTTTGGGAGTGAGTAATCTCTCTTATTGGAATGTGTGATAAACATCGGCGCATGTCCTCTGACGTAACATTAGGAACCAGCGACAACGTATGATGACGTATAACAGTGTTGTCCCATTTCTTAGGGGAAATATTTATACCCTTCCCCTTTCCACTTCGTTTCAAGGGACAAGGGGAAGAAAATAGAATTGTGATTCAGCCTAAGTAAAACTCACCCGTAATTGTCAGGTAAAATTTACTTAATTAAATTAACAATAAAAGAAATCAAGTAAAAGTTACATAATTATATTTAATGCACAATTTAGATTTATTTAAAATAATCAAGTAAAGTTAATTCAGAGAAACAGCTGACAACACCAGTCGAGGCCAGAACCATCTTCTAAGTAGAGAGAATCATCCCCAGACACCAGACGCATCCCAAAGAGACACACAGGGCCTTGGCGTCACTTTCTTAGGCTTGCAGAGGGTTCTTTAGCCTCTAGCTTTTAGCTTTAAAATCCTTACATATATTTGGAAATAACTATATTTTATTATAATATGGATCAAAATCTCTAAGGAATGATTCCAGCACTAGCAAGGTCTATCTAATGAAGTGGTCGGTGAGTGTATGTGAATACACAAACATGTCTAGTCGGAAAACCACAAAGCTAAAGAAGATAAAGAAAGATAAGTCAAAATATCTCATCAGGATACGAATGTAAGCAGTTTCAGGAATAAAACACTGCAATTCCTGTAATGCAGTTGATTGATTGTTCCAGTCAGCTCTAGAAGACTCCCAGACAGAGATATTCAACTGGCCGGCGGTTAAGGCGAGATCAGATTACCCATTAGAGTTATTACTGTCACAAAGTCCTGTGGTAGAGGACTTTCATAGAAACTAATGATTACTGGAATTAAATCAGCACTTCTTTCTTTTTATTTTCTTCTATACAGTAAGAGTGGAGAGATACGTTGATCTAGCTACACTAAGAGCTTTCCTATAGTTCAGGATGCTCTCTTTCCATGCTATTTGAAATATCAACAATTTAGTTTGACGCCATTTACGCTCTAATTTCCGAGCAGTCTGTTTTAAAGTGCGCGTGTGATCGTTATACCAGGGAGCGAGTTTCTTATCTCTAATAATTTTTCTTTTAGCTGGAGCTACATTATCTAAGGTACAACGAAATGACGACTCTAAATATTCAGTCACCTGATCGAGTTCTGTGGGGTCAGATGGTGGCCTAATCGAAGTTGGTAACTCTGGGAGATTACTGATAAAACTCTGTGTGGTAGTTGATGTGAATGTACGTTTAATACGGTAGCGCGGTGCTGTGTGTACATTATCACTGTGACACACTTGAATGGAGACAAGATAGTGATCTGAGATAATTTCAGACAGTGGAATTGTGAATACATTTCTTATAATTAATCCGAAAAATATTATTAAGTCTAAAGTGTGACCTGCTTTATGAGTGGGCCCTACTAAACACTGATTTACGCCTACGGAGTCCAGTATGGACATAAATGCTGTTCTCAGAGGGTCTTCTGGATTCTCAAAATGAATGTTAAAATCTCCAGCAATTAACACTTTGTCTACAGAAACGACCAGGTCTGAGATGAAATCTGCAAATTCACTAAGAAATTCAGAATATGGTCCTGGAGGTCTGTAAATTATAATTAGTGGAATCGACTGAGCTGATTTAATATACTTAAATAGACTTATGTTACTATAGAGAATTTCAAATGAGTTAAATTTGTGTCCGTGTTTTTGTACGATAGACAGATTATCATTATGAATAACTGCGACGCCTCCTCCTCTACCAGTTAACCGAGGCTGGTGTATGTAGCTGTATCCAGGAGGACTAGCTTCATTTAGAGCTACATACTCGTCCTGTTTAACCCATGTTTCAGTTAAACAGAGTATATCAAACGCCTGATCTGTGATAATTTCATTAACAATAACTGCTTTTGATGCGAGAGATCTAATATTTAACAATCCTAGCTTCAGATCAGAGGTGCCGGCTGCGCATTCAGTATGATCTGAGTTTGTGGTCTTTATGTTAATTAGATTATTAAAACAGACTTTCTGAGTCTTTCTACATTTTTGTTAGCTCAGGGAACAGACACAGTCTCAATATTGTGAACCCTGAGTGACGACTCTATGCAGCTAGCAGACGGTTGGTTTAGCCTGTCTGTCTGCTCCCTGGCCTGTGCTCTGGATTGTCACCGATTAACTAGACCTCTACTGAGACTATGAGCTATACTACAGGAAATGAGAGCAGCACCTTCCCGAGTGGGATGGACACCGTCCCGCCCTAACAGGCCAGCTTTGCCCTCAAAGGTCTTCCAATTATCTATAAAGCCCACATTATTTTTGGAGCACCACCTGGACATCCAGCGGTTCAGCGACCATAACCTGCTGTAAGCTATGTCACCACGTCTCATTGGGATGGGACCAGAGCATATTACTTCATCGGACATCGCCTTCGCTAATTTAAACACCTCTGTAAAGTTACTCTTACTAACCTCTGACTGACGAAGGCGTATATCGTTAGCTCCAGCATGTACCACTATCTTAGAGAACCTGTGCTGTCCTAGAGCCCTAAGATTACCTGCTATGTCTGGTGCTCTGGCTCCCGGGATACACCTAACCACTGCCGCTGGCGCCCCTAAAGGTCTAGCTAATTTCACGTGCCTCAGTATAGAGTCTCCTATAACCAGAGCTCTTTCAGGTTTCTCAGCGGGTGCAGCACTGAGGAGAGCAAACCTGTTGGACACTTGAGGTGCAGAGGAGGTGTGCTCCGGTGGGCTAGCCTTAGCGTTAGCTTTGGCTGAACGAGTATGCCGCCGAGTCGTCACCCACTCGCCCCGCTGTGAGGGCTCTAATGCCGGAGTCGGGGGCTGATTATCTCCGCCTGTGGCACCCAGACTGTCCGCTACGGGAATAACGCTGCTCTCACATTCTCTAACTCTCTCTAAAGTCTGGATGCGCTCCTCTAATGCTGATATCTTCTCCGTCAGAGTGCTCACTAACACACACCCATCACAAATAAAATTATCACTAATGACGGAGGAAGAATGTCTAAACATCCTGCACTCTACACACTGAACAAGCTGAATGGTAGACATGATAACGTACCTCTGTGTCGGAGTTTTAGTTGTTTGGAGATGAATTCCGTTCGTTGTTCTTAGACAAGGAAACTCGCGCGTTCTCCAAAAATTGCAGAAAAAAGGCAAAGCCGAATAGTATGGAGATGTAAAAGGTAGTTGCTATTAATATTGTTATTGTATAAAGCGATGTAATTTAAACGCTGATACAAACGCGAAACTTTCGCAGCAACGATACGAAAACAGGAAGCCATCTTATCTTTGTCTTCACTAAATTCTTCTGTTGTCTTTAAGCAGAGCCTCCGCTGTGGAGGATTGGGGGGGTCAGATGGGTGACTGTTGGCCTTTTGGAGCTACTGGAGGAGCCTGAACAAGCTGTTGAGGGAGCTGTAGGAGGGTGCAACAGTGCAACAGCTTTAGAATAATGTTTGGTCAGGTCTATATTCTGAACATAGAACTGCAAAATATCTGATACAGTACTTGTACAGTACAGTAATGCCTCTTTTCCACTGCATAGAACGGCACGACACGGTTCAGTTCAACTCACTTCGGTTCGGCGCAGTTTGGCTCGGTTTGCGCTTCCACTGCAGTGTAGTAACACTTTAGCATGGGCGGGATTACTCACGTGCGCGGCGCCGCTACTGCCGTGACGTCATCGTAAACGCGCCACAAACAAACACACAACAATGGAGCATATCGACGGCATGGTGTTCTTCATTCTTGGCATGTGGATGTTTTTAACAGCGAGACGAAGGAGTTTGTTTCAAAAGAGGCCGACGGTTAATACAAAAAGGTGCGTGCGATCCTTCTCTGGCTGTTCTAAATATAGCGGTTCTGTTGTGTCTCGTGTCGCAAGTTTGGTGACACAGTAATGACGATTTTCTCCGGCTAATCAGTGACTAGCCGTGTTTACACGTCACGTTTTGGTAACGGTTCGGCGCGCTTGGAACCTCGGCTGAGGTGGTACTAAAAAAAGGAACAGGTACTATGTACTGTTCCCAGTGGAAAACCCCCCAAAAGTGAGTAGAATTGAACCGTGTCGTGTCGTACTATGCAGTGGAAAAGCGCCATTATAAGCAGCTGGTGTATTCGGGTAGTTTAATGAATTTTATATGACTAGTTTTGAAAGAATAATTGAATTGTTAAAGTCATGTTTGAGTGTTTTAATTGTTGGGGGATTGTTTGGGTCCTTACTTACTTATTAACCAGAGAATGCTTTAGTAAAGGGCTTTAAAACAACGGCAGTATGAATGACAATGGAATATTACAGAATGTGAGAGTTGACGCCTAAAATCACTAAACATTAAAATGTTGGATTTTAATTAAAATGCTTATATATATTCATGTTTAAATATTAAATATTTAATATATTAAATTCTTAAGTCATCGTGTTCACCCATGGGTTTACTGCATATACCCCGGAACAAAAGGGAGGAAACAGAGAAGTTTCTTTTTCCATTTTTTGCATTGAGTTTAATCATGCAGCACTTTCAGTATTCATAGCAAAAGCAACCCATCAGTGTGATTAAAGTACCCTAAATAACACAGAATTTTGACCCAGCATAAACAACCCAATGATGTGTTTACAGAAACCCAGCATTTTTACTAATGAATGGAGGAAGCGCAGTCAAGGCCTGGGGATTCTGTGTGCTGTCACGGTGTATTCCGCGAGTAGCATATATTTTTGTGAAGCTGCTTTGAGACAATGACCATTGTTAAAAGCGCTATATAAATAAAATTGAATTGAATTGAATATAAGAAAATACAACCCATAGAATTCTCAAAATTATCAAAGAAAAAAACCAATAATGCAGGAAATAACACGTCAAAGTAATACAACTAAGATCACAGTAGCCTATACATCATATGCAGATAAATAAAGTAAGCCTGCATAAAAACATAAAGCATGCTCAAAAGCCTTTAAGTGTCAGAGATAGTATTTTATTAAGTCGTATAATGAAAATAAATAATAGTGGTAAACTTACATTTCACCATGTTAGTGTCACTGGTGGCCCTTTATTAAGGGACAGAGCCGCTCCTCAGATGGGGTGAGGGGAGGTGGTGGTGGTCCCCTGCCAGTTAGATGGGCTTCAGGCTTTTTTCTATTAACTACATGACAGAAAGAATATACTAAATCATGTTCAATAAATAGTTCAGTGATCGTGTAATCAAATATTACCTTGTTGCAGCATGTTTTTGTGTTTCATTTTCACTAACCTTATTAAATAAGAAACCATAAATTTATAGTCAATATACATTGGTATTTTAACCTAAAGAAATTAATGGCAGGAAAAGTAAATGCTTTCATTAAACAGCCAAAAGGATGCGGAAGGGGTGTTTATTTTACATTATAATAAAAGGGGAGGCGATGTCAAATTTGCAATTTAATACACGCACACATTTACTCTGTCTTTTATTTTTTGCCAAGTCAACTCTCTTTCTTTAGCCGTTGCAGCCGTATTGCTTTTTTTTTATTTATTATTATTGGCTTGAATTCCTCATATGCGTGCATTAAAACCTCTGTGAAGTATGCCGCTGTCTTTTTTTCACTTTGATTTTCCATTTTGACTCGTGAAATCCGCAATCCATTGAAAATGTCTTTATGTACGCACCGTGCACGCACATTAACTCTGGGTAACCAGTAGGGGGTTGATTAAACTTACTCTTACCAGGTGTTTTGGAACCAACATACTTGCGGTATGCGGGTTAACCACAGGTTAAGATTAATCAAATGGTAAATTAACCAAGTTTTCTGGAAAAACTTAAATTATTTTGTGTCCTATTTATATGATGTCCTCGATAATGATTATAATATATTTTAAAAATTTTCAAGTAAAATTTTTTCACACTCTAGTGATATGTAATGACAGATTATTTTTCATTTCCTTTTCTGCTAAAGTGAAGATTCGTTGTTCACTAGTTCCCTACAATGCTACAGTTTGCTACTCTGTGCAGTTGTGCATACGGAGAGTTTGTGTGTACTGTATGTGCACGTCTCATAGGTGTATGTGTGCGCATTTCATATGTAGTTGTTTGAGCAGTTAGTAGTATATATGTATGTGTGACTGTTTCATATATTTGTATGCAAGTGTTTCAATTACGCACACCCTACTTTTCAGTTATTTATTTGTAAAAAATGTTTGGAATCATGTATGATTTTTGTTCCACTACTCACATGTACACCACTTTGTATTGGTCTTTCACGTGGAATTCCAATAAAATTGATTCATGTTTGTGGCTGTAATGTGACAAAATGTGGAAAAGTTCAAGGGGGCTGCATTATACTGGCTTTTACTGGTGCAATTTTGAAAATTTAAGCATGCTGGGTGATTAAGCTCACAGATCTAGGAAAAGTCATGAAAGGAGGGTCCTGGAATTTGATCGAGTGTGCTCGGCGCTCCTAGTGTTAATTCCAGAACTAAACATTGTCAAGGGGACAACAAAAACCTCCCGGCACAGGTGTATAGGCCATTAGTTAATTCCGCTTTATAAAATGACCCATTTTTGAGGCTGCGCTACACAGGTATGTGCCAGATTTAATAATCTACTTTGAAATAAGATACTAAAAAGCTACTTGCTCAATGTAAAATGCACAAAAACTAAACTGACCCAATATGTCCACTACTGAACACTACTAAAGGCACTGAAGTGGTATAAATGAATTTTAACATCCTAGAGTCAATTTAAGACCAAATCTAATCTTTATCCAATCAGCTTAAATGTAATCAGAGATATTATTATTTCAGGTAGAAGCCCATGTACTGTACATGTCTGCCTGTCCTTCAGTAAAGCAGATCTCTCTGTTTAAATTATAAATACAAAGAAATACAATTTTGTAAGGTTGAGTATCTTACATGCACTGTCGCCTTGCACCTTCAATGTCAAAAAAGTAGATCAGATAAAGATTAGATTTTGTTTTAAACTGACTCTAGGCCATTAATAAGTTAAACAGAGAGTTCTGCAGTAGCAAAAGACAGGCAGACATGTACAGTGGGAGCCACATCAATCAGCCGCTTGGAGCATGATAGATCCATGACAGGACCATGACAGGTCAAGGCCCGATCCATGCACGGAATGTGATCCCCGCGATGACGCAGTTAACGATACCGCACCCCATAAACGCCCCCATGCGCTTTCTAAAAAGATGGTTGCAATGCTGTATAATCCCGCCAGATGGAGCATTGACTGGCAGTGTCCAGGAAGCCATATACCGTATCTTTAATATACAGACAGTTCTTCTATTGTCAACATAGTTTCATAAATAGATGACGTGGTAAAAAAACAACAACAACAAACCGATTAATAAAACAGATTTGTTGCCTATTAAATAATGAATTAATAAAACAAGTTAGTGAAATATTTTTAAGACATCCTGAAATAATCCTTAAAGACATGGTAATGTCTGTAATTTATCTATACCGATCATTGTAGGTACGGAATACAAAATACTACAGTATTTTACATTACAGTGTATTTTACCTAGTTCCATTTAATATACTGATAGATAATATTTTGCTGCAAAGTAAAGCTCAAAATGTAACTTCTGCTTGGGTTTGTTTTCGTTATATTTTTGATTATGTTTTCGCTGATGTTTTTTTTCCCACTGATAGTCAACAAGTGGCATAACAAAGGCAATTAATGGTGCATGCAATCTGCAACAAATATCTGCCCATATGGATCAGTATTTCTTTTGTCATTTAATCATGCATAATGCTCCCCCATCAAAAAATCTGATGGGGCATTAATCACTTATCACAACTGTGAATGTATGCGGCAGCAGAGACAGATTAAATCCCCATAAACACTTGAAAACAAGACAAAAAACAGATTAGCGCCTGTTATACTATTGTATTTTTACAGATTTTTTACTGCTTATATTTTTGATCTAGTTTCGTTTGGTTTTACGCAATTTCATGTGTTGTTTGTTGTCTGTGCGCTTGTGTGTGTGCGTGCACGAGAGAGAGGATGCTCTGACAAGAGCAACTTCTGTGTGGCTCCAGTGGTGCAATCGGTTAGTGCGTGGTACTTATAAGGCAGTACAGGTGAAGCAATGCCGAGTTTGAACCTCACCTAAAGCACAGATTTATAAGTATTTTACTGCATATCGTACTGTGTATGTGACAAATAAAAAAACACTTTATTAGATTTTTCAAGACATCCTTAATAATCCCTAAAGTCACAGTAACATCTGTAATTTATCTATACCGATCGTTGTAGATACGGAATACAAATGCGGGCTATGTACAGTATTTTACATTACAATGTAGTTTATCTATTTCCGCTTAATAGACTGGTAGATAATATTTTATTATTTTATTAGCTTAAAATTTTTACTTCTGTTAGGGTTTGTTTTTGTTATATTTTTTATGTTTTCGCTGACAGTCAAATTGGCATAATTGATTAATGACGCATAATATCAGTATTTCTTTAGTCATTTATCCAGCACAACGCCCCACATCAAAGATCTGATGGGACATTAATCACTTATCACAACCGTGAATAAGATTTAATCCCCTTGAACATTACTAATACTTTAGTATTACTAACACTAAAACAACTAAAAAGTTCTAGAGTGTTAGCGCCTGTTATCGCAAGACAGGGAACACCTAAATGATACTACTGTATTTTTACTGCTTATATTTTTTTACCCTAGTTTCATTTGGTTTTATGCAATTTCATGTACTATTTGTGTGTGTGTGTGTGTGTGTGTGTGTGTGTGTGTGTGTGTACACAGTATGTGTGCGCGCGCGAGAGAGAGGGCTTATATTGTGATTTGTCCAAGGTTACTAAAACCTGGCTTACTACTAATAAAAATTATTTCAATGTAACTCGTTGGTCTCAATCACAAAATCAGCCAACGCTGTAAACAGATTACACAAGAAATTATACACTCTGAAAGGTCATTTGAACATTTAAAAATATATACAACAAACGTGAATATAAAAACAACTATTATTGTTAAAGTCAGCCCGTGGCTGTTCAGGATCAAGTTTACAGGTGTAAGCATATTTTAATTAAATATATTTGTGCATGCAGTAATATAACTGAAAACTATTAATTTTATCTTGTGGATGTGAGGTGAAGTGAACAGAGTTGAGCCAAGGACAATGTGATGTCAGTATCAAAGACATCATGTGATGTTCAGTATACAGTATGCACCCAACAAACCTTAGACTAGCAGCCATCTTAGAGATTTCATAGTAACCCTAGAAACGACATCAGCAGATATGACACAGCCCCAGACATGATGTAATCTCAGACATGGGGTGATCTTAACTGTGATGTAACAGGTATTGGATACACAGGCAACATGTCAAATTAAATAACCAAAAAACACACACACAGTGATATGAATAATAAGTTTAATAAAGAAATAGACACAATATAGTATGTGTATCTACATAGTGAATATTATACAATACAAAGTATTAGGCCCAACATAAAAAAGTATAAAAAACACATGGGGCCTGGGTAAGCATCAGTAGCAAAATAAAATGCATAAGAAGTAAATTAGAAAAACTTCCTGTGAGAAAGGACAACACCAATTTAAAAATCAGTGAAAGGAAATAGAAACAGAAATGCCGCGATTTGTATTTGGCACAGGTGCGGAAGGAAAATCTGTTTGGATACCAACAGACACTTTAACATCGGTTTGGGTGCCAACACTTACGTGACAAACAGGTTTTAAGAGCGGTGGAGCTGGCGTTGTGGATTCAGGTCGTATAGGACTAAAAGAAAATGGATAAGGGCTATCCGCATGCGGCCTCTTAGAAGGACCCGGTTTGGGATCAACATTCTTGGAAAAAGTTCCTCTAGGAACTGCAGTAACGCTGCAGATGGCTCGGGCTCATCCTCAGTAAAACTCACCGAGGCCCGGTCCATGACAGGTTCAGTAGGAGTGTAGTCAGTAGGACTGTGAGCCGGACTGCTCTGGCTGTCCGAGTCATCCAAAACGACGTGGTGATCGTTCGTGCAGATGCGATTAGCTATAAGAATAAAAATAAAATAGGTAAATACAATAAAAGTCAGAAACTTAGACAAATAATTAAAATAATATGTAGATGATGCTTACCCATGGCCTGTCTCTTGAAAACTGTAGAGTAAAGCGGAAGCACCAAGAATTTATAGTAGACGTAAGCGCCACCCCAATATTTTTTAAGCTGAACAAAAAAAGTGAAAAGATAATGGAAACTAATTTGAAAGGAAAATAAGTTATATTGGAAGCAAAATTTGGTAAAAGATGGAGTCAGATAACAAGGTATATGACGTATAATGCAAATGTAATTTTATTGGTTGAAAAATTTGATAAGGAATAAAAAAAAAAAAAAACGAGCAAATGAGGGGACCAGATGAGTGTCCCGCCCCTTGAAAAACTGTATAAAAGAAGGCACCTATGTCACAGTAGATCAGTCTGTTCTTGGTAATGCTCTGGGTCACATCTCAGGTATTGTCAGGACTGGCTCACTTTGTTTTATTGTTGCAATAAAACTTATCCTTACTTCATCTAGATCTGCACGTAGTCCGGAGTCTTTCTTTGATTTCTTTTATTATAGTTACAGTATTTGTTTAATGTTTTAAAATAGGGCAACTTCGGTGTGGGGACAATAAAAAAATCCACGACATTTCTTGGTGACCCCCAACGTGATTGCCTTCATGGAGGGCCCCTCTGGGGACCTGGGACTTTGCGGGCTGACAGACCATCAACTTATGCCGGCATAAAAAAGGTAAGCAGAAAACCTGTTAGATTTTTTTTTTTTTTATTATTATTTTTTAAATTATTTTAAAGTTGCCAAAATTGATGAATTGAATTGACAAATTAATTGATATATTTAAATTAATTGCTGCGTTTTTGCTGATATATTAAAGACTGGATGAAGTAACGAAACATTAGGAGATCTCCATTTTGTTTTATTTTTTGTGTGTGATTTTTGTTTTATATTTTCTTTATTATTTTATAAAGTTGTGTGATATCTGAGGTAACGCCACTGTGTTTGGGCTAGAGCCCGTATATGTGGAATCGCCAACAAGTGGGGCTGGACCCAGATGGTAAAAATTCCTGCAAATCGCTAGGTAGGGATCTTTATTTGATACCCAGACGTGGCAGGTGGTAAAAAAGTCCTGTAGCAAGACGCTGAGTATAGAACTCACTGATTTGTGAGCTGTTACTAAGACGCGGAACTGGGCAGGTTCTTTTCAAGTGTTTTTCAGATTTTTAAGTATTTATTGTGAAAAAGTCCTGTAGGTGGTTGTGCTGTAATCTCGACTTACAGACAAAGTGATGGCGACGAAAGGAAATGGAACAGAGAAAGAAAAACAGAATCACATGAGTCAAGAGAAACTAAAGAACTGCAAGGTAGAGGAAGAGAAATGAAAAGACTAAAAGAACAAAATGTGAAATTCCTGTCAGAAATACAGGGACTCAGAAATGAACAAGAAGTCACGTCAAAAAGGAGGATGATGGAACGCAACAAAAGGAAGCAGTCCCGGGAGAGATGGGAATAAAATAACATGCAAAGAGGAAACAGCATAAAGTCATATCCTGAACAATCATACACATCCCTTCATGAGTCTGACAGAGATGAAGCAGAAACCGAAGAAGAGGCAATCGAGATAGATCGACAAGAGCTAGTAAAAAGAAAAGTTAAAGGGCACCTGATCATTGAATCTGAAAATGAAGCAAGAAAGAGAACAGAAAGAAAAGAACAGACAAGAACACCACAACGCAATGATCAATACAGAAGTAAACATCAATGGGAAGATGCCAGTACACAGGAAGAGGATGATGACAGTGAAGCCCTTGATGAAGCAATCAGTCAAGTAGAAAATCGAATTGACAGACGCATAAAATACTCACAAAAGAAAATGAAAAAAGCTGCAACAGAACCGTTTGCATCAGAGACGCCATCAAGCTGGAAGGTCCTTTCGTCCTGGTCTGATAAAGGAGGAAATGAAAAACACACCAGTTTTGACAAACAACACATGCTGCCTGATGAAGGAGAAAATGAAAGATACACTAGTTTTAATGAACGCTTGCCAGACCTAGAAGACCACAATGAAGGTAGACAAGGCCCACTTGTTGTTAAAGGAAGTCGGTACCAATATGTGCCATTGTCATTCATGGATATGACAGGCCTGGCCAATCAACTACCAGACTTGTGCAATGGAGCCCAAAGATGGATAACACAGTTTGAAGAAAAAACCACTGGACACCTCCTAGCACTGGGAGATGTAAAAGCTATTCTAGCACAAACAATTGGGAAAGTCAAAACCACAGAAATACTAGATGAAGCTAATCTGCACACATTAACAGGACAGAACAGAGGAGACACCCTAGCATTTGGGCCTCTAAGAAACAGGATATGGGATGCCCTGCGAAAAGCCTATCCCACCAAAATGGATCCAGGAAAACTGGAATCAGTAGCAATGAGAGAAGATGACAATGTTGTAAAATTCATCAATGATTTCCAGACAAAATGGAGAGAGGAAACTGGAGGCTCCTGGGACCAAACAGATACCAGTAAGAGCCTGTTCCGAATGATGCTGAAAATTGCATGCCTCAGGAAGTCCAAACAGCCCTGGAAGGGGTAGCAGGACTGAACACATTGCCATGGGAAACATTTCAAGCACACATTGTACACTATGTGGACCAACATCGAAAGAAGAAGAGGGAAGCTAAAGAAACTGCTGAGTCAACCGCAACCCATTTACACAAAATACAACTGGGGGAATTCACAGCTGCAAAGAAAAAGGAAAGAATGAAAGGTAAAGGTCAAGTCCAAGAAGCAGTAATGGTGCCTGAAAATCTGATAACACCGCCTCCTGCTGGACCAGTGCAGCAAACACAACAATCAGCAGCAGTTAATGCCCCTCCAACGTATGTGCACCCTGGAAACCAACAAGGACAAAATCCACCCATGAGGTGGCAAGGACAGGGCCCCAGGCCTTATGGAGGCCATTCCAACAGCAACCAAGAAGACAGCCATTCAGAATGAATGCCCCAGTGCAAATGGGCCCGAATACTCAAGACATGCAATGCTGGCAGTGTGGAGGAGCAGGACACATTATAAGAAATTGTCCACAAATGTCATGGACTCAAAATGGACCCCAACCTCAGGGGCCATATGGAGCAGCACAAGCACCTCGAGGGAATATGGGACCTCCTGGCCCCAGACAACCTCCTGGACCATGGACACAAGGACAGCCCCAGAATCAGTGGGCAGGTCCCTGGATGGGACCACAGAACTGGAATTGACGAGGCCCAGAGGAGCCAGAGGGGGAGCAGATGCAGTACGTCTCAACACTGCATGCACAACAAGAACCAACTGTAATGGTGTCTATAAATAATTCACAACCAATTCCATTTATGATTGACACAGGTGCTACATACTCATGTATAGGACGTGAAGGCTCACAGCTCCCTCTCTCAAGCAATACGATAAAAACCACAGGCTTCTCGGGACATTCACAGATATTGCATTTTACAGAGCCTCAAATAATAACATTAGAAGACACCACTATAACAGCACCTTTACTATTCTCTCCTATTACTCCAGTCAATTTGCTGGGAAGAGATTTGTTGTGCAAACTTAAAGCAAAAATTCAATGTAATACCAAAGGATTATATGTAACAATGGGACAGTTCTTACAGATTACTAAAAAACCCGACAACAAACAAGATACAGTATACTGGCTATTGTGTTCTGGCAAAGGAGCTCAACAAGCACAGAATTTATGGGAATAATGGATTATGCAACGACGACCAGATTGCGAAAGAGTAACCTTACCGCTACACTGTACTATGTACTATGACCAAGGAAGTCAAGATGAAGAATATGCACAATTGTGGTCAGATGTGATTGAAAACACAGTCACTGATGTGGCACTAGGAGATATAATTGTAGATGCTCCAGGAGCAGCCATCACTGTGCCCCTGACTGAACGAATAGAACATTGGCATCAAGTACCTAACACAGCACCTCACATTTCTTTATTAGTGGGGGAAAACACACAATCCAAAGAATTGGGACTGATGGTCAAACAAGCAGCTGAAGTAACTGATTGGGAACAAACCTCTGACCCTTCTGTACATATTTCACAAGATCAGAGATTTTTGAAAATAACATTTTCAAGAACAGATAGAATGAGGGCAACACACACAGAGATAGTTGGGATCATGACATTGCCAACACACCCTCAGAGGGGGATATGTAACATGCCGTTGTCATCGCACACACAAATGCCAGTTAAGATGTTAGGGCAGATAGATGAAAAAGAATTAGCATTAGAGGAAGAAATACTTAAAACAATCCCAGAGAAACTATGGACAAGACACTCCACAGATGTAGGATTAGTTAAGTCTGGAGGACAAGCCTTAGTAAAAATAAGACCAAATGCAAAATTGCCTTATCAAAGACAATATCCACTGACACCCCAAGCTATAGCGGGAATTAAACCTACTATAGATGGATTATTAGAAGCTGGAGTATTAATACCCACTAAGAGTCCTTGTAATACTCCTATATTTCCTGTAAGGAAGCCCAACTCAGATAAATGGAGACTCGTGCACGATTTACGAGCCATAAACCAAATTGTAGAAGCAGAATTGCCTATAGTGCCTGATCCACACACACTACTGTCTAATATACCAGAAGACACTCAGTGGTACACTGTCATAGATTTGTGTTCAGCATTTTTTAGTATTCCACTACATCCAGAATCACAACACTTGTTTGTTTTTACATATGAGGGACAGCAGCTGTCTTACAGTCATTTACCGCAGGGATACTGCGAAAGCCCATCAATATTTAACCGAGTATTAACTCAAGACCTAGCCTCAATAAATATTAAGAGTACTCTGATTCAGTACTGTGATGATTTGCTGATTTGTAGTCCAACCAGAGAACAATGTGAAGCAGATTCGTTAAGAGTCTTGACAGTACTAGCAGAAAATGGACATAAAGTTAGCAGAGAAAAGTTACAGTTCTGTAGACAAGAAGTAGAGTATCTAGGCAGAGTATTGAAAGGAACATCTAAACACATATCTCCAGAACATATAGAAGCAATATCAAAAGCCCCTAAACCACGAACTGTAAAGGAGATGATATCCTTTCTAGGCATGGTAGGATTTAGCAGAGACTGGATATGCGACTTTGCATTAAAAACAGCACCCTTAAGAGCATTAATCAAAGCAGCTGGACAGACCAAAAATAGAGCAGTGTTAGAATGGACACCTGAAGCACTAGAAGCTTTTGAACAGCTAAAGAGAGTGCTCTGTACAGCCCCAGCACTTGCTAGTCCAGAGTACAATAAACCATTCCACCTGTATGTCTCAGAGCGAGGCGGATTTGCCACATGGGTTCTGACCCAACAACAAGGTCCTAGCAAACAACCAATTGCACATTATAGTACAGCTCTTGATAATATTGAAAAAGGCATGCCTCCCTGTTACCGAGGGGTGGCAGCTGCAGCATTTGCTTATGAGAAAGCAACATCAATTACTATGGGACATCCAGTAACGCTGTACACCACCCACGCATTACACGCACTCCTGACCAGTCCATCGTTTGTAATTACAAATGCTAGAAGATCAGGATATGACGTAATACTTTCTGCACCTGAATTAACTATACGCAGGTGTCAGACAGTAAATCCAGCAGATCGTATAATGACCCCAGCAGAGGGAGAATCCCAAGATTGGTATCTAGTGTCAGCGGAATATCTAAAGACACGCCAAGATTTAGAGAACCAACCTCTGTCACATCCAGATTGTATATTCTTTGTAGATGGGTCCTGTTTTAGAGATGGGGACAGCAATAAAGCACGCTATGCCATAGTAACACCCACTTTAGATGGAGAAACATTTAAAATTGCACAGGCAGAACATGTGCCACAACCATGTTCTGGCCAGTTAGCTGAATTAGTCACTTTGACAGGCACTTGTAAACTAGCAGAAGGGAAAGCATGTACAATATACACCGATTCAGCTTATGCATATGGAATATGCCATTTGTATGGCCCCATATGGGCACAAAGAGGTTACAAAAGAGCTGATGGAACACCAGTAGTACATGGAGAAGCAATATCAGAGCTGTTAGATGCAATCAAATTACCATTAAAATTAGCCATAGTTAAATGTGCAGCACATAAAAAAGATGGCACTTTTGTTAGTATAGGAAATGAAGCAGCAAAGAAAGCAGCAGTAAATCAGATAAATATGATGCCAGAAACAGCAGCACAACCAGAACCTTATCCGCAGGGAGATAATGAACCAAGTTCACCATAATCGAGCACCCGAAGAAAGATTCCTTATACCTGAAGACTATGCGCCTCCCACACCAGATTTAACCTCATTAGCAGACATGCAAGCAGCAGCATCAGGAGAAGAGATTCGTAAACGGATCAAAAGAGGAGCAACAAAAAATAATGATACTAATGTATGGCGAAGTGCAGATGGACGTTTTGTAGCACCACAAAATTTCCTTTTAACCCTGATGGGATCATGGGAATGATCACGTAGCAAGAGGGGAAGTGATAAAAAGAATCCAAAAGGAATGGTGGTCGCCTTATTTAGGTCGAATGGTTCATTGGACATTATCACAGTTTTGCGAGATCTGTGCTAGATTTAACATTAGAAAGCACTTCACATCACCGATAGGACACATCCCAGAGCCAGATGGGCCATTTAGGCATATAATGTTTGACTATGTAGACATGGGGGAACCTAGAATACAAGGAAAACAATACATCTTAGTGGTTGAAGACAGGTTTAGCAGATGGGTAGAAGCTGTAGTGACGGCTAAGGAAGATGCGACGGCAGTAGCAAAATTCTTGTGTCGAGAAGTGATACCAAGATTTGGAATTCCAGATACAATCAGTTCAGATAATGGGAAACACTTCACAAATAAGAATGTACAAAAAGTAACTCAGTGGTTGAACATCAAGCACAGGTTTGGATGTGTGTATCATCCCCAATCTCAAGGGATGGTAGAGAGAGCGAATGGAGTTTTAAAAATGAAATTGGCTAAAATATGCGCAGATACAAGTATGGATTGGTTTCAAGCTTTGCCGTTGGCCTTAATGGGCATGAGATCGCAAACTAACCGCAACACGCATCTAACCCCGCATGAAATGCTTACTGGCAGACCTATGCTAACTTCTTTTACCCGCGGGCCCTATAAAGGCCCCACACTTGAACAATTGCAAAGTGAATTTGATCATTATGTGAAACACTTATCTGAAATACACAAAGTTATTTTCCAACAGGTTAAGGGAGCTACAATACAACACCAGACAGAGAGCAGCTTATCAAGCTGAGGACGCCGAGGCAGAGGACATAGACGAGAGAACTGTACTGCCTGGTGATTGGGTGTTTATCCGAGTGTTCAAAAGAAGGTGAAACCAAGCTAGAAGGGAAGGACCATACAAGGTGGTGTTGGCAACTCCAACTGCAGTAAAAGTTCAAGGTAAAGACGTATGGTACCATTTAAATCATTGCTGCCAGGCACCAAATCCGGACCAGGTAAGAGACAGGTTTCCGCAGGAGGACACCGAGTCTCCAAGAGCAGGACCCTCGGGTCTGCAATCAGATCCTCAGAGAGACGACGAAAGACCCAGACAACAAGCACCAGATCCATATGAACGCACTGAAGGTTTGCCGTGGATAGAACAGGAAGAAGAACAAGGCTACTGGCCAGAGTGGCCTCAAGAAGATATACAAGACTGGGAAGCTGAACTTGAAGAAGAAGAAGCAGAAGCAGAACAAGGAGGAACATCTCATAGAACAAGAGCCCAAATTAGTCAGCGAGAAGACAAACGTACTAAAATAGAAACAGCACAGAGACAGTTAGAAGTTGATACTGGCTCAGATACTGATTAAATTATTTAAACCAACTACAGTAGAAAGAACATACCCAACAAAAAACACCCCAAGAAATATATTGTGTAGATTATTTGGCCATAATCCCACGTGTCACCGTTGTGATCCTGATGGAGAAACCATCCTCTTATTGCCGCCTAAAAAACAGAAGGAAATCTATGGAAATAATAATATTTCTTGTGATTGGTTTGACTAGTAGTTGGGCTGTCAGAAGTGAAAGGAACAAACCAAAATGGAACACTGAAGAGAGACAAATACATTGCGTACTAGCTACAGTAACTAGAGCAAGAATGGTAGCAGGTTTATCAATGTGGGAAAGAACAGGAAATTGGGAAGGAACTTTTCAAATAGAGGTAGACAACTCACAACCCCAAGAAGATCAAGTGCGTATTTATGTAGAATTAGAGAAAACCCCTGGATAAAAAATGAAGATTGCGTTAGATGGATTGATTGAGGCAATACCAACATCCAATGAATGGAGCACATTTAATAAGTCAGCAAACAGCAAAATACGAGGAGTATGCTTATCATATCCATATTTGCGTGGTTGTACGGCTAAAGTACCAGGCCAACCTAGCGTATTAGATGCTGAGTCAGCAACCTATGTAACGGTAATTCCAGAAATAATAAAACAGGTACCTGAAAACAAAAAAGAATCTGACCAAACATGGAAAAATGATATGTTCTACCAATGGATGAAATTCACAGCTGAGTCTTTAACAAATAAGGACTGCATCGTGTGTCATGACAGAAGTCATAAGCCCCCAAAAGTGGCGATAACACAAGGAACAAGAGCATGTACTGTATAGATGATCCAGAATATAGTGAATCACGATTATGCCCTATCAGCTGTTTTTACATTCAGCTGCAATAGATTATGGTCCAGAATGGATGCAGAATATAAGCAAATGCACGTATCATCCTGTAGAAACGATAGATGCTGTCCAACGAGAAATAACACCTGTGCAACAGACCTATCCTCTATGCATCTGTTCAGATGGAAGTATAGAAGTAGGAAATTTATCATCAAGTTACAATGAAACACAGTCAGCAGCAGGTTTTTCCATAAAAATGAGACAGATATGCGACAATACAACAAGCAGTATGTCATGCAGTGAGATAGTCAATGTACGACAACCAGACTTAAGATTAGGTAAAACACCCTTAGCTGACATATTTTGGTACTGTGATGGAACCACAGTTAGACAAACTTTACCAAAGGACTGGAACGGATGCTGTGCTCCAGTATTACTAGAAGGAGAACTAATTGTAATAGGATTGCATGGCACGCAAAACAAAAGAAGCAAACGTGAGATAAAATTCTTGGACACGGTCGGTCAAGGGGAATTAAAGAAATGGGAAGAGTTTGATAAAGAAGGAGGAATAACAGTAAGTTGGGATGGTATTCCACTTGGCGTTCCAACTGAACATGAGGTTATAAACAGAGTAGCAGGAGCATTTACGACAATCTTCCTCCCATGGGTTCAAATTTCTAAAAACGCAAGGTGGATAAACTTACTATGGTACAATCAACAGAGATTTTGGAATCACACATTAAGTGTTTTAGGATTAGTACAAGAACAATTAGACAGAACAACAATAATGACCATGCAAAATAGATTCGCCCTGGACACTATGTTAGCACCTCAACGAGGAGTGTGCGCTTTAATTGGAGAAGACTGCTATACATACATTCCAAGACATACAGGCCCTGATGGTAATATAACCAAAATACTAAGAGCCATGCGGAATCTGAGAGATGAACATGTTAGAGTCACCCAAGAAGTACAGAAAACTACCGCGTGGACCACATGGTTTGACTGGCTTAATCCTTCCAATTGGTACGGACTACTTGTGAAACTAGGGACAATTGTTCTGATAGTGTTAGGAACCCTACTCATTGCATCTTGCTGTGTTATTCCTCTGGCAAGAGCAAGTATTCAGAAAATGGTAGGACAGTATACAGTTGTTGTGGAATATCACAACCAAACGACACCATATGAGGATGAGGAATAGGAGTCCATTTATATGCAAATGAAGTGAAAGAAGACCAACTACACTGCATAATGGACAAATGACTACAGATGTCGCCATTAAAAACCTGCGTTTCGAGAAAAGGGATCCCGTGACTTGCCGCGGCTTTGCGCGGCTGCGTGCGGGAAGCTGTGAACATGCCCTTCATTACCTGTAGGGGGCAGTCGTGTTTCAGTCTGAAGTATTGTGTGTCTACTGAAGCCGAAAATGTGTGCTAATTAAACTGCGCATGCGTGTTTGGAGTCGCTGTGCCCGCGCTGTGTATCAGTCGGTTGGGAATCATCACGGAGGTTACAACACGGCGTGGCTGCAGCTGGAGTTTGTCGTGTTCGAGGTAAGTTTAGCTTTCTTTTTTGGATGTGATTCTCGCTTTCATGACTCCCAATTAATGTTCATCTTAATCTCAGGACGTACAATTAGCAATTTCAGTTTTTAATAGTGTGGAGATTCACAAAACACCGTTTTCGTGTAAAAACCTGAACCTACGGAGCCCCCATGGGTCCTGTGGTAAATAAATAAATAAATAAAATAATAATGAACCGAGCGCGCGGATTAATACACCGAGATGTGTGTTTCTTACCCCCACCCCGAGTGAAAACGGCGTGTTCAGACAAAGGCTCGCCAGTTAGATGCCATTTCTGAACAAACTGAGTCGTGTGTGTTAAAGCATTAAATGGTAAAAGAGCACTAGCAATAAACGTTTTTTTTTCTGAAGCCGAACTTTATTAATGAGTTACGAGTAAAGAACCTGTACATATGTTCATACAGTATTGACAGCAGCTCTAATTTACTGCGGTAAAGCCAGCCGCGGTTCAGAAAAACACGGTCAATCCAATTCAATTCAATTCAATTTTATTTATATAGCGCTTTTAACAATGGTCATTGTCTCAAAGCAGCTTCACAAAAATTAAAGAAATTTAACAAAAAAATATATATATATTATATATTATATATATATATATAGAATAATTATATATAAAGTAATAAATAAATAAATAAAATTATAATAGAAAATAAATAAATAAAAACAAATAATAATAATAATTATAGAAAAGAAAATAATTGGAAGTGTGGATGTGTGAGAAAAATGTGCAGATAATAATGAGACGAATGAATGAAATTTCTCTGATGAGCAAGCCAAGGGTGACGGCGACGGTGGCAAGGAAAAACTCCCTGAGATGGCATTAGGAAGAAACCTTGAGAGGAACCAGACTCAACAGGGAACCCATCCTCATTTGGGCGATAACAGATAGAAATGATATAACATCTTGTGTGTTGTGCAGGTGAAAATTCAATATGACAGAAATTATTTAAATTGTCATGAAGACCAGTTCAGCATAGGGACGGGTCAGTAGGTGCAGAGGGCAGATGAGGTCTGGATCACTGGAAGCACAGGAGCAGCATGTGTAGCTCCAACCATCATAAAGCTGAATCCAGCTGGAGCTGGTCCTTCTCTGGATGCCTCAGGAACCTCGCAGGGTCGGCCTTTGTCTACTGAAGCTGGCAAAATTTCCCGATGCCTCGGGATGGGTAGAGAAATACAGAACAGATGGGGAGAATTAGCGTAGTTGCCATTCGGTATAGGTGTACTGGAGTATGAGTACTGGGATGAGTTATGTGTATGCCAGATTAAAAAGATGCGTCTTGAGTCTACTTTTGAACTGAGAAACCGTGTCTGCTCCCCGAACACTGTCTGGAAGGCTATTCCAAAGCTTTGGAGCTAAATATGAAAAAGCCCTACCCCCTTTTGTAGATTTTGAAATTCTGGGAACTACCAGAAGTCCGGAGTTTTGTGATCTTAAGGCGCGTGGTGGATTGTAGCGTATCAGAAGACTGGTTAGGTATGTGGGAGCTAAACCATTTAAGGCCTTGTATGTAAGTAATACTATTTTGTAATTTATTCTAAACTGAACAGGTAGCCAGTGCAGGGATGATAATATTGGGGTTATATGATCATATTTTCTGGATCTAGTGAGAACCCTGGCAGCTGCAATTTGGATTAACTGAAGCTTGTTTATTGAGGATGCAGGACAACCACCTAGTAATGCATTACAATAGTCCAGTCTGGAGGTCATGAATGCATGAACTAGTTTTTCTGCATCAGATATGGATAAGATGTTCCTAAGTTTAGCAATATTTCGAAGATGGAAAAAGGCTGTTTTTGTGATATTTGAAATGTGATTTTCAAAAGACAAGTTACTGTCTAATATTACTCCCAGATCTTTTACTGCTGAGCTGGTAATAACAGTACATCCTTCTAAGCGCAAGCTGAATTGTGAAAGCTGTTGTGTGCTGGTTTTTGGGCCAATAAGTAATATCTCTGTCTTATCTGAATTTAATAAAAGAAAGTTATCGGTCATCCAATCTTTTATGTCCTGGACACACTCAGTTAATCTAGACAGCTTAGGTATTTCGTCTGGTTTAGTTGAGATATATAATTGGGTATCATCAGCATAACAATGGAAACTAATCCCATGTCTTCTAATGATGTTACCCAAGGGAAGCATGTATATTGAGAACAACAGAGGTCCTAAAACTGACCCTTGTGGGACCCCATATATCACTGGCATTATACCAGACGGTTCTCCATTTAGATCTACAAAATGGTAGCGATCAGACAGGTAAGATCTAAACCATTTTAGTGCCTGTCCCTGAATGCCTATATAATTTTGTAAGCGATCTATGAGAATATTATGATCTATAGTGTCGAATGCAGCACTAAGATCGAGCAGGACTAGCAATGAGATGCAGCCTTGGTCTGAAGCTAAAAACAAGTCATTTGTAATCTTAACTAGTGCAGTTTCTGTGCTATGATGGGGCCTGAAACCTGACTGAAATTCTTCAAGGATGTTGTTATCCTGCAAGAATGTGCAAATTTGAGCTGATACTACTTTTTCTAGTATTTTTGATATGAACGGGAGGTTTGAGATCGGTCTGTAATTTTTTATTTCATTCGCGTCCAAATTAGATTTTTTAAGAAGCGGCTTAATAACTGCTAACTTGAAAGGTTTAGGGACGTGACCTAGATGTAATGAAGAATTAATAATGTTTAGGAGTGGCTCTCCAACCGTAAGCATCACTTCTTTTAAAAATCTGGTTGGGATTGGGTCTAACAGGCACGTTGTTGATTTAGCCGAGGTGATGAGTTTATACAGCTCTTCCTGTCCTATACCTGTAAAGCAGTGAAAATCTAAATGTGAAGCTATAGGCTGAACTGGATCGTGAGATACTATTAGAGGTTGAACCTCCATTATTTTCTTCCTGATATTATTGATTTTTTCATTAAAGAAGTCCATAAAGTCTTCACTTCTAAACTGTGATGAGATACTCTCTGCGGGCATCTTAGGTTTTGTTAGGCGAGCCACTGTACTAAATAAGAACCTGGGATTGTTTTGGTTTCTTGCTATCAGTTGGCTAAGATGCTCGGTCCTAGCAGTTTTTAGAGCCTGTCTATAGCTGCACATACTGTCTTTATACGCAATTCGAAAAACTTCTAATTTAGTTTTCCTCCATTTTCGCTCGAGGTTACGGGTTGCTCTCTTTAGGGCGCGAGTATGACTGTTGTACCACGGTGCCAATGTTTTATCTCTGACATTTTTTAATCTGATGGGAGCAACAGTGTCTAATGTACTTGTAAAAATAGTGCCCATGCTGCTAGTCACTTCATCTAGATCATCTGCATTTAGGGGTCTAATAAGAAATTGGGACAGATCCGGCAGATTACTTGTGAATCTGTCCTTAGTGGTGGGATTCATATTTCTAACAGATTGATAGCGTGGGGAGACACAGCTAATCTTTTCTACGGGTAGAGTATATGTCAGGAGGTGATGATCTGTGATATCATCACTTTGAGGTATGATCTCTATATTAGAGACATCTATACCATGGGATATAATTAAATCTAGCGTATGATTAAAGCGGTGAGTTGCTCCAATTATATTTTGCTTAACCCCAAAGGAATTTAGTAAATCCATAAATGTGAGTGCTAAAGCGTCGTTAGCATCATCTACATGAATGTTAAAGTCTCCTACTATCAATACTTTGTCAGAGTTAACCAATAGGTCTGATAGCAGATGTCCAAATTCTTTAAGAAAATCGCCATATGGCCCCGGGGGTCTGTACACGGTGGCCAAGGTAAAATATAGCAAAGGTTTATTACGTATTTCATTTAGTGCAACATTAATGATAAGCACTTCAAATGAATTAAACCTGGGCCTTATTTTCTGGGTAACAGTGAGTACATCATTGTAGATAGTGGCGACACCACCACCGCGACCAATTAGACGGGGCTCGTGCTTATAGAAATATCCTGACGGAGTAGACTCATTCAGACCAAAATATTCATTTGGTTTAAGCCAGGTTTCAGTGAGACAGAGTGCGTCAAGGCAATAATCTGAGATAATTTCATTAACAATAAGTGCTTTAGGCGCAAGGGATCTAATGTTGAGTAGTCCAAACTTTAGAGGTGGATTTTGACTACTTATTTTGCCTTTTTCTGGTTTTATGGTTATCAGATTGTTTCGGGCAAATTTAACAAATTTATTCTTTTTTCTCAGTATTCGGGGAACAGACACAGTTTCTATAGGACAAGCTATGTGTGTGCATCTATCACTACGGTGAGTTGTGATGTGTCTAATATGTTTGGAATCTACGGTATGACTTACCGCCAGTCAGATGGTTCGTAGTGTTCTGGAGATGTTGTCAGAGAGGACCGCTGCTCCAGCTCTGCTAGGGTGTAGGCCATCGGTGTGATAGAGCCTAGGACGCTCCCAGAAAACATTCCAGTTATCAACAAAGCGTAATTTCTGTTGTTGACACCAAGATTGTAACCATTCATTAAAAGCAAATAATCTACTGAACTTCTCGATTCCTCCCTGAAATGTGGGAAGCGGTCCAGATACGATGATCATTGTCGTGGGTGATGTGCTGCGGACCTTCTCAACCAGGCTCCTGAAGTCCTTCTTTAGGATCTCCGTCTGCCTCAGCCTGGTGTCGTTCGTGCCGGCATGAAGAACCACAGCTCCAATGTTCCTCCTCAGGGCAGCAGGCACCTGTGCAGCAACATCAAGAACACGTGCACCAGGTAAACAGCGTGTGTGCACCTTACCTTTAGCCGTGGTAGCACGCACGTGACGAACGATGGAGTCTCCGATGACCAGGACGTCGTGTGCCATCTCGCGGAGAGGAGCGAAGCGGTTTTGGGTCGAGATGTCGAAGACGGGTGGTGGAGGGGGAGAGGTTCTCGCCCGGGGCTTGGCGTGCTTCTTCCGCTGCTGCTGTATCCAGGGTCCGTGATGTCCCGGCGCCGGGGTGTAGGAACACTGGGCGGGATGCGTCCTTGGTGTGTTGGACCTGGGCAGAGAAACACGCGGGGTTGAGGTTGTAGGAGAATTCTCATGCCGAGAATTTACCTGGGACAGGTGAGTGTCGGTCCGCGTCGATTCCAGCGTGGCTTTCCGCTGCTGTAACCGGGCCAGCTTCACCTGTAGCTCACGGATCAGCTTCTCCACGGCCTCCACCTCCAAATCCACCGAGTGCAGCTCCAATGTCTCCTCACCTGCACTCAGAGGCAGAATCACAACCGACATGGTGTCTAAACACGGAAAATGATCGGTGTGAGGAAGCGAAAACAAACTTTACAAACAAACAAACAAACGTGATAGCCGGGCTAGCGATGCTAATGCTAATTAGCGATGCTAATGCCGGCTAAAAGCGGTGTGCTGCAAAACAATTAAAACTTAACGATATAACACGAGTAAATATATTATAAGATACTTATCCGTTTTATGTACACTCTTCGTAAGGGGACGAAAAAGTTTAAAAGTTGGTCAGTATGGTGGAGCTCGGAAAAAAGCAGCTTCTCAGTGTCCTCGTACGGAGGAAGTGACGTCAGCCAGCCGCGATTGATTTTAGTGCGCGCGCATATTACAGTGATTACGGTAGTTTCATGAACAACACAGAGAGAATGCCCCATATCTGAAAAATGCTGCAGTAAAATAGTTTCATATGTGGTGTGTATATAGTATGGGACGTCCTGAATAAGAACTGATCATTGTTTTTTTCTACTTATTAGAAATGGGGTCTTTATACCCCTTTAAAATGTAATAATGACCCATATCTGAAAAATGCTGCAGTAAAATAGTTTCATATGTGGTGTGTATATAGTATGGGACGTCCTGAATAAGAACTGATCATTGTTTTTTTCTACTTATTAGAAATGGGGTCTTTATACCCCTTTAAAGTGTAATAATGTCCAATATCTCAAAAATGCTGCAGTAAAATTGTTTCATATTTGGTGTGTATATAGTATGGGACGTCCTGAATAAGAACTGATCATTGTTTTTTTCTACTTTTTTTTTATCATATAATGTGTGTACATTATATGGGATAAAAACTGACCATGGCCTTTTATACTTACTAGAATTTATTTTTTCATAGGTCTCTGAAGTGAAATAAAGGCATTTTATTTAACTTTTTTTCCCCATTGTGAACATTTGTTTATTTGACCTCTCTTCCAAAGCAGACGTTAATCCTCATTATAGAAAACATTCATTGAAGAATAACTGCTACTTTTGAACAGTCAAACAAAATAAAAATCAATTCTGGTATTTAGAAAGACTAAATACATTATTTTGTCTGTTTTCTACAAATTCTGCTGTAACTTATCTACATAAAACAATTATTTGAATGGTGAATATTTAAAAAAAATATTGTAACAGACAACCGTCAAAGTCACCAATAAATAACACGGATATTAAAGCAGAAATGCAAATAAATAAGCAAGTAAAAATTGACGAGCATGTTGTATTATCTCTCAGTCCTGGGCGTCTAAATGAAAAGCGCTCTGAAAGCGCGTTGTCTCTGTGTCGGTCCTGAAACTACCGTAATCACTGTAATATGTGCGCACACTAAAATCAATCGCGGCTGGCTTGACCGTGTTTTTCTGAACCGCGGTTGGCTTTACCGCAGTTCTAAATTGTCTAAATCGCATTGCAGACAATAAAAATAAGTCGAGTCATCCTGTGACCCTGCGTGCTTAATCTTTGCACACATGATTCTTGCTTCTCACTTTTTCCTTAATCCCTCACTGTTCTATCTTGTATTTTCTAACGGTGTCAGAAACTTTGTGTTAGTAGCACTGCTTGACATGCTTGATGCCTTCCTCTTTTGTAATTTGCTTTGGATAAAGGCAAACTTACAAAAGATGAAGAAAATGCCTAAATGTAGTTGTACGAATAAAAGATTATGTAATGATACAATGTAAATATTTTCACAGAAACAAAGTGTAAAGATGAGACGTGAATCTGAAGAGGATCTCTTTGATGATTGCCTGGTAAAGCATTGTTTTCTTATTAATTATACAATTTATTAATACCTTGAATATAGTGTTTGTTGTATTGGACAGAAGCATATAAATGCAAATGAATATATTTGAATGAGTAATTATTGAACGAATTTTCATGTTTGGACTAACCCTTTAAATACAAACTCAGCATTCATCATAGGATTTCCTGACACTGTAAAGCCATCTCATGCCATGTTTTACTGATGCAAGATTAGTGCTAAAGCAATTTAACCCAAGTTTAACAATATGAAGTATATGAAGTGATGGTCATTTTTTTATTATCATTTATTTTTATTATTATTTTTTTCTCAATGAAGTCAGCACAGGTTGAAGCAATTCAGATTTTTTTTGTTTCTCAAAATAAATGATTTATTTTCTTGTAAATTTTATGCAGGGGGACAGACGAAGTGACACCTTCTTAAAATCCTTGTCGTCCGTGCTGTTGAAGGGGAAGAACCGGTTGGTGTATCCATAATCCTTGAAGGAGAGGCTATTTTCAGAAAGTTCTTCTAGAACTTGATGGGATTAAGCTATCACCAAAAGTGCAAGCTTTAAAGATGAAGTTATCATCTTAAAACATTTGATTTGGCTTGACTACAAGTGTTTACATGTTGTGTTTACATGTTCAGCTTAAAATGTTTTCATGCATTAAGGTTTCAATGACATACTTTTAAGTGCACTAGTCCAGAGTGCTGATTTGAAAGTTGCAACTTCACTGCTTCAGAGGGCTATTACGTTTTAACGTTTATTCTACAGTTTGTTTAAAGTATTTTCTGCTGCATTTTATTTCTAAATGAATGCTGTATTTTATTTATTTATTATTTTACACAATTTTGTTTAAAACAAGTATTTCAGGCCCTGGTGCCGTGCAGTTTTTTTCTATGGATGCAAAATTTAGCTGAATGCACTTTTATTAAAAAGACAACTTGGATCTAGACTGTGAATGTCACAAATATTTGGTAATGTTGGTGAATAAACTGTTTAATTATATTTTAGTTGTGTGATTTATGAAAGATATAGATGAAATAATTACTTAAGTTTCTTTCCAAAACATGAATTAGCAATGTTTACATTATTATAGGGAGTAATATAAATTGATAAAACCAAGTAAGGGAAAATCTCACAAAACAAAATGATAGTAATTTCATAAAATCAAGGTTCCTGCTGATACAACAATGCATTAACTTTAGATTTATTTAAAATAATCAAGTAATTTGTGCATTAAGTATAATTATGTAACTTTTACTTGATTTATTTTATTGTTAATTTAATTAAGTAGATTTTACCTGACAATTACGGGTGAGTTTGTTTGTAGCATGCAGTAAAGTGTATGTGACACAAAAATATATATTTGTAATATCGTGCAATCTCTGCTATCCGCTAGCAAACTTGAGCGATTCTTTTATTTTTTATATAATATAAAGTATGTTTACAGTATAAACTTTCTATGTACGGGTCCAATCAGAAAAATTTAACCAGAAAACAGCATATTACATTGATTACATTGTCCTGAGGCTGGACAATGGAATAAACTGTGGGATAAACTGTAGAACTGAACAGAATTTTTTTTTCCATGTGACTTGAAAAGCCTTCCATCTAGTTAAATATAAATATTAAAACTCTGATCATGTTATCTAGTTTAATTTCGTGTTTTCGCTACATAAATAAGACAGTAGGTTCTCTATTCAACCCCTAAAAAATTTCAAATGTAATCTAAAAATGGCCTAGCTTGTACAGGCTACTATACGCTCATCAGCAGTCGGCGCCCCGCTGTAACCCGCAGATCAAAGGAGCAGTTATCGGCTGACACGTAGCCTTCTGAGTTTGGAGACCCACAGAACCCCCACTGTAATTTACGTTTTAAATATGTAAAACCTCCGCTGCGTGTATTCATTCACAGGCTGCAGCGCGCGCACAGAGAAATAGGAGACTGTGGTGTATGAGTGGATTGGAGAGAAGAGAGCTGTTCAGTTACTATAAAATATATATATAAACATAATATGATCTTTTTGAGTTATAATGTTTTTTTTAATTATTCATAAGAAAACCTTTCAGTTTTGTAAATATTCTAGTTATAGTGTGTTATGTTTTTCTTTAGGTTAAACGGTTTTGAGAATTAGACCATCCAGCTAAGATAAATATTATGTCGTTGATTGATAAAATCTGGATTAAGGATAATTTATTTTATTTAATTTGTATTTTTCACCTCCCCCACCCCCCCTGAGGGATTTCCACCTTATTGTGGTCAGGGGGTTTGCGTGCCACAGTGACCTTAAGAGCTATACCAACAGGAGCTTAGTCTTTGGAGGTGGGGGATGCATGTTGAAATGCAGACTTTTTAACCCAAGACTATATAAGTTTTTACAGTACTTAGATAAGGGGGAATCAAAAACTGCCCCCAAAAATGTTTTACTGCAAGTTTGAAAAACCCACTCTCACATCACCTAACACACACACAAATTATTTGCAAACCGGTTTCGCTGACACTTTGAGTGTAATTCATAAATTTACTGAACATATTCAAATAAACACACCATACGGCAAATAAATCATCTCAAAGCGTTTATTTTTTGGGTCATAAATGCAGTGTTCATTTACATTCCTGTGTGTCCATGTTACGTCAGAGTACATGCGCGATGTTTATCACACATTCCAATAAGAGAGATTACTCACTCCCAAAGGTTTTTTGCGCCGTATTTAGATTTTTAAAAAAGTTGCTCATTTTCACCACGAACACGGATGAGTCTTCGGGTTTCCTCAGCCGTCCATATACAGAATATAAATTACAAAACTGTGGTCACGTTGCAATAAGTAAGAATAGTGTAAGCAAAACAATAGTGTATGGCCGTAAGCAAAACAAACAATGCGTTATCAAATGCTCGGCAAAATGCCGTGCTACTGAACTTTCATATTTGTTTGTAGCATGCAGTAAAGTGTATGTGACATAAAAATATATATTTGTAATATTGTGCAATATGTGCTATCCGCTAGCAAACTTTAGCGATTTTTTTTGCAAACGTTTCTGTACAGAACATCACCATAAACACAGACACAAGTCTAAAGGTAATATACATACAATGAAAACTTGTCATAAAAATCTTTATTAATGGCAAAAATGACTTAACATTTATGGGTCTGTTTGCTCGAGTGAGCAGCCATGTTGAAAACTTCGCTTAGCCCTGCGTTTGAAGTGAGGTCCTGAAAAATCTTCGTTTGGAGGGCTATCTGGCCCTTCCCCCCTCCCCCTACACCTCCAACCAAAAGAGAAATGAGACACCACTAGCCCTGCACGTGAACGCGCCAAATGGAAGAGTAGGGGGAAGGGTTGGGATTCAGCCTTAATATTGGAGCAATAAAATTTACTTAAAATCTGTGTCCAAATTGTTATGAGGATTTTATCAAGTAAATCTTACAAGTTCTTTTTTTCAGTGCATGGGTGAACACGAAGTTTTAAGAATTTAATTTTATATATATATATATATATATATATATATATATATATATTTATTGTGTGTGTGTGTGTGTGTGTGTGTGTGTGTGACCGGTGCAACTCACACGTCCTATTCCATTGTCATTCATACTGCCGTAGTTTTTAGAGCCCTAAAAAAGCATTCGCTAGTAAGTAAGTAAATAAAAGACAAATGAATAAATAGTTTTAAATTATATATATACAGGGGCGTAGATTTAGGGTGGACGGAGGGGATGTGTCCCCACCAATATCCTCCGACCATTGAAATGTCCCCACCAATAATTTAATCCACTTTTTTTAAAATCGTTCTGTCAACATTAACCTAGACACGCAGAAAGGGATAAATCACGTTCTCTCCTTGAGTCCTCCCGCCCCCAAAACACATATGAACATTTTGATTGGCTGTGCCTTTCCCTGCCATCATGTGATAGACGATTGGCTGCGTTCAGACACAAGCAGCGCCAAATGCAGTGGACTCACATTCAGTACAGCAGGCCAGGATATAGTCTGTGAATACGGACGTAAAACTAACAGCAGATTAAACAGCTAAATGTAAAAGTATAAATATGATCCCTGTCAGTCTCCTAATCTAGTGACTGTTTGTCAGAAATCAGTATTGTGAAAGAAATTGATAAACTAATATACTAATATTGCCATATGGCTAGAATTTTGTTGACACAAATAGACAATCCACTTCAGAAAAATAGTTTTTAAAATGCATTCACTTACTTGGCGAACATTAATGATTTGATTCGAGGTTTGCACACTAAGACTCAGAAAAAGTGAAATAAAATGATTGCTGTTTAAATGGCATGTGTTTATCCTGTTTTGTCAGGTAACAGAACCTAAACACCTGTGCTGTATATCAGACAGCGATGGAGAGAGTGTAGATTACACACAGGTGCTCTCTAGTCATTAGCACTCATCAGGCAATGTCTATGGCCAACTGACTGCACTCAGACAAAAGGGGGCTGAATAATTACACACACCCCACTTTTCAGTTATTTATTTGTAAAAAAAAAATTTTTGAAATCATGTATGATTTTTGTTCCACTTCTCGCGTGTACACCACTTTGTATTGGTCTTTCACGTGGAATTCCAATAAAATTGATTCATGTTTGTGGCTGTAATGTGACAAAATGTGGAAAAGTTCACGGGGGGCGAATACTTTTGCAAGCCACTGTAGTTGTCCTGAGATTTAACATTGTTATCAATAATAGGCTGAGGCATTCTCTGTCCATGCTCATAAGGAATCCCTCAATGTTTTTCAATTAGGGGACAGAAGCAGATCAGCCATGTTGTAGTTCAGGTGAAGAGGCGAGTTCACAGGAGGTCAATCTGAATGTGGATTATACAGTATATAACATATAATATGTGTGCGTGTATTATACATGTTGATTATACTAATATTTAGCATTATGAGGAGTGATAGGCTGAGGATGTAAGTGATTCATTAGTGTTTTTGGCAAAAGTTTTGAACTGACATTTCACTTTTTTGTCACGCTATTTCATCAGGTGGCAATGCTGTCCGGTCCTAGTGCAGTCAGAGGGGAAGAGTTAGGGTCAAAGCCATTGTTCACCCCCAAAAAAACTTTACTCACTATTTACTCCTTAAGTGGTTCCAAACTTTAATGATTTTCTTTATTTTGTTGAATACAAAATAAGATATTGGGGAAAAAAGCTGAAAACATTGACTTCCGTAGCAGGAAAAACAAATACTATGTAAATCAATGATTACAGGTTTTCAGCATTCTACAAAATATCATCTTTAGTGTTTATCAGAAGAAAAAAAGAAAAGCCTGGACAATATTGATGTCAAACAAATATGCCAGCAGTTTATTTTTGTTAACGAGAGGCGAAGGCATGTTTTTGTCTCCTTCATATAGGAGCAATAGGCATTGAGCTGTTGTGTGGTACTCTACCTAGTAGTTCATGTTTAGATGTAATCTACTTTTATATATATATACAGATGATTGAGATGTTTCATTTGCACTAGGGCTCAATAAAGAATAGTTTTTATTTTATTAAAGACTATCTTTTTGTCAGTTATGAAACATTCCTTTAACTTTACACTATTCCTTAATTTAACTTAATGAATTGCATTTCGAGTGGATCAATATAAATCGAAGCATTGCTAGTATTAATGTAAAGTGATTTCGCACCATATTAAGAAAACCTAGCAAACCTACGCACTTGTGTGTGTGTGTGTGTGTGTGTGTGTATGTGTGTGTATATATGGAAATATAATTAATATTTTCGTGTTTAATTACAAAAAAAACATTTTAATGGTTAGTGATTGTTGCAGACATTTACACTATTTTTGAGAACTATTAAGTTCTCCTTCAACGTGTCATAGCCGATAACTGCCCCTTTGAAGCCTTTGAATGGTGTTAAAAATACTTGCAAAACAAGTATTGCAGCCATACAGTGGGTGCACAGGCAGTATGCGACTTCTACCGTCGCAGCGTATGGCGTCAGCATTTGGGTTTGTGCGTTTGCTGGCTTTTACCACTGAGTGGCGCTATATAACTATAGACTGACGCCTCAGGCATCAGCTCGTTCTCTCCAGGCTTAATGAGGCGCAGGTCGTCCACAGCTGCACGTCGTTGCAGATAAAATAAAGTGAAACATTGTAAATAAACGAATTCATAATCACAGTAGTAACATTACAGTACAAATTTATAATTAAAATTAAATTCAGTTTTTTAGGATCGAATTTAAGCAACGTAAACGTTGTAAACTGTGTAATTATAGTAGAAAGGCTACGTGTAGGGTCTTGTGTCATCTTAGAGCTTTCATAAGACTCATAAGACTCTACTTTTATTTAGGTGCACACACAATGACGAAAAACTTTATGATTTTGTTAAATAAATAAAGTAAACGGGGTTCTGTATTGATTTTGGTGCGTCAGAAAATGAACCCAAACTCCGTGTATACTCGCCTCACAGACGTGAAAAATATATACTTATAGAAAGAGAAATATCTGCTTTAATATAAACTAATGAAAAAAAAATATTAGATTATGTCATTCGTATGAGAAGTGAATTATAGGCGCGCTCACTGACGACGAGATGACATGATCAGCACAGCCAAAGGAATCACTACCTTATCAATGAATTATTAAAATGGTCAGAGTGAATTTCCCCCGCTGTTTTAACAAATATTTGAAGTAGATAACAGTAGCCCACATTTATAAAAGCATTTTTATTTATATAAAACTATAAATAAAAATAATAATAATAATCCGGCATTTATTATTAGGTGTGCCCGCTGACAAAGTTCTTCAGTAACAAACCTATAAAACATGTACATCTGTATGAATAAATTGTTTAAATGTGATCAGTGACTTATGTAAATGACTCAGTTTAGATGTAAGTAAATGCTAGGGACTGACATCGGCGTGCGTTTCTCCCAGCGCCGCATAGCGCTTATTTAACACCATTAATATGTGTTTGCTGAAAGAGATATCTAATCTCTCATATCGGCGCGCGCGTTCATCTGACTTTAGATCAAAACTCGGCAAAGACTCTACCTTTATTTAGGTGCACTCACAATGACGAAAAAACTTTATGATTTTGTTAAATAAATAAAGTAAACAGGGTTCTGTATTGATTTTGGTGAACTTGAGCGCGTCAGAAAATGAACCCAAAGTTCTTCAGTAACAAACCTATAAAACATGTACATCTGTATGAATAAATTGTTTAAATGTGATCAGTGATTTATGTTTAGATATAAGTAAATGCTCCTTGCTATAGGGACTGACATCGGCGTGCTGAAAGATCTAATCTCTCATATCGGCGCACGCGTTCATCTGACTTTAGATCAAAGTTAAAGAGCGCACACGCAGGATCATGCAAACGTTTCCGCTTCTACTCTCCTCTTTCATAAAAAATTAACAATCCGACACGAGCAGATTTGTTTCAGTCAGAATATTTATCAATCATAAAGAGAGGCGACATATACTTGCTGATTAAACACTGCATTTTTAAAGTGAAAGCGCGCGATGTGAGCAGCTTTAATTATTGATAATTAAATCATTATTAAATGGTGGACATAAAAAGCAAAAAGAATAATAATATTATTTTGATTATTATTATCATGTTCTTTTGCTGTTTGAGCGTCTGTGGATTCCAAAATTGACATTTTTACCGTTTTTTAATCACTGAAATGGAAGAGATACTGTACTGTAGAAAGGTTCCTTATCATAACGTGCCTTGTATTGTTTTTTAATCGCTCGATACACGACCCATCATTTTTAATGCTATTTTACAAAGGGTAAATACACATGGAATAATTTTATTTGGTTTGTTTATTTATAAATAAAATTAAAAGTAATTAAAAACAGTGTAGAGTGATTAATAACACTATATGTTATGGTAAGAAAAATCTCATTCTTGCTCATTCTAGTTTCTCCGAGTGTATACTGTAGGTGAGAACAGCTATTCACCCTTAGGGGGGGTGTATAATTTGCATTTGTATGTGTCTGACTTTGCAAAGCACACCTGTAAAACCTGTTTAAATGTAAATGCTCCTCGCTGCGCTGTTTGGGGGAGGGGCACGCTAATGACGATTTGGTCAGCTGTGTGAACGCTCGCCCTTTAGATGTTGCGCGCGCACTACACGGCAAAAAATATGTTAGTATATCATGACTGAAATCATGACTGAAATATATGTTAGTATATCATGACTGAAAAAAGGTTATGTAATTTGTATAAAACGTGGATTACTACAGCGCATCCACTCACAGCCGAAACCAAAGACATCAACGGCTCCGGCTATTCAGAGGCTCTGCCTATTCAGTAAAGAAAAACACTACTGTTATTATTTCAATTCATACTGTACAGCTGTGAGAATTGGGGCAGGGATATTATGCCAATATTAAATATTATATACGATATTAAATTTCAAGTGAGTTGGGAGTTTGCAAGGCAGAGAAGGATGCTCTTCGGAGTGAGTTGCGAGTTTGATGAGACGGCATAAATATTTAATACAGCAAATTAAATATCTTGGTTTATATTTTGGTTTATATTATATGGTTAATGTATTGTGGTTTATATTGCAAACGAATAACGAATCAAGAGCCTGTGATTATATTGCATAAATATTATTTTGTACAGACAAATATCTGAATTTTTATTTATTTATTTTTTTTTAGATTTTTTTAAAAACAAATCTCTCAAAAATAGTAAGATGTATTTTGGTTTTATACTGCAAACGAAAAACGACCTATAAAACATGTACATCTGTATGAATAAATTGTTTAAATGTGATCAGTAAATGCTCCTTGCTAGTGACTGACATCGGCGTGCTGAAAGATCTAATCTCTCATATCGGCGCGCGCGTTCATCTGACTTAACGTTTCAGCCATTCACACATGCATTGTGCTGTTGTTTGTACACACTTACACACTTACACACTGGTTGTATAGCGCACTTATGGAATGAATACGATGAGATGACAGAGTGGAGGTTTAATACCTCTATCTCACACGCGGGGCCATAAGTGCGGTTCATTATGATTCGGTGCGAGTCTTTGCGCTGTGATTAGGTTTCCATCTTACCACGCAAAAAAATAAACATGTTTAACATGCGGAAGATCTTCGCGGAATTTTTCACGCGGAAACATGGAAACGTAATCACAGCGCAAAGACTCGGGGTGAATCATGATCAAGCCTATGGTCACAGCGCGAGACCGAGCAGGTGAGATAGGGGTATAACACACCGCATCTCACAGCGAGTCAAACCGCATACAGTAAGTGAATACTGTAGGGGTATTAAACATTACAATCACCCAGAAACATGAATGGATGCGGGGTTTGAAACTCCCATGGTTATTTTCTCATTTAACTAAATCAAATTTCATAAAAATAAAACGTGTCAAAAGAAAAACCCATAAAGTTATGGATAATGGCTAATGATGAATGAAACATATTTTAAACAAAAAGCAGCGAGCAGCTGGACATCGGGACGGGGAGTGTAAGTACGACGCGTTGGTCTGGCACGCGCAGGTCTGAGCAGCTCAAGAAGCTCCATAATCTGTTGCCTTGGAAGGCAAAACTTTTATTTATATATATTTTTTAATAACGACCACGGGGAAAATATGAAAAGGGCTGAAGTTTTAGCTTCAAATCTTCAAGTTTTAGCTTTTAACTTCAAATATTTGAAGTAGATAACAGTAGCCCAAACCTGTAACTTTCCATGTAAAACAGGTACATCTGTATGAATAAATTGTTTAAATGTGATCATCTGACTTTACAGTAGATCAAAACTCGGCAAAGCGCACTCTTTTCCATTCACACACAGCTGTTGTTTGTTTATCTTTCATAAAAAATGCTCCCGATATGAGCCGACACGAGCAGCTTTAATTATTGATAATTAAAACATTATTAAATGGTGGAAATAAACAGCAAAAAGATTAATATTATTCTTTTGATTATTATTATCATGTTCTTTTGCGTCTGTGGATTCCAAAATTGACATTTTTACCGTTTTTTGAAGAGATAGAAAGGTTCCCTATCATACAGTAACGTGCCTTGTATTGTTTTTAATCGCTCGATACACAACCCATCATTTTAATGCTATTTTACAAAGGGTACATAAATACACATGGAATAATTTTATTTGGTTTGTTTATTTATAAATACAATCTAAAATTTAAACATTGTACAGTAATTAATTACAATTTTACAACCCAGTAGCACCCCCGCTGCGCTGTACCACCGCCGGCAAAACCTTCTGCAGATGATCAATATATTTACTGCATGCAGTTTTGGTCAAGCGATCCTTCCAGAAAGTCACAATGGCATGAAGAAGCTCATTTTTGTTCCGTGGCTTAGCCTCATGTCTGACGAACTCCTTCAGCGCGTGCCAAACCATCTCTATTGGGTTGAGATCAGGAGACCTGCATGTAATGAATACAAGTTAGAGGAAATTTTCATGTGAACATTTCATAAACAAACGAATCTAACATAACGGAACACAGGGCGTAAGAAACATACTCGGCTGGTGTTTTCACCCAGTTGATCCCCGCCTCAGCAATACACTGTCTCGCTGCTGTATGCTTTGGGTCGTTGTCTAGAGCGTACATGAAAGAAACGTTATAAAACACATTGATGAATTATAAACACTATAAAACATATATTCCACTAACAGAAATTACAAAATATCACAAGCTCATTATTTTCTTTACCCTGGAAGAAACGATGAGGTCCTTTAAATTGTTTTTGAATGTATGGCGCCAGATCAGATTTTATTATGCTTTCTTCATAATAATGCCGGTCCATAATTCCTGTAAATTGATAGAAAGTCGAAATTCAGTAATATTAATCAACTATACAGCTACTGTAACTCATTAAGTAAAAATGTGGTGTACATTATACAGTATACTGTAGAACTTACCTTCAAATACAACTATTGGTCCTGGTCCCTGACGGGATATGGCCCCCCAAACGTGAAGTTTTATGGGATGTTTGGCCTTAGGTTTCGCTACGTACCGACCCTTTTTTCTATAGCACATCAACGCAAAGCGCTCCAAAGCCACAGTTGTTTCGTCAGCAAAGATTACATTGTCAAAGGTCTCTTTGACAGCCATCCACTGCTGCGCTTGGCTAAGACGCAGGGCTTTGTTGGTGTCCCGAATCATAGGGTCTGTGCTAAACAAACAAACCAAAAAACACGAACAAGTAAATTTATGAATAAATGTATTAAATACAAAATATAATGTATAGTCACTAAAATTATTATAGATGCTTACCGGGCTTTGCCAAAAGTCCATTTAAGTTTCTTTATTGACCTCCTTACGGTGCGAAGTGATAATTGCAATTGCATTCGGATCTGAAGCTCGTTTTGAATATCTTTAGCAGACCGTTCATCATCCTCATCCAGCATTTCCTCAATACACTGAAGTACAGCACTATATAAATAAAAACTGCATTTTATTCGATGTCAGATTAATGTAAAATTTTAGATTTTATACGAAACATGTACTGACATAACCTACCTGGGGTGCGTTTCCCAAAAGCATCGTTAGCCAACTATGGTCGCAAGTTCCGTCGTTACCAACATAGTTCAACAACTAGGTGTTTCCCGAAACCATAGTTCAAACGAACATTCGCAAACAGCGTCGCAAACTTACGTGGTTGGAACTACAGCCTTCGACCTGTGGTTAGAAGCATAGTTCCTTGCCGCGGCTGGGTGTGTTCTATTCACAGTTAACGACCCTACGCCCTATTAGTTTCTAAAAAAATTCCCAACCACTTTGAGCGATTTGGAAAACTTAATGTTTTGGTGCTCAGATATTAGGTTATTTATTTTTCGGTTATTTTTATTACAAATTCACTTTAAACGATATAACAGCGGTACCATCGCAATTATTCTCCCTTCGAAGTGCCCTACAGAAGCATTATTTATGCCGGTTGGAACACAGCCTTGGTTTCGTTTGTGCGAAGAAAAGGCGAGTTTTTAACTGAGTATCTTTAAACATACCCAAAGAGAAATGTCTCATAACAATATTTGTAGTATTATGTTAGAGGTTTTCACTTATAATGAATGTTATCTGAATGTTATACAGTGCACAAAGTGTTAAGCACTAAGAAATTGTAAAATTTATGCACTACCATAGTGTAAGCCTATTTAAAATATTACTCAATATATGTAAGCCTATTTAAAATATTACTCGATACATATTCAATGAATGTACCCAAATAAATCAACAAACTGGGGTTTGGGCACTGGCTGGGAATCGAACCCGGGCCGTCGACACGGTAAGCGGAACAGCTACCGCTGAGCCACAAGTTGGTCACACCTGCAAAGTCCCTCCACTTGTTTCTGACGTCCTCTGGGCTTCTCTCAAACCCATTCCCAGAAGCATACATTTTTTGTGCGATTTCATTCCAATTTTTTGTCTGAATTTGTAACTACAAGCTCTTTTTTTTTAGTAAATTGTGGTTTTCGTGTCATTTTTTCACGTCAACTCTCATTAAACCATGGCTGTATGTAAAGGGACTTATATAGGAAATAATATTGAGCAAAATGGGTAACAGGTGTTCACAACACAATCCCAGCGTTTTCAAAGCCCATCATTTCTTTTTATTTTAATTGTACTGATGTATCAATACCAAATAAAAAATGAGTTCAAATGAAATATTGAAAAATGAAAAATGTTGCGTTTGTGACATTATTACACCACTTCTACGTTACGTCACTGCGAAAGCGCATTGAATGCGAGCCGAAGAGAGAGAGAGAGAGAGAAAATAAACACACTATACAGTAGGGGGCGATATGTGCCTATTGCACTACTCCGCCATTGTATCGAAGAAGAAGAAGAACTACGGTTCAAACCAACATAGTTCTAACCATGGAAGTGCGACGCAGGTACTATGGTTTTGGGAAACACTTGTGACTAGTTAGTTATTTTCTTCAACGTTGCATCGTACTATGGTGGTTAAGCAAAGAGCTACATAGTTGTACGGGAAACGCACCCCTGGTCACTTTCAATGTAGTCCATCCATCCATCCATCCATCTTCTTCCGCTTATCCGAGGTCGGGTCGCGGGGGCAGCAGCTTCAGCAGGGATGCCCAGACTTCCCTCTCCCTGGCCACTTCTTCCAGCTCTTCCGGGGGGATCCCAAGGCGTTCCCAGGCCAGCCGAGAGACATAGTCCCTCCAGCGTGTCCTGGGTCTTCCCCGGGGTCTCTTTCCGGTGGGGCGTGTCCGGAACACCTCACAAGGGAGGCGTCCAGGGGGCATCCTAAATAGATGCCCAAGCCACCTCATTTGGCTCCTCTCGATGCGGAGGAGCAGCGGCTCTACTCTGAGCCCCTCCCGGATGACTGAGCTTCTCACCCTATCTCTAAGGGAGAGCCCAGACACCCTGCGGAGGAAACCCATTTCGGCCGCTTGTATTCGCGATCTTGTTCTTTCGGTCACTACCCACAGCTCATGACCATAGGTGAGGGTAGGAACGTAGATCGACCGGTAAATTGAGAGCTTTGCCTTTTGACTCAGCTCCTTCTTCACCACGACGGACCGATACAGAGCCCGCATCACTGCAGACGCTGACCCGATCCGCCTGTCAATCTCCCGCTCCATTTTACCCTCACTCGTGAACAAGATCCCGAGATACTTAAACTCCTCCACTTGGGGCAGGATCTCACTCCCAACTCTGAGAGGGCACTCCACCCTTTTCCGGCTGAGGACCATGGCCTCAGATTTGGAGGTGCTGATTCTCATCCCAGCCGCTTCACACTCGGCTGCGAACCTATCCAGTGAGAGCTGTAGGTCACAGGGTGATGAGGCCAACAGAACAACGTCATCTGCAAAAAGCAGTGACCCAATCCTGAGCCCACCAAACTGCACCCCCTCAACGCCCTGGCTGCGCCTAGAAATCTTGTCCATAAAAATTATGAACAGGATCGGTGACAAAGGGCAGCCCTGTCGGAGTCCTACTCTCACCGGAAACAGGTCAGACTTACTACCGGCAATGCGGACCAAGCTCCGACACCGGTTGTACAGGGACCGGACAGCCCTTAACAGGGAATCCGATATCCCATACTCCCGGAGTACCCCCCACAGGACTCCCCGAGGGACACGGTCGAATGCCTTCTCCAAGTCCACAAAGCACATGTAGACTGGTTGGGCGAACTCCCATGCCCCCTCCAGGACCCTGCTAAGGGTGAAGAGCTGGTCCACTGTTCCGCGACCCGGACGAAAACCACACTGCTCCTCCTGAATCCGAGGTTCGACTATCCGACGGACCCTCCTTTCCAGGACCCCTGAATAGACTTTCCCGGGGAGGCTGAGAAGTGTGATCCCTCTGTAGTTGGAACACACTCTCCGGTCCCCCTTCTTGAAGAGGGGGACCACCACCCCGGTTTGCCAGTCCAGAGGCACTGTCCCCGATGTCCATGCAATGTTGCAGAGACGTGTCAACCATGACAGCCCTACAACATCCAGAGCCTTGAGGAACTCAGGGCGGATCTCATCCACCCCCGGGGCGCCGCCACCACGGAGCTTTTTGACCACCTCGGCGACCTCGGCCCCAGAGATGAAAGAGTCCACCTCTACGTCCCCAGACTCTGCTTCCTCATCGGAAGGCATGTTGGTGGAATTAAGGAGGTCTTCGAAGTACTCTCCCCACCGACCCACAACGTCTCGAGTCGAGGTCAGCAGCGCACCATCCCCACTATACACTGTGTTGACCATGCACTGCTTTCCCCTCCTGAGACGCCGGATGGTGGACCAGAATCTCTTCGAAGCCGTCTGGAAGTCATTCTCCATGGCCTCCCCAAACTCCTCCCACGCCCGGGTTTTTGCCTCAGCAACCACCGAAGCCGCGTTCCGCTTGGCCTGCCGGTACCTATCAGCTGCCTCCGGAGTGCCACCAGCCAAAAAGGCCCGGTAAGACTCCTTCTTCAGCTTGATGGCATCCCTCACCGCCGGTGTCCACCAACGGGTTCTTGGGTTGCCACCGCGACAGGCACCGACCACCTTACGGCCACAGCTCCGGTCGGCTGCCTCAACAATGGAGGCGCGGAACATAGTCCATTCGGACTCAATGTCCCCCACCTCCCCCAGGACGTGGTTGAAGCTTTGCCGGAGGTGGGAGTTGAAGCTCGTCCTGACAGGGGACTCTGCCAGACGTTCCCAGCAGACCCTCACAATACGTTTGGGTCTACCAGGCCTGACCGGCATCCTACCCTGCCAACGGAGCCAACTCACCACCAGGTGGTGATCAGTTGACAACTCCGCCCCTCTCTTCACCCGAGTGTCCAAGACATGTGGCCGCAAGTCCGACGACACGACCACAAAGTCGATCATCGAACTGCGGCCTAGGGTGTCCTGGTGCCAGGTGCACATATGGACACCCTTATGCCTGAACATGGTGTTCGTTATGGACAATCCGTGACGAGCACAGAAGTCCAATAACAAAACACCGCTCTGGTTCAGATCGGGGGGGCCGTTCATCCCAATCACGCCCTTCCAGATCTCACTGTCATTGCCCACGTGAGCATTGAAGTCCCCCAACAGAACGATGGAGTCCCCAGGAGGGACGCCCTCTAGCGCCCCCTCTAGAGACCCCAAAAAGGGCGGGTACTCCAAACTGCTGTTTGGCGCATAAGCGCAAACAACAGTAAGGATTCGTCCCCCCACCCGAACGCGGAGGGAGGCCACCCTCTCGTCCACTGCGGTGAACCCCAATGTACAGGCCCCGAGCCGGGGGGCAATAAGTATGCCCACACCTGCTCGGCGCCTCTCACCGGGGGCAACTCCAGAGTAGAAGAGAGTCCATCCCCTCTCAAGGAGACTGGTTCCAGAGTTCAAGCTGTGCGTAGAGGTGAGTCCAACTATATCTAGCCGGAACTTCTCAACCTCACGCACTAGCTCAGGCTCCTTCCCCGCCAGAGAGGTGACATTCCACGTCCCTAGAGCCAGCTTCTGCAGCCGAGGATCAGACCGCCAAGGCCCCTGTCTTCGGCCACCGCCCAACTCACACTGCACCCGACCTCTTTGGCCCCTCCTACAGGTGGTGAGCCCATGGGAAGGGGGACCCACGTTGCCTCTTCGGGCTGTGCCCGGCCGGGCCCCATGGGTGCAGGCCCGACCACCAGGCGCTCGCCATCGGGCCCCACCTCCAGGCCTGGCTCCAGAGGGAGGCCCCGGTGACCCACGTCCGGGCGAGGGAAAACATTTACCAAAGTTTGAATTCATCATAGAGGTCTTTTGAACCACTCTTTGTCTGTTCCCTCACCTAGGACCAGATTGCCATGGGTGACCCTACCAGGGGCATGAAGCCCCCGACAACATAGCTCCCAGGATCATTGGGACACGCAAACCCCTCCACCACGATAAGGTGATGGTTCAAGGAGGGGTATGTAGTTGGTGTTTTAATTGCAGGAGTCAGGCGAGGAGAATGACAATGTCGTCTGATCGTGCAGTTGGAGACGTGAACACCTGACTGTACCAAGAATGTCCTGATATCAGAGAAATGGTGTCCTGCTGTCCACAGAGACCTGATCTTGATGCTCATCTCACAGGAAATCTTCGTCATGGTCTATAGAGTTGCAGAAAGCTCGAGCTCAGACAAAGTTATAGGCTACCATTTAAAAAGAGTCCACGCAGCATTTAAACGAATGCATGTGGGTTGGACAGGACCCACCCACCTTTTTAGACCAGTGATATTGGACCTAATTTGGTCTCTAATTTAGCGCGGACTGTACAGTATGTCTGTCATTCAAAATGAATACAGTCTGTTACAGTTGTGCAATTAACGTTAATCGTAAACAGAGCATGATAACGAAAATACCGCTTAGCTTTCTTCTTCCCAAGAGTGGGACTTGGGTTACACTGTAAAAAGTGAATCATGAGGCTTGTAATTTTCATAAAAAAAATAGATGTAATAATTAAAAATAATATACATATTTAATGTAAAAAATGGTTTTCTGTGTTTTTTATAATATATTGAGAACATTTCACTAATAAAATTAAGAAATACATTTTACCTATTTTTTTAAGGAAATGAGGAACCATTTAATTTGAGGAACCATTTAGTCAAAAAATTTGAGGAAAAAAGGCTTCATATTTATTTTAAGAGAATTGGCTCAATTATCCGGGTTTTATTAAGTCACCTTCAAATGTAAAATGTGTAAAATGTTAAGAAGTAAGTTTAGCCCCTTACTAATTTTTTTATACTTTTTTTATTTATTTCTTAAATAAGCTCCTTTGTTGCATTAGTGTCAGCAATATAAATGAAATAAATTAAACATTGTGAAAATTTCAGATTTAAGTAGATTCTGCTAGGGGGAAAAAATCAAGCAGTAAATACTTAAAAATAATATGCGTCTGGCTAAATAATTTAGGATTTTTTTTACATGATTTATTCCAGTAAATTCCACTAAATAAATCAAGCCTTAAAAACTGCTTAAAAATATTACGTGCAATTTTGTCACCATATTTTTTTAAGTAGATAGCACATAAGATTTTTTACAGTGTAGTTTAAAGTGGGGGGTGGCTCCTTATTTGCATTTGACTGTTGTCCGACATTGCAAAGCACAAAGAAACATCAAAACAACAACCAGTTAAGGTACGAACGAATAATGAATTACTGAGAAGCCATGATGATACAGCACTTCTTCTTCTTCTTCTTCTTCTTCTTCTTCATTTTCTTCTTAATGTTCTAATTCGAGTTGTCTGAAGGATAACAAAGTGGTGTTGACATTAGGGCAATTAAACCCCGATAGAACGAACAATAGATTATCAAGTACGGGCTAATGCTTAACAGTTGTGCAATTATATTTCTATTCAGTAAAGAAAAACTCTATTGTTATTATTTAAATAACAATCAAGATTATGATTAACGATCAGGTAATAACCCAGTTATACGCTTTTCTTTTTAAATAACCGTTCTTACACTGTAAAAAAATTCTTGCTACTCCAACTAAAAAATTTCTAGTGACCTGTTGCATCTAAAATTTTTAGTTGGCTCAATTTAAGTTGTATAAACTATTTTGTTTTTGCTGTGCTGATTACCCCTAAATGTACACACAAATTGAAATAAAACATTCTGTCAACTAAATGTTCTATGCTGAATAAACATGCCTAGTTAGGCCAACAAGCAGTCTCAAATTGAAATATAATGTTGTGTCAATTAAATGTTCCAAGTTGACTGAAAGGTATATTTTGAATTGGAAATTATGCTTGCATAATTATAAAATTAACATCTTAAAGTTTACTTGAGTAGGTTATTCACTGTGGCCACATTTCAAATAACATGACACATTCTTCTAAATTTGAATATTTTTTTAATGTAAACTTTAAACACCTGTTAAAGACTATCAACATTGATTAAGTGCAATCCAGCTACTCTTTCAACGCGCCGTCTTTTTCAAATAGCCTTTGAAATTATCAGTCATTAAAATGAATAAAATGTATGTAACGTAATTAAACTTTAGCGGTTTCATAGATTAACATTAATATCAATGTACATACCATCTGAAAAAAAAATGCGTTAGGAGCTGAAACGAGTGCATTGCCAGATAACTACTGTAACACTCCAAATTATATAAATAAACACTCGAAAATATAATGTTCTAAAGCTTGCTGCTGGATAATATATATGTTATAAAGCTAAAATTGCTGATTACTTTGCAGGACAGTTAGTTTCCATGAAGTACTCACCATTTCGGGAGGAAAGCAGACAAACGGGATAAAACGGATATTTTTTATTTTACACCAGCAGCAACTTACAAATGAGGTCTCAAGATGAGACGATGTACAAAACATAAAACACCACAAATAAGTATTAATAAATAAATAAATAAAAAAACACCAACAGAAACATTTTGTACTTTATAACTGTAGGTTATGACTTTTAAATATGACCGTTAGATCCGTTGGTCAGGAAACTCCTGAAGTCAGATGCAGACACACTTTCAGTCACAAACTCCTGTGAACAAATACAGAGATAGATATTCAGTTAAAATTCATGGTGCTTAATTTAGCAAATGAACAATATTTATACTTTGTTCCTCTCGCTTCACAACTCATGAGATAATATAAGAAATAGCTTAAACCAAACTAACGTGACTAAACAGCAGGTGACATTTATGTTCAGTATTTCGTTTCTATTGAGAAAGATGGGAATTAATTCCTGCTTACCTTTTCCACACGACCGCCAAACGCTTGATTCTCAACAAGCTTGGATGCTCCGTAGTGCAAGTCAAGTGGAGTCAAGTGCAAACCAAAGTGCGAACAAATAACGAAATAAATCTCTCAAAAATCGTAAGATGTATTTTGGATTTATACTGCAAACGAAAAACGAATCCAGAGCCTGTAATTATATTGCATAACTATTATTTTGCACAAATACTGTAAATCTCTGAATAAAACAATGATATTTTATTCACAAATGTACAGTAAGACAATACATTTTGGTTCAGTGCCGGACGAAGTGCGAGCGAATAATGAAATGAGAGGCCGCGATTATACTGCATACAGTACATATTATTTGTATAAGTTTTCGCGCTTTTCATGCTTTTGTTTTACACATTGCAACTCCACCCACAATCCACCGCCTTGTTATATAAATGGCATGTGCCATCTGCAGTAACTTCATCTACTGTAGGACGAACTTCATTTGCAAGGTGACTGCTACACTGAACGCCAGATTAAAATGAACTCTTCGACATTTTACAGCAGGCTGAGGAGCTCAAAGAAGGTAACAAAAACTAAAACCTTTTGTGGCTTATCGAATAAACAATATTCTATCGTTCTTTATAGTTTTACCGATGTTGTAATCATTGCACTATGTTGACAGGAATCTTTGGAAAACAGAGCCCCTCGCCCTCAACCGTCAACAGAGAGGAAAGCAAAAGCTCCTACTGCTATCAAAAAGAAGCGCTTGGTGCAGAAAAAAGCGGTAACGTACAGTACTTTGAGTTATATAATTATATAAGTATATAATTGTACATGTAAAACTGAGAAAAAATACTTTAAAGATTTTCTGTTCGTCCAGTTTGGAAATTACTATTAAGACAAGCCATTTTTTTCTCGAGGTAAAAAACGAAGTTGCCCACACGCAGATTTGTATTAACACATACTGTATACTTTATCCCAATATACAGGCAACTACAATGTATAGCTGTGAGGTTGACCAAAGACAGCCTGAGCTGGAAAAGCGTGGCGCAGGAATTGAGGCGCTGAAACAGCAGCTGCGTGTCTGCAAGGCAGAGAAGGATGCTCTTCGGAGTGAGTTGGGAGTTTGCAAGGCAGAGAAAGATGCCCTTCGGAGTGAGTTGGGAGTGTGCAAGGCAGAGAAGGATGCCCTTCGGAGTGAGTTGGGAGTGTGCAAGGCAGAGAAGGATGCCCTTCTGAGTGAGTTGGGAGTGTGCAAGGCAGAGAAGGATGCCCTTCGGAGTGAGTTGCAAGTCTGCAAAGAGGCACACGCAGATCTGAAAGCCACCCACAAAGAACTCGCTGCTGTAGAGAAACTAACAGAGGTTCTTAATACACGGTTAAACTGTGTGCACACCCCAACACCAGACTGTGTTACACCGAGGTGTACTGCTCATGTGGATGCAGAGAGCAGGGAAATTATATCTCCAGCTACAGCATCAATTACAAGCTGCCATCCTGAACTTCAGTTTACTCTTCCCACTACAGAGCTGCTTGAGTCGCTGATGATTGAGAGACGAGGGCGGCCAGATCGGCTTGGTAGCTTGCTGTTCCGCACTGTGGTACCGCAGGCTGTCTATGATGAATGGGCAACCACAACGAACTGGGATGGTTCAAGAGGCAAACGTGGACTGCCAGTGAACCTAAGAAATTATTTGATGGTGACAGTGGCCCAGCAGTTTCCCTTCCTGTCTAGCAGTGACAGCAAGCGTGTCAAGGACCGAGTAAACGAATTTCTACGCTCACCGAGGGTCACTGTTGGTCAGAGACGCTTACATTACTAAGCGTCATTATACATTACTACTGTACATTATACATTACTAAGTTTTTGCTCTGTTTTATTTTATTTTGTCAGTTCTCAAACTTTGTACATAGTTGGTTCTTTTTTTATTGATTTATTTTTTTATTATCTATTCTGAAAGTTTGCTCTATTTGTTTTAGTTATTTCTATATTTAAAACTTGATGTCTTAAACTCTACTGTAAGTATTGTCAAAATAAATTTTTTTAAAAAGCCCTAGTGCTGTTGTTTGTGCTGTTTTCTTTAATAATAACACTAAACAGGGCCCGGTTTCTCGATAACGCACACTATTCGCGCGCTAAGAAGACTCTTAAGATATATCTTACGTTAAGTGATAACTTTTCTAAGTGTATTTCTCGAACTGTCTCTCTAACAATAACATGTCATAATAGACAAATATATAAATTAATATTAATTAATATAATAATATAATATATAATATTTTCATGTAACATGTGGCCGTGAAACGAACCGGGTTTACAATCATAGTTTGCGCGATTGCCCACCACGTTCCTTTAACGTTCCGCGAAGTTCTGCAAGCTTCCGCGAGGACCAGCAAAAAATTAAACGTGGAATTTTTCACGCGGAAAGATGGAAACGTAATCACAGCGCAAAGACTCGGGGTGAATCATGATCAAGCCTGCGGCCACAGCGCGAGCCCGTGCAGGTGAGATAGGGGTATAACACACCGCATCTCACAGCGAGCCAAACCGCATAAGTGAATACTGTAGGTGTATTAAACATTACAATCACCCAGAAACATGAATGGATGCGGGGTTTGAAACTTCCATGGTTATTTTCTCATTTAACTAAATCAAATTTCATAAAAATAAAACGTGTCAAAAGAAAAACCCATGAAGTCATGGATAATGGCTAATGATCAATGAAACATATTTTAAACAAAAAGCAGCGAGCAGCTGGACATCGGGACAGGGAGTGTAAGTACGACGCATTGGTCTGGCACGCGCAGGTCTGAGCAGCTCAAGAAGCTCCATAATCTGTTGCCTTGGAAGGCAAAACTTTTATTTAAATATATTTATTAATAACGACCACAGGGAAAATATGAAAAGGGCTGAAGTTTTGTCTAAAGGAAAAATGTACATGACCCACACGGCTCCACGGACCGCGCCGTCTTCAGTTTAACACAACACCACGCTGTATCGCTGCCTAATTGTTCGCCACCTGTTTAATATTAATAGTGATTGGCAATTTTAATGCATTAGTCACATTATGAAATAGGCTAATTAAAAGTCACTCTATTAGTTCTGATATCAAATAAAATAAAATTCTTAAACAGGTCTAATGTAATGAGAGGCCCCGATTATACTGCATACATCTTTTTTATTGATTTATTTTTTTATTATCTATTCTGGAAGTTTGCTCTATTTGTTTTAGTTATTTCTATATTTAAATCTTGATGTCTTAAACTCTAACAACTGTAAGTATTGTCGAAAAAAATTTTTGGAAAGCCCTAGTGCTGTTGTTTGCGCTGTTTTCTTTAATAATAACACTAAACAGATAAAAACAGAGAGTCTGTCTAAACAAAATAAAACCAATGTTTTCTAACTCATATTTTTTTTTATATACAGTAAACATACAGTAAAACATCATTCATCATTAAAACATCACACAACTGAATCGCAGAAAAAAATCTGCAAAAATATTATTTAGTACAAGGCAATCTTTGGATCCTTGATGAGACGGCATAAATATTTAATACAGCAAATTAAATATTTTGGTTTATATTTTGGTTTATATTATATGGTTAATGTATTTTGGTTTATATTGCAAACGAATAACGAATCAAGAGCCCGTGATTATATTGCATAAATATTATTTTGTACAGACAAATATCTGAAAAAAAAACAGTTTTTTTTACGACGAATCTCTCAAAAATAGTAAGATGTATTTTGGTTTTATACTGCAAACGAAAAACGAATCCAGAGCCTGTAATTATATTTATATTTAATTATGTCATAACTATTATTTTGCACAAATACTGTAAATCTCTGAATAAAACAATGATATTTTATTCACAAATGTAAGACAATATTTGCTCGCACTTCGTCTGGCACTGAACCAAAATATAATGTAATGAGAGGCCCCGATTATACTGCATACATCTTTTTTATTGATTTATTTTTTATTATCTATTCTGGAAGTTTGCTCTATTTGTTTTAGTTATTTCTATATTTAAATCTTGATGTCTTAAACTCTAACAACTGTAAGTATTGTCGAAATAATTTTTTTGAAAGCCCTAGTGCTGTTGTTTGCGCTGTTTTCTTTAATAATAACACTAAACAGATAAAAACAGAGAGTCTGTCTAAACAAAATAAAACCAATGTTTTCTAACTCATATTTTTTATATTTATAGTTTTACATGTTTGTTGGATGTGTAAATTATCATAATTGTAGTATTACTTTGCTACAACATATTGTTTTGACTTTATTATGACTTAAGCTCTGAATATATTTAAAAACCGATACGACGGAAAATGTCAATTTGCGCCACCTGGCGGTCATTTCACGAATTATTTTGAAATGCTCCTGGTTTATTTCGGCCGCTGCCGCGTTTCCACGGCGGTGAGTGCGACGGTAATGAGCAGTCTGGTTGTCACACCACTGTACATTCGAGGGAAATTCTGAGGTGGTCAGTGATTGATGGCACGGTCGGTCGGAGGGGGTTGTGATCACACATATAAATCTTTTGTTCTAGGCTATCGGTCAAATTTCTCTCCACTTGGAAGCAAAAACATGCAAGGGATTTCAGCATCTCGACGCACATACTAAGCTGTTTATAAAGTAGACACTGTTTGTTTTTTCATTTTGTAATCTTTCCCGTGTTTACCGTGTACTGTACAATGTATATTCATTTTTTAATGAATTACTGTAAATAAACTACACATTCCGTTGATTTACCAGAAATGACTTTTCTGTTTTTTGTGTGTGCTAAACTAAACTTCAGGGTCAAAGTAATAGCGATTTTATTTGAAAAGTATTATATATTTACAATGCTGATAAGTTCAAGCTTAGATTCATATATAAACTGCTTCAAAGTCTTTCCATGACCGCTGAAATCCGACAGACGCAGGGCTCAAGGGAGGTGTGTCTGTGTGTGTGTGTGTGTGTGTGTGTGTGTGTGTGTGCGCGCGTGTGTATGTGTGTGTGTGCGCGTGCGCTGCAGCATGTCCTATTTTCAGCGGATTTTTCCGCTACCGCAGATCAGTTTATCAACTTGTAATATATACATTTTAGGAATATATTAACATGTGCAGACATTTAAGGGTGCGCTGCACTCTCTTGCCCCTGCGTAGAGCCTACACACACACACACACATCTATCTATCTATCTATCTATCTATCTATCTATCTATCTATCTATTATATAAATACACATTTGGAATCTGCATCTACATTTTCTGTTACAAGTATAGAATTAGGTTCAGCTGAGACTCATGATCAATGGTGTTAGGGTACTTATGTAGTGATAATTAGTTTCAGCCAGATCATTAAAACTAACAATGGACTATGACACTCTTGAGAGGGGATATCAAGGTGTTATTCATTTATTTATTCTCTACAAGGGTGCGAACTACAGTACAGACCAAACTATAACTTATATACTACTATAAAAATTCTAAATATAAACAAACAAAATACAGCTTTTTTTCCTCAGAGGTAAACGGAAAAGTGAAGTTGTTCAGCTGTTTACTGTCACTGCAGCTTCTTCAAAGTCTTCCCACTCCGTGACCACTGAAATCCGACACGACACCATGTTAGGCTACGTCTTGACTCATTTGTATACCGACGGTGATTGGATGTTTCCCGAGGGCTCAGGGGAGTGTGTGTGTGTGTGTGTGTGTGTGTGTGTCTATGTGTGTGCGTGCGCGCGGGTACTTGTTCTACTGTTATAAAAACTCTAAATATAAACAAACAAAATACAGCTTTTTTTTCAGAGGTAAACGGAAAAGTGAAGATGTTCAGTGTCACTATGCAGATGTTACACTCAGTGGAGTTACCGAAATCTTTGCTTTAGTCCTCATTGAGTTGCCACACATCATTTCCACATTTCCCTCGCTTTTATTACTCTTATGTGAGCATAAACAGTGAAACATTCCACAGGTTTATAATACACCGCAGCCAAGTGAACCACGTTCCCGTCGAACGAAACGAGGCATAATCGTGGTGTTTGCTTCGGTTATGACACACCATAGTTTATTACCTGCTGTGGTAGATCTGAATATTTATTCAAACACAATAATAAAGCTTTATATCCTCAGGAGGGCTCAGTACATTGTTTTAGCGATAGTTTCACGGAAGCGAGTTCAGAACTAATCTAACCAAACCAAAAAAAAAAAAAACATCCGAAGCTTCAAATAGAATGAACGAACTAATGAAATTCATATATATGTAATTGATATACTGTATATACAGACGTGTGTGTGTGTCATTTTAATTCAAATGAACATTTTAATGCTTTCTGATACACTTATTAACTTATCCACATACACTTATCAACACAAACTCTCCGTGCACGCACACACAATCTCTAAAAAATTAATATTAATAACATACATATACAAATAAACAAATGTAGGTGTAATAAAAGTAGTCGTGATGTCAGTACTCGCCCAGCAAACCAGCCTTTTGCAGCGGCTTAAAACTTATGAATTATCTTCAAATATACAAAAAAAAGCGAAAAGACACTCGATTATTATGCATAGGTTATTTGTTTAATTCAAAAAGTTCATAAAAACACTTTAAAACGAGAGAAAAACTGTTAAAATCCTCGTTCGCCTTCTCAGCGTTAGGTAGCGAGTGACGTCATGATTTGAATCTGCGCGCCACCGGGGAAACATAGGGAAACTGACTTTCCCGGACCACCGGCTTTTAGATAAAGTCCTTCTATGCGCCATCTGGCGGATATTCAGTGAAGCACAACACATTTATTTTAAATTCCCGAATGTTGCCTCCAGCAAGTCGCGGCAAGCCGCGCGCTAAATTGCGGCATCCCGCGGGAAAACACGCAGGGTTTTAATGGCGACATCTGTATATCCTTATTGATCATATGTATATTGAAAATGTATCTAGTGTAACAGCATATTTTAATCCAACATATTTAAACAATATTTTAAGTAACTATATCAGAGAAAATGTAGTATCAGTAGAAAAAGTATGTCTTGTATTTTGTGTTTTGTGTTTGTGTTTTGTTTCTGCTATACACGTATGTATTGCAGGATGGAACTGGTACCTCACCCAAGGTTCAATTCAATTCAGTTTTATTTGTATAGCGCTTTTAACAATTGACATTGTCTCAAAACAGCTTTACACAATCAAAAGAATTATTTAAGTTTGTATGGAATGTGAATGTGTATGAATCAAAAATGTTCAGATTGTCCCTGGTGAGCAAGCCCGAGGGCGACAGTGGCAAGGAAAAACTCCCTGAGGTGATAATAGGAAGAAACCTTGAGAGGAACCAGACTCAACAGGGAACCCATCCTCATCTGGGTGAAACAGGTAGCAGGAAATTATCTGCATTTATACAGTGTTAAGTGTTAGGTTCAGCTATAATAGTTGATGTTAATTGATGTTAAAATGGAGTCCAGTAGTTATTGGAGACTCAGATAGACTTGTAGAAAGTTCCAGTCCTGAACTATTGAATTGTCAAGTCCTTAGAGAAACAGCTGACAACACCAGTCGAGGCCAGAACCATCTTCTAAGTAGAGAGAATCATCCCCAGACACCAGACGCATCCCAAAGAGACACACAGGGCATCCATGCGGCGAGACCTCCAAACAGAAACGGGGCACCAGGACGGATCAGACAGGTCCGGAGGGCAGAGGGAGTCTGGATCACTGGCAGCTCAGGAATGACATATGTAGCTCGACAGAGAGAGAGAGAGAAAGAGTGAAAGGGGGAGACAGGGGGAGAGAGGAAAGAGAAAGAGCGGGAGAGAGGAGAGATGGCAATTAGGTATGGTCACAGTCACAATGTATAATATGAATATATATTTACTGTAGAGTGCAAGCAGGGACTCCGGCAGGACTAACTATGACAGCATAACTTAAAGGGAGAGCCAGAAGGAAACACAAACATGAGGGCTCCCTGAGATGTAAAGCAAACAATCACCTCACAGTCAACAATCCTGAGTGATAAAATGAGAGTGAGGAAGACAGCATCTAAACATACCAGTTCACCATAATACTCTACGTCCATGAGTCCCCCAGATCTGCTCCTTTACCTATGGCAAATCTATTTATAAAAATTCTTGGCTAAATAAATAGGTTTTTAGCCTAGACTTAAACACTGGGTCTGTGTCTGAGTCCCGAACACTATTTGGAAGACTATTCCATAATTTTGGGGCTTTGTAAGAAAAAGCTCTGCCCCCAGCTGTAGTTTTCATAATATGCGGGACTGACAAGCAGCCTGCATCCTTTGACTGAAGTAGGTGTGGCAGATCGTAAGACACTAGCAGTTCGCTCAGGTACTGCGGCGCGAGACCATTTAATGCTTTATATGTCAAGAGTAGTATTTTAAAATCAATGCGAAATTTCACAGGGAGCCAATGTAGTGAAGATAGGATAGGGGTGATGTGCTCATATCTTCTGGTTCTAGTGAGGACTCTCGCTGCTGCATTCTGGACTAGCTGAAGCTTGTTTATGCACCTAACAGAACAACCAGACAGTAAGGCATTACAATAGTCCAACCTAGAAGTGATAAAAGCATGAACTAGTTTTTCTGCATCGTTTAGCGACAATATATTTCTTATCTTGGCAATATTTCTGAGGTGAAAGAATGCTATCCTGGTGATATTATCTACATGAGCTTCAAATGAAAGGCTGGAATCTATAATCACGCCGAGGTCTTTTACTGTTGCTGTCACGCTCTCAGTGCCTTCGCGCTGATCAAAGACCCTTGACATTTCCTTTCCCACGCTGTCAGGGACTCATCACGTGACCATGTTTTCCCACGCTGTCATCGCCCCTCCCGGACCGCCCCGCCGGCACACCGGTTTCTCATCCAGCGCTGATTTCTTTCGGCTTATAAGGAGGCGCAACGCGCAAGCTCGCCGCTGGATTATTGTGTGTGTTTTTGCCACTGTTTTCTCGCGTCTCAGTTCATGATTTTTTCCACGCTGCCGACCTTGTTTGTTTCTCGTCTCTTCCTCTCGCCTCACGTTTTTGGATTTGTCTCTGCATTCGGATTTAACGGTTCTTGACCTAACGCGCGCTATCTCGACTACGGCTTATCTTCACGTCACGGCACAGACGCCACGCTGACGGATTTCACGGTTCTCGACCCAACGCGCCCTCTCCTCTACTACGACTTAGCTCCACGTTCACAGCGCGATTCCAGCCCCCGCGGATTTCCCGGCGCTGCGCGCACACATTCATTCCTTTAAGAACAAGTCATCGTCTCGTTCTTGCACCTGCGTCTGGATCCGTCTCTGCGAATCGACGGACGCCACGCCCCCCCAACACACGTGACAGAATAATCCAGCCATACTATGGATCCAGCAGGATTAGACAGGATGAGACAGGCGCTGGAGAATCAAGGTGCTCTCCTTGGTAAACATCAAGAGGAGCTGGTCACCACCAGGCAGACGCTCACTGATCTCACCGCCCAAATGCAGTGCCTCCAGATGCCTACTGCACGCTCCACACTCACGGATCCCCGGCGAGAGCCACGCCTCCCAGCCCCTCCCACCTATGGTACATGCAGATCCTTCCTGTCTCAATGTTCCCTGATTTTTGAACTTCAGGCCTCCGCCTTCTCTTCTGAAAGATCCAGGGTAGCCTACATTATCACTCTTCTCACGGGTAGGGCCCGGGAGTGGAGCACGGCCCTCTGGGACACACATGACCCATGTTGTGACAGTTTCGCAGACTTCTCTAGAGAAATGAAGAGGATTTTTGACCGATCTCATGTCGGCAGAGAGGCCGGAACCAGGCTACTACGCCTTCACCAGTGGTCGCGTTCCACTTATGACTATGCCATCGAGTTTCGGACCCTAGTTGCCTCGAGTGGATGGAATGCCCTTAAGGACGAGTCAGTCTCCCGCGAACTCCCCTCTGACCTCCACGAACTCATGGATCTCGCTAGGAGGATCGACTCGCGCCTTCGTTCAAAGCGACCAAGCCGGAAGTCACCTGCCAGAAGATCTTCACCCCACCCCTCCTCTCCTCACATGCAGAGCAATCAGGAGGAGCCCATACAGTTGGGCAGAACCCGCATCTCCGACAGGGAGAGATGCCGACGCCGCCTAGAAGGAGCCTGCTTCTACTGTGGGGGCTCAGGTCACGTGCTGAGGGACTGCCCATTAAAAGGGAGATGACCTCTAGTCAGACTGGGAGCCCTAGAGGGCGCTCCCCCCGATAAACCTCCAGAACCTCTCCCACTACTCCCTGTAACACTGGTTATCAGCGGTCGACCTCACCCTATCCAGGCGCTCATTGACTCCGGCTCCGATCGGAATCTGATTAGCTCTGCTACGGCCAAAGCGCTGCGAGTCCCCTGCACTCCACTGGATCATCCACTGTCTGTCCGAGCCCTAGATGGAAGTCCTCTTCCAGCTATCACTCACAGAACCCTTCCACTCACTCTAAGAACATCTGGGAACCACTCTGAGAAGATCCACTTATTTGTTATCAATAAGTCTCACGTCTCCTTGGTCCTCGGTCTTCCATGGTTAGCTCTTCACGGCCCCCAAATTGACTGGATAAAACATGAGATCACGGGTTGGAGCCCCTCTTGTGCCACATCATGCCTTCACTCTGCACTCCATACGCTCCCCACTACAGCCATGACCGAGCACACTCCGGATATCTCCAACGTCCCCGCTCATTATCACGATCTCCAGCAGGTGTTCAGCAAAACCCAAGCCATGTCACTTCCTCCTCATCGTCCATATGACTGTCCCATCGACCTGCTCCCGGGCACCTCCCCGCCCAAGGGCCGAATGTACTCCTTATCTCGCCAGGAGAGAGAATCCATGAACACCTACATCACGGAGGCCCTTGCCGCCGGAATCATTCGCCCATCCTCCTCCCCTGCCGGGGCAGGCTTTTTCTTCGAAAAAAAAAAGGACGGGTCCCTTCGCCCATGCATTGATTACAGGGGCCTCAACGAAATCACCATCAGGAACCGCTATCCACGTCGATGCCTCCAATACCGGGGTTGGTGGCATCCTCTCCCAGAGGTCTACCCAGGACAACAAGATGCACCCATGTGCATTCTGCTCCCGTCGCCTAACCCCAGCTGAGAGGAACTATGACGTGGGGGACCGAGAACTCTTGGCCATCAAGCTAGCCCTGGAGGAGTGGAGACACTGGCTTGAGGGGACTGAGCTCCCATTTCTAGTATGGACCGACCATAGGAATCTAGAGTACCTACGCACTGCCAAGAGACTCAATACTCGTCAAGCCAGATGGTCATTATTCTCCTCCAGGTTTAATTTCACCCTGTCCTACCGGCCAGGCTCAAGGAGTTCCAAGCCAGATGCCCTCTCACGCCAGTTTTCACCCTCCCACTGCCTCGTCGCTGCCATGGAACTGGACATAGAGAGCAAGGTTCAGCAGGCCCTGGCCCAGGACCCCGGACCTAGTGATGTTCCACCTAACCATCTCTTCGTTCCGCCTCGCCTGCGCTCACAAGTTCTGGAGTGGGCCCACGGATCCAAGCTATCCTGTCACCCAGGTGCTGCCCGGACTCGCTTCATCGTCCAGCAACGGTTCTGGTGGGGTGCTGCCCGGACTCGCTTCATCGTCCAGCAACGGTTCTGGTGGTCCACGTTGGGGGAGGACGTGCCCAGATTCGTGGCAGCTTGCGACATCTGCACCCGTCTTCTCAGGCCCCTGCCAGTTCCTCAACGCCCTTGGTCCCACATTGCGGTTGATTTTGTCACCGGCCTACCCTCATCCGACGGCAACAATTGAACTACATTTACATTTACGCATTTGGCAGACGCTCTTATCCAGAGCGACTTACATTTTTATCTCATTATCTTTATCTCATCCACTGTTGGGCCTTGCTCAAGGGCCCAACAGGGGCAACTTGGTGGTTGTGGGGTTTGATCCTGGGATCTTCCGAACCGTAGTCCAATGCCTTAACCACTGAGCTACCCCTGGCCCATTATGACCATCGTTGATCGCTTTTCCAAATCAGTGCACCTTGTGCCCCTTCCTAAGCTGCCATCTGCCAAGGAAACGCAGAACTACTCGTCCTCCATGTATTTCGGCTCCATGGCCTCCCCACGGACATTGTGTCAGACCGGGGTCCTCAGTTCACCTCTCGGTTTTGGGGCGCGTTCTGCAGGCTCGTCGGGGCCACGCCCAGCCTATCATCAGGCTTCCATCCCCAGTCCAATGGGCAAACCGAGCGTATGAATCAAGCACAAGAGGTCTCGCTCCGCTGCATGATGACCCGGGACTCCACCACTTGGAGCAAGTTTCTCCCTTGGGTTGAATATGCCCACAACTCTCTGCCCTACGCGTCGACAGGCCTTTCCCCATTACAGTGCTGCTTAGGCTACCAACCCCCACTCTTCCCAGTCCAAGAATTAGAGGTGGAGACTCCGTGAGCCCAACACTTCGTCCGCCGCTGCAAGCAAACATGGCTACGCGCTAGGCGAACGCTGCTACGAACCATCTCCTCTTACAAGAAACAGGCGGACCGTCACCGCACCAAAGCCCCCAGATACCGGGTGGGAGATCGAGTCATGCTCGCCACAAAGGACATTCCCTTGAAGACGCTATCACGCAAGCTCTCCCCGCGTTTCATCGGACCTTTTACTATAACCAGGATAATCAACCCGTCCGCTGTCAGACTTCTACTCCCCTCGTCCATGCGATGGATCCACCCCACGTTCCACGTGTCCGAGCTACGACGCGTCATAAGTTGTCCAATAAGTTCTCATTGTCATTAATTTCTTATCAGGTTTTGTTGAGACGTATAGCTGTGTGTCGTCAGCATAACAATGAAAACTAATACCATGCTTACGGATTATGTTGCCCAGAGGAAGCATGTAAAGGGAGAAAAGCAGTGGGCCTAAAACTGAACCCTGCGGAACGCAAAACTCCACTAGAGAACATGCAGAATAATCACCATTTAAGTCTACATACTGATAACGATCGGTCAAATAGGATCTGAGCCAGGAGAGGGCTGTACCCTTAATTCCTACTACATTTTCTAATCTGTGAAGAAGAATAGCATGATCAATGGTGTCAAAAGCTACACTGACGTCGAGTAATACAAGCATAGTTACACAACCCTGATCAGAGGCCAATAGGAGGTCATTTACTATTTTAACGAGTGCTGTTTCTGTGCTGTGATGAGGCCTAAATCCTGACTGATACAGTTCATGTATGCCATTTCTATGTAGATATGAGCATAGCTGCTCTGCTACTATCTTTTCCAGAATCTTAGAGATAAAGGGGAGGTTTGATATTGGCCTGTAATTGGACAGCTGACAGGGGTCGAGGTCAGGTTTCTTAATTATTGGTTTGATAACTGCTAATTTTAAAGATTTTGGAACATAACCAATGCTGAGTGAGGAATTAATTATTCTCAACAGCGGTTCTGTTATTACTGGTACTATCTGTTTAAGAAAATGTGTCGGTATAGGATCTAATATACAGGTTGATGAATTTGCAGAAGAGATGAGTGAAATTAGTTCATTCTCTTCAAGAGGAGTAAAGTATTCTAGGTTTGAATCTGACATGGCTAGGTTAACATCTGTATCAATTACATTGTTTGGTTTCAAAGCCTCAATTTTAGAAGAATCAGAATCAGAAAGAGTTTTATTGCCAAGTACGCTTGCACGTATAAGGAATTTGTTTTAGTGACGGAGCTTCCAGAACAAAAAATACAAATGACAAGACAAAAACAGCATGACGCAAAAAAAAAACAAAAAAAAAAAACATTTTTTAAATGGTTGACATCAAATGGAGTACGGTGTGAGATACTTTTAAATAAGTTACATAAATATCTGAAGTCTGTGGTATTATACAGTATATTGCACAGTGGTATTGTACACAATATTGCACATATATTTATTGACCGTTAGAATGATGTTTAACTGTTAAGGAGGTAGATTGCCTGGGGGAAAAAACTGTTCTTATGCCTGACTGTCCTGGTGTTCGGTGCTCTGTAGCGTCGACCCGATGGCAAAAGTTCAAAAAGAAGGTGGCTTGGGTGTGAGGGGTCCAAAGTGATATTCCGTGCCCTTTTCTTCACTCTGGATATATACAGTTCTTGCAGCGTGGGCAGGGGAGTGCCAATAATTCTTTCAGCAGTCTGAACCGTCCTTTGTAGTCTTCTGATGTCTGCTTTCGTAGCTGAGCCAAACCAGACAGTTATTGAAGTGCACAGGACGGATTCAATGACGGCTGAGTAGAACTGTGTGAGCAGCTCCTGTGGCAGGTTGAATTTCTTCAGCTGGCGAAGGAAATACAACCTCTGGTGGGCCTTTTTAACAATGGAGTCAATGTGAATGTCCCACTTCAGGTCCTGAGAGATGGTCGTGCCCAGGAACCAGAATGAATTCACTGCCGTCACAGTGCTGTTCATGATGGTGAGTGGGGGAAGTGCAGGTGGGTTTCTCCTGAAGTCCACGATCATCTCCATTGTTTTGAGCGTGTTTAGCTCCAGGTTGTTGTGACTGCACCAGACAGCCAACTGCTTGACCTCCCTTCTGTATGCAGACTCGTCACCGTCCTGGATGAGGCCGATGATTGTAGTGTCATCTGCAAATTTCAGGAGCTTGACAGTGGGGTCTGTGGAGGTGCAGTCGTTGGTGTAGATGGAGAAGAGCAGTGGGGAGAGAGCGCATCCCTGAGGGGCTCCAGTATTGGTGGTGTGACTGTTGGACATGAATTTTCCCAGCTTCACTAGCTGCTGCCTGTCTGTCAGAAAGCTGGTGATCCAATGACAGATAGAGCTAGGAACAGAGAGCTGTTTTATTTTGGTCTGAAGTAGTGCTGGGATGATCGTATTAAAAGCTGATGAAAAGTCTATAAACAAGACCCTTGCATAAGCCCCTGGTTTGTCCAGATGTTGAAGGATGAAGTGCAGTCCCATATTAACTGCATCATCAACAGACCTGTTTGCTCTATAAGCAAACTGCAGGGGGTCCAGTAAGGGTCCTGTGATGTCCCTCAGATAGGCCAACACCAGTCTTTCAAATGACTTCATGACCACAGATGTTAGGGCGACTGGTCTGTAGTGATTAAGTCCTGTGATTTTAGTTTTTTTTGGAATGGGGATGATTGTGGAACGTTTAAAGCACAAAGGCACTTCACATTGTTCCAGTGATCTGTTGAAGATCTGTGTGAAAATGGGCGCCAGCTGGTCAGCACAGGATTTCAGACAGGCTGGTGTCACGCCGTCTGGGCCTGGAGCTTTCCTTCTCTTTTGTTTCAGAAAGATCTGGCGAACATCCTTTTCACAGACCTGGAGTGCAGGGCGGGAAGAGAGGGTGGTTGTCAGAGGTGATAATGGTGGTGTAGAAAGAGGGTTAGGACAGGAGTGTGGTGTGAGACTGGGAGTTTCAAATCTACAATAGAACTCATTCAGGTCATCAACCAGTTGTTGATACCCTACAGAGTTGGGGGATGGCATCTTGTAGTTAGTGATGGTTTTCAGGCCTTTCCACACTGAAGCAGGGTCGTTTGCCGAAAACTGATTTTCCAGTTTTTTAGAGTAGCTCCTCTTAGCTGCTCTGATCGCCCTTGTTAGTGTGTTCCTGGCCTGGTTGTACAAGATCCTGTCCCCACTCCTGTAGGCATCCTCTTTGGCCTGACGAAGCTGTCTGAGTTTTGCTGTAAACCATGGTTTGTCATTGTTATATGTTAAAAATGTCCTGGTAGGGATGCACATGTCCTCACAGAAACTGATGTAGGATGTTACAGAATCTGTGAGCTCGTCCAGATTGGTGGCAGCAGCTTCAAAAACACTCCAATCAGTGCAGTCAAAACAGGCCTGTAATTCCTGTTCTGCTTCACTGGTCCATCTCTTTACTGTCCTTACTACAGGCTTAGCAGATTTAAGTTTGCCTATAGGTTGGGAGAAGATGAACCAGGCAGTGGTCAGAAAGTCCTAAAGCTGCTCTGGGGACGGAGCGATATGCATCCTTTATTGAGGTGTAGCAGTGATCCAAAGTATTTTTGTCTCTGGTGGGGCATGTAATGTGCTGTTTGTATTTAGGCAGTTCACGTTTGAGGTTTGCTTTGTTAAAATCCCCAAGTATAATTATAAGAGAGTCCGGGTGTTGTTGCTCCGTGTCTGTGATCTGAGCAGCCAGCTGTTGCAATGCTGCGTTCACACATGCTTGTGGAGGGATGTACACACTCACAAGAATGAACGAGGTGAACTCGCGTGGCGAATAGAAAGGCTTGCAGTTGATGAAATATGCCTCTAGATCAGGACAGCACATCTTCTTCAATGGTGTCACATTTGTCCACCAACTTTCGTTGATGTAAAAGCATGTCCCGCCGCCTCGCGATTTCCCCGTTGATTCTGTGTCGCGATCCGCTCTGAACAGCTGGAAGCCCGGCAGGTGTAGCGCATTGTCCGGGATGGCTTCATTCAGCCAGGTTTCCGTGAAACACAGCGCAGCAGAGTTTGAAAAGTCCTTATTTTTCCTGGAGAGCAGGAAAAGTTCGTCCATTTTGTTGGGTAGAGAGCGGAGATTCGCCAGATGTATACTCGGCAGCGCAGTTCTAAAGCCGCGCTGTCGGAGCTTGACGAGCGCGCCGGCTCTCTTCCCCCGCCTGCGCTTCTTAAAGCATTTAAACAGCGCAGCTGCTCCGCCGGTTACAATGTTCAGTAAAACGTTTGAAAAATCGAAAAGTGGTTGAAAATTGTGTGATGTGTCTTGCTGAACGTTCAGCAGTTCATCCCTGGTATAAGTTATTACGTTTGAGAAACAAAAAACAGGACAAACTAACAAAAACAGTAAGACAAATGGAGAGCTCCACACTGAGGCAGCCATCCGCGGCGCCATCCTGCAGTCAGTTTTTTATGCCTGATATTTACAATTTTATTATTAAGAAAGTTCATGAAGTCCTCACTATTGCATGATGTTGTTGTGGAGATTTCTGTAGTGGTCTTATTTCTGGTTAATTTGGCTACGGTATTAAATTAAAATCTAGGATTATTTTTATTTTGTTCTATAAGAGTGGAGAGATACGTTGATCTAGCTACAATAAGAGCTTTCCTATAGTTCAGGATGCTCTCTTTCCATGCTATTTGAAATACTACCAATTTAGTTTGACGCCATTTACGCTCTAATTTCCGAGCAGTCTGTTTTAAAGTGCGCGTGTGATCGTTATACCAGGGAGCGAGTTTCTTACAGTGGTTACAAAATCGGAGCGTCGTATGTAACGTCGCCGCCGCATTACGGGATGTGCATTTGCTGTGCATTTGCTGGCTTTTACCACTGAGTGGCGCTATATAACTACAGACTGACGCCTCATGCCTTAGTTCATTCTCTGCCTCAATAATACACGTAATAGCCGATAACATCAAGTGAAACACTGTAGTTGACCGAATTCATAATCACAGTACTATAATTACAGTACAAATGTAGAATTCAAATTAAATCAAATCTTATTAAGATCAAATTTAAGCACAATAAATATTAACACAGTGAGCCTTTAGATTTTATCACGTGTAATTAGAAAAGAAGTGTGTAGGGTTTTATTTAAATATAAATTTCTAAACCAATAAGATCAAATAACACCAAGTTATTATTATAACAGGCTTACTTCGTCACTTATCAAAGACGTACACTTGCTTTCAAAGAAGTCGAGTGGCTTATTAACGTCTCTGGTGTGCCTTGGCTCTAAGTGGCCGCTTGGTGTAGCGGAGAGAACACTCGGCCAGTGATCTACAAAGCGCCGGCTCGAGTCCCGAGTGATGTTTTAAAATTGTTTTATTTTAAAACTAAATAAAATGTTTTAAGTGCGCTTAAGGTAGAGTCTTATAAAGGCTATGTAGACTTATATAGTTTTATTATATATTTTTTGCACATTAATCTGAGTCCTCATCTGTTAGATCTGTTTAGTTTTTTTTTTCCTGCCGGGACGAATGCGCGGTTCCATCCCTTTCCCGCCTATTCAGGGAGCCTACGGAGTGAGCGATTAACCATAGTCGAATCGATTGGTGTGCGTCCAACTCACGTTACTCGTGTGCTATTAATGCCGGCTGGTGATAATTAACGTTAATATGATCTCGGGCTTGCTCACGATGCTCAACATCTATAAAAATAGCAAAGTATTGTTTATAGAGTGATAAAAAAAACTATCTAACGCATGTTAGAAAACATAATTTCCTGCATTTTTTTTCTGCTTCAGGAGTCAGTCTGTTCTGAGACAGTGAGAGTAGAGGTAGAGGCAGATTCAGAACCAGGGAGGGAGCCGGAGACAGCAGAACAAAGAGATGATATTGCCAGCACCAGCACAGGGAGCACAGTTTTTAGTTTAGATCTCATGTTTACATTTTATTGTATGTTGATGGCTTGACTGTAAACAACATAAACAATGCAATAAATTTATAAAAATATATATTTATTGTCCCCCCCTGTATATGTATTTATTGTCCCCCCTGCTGTTAAATGAAATTTGCGTTATTTTACGTTAATGTTACGTTATTACATTATTAACGTCGACAGAATAAAGTAAAGTTTTATTTCTGGAATTGATGCACGGGCTTCATCTTAGGCTTTTTTTTCTTTCGGTTCTTTCGTTTCTCAGCGCCGGACTGTTGATGTCTCTTTCCAGGACCAGGCATATCGTTCAATTATTACAATTCTTTTGGCCAAATACTGTAGGCAGCCGTAACAGAGGTGAGGGCGCGCGCGTCATCATGTGTGCTTAGCCGACTCTGCGTTCACCGTAAACTTCAATATAGACGTTTATATTTTTGTTTATTTGTATATGTATGTTATTAATATTAATTTTTTAGAGATTGTGTGTGTGCGTGCACGGAGAGTTTGTGTTGATAAGTGTATATGGATAAGTTGATAAGTGTATCAGAAAACATTAAAATGTTCATTTGAATTAAAATGACACACACGTCTGTATATACAGTATATCAATTACATATATATCAATTTCATTAGTTCGTTCATTCTATTTGAAGCTTCGGATGTTTTTTTTTTTTTTTTGTTTTGGTTAGATTAGTTCTGAACTCGCTTCCGTGAAACTATCGCTAAAACAATGTACTGAGCCCTCCTGAGGATATAAAGCTTTATTATTGTGTTTGGATAAATAATCAGATGTACCACAGCAGATAATAAACTATGGTGTGTCATAACCGAAGCAAACACCACGATTATACCTCGTTTCGTTTGACAGGAACGTGGTTCACTTGGCCGCTGTGTATTATAAGCCTGTGGAATGTTTCACTGTTTATGCTCACATAAGAGGAATAAAAGCGAGTGAAATGTGGAAATGATGAGGACTAAACCAATGATTTCGGTAACTCCACTGAGTGTAACATCTGCATAGTGACACTGAACATCTTCACTTTTCCGTTTACCTCTGAAAAAAAAGCTGTATTTAGTTTGTTTATATTTAGAGTTTTTATAACAGTAGAAGAAGTATGCGCGCGCACGCACACACATAGACACACACACACACACAGACACACCTCCCTTGAGCCCTGCGTCTGTCGGATTTCAGCTGTCACGGGGTGGAAAGACTTTGAAGCAGTTTATATATGAATCTAAGCTTGAACTTATCAGCATTGTAAATATATAATACTTTTCAAATAAAATCGCTATTACTTTGGCCCTGAAGTTTAGTTTAGCACACACAAAAAACAGAAAAGTAATTTCTGGTAAATCAACGGAATGTGTAGTATTTACAGTAATTCATTAAAAAATGAATATACATTGTACAGTACACGGTAAACACGGGAAAGATTACAAAATGAAAAAACAAACAGTGTCTACTTTATAAACAGCTTAGTATGTGCGTCGAGATGCTGAAATCCCTTGCATGTTTTTGCTTCCAAGTGGAGAGATATTTGACCGATAGCCTAGAACAAAAGATCTATAGGTGTGATCACAACCCCCTCCGACCGACCGTGCCATCAATCACTGACCACCTCAGAAGTTCCCTCCAATGTATGGCTGCAATACTTGTTTTGCAAGTATTTTTAACACCATTCAAAGGCTTACAAGTTCCATTCAACATATAACGATGTCTCCACATGTTAATATATTCCTAAAATTTATATATTACAAGTTGATAAACTGATCTGCGGTAGCGGAAAAATCCGCTGAAAAAATGACAGGCTAAAGCGCACGCGCACTCACACACAGACACACACACATACACAGACACACCTCCCTTGAGCCCTCGGTAAACATCCAAGCACTGAGGCACGCAAATCCCCTGACCACAATAAGGTGGCAATCCCTCAGGGGGGGAAGATGAAAAATGCAAATTAAATAAATAAAACAAAATAAAATATCCTTAATCCAGATTTTATCAATCAACGACATAATATTGATCTTAGCTGGATGGTCTAATTCTCAAAACCGTTTAACCTAAAGAAAAACTTAACACACTATAACTAGAATATTTACAAAACTGAAAGGTTGTCTTATGTATAATAAAAAAACCTCATAACTCAAAAAGATCATATTATGTTTTTATATCTTTTTTTAGATTTTTTTTTATAGTAACTGAACAGCTCTCTTCTCTCCAATCCACTCCTAAACCACAGTCTCCTATTTCTCTGTGCGTGCTCAGGAGCCTGTGAATGAATACACGCAGCGGAGGTTTTGTAAACTGTAGAGATACAATAATTTTACTGCTGGAAAATCAGCATTTTATCTAATTTGAAATATAAACCTAATATTATCTGTTACTTAATATATTTTCTTTTGATGATGACCATAACAGCCTACTGCATTTCATTATTTATAATAACACAAAAACAATATTACAATATTTGATATTTTAATATAAACTCGGTATCATTATCCTCCTTGTGTATGTGTAAAATACATTTGATTTGTTCTATTTTTTATTCTGATAGTGTGCTCAATTTGTTTCTAGTAATTTATATATTTAAATTCGGATGCCTTTTACTGTTACAAATTTAACTCTTTGCAAAATAATAAAAATGTGTCTTGCTGTACAAGCCCTTGTGTTGTTGTTTGTGCTGCTGTTCTTTAATAATACCAATAATCAGATACAAACAGTCTGTCTAAACGAAAATTAAGCAATGCTTCTTAACTCATCATTATGTGGATATTTTTCATGTTCGTTGGATAAAGTATGTACTGTAATGATTTGGTCTACTCTGTACTGTATGTGCGTGAGAGAGAGGGGTGTCGCGGTCGTGAAACAAAGGCTCATTTCAGCTCATTCAGTTTCTCTGAATGGATAGGTGAGAACAGCTGATTCACGGTGAATAATTTGCATTTGAGTGTTGCCAAGTGAAAAGAAGACAAACATCAAGACGAACAACATACAGTATAAAACTGAGACAATATTTTAAAAAGAATCGCAATCAACCTGAACAGGTAAGCTGGAATAAAATCAGTAGCAGCATTAACTAAAGTAATTAGTAATTATTAGCTGCTACTGATTTTATGGACTCATCACGGTTAAATACGTTGGTCACATGCCAGCTGTATAAGCCGGTTAAGGGACTCATTACGGTTGCATATCGTGATCTGAATAATAATTTTTTTTGTTTGCTGTTTGTTTGCTGAGTAAAATTAAAATAGAACAATTTTTTAAAACAGCATCATCCAGGATTCGAACCGACGCTTTGTAAATCCCTGACCGAGCGCTCTAACCGCTACACCAACCTATTTCACGACCGCGACACCCCTCTCTCTCACGCACATACAGTACAGAGTAGACCAAATCATTACAGTACATACTTTATCCAACGAACATGAAAAATATCCACATAATGATGAGTTAAGAAGCATTGCTTAATTTTCGTTTAGACAGACTGTTTGTATCTGATTATTGGTATTATTAAAGAACAGCAGCACAAACAACAACACAAGGGCTTGTACAGCAAGACACATTTTTATTATTTTGCAAAGAGTTAAATTTGTAACAGTAAAAGGCATCCGAATTTAAATATATAAATTACTAGAAACAAATTGAGCACACTATCAGAATAAAAAATAGAACAAATCAAATGTATTTTACACATACACAAGGAGGATAATGATACCGAGTTTATATTAAAATATCAAATATTGTAATATTGTTTTTGTGTTATTATAAATAATGAAATGCAGTAGGCTGTTATGGTCATCATCAAAAGAAAATATATTAAGTAACAGATAATATTAGGTTTATATTTCAAATTAGATAAAATGCTGATTTTCCAGCAGTAAAATTATTGTATCTCTACAGTTTACAAAACCTCCGCTGCGTGTATTCATTCACAGGCTCCAGAGCACGCACAGAGAAATAGGAGACTGTGGTTTAGGAGTGGATTGGAGAGAAGAGAGCTGTTCAGTTACTATAAAAAAAAATCTAAAAAAAGATATAAAAACATAATATGATCTTTTTGAGTTATGAGGTTTTTTTATTATACATAAGACAACCTTTCAGTTTTGTAAATATTCTAGTTATAGTGTGTTAAGTTTTTCTTTAGGTTAAACGGTTTTGAGAATTAGACCATCCAGCTAAGATCAATATTATGTCGTTGATTGATAAAATCTGGATTAAGGATATTTTATTTTGTTTTATTTATTTAATTTGTATTTTTCATCTTCCCCCCTGAGGGATTGCCACCTTATTGTGGTCAGGGGATTTGCGTGCCTCAGTGCTTGGATGTTTACCGAGGGCTCAAGGGAGGTGTGTCTGTGTATGTGTGTGTGTCTGTGTGTGAGTGCGCGTGCGCTTTAGCCTGTCATTTTTTCAGCGGATTTTTCCGCTACCGCAGATCAGTTTATCAACTTGTAATATATAAATTTTAGGAATATATTAACATGTGGAGACATCGTTATATGTTGAATGGAACTTGTAAGCCTTTGAATGGTGTTAAAAATACTTGCAAAACAAGTATTGCAGCCATACATTGGAGGGAACTTCTGAGGTGGTCAGTGATTGATGGCACGGTCGGTCGGAGGGGGTTGTGATCACACCTATAGATCTTTTGTTCTAGGCTATCGGTCAAATATCTCTCCACTTGGAAGCAAAAACATGCAAGGGATTTCAGCATCTCGACGCACATACTAAGCTGTTTATAAAGTAGACACTGTTTGTTTTTTCATTTTGTAATCTTTCCCGTGTTTACCGTGTACTGTACAATGTATATTCATTTTTTAATGAATTACTGTAAATACTACACATTCCGTTGATTTACCAGAAATTACTTTTCTGTTTTTTGTGTGTGCTAAACTAAACTTCAGGGCCAAAGTAATAGCGATTTTATTTGAAAAGTATTATATATTTACAATGCTGATAAGTTCAAGCTTAGATTCATATATAAACTGCTTCAAAGTCTTTCCACCCCGTGACAGCTGAAATCCGACAGACGCAGGGCTCAAGGGAGGTGTGTCTGTGTGTGTGTGTGTGTCTATGTGTGTGCGTGCGCGCGCATACTTCTTCTACTGTTATAAAAACTCTAAATATAAACAAACTAAATACAGCTTTTTTTTCAGAGGTAAACGGAAAAGTGAAGATGTTCAGTGTCACTATGCAGATGTTACACTCAGTGGAGTTACCGAAATCATTGGTTTAGTCCTCATCATTTCCACATTTCACTCGCTTTTATTCCTCTTATGTGAGCATAAACAGTGAAACATTCCACAGGTTTATAATACACAGCGGCCAAGTGAACCACGTTCCTGTCAAACGAAACGAGGTATAATCGTGGTGTTTGCTTCGGTTATGACACACCATAGTTTATTATCTGCTGTGGTAGATCTGATTATTTATCCAAACACAATAATAAAGCTTTATATCCTCAGGAGGGCTCAGTACATTGTTTTAGCGATAGTTTCACGGAAGCGAGTTCAGAACTAATCTAACCAAACAAACAAAAAAAAAAAAACATCCGAAGCTTCAAATAGAATGAACGAACTAATGAAATTGATATATATGTAATTGATATACTGTATATACAGACGTGTGTGTGTCATTTTAATTCAAATGAACATTTTAATGCTTTCTGATACACTTATCATCTTATCCACATACACTTATCAACACAAACTCTCCGTGCACGCACACACACAATCTCTAAAAAATTAATATTAATAACATACATATACAAATAAACAAAAATATAAACGTCTATATTGAAGTTTACGGTGAACGCAGAGTCGGCTAAGCACACGTGATGACGCGCGCGCCCTCACCTCTGTTACGGCTGCCTACAGTATTTGGCCAAAAGAATTGTAATAATTGAACGATATGCCTGGTCCTGGAAAGAGACATCAACAGTCCGGCGCTGAGAAACGAAAGAACCGAAAGAAAAAAAAGCCTAAGATGAAGCCCGTGCATCAATTCCAGAAATAAAACTTTACTTTATTCTGTCGACGTTAATAATGTAATAACGTAACATTAACGTAAAATAAGCAAATTTCATTTAACAGCAGGGGGGACAATAAATACATATACAGGGGGGACAATAAATATATATTTTTATAAATTTATTGCATTGTTTATATTGTTTACAGTCAAGCCATCAACATACAATAAAATGTAAACATGAGATCTAAACTAAAAACTGTGCTCCCTGTGCTGGTGCTGGCAATATCATCTCTTTGTTCTGCTGTCTCCGGCTCCCTCCCTGGTTCTGAATCTGCCTCTACCTCTACTCTCACTGTCTCAGAACAGACTGACTCCTGAAGCAGAAAAAAAATGCAGGAAATTATGTTTTCTAACATGCGTTAGATAGTTTTTTTTATCACTCTATACACAATACTTTGCTATTTTTATAGATGTTGAGCATCGTGAGCAAGCCCGAGATCATATTAACGTTAATTATCACCAGCCGGCATTATTAGCACACGAGTAACGTGAGTTGGACGCACACCAATCGATTCGACTATGGTTAATCGCTCACTCCGTAGGCTCCCTGAATAGGCGGGAAAGGGATGGAACCGCGCATTCGTCCCGGCAGGAAAAAAAAAACTAAACAGATCTAACAGATGAGGACTCAGATTAATGTGCAAAAAATATATAATAAAACTATATAAGTCTACATAGCCTTTATAAGACTCTACCTTAAGCACACTTAAAACATTTTATTTAGTTTTAAAATAAAACAATTTTAAAACATCACTCGGGATTCGAGCCGGCGCTTTGTAGATCACTGACCGAGTGTTCTATCCGCTACAACAAACAGCCACTTAGAGCCAAGGCACACCAGAGACGTTAATAAGCCACTCGACTTCTTTGAAAGCAAGTGTACGTCTTTGATAAGTGACGAAGTAAGCCTGTTATAATAATAACTTGGTGTTATTTGATCTTATTGGTTTAGAAATTTATATTTAAATAAATAGTAAACTTGGCCGATTTCGTTGTAATTTTGTTTGATGAGTGGGGCTTGAAAATTCTCTTGAAAAATATGGTCATTTATTTCAGTTAATAAATCTACTATAATTTTTTTTTTACTCATTATTGTACAGTAGACATTAATAGCTCTGGTTCAGATTTTTCATGTTTGTTGTGGAAATTACCATCACTGTTGTATTTACTGCGATGAATGAAAATGTCACTTTGCGCCACCTGGCGGCCATTTTACGAATGACTTTGAAATGCAACTGATTTATTTTGGCAGCTGTTGCCTTTAAACGGCGGTATACACGGCGAGATCGCCATTCCAATTTTGTAACCACTGTATCTCTAATAATTTTTCTTTTAGCTAGAGCTACATTATCGAAGGTACAACGAAATGACGACTCTAAATATTCAGTCGCCTGATCGAGTTCTGTGGGGTCAGACGGTGACCTAATCGAAGTTGGTAACTCTGGGAGATTACTGATAAAACTCTGTGTGGTAGTTGATGTGAATGTACGTTTAATACGGTACGTTTAATAAGGTGGATAGTTTCCTGCACAGTTTGCTGTAACGCATGGAACGAGGTTGCGGAAAAGGCCCCAACGAAAAAAATGGGCAGAGCTGAGAAATTATCTACAGTGATGTGAAAAACTATTTGCCCCCCTCCTGATTTCTTATTCTTTTGCATGTTTGTCACACAAAATGTTTCTGATCATCAAACACATTTAACTATTAGTCAAAGATAACACAAGTAAACACAAAATGCAGTTTTTAAATGAGGAGTTTTATTATTTAGGGAGAAAAAAAATCCAAACCTACATGGCCCTGTGTGAAAAAGTAATTGCCCCCTGAACCTAATAACTGGTTGGGCCACCCTTAGCAGCAATAACTGCAATCAAGCGTTTACGATAACTTGCAACGAGTCTTTTACAGCGCTCTGGAGGAATTTTGGCCCACTCATCTTTGCAGAATTGTTGTAATTCAGCTTTATTTGAGGGTTTTCTAGCATGAACCACCTTTTTAAGGTCATGCCACAACATCTCAATAGGATTCAGGTCAGGACTTTGACTAGGCCACTCCAAAGTCTTCATATTGTTTTTCTTCAGCCATTCAGAGGTGGATTTGCTGGTGTGATTTGGGTCATTGTCCTGCTGCAGCACCCAAGATCGCTTCAGCTTGAGTTGACGAACAGATGGCCGGACATTCTCCTTCAGGATTCCACAAGGTATTTTCCCAAAAGTCTTGGCAATCATTGAGATGTTTTTTAGCAAAATTGAGACGAGCCTTAATGTTCAATTCAATTCAATTTTATTTATATAGCGCTTTTAACAATGGTCATTGTCTCAAAGCAGCTTCACAAAAAAAAAAAAAAAAAAACCTATATATAGAATAATTATATATAAAATAATAAATAAATATATAAAATTATAATAGAAAATAGATAAATAAAAACAAATAATAATAATTATAGAAAAGAAAATAATTGGAAGTGTGGATGTGTGAGAAAAATGTGCGGATAATAATGAGACGAATGAATGAAATTTCTCTGATGAGCAAGCCAAGGGTGACGGCGAAGGTGGCAAGGAAAAACTCCCTGAGATGGCATTAGGAAGAAACCTTGAGAGGAACCAGACTCAACAGGGAACCCATCCTCATTTGGGCGATAACAGATAGAAATGATATAACATCTTGTGTGTTGTGCAGGTGAAAATTCAATATGACAGAAATTATTTAAATTGACATGAAGACCAGTTCAGCATAGGGACGAGTCAGTAGGTGCAGAGGGCAGATGAGGTCTGGATCACTGGAAGCACAGGAGCAGCATGTGTAGCTCCAACCATCATAAAGCTGAATCCAGCTGGAGCTGGTCCTTCTCTGGATGCCTCAGGAACCTCGCAGGGTCGGCCTTTGTCTACTGAAGCTGGCAAAATCTCCCGATGCCTCGGGATGGGTAGAGAAATACAGAACAGATGGGGAGAATTAGCGTAGTTGCCATTCGGTATAGGTGTACTGGAGTATGAGTACTGGGATGAGTTATGTGTATGCCAGATTAAAAAGATGCGTCTTGAGTCTACTTTTGAACTGAGAAACCGTGTCTGCTCCCCGAACACTGTCTGGAAGGCTATTCCAAAGCTTTGGAGCTAAATATGAAAAAGCCCTACCCCCTTTTGTAGATTTTGAAATTCTGGGAACTACCAGAAGTCCGGAGTTTTGTGATCTTAAGGCGCGTGGTGGATTGTAGCGTATCAGAAGACTGGTTAGGTATGTGGGAGCTAAACCATTTAAGGCCTTGTATGTAAGTAATACTATTTTGTAATTTATTCTAAACTGAACAGGTAGCCAGTGCAGGGATGATAATATTGGGGTTATATGATCATATTTTCTGGATCTAGTGAGAACCCTGGCAGCTGCATTTTGGATTAACTGAAGCTTGTTTATTGAGGATGCAGGACAACCACCTAGTAATGCATTACAATAGTCCAGTCTGGAGGTCATGAATGCATGAACTAGTTTTTCTGCATCAGATACGGATAAGAAGTTTAGCAATATTTCGAAGATGGAAAAAGGCTGTTTTTGTGATATTTGAAATGTGATTTTCAAAAGACAAGTTACTGTCTAATATTACTCCCAGATCTTTTACTGCTGAGCTGGTAATAACAGTACATCCTTCTAAGCGCAAGCTGAATTTTGAAAGCTGTTGTGTGCTGGTTTTTGAGCCAATACGTAATATCTCTGTCTTATCTGAATTTAATAAAAGAAAGTTATTGGTCATCCAATCTTTTATGTCCTGGACACACTCAGTTAATCTAGACAGCTTAGGTATTTCGTCTGGTTTAGTTGAGATATATAATTGGGTATCATCAGCATAACAATGGAAACTAATCCCATGTCTTCTAATGATGTTACCCAAGGGAAGCATGTATATTGAGAACAACAGAGGTCCTAAAACTGACCCTTGTGGGACCCCATATTTCACTGGCATTATACCAGACGGTTCTCCATTTAGATCTACAAAATGGTAGCGATCAGACAGGTAAGATCTAAACCATTTTAATGCCTGTCCCTGAATACCTATATAATTTTGTAAGCGATCTATGAGAATATTATGATCTATAGTGTCGAATGCAGCACTAAGATCAAGCAGGACTAGCAATGAGATGCAGCCTTGGTCTGAAGCTAAAAACAAGTCATTTGTAATCTTAACTAGTGCAGTTTCTGTGCTATGATGGGGCCTGAAACCTGACTGAAATTCTTCAAGGATGTTGTTATCCTGCAAGAATGTGCAAATTTGAGCTGATACTACTTTTTCTAGTATTTTTGATATGAACGGGAGGTTTGAAATCGGTCTGTAATTTTTTATTTCATTCGCGTCCAAATTAGATTTTTTAAGAAGCGGCTTAATAACTGCTAACTTGAAAGGTTTAGGGACGTGACCTAGATGTAATGAAGAATTAATAATGTTTAGGAGTGGCTCTCCAACCGTAAGCATCACTTCTTTTAAAAATCTGGTTGGGATTGGGTCTAACAGGCACGTTGTTGATTTAGCCGAGGTGATGAGTTTATACAGCTCTTCCTGTCCTATACCTGTAAAGCAGTGAAAATCTAAATGTGAAGCTATAGGCTGAACTGGATCGTGAGATACTATTAGAGGTTGAACCTCCATTATTTGCTTCCTGATATTATTGATTTTTTCATTAAAGAAGTCCATAAAGTCTTCACTTCTAAACTGTGATGGGATACTCTCTGCGGGCATCTTAGGTTTTGTTAGGCGAGCCACTGTACTAAATAAGAACCTGGGATTGTTTTGGTTTCTTGCTATCAGTTGGCTAAGATGCTCGGTCCTAGCAGTTTTTAGAGCCTGTCTATAGCTGCACATACTGTCTTTATATGCAATTCGAAAGACTTCTAATTTAGTTTTCCTCCATTTTCGCTCGAGGTTACGGGTTGCTCTCTTTAGGGCGCGAGTATGACTGTTGTACCACGGTGCCAATGTTTTATCTCTGACTTTTTTTAATCTGATGGGAGCAACAGTGTCTAATGTACTGGTAAAAATAGTGCCCATGCTGCTAGTCACTTCATCTAGATCATCTGCATTTAGGGGTCTAATAAGAAATTGGGACAGATCCGGCAGATTACTTGTGAATCTGTCTTTAGTGGTGGGATTCATATTTCTAACAGATTGATAACGTGGGGAGACACAGCTAATCTGTTCTACGGGTAGAGTATATGTCAGGAGGTGATGATCTGTGATATCATCGCTTTGAGGTATGATCTCTATATTAGAGACATCTATACCATGGGATATAATTAAATCTAGCGTATGATTAAAGCGGTGAGTTGGTCCAATTATATTTTGCTTAACCCCAAAGGAATTTAGTAAATCCATTAAATGTGAGTGCTAAAGCGTCGTTAGCATCATCTACATGAATGTTAAAGTCTCCTACTATCAATACTTTGTCAGAGTTAACCAATAGGTCTGATAGCAGATGTCCAAATTCTTTAAGAAAATCGCCATATGGCCCCGGGGGTCTGTACATGGTGGCCAGGGTAAAATATAGCAAGGGTTTATTACGTATTTCATTTAGTGCAACATTAATGATAAGCACTTCAAATGAATTAAACCTGGGCCTTATTTTCTGGGTAACAGTGAGTACATCATTGTAGATAGTGGCGACACCACCACCGCGACCAATTGGACGGGGCTCGTGCTTATAGAAATATCCTGACGGAGTAGACTCATTCAGACCAAAATATTCATTTGGTTTAAGCCAGGTTTCAGTGAGACAGAGTGCGTCAAGGCAATAATCTGAGATAATTTCATTAACAATAAGTGCTTTAGGCGCAAGGGATCTAATGTTGAGTAGTCCAAACTTTAGAGGTGGATTTTGACTACTTATTTTGCCTTTTTCTGGTTTTATGGTTATCAGATTGTTTCGGGCAAATTTAACAAATTTATTCTTTTTTCTCAGTATTCGGGGAACAGACACAGTTTCTATAGGACAAGCTATGTGTGTTCGTCTATCACTACGGTGAGTTGTGATGTGTCTAATATGTTTGGAATCTACAGTATGACTTACCGCCAGTCAGATGGTTCGTAGTGTTCTGGAGATGTTGTCAGAGAGGACCGCTGCTCCAGCTCTGCTAGGGTGTAGGCCATCGGTGTGATAGAGCCTAGGACGCTCCCAGAAAACATTCCAGTTATCAACAAAGCGTAATTTCTGTTGTTGACACCAAGATTGTAACCATTCATTAAAAGCAAATAATCTAATGAACTTCTCGATTCCTCGCTGAAATGTGGGAAGCGGTCCAGATACGATGATCCTTGTCGTGGGTGATGTGCTGCGGACCTTCTCGACCAGGCTCCTGAAGTCCTTCTTTAGGATCTCCGTCTGCCTCAGCTTGGTGTCGTTCGTGCCGGCATGAAGAACCACAGCTCCAATGTTCCTCCTCAGGGCAGCAGGCACCTGTGCAGCAACATCAAGAACACGTGCACCAGGTAAACAGCGTGTGTGCACCTTACCTTTAGCCGTGGTAGCACGCACGTGACGAACGATGGAGTCTCCGATGACCAGGACGTCGTGTGCCGCCTCGTGGAGAGGAGCGAAGCGGTTTTGGGTCGAGATGTCGAAGACGGGTGGTGGTGGTGGAGGGGGAGAGTTCCTCACCCGGGGCTTGGCGTGCTTCTTCCGCCGCTCCTGTATCCAGGGTCCGTGGTATCCCGGCGCCGGGGTGTAGGAACACTGGGCGGGCTGCGTCCTTGGTGTGTTGGACCTGGGCAGAGAAACACGCGGGGTTGAGGTTGTAGGAGAATTCTCACGCCGAGAATTTACCTGGGACAGGTGAGCGTCGGTCTGCGTCGATTCCAGCGTGGCTTTCCGCTGCTGTAACCGGGCCAGCTTCACCTGTAGCTCACGGATCAGCTTCTCCACGGCCTCCACCTCCAAATCCACCGAGTGCAGCTCCAATGTCTCCTCACCTGCACTCAGAGGCAGAATCACAACCGACATGGTGTCTAAACACGGAAAAAATCGGTGTGAGGAATCGAAAACAAGCTTTACAAACAAACAAACAAACGTGATAGCTGGGCTAGCGATGCTAATGCTAATTAGCGATGCTAATGTCGGCTAAAAGCGGTGTGCTGCAAAACAATTAAAACTTAACGATATAACACGCGTTTCGAGTAAATATATTATAAGATACTTATCCGTTTTATGTACACTCTTCGTAAGGGGACGAAAAAGTTTAAAAGTTGGTCAGTATGGTGGAGCTTGGAAAAAAGCAGCTTCTCAGCGTCCTCGTACGGAGGAAGTGACGTCAGCCGAGTATCGTGACGTGACCATAATGTTCTTTTAGCTTAAAAGTGGTTTGCGCCTTGGAAATCTGCCATGCAGTCTGTTTTTGCCCAGTCTCTTTCTTATGGTGGAGTCGTGAACACTGACCTTAATTGTGGCAAGCGAGGCCTGCCGTTCTTTAGATGTTGTCCTGGGGTCTTTTGTGGCCTCTCGGATGAGTGGTCTCTGCGCTCTTGGGGTAATTTTGGTTGGCCGGCCACTCCTGGGAAGGTTCACCACTGTTCCATGTTTTTGCCATTTGTGGATAATGGCTCTAACTGTGGTTCACTGGAGTCCCAAAGCTTTAGAAATGGCTTTATAACCTTTACCAGACTGATAGATCTCAATTACTTTTGTTCTAATTTGTTCCTGAATTTCTTTGGGTCTTGGCATGATGTCTAGCTTTTGAGGTGCTTTTGGTCTACTTCTCTGTGTCAGGTAGCTCCTATTTAAGTGATTTCTTGATTGAAACAGGTCTGTCAGTAATCAGGCCTGGGGGTGACTACAGAAATTGAACTCAGGTGTGATAAACCACAGTTAAGTTATTTTTTTAACAAGGGGGGCAATCACTTTTTTCACACAGGGCCATGTAGATTTGGAGTTTTTTTTCTCCCTTAATAACGTAAACCTTCATTTAAAAGCTTCATTTTGTGTTCAATTATGTTATCTTTGACTAATAGTTAACGGTTTTTGATGAGCAGAAACATTTAAGTGTGACAAACATGCAAAAGAATAAGAAATCAGGAAGGGGGCAAATAGTTTTTCACACAACTGTAGTTGACTGGCATCCACAACGCGTGATGGGGAACAAGGAATTCATCACCAATGCCAAGGTCTTGACGAAGGTCTTCAAATGGATCAAAGCAAAGACACAGGAGACGTTCAACCTTGACATGAGCACAGGACTTCACCTGGTAACAACTTCATATCAGCTTGGGAGACATCTGAAACTAGGCATCTACAGAGGTATTGAAATCGAAGAGGATTGGGCTGCATATGATATTTGTGGGATAGTTGAATTGACGATGTGTACATGGCACCAACTAAGACCATAACCAAAGTAATGTTGGGGGATGACATCTTATGGAGAGATACACCGATATCCCTCCAACGTGCGCTGGATGCCCTTCCAAAAGCCGATGAAGTGTGGTTAGACTTTTTGCGCTTAGAAACGGGCAGGATAAACTGAATTCCACTATCTCTGTAAGGAAGCTGTAAGGATCTGTATGTGATCGAATTTACGGACGAGGATCATAAGACCTGGACTGAAGAGGGGTCTGAAAATCTTGACACACTATCCTTAACCTACAGGGACCTAATGGACTGCTTAAATGGCTTTAATGGTTTCAAATGTTTTTGTCATATATGTATTAATATACAGGATGAGGTCCTGGTGATGTATACACTGTCGAGCACAAAAAAGCTGGCAAGGTGTGGAATTTTTCCTTCTGAATTGGCTGTAGCAAAGGTTTTTTCGCCCACCTCTGGACTCATCATATTATAACCATTGCATGCTTATTATATTCTCATATATGTGTAGTGTGGGGGGTAATGTGTAAGGTTAGGTTTAAAATTGAAGGTTAGGTTTAAAATTTTAGGTTTCTTTGCTTAAGTTCTTTAATTACATTTAAAATTAATAAGACTTTATATGTAAGATTTCTTTTAATCTGATTTTTCTATGAGTTTGATTTAAAATTATTTAAAATTATTATTTAGTAGTAAGGTTCTTTAAAGGTTTTTTAAGATTGATTTCTGAAAAGTTACCATAATTTGGATGAAAAGTTACTTGTTCAAGGTTTATTTCTTAGTTTTTTCCTATTCTATAAGAATAATTATTAATGTGTAAGGTTTATTTCTTGTTTCTGTAGTTATATGTAAGGTTAAGGTTCATAAGTTAAGCATTGTTTAAATTCTGTTAATGTTCATAAGTTAGTAAATGAGTATTTTCTTTTTACTTTTCTTTATCCTCTTTTATGTGACTTAAAAGTCACAGAGGGGGAAATATGTAAGCATGTTTTAATTAAATATATTTGTGCATGCAGTAATATAACTGAAAACTATTAATTTTATCTTGTGGATGTGAGGTGAAGTGAACAGAGTTGAGCCAAGGACAATGTGATGTCATAGTATCAAAGACATCATGTGATGTTCAGTATACAGTATGCACCCAACAAAGCTTAGACTAGCAGCCATCTTAGAGATTTCATAGTAACCCTAGAAACGACACCAGATCAGCAGATATGACACAGCCCCAAACATGATGTAATCTCAGACATGGGGTGATCTTAACTGTGATGTAACAGGTATTGGATACACAGGCAACATGTCAAATTAAATAACCAAAAAACACACACACACACACAGTGATATGAATAATAAGTTTAATAAAGAAATAGACACAAAATAGTATGTGTATCTACATAGTGAATATTATACAATACAAAGTATTAGGCCCAACATAAAAAAGTATAAAAAACACATGGGGCCTGGGTAAGCATCAGTAGCAAAAATAAAATGCATAAGAAGTCAATTAGAAAAACTTCCTGTGAGGAAGGACAACACCAATTAAAAAATCAGTGAAAGGAAATAGAAACAGAAATGCCGCGATTTGTATTTGGCACAGGTGCGGAAGGAAAATCTGTTTGGATACCAACAGACACTTTAACATCGGTCTGGGTGCCAACACTTACATGACAAACAGGTTTTAAGAGCGGTGGAGCTGGCGTTGTGGATTCAGGTCGTATAGACCTAAAAGAAAATGGATAAGGGCTATCCGCACGTGGCCTCTTAGAAGGACCCGGTTTGGGATCAACATTCTTGGAAAAAGTGAGCCCTGTCTCCTCTAGGAACTGCAGTAACGCTGCAGATGGCTCGGGCTCATCCTCAGTAAAACTCACCGAGGCCCGGTCCATGACAGGTTCAGTAGGAGTGTAGTCAGTAGGACTGTGAGCCGGACTGCTCTGGCTGTCCGAGTCATCCAAAGCGACGTGGTGATCGTTCGTGCAGATGCGATTAGCTATAAGAATAAAAATAAAATAGGTAAATACAATAAAAGTCAGAAACTTAGACAAATAATTAAAATAATATGTAGAAGATGCTTACCCATGGCCTGTCTCTTGAAAACTGTAGAGTAAAGCGTAAGCACCAAGAATTTATAGTAGACGTAAGCACCACCCCAATATTTTTCAAGCTGAACAAAAAAAGTGAAAAGATAATAGAAACTAATTTGAAAGGAAAATAAGTTATATTGGAAGCAAAATTTGGTAAAAGATGGAGTCAGATAACGAGGTATATGATGTATAATGCAAATGTAATTTTATTGGTTGAAAAATTTGATAAGGAATAAAAAAAATAATAATGAGCAAATGAGGGGACCAGATGAGTGTCCCGCCCCTTGAAAAACTGTATAAAAGAAGGCACCTATGTCACAGTAGATCAGTCTGTTCTTGGTGATGCTCTGGGTCACATCTCAGGTATTGTCAGGACTGGCTCACTTTGTTTTATTGTTGCAATAAAACTTATCCTTACTTCATCTAGATCTGCACGGAGTCCGGAGTCTTTCTTTGATTTCTTTTATTATAGTTACAGTATTTGTTTAATGTTTTAAATTAGGGCAACTTCGGTGTGGGGAGAATAAAAAAATCCACCACACAGGGCTTCGTAGTCTTTCGTTAATTTTACTTCTGACTCGAAACAAAAGGGGCTTATTAAAGATGCACTGTTTTATTAAACATGCCTGTTTTTTAATGCTCAGCAAAATAAACACTGTCTATGTTCGAATATACTGCGGACATCTCAAAGTCATGATGTACAGATGTGGCCGTTAAGAAGGCTTGTGTTCCCTTTCAAGGCTACACTCGATGCTGCGTGAAAACGCTATGGAAACCATTTTGTCCAGTTGCCGGTTGTGAACCATGTGTGCAAACACGCCAAAATTTGGCTATATATATAACCTTGGTCAAGTGACGTCATCTGATTAGATGCAGGTGGAGGTTATAAATACAAGTGAGCCGGCAACAAACCTCAGATCATTTGTCTTCAGCCTTGTTGTGAGCATGTTTGTGTTTAAACCAGCAAAATAAGAAAGTGTTTAACTCACAAATATGGTGGAGTTTAAACTAGATATCCCTCCGTGTGTGGTAATCCATATCGGAGTGCGATCTCTACAACTGCTTCGGTTAAGTGCGCGCGCCTCGCATTCCGTGAGAAGCTTCGAGCCGCCGCGCATTCCTGGCTTAAAACTCGCGCATCTGACAGAGCTGCGGCAGACGGAGGTAGGCTCCTTTCTTCCGGGTTCTCATCATGAGGATTCCTCTCTTGCTTAGCGGAGATGAAAATAGCTTTAAGCACTTTAAAAAAAAAAAAAACAGTAGACGGCAGGTTCTGTCGGGTGGCTGGGGGGCGGAGCCTCAACGACGCTCTCCCCCCCCTCTTAGCTCTCTCCATATGAGTTAACCCTTTCATGGAGTAAGCTGTATTCATCCCGTGTTTTTCCTGCCATCAACTTATTTATTTATTTAAATATAGTTGATGTGGAAGCGCGGGGTTATATGATGATGCCCAGATAGAAGAGATGCTTCACAGTCTATCTCTCTCCTGGGACATCATCCTTCCTGGAAAGCTTATACTTCCTTTCTAGCTGTGTAGACTTTCATGTTCCCTGGAGGGAAAAGCTTTTCAGGCAGTAGGTCAGCTTGGTGCTCCACTGCACACCAGGGCGGTTTTGCAGGCCTACCAGGTTGACCTGCTGAGAGACTTGAGTACTGGTGGGGCTCTTCAAGATAAGGCATATTGGAATTATGCCAAGCTACAGACTTGTCTCTGTGCAACAAAGCAGACGGCTCGTGTTATCGGACGTTTTATGATGCTACGGTTTTCGCAGGAGGCACCTGTGGCTAAATCTCAGGCGAATCAAGGATAGGATTGTGCATTTCTCCTTAATGCCCCTATCTCGCCTTCTGGCCTGTTTAGCGATGTCATTAACTCAGCCGCCACTAGGTTCTGGGGCGAAGTTATATGAACAAGTTTTTGGGAAATTCCCTCCCCGCCGTGCTCAAGAGTCGGCATTGTTGGCCACCCAGTCTCGACCGGGTCTGACTCTTGCGAGGCGTAAAACACTAGGAGGGTGTTTTTTCCTCCACTTGCCCCAAGAGGTCAGACTGATTAAAAAAATTTTTTTATATATATATATATATATATATATATATATATATATATATATATATATATAAAAATCACCCATCCTTGAACCACCAGTTTATCATGATGGAGGGGTTTGCGTTTCCCAATGATCCTGGGAGCTATGTTGTCGGGCGCTTCATGCCTCTGGCAGGGTCACCCATGGCAATCTGGTCCTAGGTGAGGGAACAGACAAAGAGTGGTTCAAAAGACCTCTTATGATGAAGACAAACATTGGAAAACATTTTCCCTCGCCCGGACGTGTGTCACCGGGGCCTCCCTCTGGAGCCAGGCCTGGAGGTGGGGCCCGATGGCGAGCGCTTGGTCCCCCTTCCCATGGGCTCACCACCTGTAGGAGGGGCCAAAGAGGTCGGGTGCCGTGTGAGCTGGGCGGTGGCCGCGGACAGGGGCCTTGGCGGTCTGATCCTCGGCTGCAGAAGCTGGCTCTAGGGACGTGGAATGTCACCTCTCTGGCGGGGAAGGAGCCTGAGCTAGTGCGTGAGGTTGAGAAGTTCCGGCTAGATATAGTTGGACTCACCTTGACGCACAGCTTGGACTCTGGAACCAGTCTCCTTGAGAGGGACTGGACTCTCTTCTTCTCTGGAGTTGCCACTGGTGACGAGCAGGTGTGGGCATACTTATTGCCCCCCGGCTCGGGGTCTGTACATTGGGGTTCACCGCAGTGGATGAGAGGGTGGCCTCCCTCCGCCTTTGGGTGGGGGGACGGATCCTTACTGTTGTTTGCGCTTATGCGCCGAACAGCAGTTTGGAGTACCCGCCCTTTTTGGGTTCTCTGGAGGGGGCGCTAGAGAACGTTCCTCCTGGGGATTCCATCGTTCTTTTGGGGGACTTCAATGCTCATGTGGGCAATGACAGTGAGACCTGGAAGGGTGTGATTGGGATGAACGGCCGCCCCGATCTGAACCAGAGCGGTGTTTTGTTATTGGACTTCTGTGCTCGTCACGGATTGTCCATAACGAATACCATGTTCAGGCATAAGGGTGTCCATATGTGCACCTGGCACCAGGACACCTTAGGCCGCAGTTCGATGATCGACTTTGTGGTCGTGTCGTCGGACTTGCGGCCACATGTCTTGGACACTCGGGTGAAGAGAGGGGCGGAGCTGTCAACTGATTACCACCTGGTGGTGAGTTGGCTTCGTTGGCGGGGTAGAATGCCGGTCAGGCCTGGTAGACCCAAACGTATTGTGAGGGTCTGCTGGGAACGTCTGGCAGAGTCCCCTTTCAGGACGAGCTTCAACTCCCACCTCCGGCAAAGCTTCAACCACGTCCTGGGAGAGGTGGGGGACATTGAGTCCGAATGGACTATGTTCCGTGCCTCCATTGTCGAGGCGGCCGACTGGAGCAGTGGCCGTAAGGTGGTCGGTGCCTGTCGCGGTGGCAACCCAAGAACCCCTTGGTGGACACCGGCGGTGAGGGATGCCATCAAGCTGAAGAAGGAGTCTTACCGGGCCTTTTTGGCTGGTGGCACTCCGGAGGTAGCTGATAGGTACCGGCAGGCCAAGCAGAATGCAGCTTCGGTGGTTGCTGAGGCAAAAACCCGGGCGTGGGAGGAGTTTGGGGAGGCCATGGAGAATGACTTCCAGACGGCTTCGAAGAGATTCTGGTCCACCATCCGGCATCTCAGGAGGGGAAAGCAGTGTACGGTCAACACAGTGTATAGTGGGGATGGTGCGCTGCTGACCTCGACTCGGGACGTTGTGGGTCGGTGGGGGGAGTACTTCGAAGACCTCCTTATTTCCACCAACATGCCTTCATAGAGGTGGACTCTTCCATCTCTGGGGCCGAGGTCGCAGAGGTGATCAAAAAGCTCCGTGGTGACGGGGCCCCAGGGGTGGATGAGATCTGCCCGGAGTTCCTCAAGGCTCTGGATGTTGTAGGGCTGTCATGGTTGACACGTCTCTGCAACATTGCATGGACATCGGGGACAGTGCCTCTGGACTGGCAAACCGGGGTGGTGGTCCCCCTCTTCAAGAAGGGGGACCAGAGAGTGTGTTCCAACTACAGAGGGATCACACTCCTCAGCCTCCCCGTGAAAGTCTATTCAGGGGTCCTGGAAAAGAGGGTCCAGCGGATAGTCGAACCTCGGATTCAGGAGGAGCAGTGTAGTTTTCGTCCAGGTCGCGGAACAGTGGACCAGCTCTACACCCTTAGCAGGGTCCTGGAGGGGGCATGGGAGTTTGCCCAACCAGTCTACATGTGCTTTGTGGACTTGGAGAAGGCATTCGACCGTGTCCCTCGGGGAGTCCTGTGGGGGTACTCCGGGAGTATGGGATATCGGATTCCCTGTTAAGGGCTGTCCATTCCCTGTACAACCGGTGTCGGAGGTTGGTCCGCATTGCCGGTAGTAATTCGGACCTGTTTCCGGTGAGAGTAGGACTCCGACAGGGCTGCCCTTTGTCACCTATCCTGTTCATAATTTTTATGGACAGGATTTCTAGGCGCAGCCAGGGCGTTGAGGGGGTACAGTTTGGTGGGCTCAGGATTGGGTCACTGCTTTTTGCAGATGATGTTGTTCTGTTGGCCTCATCATCCTGTGACCTACAGCTCTCACTGGATCGGTTCGCAGCCGAGTGTGAAGCGGCTGGGATGAGAATCAGCACCTCCAAATCTGAGGCCATGGTCCTCAGCTGGAAAAGGGTGGAGTGCCCTCTCAGGGTTGGGAGTGAGATCCTGCCCCAAGTGGAGGAGTTTAAGTATCTCGGGGTCTTGTTCACGAGTGAGGGTAAAATGGAGCGGGAGATCGACAGGCGGATCGGGGCAGCGTCTGCAGTGATGCGGGCTCTGTATCGGTCCATCGTGGCGAAGAAGGAGCTGAGCCAAAAGACAAAGCTCTCAATTTACTGGTTGATCTACGTTCCTACCCTCACCTATGGTCATGAGCTGTGGGTAGTGACCGAAAGAACAAGATCGCGAATACAAGCGGCCGAAATGAGTTTCCTCCGCAGGGTGTCTGGGCTCTCCCTTAGAGATAGGCTGAGAAGCTCAGTCATCTGGGAGGGGCTCAGAGTAGAGCCGCTGCTCCTCCGCATCGATAGGAGCCAGATGAGGTGGCTTGGGCATCTATTTAGGATGCCCCCTGGACACCTCCCTTGTGAGGTGTTCCGGGCACGCCCCACTGGAAAGAGACCCCGGGGAAGACCCAGGACACGCTGGAGGGACTATGACTCTCTGCTGGCCTGGGAACGCCTTCGGATCCCCCCGGAAGAGCTGGAAGAATTGGCCAGGGAGAGGGAAGTCTGGGCATCCCTGCTGAAGCTGCTGCCCCCGCGACGCGACCTCAGGTAAGTGGATATACATAAATAAATAAAATCAAATAAATGGGGGTGGCCCCCACCCCAATAGGGAGAGGCACCCAGAATTCCTTTCAAACGAATAAGTGTTCTCCCTGGCACCCCCAGGAGGTCAGGGTTTTTGCTCCGCCACCACTGGTGTTTCGGGCAACACCAGTCACCAATAGGCTGTTAGTTCTTCGGTTTTTCCTGCCATGTTTCAGGATGCTGAACATCTAACATCCCCCCCCGTTTAACCAAGCCACCGAAACTTTTTCCCTTTTCTGAGAAACTGGCAGCGTATATCTCCTTGGGTGTGTAATGGAAAAATCATATTTTAATTATATGTATTAATTCTATTTGATTCTTGTAGTAAGTGTGTAACGTAGACGTTTGAACTTATTTGTCGAAGCTTAGAGACACAAGGCCGAGAACAGAATAGAAACAACCTGATTGTAGTTGTCCCTGAATAAATGATAAGGTATGGACATCTGGTCTGGGGCAGATAAAGAGTCATGAGTTTGAATGTAGGAACTTCATGTACGGGGTGTTGATTATGTTAACAGAGATGTTTGTGTATAAAATAGGTCAGTTAGAGAAAGAGATCACCTTTCTCTATGCTGCAACTGTTTGCTGTATGAGACTGGTCCTTCTCCAAAAGCTTGAAATAAAACCTTTGTTACTTTGCTCTTACCCAGTGTATGAATTACTTGTCTTTATATTGGTTTCAGAATTTCCACCACAACTTGGCGTAGTCGGCAGTTCTCCGTGTTTGAGGAGGGCATTGGAGAATCCCGGGGAGGCGTAAGCGCTGACGCCTTGGAGGCTTTTCACTTCATCTCAAACGCTTAATTGGCAATCGACCGTGAGAGGACCGGGGATTCACCATGTCACCTCAACACCGGAGTTAAAAGAACTAAAATAGTGTGGTAAGGAAATTTTTTAAGTTGTAAGTCTTTAAGTTGTAATTGTCAAAGTTAAAGTAAGTTGTAATTGAGTATTAAGTGCGCTTTCTCACAGTGGCTGGGATAGATTTAAACTTGGATCTATCACACGAGTCTGGGATTCGTGAAAAGTACCCAAAAAAGTGCAAAGGCGCACAAAAGAGAGAGAGATAGGGTACTGGTTTCGCCTCGCTTCCGAAAAACTTGGCCCTGCAGCAGACGTGCTCGGTGTGAGGACCTCCGGAGGTAAAGCAAGTCAGAGTGCAGTTTTGCAAGGTGCACACGTAAAAGTCAAGAGGACTTTACGGGAAAAACAGTCAAGGGGACTGTTGAGGTAAATTAAGGTAGAGTGTAAAGTGCACCGGTAAAGTCAAGAGGACTTTATGGCAGAGTGCATACTGCACCGGTAGCAGTCAAGGGGACTGTGAGAGTTCACTGTGAGTTAGTGGCACGTGTAAATTGACAAGTAAAAATCATGGGTAACAGCAAAAAAAAAAAAAAAGATTGTTACGCTTGTGGCGTTCCTTGGTAAAGATAACATCTAAATTATGTTTGAGAAATGTGGAAATCCAGGGAAAACAAAAGAAAAAAAAAGAGAAATGTTTATTAATTATTAATTACTGAGATTGCTTTTGAATTGTGGATGTGTGAATCATGTGTAGATAGATAATTACAATAACAAAAAGAGAAAAACGTATACAACCTAAAATGCAGCACAAAACATTGATCCTTTTCAGTGTGTTAAGTCTGTTTCAGATCCCGACCTGGACGGCTGCCCCCCGCGACCCCCAGCTATTAGACAGATAGCCCCTTCAGCAGATCCAGTAAGACAGCATGGACAAGAGACTTCTCGGCAGGCCCCAGGCCCCAGCACAGCAAGCACAGCCAGCACAGCAAGCACGGCTCTGTCTCCAATTTCATCACATACTCGAACCAAGGCTCAGCTGAAAAGAGAAAAGGCTGATCGACAACCACCACCTGATGACAGCGAGGACGAGAGAGAGGAACTCTTAGGAGCTACAGGAAGTGTTCATCAAGTAATCACTGCTCCAATGATGGAAGTAGCAGGGGCGGATGGCACAGCGATGCTTGTTCACCGACCATGGACAATAAAGGACATCGAAAATGGACAACTCCCAGACCCGAGAGAGGGGGGAGGACAGAAATTCGGTGATGAAATGAGCAGATTTTGCTCAGAGTTTCGCCCGACATCTTATGAAATGCGACGACTTTTGGGGAGAAAACTAGGTGCGGACTTTGCAAAGATTAAGTACTCCTGGCCAATGGACAATGTTTTCGCACGGCGAGCTCAGGCTGATCATGAAGAAAACCAAGCATTTAACGGTTTTGTGGTGTGCCTTACAGCAGCGTGTAATGAAGCGTTCCCAGCAAAAATGGTTATGACTAAAATATCAATGTGGAAACAACAACCAGGAGTGTCACACTATCTCACCCGTCTCACTGAGGTACATGATGCAAACAGCGGGTTGGAGAGGCCTGCAGACATGTCTGTGGCAGCAATCTCACCGTATGAAGCACATTTGAGGAACAGTTTCATAAATGGATTACAGGAGGACATCGCTCAGAAGGTGAAAAACACATGCGTTGGATGGGACACTGGAAAACTTAGTCTCATTGAACAACATGCAATACACGCGGAAAAGCTGGTATCACAAGAAAAAGATAAGCGCAACAAGAAGAGAGAAGACCAGAGTGACAATGCACAGCTGGCAGTGTTGCAGATGGTAAGACAAACTGCGGATGTACAGTACAGGAGACATGGAAGAGGACGAGGAAGCCGTGGACGTGGACGTGGGAGAACAAATGGCTGTTATGCATGCGGAAGTGAAGACCATTGGATTAGAGATTTTCCGAGAAGGAGCAGAGGAGAGGAATGGATTAGGAGAGGTGAGGATCAGGGTGGAAATTGACAGAAAAAGGCTGGGGGAGTGGGGAGCAGACCCGAAGGAGAGGGTGAGTCAAAAAACATTTTATTCCTACTAACACTTCTTGCTCTGATCGCAATGAAGAAAAGCTTGCTATCTTTTTCAATGATTCAATTCATGTTTGTATCTTAGAAACATCCACACATGCTACGTATGATCTTGAAGTATACAGTATCAGTAAAATGCCAACAATGGAATTGCAGCTCCATGATAAATTTAGATTTTTTGCTCTTATTGCTGCCCAGTAAATCTATTGGGGTGAAGATTTCATATGTAAATTAGGTATAAATCTCTTGAGACTAAACCAGTATTGAGCCTGAGGATTTCACTCTTGTGAAATGTGATCCGTTGCCCCTGTTGTATGTGTATGAATGGAAGCTCTGCACTTCAACTGTGAGTTCAGTAAATGCTACGGTGATAGACAAATATATACCAGTAAACACATTATGATATTAGATATGTGTCACATATCAAATTTTTTTAAAGATAAGCTCAGATGTGTAGTTAATGTAGATATAAGGAGTGTGCACATGAGAAAATGTAGCACAAGTGTCACAGTAATGTCGCTTAATCACAGTAGGGACACCCCTAATGTGTTATTGGATAAAAGTAATAAGGATGAGGAAAAAATAAATAAATTGGGCCTTTGAGTGACATGTGGTATGAATGAGAGTGATTGAGAATGAACGTCTTAACTGACATTACATTACAGCCACAGAGAAACAAATGCTGATGCAATGCTGATAAATCATGTGGTAAAGTATAAAAGAACTGTATATATTACAGTACCTACAGTCACAAGACCTGGCCAGGCAGAAAAAATTAAGTTATCAGCATGCGGAGCTTTTTCTTTTCTTTTTTAAAAAAGAATTTATGTTTATCATTACTCACTAAAATGTATGGGCTAATGGGAAGCACGATGTAGGTTTAATTAAGGGAAGTGAACTGGCGGTGATTACCCCAAAGTAAAATTTAGGCCCTACAAACTTCATACTGTATCTACACGAGTCTTTAACTGAAATAATTCCAGTGTTTAATTCTTTATTTTAAAGCTGTTGTCATGGTAAACATCAGCAACTTCTTATTGTCCAGCAGAACAAGGTCATAAAGCAAACCATATAAAAGCTACAATTCGCACATACAAGTCATATCTTAGGTCAAATTGTTTTGGAACAAGATAAAACTTTGGATCCAAGTACAGTAGTAGTCCAAAATATTCTAAAACAAATAAGAAAATTGACGCTAAAGTAGAAATGTAAAAAGTAAAAGTGTTTTATTGCAGAAAAGTTCATTTGATCTGCAGTAAGCTAAGCACTGGAGAGAGAAAATACAGGATTCAGTTCCCACTTCACCCTCTGTGTTTTTAATGCCGTGGTCTCCACTTCCATGAAACCGGAAAGTGCGCATCTGCTGACAAAGCTGCTGGGGAAGGGGGCCATGGAACATTTTCCCCACCAGACAGTGAGTCAGGCTACTACAGTCGGTATTCTTGGTTCCCAAGAGGAGTGGGGGCTGCGTCCAATTTTTCAGATTTTGCGGGCTCTTCCGCTATCTGAAAATCTATGAATACAGTTCAAATGTTGACTGTCAAAGTGATTGCTCTCAAATCCTACCAAGCGATTGATTTCTGACAATCGATTTAAGGACGCTTACTTTCATACAGAAACATTGCCACAACACAGGAAGATCCTGAGGTTCGCTTTCGGGGGCGAAGCTTACCAGTATCAGGTCCTTCCTTTGGTCTAGCTCACCCGCACATATACAAAATGCATGGATTTAGCCATGGTTCTTACGGGAGTCCCAGAGCATCCGGTGGCTAGTGCTTCGACATCAGCATGTTGTCCTAGCTCATCTCTGTTCTCAGGATTGAGACCCAAAAAAAGCGTGCTCTTTCCTGTTCAAAGGACAAAACATTGGGGGCCATATGGAATTCGATCGTAAGCAGGCACAGCTGTCTCCCGCTCGTTTCGAACCCATTCTCAACACCCTCAAGGAAAACAAGCTAGACCAGAAAGTGACCATCACTTTCAGACATCCTAGCTCTCATGGCAGCTGTATCCACGGTGACACCTTTGGGCCTTCTGCCATGAAAGCATTGCAAGTTGTGGCTAAGAACCAGGGGATTTCACTAGCGTTACACGCCAGGTGCTTCGTACCCTTTCTATGTGGTTCAGACCCCGGTCTCTTCTCTGGGTCCCACTCTAAGTTCATCTTGTCGTCGCTGAGGCTAACGACAGATGCTTCCCTCACAGGCTGGTGTGCGGTCTCAGATGACCGTCCAGAACAAGGGAGTTGGAGAGGCCATCTTCTCGCATGGCACATCAATTGCCTCGAGATGATGGCTCTATTTCTGGCCCTAAAGCACTTCCTCCAGCAGTTGAGAGGCTGCCATGTCCTAGTGCGGGTGGACAACACTATGGCAGTCTCATATTATCGCCAGGGCGGACTGTGCTCACGCCCCTAATAGCTAGCGCACCAGGTTCCTGTCCCTCAGGGCAATTTACATTCCAGCATGGATGCAGGAGCAGTAGTACTGTCCAGTCTATCTCTGACACACAGGGAATGGAAACCCCACTCCTAAGTAGTCAGAGAGAGATTTCATGTAGCAAGGCGGACCTCTTGCATTGCAAGATATGCTTCGCCTTTTACTGCTCTTCAGATTTACGTCCACCGCATCAGCTAGTGGTGTAGGTCAGATCAGCTTCTACATGTTCTGGATGAGAGATGCTATTGCCCTCTCCTATGAGGCGCGTGGGCTCACTTCGCCTCTAGGAATCAGGGCTCATTCAACCAGGGGATCGCCTCAGTTATTGGATTAGCAAGAGGTATTCCCCTGCAGCAAGTGTGTGCCAAGGAGGTAGACCCAGTCCACTGCAGAAATGTTTCAGTGCTGGAGCTTCTGCAGGAAAGCTTGTCCTTGGGCTTGTGCCCTAGTACCCTCAATATGTACTTACAGTGGTGTGAAAAACTATTTGCCCCCCTCCTGATTTCTTATTCTTTTGCATGCTTGTCACACAAAATGTTTCTGATCATCAAACACATTTAACTATTATTCAAAGATAACACAAGTAAACACAAAATGCAGTTTTTAAATGAGGGGTTTTATTATTTAGGGAGAAAAAAAAATCCAAACCTACATGGCCCTGTGTGAAAAAGTAATTGCCCCCTGAACCTAATAACTGGTTGGGCCACCCTTAGCAGCAATAACTGCAATCAAGCGTTTGCGATAACTTGCAACGAGTCTTTTACAACGCTCTGGAGGAATTTTGGCCCACTCATCTTTGCAGAATTGTTGTAATTCAGCTTTATTTGAGGGTTTTCTAGCATGAACCGCCTTTTTAAGGTCATGCCACAACATCTCAATAGGATTCAGGTCAGGACTTTGACTAGGCCACTCCAAAGTCTTCATTTTGTTTTTCTTCAGCCATTCAGAGGTGGATTTGCTGGTGTGTTTTGGGTCATTGTCCTGCTGCAGCACCCAAGATCGCTTCAGCTTGAGTTGACGAACAGATGGCCGGACATTCTCCTTCAGGATTTTTTGGTAGACAGTAGAATTCATGGTTCCATCTATCACAGCAAGCCTTCCAGGTCCTGATGCAGCAAAACAACCCCAGACCATCACACTACCACCACCATATTTTACTGTTGGTATGATGTTCTTTTTCTGAAATCCTGTGTTACTTTTACGCCAGATGTAACGGGACACGCACCTTCCAAAAAGTTCAACTTTTGTCTCGTCGGTCCACAAGGTATTTTCCCAAAAGTCTTGGCAATCATTGAGATGTTTTTTAGCAAAATTGAAACTAGCCTTAATGTTCTTTTTGCTTAAAAGTGGTTTGCGCCTTGGAAATCTGCCATGCAGGCCATTTTTGCCCAGTCTCTTTCTTATGGTGGAGTCGTGAACACTGACCTTAATTGAGGCAAGTGAGGCCTGCAGTTCTTTAGATGTTGTCCTGGGGTCTTTTGTGGCCTCTCAGATGAGTCGTCGCTGCGCTCTTGGGGTAATTTTGGTCTGCCGGCCACTCCTGGGAAGGTTCACCACTGTTCCATGTTTTTGCCATTTGTGGATAATGGCTTTCACTGTGGTTCACTGGAGTCCCAAAGCTTTAGAAATGGCTTTATAACCTTTACCAGACTGATAGATCTCAATTACTTTTGTTCTCATTTGTTCCTGAATTTCTTTGGATCTTGGCATGATGTCTAGCTTTTGAGGTGCTTTTGGTCTACTTCTCTGTGTCAGGTAGCTCCTATTTAAGTGATTTCTTGATTGAAACAGGTGTGGCAGTAATCAGGCCTGGGGGTGACTACAGAAATTGAACTCAGGTGTGATAAACCACAGTTAAGTTATTTTTTAACAAGGGGGGCAATCACTTTTTCACACAGGGCCATGTAGATTTGAAATTTCTTTTCTCCCTTAATAACGTAAACCTTCATTTAAAAACTGCATTTTGTGTTCAATTATGTTATCTTTGACTAATAGTTAACGGTTTTTGATGAGCAGAAACATTTAAGTGTGACAAACATGCAAAAGAATAAGAACTCAGGAAGGGGGCAAATAGTTTTTCACACCACTGTAACTGCATTGTTTGAAGCTTTCTGTCCTCTGCCTTTTACAGCTTCGGAGCAGCAGAAATTTCACTTACTGTCCAGACACCTCTAGTGCGTTGGTGTTGGTATTCTCGTTCCCATAGCGTTTTCACGCAGCATCGAGTGTAGCCTGGAAAGAGAACGTCTCGGGTTACTTTGCTGTAATCCTGTTCCCTGAAAGGCGGGAATGAGATGCTGCATCCGAATGCCGACCTACCACGTGACCGGACGTCCGTTCAGACAAATTAATCTGAGGTTTGTTGCCGGCTCACTTGGATTCATAACCTCCACCTGCATCTAATCAGATGACGTCACCTGACCGAGGTTATATACAGTGGGTGGACAAGCAGACTGCTCATTACCGTCGTACTCACCGCCGTGGAAACGCGGCAGCGGCCAAAATAAACCAGGAGCATTTCAAAATAATTCGTGAAATGACCGCCAGGTGGCGCAAATTGACATTTTCCGTCGTCTCGGTTTTTAAATATATTCAGAGCTTAAGTCATAATGAAGTCAAAACAATATGTTGTAGCGAAGTAATACTACAATTATGAGAATTTACACATCCAACAAACATGAAAAACTATAAATATAAAAAAATATGAGTTAGAAAACATTAGTGTTATTATTAAAGAAAACAGCACAAACAACAGCACTAGGGCTTTTAAAAAATTTTTTATTTCGACAATACTTACAGTTGTTAGAGTTTAAGACATCAAGATTTAAATATAGAAATAACTAAAACAAATAGAGCAAACTTCCAGAATATATAATAAAAAAATAAATCAATAAAAAAGATGTATGCAGTATAATCGGGGCCTCTCATTACATTATTTGCTCGCACTTCGTCTGGCACTGAACCAAAATATATTGTCTTACATTTGTGAATAAAATATCATTGTTATTTTCAGAGATTTATTTGTGCAAAATAATATTTATGCAATATAATTACAGGCTTTGGATTCGTTTTTTCGTTTGCAGTATGAAACCAAAATACATCTTACTATTTTTGAGAGATTTGTTGTAAAAAAAAAAACAGTTTTTTTTTTCAAATATTTGTCTGTACAAAATAATATTTATGCAATATAATCACAGGCTCTTGATTCATTATTCGTTTGCAATATAAACCAAAATACATTAACCATATATCTGTTTTTATCTGTTTAGTGTTATTATTAAAGAAAACAGCACTAGGGCTTTTAAAAAAATTTTATTTCGACAATACTTACAGTTGTTAGAGTTTCAGACATCAAGTTTTAAATATAGAAATAAAAAAGAACCAACTATGTACAAAGTTTGAGAACTGACAAAATAAAATAAAACAGAGCAAAAACTATATTTAGTAATGTAAGTGTCTGTGAGCAACAGTGACCCTCGGTGAGCGTAGAAATTCATTTACTCGGTCCTTGACACGCTTGCTGTCACTGCTAGACAGGAAGGGAAACTGCTGGGCCACTGTCACCATCAAATAATTTCGTAAGTTCACTGGCAGTCCACGTTTGCCTCTTGAACCATCCCAGTTCGTTGTGGATGCCCATTCATAAGACAGCCTGCGGTACCACAGTGCGGAACAGCAAGCAACCAAGCCGATCTGGCCGTCCTCGACTCTGAATCATCAGCGACTCAAGAAGCTCTGTAGTGGGAAGAGTAAACTGAAGTTCAGGATGGCAGCTTGTAATTGATGCTGTAGCTGGAGACATAATTTCCCTGCTCTCTGCTTCCCCATGAGCAGTACACCTGGCCGGTGTAACACAGTCTGGTGTTGGGGTGTGCACACAGTTTAACCGTGTACTAAGAGCCTCTGTTAGTTTCTCTACAACAGCGAGTTCTTTGTGGGTGGCTTTCAGATCTGCGTGTGCCTCTTTGCAGACTTGCAACTCACTCCGAAGGGTATCCTTCTCTGCCTTGCAAACTCGCAACTCACTCCGAAGAGCATCCTTCTCTGCCTTGCAAACTCCCAACTCACTTAGAAGGGTACCAATCTTTGCCTTGCAGGCACGCAGCTGCTGTTTCAGCGCCTCAATTTCTGCCCCATGCTTTTCCAGTTCAGGCCTCACGTCCACCACAGTCTGGTCTGTCTTTTGTCTTTGGATTCGTTTTTCGTTTGCAGTATAAACCAAAATACATCTTACGATTTTTGAGAGATTTATCGTAAAAAAAACTTTTTTTTTTTTCAGATATTTGTCTGTACAAAATAATATTTATTTCGTTATTTGTTCGCACTTTGGTTTGCACTTGACTCCTACCTAATAAAATAAATAAAAGTACGTAAATAAAAGTAGAGTCTTATAAAAGCTACAAATTTAAAGAACACAAAATATAAGATGACACAAGACCCTACACGTGTAGCCTTTCTACTGTAATTACACATAATAAAAAGGTTCAGTGTGTTAACGTTTACGTTGCTTAAATTCGATCCTAAAAAAACTTTAAAAATTTAATTTTAATTATAAATTTGTACTGTAATGTTACTACTGTGATTATGAATTCATTTATTTACAATGTTTCACTTTATTTTATCTGCAACGACGTGCAGCTGTGTACGACCTGCACCTCATTAAGCCTGGAGAGAACGAACTGATGCCTGAGGCGTCAGTCTATAGTTATATAGCGCCACTCAGCGGTAAAAGCCAGCAAACGCACAAACCCAAATGCTGACGCCATACGCCACGACGGTAGAAGGCGCATACTGCTTGTGCACCCACTGTATATATAGCCAAAATTTGGCGTGTTTGCACACATGCTTCACAACCGACAACTGGACAAAATGGTTCCCATAGCGTTTTCACGCAGCATCTCGTTCCCGCCTTTCAGGGAACATGGTTACAGCAAAGTAACCCGAGACGTTTTCCCGCGAGACCCCGCAATTTAGTGCGCAGCTTCCCGCAACTTCCCGTAAGCAACATTCGGGAATTTAAATAAATGTGTTGTGCTTCACTGAATATCCGCCAGATGGCGCATGGAAGTACTTTATCTAAAAGCCGGACCAAACGAAGAATTGTTTATAATTACTTAGTCTAAAACAATATTGTTTCCAATGCTGAAGCAAGCATGAATTTTATTTTGTTTTACAACAGATCTTTCATGATGAATGTGTGTATATGTGGTTCAGATTATTTTCATAATGGTAAAACGAGAAGCCCAAATTCGTGCTTTAAAATTCCTAATAAGTTTCTTATATAGTTTTTTTTAAAGTCTTAACAGGAACAAAACAGTGAAAGACATGATAATGCCTCGGTTTAAATGGTCTTGAAATTTATTACATTTCCTGATAGTAGGCTATCTGATAGTGTTAACTATGCGAATGTCCTGATTCGTTAATATGCCAACATGTCTTATTTAAAACATAAAAATGTGTCGACATCATCAGAAGACATGAATGAACAATATCATATTAAGTAAATATTATTTTATGAATACGACATTCTTCGGGCTTTTTATAATAATCATCATATTTGCTGTTTGTGTCCAGCATTGAATAATTATTTCATCCATTATTTAACCACGGCTGGAAATAATAGCTGGAATGTGATGTGATTGTGAATTTATGACTGAAATAAAGCTGTTCGTCTTTTGTAAAGTACTTTCACTTTACAAAAGGCAGCATTTTTATCAAAAGGTTGATAAACGCGTATTGTACAGTATATACAATGCGACAGCGCGCTCAGTAACCCCACTTCACACATTTCATATATCCGCTCGGACTTTGATTTAAACCCCTCAAAAATGCATGTGTATACAGCTCAAAACCTCCATAAGTTATTAATGATAGCATCTATTTAGAAAAAATGCCCAGTCGATTTCGGAGCTTCAGGAAATCTCCCGGCGCTCTGCGCATAACACCGGGCCAACTCATGTCGGAAATAATTCATAAACCTTTTCTAAACATGGGCTATTGTTTTTTTACTTATAATATTTGTTAATTTAAATGAGGTTTGGGCTCAGGACTGCGATTCGGTATCGTGATTCTCCTCTTTAATTTACTACATAGTTTTAATCAGCGCTCAGCGCTATTTCTATTAATCCTGGTAGCTCAGTGGTAGGTGATTTGCCTACCATGCGGAAGACCAGGGTTCGATTCCCAGCCAGTGAATCGCTATCAAATATTATATTAGAACATAAATTCATAGGTTTATTATTATTATCATCAAATATGATATTAATATTATAATGAACCCTAGGCACGTGACAGCCGTCAAGAGCATTAATACAAAATCTTGTATAATGTTTATTTGTGGCACATTTGCAAATATGCAATGTGCAAAAAACATTTAAATATAATATAAATAAATATTGTTTATGATGAAAAATTAGACAAAACTAATTTTATTATAAAATAAACAATATAAAAGTATACATGTATATGAAAAAAATATTTCTATTTGGTCTTCATACATGGTCGTCAACTCGCACATTCTATATTCTATTGTCATTCATATTGCCGTAGTTTTTAGAGCCCTTTACTAAAGCAATCGCTAGTTAGTAAGTTGTAAAGTTAGTAATTCGCTAGTTAGCAAGTTGGTTGTAGTTATTAGCAATGATGGAGTGGATTATAGTCCAATTAGTTTTACCTGTGTAACCCACTTAACGAAAAAGCTATTGAAAATTCATATTTTTTTCAATAAAACATTAATAAAAAAATTATCAATTTGAATATGGCAAAGGGAATTGTTGTAGTTATTAGCAATGATGGAGTGGATTATAGTCCAACTGGTTTTACCAGTATATTTTTAGGAGAAGATCTAAAAATATATTTATTTCTAATAGTTTCTCTGTCCACTCCGGAGTAAGAAAATATGCGATTTGTCGTTTTTGGGCATTTATTTCTTGATAAACAGATGAGATAATATTGAATGTGTAGCGAATGTCCAATATAAAACCAACTTCACCACCGCGGCGCTCTGCGACAGCATTTGGGTTTCCTGGCTTTTACCACTGAGTGGCGCTACATAACTACAGACTGACGCCTCATGCCTTAGTTCATTCTCTGCTGGATTAATGAGACGCGCTCCTTTAGAACTGCATGTAGTAGCCGATAAAATCAAGTGAAACTGTCAGAACTAACATAATGACGACCAGAAGGATGTAGCTTTAGCAGTTAGCCCTGTAGCGTGAATGGTAAACCCAAACGCGGATGGAACACGAACGGGCAGGATAATCACGCGATTTTATATAAGAACTCTCACAATAAATGAGCAAAGGAAAGACACAATCTAACCCTCGTTCTATAAACACACAGTCTGGAAGCAAAGCCAAGTGAGTACTCACATACACTGGAACGATTCCGAAATGACATGGGCAAAACTCAATGACAGAGCGATGTGCGGCGCCATCTTGTTTCCTTTTATGCTTTCAGGTTTGCGACCGTCTTACTTCCGGGTCCTAATGCCGGTCGCGGCTGAGTGCGCATGACAGAAACACTGTAGTTGAACGAAGTCATAATCACAGTACTACAATTACAGTACAAATGTAGAATTCAAATTAAATCAAATCTTATTAGGATCAAATTTAAGCACAATAAATGTTACCACAGTGAGCCTTTAGATTTTAAAGGTTGTGTAATTAGAAAAGAAGAGTGTAGGGTTTTGTGTCATCTTATTTCTTGTGTTCGTTAAATTTATAGTAGATTTATTAACTGAAATAAATGACCATATTTCTGTCATTCCTCACTTAAGGGGGTGGGAGAATTTTCAAGCCCCACTTGTCAACAAAATTATAACAAAATCGGCCAAGTTTACTATTTATTGAAATATGAATTTCTAAACCAATAAGCTCAAATAACACCAAGTTTAAAACAGATCAAATACACATGCAATTATTATAACAGGCTTACTTCGTCACTTATCTAGAGCTTTCTTTCAAAGAAGTCGAGTGGCTTATTAACGTGACTGAGGCGTGTTGTCTCTAAGTGTCCGAGTGGTGCAGCGGTTAAGTCCTCGCCCTTTCATGCAGGAGAGCCGGGTTCGATCCTCGGTTGATGCTGTTTTAAGATTGTTCTATTTTAATTATAGCAAAATTAAAATTCATTCATTCATTTTCTATACCGCTTAATCCTGTGTTCAGGGTCGCAGGGGACCTGGAGCCTATCCCAGGAGACTTCGGCCAATCCATCCCAGGGCAAAATTAAAATAAAACAAAAAATCTTTTATTTTAATTTTGCTCAGCATACTATAGAAAAATGTCAGGAAGGCTACAATGTTCGTCAGTTCGCGGAGGTGGATCCAGATGCAGGTGCAGGCACGAGGCGTTGACTGTTATTGAATGAATGAGGGTGGGCGTGCCGTGCCGGGAAATCCGCGGGGGCGGGAAACGCGCCGTGAGCATGGAGCTGAGTCATAGTTGAGGAGAGGTGCGTTGGGTCGAGAGCCGTGAAATCCGTCAGCGTGGCGTCTGTGCTGAGACGTGAAGATAAGCCATAGTCGAGAGAACGCGCGTTAGGTCAAGAGCCGTTAAATCCGAATGTAGTGACAAATCCAAAACGTGAGGCGAGGGGAAGAGACGAGAAACAAAACAAGGTCAGCAATGTGGAAAAACTTAATGGGCAACTTACGACGCGTCGTAGCTGGGACACGTGGAACGTGGGGTGGATCCGTCGCATGGACGAGGGGAGTAGAAGTCTGACGGCGGACGGGTTGATTATTCTGGTTATAGTGAAAGGTCCGATGAAACGCAGGGAGAGCTTGCGTGATAGTGTCTTCAAGGGAATGTCCTTTGTGGCGAGCATGACTCGATCTCCCACCCGGTATCTGGGAGCCTTGGTGCGGTGGCGGTCCGCCTGTCTCTTGTAAGAGGAGATGGCTCATGTCAGAGTTCGCCTAGCACGTAGCCACGTTTGTCTGCAGCGGTGGACGAAGTGTTGGGCTGACGGAGTCTCCACCTCTAATTCTTGGACTGGGAAGAGTGGAGGTTGGTAGCCTAAGCAGCACTGGAACGGGGACAAGCCTGTCGATGAGGAGGGCAGAGAGTCGTGGGCATATTCGACCCAAGGGAGAAACTTGCTCCAGGTCGTGGAGTCCCGGGTCGTCATGCAGTGGAGGGAAACCTCTAGTGCTTGGTTCATTCGTTCTGTTTGCCCATTGGACTGGGGGTGGAAACCTGACAATAGGCTGGGAGTAGCCCCGACGAGTCTGCAGAATGCGCCCCAAAACCGAGAGGTGAACTGAGGACCCCGGTCCGACACAATGTCTGTGGGGAGGCCATGGAGCTGAAATACATGGAGGACGAGTAGTGCTGCGGTCTCCTTGGCAGATGGCAGCTTAGGAAGGGGCACCAGGTGCACTGATTTAGAAAAGCGGTCGACGATGGTCATGATGCAATTATTGCCGTCGGACGAGGGCAGGCCGGCGATATGGGACCAAGGGCGTTGAGGAACCGGTAGAGGTCTGAGAAGACCAGCAGTTGGTCGGTTGTCATTCTTACAACGGGTGCAGATGTCGCAAGCTGCCACGAATCTGGATGTGTCCTCCGCCAACGTGGGCCGCCAGAATTGTTGCTGGATGATGAATCGGGATCGGGCAGCGTCTGGGTGACAAGATAGCTTGGATCGATGGGCCCATTCCAGAACTTGTGAGCGTAGGCGAAGGGGAACGAAGAGACAGTTAGGTGGAACTTCGCTAGGTCCGGCCTCCTGGGCCAGGGCCTGCCGAACCTTGCTTTCTATGTCCAGTTCCATGGCGGCGACGAGGCAGTGGGACGGGAGGATAGTGTCATACAATGTAGGCTCCTGGGGGGGGGGGAACTGGTGGGAGAGGGCGTCCGGCTTAGAATTTGTTGAGCCTGGCCGGTAGGACAGGGTAAAGTTAAACCTGGAGAAAAATAATGACCACCTGGCCTGACGAGCATTGAGTCTCTTGGCAGTGCTCAGATACTCCAGGTTTCTATGGTCGGTCCACACTAGAAATGGAAGCTCAATCCCCTCTAGCCAGTGTCTCCACTCGTCCAGGGCTAGCTTGATGGCCAAGAGTTCTCGGTCTCCCACGTCATAGTTTCTCTCAGCTGGGGTTAGGCGACGGGAGTAGAATGCGCATGGGTGCATCGTGTTGTCCTGGGTGGACCTTTGAGAGAGGATGCCACCCACCCCGGTATTGGAGGCGTCGACCTCCACCACAAACTGCTGAGATGGATCAGGAATAGTGAGGATGGGGGCAGAGGTGAATCTCTTCTTAAGATTATTGAAGGCTTGGTCAGCTTCCTTATTCCAGCAGAACCAGGTCTTGGCGGAGGTTAGCGAGGTCAGGGGGGCGACAACGGAGCTGTACCCTCGTATGAAGCGTCGGTAAAAGTTGGCAAACCCCAGAAACCATTGGAGGTCTCGCCGCGAGGCTGGTATGGGCCAGCTAGAGACAGCCTGGACTTTGGCTGGTTCCATCTCCAGCATGGACGGGGAGACGACAAATCCCAGGAAGGTGGTGGAGGATGTGTGAAACTCACACTTCTCCGCCTTGACATAGAGTTCATTCTCCAAGAGCCTCTGGAGAACCTGACGAACATGGTGACGGTGTTCCTCCAATCCTTGAGAGAAAATTTAAATGTCATCCAGGTAAACGAAAACAAATGAATTGAGGAAGTCGCGGAGGACATAATTAATGAGGGATTGGAAGATGGCGGGGCGTTGGTGAGACCAAAAGGGACCACCAGATATTCGTAATGTCCCGTAGAGGTGTTAAAGGCTGTCTTCCACTCATCTCCCTCGCGAATGCGGACAAGGTGATAAGCGTTTCGCAGGTCGAGTTTCGTGAACATGTCGGCCCCATGGAGTAGTTCGAAGGCGGTCGCCATGAGTGGAAGTGGGTAGCGGTTCCTGACAGTGATTTCGTTGAGGCCCCTGTAATCGATACATGGGCGAAGGGACCCATCTTTCTTCTTCACGAAGAAGAAACCTGGGGAGGAGGATGGGCGGATGATTCCGGCGGCAAGGGCCTCTGTGATGTAGGTGTTCATGGATTCTCTCTTGACGTGACAAGGAGTACAGTCGGCCTTTGGGCGGGGAGGTGCCTGGGAGAAGGTCGATGGAACAGTCGTATGGGCGATGAGGAGGAAGCGACATGGCTCGGGTTTTGCTGAAAACCTGCTGGAGATCGTGATAATAAGTGGGGACATTAGAGATGTCCGGGGTGTATTCAGTCTTGGCTGTAGTTGGGAGTGTAGGGAGTACAGAGTGAAGGCATGATGTGGCACAAGAGGGACTCCAACCCGTTATCACATGTTTGACCCAGTCAATCTGGGAGCCGTGAAGCGCTAGCCATGGAAGGCCGAGGACCAGGGCGGCGTGAGACTTACGGATGACGAGGAGGCAGATCCTCTCAGAGTGATTCCCAGATATTCTCAGAGTGAGTGGAAGGGTTCTGTGAGTGATTGGTGGAAGGGGGCTTCCATCTAGGGCTTGGACGGACAGTGGATGGTCCAGCGGAGTGCAGGGGACCTGCAGCGCTTTGGCCGTAGTGGAGCTGATGAGGTTCCGATCGGAACCGGAGTCAATGAGCGCCTGGATGGGTTGAGGTCGGCCGTTGATAACTAGTATTACACAGAGCAGTGGGCGGGGTTCCGGGAGTTTATCGGGAGGAGCGCCCTCTAGGGCTCCCAATCTGAAAAGAGGGTGCCTCCCTTTTAGTGGGGACTGCGCACTAAAAGGGAGGCACCCTCTTTTCAGATTGGGAGCCCTAGAGGGCGCTCCTCCCGATAAACTCCCGGAACCCCGCCCACTGCTCTCTGTAATACTAGTTCAGCATGTGTAGAAGCAGGCTCTCTCCAGGCGGCGGCGGCGTCTCTCTTCATCGGAGATGCGGGTTCTGCCCAGCTGCATAGGGTCCTCCTGATTACTCTGCTTGCGAGGAGGGGGAGGGTGGAGTGACCTGGGAGGTGAAGGTCTTTTGGTGGAGGGTGACCTCCGGAAAGGGTGCCTCGAACGAAGACGCGAGTCGATCCTCCCAGCGAGATCCATAAGTTCATGGAGGTCCAAAGGGAGTTTGCGGGAGACTAACTCGTCCTTGAGTGCCTCCGACAGCCCCCCCAGGAAGACGTCGGCCAAGGCTCTAGTATTTCATCCACTGGAGGCAGCTAAGGTCCGAAACTCGATGGCATGATCATAAGCGGAACGTGACCCCTGGCGGAGGCGTAGTAACTTGGTTCCGGCCTCTCTGCTGACATGAGACCGGTCAAAGACCCTCTTCATCTCTCCAGAAAAATCCGAAAAACTGTCACAACATGGGTCATGTGCATCCCAGAGAACCGTGCTCCACTCGCGGGTACTACCCGTGAGAAGGGTGATGATGTAGGCTACCCTGGATCTTTCAGAAGAGAAGGTGGAGGCCTGAAGCTCAAAAATCAGAGAACATTGGGACAGGAAAGATCTACATGTACCTGGTCCTCCGCCCTAAGTGGGAGGGGCTGGCAGGCGTGGCTCCCGCGGGAGGTCCATGAGTGTGGGCCGTGCCGTGGGCATCTAGAGGAGCTGCATTTGGGCGGTGATGTCAGCGAGTGTCTGTCTGGTGGTGACCAACTCCTCCTGGTGTTTACCAAGGAGAGCGCCTTGATTCTCCAACGCCTGTCTCATCCTGTCTAATCCTGCTGGATCCATGGTATGGCTGGATTATTATGTCAGGAAGGCTACAATGTTCGTCAGTTCGCGGAGGTGGATCCAGATGCAGGTGCAGGCACGAGGCATTGACTGTTCTTGAATGAATGAGGGTGGGCATGCCGCGCCGGGAAATCCGCGGGGGCGGGAAATGCGCCGTGAGCATGGAGCTGAGTCGTAGTCGAGGAGAGGCGCGTTGGGTCGAGAGCCGTGAAATCCGTCAGCGTGGCGTCTGTGCCGAGACGTGAAGATAAGCCATAGTCGAGAGAGCGCGCGTTAGGTCAAGAGCCGTTAAATCCGAATGTAGTGACAAATCCAAAACGTGAGGCGATGGGAAGAGACGAGAAACAAAACAAGGTCAGCAACGTGGAAAAAATCATGGACTGAGACGCGAGAAAACAGTGGCAAAAACACACACAATAATCCAGCGGCGAGCGTGCACGCTGTGCCTCCTTATAAGCCGAAAGAAATCAGCGCTGGATGAGAAACTGGTGTGCCGGCGGGGCGGTCCGGGAGGGGCGATGACAGCGTTGGAAAACATGGTCACGTGATGGGTACCTGACAGCGTGGGAAAGGAAATGTCAAGGGTCTTTGATCAGCGTGAAGACACTGAGGGAAATTGTTAAGCACATCAGTCACTTAACCCCAAATAAAAGGTATTTCTGAGTGTTATTATATAGTTGTAAAATAACATATGTACAAACGGTGCGCACTGAATATTAAACCTATACCAGACACGATGATTTTTTAAAATAAAAATACCAAGGAATATTGTTAAAATTTTACAGATTAAAAACAATGCAATTTATGGTATCATAAGGAAAATCTCAATTTCTTCCATTCCAAGGATTAAAAAAGGTAACAATGTCAACCTGAGAATCAACAATCCAGAAGATTAAAATTACACAAATTTAAATCACTGAAAGTCTCCATAAGAGCCTCAGATTGGGGAAGTGGGGAGAGATCCTCAATGTATAGCTGGGGAGAACACCTGGGGAGGGTGAATAATTTGCATTTGAATGTTGTCTGGCATTGTAAAGCAAACACAGGACACAGCAGTGGTTCTCAAACATTTTCTGTCATTCCCCACAGGGGGTGGGAGAATTTTCAAGCCTCACTTGTCAACAAGATTATAACCAAATCGGCCAAGTTTACTATTTATTGAAATATAAATTTCTAAACCAATGTAAGAGCCATATCGTTTTTGTTATGAATTTGTTGTTGTGTTTATTTGTTTTATTTAATTTTATTATATCTTATTCTGTTCGTTACTTAAGCATTAAACATTAAGTTTATTACATAAGCCATAAGCTTTGAACTTGTTAGTTAAGCATCCATTTTAACAATCGTAAGTTGGTCTGTGATGTCATTCCACTATTACATGTACTGTATTTGTATGACTATCGTATGATAGAAATTTCAGTTTACTGTAGATGTGGAAGGCTACAGAAACACAAGCTTTTGATCGTAAGCTAACTGTAATCAGATATAAACAGCAACTGGTGTTGTAAACACAGTGGATTTACTCAAGACGACTGTATGAAGTGTTGATTCTTTGATGCTGACAAAATAAAATACAAGAGACAAAGAGATCATCTGACTTCAGTTTTTCATGTGAGTAAAAAAGGCAAACCAAAGATACACGTCAAAACTACTGAAATAATATGTCCGCATCTACAAAAGTCAAAAGCTTACTCCGTTGTTTAAGCGCGAAGATAAGTAACTGTTGAAAACGAAAACGAAAGAGAGCTGCGCGCTTTGAACCTCACTATGTTAAACAACGAGGACAACGCTCCCAGCACCTCGCTAGAGAGCCGAATGGCACTCATCGAAGGGAACAGAAAAGAGGAGCTGAACAAAACTCTGGAAGCAAGAAAAGGCAAGTTGGATCAATTGATTGTAATGTCAGATGAAATAGAGATGCCTTTAAACAATGTATGCAACCTAGATACTGTTGAAACCACGTACAGCCTGAAATGCAAACAGCTGATAAAAGAATTTACTAGAAGCAAAGTTGAGGTGTCATTGTGCATGCATGAAGATGAACTCGACCATGATCACGACACCTGTTTCATGCCTGAAATGTAACGCTGCACAGCATTTATGGCAATGACGGATCGCTGGATAGCGGACAACAAGGGCCACTCTATGACGTCTCGAACATGCAACGACGAAATCTCATCAGAAGACAGCGTGTCACAAGTGGCGGCGGCTGAGCCTCGCGGAAGCGCAGTGTCAGCAGCATCTACAAGGTCCGCAACGTATGCAGCTTCCTCATCTCACCGCAAAGAAGAAGCCAGCAGAGCAGCTCTGCTGGCCAATGTAGCAACCTTGAATGAACGGTACGAGCTAGAAGTGGAGGAAGCAAAACTAAAGGTAAAAAAGGAAAAGTTGGAAATTAAAATGGCGCTCGCAATGCACGATGGCAAGTTAAGAGCGCTGTTACATAAGCCATAAGCTTTAAATTTCGTAGTTATGCATCCATGTTGACAATCGTAAGTTAGTCTGTGATGTCATTCCACTATGACATGCATTAGTATGACTATCGCATGATAGAAAGGTCAGTTTAGATGCGGAAGGCTATGGAAACACAAGCTTTTGACCGTAAGCTCCCTGTAAGCTAAGAATGTAAGATACAGCAACTAGGTTGTTGTAACCGTAAGCTCCCGTAAGCAGATATATACAACAATAGTGTTGTTCTATACGTAAGCTAAGAATGTAAGATACAGCAACTAGGTTGTTGTAACCGTGAGCTACCCGTAAGCAGATATATACAACAAAGGTGTTGTTAGATGCGTGAGCTGAACGCAATGAGATAGATATAACATAGGATGTTGTAAAAGTAAAAAATTTACAAGATACAGCAACAGGTGTTGTAACCACAGTGGATTTACTCAAGACAACTGTATGAAGTGTTGAATCTTTGATGCTGAAAATAAAGTACCAAGACAAAGACATCATTGGACTTCAGTTCTTATGAGTAAATGATCAAACCAAAGCTACGCGTCAAAACTAGTGAAATAATATGTCCGCATCTACAAGCGCTTCGAAGTCAAAACTGTGGAGAACGTTCAGCACGAGAGAGCGCAGTCATTGAATCGAGTAGCGCGCCTTTTCCCGACTCAGTATACACCAGCCGAGGACAGCCAAGGGAGAACTCAATCACCAAAACAAGTGGCTCGCACTTTCCCAAATTGGAATACAATGGACTTTAAGAGAGCAGTGTGTCCACGGAATATTACGAACTGCCACCATGGCGAGAGGCAACCCGTTTAATCGAGCCCATCAGCGTCAGACCCACAATGGCAAGCACTCTAAATGAATGCCCCACTTTAAAAAATGAACACCTACATCAGAGTTTTGATACAGCACATTCTCAAATGCCAACGCTCTATGGGGAAGCGCACTCAGGTGTGCCCATAAGCGCAAACACACAAATGACAAACACCTTAAGGGAAACTCGAGATAATCATTACCTACGTCATGGACTTGACACAGTGCATTACCAAATGCAACGTCAGGCAGAACACACAGAAATGCTCATGAGGAGCCAAATGATGTCCTCCCTGCCTCAGCGCGGCATTCCTCCCTTTTACGGAGACCCGCTCAAGTATAAAAAATCCTTCATGCTGTCCTTTGAGCATTTCGTTGAATCCAAAGCTGACAATGACATCGATAAGCTGTCCTATCTTGAACTGTACACCACAGGGGAACCCAAAGACCTTGTAACGAGCTGCATGCACATGACAGATAGGTATGCAAGAGCAAAGAAATTGCTACGCGACAGGTTCGGAAACGAGCTGAGAATTGCAGCAGCTTATAAGCATGTTCAAGTTTAAGATTAGTTTAAAAGAATGACCTGTGACAAGAGGAGGAATCCTGTCAATCACTAGCTCAATCTACAATCCCTTAGGTTTTCTCGCACCTGTCATACTGCCAGCTAAAATTCTAATGCAGCAGTTATGTAAAGAAAAACTAGCCTGGAGTGAAAACATTCCTGAGCAGTTTGCAAAGGCATGGAAAACCTGGCTGCAAGAGCTGCACCAACAGTCCAAGTTCAGCGTAGCAAGATGCATAAAACCAGCTGACTTCAGACCGCTACAACGCAACTCCACCACTTCTCGGATGCAAGTGAAATGGGATACGGAGTTGTTTCATACCTCAGATCCCACAGATCTGGAACCCCTGATGCCTAACCACCTGCTGCTGATGAAAAAACAGCCAACCCTGCCCCCTGGACTTTTCAAAAAGGAAGACATCTATGCACGTCGCAGGTGGAAGCAGTTCGAGCATCTATCAGACCTGTTTTGGAAGCGATGGGTGCGTGAATACTTGCCCTTGCTCCATGAACGTCAAAAATGGCTTCAAGAGAAAAAAAACCTTTCGATTGGAGACATAGTTTTAATAATTGATGAGTCTTCTCCAAGAAATTCATGGGTCATGGGAAGAATCACGAAAGTGTTTCCTGACAAAAGGGGACTTGTGAGACGTGTGCTAGTTAAAACTAAGATCAACACTCTGGAAAGACCCATTGACAAGCTTTGCCTCATATGCGAAACGGACTGTTAAATGTGTGATAATCTGTTATGAAAGTTGATACGCAAATATAAACACCTGAGATAAATATTATACATTTAAAAGATTTAAAAGGTTCAAAAGGTTAAGAAAGTTTAATTGTATGTCGGTACAAAAAAAACCCAAAAATACACAAAGATGTAATTATCAGTCTTAATGCCTGTCAATTAGAGGCTGGAATGTAAGCCATATCGTATTTGTTATGAATTTGTTGTGTTTATTTGTTTTATTTCATTTAATGCTATCTTATTCTGTTCATTAGTTAAGCATTAAACATTAAGTTTATTACATAAGCCATAAGCTTTGAACATGTTAGTTAAGCATTCATTTTAACAATCGTAAGTTGGTCTGTGATGTCATTCCACTATTACATGTATTTCTATGATTATCGTATGATAGAAAGTTCAGTTTAGATGCGGCAGGCTATGGAAACACAAGCTTTTGATCATAAGCTAACTGTAATCAGATATATACAGCAAATGTGTTGTTATATGCGTAAGAAAATCTTGAACCGTTTTGATACAGCAACTGGTGTTGTTACCACAGTGGATTTACTCAAGACGACTGTATGAAGTGTTGATTTTGCTGCTAAAATTAAATAAGAGAGACAAAGAGATCATCGGACTTCAGTTTTTTGTGTGACTAAAAAAGGCAAACCAAAGATACGCGTCAAAACTAGTGAAATAACATGTCTGCATCTACAACCAATAAGATCAAATAACACCAAGTTCAAAACAGATAAAATACACGTGCAATTATTATAACAGGCTTACTTTGTCACTTATCTAGAGCTTTCTTTCAAAGAAGTTGAGTGGCTTATTAACGTGAGTGGGGTGTGTTGTCCCTAAGTGTCCGAGTAGCGCAGCGGTTAAGTCCTTGCCCTTTCATGTGGAGATAGATAAAACAGCAAACAAACACAAAAATGTCAAATTACAATGACATAACAACAGAACATTTATTATTCAGAGCACGATATACAACCAGAATGAGACCGATGACAAACGGACATATCAGTGGCAGTGGACATATCGTGCACTGAATAATAAATGTTCTGTTGTTATGTCTTCAATCATTGTAATTGATTCTGTGAATTCCCCCAGCAGCAAAACCGGTTTGATAACTTCACACCTATCTGAATGAAAGGTGAGATGGGGGATTACAGTAACTGTGGGTGCGCTTCACCTCGGAGCGCGCTGTCGCGTTGTATTCAAAGAATCTCCTCCGTGAGTCGAGTAGCCGGGTTACCTTGAACGCCGGGGTACCCTCGATCTCCACGGCACCAGGGAGCGACGGCTCTGCTGTGCCATCGTCTAGGGGTCCCGAACCACCGGTCTTAGAAGGGAAACATGAAAGACAGGGTTAATGTGCATATGTGTAGGTAGTTTGAGCTTATAAGAGACGAGGTTGATCTGTGCGAGTATGGGAAAGGGACCGATAAACTTGGGGGACAGTTTGCGACAGGGGAGGTTGAGGTTCAGGTCACGTGTCGAGAGCCATACCCGATCGCCTACCTGGAGCGGAGGACCTTCCTTCCTACGTCTATCTGCAAATTTCTTGAGAGACTGCTCGGGAAATCTGCACATGTGCATCTTCCCATACTTTTTCCGCTCTTCGAAACCACTGATCCACCATGGGCACTTCGGTGGGAGTGGTGTCCCAGGGACAGAGTGGAGGTTGATACCCGAGGATACACTGAAACGGCGTCAGGCCGGTAGCGGAGTGGATGAGCGAGTTCTGCGCGTACTCAGCCCAAAGTAGCCAATTGGCCCAATCATGCTGTCGGCTACTACAATATGGTCGAAGATATCTCCCAAGTTCCTGAACAGTCCGCTCTGCCTGCCCATTAGACTCGGGGTGATAGCCCAACGTTAGGCTAACTTTGGTCCCCAACTTCTGGAAGAACGCTTTCCAGACCCTGGCGATAAATTGAGGACCACGATCGGAAACAATATCTTCGGGGATGCCGTAGTAGCGGAACACGTGTTCAAAGAGGGCCTCGGCCACCTGAATGGCTGACGGGAGTGAACCAAATGGGATGAAGTGACACCCCTTCGAGAACCGATCTACCACGACCAAAACTGTAGCGTACCCTTTAGACACCGGCAAATCCGTGACGAAGTCGACAGCAATGTGTGACCACGGTCTGTTCGGTGTCGGTACGGGCATTAATTTTCCAACGGGGAGGCTACGTGGTGTTTTAGTTGTAGCGCAGACGGCGCAAGACGAAACAACTGTCTTTACGGTCGCTTTCATTTTCAGTCACCAGTATTTTTGCGTGAGTGCGTTAAGCGTGCGCGCCACACCGGGGTGTCCCGAAGACAGATTGGTGTGAGCCCGTATTGTGATTTGCTCCCGTAGTGACTCCGGCACATAGACTCGATCTTGGGGACACCCGGGAGGCACGCGATTTTCACGCCCCCACCGGGTTATCTCCTCGTCGAGGTCCCACGTGACCGGAGCGACCACGAGTGGTGCTGGTAAGATGGGCTCTGGATTTTCGGTGGGTGTGGGCGCCGGATAGTACCGTGACAACGCATCCGCTTTCAGGTTTTTGGAACCGGGGCGATACATGATGTGAAAATGAAAGCGAGTAAAGAACAGCGCCCAACGGGCTTGTCGCGTGTTTAATCTTTTGGCCTTTTGGATGTATTCTAGATTACGGTGATCGGTTAGAACCACGAAGGGGTGTTTAGATCCCTCCAGCCAATGTCTCCACTCCTCTAACGACGCCTTGACTGCAAGCAGTTCTCGATTACCGATATCATAGTTTTGTTCGGCAGGTGTCAGTTTCCGAGAGAAAAACGCGCAAGGATGGAGTTTCTCGGGTTGCCCGTGATGTTGGGTCAGCACCGCCCCGAGCCCCACCTCTGATGCGTCAACTTCAACTATAAATGGCTTCTCGGGGTCTGGAAGCCGTAGGACGGGCGCCGTGGTGAACGCCGCCTTTAACTTTCGGAAAGCACCCTCTGCCTCAGCAGTGAGTGCTTTCAGTTTCGTTGGCTTACCCTTGAGGAGTGAGGTGAGGGGCGCTGCCACCGAACTGAAGTTCCGAGTGAACCGTCGATAAAAATTAGCAAACCCGAGGAAACTCTGTAGCGCCTTTACTGACCTGGGTTCTGGCCATTGTGTTACCGCCTCTACCTTAGTTTTCTCCATCTCGACCCCCAGTGGCCCTATGCGATAGCCGAGGAATGCTACCTCCCGTTGATGGAATTCGCATTTCTCTGCCTTCGCATAGAGCCCGTGTGCACGCAGGCGATGAAGGACGGCGGTCACGTGATTGACATGCTCGGAATACGACCTTGAGTATATTAGAATGTCATCTAAATATACTATCACACAACGGTTAAACATATCCCAGAACACGTCATTCATGAACCCCTGAAACACCGCAGGCGCGTTTACCAGCCCATACGACATGACATTATATTGATAATGCCCCAATGAGGTGCTAAACGCTGTCTTCCACTCGTCCCCTTTACGCACACGAACGAGGTTATAAGCGCTGCGGAGGTCGAGCTTAGTGAATATGGAGGCCCCTCGGAGTTGGTCGATAGCGGCCGGTACCAGCGGCAGTGGGTGCTTGTATTTTACTTTGACGGCGTTGAGCCCCCTATAATCAATACAGGGTCTTAAGCCCCTGCCTTTTTTCTCTATAAAAAAGAGCCCTGCCGAAGCGGGAGACGTGGACCTACTAATGAGTCCCTGCCCGAGAGCCTCCTCTACGTACTCCTCCATTGCCCTGGTTTCCTCCAAAGACAATGGGTAAATACGCGAGTAAGGCGGTGCTTTCCCAGGCAGGAGTTCAATAGCACAATCCCACGGACGGTGGGGAGGAAGTCTCGCAGCTGCCCTAACGCTAAATACATCCTGAAATGACGCGTACTCTGGAGGCACACTTTGGGACACTTTATCACTCGGGCTTTCAATGGTGGTGACTTGGACCGCTAACGCTGGCGGTTTGCATGTTTTAGCGCATCATGTTGACCATGATCGGATGCGTGCATGAGCCCAATCAAAATTGAGATTGTGGAAACTGAGCCAGGGAAGACCCAGCACGACGGAATGGTCCACCTGAGGAAGCACGAAGAAATTCATCTCCTCAGAATGGCCGGGGAAAGTTAATCACAGGGGTACGGAGATGCCTTTAAGCGGCGATTGATTAAGTGTGTGCCCATCCAGAGCTTTCACTGATATCGGGGACGGAAGCTTCAACACGGCAGCTTGCAGCGCGGAAAGGAGAGAGGCTGAGATGAGGTTGCCAGCCGATCCGGAATCTATTAAGGGAGAGACAGACATAGAACGATTATTGAACGAAATACGTGCAGGAATACAAAAGGGTGTGTGTGTGGGGGGGGGGGTGCGAGGAGTTACTTTCAGTAATGGGCATTCCTTTACGAGGTGCCTGTCGCCTCCACAGTATAGGCATAGCCCAGCTGACATCCTGCGCGATCGCTCTGACGCAGACAGACGTGACGCGGCGATGTCCATCGGCTCGGCGGTCGAGGTGCCTTCGCGCTCGGGGGTAGGCTGCTGAGGGGGGCTGGAGCGGCTCGGGGCGGAGGTCGGCGCTGCTGCCCGCGTAGATGCTGATCCAGTTTAATAGCTAGGGCTATGTTGTCCTCCAACGAGAGTTCAGCTTCTCTGCATGCGAGTTCATTCAAGCTGGATCTCCACGGTTAATCCGTCTCGAAAGCGAGCCAGCAGGCTCTTCTCACACCACCCGCTTTCCACCGCCAGCACCTGGAAGCGCACTGCATAGTCTGCGCCTGATGAATTTCCTTGACTCACCCTCAGCAGCTGCTGTTCTCTTGATCTGCCCTGGTCCGGGTGGTCGAAAACATCGCGAAGTGCCTCGATGAACCGCCGATACCTGGTGGTCGCTACACCTCCGGTGCAGTCAGTCATGTTTGGGAAATCCTCGAGATAAAGTTCGCAAGCTAGTAGAAATTTTCGGCACCCCTCGGGGTCACCTCCGTACCTTTCAGGTGGCGCTGGGCGTGGCCGGTGGCGTCGCATTCGCTGGGGGAGCCACCGGAGGGAGCTTCGATGTCGCGAGCTGCGTCACGCTGCATGCCAGGTCATGAACTGCTCGCGCCAGACTGCTGATCTCCTGCTGCTGGGCTCGTAGGTCACGTGGAGGCGAGTGTCTTCATCCGGCAGGGGTACACCTGCGTCCATCTGTCATGTTCTCAGGTTAATTCAATGAGGACGCAAGATGCAGGTTCAAGTTCAAACCTAGATTCACGTTTTATTTTCACTTCTTAAATTAAAGTTCTTTTCCTTTTTTAAAGTCTTGGCAAAATGTGAACTTAAAATAAAAAACAAACACAAACACGTATCACACGAAACACAACAAAACAATAACGGGGAAGCTCCTCAGGGAACCTCCTCAGGCTGGGTCTGCAGGCGGGCACAGTTACACAAGCACAGTCTTTTCCTTCCAAGAAACACACAGTAGTAATCACTCGAGATAATGGCGCTCACGCCTCACGTATCAGCATTTGACTTTAATCCAGGATACCTGTTATGACAGGTCTTACCCTGACCCTGCAGACTCTGCTCAGCCCTGAGGAGGAGACACGCACACACAGCGAGGTGAGGAGACACAAAGGAACATAACGTGAAGACAACAGTGAACGGACAAACGTGTCCGGCTCTAACTGGCATTAATAGAGACACACAAGGGCGTGACACAGGTGCACATCATTCTACTGATGAGGGGAAGACATACCACGTTCACACACTAGGGGGGGACAAGGTGCAGCTCAGTAGTCCGGAGACCCAGATCGTATTTCCCCGGACCGTGGTAGCACTGGTGTGACAGTTTGCTTTACATTTGAGCACTCATGTGTAAATAGCTTTTCATGGCATATATACTACCATATCATATATTTGTGTCTAATACTGTTTTATTCATATTTTAAAATGTAACCTATGTTTATTTTATTTTACATGCAAAATACTTTATACATAAACAGAGAATTAAAAAGGAACAATTGTACTTCCGTGTGTGTATGCTCTGCGATGGATTGGCACACTGGGTGTGCCCTGCCTCGTGCCCTGAGTCTCCTGGGATAGGAGACATATGTACCGGCTTTGCACACGGTGCACTCCGCCTCCCACTTGTCCCGACCGGGACGGTATGTGGGAAATTTTCTTTGCAGCTCATCGGCTTCATTGCAGTAAGCTGCACTTACGCTTCGGCATTTCCCCTGCTATACTGCTCCACTCTCTGCTGTCTGCACTGCTCCCGGTCTGTGTCTGTGTGTTTGTGCGCACAGCGCAGACCTGCTCACAAGGCAGCCTCCCGGTAATTACGTTGCACAAAAAGTAGTACCCTAGTGCTGTGTGCAAAACACCAGTCAATTTACGTACACGTGTAATGGTCCTATGAAAAACCAGACATTTTCGTGAATTTATGAAAACCCGCCAGGACGCCCCGGACAGGGCGCAAAAAGTGGACATGTCCGGGCAAAAGAGGACGCTTGGTCACCCTATCATTACCTTATTCAACAAAATAAATTAATTATTAATGTATTGAAGTATTTTAGTTAAGGACAAAGACAGACCCTGCGCTTGTGTTTAGAACTGCTGAACAGCTGTGTTCATAGGTTTAATCAACGATTTACAAGACAACAGTAAAAGCATTTGTAGATGGAGAGGTGTGTTTTTGTTTAGCACCAATTAGCACCATGTCATACTCAGTATTCTCCATTGAGATGTCTCACCTTCCACTCCTTCTAAGTTTGTCTTTACTCTTTTGATGGAGGTAAAACCCAAACTATTCAACTATTCTTCAACTATTATAACATCAATTAACATCAACTATTATAGCTGAACCTAACACTTAACACTGTATAAATCCAGATAGTTTCCTGCTATCTGTTTCACCCAGATGAGGATGGGTTCCCTGTTGAGTCTGGTTCCTCTCAAGGTTTCTTCCTATTACCATCTCAGGGAGTTTTTCCTTGCCACTGTCGCCCTCGGGCTGGCTCACCAGGGACTATCTGAACATTTTGATTCATACACATTCACATTCCATACAAACTTAAATAATTCTTTTGATTGTGTAAAGCTGTTTTGAGACAATGTCAATTGTTAAAAGCGCTATACAAATAAAACTGAATTGAATTGAATTAATTTGTATAAAACAGGTGAATACATATTGTATTTTTGCTTGAAGTTCAATAAACTATCCGGATACACCAGCTGCTTATAAGTCTCTATCTATAGTTCTTCTATAGTAAAATATACATTAAATTATTATTAATTAAACTATTAAAGATGGAACAGTTTAAGTCTTTGTTTCCCCCAAAGTACTGTATCAGACATTTTGCAGTTCTATGTTCAGAATATACAGTAGACCTGACCAAACATGATTCGAAAGCTGTATACAGCTTTATATGTATCAAAACTTTGACGTCATCCCTCCTACAGCTCCCTCAACAGCTTGTTCAGACTCTTCCAGTAGCTCCAAAAGGCCAACCGTCACCCGTCTGACCCCAATCCTCCACAGCGGAGGTCTGCTTAAAGACAACAGGAGAATTTAGTGAAGACAAAGATAAATCAACTTAAATAAACAGAGTGTATAAAATACTGTTTTGGGAATTCTGGAATGTTAATAAACTCCCTGTGCGCATGTTAACCAGTGAACTTTGGTAGCCTTAACCACGGTCTGTCTGTATTATCGTCTGCATTAAATTAACCAAGAATTTACTTAATGCGGTTTTCATACTAATAAGTTAAGCGATATAACACTCGTATATGAGCATTAGTTCATATCTGAAGCCAAACTATAACTTACTGAAGCCCCCACACCCCCCTCCTCCTCCTCCTTAACTGATAAACACTTCAGTGTTTTTATCCAGCTCGTTAACTAAGCGCTACCGCGCAAAGTCACGTCCAAAGTGGGTTATGAGCATTTAGCTCGCTATCCTCATCTTGTGTCCCTCATGAACTGAATCAAATTATATTCAAGTCACAGAAATAACCTGTAGATTAACTCTTACTCAAAGAATAAATAAAGTCACATCTGACTGGTGCTGCCAGTGATTTTCAAAAAGGCCATTAAAAACTAAACTGGGAAATAAACTGTAAACTAGCCCAAACTAATTTTATAAAATAAAAAACCACTTACCGCGAATAGTCCATTAATCCCCTATCTTCATCTGTGTAGTTTGATAGCATCAGTTTGGCCGGGGTGGGTTGTTAAAAATCACGTAATTGCAACTCAGTGCAGCTAAATTGCTGGCTTGTTTTAACGTGTTCTTGAGAATGAAGCGCCATCTAGTGTTGGCACCAGGTAAATGAGTAAATAGGTCTTGAATGGGCGTGTTAACTGTGAAATCTTGACAAGCCTTTCTGGCAGAAAAGGGAGGCCGTACGCCATTCGCACGTCATTCACACGGCCGCGGCTATTTGGCGTGGCTCCATCTGTACATGGGCTTTTACCTAAAATAATAATATCACTGATTATAATAAAGCTATTCAGCTTATTTTCGCTTTAACCTTTTAACTCACTACAAACTCGTTTCCTGTCGGGGTACTAACACTAACATATAGATAAATGGATGGATGAAAAAAAATCTAAATGAGTAAAAAATACTGAAGGAGCCAGTGTTTCCTTATATATAGTATTATAATTAATTTGTATCATTCTTGAATCATTGTGTGTTGTCTGTTGATAGTCTCTTCTGTATTAAAAAACATTCCATTTGTCTATACTTTTGAGAGTTACAAACAGCTTGAATCTAATTTGATTATATGTGAGTGTGTCAGTATATATGATCAGTGTGTGTGTGTGTGTGTGTGTGTTACTTGTATACACAGAGTCCTCCAAAATATGTACAGGTATACACACTTTAGTTTTCCACACTAATACATGTCTGGAAGCTAATGGCCACCACTTTGAGCATCTCTTGTTATTGTAGGTCAAAAATAACTTGTAATAATCTCATATACATATATTGGGGAAATTAATGCAAGAAGCACAGTACGTGCTGGACAAACCATTTGCAACCACAGTCCTAAGACTTTTCTTGTAGTTGGTTACCAGGTTTGCACACATCTCAGGACACATTTTGATCCACTATTCTTTACAGATTTTCTCTTACTTTTTAAGATTTCTCTCCTGCTGCTTATTTCCCCCACAAATATGTAGCTAGAGAGAGAGAGACAGAGAGAGAGAGAGAGAAAGAGAGAGAGAGACAGCTTCAGACATATTCTGACAATGCCATTGTGTTTTGCATCATTTTCAGCCTGGATGAAATAGGTAATCTTAGATTGGATGTATTCCTCTCAAAATGAAAAAATGTAAGCTGAAAGATTTAATTGAAAAGCTGAAATTTGGATGTATTGTTTATTGTTTTCTAATCTTAATATGAATGCCAATAACACTCTAACATTGGGTTAAAAAGTAATATTTTTTAATTGGTTTGATTTTTTTTTAAGTTTGTTAGGCATATTTCACAAGTCGAAAATTTAAGACCTCATGAGTAAATCAGTAGAATTTCCATACTAAAGTATATTGCTCCAGAAAAACATTTAATAAAGTACTGTACAAAGATGTCCATTGCACGCAATGTCGCAGGTTTAGTGTTTATTAGCCTTGGCATGTATTTGTCTTACATTTCCAAATTATTTTCTTGATTCTTTTTAAAATCTCCTTCAGTTTCAGACCATATATAATGGGATTTAAAAGAGGAGGAATAACTAGATTTTCCACTGACATGATCATGCTGAACATTTGAGGCATGTTTCCTTCAAATCTAGTGTTTATAATTTCAAAACAAGTTGTGATGGAGAAGTTGATGAAAATTACAAGATGTGGTAAACAGGTTTGTAAAGCTTTTCTTCTGAAATCTTTTGAATTCTTTAAACAGATTGAAATTATCCTGATATATGAGAAAAATACATAAAATAATGGAGGAAACACAGAAATGCTTAAAATAAAAAGTCCATATATATTACTTACAGTAGAGTCCCCACAGGCCAACTTAATCAATGAACTGTTGTTACAATATATTCTGTTTAGTTTGAATGTGCACAGCTTACGCTGATATGTTAATATTGCAGTAATACCTATTTCACAACAAGGAACAAACCAACAGGTACATAAGAGCTTTTTAACAGTGGACATTTTTACAGTAGCAGCATATTGCAGTGGGTTACAGATGGACACATATCTGTCATAGGCCATAGCTGATAACAATGTGAACTCTGAAGCACCATATGTATAAATGCAAAATGATTGAAATATGCAGGATTCAAAAGAAATTACCTGAATTTCAGACAGTAAATCAGTGAGGAGTTTAGGATAAAGAGCCGTTGATCCGAAGAGAGCATTACAAAGCAAAGCTGCAATGAAAATGTACATGGGCTCATGGAGACTTTTGTTAGTATATATGATATAAATGACCAGACCGTTACAACTAATGATTAATAGGTAGAGTGTTACAACAATTACAAAATAGATATATCTGTATTTCTCTAACTCCACATGGCCTTGCAGGGATAAATATGTAATATCAGAAGAATAATTCATTAATTCCTTCATAATTTTCATGCATTAAATTCATCAGTGTCTAAGAACATAAGGTGACAGAGATCAAAGTAACATTGTCAAGTATAATTCAAAGATGACCTCTACAAGTCATGGATGGTGGTGAGTGCACATTTGAACAGTTTCACTGTGGTGAAAGCAGTCATATGTTTATTTATACCCTCCATAACCACTACGTGCAATTATATACAATATATAAAATCCCATATGTCATTACTCCCGAGACATGTGGATTCTCTAATGAAATTAAACCAAGTTAAAATAATCTCATTCCCCATGTAATAAAAGAAAGTAAAATAACAAAAGGCAGACCAAAACAAAAAATTAAACACCTTAAAAACAACATACAGTACCAAGAAAATTTATCTGACGCTTTTGAGATTTCATAGTTTTCTGCATTAAATCATCATAAAAGGTGACCTGGGGCTTCATGTATCAATGCTGCGTACGCACAAAAACTTTGCTTACGCCAGTTTTCACGCTCATGGTCGGATTTACTAACAGTGAAATTAACATGATAATGCGCGTTCTTCCACACCAACTTCATATCTGGTGTACGTGTATTTCTTGTGTGTGTGTGTTTTATTTCCATTGGCGACTCCTAGAGGCAATTATGTTAAATTTCACACTACAAAGTATCGCACCAACATGTGAAAAACATTGCTATTAATTTATAATTGATAAAATGGTTTAATTGACAATATGTTTCTACCAATTATGTGATTTAGAACATATAAAAGCATTTGCAAATGTATACAAACTTTAGTCTATGGCAATGGCAGTGTTGGCCTTATTAGAGGACATTGTTAATGGCCGAATCGCAAGGGAACGCATTTTTAGGGATCACAGTGATTTCTGGCCCACGATGATGACTGGCTTATTAGCAGTTTCAGATTTCCAAGAGCTATCCTCTTGGAGCTCTGTGCTGAGTTGGGTCCAAAGAGAGACAGCGAGGAGCCACACATTACCCGTTACCTTACAGGTGCTGACAACTTGGTTTCCTGGCAACTGGTTAAGCCAGTCGTCTTTGATCCGTGCAATGCCAGCTGTACAGGATGGGATCACCCACATGTCGAGCAGGTATATAACCTTTCCATACCATGCAGTTGACGAGCCAAACATTAAAGTGCAATTTGCAGCGATCGCCGGTTTTCCTAATGTAATCGGAGCAATCGACTGCATGCGCATTGCTATAAAGACGCCATCTGAAGATGAATTTGCATACGTGAATCGGAAACATTCCATTCAATAAATGTGCAAATAAAATGTGATACTCAAACAGGGTGTCATGCACACGCAATCTGCGCCCGGCACTAGGACCCGGAAGTAAGATGGGCGCAAAACCAGGAAGTATAAAAGAGGTAAACAAACGATGGCTTACCGCTCAGTCATTGAGTTCGGCCCATGTCAGCTCCAGTTGTCGTTTCAGCAAACCGTGAGTACTCACATGTTGGTTCCGTTGTCTTTTGCTATTGTGTGTGTATTTCTAGGACGCGGGTTAAATTTGTGTTTTTCCCTTGCTCCGTTTTTGTGAGAGTCCTTAAACTAAATCGCGTGGTTATCCTGCCTGCTCGCTTCCTTCCGCGTTTGGGTTTATCCTCCACGCTACATTGGGCTAACCGCTAAAGCTACGTCTTCTGGTCACCTCAGGTTAGTCCATCTTGACAGAATGACTGAGCCCTCCGCGGTAAACCCAGCGGATTATGCGAGTCTCTGCGGCGTTGTAGATCAGCATGCGGCGTTAATCAATCAGCTAACCGGGGATCTCGCTTCCCTCCGCCGCGAGGTCGCTGAGCTCCGGCGGGAGAATACGAATCTCCGCGCAGCTGTTGATGACGTCACTGCTCGATCGCACGCCGCGGGGGCCGCGGCGCCGCATCCCCCCCCCTCCTCCTTCTGATGTTTTTCTTTCTCTACCAGAGAAGTGGAACGGCACGGACGGGAAGTGCAGCGTATTTCTAACAGCTCTCGATCTGGTGTTTGAGTTTAACGCCACCAAGTACTCCACCGATCGCCTTCGCATTGCTCTTCTCGTTTCGTTGCTAAAAGGGCAGGCAGCAGAGTGGGCCACGGCAGTTCTTCGGGCAGACACAGACACCGCCCACTCATATAATGAGTTCACCCACCAACTCAGATTAACTTTTGAACACCCTGCGGGCGAGGTGGAGACCGACACAAAGCTCTATCACCTGCGGCAGGGAGGACCGTCTGTGAGTCACTACACCGCCGAATTCCGAACACTCGCCGTCCAGACCACCTGGGGAGACACAGCGCTCCGGACATCCTACTACGAGGGACTGGCTTCCAGGATAAAAGACGAACTAGTCGGGCGAGAGTTTCCTGCCACGTTGGAGGGTTTAATCCAACTCGCCCTCCGAATTGACCAACGCCTCATCTCTCGCCCGAGGCCAGCCCCTAGAACCTTGCCGCCAGCACCCACCTTCGCCTTCACCCCTCCACGACCATCAAGTCCCGCTACCAATACCACCTATGGACATGTCGGTTCTCCACCTCCTGCCGTGGTTGACACGGGAGCCGGGGAACCCATGCAATTAGGGCGCGCATCCCTGACCGTTGCAGAACGAGAACGACGCTTCAGAGAAGGGCTCTGTGCCTATTGCGGTTCAGCAGAACATCACAGAGCCATATGTCCACGTCGCCAGGGAAACGCTCAAACCCGGTGAGTGATGGGAGCTGCTCACCGGGTCACCTTCACCTCTCCGCCACGACGCCTAGCGTCTCTCGTCTCACGGTACAGGTATCCCTCCAGTTTGGCCACAAACGGGTCAGAAGTACTGCATTCATCGACTCCGGGGCCGCAGGCAACTTCATTGACTCTTCCTATGCCAAAGAACTGGGGGTAAAGTCCGAAGCGTTATCCCAGCCTGTTCGAATTACATCAGTAGACGGTCGGCCCCTCTCCTCCAGCCCCATTACCACCCAGACTCAACCCATCACCCTCATCATCGACCATCACCACGAACTGATTCAGTTCCACCTCACCTCCGTCTCATCTCCACCCATCATACTCGGGCACCCGTGGCTTCTACAGCACGATCCACTAATCTCTTGGACCCAAAACCGGGTCTTACAATGGGGTCCGACCTGTTCCGAACTCTGCCTACGGGCTCCGGCTGGGACGTGCTCTAGGGAGTCCGAGGCCCCCGACGTCGACACCAACGCCATCCCTGTCGCCTATCAGGACCTGGCTGAAGCGTTCTGCAAGCGACGGGCTACTCACCTACCACCTCATCGCCCTTACGACCTGGCGATAGACCTTCAGCCGGGTTCCATCCCTCCCCGCAGCCATCTCTACTCCTTGTCCACCTCTGAGACACGGGCGATGGAGGAGTATGTGTCTTCCGCCCTACGTCATGGTACCATCCGGCCCTCCTCATCACCCGCTGCCGCGGGGTTCTTCTTCGTGAAGAAAAAAGGCGGCGAACTACGCCCATGTGTCGATTATCGGGGGCTCAATAACATCATGATTAAGAACCGACACCCTTTGCCTCTTACCAACTCTGCCCTGGACGCCCTCTCTGGCGCCACCATTTTCACGAAGTTGGACCTCCGGAGCGCCTACAACTTGGTGCGCATCAGAGAGGGCGATGAGTGGAAGACGGCCTTTATCACCCCCACAGGACACTATGAAAACCTCGTTATACCATTTGGACTTTGCAATGCACCTGCAGCCTTCCAACACTTCATAAATGATGTTCTCAGAGATATGCTCGGCCGGTGGGTTTTCGTCTACCTAGACGACATTCTTATATATTCACATACCCCTACAGAACATGTCCAACACGTCAGAGCGGTACTGAAGAGATTAATCGCCCACCAACTGTACTGTAAGTTGGAAAAGTGTGCTTTTCACGAGCACTCCACCACGTTCCTGGGTTTTGTCATCTCGCCCCAGGGTGTGGCCATGGACCCGCAGAAACTCGAAGTTGTGTGTCATTGGCCCCTACCCAAGACCCTCAAGCAACTTCAACGGTTTCTCGGGTTTGCGAACTTCTATCGTCGCTTTATCCGGGACTACAGTACGGTTGCAGCCCCATTAACCGCTCTGACCAAACCCTCTTCTCATCACTTCCAACTCAACTCTACTGCCATCTCCGCTTTCCACGAACTCTGTCACAGATTCACCTCCGCTCCCATCCTTCTTCATCCAGATGCCAACCAACCATTCGTTGTGGAGGTGGACGCCTCGGATGTGGGCGCCGGGGCCGTTCTCTCTCAACGAGGTCCAGACCAGAAGCTACACCCTTGTAGCTTCTTCTCCAAAAAGTTTGATCCCACTCAGCAGCGATACGGGGTGGGGGACCGCGAGCTGCTGGCCATAAAGTGGGCATTGGAAGAATGGCGACACTGGCTCCAGGGTGCCAGCGAACCATTTATCGTCTGGACCGACCACCAAAACCTCATCACCATCCGGAATCTCAAGCAGTTGAACCCCAGACAGGCGCGGTGGGCTCTGTTCTTTGAACATTACAATTTCCATCTTTCCTACCGCCCGGGGTCCAAAAATATCAAAGCCGACGCACTCTCACGGCAACACGAAGAGGACGCCCCCCGGGCGGATCCCGCGCCTGTCCTACCATCATCCAAGATTATCGCCCCACTCCGTTGGGAACTGGAGACAAGGGTGCGCCAAGCACAGGCTTTGGAGAACGAACCGGCAGGCGTGCCGCCTGGACGACTCTACGTACCCAACGCAATGAGGAGCGAGGTCATACAATGGGGACACTCCACCCCATCTCTGGACACCAAGCTACACAACGCACCCTACACTTCATCCGACGTGCCTTTTGGTGGCCATCCATGGCAAAGGAGATCGACGAGTTCGTCCAGGCGTGCCCAGTGTGCGCCCGGGCTAAGAGCACCAATCGACCAACACCCGGGGAACTCCAACCATTCCCTGTTCCTCGCCGGCCCTGGTCACACATTGCCGTTGACTTCACCACGGGCCTGCCGGTCTCAGAAGATAAAGACACCATCCTCACCATCGTGGACCTTTTCTCCAAAGCTGTGCACTTCGTGGCCCTTTCCGGACTCCCGTCAGCTAAACAGACAGCCGAGCTGATATTAGAGCACGTAGTCCGCCTGCATGGGTTCCCCAAGGACATCGTCTCGGACAGAGGGCCCCAGTTCACTGCCCGGTTCTGGAAGGCCTTCTGCCGTCTGATCAACTCCACTTGCAGTCTCTCATCCGGTTACCACCCCCAAACTAATGGTCAGACGGAGCGGACCAACCAACAGCTGGAGCGCTACCTGAGGTGTTTCGTGGCAGATCGTCAGCGCTCCTGGGCCTGCCACCTCACCTGGGCTGAACTTTCTCACAATCTTCACGTCTCCACCGCCACCAAGTTAAGCCCTTTTGAGGTGTGCTACGGTTTCCAACCTCCGATGTTCGAACACCAAGAACCGGAGGTTGATGTACCATCGGCCCACCAGTTGGTCCGCAGGTGTCGACGGGTATGGCGCCTCGCCAACGCAGCCATACGACAAGCCAACACCCGCTACATCACCCAACACCGCCGTCGACACCCACCGGGACGATTGTACCACGTAGGTGACAAAGTCTGGCTGTCTACACAGAATTTACATCTCCACACTGAATCCAAGAAACTCTCCCCCAGATTCATTGGCCCTTATCGCATCACCCACCGTATCAACCCTGTCACCTACCGGCTCCAGCTGCCTGCGGCGCTCCGGATCCATCCAGTCTTCCACCTGTCCCAGTTCAAGCCCTTCATCACATCACCCATGATTCCACCCACCCCCCCAGCTCCTCCTCCCCGGATCATCGACGGCGGTCCCGCCTACACCGTGCGCCGAATCCTCGACTCGCGCCCTCGGGGCAAAGGTACGCAATACCTGGTGGACTGGGAGGGCTATGGCCCAGAGGAGCGATCTTGGATCCCGGCCCGGTTCATTCTCGACCCGGAGCTAATTCGGGACTACCGTCACAGGGTATCCTCCGCCCCAGGACCGTCAGGAGCCAGTCCTGGACAGGGGGGTACTGTCATGCACACGCAATCTGCGCCCGGCACTAGAACCCGGAAGTAAGACGGGCGCAAAACCAGGAAGTATAAAAGAGGTAAACAAACGATGGCTTACCGCTCAGTCATTGAGTTCGGCCCATGTCAGCTCCAGTTGTCGTTTCAGCAAACCGTGAGTACTCACATGTTGGTTCCGTTGTCTTTTGCTATTGTGTGTGTATTTCTAGGACGCGGGTTAAATGTGTGTTTTTCCCTTGCTCCGTTTTTGTGAGAGTCCTTAAACTAAATCGCGTGGTTATCCTGCCTGCTCGCTTCCTTCCGCGTTTGGGTTTATCCTCCACGCTACATTGGGCTAACCGCTAAAGCTACGTCTTCTGGTCACCTCAGGTTAGTCCATCTTGACACAGGGCCGGTTCTACGGGGGGCAAGAGGGGGCAGCGCCCCCCCCAAATAAATGTCTTGCCCCCTCAAATAAAAAATGTTAAATGTTGAGAAAGCACATGTTAATGATAGCGGAAAAACCGCCTAAAAAGGGACACTACATAATACGGTATTAGGTTGACCGCGCCCCCCCACCCCTCCCCCGGGTTTATCCTGTATTCAGGCTTGCGGGGACCTGAAGCCTTTCCCAGGAGACTTAGGGCACGAGGCAGGGTACACCCTGGACAGGGTGCTGACCCATCGCAGGGCACTCACACATACTCACACACTCATTCACACACTACGGGCAATTTGGAAACCCACCAAGCACGGGGAGAACATGCAAACTCCATGCACAGAGACGGGAATCGAGTCTGGCTGGGAATCGAACCCGGACTCTGGACACTCTAAAAAATAAAACTGTGCTGTACTCAATTTTTTTGGTGAAACATTTTTACACTTAAAAATATCAATATCAATCTAAAAATTAAAAAAATCATGTAAAATATACTTCATGAATTAAGTACAAGTCAGTAAAAAAATAAGTAGACCTGAATAACTTTTTGTAGTAGGTTACCCAAGTGAAAATGAGTAAAATAATTGAGTAGATATGATTGAAATGGAAGGTAGAAGAAACTGAAAATTTGACTATTATTTAACAAACAAATGTGCTATATTTACTTATTTTAATTAAATTTAATTCATACTGGTCTATCACAGAATTAATATCTTACACTATTTTTTTAAATACTGTATATTTAGCTTTTAATAAAAAAATTTTTTTCAATTTAGGTCAATGTATCTAATGACATATCTAATTATAAACAAAGACACAATACACACATTACCATTTTAATTAAACATTTATTTGCCAAATTTGACAAGACATGACGTCTAAACTCAATCTGGTTTACTTTGCAAATGACATGTAACATGATCATAAACAATGAGCTGAATTGATCTCATTATTAAACAGTCTGACAAACAGTCTGTCACAAGTATTATACAGATAATATGTGGAAAGTAGACTTTTGTATTAGAATCGAATCACAGTCACATTTTACATCTGAAAGACTGCAGACCTTCACACTTCAGTTTCCTTCAAACTGTGGAAAGTTGTATGGACAAATGTGTGTGCAGACATTCCCAGGTCTTAAAGAAGCAATGACAGTCTAAATGAAGACAGGACACTGAATATCATTGATCAACAGTACCATGCTTCACTCCATAATGATCGAAATTCCTTTTGTGGATGCGACAAATGTGCAGAGCTTAAACCACCATCCCATAAGCTGGCACCTAAAAGAGGAATTATAGTATACAAGTAAGTACAAGTGTGACTGTTACTATATGCATCATCACACTGATCTATAAGTGGTGTTCAAGTCAAAGCGGGACTTGTGATGAAAATTCTCTGAAACGAAGACGTAAAACTGATTTGATTTTACAGAGACCATTGCTGGTAAAATTCCGGTGAACATTTCAGTGGAATGCTTTTACAAAAAACAGACTGCTTTGATCACCAAAGGCGTTTTGCTCTTGCAGAACAATGCACAACCTCATATATAGAGACAGAAATATAGAGAGAAATAAAGGGAGCTTTTACTCTAATAAGTGTGTTCTGTTATTCTGCACAATTAAAAGTCCGGCTTTGAATTGAATGTCCCTTGTACATGTCTTTGTCCCTTGTATAAAAATTATACAAGATCTTTATTTGCGCATTACTATCAACTATATAATTTTTTTACTTTAGTTACTGGAAAATCTTGTATATTCTAGTGGATTCGATATATTCTGGATTAAAAATAGGTAAAGTGAAATATTTCAAGCCTTGTTTCAATTTCTATCTTGGATTCAATGGTTACACATTTAATGCTTCTGAAACATTTAAAAAGTTGACATTTACCTCCTGTTTTATCTCCATTCAACTTCTCTTCTTTAGTGGTGTTGGTGCTGTGAAATTGATATTGAAAATATATAACGTTTCACGAAAATGATTTAAAAATCAGTTTTAGTTTTTTTTACTTACATATCACAACATACATAACATATTTCACTTGAATATTTTAATTTTATATTATTTCTCCCAATTATAATTCTGAGAGAAATGTTGTAGGCCTACTTTTACTTCATTTATTTCATCAACTGCCATTTTAATAATGTTTAAGTACACGGTTATGTTTGTGAAGTACTTGTAGTACTTTTGTACTTCAAATACATTAGAAGTTTAGAACGGCATGTACTTATGACTTTAACTTGAGTAAAAGGTTTGAAGTTCTATTGTTTTAAACAAAGCTATACACCATTATACTGCTAATCAAACTGCCTGTCTGTAGTGCTGTAAATCATGAGACTGGAGCTGTGCTGGACTCAGAGCTGTTGCTTGCCCGGTGTGTAAACAGTGCCAGAGTCCGGACACTTCACCTCATTTCTGCTGTTTAAACCTGCTTTGTTCTGCGTTTCCTCCTTAAAGTGTCGGAGTGACCCGAGCAGACTCACGGTTCAGTGTGTGAGGTGGACCCGGTACACACGCGGTAATTATTTGAACACGCTAGTTTTATAACATCGCCACAGTGACGGTTGGCTGCGCAAAATCACCGCATTCGGCGGGAGAAATTCAAATATTGCGGCACAACCGCGGCCGGTTACACCGAGAAACGCGGACATGCACGCGCACGCGGCTCGGTGTTTAATCTCTCCTTTTACACCAGATTTTAAGTGTCTGTATTAACGCCGCTTTACCTGAGCAGTTCGGTGGTTGGAACAAACCATTAAAATGACACTGAACACCAGGACTGACCTGTTGCTAGCTATCGTTAGCTATGTAGCTCAGCTGTGACAGGATTCAGAACAGTAACTTACACACTATAAAGTTGTGTATACAGACAGACAGAGGCATTATTTCAGTAACTTGTGTTAGCTGTTTACTCACCAGAATTTGTAAGGAATGTTCCAGGTGCTTCATGTCCATTCTCACATCCTCACAGCCTTCTGGTCTCTGATGTTACACCAGATTTCCCACGAGCACTTGCGCAGGGCAATTTACTAAATTATTTAAGTTTTTCTTGTTAAACATAAAGAATATTGAGTTGGAATGAGTGATAACTGTAGTTCTTTAAACTAATCAGCATTAATTACTCCATTACCAAATATTTTGATTGAAATGTATCAAAAATATTAAGTGGATGTTAAAAATATAATTCAGTTAGTCAAATACTAATTTCTATTTGTGAAATAAACTTAAATTATAGTGTAAATTTAAGACAAACAGAACAGTAGTTTTTTTTAGGCATTTATTTTGATTTGTCTAACTCAAACAATCATGTATGTGACTTTTAGAGATTTTATTAAGGTAACATAACCTGTTTATTACTGTGAAATTTACAAGGCCACAGAATCATTTTTTAGAGTGGAGGTGCAAGGTGACAGTGCTAACCACTACACCACTGTGCTGCCACAATTTAATTTAATTCAATTTTATTTGTCATTATCATATCATCATATCATTGAAACTTGCTAACATGTGTGTTCATGAGTCTACAGTGCATAAAACATTGAAGAAGTAGGGTGTCCATGGCAGGACACCACAATGGAAACCACTGCTTACTACAAAGAACATTGCTGCATGCCTTGAATTTGTAAATGAGGACAATGACACTCCACAGTGGTATTGGCAAAATGTTTTGTGCATGCATGAAACTAACATGGAGCTATTTGGAAAGAACCCACAGCACTATATCTGATGCAGAAAGAATGTTGCATATTATCATGAAAACAACATCCCAACCGTAAAAGGTATGTAACATCATGATTTGGGCCTGCTTTGCTGCATCGGGGCCTGGCCAACTACACAAACAAATTCAATTCAATTCAATGTTATTTGTATAGAGCTTTTAACAATTTTCATTGTCGCATAGCAGCTTTGCACAATCAAAAGAATTATTTAGGTTTGTATGGAATGTGATTGTGTATGAATCAAAATGGTCAGATAGTCCCTGGTGAGAACAGAAAGCAGGACTTGATTTGCATTCATACTGTGTGTTACTGTAGGTGGCAGCCAGTTCAGCTATAACAGTTGATGTTAGTTGATGTTAACATAGGTCCTTAGAGCAAACATATCCACAACAGAGTGAGGTGTGGGTGTGCCCGAACTGATAGCACATTGTTACAGTGGTTACCTAAACGGAGCATTCGTTTTACCGTAAGTTTTACTAGGCGGCAGCATTTGGGTTTGCGCATTTGCTGGCTTTTACCACTGAGTGGCGCTATATAACTACAGACTGACGCCTCATGCCTTAGTTCTCTGCCGGATTAATGAGATGCGCTCCTTTAGAACTGCACATACAGTGGTGTGAAAAACTATTTGCCCCCTTCCTGAGTTCTTATTCTTTTGCATGTTTGTCACACTTAAATGTTTCTGCTCATCAAAAACCGTTAACTATTAGTCAAAGATAACATAATTGAACACAAAATGCAGTTTTTAAATGAAGGTTTACGTTATTAAGGGAGAAAAGAAATTTCAAATCTACATGGCCCTGTGTGAAAAAGTGATTGCCCCCCTTGTTAAAAAATAACTTAACTGTGGTTTATCACACCTGAGTTCAATTTCTGTAGTCACCCCCAGGCCTGATTACTGCCACACCTGTTTCAATCAAGAAATCACTTAAATAGGAGCTACCTGACACAGAAAAGTAGACCAAAAGCACCTCAAAAGCTAGACATCATGCCAAGATCCAAAGAAATTCAGGAACAAATGAGAACAAAAGTAATTGAGATCTATCAGTCTGGTAAAGGTTATAAAGCCATTTCTAAAGCTTTGGGACTCCAGTGAACCACAGTGAGAGCCATTATCCACAAATGGCAAAAACATGGAACAGTGGTGAACCTTCCCAGGAGTGGCCGGCAGACCAAAATTACCCCAAGAGCGCAGCGACGACTCATCTGAGAGGCCACAAAAGACCCCAGGACAACATCTAAAGAACTGCAGGCCTCACTTGCCTCAATTAAGGTCAGTGTTCACGACTCCACCATAAGAAAGAGACTGGGCAAAAATGGCCTGCATGGCAGATTTCCAAGGCGCAAACCACTTTTAAGCAAAAAGAACATTAAGGCTAGTTTCAATTTTGCTAAAAAACATCTCAATGATTGCCAAGACTTTTGGGAAAATACCTTGTGGACCGACGAGACAAAAGTTGAACTTTTTGGAAGGTGCGTGTCCCGTTACATCTGGCGTAAAAGTAACACAGGATTTCAGAAAAAGAACATCATACCAACAGTAAAATATGGTGGTGGTAGTGTGATGGTCTGGGGTTGTTTTGCTGCATCAGGACCTGGAAGGCTTGCTGTGATAGATGGAACCATGAATTCTACTGTCTACCAAAAAATCCTGAAGGAGAATGTCCGGCCATCTGTTCGTCAACTCAAGCTGAAGCGATCTTGGGTGCTGCAGCAGGACAATGACCCAAAACACACCAGCAAATCCACCTCTGAATGGCTGAAGAAAAACAAAATGAAGACTTTGGAGTGGCCTAGTCAAAGTCCTGACCTGAATCCTATTGAGATGTTGTGGCATGACCTTAAAAAGGCGGTTCATGCTAGAAAACCCTCAAATAAAGCTGAATTACAACAATTCTGCAAAGATGAGTGGGCCAAAATTCCTCCAGAGCGTTGTAAAAGACTCGTTGCAAGTTATCGCAAACGCTTGATTGCAGTTATTGCTGCTAAGGGTGGCCCAACCAGTTATTAGGTTCAGGGGGCAATTACTTTTTCACACAGGGCCATGTAGGTTTGGATTTTTTTTTCTCCCTAAATAATAAAACCCCTCATTTAAAAACTGCATTTTGTGTTTACTTGTGTTATCTTTGAATAATAGTTAAATGTGTTTGATGATCAGAAACATTTTGTGTGACAAGCATGCAAAAGAATAAGAAATCAGGAGGGGGCAAATAGTTTTTCACACCACTGTATGCACATGTCATTTTCATTCAAATCCTTTAATGTCATTCAAATCCAAATTTAATGCTTTTAATGCTCTGATCAGTGCATGGGCGTCAACTCACACGTTCTGTAATAATCTATTGTCTTTTAGAGCCCATTACTAAAGCATTCACTAGTTATACAGCTGATATGCAGGTCAATCTGCATTTGAAAAGGATAAAAAAAATTAGCAAAATCAACCGGAATCTCTCTAAGTAAGTAAGCAAGTCAAAGATACATGAAAAAATAGCTTTAATATATATATTAACAATGTATGTACAAGCAGAGGTGGAAAGAGTAATAAAATGTTGTACTCAAGTACAAGTACTGTTACTTCAGTGAAATTTTACTTAAGTACAAGTAAAGTTACCATTATAAAAATCTACTCAAGTAAAAGTAAAAAGTAGCTTACATTAAAGTAGCTTACATTAAAAAGTTTACTCAGAGTAAAAGTTACCGAGTTACTTTTTTATTTTTTTTAACAGCGGGGGTGGGATGAGGCATTCTAGCATAGTTCAAAAAAGATGAGCAGATATAAATATCAAACTACTTGTTTTTAACCGAATTTTTAACCATTTTTTACACCGCTTAATCCTGTGTTCAGGGTCGCGGGGGACCTGGAGCCTATCCCAGGAGACTTCGGGCACTAGGGTGCCAATCCATCGCAGGGCACACACACATACACACTACGGGCAATTTGGGAACGCCAATTAGCCTAAGGACTGTGGGAGGAAACCGGAGTACCCGGAGGAAACCCACCAAGCACGGGGAGAACATGCAAACTCCATGCTCACAGAGACGGGAATCGAGCCTGGCTGGGGAATCGAACCCAGACCCTGGAGGTGCAAGGCGACAGTGCTAACCACTACACCACCGCGCCGCACCGAAGGAACACCTTTGCATAATAAAGCTGTTGTCTTTATTGTGCTTGAAAATCAAAGTGGTCATTTAAATATGGTGTTACGGTGTTACGTCATATCAGTCTAGGGCCACACAGCAAAAGAATGGGGGCCAGGGGTAGCTCAGTGGTTAAGGCATTGGACTACGGGTCGGAAGATCCCAGGTTCAAACCCCACAACCACCAAGTTGCTACTGTTGGGCCCTTGAGCAAGGCCCTTAACCCTCAACTGCTCAGATGTATAATGAGATAAAAATGTAAGTTGCTCTGGATAAGAGCGTCTGCCAAATGCCTGAATGGTTCAGGGTTCTATTTTAAGCTGTATGGAAATGGTGGTATATGGCAGAAAGAACTATATCCAATCATTAACTGTTGAAATAATGAGGTTTGTATACACACACACACACAACAGGAGGAGGATCAGATTCAGGATGGACCCAGGCCAAAATAACAAACAAAATGGTATTTATATTTAGTAGCTAGATTACATGCAAAAAAATAAATAAACACAAACAAAAATACAGGTACCTTCCCGGACTCCCTAAACCAAAAACAGTGAAATTATCTACAAATATATACAAAGACCAACCAAACCAAAGGGACAAAGCAATAATCAAAGTCAATTGGAGGCAAAAAGTCAAACCGGAATACACAACCAAATATAAAAACGCCAAAATCACAACCTCTTTCATCTTTCCCGCGTCTCTCTTCGGTTTATATATGTTCGCGCGCTAGTCGATGACGTCACTCTCAAGGCAGAAGCGACCGTGTGGAAGGTCAGGAAGATGCCGATGTCAGAAAACCTGGAGTGGAGTCTGGAGCGGCGCGCGACCAGGACATGATACACACACGCGGCGCAACGGAGCATTTATACAAAGCATTATATTTTTTTTATTTTATCATTTTCATTCATTTATTTTTTACTCAGTAGCGAATATGATTTAAAATGTAGCGAATTACAATACTTCAAACAAAACGTACTTAAGTAAAAGTAAAATTACAGATTTTTAAAACTACTTTAAAAAGTAGAAATACACAAAAAAGCTACTCAATTACAGTAACGCGAGTAAATGTAATTCGTTACTTTCCACCTCTGTGTACAAGTGGGTTAACTTTCCCCACTGGCTCATCTTACTACAATCTCCCCTATGTTTTAAATATCACTGGATTTTGATGACTACTGTATGTGATTTCCATGTTGTTATTCAGAATAGAAAAACAACATTATTTAATTTAATTTACAGTATTTGGCTAATGGACTTAATATATTTAATAGGAGATATACTTTGATATTTAATCTCCTTATACTGAACATCTGAGTAGTTGAGGGGTAAGGGACTTGATCTTTTGATCAGTAGTTCAGCACTGTAACCACTAACCCACAATTCAAGCTAAAATTGTAAGAACTAAGAAGAACAGTATGTTTCTCTTTAAAACAAAAGTGTTACTTTAGACTTAACATGTTTCATGTGTTATTAACATACAGATATTATTGTTATAGTACTATACTATAACATAGTATACTACTACTTCTACTACTACTACTACTAATAATAATAATAATAAATAAATAATAATAATTCAAAGCATGCAGTCAAAGCTACATGAATAAAATTAAGTCAACATTGTGAAGTTGTGGCTGTTCACTCAATTCCTGTGCAACCTGACAGAGCTTAAGCAGTTATACAAAAAAAGAAAAGAAAAATAGCAGTAAAAGGTGAAGACTTGAAGAAGGTCTTGTAACCTGTGAAATCACTTATTTTACAGTACATTCAATATATACAAATCTGTTTTGATGTTGACATGAGTCTTTTTTTGTAACGTTGGTCAAAAAGCAAGGCGGCCGGACTCCCGACTATGAGTCAATGTTGGAAAACAATAAAAGCGGAAAACTTGAGTACTTTTTATAGGTACTTAACATGAACACCTGACCTTCAAACCACAATGCTTCAGCAGTGTGCCAACAGTGGAGTCCAAGTAGAGTTCCACTGAGATGAACTTGAACTAATGCTCTTCTATACTCCAAAAATGGGTGCAATGGTCAGGTGTCCACATATTTTTGAGTGAATAGTGCATTTCTGTACACATTTAAAAGTGTAATATTTGACTGATTTTTATTTTGTTTTACTTGCTTACTGTATAATACAAATAAGATTAGAAAATATGAAGCATCTGATAAGAATTGATGGTTTAAAGCCGTGACATCAGGAGAAAGGTATTACATGGCTGAGAAAACCCCTTTGGAAAACTGCCTTAAGGTCCAGAATGCATGTTTGCATTTAGCCATTTTATGAACACTCCTTCACAAAAGATTTTCTCAGCCATGTAATACTTTTATCCTGAGACCATGAGCTTAAACCATAGTTTCCAGTCCGCTGTGTCTATGAGTTAGTGTGAGTATAAACAAAATGAGAATTTTATAAAAGTAAAAACTTGCGGGTAGACCCAAGAAGACATCAGAGTGTGAGGAAAGAAAACAGTCAAATACAAAAAGCACAAGAAAAACAAATGGGTTGAAAGTGAGTGTTTGTCTACTGAACAGGGCCCGGTTTCTCGAAAGCTTCTTATCGCTAAGTAGTTCTTAAGTTGTACCCTCTCTCTTAACGTTATGGCGCATTTCCCGAAACGTTCTTACGCTAAGTATCTCTTAGCTAAGTCACACGTTCGTAAGGTTGGTCTGGTCCAACCTTAACTCATTCTTAGCGTAGTTTCAGCTTGAGACGCTAGTCGCCGCCACTGAGCAGCAGTCTTTATAAATCAGAGGTGTATGCAAACACATTATGGCACGTTATCACAGTCGTATTAATGATGGAATATACTGTAGACCTGTTTAAGAATGTTATTTTATTTGATATCAGAACTAATAGAGTGACTTTTAATTAGCCTATTTCATAATGTGACTAATGCATTAAAATTGGCAATCACTATTAATATTAAACAGGTGGCGAAAAATTTGCCAGCGATACAGCGTGTTGTGTTAAACTGAAGACGGTGCCGTACGTGGAGCCGTGTGGGTCATGTACATTTTTCCTTTAGACAAAACTTCAGCCCTTTTCATATTTTCCCCGTGTTCGTTATTTAAAAAAAATAAATAAAAGTTTTGCCTTCCAAGGCAACAGATTATGGATCTTCTTGACCTGCTCAGACCTGCGCGTGCCAGGCCAACGCGTCGTACTTACTCTCCCCGTCCCCATGTCCAACTGCTCGATGCTTTTTGTTTAAAATATGTTTCAATGATCATTATCCATTATCCATAACTTTATGGGTTTTTCTTTTTACACGTTTTATTTTTATGAAATTTGATTTAGTTAAATGAGAAAATAACCTTGGGAGTTTCGGACAGGGCATCCATTCATTTTTCTGTGTGATTGTAATGCTTAATACCCCTATTCACTTATGCGGTTTGACTCGCTGAGAGATGCGGTGTTATACCTCTATCTCACCTGCGCGGGCTCGCGCTGTGGCCGTAGGCTTGATCATGATTCACCCTGAGTTTTGCCCTGTGATTACGTTTCCATCTTTCCGCGTGAAAAATTCAACGTTTAATTTTTTGTTGGTCCTCGCGGAAGCTTGCAGACCTTGCAGAACTTCGCGGAACGTTAAAGGAACGTCGTGGGCAATTGCACCAGCTCACGGAGATGAATCAGGCCACACAGGTGAGAGAGGAGTATTAGGCACCGTGATCCGCCTCGAGTGGCCGCCTGACGGTCCGCAAAGATCTACAAGGTCCGCGAGCTTCCACATGTTAAACATGTTTATTTTTTTTGCGTGGTAAGATGGAAACGTAATAACAGCACCAAAACTCGCGCTGAATCATAATGAACCGCACTTATGGCCCCGCGTAGGTGAGATAGGGGTATTAAACCTCCACTCTGTCATCTCATTGTATTCATTCCATAAGTGCACTATACAACCCCAACAACTGACATGTTTCACATTGTTTCTGAAGCTGGTGAAGAGCTCTTCACTAGTGTTATCAGCTGTTTGTCAATCAACTATGATTGTATACCCGGTTCGTTTCATGGCCACATGTTACATGAAAATATTAGCAACAATTTGGTGATTTAATTTATATATTTTGTCTATTATGGCATGTTATTGTTAAGTTAACCCATGTCGAAATAAACGCTATTAAAAGAATTTAGTGCAATGTTTAATTTGCATAGAAAGTGCCGTCTTTCTTAACGCTGTTATGAAAAAGGAGTCAAAAATCGATTCCTGAGCAACCGATGTCCGCTAATTCAGGACCTTCACTGTAGACAGCGCCCTTAGACACTTAGAAAAGTTATCACTTAACGTAAAATATATCTTAAGAGTCTTCTTAGCACGCGAATAGTGTGCGTTATCGAGAAAACCGGGCTCAGTAGATTTACATAGAGACAAGTCAAATGTAAACTAGATCAACTCAATGACATAGCCAGCAAAGATCTCAATCTGGTTAAAATTTGAGGATGGAGATTGAAAAAATGATCCATGACAAGCCTCTGGACTGTTAATTGCTATTCCAGCAAGTTGGAACCAGACTGATGGACAAGATTGTTTTTCATTAGTGAAGGCTATGAATAGAGGAATTCAGTTTAAGGAGTATCAACAATGTATAAATTGTGAATAGTTTGTTAATGATTCCCTATTTTTTTTCTTTGAAATCGATTAACTCTATATTTTATTATGCTTAAAAAGTCGTGTTATTATGGACAAATAAATGATTATTAATAAATTTATTCATTAAAATAAAATAATTAACAACAAATTCAAGAGGTTTATTTTCCGCATTCTCATAATAAAAGATTATATATTTAATAGTAAAGGAGTGAGATACATTAAGGTGGTTCAAGAGGTGGTCTTTTAAAAGAGTTAAGAATTTTTTGGTTTTCTCACACTCAACAAACAAATGAATCAGAGATTCATTTAACTTATCACAAAAAGAACATTTATCCTATATAAATAAAACAGTATTAGACACAAATATATGATATGGTAGTATATGCAATGAAAAAGCTATTTACACATGAGTGCTCAAATGTAAAGCAAACGCAATTATTAATTTATTGTGTATATTTAACTTCATTCAGCCGTTTAAGTTATATGAAAAACAACGTGCCTACCAGCCTACTATTATTTATCTATATATTATCTATTATTATTTTCTCAGTATAACTAAATGTTTTGGGTTTTAAGAACTCCATCAAAAGAGCAAAGACAAACTTAAGTCAGAAACCTCAATGTGTTCTACTGTAGGTTCCTAGGAGTGCATTCTTAAATTCAGTCTGTCTGAATCTTTATAAACGCCAAGTTGGGAAAATCATGTTTGAGAAAACGACAACAACAATTAAACACTTGATCATTTGCGTCTGTGTTATTTTGTGCTTAAGTGACCCATTAGTAATGCGCGGGTCGGGTATTTTTCCAACCTGTGGGTCCCGCTTTTATGAAATGTCGAACAGGCTTTAGGTGGTCTGTAAACTAACACACAAAGCAAAGGTCCACTTAGATCCATTTTTAGAAGTTGCACATCAAAACCGAGAAAGGCACCAACAGGCAGAAGTCTACATTTGAATTAGTTTCTAAAAACAGTGGCTACACCACCATGTCCACTTGGTCTGGGAGTGCTGTAGAAGGAACAGTCAGAGGGGGACAGCTCACCAAAAGATGACATGTCACCATTGTTTACCCAAGTTTCAGTCATAAATAAAGTAATTTTGAATAAAAGTTTTAACTACTTATTTTCCACCATAATTTGCTAATAAATTCTTTAAAAATCCTACAATGTGGTTGTCATGCACACTCAGCCGCGACCGGCACTAGGACCTGGAAGTAAGACGGTCGCGAACCTGAAAGCATAAAAGGAAACAAGATGGCGCCGCACATCGCTCTGTCATTGAGTTATACCCAGGCATTTTCGGAATCGTTCCTGTCTATGTGAGTACTCACTTTCTTGGCTATACTTTCAGACTGAGTGTGTGTTTATAGGACTAGGGTTAGATTGTGTCTTTCCTCTGCTCATTTACCATGAGAGTCCTTATAGCAAATCGCGTGATTATCCTGCCCGCTCGTGTCCATCCGCGTTTGGGTTTACCATTCACGCTACAGGTCTAACTGCTAAAGCTACCATCTTTCTGGTCATCCCGGGTTAGTTCCTGACAGAATGACAGAGCCAAAAGCAGTAAACCCAGCGGATCATGCCCGCCTCTGCGATGTGGTTGACCAGCATGCTTTGTTCATCAATACGCTAGCCGCAGAGCTCGATTCTCTGCGCCGGAGTGTCCAAGACCTCGCGGCCTTGCGCCGCGAGGTCGCGGAGCTTAAGCAGGAGAACGCGAGCCTCCGGGTGGCGGTTGATGGGCTGGCTAGCGGTCCACCCGCCGTAGCGGCCGCGGCGCCGCACCACCCCCACCCCTTCCGATGTTTTTCTAGCACTTCCGGATAAATGGGATGGCACGGATGGGAAATGCAGTGTGTTCTTAACATCGCTGGAACTGGTGTTTGAGTTCAATGCCACCAAATACTCCACCGACCGGCTGCGCATTGCACTACTTGTCTCGTTGCTATCAGGGCAGGCAGCAGAGTGGGCCACGGCAGTCCTGCGCGCGGACACAGACACCGCGCACTCCTATAATGAATTCACCCGTCAACTCAAGCTGACGTTTGAACATCCCGCGGGCGAGGTGGAGACCGACACAAAGCTCTACCACCTGCGGCAGGGAGCACTGTCCGTGAGTAAGTACACTGCTGAATTTCAAACCCTCGCCATCCAGACCTCCTGGGGAGACGCAGCCCTCCGGATGTCCTACTTTGAGGGGCTGGCTAATCGCATTAAAGACGAGCTAGCCGGACGAGAGCTCCCAGCCACACTGGAGGGGCTAATCCAGCTAGCTCTCCGGATCGACCAGCGCCTCCTCTCCCGTCCGAAGCCAGCACCATCCACTTATGCCTACACTGCACCCAGGCCACCACCCACCGTCACCACCGGTCTCCCTGGACGTGTCGGATCTCCACCCCTTGCTGTGGTTGACACCGGAGCCGGGGAACCCATGCAACTAGGGCGCGCCTCCCTGACCGTGGCGGAACGCGAGAGATGTTACGGCGAGAGACTGTGCGCCTATTGCGGCTCAGCAGCGCACCATCGAGCGACCTGCCCATCCCGTCCGGGAAACGCCCAGACCCGGTGAGAGATAGGAGAGACTCCCCGGGCAAAATCCATCTCTCCGCTACCACCAACAACACCGCTACTCGACTCACGGTCCAGGTAACCCTCCACCTTGGCCACAAACGGGTCAGAAGTACCGCGTTCATCGATTCTGGTGCCGCGGGTAACTTCATTGACTCAACGTACGCCAGAGGATTGGGGGTAAAGGTTGAGGCGTTATCTCAGCCAGTGAAAATCACCTCAGTCGACGGGCGGCCCCTCTCGTCCAGCCCCATCACCCAGCAGACTCCACCCATCACTCTCGTCCTCGGCCAACATCAGGAGTCTATACAGTTTCACCTTACACCCATCTCCTCTCCACCCATCATCCTCAGCTATCACTGGCTCTTACAGCACGACCCACTCATCTCCTGGTCTCAGAACCGGATCCTTCAATGGGGGCCGACCTGCACCAACTTATGCCTACGGGCCCAGGCTGGGACGTGTTCCAGGGAGTCCGAGGCCCCCGACGTCGACATCCACGCCATCCCTCCACCGTATCGAGACCTCGCTGAGGTGTTCTGCAAACGCCGGGCCAACCACCTACCACCTCATTGACCTTACGACCTAGCTGTCGAACTCCAGCCAGGCTCCAGCCCCCCCCCGCGGCCATCTCTACTCCCTCTCTACCAGCGAGACCCAGGCTATGGAGGAGTATGTCGCCAACACCCTGCGAAATGGCACCATCAGACCCTCCTCCTCGCCGGGTGCCGCGGGGTTCTTCTTTGTAAAGAAAAAAGGGGGCGAACTTCATCCGTGTGTCGACTATCGGGGGCTCAACAAGATCACCATCAGAAATCGTCACCCTCTGCCTCTTACCAACTCAGCCCTGGACGCCCTCTCTGGTGCCACCATGTTCACTAAGTTGGACCTCCAGAGCGCCTACAACTTGGTGCGCATCAGAGAGGGTGACGAGTGGAAGACGGCCTTCATCACCCCCACCGGACACTATGAGAGCCTGGTCATTCCATTTAGTCTCTGCAACGCACCCTCGGCCTTCCAGTGTTTCATGAACGACGTCCTCAGGGACATGCTAGGCCGATGGGTGTTCATCTACCTAGATGACATTTTGATATATTCACGCACCCCCAATGAACACACAAAACACGTTCGAGCTGTCCTTAAGAGATTGCTCGCCCACCAGCTGTACTGTAAGCTGGAAAAGTGTGCTTTTCACGAGCACTCCACCACATTCCTGGGTTTTGTTATCTCACCCCAGGGTGTGGCCATGGACCCGCAGAAGCTGGAGTTTGTACGTCACTGGCCCCTACCCAGGACACTCAAGCAGCTCCAACGCTTTCTCGGGTTTGCGAACTTTTATCGTCGCTTTATCCGGGGCTACAGTACAGTTGCAACACCACTCACTGCACTTACCAGGCTCTCTAACCATTCCTTCCAACTCAACCCTACCGCCATCTCAGCTTTCCACCGACTCTGTCACCTGTTCACCACCGCCCTGATTCTCCTCCATCCGGATGCCAGCCAACCATTCGTTGTGGAGGTGGACGCGTCGGAAGTGGGCGCCGGCGCTGTTCTCTCACAACGAGGTCCAGACCAGAAGCTACACCCCTGTGGCTTTTACTCCAAAAAGTTTAACCCCACTCAGCAGCGATAAGGAGTAGGGGACCGTGAACTGTTGGGCATAAAGTGAGCTTTGGAGGAATGGCGTCACTGGCTCCAGGGTGCCAGTGAGCCATTCATTGTCTGGACGGATCATCAGAACCTCATCACCATCCGCAATCTCAAGCAGCTGAACCCACGACAGGCACGGTGGGCCCTGTTCTTCGAACAGTACGACTTCCATCTTTCGTACCGCCCGGGGTCAAAGAACACCAAGGCCGACGCCCTCTCCCGTCAATACGAACGAGCCCGTGCCTGTCCTTCCACCCACCCGGATCATCGCACCCCTGCACTGGGAGATGGAAACGAGGGTCCGCCAGGCACTGACCAGCGAACCCGCACGGGCAGGTGTGCCGCCCGGGCGGCTCAACGTTCCCACTCAACTCTGGCCCGAAGTCCTCCAGTGGGGCCATTCTTCACCCGTCGCGGGACACCAAGGAACCCGAAGAACCCTCACCTTCGTGGGACGGGCTTTCTGGTGGCCTTCGATGAGGAGGGAGGCCACCGAGTTTGTCCGGGCGTGCCCAGTGTGCGCCAGGGCCAAGGACTCCAACCAACCAACACCGGGGGAGCTTCAACCACTCCCAGTTCCCCGTTGGCCCTGGTCGCACATTGCCGTCGACTTCATCACGGGCCTGCCGGTCTCAGAAGGAAGAGACGTCATCCTCACTATCGTGGACTGCTTCTCCAAGGCAGTGCACCTGGTGGCCCTCACCAGACTCCCGTCAGCCAAAACCACAGCCGAACTGATATTGGAACACGTAGTCCGACTGCATGGGTTCCCAAAGGACATCGTCTCGGACAGAGGTCCCCAGTTCACCGCCCGGTTCTGGAAGTCCTTCTGCCGTCTGATTGATTCGTCCTGCAGTTTGTCTTCTGGCTACCGCCCCCAGACGAACGGTCAGACGGAGCGAACCAACCAACAACTGGAGCGCTACCTAAGATGTTTTGTGTCGGATCGCCAGCGCTCCTGGGCCCGCTACCTCAAGTGGGCCGAGCTATCACAAAACCTCCACGTCTCCTCAGCCACCAACCTGAGCCCATTTGAGGTGTGCTATGGTTTCCAGCCTCCGATGTTCACCCACCAGGAACCGGAGGTTGATGTACCATCGGCCCAACAGTTGGTTCGCCGGTGCCGGTGGCTATGGCATCAAGCCAACCTCGCCATCCAACGCACCAACGCCAACTATGTGGCCCAACACCGTCGCCGGCACCCTCCGGGACGGGTGTACCACATAGGTGACAAAGTGTGGCTGTCAACCAAAAACCTCCACCTGCACACAGAGTCCAAAAAATTATCACCAAGGTTCATAGGGCCATACCGCATCACCCTCAGGATCAACCCTGTCACCTACCGGCTCCAGCTGCCTGCAGCGCTCCGGATCCACCCCGTCTTCCACACCTCACAGCTGAAACCATTCACCACCTCACCCATGGTTCCACCCACCCCCCCTGCTCCTCCTCCCCGAATCATTGACGGCGGTCCCACCTACACCGTGCGACGGATCTGGTCGACTGGGAGGGCTACGGCCCCGAGGAGCGGTCCTGGGTTCCAGCTCGCTTCATCCTCGACTCCGGGCTCATTAGGGACTACCGTCACTGGGTATCCTCCACCCCTGGACCGTCCGGAGTCGGTCCTGGACGGGGGGGTACTGTCATGCACACTCAGCCGCGACCGGCACTAGGACCCGGAAGTAAGACGGTCGCGAAAGTATAAAAGGAAACAAGATGGCGCCGCACATCGCTCTGTCATTGAGTTATGCCCAGGCCTTTTCGGAATCGTTCCTGTCTATGTGAGTACTCACTTTCTTGGCTATACTTTCAGACTGAGTGTGTGTTTATAGGACTAGGGTTAGATTGTGTCTTTCCTCTGCTCATTTACTGTGAGACTCCTTATAGCAAATCGCGTGATTATCCTGCCCGCTCGTGTCCATCCGCGTTTGGGTTTACCATTCACGCTACAGGGCTAACTGCTAAAGCTACCGTCTTTCTGGTCATCCCGGGTTAGTTCCTGACAGAGGTTTTCTGGATTTTTATTTAAATTTTGTCTCTCATAGTTGAAGTATACCTACGATGAAAATTACAGGCCTCTCTCATCATTTTAAGCGGGAGAACAATTGGTGGCTGACTAAATACTTTTTTGCCCCACTGTATAATATTTGTACTACAGATAACATTGTACCTAAGCCTTTTGAACAGATACCCCCCAACACTCAACCACACAATAAATACATGTGTGTATATATACACATATACATACACACACAATAAAATAATGTTTCAAAAGCATTGTCTGTCGAATTGAAATGTGGGGAACTTATTTTCCTGGCAGTCAAGAAAATCAGTTTTCCCCTCCCTACTGGCTGTGGAAGTATCAGGGATGTCTGAAACTGATTCAGAGATACATGTGCCCGTAGCAAAGATAAAATAGTGATCAGAATGTTTTTTTTTTCTTTTAAATTGAAGTATGGGGAACCTATTTTCCCGGGCATCGGGAAAATCCGTTTCCCCCTCCTTACTGTCTGTGGAAGTATTAGGGATGTCTGAAACTGACTCAAAGACGTGTGCCTGTAGCAAAGATAAAATAGTGATCAGAATGTTTAAAAAAAACGCTGTCTTTTAATTGAAGTGTGGGAAACGTCTCGGGTTACTTTGCTGTAACCCTGTTCCCTGAAAGGCGGGAATGAGATGCTGCGTGAAACGCTATGGGAAACATGTCTGCGGCTGTGAAGCATGTTTGTACAAACACGCCAAATTTTGGCTTATATAACCTCGGTCAGGTGACGTCATCTGATTAGACTCAGCTGCAGGTTATAAATATCGGTGAGCCGGCAACAACCTCGGATTCATTTGTCTGAACGGACGTCCGGTCACGTGGCAGTGCGGCATTGCGACGCAGCATCTCGTTCCCGCCTTTCAGGGAACAGGGTTACAGCAAAGTAACACGTGACATTCCCTTTCAAGGCTACACTCGATGCTGCGTGAAACGCTATCGGAACGAGAATACCAACGCCGCCGCACTGCAGGTTTCTGGACCCCAAGATTGTGTAGCATGTGTGCACAAGGCCGCGGAGTCTCAGAACTATGTCTGGGAGCTAGGTGGACATCCAGACTATAAATTTTACAAATGTGTGCGGGGAGGAAAAAACCTGCCCCATTACACACTTGCTGCAGGGAGTACCTCTTGCAGGAGCAATAGATGAGGTGACCCCTCTGGTTGAATGGGCCCTGACTCCCAGAGGCAAAGTGAGCTCATGCACCTCATAGGAGAGTGCAGTAGCATCTCTCATCCAGTGACAAGGTATGTGTAGTGGCGGACGCTGCCCAGGGGCAGGTCCAGGCAAGATGGGGAGACTGACAAGTATGCAGATCTCCGATCCTCTTGAGAGAGGAAATGGCCATAAGAAAAACCATCCTAAGAACCCTGTCAGGTGCTGACTCTAGTGGCTTCAATCAGAACGTGGCAGACTGAAATAGCAAATGCGTACGTTCTGAGGGTACTAGGGCACTGAAAACAATTCTCTTAGAGAAACTCCAGCACTGGAGCAATTCAGCAGAGGACTGGGTCAACCTGCTTAGCATACACTTGCTGTAGGAGGGATACCCCTTGCTAGTGCAATATATGGGGCGATCCCCTTGGTTGAATGAGCACTGATTCCTAGAGGTGAAGTGAGCTCATGTGTCCCACAGGAGGGGGCAATAACACTCTCATCCAGTATAGTGGCGGAGGCACCGCAGGTTGCGGTTCCAAACATGTAAAAGCTGCTCTGGTTTACGCTACTTCAAACCTTCCGTTCATATCAAAAATGCTAGATAAAAAATTTGCACATTCTTGCAGGATAACAACATCCTTGAAGAATTTCAGTCAGGTTTCAGGCCCCATCATAGCACAGGAACTGCACTAGTTAAGATTACAAATGACTTGTTTTTAGCTTCAGACCAAGGCTGCATCTCATTGCTAGTCCTGCTCAATCTTAGTGCTGCATTCGACACTATAGATCATAATATTCTCATAGATCGCTTACAAAATTATATAGGTATTCAGGGACAGGCATTAAAATGGTTTAGATCTTACCTGTCTGATCGCTACCATTTTGTAGATCTAAATGGAGAACCGTCTGGTGTAATGCCAGTGAAATATGGGGTCCCACAAGGGTCAGTTTTAGGACCTCTGTTGTTCTCAATATACATGCTTCCCTTGGGTAACATCATTAGAAGACATGGGATTAGTTTCCATTGTTATGCTGATGATACCCAATTATATATCTCAACTAAACCAGACGAAATACCTAAGTTGTCTAGATTAACTGAGTGTGTTCAGGACATAAAAGATTGGATGACCAATAACTTTCTTTCATTAAATTCAGATAAGACAGAGATATTACTTATTGGCCCAAAAACCAGCACACAACAGCTTTCACAATTCCCACTCAACTCTGGCCCGAAGTCCTCCAGTGGGGCCATTCTTCACCCGTCGCGGGACACCAAGGAACCCGAAGAACCCTCACCTTCGTGGGACGGGCTTTCTGGTGGCCTTCGATGAGGAGGGAGGCCACCGAGTTTGTCCGGGCGTGCCCAGTGTGCGCCAGGGCCAAGGACTCCAACCAACCAACACCGGGGGAGCTTCAACCACTCCCAGTTCCCCGTCGGCCCTGGTCGCACATTGCCGTCGACTTCATCACGGGCCTGCCGGTCTCAGAAGGAAGAGACGTCATCCTCACTATCGTGGACTGCTTCTCCAAGGCAGTGCACCTGGTGGCCCTCACCAGACTCCCGTCAGCCAAAACCACAGCCGAACTGATATTGGAACACGTAGTCCGACTGCATGGGTTCCCAAAGGACATCGTCTCGGACAGAGGTCCCCAGTTCACCGCCCGGTTCTGGAAGTCCTTCTGCCGTCTGATTGATTCGTCCTGCAGTTTGTCTTCTGGCTACCGCCCCCAGACGAACGGTCAGACGGAGCGAACCAACCAACAACTGGAGCGCTACCTAAGATGTTTTGTGTCGGATCGCCAGCGCTCCTGGGCCCGCTACCTCAAGTGGGCCGAGCTATCACAAAACCTCCACGTCTCCTCAGCCACCAACCTGAGCCCATTTGAGGTGTGCTATGGTTTCCCGCCTCCGATGTTCACCCACCAGGAACCGGAGGTTGATGTACCATCGGCCCAACAGTTGGTTCGCCGGTGCCGGTGGCTATGGCATCAAGCCAACCTCGCCATCCAACGCACCAACGCCAACTATGTGGCCCAACACCGTCGCCGGCACCCTCCGGGACGGGTGTACCACATAGGTGACAAAGTGTGGCTGTCAACCAAAAACCTCCACCTGCACACAGAGTCCAAAAAATTATCACCAAGGTTCATAGGGCCATACCGCATCACCCTCAGGATCAACCCTGTCACCTACCGGCTCCAGCTGCCTGCAGCGCTCCGGATCCACCCCGTCTTCCACACCTCACAGCTGAAACCATTCACCACCTCACCCATGGTTCCACCCACCCCCCCTGCTCCTCCTCCCCGAATCATTGACGGCGGTCCCACCTACACCGTGCGACGGATCTGGTCGACTGGGAGGGCTACGGCCCCGAGGAGCGGTCCTGGGTTCCAGCTCGCTTCATCCTCGACTCCGGGCTCATTAGGGACTACCGTCACTGGGTATCCTCCACCCCTGGACCGTCCGGAGTCGGTCCTGGACGGGGGGGTACTGTCATGCACACTCAGCCACGACCGGCACTAGGACCCGGAAGTAAGACGGTCGCGAAAGTATAAAAGGAAACAAGATGGCGCCGCACATCGCTCTGTCATTGAGTTATGCCCAGGCCTTTTCGGAATCGTTCCTGTCTATGTGAGTACTCACTTTCTTGGCTATACTTTCAGACTGAGTGTGTGTTTATAGGACTAGGGTTAGATTGTGTCTTTCCTCTGCTCATTTACTGTGAGACTCCTTATAGCAAATCGCGTGATTATCCTGCCCGCTCGTGTCCATCCGCGTTTGGGTTTACCATTCACGCTACAGGGCTAACTGCTAAAGCTACCGTCTTTCTGGTCATCCCGGGTTAGTTCCTGACAGAGGTTTTCTGGATTTTTATTTAAATTTTGTCTCTCATAGTTGAAGTATACCTACGATGAAAATTACAGGCCTCTCTCATCATTTTAAGCGGGAGAACAATTGGTGGCTGACTAAATACTTTTTTGCCCCACTGTATAATATTTGTACTACAGATAACATTGTACCTAAGCCTTTTGAACAGATACCCCCCAACACTCAACCACACAATAAATACATGTGTGTATATATACACATATACATACACACACAATAAAATAATGTTTCAAAAGCATTGTCTGTCGAATTGAAATGTGGGGAACTTATTTTCCTGGCAGTCAAGAAAATCAGTTTTCCCCTCCCTACTGGCTGTGGAAGTATCAGGGATGTCTGAAACTGATTCAGAGATACATGTGCCCGTAGCAAAGATAAAATAGTGATCAGAATGTTTTTTTTTTTCTTTTAAATTGAAGTATGGGGAACCTATTTTCCCGGGCATCGGGAAAATCCGTTTCCCCCTCCTTACTGTCTGTGGAAGTATTAGGGATGTCTGAAACTGACTCAAAGACGTGTGCCTGTAGCAAAGATAAAATAGTGATCAGAATGTTTAAAAAAAACGCTGTCTTTTAATTGAAGTGTGGGAAACGTCTCGGGTTACTTTGCTGTAACCCTGTTCCCTGAAAGGCGGGAATGAGATGCTGCGTGAAACGCTATGGGAAACATGTCTGCGGCTGTGAAGCATGTTTGTACAAACACGCCAAATTTTGGCTTATATAACCTCGGTCAGGTGACGTCATCTGATTAGACTCAGCTGCAGGTTATAAATATCGGTGAGCCGGCAACAACCTCGGATTCATTTGTCTGAACGGACGTCCGGTCACGTGGCAGTGCGGCATTGCGACGCAGCATCTCGTTCCCGCCTTTCAGGGAACAGGGTTACAGCAAAGTAACACGTGACATTCCCTTTCAAGGCTACACTCGATGCTGCGTGAAACGCTATCGGAACGAGAATACCAACGCCGCCGCACTGCAGGTTTCTGGACCCCAAGATTGTGTAGCATGTGTGCACAAGGCCGCGGAGTCTCAGAACTATGTCTGGGAGCTAGGTGGACATCCAGACTATAAATTTTACAAATGTGTGCGGGGAGGAAAAAACCTGCCCCATTACACACTTGCTGCAGGGAGTACCTCTTGCAGGAGCAATAGATGAGGTGACCCCTCTGGTTGAATGGGCCCTGACTCCCAGAGGCAAAGTGAGCTCATGCACCTCATAGGAGAGTGCAGTAGCATCTCTCATCCAGTGACAAGGTATGTGTAGTGGCGGACGCTGCCCTGGGGCAGGTCCAGGCAAGATGGGGAGACTGACAAGTATGCAGATCTCCGATCCTCTTGAGAGAGGAAATGGCCATAAGAAAAACCATCCTAAGAACCCTGTCAGGTGCTGACTCTAGTGGCTTCAATCAGAACGTGGCAGACTGAAATAGCAAATGCGTACGTTCTGAGGGTACTAGGGCACTGAAAACAATTCTCTTAGAGAAACTCCAGCACTGGAGCAATTCAGCAGAGGACTGGGTCAACCTGCTTAGCACACACTTGCTGTAGGAGGGATACCCCTTGCTAGTGCAATATATGGGGCGATCCCCTTGGTTGAATGAGCACTGATTCCTAGAGGTGAAGTGAGCTCATGTGTCCCACAGGAGGGGGCAATAACACTCTCATCCAGTATAGTGGCGGAGGCACCGCAGGTTGCGGTTCCAAACATGTAAAAGCTGCTCTGGTTTACGCTACTTCAAACCTTCCGTTCATATCAAAAATGCTAGATAAAAAATTTGCACATTCTTGCAGGATAACAACATCCTTGAAGAATTTCAGTCAGGTTTCAGGCCCCATCATAGCACAGGAACTGCACTAGTTAAGATTACAAATGACTTGTTTTTAGCTTCAGACCAAGGCTGCATCTCATTGCTAGTCCTGCTCAATCTTAGTGCTGCATTCGACACTATAGATCATAATATTCTCATAGATCGCTTACAAAATTATATAGGTATTCAGGGACAGGCATTAAAATGGTTTAGATCTTACCTGTCTGATCGCTACCATTTTGTAGATCTAAATGGAGAACCGTCTGGTGTAATGCCAGTGAAATATGGGGTCCCACAAGGGTCAGTTTTAGGACCTCTGTTGTTCTCAATATACATGCTTCCCTTGGGTAACATCATTAGAAGACATGGGATTAGTTTCCATTGTTATGCTGATGATACCCAATTATATATCTCAACTAAACCAGACGAAATACCTAAGTTGTCTAGATTAACTGAGTGTGTTCAGGACATAAAAGATTGGATGACCAATAACTTTCTTTCATTAAATTCAGATAAGACAGAGATATTACTTATTGGCCCAAAAACCAGCACACAACAGCTTTCACAATTCCGCCTGCGCTTAGAAGGATGTATTGTTACTACCAGCTCAGCAGTAAAAGACCTGGGCGTAATATTAGACAGTAACTTGTCTTTTGAAAATCACATTTCAAATATCACAAAAACAGCCTTTTTCCATCTTCGAAATATTGCTAAACTTAGGAACATCTTATCTGTATCTGATGCAGAAAAACTAGTTCATGCATTCATGACCTCCAGACTAGACTATTGTAATCCATTACTAGGTGGTTGTCCTGCATCCTCAATAAACAAGCTTCAGTTAATCCAAAATGCAGCTGCCAGGGTTCTCACTAGATCCAGAAAATATGATCATATAACCCCAATATTATCATCCCTGCACTGGCTACCTGTTCAGTTTAGAATAAATTACAAAATTGTATTACTTACATACAAGGCCTTAAATGGTTTAGCTCCCACATACCTAACCAGTCTTCTGATACGCTACAATCCACCACGCGCCACCACGCACCACAAAGCTCCGGACTTCTGGTAGTTCCCAGAATTTCTAAATCTACAAAAGGGGGTAGGGCTTTTTCATATTTAGCTCCAAAGCTTTGGAATAGCCTTCCAGACAGTGTTCGGGGAGCAGACACAAAAGTTTCTCAGTTCAAAAGTAGACTCAAGACGCATCTTTTTAATCTGGCATACACATACCTCATCCCATAATCTCATACTCCAGTACACCTATCCCGAATGGCAACTACGCTAATTCTCCCCATCTGTTCTGTATTTCTCTACCCATCCCGAGGCATCGGGAGATTTTGCCAGCTTCAGTAGACAAAGGCCGACCCTGCGAGGTTCCTGAGGCATCCAGAGAAGGACCAGCTCCAGCTGGATTCAGCTTTATGATGGTTGGAGCTACACATGCTGCTCCTGTGCTTCCAGTGATCCAGACCTCATCTGCCCTCTGCACCTACTGACTCGTCCCTATGCTGAACTGGTCTTCATGTCAATTTAAATAATTTCTGTCATATTGAATTTTCACCTGCACAACACACAAGATGTTATATCATTTCTATCTGTTATCGCCCAAATGAGGATGTTGAGTCTGGTTCCTCTCAAGGTTTCTTCCTAATGCCATCTCAGGGAGTTTTTCCTTGCCACCGTCGCCGTCACCCTTGGCTTGCTCATCAGAGAAATTTCATTCATTCGTCTCATTATTATTATCTGCACATTTTTTCTCACACATACACACTTCCAATTATTTTCTCTTCTATAATTATTATTATTATTATTTTTTAATTTATTAATTAATAATTTTTTTATTATTATTATTATAATTTATTTTATTTTATTTCATTTATTTATTTATTTATTTATTTTTTTTTGTTCAATTTCTTTCATTTTTGTGAAGCTGCTTTGAGACAATGACCATTGTTAAAAGCGCTATACAAATAAAATTGAATTGAAAAAAGTTGAATTAAGCCATAGATGTCTTTCTGCACACACCAGGGATGCCATACAACGATAGCATAGCCGATAGCACGAGCTGTTTGTTTAGTCGCACGCAGGGACAGATCAGTAGCCCGGCGTAACTCTGTGAATGCTTCTTGATCCACAGTGCCGCTCGTGCTCAAATCATTCAGCAGATCAGCCTGGTATGCTTGCAAAACGGCCATGGTGTGCAAGGAAGCGCCAGCCTAACCTGCCACTTGAAACGCCTTCCCTACCAGGTTAGAAGAAATCCTACACGTCTTGGAGGGGAGGGTTGGCTTCTTCAATGATGATGTTCCAGGAGTGAAATAGCTAGCTAGCGTTTCCTCAACCTGGGGCATCATCACATAGCCTCGTGTCTTAGCATCAACGATGTTGGAAAAGAACGAGGTTGGTGGTACAAAAATACGGGATGAAAGGTTTATCCCATGAACGGAATAGTTCACTATGGAGATCATCGAAAAATGGGCCACCCGACAGAAATCTGTCATCTAATTTTGAGTGTGTGGTGAGAGCTTGCTCCTGTGGCCAGTCAATGTGAAGCCGCTCGACTGCACGCGTTATGACTTCCAGCAACCTTTCATACTCTCTGTCATTGCTAGAGGGTCGTTCTGGGGTAGCTGCTGCCATTTCTACAGAAGCAAGGGACAGGGTCTCTTCCATCGACTCACGAGAAGCACTGGAGCGCGCTCGTGAAGTGGAGGGAGAGACTACGTGATCGGGGGAGGAGGCGAGAGAAAGGAGAGGCTCCGTCTCTCGTGCCTCGGCCAGATCAACCTGTGATCCCCAGGAGTGCAGCGCGGCGCGTGGTTCCCTGAAGAACGCAAGGCACGCGCGGAGCATTTTTACCGGGAGATTGTCACAATGCTCACACTCTCCTTTAAATCCATCGAGAGCGTGGCTCTCACCCAAGCATTCAAAACAAAGAGTGTGCGTGTCGCCTTCGGAGAGATAGTTCTCACACGGACATACAGCATTAAACTCCGCCATTATCTCAGTGATAATTTTTATTATTATTTTTTTTTTAAATATCTTTGTTTTAAACGCGTTTTTTTAAAAATGTGTTTTGTGCTTGCACACAGTGTCATGAAGACAAATGAATCTGAGGTTGTCGCCGGCTCAACGATATTTATAACCTGCAGCTGAGTCTAATCAGATGACGTCACCTGACCGAGGTTATATAAGCCAAAATTTGGCGTGTTTGTACACACATGCTTCATAGCCGCCGACATGTTTCCCATAGCGTTTCACGCAGCATCGAGTGTAGCCTTGAAAGGGAACATATTTTCCTGGGCATCATGAAAATCGGTTTCCCTCTTCCTACTGGCTGTGAAAGTATCAGGGATGTCTGAAACTGACTCAGAGATGTGTTACTGTAGCAAAGATAAAATATTGATCAGAATGGTTAAAAAAACACTGTCTTTTAAATTAAAGTATGGAAAACGTATTTTCCTGGGCATCAGGAAAACCTGTTTCCCTATTCCTACTGGCTGTGGAAGTATCATGGATGTCTGAAATTGCCTCAGAGACATGTATACATGGGGCAAAGGTAACACAATGCACAGAATGTTTTTTAAAAACAATGTCTTTCAATTGAAGTATAGGAAACATATTTTCCTGGGCATCAGGGAAATTGGTTTCCCTCTCCCTACTGGCAGTGGAAGTATCAGGAATGTCTGAAATGGCCTAAGACATGTGTGCTTAGCTAATACAGTGAGATGATGTTTTTAAAAAACACTATTTTTAGCAAGAGACTCCTGGAAATCAATTCACCCAGTTAACATTTGTAATAATTTTTTTTTTTAAAGTTTCCATACTTGGTGAAATTAAAGTAAAATAACAAATTCAGATACAGTGGTGTGAAAAACTATTTGCCCCCTTCCTGATTTCTTATTCTTTTGCATGTTTGTCACACTTAAATGTTTCTGCTCATCAAAAACCGTTAACTATTAGTCAAAGATAACATAATTGAACACAAAATGCAGTTTTTAAATGAAGGTTTATGTTATTAAGGGAGAAACAAAACTCCAAATCTACATGGCCCTGTGTGAAAAAGTGATTGCCCCCCTTGTTAAAAAATAACTTAACTGTGGTTTATCACACCTGAGTTCAATTTCTGTAGTCACCCCCAGGCCTGATTACTGCCACACCTGTTTCAATCAAGAAATCACTTAAATAGGAGCTACCTGACACAGAGAAGTAGACCAAAAGCACCTCAAAAGCTAGACATCATGCCAAGATCCAAAGAAATTCAGGAACAAAAGTAATTGAGATCTATCAGTCTGGGAAAGGTTATAAAGCCATTTCTAAAGCTATGGGACTCCAGCGAACCACAGTGAGAGCCATTATCCACAAATAGCAAAAACATGGAACAGTGGTGAACCTTCCCAGGAGTGGCCGACCGACCAAAATTACCCCAAGAGCGCAGAGACAACTCATCCGAGAGGCCACAAAAGACCCCAGGACAACATCTAAAGAACTGCAGGCCTCACTTGCCTCAATTAAGGTCAGTGTTCACGACTCCACCATAAGAAACAGACTGGGCAAAAACGGCCTGCATGGCAGATTTCCAAGGCGCAAACCACTTTTAAGCAAAAAGAACATTAAGGCTCGTCTCAATTTTGCTAAAAAACATCTCAATGATTGCCAAGACTTTTGGGAAAATACCTTGTGGACCGACGAGACAAAAGTTGAACTTTTTGGAAGGTGCGTGTCCCGTTACATCTGGCGTAAAAGTAACACAGCATTTCAGAAAAAGAACATCATACCAACAGTAAAATATGGTGGTAGTAGTGTGATGGTCTGGGGTTGTTTTGCTGCTTCAGGACCTGGAAGGCTTGCTGTGATAGATGGAACCATGAATTCTACTGTCTACCAAAAAATCCTGAAGGAGAATGTCCGGCCATCTGTTCGTCAACTCAAGCTGAAGCGATCTTGGGTGCTGCAGCAGGACAATGACCCAAAACACACCAACAAATCCACCTCTGAATGGCTGAAGAAAAACAAAATGAAGACTTTGGAGTGGCCTAGTCAAAGTCCTGACCTGAATCCTATTGAGGTGTTGTGGAATGACCTTAATAAGGCGGTTCATGCTAGAAAACCCTCAAATAAAGCTGAATTGCAACAATTCTGCAAAGATGAGTATGCCAAAATTCCTCCAGAGCGCTGTAAAAGACTCGTTGCAAGTTATCGCAAACGCTTGATTTCAGTTATTGCTGCTAAGGGTGGCCCAACCAGTTATTAGGTTCAGGGGGCAATTACTTTTTCACACAGGGCCATGTAGGTTTGGATTTTTTTTCTCCCTAAATAATAAAACCCCTCATTTAAAAACTGCATTTTGTGTTTACTTGTGTTATCTTTGACTAATAGTTAAATGTGTTTGATGATCAGAAACATTTTGTGTGACAAACATGCAAAAGAATAAGAAATCAGGAGGGGGGCAAATAGTTTATCACACCACTGTACATTTAATGTAAAATGCTATTATAATATGTGCTATGCCAATTGTGTATGTCTGTTTTATCATGGATATCCATAAAGTATATCATGGATTTCAGGATATCATGTTTCCCCATCATATTCAATTCAATTCAATTCAGTTTTATTTGTATAGGGCTTTTAACAATTGACATTGTCTCAAAACAGCTTTACACAATCAAAAGAATTATTTAAGTTTGTATGGAATGTGAATGTGTATGAATCAAAATGTTCATATAGTCCCTGGTGAGCAAGCCCGAGGGCGACAGTGGCAAGGAAAAACTCCCTGAGATGGTAATAGGAAGAAACCTTGAGAGGAACCAGACTCAACAGGGAACCCATCCTCATATGCGTGAAACAGATAGCAGGAAATGATCTGCTTTTATACAGTGTTAAGTGTTAGGTTCAACTATAATAGTTGATGTTAATTGATGTTAAAATGGAGTCCAGTAGTTATTGGAGACTCCGATAGACTTGTAGAAAGTTCCAGTCCTGAACTATCGAATTGTCAAGCCCTCAGAGAAACAGCTGACAACACCAGTCGAGGCCAGAACCATCTTCAAAGTAGATAGAATCATCCCCAGACACCAGACGCATCCCAAAGAGACACACGGGGCATCCATGCGATGAGACCTCCAACCAGAAACGGGGCACCAGGATGGATCAGACAGGTCCGGAGGGCAAAGGGAGTCTGGATCACTGGCAGCTCAGGAATGACATGCATAGCTCGACAGAGAGAGAGAGAGAAAGAGTGAAAGGGGGAGACGGGGAGAGAGGAAAGAGAAAGAGGGGGAGAAAGAGAAGAGGAGGAGAGATGGCAATTAGGTATGGTCACAGTCACAATGTATAATGTGAATGTATATTTACTGTAGAGTGCAAGCAGGGACTCCGGCAGGACTAACTATAACAGCATAACTAAAAAGGAGAGCCAGAACGAAACACATGAGGGCTCCCTGAGATGTAAAGCAAACAATCACCTCACTGTCAACAAACCTGAGTGATCAAATGAGAATGAGGAAGACAGCATCTAAACATACCAGTTCACCATAATACTCTACGTCCATGAGTTCCCCAGATCTGCTCCTTGACCTTATGGAAAATCTATTTATAAAAATGCTTGGCTAAATAAATAGGTTTTTAGCCTAGACTTAAACACTGGGACTGTGTCTGAGTCCCGAACACTATTTGGAAGACTATTCCATAATTTTGGGGCTTTGTAAGAAAAAGCTCTGCCCCCAGCTGTAGTTTTCATAATATGCGGGACTGACAAGCAGCCTGCATCCTTTGACCGAAGTAGGCGTGGCGGATCATAAGACACTAGCAGTTCGCTCAGATACTGCGGCGCGAGACCATTTAATGCTTTATATGTCAAGAGTAGTATTTTAAAATCAATGCGAAATTTCACAGGGAGCCAATGTAGTGAAGATAGGATAGGGGTGATGTGCTCATATCTTCTAGTTCTAGTGAGGACTCGCGCTGCTGCATTCTGAACTAGCTGAAGCTTGTTTATGCACCTAACAGAACAACCAGACAGTAAGGCATTACAATAGTCCAACCTAGAAGTGATAAAAGCATGAACTAGTTTTTCTGCATCGTTTAGCGACAATATATTTCTTATCTTGGCAATATTTCTGAGGTGAAAGAATGCTATCCTGGTGATATTATCTACATGAGCTTCAAATGAAAGGCTGGAATCTATAATCACGCCGAGGTCTTTTACTGTTGCACTTGATGTAACAGAAAGGCCATCTAAAGTTACGGTCTGATCTAAGATTTTACTTCTAGCTGTATGCGGTCCTATGACTAGAACTTCTGTCTTATCCAGATTAAGCAGAAGGAAGTTAATTAGCATCCAATTGCTTATGCCCTGAACACATTGCTCAACTTTAGTAAGATGGTTTTTCTCATCAGGTTTTGTTGAGACGTACAGTATACAGATGTCGCCTTTAAAACTGCGCATGTTTTCCCGCAAGAGGCCGCAATTTAGCGCGCGGCGTGCCGCGACTTGCCGGAGGCAACATTCAGGAATTTTAAAAAAATGTGTTGTGCTTCACTGAATACCCGCCAGATGGCGCATGGAAGGACTTTATCTAAAAGCCGGACCAAGTACAAATGAATTGTGTATAAGGTTAACTGTTAACCTAAAACAGTATTGTTTCCAATGGTGTAGCAAACATGAATTTTATTTTTTTTACAACAGATATTTCATAATGAACGTGTGTATATGTGCTTCATGTTATTTTCATAATGATGAAATGAGATGCCCAAATTCATGCTTTAAAAGGTCTTGAAATTTATTTAATTTCCTGATAGTAGGCTATCTGATAGTGTTAACTATGCGAATGTCCTGATTCGTGAATACGCCAACATGTCTTATTTAAAACGTAAAAATGAGTCAACATCATCAGAAGACATGAATTAACAATGTGTATGTGTTTGTATGTGCATATATTATATAAGTATGTGTTTGTGTGCGTGTCTCATATGTAACATTCATATAAAATGCAATTCGTGATAAGTGTATGTTGTTAAAGTATTTGTGGATATGTATGTAATGATGCGGCTCACGCGAGGGGCGGAGCCGCGCATAAACTGTTCAGAACGGGCCGGGTCGTGAAACTGCGACACTCCGTCTGATCATTCGGTCACACCAGTAAAAGGTGTCAGTGCCAAAGACAAAGCGCACTGGAGAAGACACAAGCGAAGCCCAAGCCTCTGTCTGTCTAAGACACCGGAAAGAGAGTGAGGGAGAGCAACATGAATCAGCGCTCTCGGGTTAAAGTGCACAAAGCACAAACTCTGCTATCTCTTCCTATAAATCCTCAGTAAAGCCATAAGTCCCGAGAGCATCTTTAGTTTTTTGTTTTAGTTTCCAGAGTCCCGTCCGTTCTCGCATAGACGGCGCAGCTCTGGTTATTTTGTGTTTTCAGTTTTCTTTTGAAAAAAGATTCATTACAAAACAATGAAAGACATGACAATACCTCAGTTTAAATGGTCTTGAAATTAATTTAATTTCCTGATAGTAGGCTATCTGATAGTGTTAACTATGTGTCGCCATCATCATCAGAAGACATGAATGAACAATATGTGTGTGTGCAGGGCCGTGCAGAGACTTTTAAAGGAGCGGGTGCTCAAAGTTAAAAAAGATAGAACATGCTGAATAACAACAACTCACATTCATAACGAATCTAATATGGAATTGCATCATACTGTATGACTGTCATCAGGTCGGGACAATGCAAAGCAAATGTAGCCTATGTTTTACCTGATGGCGTACAATGTTGCTGTTGATTATTATATTATTAGTAATAATTTTAAAGAATCTATACACATAAAACACACAAACATGCACATGCAGTGCTTATTAAATGTTTAAAGTGTAGAGATACAACAATTTTACTGCTGTAAAATCAGCATTTTATCTAATTTGAAATATAAACCTAATATTATCTGTTACTTAATATATTTTCTTTAAAAACTGTGTTTTTTTATATCATAAATATAATAATCCATAATTATGTGGATATCCATACACTCTAAAAAATGCTGGGGTGTTTTTTCTACCCAAACGCTGGGTTGCCACTGTTGGGTAATTTTTCTGGGTTATTTTCAAAGAGTTGGGTAGTTTTTGTGTAACCCAGCTGCTGGGTTGAAGTTTGCTCGGCCCCTCCCCCAAAGTTCACCGGTGGATTCAGCGGCTGTGACTCAGCTTCGTGTCTCTTGAGCTCCCACACCGCTAATGACGGTTCATTCTCCTCTGACATTTAAGGGGAAATGGCGTTAAATACAATGTATACACATGTTCACTCACCTAATTCACATATGACTGAAAAATTATTACTTTATGTAACATTTATTACTGTTACCGTGTTAAGGTTACACACAAACTTTCCGGCTGGTCTGAGGTACTGGATGATAATTTAGCTGAGAATAGCTGCTAGCCACCCCACCTGTGTATGAAAGAAACGGTTAAGATGTCTGAGCTTTTTAGCTTTCTCTGTAGAATGTTTGCAGGGTTACGAAGATGGTGAAGTGATGAATAAACGCTAAACTGTTAACTATAGTGCTAGCATGACGCAGACATTTAGTTAGTTTGTTAGCATTTGCAACCACTTTAGAACTTTATTAATCTCACTGCTTGAGACAATAAAATGCTGGGGTGTTACAAAACACTGACCCTCTCACAAATATATAGACCTGGTAACCCTCCTGTTTTTCACTAGCTAGTAAATTACTCTGCGGTCAAATTTCTCCTGCGTTTCTCCCGAGTTATAACAATATTTTACACCTTTCCCCCTTTGGCAAGTATGCAAATGTATCACCAGTAATTGCATGTAAGCTAACCAGGTAGCTCTCTTTAACCAAAGTTAAATCAGTCAGCGCGCCAACTACAGGAAAAAGTACCACAGCGGTACAGATAACTACTAGATGGAAGTATTAATATTTTGGTGATTGTAATGTACCAGTATGACACCAGCTATGACATTTTTTCTGTAATTAGCTTAAAATCAATGCAGACCACAATATCAACTAGTCTGACATAAAGTGTTGTATCCTAAAAGCCATGCTTATTTTGCTGTTTTATTTTTGGTAGTAGCTGTCTCCATGTTTTTGTTTTAGGTTACCTATACCCTATCTTAATGGACAGCTTTGTAATTTTTTTGTATCAATCCTATTTCAAACTAAATTAATAGTCTTATTCAGTTTAATCTTTGCTATTTAACAAAATTTTAACTTTTTCATTTCTTTCTTTCTAAGGTTGGAACCAACATTGTGGCTGAAGTGTCAAGGCCGTACCCCTACATCCTGACGTTGGGAGTTAATGACCAGCGCTGCTCTCAGTAATGTTGTAATGTTGCTATGAAATAGCGAGGCCTACCTGAAAAGTCATAGACAGTGTTTGTATGTTAAAATGAGACCAAGGCTGGATAGTTTTGTTCTGCAGAAAAGATATCTTAAGTCACAGAGAGATCCTGCTCTGTAGAAGCTTCCTCAGTCTATTTGTGGAATTTGTCTATTTGTCCATTCTGCCCTTATCAGTAATAGTATAGTAATGATGTCACTGTTGATTATCTGTTCTTGTGCTTTTGAAAAATAAATGTTTTTTTCTAAGAACATGTAATAGGATGTTGTTTATTGTCAAGTTTCTTCACCTTACTGTGTTTGGAGTGTGTGCGTGGCATGAACGCGGAGGAGGCGAGCTGACGGTTTATCAGAGTCCTTTTATTTGACATCAAAAAGGGCAAAAACAAACATCCAAACACAACTGAAACATAATGTAACTAAAGCTAGACGCCTGACTGAACTTCAGCCAGGCTATTTATACATAACATAAAACAACCGTAATTAGTCTTCCCTCGGTTCAGGTGAGCTTCTTCCGTCACCTGACCGAGGTGCATACTGGGAAATGAAGTAAACTAACATAATAAAAACTACAAAGGAAAAACTATAAACGGGCGTTAGGCGCCCTCTAGGGGTTAACCGTCACAGTACTCCCCCTCAAAAAAAAATGCTCCTCCGGAGCATTACCGGAGGCCCCGGACACCCACCCCACAGTACTACCTTCGGCCTCCCGACCAGGAGGCTGGGTGACGGGACCGGAGACGTACTCTGCTGCTGCTGAGCTGGCGGCGTGCTCGGCGGTTGCAGAGCTGGAGGCTTGCTCAACGACGGCGTTGGAGCGGTCACTGCGCTCGACGACGGCGTTGGAGCGGTCACTGCGCTCGACGACGGCGTTGGAGCGGTCACTGCGCTCGACGACGGCGTTGGAGCGGTCACTGCGCTCGACGGCGGCGTGGGAGCGTGCAGTGCGCTCGACAGCGGCGAGGGAGCGTGCAGTGCGCTCGACAGCGGCGTGGGAGCGTGCAGTGCGCTCGACAGCGGCGTGGGAGCGTGCAGTGCGCTCACCGGCTCAACGTCATCCTCAAAGCCGGCCAGCGGCGGAAGAACGGGTGCATAGCACAGCGGCTGCTGACACGCTAGCGCACTGTCCTCAAAGCCGGGAGGCGGCGGTAGAACCAGTGCGTCGGTCAGCGGCAGCTGACACTCTGGCTCGCTGTTTTCGAAGCCGGGAGGCGGCAGCAGAACGGGTGCGTGGGTTAGCGGCTGCTGACATGCTTGCTCGCTGTCCTCGAAGCCGGGAGGCGGCAGCAGAACGGGTGCGTGGTACAGCGGCTGCTGAAACGCTAGCGCGCTGTCCTGGCTGTCTGGAGGAGGCGGAAAGATGACGCCTTCCAGCTGCGGCGCGTGGTTCTCCGCACCGATCTCAGGCAGTGGCGGAATGGGAAGCACGTCGCCCGGGACCGAGAGAGGAAGGACCTCTGAGACTAGAGCCTGGCTCTCCCGAACCTGGACGAGCAACTGTTGGAGCCGCACCACCTGCTCCCGCAGGTCTCGGATGCGCTCCTCGTTGTCCTCCGCCCACTGCCTGTAGCACTCTCCCGTCTCTCCCTCGGCTGTCACACCCCTCCAGGGCGTGCGCCGGATGGCGAACCCGCTGCCTTTCCAGCCATGTCCCGCCATCCTCTCACTCTGCGTCACGTTCTCCTCCACCCTTGCCGCCTCCTCAGCGTACCTGGAGTTTTTCCGTCGCTGCCAAAATTCGGTCTCGCCGTGCTCCTCGCTGATCTGCCGCATGCGCTCCTGTTTCGTCCCGTGCTCCTCGCTGCTCTGCCGCATGCGCTCCTGTTTCGCCAGCTGGTTGTACTCCCAGGTTCGGTGCAGGTCTACCTCGCCGTTTTCCAGCCAGCAGTACTCCCAGTCGTCGCACTCCTCTTCCCCGCTGATCTCCAGCCAGCTCGCCAGCTCGGGCGAGATGGTATTCGCGCCCCCCCAAAAATAATCCAGGGGGAAGTCCTCCACCATGCCACTTGGATGGTCTAGCTTTCTGTCACGTTTCTTCACCTTACTGTGTTTGGAGTGTGTGCGTGGCATGAACGCGGAGGAGGCGAGCTGACGGTTTATCAGAGTCCTTTTATTTGACATCAAAAAGGGCAAAAACAAACATCCAAACACAACTGAAACATAATGTAACTAAAGCTAGACGCCTGACTGAACTTCAGCCAGGCTATTTATACATAACATAAAACAACCGTAATTAGTCTTCCCTCGGTTCAGGTGAGCTTCTTACGTCACCTGACCGAGGTGCATACTGGGAAATGAAGTAAACTAACATAATAAAAACTACAAAGGAAAAACTATAAACGGGCGTTAGGCGCCCTCTAGGGGTTAACCGTCACATTTATTGCATATATGTATGTTTTTTTTTTGTAATAGACCAGTATATCAAAATAATTTAACTGTTTAATAGACATGGGTGTTTTTTTTTTTTTAACAGATTCACTGTAAAACATGAAAATAATAATAACCTATTTGTGAGGTAGAATTAACCCAACATTCCAGTTAAAATGAACCAACAAACCCCAAACATACAGTGGGAGCCACGTCAAACAACCGCCTGGAGCATGATCGATTCATGGCAGGATTATGAAGGGTTAATGCACGCTTCGTGCACGAAATGTGATCCCCCGCGATGACGCAGTTAACAATGAACCGCCCCATAAACGCCCCCATGCGCTTTCTAAAAAGATGGTTGCAATGCCGTATAATTCCGCCAGATGGAGCATTGACTGGCACAGTTAACTGCAGTGTCCAGGAAACCCAATACCGTATCTTTAATATATAGACAGTTCTTGTATTGTCAACAAAGTTTCATAAATAGATGACGTGGTAAAAAACAACAACAACAAACCGATTAATAAAACAGATTTGTTAAATCACTCAATACACAACCCATGATGATTATGCTATTTATTATTTAATAATGACTTAATAAAACTAGTTAGTGAAATATTTTTTAAGACATCCTGAAATGATCGTTAAAGACACGGTAGCGGCTGTAATTTGTTTATACCGATCATTGTAGGTACGGAATAAAAACGCGGGCTATGTACAGTATTTTACATTAAGGTGTATTTTACCTAGTTCCATTTAATATACTGATTGATAATATATTGCTGCAAAGTAAAGCTCAAAATGTCACGTCTGCTTGGGATTGTTTTCGTTATATTTTTTATGATGTTTTTTTTTTCACTGATAATCAACAAGTGGCATAAGAAAGGCAATTAATGGCGCATGCAACCTGGAACAAATATCTGCCCATATGGAATCATGCATAATGCTCCCCCGTCAAAAGATCTGATGGGGCATTAATCACTTAAACACTTGGAAACAATAGTAAAAAAAAAAGTTCCAGAGGGTTAGCGCCTGTTATACTAATGTATTTTTACTGATTTTTTTTTTTTACTGCTTATATTTCGTTGGGTTTTACGCAATTTCATGTGTGTGTGTGTGTGTGTGTGCGCGCGCACGAGAGAGAGGATACTCTGACAAGACCAACCTCCGTGTGGCTCCCGTGGCGCAATCGGTTAGCGCGTGATACTTATAAAGCAGTCCAGGTGAAGCAATGCCGAGTTCGAGCCTCACCTAAAGCACCCAAAGCTTTTTACTGCATATCGCGCTGTGTATGTGACAAATCAAATTTGAATTTGAAAGTAAAGCTTAAAATGTAACTTCTGCTTGGGTTTGTTTTCGTTATATTTTTTATGTTTTCGCTGAAAGTCAAATTGGCATAACAAATTGATTAATGGCGCATAATATCTGGAACAAATATCTGTCCATACGGATCAGTGTGTCTTTAGTCATTTAACCAGCATAATGTCCCACATTAAAGATCTGATGGGGCACAAATCACTTATCACAACGGTGTATAGATGCAGCAGCAGAGACAGATTTAATCCCCATAAACATTCACACTTGAAAACAAAACTAACAGAAGTAAACAGTTCTAGAGTGTTAGTGCCTGTTATCACAGGACAGGAATCACCTACAGGATACTACTGTATTTTACTGCTCATATTTTTACCCTAGTTTCATTTGGTTTTACGCGATTTCATGTATTATTTGTGTGTGTACAGTGTGTCTGTGTGTGTGTGTGTGAGTGCGAGAGATAGCGTGAGAGCGCGTGCGCGAGAGAGGGCTTTCATGCTGATTTATCCAAGGTTACTAAAACCTGGCTTACTACCTATAAAAAATATTTCAATTTAACTCATGGGTCTCAATCACAGATGACACGACAAATTATATACTCTGAAACGTTCATTTGAACATTTAAAAATATATACAAAAACACGAATACTAATGTTATCATGGTGTAAATTATTAACATTAGGTTAGGTCCTGCCCTTAATTAATTCATATTATAATTACTTTTACATAGTATAGTTACTGGACTGACATGACCAAAACTAGCTATTTGATTTAGCCTTTCTAAAATCAACCCATATATCATTTATAATCAGAAAACATAAAACATATTATGATCTGTTCAACAGCCCATCTGTTTTAATTTAGTTTGTATTTTTTATTATTCATAAGACAACCTTTCAGTTTTGTAAATATTTTAGTTATAGTGTGTTAAGTCTTACTTTAGGTTAAACGTTTTTGAGAATTTGACCATCCAGCTTAGATAAATGTTATGTCATTGATTGATAAAATCTGGATTAAGGATATTATATAATTATATATATATATATATATATATTTTTTTTTTTTTAGTTTCCCCCTGAGGGATTGCCACCTTATTGTGGTCTGGGGGTTTGCGTGCCTCAACACAATTCAGCAAATACAATACTGTTACTATACAGTAAGGCCAGGTAAAAACAGTGCTCGAACATGATGCCCCCCTCCCCCCACCCCGTGTTGTCTGGTCTAGAACGGCCCTGCCTCTGACCGTCTTTTGTCTTGTAAATGAGTATTCTCACTCACCTTCCAATCCCCCCAGCGCACACACTCTGTTTGTACTGTAAACTGTACTGTAACTGTTTGCTAGGGCACTTGGTTATACACAGTACTTTAATTTGCCATAGAAAATGTTTTGGAGTGTGTAACAATTGAAATTGAAACAAAAAGTACAAAAAATATAATGATCAGTTGTGTGTACAGAGCTCCAGGCACATGCATTGATAAATTTACAAAAGAGTTATTTGATATGTTCCACCAATCAATTAAAAATAAGGTAAACATCATATGTGGTGATCTTAACATTGATTTACTAAATCCACATGGAAGTAAGAGAATTGCTAATTTTATTGATGCACTGTACAGTTATGGTTTGATTCCAATGATAACAAAACCTAGTAGATTGACAAAAGATACAGCAACATTAATAGATCATATATATACTAATGAATTAAAAGGAAAAAGACTAGGAGGGTTGCTTATCAATGATATCACAGACCATCTTCCAGTTTTTGTGATTTTCTATGATTTATTGAAAAATCCCCCCCTCAAAAAAAGGACTAATAGTTATAAAATTATTCGCAATAGAACACAAGAGGCAATAGATGCTCTTAATGAAGATTTAGTAATACAAAATTGGGATGAAGTTTATGCATATAGCAATCCCAGTAAGGCGTATGAAGTGTTCTTGAATATATTAAATGAGCAAATTAATAAACATTGTTCATCTAAGAGGATTATAATAAAGCAAAAGAATGTATATAAACCATGGATTTCAAAAGGAATAGAGAAGGCATGTAAAAAGAAAAATGTCCTATTCACGAAATTTCTAACAACAAGATCAAAACAAGCAGAAATTGATTATAAGACTTACAAAAATAAATTACAAAATATAATAAGATTCAGTAAGAAGGACTATTACAATAGGTTATTGAATATCCATAAAAACAATGTAAAAGCAACATGGAAGGTACTTAATGGTATACTTAAAAATAATACATGTAGTTTTGATTACCCAAATCGTTTTTTGTAAATGATGATAATCAAAGTATAAATAAAAGGGAAGATATTGTCAATGAATTTAATAAGTATTTTGTAAATGTTGGATCTAAATTAGCAGAAAAAATTACTAAACATGGATCAGTGAATGAAGTAAAAAACTTATGTAATAAGTATACAATGTTTATTCAGGCTGTAGATGAAAAAGAAATACTTCTAACAGTTAATAATTGCAAGAGTAAATATTCCACCGATTGTGATGATCTAGACATGTCATTATTAAAAAATATAATTGTGAGTATAGCAAAACCTTTTGCTTACATTTGTAGTCTGTCTTTCTTAACCGGTATCTTTCCTAGTAAAATGAAAATGGCAAAAGTTATTCCGATCTTTAATGGAGGAGATCATTATTCCTTCTCTAATTACAGACCAATTGCTCTTCTGCCGCAGTTTTCAAAAATCTTAGAGAAAGTATTTGTGCAGAGGCTTGACAAATTTATAGAAAAACATAATTTACTGAGTGAATATCAATTCGGATTTAGGACTAAGAGGTCGACTTCAATGGCAGTAATGAAAATGGTTGAAGATATCTCAACTGCAGTAGAAAACAAGGAATATACATTGGGAGTATTTTTAGATTTAAAGAAAGCATTTGATACAATTGATTATGATTTATTAGTGAAGAAATTGTTAAATTATGGAATAAGAGGAAAAGCGTTAGACTGGATAAAAAGCTACCTGGAAAGCAGACATCAGTATGTACAAATTAATAATGACAAATCTGACTTATTGGAAGTTACATGCGGTGTTCCACAAGGTTCAGTATTGGGCCCTAAATTATTTGTGTTGTATGTTAATGATATTGATAAAGTGTCCAATGTATTAAAATTTTTATTATTTGCTGATGACACTACTTTATATTTATCAGGTAAAAATTTGAAACAGCTTCTGAACACAGTGGAAAATGAATTGCTGAGGCTTAAAAGTTGGTTAGATGATAGTAAGCTTTCATTGAATTTGACTAAAACTAAGTTCATAATTTTTAGTAATCAAAAAATTAATCATGATGTGAAAATAAGAATTAATAATGAGGAAATAGAAAGAGTCTCCAAAATTAAATTTTTGGGAGTAATAATTGACAACAAACTGAATTGGAAACCACATATTAATTTTATTAAGACAAAAATCTCTAAATCAGTTGGAATTCTTAACAGATTAAAGTATGTATTGGATAATAAAACATTACGCATATTGTATTGTACACTCATATTTCCATACATCACTTATTGTGTGGAGGTATGGGGGCATACTTATAAAACTTATTTAAACCCAATATCTGTGTTACAAAAAAAAGCAATAAGGATTGTTAATAAGGCCGATTATTATGAACACACAAATAAATTGTTTATAAAATCTAAAGTTTTGAAATTTGTGGATCTAGTTGATTTGTATACTGCACAAATAATGTATAAAGCCTATAATAATTTACTTCCCAGCTGCATCCAGAGGCTGTTCAAAATTAAAGTCAGCCAGTACTACTGTCTAAGAGGAATGTTCATGTTTAGCAAAATAAGGGCCAGAACAAATTTAAAGAATAAATGCATTTCCGTTAAAGGGGTTAATTTATGGAATAAATGTGATATGGAATTAAAATTATGTAATTCACTTCATAGATTTAAAAAAATGTTTAAATACAAGGTGTTTAGTGAATATATGACAAAGTAATATATATACTGTATATAGACATGATTATTTTCTTTTCCAAATTTCTCTTCTCAAGTGAAAGAATAATTAATTTTGACATGTTTTGTTTATGTGCACAAGTGACAATATTTGTTGACAATATTTTGTGCAATTTACTGTAAAGTGTCGCTCATCATTTGTTGATGTACAAAGGGTAGGCATAATAAGCAAGGCTTCAGCCTACACCTTTTTTCAGTGTTGAACTGAAATAAACTATCTAATGTATGGAACACTTACTTAACTTACTGGTTTGGTTTAAACATCGCTTATTACCTTATTCAGCAAAATAAATTCATTATTAACGTATTGAAGTATTTTAGTTAAGGACAAAAACTGTGCTTGTGTTTAGAACTGCTGAACAGCCGAAAACACACACACACCCATCCCCCCGCCAAAAACACACACACAGAGCAATTAACACCATGTCATACTCAGGAGTGGAAGGTGAGAAACCGCAATGGAGAATACCAAGTTTGTCGTTGCTCTTTTGGAGTTCTTAAAACCCAAAACATTTATTTATACTGAGAAAAAATTATTATGGGTCGCAATCACAAACACAAATACATATAATCAAGTGTTTAACTGGTTTCATTTGTTTCTATGATCAATAATTATTATTATTATTTTCAGCCCAACTCTTTGACTATTTAAAACAAAGTTGTGTCCCATTTTTTGCCAATTGAAGTTGTTGGTTCAACTAAACAATTTTTAAATACCCAAACAATCCCCCAAAATTAAAACACGCAAAACATCACTTTAACAATTCAATTTATTCTTCCAAAACTAGTCAAAGTTAAAACAGTAATTTATATAAAACAGATGAATACATGTTGTCTTTTTGCTTAAAGTTCCTTAAACAACCCGGATACACCAGCTGCTTATAAGTCTCTATCTATAGTCCTTTTACATTAAAATAAAACATTTTCAAATATCAAAACTATTACATATTTGTTATTAATAATGTTATTACTTAACAGTTTAAGTCTTTGTTTCCCCCAAAGTACTGTATCAGACATTTTGCAGTTCTATGTTCAGAATATACAGTAGACCTGATCAAACATCATTCTAAAGCTGTCGGACTGTGACGTCATCCCTCCTACAGCTCTCTCAACAGCTTGTTCAGGCTCCTCCAGTCCTGTAGCTCCAAAAGTCCAGCCGTCAGCCGTCTGACCCCCAATCCTCCACAGCGGAGCTCTGCTTAAAGACAACAGGAGAATTTAGTCAAGACAAAGATAAATAAACTTCACAGAACATATAGTTCTAATAAAAATAAAATATATTAATAAACCTATTTACCACAGAGTGTGTAAAATACTGTTTTGGGGATTCTGTAATGTAAATAATCTGCCTGTGCTAATGTTAACCAGTGAACAGTGTTAGTGTTAACCAGTGAACAGTGTTAGTGTTAACCAGTGAACAGTGTTAGTGTTAACCAGTGAACAGTGTTAGTGTTAACCAGTGACTGTCTGTATTATCGTCTGCATTAAATTAACCGGGAATTTACTTAATGCGCTTCTCATACAAATAAGTTAAGCGATATAACACTCGTATATGAGCATTAGTTCATCCCTGAAGCCAAACTATAACTTACTGAAGCCCCTCACACACACACACACCTCCCCCCTCCTCCGCCTCCACTGATAAACACTTCTGTGTTGTTATTCAGCTCCTTAACTAAGCGCTCGCGCTACTGCGGAAAGTCCCGGACAAAGTGTATAAAATATAAACCGGGTTATGAGCGTTACTAGCTCCTGTACAGCTCCCCTCAGTCTGTGTCCCTCATCAACTGCATCACATTATATTACAGTCACAGAAATAACCTGCTGATTAACTCTTAACCAGAGAATAAATAAGCGCTGAATTTATCCAGACAGCACGCGGTGAGATTCTCTCAGTATTTACAGAGAACACAAACACTCTTCATCGGGTAGTGCAGCTCTTGTAATAGGGACATTAATAGTATTGTCGAAGCTTGAGCATGTTTTTGAGTTAAAGTGGAGTGACATTGTGAGTGTGTGACACTGACAGTAAGCTGTAATATTAACTCCAGACTTGGTAAACAGAACATTAAGTTCTCTAAAGTCACATCTGACCGCTGCTGCTGCTGCCAGTGATATTTAAAACTGCCAATAAAAAACTAAACTGGGAAATAAACTGTAAACTACCCCAAACACATTTTATAAAATAAAACATCACTTACCACGAATAGTCCGTTAAGCCGCCATCTTCATCTCTGTAGTTTGGCAGCGTCAGTTCGGCGGGGGTGGAGGCGGGTTGTTAAAATCACGTGATTGCAACTCAGCGCAGCTGGCTTGTTTTAACGTGTTCTTGAGAATGAAGCGCCATCTAGTGGTGGCACCAGGTAAATGAATAAATTGGGCTTGAATGGGCGTGTTTACTGTGAAATCTTGACACGCCTTTCAGCCAGAAAAGGGAGGGGGGATTACGGCGTGCAAAGGCCATTCACACGCCATTCACACTTCAGCCACACTGTCGCGGCTATTTGGCGTGGCTCCCACTGTATGTTATGATAATCTGTCTATCGTACAAAAACACCGACACAAATTTAACTCATTTGAAATTCTCTATAGTAACATAAGTGTATTTAAGTATTGTGGCGTGGGCGGGGCTGGCGATCGCCGGCTTTGGTCCAGCATGATGTTTGTGTTCACCATGGGTGGGATGTTGGTTTTAGGTTAGTGGCTTCGGCCATGTTTAAGCATGTGGGTGTGTGTGTTTTGACCTGTATGTGTGTTTATGCTTGAGCTGAGATAATAAAATACTCCCAGTCATTACATTGGGTACATCCACCAAGCTCACTCGTCCTCCAAGATCCCTGCTTAGTGTTGAAAAACGCTACATTGGTGTCAGAAGTGGGATGGAGATCTCCGAGTTGGAGCGAACGGCGGAGGATCTGAAGAAGATCAAAGAGGGCCGCCGAGTGGCAGCAGAACTCCTGCAGAGGAAACACCTTCCGGACGGTGCCAGCACAAAGAAAGCAGCGCGGCGAAAGCAGAGCGGCGAGATGAGGGTCCCGGCACTGGATCTCGGGGCGGAGCTTCCCACAGACCAAGCCCCGTGCACCGTTAACCGGCGAGGCGACTTACAGCTGCGCCTTCCTTTCTATAACGGCGCCGTCGAACCCTACGCATTTTTTGCGCAGGTAGAGCTCGCCGCCAATCTCGCGGGCTGGTCCCCAGCGGAAATCGCGGTCCGCGTAGCACTCTCGCTTGAGGGCGACGCACTCCGGGTGCTCGAGGACCTCCGGGCCGAGGAGCGGAACGACTGGGCGAAGCTGCGGGAATCGCTCCACTTCCGGTTCGGCACGGGTGACCGCAGAGAAGCGGCTGGCGAAGAGCTCGCGGTCCGCGAGCGGCGCGCTTCAGAGCCGCTGGGCGCGTTTGCAATGGACGTGCGATGCCTCGCGCGGCGGGGCTATCCTGACTTCGAGCACGACCAGCAGGAAGAGCTAGCTCGTCGTGCATTCCTCCGGGGGCTCCGACCGCTGCGGCTCCGCGAGCACATTCGGTTGGCGGCACCCAGTTCTCTGGCCGAGGCACTGCGCGAGGCCGAGCGCGCTGAACCCATCATGGTCGAGCATGGCGGCGAAAGAGCCGAGCTACCTCCCGCCACTAGGGGGCGCTCGGGAGGTGAACCTGGCCGGGGACAGGGCTACCCGTCACGGCCAGGCTACGAGCAAGACGCTGAACTTCCGCGGCGACGCAGAGGCCCGGGACCGCAGTATTACGGCCCTAACAGTTCGAGGCGCGAGGACAACGTACCCCAGCAGCCGTTAAACTAGGACCGGGAGGCAGCGAGGGGAAGCCACCTCCCGTGGCCGATTCTGTTTCCCCAATTGGCGGAGTCGATCTCCGTTCGGGACGTGTGGGACAACGCGCTGGGATCTACGTGGATTGTGTGCTAGACGGCGTCCCGCTGCGTGCGCTTGTGGACACCGGCTCCACTGTTTCACTACTCCGCAACGGAGTGTTGGGACCATGCGAGCGCGCTGGCAAAGTGCCCAAAACAACCCTCAGCATCCGCACCGTGTCTGGGAGCCATTTGAAGATACGGGCTCGTCGCTCGGTGCGAATCAACATAGGTGAGCACAACTATGTTCATGATTTTTTGCTGGGGAACATTGAAGATGGCTGTATATTGGGGCTAGACATTTTGGAAAAGTGGGGGGCGGTGCTCAGCCTAACGGACGGGACTCTTTGTGGGGATTTTGGCAGAGCTAGGTTGCTAACACCGAAACCACAGCCGCATGTGAAAGTAGCACACACCCGGGGGGCGGAACTTCCGGAGGCTGCGCCACACAAACATCCGGTACACGACCAATCGAGCGTGCTAGATGAGCTTTTGCGACGTAGCAGCGCGGGGTTAACTTCGACACAGACCGAAACACTGAGATCGTTCCTTAACGAATTCGCGGATGTATTCGCGGTAGACGAGCGCGATTGCACCCATACCAATCTGGTGCAGCACAGGATTGATACGGGGAACGCAGCTCCTGTTCGGTTGCACCCGCGACGCCTCCCATTAGCTAAACGGGCTGCCGCCGAACAGAAGCTGCGTGAGATGGTCGACTCAGGCGTCATTGAGCCAGCGTCCGGACCGTGGTCTTCACCGGTTGTGCTTGTGCGTAAGAGGGACAATTCTTGGCGGTTTTGTGTCGATTACCGGCGGTTAAACGCGGTGACGCGGAAGGACTCATACCCGTTGCCACGGATAGATGATTCAATTCAATTCAATTCAATTTTATTTATATAGCGCTTTTAACAATGGTCATTGTCTCAAAGCAGCTTCACAAAAATTTAAGAAATTTAACAAAAAAAAAAAAAAAAAAAAAAATTTATATATATATAGAATAATTATATATAAAGTAATAAATAAATAAGATTATAATAGAAAATAAATAAATAAAAACAAATAATAATAATAATTATAGAAAAGAAAATAATTGGAAGTGTGGATGTGTGAGAAAAATGTGCAGATAATAATGAGATGAATGAATGAAATGTCTCTGATGAGCAAGCCAAGGGTGACGGCGACGGTGGCAAGGAAAAACTCCCTGAGATGGCATTAGGAAGAAACCTTGAGAGGAACCAGACTCAACAGGGAACCCATCCTCATTTGGGCGATAACAGATAGAAATGATATAACATCTTGTGTGTTGTGCAGGTGAAAATTCAATATGACAGAAATTATTTAAATTGTCATGAAGACCAGATCAGCATAGGGACGAGTCAGTAGGTGCAGAGGGCAGATGAGGTCTGGATCACTGGAAGCACAGGAGCAGCATGTGTAGCTCCAACCATCATAAAGCTGAATCCAGTTGGAGCTGGTCCTTCTCTGGATGCCTCAGGAACCTCGCAGGGTCGGCCTTTGTCTTCTGAAGCTGGCAAAATCTCCCGATGCCTCGGGATGGGTAGAGAAATACAGAACAGATGGGGAGAATTAGCGTAGTTGCCATTCGGTATAGGTGTACTGGAGTATGAGTACTGGGATGAGTTATGTGTATGCCAGATTAAAAAGATGCGTCTTGAGTCTACTTTTGAACTGAGAAACCGTGTCTGCTCCCCGAACACTGTCTGGAAGGCTATTCCAAAGCTTTGGAGCTAAATATGAAAAAGCCCTACCCCCTTTTGTAGATTTTGAAATTCTGGGAACTACCAGAAGTCCGGAGTTTTGTGATCTTAAGGCGCGTGGTGGATTGTAGCGTATCAGAAGACTGGTTAGGTATGTGGGAGCTAAACCATTTAAGGCCTTGTATGTAAGTAATACTATTTTGTAATTTATTCTAAACTGAACAGGTAGCCAGTGCAGGGATGATAATATTGGGGTTATATGATCATATTTTCTGGATCTAGTGAGAACCCTGGCAGCTGCATTTTGGATTAACTGAAGCTTGTTTATTGAGGATGCAGGACAACCACCTAGTAATGCATTACAATAGTCCAGTCTGGAGGTCATGAATGCATGAACTAGTTTTTCTGCATCAGATACGGATAAGATGTTCCTAAGTTTAGCAATATTTCGAAGATGGAAAAAGGCTGTTTTTGTGATATTTGAAATGTGATTTTCAAAAGACAAGTTACTGTCTAATATTATTCAATTCAATTCAATTCAATTTTATTTATATAGCGCTTTTAACAATGGTCATTGTCTCAAAGCAGCTTCACAAAAATTTAAGAAATTTAACAAAAAAAAAAAAAAAAAAAAAATTTATATATATAGAATAATTATATATAAAGTAATAAATAAGATTATAATAGAAAATAAATAAATAAAAACAAATAATAATAATAATTATAGAAAAGAAAATAATTGGAAGTGTGGATGTGTGAGAAAAATGTGCAGATAATAATGAGATGAATGAATGAAATGTCTCTGATGAGCAAGCCAAGGGTGACGGCGACGGTGGCAAGGAAAAACTCCCTGAGATGGCATTAGGAAGAAACCTTGAGAGGAACCAGACTCAACAGGGAACCCATCCTCATTTGGGCGATAACAGATAGAAATGATATAACATCTTGTGTGTTGTGCAGGTGAAAATTCCATATGACAGAAATTATTTAAATTGTCATGAAGACCAGTTCAGCATAGGGACGAGTCAGTAGGTGCAGAGGGCAGATGAGGTCTGGATCACTGGAAGCACAGGAGCAGCATGTGTAGCTCCAACCATCATAAAGCTGAATCCAGTTGGAGCTGGTCCTTCTCTGGATGCCTCAGGAACCTCGCAGGGTCTGCCTTTGTCTACTGAAGCTGGCAAAATCTCCCGATGCCTCGGGATGGGTAGAGAAATACAGAACAGATGGGGAGAATTAGCGTAGTTGCCATTCGGTATAGGTGTACTGGAGTATGAGTACTGGGATGAGTTATGTGTATGCCAGATTAAAAAGATGCGTCTTGAGTCTACTTTTGAACTGAGAAACCGTGTCTGCTCCCCGAACACTGTCTGGAAGGCTATTCCAAAGCTTTGGAGCTAAATATGAAAAAGCCCTACCCCCTTTTGTAGATTTTGAAATTCTGGGAACTACCAGAAGTCCGGAGTTTTGTGATCTTAAGGCGCGTGGTGGATTGTAGCGTATCAGAAGACTGGTTAGGTATGTGGGAGCTAAACCATTTAAGGCCTTGTATGTAAGTAATACTATTTTGTAATTTATTCTAAACTGAACAGGTAGCCAGTGCAGGGATGATAATATTGGGGTTATATGATCATATTTTCTGGATCTAGTGAGAACCCTGGCAGCTGCATTTTGGATTAACTGAAGCTTGTTTATTGAGGATGCAGGACAACCACCTAGTAATGCATTACAATAGTCCAGTCTGGAGGTCATGAATGCATGAACTAGTTTTTCTGCATCAGATACGGATAAGATGTTCCTAAGTTTAGCAATATTTCGAAGATGGAAAAAGGCTGTTTTTGTGATATTTGAAATGTGATTTTCAAAAGACAAGTTACTGTCTAATATTACTCCCAGATCTTTTACTGCTGAGCTGGTAATAACAGTACATCCTTCTAAGCGCAAGCTGAATTGTGAAAGCTGTTGTGTGCTGGTTTTTGGGCCAATAAGTAATATCTCTGTCTTATCTGAATTTAGTAAAAGAAAGTTATTGGTCATCCAATCTTTTATGTCCTGGACACACTCAGTTAATCTAGACAACTTAGGTATTTCGTCTGGTTTAGTTGAGATATATAATTGGGTATCATCAGCATAACAATGGAAACTAATCCCATGTCTTCTAATGATGTTACCCAAGGGAAGCATGTATATTGAGAACAACAGCGGTCCTAAAACTGACCCTTGTGGGACCCCATATTTCACTGGCATTATACCAGACGGTTCTCCATTTAGATCTACAAAATGGTAGCGATCAGACAGGTAAGATCTAAACCATTTTAGTGCCTGTCCCTGAATGCCTATATAATTTTGTAAGCGATCTATGAGAATATTATGATCTATAGTGTCGAATGCAGCACTAAGATCGAGCAGGACTAGCAATGAGATGCAGCCTTGGTCTGAAGCTAAAAACAAGTCATTTGTAATCTTAACTAGTGCAGTTTCTGTGCTATGATGGGGCCTGAAACCTGACTGAAATTCTTCAAGGATGTTGTTATCCTGCAAGAATGTGCAAATTTGAGCTGATACTACTTTTTCTAGTATTTTTTATATGAACGGGAGGTTTGAGATCGGTCTGTAATTTTTTATTTCATTCGCGTCCAAATTAGATTTTTTAAGAAGCGGCTTAATAACTGCTAACTTGAAAGGTTTAGGGACGTGACCTAGATGTAATGAAGAATTAATAATGTTTAGGAGTGGCTCTCCAACCGTAAGCATCACTTCTTTTAAAAATCTGGTTGGGATTGGGTCTAACAGGCACGTTGTTGATTTAGCCGAGGTGATGAGTTTATACAGCTCTTCCTGTCCTATACCTGTAAAGCAGTGAAAATCTAAATGTGAAGCTATAGGCTGAACTGGATCGTGAGATACTATTAGAGGTTGAACCTCCATTATTTTCTTCCTGATATTATTGATTTTTTCATTAAAGAAGTCCATAAAGTCTTCACTTCTAAACTGTGATGGGATACTCTCTGCGGGCATCTTAGGTTTTGTTAAGCGAGCCACTGTACTAAATAAGAACCTGGGATTGTTTTGGTTTCTTGCTATCAGTTGGCTAAGATGCTCGGTCCTAGCAGTTTTTAGAGCCTGTCTATAGCTGCACATACTGTCTTTATACGCAATTCGAAAAACTTCTAATTTAGTTTTCCTCCATTTTCGCTCGAGGTTACGGGTTGCTCTCTTTAGGGCGCGAGTATGACTGTTGTACCACAGTGGCAATGTTTTATCTCTGACTTTTTTTAATCTGATGGGAGCAACAGTGTCTAATGTACTGGTAAAAATAGTGCCCATGCTGCTAGTCACTTCATCTAGATCATCTGCATTTAGGGGTCTAATAAGAAATTGGGACAGATCCGGCAGATTACTTGTGAATCTCTCTTTAGTGGTGGGATTCATATTTCTAACAGATTGATAGCGTGGGGAGACACAGCTAATCTGTTCTACGGGTAGAGTATATGTCAGGAGGTGATGATCTGTGATATCATCACTTTGAGGTATGATCTCTATATTAGAGACATCTATACCATGGGATATAATTAAAGCTAGCGTATGATTAAAGCGGTGAGTTGCTCCAATTATATTTTGCTTAACCCCAAAGGAATTTAGTAAATCCATAAATGTGAGTGCTAAAGCGTCGTTAGCATCATCTACATGAATGTTAAAGTCTCCTACTATCAATACTTTGTCAGAGTTAACCAATAGGTCTGATAGCAGATGTCCAAATTCTTTAAGAAAATCGCCATATGGCCCCGGGTGTCTGTACACGGTGGCCAAGGTAAAATATAGCAAGGGTTTATTACGTATTTCATTTAGTGCAACATTAATGATAAGCACTTCAAATGAATTAAACCTGGGCCTTATTTTCTGGGTAACAGTGAGTACATCGTTGTAGATAGTGGCGACACCACCGCCGCGACCAATTAGACGGGGCTCGTGCTTATAGAAATATCCTGACGGAGTAGACTCATTCAGACCAATATATTCATTTGGTTTAAGCCAGGTTTCAGTGAGACAGAGTGCGTCAAGGCAATAATCTGAGATAATTTCATTAACAATAAGTGCTTTAGGCGCAAGGGATCTAATGTTGAGTAGTCCAAACTTTAGAGGTGGATTTTGACTACTTATTTTGCCTTTTTCTGGTTTTATGGTTATCAGATTGTTTCGGGCAAATTTAACAAATTTATTCTTTTTTCTCACTATTCGGGGAACAGACACAGTTTCTATAGGACAAGCTATGTGTGTGCGTCTATCACTATGGTGAGTTGTGATGTGGCTAAGATGCGCTGGAGCATGTCGCAGGCTCGGCTTGGTTTAGTTCATTAGATCTGCGTAGCGGGTATTGGCAAGTAGAGCTCGCTCCGGAAGACCGCCCTAAAACCGCGTTTTCGATCGGACACGGGCTGTGGCAATTCCGGCGTATGCCTTTCGGCCTATGCAACGCTCCGGCGACGTTTGAACGGTTGATGGAGAAAGTGTTGGCGGATATCCCTCGTAACCGTTGCGTCGTCTATCTGGATGATTTGCTAGTGCACGGCAAGGAGTTTGAGGTCGCGCTAGCTAATCTCCGGGTGGTATTTTTGGCTATCCGACGGGCGAACTTGCGGCTCAATCCGGGGAAATGCCAGCTGTTGCGTCGAGAGACCGCGTTTCTGGGCCACATAATTAGTGCGAACGGGATTGCTACCGACCCAAACAAAATCGCTGCAGTACAGAATTGGCCAGAACCAGTAAATGTGTCACAGCTGCGCACTTTCCTCGGGTTAGCCTCGTACTACCGCCGGTTCGTGAAAGACTTCGCCACCATCGCAAGTCCGTTGCATGGGTTGACGAAAAAGAACCAGCCGTTCCGCTGGGAGGTTGTACATGCGCGCGCGTTCGCTCGGTTGCGCGAAGCTTTGGTCACGTGTCCCGTCCTCGGCTATCCGGATGCAGCGCGCGCGTTCACCCTTGATACAGACGCGAGCGATGTAGGGCTGGGGGCCGTACTGTCTCAGGTTTCCGGTAACCAAGAGCGGGTTGTCGCATATTTCAGCCGCGCGTTGTCTGGGCCCGAGCGGAATTATTGCGTCACGCGGCGCGAGCTGTTAGCTGTCGTCGCGGCGCTAAAACACTTCCGGCCATATTTATACGGGCAAACCTTCCTGCTGCGGACCGATCACGCTTCGTTAGTGTGGCTGCTTAGCTTCAAAGAACCTGAGGGGCAGTTAGCGCGTTGGCTGGAGCGCCTACAGGATTATAGCTTCACCATTCAACACCGAGCCGGGAAGCTACACGCTAACGCCGACGCGTTGTCGCGCCGACCATGCAGCGAAGCGCGTTGTCGGTACTGCGAGCGGGTCGAAGAGCGCGGTTGCGACGTAGGCCAACCTCCGGAACCACTGGCGCACAACTTCCTTTCCGTTCAGTCCCCCGGACCCCCCGGGGGTGATCAGCTGACCGTTCCAGCGTGCAGCCGAGTCACTGCCTCGCCTAGGGCACCTCCCACAGTCATCTCACCTGTGCCACAGCTGGACAGTGAACAGCTCGCGGCCGAGCAGGAGAGCGATCCGGTTCTGCATCAAGTTCTGGGTTGGGTTAAAGCGGGCCGGAGACCGGATTATACTGCAATCACTCACCTGGGGTTAGAGGCGAAAGCTCTGCACTCACAGTTCACCCGCCTAGCATTGCGGCAAGGGTTACTCTACCGTCGCTGGGAGCAGCCGTGCGGCGCTGGCGAATGTTTCCAGCTTCTGGTACCAAAAACTTTGCGGGCATGTGTGCTGGGGTTGGTTCATGGGCATACGGGTTCAGGACACTTCGGTGTGACAAAAACTCTGCGGCGGTTGCGCGCTCGCTTCTACTGGCCGGGCTGTCACACTGATAGTGAACTCTTTGTTCACAGATGCGACTCCTGCACGGCGAAGAAGGGCCCTACCCAGCGCTCGCGAGCCCCGCTGCAGGACTTTCGGGTGGGGGCGCCCATGGAGCGTATGGGCGTGGACATTCTTGGACCGTTCCCCGTTTCCGATCGGGGTAACCGTTATGTGCTGGTCGTTGTGGATTACTTCACCAAGTGGCCGGAGGCTTTCGCTGTGCCTGATCAGAGCGCCTCCACCACGGCCCGAGTACTACTGGATGAGGTGTTCAGCCGGTTCGGCGCTCCAGAGCAGTTGCACAGCGATCAGGGGCGCAACTTCGAGGCGGAGGTGTTTGCGGCGGTGTGTGAACGCCTCGGGGTGAAAAAGACCCGCACCACGCCGCTTCATCCACAAAGTGACGGCCTCGTGGAGCGCTTTAATCGGACGCTCACCACACAACTCGCCCTACTTACCAGCGATCGGCAACGTGATTGGGACGAACATTTGCCTCTCGTTCTTTGAGCATATCGCACGGCAGTACAGGAGTCATCGCAGCTAACGCCAGCTGTTCTCATGTTTGGACGCGAGCTGCGCACTCCAGTGGACCTCGTTTTCGGGCCACCGCCACAGTCGGATTTACCCACGGCACCGGGGTTGGATTATTTTTGTTCTTTAAAAGAAAAACTGTTCCGGGTTCACGAGTTAGCGCGCAAACACTTGGCGGACGCCGGTGTTAAGCAGCGCCGGGTTTATGACACTCACAGCCGGGGGCGAGACTTTGAGCCGGGAGAGCAGGTATGGGTTTATTCCCCGAGAAGGAAGAGAGGGCTATCACCCAAACTTATGTCACACTGGGTGGGACCCTGTACGGTGATCGCTCAACTTTCGGATGTCGTCTACCGGGTGCGGCTGGCGGGGCGGGCGCGGATGATTGTGCTGCACCGAGACCGTCTCGCTCCCTACCAGCCGCATGCCGGTGAGACGGCGACTGCTGCAGAGGCCCGGCCGCCTCAGGTTAATGTTCACATGTCGACTACAGCAGGGCTCCGGCGTTCACAGCGCCAGCGCCGACCGCCTGCACGTCTCAGAGACTGAAGGATTAGGGGTGACCGGGGACGGTCACAGCTCGGGTGGGGGCAGTGTGGCGTGGGCGGGGCTGGCGATCGCCGGCTTTGGTCCAGCATGATGTTTGTGTTCACCATGGGTGGGATGTTGGTTTTAGGTTAGTGGCTTCGGCCATGTTTAAGCATGTGGGTGTGTGTGTTTTGACCTGTATGTGTGTTTATGCTTGAGCTGAGATAATAAAATACTCCCAGTCATTACATTGGGTAGCCACCAAGCTCACTCGTCCTCCAAGATCCCTGCTTAGTGTTGAAAAACGCTACAGTATATTAAATCAGCTCAGTTGATTCCACTAATTATAATTTACAGACCTCCAGGGCCGTATTCTGAATTTCTTAGTGAATTTGCAGATTTCATCTCAGACCTGGTCATTTCTGTAGACAAAGTGTTAATTGCTGGAGATTTTAACATTCATTTTGAGAATCCAGAAGACCCTCTGAGAACAGCATTTATATCCATACTGGACTCCGTAGGTGTAAATCAGTGTGTAGTAGGACCCACTCATAAAGCAGGTCACACTTTAGATTTAGTAATATTCTTCGGATTAATTATAAGAAATGTATTCACAATTCCACTGTCTGAAATTATCTCAGATCACTATCTTGTCTCCATTCAAGTGTCTCACAGTGATAATGTACGCACAGTACCGCGCTACCGTATTAAACGTACATTCACATCAACTACCACACAGAGTTTTATCAGTAATCTCCCAGAGTTACCAACTTCGATTAGGCCACCGTCTGACCCCACAGAACTTGATCAGGCGACTGAATATTTAGAGTCGACACTTCGTTGTACCTTAGATAATGTAGCTCCAGCTAAAAGAAAAATTATTAGAGATAAGAAACTCGCTCCCTGGTATAACGATCACACGCGCACTTTAAAACAGACTGCTCGGAAATTAGAGCGTAAATGGCGTCAAACTAAATTGTTGGTATTTCAAATAGCATGGAAAGAGAGCATCCTGAACTATAGGAAAGCTCTTAGTGTAGCTAGATCAACGTATCTCTCCACTCTTATAGAAGAAAATAAAAATAATCCTAGATTTTTATTTAATACCGTAGCCAAATTAACCAGAAATAAGACCACTACAGAAATCTCCACAACAACATCATGCAATAGTGAGGACTTCATGAACTTTTTTAATAATAAAATTGTAAATATCAGGCATAAAATTGAGGCTTTGAAACCAAACAATGTAATTGATACTGATGTTAACCTAGCCATGTCAGATTCAAACCTAGAATACTTTACTCCTCTTGAAGAGAATGAACTAATTTCACTCATCTCTTCTGCAAATTCATCAACCTGTATATTAGATCCTATACCGACACATTTTCTTAAACAGATAGCACCAGTAATAACAGAACCGATGTTGAGAATAATTAATTCCTCACTCAGCATTGGTTATGTTCCAAAATCTTTTAAAGTAGCAGTTATTAAACCAATAATTAAGAAACCTGACCTCGACCCCTGTCAGCTGTCCAATTACAGGCCAATATCAAACCTCCCATTTATCTCTAAGATTCTGGAAAAGATAGTAGCGGAGCAGCTATGCTCATATCTACATAGAAATGGCATACATGAACTGTATCAGTCAGGATTTAGGCCTCATCACAGCACAGAAACAGCACTCGTTAAAGTAGTAAATGACCTCCTATTGGCCTCTGATCAGGGTTGTGTAACTATGCTTGTATTACTCGACCTCAGTGCAGCTTTTGACACTATTGATCATGCTATTCTTCTTCACAGATTAGAAAATTTAGTAGGAATTAAGGGTACAACCCTCTCCTGGCTCAGATCCTATTTGACCGATCGTTATCAGTATGTAGACTTAAATGGTGATTATTCTGCATGTTCTCTAGTGGAGTTTGGCGTTCCGCAGGGTTCAGTTTTAGGCCCACTGCTTTTTTCCCTTTACATGCTTCCTCTGGGCAACATAATCCGTAAGCATGGTATTAGTTTTCATTGTTATGCTGACGACACACAGCTATACGTCTCAACAAAACCTGATGAGAAAAACCATCTTACTAAAGTTGAGCAATGTGTTCAGGACATAAGAAATTGGATGCTAATTAACTTCCTTCTGCTTAATGGGGATAAGACAGAAGTTCTAGTCATAGGACCGCATACAGCTAGAAGTAAAATCTTAGATCACACCGTAACTTTAGATGGCCTTTCTGTTCCGTCAAGTGCAACAGTAAAAGACCTCGACGTGATTATAGATTCCAGCCTTTCATTTGAAGCTCATGTAGATAATATCACCAGGATAGCATTCTTTCACCTTAGAAATATCGCCAAAATAAGAAATATATTGTCGCTAAATGATGCAGAAAAACTAGTTCATGCTTTTATCACTTCTAGGTTGGACTATTGTAATGCCTTACTGTCTGGTTGTTCAGTTAGGTGCATAAACAAGCTTCAGCTAGTCCAAAATGCAGCAGCGAGAGTCCTCACTAGAACCAGAAGATATGAGCACATCACCCCTATCCTATCTTCACTGCATTGGCTCCCTGTGAAATTTCGCATTGATTTTAAAATACTACTCTTGACATATAAGGCATTAAATGGTCTCGCGCCACAGTATCTGAGCGAACTGCTAGTGTCTTACGATCCGCCACGCCTACTTCGGTCAAAGGATGCAGGCTGCTTATCAGTACCGCGTATTATGAAAACTACAGCTGGGGGCAGAGCTTTTTCTTACAAAGCCCCAAAATTATGGAATAGTCTTCCAAATAGTGTTCGGGACACAGACACAGTCTCAGTGTTTAAGTCTAGGCTCAAAACCTATTTATTTAACCAAGCATTTTATAAATAGATTTGCCATAAGGTAAAGGAGCAGATCTGGGGGACTCATGGACGTAGAGTATTATGGTGAACTGGTATGTTTAGATGCTGTCTTCCTCAGTCTCATTTGATCACTCAGGTTTGTTGACGGTGAGGTGATTGTTTGCTTTACATCTCAGGGAGCCCTCATGTTTGTGTTTCCTTCTGGCTCTCCCTTTTAGTTATGCTGTCATAGTTAGTCCTGCCGGAGTCCCTGCTTGCACTCTACAGTAAATATACATTCACATTATACATTGTGACTGTGACCATACCTAATTGCAATCTCTCCTCCTCTTCTCTTCCTCCCCCTCTTTCTCTTTCCTCTCTCCCCCTGTCTCCCCCTTTCACTCTTTCTCTCTCTCTCTCTGTCGAGCTACACATGTGGTTCCTGAGCTGCCAGTGATCCAGACTCCCTCTGCCCTCCGGACCTGTCTGATCCATCCTGGTGCCCGGTTTCTGGTTGGAGGTCTCATCGCATGGATGCCCCGTGTGTCTCTTTAGGATGCGTCTGGTGTCTGGGGATGATTCTCTATACTTAGAAGATGGTTCTGGCCTCGACTGGTGTGGTCAGCTGTTTCTCTGAGGACTTGACAATTCGATAGTTCAGGACTGGAACTTTCTACAAGTCTATCTGAGTCTCGAATAACTACTGGACTCCATTTTACATCAAGTATTATAACATCAATTAACATCAACTATTATAGCTGAACCTAACACTTAACACTGTATAAATGCAGATCATTTCCTGCTATCTGTTTCACCCAGATGAGGATGGGTTCCCTGTCGAGTCTGGTTCCTCTCAAGGTTTCTTCCTATTACCGTCTCAGGGAGTTTTTCCTTGCCACTGTCGCCCTCGGGCTTGCTCACCAGGGAATATCTGAACATTTTGATTCATACACATTCACATTCCATACAAACTTAAATAATTCTTTTGATTGTGTAAAGCTGTTTTGAGACAATGTCAATTGTTAAAAGCGCTATACAAATAAAACTGAATTGAATTGAATTGAATTATATACCTAAGCCAAGACTGTAATTTACAAGATACAGCAAACAGGTTGTTGTAAAAGTCAGAGATTTGCAAGATGCAGCAACTGGTGTCTGTAATCACAGTGGATTTACTCAAGACGACTGTATGAAGTGTTGATTCTTTGATGCTGACAAAATAAACTACAAGAGACAAAGAGATCGGACTTCTGTCGGGTGAGTGAAACTTTAAGACAAAGCTACGCGTCAAAACTAGTGAAATAATATGACCGCATCTACACTGAGAAAAAATTATTATGGGTCACATAATCACAAACACAAATACATATACATATGATCAAGTGTTTAACTGTTTTCATTTGTTTCTATGACCAATAATAATAATAATTATTATTATTATTTTCAGCCCAACTCTTTGACTATTTAAAACAAAGTTGTGTCCCATTTTTTGCCCATTGAAGTTGTTGGTTCAACTAAACGTTTTTTAAATACCCAAACAATCCCCCACAATTAAAACATGCAAACATGACTTTAACAATTCAATTTATTCTTCCAAAACTAGTCAAAGTTAAAACAGTAATTTATATAAAACAGGTGAATACATGTTGTCTTTTTGCTTAAAGTTCATTAAACTACCCGGATACACCAGCTGCTTATCTCTATCTATAGTCCTTTTATATTGAAATATAAATTTTTCAAATATCAAAACTATTAAACATGGAACAGTTTAAGTCTTTGTTTCCCCCAAAGTACTGTATCAGACATTTAGCAGTTCTATGTTCAGAATATACAGTAGACCTGACCAAACATCATTCTAAAGCTGTCGGACTGTGACGTCATCCCTCCTACAGCTCCCTCAACAGCTTGTTCAGGCTCCTCCAGTCCTGTAGCTCCAAAAGTCCAGCCGTCAGCTGTCTGACCCCCCAATCCTCCACAGCGGAGCTCTGCTTAAAGACAACAGGAGAATTTAATGAAGTCAAAGACAAATAAACTTTACAGACCATATAGTTCTAATAAAAATAAAATATATTAATAAACCTATTTACCACAGAGTGTGTAAAATACTGTTTTGGGGATTCTGGAATGTAAATAAACTGCCTGTGCTAATGTTAACCAGTGAACAGTGTTAGTGTTAACCACTGACTGTCTGTATTATCGTCTGAATTAAATTAACCGAGAATTTACTTAATGCGCTTCTCATACAAATAAGTTAAGCGATATAACACTCGTATATGAGCATTAATTCATCTCTGAGGCCAAACTATAAATTACTGAAGCCGCTCATACCCCCCCCCCCACACACACATACACACACCCCCCTCCTTAACTGATAAACACTTCAGTGTTTTTATCTTGCTCGTTAACTAAGCGCTCGCGCTACCACGGAAAGTCCCGGACAAAGTGTGTATAATAGAAACCCGGTTATGAGCGTTACTAGCTCCTGTACAGCTACCCTCAGTCTGTGTCCCTCATGAACTGCATCACATTATATTACAGTCACAGAAATAACCTGGGCCCGGTTTCTCGAAAGCTTCTTATCTCTAAGTAGTTCTTAAGTCGTACCTTAACCTCTCTCTTAACTTTATGGCGCATTTCTCGAAACGTTCTTACGCTAAGTATCTCTTAGCTAAGTCAGACGTTCGTAAGGTTGGTCTGGACCAACCTTAACTCATACTTAGCTTAGTTTCAGCTCAAGACGCTAGTTGCCGCCACTGAGCAGCAGTCTTTATAAACCAGCGGTGTATGCAAACACATTATGGCACGTTATCAAAGTCGTATTAATGATGGAATATACTGTAGACCAGTTTAAGAATATTATTTTATTTGATATCAGAACTAATAGAGTGACTTTTAATTAGCCTATTTCATAATGTGACTAATGCATTAAAATTGCCAATCACAATTAATATTAAACAGGTGGCGAACAATTAGGCAGCGATACAGCGCGGTGTTGTGTTAAACTGAAGACGGTGCGGTCCGTGGAGCCGTGTGGGTCATGTACATTTTTCCTTTAGACAAAACTTCAGCCCTTTTCATATTTTCCCCGTGGTCGTTATTAAAAATATATAAAATAAACATTTTGCCTTCCAAAGCAACAGATTATGGAGCTTCTTGAGCTGCTCAGACCTGCGCGTGCCAGACCAACGCGTCGTACTTACTGTACTTCCTGTACACTCCCCGTCCCGATGTCCAGCTGCTCGCTGCTTTCTGTTTAAAATATGTTTCATTGCTCATTAGCCATTAGCCATGACTTTATGGGTTTTTCTTTTGACACGTTTTATTTTTATGAAATTTGATTTAGTTAAATGAGAAAATAACCTTGGGAGTTTCAAACCCCGCATCCATTCATTTTTCTGGGTGATTGTAATGTTTAATACCCCTACAGTATTCACTTATGCGGTTTGACTCGGTGTGAGATGCGGTGTGTTATACCCCTATCTCACCTGCACGGGCTCGCGCTGTGGCCGTAGGCTTGATCATGATTCACCCCGAGTTTTTGCGCTGTGATTACGTTTTAATCTTTCCGCGTGAAAAATTCAACGTTAAATTTTTTGCTGGTCCTCGCGGAAGCTTGCAGACTTTGCAGAACGTTCCGGAACGTTAAAGGAACGTCGTGGGCAAACGTGGCAGCTCACGGAGATGAGTCCGGCCACACAGGTGAGAGAGGGGTATTAGGCACCGTGATCTGCCTCGAGTGACCGGCGCCCGACGGCGGATACGAAGATCTACAAGGTCCGCAAGCTTCCACATGTTTATTTTTTATTTATTTTTTTTTTCAACAATATTTTTATTGATTTTAACAGGGATAAAACAGGGTAAACATGTAATATTTTAATACAGGTTTTATAATCCCCTTATAAACCCTATAGCACCCACCCCGTCCCTCCCCGACTCCAAGCCAGTTTTACAAGGATATGAAAGGTTAAACGCCAGGCATTGAGAGAAACCAAAAAAGAAAAAAGAATAAAGAATATGGAGCTGGAAGTTTTTTGGTTCTACGTGCAAAAAATAAATAAATAAAGAGGAATGAAAAGGGGAAAGAAAACAAACAAACAAGTAATTAAATAAGACAGGAATCAAACTATAAATGTATATGAAAAAAGTGAAGGAAGGGCCCCCACACCTGTTGAAATTTAAAGTCTGAGTAATGAATTGAGTAGTGAATCTTCTCCAGGGACAGACAGGACATGATATCCCTGAGCCACTGGGCGTGAGTGGGTGACGTGGCATCCTTCCACTTGAATAAAAGAGAACGCCTGGCCAGGAGTGTCGCAAAAGATAACAATCTCTTTTTGGCTGGACTTAGACTCTTACCCTCTTCTCCAGTGACACCAAAAAGAGCAATCAGAGGGTCTGGTTCAAGATTGCAATTCAATATGAAGGACAGGGTCTTAAAAACATCCCTCCAGAATTTTTCCAAATTCGGGCATGTCCAGTACATATGGATAAGAGACGCCTCTCCGCTTTTACATTTATTACAACAAGGATCAATGTCTGGGTAGAAACGGGAGAGTTTAAGTTTGGAGAAATGAGCCCTGTGTACGACCTTAAACTGTAATAAAGAGTGGCGGGCACATAAGGAGGTTGAGTTGATAAGTTTAAGAATTGAATTCCAAGTATCATCTGATAGTGACAAATTTAAATCCTTCTCCCAAGCAGTTTTAATTTTACACAGAGGGGTGTGACTCGAAGCCATCAATCCACCATAAACAGTGGATATTAGGCCTTTACGCAGCGGAGACAAACAGAGGAGGTTATCTAGAATGTTTGCTGCAGGAGCCTCAGGGAAATTTGGTATTAAAGAGCGAATGAAGTGTCTTACTTGCAGATATCTGAAAAAGTGAGAATTGGGTAAGTTAAACCTTTCAGAAAGCTGTTCAAATGATGCAAACTTATGGTCAACGAACAGGTCCTTGCAAAGCTTGATGCCCTTATTGTACCATTCCTGAAACACTGAGTCATGTAAAGAAGGCTGGAAGAGATGGTTAGAGACGATAGGACTGGACAGAGAAAAGCCCAGAAGACCGCTGTGCTTTCTGAACTGAGCCCATACTCTCAAGGTATGCACCACTACTGAGTTATTGATTAATTTAATTGAGGAGATGGGGAGAGCAGATCCAAGGAGTGCAGAGACAGAGAGATTTTTGATAGACTTTATCTCCATTTCCACCCAGGCAGGCCGATTAGGTTGGTCATGAAAATATGACCAAAAAATGACAGAACGAATGTTTGCTGCCCAGTAGTAGAAACGAAAATTAGGTAGAGCCATGCCACCGTCTCTTTTAGATCTTTGAAGTAGGGACTTATTCAATCGTGGATGTTTACCTTTCCAAAGGTAAGAAGATATAATTGAGTCTAACGCGCCAAAGTAAGATTTGGGAATAAAAACAGGTACAGACTGAAAGAGATATAAAAATTTAGGGAGAATACTCATTTTAATGGCATTAATGCGGCCCACCAGGGACATGGACAGTGGTGACCATCGTCCCAAGTCCATTCTTGTTTGGTTCAACAACCTAAAAAAATTTTCTTTAAAGAGGTGTTTATGTTTCCTTGTGATTGTAATACCAAGATAGGTAAACTGATTTTTCACTATGTTGAATGGAAAATTGTGCATACCAGTTGTTACTGCTGTATTATCTAGCAGAAAAAGTTCACTTTTGTGCAAATTTAATTTATATCCTGAAAAATAGCTAAATTCCCTGAGCAATGACAGCACATGTGGCAGAGAGGAGACTGGATTCGATAAAAAAAGTAGAAGATCATCTGCATAAAGGGAAACTTTATGTTCTTCTCCCTGCCTCCAAATCCCAGATATATTTCTACAGCTTCGGAATGCAATTGCTAGTGGCTCAATGGCGAGGTTAAAGAGCAATGGGCTAAGGGGACACCCCTGACGAGTTCCCCGCTGAAGACTGAATGGTTGAGACTGTTGAGCATTTGTCAGAACTGAGGCAGTAGGGCTTGAATATAATAATTTAACCCAAGTGATAAAACTTGGACCAAAATTTAATTTTTCTAAAGCCCTGAATAAATACTCCCATTCCACACGATCAAAAGCCTTTTCAGCATCCAAAGAAAGGACACACTCAGGGGTCTCCTCTGATGGTGTGTACAAGATATCCATAAGGCGTCGAATGTTAAAGTAAGAATAACGATTTTTAACAAAACCGGTCTGGTCCTCAGATATAATTGAGGGTAGAACATTCTCTAATCTACGAGCCAAGACTTTAGCAAGGATTTTAACATCCACATTAAGAAGAGAGATTGGTCTATATGAGGAGCACTCTGTTGGGTCCTTATCCTTCTTTGCTATGAGGGTGATGCGAGCCTCATTAAATGACGCAGGCATCTTACCTTGCTTGAAAGATTCAGATAGAACCAAAGCTAGTTGTGGTGCAAGGTATGAGGAGAATGATTTAAAAAACTCTGCAGGGAACCCGTCAGGACCCGGGGACTTACCAGATTGCAATGATGAGATAGCTGAACTGATTTCCTCTTGTGATATGGGCTCTTCTAATCTTAATCTAGAATCAGGGGACAGTGTTGGGATATTTAGTTGAGTCAAGAAATTTTCAACTGAACTATGGTCCTTTGGGAACTCAGAAGTATATAATCGAGAATAAAAATTCCTGAATGCATCATTAATTTTAGAATGGTCCGTAGTGATGGTACCATCCTCCATCCGAATTTTCGTAATTTGTTGTTGTGCTCTAAATCCTTTTAACTGATTAGCTAAAAGTTTCCCAGATTTGTCACCATGAATGTAAAATTGGCTCCTACTCTTTAATAATTGCCGTTCAATTACATGCGTTGAAATAAGTTCAAACTTAGTTTGCACTTCTACGCGTTTTTTATAGAGATCGGGGTTTTTAAATAGAGCATACTGCTGGTCAATTTCTTTAATTTGGTTGGTCAAATCTTTTCGTTCTTTATATGCCTTCCTTTTCATATTTGCAGTGTATGAAATTATCTGTCCCCTGAGGTAGGCTTTCAGAGCATCCCAAATAACTAAACGTGACACTTCAGGTGTTTCATTTGTGGTGAGGAAAAAAACTATCTGGTCTTCCATAAATTTTTCAAAATCGTCCTCCATCAGTAACGATGAATTAAAGCGCCAATGTTTAGTAACCTGAGGGAGATCGGGGAGTTTTATAGACATAACCACTGGAGCGTGATCTGATATCACAATGCTCTGATAAGCACAAGAAGTAACCATTGGGATCAGTTGATTATCTATAAAGAAATAATCAATTCTGGAGAAAGTATGGTGAACATGTGAGAAAAAGGAGTATTCTCTCTTTTTTGGATTAAGGAAGCGCCATATGTCAGAGATACCAAAGCTGCAGAAATAGGACTGAAGTAGCGTGGCGGATTTACTCAGAGGTATAGGATTGGGAGATGACCTGTCAAGTGATGGATCTAAACAGCAGTTAAAGTCTCCCCCTAATATGAGAGAGTATGAGCTCAGATCAGGTAGAAGAGAGAAAAAATGTTCAAAGAAGGAGACATCGTCATAATTAGGGGCATATAGATTAGCCAACACTACATTAGTATTAAATAACTTCCCTGAAACAATGATATAACGACCTTGTATATCCGTAATAACATTATGATGCTCAAAAGAGATGTTTGGGTTAATGAGAATCGAGACACCCCTAGCTTTGGCCTGAAAGGTTGAGTGGTAGTGCTGCCCACCCCAACGTGACATAAGGCGAGAATTATCAGAACTGCGAATGTGAGTTTCTTGTAAAAATGCAATTGCAGTGTTAAGTTGTTTAAGGTGTGAGAGCACCTTCCTTCTCTTCACCGGATGGTTTAAACCCTTAACATTCCAGCTCACAAAGTTTAAAGAACTATTCATTCTCCCTGAGAGAAAATGCAGGTAGATAAACATGAATAAGATGCCTAACGTCAGCCTTAAAGTGTAAAACACAGAACAACGTGTTAAAAATACACAGTGTACAAAGAACTAACACAATACTGGCTTTGGAGATCCCCCACCCCTGCCCCCCACACCCCTCCCCCACACACCCCACTGCCCCCCAACAAACAAAGATAGCTGCTAACAAACACAGCAGCAAGCTCTTCCATTCCTCCATCTTCCACCCAACAAATCCTCCTGCTGCTAACCACCCCATCTTCTGCTCCGACACAACTTACAGAAACTAATAATTAAATATATAAATAAAACATTTCCACACTCCAATACTGAAATCTCTTAATGAGAGAAAAACACACCACCACCACCCCTCCCCCCACGTCACATTGTAACTCTAAATATACAAACATGTAAATCACACGTGATTAAAAATAGAAAAAATAGTAATATAAAAATAATAATAATAACCTCTTCACAAGTTTAACACAACACTCTTACCGGGAAAGACGTAAACATGGCCAGACTTTTAGTTAAAAATGGTACTTTCCTGAGAACCGTAGTATTGCGTATTAAAATAATAATAATAATACAGTGCACTACGCAGTTTTCGGCAGACTGTCTATGTGTTTCTGCGCCTCTTCTACCGAGCGGAGCCACTTCTTCTGTCCGGTAGAGAGAGTGATCCGGAGCCGCGCTGGATACAGGAGAGAAGGCCGGAGACCACGGCTGTATAACTCACTCATCACTCCTCTATACTCGGCTCGCTGGTTTAAAACTTCGGGAGTGTAGTCTTCCACTATGCGGAGCTGCTGACCGCGGTATTCCAGCTTCCCTCTCCGCCGAGCCTCCCGAATCAGAAGGTCTTTCACCTGGTACCGGTGCACGCGGAGAATGACGGGCCGAGGTCTCTGTCCTGAAGCGGGTTTGGATGCAGGTATTCGGTGGGCTCGGTCAATCTCCGGCGGGGAAGGCAGCGTTTCAGTCCCAAACACCTCGCACAGAAACTTGGAGAAGAACTCGGTAGGGAGTCCACCTTCAGAACCTTCCGGGAGACCCAGAACACGCAGGTTTTGTCTCCTGCTCCGGCCTTCTAAGTCTACAACTTTGGCCGTTAACTTTGAGTTGTTTTCCCGAAGTCCGGAGCAGATGTTCTCCAGCTCCGTCACACGCTGGCTCAGGTCGTCTGTAGCAAGTTCTAATGACGGTAAGCGCTGTCCATGGTCCTCTACTTGGGCCTGAATCTGATCCAGCTTTCCCTCTAGTAAACTAAACGAGGATTTAAACTCCGCCGCTAACGCATCACGGTGTTGCTCTAACAGCGCTGAGATAGCCTCGACTGTTAGAGGGGTCGCAGTGTCGTCCTTTTTCACGGCTTTAACACTCCTGGTAGCCATCGCAGATGAAAAAATATATAACCGTGGGGTAGAGTACAAAGTTATTGTCAACTAAGATTTTAATTTAACATTTAAAGACGAATAAGGGAGTGAAGAAATTCGAAACTGTCGGAGCACCTAACCAACACGTCCTACTCCATGTGGCTGCTAACCGGAAGTCTCACCATGTTTATTTTTTTTGCGTGGTAAAATGGAAACGTAATAACAGCACCAAAACTCGCGCCGAATCATAATGAACCGCACTTACGGCCCCGCGTGTGAGATAGGGGTATTAAACCTCCACCCTGTCATCTCATCGTATTCATTCCATAAGTGCGCTATACAACCCCAACAACTGACACTTCACATTGTTTCTGAAGGTGGTGAAGAGTGTTATCAGCTGTTTGTCCATCAACTATGATTGTAAACCCCGTTCGTTTCACGGCCACATGTTACATGAAAATATTATATATTATATTATTATATTAATTAATATTAATTTATATATTTGTCTATTATGACATGTTATTGTTAAGTTAACACATGTCGAAATAAACGCTATTAAAAGAATTTAGTGCAATGTTTAATTTGCATAGAAAGTGCCGTCTTTCTTAACACTGTCATGCAAAAGGAGTCAAAAATCGATTCCAGAGCCACCGATGTCCGCTAATTCAGGACCTTCACTGTAGACAGCGCCGCGTAACGTCGGACGTAAGAGGCAGCGACTTAAGAAGACTCCTAAGAGACAGTTCGAGAAATACACTTAGAAAAGTTATCACTTAACGTAAGATATATCTTAAGAGTCTTCTTAGCGCGCGAATAGTGTGCGTTATCGAGAAACCGGGCCCTGCAGATTAACTCTTAACCAAAGAATAAATAACCGCTGAATTTATCCAGACAACACGCGGTGAGATTCTCTCAGTATTTACAGAGAACACAAACACTCTTCATCGGGTAGTGCAGCTCTTGTAATAGGGACATTAATAGTATTTTCGAAGCTTGAGCATGTTTTTGAGTTAAAGTGGAGTGACATTGTGAGTGTGTGACACTGACAGTAAGCTGTAATATTAACTCCAGACTCAGTAAACAGAACATTAAGTTCTCTAAAGTCACATCTGACCGCTGCTGGTGCTGCCAGTGATATTTAAAACGGCCAATAAAAAACTAAACTGGGAAATAAACTGTAAACTACACCAAACACATTTTATAAAATAAAACATCACTTACCACGAATAGTCCATTAAGCCGCCATCTTCATCTCTGTAGTTTGGTAGCGTCAGTTCGGCGGGGGTGGAGGCGGGTTGTTAAAATCACATGATTGCAACTCAGCCCAGCTGGCTTGTTTTAACGTGTTCTTGAGAACGAAGCGCCATCTAGTGGTGGCACCAGGTAAATGAATAAATAGGGCTTGAATGGGCATGTTTACTGTGAAATCTTGACACGCCTTTCTGGCAGAAAAGGGAGGGGGGATTACGGCGTGCAAAGGGCATTCACACGCCATTCACACGTCAGCCACACAGTCGCGGCTATTTGGAGTGGCTCCCACTGTATGGGTAGAACATTTGACCAATATATGTGGTAGAATTAACCCAGCATTATAGTTAAATATGACGTAGCATTTGGATTGAATATATTTAACCCATCTTGCTGGGTTAAACAAATAACCCATCTTGCTGGGTCAAATTAACCCAGCATTTAGTTAGTCCTATATTTACCCAGCAGCTGGGTTAAAAACAACCCAGACTGGGTTGTTTTTAACTCAGCATTTTTAGGGTGTATTAGATGGCTTTTAGTGAAATAAAACTGTAACTTACTTTAAAACTAAACATGTTCCCTAAAATGGTGGAAAGAGCTACATACCCCCTTTCCCAGTTAGCTAGCAGTTAATGACCACCACTACTTGTGCAGTTTATAAAAGGATAGGTAATGTTTGTCGCGCTGTTGCACAAACAGCACGCTCATTTATTTCAATTCATTTGTTGTTATAGACTATAGTGTGTGCTGTACACCCTCTTTACTGTTTTGCTACAGTCTGAACCTTCCAGTTAATTTGCCTGCTTCTCCTCCAGCTCCGCACCGCCCAGCCTGCAGAAAATGCGCGTGCACTTTGCATGCTCGTACTCGGCTCGTAACGAGCACGCTCTGCCCTCAAGGGTGAGCATTGGTTAATGGCAGGCATGTGACTGATGTAAGCCAGATCCTTTTATTTAGCAAAATTGAGATTAATAGTTACATTTTATTGTTGAGGGACAAAGACAGGGCTCCATACGCACATACACAGAAAAAAGGGCACTTGAGGCATCCTGGAGGAAAGGGGCGGGTGTGTGTACAGTATATACAACGTGAAAGCGCGCTCCGTTACAGCTCAGTCCCTCTTCTCACCTAGGTGTGAAGTTATCAAACCGGTTTCGGATGGGGGAATTGGCACAATTGAGGGGTTTAAAACTATTTAACAAGACATAGACGTCTCTGCCTAAAATGTATTTCTCCAGCAAAACATAAAAAAAATTGAAATAAAATGTTTAATATTAATAATATTGATCTTAGCTGGATGGTCTAAGGCTACGTTTACACTGCAGGTTTCGATGCTTAATTCCGATTTGTTGCCTATATCTGATTTTTTTGACCGTCTGTTTACACGTTATTTCCACTATGACTCATATCCGATTCACGTGTTTACACTTGCCATACCATCTGAAACATCGCACATGAGGGAGGTTCTTGCGCTGCACAGTAACCAAGATAGAAGAAGGAGAAATATGCTTAACGCTCTGCGATATATGCAAATGCGAAACGTCACCATGGTTTTAAAATGGAGGAGGAGAAAAAAAATGGCATAATTGCAGCTTGCACATACTGTATGCTTTATTCATCAAATACTGATTTAATGTTATTTAGCCAAAATAAGCATTAACACAAGGCGGGGGTGTGTGTGTGTGTGTGTGTGGGTGGGGCGTTGTTCTTTTCCATGTCACCTGCGATGTTATAATTCCACACGCACTTCCACCGGAGAATAACATTACGTCATTAAACCGCGAAGAAGTCGCAGTTTTAATGACGTACAGAACACAATGCCTCAGGAAATCCGATCTGTCTGTTTACACGACAATCACATTAGCACATATCTGATTCATATCCGATTTATTTCCACATATGAAGGAGGCCTGAAACCGATCTCGAAATATCGGAATGCATGCGTTTTTTTCCTGTTTACACGGACATAGAACATATCCGATATGTGTCACATATGAGCAAAAAATCGGAATTCGAAAAAATCAAAATCGAAAAAAGCCTAATTCTCAAAACCGTTTAAGAAAGACTTAACACATTATAACTAGAATATTTACAAAACTGAAAGGTTGTCTTATGAATAATAAAAAACAACAACTCATAACTCAAAAATATATATACAGATGTCGCCATTAAAAACCTGCGTTTCGAGAAAAGGGATCCCGTGACTTGCCGCGGCTTTGCGCGGCTGCGTGCGGGAAGCTGTGAACATGCCCTTCATTACCTGTAGGGGGCAGTCGTGTTTCAGTCTGAAGTATTGTGTGTCTACTGAAGCCGAAAATGTGTGCAAATTAAACTGCGCATGCGTGTTTGGAGTCGCTGTGTATCAGTCGGTTGGGAATCATCACGGAGGTACAACACGGCGTGGCTGGAGCTGGAGTTTGTCGTGTTCGAGGTAAGTTTAGCTTTCTTTTTTGGATGTGATTCTCGCTTTCATGACTCCCAATTAATGTTCATCTTAATCTCAGGACGTACAATTAGCAATTTCAGTTTTTAATAGTGTGGAGATTCACAAAACACCGTTTTCGTGTAAAAACCTGAACCTACGGAGCCCCCATGGGTCCTGTGGTAAATAAATAAATAAATAAAATAATAACGAACCGAGCGCGCGGATTAATACACCGAGATGTGTGTTTCTTACCCCCAACCCGAGTGAAAACGGCGTCTTCAGACAAAGCGTCGCCAGTTAGATGCCATTTCTGAACAAACTGAGTCGTGTGTGTTAAAGCATTAAATGGTAAAAGAGCACTAGCAATAAACGTTTTTTTTTTCTGAAGCCGAACTTTATTAATGAGTTACGAGTAAAGAACCTGTACATATGTTCATACAGTATTGACAGCAGCTCTAATTTACTGCGGTAAAGCCAGCCGCGGTTCAGAAAAACACGGTCAAGCCAGCCGCGATTGATTTTAGTGCGCGCGCATATTACAGCGATTACGGTAGTTTCATGAACAACACAGAGAGAATGCCCCATATCTGAAAAATGCTGCAGTAAAATAGTTTCATATGTGGTGTGTATATAGTATGGGACGTCCTGAATAAGAACTGATCATTGTTTTTTTTCTGTTTCAGTCTGAAGTATTGTGTGTCTACTGAAGCCGAAAATGTGTGCACATTAAACTGCGCATGCGTGTTTGGAGTCGCTGTGTGTGCCCGCGCTGTGTACAGTATCAGTCGGTTGGGAATCATCACGGAGGATCTCTTTGATGATTGCCTGGTAAAGCATTGTTTTCTTATTAATTATACAATTTATTAATACCTTGAATATAGTGTTTGTTGTATTGGACAGAAGCATATAAATGCAAATGAATATATAAATATGAGTAATTATTGAACGAATTTTCATGTTTGGACTAACCCTTTTAAATACAAACTCAGCATTCATCATAGGATTTCCTGACACTGTAAAGCCATCTCATGCCATGTTTTACTGATGCAAGATAAAGCAATTTAACCCAAGTTTAACAATATGAAGTATATGAAGTGATGGTCATTTTTTTATTATCATTTATTTTTATTATTTTTTTTTTCTCAATGAAGTCAGCACAGGTTGAAGCAATTCAGATTTTTTTTGCTTCTCAAAATAAATGATTTATTTTCTTGTACATTTTATGCAGGGGGACAGACGAAGTGACACCTTCTTAAAATCCTTGTCCGTGCTGTTGAAGGGGAAGAACCGGTTGGTGTATCCATAATCCTTGAAGGAGAGGCTATTTTCAGAAAGTTCTTCTAGAAACTTGATGGGATTAAGCTATCACCAAAAGTGCAAGCTTTAAAGATGAAGTTATCATCTTAAAACATTTGATTTGGCTTGACTACAAGTGTTTACATGTTGTGTTTACATGTTCAGCTTAAAATGTTTTCATGCATTAAGGTTTCAATGGCATACTTTTAAGTGCACTAGTCCAGAGTGCTGATTTGAAAGTTGCAACTTCACTGCTTCAGAGGGCTATTACGTTTTAACGTTTATTCTACAGTTTGTTTAAAGTATTTTCTGCTGCATTTTATTTCTAAATGAATCCTGTATTTTATTTATTATTTTACACAATTTTGTTTAAAACAAGTATTTCAGGCTCTGGTGCCGTGCAGTTTTTTTCTATGGATGCAAAATTTAGCTGAATGCACTTTTATTAAAAAGACAACTTGGATCTAGACTGTGAATGTCACAAATATTTGGTAATGTTGGTGAATAAACTGTTTAATTATATTTTAGTTGTGTGATTTATGAAAGATATAGATGAAATAATTACTTAAGTTTCTTTCCAAAACATAAATTAGCAATGTTTACATTATTATAGGGAGTAATATAAATTGATAAAACCAAGTAAGGGAAAATCTCACAAAACATGTGTGTATATATATATATAGTTAATTCAGGGCTATTTATGATGGAGACACCTTTTTACATTTTAAATATGTAAAACCTCCGCTGCGTGTATTCATTCACAGGCTGCAGCGCGCGCACAGAGAAATAGGAGACTGTGGTGTATGAGTGGATTGGAGAGAATAGAGCTGTTCAGTTACTATAAAATATATATATATAAACATATGATCTTTTTGAGTTATAATGTTTTTTTTTATTATTCATAAGAAAACCTTTCAGTTTTGTAAATATTCTAGTTATAGTGTGTTATGTTTTTCTTTAGGTTAAACGGTTTTGAGAATTAGACCATCCAGCTAAGATAAATATGTCGTTGATTGATAAAATCTGGATTAAGGATAATTTATTTTATTTTATTTGTATTTTTCACCTCCCCCCCTGAGGGATTGCCACCTTATTGTGGTCAAGGGGGTTTGCGTGCCACAGTGACCTTAAGAGCTATACCAACAGGTAATATATAATATTTGTAATATTGTGCAATATGTGCTATCCGCTAGCAAACTTTAGCGATTTTTTTTGCAAACGTTTCTTTACAGAACATCACCATAAACACAGACACAAGACTAAAGGTAATATACATACAATGAAAACTTGTCATAAAAATCTTTATTAATGGCAAAAATGACTTAACATTTATGGGTCTGTTTGCTCGAGTGAGCAGCCATGTTGAAAACTTCGCTTAGCCCTTCGTTTGAAGTGAGGTCCTGAAAAATCTTCGTTTGGAGGGCTATCTGGCCCTTCCCCCCTCCCCCTACACCTCCAACCAAAAGATAAATGAGACACCTCTACCCCTGCACGTGAACGCGCCAAATGGAAGAGTAGGGGGAAGGGTTGGGATTCAGCCTTAATATTGGAGCAATAAAATTTACTTAAAATCTGTGTCCAAATTGTTATGAGGATTTTATCAAGTAAATCTTACAAGTTCTTTTTTTCAGTGCATGGGTGAACACGATGTTTTAAGAATTTAATTATATATATATATATATATATATATATATATATATATATATATATATATATATATATATATATACAGTGGTGTGAAAAACTATTTGCCCCCCTCCTGATTTCTTATTCTTTTGCATGTTTGTCACACAAAATGTTTCTGATCATCAAACACATTTAACTATTAGTCAAAGATAACACAAGTAAACACAAAATGCAGTTTTTAAATGAGGGGTTTTATTATTTAGGGAGAAAAAAAATCCAAACCTACATGGCCCCGTGTGAAAAAGTAATTGCCCCCTGAACCTAATAACTGGTTGGGCCATCCTTAGCAGCAATAACTGCAATCAAGCGTTTGCGATGACTTGCAACGAGTCTTTTACAGCGCTATGGAGGAATTTTGGCCCACTCATCTTTGCAGAATTGTTGTAGTTCAGCTTTATTTGAGGGTTTTCTAGCATGAACCGCCTTTTTAAGGTCATGCCACAACATCTCAATAGGATTCAGGTCAGGACTTTGACTAGGCCACTCCAAAGTCTTCATTTTGTTTTTCTTCAGCCATTCAGAGGTGGATTTGCTGGTGTGTTTTGGGTCATTGTCCTGCTGCAGCACCCAAGATCGCTTCAGCTTGAGTTGACGAACAGATGGCCGGACATTCTCCTTCAGGATTTTTTGGTAGACAGTAGAATTCATGGTTGCATCTATCACAGCAAGCCTTCCAGGTCTTGAAGCAGCAAAACAACCCCAGACCATCACACTACAACCACCATATTTTACTGTTGGTATGATGTTCTTTTTCTGAAATGCTGTGTTACTTTTACGCCAGATGTATCGGGACACGCACCTTCCAAAAAGTTCAACTTTTGTCTCGTCGGTCCACAAGGTATTTTCCCAAAAGTCTTGGCAATCATTGAGATGTTTTGTAGCAAAATTGAGACGAGCCTTAATGTTCTTTTTGCTTAAAAGTGGTTTGCGCCTTGGAAATCTGCCATGCAGGCTGTTTTTGCCCAGTCTCTTTCTTATGGTGGAGTCGTGAACACTGACTTTAATTGAGGCAAGTGAGGCCTGCAGTTCTTTAGATGTTGTCCTGGGGTCTTTTGTGGCCTCTCGGATGAGTTGTCTCTGCGCTCTTGGGGTAATTTTGGTCGACTGGCCACTCCTGGGAAGGTTCACCGCTGTTCCATGTTTTTGCCATTTGTGGATAATGGCTCTCACTGTGGTTCGCTGGATTCCCAAAGCTTTAGAAATGGCTTTATAACCTTTACCAGACTGATAGATCTCAATTACTTTTGTTCTCATTTGTTCCTGAATTTCTTTGGATCTTGGCATGATGTCTAGCTTTTGAGGTGCTTTTGGTCTACTTCTCTGTGTCAGGTAGCTCCTATTTAAGTGATTTCTTGATTGAAACAGGTGTGGCAGTAATCAGGCCTGGGGGTGACTACAGAAATTGAACTCAGGTGTGATAAACCACAGTTAAGTTATTTTTTAACAAGGGGGGCAATCACTTTTTCACACGGGGCCATGTAGATTTTGAGTTTTTTTTCTCCCTTAATAATGTAAACCTTCATTTAAAAACTGCATTTTGTGTTCAATTATGTTGTCTTTGACTAATAGTTAACAGTTTTTGATGAGCAGAAACATTTAAGTGTGACAAACATGCAAAAGAATAAGAAATCAGGAAGGGGGCAAATAGTTTTTCACACCACTGTATATATATATATATATATATATATATATATATATATATATATATATATATATATATATATTTATTGTGTGTGTGTGTGTGTGTGTGTGTGTGACCGGTGCAACTCACACGTCCTATTCCATTGTCATTCAGACACATTCAGCGCGTTCAGACACAAGCAGCGCCAAATGCAGTGGACTCACATTCAGTACAGCAGGCCAGGATATAGTCTGTGAATACGGACGTAAAACTAACAGCAGATTAAACAGCTAAATGTAAAAGTATAAATATGATCCCTGTCAGTCTCCTAATCTAGTGACTGTTTGTCAGAAATCAGTATTGTGAAAGTATTGTAACAAAATTCTAGCCATATGGCAATATTAGTATATTAGTTTGACACCAATAGACAATCCACTTCAGAAAAATAGTTTTTAAAATGCATTCACTTACTTGGCGAACATTAATGATTTGATTCGAGGTTTGCACACTAAGACTCAGAAAAAGTGAAATAAAATGATTGCTGTTTAAATGGCATGTGTTTATCCTGTTTTGTCAGGTAACAGAATCTAAACACCTGTGCTGTATATCAGACAGCGATGGAGAGAGTGTAGATTACACACAGGTGCTCTCTAGTCATTAGCACTCATCAGGCAATGTCTATGGCCAACTGACTGCACTCAGACCAAAGGGGGCTGAATAATTACACACACCTCACTTTTCAGTTATTTATTTGTAAAAAAAAAAAAATGTTTGAAATCATGTATGATTTTCGTTCCACTTCTCGCGTGTACACCACTTTGTATTGGTCTTTCACGTGGAATTCCAATAAAATTGATTCATGTTTGTGGCTGTAATGTGACAAAATGTGGAAAAGTTCACGGGGGGCGAATACTTTTGCAAGCCACTGTAGTTGTCCTGAGATTTAACATTGTTACCAATAATAGGCTGAGGCATTCTCTGTCCATGCTCATAAGGAATCCCTCAATGTTTTTCAATTAGGGGACAGAAGCAGATCAGCCATGTTGTAGTTCAGGTGAAGAGGCGAGTTCACAGGAGGTCAATCTGAATGTTGATTATATACAGTATATAACATATATGTGTGTGTGTATTATACATGTTGATTATACTAATATTTAGCATTATGAGGAGTGATAGGCTGAGGATGTAAGTGATTCATTAGTGTTTTTGGCAAAAGTTTTGAACTGACATTTCACTTTTTTGTCACGCTATTTCATCAGGTGGCAATGCTGTCCGGTCCTAGTGCAGTCAGAGGGGAAGAGTTAGGGTCAAAGCCAATGTTCACCCCCAAAAAAACTTTACTCACTATTTACTCCTTAAGTGGTTCCAAACTTTAATGATTTTCTTTATTTTGTTGAATACAAAATAAGATATTGGGGAAAAAAGGGGATTGGGGGATGGGGTATTAGTTGGAGTCATAGGTAGCAAACCTACGCCCTTGTGTGTGTGTGTATGTATATATATGGAAATATAATTAATATTTTCGTGTTTAATTACAAAAAAAAACATTTTAATGGTTAGTGATTGTTGCAGACATTTACACTATTTTTGAGAACTATTAAGTTCTCCTTCAACGTGTCATAGCCGATAACTGCCCCTTTGAAGCCTTTGAATGGTGTTAAAAATACTTGCAAAACAAGTATTGCAGCCATACATTGGAGGGAACTTCTGAGGAGGGGGTTGTGATCACACCTATAGATCTTTTGTTCTAGGCTATCGGTCAAATATCTCTCCACTTGGAAGCAAAAACATGCAAGGGATTTCAGCATCTCGACGCACATACTAAGCTGTTTATAAAGTAGACACTGTTTGTTTTTTCATTTTGTAATCTTTCCCGTGTTTACCGTGTACTGTACAATGTATATTCATTTTTTAATGAATTACTGTAAATAAACTACACATTCCGTTGATTTACCAGAAATGACTTTTCTGTTTTTTTGTGTGTGCTAAACTAAACTTCAGGGTCAAAGTAATAGCGATTTTATTTGAAAAGTATTATATATTTACAATGCTGATAAGTTCAAGCTTAGATTCATATATAAACTGCTTCAAAGTCTTTCCGTGACCGCTGAAATCCGACAGACGCAGGGCTCAAGGGAGGTGTGTCTGTGTGTGTGTGTGCGCGCGCGTGTGTATGTGTGTGTGTGCAGGTTAAGGGTGCGCTGCCCTCTCTTGCCCCTGCGTAGAGCCTACACACACACACACACACACACACACACACACACACATCTATCTATCTATCTATCTATCTATCTATCTATCTATTATATAAATACACATTTGGAATCTGCATCTACATTTTCTGTTACAAGTATAGAATTAGGTTCAGCTGAGACTCATGATCAATGGTGTTAGGGTACTTATGTAGTGATAATTAGTTTCAGCCAGATCATTAAAACTAACAATGGACTATGACACTCTTGAGAGGGGATATGAAGGTGTTATTCATTTATTTATTCTCTACAAGGGTGCGAACAACAGTACAGACCAAACTATAACTCTCTCTTACTACTATAACAATTCTAGATATAAACAAACAAAATACAGCTTTTTTTCCTCAGAGGTAAACGGAAAAGTGAAGTTGTTCAGCTGTCACTGCAGCTTCTTCAAAGTCTTCCCACTCCGTGACCACTGAAATCCGACACGACACCACGTTAGGCTACGTCTTGACTCATTTGTATACCGACGGTGATTGGATGTTTCCCGAGGGCTCAGGGGAGTGTGTGTGTCTGTGTGTGTCTATGTGTGTGTGTCTGTGTGTGTGCGTACTTGTTCTACTGTTATAAAAACTCTAAATATAAACAAACAAAATACAGCTTTTTTTTCAGAGGTAAACGGAAAAGTGAAGATGTTCAGTGTCACTATGCAGATGTTACACTCAGTGGAGTTACCGAAATCATTGGTTTAGTCCTCATTGAGCTTTTGTTCCTCTTATGTGAGCATAAACAGTGAAACATTCCACAGGTTTATAATACACCGCGGCCAAGTGAACCACGTTCCCGTCGAACGAAACGAGGCATAATCGTGGTGTTTGCTTCGCTTATGACACACCATAGTTTATTACCTGCTGTGGTAGATCTGAATATTTATTCAAACACAATAATAAAGCTTTATATCCTCAGGAGGGCTCAGTACATTGTTTTAGCGATAGTTTCACGGAAGCGAGTTCAGAACTAATCTAACCAAACCAAAAAAAAAAAAAACATCCGAAGCTTCAAATAGAATGAACGAACTAATGAAATTGATATATATGTAATTGATATACTGTATATACAGATGTGTGTGTCATTTTAATTCAAATGAACATTTTAATGCTTTCTGATACACTTATCAACTTATCCACATAAACTTATCAACACATACTCTCCGTGCACGCACATACAATCTCTAAAAAAGTAAAATTAATAACATACATATACAAATAAACAAAAAAATTAACGTTTATGTATATTGAAGTTTACGGTGAACGCAGAGTCGGCTAAGCACATGTGATGACGCGCGCGCCCTCACCTCTTGTTACGGCTGCCTATTTGGCCAAAAAATAATTGAACGATATGCCTGGTCCTGGAAAGAGACAATAAATATATATATTTTTTTATACATTTATTGCATTGTTTGTTGTTTACAGTCAAGCCATCAACATACAATAAAATGTAAACATGAGATCTAAACTAAAAACTGTGCTCCCTGTGCTGGTGCTGGCAATATCATCTCTTTGTTCTGCTGTCTCCGGCTCCCTCCCTGGTCCTGAACCGTACCATACATACCAGATCAAGAACTTGAAGATGAAGATTATATCTCTGGTCTTCTCTCTGACGGGTTCCTCCCTAGTTTCTGATGATCTCAATTAGTTTGTAGTGTTGCTTGTCCAAGGAAACCAGTAATCTTGCTTGAAGTGGAGCAGATATAATTCTCAGAAACTCATTACTGATCTTTAAAAAAAAAAAAAAAAAAAGGTAAAAACAAAAATTGGACTGGCTCAAGTTCTTATGTTAGCAAATCTTAATTACAGTGTGTATAAAGTATAGAAAGCAGTACACTACAAACAGCACTCACTCCAAATTAGCTTGTTCTATGTTTACGTCACTTTCCTATTAATTTTTACATCGTTAACCAACGGTACTTAAATATAATTATTTTCTTCGGCGCCGCTGACTTACTGTATAAACTCCGGTGTTTTTGAAAATCACCACGTTAGTTAGCTAATGCTAATGCAGGTAATATAGGTGGTTTTAGCTACAGTAGCAAACACGGACACAAAACTCAATCTACAAAGTAGTTGTTCCTGACATAAATCATGAATTTGCTCATAGAAGAGATACATTTAACATAGAAATGACATGAGTTTGCTTTCTTACCTGGTTTAAAGGAGTTTTCTTTGAGAATCTCCACCCGCATGTGATTCAGTCCGTGAAAATGCTGCGTCATGAGGTCATGAGACACGGTTTGAAGCAGAAATGTCCTTTGTGAATGGATTAGATTTAAGTTTAATCAGGGGCTTTAACTAACAGTGACTGAAATACAGGTTCTGATATCCTTCCTTACTTGTTTCAACGTCATGCTCCGGTTTGAGGCGGAAATAAAATTATACCGGCAAAACTATGGTCTAAAGACTGCGCATGCGCAAATCACACTCAAACTAATAAGAGTACCTTGATCAAAATGAAATATTTCACTTTGGTTTCCTGCTGTAAACAGCATTATACTAAAAAAAAAAAAAAAAAAAGATTCACCCATAAGCATAAATTAGACACTTCAGTTAAAAAGAGCAAATTATTTTTTTTACTAATGGAATGAGAAAAAAAAACACATTAAACTAGGTTTACTTTTTTCAGTGGATCCCTCAATAATTTCTGTCTCCTTTGCCTGTGTTTGATAATGTGAAGCACATATACACTCATTCATCATGAAAGATCTATTATAAAACAAAATAAAATTCATGTTCGCTTCAGCACTGTTCATCCGCGTCCTTACATTCATTGTTGTACTTGGTCCGGCTTTTAGATAAAGTCCTTCCATGCGCCATCTGACGGATATTCAGTGAAGCGCAACACATTTATTTAAAATTCCCGAATGTTGCCTCCGGCAAGACGCGGCACGCCGCGCGCTAAATTGCGGCATCCCGCGGGAAAACACGCAGGGTTTTAAGGGCGACATCTGTATATGAAAAGCAATAAAGTGCTTAGGGCTTTTCATGTTTTTTGCTGTTTGTGTCCAGCATTGAATAATTATTTCATCCATTATTTGACCACGGCTGGGAATAAGATAGAGAGAGAGAGACTTTGACTTTAAGTTTCTTTTATTATGAAACAATCATGTCATATTCATCTTATTTAATATATATAAACATTAAAAAAGTATGTAAAAGTAAGTATTCAGATAAAAAACAACAGAAAAGCTATGTAAACATACATGCACACGCCTATGTATTACACTCCCACATGTATTTGTACACATATATATATACATATATACACACACATACACAATTATATATATACATATATACATACATGCACACATACAGACACACACACACGTACACATCTATATGCATACAAAACCACACACATATACGCGCACACACACATATATACAGTGGTGTGAAAAACTATTTGCCCCCCTCCTGATTTCTTATTCTTTTGCATGTTTGTCACACAAAATGTTTCTGATCATCAAACACATTTAACTATTAGTCAAAGATAACACAAATAAACACAAAATGCAGTTTTTAAATGAGGGGTTTTATTATTTAGGGAGAAAAAAAATCCAAACCTACATGGCCCTGTGTGAAAAAGTAATTGCCCCCTGAACCTAATAACTGGTTGGGCCACCCTTAGCAGCAATAACTGCAATCAAGCGTTTGCGATAACTTGCAACGAGTCTTTTACAGCGCTCTGGAGGAATTTTGGCCCACTCATCTTTGCAGAATTGTTGTAATTCAGCTTTATTTGAGGGTTTTCTAGCATGAACCGCCTTTTTAAGGTCATGCCACAACATCTCAATAGGATTCAGGTCAGGACTTTGACTAGGCCACTCCAAAGTCTTCATTTTGTTTTTCTTCAGCCATTCAGCGGTGGATTTGCTGGTGTGATTTGGGTCATTGTCCTGCTGCAGCACCCAAGATCGCTTCAGCTTGAGTTGACGAACAGATGGCCGGACATTCTCCTTCAGGAGTTTTTGGTAGACAGTAGAATTCATGGTTCCATCTATCACAGCAAGCCTTCCAGGTCCTGAAGCAGCAAAACAACCCCAGACCATCACACTACCACCACCATATTTTACTGTTGGTTTGATGTTCTTTTTCTGAAATGCTGTGTTACTTTTACGCCAGATGTAACGGGACACGCACCTTCCAAAAAGTTCAACTTTTGTCTCGTCGGTCCACAAGGTATTTTCCCAAAAGTCTTGCCAATCATTGAGATGTTTTTTAGCAAAATTGAGACGAGCCTTAATGTTCTTTTTGCTTAAAAGTGGTTTGCGCCTTGGAAATCTGCCATGCAGGCCGTTTTTGCCCAGTCTCTTTCTTATGGTGGAGTCGTGAACACTGACCTTAATTGAGGCAAGTGAGGCCTGCCGTTCTTTAGATGTTGTCCTGGGGTCTTTTGTGGCCTCTCGGATGAGTTGTCTCTGCGATCTTGGGGTAATTTTGGAGTCGGCCGGCCACTCCTGGGAAGGTTCACCACTGTTCCATGTTTTTGCCATTTGTGGATAATGGCTCTCACTGTGGTTCGCTGGAGTCCCAAAGCTTTAGAAATGGCTTTCTAACCTTTACCAGACTGATAGATCTCAATTACTTTTGTTCTCTTTTGTTCTCATTTGTTCCTGAATTTGTACTTCTCTGTGTCAGGTAGCTCCTATTTAAGTGATTTCTTGATTGAAACAGGTGTGGCAGTAATCAGGCCTGGGGGTGACTACAGAAATTGAACTCAGGTGTGATAAACCACAGTTAAGTTATTTTTTTAACAAGGGGGGCAATCACTTTTTCACACAGGGCCATGTAGATTTGGAGTTTTTTTTCTCCCTTAATAACGTAAACCTTCATTTAAAAGCTGCATTTTGTGTTCAATTATGTTATCTTTGACTAATAGTTAACGGTTTTTGATGAGCAGAAACATTTAAGTGTGACAAACATGCAAAAGAATAAGAAATCAGGAAGGGGGCAAATAGTTTTTCACACAACTGTATATATTCATGTACATATTTGCCCGTAATATCAGGGTTTTTTTTTTTTTTTTAAGAACAATTCTTCAATTCAATTCAATTTTATTTATATAGCGCTTTTAACAATGGTCATTGTCTCAAAGCAGCTTCACAAAAATTAAAGAAATTTAACAAAAAAAAAAAAAAAAATATATATATATATATATATATATATATATATTATATATATATATATATATATATATATATATATATATAGAGAGAGAGAGAGAGAGAGAGAGAGAGAGAATAATTATATATAAAATAATAAATAAATAAAATTATAATAGAAAATAAATAAATAAAAACAAATAATAATAATAATTATAGAAAAGAAAATAATTGGAAGTGTGGATGTGTGAGAAAAATGTGCAGATAATAATGAGACGAATGAATGAAATTTCTCTGATGAGCAAGCCAAGGGTGACGGCGACGGTGGCAAGGAAAAACTCCCTGAGATGGCATTAGGAAGAAACCTTGAGAGGAACCAGACTCAACAGGGAACCCATCCTCATTTGGGCGATAACAGATAGAAATGATATAACATCTTGTGTGTTGTGCAGGTGAAAATTCAATATGACAGAAATTATTTAAATTTGTCATGAGGACCAGTTCAGCATAGGGACGAGTCAGTAGGTGCAGAGGGCAGATGAGGTCTGGATCACTGGAAGCACAGGAGCAGCATGTGTAGCTCCAACCATCATAAAGCTGAATCCAGTTGGAGCTGGTCCTTCTCTGGATGCCTCAGGAACCTCGCAGGGTCGGCCTTTGTCTACTGAAGCTGGCAAAATCTCCCGATGCCTCGGGATGGGTAGAGAAATACAGAACAGATGGGGAGAATTAGCGTAGTTGCCATTCGGTATAGGTGTACTGGAGTATGAGTACTGGGATGAGTTATGTGTATGCCAGATTAAAAAGATGCGTCTTGAGTCTACTTTTGAACTGAGAAACCGTGTCTGCTCCCCGAACACTGTCTGGAAGGCTATTCCAAAGCTTTGGAGCTAAATATGAAAAAGCCCTACCCCCTTTTGTAGATTTTGAAATTCTGGGAACTACCAGAAGTCCGTAGTTTTGTGATCTTAAGGCGCGTGGTGGATTGTAGCGTATCAGAAGACTGGTTAGGTATGTGGGAGCTAAACCATTTAAGGCCTTGTATGTAAGTAATACTATTTTGTAATTTATTCTAAACTGAACAGGTAGCCAGTGCAGGGATGATAATATTGGGGTTATATGATCATATTTTCTGGATCTAGTGAGAACCCTGGCAGCTGCATTTTGGATTAACTGAAGCTTGTTTATTGAGAATGCAGGACAACCACCTAGTAATGCATTACAATAGTCCAGTCTGGAGGTCATGAATGCATGAACTAGTTTTTCTGCATCACATACGGATAAGATGTTCCTAAGTTTAGCAATATTTCGAAGATGGAAAAAGGCTGTTTTTGTGATATTTGAAATGTGATTTTCAAAAGACAAGTTACTGTCTAATATTACTCCCAGATCTTTTACTGCTGAGCTGGTAATAACAGTACATCCTTCTAAGCGCAAGCTGAATTGTGAAAGCTGTTGTGTGCTGGTTTTTGGGCCAATAAGTAATATCTCTGTCTTATCTGAATTTAATAAAAGAAAGTTATTGGTCATCCAATCTTTTATGTCCTGGACACACTCAGTTAATCTAGACAACTTAGGTATTTCGTCTGGTTTAGTTGAGATATATAATTGGGTATCATCAGCATAACAATGGAAACTAATCCCATGTCTTCTAATGATGTTACCCAAGGGAAGCATGTATATTGAGAACAACAGAGGTCCTAAAACTGACCCTTGTGGGACCCCATATTTCACTGGCATTATACCAGACGGTTCTCCATTTAGATCTACAAAATGGTAGCGATCAGACAGGTAAGATCTAAACCATTTTAGTGCCTGTCCCTGAATACCTATATAATTTTGTAAGCGATCTATGAGAATATTATGATCTATAGTGTCGAATGCAGCACTAAGATCGAGCAGGACTAGCAATGAGATGCAGCCTTGGTCTGAAGCTAAAAACAAGTCATTTGTAATCTTAACTAGAGCAGTTTCTGTGCTATGATGGGGCCTGAAACCTGACTGAAATTCTTCAAGGATGTTGTTATCCTGCAAGAATGTGCAAATTTGAGCTGATACTACTTTTTCTAGTATTTTTTATATGAACGGGAGGTTTGAGATCGGTCTGTAATTTTTTATTTCATTCGCGTCCAAATTAGATTTTTTAAAAAGTGGCTTAATAACTGCTAACTTGAAAGGTTTAGGGACGTGACCTAGATGTAATGAAGAATTAATAATGTTTAGGAGTGGCTCTCCAACCGTAAGCATCACTTCTTTTAAAAATCTGGTTGGGATTGGGTCTAACAGGCACGTTGTTGATTTAGCCGAGGTGATAAGTTTATACAGCTCTTCCTGTCCTATACCTGTAAAGCAGTGAAAATCTAAATGTGAAGCTATAGGCTGAACTGGATCGTGAGATACTATTAGAGGTTGAACCTCCATTATTTTCTTCCTGATATTATTGATTTTTTCATTAAAGAAGTCCATAAAGTCTTCACTTCTAAACTGTGATGGGATACTCTCTGCGGGCATCTTAGGTTTTGTTAGGCGAGCCACTGTACTAAATAAGAACCTGGGATTGTTTTGGTTTCTTGCTATCAGTTGGCTAAGATGCTCGGTCCTAGCAGTTTTTAGAGCCTGTCTATAGCTGCACATACTGTCTTTATACGCAATTCGAAAAACTTCTAATTTAGTTTTCCTCCATTTTCGCTCGAGGTTACGGGTTGCTCTCTTTAGGGCGCGAGTATGACTGTTGTACCACGGTGCCAATGTTTTATCTCTGACTTTTTTAACTACTCTGACTGAATAACTACTGGACTCCATTTTACATCAAGTATTATAACATCAATTAACATCAACTATTATAGCTGAACCTAACACTTAACACTGTATAAATGCAGATCATTTCCTGCTATCTGTTTCACCCAGATGAGGATGGGTTCCCTGTCGAGTCTGGTTCCTCTCAAGGTTTCTTCCTATTACCATCTCAGGGAGTTTTTCCTTGCCACTGTCGCCCTCGGGCTTGCTCGCCAGGGAATATCTGAACATTTTGATTCATACATATTCACATTCCATACAAACTTAAATAATTCTTTTGATTGTGTAAAGCTGTTTTGAGACAATGTCAATTGTTAAAAGCGCTATACAAATAAAACTGAATTGAATTGAATTGAACTTTTTTTAATCTGATGGGAGCAACAGTGTCTAATGTACTGGTAAAAATAGTGCCCATGCTGCTAGTCACTTCATCTAGATCATCTGCATTTAGGGGTCTAATAAGAAATTGGGACAGATCCGGCAGATTACTTGTGAATCTGTCTTTAGTGGTGGGATTCATATTTCTAACAGATTGATAGCGTGGGGAGACACAGCTAATCTGTTCTACGGGTAGAGTATATGTCAGGAGGTGATGATCTGTGATATCATCACTTTGAGGTATGATCTCTATATTAGAGACATCTATACCATGGGATATAATTAAATCTAGCGTATGATTAAAGCGGTGAGTTGCTCCAATTATATTTTGCTTAACCCCAAAGGAATTTAGTAAATCCATAAATGTGAGTGCTAAAGCGTCGTTAGCATCATCTACATGAATGTTAAAGTCTCCTACTATCAATACTTTGTCAGAGTTAACCAATAGGTCTGATAGCAGATGTCCAAATTCTTTAAGAAAATCGCCATATGGCCCCGGGGGTCTGTACACGGTGGCCAAGGTAAAATATAGCAAGGGTTTATTACGTATTTCATTTAGTGCAACATTAATGATAAGCACTTCAAATGAATTAAACCTGGGCCTTATTTTCTGGGTAACAGTGACTACATCATTGTAGATAGTGGCGACACCACCACCGCGACCAATTAGACGGGGCTCGTGCTTATAGAAATATCCTGACGGAGTAGACTCATTCAGACCAAAATATTCATTTGGTTTAAGCCAGGTTTCAGTGAGACAGAGTGCGTCAAGGCAATAATCTGAGATAATTTCATTAACAATAAGTGCTTTAGGCGCAAGGGATCTAATGTTGAGTAGTCCAAACTTTAGAGGTGGATTTTGACTACTTATTTTGCCTTTTTCTGGTTTTATGGTTATCAGATTGTTTCAGGCAAATTTAACAAATTTATTCTTTTTTCTCAGTATTCGGGGAACAGACACAGTTTCTATAGGACAAGCTATGTGTGTTCGTCTATCACTACGGTGAGTTGTGATGTGTCTAATATGTTTGGAATCTACAGTATGACTTACCGCCAGTCAGATGGTTCGTAGTGTTCTGGAGATGTTGTCAGAGAGGACCGCTGCTCCAGCTCTGCTAGGGTGTAGGCCATCGGTGTGATAGAGCCTAGGACGCTCCCAGAAAACATTCCAGTTATCAACAAAGCGTAATTTCTGTTGTTGACACCAAGATTGTAACCATTCATTAAAAGCAAATAATCTACTGAACTTCTCGATTCCTCGCTGAAATGTGGGAAGCGGTCCAGATACGATGATCCTTGTCGTGGGTGATGTGCTGCGGACCTTCTCGACCAGGCTCCTGAAGTCCTTCTTTAGGATCTCCGTCTGCCTCAGCCTGGTGTCGTTCGTGCCGGCATGAAGAACCACAGCTCCAATGTTCCTCCTCAGGGCAGCAGGCACCTGTGCAGCAACATCAAGAACACGTGCACCAGGTAAACAGCGTGTGTGCACCTTACCTTTAGCCGTGGTAGCACGCACGTGACGAACGATGGAGTCTCCGATGACCAGGACGTCATGTGCCATCTCGCGGAGAGGAGCGAAGCGGTTTTGGGTCGAGATGTCGAAGACGGGTGGTGGTGGTGGAGAGGTCCTCGCCCGGGGCTTGGCGTGCTTCTTCCGCTGCTGCTGTATCCAGGGTCCGTGATGTCCCGGCGCCGGGGTGTAGGAACACTGGGCGGGATGCGTCCTTGGTGTGTTGGACCTGGGCAGAGAAACACGCGGGGTTGAGGTTGTCGGAGAGATTGTGTCACGCCGAGAGTTTACCTGGGACAGGTGAGTGTCGGTCCGCGTCGATTCCAGCGTGGCTTTCCGCTGCTGTAACCGGACCAGCTTCACCTGTAGCTCACGGATCAGCTTCTCCACGGCCTCCACCTCCAAATCCACCGAGTGCAGCTCCAATGTCTCCTCACCTGCACTCAGAGGCAGAATCACAACCGACATGATGTCTAAACACGGAAAATAATCGGTGTGAGGAAGCGAAAACAAACTTTACAAACAAACAAACAAACGTGATAGCCGGGCTAGCGATGCTAATGCTAATTAGCGATGCTAATGCCGGCTAAAAGCGGTGTGCTGCAAAACAATTAAAACTTAACGATATAACACGCGTTTCGAGTAAATATATTATAAGATACTTATCCGTTTATGTACACTCTTCGTAAGGGGACGAAAAAGTTTAAAAGTTGGTCAGTATGGTGGAGCTCGGAAAAAAGCAGCTTCTCAGTGTCCTCGTACGGAGGAAGTGACGTCAGCCGAGTATCGTGACGTCAGTATCGATACCAAGCAATGACCCACATGCATGAATTCTAGCATTCATGACTAAGTAAGTGTAAAGCAAAAAATAGATAAATAAAATACAAAGGGGGTGTATAGTAGACAGAGAGCATCGATCCATGTGTAGTCATAAGTTATGAGTCTATGTTGATTTACTTTTGTCAGGGTCCAAATATCTTAGAGTCTGTGTGAGCCGGTAGTGAAAGCATGAGTTCATACAATAGCATTGACATGCCCAAAAAAAATGGTTAATAAATAAAATGACAATTACATATGTACTGTGCATATAGTTATGTTAGAAGGTAAAAGTAAGCATGTCATTTTCTACACTGCATAAAATTTCCTCTTGTCCCCAAACTTCATAGAAATCCTGCAGCTTATGTGTCATTGTTGCATATGCGAATTCAATTTTTAGTCTTGTTTTGACGAGAATTTTGAGCATGATTTCTGGGTTTAGGGTGCCATCATTTTTTATTTTTTTTTTCTTGTGAGCCATGTGGCCAGTTTTGTTTTGCCAATTAAAAAGTTTATTATGCAGATCTTTTTCTTGTTTGCGACTGAGTATTTCGGGCCAAAAATATACATGCCTTCTGTTAAGGCTTGCTCGAAACTTGTTGTCCATTCCCTTAAGGTATTGAGCATTGGCCTTAGCCTCTCACATCTTAAAAAGAGGTGCTCTATAGTTTCCTCCCTCCCACAGAAAGGGCATGTTGTAGCTATGGTGGGGTCGATATGTGCTACGTGTCTGTTTGTGGCCACGGCCCCGTGCACGATCCTCCACTGCAGATCAGCTGTGCGCTTCTCTGTAGGGGGTTTGTACAGGGACCTCCAGCCACCTCGTGGGGAAGAGCCCGATGCCAGCAGATCCGACCACCTCGACTCCTTTACCCGGCCAGAGAGTTCTGATGGATCACCTTCACAGTAGCAATGTATAAGGCTTTCTTCGTGGCGTTTTCAAAGTCTGTCAGTTGTGGTATTTTAAAAGTCAGTATTCCTCCATTGGTTTCTGTTCATTCTGCTGCTGCAGAGATGGAGAGAGGGGGGAAAGGTTGCTGGTCCCCTCCGGAGTCCCGTTCTAAGGTCTCCTTAAACTCTGGAGGCAGCGCTAGGATCACTTCTCTCATTATTCTCTGCAGTATACGTTGAGACTGGATTTTCGTCTCTTCTGCAAGCATGGTTGTGGGTTTCCAAGTTCCACCAGCCCTCAAATCCCCAAGTTTCATAATTCCGGCTTTTTGGAAGCGCTGATGTAGATTCTTGGATGTCAGGATTGTTGCTGGAATCAGTGGATTGCTGAAAAGGGGCTCTTGATTTACACAGAGGCATGGCTGGTCTCCTGTTCTGCTGATTTTCAAGAGTGAAGACCACGCCTTTAAAACGGTCTGATAGAACTTTGATGTTTTAGATGTGTTGATCTCGTTTAAGTTCATGATGAACAAGTGTCTGTCATATTTTAGGTCCTCGACTTTTTGAAGTAACTGACATGCTGTGTGAGTCCATGTTGTCTCATTCTCGTAGAGCAGTCTTTGCGCTGTCTGAAGACGGAATGTTTTTATTCGGCTTTGTAGGTCGATTAAGCCCTGGCCTCCCTCCTGTGTCGGCAGGTAGAGAACTGGTGCTCGTGTCCAGTGCTGCCTGTTCCAGAAAAAATCCACCATCCTTCTCTGAATCTCTCTGACTGTTGTTTCCGGTGGTTCCAGAGCTGTGAATTTATGCCACAGCATCGAGGCGACCAAATTGTTGGCAACCAGCACTCTCCCCCTGTAGGATAGCTGGGGCAGGACCCAGGTCCATTTTGACAACTTTGCACTTACCTTCTCCACCAATCCCTCCCAGTTTTTCTGCCTGTAGTTTTCGTCCCCTAGGTATATTCCCAGGTATTTGATGCCTGTTTTTCCCCATTGCATGTTCTCCGGGAGTTTGTGAACCTGTTTTTCTTGCCACTGACCTGCTATTAAACTTTCACATTTGCTCCAATTGACACGTGCAGAGGATGCGGCCTGATATTTTTTTAGGCTATTGGAGAGGACATTCATGTCTTCTTGTTTGGTGATAAAAACCATTATATCATCTGCGTAAGCTGATGTCACTACTTTGTTTATCCCATAATCTGCTAACCCATTCATGTTTTTTCTTAATTGGTGTAAAAGAGGTTCAATGGCCAAACTGTATAATTGCCCTGATAGTGGGCACCCTTGTCTGATCCCTCTTTGTATTCTGAAAGGATAGCTAAGCCCTCCTCCAACTTTGAGTATAATAACAGCATCTGTATATAAAAGCTTGACCCACGCTGTGAACCTTGTTCCCATTCCAAATGCCTTTAATGTGTTAAATAAGTAAGTGTGGTCTACTCTATCAAAAGCTTTTTCTTGGTCTAAAGATAAAAAACCCAAGTCATAAGAGTTCATTTTGCACAGTTCTATCATGTCACGTATTGTAAAAACATTGTCCATTATTGTGCGTCCAGGTATGCAGTAAGTTTGACTTGTGTGTACTATTTCACCTATATATTCTTTTAGTCTGTTTGACAAACACTTTGATAAGATTTTATAGTCTGTGCATAAAAGGGCCACAGGTCTCCAGTTTTTTAAAAGACCCAAGTCTACTTTTTTTTGGAAGCAGAGATAAAGCCGCCCGTGTGCAGCTTGTAGGTAGTTTCCCGTTGTTAAAAGACCAGTTAAAAACTTCATGTAGATCTGTTCCCAGTGTTTCCCAGAAATGTTTGTAAAATTCTGCTGGGAGTCCATCAATGCCCGGTGCTCGACCAGTAGAGAGCTGTTTTACTGCTGCACTTAGTTCCTGTAGTTCAATGTCCACGTCCAAGTCTTCCTTTTGTTCTTCTGTTAGTTTTGGTAGTTCGTTTGTTAGCTCCTTGCTGCATTTCAGGTCAGTGGTTTCCTTGCGGTAAAGATCTTTATAAAAGTCCACTGCGATCCTTCTCATTTCTTCGCACGATGTAGTTGTGCTGCCATCCGGACGTTTTAAGTACATCATCTGGTTTTGTCGTCGGGTTTTCCGTTCCAGTTTGAAGAAGTAGGTGGTTGGGGCATCAATGTCTTTGATGTTGGAGATTTGTGATCTGATGAGGGCTTCCTTGGCCTGTTCGCGTAAAAAGGAGCTTAATGTCTTCTTTTTTTGTTCTAAAGAGTTTCTTTTTTCACCTTCGTTTTTTTCAATTAGTTCATTTTCTAGGTTTGTTATATCCCTCTCTAGTTTTTCAACTGCGCCTTTATTTATTGCATTTGTGTGTGTTGTATATTATTGACAGAATATTTTAATTTGTACTTTCCCCACCTCCCACCATGTGCCTAAGGATGCGAAATCCCCTTTCCTTCCTCTCCATTCCTCCCAAAAGATTAAGAATTTAAAACAGAAATTTTTTTGCAGTTTTGAGTTAAAACACCAGTAAAAGCGAGGTTTTGTTTTGTCAGGCAGTGTAAAAACTATTGTAGCCATGTGGTGGTCAGAAAAGCCACTAGGATGAATGGAGCTCGTTAAAATTTCGTTTCTGTGAGTTTTTTTAACGTAAAATCTGTCCAGTCTTGCAGCACTTATTCTTTCTTCAGTGGTTTTTATCCATGTATATTGTTTTGTCCCCTGGTTCATTTCTCTCCAGGGGTCTACTAGTCTACATGTTTTAATTATGTTATTTAGGACATCAGAAGATTGAGAGTGCGGTTCTTCTGCGTTCCTATCTACTGTAAAATCTACAGTGCAGTTCCAGTCTCCACCCATGACTACAATGTGGTTGTTACCGTGTTGTGTAATTGCGTCTTTATTTTATGAAATGTATTCACTCTTTCACTTCCTTTGTTTGAGGCATAGACGTTGATAAATAAAATATTTTGCCCTTCAATTTCAGCTTGTACTATTAAAACACGGCCTTGCTCTATCTCAATGCTTTTAGTTACATTTACTTTTAGTCTTTTTGAAAATAAAATTGCCACCCCGGCACTAAAATTTGTCCCATGACTAAAATAGAGTTGGTCTTCCCACCTCATCTGCCACTCTATCATGTTGTCTTTGTCACTATGTGTTTCTTGTAGGAAAGCGACATCTATGTTTTTGTGTTTAATAAATTGTATAACTACAGCTTGTCTTTTCCTATCCCTGCCCCCATTGATGTTTAAAGTACCTACTCTTAACCTATCCATGAATAAAAGAGGTAAAAGGAAAGAAAGGCATATGAGGACAGCTGTAACCAAAGAGACAACACCCATGTGATGTAGTTTAGTCTGGAGGACAGAGAGCACCCAGTGTGGTGTGTTCATTTTAGCTTGGGATGAAACCGCTGCCATTTCTTTATATGATCTTTTAATCACTATCTCATTTTTTTACTCAGATGGTCATAGTTTGTGGTATGCTGTAAGTGTGCCACCGATGCTATAAATTTTTTGACATTTGTGAAATGGTCTTCGATATTGATAGTTTTTTTTATACGTTTTCTTCAAATATTTTTTTATGTCCTCGAGTGTGTAGAGTTGCTGATCTCCCCCAAAATGTGACACACTGATGTCTGATATATCAGAGTACCTGTCTTCTTCGTAGTCCTCATCTATGAAATCATCATCTTGCTCTAAAGGTGATGGTAGTTCTTCAATACTGCACGCTCCACCCATGCTATTTAACCCCCCCCAATGAAACCAATTCCCTCATAATGTTCGAGCCCTCTGCTGGAGCTATGTCTTTCTGTGTGTTCCGAGTGCTTACTTTTCTTTTCTTTTTTATTTGCTCACCATCAGTCATTTCACTGTTCTCTGTGGTGGGTTGGCTCCCATCCTGTCCCTCTGCAGTACCTGACTGCTGCACACTGGAGCTCCCTCCACCCAACACCACCATTGGGCCTGCACGCTCCCCACCGGAGCTCCCTCTCTCCTGCACTTCTACACTAGCTTCCTGCACCACATCACGACCATCCTGCACCATAACCCTTCTCTCTTGCACTTCCACACCACCATCCTGCACCACATCACCACTATCCTGCATCATTACATCTCCATCCTGCACCACATCACCATCGCCCTGCACCACATCTCCCCCCTCCTGCACCATTACGTCACCATCACCCTGCCCCACTACACCCCCACCCTGCACTACATCACCATCACCCCGCACCACACTGGAGCCCGCTCCATCCTGCCCCACTGCCCTGACCCCACTAGGCCCCGCCTCCTCCCTGCCATGTGGGCAGCTGAACTTTTTGTGCCCGATGTCCCCGCATTCGAAGCACCTCATGCTCCCAGTGCTGGCGTACAGCATGTACGATTTCCCCTCATGTGTGACCCTGAATGAGATGTCCAGAGTGGCCTCAGTCAGGAACATGAGCACTGTACGCCTGAAGGACACCACGTGCTTCAGCGCGGGGTTTTTACAGTTGAGTGACACCATCCTCATACTGCTCACAATCTTCCCGAATCGAGACAATTCCCTCTCTACAGTATATCCTCATCGGGGATAAAAGGTGTTCAATCAGCTGGTGTACGAGTTCCCTCTCCTTAACAAACAGCACCACGGCCTTGTTCATCCGCGACGCCGACATGATGTTCTCACACCCGACACACTCTCCTACCGCCAGTAACACCTGCTCCACCGACACCGCGGCGCTCACCTCACAGCGCACCCCGTGACGGAGCGAGAGAGGACGAACTGCACCGCTCGGGTGAGCCGCCATCCCTGCACCCCGCCACCGGATCAACAGCTACACACACCGGCGGGCTAACGCTAATAACGCCGCGTGCGCTGCTGTTAGATGTTTAATATATATATATATATATATATTAATTATACGTTTGTGCTTTTAACAAAAAGTGTTTGAAAAGTTTTGAAAAGAGTTTGAAAACGCTCATCCGCTCTCACACCACACTCCACACACCGCTCTCATACACACCACCTCCCAGCATGCACCAGAGAGAGAGAGAGAGAGAGAGAGAGAGAGGGAGGTGTTTTGCTGGCGAAAAACATTTTAGGCAGAGGCGTCTACTCGGCCTTGTTAATTGTTTTTAAAACCCCCAATTCTACGAATTCCCCCATCAGCGAAATCATGAATGAAACGTGAGAAGAGGCATTACAGTGGGGGTTCTGTGGGTCTCCAAACTCAGATGGCTACGTGTCAGCCGATAACTGCTCCTTTGATCTGCTGGTTACAGCGGGGCGCCGTCTGCTGATGAGCGTGTAGTAGCCTGTACAAGCCAAGCTCTTCCCCAAAAAATTATGTGAATGTCTGCAACAATCACTAATCATTAATTATTATTATTATTATTTTTTTTAATTAAACACGAATATATAAATTATATTTTCTTTACACATAATATTTTCAGTATATATACACGGGCATCGCTAGGCCATTTTTAGGGGGGCTTTAGCCCATCGTCCCCTTTATATTTATTTAAAGTATTTTTCATATTTTTTATGTCTGCCAGTTTCCAACAAAAAGCAGCAGTATTGTCAAAGAATTAACAGATAAATATTTAATATTATTGGCACCCACACAGTTTATTCCATTGTCCAGCCTCATAGGTGTGTTGTTTATATTGCTAATCAATGTAAGTTTAAAGTTATATGCTGTTTTCTGGTTACATTTTTCTGATTGTACCTGTACATAGAAAAATGTTTATACGATAAACACACATATATTCATATATATATATATATATATATATATATATATATATATATATATATATATATATATAAACCACACTCCCAGCTAATAATAAAACACAGATTCGTTTATTTTTTATAAAAAATACATTTAATAACAAGCAAACATTTGATTAATTTATACAAAAACAAGAAAACGAGATAACAGTAACTTACAAATGAGGTCTCAATTTGAAAAGATGTACAAAACATAAAACACCACAAATAAGTATTAATCATAGAAACAAAATTAAACACCAACAGAAATGTTTTGTACTTTATGATTTTTAAATATGACCGTTAGATACGTTGGTCAGGAAACTCATGAAGTCAGATGCAGACACACTTTCAGTCACAAACTGCTGTGAAAAAATACAGAGATAGATATTCAATTAAAATTCATGATACTTAATTTAGCAAATGAACAATATTTATACTTTGTTCCTCTCGATTCACAACTCATGAGAACAGACCGAAACCAGAACCGAACCGGAGATTAAGGAAAAAGTGAGAAGCAAGAATCATGTGTGGAAAGATTAAGCATGCAAGGTCACAGGATGACTCTACTTCTTTTTCTTGTCTGCAATGCGAATTAGACAAATTAGAGCTGCTGTCAATACTGTATGAACATATGTACAGGTTCTTTACAGTTGACATTTAACTTGTAACTTATTAATAAAATTCGGATTCAGAAAAAAACGTTTATTGCTAGTGCTCTTTTACCATTGAATGATTTAACACACACGACTCAGTTTGTTCAGAAATGGCATCTCACTGGCGAGCCTTTCTCTGAACACGCCATTTTCACAAGGGGTGGGGGTAAGAAACACACATCTCGGTTTATTAATCCGCGCGCTCGTTTCGTTATTATTTTATTTAGATATTTATTTACCACAGGACTCCTGGGGGGCTCCGTAGGTTCAGGTTTTTACACGAAAACGGTGTTTTGTGAATCTCCACACTATTAAAAACTGAAATATTGCTAATTGTACATCCTGAGATTAAGATTAACATTAATTGGGCCAGACGTAGCTCAGTGGTTAAGGCATTGGACTACGGTTCGGAAGATCCCAGGTTCAAACCCCACAACCACCAAGTTGCCACTGTTGGGCCCTTGAGCAAGGCCCTTAACCCTCAACTGCTCAGATGTATAATGAGATAAAATTGTAAGTCGCTCTGGATAAGAGCGTCTGCCAAATGCCTAAATGTAAATGTAATTGGGAGTCATGAAAGCGAGAATCACATCCAAAACAGAAAGGTAAACTTCCCTCGAACACGACAAACTCCAGCTCCAGCCACGCCGTGTAGTACCTCCGTGATGATCCACAACCGACTGATCCACAGCGCGGGCACAGCGTCGTTGCGCGGTTTAATTTGGACACGTTTACGTCTTCAGCAGACACTCAATACTTCAGACTGAAACACGACTGCCCCCTACAGGTAATAAAGGGCATTTTCACAGCTTCCCGCACGCAGCCGCGCAAAGCCGCATCCCTTTTCTCGAAACGTGCGTTTTTAATGGCGACCTCTGTATTACCCACACACACACACACACACACCTACCTATTACACACACACACACACACACACACACACACACACACACACACCTACCTATTACACACACACACACACACACACACACACACCTACCTATTACCCACACACACACACACACCTACCAATTACCCACACACACACACCTACCAATTACCCACACACACACACCTACCCATTACCCACACACACACACCTACCCATTACCCACACACACACACACCTACTGTACCTATTACCCACACACACACACACCAACCTATTACCCACACACACTCACCTACCTATTACCCCCACACACACCTACCTATTACCGCCCCCCCACACACACACACACCTACCTATTACCCACACACACACACACACACACACACACACACACACACACACCTACCTATTACCCACACACACACACACACACACACCTACCTATTACCCACACACACATCTATTCAATTCAATTCAATTCAATTTTATTTATATAGCGCTTTTAACAATGGTCATTGTCTCAAAGCAGCTTCACAAAAATTAAAGAAATTTAACAAAAAAAAAAAAAAAACTGTATATAGAATAATTATATATAAAATAATAAATAAATAAATAAAATTATAATAGAAAATAAATAAATAAAAACAAATAATAATAGTAATTATAGAAAAGAAAATAATTGGAAGTGTGGATGTGTGAGAAAAATGTGCAGATAATAATGAGACGAATGAATGAAATTTCTCTGATGAGCAAGCCAAGGGTGACGGCGACAGTGGCAAGGAAAAACTCCCTGAGATGGCAATAGGAAGAAACCTTGAGAGGAACCAGACTCAACAGGGAACCCATCCTCATTTGGGCAATAACAGATAGAAATGATATAACATCTTGTGTGTTGTGCAGGTGAAAATTCAATATGACAGAAATTATTTAAATTGACATGAAGACCAGTTCAGCATAGGGACGAGTCAGTAGGTGCAGAGGGCAGATGAGGTCTGGATCACTGGAAGCACAGGAGCAGCATGTGTAGCTCCAACGATCATAAAGCTGAATCCAGCTGGAGCTGGTCCTTCTCTGGATGCCTCAGGAACCTCGCAGGGTCGGCCTTTGTCTACTGAAGCTGGCAAAATCTCCCGATGCCTCGGGATGGGTAGAGAAATACAGAACAGATGGGGAGAATTAGCGTAGTTGCCATTCGGTATAGGTGTACTGTAGTATGAGTACTGGGATGAGTTATGTGTATGCCAGATTAAAAAGATGCGTCTTGAGTCTACTTTTGAACTGAGAAACCGTGTCTGCTCCCCGAACACTGTCTGGAAGGCTATTCCAAAGCTTTGGAGCTAAATATGAAAAAGCCCTACCCCCTTTTGTAGATTTTGAAATTCTGGGAACTACCAGAAGTCCGGAGTTTTGTGATCTTAAGGCGCGTGGTGGATTGTAGCGTATCAGAAGACTGGTTAGGTATGTGGGAGCTAAACCATTTAAGGCCTTGTATGTAAGTAATACTATTTTGTAATTTATTCTAAACTGAACAGGTAGCCAGTGCAGGGATGATAATATTGGGGTTATATGATCATATTTTCTGGATCTAGCGAGAACCCTGGCAGCTGCATTTTGGATTAACTGAAGCTTGTTTATTGAGGATGCAGGACAACCACCTAGTAATGCATTACAATAGTCCAGTCTGGAGGTCATGAATGCATGAACTAGTTTTTCTGCATCAGATACGGATAAGATGTTCCTAAGTTTAGCAATATTTCGAAGATGGAAAAAGGCTGTTTTTGTGATATTTGAAATGTGATTTTCAAAAGACAAGTTACTGTCTAATATTACTCCCAGATCTTTTACTGCTGAGCTGGTAATAACAGTACATCCTTCTAAGCGCAAGCTGAATTGTGAAAGCTGTTGTGTGCTGGTTTTTGGGCCAATAAGTAATATCTCTGTCTTATCTGAATTTAATAAAAGAAAGTTATTGGTCATCCAATCTTTTATGTCCTGGACACACTCAGTTAATCTAGACAGCTTAGGTATTTCGTCTGGTTTAGTTGAGATATATAATTGGGTATCATCAGCATAACAATGGAAACTAATCCCATGTCTTCTAATGATGTTACCCAAGGGAAGCATGTATATTGAGAACAACAGAGGTCCTAAAACTGACCCTTGTGGGACCCCATATTTCACTGGCATTATACCAGACGGTTCTCCATTTAGATCTACAAAATGGTAGCGATCAGACAGGCAAGATCTAAACCATTTTAATGCCTGTCCCTGAATACCTATATAATTTTGTAAGCGATCTATGAGAATATTATGATCTATAGTGTCGAATGCAGCACTAAGATCAAGCAGGACTAGCAATGAGATGCAGCCTTGGTCTGAAGCTAAAAACAAGTCATTTGTAATCTTAACTAGTGCAGTTTCTGTGCTATGATGGGGCCTGAAACCTGACTGAAATTCTTCAAGGATGTTGTTATCCTGCAAGAATGTGCAAATTTGAGCTGATACTACTTTTTCTAGTATTTTTGATATGAATGGGAGGTTTGAAATCGGTCTGTAATTTTTTATTTCATTCGCGTCCAAATTAGATTTTTTAAGAAGCGGCTTAATAACTGCTAACTTGAAAGGTTTAGGGACGTGACCTAGATGTAATGAAGAATTAATAATGTTTAGGAGTGGCTCTCCAACCGTAAGCATCACTTCTTTTAAAAATCTGGTTGGGATTGGGTCTAAGAGGCACGTTGTTGATTTAGCCGAGGTGATGAGTTTATACAGCTCTTCCTGTCCTATACCTGTAAAGCAGTGAAAATCTAAATGTGAAGCTATAGGCTGAACTGGATCGTGAGATACTATTAGAGGTTGAACCTCCATTATTTTCTTCCTGATATTATTGATTTTTTCATTAAAGAAGTCCATAAAGTCTTCACTTCTAAACTGTGATGGGATACTCTCTGCGGGCATCTTAGGTTTTGTTAGGCGAGCCACTGTACTAAATAAGAACCTGGGATTGTTTTGGTTTCTTGCTATCAGTTGGCTAAGATGCTCGGTCCTAGCAGTTTTTAGAGCCTGTCTATAGCTGCACATACTGTCTTTATATGCAATTCGAAAGACTTCTAATTTAGTTTTCCTCCATTTTCGCTCGAGGTTACGGGTTGCTCTCTTTAGGGTGCGAGTAAGACTGTTGTACCACGGTGCCAATGTTTTATCTCTGACTTTTTTTAATCTGATGGGAGCAACAGTGTCTAATGTACTGGTAAAAATAGTGCCCATGCTGCTAGTCACTTCATCTAGATCATCTGCATTTAGGGGTCTAATAAGAAATTGGGACAGATCCGGCAGATTACTTGTGAATCTGTCTTTAGTGGTGGGATTCATATTTCTAACAGATTGATAACGTGGGGAGACACAGCTAATCTGTTCTACGGGTAGAGTATATGTCAGGAGGTGATGATCTGTGATATCATCACTTTGAGGTATGATCTCTATATTAGAGACATCTATACCATGGGATATAATTAAATCTAGCGTATGATTAAAGCGGTGAGTTGCTCCAATTGTATTTTGCTTAACCCCAAAGGAATTTAATAAATCCATAAATGGGAGTGCTAAAGCGTCGTTAGCATCATCTACATGAATGTTAAAGTCTCCTACTATCAATACTTTGTCAGAGTTAACCAATAGGTCTGATAGCAGATGTCCAAATTCTTTAAGAAAATCGCCATATGGCCCCGGGGGTCTGTACACGGTGGCCAGGGTAAAATATAGCAAGGGTTTATTACCTATTTCATTTAGTGCAACATTAATGATAAGCACTTCAAATGAATTAAACCTGGGCCTTATTTTCTGGGTAACAGTGAGTACATCATTGTAGATAGTGGCGACACCACCACCGCGACCAATTAGACGGGGCTCGTGCTTATAGAAATATCCTGACGGAGTAGACTCATTCAGACCAAAATATTCATTTGGTTTAAGCCAGGTTTCAGTGAGACAGAGTGCGTCAAGGCAATAATCTGAGATAATTTCATTAACAATAAGTGCTTTAGGCGCAAGGGATCTAATGTTGAGTAGTCCAAACTTTAGAGGTGCATTTTGACTACTTATTTTGCCTTTTTCTGGTTTTATGGTTATCAGATTGTTTCGGGCAAATTTAACAAATTTATTCTTTTTTCTCAGTATTCGGGGAACAGACACAGTTTCTATAGGACAAGCTATGTGTGTTCGTCTATCACTACGGTGAGTTGTGATGTGTCTAATATGTTTGGAATCTACAGTATGACTTACCGCCAGTCAGATGGTTCGTAGTGTTCTGGAGATGTTGTCAGAGAGGACCGCTGCTCCAGCTCTGCTAGGGTGTAGGCCATCGGTGTGATAGAGCCTAGGACGCTCCCAGAAAACATTCCAGTTATCAACAAAGCGTAATTTCTGTTGTTGACACCAAGATTGTAACCATTCATTAAAAGCAAATAATCTACTGAACTTCTCGATTCCTCGCTGAAATGTGGGAAGCGGTCCAGATACGATGATCCTTGTCGTGGGTGATGTGCTGCGGACCTTCTCGACCAGGCTCCTGAAGTCCTTCTTTAGGATCTCCGTCTGCCTCAGCCTGGTGTCGTTCGTGCCGGCATGAAGAACCACAGCTCCAATGTTCCTCCTCAGGGCAGCAGGCACCTGTGCAGCAACATCAAGAACACGTGCACCAGGTAAACAGCGTGTGTGCACCTTACCTTTAGCCGTGGTAGCACGCACGTGACGAACGATGGAGTCTCCGATGACCAGGACGTCGTGTGCCGTCTCGCAGAGAGGAGCAAAGCGGTTTTGGGTCGAGATGTCGAAGACGGGTGGTGGTGGTGGAGGGGGAGAGGTCCTCGCCCGGGGCTTGGCGTGCTTCTTCCGCCGCTCCTGTATCCAGGGTCCGTGGTATCCCGGCGCCGGGGTGTAGGAACACTGGGCGGGCTGCGTCCTTGGTGTGTTGGACCTGGGCAGAGAAACACGCGGGGTTGAGGTTGTAGGAGAATTCTCACGCCGAGAATTTACCTGGGACAGATGAGCGTCGGTCCATGACGATTCCAGCGTGGCTTTCCGCTGCTGTAACCGGGCCAGCTTCACCTGTAGCTCACGGATCAGCTTCTCCACGGCCTCCACTTCCAAATCCACCGAGTGCAGCTCCAATGTCTCCTCACCTGCACTCAGAGGCAGAATCACAACCGACATGGTGTCTAAACACGGAAAATAATCGGTGTGAGGAAGCGAAAACAAGCTTTACAAACAAACAAACAAACGTGATAGCTGGGCTAGCGATGCTAATGCTAATTAGCGATGCTAATGTCGGCTAAAAGCGGTGTGCTGCAAAACAATTAAAAGTTAACGATATAACACACGTTTCGAGTAAATATATTATAAGATACTTATCCGTTTTATGTACACTCTTCGTAAGGGGACGAAAAAGTTTAAAAGTTGGTCAGTATGGTGGAGCTCGGAAAAAAGCAGCTTCTCAGCGTCCTCGTACGGAGGAAGTCAGTGATTAGACCAGTGATTAGTATACCGGTGATGCTGAATGCTGATAGACTCCAGGCCCCCTGTAAGGCCCATCTACCCATTACCCCCCACACACACACACACACACACACCTACCTATTACCCACACACAGACACATACACACACCTAGGGTTTCAAGAGAATCAAGGGGTGCTCCTTGGAAAGCACCAAGGTGAGCTCGTCGCCACCAGGCAGACACTAGCTGACGTCACGGCCCTCGTGCAGCACCTCCAGATGCATACAGCTCGGGGCATAACCCCAGAGCCCCCGTGAGAGCCATGTCTACCAGCCCCTCCCACCTACGGAGGAGAACCAGGAACCTGTAGATCGTTCCTATCCCAATTTTCTCTGATCTTTGAACTGCAGACCTCCACCTTCTCTTCAGAGATGTCCCGGGTGGCCTACGTGATCACACTCCTCACCGGAAGAGCCGGTGAGTGGGGTACGGCCCTTTGGGACGCTCACGACCCATGCTGTGAGAGCTTCAAAGACTTTTCGGGGGAGATGAGGAGGGTCTTTGACCGCTCTCATGTCGGTAGGGAGGCCGGTACCAAACTACTGCGCCTTCGCCAGGGATCATTCTCCATTTATGACTACGCCATACACCACCTTCCCCCCCCCTCGTCTCAGGGCAATCAGGATGAGCCTATGCAGCTGGGCAGAACCCACATCTCCGAACAGGAGAGACGCCGCCGCCGCTTGGAAGGAGCCTCTTTTCTACTGCGGTAGTTCAGATCACCTACTCAGGATGTGACCGATGAAAGGAGAATGCCCCCTAGTCAGACTGGGAGCCCTAGAGGGTGCTCCTCCCGACAGACTCCCAGAACATTGCCCCCTGCTGTCCGCAACGCTAATTGTGAAGGGCCAAGCCCACCCCATTCAGGCTCTCGTGGACTCCGGCTCCAACCGGAACTTGATCAGCGCCGCTACTGTCAGAGCTCTCAGGATCCCCTGCACACCCCTGAGCACTCCACTGGCAGTACAAACCTTAGATGGGAGTCCCCTCCCATCCATCAAGCACAGAACGCTTCCGCTCACTTTAAGGTCATCAGGAAATCATTCTGATGAGATCTGCATCTTCGTTATAAAGGAATCTCATGCCGCCCTGGTCCTGGGCTTCCCCTGGTTAACCCTCCATGGCCACCAGATTGACTGGACCAAACTGGTCATTACGGGTTGGAGCCCGTCCTGTGCCACATCATGCCTGCGCTCCGGGCATCATGCTCTCCCCACTCCAGCCAAACCTGAGGAGACGCTGGACATCTCCAATGTCCCCAGTGAGTATCAGGATCTCAAGCAGGTCTTCAGCAAGACCCGGGCCACGGCCCTTCCACCACATCGACCATATGACTGCCCTATCGACCTCCTCCCAGGCTCTTCCCCCCATTAGGGTCGCTTATACTCCCTAACCCACCAAGAGAGAGGTGTCATGAACACCTACAGTGGTGTGAAAAACTATTTGCCCTCTTCCTGATTTCTTATTCTTTTGCATGTTTGGCACACTTACATAAATGTTTCTGCTCATCAAAAACCGTTAACTATTAGTCAAAGATAACATAATTGAACACAAAATGCAGCTTTTAAATGAAGGTTTACGTTATTAAGGGAGAAAAAAAAACTCCAAATCTACATGGCCCTGTGTCAAAAAGTGATTGCCCCGCTTGTTAAAAAATAACTTAACTGTGGTTTATCACACCTGAGTTCAATTTCTGTAGTCACCCCCAGGCCTGATTACTGCCACACCTGTTTCAATCAAGAAATCACTTAAATAGGAGCTACCTGACACAGAGAAGTAGACCAAAAGCACCTCAAAAGCTAAACATCATGCCAAGATCGAAAAAAATTCAGGAACAAATGAGAACAAAAGTAATTGAGATCTATTAGTCTGGTAAAGGTTATAAAGCCATTTCTAAAGCTTTGGGACTCCAGCGAACCACAGTGAGAGCCATTATCCACAAATGGCAAAAACATGAAACAGTGGTGAAACTTCCCAGGAGTGGCCGGCCGACCAAAATTACCCCAAGAGACAACTCATCCAAGAGGCAACAAAAGACCCCAGGACAACATCTAAAGAACTGCAGGCCTCACTTGCCTCAATTAAGGTCAGTGTTCACGACTCCACCATAAGAAAGAGACTGGGCAAAAACGGCCTGCATGGCAGATTTCCAAGGCGCAAACCACTTTTAAGCAAAAAGAACATTAAGGTTCGTTTCAATTTTGCTAAAAAACATCTCAATGACTGCCAAGACTTTTGGGAAAATACCTTGTCGACCGACGAGACAAAAGTTGAAGTTTTTGGAAGGTGCGTGTCCCGTTACATCTGGCGTAAAAGTAACACAGCATTTCAGAAAAAGAACATCATACCAACAGTAAAATATGGTGGTGGTAGTGTGATGGTCTGGGGTTGTTTTGCTGCTTCAGGACCTGGAAGGCTTGCTGTGATAGATGGAACCATGAATTTTACTGTCTACCAAAAAATCCTGAAGGAGAATGTCCGGTCATCTGTTCGTCAACTCAAGCTGAAGCGATCTTGGTTGCTGCAGCAGGACAATGACCCAAAACACACCAGCAAATCCACCTCTGAATGGCTGAAGAAAAACAAAATGAAGACTTTGGAGTGGCATAGTCAAAGTCCTGACCTGAATCCTATTGAGATGTTGTGGCACGACCTTAAAAAGGCGGTTCATGCTAGAAAACCCTCAAATAAAGCTGAATTACAACAATTCTGCAAAGATGAGTGGGCCAAAATTCCTCCAGAGCGCTGTAAAAGACTCGTTGCAAGTTATGGCAAACACTTGATTGCAGTTATTGCTGCTAAGGGTGGCCCAACCAGTTATTAGGTTCCGGGGGCAATTAGTTTTTCACACAGGGCCATGTAGGTTTGGATTTTTTTTCTCCCTAAATAATAAAACCCCTCATTTAAAAACTGCTTTTTGTCTTTACTTGTGTTATCTTTGACTAATAGTTAAATGTGTTTGATGATCAGAAACATTTTGTGTGACAAACATGCAAAAGAATAAGAAATCAGGAGGGGGGCAAATAGTTTTTCACACCACTGTACATCACAGAGGCTCTCGCCGCTGGAATCATCCGCCCGTCCTCCTCCCCTGTGGGGGCAGGGTTTTTGACAGCCTTCAACACCCCCACAGGACACTACGAGTATCTGGTCGTCCCCATCGGCCTGACCAACGCCCCCGCCGTCTTCCAATCCCTCGTAAACGATGTTCTCCGGTACAGTATGTTCCAGTAGTCATTGTAAGCATTCACTTCTGGTTCTGGGACAAGAACGCTGTGCGCAGTCTGTGCTGCCGCTTCGTACCTGGATTGTTGCTGGGTTTTTGTTTTTTTCCCTGCTGCATTTTTCTCTGCCATTCTGGTTAGCTGGTTGGATTACTCCATTTCATACTGCTGACGTTTGAAAGAAACTGGACTATAATTATCAACTTTTTGCTGTCTGTGAGTTTACCACCGGGCCGCTGCGAGCCCTCCGCGCTGTTAGCATCTCCACCATGCTCGGCTCCTCTGATGGGTGAGTTATCGCTCTCTCACTCGGTTGCACTGTTTGTTCACTGCTTGCTATTTGGGGGTGTTGTCTCCTATTTAGCCTGCTGTTTTTGGTGAAGTGGCGTTTCAGGGTTGGGCTAGCGCTGTTTTCTCCCGTGTCGGCAGTTTCTGTCTGCCGGTGTCTGGCTCTCACTTGCTCAGTACTATAATGACTTTGGCAAAGGTTTTTCTTTTTTGCCTTCTCTTCTTTTCTCTTTTTTGCCTCATTTTGCATCTCACTTCCGTAATGGATATTGGATATTCACCATCTCAGCTAAGGGCCTTGAACTGCCATCCACGTCTTGACCCTATGACGTATGAGCACTGCCGGAGTTTAGAGATTCTCCGGCGCCCACGGTACATCCACCGCTCACGGCGTGTGTTCAGGAGTACCTTTAGGTCAAAGCCTGATGCCCTTCCGTGCATCTGGACCAACCATAGACTGTCTGCTTCCAAACTGCTTCCTGCTGGTCATACTGTTCATCGCTCTCTAATTTATCTCACTGGTACTCAGCATCGTACTGCAAATCTGAATTCTGTTCGTGGTCACTTCTGACCACGCACTTCTGAACTGTCGGTCAATATCGGACAAAGCCTCTTATCTCAATGAAATTATCACTGACAATAAGCTCGACATTGTTCTTCTCACTGAAACCTGGCAAGCACCAGATGATTTTATTCAGTTAAATCTTCTTGCACCTGATGGATACAAGTATCTCACCCGACCTCGACTGCATGGCAAAGGGGGTGGTCTTGCTGTCATTTACCGGGACAATCTTCATCTGAAACAACTTGATTTCCACAATACAAACTCATTTGAATACATGGTTTTGAAAGCTGACTGTCTCACAATCATCCTACTCTACCGTCCTCCTAAAGCCCTTTTCGAGCTTTTTTTCTGAACTCAGTGAACTATTAACCCTTTCATCCTCATTGTCAGCTCCTATTCTTCTGCTTGGCGACTTCAATATTCATGTTGATACAGTCTGCCCCAACACCACCCAATTACTGTCTGTTTTCGAATGTTTTAATTTGACACAGCATGGTCGCGTGCCTACCCATATTCGTGGTCATACCCTTGATCTAATATGTACTTCAAGGGGAGATATAACTTCTATTTCTGCTTCTGACACCGGTATTTCTGACGATAAACTTCTTGATTTTAGCCTTAATCCGCCTATGCACTCTAAATGCCTTAAAACTGTTATATCATACCATAATTTGAAAACAATTGATACAGTATCATTTTGTACTTCTATTGTCTCCTCGAATCTCTCTGATGCCATTAATATTTCTTCTCCATCTGTGATACTATCTAATTACAACTCTCCAATTTCTGAAATCCTACAGCAGCATGCTCCTATCAAGACCAGAAACGTCCCTGCCACTCACTTTTCTCCTTGGTATACCCCTGAGCTCCGTATTCTTAAGGCTACCGGCAGACGGCTTGAACGCCTTTACAGGAAAACTGGTCTTACTGTTCATTATTTGGCTTTTCTAGATCATCTTAAATGTTATAAATCTGCCCTCTTTTCAGCTCGCTCTAACTTTATCTCTGCCACAATCAATATATCGAGCAACAGGCCAAAAGCATTATTTAACACGATAAATAGACTTACCAACTGCCCACCTCAGGATGCTCTAGTATCTCATGAGTTTTGCTGCTCTTTCTTGGATTATTTGCTTGAGAAGACTAATGCTGTCCACCACTGTTTCCCTACTGATACAGAGCTCAGCCATCCAACAACTCTATCCAATCAGTCTCTGTCTTGTTTCTCTCTGACAACCCCAGATTCTGTCTCTAAGCTAATCCTGAAATCCAACTCTTCATCCTGTCACCTTGATCCTGCTCCTACTTCTCTTCTGAAACTTTGTCACTCTGCCATTTCTCCACCTATTTCTCATTTCATCAACACATCTCTTACCTCTGCTTCTTTTCCTCTGCCTCTAAAAACTGCTGCAGTTACACCTGTGCTCAAGAAACCCAAACTTGACTCCTCAGTTTTATCTAACTATCGTCCCATCTCTAATTTACCTTTCATATCCAAATTACTAGAAAGTACCATTGCTGCCCAACTCCAGTCTTTTCTAGTCGATAATAATCTCTTTGACCCTTTTCAGTTTGGTTTTCGCCCCCTTCATAGTACTGAAACTGCACTTGTAAAGGTAGTAAATGATTTACTGCTTTCTGCTGATTCTGGCTCATTGTCTATACTCCTGCTACTTGATCTCAGCTCTGCCTTTGATACTGTCTCCCATGATCTGCTTATTTCATGTCTCTCTGGTCTGGGTATCTCTGGTACTGCTCTGTCTTGGTTTTCCTCCTATCTCTCAGATAGACAATTTTATATTTGTGTTAAGGATTTTTGATCGCACACCGTCCCCCTGAAGCGAGGTGTTCCCCAGGGATCTGTTCTTGGCCCACTATTATTCTCAATTTACATAATTCCACTCGGTCTGATCCTTCAACGTCATGGTCTCAACTATCACTTTTATGCCGACGACATTCAACTTTATTCTATCTGTACACCTACTCCATCTGCCCAAATCGACAAAATCTCTGCATGTGTGAAGGACATTAGAGACTGGCTTAGCTTAAACTTTCTGAAACTCAACATGGACAAAACTGAGAATTTTCATTGGAACCCCAGCTCTCACCAGCAACATTTCCACCAACTACACCTGCGAGATTGCTGGCTCTCACATCAAAACAACTTCTTCTGTCAAAAATTTAGGAGTAATCTTTGACATTCAACTTTATTCTATCTGTACACCTACTCCATCTGCCCAAATCGACAAAATCTCTGCATGTGTGAAGGACATTAGAGACTGGCTTAGCTTAAACTTTCTGAAACTCAACATGGACAAAACTGAGAATTTTCATTGGAACCCCAGCTCTCACCAGCAACATTTCCACCAACTACACCTGCGAGATTGCTGGCTCTCACATCAAAACAACTTCTTCTGTCAAAAATTTAGGAGTAATCTTTGACTCCACACTCTCCTTTCAGCCTCACATTAAATCTGTCACTAAATCTGCTTTCTTTCATTTGCGCCGCATTGCCCAACTGCGGCCCTTCATCAGCACCAAAGATGCTGAAATTGTCATCCATGCATTCGTATCATCATGCATTGATTACTGTAATGCCCTTTTCATTGGTCTACCTGCCAACTCCATCTTCAGATTACAATATATTCAAAACTCTGCGGCTAGAATAATCACTCATACCAAACGTTCTGCTCATATAACCCCAATCTTGTCCGATCTACATTGGCTCCCAGTTGCCTACCGTATTAAATTCAAAATTCTTCTCCTTGTCTTTAAATCTATAAATGGCTTAGCTCCCAATTATCTTCTCAAACTGCTCTCCCCCTACATTCCAACTCGTTCACTACGTTCCTCCAAATCAGTTTTTTTACTGTCCCTCGGCACCGCCTCTCTTGGGCGGCAGATCATTCAGTGTCATTGCACCTAAACTCTGGAACACTCTACCACACTCTCTCCGTTCTCTTAACAACGTCTCAGCATTTAAATCTTTACTCAAAACTCACTTGTTTTTCGAATGTTACACCTGAATCCATCTGTCCTCTGCATTTTTCGTTGTTTCTTCTACTTTATTACTTAAATATCTGTTTGTTTTATTCTTTTTTTGTTTGTTTTTGTTTTCACTCATTGTAAAAGTGTCCTTGAGCTCTAGAAAGGCGCTATATAAATTTAAAAAAATTATTATTGCGCAACTTTCTCAACTCTTTTGTGTTTGTGTACCTAGACGACATCTTAATTTTCTTCCAAGGCCTGGAGGAGCACAGGCATCAGGTTCGTCAGGTTCTACAGAGACTTTTAGAGAACAACCTCTACGTCAAGGCAGACAAGTGTGAGTTCCACACAACCTCCACCACCTTCTTGGGCTTTGTCATTTCTCCCTCCAGGATCGAGATGGAACCAGCTAAGGTCCAGGCAGTCTCCGAGTGGTCCACTCCGACCTCGCAGTCGGAGATCTACAATGGTTCCTGGGCTTTGCCAATTTTTATCACCCCTTCATCCGGGGTTACAGCACTGTCACCGCCCCACTCACGTCCCTGACCTCCACTAAGATCCATTTCTGTTGGAACGCGGAGACGGAAAGGGCCTTCACTGAGCTTAAGAGAAGGTTTACCTCTGCCCCCATCCTCAGGATCCCCGACCCTGCTCAACAGTTCGTGGTGGAGGTCGACGCCTCCAACACCGGTGTCGCAGGCATTCTCTTCCAGAGGTCTGCCCAGGATAATAAGATGCACCCTTGCGCGAACTACTCACGTCGCCTATCCCTGGCCGACAGGAACTACGATGTGGGAGACAGAGAGCTCTTGGTGATCAAGCTGGCTCTGGAGGAGTGGAGGCATTGGCTAGAGGGAACTGAGCTCCCATTTTTGGACTGACCCTAGGAACCTCGAGTACCTTCGTTCCGCCAAGAGACTCAACGCACGTCAAGCTCGATGGTCATTGTTTTTCTCACGTTTTAACTATCACGCCAGTTCACCTCTTCTAAGGACCCCACGCCATGCGACACCATTTTACCTCCCACCTGCCTCATCGCAGCCCTGAGGTTAGAGATTGAGATCAGGGTCCAGCAGGCCCTGACCCAAGAGCCCGGCCCAAGCAATGTTCCCCCAAACCGTCTCTTCGTCCCCGTCCATCTACGTTCTCAGGTGTTGGAATAGGCCCATGGTTCCTGGTTGTACTGCCACCCAGGTGCTGCCCGGACCCGATTCGTTACCCAACAGCGATTCTGGTGGCCCACGCTAGGACGGGGCATTTCCAGGTTCGTGGCAGCCTGCGACATCTGCGCCCGAGCAAAAGTTGACAACTGACCATCGGCCGACCTTCTCAGACCCCTACTGATCCCCTGTCGTCCGTGGTCCCATATCTCCGTCGACTTTGTCACTTTTCTACCCCTGTCCGATGGCCACACCTGCATCATGACTATAGTTGACTGCTTCTCTAAGTCTGTGCACCTCGTCCCTCTCACTAAGCTGCCTAACTGCCGAGCAGTTAGTCCTTCACGTATTTCGCCTCCATGGTCTTCCAACAGACATCGTTTCGGATCGGGGCCCTCAGTTTACCTCTCGTTTTTGGGGCGCATTCTGCAGACTCATTGGGGCGACTCCCAGTCTATCATCTGGGTTTCACCCTCAGTCCAACGGGCAGACCGAGCGGATGCACCAAGCGCTAGAAGTCTCCCTCTGCTGTATGACTACGCGGGATTCGACCACCTGGAGTAGATTCCTCCCTTGGGTCGAGTACGCCCACAACTCTCTGCCATCCTCCTCGACAGGCTTGTCTCCATTCCAGTGCTGCTTAGGCTACCAACCTCCACTTTTCCCAGCCCAAGAATTAGAGGTGGATACTCCGTCAGCCCAAAACTTTGTCCGCCGCTGAAAGCAGAATTGGCTACGTGCTAGGCGAACCCTGCTACACAACTGCTCCGCTTATAAGAAACAGGCGGACCGCCACCGCATCAAAGCTCCCAGATCCCATGTAGGAGATCATGTCATGCTCGCCACGAAGGACATTCCCCTGAAGACACTTTCACGCAAGCTCTCCCCCCGTTTCATCGGACCCTACCTACTGGACTGGATCGCAGTCCGACTTCTACTCCCCTTGTCCATGCGACGGGTCCACCCCACCTTCCACGTTTCCCAGCTACGACCCGTCATAAATTGTCCACTGCTCGTTTCGACAGTTCTGACATGAAGATTGTATTTTTAACACTTGAAAATATTTTTGAACTACAATTTAGTAACTTGAATATTTTTGCATTTGTAAGGGTTAACCCCTAGAGGGCGCCCAGACAAACGCCCCGACTTGGTTTGTGTTTTCTGGTAGTTTTGTTTTGAGTTAGACTTCGTTTCCCATGGTGCACCTCAGTCAGGTGAGGGGAACTCACACCGGAACCTAACAGAGTCATCAGAGAGATCATAAATAGCCTGTTTAAGTTTAAGATTTGTCTAGCATTAGTTATGGTTTTGTGATGGGTGTGTTTTGAATGAACAAGGGATATTAAAGGTTACTAGGCGCTCTAAGAAAAGAGCCTTTGTTTTTGGATTATTACTGGTTTAAACATATCATTAAAAGGACTTGAACGCCTCTTCTGCTTCCTCTGCATTTATGCCACGCAGACACCGACACAAGACCCGTAAACGTGACAGCATTGAATTTTAAATGCTAGAATTACATTTTCACTTGAAATATACAACCACAATAAATTGCAGTGGCAAAAATTTCAACCATTGTAATTGCTCCAAGGATTTTTTTTTGTTCTTACTGGTACAAATTGTCTCTACAGCTGATCTTCCACATCCAGAAGCCTCTATTTTTTCTAGGATCAAGGAGGAAGTTGTGAAGAGTCCAAGCAGCTAACACAATTGTGTCTACATGGTGAGGCTGAAGGTTGATTTTGTGAATTCTTTTCTCCACTTGGAGGTCACCAAAGGCATTTTTGACCATCATTGTTGCTCTTGAAAGTCTATAATTAAAAATCTTCCTCTGATGGGTGAGGTTCTGTAAACAGAAGTGCTGTGAACAGCACCAGGCAGAGAGGTATTGGGTGGCGAATTAAGTTTTCTTGTCTCTGTTCCTGTGCTGGTTCTTGAATAGTTCAGATATAATAATTGCAGTAAGTATATACCAGGAGTATAAGTGCCAAGAGCACCATGGAAAAAGCTATTTTGTAATTGAAGTCCTTACTTCCTAGACAGTGGTAGTGCATGCATGACCACAGGTTTTCTATCAACAGCACCCAGGAAAGCCTTATGCCACCTCGTTGCAGCTACTCATTCCACCCTTGCTTAAATATACCTGCACTATTTTATTCATAATTTGACAATAAATGTTTGAAAACCCCACCAGTGTCTTTGCATTTATAGTTAGTAACACCTACATGGTAATTTATGTTGACAGTGTAACAGGTGTGATGGTGGGCTTACCTGCAGCCTCTGTGTGTGTGAGAAGGGGGTGGGGCTTGCAAATACACATGGGCTGGAAGATAATCAGCACATGCCATGCTCCAGAAATGAGTAGAAGCTGTATCTGGTGTTTGTGAAGAAAAAGCATGTCATAAAAGAGAGAGATAAAAGTCTAGATGCAAAAGTAAAAAAATAAAAAAAGGAAAAAAGATTTAAAAGAGATCTGGGAGATTGTTCAATAATTTTGTGTGGTCGCATTTGAGTGATACAGGAAATAAATTTACCCTGTTAGCGCCTAGTTCTAGCTTGGTGCATGTTCATAACACGTGTTTAGCACCCAATTTGCTAAGGGCAAGTTGAAGAAACTAATTAGGTAGCTGAGAACGTCACTGGCGTGTAACATCGCCTATAGTGGTCTGGTTGAATATTGGCAGTAACCCTGGTTTGCAGCTGAACTTAACATGTAGCTGGAGGGGTGTGTCACAGGGGTCTGCATGCATCACATGAAGAGGTTTACATGGTCCGTGTGTGCACAGTTTTGTATGTTGTATTTATTTGTATGTTTTTCATCACCCGCGCAAGTTATTTGCATTGAATGCTTCTTCACAGTAGTTTCAATACTCACTTGTGGACTCTGAACTAAGCAGAAATTCTTTCTAATGAAATTGATTGGAATCAGTATTTGTTAACTGTTAACTATATTCTTGTACTATTCCTTTTCTCCCTTTTCAACCCCTAATTTATATACAGTGGTGTGAAAAACTATTTGCCCCCTTCCTGATTTCTTATTCTTTTGCATGTTTGTCACACTTAAATGTTTCTGCTCATCAAAAACCATTAACTATTAGTCAAAGATAACATAATTGAACACAAAATGCAGTTTTTAAATGAAGGTTTACGTTATTAAGGGAGAAAAAAAACTCAAAATCTACATGGCCCTGTGTGAAAAAGTGATTGCCCCCCTTGTTAAAAAATAACTTAACTGTGGTTTATCACACCTGAGTTCAATTTCTGTAGTCACCCCCAGGCCTGATTACTGCCACACCTGTTTCAATCAAGAAATCACTTAAATAGGAGCTACCTGACACAAAGAAGTAGACCAAAAGCACCTCAAAAGCTAGACATCATGCCAAGATCCAAAGAAATTCAGGAACAAATGAGAACAAAAGTAATTGTGATCTATCAGTCTGGTAAAGGTTATAAAGCCATTTCTAAAGCTTTGGGACTCCAGCGAACCACAGTGAGAGCCATTATCCACAAATGGCAAAAACATGGAACAGTGGTGAACCTTCCCAGGAGTGGCCGGCCGACCAAAATTACCCCAAGAGCGCAGAGACAACTCATCCGAGAGGCCACAAAAGACCCCAGGACAACATCTAAAGAACTGCAGGCCTCACTTGCCTCAATTAAGGTCAGTGTTCACGACTCCACCATAAGAAAGAGACTGGGCAAAAACGGCCTGCATGGCAGATTTCCATGGCGCAAAACATTTTTAAGCAAAAAGAACATTAAGGCTCGTCTCAATTTTGCTAAAAAAACATCTCAATGATTGCCAAGACTTTTGGGAAAATACCTTGTGGACCGATGAGACAGAAGTTGAACTTTTTGGAAGGTGCGTGTGCCGTTACATCTGGTGTAAAAGTAACACAGCATTTCAGAAAAAGAACATCATACCAACAGTAAAATATGGTGGTGGTAGTGTGATGGTCTGGGGTTGTTTTCCTGCTTCAGGACCTGGAAGGCTTGCTGTGATAGATGGAACCATGAATTCTACTGTCTACCAAAAAATCCTGAAGGAGAATGTCCGGCCATCTGTTCGTCAACTCAAGCTGAAGCGATCTTGGGTGCTGCAGCAGGACAATGACCCAAAATACACCAGCAAATCCACCTCTGAATGGCTGAAGAAAAACAAAATGAAGACTTTGGAGTGGCCTAGTCAAAGTCCTGACCTGAATCCTATTGAGATGTTGTGGCATGACCTTAAAAAGGCGGTTCATGCTAGAAAACCCTCAAATAAAGCTGAATTACAACAATTCTGCAAAGATGAGTGGGCCAAAATTCCTCCAGAGCGCTGTAAAAGACTCGTTGCAAGTTATCGCAAACGCTTGATTGCAGTTATTGCTGCTAAGGGTGGCCCAACCAGTTATTAGGTTCAGGGGGCAATTACTTTTTCACACAGGGCCATGTAGGTTTGGATTTTTTTCCCCCCTAAATAATAAAACCCCTCATTTAAAAACAGCATTTTGTGTTTACTTGTGTTATCTTTGACTAATAGTTAAATGTGTTTGATGATCAGAAACATTTTGTGTGACAAACATGCAAAAGAATAAGAAATCAGGAGGGGGGCAAATAGTTTTTCACACCACTGTATACACCCACACTCATACTTAGATACACGGAGACACACCTACACTGACATGCACTCTTTCTCACATGCCCTACTAAAGACACATACACAGGCACACTCTAATTCTTAGTGAGCAGGACATTGCATGCCTGGGCTTGCACTGCTGACATGACCCTTGATTACAGTAGTATCACTTCTCAGCTCAACTGCCTTGTCCAAATCCCTGCTGCCATGAAAGTTTGATGAAAAATTAAACTTACTATAAAACTACCTAGTGTGTGTACAGTGACAAAAAAGGTGTGAACCTTGGGAAATGTCATTGTTTTCTGCATTAATTTGTCATAAAATGTGATCTGATCTTCATCTAAATCAAGAGTATTGAGAAATTCGGTATAATGTGCCTAAAATACGTTATAGCACAAAATTCTTATCTTTAATGTTTTTTTCGAGAACAGTCATATAAACCTCATAGTGTTAGTGGGGAATGTATGTGAATCTTTGAGTTAATTACCTAAAAAATGCTAATCGGAGTCAGATATTAACATTCCTGGAGTCTTGTTAAGAAAATGAGTTTGGAGGTGTGGACTGGAGGTACTTTGCCTGATAAAAACCACTTGTGAGCCATGCCTCACCAAAAAGAGCTTTCAGAGGATCTACAGTGGTGTGAAAAACTATTTGCCCCCCTCCTGATTTCTTATTCTTTTGCATGTTTGTCACACAAAATGTTTCTGATCATCAAACAGATTTAACTATTAGTCAAAGATAACACAAGCAAAAACAAAATGCAGTTTTTAAATGAGGGGTTTTATTATTTAGGGAGAAAAAAATTCCAAACCTACATGGCCCTGTGTGAAAAAGTAATTGCCCCATGAACCTAATAACTGGTTGGGCCACCCTTAGCAGCAATAACTGCAATCAAGCGTTTGCGATAACTTGCAACGAGTCTTTTACAGCGCTCTGGAGGAATTTTGGCCCACTCATCTTTGCAGAATTGTTGTAATTCATCTTTATTTGAGGGTTTTCTAGCATGAACCGCCTTTTTAAGGTCATGCCACAACATCTCAATAGGATTCAGGTCAGGACTTTGACTAGGCCACTCCAAAGTCTTCATTTTGTTTTTCTTCAGCCATTCAGAGGTGGATTTGCTGGTGTGTTTTGGGTCATTGTCCTGCTGCAGCACCCAAGATCGCTTCAGCTTGAGTTGACGAACAGATGGCCGGACATTCTCCTTCAGGATTTTTTGGTAGACAGTAGAATTCATGGTTCCATCTATCACAGCAAGCCTTCCAGGTCCTGAAGCAGCAAAACAACCCCAGATCATCACACTACCACCACCATATTTTACTGTTGGTATGATGTTCTTTTTCTGAAATGCTGTGTTACTTTTACGCCAGATGTAACGGGACACGCACCTTCCAAAAAGTTCAACTTTTGTCTCGTCGGTCCACAAGGTATTTTCCCAAAAGTCTTGGCAATCATTGAGTTGTTTTTTAGCAAAATTGAGACGAGCCTTAATGTTCTTTTTGCTTAAAAGTGGTTTGCGCCTTGGAAATTTGCCATGCAGGCCGTTTTTGCCCAGTCTCTTTCTTATGGTGGAGTCGTGAACACTGACCTTAATTGAGGCAAGTGAGACCTGCAGTTCTTTAGATGTTGTCCTGGGGTCTTTTGTGGCCTCTCGGATGAGTTGTCTCTGCGCTCTTGGGATAATTTTGGTCGGCCGGCCACTCCTGGGAAGGTTCACAACTGTTCCATGTTTTTGCCATTTGTGGATAATGGCTCTCTCTGTGGTTCGCTGGAGTCCCAAAGCTTTAGAAATGGCTTTATAACCTTTACCAGACTGATAGATCTCAATTACTTTTGTTCTCATTTGTTCCTGAATTTCTTTGGATCTTGGCATGATGTCTAGCTTTTGAGGTGCTTTTGGTCTACTTCTCTGTGTCAGGTAGCTCCTATTTAAGTGATTTCTTGATTGAAACAGGTGTGGCAGTAATCAGGCCTGGGGGTGACTACAGAAATTGAACTCAGGTGTGATAAACCACAGTTAAGTTATTTTTTAACAAGGGGGGCAATCACTTTTTCACACTGGGCCATGTAGATTTGGAGTTTTTTTTCTCCCTTAATAACGTAAACCTTCATTTAAAAACTGCATTTTGTGTTCATTTATGTTATCTTTGACTAATAGTTAACGGTTTTTGATGAGCAGAAACATTTAAGTGTGACAAACATGCAAGAGAGTAAGAAATCAGGAAGGGGGCAAATAATTTTTCACACCACTGTACAATCAAGAATTGTTGATTCACAGTAAATAAAGCTGGAAAGGGTTGCAAAATGATTTCAAAGACTTCACCAGCAACTTTTCTACTAAAGTTCTGAATGTTGAATGAGTGTGTTCAATAATGACCTGAAAAATCTTTATTATTATTATTATTATTATTATTATTATTATTTTAGCCCAACAAAATTTTTAGGTATTACTGTGTAGCCACTTTGCTAAACCTCAGACTTTTACAGTAAACTGGATGATATAAGATACAAATAAATACAATTTATAAGAAAGTCATGACAGAATCTAATGAATCTTTCCTAAAGTTAATCCTGGTCCATAAATTAAATTGAAATGTTACTTAAAAGTGAAGTTATGAGCAGATATGTGCAAGATGACAAACTGGACGTTTTGACAGCATACTATGGCCAGTCAAACTGCATCAGACATTTTGTGCCAGATTTAATAAGCATGCTTTAAAGCTTATAATAAGCTACATGCTCAATGTAAACAAACACCTGCACCAATATATATTAATAAGAAAACCTAAACTGAATGTTTTTACTGGGATCAGTTCATATTTATACCACTGAAATAACAGCACTGGAGTGGTATACGTAAATTTGAACCTGCTGGAGTTGTTTTAAGTCAAAACATTTCCTTTATTTTATCTACTTTTTCAATTTCTCATCTGTGATTCACTCTCCAATTACAGGGATATTGGCCGATGACGAAAGAAGTAGAAAGTTCAGGCTTCAACCTGAAATAATAATATCACTGATTACATTAAAGCTGATCAGATTATTTTTAGCTTTAACCTTTTAACGATTCGTAAAAATAAACTATTTTTGTGTACTAACAATAGTTATTGAGTTTATATTTACATTCATCATATTTGATGTGTATATTCAAATGTGATGAATGTAAATACAAACTTTTTTATTTTATTTTTGTTTTCATCTAATTATACCAACATGTCCATTGCATAGAAAGAAACTCTGCTGGTAATTTCTGTCTTTATCTCAGTGGAGAATTAATTGATACTTGTCCTGTGCAGCACCAACAGGAGTGATGGCAATCAGGCTTGCAATACGTCATTAGGTTCTGGAAGACTTATAAATCCAGAGAGCACTAACCATCTACAGCATTACTCATGGATGATTCTAATGTTACATATTTAACTCTGTCAGGCTATGTGGAGTTAGAGAAATATAGATATATTTATTTTGTAATTGTTCTCATACTTTATCTGTTGATCATTATTTGTAATGGTCTTGTGATTTTTGTCATATTCACAAACAAAAGTCTCCATGAGCCCATGTACATTTTCATTGCTGCTTTGCTTTGTAATGCTGTCTTTGGATCTACAGCACTTTATCCTAGACTGCTCACTAATTTTATGTCTGAAAAACAAGTTGTTTCTTATGAAGAATGTACATTTCAATCATATTTTATTTATACATATGGTGCTTCAGAGTTCACACTATTATCAGCTATGGCCTATGACAGATATGTGTCCATCTGTAAACCATTACAATATGCTATGATTATAAAAATGTCCACCGTTAGAAAGATTCTATTTTGCTGTTGGTTTGTTCCATGTTGTGAAATGAGCATAACTTTGATAATGACCTATCAGATAAAGCTGTGTAAATTTAAATTAAATAGAATTTACTGTAATAATAATGCACTTGTTAAATTGAGTTGTGGTGACACATCTGTGAGGAATGCATATGGAACATTTGTGTTATGCATTGCTGTATTTCCGCCATTGACCTTTGTTCTTTTTTCCTACTTTAAAATACTTTCTGTCTGTTTAAAGTGTTCTAAAGATTTCAGGCAAAAAGCTATACGGACCTGTGTACCCCATCTGTTAATTTTCAGCAGTTTTACTGTCACCTCGCTTTTTGAAGTCCTCAGTACCAAGGTTGAAACAAATGTACCTCACATAATTTCCATGATCTTATCAGTAGAAAATCTGGTTATTCCTCCTCTTGCTAATCCGATTATTTATGGACTGAAGCTGAAAGAAATTTTTAATCAGATCAAAAAAATTATTTAGAAGTAAATAAGTATATACATACAAACATACATGCCAGGTTTTCAGAGACAAGTCTGCCTTTAGTTATCATTTGTAGTTGCTGTATTATTATTATTATTATTATTATTATTATTATTATTAATTAACTGTGTAATAGATTCAACTGAAGTAATTACAATTTTAAATAAATCCTCTCTATAACTATGCCTGTGTGTATTGTCAAATGGCAACTGTATAATATGTACTTTATTTTAGTTAACATGAAGACCACATCATACCCATTTATGTTTTGTTTGTTCAGCCATAAATGCATTAGTGAAGTCGAAGATTTGAAGATGAAGCGTTGAGGTGCAGGATTTCTGTTCTTTGTGCACTAGGAAACTGTACTGGAACAAGTTCAGGGCCTCTTAATTATAGGTTCTGCTTTTACCTTTGTGACAACAGTGCAAGTAAGATCAAGTAATGTATGGCTTTGATGGTCAGATGTCCACACTCTTTTGGCCATATAGCATATTATTAGTAATTATTTTTACTTAATTATAAACAAATATTCAAAAACAAAAGTTGTTAAATGGTTGACAAGTATTAATACCTGTTAAAATCAAATAGATCTGGTTGTAGATGCGGTCATATTATTTCACCAGTTTTGACGCGTAGCTCTGGTTTAAAGTTTCACTCACACGACAGAAGTCCGATCTCTTTGTGTCTTGTAGTTTATTTTGTCAGCATCAAAGAATCAACACTTCATACAGTCGTCTTGAGTAAATCCACTGTGATTACAGACACCAGTTGCTGCATCTTGCAAATCTCTGACTTTTACAACAACCTATTTGCTGTATCTTGTAAATTACAGTCTTACAGTAGCTTACGTATATAACAACACTCTTGTTGTATCTTACATTCCCAGCTTACGAGCTTACGGTCAAAAGCTTGTGTTTTCGTAGCCTTCCGCATCTAAACTGAACTCTCTATCATATGACAGTCTCACAAATGCATGTAATAGTAGAATGACATCACAGACCAACTTACGATTGTCAAAATGGATGCATAACTTAGAAATTCAAAGCTTATGGCTTATGTAACAAACTTAATGCTTTACTAATGAATAGAACTGTCATGCGCACTCAGCCGCGACCGGCACTAGGACCCGGAAGTAAGACGGTCGCGAACCTGAAAGCATAAAAGGAAACAAGATGGCGCCGCACATCGCTCTGTCATTGAGTTATGCCCAGGCTATTTCGGAATCGTTCCCGTGCATGTGAGTACTCACTTTCTTGGCTATACTTTCAGACTGAGTGTGTGTTTATAGAACTAGGGTTAGATTGTGTATTTCCTTTGCTCATTTACCGTGAGAGTCCTTATAGCAAATCGCGTGATGATCCTGCCCGCTCGTGTCCATCCGCGTTTGGGTTTACCATTCACGCTACAGGGCTAACTGCTGAAGCTATCGTCTTTCTGGTCACCCCGGGTTAGTTCCTGCCAGAATGACAGAGCCAAAAGCAGTAAACCCAGCGGATCACGCCCGCCTCTGCGATGTGGTTGACCAGCATGCTTTGCTCATCAATACGTTAACCGCGGAGCTCGATTCTCTGCGCCGGAGTGTCCAAGTCCTCGCGGCCTTGCGCGGAGCTTAAGCAGGAGAACGCGAGCCTCCGGGCGGCGGTTGATGGGCTGGCTAGCGGTCCGCAACCCCCCCCCCCCCTTCCTATGTTTTTTTAGCACTTCCGGATAAATGGGATGGCACGGATGGGAAATGCAGTGTGTTCTTAACATCGCTGGAACTGGTGTTTGAGTTCAATGCCACCAAATACTCTACCGACCGGCTGCGCATTGCACTACTCATCTCGTTGCTATCAGGGCAGGCAGCAGAGTGGGCCACGGCAGTCCTGCGCGCGGACACAGACACCGCGCACTCCTACAATGAGTTCACCCGTCAACTCAAGCTAACGTTTGAACATCCCGCGGGCGAGGTGGAGACCGACACAAAGCTCTACCACCTGTGGCAGGGAGGACTGTCCGTGAGTAAATACACCGCTGAGTTCCCTCGCCATCCAGACCTCCTGGGGAGACGCAGCCCTTCGGACGTCCTACTTCGAGGGGCTGGCTAACCGCATTAAAGACGAGCTAGCCGGACGAGAGCTCCCAGCCACACTGGAGGGGCAAATCCAGCTAGCCCTCCGGATCGACCAGCGCCTCCTCTCCCGTCCGAAGCCAGCACCTCGAACCCTGCCGCCACCATCCACTTATGCCTACACTGCACCAAGGCCACCACCCACCGTCACCACCGCTCTCCCTGGACGTGTCGGATCTCCACCCCCTGCTGTGGTTGACACCGGAGCTGGGGAACCCATGCAACTAGGGCGCGCCTCCCTGAGCGCACCATCAAGCGACCTGCCCGTCCCGTCCGGGAAACGCCCAAACCCGGTGAGAGACAGGAGAGACTCCCATCCATCTCTCCGCTACCACCGACAGCACCGCTACGCAACTCACAGTCCAGGTAACCCTCCACCTTGGTCACAAATGGGTCAGAAGTACCGCGTTCATCGATTCTGGTGCCGCGGGTAACTTCATTGACTCAACGTACACCAGAGGATTGGGGGTAAAGATTGAGGCATTATCCCAGCCGGTGAGAATCACCTCAGTCGACGGGCGGCCCCTTTCGTTCAGCCCCATCACCCAACAGACTCCACCCATCACTCTCATCCTCGGCCAACATCAGGAGTCTATACAGTTCCACCTCACACCCATCTCCTCTCCACCCATCATCCTCGGCTATCCCTGGCTCTTGCAGCACGACCCACTCATCTCCTGGTCTCAGAACCGGATCCTTCAATGGGGGCCGACCTGCACCGACTTATGCCTACAGGCCCAGGCTGGGACGTGTTCCAGGGAGTCCGAGGCCCCCGCCGTCGACATTAATGCCATCCCTCCAATTATCGGGACCTGGCTGAGGTGTGCTGCAAACGCCGGGCCAACCACCTACCACCTCACCGACCTTACGACCTAGCCATCGAACTCCAGCTGCGAGTTCCCCCCCCACCGCGGCCATCTCTACTCTCTCTCTACCAGCGAGACACAGGCTATGGAGGAGTATGTCGCCAGCGCCCTGCGACATGGCACCATCAGACCCTCCTCCTCGCCAGCTGCCGCGGGGCTCTTCTTTGTAAAGAAAAAAGGGGGCAAACTTCATCCGTGTGTCGACTATCGGGGGCTTAACAAAATCACCATCAGAAATCGTCACCCTCTGCCTCTTACTAACTCAGCCCTGGACGCCCTCTCTGCCCTGGACGCCCTCTCTGGTGCCACCGTGTTCACTAAGTTGGACCTCCGGAGCGCCTACAACTTGGTGCACATCAGAGAGGGTGATGAGTGGAAGACGGCTTTTATCACACCCACGGGACACTATGAGAGCCTGGTCATTCCATTCGGACTCTGCAATGCACCCTCGGCCTTCCAGCAATTTATAAACGACGTCCTCAGGGACATGCTGGGCCGATGGGTGTTCGTCTACCTGGACGACATTTTAATCTATTCACGGACCCCCGAGGAACACACCAAACACGTTCGAGCTGTCCTTAAGAGATTGCTCGCCCACCAGCTGTACTGTAAGCTGGATACGTGTGCTTTTCACGAGCACTCCACCACGTACCTGGGTTTTGTTATCTCGCCCCAGGGTGTGGCCATGGACCTGCAGAAGCTGGAGGTTGTACGTCACTGGCCCCTACCCAGGACACTCAAGCAGCTCCAACGCTTTCTCGGGTTTGCGAACTTTTATCGTCACTTTATCCGGGGCTACAGTACAGTTGCAGCACCACTCACTGCACTTACCAGGCTCTCCAACCATTCCTTCCAACACAACCCTACCGCCATCTCAGCTCTGCCACCTGTTCACCACCGCACCTATTCTTCTCCATCCAGATGCCAGCCAACCCTTCGTTGTGGAGGTGGACGTGTCGGAGGTGGGCGCCGGCGCTGTTCTCTCCCAATGAGGTCCAGACCGGAAGCTACACCCATGTGGCTTCTACTCCAAAAAGTTTAACCGCACTCAGCAGCGATACGGAGTAGGGGTCCGCGAACTGCTGGGCATAAAGTGGGCCTTGGAGGAATGGCGTCACTGGCTCCAGGGCGCGAGTGAGCCATTCATCGTCTGGATGGACCACCAAAACCTTATCACCATCCGAAATCTCAGGCAATTAAATCAACGACAGGCACGGTGGGCGCTGTTCTTCGAACAATACGATTTCCATCTCTCGTACCGGCCGGGGTCGAAGAACACCAAGGCTGACGCCCTCTCCCGTCAACCCGGATCATTGCACCCCTACAGTGGAACCTGGAAACGAGGGTCCGCCAGGCACTGACCAGAGAACCCGCACCGGCAGGCGTGCCGCCCGGGCGGCTCTTCGTCCCCGACCCACTCAGATGCGAGGTCCTCCAGTGGGGCCATTCATCACCCGTCGCGGGACACCAAGGGAGCCGGAGAACCACCGCCTTCATGGGCCGGGCCTTCTGGTGGCCCTCAATGAGAAAGGATATCACCGAGATCGTTCGGGCGTGCCCAATGTGCGCCAGGGCGAAGGACAAAAATCAGCCAACTCCAGGGGAACTCCAACCACTTCCAGTTCTCCGTCGACCCTGGTCCCACATTGCCATAGATTTCATCACGGGCCTGCCGGACTCGGAAGGGAAAGACGTCATTCTGACCATTGTGGACCGCTTCTCCAAGGCAGTGCACCTGGTGGCCCTCGCCGGACTCCCGTCAGCGAAAGATACAGCCGAGCTGATATTGGAACACGTAGTCCGACTGCATGGGTTCCCAAAGGGCATCGTCTCGGACAGAGGTCCCCAGTTCACCGCCCGGTTCTGGAAGGCCTTCTGCTGTCTGATCGATTCGTCCTGCAGTTTGTCTTCTGGCTACCACCCCCAGACGAACGGTCAGACGGAGCGAACCAACCAACAGCTGGAGTGAACCAACCTAAGGTGTTTTGTGTCGGATCGCCAATGCTCCTGGGCCCGCTACCTCAAGTGGGCCGAGTTATCACACAACCTCCACGTCTCCTCAGCCACCAACCTGAGCCCATTTGAGGTGTGCTATGGTTTCCAGCCTCCGATGTTCGCCCACCAGGAACCGGCCCAACAGTTGGCCCAACGACTCGCGCCCTCGGGGCAGGGGCACCCAGTATCTGGTCGACTGGGAGGGCTACGGCCCCGAGGAGCGGTCCTGGGTTCCAGCTCGCTTCATCCTCGACTCCGGGCTCATTAGGGACTACCGTCACCGGGTATCCTCCACCCCTGGACCGTCCGGAGTCGGTCCTGGACGGGGGGGTACTGTCATGCGCACTCAGCCGCGACCGGCACTAGGACCCGGAAGTAAGACGGTCGCGAACCTGAAAGCATAAAAGGAAACAAGATGGCGCCGCACATCGCTCTGTCATTGAGTTATGCCCAGGCTATTTCGGAATCGTTCCCGTGCATTTGAGTACTCACTTTCTTGGCTATACTTTCAGACTGAGTGTGTGTTTATAGGACTAGGGTTAGATTGTGTCATTCCTTTGCTCATTTACCGTGAGAGTCCTTATAGCAAATCGAGTGATTATCCTGCCCGCTCGTGGCCATCCGCGTTTGGGTTTACCATTCACGCTACAGTGCTAACTGCTAAAGCTATCGTCTTTCTGGTCATCCCGGGTTAGTTCCTGACAAGAACAAGGTAGAATAAATGAAATAACAGCAAATAAAATAAAATAAACACAACAACAAATTCATAACAAGTACGATATGGCACTTACATTCCAGCCCCTAATTGACAGGCATGGAGACTGACAATTACATTTTGTGTTTTTTTTTTTTTTGATAAAGCCATGAAATCAAACATTCTTAACCTTCTCAAACGTTTTAAATCTTTTAAGTGTGTAATATTTATCTCAGATGTTTATATTTGCATGTCAAATTTCATCACATATTACCACGCATTTAACACTAGAAGCGCCGCGCCAGTGTCAACTACTTATAACGCGGTTCAGCGGTCGTTTGACCGCCTATTGTTTTGAATGGGAAGCTGTTGCTGACACACAATGATCACTAGATGGCGCCTTCACTCAAAGCAAATAGTTTAGCTCCAAGATAAACTTGCACTTGGACAATGCACCATTCATTCCCACGTGGATAATCAGCGGTATTTTTTTTCATATTCAACTGAGAAAACCTACTACAGAATCTTTACGGGGACAACGGAAGAGAAAAAAATGGCAGAAGAAAAAAAACAAGTCATATTTTGCATTATAACCCAAAGTTTTTGGCATTACTTTTTTCTGCCGTTTTTTCTCCTCCTTTGTCCATTTAGGGGCTTCATATTATAACAAAAAGGAAAGCTGTACTTAATTTTATATCGTTTTGAGAAAATCCATTAGTTCGTATTTGAAGCTTCTGAAACTTCGGATGTTTTTTTTTTGGTTAGATTAGTTCTGAACTCGCTTCCGTGAAACTATCACTAAAACAATGTAATGAGCCCTCCTGAGGATATAAAGCTTTATTATTGTGTTTGAATAAATAATCAGATCTACCACAGCAGATAATAAACTATGGTGTGTCATAACCGAAGCAAACACCACGATTATGCCTCGTTTCGTTCGACGGGAACGCGGTTCACTTGCCCGTGGTGTATTATAAACCTGTGGAATGTTTCACTGTTTATGCTCACATAAGCGTAATAAAAGCGAGTGAAATGTGGAAATGATGTGTGGCAACTCAATGAAAACTAAACCAAAGATTTCGGTAACTCCACTGAGTGTAACATCTGCATAGTGACACTGAACATCTTCACTTTTCCGTTTACCTCTGAAAAAAAGCTGTATTTTGTTTGTTTATATTTAGGATTTTTATAGTAGTAAGAGAGAGTTATAGTTTGGTCTGTACTGTAGTTCGCACCCTTGTAGAGAATAAATAAATGAATAACACCTTCATATACCCTCTCAAGAGAGTGCCGTAGTCCATTGTTAGTTTTAATGATTTGGCTGAAACTAATTATCACTACATAAGTACCCTAACACCATTGATCATGAGTTTCAGCTGAACCTAATTCTATACTTGTAACAGAAAATGTAGATGCAGATTCCAAATGTGTATTTATATAATAGATAGATAGATAGATAGATAGATAGATAGATAGATAGATAGATGGATAGATAGATAGATAGATAGATAGATAGATAGATAGATGTGTGTAGGCTCTACGCAGGGGCAAGAGAGGGAAGCGCACCCTCAAATGAATGTATGCACATGTTAATATATTCCTAAAATGTATATATTACAAGTTGATAAACTGATCTGCGGTAGCGGAAAAATCCGCAAAAAAAAGGACAGGCTGCAGCGTACGCGCACACACACACACACACACACACAGACACCCCTCCCTTGAGCCCTCAGTAAATATCCAAGCACCGTGTGTCGGATTTCAGCTGTCACGGGGTGGAAAGACTTTGAAGCAGTTTATATGAATCTAAGCTTGAACTTATCAGCATTGTAAATATATAATACTTTTCAAATAAAATCGCTATTACTTGACCCTGAAGTTTAGTTTAGCACAAACACACAAAAAAACAGAAAAGTCATTTCTGGTAAATCAACTGCATATGTAGTTTATTTACAGTAATTCATTAAAAATGAATATACATTGTACAGTACACGGTAAACACGGGAAAGATTACAAAATGAAAAAACAAACAGTGTCTCCTCCGCTCCATTTTTTTGCTTCCAAGTGGAAGTATTGTTATCACCATTCAAAGGCTTACAATTCATTTAGCCTATAAATGAATATAGTCAAATTTTGCAAGCATCATGGGCAAAATTCACAATGTTGAATGGAACTTGTGTTCGTAAGCAAATGAAAATCAAGTCGGCAGATGTTCAGGGAACAAAACGTATGGCATCTGCTAGAAATCTAGACGAATTGTAAGCATTTGAATGGTGTTAAAAATACTTGCAAAACAAGTATTGCAGCCATACATTGGAGGGAACTTCTGAGGTGGTCAGCGATTGATGGCACGGTCAGTCGGAGGGGGTTGTGATCACACCTATAGATCTTTTGTTCTAGGCTATCGGTCAAATATCTTTTCACTTGGAAGCACAAAATGGAGCGGCAACATGCAAGGGATTTCAGCATCTCGATGCACATACTAAGCTGTTTATAAAGTAGACACTGTTTTTTGTAATCTTTCCCGTGTTTACCGTGTACTGTACAATGTATATTCATTTTTTAATGAATTACTGTAAATAAACTACATATGCAGTTGATTTACCAGAAATGACTTTTCTGTTTTTTTTGTGTGTTTGTGCTAAACTAAACTTCAGGGTCAAGTAATAGCGATTTTATTTGAAACGTATTTTGTATTTATGTGTTTGATTATATACACACACACACACATCTATCTATCTATCCAACTGACGAAGGGCTCAAGGGAGGTGTGTCTGTGTGTGTGTGCGCGTGCGCTGCAGCCTGTCCTTTTTTTAGCAGATTTTTCCGCTACCGCAGGTCAGTTTATCAACTTGTAATATATACATTTTAGGAATATATTAACATGTGCAGACATCATTATATGTTGAATGGAACTTGTGTTCGTAAGCAAATGAAAATCAAGTCGGCAGATGTTCAGGGAACTAAACGTATGGCATCTGCTAGAAATCTAGACAAATTGTAAGCATTTGAATGGTGTTATTTTTTTAATAAATTACTGTAAATTTTTAATGAATTACTGTAAATAAACTACACATGCCGTTGATTTACCAGAAATTACTTTTCAGTTTTTTGTGTGTGCTAAACTAAACTTCAGGGTCAAGTAATACCGATTTTATTTGAAATGTATTATACAGTGGTGTGAAAAACTATTTGCCCCCCTCCTGATTTCTTATCCTTTTGCATGCTTGTCACACAAAATGTTTCTGATCATCAAACACATTTAACTATTATTCAAAGATAACACAAGTAAACACAAAATGCAGTTTTTAAATGAGGGGTTTTATTATTTAGGGAGAAAAAAAATCCAAACCTACATGGCCCTGTGTGAAAAAGTAATTGCCCCCTGAACCTAATAACTGGTTGGGCCACCCTTAGCAGCAATAACTGCAATCAAGCGTTTGCGATAACTTGCAACGAGTCTTTTACAACGCTCTGGAGGAATTTTGGCCCACTCATCTTTGCAGAATTGTTGTAATTCAGCTTTATTTGAGGATTTTCTAGCATGAACCGCCTTTTTAAGGTCATGCCACAACATCTCAATAGGATTCAGGTCAGGACTTTGACTAGGCCACTCCAAAGTCTTCATTTTGTTTTTCTTCAGCCATTCAGAGGTGGATTTGCTGGTGTGTTTTGGGTCATTGTCCTGCTGCAGCACCCAAGATCGCTTCAGCTTGAGTTGACGAACAGATGGCCGGACATTCTCCTTCAGGATTTTTTGGTAGACAGTAGAATTCATGGTTCCATCTATCACAGCAAGCCTTCCAGGTCCTGATGCAGCAAAACAACCCCAGACCATCACACTACCACCACCATATTTTACTGTTGGTATGATGTTCTTTTTCTGAAATCCTGTGTTACTTTTACGCCAGATGTAACGGGACACGCACCTTCCAAAAAGTTCAACTTTTGTCTCGTCGGTCCACAAGGTATTTTCCCAAAAGTCTTGGCAATCATTGAGATGTTTTTTAGCAAAATTGAGACGAGCCTTAATGTTCTTTTTGCTTAAAAGTGGTTTGCGCCTTGGAAATCTGCCATGCAGGCCGTTTTTGCCCAGTCTCTTTCTTATGGTGGAGTCGTGAACACTGACCTTAATTGAGGCAAGTGAGGCCTGCAGTTCTTTAGATGTTGTCCTGGGGTCTTTTGTGGCCTCTCAGATGAGTCGTCGCTGCGCTCTTGGGGTAATTTTGGTCGGCCGGCCACTCCTCGGAAGGTTCACCACTGTTCCATGTTTTTGCCATTTGTGGATAATGGCTCTCACTGTGGTTCGCTGGAGTCCCAAAGCTTTAGAAATGGCTTTATAACCTTTACCAGACTGATAGATCTCAATTACTTTTGTTCTCATTTGTTCCTGAATTTCTTTGGATCTTGGCATGATGTCTAGCTTTTGAGGTGCTTTTGGTCTACTTCTCTGTGTCAGGTAGCTCCTATTTAAGTGATTTCTTGATTGAAACAGGTGTGGCAGTAATCAGGCCTAGGGGTGACTACAGAAATTGAACTCAGGTGTGATAAACCACAGTTAAGTTATTTTTTAACAAGGGGGGCAATCACTTTTTCACACAGGGCCATGTAGATTTGAAATTTATTTTCTCCCTTAATAACGTAAACCTTCATTTAAAAACTGCATTTTGTGTTCAATTATGTTATCTTTGACTAATAGTTAACGGTTTTTGATGAGCAGAAACATTTAAGTGTGACAAACATGCAAAAGAATAAGAACTCAGGAAGGGGGCAAATAGTTTTTCACACCACTGTATATTTACAATGCTGATAAGTTCAAGCTTAGCTTCATATATAAACTGCTTCAAAGTCTTTCCACCCCGTGACCGCTGAAATCCGACAGACGCAGGGCTCAAGGGAGGTGTGTCTGTGTGTGTGTGTGTGTGTATGTGTGTGTGTGCGCGTGCGCACTCTCTAGAGAGGGTATATGAAGGTGTTATTCATTTATTTATTCTCTACAAGGGTGCGAACTACAGTACAGACCAAACTATAACTCTCTCTTACTACTATAAAAATCCTAAATATAAACAAACAAAGTACAGCTTTTTTTCCTCAGAGGTAAACGGAAAAGTGAAGTTGTTCAGCTGTCAGTCACTGCAGCTTCTTCAAAGTCTTCCCACTCCGTGACCGCTGAAATCCGACACGACACCACGTTAGGCTACGTCTTGACTCACCGACGGTGATTGGATGTTTCCCGAGGGCTCAGGGGAGTGTGTGTGTCTGTGTGTGTGTGTCTATGCGCGCGCGTACTTCTTCTACTGTTATAAAAATTCTAAACATAAACAAACAAAATACAGCTTTTTTTTCAGAGGTAAACGGAAAAGTGAAGATGTTCAGTGTCACTATGCAGATGTTACACTCAGTGGAGTTACCGAAATCTTTGGTTTAGTTCTCATTGAGTTGCCACACATCATTTCCACATTTCACTCACTTTTATTACTCTTATGTGAGCAGAAACAGTGAAACATTCCACAGGTTTATAATACACCGCGGCCAAGTGAACCACGTTCCCGTCGAACGAAACGAGGCATAATCGTGGTGTTTGCTTCGGTTATGACATAGCATAGTTTATTATCTGCTGTGGTAGATCTGATTATTTATTCAAACACAATAATAAAGCTTTATATCCTCAGGAGGGCTCATTACATTGTTTTAGCGATAGTTTCACGGAAGCGAGTTCAGAACTAATCTAACCAAAAAAAAAAAAACATCCGGAGTTTCAGAAATTTAAGTAGAGCTAAATCCCTAAATCTCCTTATAAAATATCGCTGATTATCAATGCGGGAATGAATGGCGAATTGTCATATGGCGAAGCATATGCTTCCGTGAAATTGATATAATTGATTATATTTTGATATAATTGATATATATAAACTGCATATATGGAATGAATGAAACCTGAGATAGACGCACTGAATGACGCATAGATAGTATGCGCGATCTCTTGCGCCATCTGCTGAGAGAAATGAGAATCGCAGGTTGGAAAATGCAGGAAACGTCACGCCGCTGAGCAGCTGTCAGCGATTTCACGTAAATAAGAGCAAAATAGCTTTATACTGGCTTTTACAGGTGCGATTTAAAAAATTTAAGCATGCTGGGTGATTAAGCTCACAGATCTAGGAAAAGTCATGAACGGAGGGTCCTGGATTTTGATAGAGTGTGAAGTTTTTTTTTTTTTTTCCCCCTTGGGGTCAGATGACCGCTGCTCAGCGCTTCTAATGTTAACAGTCCATTTCACATATGAGGCACAGCTTGTCGATGGGTCTTTCCAGAGTGTTGGTCTTAGTTTTAACTAACACACGTCTCTGGGAACACTTTCGTGATTCGTCCGATAAGTTTTTTTTTTTTTTTTTTAAACCATTTCTGCCGTTCCTGGAGCAAGGGCAAGTATTCACGCACCCATCGCTTCCAGAGCAGGTCTGATACATGCTGGATCTGCTTCCACCTGCGACGTGCATAGATGTCGTCCTTTTTGAAAGGTCCAGGGGGCAGGTTTGGCTGTTTTTTCCTCAGCAGCAGGTGGTTTCGTGTCAGAGGTTCCAGTTTGGACAAGCAACTGTTTCTTTTTACAGATGCCTTGCGTTTTTGCTGTGTGGGAATTCCCTGTTTGAATTCTGCTGCTGCTTTACCCTTTTGCAACGTGAGAATTTCTTCCTTAAATTTTTGTTTTTGAGTGAACTTAATGATTTCGTTTTCTGTTAGAGACTTGTGATTTTCTGTCTTTGGGTTATCTACTTGTGTTTTAACCCTTTCTGTGTTTTGTTTGAGCATGTCTCTGATGCAAAGGATCCAGGCAACGGATCTTTTTAACTTGTGCCAATCGAAGTGATGATTAATCAATTTGCTCACTGCGTCTGTGCATTTTGTAATGCTCACAATATTCACTAAAGCTGAGAGCTTAACTTCATCAGCATTTTCTTTTATTGATGTGTCGTGAATGTTTTCAGGCCATTTGCACTCTGCTTCTTTGAGAAGGGAGGGACCATGGATCCAGTTAACATTTTTCATAAACTTTTCACAGGATTCCCCCCTGGAGGCAGAGTCAGCTGGGTTTTTTGAGGTATTAAGGTACTTGCATTGCTGTGACTTGGTTGACTCTCTTATAGTGGCGATTCTGTTGGCCACAAAGGTTTTAAAACGTGTTTCATTATCAATGTATCTCAAAACAGTTGTACTGTCAGTCCAAAACATAGAGTCCAGTAATTTCAATTCTAGCTGTTCTTTCAACATTTTGTCATTTTTTACAGCGACCACTGCCACACTCAGTTCCATTCGTGGAATGGTGGTTTGTTTCAGGGGTGCTACACGGGAGTTCCCCATCATGAATGCACAATGTGTAAGTCCATCAGCGTTTACTAACCTGAGGTATGAGATAGCTCCGTGTCCCATTTCACTTGCATCCGAGAAGTGGTGGAGTGCTGTAGTTGTAACTCCAAAGTCGGCTGGTTTTATGCACCTTGCTATGCTGAACTCGGACAGTCTGTGCAGCTCTTGCAGCCAGGTTTTCCATGCCGTTGCAAACTGCTCGGGAATGTCATCATCCCAGGCTAGTTTTTCTTTACATAACTGCTGCATTAAGATTTTAGCTGGCAGTATGGCAGGTGAGAGAAAGCCTAACATGTATGTTGAGCTAGTGATTGACAGGATTCCTCGTCTTGTCACAGGTCGTTCCTTTAAGCTAATCTTAAACTTGAACATGTCTGAGTTAATGCACCACAGCACCCCCAGAGCTTTCTCAATGGGTAGTGCATCTTTACTCGAGTCTGAGTCTCTCATGTCTTTGATCATTTCGCTCTCGGGAATGACAGTCAGTAGGGCACGGCTATTGCCTTTTGAGTTTGAAAAGTGAGAGTGCGCGCTGCTTGGACGCGCGCTGCTGTCTGCATTTCAGTTGTTGGGCATTTGAGAGGATGCTTTCTTAAGTGGGAGGCCGATGTAGAAGTTATTATCTGTGAACTGCAAGGAGTTATTAACGGGGTCTAAAAACTGATAGTCTTCCTGTGCCTTATCATCACAATTTCGTTCGGGACAATCGTGGTTGAACTGCTGTATCGTTAACTGTAACGCTCGCTGGTTCGTCGGGTTCTCGGAGAGGCCCGTTCACAGTCCATCCGAGAGCACTCTGCACCGCGTATGGCCCTTCATGCCTGCTATTGATTACTTGCCGTGGTTCTAGGAGTTTGCACTCTTTATTTCCTATGAGAATTTCAATTCCAGCGCTAATCTGGGGCAACTTTACATCGTTAAGGTAGGACCACTGCTCGATGTCGTGCTGTTGTGGAATACTTTCCACTGTAACTGGGATATTCTTTTGTGTGAAGACGTTGGAAAGTTCAATAAAAGTGTTTTCTTCCAAGCTACTGATCTCTAAGTCACTGAGCATGCAGCTTTCTACTAGTTTTGTGGAGCTCATGTCTCATGGTGCTCAGCAGTATCTTAACTCTTCTGCCTTGTACATTTAGTCGCCTTGCTAATGACTTTGTACAGAATGTGGCGGAACTAACTTGGTCTATAAATGCATACACTTCTGCAATTTTGTCACCTTTCTTGGACTTTATTTTGACAGGTACTATGGGGAGGATGCAATTACCTCCAGCCCCAGTGAGCGCATTTGATTCGTGACTCACTGCAGATGGTGTATTTTTTGTGTCATTTCGGTTTCGTTCTCGTCAGCGCGTGTAGCTAGCTGCGCCGTGTCTTGCACTGCTCTGTGTAACATGCGCGGATGTGGCTTTGAACACAATGAACATACAATTTTTCTGGTACAGTCTTTCCACAAATGACCCTTTCTTAAGCATCCGAAACAGAATCAATTCTTTTTTATGAATTCCACTTTGTCTTTGTGGGTCTGATCGTTAAATTTTACGCACTCGTCTAAGATATGGCCCTTTTTGCAATATGCGCACGGCTTAGTGAAAGCGCTAACAGCTAACGTACCGGCATTCTTCATTGTAATCGAGTCTTTGTGAATTTTACCAACCTGTCTAACGTCGGTTGCGAAGCTGACCCTGGCCTTCCCTTTTTTTCTTGACTTGGGTCCTTGCAGGCATTTGTTAAAGTGTCCTTTGTCGCTGGTTGAAGCGTTCAGGTTTCCGAAGATTGGGTTTGAGATTACTTTAGCTCGTTGGCCTACAAACTCCGCTAGCTGCTTGAATTTGTGTCTTGTCTGACTAAGTTCTTCAAGCTTGTATACTTGGTCCCTCCATCTCTTACGCAACTCATAGGGCAGTTTTGAAGTAATAGTCTGCATGTTGGTAGCGTTATCTAGCTCCTCCATGTGGTCGATGCTTGACATGATGTTGTGACAGGATGCTAGAAACACGGAGAAGGCACTTAATGACTTTCCATCCTCTGACTTTATTTCCGGCCAATTGGCTACCTTTTGCATCAGCGTGTTTGGAATTTTTCGTTTATTTCCAAATCTGTCCTGCAACAGTCTCATTGCCTCTACATAACCACACTGATCTGGCATAAGCTGACAGCTCATAACGAGGTCTCTAGCCTCTCCCTTAGTAAACTGCTCAAGATAAAACAGCTTATCAGCATCACTATCGGTTTTGTCAACAATAACATGTTGAAATACTTTCATGAAGGACGTAAACTCAAGAGGGTCACCATGAAACACAGGAACATTACGCTGAGGTAAGAAGGATTGCCTTTGGCATTTCACAAGCATTGCTGTGATGTCAGCCTGCTGTTGCATCATGCTCTGTGATTCTAAAGTATCAATGTCATGGCGGGTGTATTTATTGTCTTGGGTAGACCCTTCATTTAAAGTACTTTTCAATTTTGGTTCAAAACTTACTGGTACACTTGGATGGGCTGTCTTGAGACGTGATGGCAGTCCGAGGTATTCTGTCGACGCACTGCTCTCGTAATGTTCATTGTATTCCAGTTTGGGAGCGCATGCGCTACTTGGTTCGTTGAATGTGCTCTCTCTTACCGGCTTTCGGCGGCTGTCGTATTCAGGTTTGTGGCCCGTCCAAGGCAGGCTGCTCGAGTGCGTGCAGCTCGGGTCGATAGCTCTGCTCTTTGATGCAGGCTGTCGTTTTTCACAACCCTGATAAGCCTGTAATTCAGCGTTAACAATTGCAAGCGCAGTTTCTAATTCCAGCCTTTAGTTCTGCTCTTTATTCTTTAATCGTGTTTTCAGTTGCTCTTCCTTTAATTAGCCTTTAATTGTGCTTCCTTCTGTTCTATCGCCCGCCGTTCCGCTAAGGCTGCTACTTTAATCAACAAGGCTGCTCTGTTGGCTTCCGCTTTCTTTAGTCGGGCTGAGGATGATGTAGACGTTACAGACCTTTTGGATGCTGTCGTTATCTGTGACACGCTGTCGTTCGGCGAGATGTCATCTTCGCGTGTTTGCGACGTCATAGAGTGGCCCTTGGTGTCCGCTATCCAGCGATTCACCTTAGCCATGAATTCTGTGCAGCTTTATATCTCAGGTGCGAAGCAGGCGACCTGATCGCATGTGCGTTCGTCTTTATCAGTGTACACTAACACATCAACGTTATTTCTCATAAAGTCTTCTCTCAGCTTCCCGTATTTGGGTCTGTACTCAGTTTCAACGATGCCTAAATTACATACATCTTTCATAAGCGTCTCTAATTCACCGGACATTGCATTCATTTGCTTTAGCTTGCCTTTTCTTGCTTCCAGCGCCTCTTCGAGGTACTTTCTGTTATCCTCGTGTCTGCCCGCCTCCATGAGCGCCTTCATGATCTCCAGCGAAGTGCTGGGAGCGTCGTCCTCGTTGTTCGGCATGGTGAAGTTCAAGGCGCGCTATTCCCTTTTACTTTCTCTTTCAGCGTTCACTTGTTTTCATTCAAACAGCAGAAAGCTTTTGACTTTATGTAGATGCGGTCATATTATTTCACCAGTTTTGACGCGTAGCTCTGGTTTAAAGTTTCACTCACATGACAGAAGTCCGATCTCTTTGTGTCTTGTAGTTTATTTTGTCAGCATCAAAGAATCAACACTTCATACAGTCGTCTTGAGTAAATCCACTGTGATTACAGACACCAGTTGCTGCATCTTGCAAATCTCTGACTTTTACAACAACCTATTTGCTGTATCTTGTAAATTACAGTCTTAGCATACGTATTTAACACTCTTGTTGTATCTTACATTCCCAGCTTACGAGCTTACGGTCAAAAGCTTGTGTTTCCGTAGCCTTCCGCATCTAAACTGAACTCTCTATCATATGACAGTCACACAAATGCATGTAATAGTAGAATGACATCACAGACCAACTTACGATTGTCAAAATGGATGCATAACTTAGAAATTCAAAGCTTATGGCTTATGTAACAAACTTAATGCTTAATGCTTTACTAATGAATAGAACAAGGTAGAATAAATAAAATAACAGCAAATAAAATAAACACAACAACAAATTCATAACAACTACAATATGGCACTTACACTGGGTAAAAGAAAAAAAGAAAGAAAACAATGACATAGCGTGAAATATACTGTATCGTTGCTTATTGTTCACTGATAGAGACTTGGGTACAAAAGTGTTTGTGGCAGGTTACCTATTAACATAGCAAATGTGGTTGTATAAAATGCAATACAAAGCCAACTTCTGGGTTTCTAAATGGAATCATTTTCAGTAGTGACATGTACAGTAGTTATAAGCAGACCATATGTGGCCAGAGAGGGAACTGCATGCCACATTTACTTGGTATTGATTATTTATTGATCATCTTTATTTGTTATGAAATAATATCAGAATATTGTAACTTTAAACTGAAGAATATAGGACACATTTAATCACATATTAAAAACTCAAATACTGGAAAAAAAAAGATGTCAAAGATAGTATAATTTGTTTAGGGGCCCTACAATAAAGGCAATGTCTTAGGGGGTCTGCATTTATCTCACTATCCCAGAAACTGAGCAATGTGAATAAATATTTAAATTACAGATAATTATTTTTTATTTTATTTAATTATTTTATTATTATTATTATCATAATGATATGCGTGATAGCATCGGTTATGCTCCATGGCTCGAAAAAGGACTAGCAAAGGACATCTAGCAAACATGGTGGTGATGTAGCATAAGATAGGATGTCTAATATATATATAATTTTTTTTCCTAAATGTAGATTCAAAAACGGAATACACAAGAGAAAGTGCAAACAATACACAAAGTTTATTAACATAATAGAACTATACAGAAACAAAACAATGTGACATGAGGCAGTCAAGAATCAGTAGTGTGGAGTTAAGTGAATGCATGAAAATGTATTGGGCTATAGGAGTGTTGGATGCATAAAATAAAACAAAAGTAAATGGAAACCAACCAAAAATCAAGTCAAACGTGCAGCTCCCGCTGGCCAGTTGTGATGCTTGCTGCCTTTTGAAAAGACCAAACAGGAACCCAGCCACAGGTGTCCTTGACCAAACCAATCCAAAACCAATTAATTGGGAGGCGGAGCAATTCAATCCAAAGACGACACACATACACATGGGTCGTCACACCCCACCCCTTAAGACAGGGGTCTGTCAAAAATCCCTGTAAGATACAAAATAAAAGACATAGAAATTGCTATCCACCATTATAAAACCAAACAAAAAACTAATAAAAAAATGTTTTGTTTATTTAATTTTTTTTATATTATATATATTTTTTCATCATAAAATTGAGTACAAACCCAACCCACATTCCTAATATTTAGATCATATAGAATGGAAATTTCCCATTTTTAAAATACAAAATGTATCTCTTTTTTTCTTTTCAAATTAGTTTTTTGGTACTATCAAAATTGCGTCAAAAAACGTCTCGGGTTACTTTGCAGTAACCCTGTTCCCTGAGAGGCGGGAACGAGTTAGAACGCTTATGGGAACTATCTTGTCGCATTGCCGGCCATGAAGCATGTGTGGAAAAACGCCATTATCTGGCTATATATAACCTCGGTCAGGTGACGTCATCTGATTAGATCAGGTGGAGGTTATAAATACCGGAAAGCCGGCAACAAAACCTCAGATTATTTGTCTGAATGGACGTCCGGTCACATGGTAGTGCGGCGTTCGGACGCAGCATCTCGTTCCTGCCTCTCAGGGAACAGGGTTACTGCAAAGTAACCCGAGACGTTTCCTTTTCGAGGCTTCACTCAATGCTGCGTTAGAACGCTTATGGGAACGAGAATACCAACGCCGCCGCACTACAGGTGTCTGGACCCCAAGGTTGTGTAGCATGTGCGCACAAGACCGAGAAGGTCTCAGATTCATGTCCGGGAAGCTGACCCGAGGACTCGTGAGCCCGGAGTGGCATGGACATCCAGACTATAAAATCTTATAAATGTGTGCGGAGAGGACCAACCCGCCGCGTCACACACTTGTTGCAGGGGAGTACCTCTTGCAAGAGCAATAGATGAGGCGACCCCTCTGGTTGAATGAGCCCTGACTCCTAGGGGCGAAGTGAGTCCACGCGCCTTGTAGGAGAGGGCAATAGCATCTCTCACCCAGTGTGACAGAGTATGTGTGGTGGCGGCTGCCCCCCGGTTGCGGCCTCCATAACATATAAAGACTTGCTCTGACTTACGCCACTGGCGGGTGCGGTGGACATAAGCCTGAAGAGCATGTACTGGGCAGTAGGTGAAGTTTCTCCTGCTCCGAATCCGCAAAAGGCGGAGGACAGAAGGCTTCCAGGACGACAGGGTACATGGTTGAGAAAGGAACTTTCGGTAGATAGTTTGGGTGAGGATGCAGAATGGCCTTGACTAGCCCAGGGGCAAAGTCCAGGCAAGATGGGGAGACTGACAATGCATGCAGGTCTCCTATCCTCTTTAGAGAGGTGATGGCCATAAGAAGAACCATCTTGAAAGTCAGAAGCTTGTCGGGCGCTGACTCTAGCAGTTCAAAAGGAGTGTCGATCAGACCTTCAAGCACGATAGATAAATCCCAAGAGGGAGCCGTGACTCTAGTGGGTGGCCTCAACCGTTTAGCTCCACGAATGAAATGGGCAACTAAAGGGTGATTTCCTACAGTAACCCCTTCAGACAGGACGTGGCAGGCTGAAATAGCGGCCATGTACATTCTGAGGGTACTAGGGCACAAGCCCGAGGACAATTTCTCTTGCAGGAATTCCAGCACTGAAACGATTTGGCAGTGGACTGGGTCCACCTGCTTTGCCATGCACCAGCTCTCGAATACCTTCCATTTGAAGGCATAAATCCTTCTAGTGGAGGGAGCCCTAGCACTTAGGATGGTGTCAATTACGCCGGCTGAAAGGCCGGCTTGACTCAATTGGTCCCGTTCAGGGGCCAAGCGTGAAGGTTCCAGAGCTCGGGCCGGGGATGAAATATTGTCCCCTGCGCCTGAGATAGAAGATCCCTCCTCACTGGAATCATCCAAGGTGAGCCGTCGTGGAGCGATATTATCTCTGAGAACCATACTCGGGCTGGCCAACGGGGCGCTATCAATAAGAGGCGCAAACCATGTTGACGGACCCTCGCCAGGACTCCCGGGAGAAGAGCTATCGGAGGGTACGCATTGAGGCGTAAATTGGGCCACGTATGGGCCATCGCGTCCAGACCCAGGGTAGCTGGATGAGTCAGAGAGTAGTAGAGGGGACATTGTGCAGTCTCCTGTGAGGCAAAGAGGTCCACCTCTGCTGTAGAGAATCTCTCCCAGATTTGAGTGACTACTTCGGGGTGGAGTTTCCATTCCCTGTGATTCACAGCTTGTCTGGACAGAAAGTCTGCTCCCACATTCCTGTACCCTGGAATGTGAATCGCCCTGAGGGACAGGAACTTGACCTGAGCCCAGAGCAGCTAGCTGGTTTAAGCGTCGCGAACGCAGGCCGCCCTGGCGATTTATGTAGGAGACTACCGATTAGCATTTTGCGACGACAAGACGGACCTAGAATGGGACCCAAGGCGAGAAACCGGGGTCTGAACCACATAGAAAGGGTACGAAGTCCTTTGCGCGTAACACTTATCCGCCTTCGGGGATTTGTTCTCGTGTTAACTCCCTTGGCTCTTAACCACAGCTGAAAAGCTCTCATGTGCAGCAAGGGTATCACCATGGACACAGCTGCCATGAGGCCTAAACATTTTTGTAAGTGATGTACAGTCACTTCTTGGTCCAGTCTGATTTCCTTCAGAGCGTTGTTTATGGATTCGACACGAGCAGGAGACAGATGTGCCTACATAGCGATCGAATTCCACCTGACGCCCAAGTAGGTTGTCACTGGAAAGAGAACGCTTTTCGTTCTCAATCCCAGCGAGTGAAGATGAGCTAGGACGACATCTCGGTGTCGAAGTGCTAGCTGCTGAGACTGGGCCAGGATTAGCCAGTCGTCTATGTAATTCAGAATGTGGATGCCCTGGAGTCTCAAAGGAGCCAGAACTGCATCCATGCATTTTGTATATGTGCGGAGTGATAAGGCTAGACCGAATTGAAGAACCCGAAATTGGTAGGCTTTTCCCCCAAAAGCGAACCTCAGGAACTTCCTGTGCTGTGGCAAAATTTCTATGTGGAAATATGCGTCCTTTAAATCTACTGTCACAAACCAATCCTGTGGTTGGATTTGTGAAACAATAGTTTTTATGGTCAACATTTTGAAGTTGCATTTTTTGAGATAGCGGTTCAAACCGCGAATATCCAGAACTGGACGCAGACCCCCGTCCTTTTTGGGGACCAGGAAGTACCGACTGTAGTAACCTGACTCCATATCTGGAGGAGGAACCTGTTCTATGGCTCCCTTCTGCAGTAATTTCTGGAGTTCGGAACTCAGAAAATGCGCCCTTTCCGGTATCACGGAAGTGGAGACCACGCCGTTGAAACGCGGAGGGTGATATGCAAACTGGATCCTGTATCCTTTCTCTACAGTCTTTAAAACCTAGGGGGATATGCCTGGCAGTAGCTTCCACGCTGCCAGCTTCTCCGAAAGGGGTGCAAGTACTTCTACTGGGCTGGGGGGTGTTAGTGGTTCGGTGTCCTGGAATATAGCAGGATGCGACCGAAGGACTAACGTGTCGGAGACCGGTGTTGTCCGAAACACCAAAGGCGGCGGAACCTGAACATCAATCTCCTGGGGGTGCCCGGGGGGGCATGCTCCTATATGCCCGTCCCCAGGGGGGGTCACCCCCACGGTCTTGAGCTCTGCTATCAGGAATGCTTCTTCGCGAAGAAGACAGAGCGGTCTATTTTTTTGGGGGCGGCCAGAGGGGGGCGCCGAGCCATACCCCAGTCCTTACGGGGGGGTGCGCGGCTACTGATGCTTTCCTTCTGCGCCTCTCATCTAGCGAGACTCAGATCGGGTCGAGGTTGGGTGGCCGATGGCCTCGACACCTGGGCACGGTGTGGGATAAATTTCCCAAAAGCTTGTTCATAGAGACTGGCCTCTCTAAATCTGGTGGCGACAGTATTTACTGCTTCGCCAAATAGGCCTGAGGGTGAGATGGGAGCATCGAGAAGGAATGCCCGATCTTTGTCCTTAATGCCAGTTAGATTTAGCCAGAGGTGCCTTTCTGCAGACACCAGGGAGGCCATAGAATGGCCAATAGCACGGGCTGTCTGTTTCGTCGCACGCAGGGACAGATCAGTAGCCTGGCGTAATTCTATGAATGCTTCCTGATTCATATTGCCGCTCGTGCTCAGATCATTCAGCAGGTCGGCCTGATACGCCTGCAAAACCGCCATGGTGTGCAAGGAAGCGCCGGCCTGACCAGCTGCTTGGAACGCCTTCCCTAACAGGGTAGAAGAAGTTCTACATGCCTTGGAGGGAAGGGTTGGCTTTTTTAATGAGGATGATGTTCCAGGAGCGAGATAGCCCGCGAGCGTCTCCTCAATCTGGGGCATCATCACATAACCCTGTGCCTTTGCATCAACAATGTTCGAATAAAACGAAGTTGAAGGTACAAAAATACGGGAAGAAAAAGGACGTCTCCATGAACGAGATAACTCGTTGTGGAGATCATCAAAAAAGGGGAGAGAGCGGCGTTGTGGCGCCATCTCCTGGCCACGCGACAGAAATCTGTCATCCAGTTTGGAACGTTTTGTATGAGCTTGCTCCTGTGGCCAGTCAATGTGTAAACGTTCGACTGCGCGTGTTATAACCTCAATTAATTCTTCATACTCTTTATCATCCCTAGAGGATCGTTCTGAGGTAGCTACATCCATTTCAAAGGAAGCAAGAGAGTGAGTCTCTCCCAAACACTCCCGAGTGCAACCGAGTTGCTCTCGCGAAGTGGAGGGAGAGAGAGAGTGATCCGGGGAGGAGGCGAGAGAAAGGAGGGGCTCCGTTTCTCGTGCCTCGGCCAAATCAACCTGTGAGCCCCAGGAGTGCAGAGCGGCTCATGGCTCCCTAAAGAATGCGAGACGCGCTCGTAGCACCTTCATCTGGAGATTATCACAGTGCCCACACTCTCCTTCCAAGGAGAGTGTGGCTTTCACCCAAACACTCAAAACAGAGGCTATGGCTTTCGTCTTGAGAAAGACGGTTACCGCACGGGCATGAAACACTAAACTCGGCCATTATATCTGGTGAGTTTTATTGCTTTTTTTCTCTCTCTGTTAAGAATGGTTTTTTTTTTTTTTTTAAATGCTTGCTGCACACACGCGATCACAAGTCGGCATGAAGACAAATGATCTGAGGTTTTGTTGCCGGCTTTCCGGTATTTATAACCTCCACCTGATCTAATCAGATGACGTCACCTGACCGAGGTTATATATAGCCAGATAATGGCGTTTTTCCACACATGCTTCATGGCCGGCAATGCGACAAGATAGTTCCCATAAGCGTTCTAACGCAGCATTGAGTGAAGCCTCGAAAAGGGAACACTTATCTCCGAAATCACAGTTTTCTCCAAAAATAGATTTAATTTTACCCCATTTCTAAATGTTTTGTAAACGACTCGTGTGAAGCAGTTTGAAGATTCAGTCTGTCTAAACCCCTCCTTTCCTTGAGCCCTTACTGCTGTGATTGGTCAGATGGCGTGGTCCTTTATGATTGGTCTACTGCTACAGCGTGTGTCGGAAAACAAAACGCCCATTATCATAACTGAAGGATGGCTCTAGAGGCTCTAGAAAAGATGTACTCGATTTTACCGTGTAACGACCAGCTAATTTTATATTAACTGTGGCTACAAAAATCGAGAGGTCTTTTATCTTTGTGTCAGTGTTAAAAGGCCGGTAAGCAAAAAGGACAAACACAAACAAGTAGATAAAGCAAACATGTATTATACAAAACTAAATAAAGTAAACGAAAAAGGTGCACCACAACCAAACAAAGATATAAACAATATTTACAAACTACATATAATAAATAGAATGTGTATGTGAACGCGAGTGAGTGGAAAATGTCAGACGTCCGTGTTTATTGTATGTGTGTTATCCAAGTATACCGAGTATGGTTCGGTCTCACTGGGTTAATGAAGTCCGGGAGGCCGATGATGGAGGGTGAGAAGTCCGGGGAATATGTCCAGTCAAAGATATTCCGCTAGAAAAATCTTGGAAAGAAAATGATCCACAGCAATCTCATCTTCTCTCGTCCAAACAAATAATGCCAGCATTGGTCCACCATTACCACTCCTCCCCCAACTCCTTCGCGACTGTCCCTTTGAAAGCAGGTCAGGGAAAGGGCACTTCGCATGTGTGTGAGCATTTTTACCCTGGGGGCTTGCCGTAGATAGGCATGCACACTTTGCGAGTGTTAGAGTTCAGTTTTGAAAATGAGTTTGGTAACGTGAATTGTAAGATGGCAGGCAAGTTGTTCGCGATGTAGAACATGGGCGGACATTATGTAAATATGTTACGGAGTGACGTGGATCCGTAACAGAGTAAAAATAGATTTGCTAATGTTGTGGAAAAATACTCAGAGTCGGGCTTTGCTTACAGAAGATTACGACCTTTATTATCAAACAACAAGGCCGGAGCTGTGTCCGTGGAGCAACTGAATTCTGTTGATGTGCGTTATAGTACATATGCAGTGCCTGCCCCTCCTCTCTCCAACATCTGGGTTTCATTAAAGGGCCGTCTTTAGCCCCCCCAATGTAAAGCTTGGGTTTCCTATATGCAATGCACACAAAGAAGCCTATGTCCCAGCTTGCACGCACATCCACGATTATATACTGATAAGGTATCTTCTAACCCCCCAAAAGTAAGTAAAATCAAATGAAATCAAATAAAAATTTCTACCATATATCCCCCCTCTGGGACTTATAAGTCTCACACTAATTGGTTAATCTAGAGTGCGACTCCATGAGTCAGTCTTCCTTATACTAACTGGTGATTAAATTAAATCACTGGACTTTTATCAATGACCGACCCATGGATTCGCCCTCTAGTGGAGAATCGGCCAAACCTCTCCTTCCACCCTTGACTAGGAATAGGAGTAAAAGACTCGACCTCCAGGACATCGTACTTCCCATTACTCAATAACATGGCATGAACATGTACTTAATACAGTGATTTTCTAGGATTACATCAATTGGATAAATCATATCACCTACAATGGAACATACAATTACACAATAACACAATACAATTGTTAAGAATGGATATACATTTAAACAGCCTTGTCGTAATATAATAGTCTTCAACTCAGGTGCTTTGCACACCGCAGGGAGCCAGTTGGAGCCCACAAGAGAGGTTGCCAGCACGTCATTGTGGGCTCATGCCTTGGAAGATACTGTACACTTCAATATATGAACCAGTAAAGTCTCTTGTTAGAGATATATATGGCTGAGTTCGGGATATCCTTGATGACTGTGTCCAAAAAATTCATCCTTGTCTGTTGTTGCTAGGAAATGCTGTTAATTGTAGGAAACCTTTGATTAATAAATTCATAAATCACATTCATAAATTTACTTGACACAGTAAAGTCACCCATTAACTGCTTTAATTAAACTTCTGCACCTGGAATAAAAGAGAACTGTGTTTAGTGGCATTACATATTGTCATAATCTGGTTAAGGCTTGTTTCCTTCTCGTGCATTTTTCCTGTGGAGGAAATTAAAATTAGTTGTCGCTGCTGCTGTTTTATCTGTAAAAGCAATATAGTGTTAGTTAAACAGAAATGCATTTATACAATGTAGAGGACACAGTTAGTTGTCACACATAATCTGTACAATTGTTTGTCCTGTTAATTGTGTCAGGAGAAACCTGGTCGAAGTCAGTCAGTCAGTCAGTCTTGTTTGTATCCGAAGTGGATGCGGCTCTCAAGCAGATTCTCATTCTTAATTTGGAGCAGCGGAGTGTTCAACGCTGTGCAATTTGGTATCCAACTTGTGCCAATAGTTAGTTATTTTCCAATAATGATTTAATTTCTTTGTAATTTTTCTGATGTTAGGCTCTTCTTTCTTTCTTCCTTCGTTTTCGGTATTCATAGCTCTTTGTGACTCTCGTGTAATGGTTCAAGTGATACCACATGGTTTTGTCTTTCACCTGAATCACTGTTGGAGTGGCTGCCACACTTTGCGGGGCCCCTCCCTCCTGGGCTTGTGCCACTTCCTCCTGAACACTCGCAGATAGACCTGGTCTCCTGGAGTGATGGGACACGGAGCGTCTCTTCCTCCTTGTTCTTTTCCTGCACATAGATTACTTCATGTACGGCAGTTAGTTTCTTCATATAAGATTTTCAAAATTGTTTAAGCGGTGGGCCTTTATATGGCTTCTACAGAATGGCACAGGCATGGGTCAACCCGTAAGCATTTCATGCGGGGTTAGATGTGTATTTGTGTTAGGTATAGCTTTTTTTTTTTTTTAGGTATAGCTTTTTCCCAACCGTTGCAGCACCTGTCTTACATTTTCTGAATGAATACTGATCCATTGTCGGAACTCCTCTCTGATGGAATTTCAAATCTAGATATCACTTCCCTTACGATTTGATAACTGTTCCTTACTCTTCATCTGCGGATATTATTGCTTTTACTCATCTACTAAATATGTCAGTTATTACAAGCATGTATCTTTCGCCCAGAACACTACTTTATCCTACCCACATAGTTCACCACTAAGTGCTTAAATGGTCATTCTGGTACCGGTGTATAGCCTATAGGTGTCGCTGTTTCCTTCCTGACATTACGCTTAGCACATATCTCCCATGAAGCTAGGAACTCTTCAACCATAGCCTGCAGATATAAAGACCAATATTCATGTTGCCTGATTTTTCTCACAACCTGTCTTCTTACACAATGGCCCAGTCCATGAGCATTTAAACCAGAAATATTCACCAGTGCTATGGGTGCTATAATCAGACCTTCATGTGGACACCAAATACCCTGTGCGTCCTCCTGCGCTCCCCTTTGGAGCCACATCGAGCGCTCATACGGACCTGCTTGATGTTGAGTACAAATGATATCCTCTTTACTGTGGCTGTGGTTCTATAAGGACTATGGGCGCTTGCACAGCTAGTTGCCATTTTGATGCACACTTCATTTCTAAATCTGCCATGTTGTTACCTTTAGCAACACAGTCATTTCCCTTTTTACGGGTCTGACATTTAATGAAAGCCAATCATCTTGGTAGCATCAGAGCAGACATTAGTTTACTTATCTGTTCAGCACTTTGAATGGGAGTTCCTTCATGCTTTTTAAACCTTTGCTTCCATACGGTTCCAAACAGATGACATACATCATGGAATAGGCGGTATCTGTAAAAATATTTGCCACTAGTCCTTTGGCTAATTGACAAGCAGCGGTGAGCGATTTCAACTCAGCTAACTGAGCTGAACACGGTTGTGTACAATGCTGAGATAGGATAGGTTTAAAATCTTCTCCATCCTTCATCACTACTGAATACCCTGTGTGACTTTCTACCTGGTCTCTAAACTAGATCCATCAACAAAATAAGTCACTTCCGCTTCAGCTATAGGCTTAGATTCAAGATCAGGTCATAACCGAGTAAATGCCAATGAGTTCGCCACAAAACTATGAGTCACTCCTTTATAGGTTTAAGTGAGTAATTTAGCTGGATTAACTGTGTCACATCGCTTTATATTAATGTCGGGATAAGTGAGCAGTGAAGAGTATGCTAGGAGGCGAGCTTGGGTTAGAACACCTTCCCCTTGTTTTTATCAATTTATACAATCTATCGGTAACCTGTTGTCAATGAAGATGCTTTTCTATATGCATAATGTACAACTACAAAACCCTATTGGTAGCATGTTGGGTCACCTTGAATTATATTATCTAGCTTAGTGCTGTAGTAAGCTAGGGACTGGTTTTTCCTATCACTGCAAGTTTCCTGCATCAGTATAGCTGAGGTAAATCCATCAGCTTGGTTCACTACATACCGATAGAACGGATTGCTATCATCAGGTACTGTATATCTAAGTAGGTGCAGTCTGCATTTCTTTTTGATGGATTCAAATGCTAACAGTATATCTGTGTTCTATTTTAAGGGAGCACTTAGATCTTGCAGTTCTTCTTTTCTCATTATTATCTCCCTTAGTGGAGCTGTTTTTTCCTGCATATTCCTCACTCCAGTCAGCATGAAACCTGTTAACCCTAGAAAGCCATCACTGTTTATCAGGCTGTGACACTGGTGCCTTACTTATGCCTTCTAATTATGTATGTACTACGGCTGTCGTATCATGTGAAATTAGTCACCTTAACAATTTAACTTGAGGCTTACAGTATTGTAGTTTAGTTTATGACACTTTTATGACCTCCTTACTAGCTTACGGTGTACCTTAATGGAATCATTCTGGCATGTTTCTAATGATGATAATCATATTAAACAGTCACCCATATGCTGACCCAGGCTATCTTCTATCCTTTAACCTCCTAAATCAGCTTCCACCTCTGATTGAATATATACAGTGAATGTTTGAACCACCGTGGCATTTTTGGTATCTATTTTGTCAACTGACACTTGTAAATGCAAATAAATGCAGTAGTTTACTCTTTTCTGCCATTTGAACACTGAAAAAGGCTTGAACAAATATCATTACAATAAAATATTTGGCTTAGGGAGGGACATTAGTCAGCAGTGTGTGTGGATTTGGAACTTCTGCTGAATACTTTCCTGTTTTACTAGTAACTACATGCAAATTATGCACATGATGCCATTTATTTGTACCTGGCTTAATCACTGGGAAAAATAGGAGTATTGCAACAACTGGTCTGTTTTAGCACAGATGCTTTTACAAGGCCTTCAATAGTGTTCTTTATACCCGCTTTTGCCTCAGGTCGTAAAGCATATTGTCTTACTCTGGGCAGTTCTACATCTGGTTTACGTTGTACTTGTAGTTGGCTGGCTGATTTAAGTAGGCCTACATCTGCATCATGTTTAGACTATAATTCAGATGGGACTTGACTATCCATTTGCCTATATAGCTAATTTCCCACAGTCGATTTCAGATGCTGATGCCATTTGTGTTTGTGACTTGTGACTAACTACAACTTCTTTAAGAAGTACAAATCAATTTATTACCACACAAGATTTTTACACAGGTTTTATCTGCAGAATGAAAATCAACATAAATCCTATGAGCTGCAATTCTATCCTGCAGTACATACAATGTCACCTAAAGAACAGAATCAGTTACATTGAACCACCTTTTTACAAAATCACACTCCTCTACACTGATAGCTGCTCCTTGCCGGCCTATGATGATGTGTTGTGATGGGTCATACATCATTGTACAGTGAAAGTCTGACAGGGTAATTGTGCTTCAGGAATTTATGTTCAACATACACCCCTTCTGGAGAACACCATATTCGCAGTCCTAATTCACCTAATGACTCTCTTCCTTAACTTTCCTTAAAATTAACTTGTGTATGACTTGAGACTAATACAGGTATAGTCACACTCTTATTGTTGGGTTGTAGTAACTACTTTTTTCTTCCCGAGAACCCTACGGTTCTGGCAAACTTTTCCAGATGTGAGAGGCATGACTTATCGGACCTGGGATGTTGTCTCCCCCCCCCCCCCTCTCATCCCTCGGGGCCGGGCAATGGCTATGCGAGGCAATTTAATCCATATCCCCACATGCTTGGGGGAAAGTTAGACTGAGAGTTACTTTGTACTCTCTTCCCTGGCCTTGGAGTGAAAACGTTGGTGACAGACGCAGGCATCTGGCTTGAGTTTGGAGAAAATGCTGCTGGTGATGTCATCACTGACTGAAGCTGGCTGGATTTTTGATGAAGGATTGCTTGTGGCCCTCTCTGTTTTTTCTGGTAATCAGAGTAGCTTGAGCTTTTTTTCTTGGTTCGATCTGTAAGGTTTTCAGGCTGTAACTGCCTCCAGGTCACCCTTTAATGTCCTTGGGTCAACACTCAGCATGCAAGGCCTGCAACACTCAGCATGCAGCATGCAACAGCCTCAAAGCCTCAAAGACAGTCCATCCATGTGGTATATATTTACAGCCTCACTCGAGTCAGAAGCACGTTTTTTCCTCTCGACAAAGTCTTATGCTCGTTTAAGACCATGTCCCTGCACCCTCGTTGAATGCTGGGGAGGCGGTTGACAACACCCTCTAGACCTTGAGTTGCCCATGCCCCACCTTTAATTAAAATTGGGAATTGTGGAACTGCCCATATTAAATAACAAATCCTCTTCACCCCCATTCCCTCTACTGTACAAAGATCTATGTCCAGTCTTTAATGGTGTAGCTATCTGCTTTTTACTGGTGTTTTAGTGCTGCTGTCTGACCTCTCTCCACATGTCTGCACCCCCTCCTGTTCCTCTACATCCTTCTCTACACATAGCTTTTCCACTCTCTGTAAATCTACCCCCACTTTCTTATAACTCTCTGCATAACATTTCTTCTCCATCTCACCAGAAACTTCCCCCATTTCCTTACGCTTAGGAATTCGACTGTCTTCCTGTACCTACTGTATGGGGGAGGTGTAACTAACTTCTCTCTCGCTACTTCGGCCTCACTTCCTGTTCCTTTCTTACCAACTTCACTTATTCTTTCTTAAACAAAGCTAGGACCACTCTTTCCTGCTGTCTTTTCAACTTCTCTGGACATGCTTTCTCTCTTGTCGCCGCTTTATAATTTTTTATCAAGGTGTCCATCTCAGAACACAGTGCTGAATCAAATGTCCCCTCCTTTGGCCATCTTGTAATCATATCTTTGGTCCTCTTTTTGCTACTTATTGGAGGTCTTAGTGATGAGATCTTCACACAAAGGATGCTTCGGCACTAAAGTCTCCACCGGAGAGGCTGCCATTATGCTTTAGCCTATGTCACCACTTAGATATTTATTTATTTAATTATTTATTTTTTTATTTTATGCCTATGCACTTACTTAATGGCTATATTTACTTATAACAATCTACACTCTTTTAGAATCACAGAAGTATCCACCTCTACTTACCAAGGCTCATCAATGATAATCACTCCTTTATCTACACCACTTCACTATTTTCAAATTAACAAATTTATAGTAAAAAGCATAGTACTTTTATGCACCGTGAACACTTTTATCAATAAGTGTGTAATGCCACAATATTAATATGGGGTTCATACACATTCACCACTCCACACTATTTATTTATTTATTTATTCAGAGGCCTATGCATTCAGACTTTATCCCTCTTTTCCTAGAAAATTGGGCTTATTCTTTTCATACTTGTCCCCCTGCTAAAAGGGCTCAGTTTTCCACTCTCACGTGTCCCTTTATTGATTAATATTTATCTATTTAATTATTAGGCTAGCTATTACTTAAATAGGGCTCATTCACACACACACGTCTCTGGTCTGGCAGCAAGCTGCCCCCCCTCTGAGGGTTGCACACACAATTCCCTCGGGAGGTCCAGCCCTGTTCACAGAACACAGAGCTTATGGTTCTCATTCAACCATTCTCTCTCTCTCTCTCTCTCTCACACACACACTAGGCGAACATAGAGCTCTCATACACTCAGACAGAAACAGATAGACACAACATCAATTAGACACAAATAATTGCAATTGTATTCAACTTAATGGCACAAATCGTGCTCCACATACGAAGAGATATTAATTACCCCTGTCACTCATATCAATAAAACATAAGGGGTGCTTTCTTATGATGTACAATTGTACATTCCACATACGAAGGGTATCAATTAAAAACCACCAAACTCATACCATATAACATTTACGGTGGCTACAAAAATGCTTATGACATACAACAGTACGTTCCTCATACGAAGGGTATTTTTTATTAATTGCTGGGTAACCTTACACAAGCAATATAACTAATTAAGCGCAATTCCTTATTAACTTGCTGCACTACTCATGCCATCCAATCAAGGCCCACTTGACAATGAGTACAAATTAATATCGAGATCATCTACCTTTTTCCTGTCCTGTCATCTCTCAAAGCCCACTTGACAAAACAAATAGACACCCAAATGCGCTTCCTCATACCGTCTGTTACTGTTGCCATCAATCAATGCCCACTTGACAACACCCAGACCAATGCAATGCTTATCTTCTCAATTCACTATCAGTACAACTGTTAGTAATCTGATGCATGCATTCTCTTCTGGAAACAAAGCCCATTTTAAATTACTTGAGTTGGAGAGGCCTTTATTAAGTGTCCTTAACCATGGGTGATCCTCAGCCAACAACACAACCTAAGTATATAAGCAAAAGTTGCTTACCTTTGTAAGTGTCCACCTGGTTGTGTTGCCGACCAAGGAAGCCCACGTCGGTCAGTCACCTTTGCCAGAGGTGTCAAGTAATGAAGTACAAATACTTCGTTACCTTACTTAAGTAGAAATTTTGGGTATCTATACTTTACTGGAGTAATTATTTTTCAGCCGACTTTTTACTTCTACTCCTTACATTTTTAAGCAATTATCTGTACTTTCTACTCCTTACTTTTTAAAAACAGCCTCGTTACTCTATTTTTATGATCAGAACGCGCAACCCCTCCGGTCGCATGATAAGAACGCACACAACGCCCCCCCCGTCACATGATCAGAACGCGCACAACGCCCCCCCCTCGTCACATGATCAGAACGCGCACAACGCCCCCCCTCGTCACATGATCAGAACGCGCACAACGCCCCCCCCCTCGTCACATGATCAGAACGCGCACAACGCCCCCTCCTCGTCACATGATCAGAACGCGCACAACGCCCCCCTCCCTCGTCACATGATCAGAACGCGCACAACGCCCCCCTCCCTCGTCACATGATCAGAACGCGCACAACGCCCCCCCCCCTCGTCACATGATCAGAACGCGCATAACGCCATCCCCGCCCCGCCACCCCCCCCCCGTCGCATGATCAGAAAGCGAGACCTTAATGCTTTTGTCGCCCCTCACGGTACTTTTACTTTTATACTTTAAGTAGTTTTGAAACCAGTACTTTTAAACTTTTACTTAAGTAAAAAGCTTGGGTTGATACTTCAACTTCTAAAGAAGTATTTTTGAATCCTAGTATCTATACTTCTACTCAAGTAATGAATGTGAATACTTTTGACACCACTGACCTTTGCCCTTTTTCCACCCTGCTCGCAGCGCCATTATGTAGTGGAAAAATACTCAGAGTTGGGCTTTGCTTACAGAAGATTACGACCTTTATTATCAAACAACAAGGCCGGAGCTGTGTCCGTGGAGCAACTGAATTCTGTTGATGTGCGTTATAGTACATATGCAGTGCCTGCCCCTCCTCTCTCCAACATCTGGGTTTCATTAAAGGGCCGTCTTTAGCCCCCCCAATGTAAAGCTTGGGTTTCCTATATGCAATGCACACAAAGAAGCCTATGTCTCAGCTTGCACGCACATCCACGATTATATACTGATAAGGTATCTTCTAACCCCCCAAAAGTAAGTAAAATCAAATGAAATCAAATAAAAATTTCTACCATACTAACAACTCGTTTAGGCGAATGTGAGACAAAAACTTTACATTTATCGTGCACAGCATCACAGATAGAACAGATAGTTTATGTTCACACACTGCATGAAAGATAATATTTGAAAAAGCATAATAGGGGCTGTTTAACGGTCCGCGTACTTTTTGGTATTTGTAGTTTCTTTTTATAAACAAAAATAAAAAAATGAAAATGAGAGCTATGTTTGTTTTTTATTTTAAAATGTCAGACACCTTTTTAAAATTAGACTTGATTTTCTTTTCTCGTTGATACTTTGAATAAAGAAAGTTTTACAGCTTAGAAACGAAAAAACAGCTGCATTTTCCTTCTCTAAAACCGGAAGTATCTCTTCTTCTGTTGTTTGTGGCAACATGTCGTCTTCTTGGCGCTACTACATTCACCTGCTGGATGACACAAAACATGGACCACTACATAGTTTTCAGGAATAATAAAAGAGTGTCACTCAGGGACGAGGACATGACGGCTGAAAAGTTAAGTCGCATATTTCAGGTAAGAAAACTTTTTTTTTTAAACGTAACTTTAATATTTACCATGTCATTTTAATTAACGTCAGTTACTGCCAAAAAAGTGTTACCCGTTAACTTTAATTTTGCCGCTAATTCCAGGTTAACCTTAGCTAGGGTGAAAACTTTAATTTGACAGCTTCGTTCAGCTTCGTGACAGCTGAGGGGTAGCTCAGTGGTTAAGGCATTGGACTACGGTTCGGAAGATCCCAGGTTCAAACCCCACAACCACCAAGTTGCCACTGTTGGGCCCTTGAGCAAGGCCCTTAACCCTCAACTGCTCAGATGTGTAATGAGATAAAAATGTAAGTCGCTCTGGATAAGAGCGTCTGCCAAATGCCTAAAATGTAAATGTAAAATGTTCACATTTGATGATTAACGGTAGTCTTGCAAATATATTTGCTTTATGTAACTTTAAGTACATGGGCATGGATTAATTTAGGTTGATAACAGGAAGGAGGTTTTTACGATGTCCAAAGTTTAATCACTTTAACGCAGTTTAATCACTTTAATAAACCATGTCTCCGCCCTAATCAACTATCGGGATTGATGTATAATACGACGATGGGATTAATAATGGAAATAAATAATGCCGATGATCTTATTTCGACTCAAGCCTTCTTCACTCCTGTAATTGGACATCAGAACATATTTCAGTTCATACAGCACATTAGAACATTTGAAACATTCAACAGATGTTATAGAGAAAAATAAATAGTTGTAACACGAGTTTGGGGGTGGGTGGGCGCTCTGTGCCCCAGTAGAGCTTATGTTCAGAAACGCCGCAGGTTAAGAATGTAACGTTGTGTATATTTGAATTCTCATAAAGTGATAAGTTATTTACTTTCCCAATTAATGTTACATCTGCACAATATTATGTCTTTCAGGTGAGTAAAATGAGTCAATGTTTTTTTTTTTTCTTTCTCAATCAGGTTTCAGCTAATACTGTTTACCTCACTGATGATTCAAATGTGGCCCTGTTCCCTGGAGGAGTCTCTGGTGTTTTCAGCACATTAGACCTTACACCTAAGGGTCACTATGAGGTCCATGGCGAAGACATGGATTCAACGCCAGTAGGCTCTACCAGCCAGCGCTTTGCATTCATACATTATTTCAGATAAATTAGGTTATACACATTTATCAAAAACTTATAAATTAAAATTACAAAATCAACAGGCATCTGTGGTACTGTTAGAATTACCTGAAAACATCTTCATAGATGGACAAGTTGTTTTTGATCGGCATTGTGGAGTGACTCACAATCTTTTTGCTGAATCCATCGATGGCTAAAACATGGGTCACTCCAAACATCACAAGCTTTTCGTTCTGGTCGAGGTGAAGCTTATGGCCCATATATTCAGCATGGTAAGGTAGGGGGTTAAGGTTCCGAGCTCCCTTAAAAGTAATGAGATTCATAAAAACAAAAAAAAGAGAAAGAAATCACAGTGTAATACCATCAAGTCAGCTTTTAACAGTATGCTCAAGCAATGTGAGCTAACTGAAAGTTGGGATTTTTTTTTTTATATTACCAGTAGTAGAAGGCTATCTGCAAACTGACATCTTGCTCTATATACTGTAAATAAAATCTGACTTATAAATGAAAGTTGACAATTCTCATATTTACCATTTAAAATTTCAATATAAAAACCTTCTGGTATCAGGTTTTTCAGTAAAGTGCTGTTAACTGTTTAACATCACAATGTGGACTCATCTTAGATATTAGAAATGTCTGGTTTATAGTGACTCAAACAAGCTGCACTTTCATTAGCCACACTATTCAAATACTACTGATAATCTGGACTGTATTGAATGATCACTTATCAGTTTCAGGAAGCACATACTTTTGATATTGCATTTTCTTAATTACAATTCTGTTCTTTTACTCAAGTAGGATTTTGAACGCGCACTTTTAATTTTAGTGCCGCATTTATACAGTGTAGCCTATTATTGGCATGTTTTCGTCATTGAAGGTTATAAGCACTTTATGTACCACTGGCTATTACAGGCCTTACGCATGAATTCAACACATTTGATCAAACATATGTAAAGGAAGACGAGCAAGATAACTTACTTGGCGCCTTGCTTCATGATAAGGACGATGCACCGCCTTTAAAACTGACCCAATTCGTCCTTCGGCAGCATGTATGCCTTTCGTCCACAGATATCCCTTCATCATTTTGCGGCCATATGTTGGCCCCACCAGTAAATAAATAAATAAATACATAAATACTAAAAAGTAGCTTTAAGTACAAAATGTTAAATGTGAAGACACTGGGCTAATATCATTAATTACTTGGAACTGTATAAAAACTGATACAACTGTCGCAACACAAACACCCGCACATTCTTCAGACAACAAGTGTCTTACCTCGTTTACAGCTTTTGCCACCTCTAATTCCAAGTGTGTGTCAGACAAGCGACAACAGCCCGGGACATTCTCAGCACAAAATTTTCTAATGTTTTCTAAAAAACCCTCTGGCTTCTCCAAATTCCAGCGACAAGTGTTCAGAGATAACTTCAGATGACAAGCCTTGTCTTGCCATTTCTAAAATTATGTCTGAGTGAAGTTCCAAAGCCATGACTTTTCACTACTAGCCGGACTGGCGTTAGCTGCAGGAGCCTGCAGGGGAGGTGCCGGGTGATGCACACCTCGCTCTACCAACTTCCGGCTTCTTACTAATTAAATAACGATTCGTTTCTGGTTTTTGTTTTCTTGCATTATTCCTTTCTGATACACAAAAGGAAACATGGAAAAATAACCGTTTTCATTTTCCATTATTGTTTTATTTTAATTACAAGTCAAATAAGCGTGTATTTTTATTTTTTTGTTTTCTTTTTTAAACGATAATTTCAAATACCAAAATATACACAGACCTTTAACAAATAATTTAGACACAACATCTAGCAAACATGGTGGTGATGTAGCATAAGATAGGATGTCTAATATATATATATAATTTTTTTTCCTAAATGTAGATGCGGTCATATTATTTCACTAGTTTTGACGCGTAGCTTTGGTTTAAAGTTTCACTCACACAACAGAAGTCCGATCTCTTTGTCTCTTGTAGTTTATTTTGTCAGCATCAAAGAATCAACACTTCATACAGTCGTCTTGAGTAAATCCACTGTGGTTACAGACACCAGTTGCTGCATCTTGCAAATCTCTGACTTTTACAACAACCTATTTGCTGTATCTTATAAATTACAGTCTTAGCTTACGTATATAACAACACTCTTGTTGTATATATCTACTCACGAGAGCTTACGGGAGCTTACGATTACACCAACCTAGTTGCTGTATTTTACATTCTTAGCTTACGGGGAGCTTACGGTCAAAAGCTTGTGTTTCCGTAGCCTTCTGCATCTAAACTGAATTTTCTATCATGCGATAGTCATACAAATACATGTCATAGTGGAATGACATCACAGACCAACTTACGATTGTCAAAATGGATGCATAACTAAGAAATTTAAAGCTTATGGCGTATGTAACAAACTTAATGCTTTACTAATGAATAGAACAAGGTTGTAAGGTTTTATAACATTGTAAGACACTGTAATCTAAAAAGAAGATTCCTGTGCCATGAGAACAGACACCTCACTGTGCTTCCTCATGCCTTCTGTGGTAACACCTTCTATATCCTGTATCTAGACGAGGATGCATCCAAATGGCTCTTGTCTGCTAGAACCCTTTTGTTTAATCAGGAGAATGCAAATGCATCTCCTCACACCTGTCTGTCTCCGGGTCCATCTATGACTGACATGTTAATAATTGGTTCTTTTGATGTTCGGGACGTAGCACCGTTTAAATGTGCTCTCTTTGCTGAGAATAAACAGAGATCTTCAGACATCATGCCTGCGTGTGTGTGTGTGTGTGTGTGTGTGTGTGTGTGTGTGTGTGTGTTTGTCTCTCCCGGTCGATCGGGCACGGACCGGTAAGTGTATCAAGGTGCAGCGGACACAACAACCTAAAACTCTTCTACTCTTAGCTTAAAACTTAGCTCGGACACACTTCATCATTTTAAACTTAACAAAGGTAGAATAAATGAAATAACAAATAAAATAACCACAACAACAAATTCATAACAAGTACGATATGGCTCTTACACTAAACCTTTATTTTGAATCCCACATGATGACATATTCCAGTTAAATTTTAATTCTCCATATCAGATATCAGTGGTCAAAGGGATCAAAACTCTCCACAGTCATACTGATGCAAGTGCGTTGAAAACATTTCAGATGAACTCTAATGGGGGTTAATTATAATCTCTGAGCTCACATGCTATAATAAGAGCTTGGGGATTTGCCCTTCCTGTGAGATTAAAGGCCTGAAGCTGGACGACTGCCCAAATCTGTAACATGTTTTTCCATCATTAATTCCAATTATGTTGCTGTATCCTTGATGTTGTTATTAGTTTACATTTGGTTTATAACAATTTTTTATTTGTCATTACAGAGGTGCACATAATAAATAAAATCATTCATCTGTCAAGAAGAGAAGTTTAAAAATAAAACAACAACTTGTATGAATATTTATATAAAAACATAACAGTATTATAGTACATTATTATATACTGTACTGGTACTCTTTTCAAAAGATCTTGGTTGACATGAAAGCATATCGACATGATAGATTTGTCGGTTGCATATCCATGATGCTAATCTTCCATTTCACCACACCCCAAAGGTGCTGTTGCCTTTCAATGTCCCTGAACCAGTTTGGCCATTTTCCTCTGATCTCGGTCATCTGGAATTTTCTTCGGGATCAATAATCTATCTATCTATTTATCTATCAATCAATCACTTGACATTTTCTGGTAAACCCTTCAAATGGATGAGTGACCTGTCACTAACAATGTCATTTTAAAAGTCATTTATATTGATATTAATATTATGATTGTAGCAACTATTATTTACAGTGGGAGCCACGTCAAACAGCCGCCTGGAGCATGACGGCTCCGTGGCAGATCCATGAAGGGTTAATGCAGGCTTCGTGCATGGAATGTGATCCCCCGCGATGACGCAGTTAACGATGCCCCGTCCCATAAACGCCCCCATGCGCTTTCTAAAAAGATGGTTGCAATGCCGTATAATTCCGCCAGATGGAGCATTGACTGGCACAGGTAACTGCAGTGTCCAGGAAGCCCAATACCGTATCTTTAATATACAGACAGTTCTTGCATTGTCAACATAGTTTCATAAATAGATGAAAAAACAACAACAACAAACCGATTAATAAAACAGATTTGTTAAATCACTCAATACACAACCCATGATGATTATGCTATTTATTATTTAATAATGAATTAATAAAATTAGTTAGTGAAATATTTTTTAAGACATCCTGAAATGATCCTTAAAGACACGGTAGCGGCTGTAATTTGTCTATACCGATCATTGTAGGTACGGAATAAAAACGCAGGCTATGTACAGTATTTTACATTACTGTGTATTTTACCTAGTTCCATTTAATATACTGATAGATAATATTTTGCTGCAAAGTAAAACTCAAAATGTAACTCTGCTTGGGATTCTTTTCGTTATATTTTTGATGTTTTTGCTGATTTTTTTTTTCACTGATAGTCTACAAGTGGCATAAGAAAGGCAATTAATGCCGCATGCAACCTGGAACAAATATCTGCCCATATGGATCAGTATTTCTTTAGTCATTTAATCATGCATAATGCTCCCCCGTCAAAAGATCTGATGGGGCATTAATCACTTATCACTACTGACACATTAAATCCCCATAAACACTTGGAAACAATAGTAAAAAAAAAAAGTTCCAGAGGGTTAGCGCCTGTTATACTAATGTATTTTTACTGATTTTTTTTTTTACTGCTTATATTTCGTTGGGTTTTACGCAATTTCGTGTGTGTGTGTGTGTGTGTGTGCGCACGAGAGAGAGGATACTCTGACAAGACCAACTTCCGTGTGGCTCCAGTGGCGCAATCGGTTAGCGCGTGACACTTATAAAGCGGTCCAGGTGAAGCAATGCCGAGTTCGAGCCTCACCTAAAGCACCCAAAGTATCCATTTTACTGCATATCGCACTGTGTATGTGACAAATCAAATTTGAATTTGAAAGTAAAGCTTAAAATGTAACTTCTGCTTGGGTTTGTTTTCGTTATATTTTTGATGTTTTCGCTGAAAGTCAAATTGGCATAACAAATTGATTAATGGCGCATAATATCTGGAACAAATATCTGTCCATACGGATCAGTGTGTCTTTAGTCATTTAACCAGCATAATGTCCCACATCAAAGATCTGATGGGGCACAAATCACTTATCACAATGGTGAATAGATGCGGCAGCAGAGACAGATTTACAGTGGTTACAAAATTGGAATGGCGATCTCGCCGCGTATACCGCCGTTTAAAGGCAACAGCGGCCAAAATAAATCAGTTGCATTTCAAAGTCATTCGTAAAATGGCCGCCAGGTGGCGCAAAGTGACATTTTCATTCATCGCAGTAAATACAACAGTGATGGTAATTTCCACAACAAACATGACAAATCTGAACCAGAGCTATTAATGTGTACTGTACAATAATGAGTAAAAAGAAAAATTATAGTAGATTTATTAACTGAAATAAATGACCATATTTTTCAAGAGAATTTTCAAGCCCCACTCATCAAACAAAATTATAACGAAATCGGCCAAGCTTACTATTTATTTAAATATAAATTTATAAACCAATAAGATCAAATAACACCAAGTTATTATTATAACAGGCTTACTTCGTTACTTATCCAGCGCTTGCTTTATTAACCTTGCCTTATTTAACGTTACTTGGGTGCATTGTCTTTAAGTGCCCGCTTGGTGTAGCGGTTAGAGCCCACGGTCAGTGTTATATAAAGCGCCGGTTCGAATCCCGAGGGATGATGTTTTAAATTTTTTTATTTTAATTATAGCAAAATTAAAATAAAAAAAATTTGTCGCATTTTGATTTTGCTTCAGTATACTATAGAAAAAACAGCAAACTCGCACGCAACCAGTTTGTATTCTTTAAATTTAGGGGAGTGACGGCTCGGTCTGCTGCTGCTGCGTGTGTGTGTGTGTGTCATTATACTGATGAAAAGTGGTGGCCATTTTGATTTACGACAGCTGTTTACGGCACTGTAGTCCAGTGCGGGAGATGCATTGTGGGTAATGAGGTCCGGTGTTACATCTGTTACATTTTTGATAACAATAATTTTTTTTCAGCCTGTCACGGCGTGTGCCCAATTCATCTTTTTTTATCCTTGGCTGGCAAGCTCTCCGGTTTGCACCCCGCGCTATAAAATACTCGGGGTTTGTTGGTTTACAGGGGATTTTTACTACCCGGTGTGATTGCGATGCCCGCGCAACAACGCGGAAGTGCGGCATTTCTAAACAAGATCAAATGACACCAAGTTTAAAACAGATAAAATACACGTGCAAATAGTATAATTGTATAACAGGCTTACTTCGTTACTTATTTAACGCTTGCTTTCAAAGAAGTCGAGTGGCTTATTAACGTCACGGAGGTATGTTGTCTCTTAGTGCCTGGTTGACGTAGCGGCTAGAGCGCTCGGTCAGGGATTTACAAAGTGTCGGTTCGAATCCTGGATGATGCTTTTTAAAAAAAATTGTTCTATTTTAATTTTGCTCAGCAAACAAACAGCAAACAAAAAAAATTATTATTCAGAGCACGATATACAACCGTAATGAGTCCCGTAACCGGCTTATACAGCTGGCATGTGACCAACGTATTTAACCGTGATGAGTCCATAAAATCAGTAGCAGCTAATAATTACTAATTACTTTAGTTAATGCTGCTACTGATTTTATTCCAGCTTACCTGTTCAGGTTGATTGCGATTCTTTTTAAAATATTGTCTCAGTTTTATATGTTGTTCGTCTTGATGTTTGTCTTCTTTTCACTTGGCAACACTCAAATGCAAATTATTCACCGTGAATCAGCTGTTCTCACCTATCCATTCAGAGAAACTGAATGAGCTGAAATGAGCCTTTGTTTCACGACCGCGACACCCCTCTCTCTCACGCACATACAGTACAGAGTAGACCAAATCATTACAGTACATACTTTATCCAACGAACATGAAAAATATCCACATAATGATGAGTTAAGAAGCATTGCTTAATTCTCGTTTAGACAGACTGTTTGTATCTGATTATTGGTATTATTAAAGAACAGCAGCACAAACAACAACACAAGGGCTTGTACAGCAAGACACATTTTTATTATTTTGCAAAGAGTTAAATTTGTAACATTAAAAGGCATCCGAATTTAAATATATAAATTACTAGAAACAAATTGAGCACACTATCAGAATAAAAAATATAACAAATCAAATGTTTTTTACACATACACAAGGAGGATAATGATACCGAGTTTATATTAAAATAAATATTGTAATATTGTTTTTGTGTTATTATAAATAATGAAATGCAGTAGGCTGTTATGGTCATCATAAACTACTAAAAGTTTACATTTGATTTGTTATATTTTTTATTCTGATAGTGTGCTCAATTTGTTTCTAGTAATTTATATATTTAAATTCGGATGCCTTTTAATATTACAAATTTAACTCTTTGCAAAATAATAAAAATGTGTCTTGCTGTACAAGCCCTTGTGTTGTTGTTTGTGCTGCTGTTCTTTAATAATACCAATAATCAGATACAAACAGTCTGTCTAAACGAAAATTAAGCAATGCTTCTTAACTCATCATTATGTGGATATTTTTCATGTTCGTTGGATAAAGTATGTACTGTAATGATTTGGTCTACTCTGTACTGTATGTGCGTGAGAGAGAGGGGTGTCGCGGTCGTGAAACAAAGGCTCATTTCAGCTCATTCAGTTTCTCTGAATGGATAGGTGAGAACAGCTGATTCACGGTGAATAATTTGCATTTGAGTGTTGCCAAGTGAAAAGAAGACAAACATCAAGACGAACAACATACGTATAAAACTGAGACAATATTTTAAAAAGAATCGCAATCAACCTGAACAGGTAAACTGGAATAAAATCAGTAGCAGCATTAACTAAAGTAATTAGTAATTATTAGCTGCTACTGATTTTATGGACTCCTCACGGTTAAATACGTTGGTCACATGCCAGCTGTATAAGCCGGTTACGGGATTCATTACGGTTGTATATCGTGCTCTGAATAATAAATTTTTTTGTTTGCTGTTTGGGATTGCCACCTTATTGTGGTCAGGGGATTTGCGTGCCTCAGTGCTTGGATGTTTACCGAGGGCTCAAGGGAGGTGTGTCTGTGTGTGTCTGTGTGTGTGTGTCTGTGTGTGTGTGTGCGCCTGTCCTTTTTTCAGCGGATTTTTCCGCTACCGCAGATCAGTTTATCAACTTGTAATATATAAATTTTAGGAATATATTAACATGTGGAGACATCATTATATGTTGAATGGAACTTGTAAGCCTTTGAATGGTGTTAAAAATACTTGCAAAACAAGTATTGCAGCCATACATTGGAGGGAACTTCTGAGGTGGTCAGTGATTGATGGCACGGTCGGTCGGAGGGGGTTGTGATCACACCTATAGATCTTTTGTTCTAGGCTATCGGTCAAATATCTCTCCACTTGGAAGCAAAAACATGCAAGGGATTTCAGCATCTCGACGCACATACTAAGCTGTTTATAAAGTAGACACTGTTTGTTTTTTCATTTTGTAATCTTTCCCGTGTTTACCGTGTACTGTACAATGTATATTCATTTTTTAATGAATTACTGTAAATAAACTACACATTCCGTTGATTTACCAGAAATTACTTTTCTGTTTTTTTTTGTGTGCTAAACTAAACTTCAGGGTCAAAGTAATAGCGATTTTATTTGAAAAGTATTATATATTTACAATGCTGATAAGTTCAAGCTTAGATTCATATATAAACTGCTTCAAAGTCTTTCCACCCCGTGACAGCTGAAATCCGACAGACGCAGGGCTCAAGGGAGGTGTGTCTGTGTGTGTGTGTGTGTGTGCGCGCGCGTGTGTATGTATGTGTGTGTGTGTGTGTGTGCGCTGCAGCCTGTCATTTTCAGCGGATTTTTCCGCTACCGCAGATCAGTTTATCAACTTGTAATATATACATTTTAGGAATATATTAACATGTGCAGACATTTAAGGGTGCGCTGCCCTCTCTTGCCCCTGCGTAGAGCCTACACACACACACACACACACACATCTATATCTATCTATTATATAAATACACATTTGGAATCTGCATCTACATTTTCTGTTACAAGTATAGAATTAGGTTCAGCTGAGACTCATGATCAATGGTGTTAGGGTACTTATGTAGTGATAATTAGTTTCAGCCAAATCATTAAAACTAACAATGGACTATGACACTCTTGTTTTACACACATTGTTTTGGCGATAGTTTCACGGAAGCGAGTTCAGAACTAATCTAACCAAACCAAGAAAAAAACAAACATCCGAAGCTTCAAATAGAATGAACGAACTAATGAAATTGATATATATGTAATTGATATACTGTATATACAGACGTGTGTGTGTCATTTTAATTCAAATGAACATTTTAATGCTTTCTGATACACTTATCAACTTATCGACATACACTTATCAACACAAACTCTCCGTGCACGCACACACACAATCTCTAAAAAATTTATATTAATAACATACATATACAAATAAACAAAAATATAAACGTCTATATTGAAGTCTACGGTGAACGCAGAGTCGGCTAAGCACACGTGATGACGCGCGCGCCCTCACCTCTGTTACGGCTGCCTACAGTATTTGGCCAAAAGAATTATAATAATTGAACGATATGCCTGGTCCTGGAAAGAGACATCAACAGTCCGGCGCTGAGAAACGAAAGAACCGAAAGAAAAAAAAGCCTAAGATGAAGCCCGTGCATCAATTCCAGAAATAAAACTTTACTTTATTCTGTCGACGTTAATAATGTAATAACGTAACATTAACGTAAAATAACGCAAATTTCATTTAACAGCAGGGGGGACAATAAATATATATTTTTATAAATTTATTGCATTGTTTATGTTGTTTACAGTCAAGCCATCAACATACAATAAAATGTAAACATGAGATCTAAACTAAAAACTGTGCTCCCTGTGCTGGTGCTGGCAATATCATCTCTTTGTTCTGCTGTCTCCGGCTCCCTCCCTGGTTCTGAATCTGCCCCTTCCTCTACCCTCACTGTCTCAGAACAGACTGACTCCTGAAGCAGAAAAAAATGCAGGAAATTATGTTTTCTAACATGCGTTAGATAGTTTTTTTTTTTTTATCACTCTATACACAATACTTTGCTATTTTTATAGATGTTGAGCATCGTGAGCAAGCCCGAGATCATATTAACGTTAATTATCACCAGCCGGCATGAATAGCAAACGAGTAACGTGAGTTGGACGCACACCAATCGATTCGACTATGGTTAATCGCTCACTCCGTAGGCTCCCTGAATAGGCGGGAAAGGGATGGAACCGCGCATTCGTCCCGGCAGGAAAAAAAAACTAAACAGATCTAACAGATGAGGACTCAGATTAATGTGCAAAAATATATAATAAAACTATATAAGTCTACATAGCCTTTATAAGACTCTACCTTAAGCGCACTTAAAACATTTTATTTAGTTTTAAAATAAAACAATTTTAAAACATCACTCGGGATTCGAACTGGCGCTTTGTAGATCACTAGTCGAGTGTTCTACCCGCTACACCAAGCGGCCACTTAGATACAATGCACACCAGAGACGTTAATAAGCCACTCGACTTCTTTGAAAGCAAGTGTACGTCTTTGATAAGTGACGAAGTAAGCCTGTTATAATAATAACTTGGTGTTATTTGATCTTATTGGTTTAGAAATTTATATTTAAATAAAACCCTACACACTTATTTTCTAATTACACGTGATAAAATCTAAAGGCTCACTGTGTTAATATTTATTGTGCTTAAATTTGATCTTAATAAGATTTGATTTAATTTGAATTCTACATTTGTACTGTAATTATAGTACTGTGATTATGAATTCGATCAACTACAGTGTTTCACTTGATGTTATGGGCTACTACGTGTATTATTTAATGGGACGCGTCTCATTAATGAGACAGAGAATGTAAGGCATGATGCGTCAGTCTGTAGTTATATAGCGCCACTCAGTGGTAAAAGCAAGCAAATGCACAGCAAATGCACATGCCGTAATGCGGCGGCGACGTTACATACGATGCTCCGATTTTGTAACAACTGTAATCCCCATAAACATTCACACTTGAAAACAAAACTAACAGAAGTAAACAGTTCTAGAGTGTTAGTGCCTGTTATCACAGGACAGGAATCACCTACAGGATCCTACTGTATTTTACTGCTAATATTTTTTACCCTAGTTTCATTTGGTTTTACGCGATTTCATGTATTATTTGTGTGTGTCTGTGTGTGTACAGTGTGTGTGTGTGTGAGTGCGAGAGATAGCGTGAGAGCGCGTGCGCGAGAGAGGGCTTTCATGCTGATTTATCCAAGGTTACTAAAACCTGGCTTACTACCTATAAAAAATATTTCAATTTAACTCATGGGTCTCAATCACAGATGACACGACAAATTATATACTCTGAAACGTTCATTTGAACATTTAAAATGTTAATACAAAAACATGAATACTAATGTTATCATGTTGTAAATTATTAGCATTAGGTTAGGTCCTGCCCTTAATTAATTCATATTATAATTACTTTTACATAGTATAGTTACTGGACTGACATTACCAAAACTAGCTATTTGATTTAGCCTTTCTAAAATCAACCCATATATAATTTATAATCAGAAAACATAAAACATATTATGATCTGTTTAACAGCCCATCTGTTTTAATTTAGTTTGTATTTTTTATTATTCATAAGACAACCGTTCAGTTTTGTAAATATTTTAGTTATAGTGTGTTAAGTCTTACTTTAGGTTAAACGTTTTTGAGAATTTGACCATCCAGCTTAGATAAATGTTATGTCATTGATTGATAAAATCTGGATTAAGGATATTTTATTATATATATATATATATATATATATATATATATATATATATTTATTTTTTAGTTTCCCCCTGAGGGATTGCCACCTTATTGTGGTCTGGGGGTTTGCGTGCCTCAACACAATTCAGCAAATACAATACTGTTACTATACAGTAAGGCCAGGTAAAAACAGTGCTCGAACATGATGCCCCCCTCCCCCACCCCGTGTTGTCTGGTCTAGAACGGCGCTGCCTCTGACCGTCTTTTGTCTTGTAAATGAGTATTCTCACTCACCTTCCAATCCCCCCAGCGCACACACTCTGTTTGTACTGTAAACTGTAACTGAGTTTGCTAGGTCACTTGGTTATACACAGTACTTTAATGTATGGAACACTTACTTAACTTACTGGTTTGGTTTAAACATCGCTTATTACCTTATTCAACAAAATAAATTCATTATTAACGTATTGAAGTATTTTAGTTAAGGACAAAAACTGTGCTTGTGTTTAGAACTGCTGAACAGCCGAAAACACACACACACCCATCCCCCCGCCAAAAACACACACGCACACACAGAGCAATTAACACCATGTCCTACTCAGGAGTGGAAGGTGAGAAACCTCAATGGAGAATACCAAGTTTGTCGTTGCTCTTTTGGAGTTCTTAAAACCCAAAACATTTATTTATACTGAGAAAAAAATATTATGGGTCACAATCACAAATACATATAATCAAGTGTTTAACTGGTTTCATTTGTTTCTATGATCAATAATTATTATTATTTTCAGCCCAACTCTTTGACTATTTAAAACAAAGTTGTGTCCCATTTTTTGCCCATTGAAGTTGTTGGTTCAAATAAACAATTTTTAAATACCCAAACAATCCCCCAAAATTAAAACACGCAAAACATGACTAACAATTCAATTTATTTATTCAATTTATGTCCAAACTAGTCAAAGTTAAAACAGTAATTTATATAAAACAGATGAATACATGTTGTCTTTTTGCTTAAAGTTCATTAAACAACCCAGATACACCAGCTGCTTATAAGTCTCTATCTATAGTCCTTTTACATTAAAATATTAATTTTTCAAATATCAAAACTATTACATATTTGTTATTTATAATGTTATTACTTAACAGTTTAAGTCTTTGTTTCCCCCAAAGTACTGTATCAGACATTTTGCAGTTCTATGTTCAGAATATACAGTAGACCTGATCAAACATCATTCTAAAGCTGTCAGACTGTGACGTCATCCCTCCTACAGCTCCCTCAACAGCTTGTTCAGGCTCCTCCAGTCCTGTAGCTCCAAAAGTCCAGCCGTCAGCCGTCTGACCCCCCCAATCCTCCACAGCGGAGCTCTGCTTAAAGACAACAGGAGAATTTAGTCAAGACAAAGACAAATAAACTTTACAGAACATATAGTTCTAATAAAAATAATATATATTAAACCTATTTACCACAGAGTGTGTAAAGTACTGTTTTGGGGATTCTGTAATGTAAATAATCTGCCTGTGCTAATGTTAACCAGTGAACAGTGTTAGTGTTAACCAGTGACTGTCTGCATTATCGTCTGCATTAAATTAACCGAGAATTTACTTAATGCGCTTCTCATACAAATAAGTTAAGCGATATAACACTCGTATATGAGCATTAGTTCATCCCTGAAGCCAAACTATAACTTACTGAAGCCCCTCACACACGCACCTCCCCCCTCCTCCTTAACTGATAAACACTTCAGTGTTGTTATTCAGCTCTTTAAGCGCTCGCGCTACCGCGGAAAGTCCCGGACAAAGTGTATAAAATATAAACCGGGTTATGAGCGTTACTAGCTCCTGTACAGCTACCCTCAGTCTGTGTCCCTCATCAACTGCATCACATTATATTACAGTCACAGAACTAACCTGCAGATTAACTCTTAACCAGAGAAAAAATAACCGTTGAATTTATCCAGACAACACGCGGTGAGATTCTCTCAGTATTTACAGAGAACACAAACACTCATCGGGTAGTGCAGCTTTTGTAACAGGGACATTAATAGTATTGTCGAAGCTTGAGCATGTTTTTGAGTTAAAGTGGAGTGACATTGTGAGTGTGTGACACTGACAGTAAGCTGTAATATTAACTCCAGACTTGGTAAACAGAACATTAAGTTCTCTAAAGTCACATCTGACCGCTGCTGGTGCTGCCAGTGATATTTAAAACGGCCAATAAAAACTAAACTGGGAAATAAACTGTAAACTACCCCAAACACATTTTATAAAACAAAACATCACTTACCACGAATAGTCCGTTAAGCCGCCATCTTCATCTCTGTAGTTTGGTAGCGTCAGTTCGGCGGGGGTGGAGGCGGGTTGTTAAAATCACGTGATTGCAACTCAGCGCAGCTGGCTTGTTTTAACGTGTTCTTGAGAACGAAGCGCCATCTAGTGGTGGCACCAGGTAAATGAATAAATTGGGCTTGAATGGGCGTGTTTACTGTGAAATCTTGACACGCCTTTCAGCCAGAAAAGGGAGGGGGGATTACGGCGTGCAAAGGCCATTCACACGCCATTCACACTTCAGCCACACTGTCGCGGCTATTTGGCGTGGCTCCCACTGTACATCTTCATACAAACGAAATTCAGCTCCAAACAACTAAAACTCTGACACAGAGGTACATTATGTCTACCATTCAGCTCGTTCAGTGTGTGGAGTGCAGGATGTTTAGACATTCTTCCTCCATCATTAGCGATAACTTTGTAGCGCAGCCACACAAAAGGGACATTTTCATATACAAGGAAATGATTGAAGAGCTAATGCTGCTCACCTGTAGCCGAAGATGTGCCCTGGCGGTTTCTGTTTCCCCTTGTTACAGTGGTTTGGTCACCGGGCAAGCTCCCACGCGCATGCGCGATCGCGACGGAACCCGGATGCGAATCTGATCACGTGTGCCGGCATAAAACCGGAGGCTGAGCGACTGTTTGTGGATTACCCTTCGTTAATTTCATTCAGTACCCAGCTCATTCCGTTTCTCGATCTCCCAGACCTACCATCGTTATCTGGTGAGATCGAACCATCTCCCCAACTCACCATTTTCACCCCAATTGCCGTATTTCAGACACTGGACTATCATACACACACACCCGCATACATCACACACACTTTATATTTGTATTATATTTGGTATATATTGGTTTTGGTGCACCTTGATTGTTTATTTATCTGTTTGTCTTTGTTTAATACACTTGGTTTAATTTATTATCGTTGTTTGGTGTCGCGTCGTATATTGTCCTGCCGCGGTTGCGCAATACCGGAAGTGTGGTTTTCAAGCCCCTATTTAGATTCCCGAATCAGTTTTCTTGTAACTAAGCGGTTTTATAAATCCAGTCGTTACAACTTTACGTGTGATAGGTGTGTGTTAGTGAGCACTCTGACGGAGAAGATATTAGGTTTAGAGGAAAGCATCCAGACTTTAGAGAGGGTTAGAGAGCCCGAGAGCGGCGTTATTCCATAGCGGACAGTCTGGGTGCCACAGACGGAGATAACCAGCCCCCAACTCCGGCATTAGAGCCCTCACAGCGGGGCTTTGTTCAGCCAAAGCTAACGCTAAGGATAGCCCACCGGAGCACACCTCTGTGCTTCACGTGTCCAACAGGTTTGCTCTCCTCAGTGCTGCACCCGCTGAGAAACCTGAAAGAGCTCTGGTTATAGGAGACTCTATACTGAGGCACGTGAAATTAGCTAGACCTTTAGGGGTGCCAGCGGCAGTGGTTAGGTGTATCCCGGGAGCCAGAGCACCGGACATAGCAGGTAATCTTATGGATCAATTCAAATTTATTTGTATAGCGCTTTTAACAATTGACATTGTCTCAAAACAGCTTTACACAATCAAAAGAATTATTTAAGTTGTATGGAATGTGAATGTATATGAATCAAAATGGTCAGATAGTTCCTGGTGAGCAAGCCGAGGGCGACAGTGGCAAGGAAAAACTCCCTGAGATGGTAATAGGAAGAAACCTTGAGAGGAACCAGACTCAACAGGGAACCCATCCTCATCTGGGTGAAACAGATTGTATAAATGCAGATCATTTCCTGCTGTGCGTTAGGTGGCAGGCAGTTCAGCTATAATAGTTGATCTTAATTGATGTTAAAATGGAGTCCAGGTAGTTATTGGAGACTCAGATAGACTTGTAGAAAGTTCCAGTCATGAACTATCAAGTCCTCAGAGAAACAGCTGCTAACACCAGTCGAGGCCAGAACCATCTTTTAAGTAGAGAGAATTATCCCCAGACACCAGATGCATCCCAAAAACACACACGGGGCATCCATGCGACGAGACCTCCAACCAGAAGCGGGGCACCAGGATGGGTCAAACAGGTCCAGAGGGCAGAGGGAGTCTGGACATCACAGGTTCTCTAAGATAGTAGTACGTGCTGGAGCTAACGATATATGCCTTCGTCAGTCAGAGGTTAGTAAGGATAACTTTACAGAGGTGTTTAAATTAGCGAAGGCGATGTCCTATGAAGTAATATGCTCTGGTCCCATCCCAATGAGACGTGGTGACATAGCTTACAGCAGGTTATGGTCGCTGAACCACTGGATGTCCAGGTGGTGCTCCGAAAATGTGGGCTTCATAGACAATTAGAAGACCTTTGAGGGCAAAACTGGCCTGTTAGGGCGGGACGGTGTCCATCCCACTCGAGAAGGTGCTGCTCTCATTTCCTGTAGTATAGCTCATAGTCTCAGAAGAGGTCTAGTTAATCGGTGACAATCCAGAGCCCAGGCCAGGGAGCAGACAGACAGGCTAAACTAACCGTCTGCTAGCTGCATAGAGTCGTCACTCAGGGTTCACTATATTGAGATGGTGTCTGTTCCCCGAACTAAGCAAGAATGTAGGAAGATTCAGAAAGTTTATTTTAATTAACATAAAGACCACAAACTCAGATCACACTGAATGCGCAGCTGGCACCTCTGATCTGAAGTTAGGACTGTTAAATATTAGATCTTTAGCATTAAAAGCGGTTATTGTTAATGAAATTATCACAGATAAGGAATTTGATATACTCTGTTTAACTGAAACCTGGATTAAACAGGACAAGTATGTAGCTCTAAATGAAGCTAGTCCTCCTCGATACAGCTACATACAGTACACCAGCCACGGTTAACTGGTAGAGGTGGAGGCGTTGCAGTTATTCACAATGATAATTTGACTATTATAAAAAAAAAAGATGGACACAAGTTTAATTCATTTGAAATTCTTTATAGTAACATAAGTGTACTTAAGTATATTAAGTCAGCTCAGTCAATTCCACTAATTATAATTTACAGACCTCCAGGGCCGTATTCTGAATTTCTTAGTGAATTTGCAGATTTCATCTCAAACCTAGTCGTTTCTGTAGACAAAGTGTTAATTGCTGGAGATTTTAATATTCATTTTGAGAATCCAGAAGACCCTCTGAGAACAGCATTTATGTCCATACTGGACTCAGTAGGAGTAAATCAGTGTGTAGTAGGACCCACTCATAAAGCAGGTCACACTTTAGATTTAATAATATTCTTCGGATTAAGTGTAAGAAATTTATTCACAATTCCACTGTCTGAAATTCTCAGATCACTATCTTGTCTCAATTCAAGGGTCATAGTAATTATGTACGCACAGCACCGCGCTACCGTATTAAACGTACATTCACATCAACTACCACACAGTTTTATCAGTAATCTCCCAACTTCGATTAGATCACCGTCTGACCCCACAGAACTCGATCAGGCGACTGAATATTTAGAGTCGACACTTCATTGTACCTTAGATAATGTAGCTGCAGTTAAGAGAAAAATTAGAGATAAGAAACTTGCTCCCTGGTATATAACGATCACACACGCTCTTAAAAACCGACCGCTCGGAAATTAGAACGTAAATGGCGTCAAACTAAATTGTTAGTATTTCAAATAGCATGGAAAGCGAGCATCTTGAATTATAGGAAAGCTTTTAGTGTAGCTAGATCAACGTATCTCTCCACTCTTGTAGGAAATAAAAATAATCCTAGATTTTTATTTAATGCCATAGCCAAATTAACCAGAAGTAAGACCACTGCAGAAATCTCCACAACAACATCATGCAATAGTGAGGACTTCATGAACTTTAATAATAAAATTGTAATTATTAGGCATAAAATTGAGGCTTTGAAGTCAAGTCAAATTTATTTATAGCACATTTAAAAACAACCGCAGTTGACCAAAGTGCTGTACAATGATAGAAATAAAACGACCAGAATTAAACAGCATAAAATGAAAGCAAATAAAATAAAACTATAAAATCAGTTAATGACAGTAATAAAACAGTAATCAAATAAAATCATGCAAAAACAATTTAATAAAAGATAATCAATTAAACTTAACTAAAAAGTAAAACTTAAAAAGAATAAAAGAGGGTCAAATGTCTCAACCAGGTGTAAAAGCCAAAGAAAAGTAGTGAGCTTTCAGTCTGGATTTGAAAATTTCTAACGTAGGTGCTAATATTCAACGGTAAACTATTCCATAATTTAGGCGCAGCAACAGCAAACGCTCGGTCACCTCTGAGCTTTAATCTAGACCTTGGAACAGAAAGGTGTAACTGGGAAGGGGAGGTTGGTGGCGGTGTGCAAGACGGAGTGTGTTTGAGATTGTAATAGGTTAAGAAATTGTGGACTTTGTTCGTCGGAAAACAGCTGGTTGCTCTGGAACTTCCGTGGAACATCCGGGGTGGAGAAATTTGAAAGTTTGTGGTGAGTCGAGTGGGAAGTGGTGTAGGAGGCATCGGCTGACGGCCTGTATAGGTCCGGTAGCGGTGTCTCCCCGCAACTTCTGCATCGGCCACATCATTTCAGCTTTATCAAAATGGCGGGGAAGAGTACGGATGGTATGGAATATAGTGAGCAAGAGGGAAATGGTATTGATGAGAGGGGAGAAAGTGATTGGGAAGAAGTAAGGAGAGGAAAAGCAGTAAGGAAAAGTACTAGTCGTAAGAGAAAGAAAAAAGGTGAGGCTAGCACAACTGGAACGGAAAGTGAAGGCAGAGATGATGAAGGAGAGTGTCAAAGAAAGAATGGTTAATATAGTAGTACGATTTGAAGGAGAGGGAGGAGTTAAGAGGATGGACCCACTTAAATTAACAAAAATAATAAGAGGACAAATAGGAGAAGTGAAATATGCAAGAATCTTGGGAGATGGAAATTTACTTATAGGTTGTAATAGTGTGGAGCAGATGGAAAAGGCAATGAAGATGAGTTGTATGGGAAAAATTAAAATAGTCAAAGTAGTAAGAGTAGGAGAAAGAAGAATGGGTGGAAGTAAGGGAGTGATATACGGAATTCCTCTTACTGTAAATATAAAAGGGCTAATTGAAGATATGAAGGCACAAAAGTCAGTTAAAAGCACAGTAAGACTGACAAGGGGAGTAGGAAAAGTAGAAACCGAATCTGTCTTGATTGAGTTTGAATCAAAGGAAGTGCCGAAAGAGGTATACTATGGATTTATGAGATATAGAGTGAGGGAATTTACACCTAAACCAATGAGATGCTATAATTGCCAAGAATTTGGGCATATAGCTAAGGTCTGCAAAGGAAAAAGAAGATGTGCCAGGTGCAGTGGAGACCACGAATATGGAAAATGTGGAGGGGAAGTGGAACCGAAGTGTTGTAACTGTGGAGGTAGTCACAGTGTTGCATTTTGGGGATGCGAAATGATGAAAAAGCAAGTGAAAATACAGCAAATAAAAGTAAAGGAAAACGTTTCTTACTCTGAGGCTATTGAAAGGTCAGAAAAAGAAAATAAAGGTCACAAAAGGGAAACTATGGAGAGAGATGAGAGAAGTCCCACAAGAACGTAAAGATCAGTGGGAAGAGAAGAAGAAAATGGTGACATTTATAGCAGGAGTAATAAATGCTACAGCTGAAACCAGATCTAAAGTGGAAAGAATTCAGATTATAGTAAAAGCAGCAATACATCACCTAGATATGGCAGGTTTGAAATGGGAAGAGGTGAGGGATGAGTTAAGTGTACAGGCTAGTCAAGAGGTAACATGTATGGGTTAATTATTGCATTAATGTTGCTCCTACAATGGAATGCAAGGAGCCTGATATCAAACGGGCAAGAGTTCAAATAGTTTATTGCTAAATGCAAAGAAAAACCAGACATTATATGTATTCAGGAATCCTGGCTAAAGCCAAATTTAGATTTTGTCATATATGGGTATGCATCAATTAGACAGGATAGGGTAAATGGTAGTGGAGGGGGGTGTGTTACTTTTGTGAAAGAAGGAGTGCCGCACAGGGTGGTAGGTATAGGGAGTGAATGCGAGTATGTAGCAGTAGAAGTATGGGGTATGGGGAAGAAATGTGTAATCATAAATTTTTATAATCCATGTAGAAGACTGCAAATGAATCAGCTTGAGGAAATAAAGGGACAAGGTAGTAATAATGTTATATGGTGTGGGGACTTCAATGCACATAATACATTGTGGGGAAGTGAAAAAGTGGATATAAATGGGCAAGTAATAGAAGAGTTATTAGAGGAAAAAAATTTAGTATGTTTAAACGATGGAACTAAAACAAGAATAGAGGTTAGTACTGGAAGGGAGTCTGCTCTAGATCTTACATTGGTGTCTAGCAGTGTGGCAGCAATGTGTAATTGGAAGGTGTATAAGGAAGGAACAGTAGGAAGTGATCACTATCCAATTTTGTGTAAAATCAAGATAAATATACCACAAGTTTTTGAAGGAAGAGGAGGAAGATGGGTATTTGAAAAAGCTGACTGGGATAAATTTCAGAAAGAAAGTGACAAATATTTAAATCAGATTGAACAAGATGACAATATAGAAATGCTTGAAAATAAAGTAAGACAGCATAATAACAGCAGCACTAGAAGCTATCCCAAAAAGTCAAGGTAAAATAAAAAGAAAGGAAGTACCATGGTGGAATGATGAATGTAAGAAAGCAGTTCAAAACAGAAATAAAGCGTTTAAAGTAATGAAAAGATCACAATTTCATGCATATGATACAGTATAAATGTGCACAAGCAATAGTAAGGAAAACAGTAAGACAAGCAAAAAGATTATGTTGGAGAAATTACTGCAGTTCAATTGGGGACTCTACCCAAATAGGAGAAGTGTGGACAATGATTAAAAAGATGGGTGGAGAAAGGAGAGATTGGAGCTACCCGGTGTTGAACAATGGGAATGAGGTCGCAGTTACAAATAAAGAAAAGGCTGAAATGTTGGTAAATACATTTGCCCAAGTTCACAGCTCAAATAATCTATCTGAAGAAGGGAAGAGGGGTAGAGAGAAAACTAGCACTGATAATCTGGAGGCACTGAAAGTAATGGAAAGTGAAGGTGAACATAATTTACCATTTAGAATGGATGAATTAAACAAAGCACTGGCAAAAACTGGGAAGACTGCACCAGGGAAAGATGATATTTGTTACATAATGAAAGCACCTGAGTGAAGAAGGGAAGAAGTTATTGATATTATACAATAAAGTGTGGGAAGAAGGTAAATTGCCAAAAAGTTGGAAAGAAGCCATTATTATACCAATAAGAAAACCTGGGAAATAATCTAGTAAGCCATCAAACTATAGACCCATTGCCCTGACCTCACGTATCTGTAAACTAATGGAAAGAATGATAAATGAGAGATTAATGTATATTATGGAAAAACAAGGTATGATGACTGAATATCAAAGCGGATTTAGGAGAGGGAGGGGTACTATGGATGCAGTGGTATGCTTGGAAGATGAGATAAGGAAAGCACAAATAGAGACAGTTGTAGCTGTATTTTTTTGATGTAGAAAAAGCATATGACATGCTATGGAGAGAGGGGTTGATGATTAAGGTACATAAAATGGGAATTAGAGGAAACATTTTTAAATGGATTAGGGATTTTCTGAAAGGCAGAACAATTCAGGTTAGGATAGGAAAAGAAATGTCTAGCAAACGTATGGCAGAGAATGGTACCCCCCGGGGAGTGTAATAAGTCCCACTTTATTCTCAATTATGATAAATGACATATATGGAAATATACAAGTGAACATGGGGAGATCCTTGTTTGTGGATGATGGAGCAATATGGAAAAGAGGAAGAAATGTGGAGTATATAGTTAAGAAAATGCAAGAAGGTATACAGCAGGTTGAGAGGTGGGGAATAAATTGGGGCTTTAAATTCTCTGTTGAAAAAACTAAAGTAATGTTTTTTTACTAGGAAGAAAATTCATGAGGGGATTAATTTAAAATTATACGGAAATAGGTTGGAGAAGGTTAATAAATTTTGCTTTCTGGGAGTGCATTTTGACTCATGATTAACCTGGGCAGAACATATAAGGAAGGTGGAGGATAAATGCAAAAAAGTACTAAACACAATGAGGTGTTTAACAGGACTGGAATGGGGTGCAGACTATCAATCACTGAAATATATATATGCAAGTCTAATAAGATCAAGAATTGATTATGGGAGTGTGGTATATGGATCAGCAGCTAAATCTGTACTTACAAGGCTTGATAAAATACAGACTAGAGCTTTGAGGTTATGCTTAGGTGCAGTAAAAACATCACCAGTGTGTGCGCTTCAGGTGGAAGCAGGAGAAATGCCTTTAAACATTCGACGTAAGCAATTGCTGGTAAACTATTGGATTAATTTGAAGGGACATAGAGACAGTCACCCCACAAAGAAAGTGCTACAAACTTGTTGGGAAAAGGAAAGAGAACAAGAGAATAGTTTCGGGTGGGTAGGAGATAAGTCAGCTAGAGATTTGGGGGTGAGTGAAAAAGAGTTCTGTCCAACGGTGATATGGCCTGACTATCCAGTGTGGAAAATGGAAACCATGGAAGTTGATTTTAAATTGCATCAAATCAAAAAATCGTAATGTAGACCTAGTAGACGAATTTTATAGATATGTGGAACAAAAGTATAGAGACCATATTCAGATTTACACAGATGGATCAAAAGAACCTGAAACTGGAAGGACTGGATCTGCAGTTTTTATAGGTAACCAGGGAAATGAAGAAAGCAAAAGAACATCGAACGAACTGAGTGTGTACACAGTCGAACTGTATGCCATCAAGATGGCATTAGAATGGATTGGAAAGGAGGAAAAAATAAGTAAATACTTAATTGGAAGTGACTCGTTGTCTACACTGTACAGCCTCAGATCAGGGATGTCCAATAGCCGTCAGGACTTGGTGTATACAATATTGACAATATACATGGGAACAAAAGAAAAAGGTAAAGAGATTCAACTCATATGGACTCCAGCCCACATCGGTATTTTAGGAAATGAGAGGGTGGATAAATTAGCCAAACATGCAACAAAAAAAGATAAAATTGAAGTAAATATAAAAATGTCAAAGGCTGAGGGGAAAAGTATAGTTTGGAAAGAAGCTGTGAGAGAATGGCAACAGCAGTGGGATAGGGAAATCAAAGGGAGACATTTATATGGCATTCAAAATAAAGTTGGAACTGAGAGGAACTGGGGAGGGACAAGAAGAGAAGAAACAGCAATGACAAGATTAAGAATTGGACACAGTAACCTGAATAGTACATTATACATTATAGGGAAGCATCCCACCGGATTTTGTGAGGTTTGTCAGACACAAGAAACCATAGAACATGTACTTATAAATTCGCAGAAGATATGAAGAAGAAAGGAGAAAAATGATGGAAGAATTAAGAAAAGGTGGACTGGTTGGGACAGAGATAAAAGATATACTGAAAAGTGGGATGAGTGGGCGAGGAAAGAAACATTTGTAACTTCTTAGCTACTACTGGTTTAATGGATAGAATATAAGATGTGGAGAAAATAATCTGGAAATAGAGTGAAGAAACAATTAAAGGAGAATCAACCAGAAGGTGGCGGTAGTGCAACACTTACGGATGCAAGCCGCCGTTAAACTCCAAAGAAGAAGAAGAAAGGTGTAACTGGTCTGAGGATCTAAGATTTCTTGCTGTTGTATGAGGTTGTAAAAGCTCAGAGATGTAAAACCAATCAGTGATTTAAAAACAAGTAATAAAATTTTAAAATAAATCCTGTAGCGAACCGGGAGCCAGTGAAGTGATTTTAATACCGGAGTGATGTGGTCACTTTTGCGTGTGCCAGTTAAAAGTCTAGCAGCAGAATTTTGGACAAGCTGTAGATGAGAAAGATGACTGGCTGATTCCTGTATATAGCGCATTACAGTAATCAAGTCGAGATAAAATAAAAGCATGAATTACTGTCATGTTTCTTACGGTGTCTGCGTCGGAGGTGAGTGTGAGGCATGATCGCGGAGGCGAGCTGACGGTTCAACAAAGTTCTTTATTTTTTTCTAAACTTAAACAAAACATTAACTCCAACACAAACTAACTTGTCACAACAAATGCTAGACGCCTGACTGAGATTCAGTCAGGCTATTTATAGAACAAAACATGATCAGATCATTAACTTCCCTCGGTTCAGGTGAGCTTCTACGTCACCTGACCGAGGTGCAACCTGGGAAATGAAGTCAAAATTAACAAAACAAAACTACAACCAAAAATATAAACGGGCGTTAGGCGCCCTCTAGGGGTTAACCATTACAATTACTTTCTCAAAATTTGTGAATGATAAAATTCTCAGTTGGAAGAAACTAGATTTAACCACAGAGTTTATTTGTTTATCAAATTTAAAATCATTATCAAATATTACGCTTAAATTCCTTACAAATGGTTTACAGTAGTTTGTTAATGGAGCAAAGTCGCTGCCAGGAGCACACAAGGAAGTTTTCCGAAGGCCACAATCATTTAGTTTGAGAAAATTTGAAACCGAACAATGTAATTGATGCAGATGTTAACCTACAGTAGCCATGTCAGATCGGAACCTAGAATACTTTACTCCTCTTGAAGAGAATGAACTAATTTCACTCATCTCTTCTGCAAATTCATCAACCCGTATATTAGGTCCTACACTGACACATTTTCTTAAACAGATAATACCAGCAATAACAGAACCGCTGTTGAGAATAACCAATGCTGAGTGAGGAATTAATTATGTTCCAAAATCTGTTAAATTAGCAGTTATCAATAATTATTAGCAATAATTAAGAAACCTGACCCTGACCCCTGTCAGCTGTCCAATTACAGGCCAATATCAAACCTCCCCTTTATCACTAAGATTCTGGAAAAGATAGTAGTGGAGCAGCTATGCTCATATCTACATAGAAATGAACTGTATCAGTCAGGATTTAGGCCTTATCACAGCACAGAAACAGCACTCGTTAAAGTAGTAAATGACCTCCTATTGGTCTCTGATCAGGGTTGTGTAACTATGCTTGTATTACTCGACCTTAGTGCAGCTTTTGACACCATTGATCATGCTATTCTTCTTCACAGATTAGAAAATGTAGTAGGAATTAAGGGTACAGCCCTCTCCTGGCTCAGATCCTATTTGACCGATCGTTATCAGTATGTAGACTTAAATGGTGATTATTCTGCATGTTCTCTAGTGGAGTTTGGCATTCCGTAAGCTTCAGTTTTAGGCCCACTGCTTTTTTCCCTTGACATGTTTCTTCTGGGCAACATAATCCGTAAGCATGGTATTAGTTTTCATTGTTTTCATTGACAACACACAATTACTGTATATGTCTCAGTAAAACCTGATGATGGAAAACCAGCTTACTAAAGTTGAGCAATGTGTGCAGGACATTAGAAATTGGATGCTAATTAACTTCCTTCTGCTTAATCCAGATAAGACAGAAGTTCTAGTCATAGGACCGCATACAGCTAGGAGTAAAATTTTAGATCACACCGTAACTTTAGATGGCCTTTCTGTTCCATCAAGTGCCACAGTAAAAGACCTCGACGTGAATATAAATTCCAGCCTTTCATTTGAAGCTCATGTAGATATTACCAGGATAGCATTCTTTCACCTCAGAAATATTGCCAAGATAAGAAATATATTGTCGCTGAACGATGCAGAAAAACTAGTTCATGCTTTTATCACCTCTATGTTGTACTATTGTACTGCCTTACTGTCTGGTTGTTCAGCTAGGTGCATAAACAAGCTTCAGCTAGTCCAGAATGCAGCAGCGAGAGTTCTCACTAGAACCAGAATGTCACGAAACTAACCGGGATGATCAGAAGACTTAGCACTAGCGGTTAGCGTGGATGGTAAACCCAAACGCGGAAGCAAGCGAGTAGACAGGATAACCACGCGACTTAGTCTAAGGACTCTCACAAACAAGGAGCAAGGGAAAAACACAAATTTAACCCGCGTCCTATAAACACACACTCGTATCAGAAAACAAACCCAAGAAAGTGAGTACTCACGAAATGGCAGACGGATGATCTGAACCGACATGGGCAAACTCAATGACAGAGTGATGTGAAGCGTCATCTTGTCTCCTTTTATGCTTCCTGTTTTACGACCGTCCTACTTCCGGGTCCTAGTGCCGGCCGCAAAACGGGTGTGTGTGACACAGAAGATATGAGCACATCACCCCTATCTTATCTTCACTGCATTGGCTCCCTCTGACATTTCGCATTGATTTTAAAATACTTCTCTTCACATACAAAGCATTAAATGGTCTCGAGCCGCAGTATCTGAGAGAACTGCTAGTGTCGTACGATCCACTGTGCCTACTTCTGTCAGGAACTAACCCGGGTTGGCCAGAAGACTTAGCGATTAGCAGTTAGCCCTTTGTAGCGTGGATGGTAAACCCAAACGCGGAAGCAAGCGAGTAGGTAGGATAGCCACGCGATTTGTTCTAAGGACTCTCACAGAAGGTGAGTAAGGGAAAAACACAAATTTTCGAAGCAGAAAGTAAACTCAAGAAAGTGAGTACTCACGAAATGGCTGACGAACCGTCTGAACCGACATGGGTGAACTCAATGACCAATGAATTTTATGCCTCCTGTGTCGCGACCGTATTATTTCCCGGGTCCTAGTGCCGGTCGCAGAGCGAGTGTGTATGACAACTTCGATCAAAGGATGCAGGCTGCTTGTCAGTACCGCGTATTATGAAAACTACAGCTGGGGGCAGAGCTTTTTCTTACAAAGCCCCAACATTATGGAATAGTCTTCCAAACAGCGTTCGGGACTTGGACACAGTGGTCTCAGTGTTTACGTCAAGGCTAAAAACCTATTTATTTAGCCAAGCATTTTTATAAATAGATTTGCCTTAGGTAAAGGAACAGATCTGGGGGACCCATGGACGTAGGGTATTATGGTGAACTGATATGTTTAGATGCTGTCTACTCTCATTTGACCACCCCTTGGCAACCCTTGTACAAGGACGCTGAGACGCTGCTTTTTTCCGAGCTCCGTCAGACTGACCAATTTTTCAACTTTTTCGTCCCCTTATGAACAGTGAACATAAAATGGATAAGTATTTTTGTATACAAGGCCCGGTTCCTTTTAAGACTTAGCAGATCCTGCCCAATCAGAGTTGCAGCATGGCTGCCATGTCATGAGGAGGCTGAGCTAGATGGCAGGCAGGAAGAGAGATGCAGTGCATACAGTGGTTACAAAATTGGAATGGCGATCTCGCCGCGTATACCGCCGTTTAAAGGCAACAGCGGCCAAAATAAATCAGTTGCATTTCAAAGTCATTCGTAAAATGGCCGCCAGGTGGCGCAAAGTGACATTTTCATTCATCGCAGTAAATACAACAGTGATGGTAATTTCCACAACAAACATGAAAAATCTGAACCAGAGCTATTAATGTGTACTGTACAATAATGAGTAAAAAAAAATTATAGTAGATTTATTAACTGAAATAAATGACCATATTTTTCAAGAGAATTTTCAAGCCCCACTCATCAAACAAAATTATAACGAAATCGGCCAAGTTTACTATTTATTTAAATATAAATTTATAAACCAATAAGATCAAATAACACCAAGTTATTATTATAACAAGCTTACTTCGTCACTTATCCAGAGCTTGCTTTATTAACCTTGCCTTATTTAAGGTTACTTGGGTGCATTATCTTTAAGTGCTCGTTTGGTGTAGTGGTTAGAGCACACTGTCAGTGATACATAAAGTGCCGGTTCGAATCCCGAGGGTTAATGTTTTAAATTTTTTTATTTTAATTATAGCAAAATTAAAATAAAAAAAATTTTTGTATTTTGATTTTGCTTCAGCATACTATAGAAAAAACAGCAAACTCGCACGCAACCAGTTTGTATTCTTTAAATTTAGGGGAGTAACGGCTCGGTCTGCTGCTGCTGCGTGTGTGTGTGTGTGTGTGTCATTATACTGATGAAAAGTGGTGGCCATCTGCCGTACCGGGAGTTTTGATTTACGACAGCTGTTTACGGCAGTGTAGTCCAGTGCGGGAGATGCATTGTGGGTAATGAGGTCCGGTGTTACATCTGTTACATTTTTGATAACAATAGTTTTTTTACAAACATTTCTAAACCAATAAGATCAAATGACACCAAGTTTAAAACAGATAAAATACACGTGCAAATAGTATAATTGTATAACAGGCTTACTGCGTTACTTATTTAACGCTTGCTTTCAAAGAATTCGAGTGGCTTATTAACGTCACGGAGGTGTGTTGCCTGGTTGGTGTAGCGGTTAGAGCGCTCGGTCAGGGATTTACAAAGCGTTGGTTCGAATCCTGGATGATGCTGTTTTAAAAAATTGTTCTATTTTAATTTTACTCAGCAAACAAACAGCAAACAAAAAAAATTATTATTCAGAGCACGATATGCAACCGTAATGAGTCCCTTAACCGGCTTATACAGCTGGCATGTGACCAACGTATTTAACCGTGATGAGTCCATAAAATCAGTAGCAGCTAATAATTACTAATTACTTTAGTTAATGCTGCTACTGATTTTATTCCAGCTTACCTGTTCAGGTTGATTGCGATTCTTTTTAAAATATTGTCTCAGTTTTATATGTTGTTCGTCTTGATGTTTGTCTTCTTTTCACTTGGCAACACTCAAATGCAAATTATTCACCGTGAATCAGCTGTTCTCACCTATCCATTCAGAGAAACTGAATGAGCTGAAATGAGCCTTTGTTTCACGACCGCGACACCCCTCTCTCTCACGCACATACAGTACAGAGTAGACCAAATCATTACAGTACATACTTTATCCAACGAACATGAAAAATATCCACATAATGATGAGTTAAGAAGCATTGCTTAATTTTCGTTTAGACAGACTGTTTGTATCTGATTATTGGTATTATTAAAGAACAGCAGCACAAACAACAACACAAGGGCTTGTACAGCAAGACACATTTTTATTATTTTGCAAAGAGTTAAATTTGTAACAGTAAAAGGCATCCGAATTTAAATATATAAATTACTAGAAACAAATTGAGCACACTATCAGAATAAAAAATAGAACAAATCAAATGTATTTTACACATACACAAGGAGGATAATGATACCGAGTTTATATTAAAATATCAAATATTGTAATATTGTTTTTGTGTTATTATAAATAATGAAATGCAGTAGGCTGTTATGGTCATCATCAAAAGAAAATATATTAAGTAACAGATAATATTAGGTTTATATTTCAAATTAGATAAAATGCTGATTTTCCAGCAGTAAAATTATTGTATCTCTACAGTTTACAAAACCTCCGCTGCGTGTATTCATTCACAGTCTCCAGAGCACGCACAGAGAAATAGGAGACTGTGGTTTAGGAGTGGATTGGAGAGAAGAGAGCTGTTCAGTTACTATAAAAAAAAAAATCTAAAAAAATATATAAAAACATAATATGATCTTTTTGAGTTATGAGGTTTTTTTATTATACATAAGACAACCTTTCAGTTTTGTAAATATTCTAGTTATAGTGTGTTAAGTTTTTCTTTAGGTTAAACGGTTTTGAGAATTAGACCATCCAGCTAAGATCAATATTATGTCGTTGATTGATAAAATCTGGATTAAGGATATTTTATTTTGTTTTATTTATTTAATTTGTATTTTTCATCTTCCCCCTGAGGGATTGCCACCTTATTGTGGTCAGGGGATTTGCGTGCCTCAGTGCTTGGATGTTTACCGAGGGCTCAAGGGAGGTGTGTCTGTGTGTGTGTGTCTGTGTGTGAGTGTGCGTGCGGATTTTTCCGCTACCGCAGATCAGTTTATCAACTTGTAATATATAAATTTTAGGAATATATTAACATGTGGAGACATCATTATATGTTGAATGGAACTTGTAAGCCTTTGAATGGTGTTAAAAATACTTGCAAAACAAGTATTGCAGCCATACATTGGAGGGAACTTCTGAGGTGGTCAGTGATTGATGGCACGGTCGGTCGGAGGGGGTTGTGATCGCACCTATAGATCTTTTGTTCTAGGCTATCGGTCAAATATCTCTCCACTTGGAAGCAAAAACATGCAAGGGATTTCAGCATCTCGACGCACATACTAAGCTGTTTATAAAGTAGACACTGTTTGTTTTTTCATTTTGTAATCTTTCCCGTGTTTACCGTGTACTGTACAATGTATATTCATTTTTTAATGAATTACTGTAAATACTACACATTCCGTTGATTTACCAGAAATTACTTTTCTGTTTTTTGTGTGTGCTAAACTAAACTTCAGGGTCAAAGTAATAGCGATTTTATTTGAAAAGTATTATATATTTACAATGCTGATAAGTTCAAGCTTAGATTCATATATAAACTGCTTCAAAGTCTTTCCACCCCGTGACAGCTGAAATCCGACAGACGCAGGGCTCAAGGGAGGTGTGTCTGTGTGTGTGTGTGTGTGTGTGTCTATGTGTGTGCGTGCGCGCGCATACTTCTTCTACTGTTATAAAAACTCTAAATATAAACAAACTAAATACAGCTTTTTTTTCAGAGGTAAACGGAAAAGTGAAGATGTTCAGTGTCACTATGCAGATGTTACACTCAGTGGAGTTACCGAAATCATTGGTTTAGTCCTCATCATTTCCACATTTCACTCGCTTTTATTCCTCTTATGTGAACATAAACAGTGAAACATTCCACAGGTTTATAATACACCGCGGCCAAGTGAACCACGTTCCTGTCAAACGAAACGAGGTATAATCGTGGTGTTTGCTTCGGTTATGACACACCATAGTTTATTACCTGCTGTGGTAGATCTGATTATTTATCCAAACACAATAATAAAGCTTTATATCCTCAGGAGGGCTCAGTACATTGTTTTAGCGATAGTTTCACGGAAGCGAGTTCAGAACTAATCTAACCAAACCAAAAAAAAAAAAAAAACATCCGAAGCTTCAAATAGAATGAACGAACTAATGAAATTGATATATATGTAATTGATATACTGTATATACAGACGTGTGTGTGTCATTTTAATTCAAATGAACATTTTAATGCTTTCTGATACACTTATCAACTTATCCACATACACTTATCAACACAAACTCTCCGTGCACGCACACACACAATCTCTAAAAAAATTAATATTAATAACATACATATACAAATAAACAAAAAAATAGTCTGCAAAGAGGCACACGCAGGTGCACTTAGTACACGGTTGAACTGTGCACACACCCCAACCCCAGACTTTCTAACACCGACCAGGAGTACTGCAGAAACGATGTCTCCAGCCACAGCTTACAATGTTTTCTCTTATTTATTAAAGAAAATTATGATGACCATAACAGCCTACTGCATTTCATTATTTATAATAACACAAAAACAATATTACAATATTTGTTATTTTAATATAAACTCGGTATCATTGTCCTCCTTGTGTATGTGTAAAAAACATTTAATTTGTTCTATTTTTTATTCTGATAGTGTGCTCAATTTGTTTCTAGTAATTTATATATTTAAATTCGGATGCCTTTTACTGTTACAAATTTAACTCTTTGCAAAATAATAAAAATGTGTCTTGCTGTACAAGCCCTTGTGTTTTTGTTTGTGCTGCTGTTCTTTAATAATACCAATAATCAGATACAAACAGTCTGTCTAAACGAAAATTAAGCAATGCTTCTTAACTCATCATTATGTGGATATTTTTCATGTTCGTTGGATAAAGTATGTACTGTAATGATTTGGTCTACTCTGTACTGTATGTGCATGAGAGAGAGGGGTGTCGCGGTCGTGAAACAAAGGCTCATTTCAGCTCATTCAGTTTCTCTGAATGGATAGGTGAGAACAGCTGATTCACGGTGAATAATTTGCATTTGAGTGTTGTCAATTGAGCCAAGTGAAAAGAAGACAACCATCAAGACGAACAACATATAAAACTGAGACAATATTTTAAAAAGAATCGCAATCAACCTGAACAGGTAAACTGGAATAAAATCAGTAGCAGCATTAACTAAAGTAATTAGTAATTATTAGCTGCTACTGATTTTATGGACTCATCACGGTTAAATACGTTGGTCACATGCCAGCTGTATAAGCCGGTTACGGGACTCATTACGGTTGTATATCGTGCTCTGAATAATAAATTTTTTTGTTTGCTGAGTAAAATTAAAATAGAACAATTTTTTAAAACAGCATCATCCAGGATTCGAACCAACGCTTTGTAAATCCCTGACCGAGCGCTCTAACCGCTACACCAACCAGGCACTAAGAGGAAATACACCTCCGTGACGTTAATAAGCCACTCGAATTCTTTGAAAGCAAGCGTTAAATAAGTAACGAAGTAAGCCTGTTATACAATTATACTATTTGCACGTGTATTTTATCTGTTTTAAACTTGGTGTCATTTGATCTTATTGGTTTAGAAATGTTTGTAAAAAAACTATTGTTATCAAAAATGTAACAGATGTAACACCGGACCTCATTACCCACAATGCATCTCCCGCACTGGACTACACTGCCGTAAACAGCTGTCGTAAATCAACACTCCCGGTACGGCAGATGGCCACCACTTTTCATCAGTATAATGACACACACACACACACACACACGCAGCAGCAGCAGACCGAGCCGTCACTCCCCTAAATTTAAAGAATACAAACTGGTTGTGTGCGAGTTTGCTGTTTTTTCTATAGTATGCTGAAGCAAAATCAAAATACAACATTTTTTTTTATTTTAATTTTGTTTTAATTAAAATAAAAAAATTTAAAACATCACCCCTCGGGATTTGAACCGGCGCTTTATGTATCACTGACCGTGGGCTCTAACCGCTTCACCAAACGAGCACTTAGAGGTGATGCACCCAAGTAACCTTAAATAAGGCAAGGTTAATAAAGCAAGCTCTGGATAAGTGACGAAGTAAGCCTGTTATAATAATAACTTGGTGTTATTTTTATCTTATTGGTTTAGAAAATTATATTTAAATAAAACCATACACACTTCTTTTCTAATTACACGTGATAAAATCTAAAGGCTCACTGTGTTAATATTTATTGTGCTTAAATTTGATCTTAATAAGATTTGATTTAATTTGAATTCTACATTTGTACTGTAATTATAGTACTGTGATTATGAATTCGATCAACTACAGTGTTTCACTTGATGTTATCGGCTATTACGTGTATTATTTAATGGGACACGTCTCATTAATGAGACAGAGAATGTAAGGCATGAGGCGTCAGTCTGTAGTTATATAGCGCCACTCAGTGGTAAAAGCAAGCAAATGCACAGCAAATGCACATGCCGTAATGCGGCGGTGACGTTAAATACGAAACTCCGATTTTGTAACAACTGTATGAGAACATGGAGAGTTCAGCAGTTCCCTTTAGTTATTTCAGTTAATGTATGAAGTTGATGTTTATACTGGGTTACAGTGTGCGTACATAGGAAGTAAGTTATCGCTTTTTATTTCTTGTTAGTTTTGAGCGATATGCCATGACTGTTATTGCCGGTAGTACAGCCGTGTTTATCGGCCGCCATGCCGCACTTATGTGCCAGTACTGCCCTCTGGTGGTCACTTAGAGTATAAGCGCCTATGTTATATAGGAACATAGTGTTATGTTGTGTGTTGTTTACTTGGCACTGTTGTATTCATACTTAAGTCTATTTTTCTTGTTTAATTAATTCAGAAACCACATGCATGTATCCCTGCAAAGTCTTTAGTAAATAAGATCTCTTTCAACCCATTGAGTGCTTCTCTTCAATTAAGAAACCATCTCACTCAGTTCTAACCGACTGCCTACTTGTTATCCAACGAACCCCCCATTTTATACTATCTTATAATATATTTACTCGAAACGCGTATTATATCGTTAAGTTTTAATTGTCTTGCAGCACACCACTTTTAGCCGGCATTAGCCTCGCTAGCCCGTTAGCCCGGCTTGTGACTCTGCCTCTGAGTGCAGGTGAGGAGACATTGGAGCTGCACTCAGTGGATTTGGAGATGGAGGCCGTGGAGAAGCTGATCTGCGAGCTACAGGTGAAGCTGGCCGGATACAGCAGTGGAAAGCCACGCTGGAATCATCGCGGACCGACGCCAACCTGTCCCAGGTAAATTCTCGGTGAGAGAATTTTCTGACAACCTCAACCCCGCGTGTTTCTCTGCCCAGGTCCAACACACCAAGGACGCAGATCGCCGAGGTTTCCTTCACCCCGGCGCCGGGATACCACGGAGCCTGAATAAAGCAGCAGCGGAAGGCGCACGCCAAGCCCCGGGCGAGAACATCTCCCCCTCCGCCACCACCCGTCTTCGAGATCTCGACCCGAAACCGCTCCGCTCCTCTCCGCGAGATGGCACACGACGCTCTGGTCATCGGAGACTCCATCATTCATTACGTGCGTGCTACCACGGCTAAAGGTAAGGCGTACACTCGCTGTTTACCTGGTGCACATGTTCTTGATGTTGCTGCACAGGTGCCTGCTGCCCTGAGGAAGAACATTGGCGCTGTGGTCCTTCATGCTGGCACGAACGACACCAGGCTGAGGCAGACGGAGATCCTAAAGAAGGACTTCAGGAGCCAGGTCGAGAAGGTCACCCACGACAAGGATCGTCGTATCTGGACCGCTTCCCACATTTCAGCGAGGAATCGAGAAGTGAATCGAGAATCTTGGTGTCGTCAAGAAATTACCCTTTCTTGATAGTCCTAGGCTCTACCACACTGATGGCCTGCACCCTAGCAGAGCTTGAGCAGCGGTCCTCTCTGACAACATCTCCAGGACACTATGAACCATCTGACTGGCGGTAAGTCATACCGTAGATTCCAAACATATTAACCACATCACAACTCACCATAGTGATAGATGCACACACATAGCTTCATTCATTCATTCATTTTCTATACCGCTTAATCCTGTGTTCAGGGTCGCGGGGGACCTGGAGCCTATCCCAGGAGACTTCGGGCACTAGGCGGGGTACACCCTGGACAGGGTGCCAATCCATCGCAGGGCACACACACATACACACACTCACTCACGCACTACGGGCAATTTGGGAACGCCAATTAGCCTAACCTGCATATCTTTGGACTGTGGGAGGAAACCGGAGTACCCGGAGGAAACCCACCAAGCACGGGGAGAACATGCAAACTCCATGCACACAGAGACGGGAATCGAGCCTGGCCGGGGAATCGAACCCAGACCCTGGAGGTGCAAGGCGACAGTGCTAACCACTACACCACCGCGCCGCCCACACATAGCTTGTCCTATAGAAATTGTGTCTGTTCCCCGAATAGTGAGAAAAAATAATAAATTTGTTAAATTTGCCCGAAACAATCTGATAACCAGAAAACCAGAAAAAGGCCAAATAAGTAGTCAAAATCCACCTCTAAAGGTTGGACTTCTCAACATTAGATCCCTTGCGCCTAAAGCACATATTGTTAATGAAATGATCTCAGATTATTGCCTTGATGTACTCTGTCTCACCGAAACCTGGCTTAAACCAAGTGAATATATTGGTCTGAATGAGTCTACTCCATCAGGATATTTCTATCTATAAGCACGAGCCCCGGCTAATTGGTCGCGGTGGTGGTGTTGCCACTATCTACAATGATATACTCACTGTTACTCAGAAAATAAGGCTCAGGTTTAATTCTTTTGAAGTGCTTATCATTAATGTTGCACTCAATGAAATACGTAATAAACCCTTGCTATATTTTACCCTGGCCACCGTGTACAGACCCCCGGGGCCATATGTCGATTTTCTTAATGAATTTGGACATCTGGTATCAGACCTATTGGTTAACTCTGACAAAGTGTTGATAGTAGGAAACGTTAACATTAGCACTCACATTTATGGATTTACTAAATTCCTTTGGGGTTAAACAAAATATAATTGGAGCAACTTTAATCATACGCTAGATTTAATTATATCCCATGGTATAGATATCTCTAATATAGAGATCATACCTCAAAGTGATGATATCACAGATCATCACCTCCTGACATATACTCTACCCGTAGAACAGATTAGCTGTGTCTCCCCACGTTATCAATCTGTTAGAAATATGATAATTAATTAAAATAATTTAGAAAAACTAAATTAGAAGTTTTTAGAATTGCGTATAAAGACAGTTTTGCAGCTATAGACAGGCTCTAAAAACAGCTAGGACTGTGCATCTTAGCCAACTGATAGCAAGAAACCAAAACAATCCCAGATTCTTATTTAGTACAGTGGCTCGCCTAACAAAACCTAAGATGCCCACAGAGAGTACCCCATCACAGTTTAGAAGTGAAGACTTTATGGACTTCTGTAATGAAAAAAATCAATAATATCAGGAAGAAAATAATGGAGGTTCAACCTCTAATAGTATCTCACGATCCAGTTCAGCCTATAGCTTCACATTTAGATTTTCAGCGCTTTACAGGTATAGGACAGGAAGAGCTGTATAAAATCACCTCGGCTAAATCAACAACGTGCCTGTTAGACCCAATCCCAACCAGATTTTTAAAAGAAGTGATGCTTACGGTTGGAGAGCCACTTCTAAACATTATTAATTCTTCATTATATCTAGGTTACTTCCCTAAACCTTTCAAGTTAGCAGTTATTAAGCCGCTTCTTAAAAAATCTAATTTGGACGCGAATGAAATAACAAATTACAGACCGATTTCAAACCTTCCGTTCATATAAAAAATACTAGAAAAAGTAGTATCAGCTCAAATATGCACATTCTTGCAGGATAACAACATCCTTGAAGAATTTCAGTCAGGTTTCACGCCCTATCATAGCACAGAAACTGCATTAGTTAAGATTGCAAACGACTTGTTTTTAGCTTCAGACCAAGGCTGCATCTCATTGCTAGTCCTGCTCGATCTTTGTGCTGCATTCGACACTCATAGATCGCTTACAAAATCACATAGGTATTCAGGGACAGGCATTAAAATGGTTTAGATCATACCTGTCTGATCGATACCATTTTGTAGATCTGAATGGAGAACCATCTGGTGTAATGCCAGTGAAATATGGGGTCCCACAAGGGTCAGTTTTAGGACCTCTGCTGTTCTCAATATACATGCTTCCCTTGGGTAACATCATTGGAAGACATGGGATTAGTTTCCATTGTTATGCTGATGATACCCAATTATATATCTCAACCAAACCAGATGAAATACCTAAGTTGTCTAGATTAACTGAGTGTTTCCAGGACATAAAAGATTGGATGACCAATAACTTTCTTTTATTAAATTCAGATAAGACAGAGATATTACTCATCGGCCCAAAAACCAGCACACAACAGCTTTCACAATTCAGCCTGCGTTTAGAAGGATGCACTGTTACTACCAGCTCCGCAGTAAAAGACCTGGGCTTCATATTAGACAGTAACTTGTCTTTTGAAAATCACATTTCAAATTTCACAAAAACAGCCCTTTTCCATCTTAGAAATATACAGTAGTTCATGCATTCATGACCTCCAAACTGGACTATTGTAATGCATTGTTAGGTGGTTGTCCTGCATCCTCAATAAACAAGCTTGAGTTAGTCGCAAATGCAGCCACCAGGGTTCTCACTAGATCCAGAAAATATGATCATATAACCCCAATATTATCATCCCTGCACTGGCTACCTGTTCAGTTTAGAATAAATTACAAAATAGTATTACTTACATACAAGGCCTTAAATGGTTTAGCTCCCACATACCTACCCAGTCTTCTGATATGCTACAATCCACCACGCGCCTTAAGATCACAAAACTCCGGACTTCTGGTAGTTCCCAGAATTTCAAAATCTACAAAAGGGGGTAGAGCATTTTCATATTTAGCTCCAAAGTGTTCGGGGAGCAGACACAGTTTCCCAGTTCAAAAGTAGACTCAAGACGCATCTTTTTAATCTGGCATTCACGTAACTCATCCCATAACCTCATAATCTGGCATACACATAACTCATCCCATAACCTCATATTCCAGTACACCTATCCCGAATGGCAACTACGCTAATTCTCCCCATCTGTTCTGTATTTTTCTACCCATCCCAAGGCATCAGGAGATTGTGCCAGCTTCAGTAGACAAAGGCCAACCCTGCGAGGTTCCTGAGGCGTCCAGAGAAGGACCAGCTCCTGCTGGATTCAGCTTTATGATGGTTGGAGCTACACATGCTGCTGTGCTTCCAGTGATCCAGACCTCATCTGCCCTCTGCACCTACTGACTCGTCCCTATGCTGAACTGGTCTTCATGTCAATTTAAATAATTTCTGTCATATTGAACTTTCACCTGCACAACACACAAGATGTTATATCATTTCTATCTGTTATCACCCAAATGAGGATGGGTTCCTGTTGAGTCTGGTTCCTCTCATGGTTTCTTCCTATTGCCATCTCAGGGAGTTTTTCCTTGCCACCGTCGCTGTCACCCTTGGCTTGCTCATCAGAGACATTTCATTCATCATTCATTCATCTCATTATTATCTAGACACATTTTTCTCACACATACACACTTATTATTTTCTTTTCTAAAATTTTTTTACATTTTTTTTGTAAATTTTCTTTCATTTTTTTGAAGCTGCTTTGAGATAATGACCATTGTTAAAAGCGTTATATAAGTAAAATTGAATTGAATTGAATTGAATTGAATTACTCAGGTTTGTTGACGGTGAGGTGATTGTTTGCTTTACATCTCAAGGACCCCTCATGTTTGTGTTTCCTTCTGGCTCTCCCTTTTTAGTTATGCTGTCATAGTTAGTCCTGCCGGTGTCTCTGCTTGCACTCTACAGTAAATATACATTCACATTATACATTATGTGACTGTGACCATGCCTAACTGCCATCTCTCCTCTTCTTCTCTTTCTTCCCCTCTTTCTCTTCCCTCTCTCCCCCTGTCTCCCCCTTTCACTCTTTCTCTTTCTCTGTCGAGCTACACATGTCATTCCTGAGCTGCCAGTGATCCAGACTCCCTCTGCCCTCCGGACCTGTCTGACCCATCCTGGTGACCCGCTTCTGGTTGGAGATCTCGTCACATGGATGTCCCATGTGTCTCTTTGGGATGCATCTGGTGTCTGGGGATGATTTTCTTTACCTAGAAGACTGTTCTGGCCTTGACTGGTGTTGGCAGCTGTTTCTCTCAGGACTTGACAATTCGATAGTGTGACGGTTAACCCCTAGAGGGCGCCTAACGCCCGTTTTTGGTTTTGATTTGTAGTTTATTTGTGTTTGATATTTGACTTCAGTTCCCAGTATGCACCTCGGTCAGGTGACGTAAGAAGCTCACCTGAACCGAGGGAAGACTAATTATGGTTTGATTTATGTTTCATGATAAATAGCCTGACTGAATAGCAGTCAGGCGTCTAGCTTTTGTTGTAGTTAAGTTTGTGTTGGGTTAGGTTATGTTTTGTCTGAAGCAAAATAAAGACTGTTATTTGAACCGCCAGCTCGCTTCCTCTGCGTTCATGCCACGCACACACACCCGGCACATTCATGACAGAAAGCTAGACCGTCCAAGTGGCATGGCGGAGGATTTCCCCCTGGAGTTTTTTGGGGGGGGCACGGGTACCATCTCGCCCGAGCTGGCGAACTGGCTGGAGGACAGCGAGGAGGAGGGGTTTGGTAGCTGGGAGTACTGCTGGCTGGAAGACGGCATGATAGATCTGTTCCAGAGCTGGAGGTACAACAAGCTGGCCAAACAGGAGCAGGGACACGGCCGGGAGAGCAGCGAGGAGAGAGAGAGAGAGACGCCACAGAGCTGGGAGGGCTGCGGGCTCGCCGTTAGGCGGACGCCATTCAGAGGTGACGCGGCACGGGGTCATGTGATTCCCCGCACCGGCCGGAAGAGAAGGGCGAGGAAGCCCAAGTACGGCGGTGACGCGGGGGAGAGAGAACCCCAGGCGGAGCAGCAGCACAAGGAGCTCATGTGGTGGATTCCGGAGCCGGAGCAGGTGAGAGGAATGCAGGAGCAGGTGAAGGAGCTCCAGCAACTGATCCTCCACTTCCGGGATGGCCGCGAAGCGGGCTCGGAGCTTTCGCCTCCCTCGCCAACGCTCAGCAGCGAGCAGGCATGTCAGCAGCCGCTGTCCGATGCACTCATCCTGCCGCCGCCTGCCGGCTTCATGGACAGCGAGCTAGCATGTCAGCAGCCGCTGACCGACGCACCTGTGCTGCCGCCGCCTCCCGGCTTTGAGGACGACGTAGAGCCGTCGTCGAGCGCCGTGCACGCTCCAACGCTGCAGCCGAGCGCCGTGCACGCTCCAACGCTGCAGTCGAGCGCCGTGCACGCTCCAACGCTGCAGTCGAGCGCCGTGCACGCTCCAACGATGCAGTCGAGCGCCGTGCACGCTCCAACGCTGCTGTGGAGCTCTGCGCAAGCTCCAACGCTGCTGTGGAGCTCTGCGCAAGCTCCAACGTTGTCGTCAAGCGCAGTGCACGCTCCAGCGCCGCCTCCCGGCTTTGAGGACAGCGAGCTAGCATGTCAGCAGCCGCTGTCCCACACACCCGTTCTGCCGCCGCCTCCCGGCTTTGAGGACGACGTTGAGCCGTCGTCGAGCGCACTGCATGCTCCAGGGCCGTCGTCGAGCGCACTGCACGCTCCAACGCCGCTGTCGAGCGCCGAGTGCGCTCCAACGGCGCTGTCGAGCGCACTGCACGCTCCAACGCCGCTGTCGAGCGCCGAGTGCGCTCCAACGGCGTCGTCGAGCGCACTGCACGCTCCAACGCCGCTGTCGAGCGCCGAGTGCGCTTCAACGCCGCTGGCGAGCGCCGAGTGCGCTCCAACGCCTCCGTCGAGCGCAGTGACCGCTCCAACGCCGCTGACGAGCGCACTGCACGCTCCAACGCCTTCGTCGAGCGCCGAGTGCGCCCCAACGCCTTCGTCGAGCGCCGAGTGCGCCCCAACGCCTTCGTCGAGCGCCGAGTGCACCCCAACGCCTTCGTTGAGCGCTTCTCCAGCTCTGCAGCCGCCGAGCGCTTCTCCAGCTCTGCAGCCGCCGAGCGCTTCTCCAGCCCCGTCACCCAGCCTCCTGGTCAGGAGGCCGAAGGTAGTACTGTGGGGTGGGAGCCCGGGGCCTCCGGTGATGCTCCGGAGGAGCATTTCTTTGGGGGGGAGTACTGTGACGGTTAACCCCTAGAGGGCGCCTAACGCCCGTTTTTGGTTTTGATTTGTAGTTTATTTGTGTTTGATATTTGACTTCAGTTCCCAGTATGCACCTCGGTCAGGTGACGTAAGAAGCTCACCTGAACCGAGGGAAGACTAATTATGGTTTGATTTATGTTTCATGATAAATAGCCTGACTGAATAGCAGTCAGGCGTCTAGCTTTTGTTGTAGTTAAGTTTTTGTTAAGGTTATGTTTTGTCTGAAGCAAAATAAAGACTCTTATTTGAACCGCCAGCTCGCTTCCTCTGCATTCATGCCACGCACACACACCCGGCACATTCATGACAGATAGTTCAGGACTGGAACTTCCTACAAGTCTACCTGAGTCTCCAATAACTACCAACTGGATTTTTTTTTTTTTTGAATAAAATGAAAACTAAAAGACTTGCAAATCACATGAGCCAATATTTTATTCACAATAGAACATATAAAACAAATGTTTAATAAAATTTTTACACTTTTATCCACTAAATGAGCTAATTTCAGATTTAATGCCTAATACAGGTCTTAGAGAGACAGTCTCTCAGAAGTAAAGATGGGCAGAGACTATCTGTGAAAAAGGGCATAAAAATATTGTGGAATACTTTAAATGCTCAATGTCAAATTGTCATGATTTTACAAATCTCATCTACAGTGCATAACATCATCAAAATATTCAGAGAAACTGGAGAAATCTCTGTGCTTAAGAGACAAGGCCGAAGTTTGTTGGACGCCCATTGTCTTTGGGCCCTCAGACAACACTGGATCATTCATCAGCATAATTTTGTCATTGACATTAATAAATGGGCCCAGGAATACTGTCAGTAAACACAATCCATCATACAATATGCATAATCCTAAAGCTCTATCATGCAAAAAAGAAGATGGCCAAGGCTCATTTAGAATGGAAAAGCCTATTTCAAAATGGAAAGGACTATGGTCAGATGAGTCCAAATTTGACATTCTTGTTGGTAATCAAGGACACCATGTCCACCAGGCTAAAGAGGAGGGAGACCTTTCAGCGTGTCATCAGCATTCAGTTCAAAAGCCAGCATCTCTGAAGATATGGAGGTGCATAAGTGCATACAGTATGGGCAGCTTGCATGTTTTGGAAGGCAGTATGAATACTGAAAGATATATAAAGGTTTTAGACAATATCTATTTCAGAGAAGACCTTGTGTATTTCAGCAGGACAATGAAAAACCACATACTGTTACATAGCTATTACAACAGCATGGCTTCATAGTAGAAGCATCCGGGTGCTGAATTGGCCTGCATGCAGTCCAGATCCTTCATAGTAGAAGCACATAGAGAAGCACATAGAGAACATTTGGTGCATCATTAAATAAAAAGTACAGTAGAAGTACATAGAGAACATTTGGTGCATCATTAAATAAAAAATATGTCAAATACGACTACAAACTCTTCAGCAGTTGGAAACCTATATCAGGCAGGAATGGGACAAAATTCCACCACCAAAATTCCAGATACTCATAACCTCAATTCCTAGATGTCTTAAAATTATTTTGATAAAAACAAACAAACAAACAGGAGATGCTACACCATGGTAAACATGCCCCCGTCCCAGCCTTTTTAGGCCTGAAGCAGGCATAAAATTTGAAATGACCTCATTTAGTGAATAAAATGTTTACATTTCTCAGATTACTCTGCTACTGCTACATATATAATTCTTCTTTCCTGCCACTCCAAACTGCTGACTGACATTTTATTTAATTCTCCCCGTTGATGCTTGTGTATTTCATGCACTTGTGCCATGGTCTGTATTGCTGCTGCTCTCTGCTGGTCTCTTTGTATTAAGTCTATCTTTTTGTCATAGTTCATGTTGTGGTCACCTATGATGGACCATATATTTTTGCATTGCTTTGTCCCTAATTGTGAAAATAGTATTACAATGGTTTTAATAAATTAGCATAAACGGTGTCATTTCATTCAAATGAAATAGAATATACTGTATCAATTATGCAATTATTAAACATTTCTGCATATAATTCTCCTGGACTGTTCATTTTCATCATTGATGTATTTCCACTAGTGATCTTCATAATCTACTCATATGTCCAGACTCTCTCTGTCTATTTTTGTTTTTGTTTATTGTGTTCAGGTTACATACAATGTACAGTATAACCAAGAATTCTCTTTACAATGTGTTATAATTACAAAGTATGTTTAGCAAAGGGGGAGGGGGGGAAACTATATACATCCAGGGTGAGAACATGTGTCCAAAATCAATTCCATACAGAATAATATCTTTTATTTATTGTTTACAGTCACAAAATCAGGCCTTTCTAAAACATATTCAACCCATTTCCTCCATTTTCCCAAGAATGTCTTCTTCTTTAGATTGATCAAAAAATTTATCTTTTCCATGGTATAAATCTCTATAGTCACATCTATCCAATCATCTAAAGTTTGTTTCTCTTGGTTTAACCATTTACGTGTGATTGCTTTCTTGCTGGCTGCCAGGAGCACCCCCATGAAGTATTTATCATCTGTTGTTACTATATCTGGACATATACAGCCAAAATACAACACTTTACTCTCCAGAGGTATGTCTCTTCTAAAGATTTGTTCAAGAGCCTCTTGTATTTCTTTCCAGTATTCCTGAATATGTGGGCATTCCCAAAATATATGATAATGATTTGCTTAATCACATCCACAATTTCGCCAACAACTTGGAGAGATATTACTGTATTTGGCTGTTTGCACTGGTGTTTTGAAATATCTAATAATGTTTTTCCAGCAGTATTCTTTCCAGTTTAGTGAGCTAGTTGATTTCCATTGAAATTTCCATATATTAGACCACTCTTCATCAGTAAAATTTATTCCACATTTTGTTCTCCATTTCTCCTTAACATAAATTGTAGAGTGTGTTTTCATACTGACCAAACTCTTGTATATCTGGGAAACAACACTATATCTAATACCCGATGTGTATGCTCTCTTAAGTAGGTCTAAAAGTGGATTTAAATTATCTTCAGTTTTTTGTTTTGTTTTTTGGTTATAATAGTTTCTAATCTGGAGATATCTGTAGAAGTCCTGATTTTTTAGAACAAACTTTTCCTTTAGTCGTTGAAAGCTTAAAATTTCACCTTTCTCAATAATGGAGCAAAAACATGCGATTCCCCTTTTTTCCCACTATTTAAATCGTTTGTTAATATGGCTTGTATAGGGGTATCCTTTGAAACATAACTTTCCATATCCTTCCAGGGAGCACGATAATATGGGTCACACCAGTTCACCACAATCTTAATTTGTGCTGCTATATAATAATCTTTTAGTGAGGGGAGAACCCATCCTCCTTTATCCTTTGGCAATAATAAAGTTTTATACCGCTGTTACGCCCCGGTCTAGGTCAGGCCGTAACAGGAGTGAAAAAAGAAGAAGGGGGTGAGACCAAAAGTGCGTTTGCTTAGTGTTTATTTACAATAAGGTGAATAAGCAAATCCCAAAAGGGTGGCTGTAAGCTTCAGAAGCCGACAAGGCCAAAACAATAAACAAAATTCCCTCTACCTAGTACCACAGAGAAACAACTAACCTGCACCAAAAATAAAGAATATTTATAAAAATATATATTTATTGTCCCCCCTGCTGTTAAATGAAATTTGCGTTATTTTACGTTAATGTTACGTTATTACATTATTAACGTCGACAGAATAAAGTAAAGTTTTATTTCTGGAATTGATGCACGGGCTTCATCTTAGGCTTTTTTTTCTTTCGGTTCTTTCGTTTCTCAGCGCCGGACTGTTGATGTCTCTTTCCAGGACCAGGCATATCGTTCAATTATTATAATTCTTTTGGCCAAATACTGTAGGCAGCCGTAACAGAGGTGAGGGCGCGCGCGTCATCACGTGTGCTTAGACGACTCTGCGTTCACCGTAAACTTCAATATAGACGTTTATATTTTTGTTTATTTGTATATGTATGTTATTAATATAAATTTTTTAGAGATTGTGTGTGCGTGCACGGAGAGTTTGTGTTGATAAGTGTATGTGGATAAGTTGATAAGTGTATCAGAAAGCATTAAAATGTTCATTTGAATTAAAATGACACACACACGTCTGTATATACAGTATATCAATTACATATATATCAATTTCATTAGTTCGTTCATTCTATTTGAAGCTTCGGATGTTTTTTTTTTTTTTGGTTTGGTTAGATTAGTTCTGAACTCGCTTGCGTGAAACTATCGCTAAAACAATGTACTGAGCCCTCCTGAGGATATAAAGCTTTATTATTGTGTTTGGATAAATAATCAGATCTACCACAGCAGATAATAAACTATGGTGTGTCATAACCGAAGCAAACCCCACGATTATACCTCGTTTCGTTTGACAGGAACGTGGTTCACTTGGCCGCGGTGTATTATAACCCTGTGGAATGTTTCACTGTTTATGCTCACATAAGAGGAATAAAAGCGAGTGAAATGTGGAAATGATGTGTGGCAACTCAATGAGGACTAAACCAATGATTTCGGTAACTCCACTGAGTGTAACATCTGCATAGTGACACTGAACATCTTCACTTTTCCGTTTACCTCTGAAAAAAAAGCTGTATTTTGTTTGTTTATATTTAGAGTTTTTAGAACAGTAGAAGAAGTACGCGCGCACGCACACACATAGACACACACACACACACACACACACACACACACACACAGACAGACACACACACTCCCCTGAGCCCTCGGGAAACATCCAATCACCGTCGGTATACAAATGAGTCAAGACGCAGCCTAACGTGGTGTCGTGTCGGATTTCAGCGGTCACGGAGTGGGAAGACTTTGAAGAAGCTGCAGTGACAGTAAACAGCTGAATAACTTCACTTTTCCGTTTACCTCTGAGGAAAAAAAGCTGTATTTTGTTTGTTTATATTTAGAATTTTTATAGTAGTATAAGAGAAAGTTACAGTTTGGTCTGTGTACTGTAGTTCGCACCCTTGTAGAGAATAAATAAATGAATAACACCTTCATATCCCCTCTCAAGAGTGTCATAGTCCATTGTTAGTTTTAATGATCTGGCTGAAACTAATTATCACTACATAAGTACCCTAACACCATTGATCATGAGTCTCAGCTGAACCTAATTCTATACTTGTAACCGAAAATGTAGATGCAGATTCCAAATGTGTATTTATATAATAGATAGATAGATAGATAGATAGATAGATAGATAGATAGATAGATAGATGGATGTGTGTGTGTGTGTCTGTGTGTCTGTGTGTGTGTGTGTGTGTATAGGCTCTACGCAGGGGCAAGAGAGGGCAGCGCACCCTTAAATGTCTGCACATGTTAATATATTCCTAAAATGTATATATTACAAGTTGATAAACTGATCTGCGGTAGCGGAAAAATCCGCTGAAAATAGGACAGGCTGCAGCGCACGCGCACACACACATACACACACACAGACACACCTCCCTTGAGCCCTGCGTCTGTCGGATTTCAGCGGTCACGGGGTGGAAAGACTTTGAAGCAGTTTATATATGAATCTAAGCTTGAACTTATCAGCATTGTAAATATATAATACTTTTCAAATAAAATCGCTATTACTTTGACCCTGAAGTTTAGTTTAGCACACACAAAAAACAGAAAAGTCATTTCTGGTAAATCAACGGAATGTGTAGTATTTACAGTAATTCATTAAAAAATGAATATACATTGTACAGTACACTACGGTGGCCCAGAAGGGCAAATCATCTTTCCCATATATGTGTGTTTTTTTCCCCTTGTAAAAGTTTTTTTTCCCTTGAAAGAAAATTTTTTTTCCTTGAAAAAAAAAATGTTTCCCTTGAAAATGTGTGCTTTTTCTCTTGAAAATGTGTGCTTTTTTTCTTGAAAAAAAAATTTTTTCTTGAAAAGGTTTTTTTTTTTCTTGGAACAAAATATTTTTTCTTGAAAATGTGTGTTTTTTCCTTGGAAATAAAAAGTATTTTTTTCTTGAAAAAGTTTTTTTTTCCTTGAAAAAAAGTTTTTTTTTTCCTTGAAAAAAAATTGTTTTTCTTGAAAAGTTTTTTTTTTTCTTGGATCAAAATATTTTTTCTTGAAAATGTGTGTTTTTTCCTTGGAAATAAAAAGTATTTTTTTCTTGAAAAAGTTTTTTTTTCCTTGAAAAAAATTTTTTTTTTTCCTTGAAAAAAAAAATTATTTTCCTTGAAAAAAAGTTTTTTTTTTTCCTTGAAAAAAAAATTATTTTCCTTGAAAAAAAATTTTTTTTTCCTTGAAAAAAAAAAAAAATTCTTGAAAATGTGTGCGTTTTCCCGTTTGTGCGCAAAAAACTATCTTTCTCCCGTATTTTGCAAGCTAAATGCTAAAGCTAACGCGCAAAGGACTATGGGAGTTGAGGTCCAAACGCAATTAAACACGGAAGCTCCACTAAATACTCAACTATAAATTACATTAAACCCTTTATTTACAAATTAATTAAATACATGCATGTATTGGTGGTGCAAGAAGGCAGATCATCAAGGGTATGTCTTCTCCATGACAATCTACAACAGGGAAGAAATAAAGACATGTTAATGTAAGTGTCTAGTAAAAAGACTTCATGATGTTACTATGCAGGTTGACACACACGCATGCAGGCAGGCACGCACGCAACATTTCATATATTTCATAGAACGCAAGCTTTTAGTAATGCTGTGTACAATTATTGGGTTTTGTTATTAAGGATTGCTGCAGAATTTGGCCCCATCTACACCATTCGTTAACACACATCATGAAGAGAAATTTGCCCCTGTCCCCAGATTAAGATGTGCTCAGTGGTGTTCTTGAAAAGAGAGGTGAATACTTCTGAACACTCACCTTCTGCTCAGGATGTACACCTGGTGTAGAAATCAGCTGATACACAGGCAGTTGATGATTTACAGACAGTTCACTGTGAAAAGGAAAACACACAAGCATACAGTACATGTTATAAGGAGTATAAACACATATTTAATGACTTTATAATAGAATAGATAGAACCTGAACAAAAGCCCATTTTCTTGACTGTTACATACTGTACATTGTGTAAACACATAGCTAACTACTCAGAAGATCTCTAGCTATGATAATACCACTACATTACACTGCAGTATTATACACTATATGGCCCTCATGAGCTCCAATAAACTGCATACAACAATTCATTAACCATCTGTAACATTTAACTAGGGCTGCAACTAACGATTATTTTGATAATCGATTAGTTGGATGATTTCTTTTTCGATTAATCGATTAATCGGATAAAAAGTGACCGCTTTAATATGCTGTTTTGCTTAACAATATAAAACCATAAATCAGGGTATTATTTATGTATAAAAGTAAACTTTAAAAAATGCAATAGCCACATAGAGTATAATGATCTTTAATTTTGACATTTAAACCTTATGTAGTTTATGTAAATCAAAATTATTTTTTAACAATAATTGCAGATGCCAAGTTAACAGTGTTGATACGGTGTATGTGTGTGTGTGTTTATATACAGTGGTGTGAAAAACTATTTGCCCCCCTCCTGATTTCTTATTCTTTTGCATGTTTGTCACACAAAATGTTTCTGATCATCAAACACATTTAACTATTAGTCAAAGATAACACAAGTAAACACAAAATGCAGTTTTTAAATGAGGGGTTTTATTATTTAGGGAGAAAAAAAAATCCAAACCTACATGGCCCTGTGTGAAAAAGTAATTGCCCCCTGAACCTAATAACTGGTTGGGCCACCCTTAGCAGCAATAACTGCAATCAAATTTGCGATAACTTGCAACGAGTCTTTTACAGCGCTCTGGAGGAATTTTGGCCCACTCATCTTTGCAGAATTGTTGTAATTCAGCTTTATTTGAGGGTTTTCTAGCATGAACCGCCTTTTTAAGGTCATGCCACAACATCTCAATAGGATTCAGGTCAGGACTTTGACTAGGCCACTCCAAAGTCTTCATTTTGTTTTTCTTCAGCCATTCAGAGGTGGATTTGCTGGTGTGTTTTGGGTCATTGTCCTGCTGCAGCACCCAAGATCGCTTCAGCTTGAGTTGACGAACAGATGGCCGGACTTTCTCCTTCAGGATTTTTTGGTAGACAGTAGAATTCATGGTTCTATCTATCACAGCAAGCCTTCCAGGTCCTGAAGCAGCAAAACAACCCCAGACCATCACACTACCACCACCATATTTTACTGTTGGTATGATGTTATTTTTCTGAAATGCTGTGTTACTTTTACGCCAGATGTGACAGGACACGCACCTTCCAAAAAGTTCAACTTTTGTCTCGTCGGTCCACAAGGTATTTTCCCAAAAGTCTTGGCAATCATTGAGATGTTTTTTAGCAAAATTGAGACGAGCCTTAATGTTCTTTTTGCTTAAAAGTGGTTTGCGCCTTGGAAATCTGCCATGCAGGCCGTTTTTGCCCAGTCTCTTTCTTATGGTGGAGTCGTGAACACTGACCTTAATTGAGGCAAGTGAGGCCTGCAGTTCTTTAGATGTTGTCCTGGGGTCTTTTGTGGCCTCTCGGATGAGTTGTCTCTGCGCTCTTGGGGTAATTTTGGTTGGCCGGCCACTCCTGGGAAGGTTCACCACTGTTCCATGTTTTTGCCATTTGTGGATAATGGCTCTCACTGTGGTTCGCTGGAGTCCCAAAGCTTTAGAAATGGCTTTATAACCTTTACCAGACTGATAGATCTCAATTACTTTTGTTCTCATTTGTTCCTGAATTTCTTTGGATCTTGGCATGATGTCTAGCTTTTGAGGTGCTTTTGGTCTACTTCTCTGTGTCAGGTACAGTAGCTCCTATTTAAGTGATTTCTTGATTGAAACTGGTGTGGCAGTAATCAACCCTGGGGGTGACTACAGAAATTGAACTCAGGTGTGATAAACCACAGTTAAGTTATTTTTTAACAAGGGGGGCAATCACTTTTTCACACAGGGCCATGTAGATTTGGAGGTTTTTTTCTCCCTTAATAACGTAAACCTTCATTTAAAAACTGCATTTTGTGTTCAATTATGTTATCTTTGACTAATAGTTAACGGTTTTTGATGAGCAGAAACATTTAAGTGTGACAAACATGCAAAAGAATAAGAAATCAGGAAGGGGGCAAATAGTTTTTCACACCACTGTATATATATATATATATATATATATATACACATACACACACACACACATTATACACACACACATACACACACAGTAGTTTAAAAAATACACTGACATATTCAGTTGTTAAGAATGACCTCAATTTTAAATTCTCTTAAATTAATTAAACTTAATAAGAAGAATAATAGACTTCTAGATTATTATGATATTATTTTTAATGAAAGTGTCTCTTGCTACAGTACATCCTTGTCACGGTTTATACATTATTTCGATCCTCTCGGGTATTTTATCCTTTTTTGTTGTTGTCTCAACAAATAAAAAAAAAATATTTTTAATATATATAGACCATTTTGCTGTACTAGACATTCTCGTAATACGGCGACGTGGGGAGAGAAAAAAAATGGCCGCTACTGGGTTCACTGTGTTTATTTTGCCCTTTTCCCGCATTTCCCTCTGTCCGGTCCTCCGAGGTGTAAACTGAACGTGAAGAAAACGAACTAGAAGTGTTTTCCTTTCGTTCGTTGGGATTTGAACACCAAGAAAAAGCTGCATGCAACGTTCTTTTTTTTTTTTTTACCCCGTATAACCGCACGTCACCAAAGCCCGTGTGAACTCTCACTGACTCCTTTTTTTAGTCGTGGCCAATTCCTCCCCGTCGCTAGGGGCTCCCATGTGTAGAAAACCCTCCACGCTTCATCCGCGCTCACCGGACACTACGAACGGCAGAAAACCGCTCGCTTTTAACGCCCGATAAGAGGTGTTTAATGTACATTGCTCCCAAACCTTGGAGGACTTGGGGCGCGCACTTTTTCCTGCAAACGCTTCTGTAACCTCCATTGTGCGAGCGACTGTGTATCTGTGTGTGTCTGTGTGTATTTGTGCATCTTGTGGTCGCGCTCCTCAGTAACGTGAGCAGCCCAACTAATCGATAACGACATTTGTTGACAACGAATTTCATTATCGATAATTATCGATTTTATCGATTAGTTGTTGCAGCCCTACATTTAACCCATAACAGGAGCAGCTAAGAATTAGCTCAGGGATAATTAGCAATAGTTGATAGACAACAGTGGACATTCTGCTATCTTAGCTCTTTTAGTAAACTAGCGCTTAGCATAATGATATTAACTTGCTTATGGATCCATATTTGGACAGGTGTTTTACAGAAACAATGGAGCTAACTGTTTACATCACGTATATGTGTCCAAATACACTATTAAATTAATATATGTTAATGAACATGCTAGTTTCCCCATGCTAAGCGCTAGCGGTTAGCATAGTGATATTAGCTTGCTTATAAATCCATATGTGGATGTATATTACAGAGATGGCATGGAGCTGATGGTTTATATCAGTGTTTAATGGTCTAAATGAGATTATCTTCATTTTAATCACTGACATTTACACTCGGCTCGGCATTTCCCCCAAACACTCCAAAAGTATTAACACTGCTACAAAGTTATCATTAGTGCCTAAAACAGTAACATCTAATTAATTTTATATATTAAACATTACCTGGTAAATGTGTCCAGTTGAAAAATTAGGGAAAATTATAACGTTATCGCGCTATAATTCACTGTACATTCCAATGGTGGTGTTGTGGAGCTTCCGTGTTTAATTGCGTTTGGACCTCAACTCCCATAGTCCTTTGCGCGTTAGCTTTAGCATTTAGCTTGCAAAATACGGGAGAAAGATAGTTTTTCACACGGGGAAAAGCGGTTGCGCACAAACGGGAAAACGCACACATTTTCAAGAAAAAAAATTTTTTTTTCCAAGGAAAAAAAAAAATTTTTCCAAGGAAAAAAAAACTTTTTCAAGAAAAAAATACTTTTTATTTCCAAGGAAAAAACACACATTTTCAAGAAAAAATATTTTGTTCCAAGAAAAAAAAAACCTTTTCAAGAAAAAAAATTTTTTTTCAAGGAAAAAAAAAACTTTTTTTCAAGGAAAAAAAAACTTTTTCAAGAAAAAAAATACTTTTTATTTCCAAGGAAAAAACACACATTTTCAAGAAAAAATATTTTGTTCCAAGAAAAAAAAAACCTTTTCAAGAAAAAAAAAATTTTTTCAAGAAAAAAAGCACACATTTTCAAGAGAAAAAGCACACATTTTCAAGGGAAACATTTTTTTTTTCAAGGAAAAAAAATTTTCTTTCAAGAGAAAAAAAACTTTTACAAGGGAAAAAACACACATATATGGGAAAGATGATTTGCCCTTCTGGGCCACCGTAGTACACGGTAAACACGGGAAAGATTACAAAATGAAAAAACAAACAGTGTCTACTTTATAAACAGCTTAGTATGTGCGTCGAGATGCTGAAATCCCTTGCATGTTTTTGCTTCCAAGTGGAGAGATATTTGACCGATAGCCTAGAACAAAAGATCTTTAGGTGTGATCACAACCCCCTCCGACCGACCGTGCCATCAATCACTGACCACCTCAGAAGTTCCCTCCAATGTATGGCTGCAATACTTGTTTTGCAAGTATTTTTAACACCATTCAAAGGCTTACAAGTTCCATTCAACATATAATGATGTCTCCACATGTTAATATATTCCTAAAATTTATATATTACAAGTTGATAAACTGATCTGCGGTAGCGGAAAAATCCGCTGAAAAAAGGACAGGCTACAGCGCACACGCACACACACACAGACACACACACACACACACACACCTCCCTTGAGCCCTCGGTAAACATCCAAGCACTGAGGCACGCAAATCCCCTGACCACAATAAGGTGGCAATCCCTCAGGGGGGAAGATGAAAAATACAAATTAAATAAATAAAACAAAATAAAATATCCTTAATCCAGATTTTATCAATCAACGACATAATATTGATCTTAGCTGGATGGTCTAATTCTCAAAACCGTTTAACCTAAAGAAAAACTTAACACACTATAACTAGAATATTTACAAAACTGAAAGGTTGTCTTATGTATAATAAAAAAACCTCATAACTCAAAAAGATCATATTATGTTTTTATATATTTTTTTAGATTTTTTTTTTATAGTAACTGAACAGCTCTCTTCTCTCCAATCCACTCTTAAACCACAGTCTCCTATTTCTCTGCGCGTGCTCTGGAGACTGTGAATGAATACACACAGCGGAGGTTTTGTAAACTGTAGAGATACAATAATTTTACTGCTGGAAAATCAGCATTTTATATAATTTGAAATATAAACCTAATATTATCTGTTACTTAATATATTTTCTTTAAAAACAGTGTTTTTTATATCATAAATATAATAATCCATAATTATATGGGTATCCATATTAGATGGCTTTTAGTGAAATAAAACTGTAACTTACTTTAAAACTAAACATGGTCCCTAAAACGGAGCTCTGGACACAGAGCTACAGACCCCACTGTAACCCCCTTACCCAGTTAGCTAGCAGTTAATGACCACCACTACTTGTGCAGTTCATAAAAGGACAGGTAATGTTTGTCGAGCTGTTGCACAAACAGCACGCTCATTTATTTAAGAGAGAGTTTATGAGAGTTTATGAGTGTGCTGCTTTGATGTGCTGGGTATGGCGGGGCGTCGACGGCTGATCAGTGTAAAGTAGCGTACTTTACACACACTGATCAGCACTCGACGCCCCGCCGTACCCAGCAGATCAAAGGGACAGTTATCGGCTATGACACATTGAAGGAGAACTTAATAGTTCAATGGCCCTTGCACCGATCTCACACACACACACACACAATAAATATATTCGTGTTTAATTAAATTCTTAAATCATGGTGTTCACCATTCACTGAAAAAAAGAACTTGTAAGATTTACTTGATAAAATCCTCGTAACAATTTGGACACATAGATTTTAAGTAAATTTTATTGCTCCAATATTAAGGTTGAATCCCATTTCAACCCCTTCCCCCTACCATTCCACTTGGCGCGTTCACGTGCAGGGGTAGAGGTGTCTCATTTCTCTTTTGGTTGGAGGTGTAGGGGGAGGGGGAAGGGCCAGATAGCCCTCCAAACGAAGATTTTTCGGGACCTCACTTCAAACGAAGGGCTAAGCGAAATTTTCAACATGGCTGCTCACTCGAGCAAGCAGAGACATAAATGTTAATGTTTACCATTAATAAAGATTTTTATGACAAGTTTTCATTATATGTATATTACCTCTAGTCTTGTGTTTGTGGTGATGTAAAGAAACGTTTGCAAAAAAATCGCTAAAGTTTGCTAGCGGATAGTACAGATTGCACGATATTACAAATATATATTTTATGTCACATACATTTTACTGCATGCTACAAACAAATATGAAAGTTCAGTAGCACGGCTGTTTGCCGAGCATTTGATAACGCATTGTTTGTTTAGCTTACGGCCATATGTGTACATGTAAATGAACGGTGCTTACACTATTCTTACTTATTGCAACGTGACCACAGTTTTGTAATTTATATTATAGGGACGGCTGAGGAAACCCGAAGGCTCATCCGTGTTCGTGGTGAAAATGAGCAACTTTTTTAAAAATCGAAATACGGCGATTTTTATCGGATATGAGTCATAGTTAAAAGAACATGTAAACTATGACTCATATCCGATTCACGTGTTTACACTAGCCAAGAAAGATGAAGGTGAAATATGCTTAACACTATCTCTGCTATATATGCAAAGTTCGCGCACCATGGTTTTAAAACGGAGGAGGAGAAAAAAACGCCATAATTGCCGCCTGCGCATATGCTTTATTCACCAAATACTGATTTAATGTTATTCAGCCCAAATAAGCATTAACACAAGGCGTGTGTGTGTGTGTGGGGGGGAGGTCTTTTCCTCTTCCATGTCACCTGCGATGTTGTAATTCCACACGCTCTTCCACCGGAGAATAACATTACGTCATTAAACCGCGAAGAAGTCTGTGCAGAGACACCTACCTGGATGTTAGATTTTTTTTAGTCCACGAAATAAAAGGCTTGCCATTCTCCCCATTTTCGCTAAGCCAAGCCCATCTCCATTTATTTATTTACACTTTTATCAATCTCCGAAACATCGGAGCCTTCCTGCATTAAGTGTGTCCATGCTATCTTAAATATAGTTATACCTCAGCCTGACATGTAGTTCTTCAAAACTAAACCAAAACCCGGAGTGGATCCATACCGGAGTGATAACAAAACGCTTAGAGTGGACAGAGGAACGTGCATTCGCTCCACTCCAGGCTTTGATCACATCCTCCTCAGCAGGCTGAATACACTGTCTTTCCTTAATTTAACACCCATGTAAGCCTATATATACACAGCATTAAAATTATGAAAAGTGAATTTTAAACATTAAGGACAGACGGAACAGTGTGATTGACGGAAATCCGTCGTAACGACGGAGAACTTTAATCCCTGAGGGTCACAGGATTACTCGACTTATTTTTATTGTCTGCAATGCGATTTAGACAAATTAGAGCTGCTGTCAATACTGTATGAACATATGTACAGGTTCTTTACAGTTGAAATTTAACTTGTAACTTATTAACACGCCGTTTTCACGACTTGTGGGGGTAAGAAACACACATCTCGGTGTATTAATCCGCGTGCTCGGTTCGTTATTTATTTATTTATGAATCTCCACACTATTAAAAACTGAAATGTTGCTAATTGTAAGTCCTGAGATTAAGATGAACATTAATTGGGAGTCATGAAAGCGAGAATCACATCCAAAAAAGAAAGCTAAACTTACCTCGAACACGACAAACTCCAGCTGCAGCCACGCTGTGTTGTAGCTCCGTGATGATCCACAACCGACTGATACACAGCGCGGGCACAGCGTCTCCAAACACGCATGCGCGGTTTAATTTGGACACATTTTCGGCTTCAGTAGACACTCAATACTTCAGACTGAAACACGACTGCCCCCTACAGGTATGAAGGGCATTTTCACAGCTTCCCGCACGCTGCCACGCAAAGCCGGCAAAAAAAAACTAAACAGATCTAACAGATGAGGACTCAGATTAATGTGCAAAAAATATATAATAAAACTATATAAGTCTACATAGCCTTTATAAGACTCTATCTTAAGCGCACTTAAAACATTTTATTTAGTTTTAAAATAAAACAATTTTAAAACATCATCACTCGGGATTTGAACCAGGGCTTTGCAGATCTCTGGCCGAGTGTTCTAACCGCTACACCAAGCGGCCACTTAGAGACAATGCACACCAGAGACGTTAATAAGCCACTCGACTTCTTTGAAAGCAAGCGTACTTCTTTGATAAGTGACGAAGTAAGCCTGTTATAATAATAACTTGGTGTTATTTGATCTTATTGGTTTATAAATTTATATTTAAATAAATAGTAAACTTGGCCGATTTCATTATAATTTTGTTTGATGAGTGGGGCTTGAAAATTCTCTTGAAAAATATGGTCATTTATTTCAATTAATAAATCTACTATAATTTTTTTTTTACTCATTATTGTACAGTACACATTAATAGCTCTGGTTCAGATTTTTCATGTTTGTTGTGGAAATTACCATCACTGTTGTATTTACTGCGATGAATGAAAATGTCACTTTGCGCCACCTGGCAAACATTTTACGAATGACTTTGAAATGCAACTGATTTATTTTGGCCGCTGTTGCCTTTAAACGGCGGTATACGCGGCGAGATCGCCATTCCAATTTTGTAACCACTGTAGCAAAGGGTCATACAAGGAATAACATTTAGGAACAAGCAAAAGATAAACAGTAAGCAAAAACAAGGTCTGTAGCATGGTGGTCTGAAGGCCTTAAGTAGGCCTCTGGGTGTCCTGGAGAACCAATCAGCTGGGAGGAGGCGGGACCAACAAAGGACAGGCAGAGCAGCAGCCAATAGATTTACAGGCACACTGAAGAGGGTGGAACCTGAAACAAGGGGAGACACACCCTATCCCACCACCAGCAGAGACAAAGCAGAGGTAACCAAACACAAAAACAAATAAATCCAATATTGTAACACCCCCTCCCTTAAGAGTGAACATCCTGTTCACAAGTATAATCATGGCATCGAGATTTGATGCTTCGCAGAGGTATGGATTCAGGATATCTAGTAGCCGCACACATCAGGGTTAGTAGATACACTTTACCAGATTTAGTTAAAGGAAGGGGACCAACACAATCTATTCAATTCCCTGAACTAAAACATCTGCACCACAACTAGACTGGTCAGATAAAGGCAAAACACCTTCCGAAATAAATGACTGAGCAGCGCCGGTGTCTCTCAGAATACGAAGTGGCGTAGGCTCAGAATCTGCATCCGAAACTGAAACCATTCCATCCAAGATGAATGGGTTAAACGCAGCGTCCACTGACGAAAGCGAAGTTGAACTTTCTGCTGGCTGAGGTGGTACATTAACTAAAGCCACACTCTTAGTGTTCTGTGCTTTACGACGGTTCTTACGAGATAACGTAGGACAGGTAGCGATGAAATGTCCAGATTCATGACAATAGAAACATTCACGGGAATCACTACCATTCTTAGACGCGCTAGCGGAAACTTTAGGGCTACAATTTGCCATATCATGGCGCGGAGGCGAAAACACAGTTTTGTGAGTGAGCACAAACTCCTCAGCCAAAACGGCAGCATCAGCAAGCGACGAGACTTTTTGTTCATTTAAATAAACAACTACTTTTATCAGAAATACAGTCTTTGAACTCTTCTAAAAGTATCAATTCTTTTAACTGGTCAAAGATGGTGACTTTACTGGCTGCACACCACTTGTCAAACAAAGCGTGTTTTTCACGGGCGAATTCTACAAATGTTTGGCTTAAGTAGGCCTCTGGGTGTCCTGGAGAACCAATCAGCTGGGAGGAGGCGGGACCAACAAAGGACAGGCAGAGCAGCAGCCAATAGATTTACAGGCACACTGAAGAGGGTAGAACCTGAAACAAGGGGAGACACACCCTATCCCACCACCAGCAGAGACAAAGCAGAGATAACCAAACACACAAAAACAAATAAATCCAATATTGTAACAGTGCACTCTAGGCTTTCTTCCTTGCCAAATAAAGCATTTTATCCCATTCTATGAATAGTTTTTTAGTTATTTCTACAGGTAAACATTGAAATAGGTATAAAAATTTTGGTAATATGTTCATTTTAATTGCTTCAATCCTTGAGCTAAAACTGAGAAAAGGAATTAAATTCCATCTAGTTAGATCTTCTCTAATGTTTAGTATTAATGAATGAAAATTCTTTTGTCAAGTGACAAAATGTAAATGTGTCTTTGATATTTGTAGGACGAATATAGTTATATGAAATTACTTCTGTTTTCTCAATGTTTAATTTATATCCAGAGAGAGGGCCAGAATTCTGAAATTGTCTCATAAGTTGAGGTAAAGATTTAGTTGGGTCTCCAAGATAAATGAGTATGTCATCTGCGTAACAGGTAATCTTATGTTCCGATCCTTTTATATTAATACCTTGGATTGTTTTATCCTGTCAAATGCTTTGTACTAAGGGTTCCAAATAGAGTGCAAATAGTTGAGGAGACCATGGGCATCCTTGTCTGGTTCCTCTCTCTAGTGTAAATGGCTTTGATAAATGTCCATTAAGTCTTATTCTTGCAGTCGGTCTATCATAAAGTGCCAAATTTGTGTAGGACCTTATACTGTATAGATATGTCCAGCTAACTGAGTCAAAAGCTTTTTCAGCATCTAAACTTAGAATCATTGCTTTTAATTTGTTTTTCCAAATATGATTCATCACATGCAGCGAATAAAGCCTGCCTGGTCTTGGTTTATTAAGTTGGGCATGAGTTCTTCCATTCTTCTGGCCATAATCGATGTAAACATTCTATAGTTTTAATACAGACAGGGGTCTATACGACCCACATTGTAGTTTATCTTTTCCTTCTTTTGGTATAATAGATATAACAGCCTCCTTCCAAGATGGCGGGGTTGTTGCATTCTTTAGGACCTAATTGAACGTACGAACCAAAATAGGTATTATTCCCTTTTGGAATGCTTTATACCATTCCCCAGTAAATCCATCAGGCCCTGGGCATTTATTGGACTTTAGTTTAGTAATAGCCCCTTTCACTTCAATTGTTGTTATTTCTGCTATCAGTAATTTATTCTGCTCATCAGTTAGGGTCGGTAATTCCAGTTTGTCTCAAAAGCATCCATTTCCTGGTTTCCATCAGCAGGGATTTTAGAATATAATTTTTTATAAAAAATTTCAAACACCTCTTGGATATTCTCTTGTTTATTTTGTATTGTGCTGGTTATAGGATCCATGATTTTACAGTGGTGTGAAAAACTATTTGCCCCCCTCCTGATTTCTTATTCTTTTGCATGTTTTTCACACAAAATGTTTCTGATCATCAAACACATTTAACTTTTAGTCAAAGATAACACAAGTAAACACAAAATGCAGTTTTTAAATGAGGGGTTTTATTATTTAGGGAGAAAAAAAATCCAAACCTACATTGCCCTGTGTGAAAATGTAATTGCCCCCTGAACCTAATAACTGGTTGGGCCACCCTTAGCAGCAATAACTGCAATCAAGCGTTTGCGGTAACTTAAAACAAGTCTTTTACAGCGCTCTGGAGGAATTTTGGCCCACTCATCTTTGCAGAATTGTTGTAATTCAGCTTTATTTGAGGCTTTTCTAGCATGAACCGCCTTTTTAAGGTCATGCCACAACATCTCAATAGGATTCAGGTCAGGACTTTGACTAGGCCACTCCAAAGTCTTCATTTTGTTTTTCTTCAGCCATTCAGAGGTGGATTTGCTGGTGTGTTTTGGGTCATTGTCCTGCTGCAGCAACCAAGATCGCTTCAGCTTGAGTTGACGAACAGATGGCCGGACATTCTCCTTCAGGATTTTTTGGTAGACAGTAGAATTCATGGTTCCATCTATCACAGCAAGCCTTCCAGGTCCTGAAGGAGCAAAACAACCCCAGAACATCACACTACCACCACCATATTTTACTGTTGGTATGATGTTCTTTTTCTGAAATGCTGTGTTACTTTTATGCCAGATGTAACGGGACACGCACCTTCCAAAAAGTTCAACTTTTGTCTCGTCGGTCCACAGGGTATTTTCCCAAAAGTCTTAGCAATCATTGAGATGTTTTTTAGCAAAACTGAGACGAGCCTTAATGTTCTTTTTGTTTAAAAGTGGTTTGCGCCTTGGAAATCTGCCATGCAGGCCGTTTTTGCCCAGTCTATTTCTTATGGTGGAGTCGTGAACACGGACTTTAATTGAGGCAAGTGAGACCTGCAGTTCTTTAGATGTTGTCCTGGGGTCTTTTGTGGCCTCTCGGATGAGTTGTCTCTGCGCTCTTGGGGTAATTTTGGTCGGTCGGCCACTCCTGGGAAGGTTCACCACTGTTCCATGTTTTTGCCATTTGTGGATAATGGCTCTCACTGTGGTTCGCTGGAGTCCCAAAGCTTTAGAAATGGCTTTATAACCTTTACCAGACTGATAGATCTCAATTACTTTTGTTCTCATTTGTTCCTGAATTTCTTTGGATCTTGGCATGATGTCTACAGTAGCTTTTGAGGTGCTTTTGGTCTACTTCTCTGTGTCAGGTAGCTCCTACTTAAGTGATTTCTTGATTGAAACAGGTGTGACAGTAATCAGGCCTGGGGGTGACTACAGAAATTGAACTCAGGTGTGATAAACCACAGTTAAGTTATTTTTTAACAAGGGGGGCAATCACTTTTTCACATAGGGCCATGTAGGTTTGGAGTTTTTTTTCTCCCTTAATAACGTAAACCTTCATTTAAAAACTGCATTTTGTGTTCAATTATGTTATCTTTGACTAATAGTTAACGGTTTTTGATGAGCAGAAACATTTAAGTGTGACAAACATGCAAAAGAATAAGAAATCAGGAAGGGGGCAAATAGTTTTTCACACCACTGTATATACTGTTTGATTAGTTTGTTGCTTTCTCAATTTCCATGACAATACTTTCATAAATTTTGACCCATTTTCATAATATTTTTGCCTAGAAAAGATAATTTTTTTCTCTGTCTCTTGTATATACAACATTTTCTTTCTAACAGCTTTAATTGATGCTGTGTTTTGTTTAACTCCTGTTGTCGAATTTTCTTTTTATATGAGGCAAATGCTATAATTTTTCCTCTTAATACTGCTTTAGCAGCATCCCATAGTATAGGAGGTGTGACCTCTGCATTATTATTAATCCCCAGATAAGAGTGGATCTCATTTTCCAAATACATTTTAAATGAAGCGTCATTAAGAAGGTTCAAATTAAATTTCCACAAGGTATCTTTACATTTATTATCTACTTTCACCTTTAGGTAAATTGGGGCATGATCACTAATATCTATTGTTCCAATATCACAACTTTTAACTCTAGTCCTATCTCTATTAAACATGAGATAATAATCAATCCTGGTAAAGACATTACTGTATGTGGGGGTGAGAAATGTGTATAGTCCTTAGTACTGTATCTGGGTATAGCTCTCTCCATATATCAACTATACCAATATCATTCATCAATGCATTAATTTTCCGATGTATAGGCTTAGGAGTTATTGCTTTCTTGTTTGTAGAGTCTAGTTTAGGTTGTAGATGTATGTTTAAATCACCTCCACAGATCAATATACCCTGTGTTTCAGAGGCCATCATTTTGAAAAATCTTTTGAAAAAAGATACTCCAGTTCCTGGAGAACAATATACAAACAAGTAGTACAAACATACTGAACTTCCAAAATAGGGGTCTCACATAAATGACCCTGAAACAAGCTAGTGGTGAAGCTTAGCATGGAGGGGAAGCCTTTTCTTCCATCATGGTGATCAGGGCCCCCCAGTACATCATCTTTACATGAGATAGGTAAAAACATAACTCACGTGTCCGACGTAGTGTGTTGTAAAGAGCATAAACAAAGAGAGAAGTCAGATCAGCACATAACTGACAGTTTACAGTTCCAACTATTTATAAATAGTGTGCCTTTAAATAAATGAATAAATGCCTTTAAACGATCTCTGGCGTCTGTCAATCTTGGGGTCTTTTTAGCCCTTGCCTTTTGTTGTGTTGCAGTCTCCCAGGTCGTATGTTCCAGTTGTTCCATTAGTGATTCGGTCATCTGTGTTTTCTTCACGTGGAACCCTCTTTTCACCATATCCAGATACGCATCTTCAGCGGTGTGATAAATGTGAGTCCCGTCATTATAGAACACGCATAGTCTTGCCGGGTATGGGGTTTGAAATCGGATCTTCATGTCTTTTAGCGCCTTTTTCACCTCCGTATATTCCTTGCGTTTTTTGAAGAACCGCAGGAGGATAGGATCAAAATAAATTCTTTGTTGGTCCACAAAAATATCTTTTTTTGCCCATGCCTTACGGATCACTTCTTCTTTCATTTTGTACCTGAGAAATTTCACTATGATTGATCTTGGTCTCGCGTTCTTCCCAGGTTTTGGTGCGAGAGCCCGATGGGCTCTCTCAACATGCAGTTCTGCATCCGGAGGGAAATCCAAAGTGTCTCGCAGCAATTGTTCAACGTAGTCATTCATGGAATTTTTTTCTATGTCCTCGGGTACATTGTATATTCTTACATTGTCTCTTCTTGATCTGCCCTCTTGATCAATCTGTTTGTTGTCCAGCTGCGACTGCATCTTTATAATTTTTTTCATCGTCTCTTCCATATCCTGCACTCGCGTTTCAATTTCTTCAATACGGTCTTCTGCGTGACCGATCCTTTGAATCGTCTTGTTTAGTTCAGACTTGATTTCATCAAGTTGACCGTTGTTCTCTTTTTGGAAGTTTTGAATCTCTTCCAAGATTCATTCCAGATTGATCTGCGCACTATCTGTGTTAGCACGATTAGCATCGTGCACCAGCGCGTGTGTTGCGCCCGCGCCTCCTTGCTGTCTACCATCTATTTCCAAGTTGTCTATGTTACTTTTCTTGCTCTTCTCTCTTGTTTCCATTGTTATTCCGCTATTACAAACTATTTTAACAAAAAAAAAAATTTTTTTGGAGGAGGTGATGGACTATGCTGCCATTCTTTCAGTCACCGGAACCGGAAGCCTCTGTCTGTTTTTCAAAAAAAAAAAAATTTAGAAGAAAAACTATACATACTTAAGCGGCACGGTGGTGTAGTGATTAGCATTGTGCCTTGCACCTCCAGGGTCCGGGTTCGATTCCCGGCCAACAGTCCAAAGACACGTAGGTTAGGTTAATTGATGTTTGCTCAAATTGGTCATTGTGTGTGTGTGTGTGTGTGTGTGTGAGTATGTGTACAGTATGTCTGTGTGCCCTGCAATGGATTGGCACCCTGTCCAGGGTGTATCCTGCCTCTTGCCCTAAGTCTCCTGGGATAGGCTCCAGATCACTGTGACCCCGAATACAGGATTAAGCGGTAATGACAATGAGTGAGAGAGCTATACATACTTGTTTACCAATTTCTTTTTTTGTTTTTTACAAGTTTTCCTGCAACTTTATGTTTTTGAAATTATAAACAGTAGATTCTGGTTAATCCCTAAATCTGATTATCCTTCCTTTATTAAATTTCTTTTTATGGGCTGATTCTAAAGGAAAAATTTAATAGGATTTTAAAAAGAATACTTTGGGTAAAAAATATTTTTTAATATTTAAAAATTGTGATATTTGCTTGCTTGTTTGTTTATATTCTGTATATATTTAATTTTACTCACTGTAATATGTTATATGTAATATGCATGCATACGCACTCGAGTGTACATGTGTACATGGGGAAAATAGATGCCCATACAAATCCTGTTAAATTATAAAAGTTTAAGCTTCTTAAAATTGGAGTATTGCATTGGTGTTTAACAGATATTATTCTAATTGATGCAATTGTAATTATAAATTTTGTTTTGGATTTTTTCCCCCTCTGTCATGTTGATTAAATTAAGGTTCACAGATTTCACTTTAGTCCTTGTTTCACCCCCACACACTATGTAGGTAGTTCCCTAAGATGACATATGACATAAGAAATGGGAAGGATGTTTTGAAATTCTAAACCACAGGGCGTGACAGTGTATAAGTGTAAGCATGTGTAGACGAGGGTGTGAATGAGTGTGAGGAAGAGCATTATATGCATTATAAACAAAGAAACAAAGTTTTACACCAACAAGCTGAGGAAAAGTGAAACTTCTAAAGAAGAACAGAGGGCAGTAATGGAAGTTCTGCTGCTTCGGCTCCTCATTCTCCAGGTCATTTCGGGTCAGTTGCCTCTATGTACATTTTACATTTAGCATTTGAAAGCTGTATTGAGCTTAGAAACATTTTAGTAAAGAAATTCAAATCAGGTTTAAAATTGCACACTCCACACTCCACACACATTACAAATGTTGCACACTCCACACAATTACACACATCCCAGATTAAACACCCAATCCTTATAGTAGAAATTAAATGTATGTATCAGACAGCTTGTGACATCCCTTACCACATCCACACACAAACACAAACACACACATACACGCACGCATGCACACATATACACACATACACTACACAGAGGTAAGCAGTGAAACTGTATTGTGATTTAAACCCTAGTAGACATGACATGAATGCATGTTCTTTGACTGAGATTTCTGAGTGAGTGAGTGAGTGAGTGAGTGAGTGAGAGTGCGCTGCTCTGACGTCAGATTGCATGTTGAGTCCCTTTCACTGTCACAACATTGATTTCCTTACGTGTATATCACACACGTGATTCCATGTGCATGTTCAATCATTCAAGTATTTACTTGGATTTACACTATTACTGAATCTCAGCATTACTAGAGGAATACTGGAAACACATGGAAAGTACAAACATTGGGAAAACAGGAATTCTGATGTCAATGAAAATTAAAATACCTGGGGAAAAAATTACATATTGTGAAAATATTTTAAAACACTGGTTGCAACATTGGTTATAAAATTGTTTGTGTCTCTCTCACTAAGTTATTGTACACTGCTAAGTCACGTTATACTTTAGCATTATAGAATATATTCTAGCACCAGAGCAACAGTGGAAAATTGTAACAATGTAACACTGGGAAATTTGTAAAACTGGGAAGTTTGCAATACTAGCAATTGCAAATGTGTAATATTCATAAAGTTGACAATTACTCACATCCTCTTTTACAGGATGTGCATGTTTATGGACTGTAGGAAAACTGACAGCTAAACCCGGTGACTCTGTCACAATTCCCTGCCACTACAACTGGAGATTCAGAGAGAATGGCAAGTACTGGTGCAGAGGGAAAATGTGGTACATGTGTGTCCGTGTCAGAGAGCGGCCAGGCCGAGTTAGTGTGATGGACAACCCTGATGAGTTCGTTGTCACCCTCAGTATCTCTGAGCTACAGGTTCGTGATACCGGGAGGTACTGGTGTGCCATTGACATTGGAGGACTGATGAAGAGTGATATCAGGACATCATTGGAGCTGCAAGTGACTAATGGTGAGAGCCTCAAATTAGATCTAGATAAAGTAGAAATAATTTTTTTTAAAGAATTGCCAGGCCAATTGCCCCAGCCACTGGATGCAGTGACAGTCAGGAAGTCGTAACCTGTGCCAAGTGGATCAGATCAGCCATGTCTTGTATACTATGGCAACTCCTTGATGGTAGCTGATGAAATACTAACACACACTTGTATATATGAGAAGCATTTATGGATAACCAGGATTTTTTTAAAAACTGTATGCATGTATACAGTATATAATGTATGTATTTATTTTTTATTGATTTCTGAATGCGTGTGTGTATGTGTGTGTCAGATCCTGATTTATGGGCCACCAGTGCGTTTTTGTCTGCTTTCGAGGGCGGGACTGTTCACATGCGGTGCATGTATAGCGACAGACTGAAGAAGGAGGAAAAGAAGTGGTGTAGGGGTGGGGACCTGCACTCCTGCCAGTCTCAGCAAAGCACTCAGATGTCCCAGCATACATCACTACAGCTCAGAGATGATGGAAATGGCTCGTTCAGTGTGACGCAGGGGGGACTTCAGACAGGCGACACCGATTGGTACTGGTGCAGCGCTGCAGGGGTCCAAGCACCTGTGCACATCTCCATCAGAAAAACACACAACTATACACACAATTATACAGGCATGTTTACACTACACTATTACACACTACAGAATGACAGACAAATGCCTTCACTCCCCATGTGCATCAATAAGCCTTGGCTGCCCATTGCCCTGCCACCGGTTTTACTCTCTTGAATCACTTTTGATAGGTCCTGACCACTGCAGTCTGGAAAAATCCCTCAAGAGCTACAGTTTTGAAGTTTCTCTGACCTAGTTGCCATTACATATTTTCCCTTCTCACATTAGCTACAGTCTTAATAACTCATTACAACATCTCATTATGGCAGCTGTGAGTGGGTGGGATATATTAAGCAGCAAGTGAACTTTTTTTTCTTAAGTTGATGTGTTGAAAGCAGTAACCATGGGCAAGCATAAGGATTTGAGTAACGTTGTCAAGGGCCAGCTTGCGATGACTTGGGGACTGGGTCAGAACAACTCCAAAACTACATCTCTTGTGGGATGGTCCTGGTCTGCAGTGGTCAGGATATACCAAAAGTAATCCAAGGGAGGAAAACCATAGAACTGATGACAGTGTATCCAAGGTTCTCTGATATACAGTGGTGTGAAAAACTATTTGCTCCCTTCCTGATTTCTTATTCTTTTGCATGTTTGTCACACTTAAATGTTTCTGCTCATCAAAAACCGTTAACTATTAGTCAAGGATAACATAATTGAACACAAAAAAAAAAGGTTTACGTTATTAAAGGAGAAAAAAAAACTCCAAATCTACATGGCCCTGTGTGAAAAAGTGATTGCCCCCCTTGTTAAAAAATAACTTAACTATGGTTTATCACACCTGAGTTCAATTTCTGTAGTCACCCCCAGGCCTGATTACTGCCACACCTGTTTCAATCAAGAAATTACTTAAATAGGAGCTACCTGACACAGAGAAGTAGACCAAAAGCACCTCAAAAGCTAGACATCATGCCAAGATCCAAAGCAATTCAGGAACAAATGAGAACAAAAGTAATTGAGATCTACAGATGTCGCCATTAAAAACCTGCGTTTCGAGAAAAGGGATCCCGTGACTTGCCGCGGCTTTGCGCGGCTGCGTGCGGGAAGCTGTGAACATGCCCTTCATTACCTGTAGGGGGCAGTCGTGTTTCAGTCTGAAGTATTGTGTATCTACTGAAGCCGAAAATGTGTGCAAATTAAACTGCGCATGCGTGTTTGGAGTCGCTGTGCCGGCGCTGTGGATCAGTCGGTTGTGGATCATCACGGAGGTACAACACGGTGTGGCTGCTGCTGGAGTTTGTCGTGTTCGAGGTAAGTTTAGCTTTCTTTTTTGGATGTGATTCTCGCTTTCATGACTCCCAATTAATGTTCATCTTAATCTCAGGACGTACAATTAGCAATTTCAGTTTTTAATAGTGTGGAGATTCACAAAACACCGTTTTCGTGTAAAAACCTGAACCTACGGAGCCCCCATGGGTCCTGTGGTAAATAAATAAATAAATAAAATAATAACGAACCGAGCGCGCGGATTAATACACCGAGATGTGTGTTTCTTACCCCCACCCCGAGTGAAAACGGCGTCTTCAGACAAAGCCTCGCCAGTTAGATGCCATTTCTGAACAAACTGAGTCGTGTGTGTTAAAGCATTAAATGGTAAAAGAGCACTAGCAATAAACGTTTTTTTTCTGAAGCCGGACTTTATTAATGAGTTACGAGTAAAGAACCTGTACATATGTTCATACAGTATTGACAGCAGCTCTAATTTACTGCGGTAAAGCCAGCCGCGGTTCAGAAAAACACGGTCAAGCCAGCCGCGATTGATTTTAGTGCGCGCGCATATTACAGCGATTACGGTAGTTTCATGAACAACACAGAGAGAATGCCCCATATCTGAAAAATGCTGCAGTAAAATAGTTTCATATGTGGTGTGTATATAGTATGGGACGTCCTGAATAAGAACTGATCATTGTTTTTTTCTACTTATTAGAAATGGGGTCTTTATACCCCTTTAAAGTGTAATAATGTCCAATATCTCAAAAATGCTGCAGTAAAATAGTTTCATATGTGGTGTGTATATAGTATGGGACGTCCTGATTAAGTACTGATCATTGTTTTTTTTCTACTTTTTTTTTTATCATATAATGTGTGTACATTATATGGGATAAAAACTGACCATGGCGTTTTATACTTACTAGAATTTATTTTTTCATAGGTCTCTGAAGTGAAATAAAGGCATTTTATTTAACTTTTTTTCCCCATTGTGAACATTTGTTTATTTGACCTCTCTTCCAAAGCAGACGTTAATCCTCATTATAGAAAACATTCATTGAAGAATAACTGCTACTTTTGAACAGTAAAACAAAATAAAAATCAATTCTGGTATTTAGAAAGACTAAATACATTATTTTGTCTGTTTTCTACGAATTCTGCTGTAACTTATCTACATAAAACAATTATTTGAATGGTGAATATTTAAGAAAAATATTGTAACAGACAACCGTCAAAGTCACCAATAAATAACACGGATATTAAAGCAGAAATGCAAATAAATAAGCAAGTAAAAATTGACGAGCATGTTGTATTATCTCTCAGTCCTGGGCGTCTAAATGAAAAGCGCTCTGAAAGCGCGTTGTCTCTGTGTCGGTCCTGAAACTACCGTAATCACTGTAATATGTGCGCACACTAAAATCAATCGCGGCTGGCTTGACCGTGTTCTTCTGAACCGCGGCTGGCTTTACCGCAGTTCTAATTTGTCTAAATCGCATTGCAGACAATAAAAATAAGTCGAGTCATCCTGTGACCCTACATGCTTAATCTTTGCACACATGATTCTTGCTTCTCACTTTTTCCTTAATCCCTCACTGTTCTATCTTGTATTTTCTAACGGTGTCAGAAACTTTGTGTTAGTAGCACTGCTTGACGCTTTCCTCTTTTGTAATTTGCTTTGGATAAAGGCAAACTTACAAAAGATGAAGAAATGCCTGAATGTAGTTGTACGAATAAAAGATTATGTAATGATACAATGTAAATATTTTCACAGAAACAAAGTGTAAAGATGAGACGTGAATCTGAAGAGGAGCTCTTTGATGATTGCCTGGTAAAGCATTGTTTTCCTATTAATTATACAATTTATTAATACCTTGAATATAGTGTTTGTTGTATCAGCATTCATCATAGGATTTCCTGACACTGTAAAGCCATCTCATGCCATGTTTTACTGATGCAAGATAAAGCAATTTAACCCAAGTTTAACAATATGAAGTATATGAAGTGATGGTCATTTTTTTATTATCATTTATTTTTATTATTATTATTTTCTCAATGAAGTCAGCACAGGTTGAAGCAATTCAGATTTTTTTGCTTCTCAAAATAAATGATTTATTTTCTTGTAAATTTTATGCAGGGGGACAGACGAAGTGACACCTTCTTAAAATCCTTGTCGTCCGTGCTGTTGAAGGGGAAGAACCGGTTGGTGTATCCATAATCCTTGAAGGAGAGGCTATTTTCAGAAAGTTCTTCTAGAACTTGATTGGATTAAGCTATCACCAAAAGTGCAAGCTTTAAAGATGAAGTTATCATCTTAAAACATTTGATTTGGCTTGACTACAAGTGTTTACATGTTGTGTTTACATGTTCAGCTTAAAATGTTTTCATGCATTAAGGTTTCAATGGCATACTTTTAAGTGCACTAGTCCAGAGTGCTGATTTGAAAGTTGCAACTTCACTGCTTCAGAGGGCTATTACGTTTTAACGTTTATTCTACAGTTTGTTTAAAGTATTTTCTGCTGCATTTTATTTCTAAATGAATGCTGTATTTTATTTATTTATTATTTTACACAATTTTGTTTAAAACAAGTATTTCAGGCCCTGGTGCCGTGCAGTTTTTTTCTATGGATGCAAAATTTAGCTGAATGCACTTTTATTAAAAAGACAACTTGGATCTAGACTGTGAATGTCACAAATATTTGGTAATGTTGGTGAATAAACTGTTTAATTATATTTTAGTTGTGTGATTTATGAAAGATATAGATGAAATAATTACTTAAGTTTCTTTCCAAAACATAAATTAGCAATGTTTACATTATTATAGGGAGTAATAGGTAGCAAACCTACGCCCTTGTGTGTGTGTGTGTGTATGTATGTATATATGGAAATATAATTAATATTTTCGTGTTTAATTACAAAAAAAAAAAACATTTTAATGGCTAGTGATTGTTGCAGACATTTACACTATTTTTGAGAACTATTAAGTTCTCCTTCAACGTGTCATAGCCGATAACTGCCCCTTTGAAGCCTTTGAATGGTGTTAAAAATACTTGCAAAACAAGTATTGCAGCCATACATTGGAGGGAACTTCTGAGGTGGTCAGTGATTGATGGCACGGTCGGTCGGAGGGGGTTGTGATCACACCTATAGATCTTTTGTTCTAGGCTATCGGTCAAATATCTCTCCACTTGGAAGCAAAAACATGCAAGGGATTTCAGCATCTCGACGCCCATACTAAGCTGTTTATAAAGTAGACACTGTTTGTTTTTTCATTTTGTAATCTTTCCCGTGTTTACCGTGTACTGTACAATGTATATTCATTTTTTAATGAATTACTGTAAATAAACTACACATTCCGTTGATTTACCAGAAATGACTTTTCTGTTTTTTTTGTGTGTGCTAAACTAAACTTCAGGGTCAAAGTAATAGCGATTTTATTTGAAAAGTATTATATATTTACAATGCTGATAAGTTCAAGCTTAGATTCATATATAAACTGCTTCAAAGTCTTTCCGTGACCGCTGAAATCCGACAGACGCAGGGCTCAAGGGAGGTGTGTCTGTGTGTGTGTGTGTGTGCGCGCGCGCGTGTGTGTGTGCGGGTTAGTGTGCCTGTCCTATTTCAGCGGATTTTTCCGCTACCGCAGATCAGTTTATCAACTTGTAATATATACATTTTAGGAATATATTAACATGTGCAGACATTTAAGGTTGCGCTGCCCTCTCTTGCCCCTGCGTAGAGCCTACACACACACACACACACACATCTATCTATCTATCTATTATATAAATACACATTTGGAATCTGCATCTACATTTTCTGTTACAAGTATAGAATTAGGTTCAGCTGAGACTCATGATCAATGGTGTTAGGGTACTTATGTAGTGATAATTAGTTTCAGCCAGATCATTAAAACTAACAATGGACTATGACACTCTTGAGAGGGGATATGAAGGTGTTATTCATTTATTTATTCTCTACAAGGGTGCGAACAACAGTACAGACCAAACTATAACTCTCTCTTACTACTATAAAAATTCTAGACATAAAAAAACAAAATACAGCTTTTTTTCCTCAGAGGTAAACGGAAAAGTGAAGTTGTTCAGCTGTTCACTGTCACTGCAGCTTCTTCAAAGTCTTCCCACTCCGTGACCACTGAAATCCGACACGACACCACGTTAGGCTGCGTCTTGACTCATTTGTATACCGACGGTGATTGGATGTTTCCCGAGGGCTCAGGGGAGTGTATGTGTCTGTGTGTGTGTGTGTGTGTGTGTGTCTATGTGTGTGTGTCTGTGTGTGTGTCTATGTGTGTGCGTCCGCGCGGGTACTTGTTCTACTGTTATAAAAACTCTAAATATAAACAAACAAAATACAGCTTTTTTTCAGAGGTAAACGGAAAAGTGAAGATGTTCAGTGTCACTATGCAGATGTTACACTCAGTGGAGTTACCGAAATCATTGGTTTAGTCCTCATTGAGCTTTTGTTCCTCTTATGTGAGCATAAACAGTGAAACATTCCACAGGTTTATAATAGTGAACCACGTTCCCGTCGAACGAAACGAGGCATAATCGTGGTGTTTGCTTCGGTTATGACACACCATAGTTTATTACCTGCTGTGGTAGATCTGAATATTTATTCAAACACAATAATAAAGCTTTATATCCTCAGGAGGGCTCAGTACATTGTTTTAGCGATAGTTTCACGGAAGCGAGTTCAGAACTAATCTAACCAAACCAAAAAAATAAAAAATAGCTGGATAGTTTTGTTCTTCAGAAAAGATATCTGAAGTCACAGAGAGATCCTGCTCTGTAGAAGCTGCCTCAGTCTATTTGTGCAAATACTCCATCCCGCCCTTATCAATGATAGTATAGTAATGATGTCGCTGTTGGTTATCTGTTCTTGTGCTTTTGAAAAATGAATATTTTTTTGTAAGAACATGTAATAGGATGGTGTTTATTGCATATATGTATGTTTTTTTGTAATAGGCAAGTATATCAAAATAATTTAACTGTTTAATAGACATGGGTGTTTTTTTTACAGATTCACTGTAAAACATGAAAATAATAATAACCTATTTGTGAGGTAGAATTAACCCAACATTCCAGTTAAAATGAACCAACAAACCCCAAACATATGGGTAGAACATTTGAACCATTTATGTGGTAGAATTAACCCAGCATTATAGTTAAATATGACCTAGCATTTGGATTGAATATTTAACCCATCTTGCTGGGTTAAATTAACCCAGCATTTAGTTAGTCCTATATTTACCCAGCAGCTGGGTTAAAAACAACCCAGATTGTTTTTAACCCAGCATTTTTAGGGTATATATATATATATATATATATATATATATATATACACACACACACACAGACATGCGTGTGTCATTTTAATTCAAATGAACATTTTAATCTGTGCATGGGCGTCAACTCGCACGTTCTGTAATGTTCCATTGTCTTTTAGAGCCCATTACTAAAGCAGGTTACTAAAACCTGGCTTACTACCTATAAAAAATATTTCAAATTAACTCATGGGTCTCAATCACAGATGACACGACAAATTATATACTCTGAAACGTTCATTTGAACATTTAAAATGTTAATACAAAAATACAAAAACATGAATACTAATGTTATCATGGTGTAAATTATTAACATTAGGTTAGGTCCTGCCCTTAATTAATTCATATTATAATTACTTTTACATAGTATAGTTACTGGACTGACATTACCAAAACTAGCTATTTGATTTAGCCTTTCTAAAATCAACCCATATATCATTTATAATCAGAAAACATAAAACATATTATGATCTGTTCAACAGCCCATCTGTTTTAATTTAGTTTGTATTTTTTATTATTCATAAGACAACCTTTCAGTTTTGTAAATATTTTAGTTATAGTGTGTTAAGTCTTACAGTTACTATAAAATATATATATATAAACATAATATGATCTTTTTGAGTTATAATGTTTTTTTTATTATTCATAAGAAAACATTTCAGTTTTGTAAATATTCTAGTTATAGTGTGTTATGTTTTTCTTTAGGTTAAACGGTTTTGAGAATTAGACCATCCAGCTTAGATAAATGTTATGTCATTGATTGATAAAATCTGGATTAAGGATATTTTATTATATAATTATATATATATATATATATATATATATATATATATATATATATATATATATAATTATATATATATATATATATATATATATATATATATATATATATATATTTATTTTTTAGTTTCCCCCTGAGGGATTGCCACCTTATTGTGGTCTGGGGGTTTGCGTGCCTCAACACAATTCAGCAAATACAATACTGTTACTATACAGTAAGGCCAGGTAAAAACAGTGCTCGAACATGATGTGCCCCTCCCCCCACCCCGTGTTGTCTGGTCTAGAACGGCGCTGCCTCTGACCGTCTTTTGTCTTGTAAATGAGTATTCTCACTCACCTTCCAATCCCCCCAGCGCACACACTCTGTTTGTACTGTAAACTGTACTGTAACTGTGTTTGCTAGGGCACTTGGTTATTGTCATACACACTCAATCTGCGCCCGGCACTAGGACCCGGAAGTAAGACGGGCGCAAAACCAGGAAGTATAAAAGAGGTAAACAAACGATGGCTTACCGCTCAGTCATTGAGTTCGGCCCATGTCAGCTCCAGCTGTCGTTTCAGCAAACCGTGAGTACTCACATGTTGGTTCCGTTTTGTCTTTGCTATTGTGTGTGTATTTTTAGGACGCGGGTTAAATTTGTGTTTTTCCCTTGCTCCGTTTTTGTGAGAGTCCTTAAACTAAATCGCGTGGTTATCCTGCCTGCTCGCTTCTTTCCGCGTTTGGGTTTATCCTCCACGCTACATTGGGCTAACCGCTAAAGCTACGTCTTCTGGTCACCTCAGGTTAGTCCATCTTGACAGAATGACTGAGCCCTCCGCGGTAAACCCAGCGGATTATGCGAGTCTCTGCGACGTTGTAGATCAGCATGCGGCGCTAATCAATCAGCTCACCGCGGATCTCGCTTCCCTCCGCCGCGAGGTCGCTGAGCTCCGGCGGGAGAATACGGATCTCCGCGCAGCTGTTGGTGACGTCACTGCTCGATCGCACGCCGCGGGGGCCGCGGCGCCGCATCCCCCCCCCCCCCCCTCCTTCTGATGTTTTTCTTTCTCTACCAGAGAAGTGGAACGGCACGGACGGGAAGTGCAGCGTTTTTCTAACAGCTCTCGATCTGGTGTTTGAGTTTAATGCCACCAAATACTCCACCGATCGCCTTCGCATTGCTCTTCTCGTCTCGTTGCTAAAAGGGCAGGCAGCAGAGTGGGCCACGGCAGTTTTACGGGCAGATACAGACACCGCCCACTCTTACAATGAGTTCACTCACCAACTCAAACTCACTTTCGAACATCCAGCGGGCGAGGTGGAGACCGACACCAGACTTTATCACCTGAGGCAGGGAGGATTGCCCGTGAGCCGCTATACGGCCGAGTTTCGCACTCTCGCCGTCCAAACAACGTGGGGCGATGCAGCACTCCGGACGTCCTACTACGAGGGACTGGCTTCTCGGATTAAGGACGAACTAGCCGGGCGAGAGCTTCCTGCGACCCTGGAGGGCCTAATCCAACTCGCTCTCCGGATCGACCAGCGCCTCCTCTCTCGTCCGAGGCCAGCCCCTCGCACCCTGCCACCTGCACCCACCTTCGCCGTCACCACGTCACGACCACCACCCGCCTTCACTGTCACCACTCCACGCCCCGCAGACTCCGCCACCTACGCCACCCCGGGACATGTCGGTTCTCCACCTCCTGCCGTGGTTGACACCGGAGCCGGGGAACCCATGCAACTAGGACGCGCCTCCTTGACCGCTGCAGAACGGGAGAGACGTTTTCGTGAAGGGCTCTGTGCCTATTGCGGGTCAGCTACACATCACAGGGCAACATGCCCGCTCAGACCGGGAAACGCCCAGGCCCGGTGAGAGGAGAGAGAGACTCGCCGGGTCCCCTTCGTCTCTCCGCCATCACCACCAACTCCTCCCGTCTCACGGTTCAGGTACACCTCCAGGTTGGCCACAAACGGGTCCGAAGTGCTGCGTTCATCGACTCCGGGGCAGCAGGTAACTTCATTGACTCTGCATATGCCAAAACCCTGGGGGTAAAACTCGAGGCGTTATCCCAGCCCGTTCGCATCACCTCTGTCGACGGTCGCCCCCTCTCCACCAGCCCAATCAGCACCCGAACAGAACCCATCACCGTCTCCATCAACCAACACCATGAACAGTTAAAATTCTTCGTCACCTCCATCTCATCTCCACCCATCATCCTTGGTCATCCCTGGCTGCTCCAACATGACCCTCTAATCTCCTGGACCCAGAATCGGATCCTTCAGTGGGGCGCGACCTGCAACGAACTATGCCTACGGGCAGCGGCTGGGACGTGCTCTAGGGAGTCCGAGACCCCCGACGTCGACACCAACTCCATCCCCGAACCATACCGAGACCTAGCAGAGGTTTTCTGCAGGCGACGAGCCACCCATCTTCCTCCTCATCGTCCATACGACCTCGCCATAGACCTCCAACCCGGTACGATCCCCCCCCGCGGCCATCTCTACTCACTCACACCCACCGAGACCCAGGTGATGGAGGAATATGTAAACAACGCCCTGCGCCAAGGCACCATCAGGCCCTCCTCCTCACCTGCCGCCGCGGGGTTCTTCTTCGTGAAGAAGAGAGGCGGGGAACTTCGCCCTTGTGTCGACTATCGGGGGCTCAACCATCTCACCATCAAAAATCGACATCCTCTGCCTCTTACCAACTCAGCCCTGGACGCCCTCTCTGGCGCCACCATCTTTACGAAGTTGGACCTCCGGAGCGCCTACAACTTGGTGCGCATCAGAGAGGGCGATGAGTGGAAGACGGCATTCATCACCCCCACCGGACATTATGAAACTCTTGTCATCCCATTTGGACTGTGCAATGCCCCCGCCGCATTCCAACACTTCATTAACGACGTCCTTCGGGACATGCTCGGTCGGTGGGCATTCGCATACCTGGACGATATTTTAATTTATTCACGCACCATGGAAGAACACACCCAGCACGTCAGGGCGGTTCTAAAGAGATTACTCGCCCACCAACTGTACTGTAAGTTGGAAAAGTGCGCTTTTCACGAGCGCTCCACCACGTTCCTGGGTTTTGTCATCTCGCCCCAGGGTGTGGCCATGGACCCGCAGAAGCTAGAGGTTGTGCGTCATTGGCCCCTACCCAAGACCCTCAAACAGCTTCAACGGTTTCTCGGGTTTGCGAACTTCTATCGTCGCTTTATCCGGGACTACAGTACAGTTGCCGCCCCCCTAACCGCTCTGACCCGTCCTTCCTCTCTCCCTTTTCACCTCAACCCGGCAGCTGTCTCCGCTTTTCGATCACTGTGTCACCGCTTCACCACTGCACCGATTCTCCACCACCCAGATGTCAATAAATCATTCGTTGTGGAGGTGGATGCTTCAGATGTGGGCGCTGGAGCTATCCTCTCACAGCAAGGTCCAGACCAAAAACTACACCCTTGTGGTTTTTTCTCCAGAAAATTTGACTCCACTCAGCAGCGATACGGGGTAGGGGACCGCGAACTGCTGGCCATAAAGTGGGCTCTGGAGGAGTGGCGTCACTGGCTCCAGGGCGTCAGTGAGCCATTCATAGTCTGGACGGACCATCAAAATCTAATCACCATCCGAAACATTAAACAGTTAAATCCACGACAGGCGCGGTGGGCATTATTCTTTGAGAATTACAACTTCCACCTCTCATACCGCCCGGGGCCCAAGAACACCAAAGCTGACGCCCTCTCCCGACAACTAGAGGTGGACCCCCCCCGGGCGGACCCCGCGCCTGTCCTCCCCTCTTCCAAGATCATCGCACCCCTGCAACTGGACCTGGAAACGAGAGTGCGCCAGGCACGAGGTACAGAGACCGAACCGGCAGGTGTGCCACCTGGACGACTCTTCGTGCCTGAAGGGATGAGACCCGAGGTTCTCCGCTGGGGACACTCCTCCCCAATTTCGGGCCATCCAGGCACCCGACGATCCCTCCAATTTATCCAGCGCGACTTCTGGTGGCCATCCATGACGAGGGACGTCCAAGAGTTCGTTCAGGCATGCCCAGTGTGTGCCAGGGCAAAGACCACCAACCAACCCTCTCCAGGAGAACTGCAACCCCTTCCCGTCCCTCGACGGCCCTGGACGCACATTGCCGTGGACTTCATCACGGGCCTGCCGGCCTCCGAAGGAAAAGACACCATCCTCACGATCGTGGATCGGTTCTCTAAGACCGTGCATCTGGTGGCTCTCGCCGGACTCCCGTCAGCAAAGGAAACAGCAGAGCTGATTTTAGAGCACGTAGTCCGTCTGCATGGGTTCCCCAAGGATATCGTCTCGGACAGAGGGCCCCAGTTCACAGCCCGGTTCTGGAAGGCCTTCTGCCGTCTGATCGATTCCACCTGCAGTCTGTCCTCCGGATACCACCCACAGACTAACGGTCAGACGGAGCGGACCAACCAACAACTGGAGCGCTATCTGAGATGTTTCGTAGCGGACCGTCAGCGCTCCTGGGCACGCTACCTCATTTGGGCGGAACTATCACACAACCTCCACATCTCCTCTGCCACTAACCTAAGCCCATTTGAGGTATGCCACGGTTTCCAACCCACCGTCTTCAACCACCCAGAGCCGGAGGTTGATGTACCGTCAGCCCAACAGTTGGTCCGCAGATGTCGGCGGCTCTGGACTACGACCAACCAGGCCATCCAACGTGCCAATGCCCGCTACATCCACCAACATCGCCGCCGACATCCTCCGGGACGACTATACCACGTAGGTGACAAGGTATGGCTGTCCACAAAAAACCTCCACCTCCGCACCGAGTCAAAGAAACTTTCCCCCAGATTCATCGGACCATACCACATCACTCACAGAATTAACCCTGTCACCTACCGGCTCCAGCTGCCTGCGGCGCTCCGGATCCATCCAGTCTTCCACCTGTCCCAGTTCAAGCCCTTCATCACCTCACCCATGATTCCACCCACCCCCCCAGCTCCTCCTCCCCGGATCATCGACGGCGGTCCCGCCTACACCGTGCGCCGAATCCTTGACTCGCGCCCTCGGGGCAAAGGTACGCAATACCTGGTGGACTGGGAGGGCTATGGCCCCGAGGAGCGATCTTGGATCCCGGCCCGGTTCATTCTCGACCCCCAGCTAATTCGGGACTACCGTCACAGGGTATCCTCCATCCCAGGACCGTCAGGAGCCAGTCCTGGACAGGGGGGTACTGTCATACACACTCAATCTGCGCCCGGCACTAGGACCCGGAAGTAAGACGGGCGCAAAACCAGGAAGTATAAAAGAGGTAAACAAACGATGGCTTACCGCTCAGTCATTGAGTTCGGCCCATGTCAGCTCCAGCTGTCGTTTCAGCAAACCGTGAGTACTCACATGTTGGTTCCGTTTTGTCTTTGCTATTGTGTGTGTATTTTTAGGACGCGGGTTAAATTTGTGTTTTTCCCTTGCTCCGTTTTTGTGAGAGTCCTTAAACTAAATCGCGTGGTTATCCTGCCTGCTCGCTTCTTTCCGCGTTTGGGTTTATCCTCCACGCTACATTGGGCTAACCGCTAAAGCTACGTCTTCTGGTCACCTCAGGTTAGTCCATCTTGACAGTTATACACAGTACTTTAATGTATGGAACACTTACTTAACTTACTGGTTTGGTTTAAATATCGCTTATTACCTTATTCAACAAAATAAATTCATTATTAACGTATTGAAGTATTTTAGTTAAGGACAAAAACTGTGCTTGTGTTTAGAACTGCTGAACAGCCGAAAACACACACACACACACCCATCCCCCCGCCAAAAACACACACGCACACACAGAGCAATTAACACCAGGAGTGGAAGGTGAAACCTCAATGGAGAATACCAAGTTTGTCGTTGCTCTTTTGGAGTTCTCATTTATTTATACTGAGAAAAAATTATTATGGGTCACAATCACAAATACATATAATCAAGTGTTTCATTTGTTTCTATGATCAATAATTATTATTATTATTTTCAGCCCAACTCTTTGACTATTTAAAACAAAGTTGTGTCCCATTTTTTGCCCATTGAAGTTGTTGGTTCAACTAAACAATTTTTAAATACCCAAACAATCCCCCAAAATTAAAACACGCAAAACATGACTTTAACAATTCAATTTATTCTTCCAAAACTAGTCAAAGTTAAAACAGTAATTTATATAAAACAGATGAATACATGTTGTCTTTTTGCTTAAAGTTCATTAAACAGCCCGGATACACCAGCTGCTTATAAGTCTCTATCTATAGTCCTTTTACATTAAAATAAAAAATTTTCAAATATCAAAACTATTACATATTTGTTATTAATAATGTTATTACTTAACAGTTTAAGTCTTTGTTTCCCCCAAAGTACTGTATCAGACATTTTGCAGTTCTATGTTCAGAATATACAGTAGACCTGATCAAACATCATTCTAAAGCTGTCGGACTGTGACGTCATCGCTACCGCAGATCAGTTCATCAACTTGTAATATATACATTTTAGGAATATATTAACATGTGCAGACATTTAAGGGTGCGCTGCCCTCTCTTGCCCCTGCGTAGAGCCTACACACACACACACACACACACACACACACACATCTATCTATCTATTATATAAGTACACATTTGGAATCTGCATCTACATTTTCTGTTACAAGTATAGAATTAGGTTCAGCTGAGACTCATGATCAATGGTGTTAGGGTACTTATGTAGTGATAATTAGTTTCAGCCAGATCATTAAAACTAACAATGGACTATGACACTCTTGAGAGGGGATATGAAGGTGTTATTCATTTATTTATTCTCTACAAGGGTGCGAAGAACAGTACAGACCAAACTATAACTCTCTCTTACTACTATAAAAATTCTAGACATAAACAAACAAAATACAGCTTTTTTTTCCTCAGAGGTAAACGGAAAAGTGAAGTTGTTCAGCTGTTCACTGTCACTGCAGCTTCTTCAAAGTCTTCCCACTCCGTGACCACTGAAATCCGACACGACACCACGTTAGGCTGCGTCTTGACTCATTTGTATACCGACGGTGATTGGATGTTTCCCGAGGGCTCAGGGGAGTGTGTGTGTGTGTGTGTGTGTGTGTGTGTGTCTATGTGTGTGTGTCATTCTTTTAGCGATAGTTTCAAGGAAGCGAGTTCAGAACTAATCTAACCAAACCAAAAAAAAAAAAACATCCGAAGCTTCAAATAGAATGAACGAACTAATGAAATGGATATATATGTAATTGATATACTGTATACACAGACGTGTGTGTGTCATTTTAATTCAAATGAACATTTTAATGCTTTCTGATACACTTATCAACTTATCCACATAAACTTATCAACACATACTCTCCGTGCACGCACATACAATCTCTAAAAAAGTATAATTAATAACATACATATACAAATAAACAAAAATATAAACGTCTATGTATATTGAAGTTTACGGTGAACGCAGAGTCGGCTAAGCACATGTGATGACGCGCGCGCCCTCACCTCTGTTACGGCTGCCTATTTGGCCAAAAAATAATTGAACGATATGCCTGGTCCTGGAAAGAGACAATAAATATATATATATTTTTATACATTTATTGCATTGTTTGTTGTTTACAGTCAAGCCATCAACATACAATAAAATGTAAACATGAGATCTAAACTAAAAACTGTGCTCCCTGTGCTGGTGCTGGCAATATCATCTCTTTGTTCTGCTGTCTCCGGCTCCCTCCCTGGTCCTGAACCGTACCATACATACCAGATCAAGAACTTGAAGATGAAGATTATATCTCTGGTCTTCTCTCTGACGGGTTCCTCCCTAGTTTCTGATGATCTCAATTAGTTTGTAGTGTTGCTTGTCCAAGGAAACCAGTAATCTTGCTTGAAGTGGAGCAGATATAATTCTCAGAAACTCATTACTGATCTTTAAAAAAAAAAAAAAAAAAAAAAGGTAAAAACAAAAATTGGACTGGCTCAAGTTCTTATGTTAGCAAATCTTAATTACAGTATGTATAAAGTATAGAAAGCAGTACACTACAAACAGCACTCACTCCAAATTAGCTTGTTCTATGTTTACGTCACTTTCCTATTAATTTTTACATCGTTAACCAACGGTACTTAAATATAATTATTTTCTTCGGCGCCGCTGACTTACTGTATAAACTCCGGTGTTTTTGAAAATCACCACGTTAGTTAGCTAATGCTAATGCAGGTAATATAGGTGGTTTTAGCTACAGTAGCAAACACGGACACAAAACTCAATCTACAAAGTAGTTGTTCCTGACATAAATCATGAATTTGCTCATAGAAGAGATACATTTAACATAGAAATGACATGAGTTTGCTTTCTTACCTGGTTTAAAGGAGTTTTCTTTGAGAATCTCCACCCGCATGTGATTCAGTCCGTGAAAATGCTGCGTCATGAGGTCATGAGACACGGTTTGAAGCAGAAATGTCCTTTGTGAATGGATTAGATTTAAGTTTAATCAGGGGCTTTAACTAACAGTAACTGAAATACAGGTTCTGATATCCTTCCTTACTTGTTTCAACGTCATGCTCCGGTTTGAGGCGGAAATAAAATTATACCGGCAAAACTATGGTCTAAAGACTGCGCATGCGCAAATCACACTCAACATAATAAGAGTACCTTGATCAAAATGAAATATTTCACTTTGGTTTCCTGCTGTAAACAGCATTATACTAAAAAAAAAAAAAAAAAAAAGATTCACCCATAAGCATAAATTAGACACTTCAGTTAAAAAGAGCAAATTATTTTTTTTACTAATGGAATGAGAAAAAAAAAACTAGGTTTACTTTTTTCAGTGGATCCCTCAATAATTTCTGTCTCCTTTGCCTGTGTTTGATAATGTGAAGCACATATACACTCATTCATCATGAAAGATCTATTATAAAACAAAATAAAATTCATGTTCGCTTCAGCACTGTTCATCCGCGTCCTTACATTCATTGTTGTACTTGGTCCGGCTTTTAGATAAAGTCCTTCCATGCGCCATCTGGCGGATATTCAGTGAAGCGCAACACATTTATTTAAAATTCCCGAATGTTGCCTCCGGCAAGACGCGGCGCGCCGCGCGCTAAATTGCGGCATCCCGCGGGAAAACACGCAGGGTTTTAAGGGCGACATCTGTATCAGTCTGGTAAAGGTTATAAAGCCATTTCTAAAGCTTTGGGACTCCAGCAAACCACAGTGAGAGCCATTATCCACAAATGGCAAAAACATGGAACAGTGGTGAACCTTCCCAGGAGTGGCCGGCCGACCAAAATTACCCCAAGAGCGCAGAGACGACTCATCCGAGAGGCCACAAAAGACCCCAGGACAACATCTAAAGAACTGCAGGCCTCACTTGCCTCAATTAAGGTCAGTGTTCACGACTCCACCATAAGAAAGAGACTGGGCAAAAACGGCCTGCATGGCAGATTTCCAAGGCGCAAACCACTTTTAAGCAAAAAGAACATTAAGGCTCGTCTCAATTTTGCTAAAAAACATCTCGATGATTGCCAAGACTTTTGGGAAAATACCTTGTGGACCGACGAGACAAAAGTTGAAGTTTTTGGAAGGTGCGTGTCCTATTACATCTGGCGTAATTCAATTCAATTCTATTTCATTTCTATAGCGCTTTTAACAATGGTCATTGTCTCAAAGCAGCTTCACAAAAATGAAAGAAATTTAACAAAAAAAAAAAATAATTAATAAATAAATAAAAATAAATAATAATAATAATAATAATAATAATAATAATAATCATAGAAGAGAAAATAATTGGAAGTGTGTATGTGTGAGAAAAATGTGCAGATAATAATAATGAGACGAATGAATGAAATTTCTCTGATGAGCAAGCCAAGGGTGACGGCGACGGTGGCAAGGAAAAACTCCCTGAGATGGCATTAGGAAGAAACCTTGAGAGGAACCAGACTCAACAGGGAACCCATCCTCATTTGGGTGATAACAGATAGAAATGATATAACATCTTGTGTGTTGTGCAGGTGAAAATTCAATATGACAGAAATTATTTAAATTGACATGAAGACCAGTTCAGCATAGGGACGAGTCAGTAGGTGCAGAGGGCAGATGAGGTCTGGATCACTGGAAGCACAGGAGCAGCATGTGTAGCTCCAACCATCATAAAGCTGAATCCAGCTGGAGCTGGTCCTTCTCTGGATGCCTCAGGAACCTCGCAGGGTCGGCCTTTGTCGACTGAAGCTGGCAAAATCTCCTGATGCCTCGGGATGAATACAGAACAGATGGGAGAATTAGCGTAGTTGCCATTCGGGATAGGTGTACTGGAGTATGAGATTATGGGATGAGTTATGTGTATGCCAGATTAAAAAGATGCGTCTTGAGTCTACTTTTGAACTGAGAAACCGTGTCTGCTCCTCGAACACTGTCTGGAAGGCTATTCCAAAGCTTTGGAGCTAAATATGAAAAAGCCCTACCCCCTTTTGTAGATTTTGAAATTCTGGGAACTACCAGAAGTCCGGAGTTTTGTGATCTTAAGGCGCGTGGTGGATTGTAGCATATCAGAAGATTGGTTAGGTATGTGGGAGCTAAACCATTTAAGGCCTTGTATGTAAGTAATACTATTTTGTAATTTATTCTAACCTGAACAGGTAGCCAGTGCAGGGATGATAATATTGGGGTTATATGATCATATTTTCTGGATCTAGTGAGAACCCTGGCGACTGCATTTTGGATTAACTGAAGCTTGTTTATTTGAGGATGCAGGACAACCACCTAGTAAGGCATTACAATAGTCCAGTCTGGAGGTCATGAATGCATGAACTAGTTTTTCTGCATCAGATACGGATAAGATGTTCCTAAGTTTAGCAATATTTCGAAGATGGAAAAAGGCTGTTTTTGTGATATTTGAAATGTGATTTTCAAATGACAAGTTACTGTCTAATATTACGCCCAGGTCTTTTACTGCTGAGCTGGTAGTAACAGTACATCCTTCTAAGCGCAGGCTGAATTGTGAAAGCTGTTGTGTGCTGGTTTTTGGGCCAATAAGTAATATCTCTGTCTTATCGGAATTTAATAAAAGAAAGTTATTGGTCATCCAATCTTTTATGTCCTGGACACACTCAGTTAATCTAGACAACTTAGGTATTTCGTCTGGTTTAGTTGAGATATATAATTGGGTATCATCAGCATAACAATGGAAACTAATCCCATGTCTTCTAATGATGTTACCCAAGGGAAGCATGTATATTGAGAACAACAGAGGTCCTAAAACTGACCCTTGTGGGACCCCATATTTCACTGGCATTCCACCAGACGGTTCTCCATTTAGATCTACAAAATGGTAGCGATCAGACAGGTAAGATCTAAACCATTTTAATGCCTGTCCCTGAATACCTATATAATTTTGCATCCGATCTATGAGAATATTATGATCTATTGTGTCGAATGCAGCACTAAGATCGAGCAGGACTAGCAATGAGATGCAGCCTTGGTCTGAAGCTAAAAACAAGTAGTTTGTAATCTTAACTAGTGCAGTTTCTGTGCTATGATGGGGCCTGAAACCTGACTGAAATTCTTCAAGGATGTTGTTATCCTGCAAGAATGTGCATATTTGAGCTGATACTACTTTTTCTAGTATTTTTGATATGAACGGAAGGTTTGAAATCGGTCTGTAATTTGTTATTTCATTCGCGTCCAAATTAGATTTTTTAAGAAGCGGTTTAATAACTGCTAACTTGAAAGGTTTAGGGACGTGACCTAGATGTAATGAAGAATTAATAATGTTTAGAAGTGGCTCTCCAACCGTAAGCATCACTTCTTTTAAAAATCTGGTTGGGATTGGGTCTAACAGGCACGTTGTTGATTTAGCCGAGGTGATGAGTTTATACAGCTCTTCCTGTCCTATACCTGTAAAGCACTGAAAATCTAAATGTGAAGCTATAGGCTGGACTGGATCGTGAGATACTATTAGAGGTTGAACCTCCATTATTTTCTTCCTGATATTATTGATTTTTTCATTAAAGAAGTCCATAAAGTCTTCACTTCTAAACTGTGATGGGATACTCTCTGCGGGCATCTTAGGTTTTGTTAGACGAGCCACTGTACTAAATAAGAACCTGGGATTGTTTTGGTTTCTTGCTATCAGTTGGCTAAGATGCTCAGTCCTAGCTGTTTTTAGAGCCTGTCTATAGCTGCACATACTGTCTTTATACGCAATTCGAAAAACTTCTAATTTAATTTTCCTCCATTTTCGCTCGAGGTTACGGGTGGCTCTCTTTAGGGTGCGAGTATGACTGTTGTACCACGGTGCAAGTGTTTTATCTCTGACTTTTTTTAATCTGATGGGAGCAATAGTGTCTAATGTACTGGTAAGAATAGTGCCCATGCTGCTAGTCACTTCATCTAGATCATCTGCATTTAGGGGTCTAATAAGAAATTGGGACAGATCCGGCAGATTACTTGTGAATCTGTCTTTAGTAGTGGGATTCATATTTCTAACAGATTGATAACGTGGGGAGACACAGCTAATCTGTTCTATGGGTAGAGTATATATCAGGAGGTGATGATCTGTGATATCATCACTTTGAGGTATGATCTCTATATTAGAGACATCTATACCATGGGATATAATTAAATCTAGCGTATGATTAAAGCGGTGAGTTGCTCCAATTATATTTAGTTTAACCCCAAAGGAATTTAGTAAATCCATAAATGTGAGTGCTAAAGCGTCGTTAGCATAATCTACATGGATGTTAAAGTCTCCTACTATCAACACTTTGTCAGAGTTAACCAATAGGTCTGATACCAGATGTCCAAATTCTTTAAGAAAATCGACATATTGCCCCGGGGGTCTGTACACGGTGGCCAGGGTAAAATATAGCAAGGGTTTATTATGTATTTCATTGAGTGCAACATTAATGATAAGCACTTCAAATGAATTAAACCTGGGCCTTATTTTCTGAGTAACAGTGAGTACATCATTGTAGATAGTGGCGACACCACCGCGACCAATTAGACGGGCGGGGCTCATGCTTATAGAAATATCCTGACGGAGTAGACTCATTCAGACCAAAATATTCATTTGGTTTAAGCCAGGTTTCGGTGAGACAGAGTGCGTCAAGGCAATAATCTGAGATAATTTCATTAACAATAAGTGCTTTAGGCGCAAGGGATCTAATGTTGAGTAGTCCAAACTTTAGAGGTGGATTTTGACTACTTATTTTGCGTTTTTCTGGTTTTATGGTTATCAGATATTTTCGGGCAAATTTAACAAATTTATTCTTTTTTCTCACTATTCGGGGAACAGACACAGTTTCTATAGGACAAGCTATGTGTGTGCGTCTATCACTATGGTGAGTTGTGATGTGGCTAATATGTTTGGAATCTACAGTATGACTTACCGCCAGTCAGATGGTTCGTAGTGTCCTGGAGATGTTGTCAGAGAGGACCGCTGCTCCAGCTCTGCTAGGGTGTAGGCCATCAGTGTGGTAGAGCCTAGGACGCTCCCAGAAAACATTCCAGTTATCAACAAAGGTTCATTTCTGTTGTCGACACCAAGATTGTAATCATTCATTAAAGGCAAATAATCTACTGAACTTCTCGATTCCTCGCTGAAATGTGGGAAGCGGTCCAGATATGATGATCCTTGTCGTGGGTGATGTGCTGCGGACCTTCTCGACCAGGCTCTTGAAGTCCTTCTTTAGGATCTCCATCTGCCTCAGCCTGGTGTCGTTCGTGCCGGCATGAAGGACCACAGCTCCGATGTCCTTCCTCAGGGCAGCAGGCACCTGTGCAGCAACATCAAGAACACGTGCACCAGGTAAACAGCGTGTGTGCACCTTACCTTTAGCCGTGGAAGCACGAACGTGCCGGACGATGGAGTCTCCGATGACCAGTGCGTCGTCTGCCGTCTCGCGGAGAGGAGCGAAGCGGTTTCAGGTCGAGATGTCGAAGACGGGTGGTGGCGGAGGGGGAGATGTCCTCGCCCGGGGTTTGGCGTGCTTCTTCCGCTGCTGCTGTATCCAGGGTCCGTGGTATCCTGGCGCCGGGGTGTAGGAAACCTGGGCGGGCTGCGTCCATGGTGCGTTGGACCTGGGCAGAGAAACACGCGGGGTTGAGGTTGTAGGAGAATTCTCTCACCGAGAATTTACCTGAGACAGGTGAACGTCGGTCCGCGGCGATTCCAGCGTGGCTTTCCGCTGCTGTAGTCGGGTCAGCTTCACCTGTAGCTCGCGGATCAGCTTCTCCACGGCCTCCAGCTCCAAATCCACCGAGTGCAGCTCCAATGTCTCCTCACCTGCACTCAGAGGCAGAATCACAACCGACATGGTGTCTAAATACGGAAAATAATCGGTGTGAAGAAGCGTAATCAAACTTGATAGCCGGGCTAGCGATGCTAATGCCGGCTAAAAGCGGTGTGCTGCAAAACAATTAAAACTTAATGATATAACACGCGTTATATACTTATCCGTTTTATGTACACTCTTCGTAAGGCGACGAAAAAGTTTAAAAATTGGTCAGTATGGCGGAGCTCGGAAAAAAGCAGCATCTCAGTGTCCTCGTACAAGGGACACAGTATTTCCCTTGTAATTTCCAAAGTAACACAGCATTTCAGAAAAAGAACATCATACCAACAGTAAAATATGGTGGTGGTAGTGTGATGGTCTGGGGTTGTTTTGCTGCTTCAGGAACTGGAAGGCTTGCTGTGATAGATGGAACCATGAATTCTACTGTCTACCAAAAAATCCTGAAGGAGAATGTCCGGCCATCTGTTCGTCAACTCAAGCTGAAGCGATCTTGGGTGCTGCAGCAGGACAATGACCCAAAACACACCAGCAAATCCACCTCTGAATGGCTGAAGAAAAACAAAAATGAAGACTTTGGAGTGGCCTAGTCAAAGTCCTGACCTGAATCCTATTGAGATGTTGTGGCATGACCTTAAAAAGGCGGTTCATGCTAGAAAAATAAAGCTGAATTACAAAAATTCTGCAAAGATGAGTGGGCCAAAATTCCTCCAGAGCGCTGTAAAAGACTCGTTGCAAGTTATCACAAACGCTTGATTGCAGTTATTGCTGCTAAGGGTGGCCCAACCAGTTATTAGGTTCAGGGGGCAATTACTTTTTCACACAGGGCCAGTAGGTTTGGATTTTTTTTCTCCCTAAATAATAAAACCCCTCATTTAAGAACTGCATTTTGTGTTTACTTGTGTTATCTTTGACTAATAGTTAAATGTGTTTGATGATCAGAAACATTTTGTGTGACAAACATGCAAAAAAATAAGAAATCAGGAGGGGGCAAATAGTTTTTCACACCACTGTACATGGGGAGCAAATTATGGCCCGTGTAGTCTGATCCAATAGAAGAGGTATTGTAGCTAAAATTGAGGAAAAGGCTAATGCCGGTTGTGATAGAACAGTTGTGATAGAAATGTGTCAGAAATACAAAATGGTGGCAAAACGTGGGACCTACTCAATATTGGGGAGGTGGTCATAGTGTTATGGCTGATCGGTGTAATACTCATGAACTGAATTGTATAGTGATTTAAAAACTCACCCTTTATCCATCTCTTTTCTACAGTGTATACTGATTCTCCATCACCATCATCCACTATTGGACTAAGACACACACATGCACAGACTCCACAAATACACACACTTCAAACCCACACACTGCCTAGCTCTTCACGTGGATCAACCACATCTTCAACCCCATCCTCGACATCTGTGTCACCAGAGAATGTGTTTTCCTCATCAGGTACCTATCTACCACACACACACCTACACACACACACACACACACACACACACACACACACACCACTAACGTGATTTACTTTTCTCTTACAGTTTTAGGATATTCATCAAGCTTACCTAAATCCCCACCCATTACAACACCCTCTGCTTTACACAGGTGTGTATGATACCAAACAAACAAAAGCAGAGCAGTGTCATGTGATGATATCATATGGGTTCTCCATCTGCACAGAACAATTCTTAACATACAATACAAGAGTTGAGGATTAGGTGTGTGATCATTGTGTTTTGTTGTAGATTGAGACTGTGTGTGGTCGTGCTCTTGGCTACAGTGATGTCTGTAGTGGTGGGTGCAGTGTGTTGGAGATTTAAGACACAACAGTGTGAGTAACACTCTCTCTTGCTATCTCTCTCTCTCTCTCTCTCTCAATGAATGAAAAACATATAATATTATAGGATGGACACAATAAAATATCTGATTTAAAACCATAGATCTGTTTGCTGTGCTTCGCTTCATCACACTTGCTGATGTCAAGAGAGACAAAGTCACACACACACACACACACACACACACACACTTATTCACAGAAAAAGTTTTTCAGGCCTGTCAGAGAACAAAAAGAAGTTAATATAGTTTTTAAAAATTGTCAGAAAACACTAATAGGAACTCTAAAGCTTATAAATGTTACATTTAACAGCAAAGAGTTCAGTGTCTGAAACAGGAAGTGCTACAGGAAGTGTCTTGCTGCTTGAAATGTGTGTGTGTGTTTCACTCAGGTTAGCCTGAGTCTAATACATCAAAGCCCTACATGTTCTGGGGAAACCAAAGGGTTCTGGTGAGCCATAGGAATATTACCAGATAAGGAGTGAGGAAGCACATCGAGGGGGGGTGTTTTATGGAAATACGCCATAGAACAAAGTCAGATGTAAGAGATAGAGGCAAGAGAAAGTGCACCCAGTGTCAGAAAACCCTAAAACAGTTCCTTCTCTCTTTCCCAATTAGTGGCACATTCTAGTAATCATGAAAGTAATTTGAAATGTATATGTTGAAATCCTTTTTTCTGAAACTGTCCAGATGAGCCTTGGATTTGGAAGAAGGTGGTAGAGTCAGAGGAACTAAATGTACGTAAACACTCAATGTATTAAACACTTACACACTCTATCTGTCTTACTCTATCTGTAATACATACACACACACACAAAATAATAATGTTTTTGTAAATGTATATTTACTGGTATAACTCCATACTCCAATGGTTAATGATGTTTAATGAACAGGTAAGAGATGATGAGGAGCTGCTGGACCTTAATTGGAGCAGAGCTGCTGTTCTTCAACTGCAAGAAGAAACTAATTCTTAGATGGTTCACTTCATATATAGTGGATCTCAAACAATTAGAATAAGTTAAAAAAAAACTCATATATTCCAGATTTATTACATCTAAAGTAAAATACTGGCGGCATGGTGGTGTTCAGAGGTGGAAAGAGTAATACAATTTTGTACTCAAGTACAAGTACTGTTACTTCAGTGAAATTTTACTTAAGTACAAGTAAAGTTGCCATTATAAAAATCTACTCAAGTAAAAGTAAAAAGTAGCTCATTAAAAAATGTACTCAAAGTAAAAGTTACCGAGTTACTTTTTTATTTTTATTTTTTTAACAGCGGGGGGGTTGAGGCATTCTAGCATAGTTCAAAAAAGATGAGCAGATATAAATCTCAAACTAGTTGTTTTTAACTGAAGGAACACCTTTGCATAATAAAGCTGTTGTCTTTCTTGTGCTTGAAAATCAAAGTGGTCACTTAAATATGGTGTTACGTCCCAGTCTAGGGCCATACAGCAAAAGAATGGTTCAGGGTTCTACTTTAAACTGTATGGAAATGGTGGCATATGGCAGAAAGAACTAGATCCAATCATTAACTGATGAAATATGTATATACAAACACACACACACACAACAGGAGGAGGAGGATCAGATTCAGGATGGACCCAGGCCAAAATAATGAACAAAATGGTATTTATATTTAGTAGCTAGATTACCTGCAAAAAAAAAAAAAAACCCACAAACAAAAATACAGGTACCTTCCCGGACTCCCTAAACCAAAAACAGTGAAATTATCTACAAATATATACAAAGACCAACCAAACCAAAGGGACAAAGCAATAATCAAAGTCAATTGGAGGCAACAAGTCAAACCAGAATACACAACCAAATATCAAAACGCCAAAATCACAACCTCTTTCATCTTTCCCGCGTCTCTCTCCGGTTTAAATATGGTCGCGCTAGTCGATGACGTCACTCAGGGCGGAAGCGACCGTGTGGAAGGTCAGGGAGATGCCGATGTCAGAAAACCTGGAGTGGAGTCTCGAGCGGCGCGCGACCAGGACATGATACACACACGCGGCGCAACGGAGCATTTATACACAGCATTATATTTTTAGTATTTTATAATTTTCATTCATTTATTTTTTACTCAGTAGCGAATATGATTTAAAATGTAGCGAATTACAATACTTCAAACAAAACGTACTTAAGTAAAAGTAAAATTACAGATTTTTAAAACTACTTTAAAAAGTAGAAATACACAAAAAAGCTACTCAATTACAGTAACGCGAGTAAATGTAATTCGTTACTTTCCACCTCTGGTGGTGTTGTGGTTAGCACTGTCGCCTTGCACCTCCAGGGTCTGGGTTCGATTCCACGGCCAGGCTCGATTCCCGTCTCTGTGTGCATGGAGTTTGCATGTTCTCCCCGTGCTTGGTGGGTTTCCTCCGGGTACTCCGGTTTCCTCCCACAGTCCAAAGATATGCAGGTTAGGCTAATTGGCATTCCTAAATTGCCCATAGTGTGTGATTGGGTGTGTGAGTGTGTGTATGTGTGTGTGCCCTGCGATAGAGTGCCCGAAGTCTCCTGGGATAGGCTCCAGGTCCCCCGCGACCCTGAACACAGGATTAAGTGGTATAAAAAAATTAATGAGTTAGTTTTAAAATACATTGGTTTTATTTTGTTTAGACAGACTCTCTGTTTTTATCTGTTTGTGTTATTATTAAAGAAAACAGCACAAACAACAGCACTAGGGCTTTTTAAAAAGAAATTATTTTGACTATACTTACAGTTGTTAGAGTTTAAGACATCAAGATTTAATCATAGAAATAACTAAAACAAATAGAGCAAACTTCCAGAACAGATAATAAAAAAATAAATCAATAAAAAAGATGTATGCAGTATAATCGGGGCCTCTCATTTCATTATTCGCTCGCACTTCATCTGGCACTGAACCAAAATATATTGTCTTACATTTGTGAATAAAATATCATTGTTTTTTTTCAGATATTTATTTGTGCCAAATAATATTTGTGCAATATAATTACAGGCTCTGGATTCATTCATTCATGGTTTCATTATTTATTAAAGAAAATCATGCATACCAGCCTATTGCATTTCATTCTTATACTAACACAAAAACACAAGCGCTGCTGTATAACATCTATAACGCTAATTTTATGGTCATTTGGTCATTTATGGTGTTCATTTAATTTTTTAATTTTTGTCTTTGATGTTAACTACACAAAGCAGTGTCTTCCCACCTGCATCTCCAGCATACTGTATATCAGATTGATGGCGCAGAGGCAGAGAGTACGCCGTTTTAACAGGCGTGGGGATAAGAAAACATTTTAATAATTCATTGATTCGTGGCTCAGTGGTAGGTGTTTCGCCTGCCATGCGGACGGCCCGGGTTCGATTCCAGCCAGTGCCCACACCCCAGCCACTGGATACAGTGCCGGTCCCAAGCCCGAATAAAATGGGAGGGTTTCGTCAGGAAGGGCATCCGGCGTAAAACCTGTGCCAAGTTGTAGTGCGGACTGGATATTCCGCTGTGGCGACCCCTTGCCGGGAGCAGCCGAAAGACCAACAACAACATTGATACGTTGATGTCTTTGGTTTCAGCTGTGAGTGGATGCGCTGTACTAATCCACGTTTTATACAAATTACATAAGTTGATTTCCCCCCATACATTTCGCTTTCTGTGTCTGTATTTCAGTCATGATATACTAACATATTTTTGCTGTGTAGTGGACCGCGCGCGCAACCTCTCACTGGCGAGCCTCCACACAGCAGACCAAATCGTCATTAGCACGTCCCTCCCCCAAACAGCGCAGCGAGGAGCATTTACTTACATCTAAACTGAGTCGTTTACATAAATCACTGATAACATTTAAACAATTTATTTATACATATGTACCTGTTTTACAGGTTTGTTACTGAATTTACTCCGATAAAGAGTCATATAAGAACTGTGGCAGCGGGCACACCTAAAAATAAATGCAGGATTATTTTGTATAGTTTTATATAAATAAAAATGCTTTTATAAATGTGTTATCTACTTCAAATATTTGTTAAAACAGCCAGGAAAATCACTCTGACCATTTTAATAATTCATTGATAAAGTGATTCCTTTGGTTTCGGCTGTGCTGAAGGTGATCATGTCATCTCATCGTCTCCACAGCAGGGAGCGCGCCTATAATTCACTTTTCATAAGAATTACATCTAATAATCTAATATCTAAATCTAAAATCTAATAATTTTTTTCAGTAGTTTATATAAAAGCAGATATTTCACTTTCTATAAGTATATATTTTTCACGTCTGTGAGGCAAGTATACACGGAGTATCAGTTCATTTTCTGACGCGCTCAAGTTCACCGAAAACAATACAGAACCCCGTTTAGTGTAATTTATTTCAGTTAATAAATCTACTACAAATTTAAAGAACACAAAATATAAGATGACACAAGACCCTACACGTGTAGCTTTTCTAATTACGTGGTTGTTGTTCTTGCAGTGTTACTGTGTGTGCTTTGCAATGTCAGACGCATTCAAATGCAAATAATACACCTCCCATGTGTGAATTAGCTGTTCTCACCTATACACTCGGAGAAACTACAATCACCACTGTTCATGGTTTCAGCAAACTGGGGAGGATCTTGGATCTTGCTTCAGACTTCTTAAATTTGTGTAAATTTAAAATCTTCTGAATTCTAAAATTGACATTGTTACAGTTTGTAATCCCTGGAATGAGATTTTTCTTACCATAACATGTAGTGTTATTAATCACTCTACACTGTTTTTAATTACTCTACAATGTTTTAATTTTAGATTATATTTATAAATAAACAAACCAAATAAAAATGATGGGTTGTGTATCGAGCGATTAAAAACAATACAAGGCACGTTATGATAAGGAAACTTTCTATCTCTTCCATTCCAGTGATTAAAGAAAAACGGTAAAAATGTCAATTTTGGAATCCACAGACACTAAAACAGCAAAAGAACATGATAATAATAATCAAAATAATAATATTATTCTTTTTGCTGTTTATGTCCACCATTTAATAATTATTTAATTATCAATAATTAAAGCTGCTCACATCGTGCGCTTTCACTTTAAAAAAATGCAGTGTTTAATCAGCAAGTATATGTCGCCTCTCTTTATGATTGATAAATATTCTGACTGAAACAAATCTGCTCGTGTCGGCTCATATCGGGAGCATTTTTGATCAAAGACGAGAGCAGAAGGGGAAAACTGAAAGTGTGTACAAACAACAGCACAATGCATGTGTGTGAATGGCTGAAATGTGGTTGTGAATAAACCTTTTAGTGAATGTAAAATGTTTGCGTGATCCCGCGACATGTGTGCGCTCTTTAACTTTGCCGAGTTTTGATCTAAAGTCAGATGAACGTGCGCGCCGATATGAGAGATTAGATTTCTCTTTCTCAGAGATACAGTAAACACATATGTATAGGTGTTAAATAAGCGCTGTCTATGCGGCGCTGTGAGATATACTAACATATTTTTGCTGTGTAGTGGACCGCGCGCGCAACCTTTCATGGGCGAGCCGCCACACAGCAGACCAAATCGTCATTAGCGCGTCCCTCCCCCAAACAGCGCAGCAAGGAGCATTTACTTACATCTAAACTGAGTCATTTACATAAATCACTGATCACTTTTAAACAATTTATTCATACAGATGAACCTGTTTTACAGGTTTGTTACTGAATTTACTCCGATAAAGAGCCATATAAGAATTGTGGCAGCGGGCACACCTAAAAATAAATGCAGGATTATTTTTTATAGTCTAAATAAAAATGCTTTTATAAATGCGGGCTACTGTTATCTTCTTCAAATATTTGTTAAAACAGCCAGGAAACTCACTCTGACCATTTTACTAATTCATTGATAAATTAGTGATTCCTTTGGTTTCGGCTGTGCTGATGGTGATCATGTCATCTCGTCGACTCCGCAGCAGGGAGCGCGCCTATAATTCACTTTTCATACGAATTACGTAATCTAATATTTTTTTTCATTAGTTTATATGAAAGCAGATATTTCGCTTTCTATAAGTATATATTTTTCACGTCTGTGAGGCGAGTATACACGGAGTTTGGGTTCATTTTCTGACGCGCTCAAATTCACCAAAAACAATACAGAACCCCGTTTACTTACTTTATTTAACAAAATCATAAAGTTTTTTCGTCATTGTGAGTGCACCTAAATAAAAGTAGAGTCTTATAAAAGCTACAAATTTAAAGAACACAAAATATAAGATGACACAAGACCCTACACGTGTAGCTTTTCTACTTACACATAATAAAAAGGCTCAGTGTTTTAACGTTTACGTTGCTTAAATTCGATCCTAAAAAAATGAATTTAATTTTAATTATAAATTTGTACTGTAATGTTACTACTGTGATTATGAATTCGTTTAATTACAATGTTTCACTTTATTTTATCTGCAACGACGTGCGGCTGTGGATGACCTGCGCCTCATTAAGCCTGGAGAGAACGAACTGATGCCTGAGGCGTCAGTCTATAGTTATATACAGTGGTGTGAAAAAATATTTGCCCCCCTCCTGATTTCTTATTCTTTTGCATGTTTGTCACACAAAATGTTTCTGATCATCAAACACATTTAACTATTAGTCAAAGATAACACAAGTAAATACAAAATGCAGTTTTTAAATGAGGGGTTTTATTATTTAGGGAGAAAAAAAATCCAAATCTACATGGCCCTGTGTGAAAAAGTAATTGCCCCCTGAACCTAATAAATGGTTGGGCCGCCCTTAGCAGCAATAACTGCAATCAAGCGTTTGCGATAACTTGCAACGAGTCTTTTACAGCGCTCTGGAGGAATTTTGGCCCACTCATCTTTGCAGAATTGTTGTAATTCAGCTTTATTTGAGGGTTTTCTAGCATGAACCGCCTTTTTAAGGTCATGCCACAACATCTCAATAGGATTCAGGTCCGGACTTTGACTAGGCCACTCCAAAGTCTTCATTTTGTTTTTCTTCAGCCATTCAGAGGTGGATTTGCTGGTGTGTTTTGGGTCATTGTCCTGCTGCAGCACCCAAGATCGCTTCAGCTTGAGTTGACGAACAGATGGCCGGACATTCTCCTTCAGGATTTTTTGGTAGACATCATGGTTCCATCTGTCACAGCAAGCCTTCCAGGTCCTGAAGCAGCAAAACAACCCCAGACCATCACACTACCACCACCATATTTTACTGTTGGAATGATGTTCTTTTTCTGAAATCCTGTGTTACTTTTACGCCAGATGTAACGGGACACGCACCTTCCAAAAAGTTCAACTTTTGTCTCGTCGGTCCACAAGGTGTTTTCCCAAAAGTCTTGGCAATCATTGAGATGTTTTTTTAGCAAAATTGAGACGAGGCTTAATGTTCTTTTAGCTTAAAAGTGGTTTGCGCCTTGGAAATCTGCCATGCAGGCCGTTTTTGCCCAGTCTCTTTCTTATGGTGGAGTTGTGAACACTGACCTTAATTGAGGCAAGTGTGGCCTGCAGTTCTTTAGATGTTGTCCTGGGGTCTTTTGTGGCCTCTCGGATGAGTTGTCTCTGCGCTCTTGGGGTAATTTTGGTCGGCCGGTCACTCCTGGGAAGGTTCACCACTGTTCCATGTTTTTGCCATTTGTGGATAATGGCTCTCACTGTGGTTCTCTGGAGTCCCAAAGCTTTAGAAATGGCTTTATAACCTTTACCAGACTGATAGATCTCAATTACTTTTGTTCTCATTTGTTCCTGAATTTCTTTGGTTCTTGGCATGATGTCTAGCTTTTGAGGTGCTTTTGGTCTACTTCTCTGTGTCAGGTATCTCCTATTTAAGTGATTTCTTGATTGAAACAGGTGTGGCAGTAATCAGGCCTGGGGGTGACTACAGAAATTGAACTCAGGTATGATAAACCACAGTTAAGTTATTTTTTATCAAGGGGGGCAATCACTTTTTCACCAAGGGCCATGTAGATTTGGAGTTTTTTTTCTCCCTTAATAACGTAAACCTTCATTTAAAAACTGCATTTTGTGTTCAATTATGTTATCTTTGACTAATTGTTAACAGTTTTTGATGAGCAGAAACATTTAAGTGTGACAAACATGCAAAAGAATAAGAAATCAGGAAGGGGGCAAATAGTTTTTCACACCACTGTAGTGGCACTCAGCGGTAAAAGCCAGCAAACACACAAACCCAAATGCTGATGCCATACGCCGCGACGGTAGAAGTCACATACTGCTTGTGCACCCACTGTACACATGGGTTATAGCCCTTTAGGAAACTTGATTGCAGTACTGCTCCTAGCGATACCTCACATGAGTGGGTTCTAGCCCTAGGACTCGAGATTACAGCACAACCACCTACAGGACTTTTTCACAATAAATACCTAAAAATCTGAAAAACACTTGAGAAGCACCTGCCCAGTTCCGCGTCTTATGCCTCTTTTCCACTGCATAGAACGGCACGACACGGTTCAGTTCAACTCACTTCGGTTCGGGCCAGTTTGGCTCGGGTTTGTGCTTCCACTGCAGTGTAGTAACGCTTTAGCGTGGGCGGGATTACTCACGTGTCGTTCAGTCGCGGCGCCGCTACTGCCGTGACGTCATCGTAAACGCGCCACAAACACACAACAATGGAGCATATCGACGGCATGGTGTTCTTCATTCTCGTCATGTGGATGTTTTTAACAGCGAGACGAAGAAGTTTGTTTCAAAAGAGGCCGATGGTTAATACAAAAAGGTGCATGCGATCCTTCTCTGGCTGTTCTAAATATAGCGGTTCTGTTGTGTTTCGTGTCGCAAGTTCGGTGACGCAGTAATGACGATTTTCTCTGGCTAATCAGTGACCAGCAGAGTTTACACGTCACGTTTTGGTAACGGTTCGGCGCACTTGGAACCTCGGCTGTGGTGGTACTAAAAAAAGGACCAGGTACCATGTACTGTGGAAAACCCCCAAAAGTGAGTAGAACTGAACCGTGTCGTGCCGTACTATGCAGTGGAAAAGCGCCATTAGTAACAGCTCACAAATCAATAAGTTCTATACTCAGCGTCTTGCTACAGGACTTTTTTACCACCTGCCACGTCTGGGAATCAAATAAAGAACCCTATCTATTGATTTGCAGGAATTTTTACCATCTGGGTCCAGCCTCACTTGTTGGGGATTCCTCATATACGGGCTCTAGCCCAAACACAGTGGCGTTACCTCAGATATCACACAACTTACAAAATAATAAATATAAAAGAAAATATACAACAAAAAATCACACACAAAAAATAAAACTTATGGAGATCTCCTAATGTTTCGTTACTTCATCCAGTCTTTTATATAGGCTATCTGCAAAAACGTAGTAATTAATTTGTCAATTCAATTTATCAATTTTGGCAACTTTAAAATTATTGGGTTCAGTATACCTTAGGAGTTACCTCCTCCAGCTGGACGCACACACCATGAACTTCTAATGCAGAAACTTGATCAAACATTTTTTCTGCTTACCTTTTTTATGCCAGCATAAGTCCCAGGTCCCCGGAGGGCCCTCCACAAAGGCAATCGCAGTCGGAGTTCACCAAGAAATGTGGTGGATTTTTTATTCTCCCCACACCGAAGTTGCCCTAATTTAAAACATTAAACAAGTACTGTAATTTTAATAAAAGAAATCAAAGAAAGACTCCGGACTCCATGCAGATCTAGTTGAAGTAAGGATAAAGTTTTATTGCAACAATAAAACAAAGTGAACCAGTCTTGAAGATGTGAATCAGAGCATCGCCAAGAACAGACTGGTGACTGTGACATAGGTGCATTCTTTCATACAGTTTTCAAGGGGCGGGACGCTCATTTGGCCCCCTCCTTTGCACAATAATTTTTTTGGTTTCTTATCACATTTTCCAACCTATTAGAATTATATTTGCGTTATACGTCATATACCTCGTCATCTGACACCATTTTTCTTACAAATTAGTTTCCATTATCTTTTCCCTTTTTTGTTCAACTTAAAAAATATTGGGGTGGCGCTTACGTCGGCTATAAATTCTTGGTGCTTCCACTTACAGTAACTCTACAGTTTTCAAGAGACAGGCCATGGGTAAGCATCTTCTACATATTATTTAAATTATTTGTCTAATTTTGCGAATCTTATTGTATTTACGCATTTTTATTCTTCTATTTTTATTCTTATAGCTAATCGCATTTGCACAAATAATCACCACGTCACTTTGGACGACTCGAACAGCCAGAACAGTCCGTCTCACAGTCCTACTGACTACACTCCTACTGAACCTGTCATGGACCGGGTCTCGGTGAGTTTTACTGAGGATGAGCCCGAGCCATCTGCATCGTTACTGCAGTTCCTAGAGGAGACAGGGCTCACTTTTTCCAAGAATGTTGACTCCAAACCTGGTCCTTCGAAGAGACCGCATGTGGATAGCCCTTATCCATTTTCTTTTAGGCCTGTACGACCAGAGTCTACTACCCCAGCTCCGCCAGTCCTAAAACCTGTTTGTCATGTAAGTGTTGGCACCCAGACCGATGTTAAAGTGTCTGTTGGTATCCAAACAGATTTTTCTTCCGCACCTGTGCCAAATCCAAATCGCGGTATTTCTGTTTCTATTTCCTTTCACTGATTTTTAAATTGGTGTTGTCCTTCCTCACAGGAGGTTTTGCTAATTGACTTCCAATGCATTTTATTTTGCTACTGATGCTTACTCAGGCCCCATGTATTTTTTATACTTTTTATGGGCCTAATACTTTGTATTGTATAATATTCACTATGTAGATACACATACTATTTTGTGTCTATTTCTTTATTAAACTTATTATTCATATCACTGTGTGTCTCTCTTGATTATTTTATTTGACATGTTGCTTGTGTATCCAATACCTGTTACATCACAGTTAAGATCACCCCATGTCTGCGATTACATCATATCTGGGGCTATGTCATATCTGCTGATCTTGTGTCATGTCTAGGGTTACTATGACATCATGTGCATCTCATCTCTTAAAATGGCTGCTAGTCTAAGGTTCGTTGGGTGCATACTGTATACTGAACATCACATGATGTCTTTGATACTATGACATCACATTGTCCTTGGCTCAACTCTGTTCACTTCACCTCACATCCATAAGATAAAGTTAATAGCTTTCTGTAATATTACTGCATGCACAAATATATTTAATTAAAATATGCTTACACGACAGATGAGTCAGCTGCCCACTTGCGTCCTGATCTTGCAAGCATACCTGCCTGCCTGACTTGTTCATCCTGAGAGTTTCTGTATGTCATTATTACTCTGCACTTTGCTACCTTAAATTCCTCCACCACGGATGACAGAGGAAGTTGGAGCTGCCCTGATCTCATGTAAAGGCCTCTTGAAGTAAAACTTGGTGGGATTCCCAGCCACCTCCGAAGGTACTTGTTGATCTTTCTCTCCACTCTTTAGACTCTTGTCATGGGAACTTCATACACCGTTAATAGCCACATGAGTCTTGTTGGCTTCTCTGTAATGCTGATGTTGTTCCTGTCAGTAAGTGAATCATCAAGCCACTTTCCGAGGCACTTAATTGGATTTTCCTTTGTCGATGGAATCACCTCCCCTTGCACATGCAGGGTGACTCCGTTTATCAGTTTACCTTTACTGATGACCATATACCTGGATTTCTTTGGCTTAAACCTCATTCTGGCCCATGTTGCCATGCGGTCCAGGACAGTTCCTACCCACCTCACCTCCACATGGGTTGTGGTCGTCACAGTAAGGTCATCCATATAACCTCTTATTGGGGGTTGTCGGATGCCCGATTGCATTTTTGGGCCTCTGGCTACCTTCCAAGCAGCTGTTATTATGAGGTTCATTCCCATGATGAAGAGGATGGGGAGATTGTGCAGCCAGTTACGATCCCTCTTTCCAAGTTTTACCATTGGGTGGTAAAGTGTCCTGTCTTCAATTGTAGCTGGATTTTGCCAAAGTAACTGATGATCATTTCCTTGATTTGCTGAGGTATGAGATAATGGTCTAGTGCTGCATGGATGAGGATGTGAGGAATTGATCCGAAGGCATTAACCACGTCCAGCCAAACAACGGTCAGGTTTCCAATGCTGGCCTTGGTCTCCTGGATCATCTGACTGAGAACTCCAACGTGTTCCAGACATCCAGAAAAGCCCGGGATCCCTCCTTTCTGGATAGCGGTGTCGATGTATCCATTCTCAGTCATATATGAGGTCATCCTCTTAGGCAGTACAGAGAAGAATATCTTGCATTCTACACTTAACAGTGAGATTGTTCTAAATTGGTCTATGGTTGAGGAGTTCTCTTCTTTTGGCACAAAGCAACCTTCTGCCCTTTTCCAACATGATGGAATGTTGCCCTTCTTCCAAATCCTCTGGAACAGCTTCCATAGCCTCCAGAGGAGCATTGGGCACTTCTTATATACATTATAGAGTATGCCACTTGGGCCGGGCGTAGAACCTGACCTGGCCTTCTTCACCACCTCTTGGATTTCCTTCCAGGATGGTTTGCTGATGTTGAGCTCCTTTACAGGTATATCAATACTGTGGATATTTGGGTTGGCATCCAGGACCTGGTTTCTGAAGATGTCATTGTGGCTTTCTCTCAAGAATGTCTCCACGGCTTCTCTGGGGCTGGTCAGCCTTCCAGACTTTACTTCACCTAGGAGTGTTCTGGTGAATTGGAAGGGATCTTTGGTGAACTGAGATCTTTTGTTCTCCCTATCCTTGCTTCTTTTCCGAGTGCTTTCTGCTCTTCGGAGTTTGCTGAGACGTTCTCAGAGTTGACTCATCAGGACCTTGATGCCTTCTCTTTCGTAAACCTTCGATCTTTTGAACTGCTTATTAAGTGCCTTGATTTCTTCCCTTAAGCGGTGGATTTAACTTTCTCTTCTGCTTGGTTGGTGTACAGCCCTGATGTTCACCTTCTTGTCCTCCAATCCGAACCGCTCCCTTGCCAGATTGAATGTTATCAACAGGGACAAAAAAATGTAAGCAATGGAAATGCCTCAGTTTAAATGGTCTTGAAATTAATTTAATGTTCTGATAGTACAGTAGGCTATCTGATAGTGTTAACTATGCGAATGTCATGATTCATGGGGCCAGGGGTAGCTCAGTGGTTAAGGGATTGGACTGCGGTTCAGAAGATCCCAGGTTCAAACCCCACAACCACCAAGTTGCCACTGTTGGGCCCTTGAACAAGGCCCTCAACTGCTCAGATGTGTAATGAGATAAAATTGTAAGTCGCTCTGGATAAGAGCGTCTGCTAAATGCCTAAATATAAATTCATGAATATGCCAACATATCTTATTTAAAACGTGAAAATGTGTCGCCATCATCAACAATATACAGTGGTGTGAAAAACTATTTGCCCCCTTCCTGATTTCTTATTCTTTTGCATGTTTGTCACACCACTGTGAATGTTTCTGATCATCAAAAACCGTTAACTATTGGTCAAAGATAACATAATTGAACACAAAATGCAGTTTTTAAATGAAGGTTTACGTTATTAAGGGAGAAAAAAACCTCCAAATCTACATGGCCCTGTGTGAAAAAGTGATTGCCCCCCTTGTTAAAAAATAACTTAACTGTGGTTTATCACACCTGAGTTCAATTTCTGTAGTCACCCCCAGGCCTGATTACTGCCACACCTGTTTCAATCAAGAAATCACTTAAATAGGAGCTACCTGACACAGAGAAGTAGACCAAAAGCACCTCAAAAAGCTAGACATCATGCCAAGATCCAAAGAAATTCAGGAATAAATGAGAACAAAAGTAATTGAGATCTATCAGTCTGGTAAAGGTTATAAAGCCATTTCTAAAGCTTTGGGACTCCAGCGAACCACAGTGAGAGCCATTATCCACAAATGGCAAAACCATGGAACAGTGGTGAACCTTCCCAGGAGTGGCCGGCCGACCAAAATTACCCCAAGAGCGCAGAGACGACTCATCCGAGAGGCCACAAAAGACCCCAGGACAACATCTAAAGAACTGCAGGCCTCACTTGCCTCAATTAAGGTTAGTGTTCACGACTCCACCATAAGAAAGAGACTGGGCAAAAACGGCCTGCATGGCAGATTTCCAAGGCGCAAACCACTTTTAAGCAAAAAGAACATTAAGGCTCGTCTCAATTTTGCTAAAAAAACATCTCAATGATTGCCAAGACTTTTGGGAAAATACCTTGTGGACCGACAAGACAAAAGTTTAACTTTTTGGAAGGTGCGTGTCCTGTTACATCTGGCGTAAAAGTAACACAGCATTTCAGAAAAAGAACATCATACCAACAGTAAAATATGGTGGTGGTAGTGTGGTGGTCTGGGGTTGTTTTGCTGCTTCAGGACCTGGAAGGCTTGCTGTGATAGATGGAACCATGAATTCTACTGTCTACCAAAAAATCCTGAAGGAGAATGTCCGGCCATCTGTTCGTCAACTCAAGCTGAAGTGATCTTGGGTGCTGCAGCAGGACAATGACCCAAAACAAACCGGCAAATCCACCTCTGAATGGCTGAAGAAAAACAAAATGAAGACTTTGGAGTGGCCTAGTCAAAGTCCTGACCTGAATCCTATTGAGATGTTGTGGCATGACCTTAAAAAGGCGGTTCATGCTAGAAAAACCCTGAAATAAAGCTGAATTACAACAATTCTGCAAAGATGAGTGGGCCAAAATTCCTCCAGAGCGCTGTAAAAGACTCATTGCAAGTTTTTGCAAATGCTTGATTGCAGTTATTGCTGCTAAGGGTGGCCCAACCAGTTATTAGGTTCAGGGGGCAATTACTTTTTCACAGAGGGCCATGTAGGTTTGGATTTTTTTCTCCCTAAATAATAAAACCCCTCATTTAAAAACCGCATTTTGTGTTTACTTGTGTTATCTTTGACTAATAGTTAAATGTGTTTGATGATCAGAAACATTTTGTGTGACAAACATGCAAAAGAATAAGAAATCAGGAGGGGGGCAAATAGTTTTTCACACCACTGTATATAGACTCTATTGTTTGAACTGTTGTACGCATGTTGTACAGTATATACAATGCGACAGCACGCACAATTACTATAATCCCTCTTCTCACCTTTGATGTAGGTGTGAAGTTATCAAACCGGTTTCGCGGATGGGGTATTGGCAGAAGTTAGGGGTTTAAAACGATATAACAAGACCGAGTAGACGTCTTTGCCTAAAATGTATTTTGCCATCAAAACATAGAATAAATAGAAATAAAATGTTTAATGGTACCAATCAAATCAGATTTCATAATTACTTTGAGTTTAATTCACAAATTTACTGAATATATTATGTTTTTATGTGTATACAGTATGTGTTTGTATGTAAATATATTATATAAGTATGTGTTTGTGCGCACGTCTCATATGTAACATTCATTCATCTTCTATACCGCTTCATCCTGTATTTAGGTTCGCGGGGATCTAGAGCCCATCCCAGGAGACTCAGGGCACGAGGCAGGGTACACCCTGGACAGCATGCCAATCCATCGCAGAGCACACACACACTCATTCACACAGTATGGTCAATTTGGGAACGCCTAATCTGCATGTCTTTGGACTGTGGGAGGAAACCGGAGTACCCGGAGGAAAATGTAATATTCATATAAAACCCAATTCCTGATGTTGTTAAAGTATTTGTGGATATGTATGTAACGACACGACACGGCTCGCGCGAGGGGCAGAGCCGCGCATAAACTGTTCAGAACGGGCTGGGTCGTGATACCGCAACACCCCGTGTGATCAATTGGTCGCACCGGTAAAAGGTGTCAGGGCCAAAGAAAAGGGCGCTGAAGAAGACACAGGAAAAGCCCAAGCCTCTGTCTGTCTAAGACACTGGCAAGAAAGTGAGGGAGAGCGACACACATAAGTTTAGCACGCGCTCTCGCGTTAAAGTGCACAACGCACAAACTCTACTCTCTCTCTTCCTATAAATCCTCAGTAAAGGCATAAGCTCCAAGAGGAACTTTAGTTTTTTGTTTTAGTTTTTTGTTTCCATAATCCCGTCCGTTCTTGCGTAGACGGCGGAGCTCTGGTTATTTTGTTTCTTTTCAAGTTCAAATTTCAAAGGCTTTTATTGTCATTTCAACCATATACAGTTAGTACACAGTGAAACGAAACAACGTTCCTCCAGGACCAAGGTGCTACATGCAACATAAATTTCAACATAAATTAACAGAAACACTAAACTAGCTACAGTAACTAAAGAGACCTAGTTAGCTGGCTGGCAGAGACAAGACAGATAGACCTAACATAAATTACAACTTTTTGCTTTTGCTTTCCTTTTAAGTTTCTTAATTAATAATCCCACGCTCTCTCCAAACGGAAATGTCTTCCCGTGTCTCACAACAGGGCCGGTTCTAGACAGGCACATATGGGGGGACAGTGAGAAATGTGATGGGGCATCATGTGTACACATCATGTTCGAGCACTGTTTTTTTCCCTGTGCTTATAGTAACAGTATTATCCTTGCTGAATTGTGTTGTTAGCTGTGTCCAAAGCCTGGAGAAGTGGATTGCACTTTGTCAAGCCTCTACCTTCAGACCTGTCCAACTTGGGTGTCCCACTTGAAGACTAAGCTTCTGCAGGTATAGCTCTTAAGGTCACTGAGGCATGCAAACGCCCTGACCACAATAAGGTGGCAATCCCTCAGGGGGGAAACTGAAAAATAAAAATTAAATAAATAAAACTAAATAAAATAAAATATCCTTAATCCAGATTTTATCAATCAACGACATAACATTTATCTTAGCTGTATGGTCTAATTCTCGAAAACATTTAACCTAAAGAAAGACTTAACACACTATAATATTTACAAAATGGAAAAGGTTGTCTTATGAATAATAAAAAAAAATAGGTTCAAGCAGATCGGCTATAGAACAGATCATATGTTTCTATATATATATATTTTTTTTATAGTAAATGAACAGCTGTCTGCTCTCCAATCCACTCTAAAACAACAGCCTCCTACTGTATATCCCTGTGCGTGCGCTGCAGCCTGTGAATGAATATATACAGCGGAGGAGGGAAATCTAATACCTATTATGTAATGTGCCTTTTTCGGCGGATTTTTCTGCTACCACAGATCATTTTATCAACTTGCAATGTATTCATTTTGTGAGTATATTAACATCTAATTTCTCAACATTTAAAAAATTTGGTTTGACGGGGCAAGACATTCATTTGAGGGGGCGCTGCCCCCTCTTGCCCCTGCGTAGAGCCGGCCTCGCTCACAACTCCTATTTCACTGACGCCCTCTAAAGCTCTTATAATCAGTAAAACATCTCTTGGTGCAGATTCCACACCCCTGACAATATAATTCGGAGAAAAATGTAAATTAAGATGTCTTGAAACATAATGCAGTAACTCTTTATTTATTTGAACATGGTAAAGGTGTTAATGTTTCATACATTCCTTTATTCATCCTTTCTGTTTGTGCTTAGGTTTCACTGTTCCCTTTCAAAGGCTTCACTCGTTGCTGCGTGAAAATGATATGGGAAACATCTTGCCATGTTGCCGGTTGTGAAGCATGTGTGTATAAACACGCCAAATTTTGGCCTATATAACCTTGGTCAGGTGATGTCATCTGATGAGACGCACCTGGAGGGTTATAAATTAGAGTGAGCCGGAAACACTCCTCAGATTCTTTGTCTTCACCTTGTTGTGAGCATGCTTGTGTTTAAACCAGCAAAATAAGAAAGTGTTTAACTCACGAATATGGCGGAGTTTAAATTACATATCCCTCCGTGTGTGATAATCCATATCGGAGGGCGATCTCTACACTTTACTGCTTTGGTTAAGTGCTGTGCACGCCTCGCATTCCTTGAGAAGCTTCGAGCAGCCACGCATTACTGGCTTAAAACTCGTGCATCTGATAGAGCTGTGGGAGACGGAGGTAAGCTCCTTTCTTTCGCGTTCTCATCACGGGAATTCCTCTCTTGCTATCCGCGGAGATGGAAATTGCCTGAAGCATTTAAAAACCGTAGACGGCAGGTTCTGTCGGGTGGCGGAGCCTCAACGACGCTCTCTCCCCTTTCTTAGCTATCTCCATATGAGTTAACCCTTTCATGGAGTAAGCTGTATTCATCCCATGTTTTCCTACCATCAACTTATTTATTTATTTAGATATAGTTGATGTTGAAGCGCAAGGTTATATGATGATGCCCAGATAGAAGAGATGCTTCACACGCTATCTCTCTCCTGGGACATCATCCTTCCTGGAAAGCTTATACTTCCTTCCTAGCTGTGTAGACTTTCATCTTCCCTGGAGGGAAAATCTTTTCCGGCAGCAGGTCAGCTTGGTGCTCCTTTGCACACCATGGCAGTTTTGCAGGCCTACCAGGCTGGCTAACCATGCTGTAACCCTGTTCCCTGAAAAGGCGGGAATGAGATGCTGCGTCCCAATGACGCACTGCCTATTTGACCGGACGTCCATTCAGACAAATCAATCTGAGGAAGGTTTCCGGCTCACTCCGATTTACAGTATAACCCTCCAGGTGCGTCTCATCAGATGAAATCACCTCACCGAGGTTATATAGGCCAAAATTTGCCATGTTTATACACACATGCTTCACAACCGGCAACATGACAAGATGTTTCCCATAGCATTTTCACACAGCATCTCGTTCCCGACTTTTCAGGGAACAGGTTTACAGCAAAGTAACCCGAGACGTTTATTTTGTTGTATTTTTTAACGGCCATAGTGATTTGGGCTACAGTATATGGCAATTGAAAAAGAATCCATTTTAGTACAATGCAAATATACATTAAAGAAGCATATATGTGTACTACTGAGCATTAACATGTTTTATGGAGAAGAAGATATGATAACTAGTTGCTTATAAGTATTTTAATAGTGCAAAAAGTCAAACTTCAGAGGCATGTCATCGGTAACCTTTATTGGAATGTAAATGTACATCCAAGCTTAGCTGCAGGAATCTGTGAGGGCAACATACAAGAAATTTAGTGTGCCCAGGGTAGGCTTAGTAACAATTACCCTTGTATGTTTGTCTCCATTCATTCATTCATTCATTTTCTATACCGCTTAATCCTGTGTTCAGGGTCGCGGGGGACCTGGAGCCTATCCCAGGAGACTTCGGGCACTAGGCGGGGTACACCCTGGACAGGGTGCCAATCCATCGCAGGGCACACACACATACACACACTCAATCACACACTACGGACAATTTGGGAACACCAATTAGCCTAACCTGCATATCTTTGGACTGTGGGAGGAAACCGGAGTACCCGGAGGAAACCCACCAAGCACGGGGAGAACATGCAAACTCCATGCGCACAGAGACGGGAATCGAGCCTGGCCGGGGAATCGAACCCAGACCCTGGAGGTGCAAAGCGACAGTGCTAACCACTACACCACCGCGCCGCATGTTTGTCTCCAATGAACAAATAAAAATAATAAATATCATTCCTGTTACCTTCCTGGTGCTGTTACCTTCCTCGCTGGTGCTTGGTTGCGACATTTCGCTCGAATCTTGAGTCTCTATCACGGACATCTTCGTCTACTTATCACAACCTTATCAACCGAAAATGCTAATTTATTCAAACGTCCTTGCTGGAGTGTGCGACGTGACGTCATGTGTAGGTGTGATGGATCACGTACCAACCAACAGGGTGTCAGAATGGTATGTTTATACTTTTCATCCAACCACAATCAAATTCACCCCATCCGGATGGTGCGAATTATCCAGATGTTTTTTTTGGTTTGTTTGTTTTTTGAATGACAAGCTAAAATAATATAGGAGCAGGAGCTGATTCAGCGCACAGACAGGTTCGTGCAGATAAAGGCAGAATGAAGAAGGTTTCTGCAAGAGAGCAGCTGCTGAAATGCCATTACAAAGCAGCAAACAGGTATTTGAAGCTGCTGGTGCCTCTGGAGTCCCACAAACCTCAACGTGTAGGATCCTTTAAAGGCTTGCAGTTGTGCATAAACCTACTATTCGGCAACCACTAATCAATGCTCACAAGCAATTCAATTCAATTTATTTGTATAGCACTTTTAACAATTGTCATTGTCTCAAAGCAGCTTTACACAAGCAAAATAATTATTTACATTTGTATGGAATGTGAATGTGTATGAATCAAAATGGTCAGATTGTCCCTGGTGAGCAAGCCGGCGACAGTGGCAAGGAAAACCTCGCTGAGATGGTAATAGGAAGAAACCTTGAGAGGAACCAGACGCAACAGCAAACCCATCCTCATTTGGGTGAAACAGATAGCAGGAAATGATCTGCATTTATACAACATGTTAGGTGGCAAACAGTTCAGCTATAATAGTTGATGTTAATTGATGTTAATATGGAGTCCAGGTAGTTATTGCAGACTCAGGTAGACTTGTAGGAAGACTCGGGTAGACTTGTAGGAAGTTCCAGTCCTGAACTATCGAACTGTCAAGTCCCCAGGGAAACAGTAGCCAACACCAGTCGTGGCCATTGTGCAAACTCTCCATGCACACACACATTCTCTCAATGCAGATAGACCGTGCAGAGAACAACTGAACAACAGGTCTTCACTTCATAATACACCCTGTCATTAATAAAAAAGAAATACTTAGGCCTAAAAAAATGCTTTAAAATCCATCTTAAATTAATTTATCGCCGCGTGTAAACCCGCGGCTCGCACTTTCACTTAATAAAAGGCAGCATTCTGATCAAAAAGGTGATAAACGCGTGCAATTTATTGATAAAAATGCAGACATACCTCCCCCCCCCCCCCACTTTCCAGAAAAACAATAAACACAAATATATAGGCTACTCGATAGATAAACGCTGGCTTTTCCAACACGCCAGTGCGCTCCGATGTGAGACGATTTATTAGTCATAATTAGAGAATATATAGACAGATAAATAACATAGAGAAAGCATAATACGACTGTCCATACAGTAAATAAAAAGAAAATTCATCTAAAACGCAAGCCAACAGTCCACTCTATGATGTCTTGAACACGCAACGATGAAGTCTCTTCAGATGACAGCATGTCACAAGTGGTGGCTGCTGAGCCACACAGAAGCTTTGCGTCGGCAGCATTCCAAAGGTCCTCGATGTCTGCAGCTTCCTCATCTCGCTGCAAAGAAGAAGCCAGCAGGGTAGCCCTGCTGGCCAAAGCAGCAACCCTGGATGAACGGCTTGAACTAGAAATGGAGGAAGCACAACTAAAGGCATGACTAGAAGTGGAGGAAGCACAACTAAAGGCACGACTAAAAATGGACTAAAGATAAAAAAGGAAAGGCTGGAAATCAAAACGGCGCTTGCGATGCACGATGCCAAATTAAGAGTGCTTCAATATCAAGATCGCGAAGGACAACAGCCTGCAATGGAGAGCGCAGTTATTGAATTAAGCAGCGCGTACCAGAGCAGCACGTACTTCCCCAACCCGGAATATGACAGCCGACGACAGCCGGTAAGAGAGAGCTCAGTCAACGAACCGATCAGCTTGCACTGTCCAAACTCGGAATATAATGAACCTTACGAGCACAGTGCGTCGACGGAATATCACGAACTGCCACCACGTCTCGAGGCTGCCCTTTAGTGTAAGACCTACAATGGCAAGTACCCCAAGAAAATGTCCTACCCAAGACAATGATTACTTACATCAGGGTTTCGATACAGCACATTCTCAAATGCCAACGCCCTATGGGGCAGCCTACTGAGGCATGCCATAAGCTCAAACCCACAAATGACAAGCACCTCAAGGAAATGTTTTACCCAAGACAATGATTACCTACGTCAGGGGCTTGACACAGTGCATCACCAAATGCGACGTCAGACAGAACTCAGAGAAATGATTGCGAAGAGCCAAATGCTATCTTCCCTACCTCAGCACGACATCCCTCCATTTCATGGAGACCCACTTAAGTTTACGTCCTTTATGTTGTCCTTTGAACGCTTGGTCGAATCCAAAACTGACAATGACATCGATAAGCTGTCCTAGCTTGAACTGTACACCAGAGGGGAACCCAAAGACCTTGTAACAAGCTGTATGCAAATGACAGGTGGTTATGCAAGAGCAAAGAAACTGCTATACGACAGGTTTGGCAACGAGCTAAGAATCGCAGCGGCTTATGAGCAAAAGACAATTAATTGGCCAAAAATAAAGTCAGACGACGGAAGGTCGTTAAGTGCCCTCTCCTCGTTGTTGACAACTTGCCAAAACGTTATGGCAAACTGTGAATCCATGGATGAGTTAAATGGAAGTGTGAACAACATTCTCACAAAACTGCCCTACAAGCTGCCCGACAGGTGGCAGTTTTACGCACACCAGCATTACGAGTACAACAAGAAAAGAGCCATGTTCGCCCAGCTGTTGAGCAAAACTCAAAAAGGAAATTTCCACGCTGCAAAAAAAACAATGTAGCCGTAAAAGGAAACAGTTGTCTGTCTAAACTGGACCCAGTACTGCAGGATGGATTGCTGAGAGTCGGAGGACGTCTCGGTAGGTCTGCAATGCCTGAGCATATTAAACACCCAGTCATTATACCTAAAGATTCACACGTCACAACATTAATCTTAAGAGACATTCATAAAAAGATTGGACATTGTGGTAGAAACTACATGCTTTCAGAACTGCGACATACTGTAAATATTGGATCCCAACCGCTAACTCACTTGTAAGAAAGTTTCTCTCCAGGTGTGTGATATGTAGGAAGATTAGAGCAAGAACAGGTGATCAAAAAATGTCAGAGCTGCCAGATGATAGAATAACACCAGGGCACCCACCCTTTACTAACGTGGGAGTTGACTATTTCGGACCCTTCGAGGTCAAGCGTGGCAGAAGTAATGTTAAAAGGTATGGCAAACTTTTTACTTGTCTGACAACAAGAGCCGTGCACATCGAAGTTGCGCAATCCCTTGACACAGACCCCTGTGTTAATGCCATTCGACTCTTTGTGAGCAGGCGAGGTCAGGTATCAATTATGAGACAATGGAACAAATTTTATAGGCGCTGAGTCTGAACTGCGCGAGGCCATCCAGCGATGGAATCAGTCACAAATTGAAAGCTTCCTTACGCAAAGAGCATACAGTGGGCATTTAATCCACCTTCTGGGTCTCATTTTGGTGGAGTATGGGAAAGGCAGATCAGATCAGTTAGAAAGATCTTGAGATCAGTACTGAAAGAACAACACTAAACGATGAGAGCTTGCATACATTCCTATGCGAATTGGAAGCAATAATGAATGACAGACCCCTCACTATTGTTACGGACGATCCTACAGACCTAGAACCATTGACACCCAATCACCTGCTGCTGATGAAAAACCAGCCAAACTTGCCTCCTGGACTTTTTAAGAAAGAGGATATTTATGCACGTCGCAGGTGGAAGCAGTATCAGTATCTCGCAGATCTATTCTGGAAGCGATGGGTGCGTGAATACCTGCCCTTTCTTCAGGAACATCAAAAATGGTTTCAAGTGAGAAAGAAGCTCTCGATTGGAGATGTGGTTTTAATAATTGATGAGTCTTCTCCAAGAAATTCATGGGTCGTCGGTCGAATCACGAAGGTGTTCCCCAACAAAAAAGAACTTGTGAGACGTGTGTTAGTTAAAACTAAGACCAATATTCTGGAAAGACTCATTGACAAGCTGTGCCTCATATTTGAAACGGACTGTTAAATGTGTTATAATCTGATACGAAATTTGGTATGCAAATATAAACACCTGAGATAAATATCATAAGCTTAAAAGGTTTAAAAGGTTAAAAAAGTTTAATTTCATGTCTTTACAAAAAAAGAAATCTAATTGTCTGTCATGATACCAGTTCAGAAGAGGCGGACGCAAGTGCAGGTGAAAATGAGTGAGTCTTTAATGATAAATAATAAATCCCCACAACCGTAAATTCCCCAAAAATAACTCCCTTCACAGTGGCGTACTCGCTTACAGACGAGGATGCTGAGTCCCGGGGTTATGACCCCTCTCCTGCTGTTAGTTTCAGTCCTGAAACGGAGAAGCAGGCTTTGTCAGCGTTTCTAGGTTGCACTTCAAACACACTCAAACTCTCACTCATTACAACGGTGGACGAACGGGTGGCTCCGGGGTCGGCTGGTTTATATAGGTGCACACAAAGGGGAGACACAGGTGATACTAACTTCAGGTAATCAGGACTGACATATACACACAGACACACTAGGGGGAGACAAAGGCTGCGGCTCAGTAGTCCGGGGAACCGGATCTTCTCTGAGGCCGTGGTGGTCCAGATGTTACAGTACCCCCTCTCCCAGAACCGGCCTCCTGAGGGAGGCGAGGGCGCCCCCTACGCGCCGTCGAAGGGAGTGAGGATGCACCTGCTTGATGGAGCTGCCGGCGGGCAGGGCGACCCGGTGGTCGCGGAGCCGGGCGATCCGGCCGTGCCCTGTGGAAATCTGTAATGAGTTCTTGACTCAGTATGTCCCGGGCCGGGACCCAACTCCGCTCCTCCGGGCCGTACCCCTCCCACTCGACTAGATATTGCAAGGCACCTGCTCTCCTTCGTGAGTCCAGTAGTTCCTTCACCCGGAACGCGGGTGCGCCCCCGATGTCCACGGCCCCAGGGAGTGAAGGTTCCGCTGTTCCTTCATCTAGTGGGCCCCGGACCACTGGCCTGAGAAGAGAAATATGGAAAACAGGGTTAATGCGAAGATGTGTAGGGAGAGAAAGTCTATAGGAGACGGGGTTTATTTGTGCTGATATGGGAAATGGACCGATGAACCTGGGGGAGAGTTTCTTGCAGGGGAGGTTGAGGTGAAGATCCCGTGTCGAGAGCCACACCCGATCGCCTACCTGGAGCGGAGGACTTTCCCGTCGTCGCCTATCGGCATACTTTTTAAAGCGCTGCACTGCGCGTGAAATTTTTGTGTGTGCGTCTTCCCACACTTTCTCCGCTTTCTTAAACCACTCGTCCACCACCGGTACTTCGGTGGGAGTGGCGTCCCATGGACACAGCGGAGGTTGGTAGCCTAATATGCACTGAAACGGCGTTAGGCCGGTAGAGGAGTGGCGTAGCGAATTTTGTGCATATTCCGCCCAGAGTAGGCAGTCCGCCCATTCATGTTGTCTGCTGCTACAATATGCTCGAAGATATCTGCCGAGTTCTTGAACAGTCCGCTCTGCCTGCCCATTAGACTCGGGGTGATAGCCCGACGTTAGGCTAACAGTGGTCCCCAATTTCTGAAAGAACGCTTTCCAGACCCTGGCGATAAATTGGGGACCACGATCTGATACAATATCTTCGGGAATGCCATAGCAACGAAACACTGAAGTGAATAGGGTTTCTGCCACCTGGAGGGCTGACGGAAGGGAACGAAACGGGATAAATCTACATCCCTTAGAGAACCTGTCTATTACCACGAGCACCGTGGTGTACCCGTTCGAGACCGGCAGGTCCGTGACAAAGTCCACTGCGATATGGGACCACGGTCTGTTCGGCACCGGGAGGGGCGTTAGTTTACCAACGGGTAGGCACCGGGGGTTCTTTGTAGTCGCACAGATGGCGCAAGACAGAACAACCTTTTTCACGGTTTCATTCATTTTAGGCCACCAGAACTTTGGTTCCAACAGGTGGGTGGTGCGGGTGACGCCGGGATGTCCTGATGCTAGACTCGTATGAGCCTCGATCGTCACTCGTTCACGAAGCGACTCCGGTACGTAGAGTCGATTCGGAGGACAGTCCCTAGGCACGGGGTTGGACCGTGCCCACTGGGCTATCTCCGACTCGATACTCCACATGACGGGAGCCACTACGAGCGACGCGGGGAGAATTGGTTCCGGATTGGTAATTGGCTCCGGCGACGGATAATAGCGGGAGAGCGCGTCCGCTTTGATGTTTTTAGAACCGGGGCGGTAAGTTATCACAAATCTGAAACGCGTGAAAAAGAGCGCCCAGCGGGCTTGACGTGAGTTCAGTCTCTTTGCCTGTTGGAGGTACTCGAGGTTACGGTGATCTGTGAGTACCGTGAATGAGTGTTTCGCCCCCTCCAGCCAGTGTCGCCACTCCCCTAACGCCGCCTTTACTGCTAATAGTTCCCTGTTACCGATATCATAATTCCGCTCGGCAGGTGTTAATTTCCTAGAGAAGAAAGCGCAAGGGTAAAGTTTCTCGGGGTGGCCGTGACGCTGTGACAGCACTGCTCCTATCCCTACCTCAGACGCGTCGACCTCTACTATAAAAGGCTTCTCTGGGTTCGGTAGTTTTAATATAGGCGCCGTAGTAAATGTTGTTTTTAGTCGCGTAAACGCCTCCCGCGCTTCCTTTGGGAACTCACGGAGGCGTTTCGGCTTACCTGCCAACAGTGACGTGAGTGGTGCTGCCACCATGCTGAAGCCTCGGATAAAGCGTCTGTAAAAATTGGCAAACCCCAGGAATCTTTGTAGCTCCTTCACTGTCGTGGGTTCCGGCCATTGTTGCACGGCCGCGACTTTGGCTGACTCCATTTCGACCCCCAGTGGCCCTATGTGATAGCCGAGAAATGCCACCTCCCGCTGATGAAATGAGCATTTCTCTGCCTTCACATAGAGCCCGTGTTTGCGCAGGCGCTGAAGGACGGCCGTTACATGACTGACGTGCTCGGAATATGACCGCGAATATACTAGGATGTCATCTAAGTATATTATGACAAAACGGTTGTACATATCCCTAAACAAGTCATTCATGAACCCCTGAAACACCGCAGGTGCGTTCACCAATCCATATGCCATTACGTTATATTGGTAATGCCCAGATGTAGTGCTAAACGCAGTCTTCCATTCATCACCCTTACGCACACGAACGAGGTTATATGCGCTGCGGAGGTCGAGTTTGGTGAAAATGGAGGCGCCTCGGAGCTGGTCTATTGCGGCCGGAACCAGGGGCAGTGGGTGCTTATATTTTATGGTTACTGCATTGAGTCCCCGATAATCTATACATGGCCGAAGGCCCCCCCCTTTTTTCTCTATGAAAAAAAAACCTGCCGAGGCGGGAGACGTGGACCTGCTGATGAGCCCCTGCTGGAGTGCCTCGCTCACGTATTCCTCCATTGCCCTGGTTTCTGTCACTGACAAGGGATAAATGCGCGAGCAAGGTGGTGTTTTCCCCGGCAGCAGCTCGATCGCGCAGTCCCACGGGCGATGAGGGGGAAGTCGTGCAGCAGCCCTAGCGCTAAACACCTGTTCAAACCTCGCATACTCTGATGGCACGTTAACTTTGTGTGGGGCATTCGGACTCTCTATGGTGGTGGTTTGGACCGTCACTATGGGCGGTGTACAAGTTTTGGCGCATCTAGGGGACCAAGAAACGATACTTGATTGAGCCCAATTGAAATTAGGGTTATGGGCGCTAAGCCAGGGGAGACCCAGCACGACGGAATGATCAGACTGAGGGAGTACGAAGAATTTTAGCTCCTCCGTGTGATCAGGGAAGGTTAACCGCAGTGGCGCTGTGATTAATTTAATAGGCGACTGGTCTAATTCCCGGCCATCTAGAGCTTTAACTGGTATCGGTTGCGGAAGCTTCGACACGGGAGCTCGCAGCGTGGAAATCAATGCAGAGGAGATGAAGTTCCCAGCCGCCCCGGAATCTACTAAGGGGAAGACAGACACAACAGCATTACAAAAAGACACTTGTGCTTTTACACAAAAAGGATGATGCGTGCGGGGCGGTGTGCGTGACGTTACTTTGAGTAACGGGCAGTCCTTAATGCGGTGCCCGTCCCCCCCACAGTATAGGCACAGGCCCGCTGTGACGCGCCTTCTTCTCTCCGCATTCGTGAGGCGGGAACTGCTCACGTCCATAGGCTCGGGTCGAGCTGTATCTCCCGTATCGCGAGGAGGTCTTCGAGGTGTATCGCAGAGGCGGGGTGGTGCTGACCTGGTGGGTGGTCGCTGGCGCTGGCTACGCAGATGCTGGTCGAGCTTAATCGCCAGGCCGATGGTTTCGTCCAGCGAGAGGTTGGCGTCCCGGCACGCCAGCTCGAGCTGGATTTCTGGCTGGAGTCCATCACGGAACCGCGCGAGCAGGCTCCGCTCGCACCAGCCGCTCTCCGCCGCCATGACCCGAAATTTGATGGCGTAGTCCGCCACCGGCGCACTCCCTTGCCTCAGCCGCATGAGACGCTGTTCCCCGGAACGCCCCTGGTCTGGATGGTCAAAGACCGCCTTCATAGCGTCCATAAAGCGATGATACCGGGAGGTGAGCTCTCCCCCTTCGCTCCAGATAGCTGCGGCCCAATCCATGGCCGGACCGGTGAGCTGCTGAATGACAAAACGAATTCGCTGGGTGTCCGTCATGTCAGGGTAATCTGATAAATATAGTTCACAGGCCAGAAAAAATCGCTTACACCCCTCCGGATCGCCGGCATATCTTTCCGGGGGGGTGGCGCGCGGTGGTGAGGGGATGGAGCTTTGCGATGTCCCAGCCGGTGCGGAGGGGTCTGGGAAAGCCAGGTGTTTTATACTGTGTGCCAAGTCGCTCACCGCTCGTGCGAGCCCCTCGATCTGGACCTGTTGTTTCTCGATGTAGCGCATCGGGTTCTCATCATCCGGCAGCGGGACACCTGCTGCGTCCTGATAGGTTCGTCCATCTGTCATGATACCAGTTCAGAAGAGGCGGACGCAAGTGCAGGTGAAAATGAGTGAGTCTTTAATGATAAATAATAAATCCCCACAACCGTAAATTCCCCAAAAATAACTCCCTTCACAGTGGCGTACTCGCTTACAGACGAGGATGCTGAGTCCCGGGGTTATGACCCCTCTCCTGCTGTTAGTTTCAGTCCTGAAACGGAGAAGCAGGCTTTGTCAGCGTTTCTAGGTTGCACTTCAAACACACTCAAACTCTCACTCATTACAACGGTGGACGAACGGGTGGCTCCGGGGTCGGCTGGTTTATATAGGTGCACACAAAGGGGAGACACAGGTGATACTAACTTCAGGTAATCAGGACTGACATATACACACAGACACACTAGGGGGAGACAAAGGCTGCGGCTCAGTAGTCCGGGGAACCGGATCTTCTCTGAGGCCGTGGTGGTCCAGATGTTACATTGTCAGTCTTCTTGCCTGTCAATTAGGGGCTGGAATGTAAGAGCCATATGGCATTTGATATGAATTTGTTGTTGTGTTTATTTATTTAGTTTTTATTTATTTTATTCTATTTTATCCTACTCACTAGTTAAGCATTAAGCATTGATTTGTTAGTTAAGTGTTCACATTTGACAATCGTAGGTTGGTCTGTGACGTCATTCCACTATTACACGTTTTTTGTATGACTATCGTATGAAAGAAGGCTCAGTTCTTGATGCGGAATTGTGGAGACACAAGCTTTTGACCGTAAGCTAACGTAATCTAACGTAAGCTAAAAGATACAGCAAACATATTGTTGTAAACGTGACCTACAGATACAGCGATTGTGTTGTTGTAACTACAGTGTATTTACTCAAGACAACTGTACGAACTGCTGAATCTTTGATGCTGGAAAAATAAACGAGAGACAAAGAAATCATCGGACTTCCGTGTTGTGAGTGAAAATTCTAACTAAAGATACACGTCAAAACGTGTAATAATATGACCGCATGAACATATAATGTAAATGTATATTTATTGTTGTGTGCAGAACTAACTATGACATCATCACTAAAAGGAGAGCCAGAAGGAGACACAGACATGATGGCTCCCTAGGAAGTACAGCAACCAATGTGATTTCATATAGGTGGGAAAGATGGCTTCCAAATCTCCTCCTTTACCTATCACAAATCTATTATCACAAAGCAGGACTAAATAAATACCTTTTCAGGCAAGACTTAAACACTGAAACTGGGCCTGAGTCCAGAGCATAGAACAAAAGTTTTATCAATGTTGTGCCACTTTGCCAGAAAAGTTTGCCAGAATGTTCTCCAGACTGTTGGTGAAACCATATCCAAAATATTTCCAGAATGTTTCCAGAACTTCCAGAAAAACAAGTACAATGGTTTAAGATTCTCAGAACCAAAAATCATCAAAAAAGTTTGCTAACCAAAAATTAGTATGCACTTACAGTATACAGCTGTATCTTGGCACCTTGTAATGTGTTGCCTTTGTCCCAGCTGTGGTGCATGTTCAGCATACAAGCGACTGAACTGAGCTAAACCAAACTTCGGCTTGCACCTAAATTCAGCGTAAGTCGGGTTAGCACCTACTTGCATGTGCACATAAGTTGTGCACATGTCCGAGAGCCGTTCAAAACTTGTTTGCGTTAGTGAAAAACAAAATAAAGCAAGTTTACTTATTTTTTTTTAACGAATCTTAAATTAAGATTAAGTGAAGTTTAATCGATTTATTTACTCCACATTTTACTTCATTTACATGTCTTTTTAAAATGCTTTGCTTGTTTATAAATATGAAAATATGATTAAAAATTTTAAGGGAAAGCTTAAAAAACATAAAGCAGCTATTAATCTTCATGCCAAAATAATCCAACATTGGACTTGAATCTTGGTATGGTTTATGGTTTATGTTTTCTTATGTCTCTGGCATATCTTCATATCCAAAGTTATTTAAGTCCCACAAATGACAATGGACTGTCACCTGGAACCTAAGAGTCAAAAGAGAAGGAAAATATGTCAAACGGAAAACTTAATTTTAGCTTTTTATTGTAATGACGCATGATTTTAATAACATTATTCTATTAAATTTCAGAGATTGAAATTTGTGTAGGATTTTCATTATGAATAGATAATACATAAATAAGAGTCTACTACCAACAATTGATTTGGTATATTGTTAAAGCTGGATTTAAGTATTATTATTATTATTATTGTTGTTGTTGTTGTTGTTGTTACTTGGTAAATCTCACACCAACCCAAGCCATCCTATGCACCCAATAAAATTTTTAAACCACAGACAGCCTTATTTCTTTCCTATATACAGGTCCTTCTAAAAAAAATTGCACATTGTGATAAAGTTCATTATTTTCTGTAATGTACTGATAAACATTAGACTTTCATATATTTTAGATTCATTACACACAAACTGAAGTAGTTCAAGCCTTTTATTGTTTTAATATTTATGATTGTGGCATACAATCATTAATCTACAATCTAATGTTTATCAGTACATTACAGAAAATAATGAACTTTATCACAATATGCTAAATTTAGGACCTGTGTATATATATAGCAAAATACACATAAACTCAAAATATACGTATTGTTATTTAGAGTGTATATTTATAGTAAATTACATCACAAGACATCAAAATAACCCAAGATCATTTGCAGAGCTTTAATAACTCAAAGTCTGAGCTATATATATATATATATATATATATATATATATAGCAGAAAGGAAAAGGGCAAGCAAGAAGAAAGCACGACAAGAAGAAGCTGTTGCATGATTTCAGACTTATTCAGGGCTTCAAGTGCAGTCAGTTTCATCTGTAAATGTGTAAATACTGTAGTTTTTTCTTTGAAAGTTTTTTTCATTTGAGCTGCAAATAATTGCAGTTATTGTAAAGTTATATAAGTAATTTATCAGACATGTATTCATTAATTAGTTCATTCATTAGTTCATTCATAATGTAGTCAGACAGTCAGCATATATATATATATATATATATATATATATATATATATATATATATATTGTGGCCTCTCGGATGAGTCGTCTCTGCGCTCTTGGGGTAATTTTGGTTGGCCGGCCACTCCTGGGAAGGTTCACCACTGTTCCATGTTTTTGCCATTTGTGGATAATGGCTCTCACTGTGGTTCGCTGGAGTCCCAAAGCTTTAGAAATGGCTTTATAACCTTTACCAGACTGATAGATCTCAATTACTTTTGTTCTCATTTGTTCCTGAATTTATTTGGATCTTGGCATGATGTCTAGCTTTTGAGGTGCTTTTGGTCTACTTCTCTGTGTCAGGTAGCTCCTATTTAAGTGATTTCTTGATTGAAACAGGTGTGGCAGTAATCGGGCCTGGGGGTGACTACAGAAATTGAACTCAGGTGTGATAAACCACAGTTAAGTTATTTTTTAACAAGGGGGGCAATCACTTTTTCACACAGGGCCATGTAGATTTGGAGATTTTTTTCTCCCTTAATAACGTAAACCATCATTTAAAAACTGCATTTTGTGTTCAATTATGTTACCTTTGACTAATAGTTAACGGTTTTTAATGAGCAGAAACATTTAAGTGTGACAAACATGCAAAAAAATAAGAAATCAGGAAGGGGGCAAATAGTTTTTCACACCACTGTATATATATATATATATATATATATATATATATATATATATATATATATTTTTTTTTTTTTTTTTTTTTTTTTCCTTTTTTTTCCTTTTTTTTCTTGTACCTGTCACTTTTTCTGCTCTAGTGTTACAAACGGAACTTGCCTCGTTTTAGTTTGATTACTAGTGCTATGCTGACTGTCTCCACCGTAATTTGAAAATAAGGGGAAAACAAGTTTCAAACCTTCCAAATGAGCAGACATAATCTTTTAAAAGCTCAAAATTTGAAAAATCATGTCTACATTATGAATGAACTAATGAATGAATACAATGAATACATGTCTGATAAAATACTTACAGTATATAACTTTACAATGACTGCAATTATTTGCAGCTCAAATGAAAAAAACTTTCAAAAAATAAACTATTCACACATGAAACTGACTGCACTTGAAGCCCTGAATAAGTCTGAAATCATGCAACATTTTGTTGCTTCTTCTTGAAGTGCTTTCTTCTTGCTTACCCTTTTCCTTTCTGCTCCACCTGGCTGCTTTCTCTCCATCCTACTGTAGCATGTATGTTTAAACGTTTTGCTGCTCTGGGGAGACACGGAACGACAAAATGTAACGATGCCAGTCAAGATTAACAGAATCAGATCAATGAGCAAATTAATATTGTTATTATTATTTAATTAATTAATTGAATGCCAATTTCAGAAATCATCACTTTAGTACACTTTAGAGTGGGCAGTAATATTAAAAGATATATAAATTGTTACAAGTAAAAAACATACACGCTGGCTGGCTGGCATCAGGCAAAATCCTCCCGGTGCTCTCGATGGCCAGCCCGGGCCTGTTGTTACTAATAATAATAATAATAATAATAATAGTAGTACCTAAAAAGAAACCCCAGTCCATTTTTTCCATAAAATCAATTTCCTTATGCTTTTTGAAATTTCCTTCAGTTTTAAACCATATATTACAGGATTAAAAAGTGGAGGGATTAATAAATATTCAACTGACATTATCATGGCAATAATGTGGGGAATCTGCTTTGATTCTAGTCTGTTATATAGAGCTTCAAAACAAATGTTGACAAAAAAAATTATAAAAATGAAAATATGTGGTAAACAGGTCTGCAGGGCTTTCTTTCTGAAATCTATAGAATTTCTTAAGCACACAGAGAGGATCCTGACATAGGAGTAGAATATGAAGGTCACTGAAGGAAACACTGCAATGCTGAAAACAAAAAGTCCATAGGAGCTGTTTGCAGATGTTTCTTTACAACTTAATTTAAGAATGGAGTAACTATCACAGTATATTCTGTTCAGTTTAAATGAACACAGCTGAAGTTGGTATATTCCTATTATTCCTACACCAAGTTCACAACAAGGCAAACACCATGATAAAAAAATATATATTTTCACAGTGGTCATTTTCACAAGAGTTGTATAATGTAAAGGTTTACAGATGGACACATATCTGTCATAGGCCATAGCTGATAACAATGTGAACTCTGTACCAGCATACCAGTAAACAAATAAAACCTGAAATAAACAGCCATGGTAAGAAGCAATTTGTTTTTCAGACAGTAAATCAATGAGCAGTTTAGGACAAAGAACAGTTGCTCCAAATAGAGCATTACAAAGCAACGCAGGAATGAAAATGTACATGGGCTCATGAAGATGTTTGTTCATTAATATTAAACAAATTACAACAGTATTAAATACAATTATCAGTATGTACACACAAAGAGTCATTAAAACGTAAACATATCTGTAATTCTGTAAATCCACATGACCTGTAAATGTGAAATATGTATAATTAATGACATCCATTAATTTCTAAAACCAAATACTAATTAAAAATTCCATAATGATTTAGCTGAATATATTTTGCTATGGTGAAAATGACCAGACTGCATAGTTACATCTATCATCCAAAATATTAAAATCTCCTGATTAATATTCTGTAGGTTCTGGGGCAGCTAACACAGTTCTGATGGACTCCACAAGACCTCTGAATGTGTGTTGTGATAGATGTTAGCAGCGGTTCCTTTTAATACCTGTAAGTTGAAAGGTGGGATTTCTTTTCATCAGACTTGTTTGTTCAGCACATCCCACAGATATTCAGTAATTTTGAGATCTAGGGAATTTGGCCAAGTCAACAACTTGAACATTTTGTCATGTTCCTTAAAGCATTTCTGAAAGTCTTATAGTTTTTTTTTTAATTGAGTTATTCACATTTTCTTCTTCTCTGTGTAAAGCTCTGTAGTGGGTACATAAATCACAGACCTGAGTGCAGTGCAGTTAGTTGCTTTTTATTTTTCAGTGATTCATGACAAAAAAAAAGAATGCAGCGTTTATATGCTCTACTGTCTCATTTATCAGTTCTCTGAGTTTGGTAGTGGGGAATAGGGAGGTGAGCATACAAGACTCGTACGAAGCGGTGTGATGTGCAGTGCGAGCTGGAGCAGAGGGAGCATGAGCCAAGGATTCAGGCACACGGCAGGGTTGGCCTCTTCTTGGAGAAGTGCGAGGGAAAGGGCTCTTGCTGAAAGTGATATGCATTTATGGACTCTAAAAAGGCTATTTATCTAAAGTTTATCTCTAACTTGGTGCTGTATGTTTCGGCTCGTAAGCTAATCAGTTCTTCTAGTGCACCAAAGCTGCTCAATCAGCATCTGATCACCTTTGTCAGTCCCTGATTGCAGAAAAAGCTCAGAGAAGAATGAATTAAAAGAGAATTCCAAGATGGCGCCGGTGAGGTCGGCTGCCGTCACGACTGCTCCAACCTATTTTAGTTTGTTTTCGTCTTTTAAGTTATCTTTCTGTAACTATAAACCGGCTAATTCATCACCATTGAGTACATTAGGTATGATAGAGACACTCTTGTTTCTATTGGTATACAATGCACTCACAATTCACCGGTTTTAACTGGAACTACTGTCCATCATATGTCATCTTTTTTATCTACTGTACCTCGAGAGTTCACATTGGTCATAATCAGCGCCGTTTATATTCCACCACAAGCGGACATGGACACTGCCTTATGCGAGCTGCATGAGGCACTTACACAACACCAGACACAGTTTTTTCAACACATCACCTGCCCCACCAGGGGTGAAAGGACACTGGACCATTGTTACACTAGAGTCAAGGATGGCTACAAGGCACAATCTCGTCCACAATTTGGGAAATCCGACAACGCCAAAATACAAACAAAGGTTGAAACAGGAAGTTCCGGTTCAGACGGAGCTTGCGCGCTGGACAGACCAATCGGTGGCCACGTTACAGGACGCACTTAATGACACAGACTGGGACATGTGCGGAAACAGCTACGCAAGTGGTTGTGAGATTCATCGGGTAATTAGCAGATGATACTTTTTTGATAGTCTTTTTCAGTGGAGAAAAAGACTATCAGAACGTTTCCCAACCAGAAGCTGTGGGTGGATAAAACCATCTGCGACGCTCTGAGATCTCGCACCACTGCATACAACTACCTTATCACAAGTCACTTTAAATATGTATCTTTCAAGCATATTTGCACACCCCCTGGACGTTCTGTTACCCGGATGCACAAGACACTTTAAACACTTTAAATATGTGACGTTTCTATTTATATAAAATTTATATTCAACTTCATTCCCACACAAAAAGTCCATGAATTTTATATCTCTATATTGTACAGCTGTTTCTTATTTTTCTATATTTTTCATATATTTTTCTTATATTGTATTTTTTGTACTGTACAGTACAGCTGTCTCTTAGTTTTCTATATTTTTTCATATATTTTTCTTATATTGCATTTTGTGCTGTACAGTTATGTTATTCATTCATTCATTCATTTTCTATACCGCTTAATCCTGTGTTCAGGGTCGCGGGGGCCTGGAGCCTATCCCAGGAGACTTCGGGCACTAGGCAGGGTACACCCTGGACAGGGTGCCAATCCATCGCAGGGCACACACATACACACACTCACACACCCAATCACACACTACGGGCAATTTTTAGGAATGCCAATTAGCCTAACCTGCATATCTTTGGACTGTGGGAGGAAACCGGAGTACCCGGAGGAAACCCACCAAGCACGGGGAGAACATGCAAACTCCATGCACACAGAGGAGGGAATCGAACCTGACAGTTATGTTATTTTATTTAAATTTTGTTTTATTATTATTATTTATTTATCATTTTACAATATAACAATCAGCACAATTGACAAAAGAAATATTCAGCATTAAGTAACATCAGAGTATACAAATGTGAAAACATACATCTCAAACCCAGTTTACATTGCTGGGTTAGAACAGACATCAAATAACAGCACATAAATGGTCAGTGTGATAACAGTGGGTATAGTCTAGGCACAAATCAAAGGGTTCATAAAGGATCTAAAAAATATATATATATATTCCAAGATGCGTGTTTTGTTTTTTAAACTGTATGTTAAATATTCCAAATGCAGTGTGTCATTTATAATATTTTTAAATAATTCAAATGTTGGAGTGTGTTCGTATTTCCAGTTTAACAGAATACATTTCTTAGATACATAAGAGATCAGACCTACCCTTTTAATAAATAAGGGGTCCGATAGCTCATTCAAGTCCACCCCAAACAGGTATATTAAAGGAGTTTTGTGATATTTCTTTCCCAGAACCATCATAGAAAACTCATGTACAGTATCCCAAAACTCTCTTAGTTTTTCACAGTTCCAAAAAATATGCATAATGGTGCCCTTATGTTTCTTACATCTATTGCATAAAGACGATGCACCAGGATATATCTTACTGAGGCGAACCGGGGTCAAGTATATTCTTTGTATAAATTTATAGTTTTGTTCAATTATTTTGTTACTAGAAAATGAGAAAAATACACCCTTGTACACAACGTCCCACTGATCATCATCAAGATTACAACCAAGATCTTTTTGCCATACGTTTTTTAGTGAGGTTAAAGGTGAATCCACTTGATCTCTTAAGACTACGTATATCTCAGATATCTTTCCCTTCAGCCTTACTGTATTCTCTAGAATGTTTTCTAATTTAGATACTTCCAATGAAATATGACCCTTTGCAAGGAAATCATTTATTAGGTGTCTGAGTTGTAAATACTTGTAGAAGTCTTTGTTGTCAATATCGAATTCACTTTTCAGTTCAGAAAAAGATTTGAGGATGCCCTCCTTGAAGACTTGCTTAAAGGAGGAAATGCCTTGATCCTTCCACTTAATGAATAATGTCCTTCCTATAGAGGATGGTAAATCTGGATTATAGGACAGAGGCGACAAGATGGAAACATTTTTATGCAAATTGCAAAATCTTTTAATTTCCTGCCAGGTTTTCAGTATATTATAAATCACAAATGTCTTTATACAATTATTTACATGCTTTATATTATTAATGTAGGGTAATGATGCTAATGATACTGGATAAATGGACTGTTTCTCAATATCAGTCCACCGTGCATTTTCTCGAGGGTGTACCCAACTTATAATATTTTTTGTTTGTGCCGCCCAATAATATACACTGCAAAAATTGTTAGTCTAAAAATAAGAAACAATTACTACATTTGATAAAAAAATTACCTAAAACTAGTGAAATTATCTGTCCAGGCAGCAAGTAAATTTTACTTGGTAAGAAATCTTGAAATAAGATTTTTAAATCAAGCAAACTGAGCAAACAAATCTTTGAATTTGTCAAAGAATCTTAAAAGAAGTTTTATTTTGTGAGACGTCTGGTGAAATAACTAATTTAGCTTATTTTAAGAGCTATTCTATCCAATTTAGGATTTCTGGACTAATAAAGACAAAATGATATACTCATGCTCAGTTTAAGATTATGATATAAAATCAAGTATTAAAAACAAGTAAGTAATTTTTAAAACAAGGCAAATTATCTATCATGTCTGAAAGTCAGATTTTAAATCATGGCAAGTGTCAGATAATTTGCAGTGTAATTGAAAATCTGGGAGCCCTAACCCTCCATTTTCTTTTGGTTTGCATAAAGTTTTAAGAGCAATCCTTGGTGGATGGTTATTCCAAATAAAAGTGCTAATTTGCTTATTTAGGGTTTTGAAAAATGGTTTGTTTAAATAGCATGGTAGAGACTGAAATAAGTAATTATAGCGTGGCAATACATTCATTTTAATCACATTGATTCTTCCCAGGAGAGATAAGGGCAACAAGGACCAATATTCTAAGTCATCCTTTATTTTTTTATTTAACGAAAGATAATTATTGCTGAACAGATCCTCAAGATTAGGAGATATCACCACACCTAAGTATTTAAAACCTGTTTGACTCCAAATGAAGGGTGATATATTATGAAGATTTTCAGTAATTGGGGAGGATAATAAGCAGGCATTAGACTTAGCCAAATTAATTTTGTAGCCTGATATCTTGCCAAATTCTTTAATAATACTAAGCGTTGCCGGGATAGATTGGTCAGGTTTAGTTAAATATAATAAAATATCATCTGCATACAGAGATATCTTATGAACAGTATTTGCAATATGTACCCCTGAGACATCATCCCTACCCGGTATAATTTCAGCGAGTGGTTCAATTGCTAGATTAAATAGTAAATGGGAGAGAGGACAACCCTGTCGACAGCCTCTTCTTAATACTATTTCTTGTGACATAAAGTTATTAGTACAAATTTTTGCTAAGGGATTACTATATAAGTTTTTGATTAACGCTATAAATTTATCACTCATATCAAATTTTTTAATGCCGCAAATAAGAATTTCCATTCTATTCTATCAAATGCTTTTTCGGCATCAAGGGATACTATTAATGTTTGTTGATTATTCAGTTTCGAATGATTGATTATGTTCAAGAGCCTACGAATATTATCTGAGCCATATCTAGCTTTAACAAAACCCGTCTGATCTGGGTGAATTAAGCAGGGGAGAATTTTTTCCAGCCTACTGGCAAGAAGTTTAGATATAATTTTAAGATCAACTGGAAGTAACGAAATTGGGCCATCTTTATCCTTTTTATGAATTAAAGTTATAATTGCAGTTTTCATTGTTACAGGGAGATACAGGAAGAAGTCACTTACCATTGGCATAAAGAGGGGTTCGATTTGAGGCCAAAATGCCTTATAAAATTCAGAAGGGAATCCGTCTAACCCAGGGGTTTTCCCTGACGCCAAGGATCTGATAGCTTCTTGTACTTCTAATAGTAGGCAGTGCATCCAAATATGCCCTCCCCTCCTCCCCCAATGACGGTAAAGTTATAGAATCCAAAAATATTTGTATGTTTGAATCAGAGGGATTCTCAGAATTATAAAGCTCATTATAAAATTCAGCAAAAGCTTGATTGATCAATTTTGTATCATATGTTAACTGACCATTAGAGTTACGAATCTACAAGTTTGAAGAGTTCTGACATTAACTCCATCACGCGTTGTTTTGTTGCCCTTTTTCTGGCAGAGGTATAGGATATTAGGTTCCCTCTGACAACTGCCTTCGCAGCATCCCACATAACAGCTGGTGAGACATCCGAGGCAGCATTGTCAATTATATAATATTTGAACCATTCTTTAATGTTGTTACATGCATCATTATTGTTAAGTAATGAGGAGTTAAACCTCCAGTGTTTATGTTGAGGTGATCCTTGACTCACGGAGAGTATAAGATAAACTGGTGCATGATCTGATATAAGTATTGATCCCATCGTACTGTACATGCATTTACAAAGGAGATATATTCTTGAGGCAAAAGAAACATATCTATGCGGTTATATGTATTATGTCTTGTTGAATAAAATGTATAATCTCTGGTTCCAGGATTCAATTCTCTCCATATATCCACTAAACCTACTTCACTGGAGGCTAGTTTAAGGGCTTTAGAAGAGTTATGATTACACATTGAGAAATTAGACCTATCCAGATTTGCATCCAAGCAACAATTGAAGTCCCCTGCTAAAAGCCCTAAAGAAGTACAGTATTGATTGAATAAAGTAACAATATTGCTCATAAATTTGGGGGTATCTGTATTGGGAGCATAAATGTTCATTAAAGTAATTTCTTGATCATATAAAGTACCTTTAATTAATATAAATCTTCCTTCTGTGTCTCTGTTGTTCTCTGAATAAAAAAGGAAATTTTTTATGTATAAGTATAGCTGTTCCTCTTTTTTGAGTTGTATAACTAGAAAAAAATACTTGGCCCACCCAATCTCTCTTAAGTTTTTGATGTTCTATTTCAGACAGGTGAGTTTCCTGCAAGAAGGCAATATTAACTTTTTCTTTCTTAAGGAAAGTGAGCACTTGTTTGCGCTTAATAGGGTGGCCCAACCCCTTGACATTCCATGTTATCACTTTACAAATATTTTCCATTTTGTAATATTGCATAGGTTACCCTGACCATCAATTTGTATACTCGCAAATGAAAGATTAAATACAATGTGCTGAACATGTTCAAACTGTGAGAACTGCAAACTATTCCCCCGCCCCCGTCCACCCCCCATCCCTTTTGGCACTAGCCCTGTCCCCAAACGACAGGGCAGGCCCATAACCAAACTAACTCTGGACATATAATAACCAGTGTGATAGTGCTCAATATCCCAGCACACAAATCTACAGAAGAAAGAAAGAGAAAAAAAAAAAAGCTCAAAGACTAATAATGCTAAGACATTGAACGAACCTAGTACTTATTTAACAAATGTATTTCCTCACAAATCAAAATGATCATTTACATATTTTTCCGAACAGTCTTTATCAGTCCTAGCAAGACATTTATACCCCAACTAGCTTATTCATTTCAATTCGATCCATATAACGTTGTGATTACTCACATGGATTCCCTAGCCAATCCCACGATAAAACTCCTCTGCCTCTTTGGGAGTCGAGAACAGGTAAATCTTTTTGTCATGAAGAATTCGCAGATTGCAGGGCTGGATAAGAAACCCACGATACATCCCTTTATCAGCAAACAGTTTTCTGACGTTGTTAAACTCCCGGCGTTGTCGCATTGTTTCAGCTGAGAAATCCTCGGAAAAGTACAGTTTCCCTCGTAGCTTATTTCTCTGCTTCTTGTTGAGCGAAACACCAGTTCCTTTTCCTGAAATTTAAGGAAGCGGATGAGAACGGCCCTGTGTTGATTGGGTTTGGCTGGAGCTAGAGTCCTATGAGCCCGCTCCAGAGAGAATGGTGTGTCAGGTGTCATGCCCAACCATTGAGGCAGCATGTCTTTGATAAAGTCCATGAGCGGTTTTGAGCCTTCTGCACCCTCACGGAGACCGAATAGTCGGAGATTCTTTCTCCTGCTGCGGTTTTTTCTAAGTCTTCCATCTTTGCCTCCAGGAGGTTCAGGCGTTTAGATGCCGAGCTGATAAAAGAGTCGGTTGTATCCAGTCGGCTTTCTGCCGCCACAATGCGGTCTTCCGCGTCGTCAATTCTTTTTTCGTTGGACGTTACTGCATTCCTAATTTCTGTCAGGTTATTCTCTAATGTCTTAACCGACGTTGACACTTCAGTTAGTCGTTTTTCAATACCGTCCAGTTTAGTTCCAAGCTCCGTTCTCAGTGATTTCAGTTCAGCTAACACATCTGATGTGTCCGCCATGACAGTCAGGTCAGGAACGGCCTGAACTTTCTGTTTTTCCGCGCCTGTTCTACGAGCTCTAGTAAAAATGTCACACTGTTTTGAGGCAGGATGTTTGGACATATTCAGATTATTAATTTCGATCGGAATTAGTTGACTTTACAGGGGTATTATAGCTTTTTTTGTGTGCGGGTTGTCGGAGCAAAACAATCAACCAGCCATCCTCTCCAGAGCCACGTGACCCTCCTCATTTTATTTTAATTTTATATTTAATTTTATTCTTTCTTAAATAAATTTCCCTTCTGTTTTCATTTTCATATTTATTCCCTATTCATAGTCTTTTATTTTAAGGTCACAAGCAATTGTCTAAGCATTTCACTGCATATCGTACTGTGTGTGACAAATAAAATTTGAATTTGCGAATCAAAGACTTACAATGATGAGGAAAATATGACACAAAACGTTTTAAAGAAACCTCATAAAAGAAGATTATAACTTCCAATCTGTGAAATGCACTCATATAAAGATCTGGGCCCATATTCACAAAGATTCTTATGTCTAAAAGTTGGTCCTAGTGACGAAAATCTTAAAATCTTAAAATTTCCCCTTAAATTTAGGACTAAATCTTAGTAAAGAACACCAGTAGGAAACACCAGAGTCAGAGCTCATCTCACCAGACACACTATCCCTCTTTCCAGCATCTTCCACTTCTCACAGAAAATGGAGGAACTGCTGTATACTGGGACCAAACTCTCCCACTCTTTTGTTGCAAGCCCCAGATGCCAACTAAAAAACAGCGGGCTCCACCACTACCAAGGCCTGTGGCCCCAGCTCGCTCGTCCCCTCCTGTGAGAGCTCTCCGACCGCTGCCACAGCGCCAGGGGTCAAACCTCACTCCTCCATCTGGTCTAGGTGAAACAAAACAAACAGATGACAGCTCTCAGTGATGTGTGTAGGGTCCCAGCTATGATAGTAATAACATTTACAAATGTTTACAGAACAAGTGTGAACTCAATGTGTCTGAAGCTTTCTCCATCTCTGTTTTAACACTTGATAGAAAGTCTATGGCCTTCTCAAGCCGAACAGCTGACGCAGCTAATTTTGTACCATGGGGACAAAAAGTAATGCCATCAAGTTAGCTTTTTAAAATATTTGCTCAATAAAAAAAATTTAACTTTTAATCAATGATTTGATCACCACAAACAAATTGGAGTTTATGTTTTTCAATGAAACCTGGTTAGAACATACAGTACAGGCCAAAAGTGTTTTCTTTATTTTCATGACCATTTACATTGGTAGATTCTCACTGAAGGCATCAAAACTATGAATGAACACATGCGGAGTTATGTACTTAACAAAAAAAGGTCTCCACAGTCAACGGACCTGAACCCAATCGAGATGGTTTGGGGTGAGCTGGACCGCAGAGTGAAGGCAAAGGGGCCTGAAAGTGCTGAAAACCTCTGGGAACTCCTTCAGGACTGTTGGAAACCATTTCTGGTGACTATATCTTGAAGCTCATCGAGTGTGCAAAGTAGTGATGCGAGGTTCGGGTATTGTCCCAACCCGCGGGTCCCACTTTTATGAAATTATTTGGCCCGCCCCAGCCCGCCCCGCACCACTGTATCTATTTTTACAACCCGCCCCGCCACTCACCTGCGACCGTTAAATAAGCATACTTTGGACTCCCAAACATTAGATGTACTGTAGCAGCCTGACCTATTTTCTTTTAATGATGTAAATTCCCAACCTCAATTTCTCCCGCACCTCGTCTTCCATCTTCACTTTTATTTCTTTGTTTTTGTTATGACTGGCAGCGGTAGCTGCTTGGCACTTTCATGACTTGTCACGTGACGTAACCTTATGAAAGAACGTAATAAAATATGAAAATAGATATTCCCAAATATTTAACCCTCATGTTGTCCTGGGGTTATTTTGACCCCCTAAAAATCTTTTGCCATCAAAATGTGTTTTTATTTATCAAATGGTCTGAAAATTATGGGGGTTGTTTAACACTGTGCTCTTCATCGTTAAAAGAAATTTTAATTAATTTTAGTGAGTTATTTGTTTTATTCAATTTAATAGCATCTGTTGTCACAAAATGGTGCAATGGGCCACATTATCACACAATACTGCTTTCCAGAACATCTTTGATCTTGGATCTTTGATGTGTAGGATCAAGAAAATGTTATGACAAAAAAAAAAACGTTTCTAGCAGGTGTTGAGGCATTTCACATTTTAGTCTGAGAGAGACTGGCAGCACAATGAGGAGGCAAAAACACTATACTGCACAGGAGGTTCGTGAGCTAATTTGTAACCGTGTTGTGGAAAAGAGTGACCAGGAGGACAATTCTGAAAATAATGAGGATGAAGAATCAACTTACTGTACAGTATGACGAGGATTCGGGGTCAGAAGAGCAACAACCTCCTCACTAAACTATTACATGTACCACGCTGTGATAAGTAAAATAGTCAACATATTATAAAATTTAAATAAATGTATCTTTTTATTTAATTTCCACTAAATAACAGGGTAAACTTTTATATAATAACGGTGTATTGGTCCTAAATTCCAAAACGAATGAAATAATTTGTGGTAATGTGTTGGAATGCAGATAGATTAAAGGTGCAACACAAAATTAATTGACAATTTTTACTTCATGTTATAAATAACAGTCATAGGAGGTGGGGTCATTTTGACCCCAGAGGACAAAAGGTGTAAGTCAAATGGGTGGACATTACGAGGTGTTGCGGTCATATTATCACACATGTTTTGACGCCTATCTTTGGTTTGATTATTAACTCACACAAAAACGGAAGTCCGATGATTTCTTTGTCTCTCGTTTATTTTTCCAGCATCAAAGATTCAACACTTCGTACAGTTGTCTTGAGTAAATCCAGGTTACAACAACCTATTTGCTGTATCTTACTAAGATCTTGGATTACGGTCAAAAAGCTTGTGTTCTCCACAACTTCCATATCTTAACTGAACTTTTTTACAGTGACATTGACATGCAGCTACGTGTAACAGTGGAATGACATCACAGACATTACACACAATACGGTTGTCATAAATGGATGCTTAAATGAATAACTGATAAACTTAAAGTACAGTAAAATGCAATAAAATGAATAAAATAAATTAAACACAACAACAAATTCATAACAAATGCGATATGGCTCTTACACAAGGGTTAATATAGGCTATAGGGAATTGCATGCAACATACATGGATTTTTTTATTTAATTTTGTTTTTCATGACCCGCCCTAACCCGCCCCGCAAATAAAGTGACAATTTCTTTACCTGCCCCAACCCGACCCGCGGGTTAACCTTGGGGTCCGTGGGTCGTCTGGCATCACTAGTGCAAAGCAGTAATCAGAGCAAAAGGTGGCTATTTTGAAGAAAATAGAATATAAAACATTCATTCATTTTCTGTACCACTTTATCCTTATATACAGGGTGGCAGGGACCTGGAGCCTATCCCAGGAAACTTAGGGCACAAGGCGGGGTACACCCTGGACAGGGTGCCAATCCATCGCAGGGAACACACACATACACACACTACGGGCAATTTGGAACGTCAATTAACCTAACCTACATGTCTTTGGACTGTGGGAGGAAACCGGAGTACCCGGAGGAAACCCACCAAGCACGGGGAGAACATGCAAACTCCATGCACACAGAGACGGGAATCGAGCCTGGCTGGGCGACAGTGCTAACCACTACACCACCATGTTTTCAGTTATTTCAACTTTTTTGTTAAGTACATAACTCCACATGTGTTCATTCACAATTCAAAGCATTAATTGCTGGAGATTTTAATATTCATTTTGAGAATCCAGAAGACCCTCTGAGAACAGCATTTATGTCAATACTTGCCTCAGTAGGAGTAAATCAGTGTGTAGTACTGTAGGACCCACTCATAAAGCAGGTCACACTTTAGATGTAATAATATTCTTCGGATTAAGTATAAGAAATGTATTCACAATTCCACTGTCTGAAGTTATCTCAGATCACTATCTTGTCTCAATTCAAGTGCGTCACAGTAATAATGTACGCACAGCATCGCGCTACCGTATTAAACGTACATTCACATCAATTTCCGCACAGAGTTTTATCAGTAATCTCCCGGAGTTACCAATTTCGATTAGATCACCGTCTGACCCCACAGAACTCGATCAGGCGACTGAATATTTAGAGTCGACATGTTGTTGTACCTTAGATAATGTAGCTGCAGTTAAAAGAAAAATTATTAGAGATAAGAAACTTGTTCCCTGGTATAACGATCACACATGCACTTTAAAACAGACCGCTCGGAAATTAGAACGTAAATGGTGTCAAACTAAATTATTTCAATAGTATTTCAAATAGCATGGAAAGAGATCATTCTGAACTATAGGAAAGCTCTTAGTGTAGCTCTAGATCAACATATCTCTCCACTCTTATAGAAAATAACAAAAATAATCCTAGATTTTTATTTAATACCGTAGCCAAATTAACCAGAAGTAAGACCACTGCAGAAATCTCCACAACAACATCATGCAATAGTGAGGACTTCATGAACTTTTTTAATAATAAAATTGTAAATATTAGGCATAAAATTGAGGCTTTGAAACCAAACAATGTAATTGATGCAGATGTTAACCTAGCCATGTCAGATCGGAACCTAGAATACTTTACTCCGCTTGAAGAGAATGAACTAATTTCACTCATCTCTTCTGCAAATTCATCAACCTGTATATTAAATCCTATACCGACACATTTTCTTAAACGGACCTGTAGGTCCTTCTCAAAAAATTTGCATATTGTGATAAAGTTCATTATTTTCTGTAATGTATTGATAAACATTAGACTTTCATATATTTTAGATTCATTACACACAACTGAAGTAGTTCAAGCCTTTTATTGTTTTAATATTGATGATTGTGGCATACAGCTCATGAAAACCCAAAATCCCTATCACAAATTAGCATGAAAAATTAGCATATTTCATCCGGCCAATAAAAGAAAAGTGTTTTTAATACAAAAAAAAGTCAACCTTCAAATAATTATTTTCAGTTATGCACTCAATACTTGGTCGGGAATTCTTTTGCAGATTCTTGTGTCTTGTATCTCTCAGCTTTCTCTTCACAATATCCCACAGATTCTCTATGGGGTTCAGGTCAGGAGAGTTGGCAGGCCAATTGAGCACAGTAATACCATGGTCAGTAAACCATTTACCAGTGGTTTTGGCACTGTAAGCAGGTGCCAGGTCGTGCTGAAAAATGAAATCTTCATCTCCATAAAGCTTTTCAGCAGATGGAAGCATCATGTGCTCCAAAATCTCCTGATAGCTAGCTGCATTGACCCTGCCCTTGATAAAACACAGTGGACCAACACCAGCAGCTGACATGGCACCCCAGACCATCACTGACTGTGGGTACTTGACACTGGACTTCAGGCATTTTGGCATTTCCCTCTCCCCAGTCTTCCTCCAGACTCTGGCACCTTGATTTCCGAATGACATGCAAAATTTGCAACCTGTAGCCCATTTCCTGCACACGCCTGTACACGGTGGCTCTGGATGTTTCTACTCCAGACTCAGTCCACTGCTTCCGCAGGTCCCCCAAGGTCTGGTCCTTCTCCACAATCTTCCTCAGGGCCCGGTCACCTCTTCTCGTTGTGCAGCGTTTTCTGCCACACTTTTTCCTTCCCACAGACTTCCCACTGAGGTGCCTTGATACAGCACTCTGGGAACAGTGTGTAATGAATCTAAAATATATGAAAGTCTAATGTTTATCAGTAGATTACAGAAAATAATGAACTTCATCACAATATGCTAATTTTTTGAGAAGGACCTTTATATACAGAGAGGCAAGCATCAAGCCCGGACCCTGGAGGTGCAAGGCAACATCACTAGTGCTAATCACTAAGTCACCATCTTCTTTGTCTTTCAGGGGTCGCCACAGCAAACCATCTGCCTCCATCTAACCCTATCCTCTGCATCCTCTTCTCTCACACCAACTTACTTCATGTCCTCTCTCACTGCATCCATAAATCTCCTCTTTGGTCTTCCTCTAGACCTCCTGCCTGGCAGTTCCAACCGCAGCATCCTTCTACCAATATATTCATAATCTCTCCTCTGAACATGTGCAAACCACCTCAATCTGGCCTCTCTGACTTTATCTCCAAAACATCTAACATGGGTTGTCCCTCTGATGAACTCATTCTTGATCCTATCCAAAGAGAACCTCAACATCTTCAGCTCTGCTACCTCTAGCTCTGCCTCCTGTCTTTTCTTCAGTGCCACTAAGCCGTAGAGCATCGCTGGTCTCACCACTGTCCTGTACACCTTTCCTTTCATTCTCGCTGATACTCTTTTATCACACAACACACCAGACACTTTTCTCCACATATTCCAACCTGCCAGTACCCGCCTCTTCACCTCCTTTGAACACTCTCCGTTGCTCTGGACTGTTGACCCTAAGTACTTAAAATCCTGCACCTTCTTTACCTCTGCTCCCTGTAGCCTCACTGTTCCTCTTAGGTCCCTCTCATTCACGGACATGTATTCCGTCTTGCTGTGACTAACCTTCATTTCTCTGCTTTCCAGAGCATACCTCCACCTCTCCAAATTTTCCTCCACCTGTTCCCTGCTCTCGCTACAAAACACAATGTCATCTGCAAACATCATAGTCCATAAGTCACCATGCTGCACAAATTAATTAGTAATACACTAAATCTTCTTTTAAAAAAATAATCAGGTCCTTCATTAGCAATGGCCAAGAGCATAAAATGTTAAACTAGCAGTAGTGAACTGCTACTGCTAGTTTTCTAGTGCTTTCCTGGTAGTGAACACCAGGAAAGCAGCAGGACCAGACGGCATCTCAGGTCGTATCCTCAGATCCTGCGCAGACCAGCTAGCACCTGTGTTCACTGAGATATTCAACATCTCCTTATCTCAGTCGGTGATCCCCACATGCTTCAAAGAGTCCATCATTGTTCCTGTCCCGAAGAAACCACATCCTGCTTCCCTCAATGACTATCGCCCTGTAGCCCTCACCTCAGTAGTGATGAAGTGCTTTGAACGCCTTATCAGAGACTTCATCATTTCTTCACTACCCGACACACTGGACCCACTACAGTTTGCATACCGTCAGAACAGCTCAACAGACGATGCAATCTCTCATCTCCTCCACACATCACTCACTCACCTGGACACTAGGAAAGGGAATTATGTTAAAATGCTCTTCATCGACTACAGCTCTGCTTTTAATACCATAATTCCCTCCACACTCACCACCAAGCTGGAGCACCTGGGACTCAGCTCATCTATATGTCAGTGGATCTCCAATTTTCTGACTGGCAGACCACAGGCAGTAAGGATGGGCGGACATGTCTCAGCTACACTCACTCTCAGCACTGGAGCCCCCCAGGGTTGTGTTCTGAGCCCCCTGCTGTACTCTTTGTACACCCACGACTGCGTGGCCACTACCAACTCCACCTCCATCATCAAGTTTGCTGACGACACCGTCGTGGTCGGACTGATCACCAACAACGATGAGTCGGATGTAAGGATTTCTTGTTTTTGCTAGACCCCGTCTAGTCAGTGCTCAGCCTGTATTTTGCTTCCCGCCTGGTACCAGGGAACCCCTCAATAATACACAAGTCCGTGATCAGTGAGACGTTCCAAGTTTATTGTGGGAGAGAGCAGTATATATAGCACACACACACAAAGAACCAAAGAAGAGGGTGCAGAAGTGTTTACATTTGAGCAGGAATGTTTAGAAAAGATAAGGAAAAGAAGAACATAAAATTTGGGAGTAGCTCTGCATTTACGAGCGTTTAACAGTTTTACGACCTTTAACATAAACTACTATAGGATGTGTTTATTGAAAGTGCAGCTTGTGTCGAGGTAAGAGAAAGAAGTAACATTCTGTTCTCACGCACACAGAATATCATGAAACATGCTAAAAATCAAATATTCCCTACAGTTCCCCCCTTTTATTCATAAGAAACATCGTTGAATAAAACTCAGAACTTTCAAGAAGTCGCCGGCGGATAATAGGTCATCGGACATGGCGCAGGAACATAACCTGAAACATACTTATACAAAAAATTTTGCACACAGCGAAGAATGCATGGACCTAAAATACACAACAACAATAAAATAAACAAAACCGGTACGACAAGAGAGAGATAAGGAGCCCATTGTCCAAACAGAGTATACCAAACTCCCCAGCCTACTTGACCCTTGTCATCATCCTTTAACTGAGAAGCAACCTCGCGCATCTTTTCCAAAGCAGTAGAAATTTTTCCATGTTCATCATCATTAGCTGGGATGTATGTACAACAACTATCACCTACCATAGCACAAACACCCCCTTTCTCGGCGAGGATTAGATCAAGGGCCATTCTATTCTGTACCGTGGTCAGTCGAAGAGCAGTTAATTCACCTTTAATACCTTCAACAGCAATATTGGTGGCATTAACAAAAGTAGCTAACCTGTAATGTGTTACCTCAATCTGATTCCATAACTGAGTCACACCATACTGAGGGAAAAAAGCATGCCAAAATTTAACGGCTTTAATCTGTAACTGATGATCAGGGGGAGGGAATGGATCACTATCTCGCTTAAGGCGAGCATGATGTTGGGTTCCACGTGGGTTTCGTGTGACCAGTGTAAAAGAACCTCTAAATTGAGAAGGGGCACAAACTCCTGCCCAGTTAGCGGGGAGGAAAATGTAAACAGCCTTATCACAAACCCAAAACCAATCTGAATAGTGATTAATGGTCCCACGTGGGCCAGGGTGAATTAATGAGCAATTACCTTCAGGACAAGAACCATCTGGAGAATAGGGAAAATATGCTTCACTACACATATCTAGATGCGTGTTTCCAAGAAATACAGAACCGTTTCCCATGAAGCAGTAAGGATATTTAAAGTTGGGCAAGGTGAAGACCTGGAAAGCAGTGACGAGAGCTCTTTCCCTCGTGCTGAAGCGGAGGAGACTAATATCTAAAGCGGTAAGTGAATAAGCACAAGGGTTTGAGGAATTATGATCGTAGTGCATCAGCCTGCACCACCAGTCAGACCCTGTGTGATTCAAGAATAGGCTATGTGTTAGGTGAGAGCTAATATACCGAGTAGCATTTCGACAGAAGGAACTAATACAAACTCGCGCAGCCATGGAAAGAGCTGATTCATTACCAGGTAAGGGTCTCAGTGACGTCTGTCCTACAGCAGAAGGGAAATGTTGGCACACATAACAAGAATCATTGGTATATTGCTTAGCGGTCCAATTAGCGAATCGCCAAAAAACATTATCATGTGGATGAGGTTGCACTATGTACAACAATCTCTCATTCAAGATTAAGAGGACAAAAAGAAACTTCATTCCAAGGCAGGAGAGGTTACCACCATACTCCAAGTGCTGTTCTATAAACTCTACAGAATGAAGTGTGACCAAAAGAATACACAGAAATATAACAGGTTGAGTGTAAACCTGTGTGTGTGAAAAATCTTGTTCGCAATGTCAAACATATAAATAACTACTAGTGGTGAACTATTGCCTTTCTTGACGCTACAGTGCTCAGAGTGCGGGCACGCCCAATCTGCACTCGTCCCACCTTACGAGGCGCTAAGACACCACCAGGAATGGTAAACTAATAGCAAAAGTGAAGTCGTCCCGTGGCAACCCAAGACAATCCCTCTGTGTCACGTCACGGGTTGGTCATCACTCACGTCTTCAGTCTAGGAAACAACAAAAATCACAGAGAAAGAAAGATAATAATACACAAACATTTATTCATCCTTTGATCTCACGCCGACAGGACATCTCTTCAGCCTAGTAGCATGGATCCACTGTGGAAAAAGATCAGTTAGGACAGCAGTACGAGTAATTGCGATTATTTCTGCTGGTCCGTCATATTTACAATCTCCCAGTTTTCTGGGGGTCAAAGATCTTATCAGAACAGTATCTCCCACATTAAAAGGATGTGTGGGTTTTGTTGAGGGTACTGGAGTCACATTAGCAATTCGTTCATAATGTTTGTTCAGAGTATCTATTAGAGCAGCAGAATATTCAGCAATATGTACATCAAGATCAGTTGTTCCTATCGCGGGTTTACCTTTCCTCCATGGCACGGGAAAAGGTCTGCCAAATATAATTTCATGTGGTGACATGTGCACATCTTTTCTTGGTGTCATTCTCATTTCAGCTAGAACAGCAGGTAACAGATCAACCCAGTTTTTACTCCCCATAGTTTGCATTGTTTTAGTCAGTTTTTCTTTCAGTGTCCTATTTGTTCTTTCGACTATACCTGATGACTGTGGATGATAAGGAATGTGAAAATGCCAGGACAGTGAAAGATATTTACACAAATTCTGTGTTACCTGTGATGTAAAAGGTGTTCCTTTATCCGAGTCAATAGCATGAGGAACGCCATAACGAGGTATTATTTCTTTCGCTAAGACTCGGGTCACCACCTTTGCATTCTCTCGAGCACACGGGAAAGCTTCCACCCACCTTGAAAACTTGTCTACCAAAACCAGAAGATATTTGAATGGGCCACATGCAGGCATATGTGTAAAATCAATTTGCCACTCTGCAAACGGAGCAGTAGGTAAAGGAAGACTTTCGTGTTTACCTAAACCCTTTGTCACATTATTCTGAGCACACACCAAACATCTAGATATTAATAAATCTATTGTTCCAAGCATGTTAGCTATGCAAAAGAGTTTTTTCATATCTTCCTTAACCCCCCTTCGTGCACGATGTGTAACACCGTGGAACTCGCGCACGAGGAACGGAAGACAATGAGACGGCAGGCACAAACGGCCATCAGCACAGTACCATAAACCATCAGAAGCAACGTAGGCGCCCTGAGCTTGCCAAAAAGAGGAATCATTCGGCGTGGCTGAAGCTTGCAAAGACAATAAATCTACATCGGGAATCAAAGAGCTAGCAAGAAAAGATGTATTGATCAAATCAGAACCAGAATCAGGAAAGAAAATCTGTTTTTGAGCTGCTTTTTTAGCAATACGATCAGCTAGCGAATTCCCTCGCACTTCCATAGAGTCACCAGAAGAATGAGCCTTAGTTTTTACAATAGCAAGAGTACCAGGTAGATGGCATGCGTCTATTAAATCCTGAACAAGAGAAGAATGAGAAATTAGCTTACCCTCAGCAGAACGAAAACCCCTGGATTGCCAGATGCGGCCAAAGTTGTGAGCGATACCAAAAGCGTAACGAGAATCAGTGTATATAGTGACATCTTTTCCTTCAGAAAGAACACATGCACGAGTTAGAGCAAAAAGTTCAGCTGCCTGAGCAGATGAGAAAGGGAGAGAGTAAGCTTCAATGGTTATATCTGGCAGTGCACACACAGAATAACCACAGAGAAATTTCCCATCATATGGTTTTGAACAGGAACCATCTACAAACAAAGTGTCACCAGTTGTTAATGGAGTAGAAGATAGATCAGGACGTATACTAGTGGAGTGAATAATCTCTGAACAACAGTCATGATCTGTGTCTATTAGCGTGTCGTCCTGTGCATTGATCAAGCGTGCCAGAGCATATCCGAGGGTGTCAAAAGAAGAGGTGGTTTTTATCTCTAAGTTACTTGTAGAACACAGGATAATCTCATACCCAGACCGTCTCTGAGCCGTCATGTGTTGTGTTTGAATGTTCTGCAGCACTTGTTTAACCTGATGTGGAGAATACAAAATTAAAGGATTAGAGAGAACAATCTTTTCAGCATCTTGTACCATCACCGCACAGGCGGCCACAGCCCTGAGACAGGCAGGCAAACCTTGTGCCACAGCATCTAAAGTTTTAGATAAGAAAGCACATGGTCTCATCCCCCCCCCATGCTCCTGTGCCAATACAGCAGAAGCGGTGCCCCCGTGCTCACACGCATATAGATGGAATGGTTTTTGATAGTTAGGCAGGCCCAGTGCTGGAGCAGAACATAGGGCCTTTTTCAGTTCCTTGTATGCCTCAATCATGTCAGCAGTCCATGTCAGAGGCTGTTGGAGCGGATCATTGTGTGAGATGGCTGTCCTGATGCGTTTATCATAGAATGAGCAGTCAGGAATCCACTGACGACAGTAGTTGATCAGTCCCAGGAAAGCCATGAGAGCATGTTTAGTGCTGGGACGTTTAGTGTCGAGAATAACCTGGATTCGTTCCTTTGAGAGCCCTCTTTGGCCTTGGGAGAGTTCAAAACCCAGGTATTTTACAGTGTCTCTGCAAAACTGTAATTTAGTCTTTGATACCTTGAAACCCTTCTGTGCCAGGTGTTTCAGGAGACAAATGGTGGCTTCTTCGCAGATGGCAGGCGAAGCGGCAGACACCAGTAGATCATCCGCGTAAGATAGGACAACAGAATCAATGGGGAGAGTTAGATCACCAAGTGCATCTCTTACTACAGCCGAAAAAACAGCCGGTGAGTCAACACAACCCTGCGGAAGACGAGACCAGGTGAACTGCCGACCCTGTGGGTGAAGGCGAACAATGGCTGTGTCTGCTCTTCCACAGGAACACTGAAGAAGGCAGAGCAAAGGTCGATAACAGAGAAATGCGAATGATGACAAGGTATAGAGGAGATGATGGACAGCACATCAGGCACAACAGGTGCTACAGGGACAATTATGTCATTTATTTTTCTCAAATCTTGTGTAAATCTCCACGTACCATCAGGTTTCAGTACTGGATTAACAGGTGTGTTATAAGAACTTACACAGGGTTTAATAACACCCTGCTTGAGCAATGAGCTTAAAATTTCATCTATTCCTGAGGCCTTGGCCTCGGAGAGTGGATATTGTTTGATGTACACAGGTTGCAAATGTTTTAATTTAGCTTCATAAGGAACACAGTGTACTAACCCCACCTCATCCTTATGTTCAGCCCACAGACTGCTCGGCACACATTGAAGGGCAGCAGGAATAGAGCTGTTCTGTGAAGAAAGGAAACAATTATTTACACGCATATTTGTGAGGTGGGAAAAAGGAACTGAATCAGGCACTTCAACAGTAAGTTTTGCGCCAGAAAAAGTCAAGGACATGTGTAGTCTGCTCATTAAATCGCGTCCTAGCAGATTAAAAGGACAATCAGGCATACAGACAAAACGATGAGAGAGATGAATTCCCTTATCTAAAGGACATGTTACAGTTACCTGAGGAGTGAAATAATTTCGTTGAGCAACCCCTTCAATTCCCACAGAGCTGATACTTTTATTCGAGAGCGGTCCCTCATAATCACGACCTAAAGACGACATTGTAGCTCCCGTATCCACCAAAAAAGAGAATACAGAACCATCTATATACAATTCTATAAAGGGCAACTCATTAACCTGAGGTGACTCGAAAGTACAAAGTAACATCGCGGGGCTGGAACTCTGCGGGCATCCCTATGCATCATATGCTCCTACCTGCATCCCTGAGAAGGGATTGGGTCTATATTGCTGCTGCTGTTGTTGTGGTTGTACTCGCTGTGGTGGCTGCTGTGAAGGATTAGGAGAAAACACCTTATTAGCATCATGCCACTGATCATCATTCAATCGATTGTACACATTTTGTCCACTACGTCCCTCATCAAGGGCCTTCGTGCGACATTCACGAGCCCAATGACCTTCTTTATAACAATAATAACAATAACCAGATCTACGGGGTGCACTCTGACCCTGCAGACCTCCTCTACCTCTTCCACAGCCTCCTCGGCCTCCTCTACCCCCCTTTTTTCCACCTCTGTGTCCTTCACTCTCCACAAACAAACATGCCACTTGTCTGTTTTCTAAAATACCGTCTCCTTCCAGTGTTCTCACACGCTCACCTAATTTTTTAATATTTGTTGTAGAACGGTCTGACAATTGAAACTTTAAAATCTTCATGATTTCTGGTCGACAATTATTCAAGAAGGTGGTAAGGAAAAGTGGGTTAGGGTTTTCTTCAGGGAGGGGCATACCACCCAAAAGGGTCCAGGTCTCTCGAAACCTCTCCAGAAACCTGGATGTGGTCTCACTCTTTTCTTGTTTACAATTAGTTACCTGTGACAGATCCTGACTAGCTTGTTGACGTGCAAGAAGATAAGTAGTTAGCTCATCTTTTAAAAGTTTCATAGCCTCATTAGAATTACCCCAAAGAAAATCATATTCCTTCTTTTTTCGTCTCCCCCCTCCCTCTACGTCTTCATGTTTCACCACTACAGTCCATCTGTCTTTTTCAGGATCTAAACATTTTACCATCTTTATCAAATCAGCCTCATCGTACCCATCTCCCAAAACCGACTGCAAAATAAAGCGATAATCCGCACCCACGAGCTGACAGTGCCTGGAAGCCTTTATCAGCATATCAACAAAATGCAAAGGTTTGTTGGGAGAAGGGAGCATCTTAATAATGTCCTTCAGCGTGCTTACAGATGGTGGAAGGATTTTTGGACCCTTTGGTCCCATAGAGAAAACAAACGCAGTGTTTTCTTGTCGAGGTTTGGGGCGAGACCTCTCATCCGGACCTTCATCGTCCGAGTTATCAAAATCCTCACCATCAGTATCCTCGGGATCATCCGAAAGAGGGCTCTCAGGAGTTCGTCCTGACACCTTCTTGGGAGTCTTTCCCTTTCCTGAGGCACACACTTCCGACGAAGGTGAGCACGGTTTTGTGGGTACGGGAGAGACAGGCACAGATGGGCAGCTCACAAAAGGATTAGTGGGATTCAAATTAGGATAAATTTTCTCAATTATTTGTTGGTTAGATGCTGATGTTTCTATGTCAACATGATATGGAGGAGGGATCGGAAAGGTTGAATGAACGGGCGGCTTGAATTTAGTTTCGGATGTGACCTTTGGAATCTTTTTCTTCTGTATTTTAGTTTCTTTTATGTCTAAGTATTTATCCCAAAGAGCTTTCATTTCTACCCATTTTTGATAACATGAACCCATGTAAGGATAATCCCATCCTGGGTCACCCATACCCTCATATATCTGAGAGTAAGCAGAGGCTAGATATTCAGGCTTAAAAGTACCTCCGCGTGGATAGGTTAAAAATTGAAATTGTGGTTCAGTCCACCCTGATAAATTATCAAGCCAAGGTGTGGTAAAATAAGTGAGTCCACACCTATTCATCCAGTCGCGCGGAACCTCTTCTGGGTCCGGCTTTGGATAAGTAGTTGTGTTCTTATTACCCATTTTATAAATGTGAATTAACCCGCGACAGAAAGAACCAATATCTTCAACAAAAAACACACAATACAACAACAAAAGACAACAAAAAAGAGCTCAACAAAGACAAAAAAACAAGAAAGAGCGGGCAACAGAATACAGCTTCCACACTATGCTTCAGTTCAAGGAACCTTTCAGAAGCGAGCGCGCGCTATACTGGCGTAAAAGCCACAAGACAATCCTCCCCCGTACTATATATGGTCCAGATACCAAAAACCAGGGAGCGTGCTTGCTCTATCCTTATAGAGAAAAACAAAAAAGCAGCACTCACCTGATTAGAGGTATCCCGGATGAGCCCCCAAATTGTAAGGATTTCTTGTTTTTGCTAGACCCCGTCTAGTCAGTGCTCAGCCTGTATTTTGCTTCCCGCCTGGTACCAGGGAACCCCTCAATAATACACAAGTCCGTGATCAGTGAGACGTTCCAAGTTTATTGTGGGAGAGAGCAGTATATATAGCACACACACACAAAGAACCAAAGAAGAGGGTGCAGAAGTGTTTACATTTGAGCAGGAATGTTTAGAAAAGATAAGGAAAAGAAGAACATAAAATTTGGGAGTAGCTCTGCATTTACGAGCGTTTAACAGTTTTACGACCTTTAACATAAACTACTATAGGATGTGTTTATTGAAAGTGCAGCTTGTGTCGAGGTAAGAGAAAGAAGTAACATTCTGTTCTCACGCACACAGAATATCATGAAACATGCTAAAAATCAAATATTCCCTACATCGGACTACCTAGAGGAGATTGGAAATCTGGAGAACTGGTGACAGAGGAACAATCTCCTCCTGAACGTCAGTAAGACAAAGGAGCTGACAGTGGACTTTAGTACAAAGCAGGAGAGGAACTACCAGACCCCCGTCATCAACAGGAGCCCAGTGGAGAGAGTGGACAGCTTCAGATACCTCGGTGTTCACATCACGCAGGACCTGTCATGGTCCTGTCACATCAACACCGTGGTGAAAAAAGCCCGGCAGCGTCTCTACCACCTCAGACGCTTGAGAGACTTTAGACTGCCCTCCAAGGTGCTCAGGAACTTCTACTCCTGCACCATAGAGAGCATCCTGACGGGAAACATCACGACCTGGTTCGGGAACGGCACCATGCAGGACAGACGAGCTCTACAGAGGGTGGTGCGATCAGCCGAGCGCATCATCCGCACTGAGCTCCCTGACCTGCACTCGATCGACAGCAAGCGGTGCTGGACTAAGGCCAGGAAGATCATGAAGGACCTCAGTCACCCCAGTAATGGACTGTTCTCTTTGTTGCGGTCTGGGAAGCGATTCCGCTCCCTAAAGGCCAACACAGAGAGGCTGAGGAGGAGCTTCTTCCCGCAGGCGATAAGGTCTCTCAATCACACCTCCACACAGGACTAATAACATCTTTTTAAGCTCACAACACTGACTGGACAATCATGGACACATTCATACACACTTGCACTAAATATTTATACATCTGGACAATTGCACATGTCACTTTCATTAGTCACTTTCATTAGTCACTTTCATGCATATTTGCACAACCACTGACACTTTAAATTCTATATACATATATACTCTACTCTTGCATGTTTGGGGCAAGAGTGAAGTTCCAACGTGTCCACTCTGTCCTGGACGAGGGTCCCTGGAGCATATTCTGAGTAGCTGCCCATCTGCCCTTGGAGAGGGCCGATACCGTTGGCGACACGATCAAGTACTGAAGTGTATAGCAGAGACGATTTCACATGCAGTGGCCAACAACAAATATGTTGGCAGCCAGAGAAGAATTGCCTTCGTAAGGGCTGGTGAGCTGGCGCAAGCAAAGCAAAAATCAACCAGCCTCCTTTCATCTTCAGCAGACTGGGAGCTGCGGGTTGACCTGGGCAGGCAGCTCAAGTTCCCGGAATTTGTAACATCAACATCGTTGAGACCCGATATAGTTTTAACATCTGCATCATCCAAGCAAGTCCTTTTGTTGGAACTGACAGTCCCATGGGAGGACCGCATGGAAGAGGCAAATGAGCGTAAGCGGTTTAAGTACCAGGAGCTCATTGAGGACTGCCGAAGGAAGGGCTGGAAGGCTAGCTGTGAGCCCATAGAAGTAGGGTGCAGAGGCTTTGCCGCTCGATCCCTGTGTAAGATCTTTGCCAGGCTTGGAATCACAGGAGCTGCAAAGAGGAGAGCCATCAAGTCCATCACAGAAGCCGCAGAACGAGCCTCGAGGTGGATTTGGATCAAGAGGTCCGCAAAGTGGGCCAGTGCTGCTGGGACACAAGTTGGGGCGTGATCAACCCTGGCTGGGTCACCTGAGAGAGGGTGTCTGATGTTGTGAGACCCGAAACACCTGATGATCTCAGGAAACATCACTGATGATGTGTCCCAGCGCATCCAGAGATGTATCTAAGTACTGTTTAACTGGCTTGTCCAGTGACTCCCAGGAATAGGCTGGGTGACAACCGAGAATAGTTTGGTGACAACTGGAGAGTCGGTGACAGCACGGAAAGACGGCACCTGGGGCAGGAAGGGGTAGCAGCCCAACCTGCAACTTCCGTAAGGAAGTACCCGAATAAGCTACAGAGCAACCCACGGAGAAATACCCCCAGGGGTGCCCGAGAGGGGGGGAGGATGAGCACCCCAATAGGATGGACCTTTTGGTAATGACCTCAGGAAATGGACTATTGACCATGACAAATAGATGCATCTGCGGAAAGGTCTGCAAGAATGATAGGGGCCTAAAAATCCATCAGGCCCGGATGAAATGCCTGGCACAGGAGATTACAGCACAGCGCACAGGATCGACGCCTGGTGAGACGCAGGAGGAGCCCGGTCTGGAGAAACCCCACAGAGCCCAGAACCTCCAAGTGCCAAACACTCCAGGTCCAGGCAGAGTAGTCCTACATATCAAGTGGCCTCCAGCAAAGCAGCACAAGCTGTGGCACCAGTTCGATGAGGATACATCTAGAATAATCAATGTAACAGCAAAGGGTGATGTGGAAGGACGACTTCTTAACCTGACTACAATCATCACAAGTTTCGCGACTGAGAGGTTTGGCGTAGAGGAGCCTAAGTTGAATAAACATACCTATACCAGGAACCGCAGGTCAGATAAGATCCATCAACTCCGGAAAGAGCTGCGGATTCTGACGAAGCAGTTCAGGAAAGCAGCTGAGGAGGAGAAGCCATCTCTCAGTGAGCTTCGGCAGATTATTAGGAAGAAGCTCATGACGCTGCGTAGAGCAGAATGGCATAGGAGGCGGAGAGTTGAAAGAGCCAGGAAGCGAATGTCATTTGTAGCTGACCCCTTTGGCTTTACAAAAAGACTGCTGGGAGAGAAGCGCAGCGGACGTTTGGATTGCCCTATGGAAGAGGTAGATCACTTCCTGCATAACACCTTGAGTGATCCAGACAGAGAGCAAGACTTAGGGCCACAAACAGCCCTCTTGAAGGTATCAGCACCACTAGTTGAGTTCAACACTTCAGAACCCACCTGGCAAGAAGTTCAAAAGGTGGTAACAGCAGCCAGAGCGAGTTCTGCTCCAGGTCCCAGTCAAGTACCATATAAGGTGTACAAGCGCTGCCCAGGACTCCTTCGAATCCTCTGGAAGATTCTCAGGGTGATTTGGCGAAGAGGGATCATCGCAGAACAGTGGAGGGAGGCGGAGGGCGTCTGGATCCCTAAGGAGGAGAATTCAACAAAACTGGAGCACTTCCGATCCATCTCACTCCTCAGTGTGGAGGGCAAAATCTTCTTTAGCATTTTAGCTAGAAGGATGACAGACTTCCTACTGAAGAATGGTTATATTGACACATCGGTACAAAAGGGCGGTATTCCTGGAGTGGCAGGGTGCCTGGAACATACTGGAGTCGTCACACAATTGATAAGGGAAGCACGTGAGGGAAATGGAGATTTATCTGTGCTTTGGCTGGACCTTGCCAATGCATATGGGTCAATCCCTCACAAGCTGGTTGAGACGACTCTAGATCGGCACTATGTACCCTGTAAGATCAAGGACCTCATCCTGGATTATTACAGTAACTTCAGGCTGAGAGTTACTTCAGGGAGCATTACATCAAACTGGCATCGGCTCGAGAAAGGGATAATTACTGGCTGTACAATTTCTGTGATCCTTTTTGCTCTCGCGATGAATATGTTGGTCAAGGCTGCTGAAACGGAGTGCAGAGGCCCCCTGTCCAAGTCTGGGACCCGGCAGCCCTCGATCAGAGCCTTTATGGATGACTTGACAGTCACCACTACCTCCGTTCCTGGGTGCAGGTGGATTCTTCAGGGCCTGGTTAAGCTTATTTCTTGGGCTAGAATGAGCTTTAAGCCAACAAAATCCAGGTCTATGGTACTGAAGAGAGGGAAAGTGGTGGACAAGTTTCGCTTCTCAGTGGATGGCGTAACAATTCCATCAATTAATGAGAAACCAGTCACTAGCCTAGGTAAGGTTTTTGACTGTAGCCTCAGGGATACTGCGTCAGTCCAGACAACGATCAAGAAGCTGGAAGCTTGGTTGTCGGCAGTAGATAAATCTGGTTTACCTGGCAGATTTAAGGCATGGATATACCAGCATGGCATCTTGCCACGGATTCTTTGGCCGTTGTTGGTGTACGAAGTGTCAATGTCTACAGTAGAGGCCCTGGAGCGGAAGATCAGCTGCTATCTCCGAAGATGGCTTGGTCTGCCTCGTAGTCTAACGAGTGTAGCACTATATGGCAGGAGTAATAAGCTTCAGCTCCCCATCAGCAGCCTGGAGGAGGAGTTCAGGGTTTCTCGTATAAGAGAGGCCCTAGTCTACCAAGGCTCTGGAGATTCTAGAGTAACAGCAGCAGGTATTGAAGTGCGAACGGGAAGGAAGTGGAGAGCACAAGAGGGACTGGAGTTGGCAGAGTCTCGGCTGAGACACAAGGCACTTGTGGGCACAGTGGCAACGGGGCGAGCAGGACTGGGAGCAATCCCAAAGCCACATTACAACAAGGCTCAGGGCAGGGCGAGACGAGAATTGGTCCTAGAGGAAGTCCGAGCAGGTGTCGAGGAGGTGAGGACCAGCAGGGCAGTAAGCATGCGGCAGCAAGGGGCATGGACGAGGTGGGAAGGAGCACTGGAGAGGAAGATCACCTGGAACGACATCTGGAAGGCAGAGCCACAGCGTATTAAGTTCCTGGTCCAAGCTGTGTACGACGTGCTCCCCAGCCCAACAAACCTGCATGTTTGGGGCAAGAGTGAAGTTCCAACGTGTCCACTCTGTCCTGGACGAGGGTCCCTGGAGCATATTCTGAGTAGCTGCCCATCTGCCCTTGGAGAGGGCCGATACCGTTGGCGACACGATCAAGTACTGAAGTGTATAGCAGAGACGATTTCACATGCAGTGGCCAACAACAAATATGTTGGCAGCCAGAGAAGAATTGCCTTCGTAAGGGCTGGTGAGCTGGCGCAAGCAAAGCAAAAATCAACCAGCCTCCTTTCATCTTCAGCAGACTGGGAGCTGCGGGTTGACCTGGGCAGGCAGCTCAAGTTCCCGGAATTTGTAACATCAACATCGTTGAGACCCGATATAGTTTTAACATCTGCATCATCCAAGCAAGTCCTTTTGTTGGAACTGACAGTCCCATGGGAGGACCGCATGGAAGAGGCAAATGAGCGTAAGCGGTTTAAGTACCAGGAGCTCATTGAGGACTGCCGAAGGAAGGGCTGGAAGGCTAGCTGTGAGCCCATAGAAGTAGGGTGCAGAGGCTTTGCCGCTCGATCCCTGTGTAAGATCTTTGCCAGGCTTGGAATCACAGGAGCTGCAAAGAGGAGAGCCATCAAGTCCATCACAGAAGCCGCAGAACGAGCCTCGAGGTGGATTTGGATCAAGAGGTCCGCAAAGTGGGCCAGTGCTGCTGGGACACAAGTTGGGGCGTGATCAACCCTGGCTGGGTCACCTGAGAGAGGGTGTCTGATGTTGTGAGACCCGAAACACCTGATGATCTCAGGAAACATCACTGATGATGTGTCCCAGCGCATCCAGAGATGTATCTAAGTACTATCTACCCTATATTTCTATATTGTGCAATATTTTAGTATGCCCTTATTGTACAGTTAATTTTACTAGTTAAATTTATTTCTTTAGTATTTCCTTTTTATTGACTACTTATTTTACGTACAAGCTTTTATTTTCTTTTTAAGGTCACTGGCGGTCGTGTAAGCATTTCACTGCATATTATACTGTGTATGACTGTGTATGTGACAAATAAAATTTGAATTTGAATTTAATACCCGAATTTTAAAACAGCTCAGCTCAACATAAACCCTGTCCAACTATAGGCCAATATCAAACCTCCCAGCATAAGAATAACATTCAGGAACTTAGTTGGTTAGGATTTAGGCCTCAATATGGTACATGAGATAATGTTGTCTAAATTGGTAAATTGCCTACTACTGGTTTCTGATCAGGGATGCATCTCCTTGCTTCTGTTACTATTTAATGTCTGTGAAGTGTGGGTAATGTCTCCCCCTGCAGGAAAATCTAATAATTGAATCATTATTTTCTGTGATGATTTATCCCATTGCAGTGTATAAAGTTTATAACACACACAACTATATTAATTATTAGAAGAAATGTCAATGTTAGAAAGATTTATACAGCTCCACTCTGCTGAATTACCTCTGCATTCCAAACTTTAATCTGAATAATCTTTAACTATTATAAAAACAAGTTTAAAAAGGACATGAGTAATTACCATTTGTGTGAAAATATGTTTTACATTTTTAACCACAATGACAGCACACAAATGTCAGTTTCAGTTCTCTTTTTAAGACTTGCTTAATTGTAATTAACCACATGACAGTGACCAGGAGTACACACACACACACAAACACACACACACACACAATGTGTCACTATTTATTTTTATAATTCCTTTTGGCAATATAAATCCTGTTTTCGTTTACACCTTACTGTCTACTCATTAACACGGATTATAATTTTTCTAACTGTTCTAATTCTTTCCGTTCTTAAGTCAAACCATCAAAATTAGTCATAGTCATCATGGGTTCCCCAAATAGACAGAAAAAAGCGCACTTACTGTATCGTCCCCTTTACATCTACCTTTTTTTCTTCCCCTATTCATTAAATTAGGGTAAAGCTAGACGGATGACATCGTTATCATCCAGATTTTGGTGTTCCATGGAAAATCTTTAGATTTTTACCTCTATTCTATTACTCTCGTTCATCTACTGTAACAAGCCTCTTTTCAGGCAGGGGAGGATTCTTGACCCTGGAGGATACAAATATGTGGAAACCTTCCAATTTTCCTCAGACTGAAGAAGCTAGTTGAATGAGTAGAGAAATGTTTTCATCTAACAAGAAAGAAGTGCAATGAACATGACTCAATTTCCAGATGTTATCTAGGTTGTAGCAAACTGTTGCAACAGTTGCTGAGGACATGAGAGGATATGGGAGTTTTGCCAGAGCCAGCATACCAGCACCAGATTGTTACATCTATACTATAGCTAACATCAGAACATCAGATTTTTATCAAACAGCAAAACAAGTTAGCCATCCTAAGCAAAAACAGAGCAACTTCCACATCAGTTTTCATGCCTTTCAACTCTTGGAAGTAACTTCAAAATTGAATCACAAATGAAAACCACACCATTGTTAACACAGCCCTGTGTTTGCTCTTTGTTCACTTTTCAAGAAGGCGAGATGCCTGAGAAACCGTCAACATGTGGAAAATGTAGCTATTTTTATCAATGACACACAGCAATAGGATTTGTTAAAGGGAACTTTACTAACCATCAAACTTAACACGAAACATACAACTCAGCCTCATGTCTGCTTTCTTTAGTTTGCCCTGCACTTTCTGGTGATATTTTGCTACTGACTGTTTACAGGAGGAGTAAATAAAGCTATTACATTACTGTATATATTACAACACCAGTCTGAACAAGCTGCCTGTTTCTGATTAGCTAGAACAGGGAACAGAACAGATAGCTAGCACTTAGTATACATTGATGAACTCATATGAATATTATTAATAATAATAATAATAATAATAATGGCGGCACGGTGGTGTAGTGGTTAGCACTGTCGCCTTGCACCTCCAGAGTCCGGGCTCGATTCCCGTCTCTGTGTGCATGGAGTTTGCATGTTCTTGGTGGGTTTCCTCCGGGTACTCCGGTTTCCTCCCACAGTCCAAAGACATGCAGATTAGGCTAATTGGCGTTCCCAAATTGATCATAGTGTGTGAATGAGTGTGTGTGTGTGTGTGCTCTGCGATGGATTGGCACGCTGTCCAGGGTGTACCCTGCCTCGTGCCCTGAGTCTCCTGGGATAGGCTCCAGGTGCCCGCGAGTATTATTTTTCATTACCTAAACTATTTGGTAATTTGTTTTCTGTTTGTTTGTGGCACCTTCGTGCTTGTGAGTCATGACCAATATAAATAGAAAATAAGAAAAAAAAACTCTTCAACAACCCTTCAATTATGGTGCTGAACTGTCAACTTTGTGGAAGAAATGTGGCAAAAAAAAAAATACTGAATGGAGATCACTCAAACAATTGATGAAGTTGCATGAATCAGAACTATGTTTAGTAGTAAAAGTAAGTACAATGTGATGAGAAAAAAAAGCCTTCAGGTTGACAGGATGCACAAAAATTGGCACTACTGTCTGACAGTTTGATACCACATTGTGTTCTTCCACAGTGTATTTTAATGTTTAGTGGTATTAATAATCTACATCTATATAAGATGTGGATCTTATGATGGAGCATGATAGTGAGCTCCTCCGACCCCCTCCCCACTCCCACATACAGACATATGCACACACACACATAAAACAGCTGCTTGATGAGTAAGACGAGTCATTACTTATAACTGTAAGGTGAGTAGTTATATACAGTCACATTTCTGTACATTTATTTTAAACAGAACATGAAAATTATGTGAATGTGTGTGTGTGCTCTTTATCCTGATGTTCTTGATGAACTGGTAACGAGATCTTCAGCACATCCTGATTCACCTTTGCAGGTGTTAGTCACTGAGTGTATCACACAGGCTTCACTAATAATATTATGGCACTTTCTCAGAGCTCATCATGTCCTGTCGTCTTGTCCGTTTTAAGCTTTAGCTCATCTTCTGTGATTCTCCCATCAGCGTTCTGATCTTGGCTGGTGAACATCTCTCTGACGATTACATCAGGGTCCATTGCAGGTTGGAGACGACCATTCCCCTTTGACACATGCAACCTGATGAATGCTGTGAACTGGAGCGGAACCAAGAGGACAAATTACCACACTGTGTGCTAAATGGGTTAAATATAATAATAATAATAATATCACAATAACAAAGAAACACAATAACACCTCCTCCAGTGGAACTTCTCCATCCTGGTTCAGGTCCATGAAGCTGAACAGAGGATCAGGAATATCCTCCAGCCAGACAAACAGAAAGCCCGGAGGAACACCTTTTTTCAACTCCAACAACTCCAGTTCAAAAAGTAACACTGCATCTGCCGGAACCACAGAACCTGTAACACACACATAGACAATTCAAATGGTAACACTGCTTACTTTCAGAGTGGCAACAAGGACATAAAGTGGCATCTTAGAGCGCTTTCACATTAGTACCTGTACCATTCACATTGATTTGTAACGTGCCCAGGAACTCCAGACTCCCCCTCTGGACACCGTTCACATTATTATCATTATCTCTGTACTCAGGTACACTTGTGTATGTTCACATTTCAATACAGCAGGTGGCAGTGTGCACCTTCTTGGTTTGTGAGCTGCCATTAGGAAGTCAATCTCTGCACTATGACTAATATTATTGATGTTTTGGGAAAAAAAACCAAAGACATGCAGATTAGGCTAATTGGCATTCCCAAATTGCCCGTAGTGTGAGAGTGTGTGTATGAGTGCCCTGCAATGGATTGGAACCCTGTCCCGGGTGTAACCTGCCTCATGCCCTAAGTCTCCTGGGACGGACTCCTGGCCCCGCCACCCTGTATACAGGATAAAGCTGTATAGACAATGAGATGAGATGAGACAATGTCAACAGTAACGCACTTGTGAGTCTTCCTACGGTATCAGCTATGGCTCTGTATGTCAGAGGTTGAGATTAGAGCGTGCTGCATGCACACCAAGATTTTGGAGAAGATAGACGGCATTCTAAATATGGAGTTATTTATGAGCAACTTCCTCTTCCAAAACAGCAGATGGCGCTATCGGTCAATTTACTCTATTCTCCCGAAACCTCAAACAACGTGTTTACGGTATATGGTTTACCCTTATGTCTCAGAGGAATATGAGCGGGGAACTACGGAAGCGCATTGCATTCACACAATAAAAAAAAAAATCACGGGACTTCTCATAATTATGACATCCTAATCTCATAATTATGACTTACTAACTCATAATTATGACTTACTATCTCATAATTATGACTTACTAACTCATAATTATGAGATAATATCTCATAATTATGACTTACTAACTCATAATTATGAGATAATATCTCATAATTATGACATCCTGATCTCATAATTATGACTTATCACATATAATTATTAGGGTTCTGAGAAGACAGGGGACAATGGAGCAAATATTGCCAAATTTAATTAGCTTTTATTTCTTTCTTGGATTGAGACACTGGGAGATATTAATGTCATTGAGTAATTTGGATGCTATTACCATTAGTATGTCAACACTGCGCAGGTATCTAAAGTGCTTAGGACTGTTCAGGAGGAAAGCACATTCTATCTTTCTTGAAGTGGCTCTTCCTTCAGGAGCAGCTAAACCCGCAACGATGCGGGTCTTACGAGGGGCAGAACCACGCATAAATACTCTGCAATATTCTGAACAGGCAGGTCCGCAGAAAAGAAAGGCAGACAAAGTGTGCTGTTCAGAGACAGAGGCACAGCTCCAGCCTTTGACGCCGGTGAGAGAGAAAGAGGGAGCGCGCGGCCCGCATCAGTCCAGCATGCGCCCTCAGGTTAAATACAGTATGAAAGTACAAAAAGACACAAACCCTCTCTCTCTCTCTTATAAATCCTCAGTAAGGGCGAACGCTCCGAGAGGATCTAAAGTTTATTTTTAGTTTCCCGAGACACGTCCGTTCTCGCGTAGACGGCGGAGCTCTGTTCATTTTGCGTTTCAGTATTAATTTTGTTTCCTTTTAAGTTCCTAATTAATAATCCCCCCACCCCCCCGCTATCTCCAGAACAGAAAGGTCTTCCCGTGCGTATCATGAGCACTCTCACAACAACTCCTATTTCACTGACCCCCTCTAAAGCCCTGCGTTAGGGCTCTTATACACATCATAACACATCGTGGTGCAGCTCTCTATAACCGCCCCACGTAACAAAACCTGCTTAAAATTCTGGTTCCTCGCTTCCGAGCAAAAGGATGTAGTAACTTTCGTTTCCGGTGTCACGTGCTAAAATGCCCCCTGCCACAAACTGCCTCCCCTTATCTCATAATTATGAGATAGTAAGTCATAATTATGAGGTAGTAAGTCATAATTATGAGATCAGGATGTCATAATTATGAGATAGTAAGTCATAATTATGAGATAATGATGTCATAATTATGAGATCAGGATGTCATAATTATGAGTTAGTAAGTCATAATTATGAGATCAGGATGTCATAAGTATGAGATATTAAGTCATAATTATGATATAATAAGTCATAATTATGAGATATTAAATCATAATTATGACATAAGTCCCGTGATTTTTTTTATTGTGTGAATGCAATGCGCTTCCATAGGGAACAGTTTTGAGGTTTCTATTATATATCCAGACATCCAGACATATTAACAATCCACTGTCTTTAGGATATGTAGCCCTGTAGGGGAATACAGTTATATCAAACCACATTTTAATTAACTATTGAAGGCTGAAAGAACTGCCATGATTTTTGGCTTTTTATATCCATAACGGACGTATGCATCAAAATCTTTTATAATTAGTGATCATATCTACATTTAAATAATCTGTGTCTGTAGTACAATCCTACATTGTAGACAGCTGTTGCAGCGTGAGGTGTAGGTACAGTAAGATGCAAGAATCATTGTATTAGACAGCATGCATGAAATTTATGAAACTTTTTACAAGCAGGTTTGGAATAAAATTCTGTCTGTAATTCAGTATGTTTACTGTTTATTTAAAGCATTTTCCCCCCTTATAACTTTGTTAAAGATTATTTAAATGTAGATATGATCACTAATTATAAAAGATTTTGATGCATCATGTCGCATACGTCCGTTATGGATATAAAGAGCCAAACATGATGGCAGTTCTTTCAGCCTTCAATAGTTAATTAAAATGCAGCAGTGGTTTGACTGTATTCCCCTACAGGGCTGCATATCCTAAAGATAGTGGATTGTTACTGTTTTCTCAAATGCTAAAACACTAAAACCCATTGGCTGAAGAAAGTCCTCAGTTGCCTGACCTCATTTAGCTAATTGTGCAGTCTGTTGTCAATACCTTAAACCATTTCACACGGTAAAACACAATATGCAGATCAGTTTTCAGCAAAACTCTAAACACATTCTCAAAACACATTCTACACTCTAATGCCTCTTTTCCACTGCATAGTACGGCACAGCACGGTTCAGTACAGCTCACTTCGGTTCGGCTCAGTTCGCGCTTCCAATGCAGTTTAGTAACACTTTAGAGTGTTTAGATTATTCACGTGTCGTTATAGTTGCGGCGCCTCTACTGCCGTGACATCATCGTAAACGCGCCACAAACAAACACAACAATGGAGCATATCGACGGCATGGTGTTCTTCATTCTCGGCATGTGGATGTTTTTAACAGCGAGACGAAGGAGTTTGTTTCGAAAGAGGCTGATGGCAGCCAAAGAAAATTTTTGGTTAATACAAAAAGATGCGTCCGATCCTTCGCTGGCTGTTCTAAATATAGCGGTTCTGTTGTGTCTCATGTCACAAGTTCAGTGACGCAGTAATGACGATTTTCTCCGGCCAATCAGTGACCAGCAGAGTTTACACGTCACGTTTTGGTAACGGTTCGGCGCGCTTGGAACCTCAGCTGAGGTGGTACTAAAAAAAGGACCAGGTACCAGGTTCTGTTCCCAGTGGAAAACCCCCCAAAAGTGAGCTGAACTGAACCGTGTCGTGCCGTATTATGCAGTGGAAAAGCGCCATAATGCATACGTCATCCATACTGGTAAACACAAGGAGCAACACTCAAATACAATTAAAGAAAACATGTCATTGATTGAACACAACCACTCAAAATTTATGTCACTTGTTTCAAATGATGTGACACAACCAATATAAGCCAGTTCAGAGAGCAAACAGGTTGGTGAAGGTAGAAAGGAGAAAGTCTGAGCATGGATAGAAGAAACAATGTGAGAGGACGAGTGCGTATGCGAGGTGGGCGAGGAGGAGTAGTAGGAGGAGGACGACAAGAAAGAGGAAGAGGGCGAGGAAGAAGAGGTGAGCGAGGAAGAAGAGGGTGGCAAGAAAGAGGAAGAGGAAGACAAAGAGTGGAAATATCTGATGAAATTCGAGCAACAGCCATAGACTGTGTTCTTGTCCATGGACTGACAAGGAGACGATGACGAGAAGAAGCAAATTGATCACATTTACTCCTTTGATTTTTGTTCCTTTTAGTATTGTAAATGTGCTGGCTGTAGTACAGTGCACTGTATGCTGTTTACTGTACAATGATCAAATTGTATGGCCCAAAACATTGAGATTAAAAATTTGTTTCTCCCTGAGAACTATATGTTTTGAACAATGTGTTTTCTGTTTTTAGTTGTATTGTTTACTGACTGCTTGATAGTGTATATCATTTTGATTACTTTGTTTTTGATTTGAGAGCAGTGCTTGATTTTGAACACAGGTAAAACTGTTTTTAGGCGAAAGTTTCATTTTGCGAGAGGAGTCAGCGGTTTTGTAAATAGTGCTTGAAGATGAGGTTTTGCATTTAATGGTTTCAGAAAATGAAGCAAGGTTTCAGAAATTGTGTTTTAGCAATTGAGGAAAACTGTCTGGATGTCTGGATATATACGTAATAGACACCTCAAAACTGTTCCCCACTCATATTCCTCTGAGACATAAGGGTAAACCATATACCGTAAACACGTTGTTTGAGGTTTCGGGAGAATAGAGTAAATTGACCGATAGCGCCATCTGCTGTTTTGGAAGAGGAAGTTGCTCCATTGCATTTGTGCATTGCAAAGCAGATTGTGTTTGTTTGTTAAATTTTGGCACATAAATAACTCCATATCTAAACAGTGTTCCACTTGTGTGTTCAGGAACGATCGAACCCGAAACACTTATGTTCTTGCTGATCAAAATTATTCGGACGTTGGGGCCAAGTGTTCCAGGAAAATGATCCCAGGGCCCTAATGTGAACACGCCCTTAGAGACAGAAGAGCAGCTGAACCAGGAGTGGCACCTAAAAGAATGGAAAGTGAGCATCAGAGCTGCAACAAAGAGATAAAGACTAGGAAACGGGATACCTTTTGAGACAGAGAAGCAATTAACAGTCAAAGAAGCCACGGATAGAGGGCAATTGAAAGTGATTAGGTATATGAGTGCGTACAGAATGTCATGTGAAAGAACAGACGATCAGATGAGAGGTGCAGATAAAAGATAGATAGTCTAGTATGTTAAAGGGGATGTTTTAAACCATTTGCTCAGAAGTTGTGTAAAAAAAGTTTACTGCTGCTTTAACTGTGTATTCAGTGATAAACCACTTAACCTTCATTTTGTCCATGTCCAAAGTGGGGGGGGACGATGACCTCCCTCTTCTCTCCTTCGCACATGCCCTTTAACCCTTGATCCAGCCCCTCAATGACCTCTGCTTGACCCAGTGTCGCCTGTGCTGGTCTGCCCCAGTCAGAACTGTTGAGCAGTAGCAATGCTATTACAAGTATTATAAAGGGTTTTAATGCTGCTTTTAGCATCATGAGTCAACTAATCAGTGTGTGAGGCATATGAGTGAAATCTGTGTGTGTGTATAGTGCCCTTACGAGGAGTAAAGTCGGGTTCCATCCAGCAGAGAGCAGTTGTAGTGATAGATGACAAGGTCATTATCTTCACTAGTGTTGTTACACTGCAGGGGTTTGTGAGTAATCTGAATTTCCACTGAGTCTTTTGGATTATGGAAGTCAATGATGTGGAGGTCAAAGATTAACACAGCCGAACCGGGAATAAGGTCACCTGATAACCACACACACACACACACACACACACACACACACACACACACACACACACACACACACTTGAATAAGATGAATAAAGTGTGCATATCTGTGTGTGTGTGTGTGTGTGTGTGTGTGTGTGTGTGTGTGTGTGTGTGTGCGCATGCGCAGGTGTCACCTGTCCCATTCCCTCCATAGGCAAGGTGTGGAGGGACGATGATGTGTCTCTTCTCTCCCATACACACTCCTTGTAACGCTTTATCCACTCCAGCGATCACATGGCCCAAACCCACAAACGTATTGTATGTACTGTTGCGACGGTAGCTGAGTTGGGGGAAGTGGTCAACAAGAATAACAACCATATTCAACATTATCACAGACATCCCACCGAAAGTCTTATTAAACAATATAATGCACCTTGGTTTGTACAAATCTCCACAAGAAAAACCTGTAAAGGTGAAATGTGCTGGCTGATTATAGCTCAGACTTAGACTTAGACTGTTCTATACTTTCTAAATACTCATTACTGTTGTGTCATGCAACACTCCTCTAATCTGGTCAGGTCAGGAAGAATTAAAAACAACTGCTCTACATCACAGGAAACAGGGAAGAGCCCATGTGCTCCTCACCATACAATGAGCTGCAGTACAGAACTTATTTTTTGCAGCAGCTTTAAAGTCTTCACTGACCATCAAGAGCATCCTGGCTTTAGCACCACCTGCTGGTTTGGAAAATGGACCATTTTTCTATATTAGACATTAATCTTATTGGTTAAAATTTTTTTATTAAATTATTATATTTTATATAATATATAAAAATATAAAAAAAATAATACGGCGACGTAGGGAGAGAAAAAAAAAACGCTGCCACTACTGGGTTCACCCTCTGAGTGCACAACGTCGGATTAAAGGAAGTTTGTGGTTTATGAAGAAATGCGAACATTTCCGCGCAAGTTTTATTTTTTAAGCATTTTATTTTTGCCTTTTTTCCGCATTTCCCTATGTATAGCATGTAGGATCATGGGATATATCCGGTCCTCCGAAGCGTAAAATGGACGTGGAGAAAACGAACTAGACACGGCTTCCTTGCATTCGTTGGGATTTGAACGCCAAGAAAAAGCTGCATGCAACGTTTTTTTAACACCGTATAAACGCGCAGTCGGACAAACGCACGTCACCAAAGCCCGTGTGAACACCGTCATTGACTCCTATGTGTAGAAAACCCTCTGCGCTTCATCCGCGATCACCGGACACTACAAACGGCAGAAAAACGGTTGATTTTAACACCCGTGTGAACAAGGCCTAAACCACGCTGTACACTAAAGCCCCCCAGGGCAATAAACCCTCAATGTACAGTGTTAAACTACAAACTCCACAGTGTAACGCTACATTGCTCTAAACCAGTGTTCTCAAACTTTTTCTGTCATTCCCCACTTAAGGGGGTGAGCGAATTTTCAAGCCCCACTTGTCAACAAAATAATAACGAAATCGGCCAAGTTTACTGTTTATTGAAATATCAATTTCTAAACCAATAAGATCAAGCAACACCAAGTTCAAAATAGATCAAATACACGTGCAATTGTTATAAAAGGCTTACGTTGTCACATATCTTTGCATAATTGACCCCATGTTTATTAGCTGCTCAGCAATCGTTTGTAGTTTTTTTGCACTGGCCAATTCAGTATGCAACTTTGAATGAAGCCATTTGTGCTTTGCTGTCCACTGATTCAGATGTTACCATGTGATTATCCTGCTGTCTGTATTCTGCCAGCTTTCTTTGAAAGAAGTCGAGTGGCTTATTAACATGACTGGAGTGTGTTGTCTCTAAGCGTCTTCCTAATTTGTTGGGTCTCATACGGTCTGCTGCCAGCGGTATAAGACACAAAACACACAAGAGCCTCTCCTCTGCCCCCACCATCCCCACCATGAATCCAAGCTCAAGATAGGCTTCATTAGGGGTGGGTGATATAACCAAAATCTTCTATCAGGGTAGAAGCTATTTTCTACCTCATTAACAATATATATCACAATATAGCAATTTGTATCTGAAAATGCATAAATAAAAATTCAAACACAAAGAAACAATGTAATTTTATTTAAACTGTGAATTGCTGGGGTTTGCTGCATTTTTTTTTTACTTTTGCCATATTCGTTTGGATTTCAGATGATAGAAAAGGTTTGATGTGTCTCCACCACTTGTTAAAACAGTGCACTTGCGTACCTCGCAAATCACGTTCATCTCATTCGTATCACTTTTCTTATATCCAAACCAATTCCACACCACAGACGATGCACCTTTTTTCTTTACAATCTCCTCGTTGTTGGTTTCGTCACATGTAAGCAAACTCACTGCTGCTGCACCGTCTTCTTCCATTGTCGAAGTGAATGTGAAGCGAAACACATCAAAAGTGGGACGAAACCGTGGCACCCGATTGAACCAAATATCTGCGCAAATACAGCGCAGCTCGACTATCTGAATAGCGCAGTGATGATCTGGTTTATTTGCGCAGCCCGGAGGTGGATCGCGCAGCGCCGCTCGAATCACAAACCTGCGCGACCCACTGTGTTTTATTTAAAAACCATTTAATATGTCACGACTGTTTAATATTGTTTCCACCTTGCCATGCCTGGTTTGTACGTGCGCATCCCAGCGGGATAAAATGTACTTTGATGGCCGGCACGGTTTATTTCTGTCAGAGTCGCGCAGCGCTGCCCAGTGGGTCGCGCAGGTTTCAATTCAATTTACTTGTATTAATGATCCATTTATTTGTGTGTGATTGTTTAGTTTTGAGCATACACTCTTCATTATCAATAAAGAAAAGCATGAATTAGAATAGGTACTTTCCTATTATTTTCCACTAATTTCCTCCCGTTCATTGCGCCCCACCTGTCATGTCTGTATTCCCCACTAGTGGGGTGCGCCCCACACTTTGAGAACCACTGCTCTAAACTCATCGCTTTATCCTGTATACAAGGTTGCATGGGGCCTGGAGCCTAACCCATGAAACTTAAGCTACGTTTACACTGTCAGGTAAATGTAACCCAATTCCGATATTTTGCTCATATGTGACACATATCGGATATGTTCTATGTCTGTGTAAACAGGAAAAAAACGCATGCATTCCGATATTTCGAGATTGGTTTCAGGCCTCCTTCATATGTGGAAATAAATCAGATATAAATCTGATATGTGCTAATGTGATTGTCGTGTAAACAGACCGATCGGATTTTCTGAGGCATTGTGTTCTGTAAGTCATTAAAACAGCGACTTCTTCGCGGTTTGATGACGTACGTAATGTTATTCTCTGGTGGAAGTGCGTGTGGAATGATAACATCGCAGGTGACATGGAAAAGGAATCTTGGCTAGTTTGTAGCGCAGGAACCTCCCTTTAAGTATGCGCGATGTTTCAGATGGTATGGCAAGTGTAATCATGTATATCGGATATGAGTTGAAAGAACATTTAAACAGATGGTCAAAAAAATCAGATATAGGCAACAAATCAGAATTAGGCAACGAGACCTGCAGCGTAAATGAGGCTTTAGGGCACGAGGCAGGGTACATCCTTGATGGGGTGCCCATCCATCACAGGGCACACATGTACTTACACACACACACACACACACACACACTACAGGCAATTTGGGAATGCCAATTAGCCTAATTTGCATGACTTTGGACGATGGGAGGAAACGGGAGTACCCAGAGAAAATCCACCACGCCCTGTGAGCACATGCCAACTCCATGCATACAGACCCCAAGGCGGGAATCAAACCTGCACCCTGGAGGTGCAAAGTGACAGTGCAAACCATGTGCTAACTAAGCAACCATGCTGCCATTGCCCTAAACTATACAATGCAATATACTATGCAATGCACACTAAAGTAAGCCACACAAAGCATTAAACCCCCACCTGACCGTTGCACCTGACTGTGCACTTACTTCACACTGCCTTAAAACCCATACTACACTAAACCACACTAAGAACATACTGTACCAAACAACATACTCTATCAAAACCCAAAACCACAGATAAACTTATGGTGTACTGAACTTAAAAACGCACTAAAACCCTGACGCTACTCCAAACCCCACAACTCAATAAACACCACCCCAGAAACCACACTGCATTAAACTCCACACTGCACCAAATGCAACTTTGCACTGGCCATTACATGGCACGAGATTTCCTTAATCGATTGTTATATAGAACATGTATGTAACTGTACCTGGATTGCAGTGGAGTGGTGTACTACTTTTCATTACGGATTTTTGTTTTTGAGAAATTCAGCACCCAAAGTAACACACATAAGAATAAGTCTTTGTTTTAATTTGTTGTTAATCAGTTGCAGCACAGTTCCATGGGCTTAAGTTTTTTACTTGTTTTAAAACAATGAATAGGGGCCGCAAATTCTAATAGTCTGGGGGCACAAGATTGGGCCACTACACACTAAACCCCACATTGCCCCAGACTACACACAGTTATCTATTTGAACTAAATATAGCAGAATCCCATCTGGGCTCCGGGACGCTGTAATGAGGGATTACTCACCTGGAGTCGAATAATCTTCCATCCTGGAAGGTTCCATTATAGTGATAACGTATGAAGTCTCCCTTCTTTGATTTTCTTATGCAATGATGAGGAACATAGAGAACTTCCACCTGAACATCATCCTTGACATTAAATAGATCAATAAGCAGTACATCAAACACCACCGTTGCATAAGCCGGCACCTTCACACCTGAATAAACACACACACACACACACACACACACACACACAGATGTTCTCAAAATTCAAAAAGAAGCTGCTCAGAACTTAAGTTCAATTTCTTTGTGTTTCTGGACTGGGCAAACAGGCACGTGAATGTGTATGTAATTATGTTTATACCGTATCCTTTCTCTCCGAAGGCTAAAAATGGTGGGATGATGATGGAGCGTTTCTCTCCCACACACATTCCTGTTAGCCCCTGCACCATGCCACTGATCAGGTGATCTTCATCCACATATGTGTCATATGTGACTTTTTGACCATACCTATGAGAAAGAAAAACCCATTGCCTCATCTCTTTTAGTTTAATATACAGTAAATAGTCTCTCAGTAACGTAGCATTCATACCTATTCTCAAAGTTTGTGCCATTAATCAGCGAGCCGTTATAAAGGTATCTCACAAAATCACCATGCTGCACTGAGCGGCGACAAGACAATGGCTTAAAGAGTAGACGAGTGTCCACACCATCGTCCTTATTCCACACGTCCAACAGCATAACATCAAACACCAGAGTTGCATCAGGAGGAATCACTGTACCTGTGAATGATACAGTAATAGACAACATAATTTAAAAATAATAACTTCTAAAGAAGACCAGGATACTGAAGGATGTTGTTATGTCATTTCCTCCTGAACTCAATCCTAGGATGTAATACAGTCGACCTGTATGAGTTCTGTATGAGTTCTGGTGTTTGCCTTTACCAGCTCCAGAGACGCCATATCCAAGATGAGGGGGGACAGTGATCTTCCTCCTCTCGTTCACACACATCCCGATCACTCCTTTGTCCAAGCCAAGAATCACCTTACTGTCCACACCCACCAGTGAAACTAATGCCTTGCCCTTTGCCTCGCTTAGAAACAGATAGAAGAATAAAGAAAAGACATAAAATAGAACAGTCATTAATTCATTTGTAAATTTCATTTCTTTTCATCTTTTCCCAGTGTGTGTTTAATTAGCAGGATGAAAAAACAATGCAAACATCTATGAAAAGATCCGGCTCCTCTTGATGAATCCAAACATGTGGAAAACTCTTAAATACGAACTCTGCAACATTTATTTATTTATTTTGCTCCCCCAAGGTCTAGGTTCAGAAGAACCTGCCTGACACACTAATGTAGCTCTTCCTGGAGCCAAAAATTTTGCATTGTGTCCATCACACCCGAATTGGCACTGCTTAATTCAGAAGAGCAGCAGCTGCTCCTGTCTTGATCCTCACCCAATCAATGAGATTAAGTCTGGTTTAACCCTGCAGAGGAACCTAGTTTCTCCACACCTGTACTTTATCTTGATCTGAAGAAAAAAAATCCTGTTCATTTCTGGGACAGGATCAGGGGCCGATACTTGCTGATTTTCATCGCAGCTAGGTAGCAATTGAAATGTTAGAGAGTTTGTCCAGACCTCAGAGATTAAAATAATAAAATATTAAAAGAACAAAGTCACTTGCAAAAATGATGTTTGCCTATGGTGAATGCTTCTCTAACCTTGGCCTCGTGGGGAAAAAAAAAAAAACAAGGAGGCCAGGAGAGTGCTTTCATTATGAGCACTGAAGTTACCCATAAGTACAATGAACTTAGTATAAGAGTCTGTCTCACGCAGCACTATATTCTAGAAGAAGGCTGAATACTCCATACTACAGTAATGCAGGTATTTTATAAATGGCACAGTAAGTGTGTCATTGTTATGATGAAGTGTGTAAAAGCAAACATTGAAACAAAGCAATGAGAAAATGCAAGTGATGTATGATTGTGTTATGTATAGCACACGTAAGAGGACATTGTACACCGTATTTCCAGGTATATGGTCACATGCGCTACTGAGAGGTGCAATTTAAGTGCCATACCAATTTAATAAGCGCCATTTTTATATCAACGTGGAAATCTCACTTTCAACTGCTGAAGGGTTGAAATCTTTCTTGACGGTCATCTGAGAATTTATAAAATGAATTAAAAAGTAACTTGGAAGAACATTTTGTTTGGACATGCTGTCTTTCTTTTTTTCCCTCTCATTCCTTTTCATAAAAAAACATATAAGACAAATTATAATGAAAATTAGAGATGATTTGGCATGCGTGGAATTGCTGTGGAGATAAATGGAAACAACCCAAAAACCTTTAAGGAATGTATAGCATAGATTTTTATGAAACAAAGCTTTTTTTTAAGCAAAAGGTTGTTTAGAAAAATCTGCAAAAAAAAAAAAAAAAAAAAAAAAACACCTACTCACAGTATACAGTATGCTTATACCAATACAGTCAGGTTTCTTTTGAAGGTGTAGTACTGTATGCATTTGGAGGCAACAGAATTCAAGTGAGTAAAATGATTTAATTGTGGGCAAAGCAGAAATCCTCAGCCCACAGCAGTTTAAAAAAACAGGCAGTTCAGTATATAGTAGTATAAAACATAATCACATACTAAAGTAACAGGCAACAGGACAAAACCAGTAATTCTGGAACTGTTTTCTGGAGCTGGAAATATGGGTGAAAAGCTTAGCAAAGCTCATTAACTGATGCAAAACTTTGCAAAAAGACTTCAAAAAATGAAATTAATAGAAAGATAAAACAAAGGGGCAGAGATAGGACTAAAAATAAACATTAGCAAGAACAAAGCACCTCAAAGAAAATTAAAGTCCTCTAAAGTCACTTACAGTACAAAGCGTTAAACAAAAGTGTAAACAAATTTCCCTTTACTGCACTGAGAACTTTTCAATCTTCTACCAGACATGCGCATGCTCTCAAAATACGTTCCAAGTATGGTCTTTAAAAATATTTATTTTTATGTAAATATTTGGCAGATGCCCTTATCCAGAGCGACTTAATTTTTTCATCTTATTATACATCTGAGGAGTTGAGGGTTAAGGGCCTTGCTTAAGTGTGATAAAGCATACTTGAGCAAGGGCCCACTGGTGGTCATGGGATATGAACCCATGACCATCCAAACTGTAGTCCAATGCCTTAACCACTGAACTTATTATTATTTTTTTATTATGAAGATTACAAAAATATTCATGCAGTCATCTTCTACACCGCTTATCCTTTATACAGGTTTGTGGTGGCCTAGATCCTATCAAAGGAGACTTTGGGGACAAAGCGGGGTACTGTACACCCTGGACTGCCAAACACAACGGCCAATTGGCCTAATCTGCATTTCTTTGGACTAGGAGAACCCCACCAAGCACAAAGACAATATGTAAACTCCATGCACACAGACCCAAGGTGGGAATTGAACCTTTGACCCTGTAGGTGAGGCCACAGTGCCACCATGCAGTCTCTCACTAAAAATAACATTTGAAAAGTGCTTATTAAAACACTTGTTTCAGACACTTGTGTTTTTGATAATTAAAAAAAAGCTTTCACTAAATAGCTTGTATAAATGAACAAAATAAGTGAGACTAATCCAATATTTAATGTTTGTTCCATACACCATAATATAACCAATGGATTTATTTACAGAAAACTTCAATCAGGTGCATGAACATAAAGTGTCAGACTTTATTACTAGATGACATCACCCTGTGAGAGTACTCCTTTTCGTGTTTGTACGCTTGATACAGTGTGCTAAGAAAGGGAAGGATGCAGTAACGTGGTGTAACTGGGCCTGTAACTGTAGCTCAGTGGTTAAGGCATTGGACTACGGTTCGGAAGATAAGTTACCACTGTTGGGCCCTTGAGCAAGGCCCTTAACCCTCAACTGCTCAGATGTGTAATGAGATAAAAATGTAAGTCACTCTGGATAAGAGCGTCTGCCAAATGCCTAAATGTAAATGTAAATGTGTAACAAGGGGAATGATGAAGTGCAGCAGCTTGAGAAAGCAAATGATTCCGTTTGTGTGGCCTGACAAAGCAAGTGACACAGTAACATGCCATCAGGGAGCGAGTGACAGAGAAAGCAATTGCACAAAATGCAGTGTGACAACCGGGTGGCACAGGAATGAGACATGAGAAAGCAAATCACAATTATCCGGTTTGAGAAAATGAGTGATTCCTGAAAAATCATATTGATTGGCTCTGTTGAGTGACATGTATAGTTACGCCTACCATGAGGGAAAAAAAGAGCTATATATATATATATATATATATATAAAACCCTGTCCAGGGTGTACCCCGCCTAGTGCCGAAGTCTCCTGCGATAGGCTCCAGGTCCCCGCGACCCTGAACACAGGATTAAGCGGTATAGAAAATGAATGAATATATATATATATGTCTGAAAAAGCACTGGCATTCTAACCAATGTACAGACAAAACATTTACATTTGTACAGGCAAAACATTTACAGCATTTGGGAGATGCCGTTATTCACAGCAACTTACATTTTTATCTAATTAAACTGTACATCTGAGCAGTTGAGGATGAAGGGCCTTGTTCAAGGGCCCAACACTGGCAACTTGGTGGTCCTTTCTTTTATTTATATAGATTAAAACATTAGTTAGTAACCAGCAATTTTAAGGTAAATTATTATTATTATTATTATAAGTAGTAGTAGTAGTAGTAGTACCAAGCCGTATATAACATGAACAGATTTTTAACATGTACTGCTGGAACACAATTACCCTAAATCAGCATTAAAAACCTTCATTCACCTGGAGTCGAAGATCCTCCCATCCGGAAACGATCCCGAATAATGGTACCGGACATAATCACCGACCTGAACCTCTCTGCCACAGCGGATCGGTAATGAGTATCGATCAATGATCAGCTCCTGGGTGGGATCCGCGTTACACATCGCGCATGCGCAGTACGCATACAGCGCCCACAGCGCCAATTTAATGTCCATCTCTGGCTTTATCTCTCTATATATATTATATCTCACTCTCTCTCTCACACACACACACACACACACACACACACAAACACTTTTCCCTGAACAATACCGTAACTGTCACTAATTTTGCCCCCAAAAAAGAAGTCCCGAACAAACTCTGCAAACTTTACTGTCTCGGTTCCGCCTCTTTTGCAGACGTGTTGCAGCAGTGATCTTACACAGGGACAGATGGATATATATATATAGATAGAGAGATAGATAGATAGAGAGATAGAGAGAGAGAGAGAGAGAGAGAGAGAGATCAGAAGCGTCTCCAGTCTGCAGCGACAATGTAGCAGGGAAACAGTTTGTAAGATCTCAGAGAAACAGCACCCCGAACACAACTTAACGGAATTAAAAGAAACAGATAATCACAGCTGTAACATGGACACAGCACAGCTGTTAAAACCTCCCTAGGTCCTAAACTCCTAGGTTTCACCTCCTTTTTTTATGCAGGATAGAGAGGGTGAAAATTTAGTGGCATTCCATGTAATAAATACCATATAGGCTACACCAGTTGTTCCCAGCCCTGGTCCTGGAGGTACATCTGCCCGGCATATTTTAGTGTTTTCTTTGCTCCCAGCACTCCTGATTCAAATAATCAGATAATTAACAGCCTTCTGTGAATAGAAGTAGGTGTGTTTGAGTAGGGAAAACACTAAAATGTGCAGGGCAGGTGTGCCTCCAGGACCAGGGTTGGGAACCACCAAAGTTTTGAGGTTTGCTTGAATTGTTGTTGAATTTGGGACACTGTTGTGGTTGCAAGCTTTAGCTGATGCCATTGTTCAATACTTCACCAGGAGTTTTTAAATGTTAATGAGCTATGAAAACTGGTCTATGAAATGCATACATATTCAGATCATCAGTTTACAGTGTTTACAGCAACATAAAACTGCATTCAAAACTTGACGAGGGTGTAACTTGCATAAAACAGAACATTACCAATTTTATTGCCAAGTTGAGTTAAAATTGCACTGTGCAGTACAGTGATGCAAGCAGAACCTGGGTAGTTCACTGCAGGTAGGGATCCCACTCTGGATGGGGTACCAATTTATTGCACGGCACATACTGTACATACTCACACACTCACTGTACATACTCACACTCACTCACACACTCACTGTACATACTCACACTCCCCACACATACATACCCCCCCCACACACACAAGGTGGGAATCGAACAAAGAACCTGATGTGCAAGGTGAAAGTGATAACTAATAAGCCACTGCGCTCTTATCTTTAACCAAACTTCACACTCTTCTTCTTAAACCTAACACCATATGAGTACAAGTCTGTGCTTCGGCTGTAGCAGTTTCGTCAGTCGCATGTTAAACGATTGCTTTTCAATTTTTTTAAATCTATTTTACTCTGGTGTTCATCTTGGAGGTCTTCGGGTGGAAAATAAAGCACTTGTTTGGCTGCTGGATTGTTAGTGTTCAAACCGTCAACAGACCCAGTATATATAACCAAAGTGTAAAAACAAACAAACAAGCAAACAAAAAAGGTTCAAACACTGTTCCTGACAGAGCAGCATATGTGCACGGTGCTGATTTTGTCTTTATCTACCCTGCATACTCTACAGAGAGGATCGGGCTTTAGGACCCAGTCAGGCTCCTGCACTTAAAAACTTTTTAAAATTCACTTTTTCCAAGTTTTCCACTCCCACACAGACACACGCAGGCCAACTAAAGCTACGTGCCGAAAGACATGTGGCTTCTCTCGCACCGTGGATAAAGAGGAGCACGAGCTGGTTTAACGCTTAACATAGCTGCGGTTCAGCATGGCTTACGCGTGTGTGTGCGTGCTTCTGTGCGCAGCTGTGCTCGTGCCCGCGGCTCGATGTCAGTACGAGCACTACAGTGCGGATAATTTCCCGGACGCGGATCTGATGCCGCTGGACTCGGCCTACGGGTTCGCGATGGAGCGGTACGGCGCGCGGGACTGGGCAGAGAGCGCGCGCTACTTGGAGCTTAGCCTGCGCATCCACCGCTTACTTAAGGAGAGCGAGGGGCGCTGCAGCCGCGCATGCACCGGGGACGACCTGCGCGACACCGACAGTGAGACCGACTCGGCCCTGCGCATCACCCAGCACATCATCATTCGCGCGGCGTGCGTGAAAAAGTGCAAAGCAGAAATGCCAGTGTTTTCTAAAAAATACCCGAACGTCGAAACTTTGGAGGCCTTTCGCACAAGGACGCCGTACCGGTATTTACAATTTGCTCACTATCAGGTAACACACACACACACACACACACACAATCACTGCAAAAATCTAGGCGGAAGTGACGCTAAAAGCAAAGCAGGAGAGGAGGGGCGAGTGTTATAATGTATAAAATAATTCTGATTGTGAATATGACCGTACACATTTTTTTGAGTGAGGAAACACGGGCACGCGCGTAAAATTGTAACGTAACCCTGTCTCGTGTGCGCTCCCCTCTCCTACACCTCCGCCCCCCCCCCCTTCCCCCTCTCGTCCTCCTGTCCCAAATCGCATGCAACCGTGTAGTTGAAATGTAGCGTCTCAATCCACACAGTGCGCACTCCTGCGGTGCGTGCGTGCGCGCGCGCGCGCTAATGCCACGTCCACATCTGTACCTCCATAAAAACACACACACTCACGCACGCACGTGCACACACACAAAACTCCTCCTTGTGCAGAAGTCTCACCTCAGTGTAAAGGCTGAATCATTCATTCTTCGACACAAAGCTTCAATTCAGATGTGGAGAGGAAAAAGGACGTTACAGACAGAGGAAGAGTAGGAGCTCACTATGCCACACAATGTCAAAGTTTGTTCTCAAATTCTGTCCAAACACATGGATGCTGGGAGTATGTGTGCTCAGGTACTTTAAGGGTTACATAATATAGATAATCCAATGAATTTAAAAAGTAAGTATTTGGATAAGGGTGGCACTTGGTTTAATGGTTAGCACTGTCGCCTTGCACCTCCAGGTTCCTGGTTTGAAGGTCTGTGTGCATGGAGTTTGCATGTTCTCCCCGTGCTTGGTGGGTTTCCTCCACATACTCCAGTTTCCTCCCACTGTTCAAAGACATGCATTAGTTTCACTGGCATTTCCAAATTGCCCATAGTGTCTGAATGAGCGTGTGAGTTTGTGTGCCGTGTGATGGATTGGCACCCTGTCCAGAGTGTATCCCACCACGTGCCCCAAGTCTCCTGGAATAGGATCCAGGCCCCCTGTGAACCCTGTATACAGGATAAGGTGGTATAGATGATGAGTGAATGAGTATTTGTATAAGTTTTTGAATTTGTAAACTGAAAATAGTGTTCCTCTTGTACCACAGCAATTCAACAACAATTTTAATTATTCATTAATCAATGAATGATGCATTGTTTTTCTTTTGGTAACTTCAGTTTACAATTTCCTCAAGTTACTGAGGAAGAATGAGAGAGAGTTATGAAGGGAATCATGGTGATTCCATCAATACAGTAATAGGAACTAGGACTCCTGTGTCAGGAGATAACTTGCTAACTTTCAAATTCAAAGCACCTTCTATTATTACAAAATATCAACTTATTAAAAAAATCACCATATTAATGATTGTTTCTTTGTGAAACTTCTGTCTTTTTTAAATCCCTTTACTATATAACACTTGGATTGAATGAACTTTTTAAAATATGAACAATTAACACATTAGAATAAATGTGTTGTTACACAACCATAACATAATCCAGTACAAATTGCTGAAAATGTCGGTGCGAGAACAGCCCTGCAGGCAAAGAGCCTAATGCCCCAGGTACATCACAGCACACCCTTAGTGGCCCTATGGAGCCACAGCCTGAGGGCCACAACTGCCGTGATGGCACATAGGAAACCTACACAATCTTGGGTTTAATGTTTTGCATTGTAATGTTATGGTTGATGATAGGAGTATAACCTTTCATTTCGGTTAAAAAGTGGCAACCACAGGCAGACCCATTTTGTGATAATAAAAATAACCAACAGCTTCTGATTTAATAATTTGCTGTGCTATGGTATGTTATGCACCTTGAAACCACATCCCAACTCGCATGACCTTGATAGTGGTACCATCTTCATTAAGTACATTCCCTGCTTTGTTTATTGTGAGACTGCTGTTAGATTGAATGCTTTGAACCATTTAGAAGTAAAAGCGTATTGCACTGGAGAACGTTTCCAGTTGTTATTTCCGATTCTCCCTAGGACTCCGGGTTTACACAAAGGACACTGCTGTTCCTTCACATCACAGGGACATCAAAGTATTCTACTCTACTTTAAATATTTTGTTTTCATTTGACTTTCAAAGTACTAATGTATTTTGTTTCCACGTTGTCTTACAAATCAGCATTGAAAATGGTTCTGGGAATTCATTTTGGAATGTTTTAATTGATAACATTTTTAGATCTAAATAATTCCTATTAGTTTAAAAAGAGTTATGAGTATTAATAATGATAATAATAATAATAATAATCAGTCCCATTTCTGCTGTTGTGCATGTTTGTGCCTGTATGTAGGGACGTCATATGAGAGCTATGTACATATTAGGGCTGTATGATTTGATAAAAAAAAATAAAAAAAACACACACATTAAGATTAATTGTGCAGCAGTATTATATATCATTCTAAGCAACACTCATTGATGAAAGCTAAAGCAGCGCTCACTACATGTATGCTGCTTAAATTTTGAGAACCCTCAATTAAAAATGACTTCCTACATCAGTGTTTTATTAATTCAATTAAATTTTATTAGCATATTACAATTATTGTATAACTTCTTTCTTAATGAAAATCCAAAACATAGAGTATAATGTTAATGGAGGTCACACAGGCGTGTCGTCATCTCCAATTGCTCTCCATCAGCTTCTCTGTTGTCAACTTATTTTCGGACATTTCAGAATTGCTGAATCACATATTTCTAAACAATTTTAGATTTTAGAACCTTTCCTACAGCGCATTTTAATATAAATTTTTAGGGTTAATTATGCCTCAGGTTTACAGTAATGCTGTAAATGAAAAAACAAATTGTATGTTCCTTTAAATTCTTCTGGAGCAAAATTTGGGCCAAGTTCCAGGTCAATAATTTGGACTTTTTATTAGGGCTGCACGAAAAATATCGTTATCGCGATAATGGCATGCGCGATAACCATATCGCAAAGAGTTGCGATAAATAATTTATGTGCCGAGCATTTGTGTGTCCAAATTTGACCAATTAGATGGGCCCTTACTATGTTTATACTCGCTTATATCTTTTTATATATATATATCTTTATACTTAATTCTCTCGCGAACTAACCTGGGATGATCAGAACACTTAGCGATTAGCCGTTAGCCCTTTGTAGCGTGGACGGTAAACCCAAACGCGGAAGCAAGTGAGTAGGCAGGATATCCAGGATAACTCTCACAGAAGGGGAGCAAGGGAAAACACAAATTTAACCCGCGTCCTATAAACACACACTCGAATCAGAAAGTAAACAATCTGAACCGACATGCGCAAACTCAGTGACTAAGCTCTATGCTGTGGTTTGTTTACTCCTCTTATACTTCCTGGTTCGCGCCCGCATTACTTCCGGGTCCTAGTGCTGGTCGCGGAGCGCGCGCGTGTGTGTGTGACAAATAGTATTTTTTTTATTAAATGTTTGTTTAATAATATTTATTTTTATTAAAAAAAAGAAAAAAACAGGCAAGCCAAAGAGAATATTTAGTTTAAAAGATGCTCTTGTTTTAAGACACTATTGATGAGTGTATGGTTACACGTAAATAAAAAGTAATGTTTGAAAGTAATTCATATTGTGTTGGCAGGTTTATAGTAACAGCAAACCTGAAGTCAGAATATCTGCTGAGGGGTTTAAGTCATTCATAGTGTTTTGAACTTCCTTGACCTATAGGTTCTTTTTAGCCTGAATTAGATTTAATTACATCAGACGAATATATATATTACCTGTTTATTTTAGTATGATCATTACATATAACTAAATAATAAAAAAAAAATAGGCAATAATAATAAAAATGCATTTCTCTAGGGAAATGTTATATCGCAAGAAATATCGTTATCGCAATATTCAACAATATCGCATATCACATATTTTCCTAATATCGTGCAGCCCTACTTTTTATTAAATGTGTGTTTTGTTGAAACCGTACCATAGATGTAAATAGAATGTCTTAATGTTTTGACTTTTGATCTATTCAAATCAGTTTCACGTATGTGTCGCGTCTGTTTTTCAAATGGTCAACTGTGTCAAAAACATTAGCTCACTTGCGCACACTCATATGCCACCTGCACACAAATGTAAACTTGTTTGGTGTCACTTGTGACACGATAGAAACAGTGCTGCCAAAATGATGCTATTTATTCTTGGCTTTCATACATCGTCAGTGGCAAATGGATGTCCTCTTTTATAGACATGTAGATTGTATTCATTATATCACAAGTTTTCTTACATTTACATGTAAACTATATTTTGCATTGACAATGTTTTTACATCAGCAAAAATGTTATGAGGCCTTTGCTGTTTATAAGCATGGCACTAAATAATTTTATTAATTTTATTAATTTATTTATTTTTTGTTAGTGCAAAATATAGGCCAGTGTGTATATTTAGGGGGCGGGTTTTTTCAATGCCAAATTAATTAAGCACTGTGTTCAGTATTTGTACTTATTTATCATATTTTATTTGTATTTGCTTTATTTATTTATTTATTTATTGCTGACCAACTCTATTTGTTGAAATAAGATGTGACACAATTAAAATGTGTTAAATATAGTTTATTTTAGTATGTTTTGTAAAAAATTTCTTATACTGTATTTAAAAAATGTGGATGGGCCTATATTCACGCTAGTACATTGTCAAGTTTTAAAGTCTGTGCTTACCAGTGCTCGCAGCCACTTTTAGTAATCTTTTCGAACAACCAGTAATATATTTGGAAAGTCACAGCCCTGTGGAGTTGTATATTGTGGTTGGTTAGAAGGTGTTTATTCATTTTCTGCTCGGCACATGACCTATTAAGTTTTTGTTTCCGTAGTAACAGCTCATTCACGGGGATTGTACACTGACCACTCCATATAAACTTAATAAATAATGTGTGTATTGACTATAGTGAATCTTTCTGTGAGGAGGATTTTTTCAGTCAGCAGTGTCAGACGGTTTGTAACCATTGGAGTTAAGCTTTAACAGAAATGTTTCTAGCATCTACACGAAAGCAAAGTTTACTCTAATTGAGTTTTATTCTTCCTGTCGGATACAAATAATGAACTTTATTTGCATTTTTGTCTTCTTAATGCTCTCATCTGATCTTTCATCGGCTTCTTTTGCTCTCTGTGTGTGTGTGTGTGTGTGTGTGTGTGTGTGTGTGTGTGTGTGTGTGTGTGTAGATGAATAATGTGGAGAAGGCTGTATCAGCAGCACATACTTATCAACAGCGTAACCCAGGGGACCCGCTAATCTCCAAAAACATGAACTTTTACAAAAGTTTGTTTGATATTGAAGAGTACTTAATCGACCAGGAGGAGAAAAAACATGAGGTAACACTTTCTCTCTCTCACACACACGCACACACATGTTAGGAGTGTAATGATATGCAAAAAAAAAATTGTAAGTAGGGGGGAAAAGATTTTACATGTATTTTAATTTATTTTTAATTTTCCTTCGCCTTGCACCTTCAGGATTTTCATTCCCGCTTCGGGTCTTTGTGCATGTTGCTTGGTGGGTTTCCTCCCACAGTCCACAGCCATGCAGGTTATTGGTGTTCCCAAATTGGACTGGGATGGGCTCAAGGGTGCTGTGAATGAATGGATTTCCTGGTATGTTTTACTAGGAAACTACCAGTTTATAACTTTGGAAACAGTTGCAGAAACATCCCTATGTGTAAGTTTCTAGGTGTGAAGGCTATCACATTTCCATCGACCACATCTTTGTGAAATGCTGGCTTGCACACCACAATCAGGGGTCAGCGTAACACACTCTGAGGACAGCACTATCTGCTCCTTTCACATGATGCTCCATAAGCTCACAGATGCCCACAGCATCACCATAATTGATGTGCAGGAATGCCACATAACCTTCCCCCTGGGAAACCTTGAACAATCCTCTCTCTCTAGTCTCCCAGGGAGTTGGCTTCAGGGAGGCTACAGCAACACCCTAGATTCCAACCTGTGATCTCCGGATTATAGTGTTGAGTTTGTTGTTACTGCGCCAGTTGGGGCTATTTAAATTATTTTTAAAGCATCTTTTAAAGCTTTTTTTTTTTTTACGTAGGTGTCGTAACTTGGTAAACCCTTCTTTTTCAACACAGTAGTAAATGAGCAGTGTGTTTTTGAAGGTAGCTTGGGTTATTCTTCTCAACTACAGGTTCCTTCCCAGTTTACAGAGTAACATCAAATCAACATGGCTCCTCCCTGCATTATAAATAAACAAATACAAATACTTAACCTTAAATGAATTACACTGTATATACAAGTATTAGCTATGGTTTATGAATAAAATAAATAGTAGATGGGCTACAGCTGTTTATAGAAGGTATTGCAGAATGCCATGCAGGGAAAGCATTTTGTTGAGCATCACATAGCCAGGGATTAAAGTTCTCCGTCGTTACGACGGATTTCCGTCAGTCACACTGTTCCGCCTGTCCTTAATGTTTAAAATTCACTTTTCATAATTTTAATGCTGTGTATATATAGGCTTACATGGGTCTTAAATTAAGGAAAGACAACGTGTATTCAGCCTGCTGACGAGGATGTGATCAAAGCCTGGAGTGGAGCGACTGCACGTTCCTCTCTCCACTCTAACCGTTTTGTTATCACTCCGGTATGAATCCACTCCGGGTTTTGGTTTAATTTTGAAGAACTACATGTCAGGCTGAGGTATAACTATATTTAAGATAGCATGGACACACTTAATGCAGGAAGGCTCCGATGTTTCGGAGATTGATAAAAGTGTAAAATAATAAATGGAGATGGGCTTGGCTTAGCGAAATTGGGGAGAATGGCAAGCCTTTTAGTTCGTGGACTAAAAAAATCAAACTTCCAGGTAGGTGTCTCTGCACAGTATGCCACAGGAAACTTCAATATGGCAATAATGGCAAAACAGTGCGAGTTCGCCATCAGTCAGCAGCTCGTCACAATGCTGCGGTTCGTGCTCTAACAGTACACATGCTCCCTGTCTGCTGCGACAAGAACCACAACGGAGATTCACACATCTGTGGCCGACCGTGTGCGCGATGTAAAAGTGCGCCTATGTTCTTTCATAGCGGAGCATGACCTGTCGCTCACAGTCAGTGGCGGTTTTAGGGTAGGGCGAAGTGGGCAGCCGCCAGGGCGGCATTTTTTTGTCACGTGGGGGGCTGCACACGAACCTGGAGTAAACAAAAAAAAATCTGTGCCGCTAAGCGGTTTTCTATTATCTGTGCTACCTGCGCTCGCGCCGTCCCTGAATGAGCCGCACAGAAGCGGAGATGGGGGGGGAGGGTTGCAGAGTACAGATCACCTCTCCCAAATGAAGGGGGCTAAATTATGTCTACCTGACTTTCTTACAAATAACGCACATTTAATTCAAAATATTATAAACACACACCAATAATTTGCACTTTTTTCATGTATTTAATTGTGTGAAATGGCAAATAAAAATAGATAATAAAAGCGATGATGATGTGGAGGTGAATTGGTTTAGTCTTGACTTCTGGTCGTGAGTGACAGCGTTGGGGGAAATCTGTTAATTGTCGAATCGTCGATTATAAAGTATAAACACAGTCATGGAGAGAAAAAGGCCAAAGCTGTCAGGGGCCCAATTTAGAAAAAAAAGAAAAGATGAGAAACGTATAAAAGATAAAGGTATATAACAATGTTCTCTGTATGATTAAGGTATTCATGTCATCATGTTAATTAGTGGTATAACGTTAACTCTTAGGTTTGTTAGCCTTCTTGCTTATGATGCTTGCTATGCTTACCTTGTTAAAAACACAGACACACAATAAAAGCCTAATTTACAAACCATCACAGAAATTCTAATGGTTTCTATTAAATACCACAAAATGTAACCACAAAATTATGCTTTTCAGCAAGACTGTTGCAAGTACAGTTATTTATTTCCATTGTTTATTATGTTAATGTTGGCTATAGCCAATATATTTACGGTATATTTACAGTATACTGTAAATAGCCAGTTTAATTTACATATATGTAGATAGTTTAAAAGACATTTTCCATTTGCTATAACTCTGTTACGTGACAAAGCATATAATTTGAGGCAGTAAATTAACCAAGGAGCTAATTGTTCCTCCCTTAGATTAGATTATATTAGATTAATAAAGTGTCTAATGACTGCCATCAAAAACCATGAGCCTCTTTGAGCTTATCACTTTTCTGCATGATAAGGATCTATCTGAGATCTACCCCAACTTTTGGACTGCTCTCAGGATTGCACTTACATTGCCAGTGACTCAAGCTCAAGCAGAGAGGAGCTTTTCCAAACTCAGGTTAATCAAGACATACCTGAGGTCAACCATGTCTCAGGAACGGCTCACTGGCCTTGCTGTCATAAGCAGAAATCATGCAATAGGGGAGCAGATCTCATATGATGTCATTTAGGGCTGCACGATATATCGAAAAAATATCGTTATCGCGATAATGGCATGCGCGATAACCATATCGCAAGGAGTTGCGATAAATACTTTATTTCCCAAGCATTTGTGTGTCCAAATTTGACCAATCAGATGGGCCCTTACTATGTTTATACCCGCTTATATCTTGGCCTGTATAGCTTGGCCTGAAAAAAGTTCAGTCAGAAGATTTTTTTTCACTTTAATCCCTGCATAGCTGGAAATCATTTCCAGTTGATCTACAAAGCCAAACAACATACGGCAAAAAATATTAAAACTTGGCTACTGAAAAGAGTGCCAGCATGAAATCTGACAAACCTTCTGATGGCTTTCATGCCATAAAATTAGCTGCTTACCATGTGAGCGCATTTAAATTAAATTATGTAGATTAAATTACATTCTCTGTGTGAATGGAGTTTGCATGTTCTCCCCGTGCTTGGTGGGTTTCCTCCGGGTACTCTGCTTTCCTCCCACAGTCCAATGACATGCAGATTAGACTAATTGGCGTCCCAAAGTGCAATAGTGTGTGAGTGAGTTTGTGTGTGCCCTGCGATGGATTGGCAATGTCCAGGGTGTACCCCGCCTTGTGCCCTAAGTCTCCTAGGATAGGCTCCAGCCCCCCGCGACCCTGAATTCAGGATAAAGCGGTATAGACAATGAGTGAGTGAGGGATTAAATTACAGAAATGGGAACAAATGTTTTGCGACAGGCTGTAAAGTACCTAAAGATACAGTGGAACTTTGGATTACGAACATAATTCGTATTTCAAAACACTCATAAACCAAGTTGAATTTCCCCATACAAAATAATGGAAACTCAAATTATTTGTTCCACAGTCCCACAAAATAAATACATAAAAATAATTAGCACAAAATATAAAATAAAAATAAAACAAATTAACCTGCACCTTACCTTTAAAGGAAAGTAAAAAGAAATCCTGACAGATAAGTGTTTCCATTTGTGTGTGTGTGTGTGTGTGTGCCCCTCCCTTTCCTGTTTTGTCTTACACGGTTACCCTTCCCCCATTCTTTTCACACACAACAGAAACACTGTTATATCGGAAAAACAAACAAGAAATCTCTCTGACACTTGACTGAGCGACACACTAATAGAATCACTGCTGTAAATTAAAAATAAACAAACCACAAGATACACAAAGACACACAGTCGCTCTCACAATGGAGGTTACAGAAGCGTTTGCAGGAAAAAGCGCGTGCCCCAAGTCCTCCAAGGTACGGGAGCAATTTACTTTAAACACCTCTTATCAGGTGTTAAAATCGAGCGGTTTTCTGCCGTTCGTAGTGTCCAGTGAGCGCGGATGAAGCGCCGAGGGTTTTCTACACATGTGGGAGCCCCTAGCGACGGGGAGGAATTGGCCACGACTAAAAAAAAAAAAAAAAAAGGAGTCAATGAGAGTGTTCACACGGGCTTTGGTGATGTGCGTTTGTCCGGCTGCGCGGTTATATGGCGTAAAAAGAAAAAAACGTTGCATGCAGATTTTCCTTGGCGCTCAAATCCCAACGAACGCAAGGAAAACACTTCTAGTTCGTTTTCTTCACGTTCATTTTATGCTTCGGAGGACCGGATATATCCCATGATCTTACACGCTGTACACAGGGAAATGCGGAAAAAGGGCAAAATAAAGAGAGTGAACCCATTAGCCGGGTTTTTTTCTCTCTCCTTACGTCGCCGTATTACGAGAGGGTGTAAAACAATAAGATTAATGTCTAGTGTAGCAAAATGGTATATATGTATATTTCTTTTTTTTAATTATTATTATTATTGAGACAACAAAAAAAAGGATAAAATACATGAGAGGATCGAAATAATGTATAAACCAAAGTCTATAAGTCTATTATTCTTCTTAAGTTTCTTTAGGCATTTGGCAGATGCTCTTATCCAGAGCGACTTACATTTTTATCACATTATACATCTGAGCAGTTGAGGGTTAAGGGCCTTGCTCAAGGGCCCAACAGTGGCAACTTGGTGGTTGTGGGGTTTGAACCTGGGATCTTCCGAACCGTAGTCCAATGCCTTAACCACTGAGCTACCCCTGGCCCCTGAATTAATTTAGGAGAATTTAAAATTGAGGTCATTCTTAATAACTGAATATGTCAGTGTATTTTTTTAAAACTATATACTGTCAACTTGCCGTCTGCAATTTTTGTTAAAAACAAAAATGTTGATTTACATAAAATAAGGTTTAAATGTCAAAATTAAAGATCATTAAACTCTATGTGTGGCTATTGCATTTTTTAAAGTTTACTTTTATACATAATACCCTGATTTATGGTTTTATATAGTTAAGCAAAACATCAAATCAAAGCGTTCAGGTTTATCCGATTAATCGAAAAAAAAAAAAAATAATCGGCCAACTAATCGATTATCAAAATAATCGTTAGTTGCAGCCCTACTTTACATGCGTGCTGTACACACACACATACAGACACAAAATAAAGCAGGTTTTACGCACACACACGTGATCACTGTGTTATAGTAAACAGTACACGCGTAAGAGACGCGCACTAAGACCGAGCAGGGGAGACGATTACTCACAATTCCGCAGCGCAAGAGAGAGAAAAACTGTTGGCTCAGTTGTGATCATGTGACACTCGGCGTCAAAACAAGAAGCGTATGCGTGATACATGATACTTGGTACTCGTAAACCAACACTTGTTCGTTTTCCAAGTAAAATTTTTTTTTTGCTCGTCTTGCGGAATCTTTGCTCGTCTTGTGGAACACTCACAAACCGCGTTACTCGAAATCTGAGGTTTCACTGTACAATTAAAAAACTGGTTGGTTATATAACAATCTCATTTTCCCTCTCGTCTGTTCCAACCACTTAGCATTCAGCTTCAGCATATACTAATCACTTGCCTGATCATCTGTCATCATCTGTACTTGTTTCTCACTGGTTTATTCCAACAAATCCCCTGAAACTGAAGCACTCAGCGACTGGACTGAAAATTAGACAAAATAGTCCTTCAGCAAGCCTGAAGAACTATTCCACAAACCTACGTTAAAATACAACAAAGTCTTGAGCACAGCATAAAGAAATTAGAGTCTTCATAGTCTCAAGACATTTGTGCATTACTGTGTGTGTGTATACATGTACGCTGTTTAGTCCTAATCCTGAAAGAGAGAGTTGTGTGATTTTGTTTGGTCGCTGTGCTCAGGTAATTAATATTTGTCCATTTCTCTCCTTGTCTGTGTCTTTCATCGTCTTTCTGTCTTTCTCTTTTATTTTTTCCATCTTTGTCAGACATTATTCTTGAAGGCAGTGCTGCTGTATAATTCAGGAGACTTCAGCAGGTCGGTGAAGATGATGGAGGAAGTGTGTGTGGAGTATTTTCATGCATATGATGAGTGTGTTTCAGCGTGTGAGGGATCATACGATGTACAAGAGGTCAAAGATTTTTACCCAACACTTGCAGGTTAGACACACACACACTCACGCATGCGCACACACATGAAGGGGTGTGGTTACACTAAGACATATGGTCATTGTGAGGAGCAGGATCAGTGTTTGTCTGAAGGAGGGGCATGGAAACATGGATACATACATGTAAACATATATGTTTATTTATTTATTATTATTATATTTATTATTATTTTGATGTACTACAGCATAGGTAAAAACATTGTTAGTCTTTCGAGCACTCACTCTTTCGCTGTCTGTCTCTGTAGGTTTCTTTATGGGGGTGATGAGGTGTAAGCTGAGGTGTGAAGATGATTTAACTCCCAACGTTGGTGGATTTTTTGTAGAAAAATTTGTTGCCACAATTTACCACTACATGCAATTTGCATATTATAAATGTAAGTAGCGCACACTTTCTTTCTCACCCATACAACCCATTACAGACATACATCAGTACCCACCAGTTTTCTTTCTCTTTCACACACATACCTCTTACTCCTTTACATACGGATGGGTGCAATGTGAATTTCTGTGATGCATACATCTGTCATCATGTTTTTGTGAATGCGTGTGTGCATTTGTGTTACAGTGAATGATGTCGTGAAGGCTGCTCCATGTGCACTTAGTTACCTGCTCTTTGATCCTGGTGATCAGGTGATGCAGCAAAATGTTGCATATTATAAATTTCACAGAAAGCAGTGGGATCTGAAAGAGGAGGACTTTAAACCCCGCCCTGTAAGTGCACACACACATTATTAATAAAGGGTAATATCATCTTTGCTGCTGTCATCTAGAAGTAATCTTTTAAATATATTATAAGTTTGATTTTTATAATGTGACAGTACACCACTGTGAGCATGTTTATGATGCACTTGTTTGCTTTGTGTTTACAGGAAGCTCTTCGTTACTTTAATCAGACAACAAAACAAAAAGAATTGATGGAATTTGCACACAACTATTTAGAAACAGATGATGAGGTAATGTGTGTGTTCTATAGTGAAACATTGAGTTTGAATATGTCCGACTCTTTCAGCTTGTTAGTATTGTATGAATTCCATTACGTTGCAGACCAGAACAATCAGCAAACTGAGCTAGCAGCAAACTGGTCGCGTATCGAGTGGTGAAAACATGGACAGCTTTATGGCATTGCAAATTTTGTGTGTGTAAACCTAACCCGAGATGTGCAATATCCATCAGATTATGGTGTTATCCGAAGGAAGACAACACCACCACTGTATCATTGACTACTTCTACTGTACTGCATTTTGCTCGACGTCTAGGTCAAAGTCCGTAACGGCAGCTCTGGAGTAGGGATGGGAAGTTTGGATCATTTTACCGACTCGGATATTTTAGTCTCATTCAGCAAAATGAACACGTTTCATTAATTCGGTTAATTTCAGCAAAAACTTAATTAAAATGTTTTGTGCTACTTCCCTAACATCTACTACTTACGCAAACATTGATCACACAACAAACAAGACAAAAATATAATGTTTTAAGAAAAATAAAAGATTAATTATTTCACTGGGTCGTCTTTAGTCAAAGTTGAGCTTATTTGGCTGTGACATGATGCACGAACGACTCAAAAAAACCTGAAGACTCGAAAGGTGAACTAATCAATTCTATTTCCGGCTCAGACTGCATTGGTTAAGTGTGAGGGAGGTTGTCGCGCAATGAACGAATGATTCGGGAAACCTGAAGACTCTAGTTCCTGTACAGAATCTGTGTTATTCCACATGGTTGACTGAAGGAATCAAGACGACTCATTCTTCCCGAGACACACTTAAGATTCGTTTAAAAAGACCTAATGATTCAAGAACGACACATCACTACTCTGATGATGAGCATCTAGGCCAATTTCTGTGTCTGATTAGGGTATACTGTATGTACAGGAGTAGTTTGACGCATTATCTCGGTGTGCTAGTCCATCTCTGAAAAGTTCGGTTTTATTCGATTTCTTGCCAGAAGAGCATGTTTACATTTGTTTTAAAAATCTGACACAAATCTATCTAACACAACATCATGTAAACTTATTTATTGTTAGAGAGAAGACTTGTGGTGTCTCATGGAGAACAAGTTCTCAAATTGTTTCTCTACCTGTCTACTTGTGTGTAAACAACGTTGACCATTTTAGGTTAATGTGAAGTTTAACTGAATGTGTTTGTGATTCTTTTTGTTTAGTTTGATGTTTTTTTGTGTGTAATTGGTTTGAGATTGTGCTTGTGCTTAAGGTGTTGAATGTGTCAGTGTATCCCTACTGCTGCTTTCAGATTGGTCTGATTCAATACATTTTGTGTCTGTGTGTGTGTGTGTAGGATATTGTGAGTCCAGAGGAATCTCCTGCTCCTTCATCTCCTGATGCGGAGTTTGATGGAGTTGGTGATTATGAAGAGTCGTTCCTTTCTGAGTGGTGGCAGGAACCAAAAACTAAAGGAGACACTGGAGAAGCAGAAGAATGAAAAACACACACATACATACACACACACACACACACACACACACACACACACACACACACACACACACAGGACTGCATGTGGACATGTATTGAGGACCTACAATGATGCTGAAAACAGGAACTATTACATACACACAGCTAAAGATCTATCAGCTAAAGGACTGGCAAAAAGCCATGGGTGACCCTCCGTTGTTGTTGTTGTTATTGTTATTATTTTATTGTTTTTGTCACTCAGTTGCAGATTTATTGTGACAATAAAAATAATGATTACATTGTTTTTTTAAATGTTACACCTATTGATTGTTCATTTATTTTTTTAAGCTAAAATAGAAAATTAATTAAAAAATTTTCCAAAGTACCATGTGAAAATATGAGCGTCTCCTAACAGTCCTCCTGACTCGCAATATCTTGTGTCGCTGACCATCCGACTCACTATCTTACTGTATCATCATTTTGCAAGCTCAATCACTATCTGTCTCACCATCAAATATTTTTTTTTCCTTATGCGAGTTTCGCATTTGTCAGGACTTATCTTCTTTGGGTACAGATAAGTGCAATATTTAGTCTGACTTGAACTCTGGGCCTGTATGGACTAACCATGTCAGAATAGGGAATCTCTCCTAACGGGCCCAAAATTAACACATTTTTGGCTCTACTTTTAGGAGTACTTTTAAGAGCTATTTCTCAACATTCTTAAAGCAGGAAATCATTCCTATATCCACCACAATGTTCTGTAGGAGAGCTCTGGTGGTGTCCTAACTGGCAAGGTGTAGTGAGAAAATGGCATACAGGTAGAGACGCGTGTGAAGGAGAGACGTTTTGGTAACACTAAATGACACAAGCTAAGATATGTTCGGACGAAAATGTTTTAACATTTTTTTTAAGCATCGTGTGCTGTACTGTATGGTAACTGGACCATGCACAGATTCATACAATCAATACAAAGTGAAACCAACGAAAAACAAACTGCATTCATGGAATTGTAGGCATCATCCATGGCACTTATTAAAATAAATGTTTAAATATACACTACTCACATAAGTTAGGGATATTGTGAGAGACTTAGTGGATGTCATACATACGGTGTTTGTTTCACCTCAGACATTTTTGAGATAGGGAGGCAATTGTATTGGGGTGATAGATACATCTCATTTTGTGTTTTCCATATAAGGGTCTCATCGGGGCTGATCCCAAATGACAACCTTTTTCAATGTGGCATCAATTTCAACATTCATGGTGAGCGCGCCTTCAGTTCGGTGGCAGGCAGTCAGATGTTGCTCGTGAAGTTGGTGTGTCTAAAAGTGTCATCAACAAACTTGCATCAAGACACAGAACTACAGTACTGGCAGAGTTCATGACAGACCCAGGAGTGGAGCCCCACGAGTGACAGACCGCAACGATGACCAGTACCTAAGGACCTATGCACTCAGACATTGTTATGCAACTGCCACACAGCTGCAGGCCCATTTACGAGATGCGAGGGGTACTAGGGTTTCCAAACAAACCATTCGCAACTGACTCCACCACTTTGGCTTGAATGCCAGACGACCGTTTCAGGTGACTACACTGACACCAAGACATCGCCGTGAACGGTTGCAGTGGGCACAAGACCATGTGACCTGGACAATGCAGCAGTGGCCTACCGTCCTGTTCAGTGATGATTGTTGTCAGCGTTGCTGGAGAATACAAGGTGAGCGATACACTAAGGTCAACATTGTCCCTAGGGTTTGCTTTGGTGGAGGAGGTGCAACAGTCTGGGCAGGCATCACCAGTCAGCGCAAAACAGATTTGGTTATTGTACATGGCTCAGTAACTGCACATTCTCACCTCAGAGACATCATAGAACCCATCATCATCCCCCAATTCCGCCAGCACACACCCAACTTTCTGTTCAAGGATGATAATCCAGTCTCTGCTTCAACTGGTCCCAGACGTGCTCTATGGGGTTCAGGTCAGGGGACATTGATGGCCATACCATATAAGGCACTCCAACTTCCTCAAGTCGAGCTGTGACAATTCTGCCACGATGTGGTGGAGCATTAGATTCAAGATTCTTTATTTGTAAAACTATGCATGTGACAAATAAAGAATCTTGAATCTAATGCTCCACCACATCGTGTCAAAATAGTCACAGCTCGACTTATATGTTGCCTTATATGGTGTAAGCATTGCATGTAGCACTTGTGGAAGAGGAAACACCTGCTACTGACACTGACAGTTTTTGTTATTTGGGCCTATCCCTGTTATTGTGTAAATTTTTGGTGTAATAAATATTAAACTAATATAAATTGTGTTTCTTCTCATACAATAGCAACATCAAGGTGACCAAATAGGAAAAGCACTCATGTAAATAACAATATTCCCTAACTTATTGTGAGTAGTGAATATACATTTATGTATTTACAGTACTGTGCAAAAGTCCCAGGCACCATATTATATGCTGTACCAATTTTGTTATATATGTTTATCATGTCTGTATAATTATGTACAGAATGATTCAGGATTTCCATATATGGAAATACTGAATCATTTTGTACTGTCCATCATTTTGCGACAATGACAATTGTTAAAAGCGCTATACAAATAAAATTGAATTGAATTGAATATCACACGCGCAGTCCTACGTGCTGAAAGTATGATTATGCTTTGTGTCATACTCTGAGTTAGAAAAATTTTGAGCCCGATTGCTCGTAGTGATTCTGGGATTCTTAGTTAATACAGGCCAGATCACATTTTATGACAAATAAATGCAGAAAACTGTGAAATTCCAAAAATCTTAATCTTAGTTTACAGGAAGGCCTGTGACATCTTTAATGAGCTGCATGTAGAGAAGAAGCTTTGTGATATTCACTTCAAAATCAACTGCATTCCACACAGACAAGATCATCCTGTGTGACTGAACACAGACTAAATTCTCAGCTCTGATCTTACACCACAGAAGCATATCATGCATAGGGATTGGTCAATGTGACATGTAGCAGTGACCGTCCATAAGGCATTCGGGGGTGTTTTACCGGCTTTGTGTATCGCATAGGAGGATTCAACGGCATGAATTACTTTAACAACGTGCATAGGTTCAATCCCATCACCAGAACCTGGACTGAGGTCGCCCCCATGCACTCTTACCAGAGTTACCTAACTGTGTGCTGGACAGCTACATCTATGCAGTGGGAGGATTCAATGCACCAAAAGAGCCTAAACCAGATAAGCGATATGATTTTAAGAAAAATCAATGGAGTATAATAGTATCAATGCACAAATACAGGAATGATGCAAGTGCTACAGCACAGACCTGTTCATTGTTGGAGGTATCCACAGCATGACCATCACCAATAATGTGGAGTATTATGATAAAAAAAAAATTGCTGAATGGTAAAAAGGGGAATGCATGGAAGTGTTCCACATTTTGCCGAGCTGCTGTGTGCTGTCTATCATGGCTGAGTATGCCACACCCTGACACCTTTTCTCTGAAGACCCCTAAGAGTGCCCAGAGCTCATTGAACATGAGAAGAGCCATCAAAATTCCTGACACATGTTTCCACCACTTCTCAAATGATGAAACCTTAAGAAAAATATGTGTCTCTAATGTGAGAATCTTTTTTTTTTAAACAGGACCTCAATGGTATGTAATAGACATATTTCATCTCCATGGTTGTCATTTAAGGGAGACGACAGCAATTAAAAGAGAGAGCTGAGACTGTTGTTTGCCTGGAACAACTTCTCTTTACCAGCAGGTAGACCAAGTGTTTCAGAGAGTGAATGATGCCCAGAGGAGACTAAAGAGGAGATTAACATGGGATACGTCTGTAAGCAAGGATGCTTCCCAGCTAGTTCTGGTATGGAAAAAAGATGGCAACCTGAGAGTATGCACAGACTTCAGATGGTTAAATGCGAGAATGATAAAAGACACACAACTACTTCATCAGTCTGATTGCTTAGCTGCTTCAGGTTGACACACTATTCAGCACAATGGACCTCACGTCTTGATTTTATAATATCCCAATGGCTGAAGAGGACATAAATATATGGCATTCACGACTCCTGCAGGGCTTCATGAGTACATTAGGATGCCACTGGGACCTGTGTAACAGTCCAGCATTCTTCATGCAAATGATCGTAGGCATTTTTGGACACTTGAACTTCAGCAGTTTATTGTTTTATCTCATCAACTTATTGGTGTTTGCTCCAAATGACCAAGATGTGATGTTCAGTCCTCTGGCAGTACAACCTCAAGCTGAGCCCTAAAAAATGCCACCTTATGAGAGCCATTGTAAAGTGGGTCAAATTATAGATGGGATGGAGTTTTTGTAGATCCTGCTAAAGTTGAAGCCATCTTGGAGCTGTTCAAGTTTGATCTGCTGGGAGATGACAGATGTAATCTATCACTGCAGAGAATTCAATCAATCCTTGATTCAATTCCTAGATGTTCTTCTTTAGCAAAGCCCCTCTTTGCTCTTACAGCTGGGCAGGGAAGGAAGAGAGGAATTAAAGGCAGAGGTGTCAAGTAACGAAGTACAAATACTTCGTTACCTTACTTAAGTAGAAATTTTGGTTATCTATAATTTACTGGAGTAATTATTTTTCAGCCGACTTTTTACTTCTACTCCTTACATTTTTAAGCAATTATCTGTACTTTCTACTCCTTACATTTTAAAAATAGCCTCGTTACTCAATTTTATATGATCAGAACGCCCCCCCCCCGGTTGCATGATAAGAAAACGCACAACGCCCGCTCCCCCGCACATCCCCCCCCCCCCTGTCGCATGATCAGAAAGCGAAACCTTAAAGCTTTTGTCGCCCCTCATGGTACTTTTACTTTTATACTTTAAGTAGTTTTGAAACCAGTACTTTTAAACTTTCACTTAAGTACAAAGCTTGGGTTGATACTTCAAAAAGTATAATAATACAAAAAGTATTTTTGAACCCTAGTATCTATGCTTCTACTCAAGTAATGAATGTGAATACTTTTGACACCACTGATTAAGGGATATATTAAAACAGGAACTTACAGGAAGCTCACGAACACAGATTGGACAATGGAATGCAATCATTCATTAGGTAACCTAAAAGAAATTCCGCTAAAGAGTGTGGTCTTGACACACACTAACTTACTCAACCTTTGATTCTAACAATTGATGCCTTACTAAATGGATTAGGAGCAGTATATCCCAAGTGCCTGCAGGCCAAGAATGAGCTTGTCCAATCACATTTACAAGTAAAACCCTGAGCAAATCACTGAGGAACTATACAGTTCATAAGCTCGAGTTTTTGGCACTCAAATGGAGCATGTGTGTGATTCTCCACAATTAGTCATTGGCTGAAACGTCAAAAATTCACTGTCTGGGCAGACAAAAATCCACTCACATACTTTTTCTTCTTATTTGTCTTTCGGCTGTTCCCTTTTAGGGGTCGCCACAGCGAATCATCTGCCTCCATCTAACCCTATCCTCTGCATCCTCTTCTCTCACACCAACTAACTTCATGTCCTCTCTCACTGCTTCCATAAATCTCCTCTTTGGTCTTCCTCTAGACCTCCTGCCTGGCAGTTCCAACCTCAGCATCCTTCTACCGATATATTCACACTCTCTCCTCTGAACATGTCCAAACCACTTCAATCTGGCCTCTCTGACTTTATCTCCAAAACATGGGTTGTCCCTCTGATGAACTCAGATCCTATCCATCCTTGTCACTCCCAAAGAGAACCTCAACATCTTCAGCTCTGCTACCTCTAGCTCTGCCTCCTGTCTTTTCTTCAGTGCCACTGTCTCTAAGCCGTAGAGCATTGCTGGTCTCACCACTGTGCTGTACACCTTTCCTTTCATTCTCACTGACACTCTTTTATCGCACAACACACCTGAAACTTTTCTCCACCCATTCCAACCTGCCTGTACCCGCCTCTTCACCTCCTTTCCACGCTCTCCATTGCTCTGGATCATTGACCCTAAGTTCTTAAAGTCCTGCACCTTCTTTACCTCTGCTCCCTGTAGCCTCACTGTTCCTCTTGGGTCCCTCTCATTCACACACATGTATTCCGTCTTGCTGCGGCAAACTTTCATTCCTCTGCTTTCCAGAGCGTACCTCCACCTCTCCAAATTTTCCTCCACCTGTTCCCTGCTCTCGCTACAAAGCACAATGTCATCTGCAAACATCATAGTCCATGGAGACTCCTGTCTAACTTCATCTGTCATCCTGTCCATCACTAGAGCAAACAAAAAGGGGCTTAGAGCCGATCCTTGATGCAGACCCACATCCACCTTGAACTCTTCTGTCACACCTACAGCACATCTTATGTACCACTGTCCACTGCACCACTCTAACATACTTCTCTGCCACTCCAGACTTCCTCATACAACACCACAGCTCCTCTTTCGGCACCCTGTCGTACGCTTTCTCTAAATCTACAAAGACACAATGCAACTCTTTATTACCTTCTCTGTACTTCTCCACCAGCATCCTCAAACCAAATACTGCATCTGATGTACTCTTTCTAGGCATAAAACCATATTGCTGCTCACAAATTCTCACCTCTGCCCTTAACCTAGCTTCCACTACTCTTTCCCACAGCTTCATTGTATGGCTCATTAGCTTTATACCTCTGCAATTGCCGCAGCTCTGCACATCTCACTTGTTCTTAAAAGTCGGCACCAATACACTTCTCCTTCTTCCTCTGGAATCCTCTCACTCTCCAAGATCTCGATAAACAAACTAGTCAGAAACTCTACTGCCACCTCTCCTAAGCACCTCTATACCTCCACAGGTATGTCATCAGGACCAACAAGTATTTTTGAACCCTAGTATCTATACTTCAACTCAAGTAATGAATGTGAATACTTTTGACACCACTGGATGTCAAAAGGGTTTTGTGGCCCCTGTTGTTTTGTTTTAGGTGCAAAGAAGAATCTGTCTTCTTGGAGGTGGTAGAGGAAATTGCCTCTGCCCACACATCTCTCCATAACATTTTGATTATCGATGATGTAAAAATTAAATAATTAAAATATACTAGCAAATAATACTGGCACGTGACACCCTAGACGTGTACAAAACACGCTTCTGAATGTGCAGTTAAGTTCCATAGTGAATGAAGTGACTGGCACATCTAGTATACATTATGTATGACACAATGCAGGTGCTCTTACCAGAGCACTGCCCTCCGCCATCACAGTGAAACACTTCCTCCTGCAGGTGTGTGTAATCATTCTAGCTTGAACCTTTCCTGGGTCATATGACTGACATTTGTTTACCAGACTGACCAGAGGTTAGATGTATTCTGTTCAGGCTCAACTGCTTTTCCTTGGTGTCCCGAATGTTCAGTACTGAATTGTAGTGCTTGAATTTACAAGCTTGAATATAGACTTATAAAATCTATCTGAATTTCACAGTATTGAATTAAGTGTATATAAATGGTATAAATGGAATCATCTCTTCACATCACTTCACTGCAAACCATTTATATACATTTTAGTGTGTGGCATTTTCATGTTCTCCCCATGCATGGTGGGTTTTCTCTGAGTACTCCACAGTCCAAAGACCCGCAGATTAGGTTAACTGTGCTCCTAAATTGCCCATAATGTGTATGTGCCCTGCAATGTATTGAAACTTTGTCCAGAGTGTACCCTGCCTGATGATCTGAGTGTCCTAGGTAGACGGGTTCGGACTTAATTAATATAATTTTACACAGGCTCGGGCCGAGTTCGGGCTTGCACGGTAAATGAGCGGTCATGTGATGCGTTTTGATTAGAGCGAGAGAAATGCGAAAATGGATGCTGAGGAGGTTTTTTATTTTTTGTTCCAACTTCCAAGTTGTCTGTAGCTTATACGTTAGTCTTAAATAAATTATGTTAAAATGTGTATAAATGACTCATTCTTGACCAAAGGCAAAAGAGCTGTGTGCTTGCGCATATTTGAGTGTCGGGCTGTAAACGGGTTCGGGCTTTTAAAAGGCTGTCAATCAAAATGTACTTGTCGGGCTCGGGCCGAAATCTGTCGCGCTCGGGCCCTGTCAGGCCTAACTTTAAAGGCCCGATTACAACTCTAGTCCTGGGATCCAGGCATTGGCAACCCTGTACAGGATAAGCATTATAGAAGATAAAGTTGAGATAACTTATGTACAATTCTCTATCTCTTTTTTTATTCTCTATTTTTATCTCTTGTCAAAATCCTGACAACTACTAAAATACTGAAACTAGTCACCTTAGCACCACTTTTGATCACTGGTTATTACTGCAATCTTATTCACGTTCACCAAAATATTTTTTGTCATTCCCCTACGGAATTCGGAATCAGAACATTATGAGGTCATAGAACATTATGAGGTCATAGAAGCTATACTCAAGACACAGAGGAAGCTCTACTTTTGATCAATCTTACACAGCTGCTTTAAAGACTTGCACAGATACTCTGAACAGGGGACAAGTGAGTAGAAAGAAGAGAATGGAGAGGAGGAAGGAGACAATGGCCTGCAACATCTTCAATGAGCTGCGTTTGGAAAATAATCTCTGTGATGTTCTCTTCAAAGTTAATGATGCTGTGTTCCACGGACATAAGATCATACTGTGTGGCTGCAGCCCTTACTTTAGGGTTCTCTTCACCCACAGCTATTATCCTCCAGATAAATTTCAGTACACCATCACTGGTGTCTCCTCAGAGATAATGGAGTTGATTATGGAGTATGTGTATGTACATCGAGTTAACATTAAAGAGGATAATGTGCATGACCTGCTTATTGCTGCTGATTATCTGGCAATAGGTGGACTGGTGAATGAGTGCTCCATGTTCCTGAAGGCTCAGCTGTGCCATGAGAACTGCATTGGAATTTGGCGTTTTGCTCGCTTCTATTTCTGCATGAATTTGGAGCAGCAGGCCTTCCAGTTCATTCTCCACCACTTTGAGAAGGTCCTACTTGCCTCTGAGGAGTTCTTGACCCTCTCAGTTGAAGAGCTTTGTGAGATCATGGAGAAAAATGAGCTGAATGTGAAGAAGGAGAACTTGCTTATTGAAGCCATCATACTATGGATTGAACATGCGCCCCTGGAGCGAAAACCACACATTGGACTGTTACTGACAAGGGTGCGGATGGGCCTACTGCCATCTGACTGCATTATGGACATTGTGAAGAACAACAATTTAGTGGCAGACAACACAATGTGTAGAAAGATCATTGACAAATTTCTGCTAAACATCATTGACCTGAACACAGACAAATTTCATAGCTCTGATCTTGCTCAGCCCCGCCTGCCCAGTGCTGTTCTGCTGGCCATCGGTGGCTGGAGCCATGAAGGTTTCACCAATGCCATAGAGGCATATGATCCACGAGCAGAGCACTGGGTCGATGTGACATGTAGCAGTGAGAGTCCACGAGCCTATCAGGGAGCGGTGTATCTTAATGGCTTTGTGTACTGCATGGGAGGATTTGATGGCATGAATTACACCAATAGCGTGCGGCGGTTCAACCCCATAATCAGAACATGGGCTGAGGTGGGCCCCATGCACTCTTGCCGGTGTTCCCTGAGCGTGTGCGTGCTGGATGGCTATATCTATGCAATTGGAGGATTTGATGGCAATGACCGGCTTAACACAGCTGAGCGATACGATCCTACAAACAATCAATGGAGTATGATAGAACCAATGCACGAACGCAGGAGCGGTGCAGGCGCTACAGTACTAAATAGTAAAGTGTTCATATGTGGAGGGTTTGATGGGTCTGAGTATTCATTTACAGGAGAGTATTTCAATCCTAAGACAGACCAGTGGACTCTCCTCCCCCGCATGGCCAGCAGAAGGACTGGAGTTGGTGTAGTTGCGTACGGCGGACAAGTTTATGCCATCGGGGGATTCGATGGTGTAAATCATTTGAGAAGTGCAGAGGCATATAATCCACAGACTGACTTATGGACACAAGTTCCAGACATGATGGACCAACGCAGCAACTTCGGCATTGAGGTTTTGGATGATCTCCTGTTCGTTGTTGGAGGAAATCACTTTACCACCACCAATAATGTGGAGTATTATGATGAGGGAACTGCTAAATGGTGCAAAGTGGAAGACATGCATATATTCCGCAGAGCTCTGAGCTGCTGTGTGCTGTCTGGTTTACCCAACATGGCTGAGTATGCTGCACCCCGAGACCTTCTCTGTAAACACCCCTAATATACCTACAATTCCCAGAGCAGGAGAAATCCCTTATAGTTCCTGACACTGAAATTTAATAGGGTTTATGTCAAATGTCATGTAAACAAACTGGACAACAGGTCTTTTGGGGTAATTAGCTTGTCATTTCACATACGATAGATAGATAGATAGATAGATAGATAGATAGATAGATAGATAGATGATAGATAGATAGATAGATAGATAGATAGATAGATAGATAGATAGATAGATAGATAGATTCTTCAAGACAAATTAAATACCCATCCTAGTAGTGATTTTTGCTGTGTCCCGCAATGCTCTGTATCAGAGAAGTATGGGTACAAAATGTGGGGTGTGAGAATTTGTTTCAATAATCAAAATTAAAGATAAAAAGGAGACAACATGGTATGTAGACTGACGTTGACAATTGAAAGGGGGAGCTGTGCCTGTACTGTTTGCCTGAAACAACTGCTCACTGCCTGCAGGTAGACCAAGTGTTTGGGAGATAACGCAACATCCAGAGGACACTGAATAAGAAGAAATGGACACCAACTCACTGCTTCAATGTCATGATTATGATGCTAGAACATAACTATCAACTTTGGACATAGTGTGTGAAAAACTAGAGAGGATTAGCAGCTGGTGATTGAGGAGCTATGGCAAAAATAGTCAAAGGTCACAATGAAGCAGCTTGGAGAGATGGAGATATCAGATTTCATACAAGGTATGTAGTATAACTCTCTTTCATATAAGGTAAAAGGTTTTAGATGTAATCCGTGAGAAACAGAAGTGATGTCTTTGACTCAGTAAATGTACAAATGCGCTAATAAAAAAAATCTAACACACAACTAAGTCCATAAAATAAATATAGTGAATATATAATATTCTCTGAATTGTAGTGGAGTACAATTAACAACAAAACAACAACAAAAAGGAAATATTCCAGTAAAGTGCAGAGGTGGAAAGTAATGAATTATATTTACTCGCGTTACTGTAACTGAGTAGTTTTTTTTTGTGTATTTCTACTTTTTAAAGTAGTTTTTAAAAACTGTAATTTTACTTTTACTTAAGTATGTGTTGTTTGAAGTATTGTAATTCGCTACATTTTAAGTCATATTCGCTACTAAGTAAAAAATAAATGAATGAAAATGCTAAAATAATACAAATATTATGCTTTTGCGCTTGCGTGTGTGTAGAGTATCATGTCCTGGTCGCGCGCCGCTCCAGACTCCAATTCAGGTTTTCTGACATCGCCATCACAAAATCCACCTTTCTGACCTTCCACACGGTCGCTTCCGCTTTGAGAGTGACGTCATCGACTAGCGCGACCATATATAAACCAGAGAGAAATGCAGGAAAAAGGAAAGATTGTGATTTTGGCGTTTTGATATTTGGATGTATATTCCGGTTTTGACTTTTTGCCTCCCATTGACTTTGATTATTGCTTTGTCCCTTTGGTTTGGTTGGTCTTTGTATATATTTGTAGATCATTTTACTGTTTTTGGCTTAGGGAGTCCGGGAAGGTACCTGTATTTTTGTTTGTGTTTTTTTTGTTTTGTTTTTTGCAGGTAATCTAGCTACTAAATATAAATACCATTTTGTTCATTATTTTGGCCTGGGTCCACCCTGAATCTGATCCTCCTCCTCCTGTTGTGTGTGTGTGTGTGTGTGTGTGTGTGTGTGTGTGTGTGTGTGTGTGTGTGTGTGTGCGTGTTTGTATATACAAACCTCATTATTTCATCAGTTAATGATTGGATCTAGTTCTTTCTGCCATATCCCACCATTTCCATACATTTTAAAATAGAACCCTGAACCATTCTTTTGCTGTATGGCCCTAGACTGGGACGTAACACCATATTTAAGTGACCACTTTGATTTTCAAGCACAAGAAAGACAATAGCTTTATTATGCAAAGGTGTTCCTTCAGTTAAAAACAACTAGTTTGAGATTTATATCTGCTCATCTTTTTTTTTAACTATGCTAGAATGCCTCATCCCACCTCCGCTGTTAAAAAAATGTAAATGTAACTCTGTAACTTTTACTCTGAGTAAAATTTTTAATGAGCTACTTTTTACTTTTACTTGAGTAGATTTTTATAATGGTAACTTTACTTGTACTTAAGTAAAATTTCACTGAAGTAACAGTACTTGTACTTGAGTACAAAATTTTATTACTCTTTCCACCTCTGGTAAAGTCTCACAACACAGACATACTGTAGTGTATAAAGATCGTGGCAACTATAATGCTTACAAAAAAAAGACACAAGAGGAAGGCAAGAACAACATATACACATTGCATATTATGCCGTTCACTTTTTAACCTTTATTTATACATTATCTGAACCATTTTATGACAGGTCTGATATTGGGCTATACTTTGATTTATCCATGATAATTTTCTTTCACTCCTTTAGATTTTCCAGCTACAGCAATCCAATGGAATTTTGGAGTCAGGTTAAACCTGCAACAACAATAATCGCATTTTGGTCATTAATTTCAAGCACATCAGCAGCTCCTACCTTGGGAGATGATTCATCAAGCAAGCTGCTTCTAAAAACAAAATTATGTATAGTAGCAACTATTGCTATTGCTTATAACTATTGCTATGCCTCAAGAAAGAGCTTGCAATTAGAATGATCCCCCAAGACACTTTTATCTAACTCCAAAAAATCTAATTCCGATTACACATACATTTATGCTGTCCAGGCAATGATCACTGTATAAAATGTACACTAACATATACTATATACAGTCGTACTCAATGTAATTTATTTTTTTAATTCTGTGTGTTTTTGTATAAGAGCATAATAAAAATTATTTGATCATGATGGGTCTCAGTATTAGGCAAATACAACCTCAAATGAATAACATCATGTAACTTTTTTACTGTGGGCAATGCTGAGAGCTACTTTACTGCCTCCAAGGGATTTAAGAGGGTAAGTTGCAGCCAGGTGATTTTAAACATCAGACCTTCATTAACTAATTAGCTGCAGGTGTGCAGACCTCTTTAAAAGCAGATGTTTTGCCAATTAAAATAAAAATACAAGCGTTTTGGTTTAATCAAAAAACAATTTTGCATTTCTGGTGGATCAGTCATAATATACTCAGATCACAAAAAGCATGATGATTACTATTATAAAAAAAACCCAGAAGTGCTTTCCATGGATTCACATGACAAATCATTTTCTCTGGGAAAGAATCCTATTCTTATTTTCTATATTGTCGAATAAAATCCTTCAGAGCAATCCACATAATCTCAGTGGGATTCAAGTCAGGTGATTCTGTCGGAATCTCTCATGTTTCATTCATGGTACAGTAGGTGTGAAGTTATCAAACTGGTTTTCATTGGTGGCAAATAGGGGTTGATGAATTAACAAAACAGAGCAGATGCCTCTGCCTAAAATTTATTTCTCCAGCAAAACATAAAATAGATAAAAATGTTTAATGGTAGCAATTCAATCAGACTTCATAATTTTGATTTTATACTTTTCCTTTTATTTATTATTTATAAAAAGTTAAATTACTCAACTTTTCTTTTCTAACAATTCTTATTTTACCTGACCATTTGCCCATATAAAACCCCACACCATATCTAAATTTTGTTCTTCGACCTCCTAAAGCTTCCTTAACTCCTGTCATGACTGCTACAGGTAAATCACACTCTGAGGAACACAGGTGCAGGAAATGACAGTCTTTATTAGCAGTCCCGTTTTTGACTTGAACAAACTCAACTTAAATATCACATATAAAGTGGGCCCCGTGGGCTCTTCTCCAGGTGCGGTCTGCAGGCGGAAACACAAGAACAAAAATAGTCACTACTTAAACGATACTGGGAAATACTGGAGGACTGCAACAGAACCACATAGGGATCAGCCCGAACGCGCGAAGCTGTCTTGCTTCCGCTGCCTCGCCTGCAGATACCGCCTTAGACCTGGGAGAGAGAGAAAGAGAGAGAGAGAGAGATATGACACGAAGAACATAACGGGTGTGCACAACGGTGACCAGACATTGTGGTGTGGGTTCGGCTGGGTTAAATAGTGAGACACACAAGGTAGACACAGGTGATTTCTCTTTAGTGTTAATGAGGGACAATGACACACGTAGACACACTAGGGGGAGACAAAGCTACAACTCAGTAATCCGGTGAACCTGATCTCCGGGGCTGAGGCGGATCGGATGTTACATTACCCCCCCTCCCAGGACCGGCTTCCTGAGAGGGAGGTGGGCGCTCCCCTCTAGGTACCGAAGGGGGTCGGGACCCACCGGCCTGATGGAATTGCCGGCGAGCGGGTCGGCCTGGAGGTCGTGGCGCAGGACGATCCGGTTGAGCTTGATGGAACTCGAAAATGAGTTCTGGGCTCAGGATGTCCTTTGCCGGGACCCAGCTGCGTTCCTCCGGTCCATACCCCTCCCACTCCACCAGGTACTGGAGGGAGCCCCCTCGCCTTCGGGAGTCCAGCAGTTGCTGGACTCTAAACGCTGGAGCGCCCTCGATCTCCACAGCCCCAGGGAGTGAAGGGTCTACGACGCCTCCGTCTAGTGGTCCCCGCATCACTGGCCTGAGAAGAGAGATGTGAAAGACGGGGTTAATGCGCATGTGTGAGGGGAGTTGCAATTTAAAAGAAATGGGGTTAACTCGAGACATTATAGGAAAGGGACCGATGAATCTGGGAGAGAGCTTACGGCAGGGAAGGTTGAAAGAGAGATCCTTTGTCGAGAGCCAAACCCGATCTCCTACCTGGAGCGGAGGACTTTCCCTTCGCCGCCTATCGGCGAATTTTTTGAACCGGCGAACTGCTTGGGAGATATTGGCATGCGCCCCCTCCCATACTTTTTCCGCTTTCTTAAACCACTCATCCACCATGGGGATATTGGTGGGAGTGGCATCCCAGGGACAGAGCGGTGGCTGATGTCCGAGCACACATTGAAACGGCGTTAGGCCGGTTGAGGAGTGTCTCAATGAGTTTTGCGCATATTCCGCCCAGAATAAACAGTCCGCCCATGTTGCCGACTACTACAATATGCGCGGAGGAATTTCCCGAGATCTTGGACAGTCCGCTCTGCCTGCCCGTTTGACTCCGGGTGATAGCCTGACGTTAGACTAACAGTGGTCCCCAATTTCTGGAAAAAAGCTTTCCAGACTTTTGCGACAAATTGGGGACCACGATCGGAAACAATGTCTTCCGGTATGCCGTAGTAGCGAAACACAGTGTTGAATAGGGTTTCCGTCACCTGGGAGGCGGTTGGGAGAGCGCAGAACGGGACAAACCGGCATCCCTTTGAGAAGCGATCTACTACTACTAGGACTGTAGTGTACCCTTTAGACTCTGGCAGGTCCGTTACAAAGTCCACCGCTAGGTGGGACTTTTAGGTCTGTTAGGTGTAGGTAAGGGCATTAATTTTCCAACTGGCAACCCTCGGGGGCTCTTGGTGGTTGCACAGGTAGCGCAAGACGAAACTACTGTTTTCACTGTTTCCCGCATATTTGGCCACCAGAACCTAACTTCTAGTAATTGACGTGTTCTTAATTCGCCGGGATGTCCTGATGACAAATTAGTGTGTGCTTCCACTGTCACTCGTTCACGTAGTGACTCCGGCACATAGGTTCGGTCCGGAGGACAGCCCGGCGGCACGGGTTCTGACCGTGTCGCCCGGGCTATCTCCGCATCGAGGTCCCACGTGATCGGGGCCACCACGAGCGACGGGGGCAGAATGGGTTCAGGAACCTGGGTTCGGTCCTGCGTTGCAAAACAGCGGGATAGCGCGTCCGCTTTCAGATTCTTACAGCCGGGGCGATAAGTGATACAAAAGTGGAAACGAGTGAAAAACAGTGCCCAGCGGGCTTGTCGGGGGTTTAGTCTTTTAGCTTGTTGGAGGTACTCTAGGTTCTTATGATCCGTGAGTACCGTGAATGGATGTTCTGCTCCCTCCAACCAATGCCTCCACTCCTCTAACGCCGCTTTTATTGCTAGCAGTTCGCGATTACCGATATCATAGTTGCATTCGGCAGGTGTCAGTTTTCGCGAGAAGAAAGCACAGGGGAATAACTTCTCCGGGTGGCCATGGCGCTGTGACAGTACCGCTCCGAGTCCTACCTCCGACGCATTGACCTCACCTACGAAGGGCTTGTTAGGGTCGGGAAGTTTTAATATAGGCGCGGAGGTAAAAGCTTGTTTTAGACGCTGAAACGCGATGCGCGCGTCCGGCGTGAACTGGTGTAGTTTGCGCGGCTTACCCTTTAGTAAGCTAGTGAGCGGTGCTGCCAACGTACTATAGCCCCTAATAAAGCGCCTGTAAAAATTGGCAAACCCAAGGAAGCTTTGTAGCGCCTTCACTGAGTTCGGTTCCGGCCATTGGAGTACCGCTCTGACCTTGGCTGCATCCATCTTGACCCCCAGTGGCCCTATAAGATAGCCCAGGAATGCAACCTCTGTCTTATGAAATTCACATTTCTCTGCCTTCACATAGAGCCCATGTTCCCTCAGCCGACGGAGGATGGCGGTCACATGACGAACGTGCTCTTCGTATGACCGAGAGTATATTAGGATGTCATCTAGATATACTATCACAAACCGGCTTAACATATGTCGGAGCACGTCATTCATGAACCCCTGAAACACCGCAGGCGCGTTCACCAGTCCATAAGCCATCACATTGTACTAATAATGACTTGATGTAGTGCTAAACGCTGTCTTCCACTCATCGCCCTTGCGAACACGAACGAGGTTATAAGCGCTGCGGAGGTCAAGTTTGGTAAAGATGGACGCGCCGCGGAGCAGATCGATCGTGGCCGGAACCAGGGGCAGTGGGTGCTTATATTTTACTGTGATGGTATTGAGCCCTCGATAATCAATACACGGCCGAAGGCCCCCGCCTTTATTCTCGATAAAAAAGAAACCTGCCGATGCGGGCGACGTGGAGCGACTAATGAGCCCCTGCTGGAGAGCCTCTCTCACGTATTCCTCCATTGCCCGTGTTTCAGACACCGACAATGGATAAATCCGCGAGCAGGGCGGTGTTTTCCCCGGCAGGAGGTCAATAGCGCAGTCCCACGGGCGGTGAGGGGGAAGTCGTGCAGCGGCCCTGATACTACATACGTCTTTAAAATTCACGTACTCTGATGGCACAAGGGTAGAGACTAGGGCGCTAGGACTTTCTACTGTGGTCGTTTGGGCCATCAATGAGGATGGCATACAAAATTTAGCGCATCTAGGGGACCATGAAAGGATGCGAGCACCTGCCCAATCAAAATTTGGGTTATGAGAGCTAAGCCAGGGGAGGCCGAGCACGACGGACTGACTCACCTGAGAGATCACATAAAATTCTAACTCCTCAGTGTGATTCGGGAAAGTTAATCGTAGGGGCACAGAGATCATGTTAACAGGCGATTGACCTAATGGGTTGCCATCGAGAGCGTTAATCATGATCGGGGTTGGAAGCTTCGACACTGGAGTGTGCAGCGAGGAAAGTAGAGAGGATGAAATGAAATTCCAAGCCGATCCCGAATCTATTAGGGGGGAAACAGAAATCACATGGTTATTGTAGGACAATGTGGCATTAACACAAAATGAACGGTTGGTTCATGGAGGTGTGTTCGTGGTTACGGTTCGTGGAGGTGTGTTCGTGTTTACGGTTCGTGGAGGGGTGTTCGTGTTTGCGGTTCGTGGGGGTGTGGTTCCGGCGGGCTTTTACTGAGGCGGGGGCGGTGGTGCGGCTCGACTCTGCCTCCTGCTCCTCTGGCGGGGGCCTGCCGTTTCTGACCGCGGAGGTGCTGGTCCAACTTGATGGCGAGTTGGATTGTTTCATCGAGATCCATCTCGGCATCTCGGCATGCCAACTCAAGCTGGATGTCTGGCTGGAGACCGTCCCGGAAGCGTGCAAGGAGGCTTTTCTCGCACCATTCACTCTCCGCGGCCAGGATCTTGAATCTTACCAAATATTCGGCGACGGTGGTTGTCCCCTGCTTGAGCCTCAGTAGCTGCTGTTCTCCTGTCCGGCCCTGGTCAGGGTGGTCGAAGACGGCGCGAAACGCGCGGAGGAAGCGGAGGAAGTCGCTCATATCCCGGCTACCCGCACTCCACATGGCGGCGGCCCAGTCCATCGCCGCGCCTGTGAGCTGCTGCGTGACGAAACTGATCTTTTGTCTCTCATCGAGACCAGGGTACTCAGCCAGGTACAGCTCACAGGCCAGGAGGAATTTTTTGCAACCCTCTGGGTCGCCAGCATACCTTTCCGGGGGGGCCGCTCGCGGTGGGGATCGTGACGCGCGTCTCGGCGCTGCAGGAGAGGGCGACTGTCTCGCCGCGATGTCACGGACACTGTGGGCCAGGTTGTTGATCGCCCTGGCTAGGCTGTCCATCTGTCCCTGCTGCCGTCTGATGTAGTCCATCATGGGGACGGTGTTGTCCGGCAAGGGTGTCCCTGCTGCGTTCTGGTACGCGGTCTGGTCATCTGTCATGACTGCTACAGGTAAATCACACTCTGAGGAACGCAGGTGCAGGAAATGACAGTCTTTATTAGCAGTCCCGTTTTTGACTTGAACAAACTCAACTTAAATATCACATATAAAGTGGGCCCCGTGGGCTCTTCTCCAGGTGCGGTCTGCAGGCGGAAACACAAGAACAAAAATAGTCACTACTTAAACGATACTGGGAAATACTGGAGGACTGCAACAGAACCACATAGGGATCAGCCCGAACGCGCGAAGCTGTCTTGCTTCCGCTGCCTCGCCTGCAGATACCGCCTTAGACCTGGGAGAGAGAGAGAGAGAGAGAGAGAGAGATATGACACGAAGAACATAACGGGTGTGCACAACGGTGGCCAGACATTGTGGTGTGGGTTCAGCTGGGTTAAATAGTGAGACACACAAGGTAGACACAGGTGATTTCTCTTTAGTGTTAATGAGGGACAATGACATACGTAGACACACTAGGGGGAGACAAAGCTACAGCTCAGTAATCCGGTGAACCTGATCTCCGGGGCTGAGGCGGATCGGATGTTACACTCCAGCCTATTGCATAGGTTGTAATTAATATACAGTCAATATTTCTCTTTCCCAGCCCGCACCTTTACTATCATATACTCTTGTTCATTTATCAGGGCCTCATTGATTAATAAAAGCTTCCTATTTCTTCTTTCCTCATAGCCAAATAACCTAATCCAAATCAGGCTTTAACCAGGTTTCCTGAATGCGTATGACATCTGGTTTTCTGCTCCAATTGAATATAAAGTTCTTCATTGTTGTCCATTAGCTATGAGCTTTTGTGCATTCCACTAAAGGATCAACCACCCATGTAATCTCTTGGCTAAACTGTATCCTGAACGTTTTATTCCAATTTTACTCCTGCAATACCCAAAATATCCTCTTCTCTCTCCATACCTCCTCATCTTGTTGTTCTTTTGCCATGATCTTCACCTTCCCAATTCCACCTTACTTTTTCCCATTCTGCAAGTACTGTATGAATGCCTCATTATATGGCAATTTTTCTCCTGCTCTAATCTGCTGCAACGCTACCTCTCATATATCCCATAGATATTTTGCTTGGTAGCATATAGTCCAAAAAAATCGATTACAGTTTCTGGCTCCTTTTTCTCTACTCCTCTTGTCATTTGTTTTTATACTCTTTACCACATTATTCTCTACCATCATATGTTCCATCAGTTACTTTTTTCCACTCTCTTACAACACTGACTACTTACTTCTCTTGCCACTTGCCATTTTTTTTTTTTGCCTTTTCCACCTGCAAAATGGTATCTCTTAATTAATACTCGTGCATTTTTCATTTTCCATATCTGACTTCTGATCATTTTTGTCAATTTAAATGTGTCAACTTCCTTTATCCCTCCTTCCCCCTGAGACTGAGACTCTGAGAGCATGAGACAAGGTGGTCCTTGTCTCACAAGCAGCAAGAGGCAAGCTGTCTTGGACCATCAGAGCTGTAAATCCACAACCACTTCAAAGACAGCAGTGACACACGGAGCATGTGGCAGGGCATACAAGACATCACCAACTACAGGACATCATCACCTGCCTGGGACAGTGTCAGCTCCGTTCCAGATGCACTGAACAGCTTGTACACTCGGTTCGAAGTGCAAAATAAACCCCCCACCTTCCAATGACCAGGTGCTTTGTCTCATCACAGCTGATGTGAGAAAAGCTCTACTCAGAGTCAAACCATGTAAAGCTGACAGTAAACCAGACAATATCCCTAGTAGAATGTGCTGAACAGCTGGCAGATAAGAACAGTTGTTGAAGATTTCTTAGTAAAATCTTCAACACCTCTGCTTCAAGGCCACCACCACCGTCCATGTGCCAAAGATGTCTTCTGTGTCCTGTCTCAATGACTACCATCCTGTTGCACTCACACTTATCATAATGAAGTGATTTGAGTGGCTTGTTATAAGACACATTAAGACCCTGCTGACCACTCGTTGGAGTTAGTGTATCGCCCTAAATGTTCCATGGAGAACTTGTTTTTCTCGTGTGCACATTTTTTTTTTTTTGTAGTTCTTAGTTTTGTTAGTTTATGTTGTTAAGTTATATTGTATGTAGAATCTTGGTTGTGGAGTAATATTGTTTTGTTTCAATGTGTACTGAAATGTGTACAGTATAGTTGAAATGACAATAAAAGTTTACTCGACTTGACGTGAAGATGGATTTGGTTGAAACTTGGACCATCTGCAGTAATTCTCAAATTAAACGTAGATGGAAGTAATGACAAAATTAACAATGTAATATTTTAAGGACAATAATAATGATTAAACACGATTGAAAGATATATTACATGTTAAATTCTGATGCACAATAGAAACATTTTGATTTCAATAATATCTGTGGTTTGATCATTTCTGTTAATTTTGTTCATTCTGATGACAAATTTACCATAACATTTTATTCATAAAATTTGTGGCATAGCTCCCAAATTTAGAAAAAAAGCTTGTGTGAGATAAAGGTTTTGCACGTATGTCCAGGCATTTTGTCTAACACTAATCACACACCTCACCCTGCATGGCTCAGTTTCTGTATATTCTAAGAGGACAAAGAAAATATCTGCATTTGGTTTAATCATACACAAAACAGTGCATTACTAATTATATTCATGGGAACATTCAGGGGATAATACACTTGATTAAGAGAAAATCCAATTAAATACACACAATTTTATGTGTAATGTATAACAGTTCCTGCATATACTCATGTTCACAAAGCTTAAAATCAAGTCATAAAATAACAACATGAATAAATAGATTAAAAATATCTACACACATTTAACTGTGCAGTCAAACAAAAAGTGACAAAGTAGCACTAGGAAAACTACTGAAGAACAAAGCAAAAAACTAAGATAATAATAATAATAATAGTGATTAGAGAAAGTACAGTCACCCCTGACTGCACTATTATTATTATTATTATTATTATTATATCATTGTTAAATTCCATAATTCAATTCAATTACATTTTATTTATATACCGCTTTTAACAATGGACATTGTCTCAAAGTGTCACGAATCTTCTTGGGTGTGTGTCGGCGTGGTCGTGGCCCCGCCCTCTAGGGGTTAACCCTTACACAAAGCAGCTTCACAAAAATGAAAGAAAATTTTTTTTAGAAAATAAAATATTTGGAAGTGTATATGTGTGAGAAAAATGTGTCTAGATAATAATGAGATGAATGAATGATGAATGAAATGTCTCTGATGAGCAAGCCAAGGGTGATGGCGACAGTGACAAGGAAAAACTCCCTGAAATGGCAATAGGAAGAAACCTTGAGTGGAACCAGACTCAACAGGGAACCCATCCTCATTTTGGTGTTAACAGATAGAAATGATATAACACCATGTAAAAAGTGAAAGTTGTGAAAGTTCAATATGACAGAAGTTCTTTACATTAACATGAAGTCCAGTTCAGCATAGGGACGAGTCAGTAGGTGAAAAGGGCAGATGAGGTCTGGATCACTGGAAGCACAGGAGCAGCATGTGTAGCTCCAACCATCATAAAGCTGAATCCAGCTGGAGCTGGTCTGTGCTGCCCCCATGATAAAAGGGTAAAATTTTGTGTTTCAGTTTTACAGTATATTTCTTCAGTAAAGATCCTAATCTGAGAGACTTGCTTGCTGGGTATTTATTGAAGAGACTTGTTAGCCAACTGTCAAGCTAGGATCCGCATACTTCACTCTGTAGCGAGGACAGTATATGGTCCTTCTCTGGACGCCTCAGAAACCTTGCAGGGTCGGCCTTTGTCTACTGAAGCTGGCACAATTTCCAGATGCCTCGGGATGGGTAGAAAAATACAGAACAGATGGAGAGAATTAGCGTAGTTGCCATTCAGGATAGATGTACTGGAGTATGAGGTTATGGGATGAGTTACGTGAATGCCAGATTAAAGATATGCGTCTTGAGTCTACTTTTGAACTGGGAAACCGTGTCTGAGCCCCGAACACTGTCTGGAAGGCTATTCCAAAGCTTTGGAGCTAAAATTGAAAATGCCCTACCCCCTTTTGTAGATTTTGAAATTCTGGGAACTACCAGTTTGTAAATAATGACCCAGTTTCTAAAGAGTTTCATTCGAAATACCGACATTATCCCATTATCCTAAAGACTTGCCTGAGTTCAAAACTGCATTTCCTTAATATGTGAATTTTGTCATAAGTTTTAGATGCACATGGTTCTGGCATACTTCCTCATTATGAAATCTCAATTTGTGCTCTATGTAAATAAGTAAAAATGCATTAGTTCATATGTTGCCAAATATCTGAGATTTACACAAATAGAAGAAGAGCCTTGACTTAGTGCAGGTCTTCAGAAAGCCCTCAGAATACAGCGGGTTAAAGACAATAAAAAAAAAAATGTTTCTCAAAAAAAAAAAAAAAAGAGACAATGTTTCCTTCCGTGATTAGTGACTCCCCATTCTAAAAGACAGCCAATATTGCCTTCTACTACAGTACACCTAGATCTTGGAGTTGTGCCATCCTATCTAGACTCTCCTGCATATATTTCATGCAAAAAAGCAGTACATGCTTGACAGTCTCACTTTCTTGGTATTCCCATTGGCTTCTTACCTACTAAGTAGAGTGCTATTAAGTTTTGTCCAAATCTTAGTCTGCTTATTAATACTTTTTCACCTGCTGTCCTTTAATCTATACTCCTATGGAGAGAGAATTTAGTCAGAACATTTTGAGGTCATAGAACATTATGAGGTCATAAGTGCCAAACTCAAGACACAGACGCTGAAGCTCTACTTTCAGTCACACAAAGATAACTTACAGACCTCCATAGATGCACTAAACAGGAGACAAATGAGCATAAAGAAGAGGAATGGAGAGGAAGAATGGCACGATGGCCTTCAACCTCTTCAATGAGCTACGTTTAGAGAAGGAGCTGTGTGATGTTCTTTTCAAAGTCAACAGTGTCGAGTTCCATGCACACAAGATCATCCTGTGTGGCTGCAGCCCTTATTTCAGAGCTCTCTTCACCCATGGATGTCATCCTCCAGATAAAGTCCAGTATAACATCCCCGGTATCTCCTCGGAGATAATGGAGTTGATCATGGAGTATGCATACATACAGCGGGTTAACATCACAGAGGAAAATGTGCATGAGCTGCTTATCACTGCTGATTATCTGGCGATGAGTGGCCTGGTGAACAAGTGCTCCATGTTCCTGAAAGCTCAGGTGTGCCAGGAGAACTGCATTGGAATTTGGCGTTTTGCCCGCTTCTGTTTCTGCATGAAGTTAGAGCAGCAGGCATTGCAGTTCATACTGCACCACTTTGAGCAGGTGTTCCGTGGCTCTGAGGAGTTCCTGAACCTCACTGTTGAAGAGCTTTGTGAGATCATGGAGAAAAATGAGCTAAATGTGAAACAGGAGAATTTAGTGTTTGAGGCTATTATATTGTGGATTGAACATGCACCCCTGGAGCGAAAAACGCACATTGGACTGTTACTGGCCAGGGTGCGTATGTGTCTACTGCCCTACGAGTACTTTATGGACAACATAAGGAACAACAATTTAGTGGCTAATGACACAGCATGTAGATGGATCATCTACAGCGTCCTGCTGAATATGTATGACCTAAACACAGACAAATTTCTCAGCTCTGCTCTCAATTTACCCCGCCTACCCAATGCCATTCTGCTGGCCATTGGTGGCTGGAGCCATGAAGGTCCCACCAATGCCATAGAGGCATATGATCCTCGAGCCGATTCCTGGGTTAATGTGACATGCTGTGGTGAGCATCCACGAGCCTATCAGGGCATAGTGTACCTTAACGGCTTTGTGTACTGCATGGGAGGATATGACGGCAGGAATTACATCAACAGCATGCATAGATTTGACCCTATCACCAGAACCTGGGCTGAGGTGGGCCCCATGCACTGCCGCCGGTGTTATGTCAGTGTGTGTGCGCTGGACAACTATATTTACGCAATGGGAGGATTTGATGGCACAGAACGGCTTAACACAGTTGAGCGATACAATCCTGAGAACAATCAGTGGAGCATGATCGCACCGATGCATGAACGTAGGAGCGATGCAAGTGCTACAGTACTTAATGGCAAAGTGTTCATTTGTGGAGGATTTAACGGGAATGGCTGTTCATTTACGGCGGAGTATTACAATTCTCTGATGGATCAGTGGACTCTCCTCCCTCGAATGACCAGCAGAAGAAGTGGATTAGGCGTGGTTAACTACAGAGGACAGGTTTATGCTGTCGGGGGATTTGATGGTGTGAATATTTTGAGAACTGCAGAGAAGTATAATCCTCAGATCGATTCATGGGGAAATGTTCCAGAGATGATTACTCGGCGTAGCAACTTTGGCATCGAGGTGCTAGACGATCTCCTCTTTGTTGTTGGAGGCCATCATGAGTTTAGCACTGCCAATAAAGTGGAATATTATGATGGGGAAACTGTTGGATGGTATGAAGTGGAGGACATGGCTGTGTTCCGCAGTGCTCTGAGCTGCTGTGTTCTGTCTGGTTTACCCAACATGGCCGAATATGCCGCACCCCGAGATTCTCCGGTGTCCAGACATCGCAGAGCATGAAAGTATCCATCACAGATCCTGACAATATCTGGACCTGGAATAAATTAAATCAGTTCCGTTAAGGTAAGCAGGATCTTTTTGTTACTAGGACTCAAATCGGGGATAAAAATAAAATGTACGTCATGTTATGTAAATAGTCTCAAATATGTGGCTATGCACAGACTAACCCAGACTTAGCTGGGAATAATTGGGGGACACTGTCATGCTCCAGCTTGATCAGTACAGTACAGTACAGTACATCTACCACTGATCTTGCTTTGATACTCCGCTCCAGGTTTTTCAGCTCTCTCCACACTGGCTGGTCACCATGCTAATCACTCTCATCTGTGTTTGATTAATTTCCTTCAATGTCTAGCTATATAAGCACCAGTCAGCTCCTACTCTCTGTTGGATAACTTGAAACACCGGAGGTGTGGGTGGAGTAAGTGACTTGGTTATTGCTTTGTGCCTTTGGATTAGGCAATTAATCTCTTTATTCAGATTCCAGACTTGGACACTATGTTAAAGAAACTTCTACTTAGAGGAAACTTCCCAGAGTTAAATTATACATAAATTTAATATTTACTCAATAATAAAGTCAAGTATGTTCCTGGATAAGACTGCACATTGTTTTAACTTTCCTTTAGAAAGGAACTTAAATTCATCCAATCAAATCAGGGAGATGAGAAATTCTTAAAATATAATGCATTTATGTAGTACAGAAAATTTTGGGGAAAAAGGAAGACTACAGACTGCTTGCATACTTTGAAAAATTTAATTAATAAAAAATACTGTGTAAGTGCATGTAAACTGTTCTAAAGAATGAATTATGATACAATATATAATTTAAATTATAAATTTTTTCGATCTGCTAAATAAATACTTTATTTGGCTAATAAGCCACTTAATTTGGCTTTATTTGGCTTCACTATAATTTAGATTTTTTTATTCATGTAACACCTCTGCACAAGTCATAATTCAATAATTATAATGTAAGTTTGTTCTGAAAAGAGAGAAGAGAGATTTTTTTCCACAAAAGACTTTATGTATCTTATTTACCTCAACATTTATATAACATTCAATGTATGAAAAAAATTATAAAACATTCATGATATATGCATTATGTATATGCAAGGAGAAAAAAAATATATAGAGGGTAGAGCAAGTCAGGAGGTCGGTGAGGTATAGAGCTGTAATGTTACAGTAGGTCCAGACTGTGGCTAGAATATATATTCTTGCAGCAAGTTTAGTAATTGCCATTTTACACGGTTTGTTTCTTGGTAACCTGCCCCCAAGATAAAAGTGGTTCCTGAGAATTTTTCTTCAAATAGATTAAAAACATTTGTTAAAATTCTCACCACCACTCATCAGCAGTGCACTTTTTAAATGGAGGTTTGTACAGCACTCTTCATACTGGTGCAGTTTGTTCATCTAAACGTCTGTACCTTCACACAGTGTCCGAATGGTTACAGAGTTTGCTTCCGTTGATGTACAGTGCTTGCCTCCTGCTTGCTTGGTGATGGCCTTCAGTAGAGGACCAGACAGTTCACCAAAGTAAGACTGTAGAACCATCTCTGGAAATGGGTCCTGCTTGTTAGGAGCTGTAATGCCAGAACTGTTGCTTCTGAGCAGTGGGAGTTCATCCTCTGTAAGTCCACAGATCCAGGATTTTTTGTGTGACCTGCCTCGACTTTAGACTCTGAAGAGCGCTCACAGCTTCAGTGTCCATCAAGTCAGGGCCTGCTGCATTTACTATCTGCTGGAAGTGCAGTGATCTTTTCTTGAGAGGTACTGTGATTAATCCAGATAGGGCGATGTCTTCTGTATCAAACCTTGCTTCGTTGACTAGAGGTTGTTCTAAGAGCAAGTGTCAAGAGTCTGTAGGTTTGACTTGAGACCATTTAAAATGTTTCCATTTAAAAAGCCCTTGATAACAAGGAGATACAGTAGATTTTAGGAAGACAGGGTCAGTTAAAATTATTGTTGCATATAATCTTAGATTGTCTACTCTTTTTAAAATAAAGCTGGCCACCTCCTGCCTTACCAGTTCTTTTGGCCCTGTCAGGTATTTTTAAGCCAACTGTAGCTGAAAGGTTGCAGTTCTGCTCGCCAGATGGTTCATACCTTAAAGTCTCAGCCTTAAACTTAAGCACTGAAACTGTATCTGTGTCTGCATCTTTTGATTGAAGGTGTGGTACATCATAAAACATTAACATTTCACTCAGTTAGCATGGTGAGAGACCATTTAATGCTTAATAGGTCAGGAGTTGTATTTTAAAATCAACGTGAAATTAACTGGGAGCCCATGCAGTGTGGATAAGATAGGATGATTTGCCCATATCCTCTGATTCTAGGGAGGACCCTGGCTGCTGCATTCTGGACTGACTGGAGCTTGTTTCTGCACCTAGTAGAACATCCATGCAGTAATGCATTACAGTTTTCTGCATCATGAAGTGACATTGTATTTATTTTTATGTTTGCAATACTTCTAAAATGAAAGACCATCCAGAGTTACACACTCATCTTCTATACCGCTTTATTCTGTATTCAGGGTCGCGGTCCAGAGTTACTGTGTGATCATAAAGCTTACTTCTAGCTGCATATGGTTCTATTACAAATAAGCATCTTTTGTCTAATGTCCTTCATAGTTTCCTCAATTTTATACAGCAAGTGTGTCTCATCTGGCTTTGCTGGGGCATATAACTGTGTCATTAGCAGTGTTGGGTGTAACGCGTTACTTGGATTACTTTTTTGATGTAACGAGTAATCTAACGCGTTAGGTCCGCCATTTAAGTACTCAGTTATTTAGTTCTATTTTCAAAAATGTAATCTATTATTCAGACAATTTATGTAATCCGTGAGCCAGACAGCAGTGATTCCATTAGTGTGTGATTGTGTGTGTGAAAGTCACCTACAAGCCCTGCCCCTGATAACCAGCCCCATCTGTTATTCCAGCTGCTAGTGGTTAACAGATTATGGGCCAAACTTCGCTGAGTGATGATGGTAGAATAATTATAAAGATCTTGACTAAAACAATAGTTACAATTCACAACATGGTAACAACTCATAACAATCAATCAAACAGGGCCTGAGTCACGAGATAGACATTCCCATAATTTCTAAAACATTTTCTAATCTATGAAAAAAAATAGCATAATCAGTTGTGTCGAAAGCTGAACTGATGTTATTCCTACGTAGATATGAGCTTAACTGCTGTGCTACAACATTATCTAGGATCTTGAATAATTGTCCAGCTAACAGGTGTCTTTATCAAGAGTTTAATAACTGCTAGTTTAAAAGGTTTATGTACATAACAAGTGCTGAGTGAAGAATGAACATCTTTTAAAGGAACTGAATTATTTCTAGTATTATCAGTTTAAATAAACTTGTAGGTATGGCGTCTAGAACGCAAGTTGAATGAATCTTACAGAATGAATCTGACGCAAAAAAATTAGTTCAGTCTCTTGAATGGGAGTAAATATTTAAAATATAAGTGTTGATCTAACTATATAAGATCAACACATTAAATTGCTGTCAATTTATATTCAATCAGTATTTATTAAATTGTCTGATTTTTGCTGATATTTTCATATTATTTTCATATATTTTGTTAGTCATTATTAAATGGTATTGGTGTGCATTTTCTGTTATTGTCTAATTCCTATTTACTTTTGCAACAGTTTTAAATAAGAATCCATGACTATTTTTTACTTTTTAATTTTTCTTATCTCCTATAAGAATGGAGAGATCGATTGATCTAACAGTAATGGCTTTTTTTAAATACTGTAGCTCAGTACACTGCCCTTCCATTCTGTTTGAAATACTATAAATTTTTACACTTTACATTCTAGTTTTCAAGTCTGTTTTAAGTTGCATGTGTGATTGTTATTCTCTCTAATTTTTTGTTAAGTGGAACTACACGATTTAGAGTATAATAAAATGTTTTTTATTTAAACATTTGTTCTCCTGATATACTATAGGGTCAGGCATTGATCATAGCTGATCTCTGATCTCTGAGAGATCTGAAAAATCTCTGTGCAGTCGCTAATGTGAAGGTAGGTTTTATTGGCTAGCACGACTCTGTACATACATTATTACCAAGCCATTAATTAAATGAGATTAGATAACTTGGATAAATGGTATGTGGCAATTAAACGAGGTCAGCTGACTATCTGAAATGACTAAATGTCTAAGTTGTCACATGTATGCATTTTTTCTACCTTGTTGTCATGGGCATATTCCAGGACTGTAATCGGGAAAGGGTGATTCTGGGAGCATGAGGAATCACTCTTGTCTTCAATTTATTGAATATCTGCTAAATGTCCTGGAAGTACAGGCTCAAGCTTGTGCTTCAGGACTATGCTACTGAAGCTCAAAACTCCTGTAGAGACCCAAACAGCATGCCCTCGCCAATATTGGAATAAGACTGCCACTGCGCTATTTTTTACCATGCCTGTTGCAGTAATTAACCCACCTCCACCTGGTCAGACACTTGCTACACCACTAACCAAAGATGCCCTTAGAAAAATAGATAAAAACATGGAACAATAACAGCAACCAACAGCCTGGATGTAAGATGACAGAAAAAAACTTGTCCTTCCTGTGGTCAGTCCAGGTATGAGAGTGATGTTCTCACTTCGGGCACTTGCTGAGCTTCAAAAGGGAGCTATGAAGCATGTGTTCCCTCGAAGATAGTAAAAGATTTTGCTTCTTACCTTGCCTTGGAAACACTGACCAGTCCTAATTTTTCACCTGTCTCTTCAGTAGTGAAGGTAGACCAAGTAAGCCAACCACTCAGTATCTCTGCCCACCTTTTGTTAATCACTGTCTCGACCCCATTACTGTAAAGAACCTCTTTTACCCCCCATTACCACTAATGTCATCAGCTTTCGAGTTGCTGCAAGGTGCCACCATCTTCTCCAAGATCGACTTACGCAATTCTACTCTGCATATCCTCAAGGGAGATGTGTGGACGATGGCCTTCAACACCAACTGGCCATTCTGAATATTTGGTGATGCCATTTTGGTTGACTAATGTTCCCACATTTTTTCAGAACCTGTTGATATTCTTAGAGATATGATCAATTGCTATGTGTTTTTTGTATCTAGATGACACCTTGATCTTCTCTTATGTGGAGAAACACATAAGTCATGTACAGTATGATCTGTTCTCCAAGGATTCCATCAGAACCATCTGTACATGAAAGCTGAGAAGTGTAAGTTCCATGTTATGACCACCTCATTCTTAGGGTTCAGTGGCGTGCAGATGGACCCCAAACATATAAAGGCTGTGAAGAATTGGTCCCAACCTCAGTCCTGTAAGCAGCTGCAACAGATTTGACTTTCTATTACAAATTCATCAGGAATTACAGTTCTCTTGCACCTCACATACATTCTCACCTCACCCCTTCAGTCCTTTTCCTGGACTTACTCAAGCTAAGACTGCCTTTTCCAAGTTGAACAAACCTTTTAATTCTGCTCCTGTCCTGATTCTCCCTGACCCATACAAACAATTTGTTTTTTTGATGCCTCAGACCTTGGAGTAAAGTCCTATCTCAAAGAGAAGTCAACAACCACAGATTGCATCCTTGTGCCTCTCTGAGGTTGAACCCAGCTGGGCACTATTATGATGTGGGTGAGTAAGAACCTCTGCTAGTAAGGCTGTTTCTGGAAGAGTGGCGTCACTGTCAAGCAACCCTTCTTGGTTTGAATAAACCGTAAGAACTTGGAATATCTGCAGTCGGCCAAGAGGTTGAATCCCAGACAGGCTCAAGGTTTTTTTTTTTTTTTTTTCAGGCAGCCTATGGCTATCAACCTCATCTGTTTTCATCACAGAAACCTGAGGCTTCTGTCCCATCTGCCGTACATCTCGGCTGTCGATGCCGTCGTACCTGGAAGCAAGCCAGAACTACTCGATTCAAATGCTCAAAATCTTACTCCAGCAACAAGCAACATCCTACACCACCATGCCCTTTAGATCAAAACGTCTAGCTACCCATGCTCAACCTCCTTTTAAAGGTCAACTCCTGGAAACTTGTCCCGCTTTTTTTTTGGGGCTATTTTGGATCTCCAAGGTGCTCAACCCGGTGACAACCTGGCTGAAACTGGCCAAGGTCTTATGAATCCACCCCCTATGCTCCAAATTGCTTAAGTCAAACCAATGAAGACTTTCTTGCTATTACCTGTCTCTGGACCTTTTCACCTTTGAAACCCTGACTTGTCCTAATTTCACCTGTCTCTTCAATAATAAAGCAACCTGCTGTGATAGACAGACCAATTAACCTGTGCTCTCTGATTTCAGGGACATCAGAGACAATCTTTGACAAACAATTGATTCATACACATTCACATTTCACACACACGTCCATAATTGTTTTGATAGTGTAAAACTGCTTTTCAACAAAGTCAATTGTTAAAAGCATTACACAAATAAAATTGAATTTAATTGAATTTGTCCCTAATGCCCATCCATAACATAACTTCATGCTTAAAAACCAGTTTCTCTGAACCTGTACATCTCCATTACCCCAGTTTTTTTTTGTGTAAAGAATTACTGTTCTGCTCACCTCCTCCAGTTATCTGTTGCAGTCTACTCCCCTAACTTGGCATCAAGTTCCCTGTGTGTGAAATGTTCTAAAATTGTGAACAATTCTGTGTTTTTCTGTCAATATGGGGTGCAAATGTCTGCAATATAATAGAGTGAATTATATTGGGGATTATATATAATATATGATATATCGGGGACTGAATACTTTCCATACCCACTGTATACAAGTGTGTAAATTGAGTCATTTTCTTCTCTATGTGGCCCATGATGACTTGTCAACTATCCTCGCATGGGACCCATGAAGATTGGAGACATATTTTGGACTATAAGTTCTGGCCAACATTGTGAAAGTTGAGTCCACTATTGGTGAGTGGAAGGATACGCTCAAGCTTGAGCTTCAGGATTATGCTGCTGAAGTTCAAAACTCCCGAAAAGACCCAAACTGCATTCTCCATGCAACCATCATGAAGACTCCCTGTCACAGTAGTTAACCCACCTCTACCTAGTCGGACCCTTGCCATACCTCTAACCCTAGACTCCATTTAAAAAACATAGCTGTGGCCAAAAGTTTTGAGAATGATCCAAATATTAATTTTCTAATTAAAAATCTGCTGCTTCAGTTTTTTTTTTAAATCAGATGTTACTATGTTATTCTGAAGTATAAATACAAGCATTTCATGAGCGTTAAAAGGCTTTTATTGACAGTTACATTAAGTTTATGCAAAGAGTCAATATTTGCAGTGTTGACCCTTCTTTTTCAAGACCTCTGCAATTCACCCTGGCTTGCTGTCAATCAATTTCTGACACATCCTGACCGATGGCAACCCATTCTTGGATTTTTGTTCTAGAATTTTATTTGTCCATCCACCTCTTGAAGATTGACTACAAGGTTCTCTATGGGATTAAGATCTGGGGAATTTTATGGCCATTGAACCAACATTTCAATGTTTTGTTCCCTGAGCCACTTGTTTATCACTTTTGCCTTATTGCAAGGTGCTCCATCATGTGAAAAAGGCATTGTTCGTCACCAAACTGTTGTAGGATAGTTAGGAGAAGTTGCTCTCAGAGGATGTTTTTGTACCATTCCACATTCATGGCTGTGTTTTAGGCAAAATTGAGAGTGAGCCCACTCCCCTAGGTAAGAAACAACCCCACAAAAGAATGCTCTCATGATACTTTACTGTTGGCTTGAGTTGTTTTTTAAATCTTTATTTTAACCTCTTAGACACTCTAATGGCCGTTCATGTCAAACCATGTTGAAATTTCTGAATTTTGGAACTTCTGTCACATGAATAGGCAAAATATGTATTTTTAAATGTTTTTTTTTTAATTATTGCTTTTTGTTTAATGTTGAATGTTACTGTGTTGCTGATTGCAAGATTATTCAGTCTTAAACAACATCTAATTCATTAATGTCTACATATCTCATTTAGAAAAGTAAATAATGTATAGTGCCCGGATAATGCAATAATTTTATGTAATTTGATAACTTCTGATTTATGTTTCAACTTTATTTTCTGTTTATGAACATACTCTAAATCCTGGGCATATTTGCATGAGAAATAGTACGTTTTCAAAATTGAACATGTGCACTTGTACAAAAGGGAATAAGGGACAGAAAGGGATCACTATACATCTCAGATCAGTGTCATCACACTTTTTCTGTCCGGAACTCCTTCTAAACCATTTATGTCTATTTGACCAAACCTACACATTAGTAAGTGTAGATGTGTATTCCTAGTTTCCTAGTTAATTTTTTAGCTTTTTACTTTCTGAAACAAAAGCGGGATGACCAAATCTGCTATCCACAACTCCTCCTAAACCATTAATTAGCTTTTGACCAAACTTGCACAATATAATTTTCAGAAAGCATAGATGTTCTCTACTTGTTTAATTTCCTTACGCATTTTATTCATTTTTTATTTATTTATTTTTAAATATCTAACATGGTCTAATACAGGCAGGGGTTTAGGAATGTGGATTCACGGCAATACCAAATAATGCCAGAAGGGATCACTATTTTTTTTTCTTGCAGTAGATTGAATGTATGTTCAGATGAAGCAGTTTTGTTATGTAGAGGCTCTGATTCGCTATTTTGCTAATTATTTTTTTCAGTAATGCAGTATGACTGCTGTAGTCTACAGTTCATGAATAAGTAATGAATGTAGTGTTGTGGCTAACTGGCTTGTATGATCCCGGTTCAATACTGTAGGTGTGCACAAGCTTTTTCATCCATCGCAGGGCACACAGACATAAACACACTATGGGCAATTTGAGAACACCAATTAACATAACCTACATGTCTTTGGACTGTGTGGGGAAACCCACCAAGCACAGGGAGAACATGCAAACTCCATGCACACAGAGAGACCTGGCCAGGAATCGAACCTGGACCCTGGAGGTGCAAGGTGACCGTGCTAACCACTACACCACTGTGCTCACTTGGATTTTATTATGAATAATTTTGTTACCACTTGACCCCTAGGAGGGCTCCATACATTTTGGCCCTGCTGACAGAAAATAATCTTTTCTGTAGCAAGGATTTGTTTGTGGATGGTTACAGCATAAGAGATTGGTTCTTTATTTGCATACTTTAACAAAAGAAAAAAGCAATAGCAGTATCAGTTACATAAGGGGCAAGGCCAAAATAACAAGCATAACAAAACTACCTTCTTCATAACCAACTAACAATACTACTACTACTACTCCTACTACTACAAAAAAAGAAAGAAAATAGCCTAACCTAACTACCTATCTAACATACAGTAACCAGGAAAAAAGAAGGTAGTACAAAACAAAATGGCACCTACCTTCCTACTTGTATGAATATTTACATCAAACAACTGAAGTTACTATCAACTTCACTCTTTGAAGTCGCAAACATAGCTGTAATCAATGAGACAAAGGACAGTAGCTCTACTTTAATAGTCTCAACACAATTAAGTCAAAGATACACCAAATCACCGACCAAAAAAAAGCTTCACAACAACAGCAGGTCTAGGAATAAAGAGAGACCTCAGCAGTTGTCATCAAGCCACTACCAACAACTGCTCTGTGTGTAGCTGAAGTTTAAATACTCTCTGTTTTTGCCCATCTTCCAATCACAGTAGACCACTAATTACACAGTAATGTACTTGCTGGTGTCATTTATATAGAATGAATATGCAGTGCTTTAGGACCAGTTCTTTATGCTATTTCACATACTTCGCTTGACAAGTGCCTGAATGCAGAGTAATGTATCATTTACAAATGTTAAAGCCTGCAGTTATAGTTTATGTACAAAAGTTTAGTGCTGATGCGTTTAGAACTGAACTACTTCACAGTGAGCAAAATTAATTAATTAATTAATACATGATTAATTGTATTACTTATAGAAGCACAGAATATTTCACTATATATGTACAGACTACATAGAGGGAAAGAAACTAATGAATGCGGTGGTGCTGATAGAATTATTACTTTATTTCAGTTCAGTCCAGAAACATTATGATGAATCTGTGCATGTAGACTAAATCAGTAGTAAAACGTAAAAAAAGAAATCATCTTCTCTTCTCCATCCCTTACATGTAAGAAGTGAAGCAAATTAGGTCAGTGAAAAGCAGAAAGTTGGCAGGAAGAGAAGAAAACAGGGTAAAACAATCAAACTGTATTTTTCTTTCATTGCTATTTAATTAACTTTTTTGCTTAATTTGTTATAATTCAGGAGCATTATGATTATCCTTTATTTGTTTTCTCTTAATCTCAGGGAAACCATTGTAGAAGGCCTACTCAGTTGCTTTTTGGCATCCCTCCTATGGAACTTGCTGTGGCATCTCTGACACTTGCTGTGGCATCATTGCCCCTTACCTCCATCTCCTCTGGCTTCTTCAGAGCTTAAATAAGGCTGTGAAGGCTTCTTCACCTCTAGATGCCGCAACCACACAGGAAACGAGCCTACCACCAACACTGTGGCAACGTTGAAGAGTGAGCTGGAAAAGGTAGAAAACTCACAGTGTTTTTAATTGTATTATTTACAGAAACAGCGAATTTGTGCATGTAAGATGTTTAAAATCCGAGAAGTAATAATGATTATGAAGCTGTTTATTGTAGCTAGCATAAGCACCCCTCGTTGATGGGTAAAGAGTTTATAGAAATAGCTAAAAGGTTAAAGCTAAAAATAACAGCTAATAATCTTTAAAGCTTCAATGTAATCAGTGATATTATTATTTCAGGTTGAACCCCTTCACAAGTACATGTTAGCCTGTCTTTCTGTACTGCAGAACTCTCTACCAAGAGCAGAACTCATTGATACAAAAAATAAAATTTTGTAAGGTTGGGTATCTTACGGCTTGTTTACGCTAAGTATTCATTTCGATTATTACATCCTGTTCATATGACTGTTCATAACATCACTTTTACTCAACATTTTGATTTGAGTGCATAACACTGTCAGTTGAGTATTTTACACCCCCCCCGCCTCAGACTGCTGTGGATATGTTTGCTCTAATGACTTGTATTTTATGTCATAGTGGCGCTTCACATCTCTGTATTAATTAGCACTACGGTTTCGGAACATATGAGACAAACTGGTTTTAAACCACAGGGAAGATAAACATAAAATTATCTGTTCATACATCTTTGAAGATTCAGTCTTTAAAGTTACATACCTTTTTTTGGAGTAAGCCATGCTGTGTCGACCTTTGTTTGCATCTCATGAGGATTTGGGCACTTGCTTATGTACTCTGTTTATTTATGGTAAACTATTGCGTTGATTGGCTTTGTTCAGTCCAGGGTCCGGGTTCGATTCCAGTTCGATTCGAGTGCATTGGGTTTGAATGGTCTCTCCATGCTCGGTGAGTACTCATGTCTTGTCATGTCTTTGTTTCCTCTCACAGTCCAAAAACATGTGCGATTAGGTGTGTGAGTATGTGTATTGTGTGCCCTGCGATGGATTGGACCCTGTCCAGGGTGTACCACTACTCATGCCCTAAGTCTCCTGGAATAGGCTCCAGGCCCCCCGCGACCCATAATACAGGATAAATGGATAATGTAGATAATGAGATGAGATTTAACACATTATAATTATGATGTGTGGATTTTCTTCTAGACTCCATAACAAGAACAGTTCCATGCAGCAGTCCATCTCTGCCTCACCCCACATGAGGAAGAGCAAAAGGCTATATTCAATAGATACCACACCCAGTCAGATTGAGCCTACCATCATGTTTAAAGAGAGGACTGGATAAGGTAGAACACTCACACAGTGCTTTTATTCTCTTATTTACAGAAATACAGTGAACCTACGAAAGTGTGTGTGTTATAAAAGAAAAAAAAGAAATTTTAATTTTGGGATATGTGCCATGTATACAGTACTGTAGAAGCAATAAACTTGCCTGATGAATTGAAGGACAATGTAAATGAAAAAAAAAAAAACAGTAGTCCACCTCTGCAATTTTTCATTGTGTATAGGAAGTAGATGAGCTGACTGTTTACAGGAACTGAGTAAAGTTTATATCCTAGGTTTGGAACGGATCAAAACACAGGCTGAGCTAGTCAAACTGGAAGATCATCTTTGGTGAGAGTAGGAATTCCCTGAGTAGCATAAAGTGTTTTTAAGAAAATACAAGTAAGTGAATTCAGAAGGGAATAAATAATTCATTATTTTAGTCTAAGTTTAGTTTTAATATTAAGAAAGCTGGAAAATAATGTACCACCCGGCAAAGATACAGTGCACAAGATACCAATATTTACTATTATATTTAATATTTTCAGTGTTTAATTGAATGTACAGTATAAAATGTCCAAAGTCCGGTATGTGTTTGCATGTGGGGGTCCGGGAGAAATTAATCTGCCTCACCGGTTTCAATGAGTCAGTCCGGGAACACGATGATAGACAATTCTTGTAAAGCTGTCCTGATAGTCAATAATTCTACTGTTAGAATACAGGTTTCAAACAAAATGGTGTCTATTAAACCATGCTGTAAACATCATGTAGCGTTGTCCTTCCCTCGACGTCTTTCAGGACTTTCTTTAAACGAGGTCAGCTGACCCTGCTGTGTCACCTGGATTCCCCACGCAATTTGGTGCCTCATGATATAATGTGTCCAGCGAGATTTTGTCTCAGCTGGACACATGTCCAGCTAGGCAAAACTGACTGGACCTGCACCATACTGTAAATGCTTAGGAGGTTAGTTATTACCTGGTATATTCCAGATTATAAACCGGAGGTTATGACAGTGTACTGTGCATATGTTAAACTGTTGACATGTCTTAAACATAATTTATTGAAACCATAGCAATACATAGATATCTGCATGAAGTTTAATCTAAATGTTGAGTAAAAGCGATGTTATGAACAGTTATGTGCTAAATATAAATCTAATTTAAAATAAGATACTGTACTAATAAGCTACTTGCTCAATGTAAACAAACTCCTGAACCAATAGATATTAATTAGGAAAGCTAAACTGAATATTGTTTAGCTGAAGGAACAGCGCTTCAAAGCAAAAATTTGGACTATTGATGACCGTTTATAACAGCCGTTCAACTTTCATGTTGGAACTGTTTTTCCACCATGACGGGATGGTCACCACATGTCCGCATGTTTGCTGGGAAGTTAGGTAGAGAGTTCTTCAGAATCGAAGGATAGGCAGTCATGTACGTGGGCTTTAACCTGAAATAATATCACTGATTACATTAAAGCTAACCAGCTTCATTTTAGCTTTAACCTTTTAACTTCAGCTAGTTAAGTGCAGTATAATAATTTCTGCAGGCCGACCTGCAGGATAGTGATGGGTCGTTCATGAACGATTCGTTCTTTTTGAACAAATCTTTAACGTGACTCAGATGAACGAGTCGTCTCTGAGAGTGATAAGTTCATTTTCTACTGGGCGCGCCTGCGCAAAGCATCGCATAACCTTCATATTTCATACACAGGAAAGAGAAATGAGTTGTTACCTATGAGTCTTTTCGGTCCCGAGTCGTTCGTTCTTTTGTCACGTGACTCCTATAGACGCTATGCGGTGCAATAGATTCAAAAGATCTGTTTATTATAATATGTCCTTAGTTACATTGTAATATTTTCATAACTGGATCTATTGCCAAAATGTGTGTATGTAGACGTATTGGGGTATTTTTATTGAAAACGCAACATTTTAATTTATTTCTGACCAAAAGAACGAAATGACTCAAAAAAAAAAAGAAGAAAAAAAAAAGATTTGTTCATTTTAGTGCTAGTTTGTTAGTCATGAAAAAGTGGCTCGATTTGAGACAGACCCATGATGCAGCGTGAGCTCTGTTTTCCTCTCGGCGTTAGACTCCACCCTCTCACACAGTCACACTCCTGGCAATAGGAAATCACCCCCCACCCCCTCCTTGCTTTTTCTCAGGAAATCACATGGAGGTGCCGTTGTACTCACATGACAGTTTGAGCCATGGAAGGGGAGCTCAATGAAGGTAATTATTGTCACTTGAATAACTTTCGGGGAACATTTAGCTGTTTATTTATTTATTTTTTTTGGTCGGTGCAATTCTCTACTTCAGTTCAGATTGTCTAAAAAGTCGTCATTTTGCTGACAGCTGGCGGGGAAAGCTGCAGATACTGTAGACTCTTATTCTGTTTATTTATTTCTGTTTAATTTGAAGTTAGATACAATGTTTCCTCTGTTTGATCTCTGTCTTTTCGCGTGCACGCACTACCCTGGTATTTTGTATTGATGATCATGCGCTAGGCGCGAGAGAAGCCGTGGCACCCCCCCCCCCCTCCTCCCCACTTTGTGGCCACGCGAGCGTCAACGGGAGCTCGAGCGCGGGCGCGCGCGCATGTTGCATAACCGCACAATTTAAAAGGACTCCGGAGCAACAACGTTCATATACTTCATGAAAATAAAGCACTGGTGATCACATGTGTTTTAATAAGTTTGAGTGCAAACCAGGTGGAATATAACTAGATATTTGTAAGAATCTTAGTAGAGGTTGGAGAGAGAAAAATCTCTATACACAGATAAAAATGCCGGTGACTGTTTCTGCGGTATGTAGGTAGTCATTGCATAGTACATAGTACACTGTTTTGTACAGGCACTCAGCACCGAAATGCAGTGCAGCATCTACGAGAAGTGCAAAAGTAGTGCATATACAGTACATCAGGGTCAAATATGGAGAGTTATGTACTTACGTACATATGTGTGTGTGTGTGTGTGTGTGAGTGTATATAGGCGGTATGGTGGTTTAGTGGTGTCGCTTTGCACCTCATGGGTCTGAGTTCGATTTCCGTCTCGGATTCAGTGTGCATGAAGTTTGCATGTTCTCCACGTGCAAAAATATAGCAGGTCATGTCCATAACTGTTTTTCAATTATACAAATGGTGCAAATGTTCCTGCATCTTCTCTTGGATGGAAGGAGGTCAAAATGTTTGTGGTATGGATAGGAGGAATCTCTGACGATGCTGTGTGCATTAGTTTTATTCTTCATTGTGCAATATGTATACAAATGCATATGTTTTGATGATTGTGCATTTTTTCCTGGCTATGCAAATGCTCATGTGAATATTTAGTTAAACATTTAAACAATTCATCATCTGATTTAGAAATATTAAGGTACAATTCAACCTGCCATGTGGAAAAGGTTTAATGGCCAACCCCCCAGCCATCACTGAATGCAGTGACGGTTCGAAGCCCAGGAGAGTCGCATCACTCTGTGCCAAGTTGTATGTGGACCGGATGGCCCGCTTTGGCAACCCCCAGTCTGGAGCAGCCGAAAGACCAACAACAAGTTATTATTGCTGCAAATTTTGGCTAGAACCCGCCTTTGCTCTCAAAACAACCTGGAGTCTTCATGACATGGATTCCACAGGAAATGTTGGAAATGTTCCATTGAGAAACTGGTTCATGTTGATGAGATTGCATCAGTCAGTTCCTGCAGATTTTTTTCAGGAGTGCTTTCATACTGTGAATCACTGTAAATCCACCACATCCCAAATGAGTTCTTCTTCTCAACTTTTTGTCATGATCATGAAACCAGATCGAGACGACATTTGCTTTGTGTCATGGTGCGTTATTATGCTGGAAGTAGCCGTAAGAAAATGGGTCAGTTGTAGCCTTGAAGCTATGCACATGGTCAGCAACAATACTTAAACAGGCTGTATCATTTAAGCCCTAATTCTTTGGTATTAAAATACCCAATATGTGCCAGGAAAACATTCCCCATGCCATTACACCACCTCCACTAGCCTGTGCAGTTAACCCAAGTCAGGTTGGAGCTGAATTCTGGCCATACCATCTGTGTACCTCATCTGAATTTGGGATTTATTAGACCAGGCTATGTTTTTCCACTGTCTAGTTTTTGATGAGCAGGTGCCCATTTTCCTGGAGGCTAAGCTTTCTGTTCTTGGGTGACCGAAGTGGACCCCACTGTGACCCTCTGGTTTGACATTTGTCTATTCTAATTCTATCCCATTCACCACAAGTGCACAAAGTTGTTATATCTGAGTTACTCTAGTCTGACTATTACCTTTTGACCTCTCACAGCAACAGAGCTCTTCTGTTCACAGAACTGCTTCTCACTGCATGTTATTTTTTTATTGCACCATTCTCAATACTCTAGAGACTGCTGTGTGTGAGAATCCCAGGAGGTCAGCAGTTTCCTGACCTCAAACTATCATGTCTAGCACCAACGCCCATACCACAAGCAAAACCATTGAGATAATTTTTTTTCCACCATTCTGAGGGGTTGATGTGAAGGAACACTACTTAAAGCCACTGACCTGTATCTGAATGCTTTTAAACATTGCATACAGTTCAGCTGATTGGCTGATTGGATGCAGTTCAAAATAATTTACATTAATGAATGTGTTGTTTACATGGGGGGAAAGGGGAAAATTAAGTCCATATAACTTGCTAAAAAAATCAGTTTCATGGGGCAAGCTACAAGCTAAATCTTAAAGATACATGTGTAACATATATTCAGAATCATTTACACATTCAAGACCTTTATATCTTTCCCATCTACAGGATCAGTCCCTCTGTATTACAGAGAAGTGCACCAAGCTCTCACTAGTAGAACAGATGAACGGGTTTCAACTGATGTGTTCCGAAGACTCCTCAAAAGGACTGACCTGTCGGTCACTATACAGAATGAGGTTTGTTATACAGCTCATCAATTCTGCTTATGTTCTGGTTCTGAGATTCTATATGGTATAACCACACTTCTGGGTGTACAAGTTCAATTCTGTAAGCATCACAATTTTATAATGCTGTATCTAGGGCTGCAACTAACGATTATTTTGATAATCGATTAGTTGGTCGATTTCTTTTTCGATTAATCGATTAATCGGATAAAAAGTGACCGCTTTAATTAGCTGTTTTGCTTAACTATATAAAACCATAAATCAGGGTATTATTTATGTATAAAAGTAAACTTTAAAAAATGCAATAGCCACATAGAGTATAATGATCTTTAATTTTGACATTTAAACCTTAGTTTATGTAAATCAACATTCTTTTTTAACAATAATTGCAGATGGCAAGTTAACAGTGTTGATATGGTGTGTGTGTATATATATACTGTATATATATTATACACACACACATATCTATATATATATATATATATATATATATATATATATACATACATACATACATACATACATACATACATACACACACACACTAGTTTAAAAAATCCACTGACATATTCAGTTGTTAAGAATGACCTCAATTTTAAATTCTCTTAAATTAATTAAACTTAATAAGAAGAATAATAGACTTCTAGATTATTATGATATTATTTTTAATGAAAGTGTCTCTTGCTACGTCCTTGTCACGGTTTATACATTATTTCGATCCTCTCAGGTATTTTATCCTTTTTTGTTGTTGTCTCAATAAATTAAAAAAAAATAATTTTTATATATATAGACCATTTTGCTATACTAGACATTCTCGTAATACGGCGACGTAGGGAGAGAAAAAAATGGCCGCTACTGGGTTCACTGTTGATTTTGCCCTTTTTCCGCATTTCCCCTCTGTATAGTGTGTAGGATCATGGGATATATCCGGTCCTCCGAGGTGTAAACCGAACGTGAAGAAAACGAACTAGAAGTGTTTTCCTTGCGTTCGTAGGGATTTGAACACCAAGAAAAAGCTGCATGCAACGTTTTTTTTAAAACCCCGTATAACCGCGCAGGCGGACAAACGCACGTCATCAAAGCCCGTGTGAACTCTCTCACTGACTCCTTTTTTTTTTTTTTTTTTAGTCCTGGCCAATTCCTCCCCGTCGCTAGGGGCTCCCACATGTGTAGAAAACCCTCGGCGCTTCATCCGCGCTCACCGGACACTACGACCGGCAGAAAACCGCTCAATTTTAACGCCCGATAAGAGGTGTTTAATGTAAATTGCTCCCATACCTTGGAGGACTTGGGGCGCGCGCTTTTTCCTGCAGACGCTTCTGTAACCGCCATTGCGCGAGCGACTGTGTATCTGTGTGTGTATTTGTGCATCTTGTGGTCGCGCGCCTTAGTAACGTGAGCAGCCCAACTAATCGATAACGGCATTCGTTGACAACGAATTTCATTATCGATAATTATCGATTTTATCGATTAGTTGTTGCAGCCCTAGCTGTATCCCAATTCAATATAATTTTTTTCCAATGTGACCATTTTAAGACCTTGAACCTTTAAAAAAATGGTCATAGTTCGGAAATTTTATACCTTAACGTTATTCAACAGTTTTACAACTAATTTGAACATCAGTAGCTACATAATTTATTATTTTTATTTAGAAACAAAGGGCAGCATGTAAACAATACAAATGACTTCAAACACAAGAGTTTAACATTTAACTTAAAAAAAAAAAAAAGCAAAAAAGCAAAAACTCTGCAGAGTAGAACATATGCCTGTCATACCCATAATTATTATTTCCAAACAAACTTAGGAAATAATTCACTCCTAGTTCTGAGATTGGTGTATGAGTGTGTAATGAGTGGAAACGAATTAAAAAATCCGATCTATAATGGGTAATCAAGGCAATTCTGGTCTCTGGTTGATCTATCTGTGCAACTCCATTAGAAATGTAATAAATCATTTAAAATTAGATTTTGGAGTCAAAATGGCGATACATGAATAGGCACACAAAAGAATCATGATATTTAAATTACTTTATTTTTATAATAAAGTAATAAAAAAAAAATCACGATTCTTTTGTGTGCCTATTCATGTATCGCATTTTTATTTCCCAATCTCTAAAACATACATGTTTTCTCCAGATATCAGAGCATGTAAATAATGGAGATGGATTTCTGAGTAAGGTTTCCCTTTATAAAGCCCTGGCACTCATCGCCCTCGCCCAACAAGGCAAGCAGCCAAGCCCCAAACTCTTGGAGAACTGCATACAGGGTAAGCACATTTTATCTCAGCAATAGTAACCTGGTGACATTAAAAGGACAATAATCTCAATCACCAGAACGCTCCATATGACATGTCATGTGATTTTCTAGCTTCTTATTAACTGTGTAGATGCAGAGTTTCTGCAAGTCAGCCCTCGTATCAGGTATTTCTGCAACAAGTCTACAGACTTATGTCTATAACTAATTCCCAGACAGCAGAGTTTTATCCGGACTCTGTTCCAGTCTTGAAAAACCAACCACGTCAGCATTTTTCTGTGTTTTGCTTCCCTGTGTGTTCTCACCCCTTCCTGTTGAATTCCGAGATTTATTTTCGGTGAGAATATACACTTGGATGCTCGCTATTCAATACTATTTTCATTCTACAGTTAGCTTTTTCTGTGTTCATTCTTAGAACATTTCACTTCCTTTTGGTTTTCAAGACAGGAAATGTTTTGAATGTCGTAGCCTTTTTAACTCGTTCTTGTTCCAGCAACCTTAAGCTTTAAATTTTTTGAAAGATTGCTGGAATGGTGTTGTTTCAGGTGCTGTTCCTGTGGGAGTTCTGCTGCATAAAGAGAACCTGATGTCTCATGTACTTTCTCTCACATAAGTAGAGCTTAATACAACCCAGGTCTTAGCATTGAGACATATTCACAAATCGCTTGTGACTGACGCTGCTAAAACACACATTTAGTGCTTACTGGTATACCATGTGAACGGTGTAATGCCTTCGGGGAGCAAATTTGACATTATTAAAGTGATCCAGAAGAATGCTTGTAAATTGTAAATTGAGAGACAGGTGCAGATGATGACATACGATCAGGCTGGTGATTAGCGTGCCGGACGATGCTGAATGATTGGAACAGCGTAGACAGGATATGAGATGGTTGTTGAGGCTGTTACATTTGCAAAGTGTCTAGATATACTTTTTAGCATGTCACAGTAAATTATGTCGATTTATTTAATTTAATCTGAGGAAATGAGGTGTGGCTTAAGACTTTTGCACAGTACCATATTTTAGTGCAAATATGTGACATTTATTTCACGTCTATAGGAGGGGTCTCATAACAACTTTTGGTTCTGGGTTCTTTCCAACATTTCTGAACTGATTGTGAGAAAGTTCAGAAATGAATTAAAAATGTTGATTCTTGATGGTTCTTGGTTGCTTGACCATGTGAGATCACATGTGCTTATTAATATGGTATGCGTTAGCATATGTTATGATGCATTCATGAATAACTTGGGATGTAGTTTATCTACAGAGTAGCTACAACATCTCACGATCTGTGATGAATTGTCAAGACATGTCAAGAACTGATAAGATTTCTCTCAAAGCTTCAACAATTTTGTCAAGACCACCAACGTGTTTTTGGGTATTTGGCCACGTTGTCTAAATTCTGTCAACTCACCTGATAATACCAATGTGGATCCTATTAATTTATAATTAATTTATATGATCACCCATCTTATATTAACATTTGTGGATGTTAATATAAGATATATATTAAGTCTGGGTGGTGCAAAACTTTGTCCATTATCTCAACATAGTTATCGAAAAAATAAGTAATTGCCGACCAATTTTAAGTTTTAAATCTCTTTAATGTGCCAAGGAAAAGCATTCTGACAGAAGTAAAGCATTTGGTCATTCTAGATGACACTAGTTTAGGATGAAATTTAGTCTTGCTGTCTCGAGTTGTCAGACTTTTTGAAGACACATGACAAGCCTGACTTGATGCTTGTAAACCAAAGGTACTTTCCTTATCTTGTCTTCCCATTTTGTGTTTTTTTCCCAAAGCCTTTGATCTTTATTACTACTTGCTAGTTGCTATATCACCAAGTTATTCCTGACAGTTTAACTTTGTTCCTCTTAATGAGTTACATAGAGAAGGTTTTTTTTTTTTTGGTTTGTTTTGTTTTAAACAGAGTTCCCTAAACCCCAGCTGGGAGACCCAAAGGAGCTACAGGCCTTAAGAGTACAGCCAGTTCAGGAGAACCCCCTTTTCATGTCTCTGTCTCTGGCCAACCTGCTGGGCAAGGACACCATAAAGGTGGAGCTCATCCCTGAGAAGAAAGGGCTGTTCCTTAAACATGTGGAGTATCAGATCACCAGCGAGGTACAGTAAGAGGAGATTAGAAAAACGGTTCACAAATATGCATGCAATTAAAATTTAATTAGGAGGGGGCAGCAAATGGAAAAAGAGACATGGTTGTTTGACAGACAGGTTAATAGACAACTGTTGCTGGTTTATACCAAACGAAGCAGCGCAAAATTTCAGAATGCATGTAAGTGGCTGAGGTGGTTGTTTTGGAAATAGCACAATTTGAACTGCAAGGGATATTCAATTCAAACCAGGACTGATACGGTACGGTGATGAGACTCTCAGCCGCAGAAAAACATTTGAATGTTTTAAAGAAGCCAATGAATGATGTTCCTGGCTGAGGTGGCTCGGAAACGACTGTAGTCGTTTTTGTGAAATTTCAGCAAGTCAAACGTCCAAACCTTAAAAATTTACTGATAGTTTGTTACACATTATTGACCAACACCACAGCTTTTCTACTTGTATGCCATTCACACTGTGCTAATGAGAGTCAGGTGTTCAGGAGTTAGCGCCTGTCTAGTGCACAGAATATTAAAAGAGCAAACATCTTAGAGAATTTGATTTTAGAGCTGTTTTTGAATTTCTTCCCCACCTATTGTTTATGACGTAGCCATTTTGTAATGCTGTCCAAATTTTTGTAGACATTATAAATTCAGCTTGCATACTTTTCTAAATTTTTTCCAGACACTTGGCAGTAATAGTCATGCAGACCATGTCTGATCATAAGAATACATTTTCACAGGGATGTTAGGAAGTTGAGGTCAGAGTGCAGGATCTGTTGTGTAATAAGGCATCTGATGCAGAAAGATTTAGGGGCCTCGCTAAAGGGGCCCAACATTGCAGCTTGGCTTGAAAACGTCTGTTTAGATCATCAACCTAATGCTTTAAATATTAAACCCCGACTGCCTCAAATAGTTGTACATTCCAAGCACAGGGCATGGGTGCTTGTAAGGTGTGGGAATGACCGTTTCAGGAGAGGCCATTTTGCGCTACCCTAATCAAGCACCAGCACTAGACATTGGACCATAATTACATAATTGGAAGTTTACAAAATATTGAATATCAACTTTCCTGCACAAGCCAAATTGGGTCTATGGATTTGTGCTTTTGATGCAAATTTATAACAATTACACCTGCATTTTATACCAGAAATTAAGATTATTCAAACCAGAGTTTTTAACTGTCCAGTTTAGGTTCCTGAACTAACAGTGGTTAAATTAACGCAGTGATCTTGATCACTCGAAAACTTGCTGCTCAATGGATGTTTTTTGTTTTTCACACCATTTTGTGTAAACTCTGTGTGAAAATCTCATATCCCCTATAGATATTTTCAGTATCTAAAGCTGTGCTGTATAATTGACTATCCAATTTAATCATCTTTTGTTGATTATTTCAGTTATCAATGATTTGAATTGATTCACACTTTTTGAGCTATTTAAATAGACTAATTAAATAGATTGACTAATAAAATAAATTGACTAATTTCTTAAAAATATAACAGTCACTGCACAGAATCTTCCATGTTTGGCAAGACTAAGTTTCTGTGTGGATTTTGCATTACCGCCAGAAAAAAAAATTATATGAGATATGACGTATTTTCTTACTTTTATACCTGTAATAAAGATAGCTGTTCAAGACAAATCAGACAATAAACATTACCTGTATTGAATTTAATTGAATAAAAAAAATTGCAATGCCTCCAAAATCTAACTGATATGAAAAAAAAAAAACCAACAAAAAAACAACACCACTGTGGTCAAAGTTACTATATGATCACATTTTTCTAATGCTGCACAAGAAGCATAAGAAAGCAATAAGGGTCACCTACTGTATAATACATAAAAATGTGTAAAGATATGTTATATACATATCCAAAGCTTGTATCCAAAAATATGAAACAAGAAAAGTAATCAGACATATTCAAACAGCACAGACAAACGAGCCTATGATTAGGAAGTCTATTCTTAACAGCATGTACGCACAAGACCAACTTTGTACACAGGCAAATGGAGTGGAGCTCGTTCTTCTCCTTGTGCCATTGGATTAACACTGTCTAACTCACTCGCCCTGTCTCTGGAGTTCCTCAAGTTTTCATGTCTGATTAAACTTCTGCATCCTCATGGCCCCAACTACTCTGATTTCTTTCTTTACAGAATAAAACGCAACCTGCTGCCACATGCATATGCTGTGTGCCATGTAATCTGTTGGGACAGTGATTACAGTGATTATATTTCTAAATGTAGTCTGCCTTTCTGGCTGTCTTCACTCTTTGCTCACACACACACACAGAATGTAAAAAAAAAAATCTCTCACCACATTATGTCCTTTATCATATGATTTGATATGATTTTTGCTGACTGTTTTCATAAACTATGAGTTACAGTATTTTAACATTTATACACTTCCCGGGCCTCGGCCAGCATTTGCAATGAGCCTTTTTTTAATTTTATTTTTTATCATGGTTCTCTGCTTTGCTCAATTAATATTCATGCCGAAGATCATTATATGAGATAACATAGTGGGAATAGATAGAAATAATTAAAACTACTCATCCAATACAATAAACAATGCAGAAGTAACAAAAAAACTATTTAAGCTAATCACCGACCTAAGACCATAATGCTTTCTTAAAAAATAAAGTGGCAAAAAGTTGCTTGAAAAAGCCAGATCTTAAGTTCCAAACTCATTTCCCAATCAGGGGGTATCACTAATTCTTGAGCATTTAAAAAGGAGATGGATTTATCTAAAAATAGATTAATGATTAATAATGAGTAAATTGGGCAATGGTGAAAGGAGAAAAGGAGAGAGGCTGAAAAAACATTTTCCATTTCTGTAATATTGGTGCCTTTGCTGGCTGTGTGATGCAGAAAGCATCTCACAATGTCCAAATTGTAAAACCTTGAGGTGGATGTGCTGCAACAAAAATAAAATCCCATGTTCCAGTTCTTGGATGACAGAAGTAGAATCCTGAGTATGTGGATATCATGAGTATAAGCTCACCAACAATGGACAGTTGGATAATCTCCTGGTCAAAAAAACATCTCCTGGTCTGCTGAATCTCAAAGTCTGCCACAACATGTAGATCCCAACCTGTTGACAAAACTTGCTTAGTGTCTGATGGTTGTCTAATTTTGTGTTGTTTTTGGCACACTTTGTGCATCGATTTAAAGTTGACTTTGGCATTCAGTCTTATTTGTTGACAACACCCATCACATTATAGCCATACCTTCCATCTTCTAGTGGCTACTTCCATCATGATTATGATTGAACTGCATCTGTAGATACCAGGTACCAGATCATAATCCAATAGAAAAGCTTTGGAATACAATATAATTCAAGATCTCTGTCAGGGATGTGCCGTTTATAAATCTACACCAGCTATGTTGGTGGAAACATTTTTTTTTTTTTTACTAAGAAATTAGGCTGTTCCCATGACTAAAGGTGGTCTTATGTTACTGTCATCTGAAACAAAAGGCTCCATGGGGTTAGAGGCTGACACTTCTTTAACTCTAAACCTCACATCTATTAGCAGGTTTAACATTATGTACAGGCTTATCAGGATTTACTTTGTTTTTTTTTTTCAGCGCTTTAAAATTTCCGTCTATCGGCGCTACAGCGACTTTGATGTCTTCCATGAGCTTTTGCTACAGAGGTATGCCTACAGAATGGTGCCTGCTCTACCACCCAAAAGAGCACTTAAAGGAGGTATGATGATGTGATGTGAATTCTATGCTTTCAAAAGACCAAAACCTTTTAGTGAAACCTGTGTATAAAATTGTAATATAACGTCATTATTAGTTGCAGCTGTGGTTTGGTGCTTTGACTTTCTTCTGCCAGCACAATATCCGCACACTGTGGTTTGGCGCTGGCTTGATTATACTGTACTTATTTCATCAATTTATACTTATTAAGCTTAAATAACATTTGTCCTTCTCTGTTCACTACAGTATTGAAGTCGATGGCAGAGAGAGAGTTCATCGAAGGACGCCGGCGTGGATTGAGCAGATTTTTGAACCTCGTAGCAAGACATCCCTTCTTCTCAGAGGACGAGCTTGTTAAAATATTTCTCACATTCAATGGCTCGGTGGGAATCTTTCTTTTCATATGCATTATTTTCTGTTGATACTAAACACACAGAACTGCCGCATTATAACTGTACTATGCACACTCTCTGCAGTCAGGTCTATAAGTATTTGGACAACGACTGATCTTTATGAACCTGACCGCATGTGTAGACCCATTGGACAATTGTTGTACTGATTTTGTTTTTCAGTACATTGGATTTGAAATACAAATTCCATCCAAATATCAAGTTATGTTTGTAGAAAGGATGCCATACTGAATGTTTTCATGGGTATATTTATTATCCCATATCCCTATCCAAGCTCGATGTGGATGGAATTAGTGTCTCTTTGATCTCATATTAAATAAAACTTAGCAGAATGATCAGGCCTTTAATTGTTTAATCCATGACCCCAGATATTTGACACTTGATTAGATCAATTATATACAGTAACTGCTCATTCATTTATCGCTCAATTAGATTATAACCATCTTCATCATTCTGGAAGTGTGTATCACTGATACACATGCTCGGTGAATACTCTGAATAGCAGCAGTCAGTAAGATTTGATGTTTTTTAAGAAAAGAGGCAGCATCTGATGACCTAGACAGGACTAAAACACTGTAGATTTTGTGTTGGGGGCGAATATTGTTTGTTCTTTGTTCTTGTTTTTATGATAAGAGGACGAACACACACTGACTTTTATAAGATAAAAAATTTAATCGCAGCATAGCACCAGAATGTCTAATCCAATGTCTAATCCTAACCAAATAGGGCTTATTGCTATGATAAACAATCATTATGATGGCCTGCTAACATTTCTTTGACCTCGCAGAAGGGGTTATTGTAGAAATTACACATCGTTTGTCATATACAGTAGAGGTTTAATATTGTAGGAACAACTCTACCCCTTTTTTGAACATGAATATATGATGAAATTGACACAGAACGCCTCTATTCATGTGACAGTTTCTTAGTCTTTGCCTCTATTCAATTGAAATTCAATATGCTAGGGCTTTCAGGCAAAATGTTTGCTACATATTTATTTATGGACTTAATTCATTGGTATTTTTAAGTGTTTAGTGTTCTCAGATTCACTCATGGCATGTCATTTTCAGGAGAACACCTTAGCATAGTACATGTGAAATATTGACCAGGGTTTATAATACAGTAGATAGACATGGTGGCTCAGAAGATTCATAGGCAAAAATGTATGTAAAGGTTTGAAGTATACAGTAGCAACTGCTCAAATCAAGGCACTTGATATATACTAGATTGTTGAACATTTTATATATTAAAAAAAAAGTTAAGTAGTGGTGTGTTTGGTTCTATTCAAGTTCTGATCATGGCTCTGGCGTACTGACAACTTTGTATCCTAATGGTATCCAAGCCCTTGTGACAGTGCATTAGTGTAGCAGGGGATTATATAAAGAAGTAAAGGGAGTTTTTACTCTCATAATTCTTAGAGATGTTCCGATACCATTTTTCCCCTCCCGATAACGATTCCGGTACTTGAGCTCAGGGTATCGGCCGATACCGAGTACTGATCCGATACCTGGGTGTGTGTGTATATATACATATATAAAATTTCTTTTTTTAAGTAAAATACTACTAGCCCTGTGTAACCGGTTCGGCCCTAAGTGCACGGGCGACACCATGAAACACGGACGCGCGGCGAGGTCTTACAGGGAAAAGGGTCATTTATTTAGAAAAATGGGTAAGGAAAGGGTTAAAGGCTCTCTGCGGCCTTTTCCACTTCGGCGGCAGGGATGCGAAGGCGGGCTCTGCGCGGAAATGAAGGTGCCGCGGGAGCTCGCGCAGCTCGTTCACGCGCTCCTCTCGCGGAGATCAAAGGCCCCCCCTTTTTTAAGTCTCTGGGGCGCATCACATCGCCCCGCTCTTGTGCCACTGTCTCTCATAAAATCCACCACGTCGCAAAGTCCAGCTTCCCAACAGTCAGACCCCGAGCTACACTCCCCACTGTGTTTTATAGCGCCGGGATCATTAGCAGCGATAGCTCATGGGCCGTTGCCTGATTCTGCAGCCCTGCTCCTTCACATACCTAAAGGGGGCGGAGGCCGCCTAACTAGTGAGCGAGGAGCGATATCAATTTGGACGCACGCCCATTACAGGCGCACGCCGTGACACTCTGTAAGCTAAGCTAAGCTAGCAGGCATAAATAGGTTATGTTTAGGAAAATGGTATCGGATCGGTACGTGGCCTCAAATACTCGCCGATTCCGATGCCAGATTTTTTTGTGGTATTGGTAGCATTTCCGATACCAGTATCGGAATCGGAACAACCCTAATAATTGTGTTCTGTTATTCGGTCATGTATGTCATATGAGCTTCCCTATTTATATACAAGTCTTGTTTTCTCAGGATGTCCAAACAAAGCTGCGTGATGCTTTCAAGAAAATGGGGGACGAGTTTATGACCTATACATATGCAACACAAGCCAAGGTTTCTGTTTCTTCTTCTTTTTTTTCTACACTCATGTTATCCACTGTATATGGTGCTACATTAGTTATATTCAGTATCATTACACCTTAACACTGGTTTTGGATGGAAGGTTTTTTTTTTTTTTGTAGGAATACCTCCCTTCAGACATCCAGGCCTTGTTTACTACATGCCGAGAGCTGATCAGAAACATCCACAACAGCTTTCAGAAACTGCGGGATCGAGCAGAGAGGATGGCAGAGCGTTCAAAGGAGAACTCCACAGATCTGCTGATGTTTGGGAAGGAGCTTAGGTAAATAACACCCACATGTCTTCTGTCCATGTTAGATGATAATATGATACTGTTTAAACCTTGGATTGTGAGCATAATTTTTCCGGAAGCATGCTCATATATCAAAGTGAATTGCCCCATAGGAAATAATGGAAACTCTGATGATTCGTTCAACAATCCATGAATATTCATGTAAAATAACTTATACAAAATCTAAAGTAAAAATCAAAAATTTAACCTGTACTTTAACTTCTCTCACACACAGTATGTGTGTGTGTGTGTGTGTGTGTGTGTGTGTGTGCGCATGCTCATTCACTTATACCACCCCACACACACCCACAGTGCCTACATGCACAAACAGAAACACTTATCTGTCTGGATTTATTTTTACGTTTTGTTTAAGGTAAAGTGCAGGTTAATTTGTTGTATTTTTACTTCATATTTTGTGTTAATTATTTTTATGTATTTTTTTTTTTTGGCTGTAGAACGAATAATTTCTTGGAATAGTTTCCATTATTTCCTATGGGAAAATTTTATTTGGTTTACGAGTGTTTTGGAATATGAGCCCGCTTCCGGAATGAATTGTGCTCGTAATCCGAGGTTCCACTGAGAATGACTATTTGCTTGTGTTTTTAGGGGTGTCAATAATTATGAGAGAAAATATCAAAAAACATTGTGAGAGAAGCGTAATCCTTACTCACTGTCCACTTCAATAAGAACACCTGCACCTGCAGATGAATGCTGATGTTGCAGCAGCACTCAAATCAGTCAACTAGTTACTACCTTGCCATGATTAAAGTCAAAGAGATTACAGAGTTTTTTCACTACTCTTATGGTTGATGTGAACATCAGTTAAAGACTATAAAGCAGAAAAACAGTTGCCTTTGTTCAGAAAGCAGTCATGTTTGAGAGAAGTGCTTTTGCAAGGGGAAGTGATGAATTCTTCTGAGTTGCTTCTTTGAAATGCTTCACTTCACTTTTTATTGAAATAAATCACACAACAATAAATGCAGCATTAGCCTGAACCTTATCAATTACCTGCATCACCTGTGTTTATTCGTGAAAGTCAATAAATAAGAATAGCTGTGTTTGTATTTTGGTTTGAATTTACTTGATCTTGGATTCCATTTGATTTTCTCTTAACTCCTTTCTCCAGTACTTTGGGATGTGACCCCTCCCCTGTGCCTGTCCTGAACTCCTCGAAGAGCATGTGGTCTGATTTGAGGCTCTCTCTCCGTGGCCTTTCCTCTGAATTCTCCCTGCTGTCAGACAAAGCTGCCCAACAGGGAAGAAGAGAAGAGGATGATGTGGTCGAAAAACTGAACTTCTTCCTTGATTTGTTGCAGTCCTACAGGGTGAGTATGTAGCTAGACCAGAAAGATTACAGTCTAAACATTTTAGACTGGATTTCAAACATAAAATGTATGAGCTAATTACTGAGCATATGGGGCAGGACTTGTGCGAGCGTCACGAAAAGGGCATTCTGCACGAGCACCAGAAGGCACTTCAGAAGTATAGTGTGATGAAGAGACAGATGATGAGTGCAGCTGTGCAGCCAAAAGAACAAGTGTCTGTGGATCAGCTAGAGTCTCGCATCGTCCAGGTCAGTATTGTTATAGACCCATTAAACACCCTAACAACATTAAATGGATTTCAGTTAAGATCCCTTTATTGTTTCGTAATTGTTTCTGCAAAAAACAGGCTTTTACTTTTTCTGTAAATATACAAAAAATAATAAAATACACTATATGAACAAAAGTATTTGGCCAAACCTGCAATAACATTGTATCCAAATACATATACTTCAATATGGAGCTGGTTTCCCTTTTGCAGCTACTAACAGTTTGCAGTCTTCTTGGAAGGCTCTCCAGAAGATTTTGAAGTGTTTCTGTGGGAATTCGTGCTCATTTACTCTGTAAAGCATTTATGAGGTCAGGCACTGATGTTGGATGAAGTTGAAGTTCTGGCTCACAATCTTCTTTCCAGTTCATCCCAAAGGTGCTTGATGGGGTTAAGGTCAGGGCTCTGTGTTAGGGCCAGTCAAGTTCTGCCACACCGAACTCACCAAACCCGGTCTTTATAATCCTTGCTTTGTGCACTGGGGCACAGTCAAGTTGGAATAGAAACCTAACTAACTAATCGAAAACTGTTGCCACAAAGTTGGAAGCATATCTTGGTAAGCTAAAGCATTAAGTTGCCCTACACTAGCAACAAGGGCCTGATTTAAACAGCTTGATTCAGTAATTAGCAGGTTCGGCCAAATACTTTTGTCTATATGGTGTATTTCGAGGATTTTCCCTTTCACTTGATAAAGCCTACTAGAAGGCCATAGCATCTCTACCGCACTCCACCAACTGAGCCTTTATGATAGAGTGTAAGGTAATGAGAAACAAGGCTTTTAAAAGACTTGATTAAACCAGGATTAAACTTTCCCCCCCTGAATGTAATGCAGTGGACCTAAAGAAAACCATGCACCATTCATCACCTGGGCAGTTTCATTCATCACACACTAAAGCACTATAGTGGCATCATGCTGTGAAGATGTTCTTTAGCAGCAGGGACTGAGAGTCCTCTGAGGATGTGGGAAAAGAGGTCATAGTACAAAAATCTCACTGAGAAAGCCCGTTCAACGATGGACATTATCCTATCCATCCTTGTCACTCCCAGTTTGGGGTAACGGTTCACCTTCTAGCACAATCAAAACACTCACAGGTGGCTTTTGACACCCAGATGGTTTTTGAAAGTGTTCTAAACTGGCTCAGTCACACTGCCAAAACAGAAATCTTTTGGAGAGAAAAAAATAAAGGTCTGCAGTGGAGGAATGGGAGAAATTCCCCTATTACATGCATGCCTAACTTCATATTCTTCAATGCCAAGGTGCTTCAACAGAAGACTAATTAAAGGGTCTTAATTCTAAATCTTAAATTCTTAATGCCGCAGGGGGCAATTAACCACCCAAAAAAATCCCATAGACTTAACATTGAGACAAAATTTGACGGATTCTGGTGCAGAGCAAGAATTTTGTAGAAAGGTAAAATTTACCACATTTGAAGTGGTTTGCAACCTGTGTCAGAACATACCCCGCACAAGTTTTACCCCTGGGGCACAAGAGGTCCCCAAATTTGCCCCTTTGACATATAATGGGGAAAAAATCCCATAGACTTAACATTGAGACCAATTTTGATGGATTGAAGCGCAGAGTGAGAATTTGGTAGAAATCTCAAATTTCCTACATTTGAAGAGGCTTGCAAGTTGTGTTGGAACATACTCTGCAAGAGGGTATAGGTTTTACCCCCAGGGTGCAAGAGGCGCTCATTTTGCACCATTGATTCGTAATGGGGATTTTGGCGTGTATCTATTCCTGTACCGTTCGTCGTAGACCCATGAAAGAGCCTAAAAAAATTGTGAGGCACATTCGAGATTGGGGAGGTATGACTCTTGTAAAGAGGTGGAGGGTAAATTGCTCCCGCTTGGGGCAATTGTATCAGCCTAATAATCCTAATAAAAGTTTAATATTGAGAATGTTTTACGGATTCTAGCACAGATTGAGAATTTCGTAGAAAGATAAAATTTACCACATTTGAAGAGGCTTGCAAGCTGTGTGAGAAAATACCCCGCATAAGGTTATTAGTTTTACCCCCTGGGCACAACGGGTGTCCAAATTTGCCCCATTGACTTATAATGGGGAATTTGGTGCACGAATAGTCCTGTTCTGTTTGTCGTGTACCCATGGAAGAAGTTTCATATTGTTTGGCTTATTCGGGAATGGGGGGCTTGACATGACTTTTCTAAGGGGCGAGTGGTAAATTGCCCTAGCAGGGGGCAATTAACATACAATTGTAACTTCCACAGGATCTTTAAAACTAAATTTAACTGTGGATCCCTTTCTTTCGCATTGATCAATATGCTCATAAGCCACGCCCCTAGCAACCACATTAGCATTCTGTTAGCATGATGCTAACATGATTAGCATGTTGCTAGCATGATGCTAAAATATTAGCATGTTGCTATCATGATGCTAATTATACATTATGCTAATTGCTAGAATTATGCTGATTATATTTTATATGCTAATTATATATTATATGCTAGTTATTAGCAACATGATTAGCATATAGCTAGCATGATGCTAGTGTGATAAGCATGCTGCTAGCATGACGTTTAGCTTATTAGCATGTTGCTGGCAACATCTTTATAATGTCGCTAACATGCTGCTAGAGTGTATGCTAGGCTGGACAGTAAGGAGGAAGAGGTGGATCTGTACAGGTTGGCGAGGCAGAGAGATAGAGATGGGAAGGATGTGCAGCAGGTTAGAGTGATTAAAGATAGAGATGGAAATGTACTGAGAGATGCCAGGAGAGTGATGGGAAGATGGAAGGAGTACTTTAAAGGGTTGATGAATGAGGAAAATGAAAGAGAACAAAAAGTAGAAGAGTTGACTGTTGTGGAGCAGGAAGTAGCAAGCATTAGTAAAAGTGAGGTGAGAAGGGCGTTGAAGAGGATGAAGAGTAGGAAGGCTGTTGGTCCTGATGACATACCTGTGGAGGTATGGAAGTGCTTAGGAAAGGTGGCAGTAGAGTTTCTGACTGGTTTGTTTAACAAGATCTTGGAGAGTGACAGGATTCCAGAGGAATGTAAGGAGATGGTGCAGAGCTGTGGCAATTACAGAGGCATAAAGCTAATGAGCCATACAATAAAGCTGTGGGAAAGAGTTGTGGAAGCTAGGTTAAGGGCGGAGTTGAGCATTTGTGAGCAGCAATATGGTTTCATGCCTAGAAAGAGTACATCAGATGCAGTATTTGCTTTGAGGATGCTGGTGGAGATTTAGAGAAAGCGTACGACAGGGTGCAGAGAGAGGAGCTGTGGTGTTGTATGAGGAAGTCAGGAGTGGCAGAGAAGTATATTAGAGTGGTGCAGGACATGTATGAGAGCTGTAAGACTGGTTAGATGTGCTGTAGGTGTGACAGAAGTGTTCAAAGTGGAGATGGGTCTGCATCAAGGATCGGCTCTGAGCCCCTTCTTGTTTGCTATGCTGATGGACAGGATGACATATGAGGTAGACAGGAGTCTCCATGGACAATAATGTTTGCAGATGACATTGTGCTTTGTAGTGAGAGCAGGGAACAGGTGGGGAAAATTTGGAGAAGTAGAGGTATGCTTTGGAAAGCAGAGGAATGAAGTTTACCTGCAGCAAGACGGAATACATGTGTGTGAATGAGAGGGACCCAAAAGGACAGTGAGACTACAGGGAGCAGAGGTAAAGAAGGTGCAGGGCTTTAAGTACGTAGGGTCAACGGTCCAGAGTAACGGAGAGTGTGGAAAGGAGGTGAAGAGGCGGGTATAGGCAGGTTGGAATGGGTGGAGAAAAGTGTCAGGTGTGTTGGTGTGTGCAGTAAAAGAGTATCAGCGAGAATGAAAGGAAAGGTGTACAGGACAGTGGTTAGACCAGCGAAGCTCTGCAGCTTAGAGGCAGTGGCATTCAAGAAAAGACAGGAGGCAGAGCTAGAGGTAGTAGAGCTGAAGATGTCAAGGTTCTCTTTGGGAGTGACAAGGATGGATAGGATCAAGAATGAGTTCATCAGAGGGACAACCCATGTTAGACGTTTTGAAGATAAAGTCAGAGAGGCCAGATATCCAATGTCAAGCTGCACAAGGAAATGGACTGTTCGCACCATCCTATGTTGTTTTGATCTGGCTGCCACAAACAGTTAGATCCAGTACAAATCAGACCACCAGGCCACTGGGAAACTGGCAAAAGAGCAGACTTTTTGTATACATATGTATCTTATTAGGGCCCAAGCACTATTACATCAGCACTATGTCATTATAGTGTGTGAAGAGCCCTATGGTTTTCCTAGGAATTTTTTTTCACCATTTTGGGGTTATTGGGGGTATCAGCATGCTCAAAACTTATGAAAATTGGCAGACCTTGAAATCTGCTGCCATTAGGATGGCAGAAAGTCTGGGCCCCGTGCGTGGCTCGGGACCCTCACACGAGATTTTGCTGCATAGCTCATACACACTTGCATGAATGACAGCTCATTGAGCTAAACAAATTTCACACATTTTACAAATTACACAACCGAAGAAACTCAATAAACTCTTATTAGGGAATTATGCAATCGACACCGAACCAGGTCTATGTGAACTAATGACTTTGAGGATGCAAATTTTTCAGTGGTAGGTGTTTCGCCTGTCATGCGGAAGGCCCGGGTTCGATTCCCAGCCAGTGCCCCTTTTAACATGTGGGTCATCTCTTTAAATGAAACAACCTTCAGAGTAGTTTAAGAGAGGCTTATGTACATACTAGACAGTAATTTCCTCTCTAGAGTGCTTGGGGAATTTTGGTTTCCTCTAGCGCCCCATTTTGCTCTTAACAGGATTAGCATATTGCTAGCATGATGCTAGCTATATTAGCATGTCGCTAACATCATGCTAGATTATAGTTACATATAATTACAGTAGTTATTATAGTTACTTGCGAAAGTATTCGGCCCCCTTGAACTTTTCCACATTTTGTCACATTACAGCCACAAACATGAATACATTTTATTGGAATTCCACGTGAAAGACCAATACAAAGTGGTGTACACGTGAGAAGTGGAACGAAAATCATACATGATTGAATAAATAACTGAAAAGTGGGGTGTGCGTAATTATTCAGGCCCCTTTGGTCCGAGTGCAGTCAGTTGCCCATAGACATTGCCTGATTAGTGCTAATGACTAAATAGAGTACACCTGTGTGTAATCTAATGTCAGTACAAACACAGATGCTCTGTGACAGCCTCAGAGGTTGTCTAAGAGAATACTGGGAGCAACAACACCATGAAGTCCAAAGAACACATCAGACAGGTCAGGGATAAAGTTATTGAGAAATTTTAAACGGGCTTAGGCTACAAAAAGATTTCCAAAGTCTTGACCATCCCACGGAGCACTGTTCAAGCGATCATTCAGAAATGGAAGGAGTATGGCACAACTGTAAACCTACCAAGACAAGGCCGTCCACCTAAACTCACAGGCCGAACAAGTAGAGCGCTGATCAGAAATGCAGCCAAGAGGCCCATGGTGACTCTGGACAAGAGATCTACAGCTCAGGTGGGGGAATCTGTCCATAGGACAGCTCACCTTTCAACACAGGTTGTACCGAACCCTACAATATACAGTACAGTGGCTTGCAAAAGTATTCAGCCCCTTGAACTTATCCATTAGTCGTGCACTGCACAAAGTTGGCCTTTATGGAAGAGTGGCAAGAAGAAAGCAATTGTTAACAGAAAACCATAAGACGTCCCGTTTGCAGTTTGCCAAAAGCCATGCGGGGGACACAGCAAACATGTGGAAGAAGGTGCTCTGGTCAGATGAGACCAAAATGGAACTTTTGGCCAAAATGCAAAACGCTATGTGTGGCGGAAAACTAACACTGCACATCAGTCTGAACACACCATCCCCACTGTCAAATATGGTGGCGGCAGCATCATGCTCTGGGGGTGCTTCTCTTCAGCAGGGACAGGGAAGCTGGTCAGAGTTGATGGGAAGATGGATGGAGCCAAATACAGGGCAATCTTGGAAGAAAACCTCTTGGAGTCTGCAAAAGACTTGAGACTTGTCCTCCTTCCAGCAGGACAACGACCCTAAACATAAAACCAGGGCAACAATGGAATGGTTTAAAACAAAACATATCCATGTGTTAGAATGGCCCAGTCAAAGTCCAGATCTAAATCCAATCGAGAATCTGTGGCAAGATCTGAAAACTGCTGTTCACAAATGCTGTCCATCTAATCTGACTGAGCTGGAGCTTTTTTGCAAAGAAGAATGTGCAAGGATTTCAGTCTCTAGATGTGCAAAGCTGGTAGAGACATATCCTAAAAGACTGGCAGCTGTAATTGCAGCAAAAGGTGGTTCTACAAAGTATTGACTCAGGGGGCTGAATAATTACACACACCCCACTTTTCAGTTATTTATTTGTAAAAAATGTTTGGAATCATGTATGATTTTCGTTCCACTTCTCACGTGTACACCACTTTGTATTGGTCTTTCACGTGGAATTCCAATAAAATTGATTCATGTTTGTGACTGTAATGTGACAAAATGTGGAAAAGTTCAAGGGGGCCCGAATACTTTTGCAAGCCACTGTATATTGTAGGGTTTGGTACAACCTGTGTTGAAAGGTGAGCAAGCCAAGTGGGACCTATGGACTTTATGGGGACTACCATTTGCCCCACCAGTCTTTATGGATGAGTCACTACCAGTTTTGAGTCTCCTATTAATTATGACTAGGCAAGACTTGCACTATAACAGTGAAGGATGTAATTCAACAACTGACATAGCAAACCAACATAACATAGCAAACCACTTGTCAAGGTTTTTTTTTTTTCTTCTTGTTTTGAATAGGATTCAGGCAACGCCTGGTATTTAGAAATGGGCAAAATATTTGAAGGCACTCTTAATTACATTTACTAAATTCTTGATTTAAAATTTTCCCAGTTGTTTTTAGCTGTTGCTTTTAACTCACTATGACTCATTTATGAAGTTTGCAGCTCAGACAGGAAGTCAATGAAAACCCCCAACGCTGCTGGTAAAAGACTTCAATGATGATGTTATCAGGTTTGTAATAGAGAAAAGAAATCTTGGCATATATTATAGGTTCCAATTAAGTCATAGGGTTATGAGGATACCCCTTTTCATATGTGGGTCATCTCTTTAAATGAAACAACTTTCAGAGTAGTTTAAGAGAGGCTTATGTACTAGACAGTAATTTCCTCTCTAGAGTGCCTGGGGAGTTTTGGTTTCCTCTAGTCGATAAGAAGAAACTAACCCAGAGGAAGTTAAAAATATGCAATGATGTACACTTGCTCTATATGCCAAATCTGTCAAGCACCTTAAGGTTTAAACTGCTGTTATTGTGTTATGACTGACTGAGTGGTTCTGTTAAAGCCGGGAATGCTGATTTTCAAGCCTGGTCATCATTCAGCATGCAATATCCCTGTGACTTTCTTTCTACAGCAGGAGAACGCAATCCAGACTATGGAGCTACGAAATTACTTTTCCCTGTTCTGTGCGCATCAAGAAAGCCAGCTGATCTTCGCCTACCTCCCCATCACATCACACATCCTAGGGGCCTTCGTCAATTCACAAGTGCAGAGTCACAAAGAGGTGAGAATTGTTGGATATACGCAAGTTACACAAAGACTGAGGAAAAAGAGGGGAACTGTAAAAAAAAAAGTGGTTATTTGTGAAAAAGGAAGTGACTGCCAGCCATAAAACATAAGTATGAAAGCCATTCAGTTCCTCATCCAAAATTCGCATGAACAGTTGTTCAACCTGTCTGGGGTTTTTTGTTAAATTCCCCCAAGATCCCATGCCACCTATTTTTGGCCTGCACTGATGTGCATTAGGACTTTTTTAAAATTGTGACACGACATGATGATTTTCATGATTATAGCTTAAATTAAAACACTAATTTAACCTTACACTGAATCTCACTTTTATCTTTTTGAAAAACGCTTCAATTCAAAATGCTTCATATGAGGGGACTTTACTAACAGAACACAATTATGGCAGTAAAAACTCCCTTTGTTTCTCTACATAATCCCCTGCTATGCTAATTAACTTATCCCAATGTTTCACTAGTGCTTGGATACCATCAAGGTAGAAAATTCTCTCAGTAAGCTGGAACCATAATCATAGTGCCTGCCTCTCAAATGCTGACCTCCCAGCAACTCATTTAATGGTGCCAACATGTGGAAATGGATTGGAGTGAGTGAGTGTGACAGTTCCCACAGACAGATGGATCTCTTCTGCAAGTTGGCGGCAAGTTATTTGTCAATTTTCAAGCATCAGCCATTCCACTCACTAAAAGTTCCCATGAATGACCGCACTGTGATCCGAGCCACCTCGGCCAGTAATCATTAATTTGCAGTCTCCTGTAAATGTCAGCTTTTGTAAAAAGTTTGTTTTACACCTTCACTCACAAGAAATTTCATTCCAAGTCCAAGTTTGACTTGAACATGCTTGTATGTCAATTGATTAGTCTGTTAATATCATATTAAACCTAATCTAAACTAAAAAGATAAAGCTTTTTAATAACAGCACTAAACATTCCTGAATTCTATGAACTGCTTATAAAGCTTATAAAAATTTTCTTATTCAATATTAAATATAAAGAAAGACTTCTGAAATCCACAAAGTAATAAAGGACTTTTCCTCCTTTCCAGAATTTCTAAATATTTAATGCACAGTTCGACACCCTTAACTGTTAAGATGAATGTAAGGTACTGCTGCGAGCCTTCATCATCTCAAGGCCAATGGTCTCTACTTCATTCAGTGACAGGAAGCGTAAGACAAACCCAATCCCATCTGGGCAAGGGTGCTTAAACCTTGGAAAATTCTCAATCTTTCTGCAATCAATCCTTGTTGCCTCTGTACACACTTAGTTGAAAATGTCTACAATCATTCCAATGCCTAGGAAATCTCTCCATTCTGCACTAAACCACACCTCATTGTTTGCACTTACTTCTGTGATCTGAAATCCAGCTTCATAACTCAAAGCCCACAAGACCAGAAGTCCTGTATTCCTCGTTTCCCTTATGTTTCTCTTTAATGGACTGATGTTGATGGTGTAGCTTCTCTGTCATTTTAAAGGTAAAAACAGCCTTCTCCGCTGGATACACTTCCATTGTTACATACCACAAGCTGTAAATGATCAGCACTTGTACTCTTTAAGGATCTACACTATATGTGGATACATCATCATGTGGGTCTTCCCTAAAACTTTTGCCACAATGTTGAGTGCAGATGATTGCCTAGAATGCCTTAGTATGCTGTACTATGTTTATTTCCCATCACTGAAACTAAGAGGTGAAAAGCTGTAACATTACAACCATGTGAGCTTGTTGAACACATGGTTTACTAAAGTTGGAATGAAAGAATTCCCACAGAGTGCCCTGACTTCAACCACACTGAATACTGTTAGGATGACCCATCAGGGACAAACTGAACACCTTTGTGATGAACATGAGACCATCAGTGCTTGACGTCAGAAATGCTACCATGGCCACAAGTCAAAATCTATTGGGATCTCTGCAATATGAGAGAAACAGAACCCCTTCTATTCTACGCTTCCCCTTGATTGCTTTTTTTTGGTGGTTGGAAGCATGTCCACAAAGGGGTGCACCATAATTGTACAATCATGTCCTTCATAATTGTAGGTCTATGTTTACCCCATTTGTGGGACTAACCCATACAGTCTGCCTTTAAATAGCACTTGCAATATCTCAATAAGACCCTAAACCTTTAAGGACACATACCTCACCCTTATCTACTGTAATTGTAGATAGTGCACCTCAGCTTGAATGAATGCTTGGACCATCAACAAGCTTAGTGCAACATAGATATTACCCTACAGGACCAGATATGTCCTTATATTTGCAGTATATCATTACATTGAACAGATTGTGATTGCCATGTACTTTGTACATGTGTGTATATGTGAGCTCAGAATATTGTGTGCACTGTACAGTACTATATGTTTATACTGTATAAAGAGGAAGTCTGCTAACGTAATCAAAGAGGAATCAATTGTAAGAGTGTTTGTTCTGCTTTAAAGACATCCAAGTGAAACCAAACCATGTTTGCTCATGAACCTCCGCAGATTCTTTTTACTTTTACACCACGACATCCTACAACAAAAGAGCAGGGTTAAAGAAAATACTGAAAACCACTAAACTGCAAGTTTTGTGCGGTTAGTGATAGAACAACCAAATCGGATGCTACTGCAATACCTCTTTTAACATCCTTGCTTGCTGATGACAAACTAGCTTGAAAAATACTGCAGATATGGAAAATATTATGTTACTATAGAAGAAACCAGAACTTGTCTTGAAAAAAAAAAAAAAAAAACGAAGAAAATACGATAAATAAAAGATGGACCATAATTCTCAAAGATCTTCAATGATCTCTGATCTCAACCCAACTGAACACCTTTGCGATGAACTGGAATGCTCTTGTAGCTGAATGATCACAAATGCCCAGAGCCATAGTCCAAAATCTAGTGGACATTATAGATGGGAAAACAAACTGGAATCGGATGTTCAATGTGGCTACAAGTTGTGTATGTTTTTTCTTCTGTTCAATGGATGTCAATTTCTTTAAATGATACTGCCACTTTAATGGATCTGAGAGTTAATCTGTTGCCTTGATGTAGTTAACTGGCAGTTACAATTTTCCTGAAGTAAATTGGGCAAACACAATAAGACCTCTGCTATCTATAAAGATAAGCAGACTGTAGTTTTGATTTATTAATGTGGCATTCTATTAGTAGTCATATTACTCTATTTACAAAATACACACGCATCCATTTAAATATTGTGCAAGAAATGTGAAATACCCAGACAATTCATGATTTTTTCTGAAATTCCAGTCCAATTCTCATACAGTATGGCACTTATCTCATGATCTTGTCTTTTATCTCCATGTAGATGGGCCAGGTCTGGAACAATCTTCATGCTAAGCTGAGCGGCCTTTTTACACACAGCAATGGATCTCAGTCTCCTCCTCTTTCGCCAAAATAGCCTAGCTGTGGTGTTAAGACAAAGAGGAAATGGAAATGCTGGGCTTCCAGATCTCCTTCGGACAATTTTCATTCTTTTGTGCATTCTACAAAACACTACTGTGCATTTCTCTTTCTCTCTCTCGAAATAATGTCTCTGTTACTTTGTGCTCTATTTTGTATTTACAGAAGCACATTGATCTTTCCTACTTATTGCTTCATGCTGAGCTTGATGGCACAACATATTTTGTATGATACATACTTTATAGTTTTGTAAGGTAGCTCTTGTATTATGCAGTCCTATATGCTATATAGGTCATAATGAAGCTAGTGTGATTTTTAAGAACGACACTTGTGTAATGAATCCTAAGGAATATTCAGTATAATATGTTTACAGCCAGCGGATGGCAGTATTGCTGCATTTAAATTTTTTTGTTTTTTTTATTGTCCAAAAAGATATGTAGTGCACAACTGCAAATTCTTTGAGGATTTAAGGGATCCTTTAAAGAAAACATTAGTAGTACTGACATAGTGTCAAGATTTCTACTATAATCTTTTCCGTGATACACAAGACGAGTTGTTTTAATAGTTGCACGATCTGAGCCTAAATCAAGTATGTACTCAAAGTAGGTAATAACATACCAAAGATTCTTTCAATTGTTTTCTTAAAACATGAGACATCGAATTCTGAGATTCTCAGGATATGGAGGAAAATTAAAGACAGAAATTTATATTAAAGTGTTTATTAACTTAAAGCAGAGTATAAAGATATTCTATACCAGTGTTCTTGCCTCTCTATTATCTGATCACAGATCATGCGTGTGCCGTACTACAGTCATTCCTCTAATTTTTGTGTGCATGAGTCATTTGAAATCCTTTTGTGTAGTCATTATGTTTTTGCAAACTGTTCGTAACTAATTTTTTAACAGAGCTAGCATGCACTCTTGTTGCCCTCTGCTGGCACAGAGCTCACATTTTCTCAGTCAGTTTTATCTGTTATATTTCTTTTTTTTTTTTGCAAATCAAAAATAAAGCAAGAGATTAACAATAAGCTGTTTTTGTATGTGATCTGGTCATATTGTACCGAGTCATAAAGACTATAAAATTTACACATTAGTTTTAAGATTTCTTACTATTTTTTTTTCCTGAATAATTTTCAAGATTAACTAACTCATCTCTCTAAAGAAATTAATGAACATATCTTCAATCTAGTCACATCTAATTATTCATTAAATTGAAACACATTTTAGTTTTTAAGCTTTAAGAATTCTTGCTGTATTGGAAGGCAATTTATATAATAAGTCTAGAACTATGTCATTTATAGAATACAATATAATTTGGCTTATTATAATAAATATTTTACATAAGTGTGTATACTAAAACATATTTTACTGTATTTTTTTATAGAAATTGAATATTGTGAAAGATCACAATACATGAAGGCATTTTAAGGTGCATGATTTTTCATCCATCCATCCATCTTCAACCGCTTATTCAAAGTCGGGTCGCGGGGGTAGCAGTTCCAGCAGGAACCCCAAACTTCCCGTTCCCCAGCCACCTCAGCTAACTCTGACTGGGGAATCCTGAGGCATTCCCAAGCCAGTGTGGAGATATAATCTATCCATCTAGTCCTTGGTCTGCCCTGTGGTCTCCTTCCACCTGGTTGTGCCAAGAACACCTCCCTAGCGAGGCATCCTGATGACATCTGTACTAGATGCCCGAACCACCTCAGCTGACTCAGCTGAGTAGTGGCTCTACTGAGTTTCTCAAGGATTACTAAACTTCTCATCCTAACTCTAAGAGAAAAGCCAGCTACCCTTCTGAGAAAATCCATTTTGGCCGCTTGTTCATGATCTTGTCCTTTCGGTCATGACCCAACCCTCATGACCACTCGGATATTTCCGAGGATCCGAACACAGCTCTCACTTTGGGCGTAAAAGGATTGGATGGCCCTGAGAAGTGACCCTCTCACCCCATACTCCTGCAGTACCTCCAACAGAAAATCCAGAGGGACTCCAAATCCACAAAACACATGTAGACTGGATGGGCATATCCCCAAGTCCCCTCCAGGATTCCTGAAAGAGGAAAAAGCTGGTCCGCTGTTCCACAACCAGGATGGAATCCACATTGTTCCTCTTCATTTGTGGTTCGACAATCAGCCGGACCATTCTTTCCAGCACCTTAGAGTAGACTTTCTCAGGGAGACTGAATAGTCAAGGCAAATCAAGTCGGCTTCTATTGTTTTTCCAAACATATACAGTTCAATACACAGTGAAACGAAACACTGTTCCTTCAGGACCAAGGTGCTACTGTACATGCATGCAACAACATACATTAACAACACAACTCTACTGGAACCAGCTAATGTAGCTAACTAAGAGACCTACAGTAATTAGCTGTCTAGCTCAGATGTGACAGATTTACATTTTTTATTTTTTTAATATAACCTAACTTTCTATACAAAAAGAGTCAACAATAGATAACAGACAACAAAGTGCATGTGCAAATGTGCAAAGAAAGAGCTACAGAGTGACAAACAACAATGTACCACATTTCATTTCTTTTGGTCAGAAAGTCCAGGATCCAGTTACAGAGGGAGGTGTTCAGGCTCAACAGGCTCAGTTTACCGATCAGGTGTTGGGGGATGATTGTATTGAATGCTGAACTGAAATCTATGTACAGCATTCTAATGTAAGTGTCCTTGTCAAGGTGGGTCAGTGCCAGGTGGAGTCTGGTGGAGATGGCGTCGTCCGTCAAACGGTTTGAATGATACGCAAACAGCAGTGGGTCCAGTGAGGGGGGCAGCAGGGTGTTGATGTGTCTCATGACGAGCCACTCAAAGCACTTCATGATGATGGTTGTGAGTGGAACAGTGTGGTAGTCGTTGAGACAGGACACAGGAGACTTCTTCGGCACGGGGACGATAGTGGTAGACTTGAAGCATGTGGGAACGACGGCGCTGCTCAGAGAGATGTTGAAGATGTCGGTGAGAACATCTGCCAGCTGAGCACTCTGCCTGGGATGTTGTGTGGTCCAGCAGCTTTAAGTGGGTTGACTCTGCATAGAGTTTTCCTCACATCAGCCGTTGTAAGACAAAGCACCTGGTCTTTCGGAGGAGGGGTGGCCTTCCTCGCAGTCATATCGTTCTGCATGTTGAACCATGCATAGAAGCTATTCAGCGCATCTGGAAGGAAGCCGTCACTGTCTCAAAACAGTTCTGAAGAGCAGAGATGGCTCCTGAACAGATAGCTTTTCAAATGCTTCAGAACCGGTTTTGAACGCCTGACGAGTGGTCTATATGCTGGAATTAGCATAACAGAGATGTGCTACTGCCGCGCCACCATCTTGGATAATGGATAATGCCCCTGTAGTGCACACACCCTCTAGTCCCCCTTTTTCAAAAAGGGGAACCACCATCCCAGTCTGATACTCCTTAGGCCCTGTCCAAGACTTCCACGCAATGTTAAAGAGGCGTTTCAACCAAGACAGTCAATCAACACCCAGTGCCTTCAGCATTTCCGGATGGATCTCGTCAATTCCCGGACTTTGCCACTGTGGAATTGTTTGACTACCTCAGTGACCTCATCCAGGGAGATCAACGCAGAACCCCCCCCCCCCCCCCCCGTCATCCTCCAACAGAGGGTGGATTAGTCGGGTTCAGTGCATGATTTTTGTCCCAGCAAAACAACAACCACAAGCATTAGTGTGATTCGGCTGCTTGTTACTCAGGGCTGATAGAAAATCCCTTACTTATGATCCTTTTAATGTACAAAACACAGAACACTGGCATAAATGCATTCATTCTGTTTGTTCATGCACCTGTATCAGCACCATTAAACATCGTCTGGCCGAAACAAACAAAACCTAAACCTGCAAGGATGCTGAACCATCAACGTTGTGGAACAAATAGGACTGAAAAGAATTAATGAATGACTGTAATCGGAAATCCCTTACAGACTTGAAGTTAAATCATAACAATAACAATAAATGGACGTTAGAAATCATAGTTGTGTTTAACTGTGAAATAAGAGCATTTCCATGTGCAATCATTGTGATGAGAACTCTCAGTATTGGGACTAAGCAGCAGTGCTTATTCTATAAGAAACTCACTTCTTAGTGAGAGTAATCAAAAAAAGACTTCAGTCTGTTTGAGAGCATAAAGATTTGGAGCAATGGAAAAATCCTCCATGCACGGCCGCTGTAAAAAACAGGTTGCTTCAGGTGCTCAGGTCTAGCCAAAACAAGCCTGGAGGCAGTGTTATGATCTGCAGTGGCTAGAGATGCTCGGGTCTAGGCTCAGCAACATTATGTGGTAATAAAATGAATACAGCTGACGACCTGACTGTACTGAATGACAAGGTTATCACATTTATGCATTTTTTACCTTCCCTGATGGCACAGGCATATTTCAGGAATCAAATGGTGAAAGGAGTGGTTCTGCGAGCATGAGGAATAATTTTTACACATCAACTCGCAAGTAAGCTGTAATCAAAGCTAAAGCCAGTTAAAAGAAAATATTAAAGTGTAAAACTTGTTTGTTTTTTGGCCAGACAGTGTACACTGCAAAAATCCTAATTGATCTAGTAGATATAATTTATAAAATGATACACCAAATAAAAGATTTTTAGCACATGTGTAGACAAGGACTAGAATGAGGATCATACAATCATCTTACTTGTCAATTGTCAATATTTAATTATATTTAGTGAAGAAAAGGACATTACACATACTGATTAGAATTAGGAGCAAAAACATACAAACAAGAAAAAATTATAACAATCATCAGTGTAAAACTAATCGTTTTAAGATAGTGTAATCATGGCTCTTTAGTCTGATGCAGTGTGTGTGTCTACTGACCCTATTATAACATCTGTCTTAGGATGTTATCTCACGAGTACACAGCTGAGACTGCTCATTTGTGGCTTTCCGGTGACAATTTATCAACCATTTCGGATCAGATTTCAAAGATTAATCTGGCTAGGTAGTCCTTCACTGTTGCCCGTCTTTCACTCGTGCAAATGCATTTCAAATAAATTACAAAGGCTTTCAAAGAATATATAATCAACCTCACAGGTTCAATAACATAACTGTTATATCCGGTGAATATAAACCTATCAGAGACTTATCACCATCTGAGGAAGTTTAAATATGCATTATTTTAGTATGATGGAGTTCCTCAAGATGGAACATGAAGGTTAATCACAAAATCTTAACATCACCTCTTTATGATTATCTTTACAGAGGAAAGCTTCTATTTGATTATTCTGTTCTATATTTGTTTAGTCTAAGTACTAATCTTATTAGACTGAAATAAAAGATCTTTAAATGCTAAAAATAATGAGTAGTAAATAAAGCAAAGTATTTTTCTCTTGTATATAATTTCTGATTTAAGGTGAAATCTGTTAATATCAACATACAATAAGCAGGAAAATAGGGGGGGGGGGGGGGGACTGAAATAGCACCCTAAATAAGTGATTTAGTATTTGAAAACATTTAATTGAACTAATTATACTGTAGAATAATACAAAACTATAACTTGACAAAAAGATAACATGAATTACAGAACAACTACTATATGTTTGTGTGTTAAACTCTGGAAAACAGGATCTTTATAGCTTTCTCTTTTAAGCAGAGCATGGACATGCCTCAACTCTCTTCAATCCCAGTCTTTCTAGTTACTAATTTACATGACAAATATCAAATACCGTTATACAGGATGATTCACTCAAAAGAGGACCAAAATATTCTGTACTACTGTATCTCTCTCTATGATAAGACAATCTGAACCATAATGACTTCGTACCACCAACCTGATGAGAAGTCAAGTAAAGGGGTACTGCGCTAAATGGGCCAATGACTGTCTTACCTATCGCATCGGTCTGACTCAGGGGCATCCCAGTGTGTTCATAGCTCTATAAACTGAGGAGAAGATTATACGTTATAATATTGTTTTTCTCAGATTGCTTCCTCCTAGCAAGAGTTATTATAGACATTTCGGGGCCTCTTTCGAGTTTCAGACTCTACTTCAAAAGAGAAGGAAGCTGTTGAAGTTTACAGAAATTATTACAGACATTTGACCTTGACCCTGCTTGAATTAATTACAAACTCTAATGTGGTCACTCAATGGTTAAAGTGAGAACTGCTTGGAAAGCATTTACTGCTTCTGCTTCCTTCTAACGGGAATCTTGGACAGAAACGGGCAAAACTTTGGCTCGATTTGCAAATCCAATCTGGGTTAACGTTATGTTATGGGTAACATAACATGGGTTACGATGATGATTCTAAAGCAATATTACAAACTGAAGTACAAAAGTGCAACCGGAAAACCATGATACTTATGAAAAACAAAGCGCTTAGATCATCAGATTTTTATCATTTTATCCAACTTTTTTTATGAAAATGTGCCACCTTCAGCTGAGAGGACTTTTCTTTTTGCTCTTAGGTTGAATCCCAAATTGATTCATGCTGAAGTAGCTACATATGCTTATCAATTAGGGTTACTAATTACAGTTCTGTTCTTTATACTGATATCGTCAAATTAATTACGGATTCAGCCAAAATGTTCTCCATCCGTCCATCACTACAGAACGGTTCGCATTGAAAGAAGGCAGAGTTACACTGCTGAGAACCAATCATGTGAAGGAAACCCACCAGGCCTGGGGAGAACATGTAAACTCCACACAAGCAGACTGGAGGCGAGATTTGAACTTCTAGCCCTGAAACATACTTAATTTTTTTACTTTACATATTTACGCAATTTGTGAGACGTGTGTTATAATCAGCTCTGAACAGTTCCCGTGTGTCACCAGGACCAGCTGGTGATCGTGCTACGAGTCCACACATCCCTTGTGCCGTCACCACATCTCACTCCTGAACGCATTAAGATATCAGAATCGGATCACAGCTCCGCCACCTCATTCAGCTTTTGTTCCAGGATCACATCGTGACCTTGGAATTTGAAGTAGCCCAAGAACTTTTTCTTCTGCAGCATCAGCGGGAACCAGATGATGTCGTCTGCCCACATCTCGCCGTAGGGGATTTTGTCGATATCGAACCACTGAGGCCGCATTTCTAAAACATAAACAGTAACGGGGCATAAAACATATCCGAACAGCACAATGCATACCATGAACCTGATGATATAACATGGCGCGGCTTGAGATTACCATCTGATTCCGTTGGCTCGCCTTTGTAGTCATCGGCTCGGAATATGTGCACGTCCATCAGCTCGGTTTCTCCAACGAATTCAAATGTGATGTTTCCGATCTTGTACAGCGTATCTGTAGTGAGGGCGCTTTCCTCCAGCAGCTCTCTTTAAAAGATTATTTGTGATCCGTCATTTAAATCAGGTATTACAGTATGTGGTACAGATTAGTCTTACACTAAGGCCAATAGGGTGCTGTATCAAATCTTCCTGATCCTTCAACAGAATTGAGAAAGTTTTAATCATAAAGATTTCTTTAAAGCACTTTAATGAACAATATCCAACCTGGGTTTTCCAGTTGTGATGGGAACACATGCATTTTTTCGCTATAAAACCACGGGAAGTTATTTTCAGGGGTAGCAGGAAATTCCTCGTTTCCAAACAAGTCTACGTGTTCACCTTTTCTTATTACATTATAGAATCTTAATTGAAATATTCTAAAAATAGGATTTCAGTGTTTATTTCCAATGCTCTCCTCATATATAAATTCACACTGGCCATATCTCAGGAACAGCACACGATACAGTAATAAACTTTGGGGTGGAGTGGAGCTTATTGAACCAGATGCACCCACAAAAAAAACTTTAATACCCAATTTGATGTCACATTTTTAGAGAAGAAATAAAACACAACGCACTTCCCACTTGCATGCTTAGACTGAGATCAATCAACAATGGGGAAAAAAATTATGTACTGTAAATACATGATTTATCAGTAAATTCAATACATTACTCATATACTTCAATCACTCTCTCTCTCTCTCTCATGCACTCATTCTTTACGAAATATTATTTTAATTGTTTCAAAAATCTGCTCTTTTTTATTTACTTAACACTTTTGGCTTTTTTTTTTTTTAATAAAAACTGTGTGCTTACACCAAAGATCTTCCGGCAAAGCATCTATATTTGCTGAATAATCATTTTTTCTGTAAGTGCCCTTCATATCATTCTGCTTTAATGTGAAGAATTTTAATTACAGCCATATCTCTAATCTAAATATATCAGGATAAAAAGTCTAGATTTATCTCCTTCTAGAATCAATTTTCATTTTTTTTTTAACCTTGCTGTCATTTCGAATGCGTCCCTTTGTCTGCTTGATCTTGAACTTAAATCAGCACTTTGCTTTGAAAATAACAACGCACACCTGCTGACCAATCAGCTTGGAGAAATGTGCAATGTTTGCTTTTGTGCAAAAGTTAAATGTGCAATGTTTGGGAAGCTCCACCCTCAGATGTTAGGAGGCCCATAGCGTGTCTATCAAAAATGTGTTCTGCCATTTTATTTGTGCCTATTTTCTGTATACATGAAATATAATGCATTTACTGCTTTTGAGACTTTAGATGCATGAAAAAATAAGATGCAGACCTTTTACTTTTTTCCATTTGCATGAAACCCAGACATCGTGCAGAAGATTCATTTATGCACCAAATCACATGACCACCATCCTTCAAACTGCTCTCTCTATAGTACTTTTATTACAAGGTGTTTGGTGCCACTTTGCATTTTTACAGCTGCTGCTACTGTATGCTTGCGTTTCTTTCTTTTCAGCTCTGTGTTTTTAACTCAAATATTATAACTAACCCAAGTCATGTGAATAAGTATTGCTTTAGGGAAAAAATAAAATAATATATTATAATTTCTATACAAGATATATTTATATACAAGATATATAAAGAGAAAGATACTTTACTGTTCGCGAAGGAAATTCCACAACATGTTCTTTGGGCAGGGATTTTTCGTGTTAAAATAGATTAATATAGTTTAATATAATAAATTCAGCCACGCCCAGAATTTAGATTGACGAAATGCACGTCAAAACATATACAAGAATTTTGCACTTGAATTTTCCCAGGTTTTTCTCCCAGGTTGTCTCAGCAACGTAATATATGTGTTATAAGGTCGAAAGTGCAATTGTAAAAACTCCAAGATAGGGAATATAAAATGAAATTAATCTTTTAAATGAACAAACCTACAGAAATACAACTTCCAAATATCAATATTGTTTTTTTTAAGCAATAATTTGTGTATCTAATCTGTATTTGGCTAACTGTTCTCCTCACCGTCTGGCAGCTTGCTCTATGCTCTCTCCAGGTTGAACTTTGCCCCCGAAGCCGTTCCATTTTCCCGCTCCGAAGCCGCGCTTCTTCATGCCGAGCAGCACGCGGCCGGGCTGCACCACCAGCACCAGCGTCAGCAGCTTCCTCGTGAACATCTAATAAAACACATTAACCTATTTATTGACGCTTAGACGAAATGCTTAGTATGCAGAAGCTGTTTATTGCATGTCCAATCAAATAAATAAACCTCAACTCATTTTTATAATCTGCACTAGGTTAGACTCCATTATTCACATCAAAGACGCAGCTTGATTTTGAGCATGATCTGAAAATGTGACACAGATTATGATATACAATATCTATTCAGTTTCAACAAAATGTTTTCCAGGTACAGTAACTTGTTAATTAAGTAGGCCCTTTGATGCAACTAATTTATCACCATTTTAATTACAGAACTGGTCAACTCTGGCTAAGAGATCAAGTATGACAAGCGTAAAATTCATAAATCAAATTAAAACCGAAATTCATAAAAAAACATTGGTATCAAGACACCACTAGTTGCGATCCTATCCAGGGCCCCTCATATTTATACATTCATAATAGAGATGAACCGGTCGATCGGATAGAGATCAGAACTGGCTGGTTTCCGGTTTGATCTGCGGATCAGCCTCAGATATAAGCGATTCTGTATTGAGCGCAGAAGTTCGGAGTGGCACAACACAAACGCGTTTTTATGGCGTCAAATTTGCACAAAAAAAAAAAAACCTACAGGTGGTGCACTCAGAATTATTTACGCATTTTCATCCCGTGCGGTAGGAGTTTGTACAGAAAGAATAATTATGGCGGATGACAGAGATACACGCTGCTCAGTTAAATGTTAAACTCTTGTATTTTTCATTAGTTTTACGTGAGAAAAATTTTATTGAGATATTTATAAAATCCTGACACTTATAGAATCGAAGGTATTGTGATAAAATCGTATCGGGAGGTGACTGGTGATTCCCGTCCCTATTACATACAATAAGCAATACAGAAAATACATGAATCACTTTAAAATCTCTGTTACGTGACATAAATCACTCTGTGGCCTGTACTGTTATATGGACATAATACATTCCTGTTACACCACCCTAGAACAGTGCCTTATTCCTTCTTTAAAACTATGGAAATAAATATTAATGTAAACCTAGAATAGTGTACGTGTTTTTATTTACTAATGAAAACAAGCGACAGAATAAGTTACATTTAATAATCTAAATGAATCGACTCGGCATAAAGACATAAGCGGGAAATTTATCATTGTACTAATGTTCACTGTTTTTTTTTAGCTAGTAAACAAAGCAAATAATAAAAATAATACTTATATAGCATCTTACTTGTCCAGTGATAAATTATAGGCTTATTAATGTGATAAAACGGAAGAAAAACACTGAGGTTAGTATTGACACGGTGCAGCAGACTGGACTACGGCATGTTTCCCGCGCGCGTGTGTTTACACTCCGCCCACTGCATGCTCACACTTAAATGATTCCGGCTTGAAACAGCGACCGTGCAAATAATAATAATACTAATAATACTAATAATAAAGTGAAATTAAAAAAGAAACCAACATATGCTATTAACGGATAAAGGTTACAAAAAAGCCAGGAGATTCTCTTATTAATCTGATATATAATCCAGTGTCATAAAGAAAGGGTTTTTTTTATGATCCAGGATAGACGTATAAAGAAACGGGTCCATAAAAAATAGAGTAGATAAAGTTTCTAAAGTCTAAAGGAAAACACAATATATATATATATATATATATATATATATATATATATATATATATATATATATATATATATGTATATATATATATTTGTCTGTGTGTGTACACTAGTGTGTATTAGTGTCCTGCTCCATTCCATCCATTCCAGTAGGTGGCGGTAATGCATCTTCACCCTGTTTTCCAACCGCAATTAAACACCAAAAGAAGAAGGGAAAAGCATGCATTTTGTGTCATTTATGTGTACGGTAACATTTTTTTTTTTAAAGTTGTGGAAATGATCTGATATCTATATTTCTTACTTTTTAAATGACTCTTTTAACAGCTAGTCTATCCAGACGCGTGTAAATCATGTTTAAATGTTTACACATCTGTCGCGTGCACACCTCGGCCGGGCTGCTGAAGAAAGCTCCGGTGAGGCTGAAGGGGAAGAGCGGCGCGGAGCAGCGCTGGATGGTGCGACACATAAACGACCCCTTCGTTAAAGCAGCGCAGCTCCAGCACTTCCGCTGCAGGAGCGCCTTCAAACTGCTGGAAATAGACGACAGATTCCACCTTCTGAAACCTGGGCTGAGTGTGATAGACTGCGGCGCTGCACCCGGAGCCTGGAGCCAGGTGGCCGTGCAGAGAGTCAATGCCGCGGGAGAAAGTGAGTCCCAGGTGCTTCACAGGGGGTTTGGTACAAGTGGTACACATCATTATTACTCTATGTGGGCAAAAGTAAAAAAAAAAAATTATATATAATATATAACTTTTCACAAAGTCTGCTGCTTCAGTTTTTATGATGTTACTTTGCATATACTCCAGAATGTTATGAAGAGAGATCAGATGAATTACAGTTAATTGCCACGCCCCCTTTTTGCCATGAAAATGAAGTAAAAATAAAAAGGATATTGCCACTAGTAAGATGGCACCTATTTCAACTATTTATCGTAACATCAAGAACTTCAAGGAGAGAGGTTCAACTGTTGTTAAGAAAGCTTCAGGACTTATAAGAAAGTCTAGTAAGCACCAGGACCGTCTACTAAAGTTGATTCAGCAGCAGGATCAAAGCACCATAAGTGCAAAGCTTGCTCAGGAATGGCAGCAAGCAGGTAAGAGGTAGGTAATCAGCAGGTAATCAAAAGTGATTAATTAAGTAGCTCAGGAAAAAAAATATTGAAATTTTGGGTACATGGCCCTTAATCCAATTGAGAACTTGTGGTCAATCCTCAAGAGACGGGTGGACAAACAAGAACCCACAAATTCTGACAAACTCCAAACATTAATGATGAAAAAACAGGCTGCCATCAGTCAGGATGTGGCCCAGAAGTTGATTGACAGCATGCCAGGGCGAATTGCAGAGGTCTTGAAAAAGAATTGTCAATACTGCAAATATTGACTCTTTGCATAAACTTTGTTATTAAGCCTTTGACACTTATGAAATACTTGTAATTATACTTCAGTATGCCATAGAAACATCTGACAAAATTATCTGAAAACACTGAAGCAGCAGATTTTGTGAAAATTAATATTGGTGTTATTCTCAAAACTTTTCGACACGGCTGTATAATCACAAACCTTGAGATTAGTAGATGTGTATGAGGTATCATACACATCTCTTAAACTGCTAACAGAATTTGATCAAATATGATCAAATATTATATTCATATTATAATGATTATTTCTTCCAGAGTCTGGGTTCGATTTCCTCCTCTGAGTCTGTGTGCATAGAGTGTGCATGTTCTCCTTGTGCTTGGTGGGTTTCCTCTGGGTTCTCCGGTTTCCTCCCACAGTCCAAAGACATGCAGATTAGACAGAATCCCTCATGCCCTAAGTGACCTGACCCTGAATACAGGATAAGTGGCATAGAAGATAAATTAATATAATAAGCCCTAGTCTCATGACAGCCTTTGTAAACATGGCATTGGCCTGTTGGCGTTAACATTGACATATTAAATGCATTTTAATATAAAATTCATTTTATGTAATTTTTCAAAATCTCATTATATTTCATATATAAAGATGTTAAGATTATGTTAAAAATTACATTAATATAGATTAGCATTTATCATTATTAAGGCTCCTAAAATGACTTTTCCAAATCTTTCTATAAAAAAATCATGTAAGTTCCATGATTTTTCCATGACAGAATATATTTTTTTAATACCCCAGATACTGTATTACCACAAACTTATTTTCTTTCACTGTATCTAACAGGCCCAGTGGCAACTTGAACCTGGGTTCTTCTGAACCGTAGTCCAATGCCTTAACCACTGAGCTACCCCTGGCCTACTACTACTACTACTAATTATATAATAATAATAATAGTAAAAACTACAAGTAGTATAATTTATTTAGGAAATTGTGTGATAATCAAGTACAGGATGATTGTTACTTTACTGTTAAACATTCAAGGTATTAAGTCATTCAAACACTCAAAACTTCAAGCAAAATTCAATCAAAAATTTTTATTAGAAATGATGCTTTGTCCAACTTTACTAATACCAAAATATTTAATATACATGCTTCAGTAAAATACAATTATGTTAATTCGGTTCATCGCGAATTACATTTCATCATACATCTGAGCAGTTGAGGGTTAAGGGCTTTGCTCAAGGGCCCACCAGTGGCATCTTGCTGGTGCTGGGGTTTGAACCTGTGATCTTTCTGTATTGAAGTGATTTTAGAAAACTATACCTTGAAATGTGAGCCCAAAAAAAGAGAAAAAAAACAAGGTTTTATTATTCTCTTGTCACTTGAATAATTTGCACAAAATGCAGTATGACCTTAAACCTTATGACTGCATTTTAATACATACTGTACACATCCTTAGTGAAACACTAGTTTAACAACATGGATTGCAGTGGAATGATGTAACTGAGTCACTGAATTAGTGTCAAACTGGGCAAATTAGTAGGACAATCAAAAATAATAGTAAAAACTACTGTCATGTCATTACTGGCTATTTATGACACGTTTACTTAAAACATTTTTTTTTTAAACCACTGGGTATCATTTGGGCAGCAAATATTACCAAATAATTTTATCTAATTTGGATTTACACAAGCAAATACATAAGAGCCTTTGATTGAATAATGAATTTTAATTAATTAATTGATTTAATAAAAATGTTTTATTAATTCTTTTAACACTAGCTGATGCAGTGAGTTACTTATTTTTGAACAACCACATCGGATGACATATTGGGGGAAATGTGTTATTGTGTTCCAGAAGGATTTGATTATTAGCCTGCATCAAGTAAAGTCTCTCAGACATCTGATGTCACTTAAACGATTGGTAAAGTTGCATCATGAAAATGGACAGTGCAAATACCAGCTATTTTTAATAGTAAAAGTAAAAAGCATTTCCCACACATAATGTGATGAGAACTCACAGGACTGACACTAAACAGGTGTGTCTCCATAAGAAAACCACTTGTTAGTGAAACTAATCAATAATCCTAAAACGATAATAAAATACATGCTCTAGAGATGTTATTGATTGATTAAATGTTAAACACTTAATTGCTATTAAGAATGTAACCCATAAGGTTTTTTGCCATGTATTGGTAACTTTGACAACCCTGCTGTCATTGAAATTGTAGGTATTCTTACTACCCTTGCTCGCTTTTAACTTATTTGAAGTCCCCACGACTCATTTTATAAACACTGCCTACCAAGTCGGTTCCTTATCCCCCATTATTATTTTCACAGAGAGCTGAAAAAAAATTAATTAGTGGATGGTAAATACTGTATTGTGTTGCTAAGCTGAAGAGGAAATGTGCATCTAAGTATCACAAATCATTAATGATCGATGGATCATTGATTGTTCACGTGTTCGACTAGTGCCAGCACGTGACTGACAAAAAAAAAAGCAAAGTGTTTGGAAGAGTCCAAGAACATTCCAGATGTTTCCGTTTTGGTGATGTGAATGCGCTTATTTGTGTGGCGCTGAAGGACGACTGTACTTAAATGTTTTTCTTTCATTCAGGAAACGGTGCATTTCAATCTTGATGATTTACTAATGAGATGATCAGCCTCTGGCATTAGTGCTGTTTGTAATCAGTTAACTCTTGCTCATTGATTTTGCACTCTGAATTTCTAAACAGACATAAACCACATACACACCTATCTCTAACTCCACAATCATTAACTGATTTTTCTTTTTCCTTTTTAAAAAAAAAAAAAAAAAAAACAGGGCCTGATTTAGCCAGAGGGTATGTTGTAGGAATAGATCTACTCCACATTGCCCCTTTGCAAGGTGCCCACTTCCTGTCTAACCGGGATATCACCAGTCCCGTTACTCACGCCGAGCTGCAGGAGCTCCTTCTTCCTCAAGCTTCCGCTGATGTCATCCTGAGTGACATGGCACCCAATGCCACTGGGCTTAAAGAGCTGGACCATGAGAGACTTGTCTGCATGTGTCTTTCACTGCTAGACCTGGCTGAGAAGCTGCTACGGCCTGGAGGATCGTTGCTGTGTAAGTACTGGGACGGAGCTCTCACGCACAAGCTCCGCGAAGGTCTTACTCGTGCTTTCCAAGACGTGAAGACCGTGAAGCCGAAAGCAAGTAGGAAGGATTCGGCAGAGTTATATTTCCTAGCAAGGACATTCAGGAAAACATAGAATCGCCTAGGTTATTGACAAAGATTATTTTTTAAGCATTGTATAGCAGAAATAATGAATTTTGTTTTGTGTATTTTTTTTAATTTATTTATACCCTACCCCATCCCCCAAAAAGATAAGTAAAATAAACTTGCAGTTGTTAATTGGTCTGAAATTCCTTGAATCAAACTCAGCTTAATACATTATACAAAAAAAACTGTACCGCTGTGTCACCATCCCAAGCCACATTTTTTCCCTCTACGGTTGCTTTGTGCTCTCTCTACAGGACTAAAAAAAATTATATAGTATCATATTTTATATGGAAGTTTAGCAGAATTTACATTAATATTTCAGTTACAAAATTTGTAAATTATCTGGTTCCCAATAGTTTGGTGTTAAAACGCATTAAGAATAAAATATTGAGACGAAAAAAAGCCATAAAAAAAATAGCGGAGGATATTTGCGGTTTCCACGTAATTGTGGGTCTGTTTATTGAAAATGTAACATTTTATTTTATTCCTGATCAAAAGAACAAAATGAATTAAATAAAAAAAAGTGCAACTTCTGAAATAACAAATACTTGCAAGGTAAAAATGCTGCCACCTTCTGAACTGGAGACTGGTCCGGATGCTGCTTTTGTAAGCGACATGAGATTTGAAGAGTGAACTACACAAGTTACACCACATTTCAGTGCTTATTACATACTTTAGTAGTTTTTCATTCTTTAAACCTTGTAAGAAATATAGCTGCTCGAGACAAATCAGACAATAAACATTAGTCTTCACAGAAGCTTTGATTACTTGGTTCTGAAATTACAGCATGCCTGAAAAAAATCTGATTGTTTGATAGACTTAAGAAGGAAGAATTATTAATATATCAAATAGTTCTTTAAAATGGTTGATTTGTTTCTGTTTGATGTATGTTATGTCACTTCTGGTCCAAAATGTGTTTAATCTGCAAGCCCAAAGCCTTTGCCTGGTACTGTTTATTGCTTAAGACATTAAATGGATTACTAAATATTGTTGGAAATGTATTATCTGTCTTCTGTTCCCCCAAGATTAATATCTGACCGCATGCTCCAGCCTGCATGAGACAATATGAGACCAATACAATACACCAGCCAAGATTCCATTATTTTTCTGCCAACATGCTGCTTGGTTTCAGGAGCCATATATTTTTTTCCCTCGTTCTTGTATGCCCAGAATAAAAATGTACCTCAATGTGTTTTGAGGCCAGGTTGGACTTCTGAATGCAACTGAGAGCAGTTTGTGCATTTTATAAAATCAATTTCAAAAGAGTTAGAGGTTTTGTTGTAGGTTCATTTCACAAAATCTGCATTGAATATGTAAGGTTTTTGCCTTTAGCCATAGGTCTTAACAAAGTCCTGAAACTTAACTGATGCAGCAGTTTGATTCATACAGTTACCATCAAACACTGGAGGCTGACGGAGAGGTTCAGTAGCGAATCTCTCAGGTCATTGTGATGCACTGAACTCTGATGCAGTTCTTTTAAGAATACTTCACTATGGAAGCGTTTTCAAATGCACCGTGACTGTTTATGAATTATTCATTCATGAACTATTGATTAATGCAGGGGTGTCTTGTTTTTTGTTTTTTTCATGAGGAGTATTCTACAGGGCACCCCAAAAATCTCCATATACAAGGGGCGGCAACACTTTTGAGAGCTTCCTGATTAAACCTGATTAAACCTAAATAATTTCGTTAAAAGCTAACTGAAAACATATACAGTGGTAAAACTATTTGCCCCCTTCCTGATTTCTTATTCTTTTGCATGTTTGTCACACTTAAATGTTTCTGCTCATCAAAAACCGTTAACTATTAGTCAAAGATAACATAATTCAACACAAAATGCAGTTTTTAAATGAAGGATTACGTTATTAAGGGAGAAAAAAAAACTCCAAATCTACATGGCCCTGTGTGAAAAAGTGATTGCCCCCCTTGTTAAAAAATAACTGTGGTTTATCACACCTGAGTTCAATTTCTGTAGTCACCCCCAGGCCTGATTACTGCCACACCTGTTTCAATCAAGAAATCACTTAAATAGGAGCTACCTGACACAGAGAAGTAGACCAAAAGCACCTCAAAAGCTAGACATCATGCCAAGATCCAAAGAAATTCAGGAACAAATGAGAACAAAAGTAATTGAGATCTATCATTCTGGTAAAGGTTATAAAGCCATTTCTAAAGCTTTGGGACTCCAGTGAACCACAGTGAGAGCCATTATCCACAAATGGCAAAAACATGGAACAGTGGTGAACCTTCCCAGGAGTGGCCGGCCGACCAAAATTACCCCAAGATCGCAGAGACAACTCATCCGAGAGGCCACAAAAGACCCCAGGACAACATCTAAAGAACTGCAGGCCTCACTTGCCTCAATTAAGGTCAGTGTTCACGAATCCACCATAAGAAAGAGACTGGGCAAAAACGGCCTGCATGGCAGATTTCCAAGGCGCAAACCACTTTTAAGCAAAAAGAACATTAAGGCTCGTCTCAATTTTGCTAAAAAACATCTCAATGATTGCCAAGACTTTTGGGGAAATACCTTGTGGACCGACGAGACAAAAGCTGAACTTTTTGGAAGGTGCGTGTCCCGTTACATCTGGCGTAAAAGTAACACAGCATTTCAGAAAAAGAACATCATACCAACAGTAAAATATGGTGGTGGTAGTGTGATGGTCTGGGGTTGTTTTGCTGCTTCAGGACCTGGAAGGCTTGCTGTGATAGATGGAACCATGAATTCTACTGTCTACCAAAAAATCCTGAAGGAGAATGTCCGGCCATCTGTTCGTCAACTCAAGCTGAAGCGATCTTGGGTGCTGCAGCAGGACAATGACCCAAAACACACCAGCAAATCCACCTCTGAATGGCTGAAGAAAAACAAAATGAAGACTTTGGAGTGGCCAAGTCCTGACCTGAATCCTATTGAGATGTTGTGGCATGACCTTAAAAAGGTGGTTCATGCTAGAAAACCCTAAAATAAAGCTGAATTACAACAATTCTGCAAAGATGAGTGGGCCAAAATTCCTCCAGAGCGCTGTAAAAGACTCGTTGCAAGTTATCGCAAACGCTTGATTGCAGTTAACGCTGCTAAGGGTGGCCCAACCAGTTATTAGGTTCAGGGGGCAATTACTTTTTCACACAGGGCCATGTAGGTTTGGATATTTTTTCTCCCTAAATAATAAAACCCCTCATTTAAAAACGGCATTTTGTGTTTACTTGTGTTATCTTTGACTAATAGTTAAATGTGTTTGATGAGCAGAAACATTTTGTGTGACAAACATGCAAAAGAATAAGAAATCAGGAGGGGGGCAAATAGTTTCTCACACCACTGTATATGGATGCTAAACTAAATATGAAAAAATTCTAAAAACATTTTGCTTTCCTATGTATGGAGACTTGAGACATGCTGTGGAAAGCAAATATGTAAATACAGAGGAGACATCATGCAGCGTTTTTGTAAGTAAATGACTGAAAAAAATTTTGCTTTTTTTTTTTTTTTCACAAAATACACGCAGAAAATCTTGCACACTAAATATGACAATTTTCCAAAAAACCACAAGAACAACAGAAAACGTACAACACTCACAATGGTATTGAACAATTATAGAACTTCATTCTGCCAGTGGATGGAGCTCTTGAGTTGTCTGAATGTACCTCACACTCATGGGTTTGGAATTGTATACTGTCCGTTTTGATGAACTCTGAAATACATAAATACGACACTGGCTGTGCATTCGCTCTGAATACATACTAGCAGTTTACCATGCATTCAACAATGCGCTAAATCATTTCATCAGCACCAGACAGTATTGAAATTGCACTCGCATGTGTCTGCCCGTCCATTAAGGCATTACAGCTTGTCGGGATGTGCTTTTCCCACCAAGCCAATTTTAAAAAGCCTGGGATGCAAATCACTAAGCTCTTGAAAGACAAACTTCCATCTAAATGTATTCCACAATCGCTCAAAGATCATGACTGAACCATGGGCATGCTGTAGCGTGTTTGGCATGACATCAGGTAAGCCTTCTCCACTGTACCCTTATAGGGCATACAGGAGATTAGATTCAAAGCTAGACCATAAGTCCAATCCTGTTCCACTCACAAATCCGGGTGACGATATGTCTCTCTTCTTGTTAAGAAAGCACAGGAAGGTAATGAAAAATACGACGACGGATTCAATTCCTAGAAATTTCAGTCCACTTTCAAGTGATTTCTTTCCCTCAGTGAATTGTAACTACATGACTAAATGCTTAGTCACAACAGCTAACTGTGCCATATTTAATATTCAGACGTTATTCAGTTAGGGTCTCCATAATAGCAAAGCTAAATTGTTTACAGGTTGGGGGGTACGGGGTGTGTGTGTGGGGGGGGTAATCTATTTTACCAGACATGCAATCATTCTCTCATTATGATCTTATGAGCAGGAGAAGTGGTTGGATAAGTGTGCCTTAGACAGCATGACTAATGAGAGTGCTTTAAAACTGGATTTTCAGTAAGAAAAGGTTCAAGGAACATTTTAAAGTTTCTGAATTCCAGGTTTAGCTGATAAACTGGAAATTCCAGGGAGACCTGATAGATTAGGATTTAGTATGTTGATACAGTAATTATTTTACTAGGTTTCCTCTGGGTTTTGCCACACACTTAAGAAATAACATGCAAGTTATAATATCAAATGGGATTTGAATGTATTAGGAGTCAAAATTGCTTGGAGTCAGATGCGCTCTGAAGGAATCCTAGGCAAGAGGAATCGAACGTATCAGTTTACAGTATGACCTAGGTACAGTCCTGAAACTGGAACATGGAAGAGTGATTGAAATGTTAAAAAGAGTCAAACACTTGTAGACATCGCAAAACATGCTGTTTGAGGGTCAGAGTTATTAACCTTTTCCAGCTTCTAAATGGGCTCCCACTCTTCTGGGAAGGCTTTGCTCTAGATTCTTGTGCGTTGCTGTTTTAAGCTACGGTCCTATTACCAGACTGATGTGATTCAGTTCTGACACAGACCTAATCTTTTTAGGGTTGTCTGAACAAACAAATTTGTTCGATCCGAGTCACTTTTGTATGCAGTCCTAGATCGGATATATATCACAAAATCACTTATTGTCTACACCGCTTTACCCTGCATTCAGGGTCACTTGGGGCCTGGAGCCTATCCCAGGAGACTTACTGTAGGGCACGAGGCGGGGTACGCCCTGGACAAAATCCATTGTAGGGCACACATACACACACCATTATTCACACACTACAGGCAATTTGGTAATGTCAATTAGCCTAATCTGCAGCTCTTTGGACTGTGGGAGGAAAACCCCCAAGCACCGGGAGACCATGCAATCTTCATGCACAAAGAGACAGAAATCGAACCAAGCCTTGAAGGATATATATCCAAGTATAACTTGAATGAGAAGGGGCAGATGGGAATTCGTGTGACTTTTGCAGGGACTGACAAAACAGGGATTTGCAGGGATTTCATAACAGTGCAAGAATAACACCTGCTAAAGCGGGGCGAAATCTGGACAGGATGCCAAACCATCTCAGGGCATGCACACACACATACACTACAGGCAATTTGGGCATGCGGATGAACTTAATTTCCTCCATGTTGGAGGAAACCCACCAAGGACAGGGAGAACATGCAAACTTCGTGCGCACAGACACCAAGGCGGGAATCGACCCCTGGACCCTGGAGGTGCAAGGCCACAGTGCTAACCACTACACCAAAAAGTCACTGCTGCAGTTCCAGTTTATTCCAAATAAAGGTGTGAGGACAAGGTTCTGAACCACATATGGGCATTATGGTCAGGTGTCCACATTCTGCATATGTAGTATAGTATGAAGAGGAATGAATAATATGCCATTTACACCATTAACATTTGATGAAATCTCCTTGAGCCTCTTCCTGTAACTCCCACTCCTTTGTATGTATGTTTGAGGTAATTATCATGTTGGAAGATTAATCTCTGACCAAGGCTTTGGGCAAACATATGCTAGTACTTAGCAAAAGTCATGTTGCCATCGATCATCATAAGAGCCCCAAAGTAGTGATCAGTGATCTGCTATGTCATACAACTGATATCAGGTTTGCCTTGACTAATTTTTTTCTAACATGTTGGAAAAATGCATGGATGTGTAGTTTGTGTTCATTTGTGTTTCTCTTAACTCTCTCTTACAGTCTTGGAGGATCGGAGTCCAGTACAAATGAATGCTTTCTCTGCTTAATGAAAAATGAGATGTGCACTTTAACCCTCCAGGAACTCTGATGTATCAAAACCAAGTGCATGCATAACCTGATTGAATTCATTGTCTTTTGAATTAAGTGCTCGTTGATCTGCCAGCAATTTGTAAGGAAAGACAGAGTTCATAGTAAAACACAAATACTGTCATGTTGTAACCTGAAGTCTTGTATTGTACAGATCAAGCGTTGTGCTACTATTACGGAAACAATTTTTAACCAGGAATTTAAGGGATACTACACTTAGTCCCAGTTTGACTTGAACACCCCTTGTATATGTGAGTTTTTTCAGTTACTTTTTAGGGTAGTATATAACAACAATCATAAAGTGGTATATACAGTGGCTTGCAAAAGTATTCGGCCCCCTTGAACTTTTCCACATTTTGTCGCATTACAGCCACAAACATGAATAAATTTTATTGGAATTCCACGTGAAAGACCAATACAAAGTGGTGTACAAGTGAGAAGTGGAACGAAAATCATACATGATTCTCTTCAGCAGGGACAGGGAAGCTGGTCAGAGTTGATGGGAAGATGAATGGAGTCAAATAAATGGGCAATCTTGGAAGAAAACCTCTTGGAGTCTGCAAAAGACTTGAGACTGGGGCGGAGGTTCACCTTCCAGCAGGACAATGACCCTAAACATAAAGCCAGGGCAACAATGGAATGGTTTAAAACAAAACATATCCATGTGTTAGAATGGCCCAGTCAAAGTCCAAATCTAAATCCAATCGAGAATCTGTGGCAAGATCTGAAAACTGCTGTTCACAAATGCTGTCCATCTAATCTGGCTGAGCTGGAGCTGTTTTGCAAAGAAGAATGTGCAAGGATTTCAGTCTCTAGATGTGCAAAGCTGGTAGAGACATACCCTAAAAGACTGGCAGCTGTAATTGCAGCAAAAGGTGGTTCTACAAAGTATTGACTCAGGGGGCTGAATAATTACACACACCCCAGTTTTCAGTTATTTTTTTGTATAAAATGTTTGGAATCATGTATGATTTTCGGTCCACTTCTCACGTCTACACCACTTTGTATTGGTCTTTCACGTGGAATTCTAATAAAATTGATTCATGTTTGTGGCTGTAATGTCACAAAATGTGTAAAAGTTCAAGGGGGCCGAATACTTTTGCAAGGCACTGTATATATACAGTATACTGTATGTATAGTGGTTATAGCACCTCCAGGGTCCAAGTTCGCTTTCTGCCCCTAATCTGCCTCTAGTGTGTGTACAGTATATGTGTGCCCTGTGATGGATTGGCGCCTTATCCAGGGTGTATAATGCCCTAAGTATCCTAAGATAGGCTCCAGGCCCACCATGACCCTATACTGTATACAGAAGAAAGAACTATAGATGATGAGTGAGTAAAAGTGAGTGAGTATAAATCTCAGTTTCCTGTTCTTATTTTTCTTCTATCAAGTTCATCATGTAGGTTGGTCTGTCTAGTGATCTTAGTCATGCATAAATCTTTCAGTGTCTGGCTTCATTAAAAAAGACTAAGCGATATTTCCTAAGAGCTATATTTGGAGAAGATCCAGAGCTGAGCTTTGCATATATTTTTTTCCCCACCTTCTTTCTTTCCCTTTCACATTGGATGGCAAAGTGCCTTAGAGCTCTGTCATATCAGACTGGGCATACAGTAAAATCCACACTCCAGACAAACGTAGGGTATATCCTACACTCAGAGATGAGAAGCTCAGCAGACATATTCATACATGCAGTACATGAATGTCTGGGATGAACGTCTGCTAAGCTTTAGTAAGGCTTGATTTTATTTTTATTATTTAGTTTTTTTGACATCCACATTATTTGATTTGTTGTTGCCATTTTTTAGGTTCTTCTATGGAACCAAAAACTGGTAAAATTGCATAGTATGAAGTAATGGCTGGGGCTGAGTTTTTTGTTTTCCTTCCTTCCTTCCTTCCTTCCTTCCTTCCAAGCATCCAGCCCAGGCTGTACTTTCATAGTCATTATAATCAATTACACATGAGTGTCCTTTTGGTTACCATGCTTGCTACATGGAATTAATGCAGAAATAAAAAAAATTATATTAATGAATGGTCCTGCCTATTCATCCTTAAGTCAGAATGTTCATAATACATACATTTATTTTTGAATGATTGCATGTACAGTTCTCACACACAAATGCATCTCTTATTGAAGTTTGTTACAAAATTATTCATCAATTTTCAAGTATCAGGCATTCCACTTGCTGGGGGTTCACGCAAATGACTGCAGTGGGCTCTGATTACACCATTCAAATATTTTACAGAGTCCATCAGCGTACTGTACTTGAAGTATTCTGTAAACCTTCATTCACATGAAACTTCTTTATTCATGCAATTATCCAATCAATTACCAAGTGTGGCAGAAGAGCAGTGCAGGAAATCATGCAACATGAATAACTGAAGATGAAGTTAAAGCACTTAGATTCCTGTTCTTAGCTGACAGGAGTGGAAGCTGAGATTGTATTCTGCTGGTAGCATCAAGATCAAGATTTCTGTTCACCATGATTGAAAAGCTTGCTTATTTTAGTTACTGCTGCCTTCCTGTCGGCTCAGTCGTTCTGCTCTGACCTCTGATCATTATTAGCTTTTTTGTACCATTGTGTGTAAACTTTAGTTTTTGTCCATTCTGATGTTTGATATGAACATTCACCAAACATTACCTGACATTAACATAGCTTTTTGCATTGTGCTGCTTGTGTGCACGTGCTGCTGGTTAGTGTATTTGAAGTATGATACAGTATCTTGACACTTTATGACAAACAAATGTACACTTGCACATGTGTGCAGTTATCTAATTAATCAATCAGCTCACATAAAAAAATTCAATCTTTAAAGCAATGGTTCTTGGTAAAAGATGGGCTGATTTAGATATTTTAAAACTGCTGATCTTCTGGGATTTTCATTCATAAAACTCTCTAGAGGTTACACAGGGTGGTATAAAAAGAATGAACTAAATTCCAGTGTGGATCATTAATTTAACTGCATCTCAGAATCAGAGGTGAAAAGAGTAATAAAATTTTGTACTTGAGTAAAAGTACTGTTACTTTACTGAACTTTTACTGAAGTACAAGTAAAGTTACCCCTATAAAAATCTACTCAAGTAAAAGTATAAAGTAGCTCATTCAAAATTTACTTAGAGTAAAAGTTACTGAGTTACTTTTTTTTTTTTAACAGCGGGGGTGGGATGGGGAATGGAACACACTTACATAATAAATCTGTTCCCTTTGTTGTGCTTGAAATCAAAGTGGTGGCTTAAATATGGCCAGGGGTTTGCTTCATAAGAATTTGTTGGCATTTCACTTCCAGCTGTGTCTGCATCAAGATTCAAGATTCAAGATTCAAGATTCTTTATTTGTCACATGCATAGTTATACAAGTACAACACGCAGTGAAATGTATCCTGAACCGCTCCTACTTTGTGCAAATAACAAGAAACAAAAGAAATAATCTATAAATAGAAAAAAAAATAAAAAATAAAAAATAAAAATAAAAAAAATAAAAAATAAAAATAAAAAAGGGTGCAAATGTAAACATAATAATAATAAAATGTGTATCTGAGCAGGATAAAGATGTTAGTGCAAGTGATGCTTACAGTCCAGACTAAAGTGCAGTGTGCAGTGTGGAATGTCAGCACAGCAGTGTGTGGGTGAACTGTTACCAGTCTTATGAACGGGAGAGTGGCCCATCATGGTTGAGGAGTCTAATCGCCTGTGGATAAAAACTCCTCCTGAGTCTCTCCGTTTTGGCCATAATGACCCGGAACCTTCTGCCTGAATGCAGAAGTTTGAACAGTCCGTTATTGGGGTGCGACAAGTCCTTAATGATACGAGCTGCCCTGGTTTTACATCTCCTGGTGTAGATGTCCTGCATGGAGGGGAGAGTTAACCTGCAGCAGCGTTCAGCTGCCCGGATCACTCTCTGGAGGGCTTTCCTGTCCTGTACACAGCTATTCCCAAACCAGGATGAAATGTTCTGTGTTAGGATGCTCTCAACAGCACCCGAGTAGAAAGCCTTAAGGACAGCAGGGGAAACCCCAAACTTCCTCAACTGCCTCAGGTGGTACAGACGCTGCTTTGCCCTTTTCGTCTGAGCACAGATATGCTCAGTCCAAGTCAGATCCTCGGAGATGTGGACGCCCAAGTACTTGAAGCTGCTCACTCTCTCCACTGGAGCTCCATTGATGATGAGGGGTTTGTGGTCCAGTTGTCCCCTTCTGAAGTCCACCACCAGCTCCTTCGTCTTACTGACGTTCAGTCGGAGGCAGTTTTCTTCACACCATAGTGCCAGGTTCTCCACTTCATCTATGTAGGCCGACTCATCGTTGTTGGAGATGAAGCCCAGCACCACCGTATCGTCAGCAAACTTAACGATGGTGTTGGAGTCGAACATGGCCACACAGTCAGAAGTGTAGAGAGAGTATAGCAGTGGAGAGAGAACACATCCCTGTGGAGCACCTGTGTTGATGGTGATGCTGCTGGAGAAGCACTTGCCCACTCTCACCGCTTGAGATCTGTCCGAGAGGAAGTCCAACACCCAGGCACACAAGCGTTTGTTAAGTCCTAGATCTCTCAGCTTTGTGAACAGTCTGTTAGGCACTATTGTGTTGAAAGCAGAGCTGTAATCTATAAAAAGCAATCTCACATAGTTACCTTGCATCTTGTCCACGTGGCTGAGAGTGGTGTGCAGAACATGGGAGATGGCATCCTCTGTGGATCTGTTGGGGCGGTAGGCGAACTGAAGTGGATCTATGGAGCTGGGGATGGAGGAGGAGATGATGTTTTTTAGCAGACCCTCAAATACCTTCATGACCATCGATGTCAGTGCAACAGGCCGGTAGTCATTCAGGCATGAGGGTTTGTTGGTCTTGGGCACGGGGACAATGGTGGATCTCTTGAAACACGCCGGGACCACAGACTTCGCCAGGGACTCATTAAAGATACAGGTGAACACACCTGACAGCTGGTCAGCGCAGCAGCGCAGCAGGCGCCCAGAGATGCCATCTGGACCCGCCGCTTTCCTGGTGTTCACCCTCCTCAGCGCCGTGCGAACGTCGTGCTCTGCGATGCTGATGACGCAATCCTCGCTGATGACGTCATCACTCTCAGTCAGCAGGCTGCTAGCATTAGCGGCCTGGCTAACCTCGAACCGGGCGAAGAATGCGTTCAGCTCGTTGGCGAATGCAGAGTCGGCGACGATCGTCGTGGTGTCTTTGGCAACCTTGTAGTCCGTGATTGTGCGTAATCCGTGCCACATGCGGCGTGTGTCACCCTGATGGAAGTGTGATTCAGTTCGCTGTCGGAACCGCCCCTTAGCTTCCCTCACCGCTCGCCTGACGCTATAAGAAGCCGCTTTGTATGCGCTCATATCGCCGCTAATGAGTGCGGCATTATAAGCAGCGGTCCGGGCATTCACAGCATCGCGGATCGATCGGTCTACCCAAGGCTTCTGGTTCGGAAACGATTTGAACCTCACTGTCGGGACAACTTCATTTACGAGCGTGCTAACGAAGCTAACTGCTACATCCGCAAACTCGTTGATGTCTACTGCGCAGGCTCGGAACATGTCCCAATCTACGTCATCGAGCGCGTCCTGTAGCGTAGCTTCTGATTGGGCAGACCAGCGTTGCACCTCCCTCATGACCGGAGCTTCACGACGAAAGCTTTGTTGATATTCCGGTATGAGGAAAATGGCGTTGTGGTCTGATTTCCCGAATGCTGAATGTGAAACAGCTTTGTAGCCCCGCTTGTATGGTGTGTAACAGTGGTCCAGAATGTTGAGTCCCCTTGTCGGACATGTAACATGTTGGTGAAAGTTTGGCATAACCTGTCTGAGGTTCGCTTTATTAAAGTCACCTGCTACAATGTGCGCTGCGTCCGGGTGTTTGTTTTGGAACTCACTCAGCACATCATGTAGTTCAGACAGAGCAGTGCCTGTGTCCGCGTGGGGTGGGATGTAGACCGCCGTGGCAATGACCGAGGTGAACTCGCGAGGCAGGTAGAAAGGACGACATTTAACACTCAGATATTCCAAATGAGGCGAGCAGCTACTGGAGAGAATGGAAACACTCCTGGCATCGCACCACTTCTTGTTGACCATGAAGCACACACCTCCACCTTTAGCTTTGTTAGACTCTGCCGTCCTGTCCATGCGGAACACAGAGAATGAGTCCGATGGGGTTACGACTCGGTCCGGCACAATGGGGGTCAGCCATGTTTCTGTAAAGCACAGAAGATTACAATCCCTGATATCTCGCTGGAAAGTAACTCTGGCTCTGAGGTCATCAAGCTTATTCTCCAGTGACTGTACATTAGCCAGCAGGATACTCGGCAGAGGGGTGCGATGAGCTTGTTCTCTCATTCTGTTACGGACGCCGCCGCGTTTCCCTCGACGCTTCTTTGTTCTTCGCCGCGGGTTAGCGTCCCGTCCATTGTTGTTGTCGTCTGAGCAGCGTAGTATCTCAGAGGGCCACGACGGGTCAGGCTTAAAGGTGGTATAAGTAAGCGCCGAAATCTGAATTCCTATACCCAGTAGTGTTCTACTGTCATAGGTCACTAAACCTGAAGTACTCTTAGCGAATGAAAGTAAAATAAATAAAGAAAGAAGGAAAAAAACGCACAGTTTGTACGGAGCGATCAGGAAGGCGTCTGGACGTGGCCGCGCCATCGCGCCATCACTGATGTCTGTTTTGTCCGTCTCCATCGTTCTTGTGAATTTAGCGCGTTTGTTTCCCTGGCCATCAATCAATCAGTGCAGTGGTTTCCGGGCTGCAATTTTTTTTCCCTTCCCCGTTGTATTAATTGTATTATTTTCATTCTCATTCATTTATTTTTTACTCAGTAGTGAATCTGGTTTAAAATGTAGTGAAGTACAATACTTTAAACAAAACATACTTAAGTAAAAGTAAAATTACAGATTATAAAAACTACTTTAAAAAGTAGAAGTACACAAAAAATCTACTCAATTACAGTAATGCGAGTAAATGTAATTCATTACTTTCCACCTCTGCTCAGAATGCACAACACATCAATATGGTAGCTGGATGACGTACAACAGCAGAGGACCACATCAGGATTCCAATCATGAACACGGTAATCTCAGATGATCATCGGCACAGGCTCATTAAGGACTGGAAAATGATGGGAGGAAACTACTCTTTAACTGTCCAGTCCGGATGAGCCAAAGGTGACTTCTGCCAGGGACAATTTTTTCTACATCCTATTTTCCCCCAATTTGTCCTTTTAGGGGCTCAGTAGTAAACCAAACTATTATATATTGATTAAATTAGTTAAATAATTCATTCATTTATTAATTAATTTCATAAATTAATTAAAAAACTATTTATGCATTTTTTATTTATATTAATTTCTTTTCCTGTTGCTTATCTGTCTGCATTCTAACACTTTGTGTGAATAAAAGCATTCAACAGTCTAGTTTTACTCAGGTATTTAGATTAAGCCTTGATACACTTTACATGAATAAACACCTTTGAATTAGAGTTGACCTAATATCCTTGTGAAGAGTTTGATTAGATGCTTTTATTCCATAAAATAAATAACAAATAATGAATAAATTTAAGTAAATTTTCATAGATCGCTGGTTCGAACCCCGGGTGATGCTGTTTTCCTCTCACATCCGGAGGCATAGAGAGAGCTGATTGGCCAAGCTTTCTCAGGGGGGAGGGATGAGAGGTACTTGCGCTCCCACATTAATCAGAAGGGGCATTGGTGAGCCTTGGGTGCCTATGATCTTGTCACCAGTTTACTGGAGTTTAATTGGTAATCAATGTTAATCTGTTTATGTGTTGTTAATGTTATGGCTATGATATATGTAATTGCCAGTTCAAGCGTGTTCCAGATTTAATAATAATAATAATAATAATAACTTCCACTTTTCTTAGAAGACCTTCCACCAGATTTTAGAGTGTACTGCAGCTGTGTGGATTTCTGTTCATTCAGCTACAAGAGCATTAATCAGACACAGTCAGACACAGATTTTGGGTGAGGAGGTACAATCAGCATTCCAGTTCATACCATACCATACAAGGTTTTCAGTGGGGCTGAGGTCCTTTGAGTTCTTTCAGTTTAAGTTTCAGGAGATGCTGTTGTTCCACCTCAGATCACAATCCCTTAATTCAAAATTTTTAGATCATATACTGACTCAGACTTGATCTATTTGGAAGAAGAAGAAAACATTCTCTTAATACCTGCCAAATAAATAAATGAAATGAATGGAGCAAACTGTTTGCTGAGACCAGTGAATTTGCCTTCAAATTTAATTATGTAAATGCAAGATCAACCTTTTCATTTTATGAATCCTTTTTTTTTTTTTTTACATAAACCAAACAGACTGAAAGGAAATAAAATGTCCCTTCTCTAATTTGTTGCAATAAAGCACAGCTGACATGCTTAAAATTTCCTGATGGATCGTTGGCTGAGGTGATCATACAACACTGTGGCAGAACCCAGCACTCTCACAGGACTACAATGAAAGCCTTTCCCTGGAAGCTGCTAATAGATGGATACCTGCACACCTTCAGCGATGAATGCACATGTATTTGCAGTGGGTCTGCAAACCAGAGATTAGAATACTTTCCACAATCCACCACATCATGCATATGGGCTGAAAGGAGCTGGAGGCAGACTGAGCAGACATTTTTAAGTGACAACTGAAATGAAAAGTTGGGTAAAGACATGATACCACAGAGATTGCACAGCTTTCTAAAACTATTTTTACAATTAATTTTAACACATTTTTTGTACAATAATGTATGTCCTATAAACCCAGGCTTTATCTTTTTTTCATTATATATTTTTTAATAATTGATATTTATTTTATCATCAATATAAAAAGTTCTATGCAAATTCCAGCTTGGGCATGATAGTGTGTATAATAAAAACAACCAAAACATTACATTGTGTTTTAATATCCGTTCAATCATTTTCAGCATAATTATCTTTTGTACTTTGACTTCACCTTGTTATTGTCAGGTCAAAATAACTTGGCTTTAATCTTTGTAATATAAATGTGATTAAAAACAACAACAACAACAAATTATGTTCCATGTTCATTAGAGAAATCGAGCCAACCAAATAGATAGCAGGTTCATTAAATTTTCATTAAATATTAATGGAGTTGTTGGCAGTAGTGAGCATGAAATGCAACATGCAAAACAAGCTTAGCCAAGTCCACAGATCAGGACAAGCCTTTGTTAGTTCTTACTGCATCGAGAATATACAGTATGTTTATACACTAGATTTGGCTTCATTCATTCATTCTCTATACCGCTTAATCCTGTCTTCAGGGTCGCGGAGGACCTGGAGCCTATCCCAGGAGACTTCGGGCACTAGGCGGGGTACACCCTATCGCAGGGCACACACACATACAGTGGGAGCCACACCAAATAGCCGCGACAGTGTGGCTGAAGTGTGAATGGCGTGTGAATGGCCTTTGCACGCCGTAATCCCCCCTCCCCTTTCTGGCCGAAAGGCGTGTCAAGATTTCACAGTAAACACGCCCATTCAAGCCCTATTTATTCATTTACCTGGTTCCACCACTAGATGGCGCTTCGTTCTCAAGAACACATTAAAACAAGCCAGCTGCGCTGAGTTGCAATCACGTGATTTTAACAACCCGCCTCCACCCCCGCCGAACTGACGCTGCCAAACTACAGAGATGAAGATGGCGGCTTAACGGACTATTCGTGGTAAGTGATGTTTTATTTTATAAAATGTGTTTGGGGTAGTTTACAGTTTATTTCCCAGTTTAGTTTTTTATTGGCCGTTTTAAATATCACTGGCAGCAGCAGCAGCGGTCAGATGTGACTTTAGAGAACTTAATGATCTGTTTACCAAGTCTGGAGTTAATATTACAGCTTACTGTCAGTGTCACACACTCACAATGTCACTCCACTTTAACTCAAAAACATGCTCAAGCTTCGACAATACTATTAATGTCCCTATTACAAGAGCTGCACTACCCGATGAAGAGTGTTTGTGTTCTCTGTAAATACTGAGAGAATCTCACCGCGTGCTGTCTGGATAAATTCAGCGCTTATTTATTCTCTGGTTAAGAGTTAATCTGCAGGTTATTTCTGTGACTGTAATATAACGTGATGCAGTTGATGAGGGACACAGACTGAGGGGAGCTGTACAGGAGCTAGTAACGCTCATAACCCGGTTTATATTTTATACACTTTCCGCGGTAGCGCGAGCGCTTAGTTAACGAGCTGAATAACAACACAGAAGTGTTTATCAGTTAAGGAGGAGGAGGGGGGAGGTGTGTGTGTGTGTGTGTGTGTGTGTGTGTGAGGGGCTTCAGTAAGTTATAGTTTGGCTTCAGAGATGAACTAATGCTCATATACGAGTGTTATATCGCTTAACTTATTTGTACGAGAAGCGCATTAAGTAAATTCCCGGTTAATTTAATGCAGACGATAATACAGACAGTCACTGGTTAACACTAACACTGTTCACTGGTTAACACTGTTCACTGGTTAACACTAACACTGTTCACTGGTTAACATTAGCACAGGCAGATTATTTACATTACAGAATCCCCAAAGCAGTGTTTTACACACTCTGTGGTAAATAGGTTTATTAATATATATTATTTTTATTAGAACTAGATGTTCTGTGAAGTTTATCTGTCTTGACTAAATTCTCCTGTTGTCTTTAAGCAGAGCTCCGCTGTGGAGGATTGGGGGGTCAGACGGCTGACGGCTGGACTTTTGGAGCTACAGGACTGGAGGAGCCTGAACAAGCTGTTGAGGGAGCTGTAGGAGGGATGACGTCACAGTCCGACAGCTTTAGAATGATGTTTGATCAGGTCTACTGTATATTCTGAACATAGAACTGCAAAATGTCTGATACAGTACTTTGGGGGAAACAAAGACTTCAACTGTTCCATGTTTAATAGTTTTGATATTTGAAAAATTAATACTTTAATGTAAAAGGACTATAGATAGAGACTTATAAGCAGCTGGTGTATCCGGGTAGTTTAATGAACTTTAAGCAAAAAGACAACATGTATTCATCTGTTTTATATAAATTACTGTTTTAACTTTGACTAGTTTTGGAAGAATAAATTGAATTGTTAAAGTCATGTTTTGCGTGTTTTAATTTTGGGGGATTGTTTGGGTATTTAAAAATTGTTTAGTTGAACCAACAACTTCAATGGGCAAAAAATGGGACACAACTTTGTTTTAAATAGTCAAAGAGTTGGGCTGAAAATAATAATAATAATAATTATTGATCATAGAAACAAATGAAACCAGTTAAACACTTGATTATATGTGTTTGTGATTGTGACCCATAATAATTTTTTCTCAGTATAAATAAATGTTTTGGGTTTTAAGAACTCCAAAAGAGCAACGACAAACTTGGTATTCTCCATTGAGGTTTCTCACCTTCCACTCCTGAGTATGACATGGTGTTAATTGCTCTGTGTGTGTGTGTGTTTTTGGCGGGGGGATGGGTGTGTGTGTGTTTTCGGCTGTTCAGCAGTTCTAAACACAAGCACAGTTTTTGTCCTTAACTAAAATACTTCAATACGTTAATGAATTTATTTTGCTGAATAAGGTAATAAGCGATATTTAAACCAAACCAGTAAGTTAAGTAAGTGTTCCATACATTAAAGTACTGTGTATAACCAAGTGCCCTAGCAAACACAGTTACAGTACAGTTTACAGTACAAACAGAGTGTGTGCGCTGGGGGGATTGGAAGGTGAGTGAGAATACTCATTTACAAGACAAAAGACGGTTAGAGGCAGCGCCGTTCTAGACCAGACAACACGGGGTGGGGGGAGGGGGGCATCATGTTCAAGCACTGTTTTTACCTGGCCTTACTGTATAGTAACAGTATTGTATTTGCTGAATTGTGTTGAGGCACGCAAACCCCCAGACCACAATAAGGTGGCAATCCCTCAGGGGGAAACTAAAAAAAAAAAAAATATATATATATATATATATATATATATATATATATATATAATTATATAATAAAATATCCGTAATCCAGATTTTATCAATCAATGACATAACATTTATCTAAGCTGGATGGTAAAATTCTCAAAAACGTTTAACCTAAAGTAAGACTTAACACACTATAACTAAAATATTTACAAAACTGAAAGGTTGTCTTATGAATAATAAAAAATACAAACTAAATTAAAACAGATGGGCTATTGAACAGATCATAATATGTTTTATGTTTTCTGATTATAAATGATATATGGGTTGATTTTAGAAAGGCTAAATGAAATAGCTAGTTTTTGGTCATGTCAGTCCAGTAACTATACTATGTAAAAGTAATTATAATATGAATTAATTAAGGGCAGGACCTAACCTAATGTTAATAATTTACACCATGATAACATTAGTATTCGTGTTTTTGTATATATTTTTAAATGTTCAAATGAACGTTTCAGAGTATATAATTTGTCGTGTCATCTGTGATTGAGACCCATGAGTTAAATTGAAATATTTTTTATAGGTAGTAAGCCAGGTTTTAGTAACCTTGGATAAATCAGCATGAAAGCCCTCTCTCGCACTCACACACACACACAGACACACTGTACACACACAAATAATACATGAAATCGCGTAAAACCAAATGAAACTAGGGTAAAAAATATGAGCAGTAAAATACAGTAGTATCCTGTAGGTGATTCCTGTCCTGTGATAACAGGCACTAACACTCTAGAACTGTTTACTTCTGTTAGTTTTGTTTTCAAGTGTGAATGTTTATGGGGATTAAATCTGTCTCTGCTGCTGCATCTATACACCGTTGTGATAAGTGATTGATGCCCCATCAGATCTTTAATGTGGGACATTATGCTGGTTAAATGACTAAAGACACACTGATCCGTATGGACAGATATTTGTTCCAGATATTATGCGCCATTAATCAATTTGTTATGCCAATTTGACTTTCAGCGAAAACATCAAAAATATAACGAAAACAAACCAAAGCAGAAGTTACATTTTAAGCTTTACTTTCAAATTCAAATTTGATTTGTCACATACACAGCGCGATATGCAGTAAAATGCTTTGGGTGCTTTAGGTGAGACTCGAACTCGGCACTGCTTCACCTGTACTGCTTTATAAGTGTCACGCGCTAACCGATTGCGCCACGGGAGCCACACGGAAGTTGGTCTTGTCAGAGTATCCTCTCTCTCGTGCGCGCACGCACACACACACACACACACACACACACACACATGAAATTGCGTAAAACCCAACGAAATATAAGCAGTAAAAAAAAAAATAAATCAGTAAAAATACAATAGTATAACAGGCGCTAACTCTCTGGAACTTTTTTTTACTATTGTCTCCAAGTGTTTATGGGGATTTAATGTGTCTGCTGCCGCATCCATTCACAGTTGTGATAAGTGATTAATGCCCCATCAGATCTTTTGACGGGGGAGCATTATGCATGATTAAATGACTAAAGAAATACTGATCCATATGGGCAGATATTTGTTCCAGGTTGCATGCGCCATTAATTGCCTCTTATGCCACTTGTAGACTATCAGTGAAAAAATCAGCGAAAACATCATCAAAAATATAACGAAAACAAACCCAAGCAGACGTTTGAGCTTTACTTTGCAGCAAAATATTATCTATCAGTATATTAAATGGAACGGGGTAAAATACACAGTAATATAAAATACTGTACGTAGCCTGCGTTTTTATTCCGTACCTACAATGATCGGTATAGACAAATTACAGCCGCTACCGTGTCTTTAAGGATCATTTGAGGATGTCTTAAAAATATTTCACTAACTAATTTTATTAATTCATTATTAAATAATAAATAGCATAATCATCATGGGTTATGTATTGAGTGATTTAACAAATCTGTTTTATTAATCGGTTTGTTGTTGTTGTTTTTTCATCTATTTATGAAACTATGTTGACAATACAAGAACTGTCTGTATATTAAAGATACGGTATTGGGTTTCCTGGACACTGCAGTTAACTGTGTCAGTCAATGCTCCATCTGGCGGAATTATACGGCATTGCAACCATCTTTTTAGAAAGCGCATGGGGGCGTTTATGGGGCGGGGCATCGTTAACTGCGTCATCGCGGGGGATCACATTCCATGCACGAAGCCTTCATGGAACTGCCACGGAGCAGTCATGCTCCAGGCGGCTGTTTGACGTGGCTCCCACTGTACACACACTCACACACCCAATCACACACTACGGGCAATTTAGGAACGCCAATTAGCCTAACCTGCATATCTTTGGACTGTGGGAGGAAACCGGAGTACCCGGAGGAAACCCACCAACCACGGGGAGAACTCCATGCACACAGAGACGGGAATCGAGCCTGGCCGGGGAATCGAACCCAGACCCTGGAGGTGCAAGGCGACAGTGCTAACCACTACACCACCGCGCCGCCTAGATTTGGCTTATGTTCGCAATTTATTCATTTACTTATTTATTTTAATAAATGATTGTATACTATTCCCTTAGAGATGTTGATGCCAATCTAGTCCCTGACTTGGCACAAGGGATTAATGGTTATGACTATTACCCCTCCTCCCACAGTCCAAAGACATGCAGGTTAGGCTAATTGGCGTTCACAAATTGACCGTAGTGTGTGAATGAGTGTGTGAATGTGCGTATGAGTGTGTGCCCTGCGATGAATTGGCACCCTGTCCAGGGTGTACCCTGCCTTGTGCCCAAAGTCTCCTGGGATAGGCTCCAGGTCCCCCGCGACCCTGAATAGAGGATAAAGCGGTACAGAAGAAGAAGACTATTACCCCATGCTGATCTTAAAAAGAGCAAATAAATACAGTAGCGCTCCACAAGCCCTAACTGGATCTTCACCAAGACTTAAAAAAAAAAAAAACATCTGTGGTTAGGGTGTGACTGGTTGGTCCCTGGTTCAACCCTGCCCTGCCGAGCTGCCGTTGTTGGGTCCTTCACCTCAAATTCTGAGACACAATCAAGCGTCAATCTGGCAACCCATCCCTTTATGAAAACAGCCATGGAATTGACAGATAAATATCCAGGAATGAGAGTATTCATTGCATGTGGTGTGTGAATGGACCCTTGCCTATATATAGACAGACTCATCCATATTGAAAGTACTGTAGCTGTAATATTGATAATTTTCTTCTCCAAATAAGAAAAAGAAGGAGCCATTAATAACACTGTTTAGTGTGGTTACCTCCATTATGTCTCAAGGATGATTCCTGTAGCTAATTGTTTTGTTCCATCTATTTCTCCTAATGAATCTTAAGAGAAACAGAAACTAAATTGAGGCTGAAATGAGAATAACAATTAAACAAAAGTCTTCCGAGCTACAGAAGATCAACCTTTGAGCAGTAAAACCTTCTCCTGTATTGTGGCCTGAGTTTCGTATAGTCCTCGATGGCCATAATGAGGATAAGAGCTAAAGATAATGGATATGGTGGATGATGACTTGACTAATCTGAACTAAAGCACTAACCTGTCAGACAACCTGGGCGTTTTCAGTCATGACACTTACGATGAACAGTTCTAGAACAATTCTCTAATTATTTGTATTCTCTCTCAATATGTATCAGTAAGAAATTTTGCATCATTAACATGTGAATGAAAATCTTATAGAAAATAAATAAATTTTCCTACCTTTAATTACTTTATAATTTATTCATGAAGAATTTCTTTATTATCATTGGGTAATACTGAATCCTACTCATACATTTATGGTCATACTGTTTCTTGTATCTTCAGAACTACTATCTGATATGAAGCAGCAGTCATATGTTCTTATGCATAATAAATAGAATAGGTTTGTGACCTTGGAGGTAGGACAAAGCTGAAAAAAGTCTCATAGATCTAGCCATATATGAGATGTCACCATGCACACACATCCAGAAGATGAAATGGAAGTGGACTATGAGTTTATAATAGTTTATATGAGTAATATTCATCCTTCTATAGACATTTATTTTACCTGATTCATTTAACATTATGAATCATCACTAGAAGCATTTTCAATCAGAGGCACTTTATCATAAGGAATCTTCTTCATTATCTTCCCGGGAACCCTGTGTGCATGTGAATGTACATAAGACATTAATGTGCCTCTCAGAACCACATACAGTATGTCCAAGGTAATCAGGAGTAATACTGTGTGAGTCTTTCAGCCTCATGAATGAGCAAACAGAACAAAAAAAAAAGAATTTGGATGGTCTATTATTAACTCAAGGTAAATACCTTATCTTTATATGGATTAAATCCTCCCAGTGACTATATTGTCCTTCTCATAAAAATGGCTGTAGAGCTGCATATTCTCTCAATTCCTGAAAAGGAGAGAGTAAATAGTCTGACAGTATATATGTTTAATTTCAGGCAGAACTGGAAAAGGAATTCATGAAAAGCTTGTCATGGGCAGCTTGGCTCCAATCTTTAAATATTTATAGTATATACTGTATATAAATATGAAGACAGCATTTGGATTGAAGAGATAATATGTCCTAAGGGAAAGCATGTAGACCTTAAATGGACAGCTCATGATAGCTTTGAGGACAGGGTTGCCAGATTTAAAAAAATCAATATACATCACCATATTTCTATCATTTCTCTGGATCAACTGAATAGTTGATCGGTTGCACAAAATAGCTCACTTAGACTGGGCTGTGAACATGACATCATAGTTCTGCTCGGATCTCTCAATATAATCATAAAATTTATTAAAAACGTATGTTTTAATTGTCATTCCTAAATGATTGGTCTCAATAGTTATTAAAAGAAAACAAAAATCATACTAAAATCAATCCAAATTGACTGCTGTTGTTGTTGTTGTTGTTGTTAAGTAAGTATCTAATTAGGTGTTATTCCATAGTTTTGAAATAATCCAGCATTTTATTGTTTATGTACAAAATACACCCAAACTTGTGTTAAAAACCTTTGACTAGTATATACAGAGTCAGCCATTCATTCATTCTCTATACCGCTTAATCCTATGTTCAGGGTCGCGGGGGACCTGGAGCCTATCCCAGGAGACTGTATAATGTAAATTTTATTAATATAATATTAATAATGTAAATTTTATATTCTTGTTATGCATTTTCAGATTCAAAATACAATCCTGAAGATATTTTTTAATTATATCCATCTATATTGCTACATTTGCCAACAGTTTCAATTCAATGTGAATTTACATCATGCATTAGTTCAGAAGAGTAACTATAAAAACAAGATAATCATTGTCTTGTTTTGTGCCATCACAGCCATAGATTGTCCGGACTGGTCTTCACGGAGGTTACTGCTGGAAAGTATGAGTTTCATTTTATCCAGGTGCATATGAACACAAGTTCCTTCGCATCACGGTTATCTTTCCTGAGCTGCAGTTTCTAAAAACATTTATCAAATTTAATAAACAGTCATATTTTGCTCATCGCTTAGGTCAGGTATAAAGAGAGCAGTGGCACAGAGCAGTGGCAGGGAACAAGCAAGGAACAAACAGAGGAAGAGCTGCATTGTTAAGCTAGGGTGGCAAGACAGACAGATTTATGCACTTCTGAGCTAGCACATCAAATTTAGTTTACTGTTGTTTGCTGACATCAAACTTGAAGAGGAGAGAAAGTTTCCCTGATTGCTTTTCCAGCCGTTTGACACGAGGGTGAGGTGGGCAACGTGTACTTTAGAGCCCTATTCAACATGCATAGTGAACATATTGGACTGTCAGGGTCTGTTCTGAGGCATAATAATAAGGTTCATACACACAGTAAGAGCTCTTGTGATTTTGACAACACCCACTTGAAGTTTATACACAAAGAGAAAAAACAGATATTAATATTTTTAATACTAAACAGATAAATGGTATTGCATGAAACCTCTAATATATTCTAGTTAACTGCGAGAATAATACTTCTACTATTATATTAATATATTATTATTATTATTATTATTACACTAGTTATTACTAGACAAGTATATCAAAACCGCAATACATCTCTTCCTGGCCCTTTTTTTCTCAAAATAATTTGCTGTTAGTACAGCTATAGTGCTGTAATTATTCAATACCCTACACAGTGAACCGGTTAGTCTGTTCATTTAATTAACCTGTGGAGGCCCAGGTGCCCTGGGGTCAGCAGACAGGAACGGCATGTGCGAAACCAGGAAATGAGACGTTCCAGCAGGGGCAGAACACAAGGATGCTGACAGATGGCACAAAAGCTTATTTCTGGACAACTCACTTTATTGCTTTGGTAACCTATCAGACAACAGAAACGAGCTTCAGAAAATATGATCATGAAATGGTTGTTATGAGAAAACAACAAGGCACACACAGAGCTGATTGTGGCTGAATATCGAAATGGTTTTCCCGATGGGGTAAATAATCAATGTGTTGCTGTACACCAGGGAAGATTATTCAATCACTGTAGTTTGAGTTATAATGTCCTGACATTTGTGCATTGGGTGCACTATGTGATGTGCTAATTTTAACCAAGGTTGTTTATGTAATGTAATTATGTGATGTAATGAATTTGTGGTCAGTGGTAATATCACTTAAGCTCTTCCTAGTGAGGTTGACTAACAACTTTCCTCTTTTGACAACACCCAATTGTACATGGTCATGCTTTTAGCGACGCCCACTAAATAATGGCTTAACAAACAATGGAAATTTTGAATTTTGTGTGACTTGAAACCTTAACCATGATATATTTTAGAATCTCAGGCTACAATACCAATAAATGATCAGAGGTGTCAAGTAACGAAATACAAATACTTCGTTACCTTACTTACGTAGAAATTTTGGGTATCTATACTTTACTGGAGTAATTATTTTTCAGCCGACTTTTTACTTCTACTACTTACATTTTTAAGCAATTATCTGTACTTTCTACTCCTTACTTTTTAAAAATAGCCTCGTTACTCTATTTTTATGATCAGAACGCGCAACCCCTCCGGTCGCATGATAAGAACGCGCACAACGCCCGCCCCCCATAGGTCACATGATAAGAACGCGCACAACGCCCACCCCGTCACATGATCAGAACGCGCACAACGCCCCTCCCCCCGTCACATGATCAGAACGTGCACAACGCCAAGCCCCCCCCCCCCGCCCCCCGGGTCGCATGATCAGAAAGCGAGATGCTTTTGTCGCCCCTCACGGTACTTTTACTTTTATACTTTAAGTAGTTTTGAAACCAGTACTTTTAAACTTTTACTTAAGTAAAAAGCTTGGGTTGATACTTCAACTTCTAAAGAAATATTTTTGAACCCTAGTATCTATACTTCTACTCAATTAATGAATGTGAATACTTTTGACACCACTGTAAATGATGAACATTTATGATGTTATTAACGGGTGGTACGGTGGCTTAGTAGTTAGCACTGTCACCTCACATTTCCAGGGTCCAAGATTGATTCCCACCTTGGGTCTCCACGTTTGATGGGTTTCCTCTAGGTACTCCAGTTTCCTCCAATAGTCCAAAGATATGCTGAATAGACTACCTGGCGTTCCCAAATTGCCCAGTAGTGAGTGAATGAGCATGTGAGTATATGTGTGCCCTGCGGGGTGTTGACTCTCCATCCGTTCTGTACAAATTTCAAAATTCAAATTCAAATTTTATTTGTCACATACACAGTCATACACAGTACAATATGCAGTGAAATGCTTACATGACTGCCAGTGACCTTAAAAAGAAAATAAAAGCTTATACGTAAAATAAATATCAATAAAAGGAAATACTAAAGAAATAAATTTAACTAGTAAAATAAACTGTACAAATAAGGGCATAATAAAATATTGCAAAATATAGAAATATAGGGGGGGGGGAGTATATATATATAGAATTTAAAGTGACAATGGTTGTGCAAATATGCATGAAAGGTGACTAATGAAAGTGATATGTGCAATTGTCCAAATGTATAAATATTTAGTGCAAGTGTGTATGAATGTGTTCATGATTGTCCAGTCAATTTCAATGTTGTGAGCTTAAAAAGATGTTATTAGTCCTGTGTGGTGTAGTGATGATTGAGAGACCTTATCGCCTGCGGGAAGAAGCTCCTCCTCAGTCTCTCTGTGTTGGCCTTCAGGGAGCGGAATCGCTTCCCAGACCGCAACAAAGAGAACAGTCCATTACTGGGCTGACTGAGGTCCTTCACGATCTTCCTGGCCTTGATCCAGCACCGCTTGCTGTAGATTGAGTGCAGGTCAGGGAGCTCAGTGCGGATGATGCGCTCAGCTGATCGCACCACCCTCTGTAGAGCTCTTCTGTCCTGCATGGTGCTGTTCCCGAACCAGGTCGTGATGTTTCCCGTCAGGATGCTCTCTATGGTGCAGGAGTAGAAGTTCCTGAGCACCTTGGAGAGCAGTCTAAAGTCTCTCAAGCGTCTGAGGTGGTACAGACGCTGCCGGGCCTTTTTCACCACAGTGTTGATGTGACAGGACCATGACAGGTCCTGAGTGATGTGAACACCAAGGTATCTGAAGCTGTCCACTCTCTCCACTGCGCTCCTGTTGATGACGGTGATCTGGTAGTTCCTCTCCTGCTTTGTACAAAAGTCCACTATCAGCTCCTTTGTCTTACTGACGTTCAGGAGGAGATTGTTCCTCTGGCACCAGTGCTCCAGATTTTCAATCTCCTCTAGGTAGTCCGACTCATCATTGTTGGTGATCAGTCCGACCACGACGGTGTCGTCAGCAAACTTGATGATGGTGGTGGAGTTGGTAGTGGCCACGTAGTCGTGGGTGTACAAAGAGTACAGCAGGGGGCTCAGAACACAACCCTGGGGGCTCCAGTGCTGAGTGAGTGTAGCTGAGACATGTCCGCCCATCCTTACTGCCTGTGGTCTGCCAGTTAGGAAGTTGGAGATCCAATGACACATAGATGAGCTGAGTCCCAGGTGCTCCAGCTTGGTGGTGAGTGTGGAGGGAATTATGGTATTAAATGCAGAGGTGTAGTCGATGAAGAGCATTTTAACATAATTCCCTTTCCTAGTGTCCAGGTGAGTAAGTGATGTGTGGAGGAGATGAGAGATTGCATCGTCTGTGGAGCGGTTCTGACGGTATGCAAACTGTAGTGGGTCCAGTGTGTCGGGTAGTGAAGAAATGATGAAGTCTCTGACCAGGCATTCAAAGCACTTCATCACTACTGAGGTGAGGGCTACAGGGCGATAGTCGTTGAGGGAAGCCGGATGAGGTTTCTTTGGGACAGGAACAATGATGGACTCCTTGAAGCATGTGGGGATCACCAACTGAGATAAGGAGACATTGAATATCTCAGTGAACACAGGTGCTAGCTGGTCTGCGCAGGCTCTGAGAATACGACCTGAGATGCTGTCTGGTCCTGCTGCTTTCCTGGTGTTCACTCTTTTGAAGGCTCTCCTCACGTCGTGCTCGGTGATGATGAGCGCGTTTCCGGTGCTGGCAGTGTCTTCCTGTCTGCAGCCGTTAACACCATTAGTGGCGCTAGCATTAGCATTGCTAGCGTCTTTAGCTGCAGCCTCGAAGCGAGCATAGAAAGTGTTGAGCTCGTCTGCCAGAGTCGCGTCCGCGTTCGTCATACCGGTTGTTGGTGTTTTGTAGTCTGTTATTGTCCTTAGTCCCTGCCACACGCTCCTAGAGTCACTCTGTTGAAACTGTGACTCTAGTTTTCTCCTGTAGCGCTGCTTCGCCTCTTTCACTGCCTTCCGGACGTTGTATGACGCAGCCTTGTACGGATCCATGTCCCCCGATGCAAGTCCCGTGTTGTAGGCAGTGGTGCAAGATATCAGAGCGTCGTGGATGGTTTTATCCACCCACGGCTTCTGGTTGGGAAACGTTCTGATATGTCTTTTTCTCCACGGTATCATCCGCTAGCTTCCCAATGAATCCCACAACCGCTTCCGTAAACACGCTGATGTCATCATCGGAGCTGTTTCTGAACATGTCCCAGTCTGTGTCATTGAGTGCATCCTGTAACGCGGCCACCGATTGGTCCGTCCAGCTTGCGACCTCCCTCTGAACCAGAACTTCCTGTTTCAGCCTTTGTTTGTATTTTGGCATGAGGAAGATGGCGGCGTGGTCGGATTTACCAAACGCTGGACGAGATTGCGCCTTGTAGCCGTCCTTGACCGTTGTATAACAATGATCTAGTGTCCCATTACTCCTGGTGGGGCAGGTGATATGCTGATGAAAGTTCGGCGCTGCGCGTTTGAGGTTGGCAGTGTTAAAGTCCCCTGCTACAATGAGCGCAGCGTCCCAGTGTTGTGTCTGGTGCTGTGTGAGTGCCTCATGCAGCTCGCTTAAGGCAGTGTCCGTGTCTGTTTGTGGTGGATATAAATGGCACTTGTTATGACCGATGTGAACTCCCGTGGAAGATAAAAAGGACGACACATGATGGACAGTAGTTCCAGATTTGGTGTACAGGAGCGTGTAAGAGGAATAACGCTCGCGCTGTTGCACCAGCTGCTGTTCACCATTGACTTCCCCGAGTCCCGCGTCCTGTCCATGCGGTGAACCGAGAAGAACTCGGCTGGTTGTATGGCGTGGTCTGGCACCGCTGGGTTCAGCCATGTCTCGGTGAAGCAGAGGAGATTGCAGCCCGAATGTCTCTCTGGAACTTTATACTGGCCCTGAGGTCATCGAGTTTGTTTTCCAGTGACTGGACGTTGGCGAGCAGGATGCTAGGCAGAGGTGTGCGGTGTGCACAAGCTCTCAGCCTGTTCCTGATGCCGACTCGTTTCCCTCGGGGCCGCCACTTCGCGTCGCGTCCTTTGTTCTCCCTCAAGATCTCACTCGGCCAGGTCGGATCCGGAGTTAAAAATGTCGAATTGTGAGTACATTGTATACCAATAGAATCAAGAGTGTCTCTATCATACCTAATGTACTCCATGGTGATGATTTTGCCGATTTTAAAACACTGAAAACTAACTTAAAGAACAAAAACTAAGAAAAGGTGGTCGGAGCAGTCGTGACAGCAGCCGACCTAACCGGCGCCATCTTGGATGAGAAGAAGACACAGGATAAAGCACAGGATCCACAGGATAAAGTGGTATAGATGATGATTGAGTAAGTAATGTTAATAGTATTATGTTTGTAGTATGTTTTGCATAATCAACTAAAAAATATACTAATCATTCTTGAGCTTGTAGTCTTGTAGAAGATTTTGCATTGTTAAACTAAAACGACATAATAAATATGGAGAAGAAAATAAAATTGTCTCATTATTGTGAGATCTTACAAAAGTTTTGTGAGATCTGACAAAAAACCCATTACTTTGAGCATTAGGGTTTACAGTGTGGTACCTCAACATACAAACACCCCAACTCATAAATTTTTCGCCTTAAGAATAGAAATTTTGTCTTGGTGTAAAAAGCATTTTCGGCATACAAGTGAACGGACTAAGCCAAAACGAATGCTGAATAAGTTGCACGTATGTCCCGGAGTTGTTCAAACCTTGTTTGCATCAGCAAAAAAAAAAGACATAGCACCACGGCTCCCAAGATGGTTAGCTAGGAATGAAGCAAGAAGAAAACTTTCTAATTTTTCACTTTTCTAAATGGCTTGTTTATAAAATGGTCTTCTAAATTGCTTTTATTCACCTTTACCACTGTATTTAGGACTCACTTAATTATCCATAAATGTAGTTTAGACTGACACTGAGATTTAATAATTAAGAATCATTGTGTCAAACTGGATTAAAAACAGGTATTTAAGTCCTACCTTTATCAACTGGTATTTAAATCCTGACTATCCACTAGGTTTCTAACCAATCATAGATGAGCCCGAAATCTTGTAACCATAATCATAAATCAGAAGGCAGGATTTCTAACCTCATGCAGGTTCTTGCTTTTAACAGTTTTAAATCTTTTTTTTCTTCATTATTTTGTAATTTACTTTATGAAGAAATAATTAAAAACAAAGCATATTTAGCAATGCAAAAAAGTTTTTTTTTTTTTTCATTTCTGTGCCTTAAGAAGCTCAGTATGATATGGCCTGAGAAGAAGTACAGGAGACTGGATTATCCTGCATGTGACAAAGCAGCAACAAACTGTGAAGCATGTTACCAAACATACCTTATGTCACGAACTAACCCAATTATGACCAGAAAGACGTAGCTTAGCAGTTAGCCCTGTAGCGTGAATGGTAAACCCAAACGCGGATGGACACGAGCGGGCAGGATAATCACGCGATTTGCTATAAGGACTCTCAAAGTGAATGAGCAAAGGAAAGACACAATCTAACCCGCGTCCTATAAACACACACTCAGTCTGAAAGCAAACCCAAGAAAGTGAGTACTCACGTGAACGGGAACAATACCGATATAGCATGGGCAAAACTCAATGACAGAGCGATGTGCGGCGCCATCTTGTTTCCTTTTATGCTTTCAGGTTCGCGACCGTCTTACTTTCGGGTCCTGGTGCCGGTCGCGGCTGAGTGCGCATGACACCTTAAGGTCTCTGCCACTGTCATGATTATTGTCATGACCCTCATTCGCAATAAAAAAAAAAAAATCTAAAATGTCTTGCTACACAATTCATGTCATTCGGTAGGTTTGAAGGCTACATAAGAGGTTTTTTAAATTTAAACACTAACCATAATAGAAAAACTGATTAGTCTTAGTAGTCAATAACAGTCTAGAATAGTAGTACATAAGTACCCAATTTGAGTATATTACTGGTGATAAATGGAGTGTGTAATTTGTCCATTTCTATTGCTACTTTCCTATGCTTAGTGTTATGCGTCAGGAGAGTGAAGGAAGACTAAAACAGGATGTACCTTTCAATTTGTATAATAAAAATAAATTAAAAAAGGAGTGAAGACATGCGTATCTCTTGTTATTTCATTTGTATTTCAAGTGATGTTTCCCATCTTGGGGAAAAGGGTGGTGATGGTGGTGGTGGTGGTGTTGGGGGGTGTCTTTTGCACTACAACATACTGGAGCTCATTGCATTCGTGTTGACTCTTCCATTCAGTAAATGATCCCTGCATATCAACCCAGCACCATGTGTAGTCCAGCACATCCACTTATCATTTCTCGTTCTAGCTGAATAACCCAGTGGCTTGCTTAAGAAGTCTAGGCAGAGGTTGGAGAGTCTTTTTGAAAGCACATAATCATAAATCTTTTTGAAAGCCAGTGAATGAGCATGTAGGGGTAGCTGGGGGATAATTTCAAGGGCCTGTAGTATACAGGGGTTAAAAACTTCTGACTTCTGACCATACATTAATCTGTCATGATGTCCAAAAAAATAAGAATGATGAGGCATGCCTATCAGGATTTCTTCAGTTTCTTTTTGATTAGTAATGGCTCTAGAGTGTGTCCTCTTGTGAGGAGGAGAGGATTTAGAGCAGGTGTGCCCATTAGAACCAGCCAGTAGACTATTGGAAGTGCAGGCAGGCTTTTATTCCAAATCAACCTTATCAGTACATATTGGCCTGGTTGGAAGTACACCTTTGGTCACATTGACCATCTGCAGAGGAGGAAGGTCAACTGTGCCAACAGAGGTGTAGTGGTTAGCACACCAGCCTCCAGGGTTGAGGGTTTGATTACCACATTGGGTCTGTTTAGGCTCTGCCTATTCTTCCTGTGATGAGTGGGTTTTTCTCCAAGCACTCCAGTTTTTGTCCCACTGAGATGCAGATCAGGACAGTTGCTCATAGTATGTGCATGTGTTTCCCTGGTGTACCCGGCCTCATGCCTGAAGTCTCCTGGGATAGGCTCCAGGCCTCCTATGACCCTGTGCAGATTAAGCGGCATTCATGCAGAACCCAAGGATTCCGTTTATCCTGTACAGGGTCGTGGGAGGCCTGGAGTACTGGGAGGAAACCCACCTAGCACAAGAACAATATGGAAAACTCCACACGCACAGTCCCAACGTGCGGATCAAACCCTCAACCCCTCAAAATGAGATCAGCCATGCACATGATGGTGTTTCCTCAGCTCCCAGCACACCTGATTTAACCAATCACCTACTGTACACCTCATTTGCTGATTTGAAGTAGGTGTCATAGAGCAAAAAAAAAAACAACAACAACACTAAAATGTGCAGGGTAGAGGGTCTTCCAGGATCAGGGTTGAGAACCACTGAGTTAGAGGAAGTCATCTGGCAAAGGACCAAACTTTTCCTGCAGCAGCGAGCAGTGTACAGAAGGCGTGTACAGATACTCGATCTCTTCTGTGCGACAATGTTTTTGTTAATATTTGATGAAGCGTTTTGAAAATGAATAATTCTGGCCTGCTAAATATTGCACTGCATTTATTTGATGGAGAATGATACTGCACATATTCTGCAGATAATTATAATATACAGAACCTCATGGATAAATAAAAGCAGCTGAGCTCAGCTTGGAGTGCTTTATGGTTTCTTTCACAGACTCAGTACAAAAATGGTAGGCTTGCATTGAATGATCATTACATCAAACTGGTGCATGCTCAAATAACACTTTATAGGCATAACACAAAACAGGTTTTCCATGCACAAAGAAAAAGATGCATTGGACTACATTGGACTAATCACAAGTGTGCTTTGAGTGTGTGTATGGCTTTGAAGACTTGTAATCAGCCTTGGGTATAAGAAAAAAAAAATCACACAAATACATACAGTACAATGTGAGTAGCTCTGATAAAAGTGGCTGATTTGTTGAATGAATGTTTGAATGTTCAGAAGTAGAGTAAATCATCGAAAGAAAAAAATGTCCCTTAAAATCAATATACCTTTGGAGGTTTATATATTTTTTTTACTATTTATACTTATAATAAACAAAACAAAAAAACATCCACGCCCCTAAGTTAGCTCATGTAACAGCCTGAATGATTATTAGACACTGCATATAGAAAATTAATACAATAACATGAATTCTAATAGATTGCTTTAGTAATATCATTATTAGGTTATGGTTCTTTTTAGAGTGTTTTACATAAGTAGCCCAATTAATAAATAACTAATTGCTCATAATGCTAAAGTTAAAGGGGAAATTAAAAAAAAAAAAATTATATATATATATAGTTTTGCAAAACTATTTACTAACATTCAAAGTTTCACTGATGAGGTGGCACAGAGGCTAAGTGTGCATAGAGTGTGCATGTTCTCCTCATGCTTGTTGAGTTTCCTCCAGGTACTCCGGTTTCCTCCCACAGTCCAAAGACATGCAGATCAGGCTAATTGACGTTTTCAAAATTGCCCATAGTGTGTGGTGAATGAGCATGTGAATGTGTGTGTGTGTGTGTGTGTGTGTGTGTGAGTGTGCCATGGGATGGATTGGCACTTATCCTCGAGCCCAAGGTCTGCTATTATAGGCTCCAGGCTCCCCGTGACCTTGTACACAGAAAGAAGCAGTATAGATGATGATTGAGTGGGTGAGTGAGTGAGTTTTCGTGATATGCTGTCACTCACTCACTCACTCACTCACTCACTCACTCACTCACTCATCATGTAAGAAACATCTGATGCTATATTAAAGTTTAAATAAGTGAAAACTTAGTCAAATGTTTTTAATAATATTTATTTCATGCATGCAGCATGCTATCAGTGCATCTTTGTCAATTTCAGAAAATTTAGCATAAATACTGGATTCAGTTCCTCACACCATCAAAGCACATGATGATGTATTTATTCCAACCCAATGAACTTCATGGGCTTTATCATAAGGCCCATACTAAGCCTACTCGATATGAAGACTCAACTGGAGAAATATATCATGGACTAGGTGCATAAACGTTGACCAAGAGGTCCTGGGTCCTTTGAGGATTAATGTAAATCATGTAATTTTGCAAAAAAAAGAAAAAAAAATCATTTCCTCCTTGTGCTCCTGAGTGTGTACAATTTGGCACACTTCAAGATGCCTAACTAATATAAACCTTGCTTGATCAGCTCCAAATCATATAAATTACACTGTCAAGTTTAAATAGCTTATGTATTTCACTTACGCACAAATTGAATTAAACACACAGTCGATAAATATTAAAGGCATTACCTTAAGAAATGTTAAATAAGAAAATAAAGACAAAGAAGCAAGCGAACATAAATCAATAAATGAAGATAAATAAGTGTAGTCAGTAAGATAAATTAGAATGCAGTCGTAAAAGGAGGACGAATTACAATGACTCAGGAAGTGTATAAGGCTGATTTGTATTTCTTCGTGCACTCCCCTAACGTACACATAACTCTAGGAGGCACCGCCGCATAACCCGTAGCAGAATTAACACAGTAAAAAGGGCCAAAACCAACATGCATCGCTCTTAATATAATGCATTGGAGATAACATGGTTCTAGGGGGAAAAAATCGTGACTAATTTTAAAACCGTGTGAGCACAAGCCTGACGTGGTTTAACCTTCCTGTATTCAGCAGGATTGGGGTCTCTTGCATTGAACTAGTGTTTAAATCGACAAATCTATCAAGAAAAACTTTCAGAGAAACAGCTCGTCTATAGAAGATTCATTCATTCATTCATCTTCTATACCGCTTAATCCTGTGTTCAGGGTCGCGGGGGACCTGGAGCCTATCCCAGGAGACTTCGGGCACTAGGCGGGGTACACCCTGGACAGGGTGCCAATCCATCGCAGGGCACACACACATACACACACTACAGGCAATTTAGGAACGGCAATTAGCCTAATCTGCATATCTTTGGACTGTGGGAGGAAACCGGAGTACCCGGAGGAAACCCACCAAGCACGGGGAGAACATGCAAACTCCATGCACACAGAGATGGGAATCGAGCCTGGCCGGGGAATCGAACCCAGGCGACAGTGCTAACCACTACACCACCGTGCCGCCGTCTATAGAAGATGGAATGTTTTAAGTAGCTATAAGGGTAGAAATTTAATTATTCACAATGTGTTGTTTAGGATTTAAGTGTTTACACTCAGAACAATATTATTATATATCTGATTTAACGACTATTAATCTAAATTTATCATTTAAACCAATTGCAACATTTTATCAGACTGTTTTTGTGCACATAATTAAACAGCTCTCTGCCATGCAGATGGCTTTTGTCTAACACATACGTACAGTAGCAGTAATGGGTAATGAGCATATTAGGGGCTTGCACTATTACATTTAGGCGTTTTCTACACAAATGTGCATTAACACAGAAGCATATAATTAGTACATAAATCCGTTCCAGTTGAGATTGCAGCTTCTTTTTATGTTGTTTAACACTTTAATAGAGCCAGCACCAAGTGAATGATAAGTGACCAATCTGGTTTGTCTAAACCCGCAGTGAGATGTGCCATATCAAACCCAGTCCATTAGGCTTCTTATAACATACCTACAGTACGGCATCGGAAATGGAGCATTAACACATTCTGGTCGAGAGTCATTGAGACACTTAATTTAAAAAAATTATTATTGACACGCAGACATGAAGATTAGGCTAATACAGTAGGTGTTCCCAAATAGCCTGTAGTGTGTGTATAAGTGTGTGAATGTTTGTGCCCTAAGTTGGATTGGCACCTTTCCAGGGTGTACCCCACCTCATGCCCAATGTGTCGTCGTAGGACAGGCTCCAGGCTTCCCATGACCCTGTGCAGGATAAATAGCATGGGAAATGATTGAATAACTAAATAAAAACCAAAGTTGTATGACGCGCTTGATGTCCAAAGATAATTTTTTATTTTAGTTTTCCTTTGTGTTCAAGTCAAACCATTTTCTTGTAATTTCTTTTCTGTAACTTCATCCCAAATGTTGAACATTTTAAGGATAATATATACATTTTCATTTCCTAATACATTATGACTTCCATTTCTAACTCTAGTTTTGCCTTTTGCTCATCACTGAGTTTTGCTTTAAGTGGAATTTAGTGGGTGTCACCAAGCACCTTGCAATTTATGGTCATTTGGCATACAGGAATATACACACGATTATGAAGAAATCCAGCGATTCCAAAACTTCCAAATCTAATGATATTAAATAAAATAAAATCATAATGAATAAGTAAGCACTGGAACAACATAATATGAACTTAATGCAGTCTTTTAGAACATGGCATTGTCATAGCACAAGGCTGGAGAGAGAGTTGTAAGAACTTCGTTGATGAACAGTAGCAGCAATGTAGGGATGATAACTCAATCAGATGGCCATCCTATTTATCCTTTTTCCCCATCTGTGCCATGTTTGCAGTATGTCCAGGCTGTTCCTAAGACGTGTTAGTTATGCCGTTAACTTGTTACAGAAATGTTGTCAGTACAATAAGTTCTTACTGCTGGTCGCTTCGACCATATATATCCTTAGCAGTCCTTTTTTGAGCATGCCCAAAAACAACACAGTAGCTCCACATCCAGGGAGATAATATTACGCCCTTACGGGTTTTTACTGCATTCCTGCCAAAGTGTACAAATTCTTATTGCGTTTGCCCACTTCTTTTGTGGACAGACCGAGAACACATGTCAGTTGTATTGGGTGATGGTGGTGGGGATTAGCTGATTATCTGATTATCTTGCACCTCTTTGTGAAAGATTTTTTTCCTCTGTCCCCTCTCAGCACCACTTTATTAAAGGTTTTTAAGCTTTGTTTAACCTCTTAAAACTCACGGGAGCTTGGACACTTCCTCTACACGTATAATGCAATATTAGCCTAATCTTTTTACTTTAGTTTTTCTTGTAGTTAATGCACAAAAGGGCTGGACATGGAAAGAAGCTTAAGATGTTAGATGTCTCTGAGGCTAAAGAACTAGTCTTGAAATAGAACAGTCACTTTCTTTCTCTCCCCACATTTTATAGACATTTGATGGATATTCATGTTTCAGGCTTAGTAGTGCAGGGCAGGAGGTGTTATAAAACATGTAATTGTGAGGTATTATAGCCTTGCACGGATTTATGTAACCTCGTATGCCTCTGCCTGAAGGCATGGAGGGAAATAGTTTGTGCCAGGTGAAAATGCTGTTTGCTCAGTAAGAAATTAGAGCTTTGCTCTGACACCGTGTCGCTGAGTAAAGATGTCTGGGGAATGTCTCCTATTTCTAGAGCTGCTTTTTAAGAATGCATATATTTTAGCATTCATGAAGGTTCCTTAAAAGAACCAAATTAGATTTTCTGATAGGCTAAGTCAATACAAAATTAGTGAGACTATAAGAGGGAAAAAAATGAAAGACCAGTCCATAATAATAATAATAATAATAATAATAATAATAATAATAATAAAATATATAATAATTTCATTCAACTTTGTCATTGTGCAAAGTACTGTATATATACTGCTCCAAAAATGAAGGGAACACTTAATCCTGGTTTGACTTGGTTTGACTACATACACATATGAGGGACATTCAAGTCAAACTGGGGTAAGTGTTCCCTTTATATATAGTAAGTGTGAAATATTGTGCAGTCAATGTGCTATAATATACATGTGGTGTGTGTAATTTATGAGCGCATGTATGTTGCAGTATATGTCTGAAAGATTACATGCGCTCAGAAGTACATACAGTATATACATACAGTACATACATACATACATACTATACATACAGTACTAATGCACAGAAACTAAAAGACAACTTTCTCGCTGCCAAAGATCTTCTAAATAAGCTGAAACGCCTCGTTGTAAATTTGCCAATCCCTGGGCAAAGGCTGTCTGCGAGACAGCTCATCTGATATCTGTCTGTATCGGGCCAATAGTAGGCAGTCAGTTCTTAGAGAGAGAAGGAGTGCATCTATCCACATCTAGACACACACCAACATGAAGATTGCATAAATACATAAAGCATTATTTGTATTAACTAGAAGTTTAGGTCTCTCAAATCTAGTAGAAGATTCTGTTTCTATTCTTAGAGTTGTGTCCATATGTCCACATGTCCACACCAATGAACAATCCATTGTAGATATTAAAAAATATTTTTGCATAGCCAGAGGTGTCAAGTAACGAAGTACAAATACTTCGTTACCTTACTTAAGTAGAAATTTTGGGTATCTATACTTTACTGGAGTAATTATTTTTCAGCCGACTTTTTACTTCTACTCCTCACATTTTTAAGCAATTATCTGTACTTTCTACTCCTTACATTTTAAAAATAGCCTCGTTACTCTATTTTTATCATCAGAACGCGCAAATCCCCCCGGTCACATGATAAGAACGCGCACAACACCCCGCCCCCCCAATCCTGCCCGCATGATAAGAACGCTCACAACGCATCCCAACCCCAATGCCCCCCCCGCCCCCCGTCGCAGCGAGACCTTAATGCTTTTGTCGCCCCTCACGGTACTTTTACTTTTATACTTTAAGTAGTTTTGAAACCAGTACTTTTAAACTTTCAAAAAAGTATTTTTGAACCCTAGTATCTATACTTCTACTCAAGTAATGAATGTGAATACTTTTGACACCACTGTGCATAGCATTACCCAAGGTGGCAGAGTGGCTTAGTGGTTAGCACTGTTGCTTGTCTGTATGCATGGAGTTTGCATGTTTTCCCCAAGCTTGGTGGGATTCCTTCCAAAGATATGCAAATTAGGCTACTCGGTGTTCCCAAATTGCCCACAGTGTGTGAATGTTGACTGGAGGTCCTATAACGGTTGTACAAAATGGGAATAATTACAATGGTCACCATTGGCCACTTGGTTGGACTACAAAGGTTCCTAGATGGATGGAAAAAATATTTTAGGATAGCATTTCCCAAGGCGGCATGGTGGCTTAGGAGTTAGCACTGTCACCTTGCACCTCCAGGATTCAGGTTTGCATCCCTCCTTAGCCTTGTGTCCATGGAGTTTGCATGTTCTCCTCATGGTTGGTGGGTATCCTCTAGGTACTCCAGTTAGCTTCCACTGAGCAAAGGTTAATTCTAGTTTCAAAAATGGCCATAGTGTGTGAATCAGAGGGTGTATGTGTGTGCCCGGTGATGGATTGGCACCCTGTCCAGGGTATACCCCACCTCATGCCCTAAGTTCAATTCAATTCAATTTCATTTGTATAGCGCTTTTAACAATTGCCATTGTCTTCAAACAGCTTTACACAATCAGAAGAATTATGTAAGTTTGTGTGTGATGTGAATGTGCAAGTCTCCTGGGATTGGCTCCAGGCCTCCTGTGACCTGTATGCAGGAAAGCGGTATGGATTAAGTGAGAGTGAGTGAGCATTTCCCAATGTGTGGGCCACACCATAAGTGGTCACTTGAGTATTATAGAAAGTTATACATTATATCTATACATATTAAAAAGCTACAAAAAGCTAAAAGGCTATAAAAGCTACTATTATATATAAAATATATACTATATATTGCATCAATATATCAATATGTACATATTGGTCATGCATCAATCCAAATATGTAATTTTTTTTATGTTTATAAATAACCTCTTGATGTATTTTCCATTAAATATTCTAGTTCTGGATATAAAAACATCAATTAAAAAAAAAAAAAAAAAAAAAAAATATATATATATATATATATATATATATATATATATTAGTTCAAGCATACTGCTTTAGCTTTTTTCTTTTTTTTTCTTCTCTTTTTACTCATGCACAATCCATTTACTTTTTATCATAAATACTATAAAGAAAGAATCAAACTAATTCATGGAAATATAAAATTATTTAGATCTGTGGGTAAATCATTTAGGCATGAAAGGTTTCGAAAAAACGTGGCTGTATTTCACATTGCAAAGTGTGTATTTCCTGTTTCTTTAGTAGCACCTGCACATCTAGAGTGTAGCCACTTGGCTTGCGTATCACATCTCTGCGGGGCAAACCTTTACTTTATTTATTTATTCCTTCCTTCCTTCAGTGATCAGTAGTGAAATTCCAAGCAATACCCAGTCAGTGTGCTCAGCAGCCATGGATATGATGTTATTAAGTTTCAGTCTTTTAGTTGCATGGTGAAAACTGACTAAAACATAATTTCAGAAATGATACCATGTTTTCCTGCCCTGTCTTATGAATCATGTCCTGGAGGTACAGTCTTGCCCTGCTCTGGCACACAGAGTATCCTTTGTGGTTTGGCACAAAGCCTCTGACATGGATGGACCACACTGTAGCCAAATGTGTGGTTTATGAAACCCATCTCTACCATCACATTGCAAAGGTAGAGAAGTCACTAAATGATAAATGCTAAATGCTGTACAGTAGTTTACTGCTTAATATGTTGAGGAGGCAATCACTTAATGATTACTGGATCTGTGCATCATAAAACCTGCAGCAGATGGTGCCAAATGGTAAAAACCTATTTTTTGTATTATCTGTGTATAAATCTACATGATTCTACAGATGGCTTATTGCATGCATTCATTCATACAGTGATCGTTCTGTCCTTTTGACCATGCTGTGTTGGATATTTGACTTTGGAATTTCACTTTTACTTCATAATTATGATGTCATTTAATCATATGAATATCACGCTGTGCTCCTGAAATACGTTCACCTCAATCAAATATTTGAAGCTTGAATCCTGATAATAACACTAAACCATACTAAAAGTATAATTCTACAGAACACATTCCATTGTGTCAGGATAATAAACAATAAATATATTCAAGCTATGAAATAAAAAATTAAGTTAAAAAGAGATACCCACACAGCATTCCTTAATATTCAAATTAAAATTTTATTTGTCACATACAGTACACAGTCATACACAGTACGAAATGCAGTGAAATGCTTATACGACCGCCAGTGACCTTAAAAATAAAATAAAATAAAACTTATACGTAAGGAGTAAATATGAATAAAAAGAGTAAGGGCATGATAAAAATATTACAAAATATAGAAATATATATATAAATAAACAAAAAACTAATTTGTATATATATATATAATTTGAAAGTGGCAGTGGTTGTGCAAATATGCATAAAATGTGACTTATTAAAGTGTCTTGTGCAATGGTCCAGATATATAAATATGTAGTGCAAGTGTGTATGAATGTGTTCATGATTGTCCAGTCAATGTTTAAAAGTGTTATTAGTCCTGTGTGGTGGTGTGATTGAGAGACCTTATCGCCTGCGGGAAGAAGCTCCTCCTCAGTCTATACAGTCAGTGCAATAGACTTGCACCTGAACATCTGTCCTCCATGGTCCCGCCCACTTCTGGGTGGCAAAACGGATGATACTTATCTAATGTCAGTGCCAAATCCCAAATTCAAAACCAGTCATTATAACACTTTTTGCAAGAAAGCACATCTGATAATGTTATGTCATCTTAAGTCTTTGTCTCCTTAGTAATTGCTTCTATGTCGTTCCAAATTGCTCTCAAACCATCTTTGTTTTGTCTATAGATAATGTGAGCTACAGTGCTATCTTGTTTCTAACACAAGGCTTAATCACAAATCAAGGGTTATACTTGGTGTGTGGAACAAGGGATTTTAAACCCTACATAGGGAAAAATGCACATTAATATCCTTCTTCATCCATTTTCACATGCTTGTATTTCTTTGGAATAAGTTTGTAATCCTTCTTTTTTCGGCTCATAAATACATCCTGAACATAATTCTTAATAGAAATACATTGTAGCCTAATGGTACTTTTGCTTGTACATCATCTTACTCACGTGTCTGCAAAAGCACTTAGTCAAAATTGGAATTATGGATATGCACATATTAAGGCACCTGCTGAGTTTGCAGTACAAGTTTTTGCTGATTATAAAAGCCTCTGCAAATGTCATTAGAACCAGCCAGACCTGCTTTGTAAGCCTGTGGGTCAGCTCTTTTACATACAAGCTACAATACATGCGCAGTGCGGATATACATTCAAACTCTCATCAGCTTGTGCCACTACTGAACCATTGATGTCAAACTTACGGCTTCCACATCATTCATTTCAGTCAATATCTATGGAAGTGGTCTATAGCATATTTACTGTTGTTGCTAGTCCACGCTCCTGTATCACACTTTAATCTCCAGAATGCTCCAGTGGATGACTACCAACAATCTCTGCAGCTCTGGGCTTCAACCACATATAATAGGACGCAGTCAATAAAAGATGGAGATCTGTTTCCATGCCCACTCTTCTAAGCTCCATTATGCTCTTTCATCCTCTGTGCAGTTGCATTTTCATTAACAGATCTTGCAATTTGGCTCGTGCCTGAGACCAGGTCGTGTACTCTTCATCCCATGGAGTAAATGCACTCTTTATCTGCTTTAGGACAATGTTAGATAAAGGCAGCTGTATTTTCAAAGCCTACAATGGATGCATTTTGTATATTGTTATTTATTATTACGTAAATAGTCCTATCAATTGCTAAAAAACGTGTTCAACTTAACAATATGATCTCCATCCTCATTTCACTGCAGATTTAATAGCTTAAACACAACATTTTGTGTGCAAAATTTGCCACAAACCTACTAAATGAAGGTCATGTAATTGTTACATATGCATGAGATATAACCTATTTTGTCATGCTTCCCATTCTCTTATTGATTTGTTTAATTAATTAACTCATGCCATTGTTTGATTAATCTGATATGCTCTGTTATGAATAAAATGGTTTAACAGATAATATTACAGAGGAAAATATCTGCTATGCTTAGCTCACTTTAATTTAAAGAATAATTATTAACTAATTTAATTCATTTGGTTTTCAACTTAAGCACTAACTCTGGTTATGATGCTGTCTCCTCCAGTGTTCTCCATGGTATTTAAAATGTAGATGCTGTCAGTTTAAATCTTTACGATGTGTTTGGTTATAGATTGTTAAACTTATTTGATTAGGAATAAATGAATAATCTTCAGATATGAATGTGTTCATTTATCAGCATTTATCATTTATCTATTTATTATTTGGACAACATGTAAAATACAATATATATATATATATACATTGCTACACCTTACGTAAGGCAGGGTACATGTTAGAAAGTGTGCCAGTCTATCACAGGGTACGCAAGCACACTGTAATAAATTGCACTACGGGCAATTTGGAAATGCCAATTAGCCTAATTTGTCTTTGGACTATAGGAGGAAACCGGAGCACCCAGAGGAAACCCGCTGGAGGCAGGAATTGAATCTTCGACCCTGAAGGTACATGGTGCCACTACTAGATGGCACTATAACAGCTGTTCATACACCACAAGGGGGTGGCATAACCCCAAATAAAGAGCTATCTTCCCCCTTCACCTGGATCAGATTACAGATGCTAGTTACAATCAATGGCTAGTTTTCAAATCACTACAGTTGAATTGAGAGTGGAAAATATACTACCCCTTCCCTATAAGAGTACAACCAATTTGCTCCCTAGGACTAGTGGCTACACGTGATTCCTCCAAGTTGATTACATCTATTTAAACTGTTGTTTATACACTACTAGGTGGCACCATAACAGTTGTCCATACACCACTAGGGAATGGTATAAACCCAAGGGAAGAGCTATTTGCCCCCTTCACCTGGATCAGCTAACAGATGCTAATCATTGACTAATTACAATTGATGGGAGAGTGGAAAATGTGATACCCCTCCCCTATAAAAATATGACCAATTTGTTCCGTAGGACTAGCGCCTATTGATGACTTTAGGATTATCAGGATTTGATGGAGTGTTGGATCAAGAGCTACTTTCACTTCTGTTCTACATCTTGTTGGCCCTGTGTTTATTATTTTATTTTGTCCCCTTGTCAAACCACAGAGACTAGCTCTTTTTATGCAATCATTTAAATGAGTTATGACTCACAAGATATTATATTACACTGTCCTTGTGAATCAGAATAGAGTAGTTGATAATGGGCAATGAGCATGAGATGTTGAGTGAACACTTTTTATTTATTTAATTATTGGTTATTGCATTTTCTGATTTATTGTTATGTTTCTAAATTTGCAAGCAAATAAACAAAAAAAATGTTTTTTAACAAAAAACGATTGATTGATCTGTATAATTTAGTTAAAATTTAATATAGCCACAGCTTATATAAGTTAATTAGTAGTCTAGCTAGGAAGGTTTTTAAACAGTGATTCAACTGGAATCGGTCTGTCCAATCTGCCAACCCTGATATCTACATAAACATTCCCTCTGCCAGTGAGTATATACTGTATAGTCATAGCCTCATTCTGAATAACACATCAAAGTTAAATAATTTCCTCAGACCTGCAAATAACTTATTCATATAATGTGCTTAAAGTGTTCAAGCTCACTTTTCTGCTCTGTTTGACTTTTTGTCAATCATATGAGCTCCAGCATGTAACTACAAGCTCCTGGTCTAAATGTATCAATAACAGGGACTTTTTTTTATTTTATATACTATATGGTTGTTGTTGTTGTTGGTCTTTCGGCTGCTCCCGACAAGGGGTCGCCACAGCGGACCATTCAGTCCGCACTACAACTTGGCACAGGTTTTACTCCGGATGCCCTTCCTGACTGCATCCATAAATGGTAAAAATCCTTTAACCAGAAAGATTTCATCCTCCTTTACCTCTTTTAATTAGCATGCTAATATCATTAGAATTCCTAATTTACTTTATGTAATATAACTTTTTATTATCCAATTAAATTCTGTTGGATGAACCCCATGTCCACAAATGTCTTATACCAATGTTTCTTGCAAACAGCCTGAGGGGCAGGGCACTTTAAATGCAAATAGCACAGATGTCTATGAGCACCAAAGATCCACAAGCCTGAAGTCATTATTGAAATCTACTAGGATGCTATGGAAACTTTGGATTTCTTAGAAAAATATATAACAATAAATAAATAAACTTGTAAGTGGTAACTGATCACAATTAATTTGCTTCACAAAAAGCCAAATAGAAAACATACAAAAAACTACAATTTAAGTAAACCTCATTTTTCCATCTCATTTCTGGCTTTGTGCTCCACCCCTGTAAGCAATTTCAGAACTTGCCTCCGATGTTGCGTTCACCTCTCGCAAAGTATGAGTGAAGAGAATTGTGCTGATATAGCAGAGACCTTGGACACAAAACTGAACAGAAAGGATAGAAATTGTGTAAATTGAACAGATTAGAGTATGATATTGTTTCTTGAACTTTAGCAATCAGGGAACATGTTAATGCAGCTTTGAATTAAGCTGATGATTATTAGTCTATTCAGCATTTGTTGATGCAACACATTTTAAACAATTTTAAAGATTGTGTGTGGGACGATGGAAGAACATTTTCTAAAATGTAAAAATTGTTGCATATATCTCAAACAACATTACTATATCCATTTTAAAGGTCCCATATGTTACTATTTCTTCAAAGTTACCAAAGTGCTTAGAGCTGAAATAGCATTCAGATAATAAATTTTTTCATTCCCCAAACTCCCTCTGTTACACTACTGTTCTAAATGTGCCGTTTCAGTGTCTATGCAAATAAGCTGGGACACTTATCCACTTGTCTATGCAAATAAGCATGGGGCCAGGAGTAGCTTAGTGGTTAAGGCATTGGACTACAGTTCGGAAGATGCCAGGTTCAAACCCCACAACCACCAAGTTGCCACTGTTGGGCCCTTGAGCAAGGCCCTTAACCCTCAACTGCTCAGATGTGTAATGAGATAAAAAAAAATGTAAGTCGCTCTGGATAAGAGCGTCTGCCAAATGCGTAAATGTAAATAAGCTACTACCGAGTATTATAATACCAGGAGAGTGACAAGCAAGAGATATTCTTATATGAGGTCAAATTAGGGAAGGAATTGTATTGGATTGTTTTTTACCCAGGCCAATATAAAATGAGAAAGGGATTTTTTCCCACATTTTTTGTTAAAAAAAAAAGTGAATTTTGCATAATAGGCCCTTATCTATAAGTGAAGTAACCCCCAAAGGAGAAAAGGCAGAAACATCCATTTGTCAGCTCTGCAGGTACAGACAAAAGTGTAGGGTACAGTGTTTTATTGAACATAGTAATCATGACAAATAAATTAACCAGACCTACAGTAAGATGCAGGCTAGGGTCAGGCAATCAACAATCAACATAGGCTAGGGCAGGCAAAAGCAAGTCAGGAAAACCAGAAAGCAGAGCAGAAACCAGAACGACAATCAATAACTAAATCATGGCATCGACTGGTAGAACAAAACAGAGCATATACTCAAAGCACAGTGAGGTGGCTTATCTGGTACAAGCGTGTACATAATTGGGTCGAGGTGTGTGCAATCACTAGCTACACAAATGTGGACATGAGAATATCCATAATCACGGTGAACTGTAGTCCCATGTTGACATCACAGAAGTAACAGTTACCTGATTAGACTAAAAAAAAAGAAAAAACTGTAAACACTCAATCACTCACTCACCGTCTATACCGCTTTATCCAGTATACACGGTGACAGGGCCTGGAGCCTATCCCAGGAGAGATAGTGAATCTCACATGCTCACTAACACACTAAAGGCAATTTGGGAAGGGCAATTAGTGTAATCCGCAGAGTACCCGGAGGCAGCCCACCAAACACAGGGAGAACATGCAAACCCTGTTCATGCAGAACTCGAGGTTGTCAGGGACGTGAGTAAATGGAAGCGAACCCAATTGCAGACAAACAGCTTTATTAATGGGAAAGCATAAAGGATCTTCACCATGCGGCAGGAGCAGAGGGGAGAGAGGCTGCACATGTGAGTGAACAGAATGAATGGAGAAATCCCCTGTGACGAGAGAGGAGGCGGGTCGATGACGTGCGGGGAATTCCACAACCCCGGAAGCAGAGCGTGATAGAGAATCTCCAAAAAGGGGCGTGAATCCTTGCCTAAGGCAGAGTGTGTGTGATTGCGGCGCCCGATGTTTGGAGCGAGAATTCGTTCGAGGTTGAATGCCTGTGGGTATCGGCAAAAGCACTCCTGTGCGATGTCCGCGAACGCGGAAGAGCTCACAAGCACACACGGGTTGCGGGAAACAGCGTGAGTCGAGGTCGGTGAGACAGGCAGGGTCGGCAACAGTTATCCAGCAGCGAGAGAGACGAAATCCAGAAGCGTGATCCAAATTCGAAGTTGATAACAGGCGAGGTCAAATCCAAACGAGAAAATCCAGAGGGCAAAGACGAAACCGAAATCCAGAAGCAATCAAGGTCAAAACACAGATACAGGGCACTAGAGAAAATCACAGACTGACAAGACGAGAGGCATGCACGTAAGATACTTCGGCACTGAGTGAAATTCTAAGCTTCCTTTTAAAGGCAGAGGTGAATGGGCATGAAACTATTGGTCTTATCTGGGAGACGTGGAATGAAGGATTGATGCGACGCATTGTGGATGGCAAGAGTAGCCTGACTGTGCAAGGGTTGATAATCTTGGAGATGGTGAAAAGCCCAATGAACCTTGGAGATATCTTGTGGGAAATTGTTTTAATGGGGACATTACGTGTGGAGAGCATGACTCTATGGCCAACGCGGTAGGTTGGGGCGGTTGAACGACGGCGATCTGCTTGGCGCTTAAATAGGGTTATTGCATGGCGAAGCCTCACTCTTGCACGTTGCCAGGTCCTTCTACAGCGACGTATGAAAGCTTGGGCCGAGGGAACCGCCACCTCCTCCTCTTGGGACGGAAACAAAGGAGGTTGGTAGCCGAGACAACACTGGAATGGTGAGAGGCCCGTGGATGATGTGGGTAGTGAATTATGTGCATATTCAATCCACGGTAGCATCCGGCTCCAGGAGTGTGGGTCTTGGGAGGTCATACATTGAATCGCTGTTTCGAGGTCCTGATTGGCTCTCTCAGTCTGGCCGTTGGTTTGAGGGTGATAACCAGAAGAGAGGCTGGGGGTAGCACCGATGAGTCTACAAAATGCTGTCCAGTATTGGGCGGAGAATTGGGGTCCGCGGTCAGAAACAATGTCTACAGGGATACCGTGAAGGCGAAATACATGCAGGATGAGTAACTCTGCCGTTTCCTTGGCCGAGGGGAGTTTAGACAGGGGAACAAAGTGAACCGCTTTGGAGAAACGATCGACGATGGTTAAGATGCATGTGTAGCCATTTGAGTCTGGGAGTCCAGTAACGAAGTCTAGGGCTATGTGGGACCATGGTCTGTGGGGAATTGGGAGTGGTCTCAGGAGGCCTGCTGGGGGTTTATTGATGGCTTTGTTTCGAGTGCAGACATCGCAGGCAGACACAAATTGTCGGGTATCTTGTCTGATGGAGGGCCACCAGAAGCGCTGTTGGACTAGTGCGAGAGTAGGGGCTCCTCCGGGATGACAGGCCAATCTTGAACTATGTCCCCATTCTAGGACTCGTGGACGTGCTAGTGGTGGCACGAACAGCCTACCAGGTGGTGTTTCTGGTGGGCCGGGTTCCCGGTCTAATATTTGCTTGACCAGAGCCTCGACATCTAGCAGGGTTGCGCCTATGAGACATTGTGGTGGCAGAATAGTCGGTGGAGGAAAATCACCCGTGACCGAAGTGAACTGGCGAGAGAGGGCATCATGCATAACAAGAAAAGAGAGTTCCTCAGAGTGGTTGCCAGATACTCGAAGGATTACTGGCTCTGTACGCCGAGTAATGGAAGACAGAGAAGTGCCGTCGAGGGCTCGAACGGCTAATGGAGACTCAAGAGCTTGAGTTGAGAGGTTGAGATCCTTGACTTTGGAGGCGGACATCAGATTTTGGTCTGAGCCAGAGTCAATTAGTGCAGGGACCACATGAGGTCTGCCTTGTGCGACAATGATGGTAGGTAGAAGTGGGCGTGAGCTAGGGGATTGGTTGATGGCTGACCCTTCCAGGGTCCCTAGATTCACTGGAGGAGTTCTTGCTTTCAGAGGGCACTGGGGAACATAGTGACCCTTCTGGCCACAATAAAGGCAAGAACCAGATTGGAGTCTCCGCTGATGCTCTTCAAAGGAGATCCGGGTTCTGTTTACCTGCATAGACTCTGGGTATGAACTGGGGCCCATCCCGGGTACTGTGTGCCGGCTGGAAGAAGACAGTGGTGGTGCTGAGGGTCCAGAACTGGAAGAGAGCTTGGGTCGAAAACAGCGTCTTTGAGTTAGCCGAGCATCTACACGACCCGCTAATTCCATCAGACCATTGAAATCACAGGGGAGCTCTTGCCTCATTAACTGATCCTTGACATCTTCAGAGAGACCGTGAAGTCCCAGTCCGCCGATGCGGCCAGCGTGCGGAACTCTATAGCATAATCATATGCAGAACGGGGTCCTTGGCGGAGCTCCAGTAATTGTCTGGCTGCATCTCTGCCGGAGTGGGAGCGGTCGTAACCCGTCTTCATCTCCTCAGTAAATGTTCTGAAGGTCGCGCAGCAAGGATCATTGACATCCAAAACAGCAGTTCCCCATTCATGTGCACGATCGGTGAGGAAAGTGATAACATAAGCCACCCTAGAGCATTCAGTAGGGAAGTAGGATGCCTGGAGCTCCAAAAGCAAGGAGCATTGGGACAAAAATGAGCGATGAACAGGTTCCCCGTTGTACGGTTGTGGGTTTGGGAGCTGGGGTTCATGATGTGAGGTGTGCACTGGCGCTGTATTGGATTATCTAGGAGTTGCTGAAGGTGAATGGAAATAGAGGAAAGAGTCTGATTTACCTGTTGGATATTTTGTTGGTGAGAGCTCAGCATCGCCCCCTGGTGTGAAAGTGCCTGCCTTAATTGATCCAAGTCCACTGGGTCCGTCATGGCCGAAGTATACTGTCAGGGACGTGAGTAAATGGAAGCGAACCCAATTGCAGACAAACAGCTTTATTAATGGGAAAGCATAAAGGATCTTCACCCTGCGGCAGGAGCAGAGGGGAGAGAGGCTGTACATGTGAGTGAACAGAATGAATGGAGAAATCCCCTGTGACGAGAGAGGAGGCGGGTCGATGACGTGCGGGGAATTCCACAACCCCGGAAGCAGAGCGTGACAGAGAATCTCCAAAAAGGGGCGTGAATCCTTGCCTAAGGCAGAGTGTGTGTGATCGCGGCGCCCGATGTTTGGAGCGAGAATTCGTTCGAGGTTGAATGCCTGTGGGTATCGGCAAAAGCACTCCTGTGCGATGTCCGCGAACGCGGAAGAGCTCACAAGCACACACGGGTTGCGGGAAACAGTGTGAGTCGAGATCGGTGAGACAGGCAGGGTCGGCAACAGTTATCCAGCAGCGAGAGAGACGAAATCCAGAAGCGTGATTCAAATTCGAAGTCGATAATCCAGAGGGCAAAGACAAAACCGAAATCCAGAAACAATCAAGGTCAAAGCACAGATACAGGGCACTAGAGAAAATCACAGACTGACAAGACGAGAGGCACGCACGTAAGATACTTCGGCACTGAGTGAAATTCTAAGCTTCCTTTTAAAGGCAGAGGTGGATTGCTGATGGGCTACAGGTGTGCGAAGGTAATTGGTTAGGGAGGCAGGACTTTCTTAGGTGAAATTATGACCTGGATGTGCTTGGCTGATCTGGCTGGCGCATGAAGGAGGTGGGAATCGAACCCGGAGAAGTGCAAGGTGACAGTGCTAATTACTAAGACACTATGATTCCTAATTGTAGAAAACTTGATCAAAACATGAAAACTGTGTAAAAAAAATCTAACTTATGTACCAAAGCTAGAGTGGCTGTTTTAAGCAACACAGCTTGATTGTTGCAGACAGATAGCCAGATGCAATTTTCCTAATGAATCCATGTACAGTATTATTATTATTAGTTTTTTTTTTTTTTTTTTAGAATTCAGCCACTTTCACATCTGTTTTTTTTCCCAGACTACCACACATTTGTGCTTGTTTCCAGTTAAATCAGGCCATTATTCTACACAGAGAGTTTTATGCAGTCATATCCATTCAATGATGACCAGCCATGAGGTTATAATCAAAGGATTATACTGTAATTCTCAAATACCCACCAGTTGCCAAAAATCTAAGTCATCCTACCCATTGTGCAATAAAAAAAACTTTAGGTTTCTTACATGTCAAACTATATGAAGTACTGTAATAACAATACAATCTTATTTATCAATATTCTGTTGCAGACTTTATAGTATACAGAACATATGACGTTTCAATTCACTGTGTACTGAACTGTGTCTGGTTGAAATTATAATAAAAGCCTACTTGACTTGACTACATTATATGATAGATTGCTCCTACTGCTGATTCTATATCTGTGTATCTTAGCAGCATCCACATACTGAGATTTAGTCTCTCACACTTATTAATATGGTCAGGGAGACCTGGAGTCTATCCCACGAGACTTAAGCCATGAGGCGGGTACACCCTTGATTGGATGTGTAAATAAGAACCAGCAACATATGCAACATGTGTCATGTGCAGTTTGGTTGGAAGTGGTGTGCTCCAACAAGGGTGTGAAGGGAACAACACAAGCCCAATCACTAAGTTCTATGTGATGTTCTGATTGAGTGCCCAGATACTGTGTGGGAAGAAACTTTTCCTCAGTCTCTCTGCGTTGACTTTCCAGCCTGGGGTGGCTGAGATCTTTCACTATCTTCCTGGCCTTGTTCCAGCATTGCTTGATATAGATTGAGTGCAAGTCAGGGAGCTCAGTGCAGATCATGCTTAGTGTCCTGCATAGTGCTGTTCCCAAACCAAGTTGTGATGTTTCCCATAAGGATGCTTTCTATGGTGCAAGATTAAAAGTTATTAAGTACCCTCCTTGGATGGTAGTCTGAAGTCTCTCAGAAATCTAAGGTGGTAGAGATGCTGTCGGACCTTTTACCACAATGGTGTTGCTGAGACAGGACCATGACAGGTCCTGTGCTAAGGTACCAGAAGCTTTCCACACTCCCCATTGGACTCTCGTTGATGACAGGTGTCTGGTTTTCCTGCTTTGTTCTACAACTTCAGTGACGACTGAAAGGCTACATCCCAGACTAGTGTACGATAGTAAGACTACACTATTTTGCATGGTAGCATGCAGATTGTTATTCAGCCAGCAAAAGGAAATGAAGCAACCATTATAAATGTTATACACATTTTTATTTCCTATATTCAGCCCCTGAAGCAGTCAGTGAGAACAAGCTGCTACGGATGTGAAGCACTGAACAAAATGTCAGCGAATGTGAAAAATCTAAGTTTTTTTTTCAGAGCTGACACCGATGCACCTCACTGATGCCATTTTATGCATTTATGCACAAGGGTTTCCCGCCAGATGAGAGACATTTCAAAGACAAACGACATGTTTCATTTATTTTCCATTAGATAGACTTTTTCAGGTCAAGATGGTTATCTGAAAATATTTCTTTTTCAGCTGGATTAGGATGAACTAAATGAGTGATGGATATAAACTTTTCATTATAAAGATCTCTTAAGATAAACAATATAGTATATTGCTTTTTAATCTATTAAAAAGGCTTGTGCATTTGTCAGGTGTTTTTTTTTTTATTTTATCATAATTGGGATGAACTATTATGCATGATATTATGGATGGAGCTAGACTTGTGATAGCCAGAAACCTTTCTTGTATCATTATTATTTATTGGTACTGACCGTAATAGCACATTAAAACACAGAAGTGTTCCCTTTCAAAGGCTTCACTTGATGCTGCGTGAAAACGCTATGGGAACCATTTTGTCATTTTGCCGGTTGTGAAGCATGTGTGTGCAAATACGCCAAATTTTTGGCTATATATAACCTCGGTCAGGTGATGTCATCTGATTAGACGCAGCTGCAGGTTATAAATACTAGTGAGCCGGCGACAAACCTCAGATCATTTGTCTTCAACCGACATTGTGATTGCGTGTGTGCAGCAAGCATTAACTACATTTAAAAACAGAGAGAAAAAAAACCCCCATAAAACTCACCAGACAAAATGGCGGAGTTTAGAGTTAGATGCCCGTGCAAACTATCTTTCCGAAGGCAATACTCATATCCTCTGTTTTGAATGTTAAAGGAGGGTGTGAGCACTGTGATAATCTCCCGATGAAAATGCTCAGCACGCGCCTCGCGTTCTTAGGGAACCACGAGCCACGCTGCATTCTCTGTAATCACAAGTTGATCTTACCGAGGCACGAGAGATGGAGTCTCTCCTTTCTCTCGCCCCCTCCCCCGATCACGAACTCTCGAGCGCACTCCGGTGCTTCTCGTGAGTGTACAGAAGAGATTCGTTCTCTTGCTTCTGTGAAAATGGAAGTAGCTACCTCAGAGCGATCCTCTAAGGATGATAGAGAGTATGAGGAGTTGCTTTAAGTCATAATGCGTGCAGTCGAACGACTACACATTGATTGGCAACAGGAGCAAACTCACCCTAAATGGCAAAATTACACGAGCAGATTTCTGCCGGGTAGCCAGGAGATGGCGCCAAAACGCCGCTGTCTGCTCTTTTTTGATACTGTACCTATACAATGAATTATAAAAATTATGTGATGATGTCCCACTGGCTATCTATCTCCTGGAACATCATCATCATTAAAGAAACCAACCCTTCCCTCCAAGCCGTGTGGAACTTCTTCTACCCTGGTAGGGAAGGCGTTCCAAGCAGCAGGTCAGGCTGGCGCTTCCTTGCACACCATGGCTGTTTTGCAGGCGTACCAGGCTGATCTGCTGAATTATTTGAGCATGAGCGGCACTGTGAATCAGGAGGCATTCACAGAATTACGCCGGGCTACTGATTTGTCCCTGTGTGCGACTAAGCAGACAGCCCGTGCTATTGGCCGTTCTATGGCATCCTTGGTACCCTCAGAAAGGCACCTATGGCTAAATCTGACAGGCATCAAAGACAAGGATCGATCCTTTCTCCTTGATGCCCCTGTCTCACCCTCAGGCCTATTTGGCGACGCTGTTAATTCCGTCGCCACCAGGTTCAAGAGGCCAGGCTATATGAACAGGTTTTTGGGAAATTACTACCACACCATGTTCAGCAATCGAGGCCGTTGGCCACCCAGCCTCGACCACATCTGATTCTCGCCAGGCGAGAAGCGCAAAAGGAGAGTGTCAGTAGCCGGACAACCCCCCCCCCCCCCCCCCTTAAGGACTGGGGTACGGCTCGCCGCCCCTCACAGGCCGCCTCTAGAGGATCAGATCGCCGCATCGTCTTCCTTCCCAAGAAGAAGTCCTGAAGGCGTACACCCCCAGGGAGGGGCACATAACGTTCTTTCCTATAAGAGCATGCCCTCCCAGGCACCCCCAGGGGATCGGTGTTCAGTTTCCACCACCTTTGGTGTTTCGGATGACACCGGTCTCCGATGACGTTAGTCATTCGGTCAGATCCTGCCATATTCCAGGACGCCGAACCACTAACAACCCACCCCCACCCCGCCCGTTAACCAAGCCACCGAAATTTGCCCTTTTCTGAGAAACTGGCAGCGAGGAAGCTACTGCCAAGTATATCTCCTTGGGTACTAAACACTGTAGAGAAACTACAGGATTCAGTTCTCACATCACTTCCGCGTTTCAAATGGCGTGGTCTCCGCTTCTATAAAACCGGAAAGTGCGCATCCCCTGACAGAAGTTGCTGGAGAATGGGGCTATGGAACATGTTCCCCTACCAGACAGTGAGTCAGGCTACTACAGTCGGTATTCCTTGGTTCCCAGAGGAATGGGGGGCTGTGTCCAAATTTTTAGATTTCGCGGGCTGTTCCGCTATCTAAAATAAATAATACAGTTTCAAAATGTTGACTGTCAAAGTGATTTGTGACAATTGATTGAAGGACGCTTACTTTAATGTAAAAATATTGCCACAACACAGGACTTGAGGTTCGCTTTCGGGGGTGAAGCTTACCAGTATCGGGTCCTTCCATTGGTCTAGCTCTCTTCACCCGCACATACAGTGGTGTGAAAAACTATTTGCCCCCCTCCTGATTTCTTATTCTTTTGCATGTTTGTTACACAAAATGTTTCTGATCATCAAACACATTTAACTATTAGTCAAAGATAACACAAGTAAACACAAAATGCAGTTTTTAAATAAGGGGTTTTATTATTTAGGGAGAAAAAAAATCCAAACCTACATGGCCCTGTGTGAAAAAGTAATTGCCCCCTGAACCTAATAACTGGTTGGGCCACCCTTAGCAGCAATAACTGCAATCAAGCATTTGCGATAACTTGCAACGAGTCTTTTACAGCGCTCTGGAGGAATTTTGGCCCACTCATCTTTGCAGAATTGTTGTAATTCAGCTTTATTTGAGGGTTTTCTAGCATGAACCGCCTTTTTAAGGTCATGCCACAACATCTCAATAGGATTCAGGTCAGGACTTTGACTAGGCCACTCCAAAGTCTTCATTTTGTTTTTCTTCAGCCATTCAGAGGTGGATTTGCTGGTGTGTTTTGGGTCATTGTCCTGCTGCAGCACCCAAGATCGCTTCAGCTTGAGTTGACGAACAGATGGCCGGACATTCTCCTTCAGGATTTTTTGGTAGACAGTAGAATTCATGGTTCCATCTATCACAGCAAGCCTTCCAGGTCCTGAAGCAGCAAAACAACCCCAGACCATCACACTACCACCACCATATTTTACTGTTGGTATGATGTTCTTTTTCTGAAATGCTGTGTTACTTTTACGCCAGATGTAACGGGACACACACCTTCCAAAAAGTTCAACTTTTGTCTCGTCGGTCCACAAGGTATTTTCCCAAAAGTCTTGGCAATCATTGAGATGTTTTTTAGCAAAATTGAGACGAGCCTTAATGTTCTTTTTGCTTAAAAGTGGTTTGCGCCTTGGAAATCTGCCATGCAGGCCGTTTTTGCCCAGTCTCTTTCTTATGGTGGAGTCGTGAACACTGACCTTAATTGAGACAAGTGAGGCCTGCAGTTCTTTAGATGTTGTCCTGGGGTCTTTTGTGGCCTCTCGGATGAGTTGTCTCTGCGCTCTTGGGGTAATTTTGGTCAGCCGGCCACTCCTGGGAAGGTTCACCACTGTTCCATGTTTTTACCATTTGTGGATAATGGCTCTCACTGTGGTTCGCTGGAGTCCCAAAGCTTTAGAAACGGCTTTATAACCTTTACCAGACTGATAGATCTCAATTACTTTTGTTCTCATTTGTTCCTGAATTTCTTTGGATCTTGGCATGATGTCTAGCTTTTGAGGTGCTTTTGGTCTACTTCCCTGTGTCAGGTAGCTCCTATTTAAGTGATTTCTTGATTGAAACAGGTGTGGCAGTAATCAGGCCTGGGGGTGACTACAGAAATTGAACTCAGGTGTGATAAACCACAGTTATTTTTTAACAAGGGGGGCAATCACTTTTTCACACAGGGCCATGTAGATTTGGATTTTTTTTCTCCCTTAATAACGTAAACCTTCATTTAAAAACTGCATTTTGTGTTCAATTATGTTATCTTTGACTAATAGTTAACGGTTTTTGATGAGCAGAAACATTTAAAGTGTGACAAACATGCAAAAGAATAAGAAATCAGCAAGGGGGCAAATAGTTTTTCACACCACTGTAGATGTATTAAATTACATAGACGACTGGCTGGCCCAGTCTCAGTAGCTAGCGCTTCGACATCAGCATGTCGTCCTAGCTCATCTTTGGTTCCAGGATTGAGACCCAAAGTAAAACGAATCCACTCTACAAGGAAATTAAGCTAGACCAGAAAGTGACCATCACTTTCAGAAATCTTAAGCTCTCATGGCAGCTGTATCCACGGTCACACCTTTGGGCCTTCTGCACATGAGAAGCATTTTAGTTGTGGCTAAAACAGGGGATTTCACTCTAGGGCCAATCCCCAATAAAGGTTACGCGCCAGGTGCTTAGTACCCTTCCTATGTGGTTCAGACCCCGGTTTCTGACTCTGGGTCCCACTCTAAGTTTGTCTTGTCGTCGCAGATGCTAACAACAGACGCTTCCCTTACGGGCTGGGGTACGGTCTTAGATGTCCATCTAGCCCAAGGGAGCTGGAGAGGCCTTCTTCTCGTGCGGCACATCAATGATGGCTCTATTTCTGGCCCTAAAGCACTTCCTCCAGCAGTTGAGAGGCTACCATGTCCTAGTGCAGATGGACAACACTATGGCAGTATCATATATTATCGCCAGGGCGGACTGTGCTCACGCCGCTAAACAGCTAACGCACAAGGTTCCTCTCCCTCAGGGCGATTTACATTCCTGGGGAGCTAGGAGAGGTGGACCTCTTTGCCTCGTAAGATCAGCAAATGTCCCCTTTGCTACTCTCTGACTCTTCCAGCCCCCACCCCCCCTGGGTCTGGACACATTGGCCCTCCGTTATGTTTTGAAGCCTTCTGTCCTCCGCCTTTTACAGCTTCGGAGCAGGAGAAACTTCACTTACTGTCCAGTACGTGCTCTTCAGACTTACGTCCACCGCGTCAGCCAGTGACGTAAGTCAGAGTGCCACTATACTGGGTGAGAGATGCTTTTGCCCTCCCCTATGAGGCGGCTGGGCTCACTTTGCCTCTAGGAATCACAGCTCATTCAACCAGGGGATCGCCTCATCTATTGCACTAGCAAGAGGTATTTCCCTGCAGCAACTGTGTGCTAAGCAGGTAGACCCAGTCCACTGCCGAAATGTTTCAGTGCTGGAGTGTCTGCAGGAAAAGCTTGTCCTCGGGCTTGTGCCCTAGTACTCTCAGGATGTACTCCCTATTGTTTTGAAGCCTTCTGTCCTCTGCCTTTTACAGCTTCGGAGCAGGAGAAACTTCACTTTCTGTCCAGTACGTGCTCTTCAGATTTAGGTCCACCGCATCAGCCAGTGGCGTAAGTCAGAGCGCCACTGTACTGAGTGAGAGATGATTTTGCCCTCTCCTATGAGGCGAGTGGGCTCACTTTGCCTCTAGGAATGAGGGCTTATCCAACCAGGGGATCGCCTCATCTACTGCAATAGAAAGAGGTATTCCACTGCAACAACTGTGTGCTAAGCAGGTAGACCCAGTCCACTGCCGAAATGTTTCAATGCTGGAGTGTCTGCAGGAAGAGCTCATCCTCGGGCTTGTACCCTAGTACTTACTTAACTGCATCCTCACTGAACTATCTTCCGAAAGTTCCATGAACCCAACATGCACCCTACTGTTTTTGAAGCCTTCTGTCCTCCACCTTTACAGCTTCAGAGCAGGAGAGACTTCACTTACTGTGTCCAGTATGTGCTCTTCAGATTTACGTCCACCGCATCAGCCAGTGGCGTAGGTCAGAGCAGCCTTTACACGTCTTGGGGCACGGGGGGGCGGCCACCACTACACTGGGTGAGAGATGTTATTGCCCTCTCCTATGAGGCGCGTGGGTCCACTTCGCCTCTATGAAGCAGGGCTCATCCAACAAGGGGGATCGTCTCTTTTTGCACCAGCAAGAGGTATTCCCCTGCAGCAAATTGTGTGACGCGGAGGGTTGTCCTCCCCGCACACATTTCTTACATTTACAATCTGGATGTTCATGCTACTCCGGGTTCACATCCCCGAGTTAGCTGCCCAGGCATAGATCTGAGTCTTCCTGGCTTTGTGCGCACACGCTACACAACCTGGGGGTCCAGACACTTGTAGTGCGGCGGTGTTGGTATTCTCGTTCCCATAGCGTTTTCACGCAGCATCGAGTGAAGCCTTTGAAAGGGAACATCTCGGGTTACTTTGCTGTAACCCTGTTCCCTGAAAAGGCGGGAACGAGATGCTGCGTCCTAATGTTGCACTACCACGTGACCGGACGTCTGTTCAGACAAATTAATCTGAGGTGTGTCGCCAGCTCACTAGTATTTATAACCTGCAGCTGTAATCAGATGACGTCACCTGACTGAGGTTATATATAGCCAAAAATTTGGCGTTTTTGCAAAATGACAAAATGGTTCCCATAGCATTTTCATGCAGCATCTCGTTCCCGCCTTTTCAGGGAACAAGGTTACAGCAAAGTATCCCGAGACATTTTCTCTAAACTCAGTTGTGTTGAAAATTTGTCACTACTTAATATTCTGTGTGAAATGTCTGTGAGATTTAGTCCTGAAATGTTTCTTTGGGAACAATAATATAATATACCCAGGTGGTGTCACACCTTCTAAAGACAGTAGGCATTGGGAGCTCATGCTAGGAATGAGTGTATACTGTATAGTAGGACATCATTACCCAAGATGTCAGGACTGTACTAGAGACAACATTTATCTGCTCAATTATTAAATAATATTGCACTGATGAGCAGCCATGATAACCTCATAGATAATTAAAAGTGAGAGATTTAGAGGCTGGAGACATGGATGTTCTCTCTTGACTACCTAAAGAGAGATAAACTATACCACAGGAATTAAAACAGATAGACCTCTAATGAATAGTTTGATGGAAATGTTTATTAAGTGCTATCCCAAGAACGGAAGAAGACAAAAGCTGACTTACAGTATAATGAAAAATTTTGCAGCATCTGTTGTGCAAGGCATAATGGCAGAGGCCTTGAGCTAGGTTTAAAATTGATTCATTATAAAGTACTCTAAAATCTGAAGATGTTAAATTGACTTAATATTTTATTATAGACTGTGTAACAGCCTAAACTACTTCAAAACAAATGTCCACTGGGGAAATGAAAAACATGTCGCTTTTCAACATGTTGGGTTAGGGAAGGCTCAAAAGAATATAAATGAGGAAAAGTACTCTTATCTAAAGCAACCATTGAGTGAAACTGCTGTAGGGTGAAATAACCTGTTCCTGCTACTATTATAATACTAAAATTCTTATATTCAGATTTACCATCATCCTGTATAACTGATCTCCAATAGTGGTTTCTTTATTAAGCACCAGAAATATTGAACATATGTAAAAAACAATGTAACCTAAGAAATTACTGTAAAATCCCTACATACAGTACATACACACCTCCAATCATAGACTGTGAGCTATTCGGAAACCACATGTAACCTCCAAGTACACGCAGACTGAAGGCAAGATTTCAACCCCTCCACACCTGGTGGCATGAGGAAACACTGTTACAATAAATATTAAGCCACTGTTCCACCATAACCGAAACAATTTAATTATAATATTTTGCCAGCTGTTCCATTTAAAACCCTTATAAGACGAAGAAAACATGCACAAAGTATTCTTTTTCAATTTGTGAAAACTTATTTTAGTAAAAGGTTTACAAATTAATAATAAGAATTTATTTTTTGTGATAAAATTGAGAGCATGTTAAAAATGGACACAGCAACCTCTGCTATTAATATAAGTTCTCCTTGTTTCATTTGTTTTGAAGTGTACACTTCATGGACAAAAGTATTCACTCCTGGCTAAACCTGCAAAGACATTGTATCCAAATATATTACATTTACTTGAATATGGAGTAATCCCCGTTTTGCAGCTATAACAGCATCCACTCTTCTTGGAAGGCCATCCACAAGAGGGTCCCTGTGGGAATTCATGCCCATTCATTCTGTAGAGCATTGACGAGGTCAGGTACTGATGTTGGACGAGAAGGCCTGGCTTGCAATCTCCATTTCAGTTCATCCAAAAGGTGCTCGATGGGGGTGAAGACAGGGCTCTGTATGCAGGCCAGTCAAGTCATCAAAGCATGTCTTTATAATCCTTGCTTTGTGCATGGGGCACGATCATATTGGAATAGAAAAGGGCTGTCACAAAACTGATGCCACAAATTTGGATGCATAGCATTATCCAAGATGTATTGTTGTATTAAGCATTTAGATTGCCCTTTACTGGGGATAAGGGGCCTCAATGAAATATGTGAATTCACTAATTAATCAATCATTTAGTCAAATACTTTTATCCATAGCGCAGACAAAAGTTCTGAGCCTGATAATCTAAAAATGCCTGATAATGATGAGTGACCATGTACTAATATTATGTATTTTGTAATTAACTGGCTTTTTAAAAAATTATTTTCAATCAGTCTCTTTTACAAAGTAGGAACCACAATTTTGAAACATGCTATGATCTTCCCAGTAGGTAAGAGCAAAAACCCTAAAGCCATGAACAACTTTACACCTGTTGCTCTTAACTCTTTGATCAAGAGAAATTAATTAGACAAGAAATTTTAAGGTTAACCACAGGGATGCGTTCCCTTTCAAAAGCTACACTCAATGCTGCGTGAAAACGCTATGGGAACATCTTTCTGTGTTGCCGGTTGTGAAGCATGTGTGTATCAAACACACCAAATTTTGGCATATATAACCTCAGTCAGGTGACATCATCTGATGGAGCGCACCTGCCGGTTATAAATAGGAGTGAACCGGAAACATTCGTCAGATCTTTTTTTCTTCATGAAGTTTTGTGTTCGTGTGTGTGTGTAAACCAGAGAAATAAGAGCATTTAACTGACCGATATGGCTGAGTTTCAAGCGAGATGTGTCTCTCCACATGATAAATCCATCTCGGAGGTGCGATCTCCACACTTACTGTTTCGATTAAAGTGCTTCGAGTGCGGCTCGCATTCTTTATGGAGAAGCTATGAGCCGCTGCGCAATCTTGGGGCTTAAAACAACGGGTATCCGGCAGAGCTGCGGGAGTCGGATTCTCCTCCTTTCTCTCACGCTCTCGTCGGATCGGGAAATTCCTCAATCCGATTCTCAAGCGTGCCCTGGCGCTTCTTGTGAAATGGGCAGGATAGACATTTTCTCTCGCTTCAGAGGAGATGGAAATAGCCTCCAAGCACTCGAAATTAGACGACAGGTTTCTACCGGCTGGCCGGGGCGTGGAGCCTCAATGACGCTCTCTCCCTTACCTCCACGACGAGTTAACCCTTTCAATGGAGTAAGCTTTATTCATCCCGTGATTTCGTGCCATTGACTTATTTATTTATTTATTTAAATATAGTTTATGTGGAAGCGCGGGGTTATATGATGATACCCGAGTTAGAAGAGACGCTTGCAGGCCATCTCTCTCCTGGCACATTATCCTCCCTGAAAAGCTAACACTTCCTTCCAAGCTGTGTAGACTTTCATCTTCCCTGAAGGGAAAAGCTTTTCAGGCAGCAGGTCAGGTTGGTGCTCCACTGCACACCATGACAGTTTCGCAACCCTACCAGGCTGACCTGCTGAGAGACTTGAGCATTGGCGGGGCTCTTGAAGATAGGGCGTTCTGGAATTACGCCGGACCACAGACTTGTCTCTTCGTGCAACAAAGCAGATGGCTCCTGCTATTGGCCGTTTTATGGCTGCGATGGTTTCCGCGGAGAGGCACTTGTGGCTGAATCTCACGGACATCAAGGATAAGGATCGTGCATTCCTCCTTGATGCCCCCATCTCGCCTTCCGGCCTGTTTGGCTACGCCATTAACTCGGTCGCCACTAGGTTTGTGAGGCGAAGTTATATGAAGTCTTTGGGAAATTCCTTCCCCGCAGTGCTCAAAAGTCGGGACTGTCGGCCACCCAGTCTTGACCGGGTCTGACTCTCGCAAGGCGTATAGCACACAAGGAGAGTGTTTTGAGCCGTGAACCCCCTCATAAAGATTGGGGTGCGGTGCGCCGCGCTTCGCAATCTGCCTCAAAGAAGTCGGACCGGCATACTGTCTTCTTCACAAAGAAGTCCTGCCAAGCTGTCTCCCGCTTGTGTCAAATCCATTCTCAACACCCTCAAGGAAATCAAGCTAGACCAGAAAGTGACTGTTCATCATTTTCAGAGATCTTTAGCTCTCGTGGCAGCTGCATCCACGGTGATACCTTTGGGCATTCTGCACATTAGAGCATTTCAGTTGTGGCTAAGAACCAGGGCATTTCACTCGAGGGCCAATCCTCAATAAGGGTTATGCGCCAGGGGCTTTGTACCCTTTATATGTTCTTCAGTCCCCGGTTTTTGACTCTGGGTCCCACTCTAAGTCCGTCTTGTCGTCGCAATGACAGACATTTCCCTCACGGACTGGGGTCCGGTCTTAGACGGCCATCCAGCCCAAGAGAGCTGAAGAGGTCATCTTCTTGCGCGGCACATCAATTGCCTCGAAATGATGGCTCTATTTCTGGCCATAAAGCAATTCCTCCAGCAGTTAAGAGGTTACCATGTCCTAGTGTGGGTGGACAACACTACAATAGTCTCATATATAAATCTCCAGGGCGGACTGCGCTTACGCTGCTTGAATAAGTTAGCGCACCAGGTTCTGCTTTGGCGCAAGACAAGTTCCTGTCCCTCAGGGCGATTTACATTCCAGGGCATATGAATGTGGGAGCAGATTTTCTGTCCAGTCAAGCTCTGACACATGGGGAATGGAAACTCCACCCCGAAGTAGTCAGTCAATCTGGGAGAGATTTCATGTAGCAGAGGTGGACCTCTTTGCCTCGCAAGAAACAGCAAAAGTCTTCTTTACTACTCTTTGAATCTTCCAGCTCCCCTGGGTCTGGACACCTTGGTCCATACGTGGCCCAGACTAAGCCTTTATGCGTTTTTCCCGTTTTGGTCAGGGTCATCATCAGGGCTTGCGCCTCTTACTCATAGCGCCCCGTTGGCCGACCAGAGTGTGGTTCTCGGATCTAATATCTCTCCTCGACGGCTCACCGTTGGTGATTCCAGTGAGTAACCGTACTAGCCAGTGGCGTAAGTCAGAGCAGCTTTTCATATGCTATGGGGACCACAACCAGGGGGCGGCAGGCACTACAATTTGTCACATTGGGTGAGAGATGCTATTGCCCTAGCCTAGAATGGCTAGAATGTTACTTTGCTGTAACCCTGTTGCCTGAAAAAGCAGGAATGAGATGCTGCGCTCCAATGCCGCACTGCTTGCGTGACTGGACGTTCTTTCAGACAAAATTGATCTGAGGAATGTTTCCGGTTCACTCCTATTTATATTAAGATGTATCGCTTCATCAGATGACGTCACCTGACCGAGGTTATATATGCCAAAATTTGCCTTGTTTGATACACACATGCTTCACAACCGGCAACACAGAAGATGTTCCCATAGCGTTTTCACGCAGCATCTCGTTCCTGCTTTTTCAGGGAACAGGGTTACAGCAAAGTAACTCGAGACGTTCTGTCACCCATCTTGTTTATCCTGTATATTTACAACTTACAACAACAGATATGGTTTTAAATTTTCTGACAATTCTGTCAGTGTGTGTCTGTTTCCAATTGTTTTCATTGGAGCCCCTTCTTATATCTAGGAAGAGCTGAGCCTCTCTTGCAACAACCCACTCCACCCCATGAGCCCACTTCAGCCCAGCCCACTCCACCCATGACCCCACCCAGCCTAGCCCACTCCACCCATGACCCCACCCAGCCTATATACACAAACCAAAAGAATATCTTGAATTTATTTTAAATCTTTATTGGCAAAAATTAACAACAATTATATTTGTTTCACAAGCCTTTTTTTTTTTTTTTTTTAATCTTGTTCATCTCTGCATTTTAAATCAGGATTTAGGTGTATGTTACATTTCACTTGGCTTCATGCTGTCATTAGACACATTCCGTCTTTTTTAAATAGTTTTCTAGGCAGACTTTTAATTATACTGTAAATGTACAATTATGATCTTATTGATGATGTACAAACCTAATTATAACAACCTCACAGTCTCAGAGCAGACAAAAGCACTGTACTGGAATTGACAATAGGAAGTATTTGTGAATAGTTTGAGGGTTTGCTCCTATTTCTTTGCTATTATATTTTTTTATTAAAATATCATTATTGCTATTTTTCCTGTTTGTTTTTCTTCTATTTATTGTAGATTGTGTATTTATAAATTTTCTGTAAGTTTATATGATGCATGGCTGCAAACAAAATTCCCTTGGATATAATAAAAATTAACTTGAACATTAACCTCATTTTGCAGTAAACCTCTTCAGATGTGTCATCATTGTCAAATTGTGTATACAGCTTTATTCTTTACAAAAGTTTGCGGATGGCCTAGATCTCATGCTCCCTGAATCACTCTTTCAAAATTTTATCGCAACAAATCCCGGCATTGTCATCTTGGAATATGTCCATGCCGTCAGGGAAGATAAAATCCTTTCATGGAAAAGGATAACAAGATATTAACAGGTGTTCTACTGTTGTTTAGTTATTATTTGATTTAATTAAAAGTGATCTCTAATCAAGATCAACCAATTTTTAAAAAATCACATTTCTTCCTCGACGATGTTGGTTCATCACTATCACTTCAGGTTTTGATAATGCATTTTACAGTTCTTAACAAACTCTGAACAAATCTAATCACCAACTACACAACTGGTGACAGGATTATGGGCACCCAGTGCTCACCCATGCCAATGCAGCACGAATCAATAAAAAAGTCACCAGAAAGACAAGAAAGTCACAAGAACACCCAGTGCAACATCCCACCCTGCAATTCACAGCACTCAAGGCATCCACTTGTTGAACCCCTGGTCTGATCTTTAAGATAAAATTTTTTTTTCTGTCCCGTGTTGTTTACATGTCTAATGGAGACCTGCATTTGTGTCCATTCTGACTCCCTGACAGAACGATCTGAGCAGCATGGACGCAGTAGGGCCAGACCTCATCAGGTCAGCAGTGGCCCAACAGGGGGTGCTCCTAGGCCAGCATGAGACCCGGTTGAGTTCCTTGCCAACCAAATGGCAGACCTCACTGCATGCATCCAGGAACTCCAGCGGGAGGGCACTCAAGCAGTTTCTGCGCACCCCTCCCCACGTCGCGATCAGGAACCCCGCTGCAACCACCCACCTCCCTATGACGGGGAGCCCAACTCCTGTCGAGCCTTCCTGACACAATGGTCAGTAGTGTTTGCATTCCAGCCACGCACATTCATGGCAGAAGAGACGAGGGTGGCATTTGTCTTGACTGTCCTTACGGGCAAAGCATGTGAATGGGGAACATCGGTCTGGGAGTCCAGAGCCCCCTGTTGTGACTCATTTAACGAGCTTTGGCAGGAGATGATGAGGCTCTTTGACCAGTCTGTCAGGGGACAGGAGGCAGCGGACAAGCTCGCACGGCTTCGGCAGGTAGGTTGTTGAGTCACGGAGTTTGCCATCCAGTTCAAGACCTTGGCAGTCTCCTGTGAAAGCAATGTTCCAGGCCGGGCTTGCGGAGGACATACAGGACGAACTGGCTACTCACGACTAGTCCCACGACCTGGAAGACCTCATCAACCTGGCACTCCGCATCGAGGCTCATCTCTGTCATCGGCACCAGCGCCGGATGGACTGCTCCTCTAGCAGGGTGGAGGATTCCCACTCTTCCTCAGTGACCGTTGACCTGCCAGAACCTGAACCGATGCAGGTGGGATGCCTCCGCTTAATAACCCAGGAGAAACAACTGTGTCTGACCAGGGGCCTGTGCCTCTATTGTGGGAAACCGGGCCACTTTGCCGCAGCCTGCCCAGCAAAAGCCAAGGCTCACCAGTGAAGCAGGGAATCCTGGTGAGCGCTATTCCTTTTTCACAATCCCCCTCCTCTCGCATAATTTTATCTGTATTGCTCCAGTACGGGAAGACTTCAGAGCCGTGCTCAGCCTTGGTTGATTCAGGGGTTGAGGGTAATTTCATGGACAACTCGATAGATTGGGGATTCTACCCATTCCCTTGCCTGAAATCATCCCTGCCCGAGCCCTAAATGGGACCTTAATTACCACTGTCTCTCATCAGACACCCAAGGTTAGTCCAGTGGTCACCACGTTGTACCTTCTGGACTATCCTAGAGCTCCTATAGTGTTGGGGAACCCCTGGTTGGTACAACATGGCCCTCACATTGATTGGTCTGGAAATTCTGTCTTGTCTTAGAGCCAAAATTGTCTTGCTTCTTGTCTTGGTCCTGCCCCTTTTTCTGTTTCTGTTTGTCCTGTGTTGCAGGTGGAGGTTGCTGATCTGTCTGGGGTTTCGGCTGAGTACCACAACCTGCGTCTGGTGTTCAGCAAGTCCTGGGCCATGTCCTTGCCTCCTCACCACCCTTATGACTGTGCTGTCCAGGCACTTCTCCGCCCAAGGCTCACTTATATTCCCTTTCAGGTCCGGAAAGAGAGGCCATGGACACATATACTGTATTAACGAGTCCCTCAAAGCCAGGCTCATCCGTCCCTCCTCCTCGTCTCCAATGCACTCCTGCGGGTGCATTGTTCTTCTTTGTCAAAAAGAGCGATGGCTCCCTGCATCCCTGTATTGATTATCATTGCTTGAATAACATTACCGTTAAGAACAGGTACCCCCTCCCTCTGATGTTTTCAGCTTTCGAACTCTTGCAGAGAACCAAGCTTCACCAAGCTTTACCTGCGCAACACTTACCGCCATATCCATATTCCGGAGGGCGATGAATACCGGGACACTTGAATACCGAGTCCTTCCATTTGGTCTGACCAATGCTCCTGCTCTGTTCCAGGCCCTGGTCAATGATGTGCTGAGAGACATGGTAAATCAATTTGTCTTTGTGTCCCTAGATGACATTTTGATATTTTCTCCCTCTTTGCAGGTAGTCGGCATGTCCGCCAGGTGTTGCAACAGGAGGCCTTTGATAAATTAAACTCCCGGTTTGTCTCTTCTCCTGTCTTGTCTACTCCAGATCCTGAATGACAGTTTATTGTTGAGGTGGATGCTTCCGATGTTGGAGTTAGTGCGGTCCTGTCACAACGCTGTCTTCGGGATGGGAAAGTGCATCCTTGCGCCTTTTTCTCCCACCGCCTGAGCCCTACTGAGCGGAACTATGACATAGGTAATCGGGAGTTGTTGGCAGTCAGACTGGCTTTGGTCAGGAGGGCGCAGTCCCTCTGGACCGACCACAAAAATTTATAATACATCAATTCGGCCAGGAGACTAAATTCGAGCCAGGCCCGCTGGTCCCTTTTCTTTAGCCTAAAAACACAAAACCAGACTCCATTTCTCACCTGTTTGAGGCCCTCTGAGAGGGATGTCTCTATTGACACCATCCTGCCCAAAGGCGTGGTGGTGGCCGCACTCTTATGGGATGTCAAGAGGGAGGTTCAGGTGGCCCTGCGTAAGTGGCATAGACCCAGAGGGGTTCCAGCGGGCAAGTTGTATGTCCCTTTGATACTGCGCTCTAAAGTAATCCAGTGGGGTCACTCATCCATACTAGTTTGTCACCCAGGAGTTCGGAGATCGCTGGCCTCCATCCGTCAGTGATTTTGGTGGCCCTCCATGACCAGGGATGTCAGGCAGATCGTGGCAGCTTGCTCAATTTGCGCCCTGAACAAGAGTTCATCTTCGTGTCCTTTTGGTCTGCTTTGGCCATTACCCATCCCTGCTCACCTGTGGTCACATCTAGCTCTTGATTTTGTCACTGGCCTCCCAGAATCAAGGGGCAACACCGTCATTCTCACGGTGGTGGACTGCTTCTACAAAGCAGCTCACTTCATCCCTCATCCCAAGCTCCCCTCCTCTAAAGAGACTGTTCAGGTGGCGGTTGACCAAGTATTCCGGATTCATGGTCTTCCGATTGACGTGACCCACAGTTTGTCTCTCAATTTTGGAAGGAATTTTGCAGACAGATCTGGGCCTCAACAAATCTGTCATCTGGATTCCATCCCCAGACCAATGGGCAGTCTGAGCAGGCTAACCAGGCGCCCCCATGTAATACAAGGTCTGGTGAGCCGCTCCATCAATCTCCTGCAGCAGATGACCATCTTTGTCACCGTGGTAACCGGAGGAGGCTGCGGGATGATGTACTACCTCATGCAGAAAAAATTTGCCAAATCTGACTACTTCCGATCAGCAGTTGAGAAGCTAAACGATCACTCTACGGCAATGGCGAATCTTGGAGCTCCTCCCTTAAAAATCCACAATGTCCATCTCACAGATCGGTATAACCGCATCGACCACAACATGGCCCAGCTCAAAATCCCAGTGACTGGCTCGAAGACAGGAGGCTACCTGTACGCAACATCCAACAGAGACGCTAGTATGAACAGGTGGCAGCTCCAGCGAGTGGCTTTGCAGCTCAAGACTGGCGAGACCATCGAGATTTTTCCCCGATCAGACTTCAAATAGCTTTTACATGTAGCTAGAAAGGTTTAGTGTCAATAATATGTTGAATTTAACAAAAAGAAAAAAACATCTATGCTGCTTAACACATAGTCCCAGTTTGACTTGAACAGCCCTCACATGTACATACTCACATTTATTTATGTATGTATGTGAGCCATTCAAGTTAAACTGTATATTTTGTATAATAATGTGTAAAACGATAGCCTAAAAAAGAGAGATGCTGTGAGAGACACATGATTTTAGTAAATTAATAAAAGGAAGTCGTACATAAAAAAAAAAATCTGCCCTCCGGACCTGTCTGATCCATCCTGGTGCTCCGTTTCTGGTTGGAGGTCTCGTCGCATGGATGCCCCGTGTGTCTCTTTAGGATGCGTCTGGTGTCTGGGGATGATTCTATCTACTTAGAAGATGGTTCTGGCCTCGACTGGTGTTGTCAGCTGTTTCTCTGAGGACTTGACAATTCGATAGTTCAGGACTGGAACTTTCTACAAGTCTATCTGTGTCTCGAATAACTACTGGACTCCATTTTACATCAACTATTATAACATCAATTAACATCAACTATTATAGCTGAACCTAACACTTAACACTGTATAAATGCAGATCATTTCCTGCTATCTGTTTCACCCAGATGAGGATGGGTTCCCTGTCGAGTCTGGTTCCTCTCAAGGTTTCTTCCTATTACCATCTCAGGGAGGTTTTCCTTGCCACTGTCGCCCTCGGGCTTGCTCACCAGGGACTATCTGAACATTTTGATTCATACACATTCACATTCCATACAAACTTAAATAATTCTTTTGATTGTGTAAAGCTGTTTTGAGACAATGTCAATTGTTAAAAGCGCTATACAAATAAAACTGAATTGAATTGAATTAACCAGGATTTGGAACGTGCTCTCTGCTGCCTGGCATCCCACAATCCGACCTCCTGGTGTCAACAGCTGTCCTAGGTCGAGTATCTCCACAATACTCTACCGGTTTCTGCCATAGGTATGTCGCCATTTCAGTGTTCTGTTGGCTATCAACCCCATCTGTTCCCTTCACAGGAACCCGAAGTGGCGGTTCCATCTGCCACTCCTGGTCCAAGGCCTTTTTCCTCTTCGGAGTGTTTTTTTTTTTTTTTTGGGACGTTGGCGCACCTGGGTTTTTTCTAAAAGAGAACAGTTCAGTTTTGCCTGAACCAAGGCATTTTCTCAACCAATAAAACCTTGAAGGAGACCTGCATTTTGTGTCCGTTCTGATTCTCTGACACCACTGCCTAAATTTTTTTAAACAATTTTAACAATTCTTAATATCATGCTTGTGTTTCCAGAATTCATTCATAATGAATATAAATAAAAAGTTCAAAATATAGACACATGTTCTGGTCCTAAACATGACCATCAATCAATAAGTCGATTATATAATCTCATTCCAAAGTAAAAAACATTTTTAATAACTGAAAGTGATTTTTAATTCACTTGTTAAACTCATGACTTTTATTATAATACATTACTACTCAACATTTTCTCAGTGGAACAGTATTACAGTTCATATAACACAGTACAATTCATTCCGATACTGTCATGAATATCCTGTTAACCTAATTAAATTTTTTGATCATTTCATGGTTGATTTTTTTTTACAGTAGCATGACAAACATGGAAAGTCAACATTGGACCAGCAGCATAATTCATAAAAAAAGACACATAATTCATAAAAAAATACAATGAATAAACTGCCTGTTTCTTTTTTTGATCATGAAATCATAGAGTTTCAATATTGAGTTTCAAAGAGGGCAAAATCATTTCAGGATTTACAGTATGTATATGCATCTAACAGAGCTCCTGTGGATAGATACACTTGTCTAAATGGATGCATATACTGTACACAGCACTGCATGACTTTTGATACACTCATGACTATGATCTTTTAACAAAAAAAATATGAATGTGGCATGGGCAGAGAATGAGTACAGGTTTTAAAAATAAGAGGCAGATACATTTAAAAAGTTTATTAGTTTAGTTCATGGTGAATTACTTAATCAACACTGAGATTATAGATATGCAGTAATTGTTTTTGTAAACAGTTTTTGTATTCAGTTTTTTTTTTTTAGATTCAGCCTCTTTACGTTTGTCTTTTCTTTCTCTTTCTTTTAAAAAACAAAACAAACAAAAAAAAGCAGTACATTTCCACATGGGTTAGCTCGGTGAAACAGTACTGTGGCTGTGTTGTCAGTCCTCCCTTTAGGGAAATGGAGCATTGTTTCAGATACAAGCAAGCCTTTTCTTCTAGCAAATTAAATTGCTGCAGAGGGATTACAAGGCTTGTGTGTCCTAATTTTTTTTATTTGTATTGCATTAAATTGAAAAAAAAAAAGGAATCAATACTGTACCAAGACTTAGAAAGGTCAATGCCACTTAGCAGTGAGGTAGTGTGCAGCTTTGAGTCCCATCTATACCATATTACCTGTTGCCTGGCAAAAGTCATGAAGAGGAGTGAATGTGTGGATTCAAATTCAATTGATGCTAGGTCAGTATTGTACATAAACTTCAAGAAGTACATGTTCCCATTGTTTTATCGTTCTTAAATTCTTGAACAACTTAATCATTAGCATTAAAAACAACAATCCTATTGATAGATTCAGCCCTCAGGGTTCAATTAATAATTCTAATAAAAAACATGAAAAATAGAACCGCCTTTTTCTTCAATTGTAGAGGACAAAGAAACATTCTAGATTTTTGTCTCGAGTACGAGATGATTTATATACTGGACTTTAACAAAAAGGAAAAAAAAAACTTGTCATAGTGCATATGATAGCATTTCAGAGGCAGCACTTGGAGCACTGTAGAAATAAATGATCTAAATTCATGCCTCCCGACAGGAGAAGCTTGACAAGATTTATCTAAAGTCTCTGTCCCTGTTGGTGGGGGATTGTAAAAGCTAGTTAATGCTTGTGTATGGAATAAAAGGGATAGAATAAAAGTTAAAATAGAGGGGAACTGCTGAGAGTACTGGGAAGGAAGGGTTCGACAGGGAAAAATACGAACACGTTTTCCTGCTCCGTCATTCTTTGGCTGCGAACCGAACAGCTGAAGAGGTGTGTATCGGGATAGTGGGCATGCATTTGTCAAAGGTAGCTGCATTAGTGCTGAAAATGTTTGGAAGTAATTACGCATCTCGCTTTAAATGACACGACCTTTTATCGGCATGCATCCATTAACCGTCTCTCTCTGAATAGAATGCGTAGGTATTAGACAGATTTTTGTACTTTTTCATCTCACAAAGAAATTGTATTTCTGCCCTTTTGCGAGGATGAAAGTGTAATGTGCAGTTGTTTATTTTGTGTGGGTGTAGGTTGGTTCTAATGCTTTTTTTTGTATAGGCCCACACCATGGTTTTAAGGATTAATGAAATGAATAAGCAACAAAGCTGACATGTCTACAGGATGTTCAAAGTTCATTTGAAAAGAAAGATATTTAAAATGGTAGTGCAAATGGTGAATGGTGATGCTGTAATAAGAGACTGGCTTTGAGCATTTACTTTTATCTTTGTCAATCTATTCCTGAATGTACAGTAATAGCCCTCCTATTTCTGCCAAAAACATCTTCATTGATAGCATTTTATTCTTGGCTGAAATTAACATTTAAAGACTGTGCACATTTTATTTATCTTACATCCTCCTTGATTCTAAACCTGGACACCCAACAGCACTTTTTTTTATACCAATAATGTCACATTCGCTTCATAAAACTGAACGAGCGAGCTGTTTGCATTTAATAAATGCAAGTTAATAATACATGTCTGTCTGGAGTTTCTAATTTTTTTCCCTGTGGGATGTGTCATATTTATACGGTTTCCTCCGCATGTGCAAAAACATGCAGGTAGGCGACTGGCTGTGTTAAATTGCTCGTAGGGTAATTAGGTAGGTGTGAAAGTGTGGGAATGTGTGTGGGTGGGTGTGTGTGTGTGTGTGTGTGTGTGTGTGTGTGTGTGTCCCTGTAATAAACAGGTTTCCCAGCCGGGGTGTATTCCTGCCTTGCACCGAGAGTTTCCAGCATAGGCTACAGATTCACCATGACACTGACCAGGACAAGGAGGTTACTGAAGAAGAAGAAGAAACAAAGGAATGTATGAATGAGTGAATGTTCTCTTTTATAACAACTTAGGACAATACTGATTGCTAATATTTGCCTTCACTTAAACAGTTTTCTAGTGGAGTGTGTCAGGTGTTGATGGTCAGAATAGGTTGTGAGAGGTGTGCAGAAAAGAAAAACAGTTTACACTTCGAACTTATATCAATATAATTTGGTAATGTCCATTTAAAAGAGCATCTACAACGGATGTAATTGTTGACATAACTGCCTAAGCCAGCAGGATTTTAATTCTGCACACAGAGAAAATTGCGCACGCTGAAAATCTACAGCTTTCCTCCAATGATAAACACTGACCATTTTATCTTATTATGGAAAAATTGCTGTAAATCCATGTCACTCTGGATTAGGCCTAAATATATATTTACATATTAAATGAAGCCTAAATAATGTAATAATAGAATAGTTAAAGCCTAAACATACATATTTATTTTTGTGGTTATGTCAACACAATTACGGCTAAGTAAGTACAACAATTGTTTAGTGTTGCTTATCAGACAGTTGCACCTGTTTTTCTTCTAAAAAAGAAGGAACAAAAAAAAACCAAGGAAAATGGATGAACTTTCCATTCATTCCAGTTCATGAAAGGCAAGGAATGTGGTACAAAATTATTGACATGGTTTTGTCTTTTACAGCTGCGGAGAGTCAGGGACATGTGTCTATATATTGTAGTAAAGAGCCATGCAGCTAATTACAGTAGGGATGAGGTTAACAAACAAAAACAAACACATGTATTATTTGTATTTTCGATTGAGTGATCTAAAAGCAAAGTTGCAATATTAATCCAGAATGAAGTTGCCTGGATATATTCTTATTCTTGAAACAATATGGTGTATTATTTTTAGATGTTAATAGAAGGAAGATGTCGAGATTCTTTTCTAGAGTGACAAGAATGGATAGGATCAAGAATGGGTCCATCAGAGGGACAACCCATGTTAGATGTTTTGGAGATAAAGTCAGGAAAACCAGATTGTGGTGGTTTGGACATGTTCAGAGGAGAGATTATGAATATATCGGTAGAAGGATGCTGATCGAAACTGTAAAAAAAATTAAACTCTGTAGCCTATATTAACAATATACAGCCATTCTTATCGAAGTGTCTTGAACAGGAATCAAATAAACACAAAGAAAAAGTATTTTATGATCTTTCATATTTCTTCTTCTTTCAAATAAAAAGTGCAATTAACAATATACAGTCATTCTTATCAAAGTGTCTTGAATAGGAATCAAATAAACACAATGAAAACAGTCTTTTTTGATCTTTCATATTTCTATGACCATATTTCTATTTTTGATCTTTCATATTTCTATATTTTAGACCAATTAGGTGAAATGTAATAATTTCCCACGGCACACTTGACGACCTCTCATGGCACACTAGTGTTGAAAAACACTGGTCTAGAGGAAGACCAAAGAGGAGATTTATGGATGTAGTGAGAGAGGAGGTGACACGGTGGTGTAGTGGTTAGCACTGTCGCCTTGCACCTTCAGGGACCAGTTTTGATTCCTAGCCAAGCTTGATTTACGTCTATGTGTGCATGGAGTTTGCATGTTCTCCTTGCGCTTGGTGGGTTTCCTCCGGGTACTCCTGTTTCCTTCCACATTCCAAGGACCTGTTAATTGGTAAATGTGTGAGTGAGTATGAACCCTGACCAGGGTGTACCCTGTTTCCTGCACTAAGTCTCCTGGGCCCCCATGACCCTGAATAAAGGATAAAGTGGTATCGACGATGAGTGAGTAAGTGAGAGTGAGAGAGGACATGAAGTTAGCTGGTGTGAGGGAAGAGGATGCGGAGGATATGGTAAGATGGAGGCAGATGATTTATTGTGGCGACCCCCGGAAATGCATAGATGAAAGACAGAGAAGATGTAAATGATAGCAAGAATTATGTTAGTCACAGTGTCTTGGTGAATCAGTATTCCCCCCATTCCATGAACATTTCAAGATTTTAGTGCTACAGCATAGATTTTAAATAGATTTATTTTCTTTTATGTCATGCGGCTAAAACAAATGTCCCATATTAATGACATGGGGGGGGGGGGGGGGCATACATAGGCCAGAATTACATTTCAGTTAAGAATGGTGGCTGCAGTGTGCTAAATTGTGATCTGAATTAATTATGTACTGTATTTGTTCTTTCAAAGCTAGAGATAGCTGCTGCTCAGAAAAATCACAAGTTCAACTCCTTGGGTTGTCCCATGTACGTACCACTGTTGGCCCTTTGAGCAAAGCTTTTAACCCTTAACTTTTCCAGTGTATCCCATCACAATTGTATGCTGCTTAGCATAAATGTGCCATGTAATTGCTTGCTGAATGATTATACCACAAGTTATCATGGAAGTATTTACAGAGGCAGAGTCGGCATAGTGGCTGCTCAGCAGGTTATAGGTTCAATCCCTAGCACAATCAAGCTGCCACTGGAACAAATGTAAATGTAGTTATATAAATTCATTCATTCATCTTCTATACCGCTTTATCCTGTGTTCAGCGTCGCGGGGGACCTGGAGCTTATCCTAGGAGACTTCGGGCACTAGGCGGGGTACACCCTGGACAGGGTGCCAATCCATCGCAGGGCACACACACATACACACACTCACATACTATGGGCAATTTAGGAACGCCAATTAGCCTAACCTGCATATCTTTGGACTGTGGTAGGAAACCGGAGTACCCGGAGGAAACCCACCAAGCACGGGGAGAACATGCAAACTCCATGCACACAGAGACGGGAATCGAGCCTCGCTGTGGAATCGAACCCAGATCCTGGAGGTGCAAGGCGACAGTGCTAACCTCTACACCACCGCGCCGATAAAATAAAGATATAAGCACTAATTGTATGTATTTGCATCTTAAGCTAAATTGAGTCGATCTGTGCATAATTTGTGTCATGTGATCTAAATATGCAGTAAATATACCTGTTCCTGGAAAGCCCTGGAGTCTGTTGGAGACCCATCTACAGTAACCACAAATGAATCCTGAAGACAACCAGGTGTAAACTATTTCGTGTTTTTATCTTAATTTATCTTAAGTTTGGTTGGATTATTGTAACGCCTTACTGTCTGGATGTTCAACTAAAGAAGCTCGAGTTAGTCCATAATGCTACAAACAGGGAGAACCAGGAGCTACGGGTGCATCATCCCTACCTTATCCACACTGCATGGGCTCCATTAAATTTTCACATTGATTTTTAAAATACTTCTACTGACATATAAATGGTCTCCCACCATGGTGCTAGAGTGAACTGCTAGTTTTTTTTTTATGATCCCCCATGTGTATTTCAATCACATGGTGCAGGCTGCTTGTCAATACCTCAAATTATGAAAACTAGAGCAGTGGCAGAGCTTTTTCTTTTAAAGCTCCAAAGTTATACAGTAGAATAGACCTTCAGTTAATGTTTGGGTCTCGGACACAATCTCAGTATTTCGAGGCTGAAAACGTATTTATTTAGCCAAACCTTTTGCAAATAGCGTTGTATTAGGTAAAGGTGCAGATCAGGGTACTCATGGATGTAGTTTTATGGTGAACTGGCATGTTTGGGTGCCTTTCCACACTCTCGTTGGTCACTCAGGTTTTTGATGGTAACGTGACTGGTTGCTCTCATAGTTAGTCCCTGCTTGTACTTTGAACTAAATATACTTTCACCTTCTTCATTATGAGACTGTGAATATCCAATTGTGCTCCTTTTCTGTTGAGCTACATATGACACTCCCGAGTTAGTCCCACCCCTTCTGCCCTTTGGACCTGTCTGACACATACTGGTGCCCTGCTTCTGGTTTGAGTTCCCGTCACATGGAGATCTCTGGATCACTGCTGAGGATGGCCCAGTGTGGACTGCTTGGGATGTGTGTGGTCACTGAGGATGGTACTAATTGACCAAGATGATTGTGCAATCTTTAAGCAATCTGTGTAGCACAATTTACTGTTAATAAATAGAAACAATACAGTATGAAGCAACTATACTTTAGGCTAGAAGAAACCATTCAAGTGACTGGGTACAGGGGGCATCAATCCAATGAGCATTGTGAGCCTAGTGATAAAGGTTTAGACCTTAATAAACAAGTTACTGGTCATTAACTTGCCCATAAGGTTCAGTTAACACTTAAAACCAGGAGCAGTATGGATGGAATGAGCCAGAAAGAATGTTTTACACTTAATTTTAAGAGAATGATTTTTTTTGTAAATATATCATGGATTTTACACATCTTTTTGAATTTTCCACTCCTATTTAAAATATAATAGTTGTATAAACTTTTTAAACATGTTTACCATTTTTAGACATCCTGCAAAGGATAATTGTGGATATAGGACTTTATTCCAACATAGGAAAGCTCTCTTGATTCACCTGTCAAGCTTGGAAACTAAGAGCAAAAGAAAAAAGAAAAATTATAATGGAATTGAGGTGATCCTACTTCATTGCACCTGCTTCACTTAAATCCCATGACCCTGTAATACTTTGCAAAAATGCTGTACTAGAATTTATTTTGGCATGCATTTAGGGAAAGAAACCAAATTCTTTGACTGTAATGTTTTTTAATAATGATGCAAATGGGGACCGCTGACTTTAATAATATCCAGTTTTTGAAATGCCATAATAATTTGTGAATGATGGTAATTTCGGTCATTTTGTCTGCTCTAAACTGTAATTTAGGAAAAATAATAGATAACGTTTTGTGTTTGGCAATTCTCTTAATAAAACAATAATAAACTGTTCATTCTCATAATGTCAGTGATGTTGACTGCCTGTACGGTCTTATGGCTTTCCTGTATCTATCTGGTGTACTGTTTTATGTTTTTTCTATGTATTGTATGAAGCTTGAGCATTCCAATTTCTGTTCATCTAAAAACGGAATGACATGTCAACTGTAATCAGCATGATCTGGGATTATGATAGAATCACATTAATATGGAGACTTTCTCTTGCTGAATAAAATTGTATGGTCCAGTAGACTGAGTTATGTGCACCACCAAAGAGCTGTATTTGTCTTTGCTGTTTGAGTTCATTATGCATTTAGAGTTGAATGTCTTGTCAGGAATGATATGATTAGGGGACCTTGATGAGTGTTTTGTTTGTATTTTTGTTTTAAAAAACTAATATTATCTGTGACAGATATGAAATGAGCTCAGCTTTTATTACAATAGAGTAAGACTTTTGAAATAGGCATAGGAAATGTTTAAAAGCGCACGGTCTTGTAAGATTTATAAAGTGTTTTTCTTTACAAGCACTTTGGGAGGAGGACAGCGTATTGTTTTTCCAGTCATGTCCTACAAATGGTGCATACTACCCATATTTTCTAGATCTCGCCTCCAGGCATCTAAGTAAGTCTGTTTATGGCTTCACTTGCAGATATAATTTTCTATTTTAAAGGAAATGACCCAAAGAAAACTGAACTTAGCAGTTAGTGTCCTCCTTGCAAGGCCCAAACTCTATTTGTAAATAGAAGCCTGAGGATATGTCTGATCGCTGAAAAGCTTTAGCTGTACTCATTTCATATTTGATCAAATTGATCATGAAGCATGGTGTTTCATTTTCACTTCCTTAGCTCAATCAGGATATATATATATATATATATATATATATATATATATATATATATATATATATATATATACAGTGTATATATATATATAGTTTTTTTTCCAAGTCAGTTACATAGTCTACATATACAGTACAATACTTTATTGAATTGTGACATCTCTCGGATAAGTAAACTGTATGTCTAACCTTAAAAGTCACATACAACCCAAATTCTGGAAACGTTAGGACATTTAGGACTAAATTTTAATAAAATGAAAACTAAAACACTTCAGATGACATGAGTCAAAATTGTATTCACAATAGATCATAAATGGTTAAACTGAGAGTTTTTACACTTTTATCCACTAAATGAGCTCATTTCAAATTTAATGCCTATTACAAGTCTAAAAAAAAAAAAAAAACCTGTACACCCTTCATGTATTTTTTAAACAAAGCATTCCCAAAAAGCTCACAACTCTTCAACAGCAGGAAACCTATTTTAGAGTTCCCTTTCAAGGCTACACTCGATTCTGCATGAAAACGCTATGGGAACCATTTTGTCCAGTTGCTGGTTGTGGAGCATGTGTGAAAACACGCCAACATTTGGCTATGTATATAACCTCGGTCAAGTGACGTCATCTGATTAGATGCAGGTGGAGGTTATAAATACAGCTGAGCCGGCAACAAACCTCGGATCATTTGTCTTCACTTTGACCTTGTTGTTAGCGTGTTGTGTTTAAACCAGCAAAATAAGAAGTGTTTAACTCACCGATATCGGAGTTTTAAACAAGATGTACCTCCATGTGTGATAATCCATATCGGAGGGAGATCCTTACTGCTACGATAAAAAAAAAAAAAAAAGAAAAGTGGTCGCGCGCCTCGCATTCTCCGAGCCGCGGCGCATTTTGGTGCTTAAAACTCACTTCCTCGTTGGATCGGGAAATCCCTCTGTCGGCTCTCAAGCGCGCCATGGGCTTCCTGTGAATGGGTAAGGATAAACATCCTATCTTGCTTAAACCGCTGAGATTGAATAATCTCCGAGTACTAGGAAAACAACAACAACAAAAAAAAAACCCGGAATCGGGTGGCTGGGATGGGTTGGCGGAGCCTCAACGACACACTCCCCCAGCTTTCTCCATATGAGTTAACCCTTTCATGGAGTAAGCTGTATTAATCCTGTGTTTTCCTGCCATTGACTTATTTAGTTGTTTAAATATAGTTAATGTGGAATCGCAGAGTTATATGATGTAGCCCAGATAGAAGAGACGCTTCAAAAGCTATCTCTCTGTTTGGACATCAAGCTTCCTGAAAAGCTAATACTTCCTTTCAAGCTGTGTAGACTTTCATCTTCCCTGAAGGGAAAAGCTTTTCAGGCAGCAGGTCAGGTTGGTGCTCCTTTGCACACCATGGCAGTTTTGCAGGCCTACCATGCTACCTGTTGAGAGACTTGAGCACTGGTGAGGCTCTTCAGATAGGGTGTACTGGAATTACGCCGGGCCACAGACTTGTCTCTGTGTGCAACAAAAGCAGACGGCTCGTGCTATCGGCCGTTTTATGGCTGCGATGGGTTTCGCGTGGAGGCACTTGTGGTTGAATCTTAGGCGCATCAAGGATAAGAATCGTGCATTCCTCCTGGATGCCCCTATCTCGCCTTCCGGCCTGTTTGGCGATATCGTTAACTCGGTCGCCACTAGGTTCATGAGGCGAAGTTATATGAACAAGCCTTCGGGAAATCCCTTCCCCGCCATACTCAAAAGTCGGGACTGTCGGCCACCCAGTCTCGACCGGGTCTGACACTTGCGAGGCGTGAAACACAAGGAGTGTGTTTTTGAGCCTGCCACCCCTTTGGGGTACGATGAGCCTCACTATCAGCCTCAAAAAGGGTCAGACTGGCATATTGTCTTCTTCACAAAGAAGCCCTGAGGTTCATGTGCCCAAGACCATGGGGGTGCCCCCCCCAATGGGGAGATGCACGCAGAATTTCTTTCTAGAATGAAGTGGTCTCCAATAAAGACCAGTCTCCAATAAAGTGTTAGTTCTTCGGTTTTTCCTGCCATGTTTCAGGATGCCGAACATCTAACACCCCCCCCCCCCCCGTTTAACCAAGTCTCCTTGGGTACTAAGTACTGTAGAGAAACTACAGGACTCAGTTCACATCACCTTCCGCGTTTCAAAATGGCGTGATCTCCACTTCCATGAAACTGGAAGGTGCACATCTCCTGACAGAAGTTGCTGGGTATGGGGCCATGGAACATGTCCCCCTACCAGACAGTGAGTCAGACTACTACAATCAGTATTCCTTGGTTCCCAGAGGAACGGGGGGCGGCGTCCAAATTTTTAGATTTCGCGGGCTGTACCGCTATCTAAAATAAACAATACAGGTTCAATGTTGACTGTTAAAGTGATTGCTCTCAAATCCTACCAAGCGATTGATTTGTGACAATCGATTGAAGGACGCTTACTTTCATATAGAAATATTCCCACAACACAAGGAAAGACCTGAGGTTCGCTTTTGGGGACCAAGCTTACCAGTATCGGGTCCTTTCAGTTGGTCTAGCTTTCTCACCCGCACATATTAAAATGCATGGATGTAGTTCTGGCTCTTACGATTACCAGGGCATCCATATTTGAATTATATGGATGACTGGCTGGCCCAGTCTCATTAGCTAGCGCTTCGACATCAGCATGTCGCCCTAGCTCATCTTGTTTCTTAGGATTGAGACCCAACGCCACGAAAGCGGGCTCTTTCCTATTCTGAGGATTGGGTGTCACATGAGATTCGATCGTAAGCGGGCACAGCTGTCTCCCGCTCGTGTCGAATCCATATTCAACACCCTCAAGGAAATCAAGCTAGACCAAGAAAGTGACCATCACTTTCAGAGATCTTAGCTCTCATGGCAGCCGTATCCACGGTGACCCTTGGGCCTGCACATGAGAGCATTTCAGTTGTGGCAAAGACAGGGGATTTCACTCTAGGGCCCATCCCCAACAAGGGTAACGCGCCAGGTGCTTCGTACCCGTCCTATGTGGTTCAGACCCCGGCTTCTGACTCTGGGTCCCACTCTAAGTTCGTCTTGTCGTCGCAGATGCTAACGACAGACGCTTCCCTCACGGGCGGGGGTGCGGTCTTAGGTGCCCATTCCAGCCCAAGGGTGCTGGAGAGGCCTTCTTCTCGCACGGCACATCAATTGCCTCGAAATGATGGCTCTATTTCTCACCCTAAAGCACTTCTTTCAGCGGTTGAGAGTGCCGTGTCCCATTGCGGGTGGACAACACTATAGCAAGTCTCATATATTAATCGCCAGGGCGGACTGTGCTTGCACTGCTGAATAGCTAGCGCACCAGGTTCCTGTCCCTCAGCGCGATTTACGTTCCAGGGCATATGAATGTGAGAGCAGTTGTAATTGTCCAGTTAATCTCTGACGCACGGGGAATGGAAACCCCACCCCGAAGTAGTCAGTCAATCTCGCTGAGATTTCATGCAGCAGAGGTGGACCGCTTTGCCTCGCAAGATCAGCAAATGTCCCGTTTGCTACTCCCTGACTCTGGATCTAGTATCCCTCTTCAAGAGCTTATGCCCTCAAATGTAATGTTTTTAAAGGGTGACACTGGCTGAGAGATGCTATTGCCCTCTCCTATGAGGCGCGTGGGCTCACTCCACCTCTTGGAAGCAGGGCCCACTCAACCAGGGGGATCGCCTCATTTATTGCACTAGCAAGAGGTATTCCCCTGCAGCAAGTGTGCGCTAAGCAGGTAGACCCAGTCCACTGCCGAAATGTTTCAGTGCTGGAGTTTCGGCCGGAAAAGCTTGCCCTCAGGCTTGTGCCCTAGTACTCTCAAGATGTACTTAACCGCGTCCTCACTGAACTATCTTCCGAAAGTTCCATTTCTAACAGGCACCCTACTGTTCCGAAGCCTTCTGCCCTCCGCCTTTTACAGCTTCGGAGCAAGAGAAACTTCACTTACTGTGTCCAGTATGTGCTCTTCAGATTTACGTCCACCGCATGACCCAGTCCACTGCTGAATTGCTTCAGTGCTGGAGTCCCTGCAGGAAAGTTGTCCTCGGGCCTGTGCCCAAGTACTCTCAGGACGCACGTACAGTAACTGCACCCTCACTGAGCTATCGGCCTAAGTCCATAAACAACATCACCCTATTGTTTTGAAGCATTCCGTCCTCCGCCTTTACAGCTTCGGAGCAGGAGAAACTTCACTTACTGTCCAGTACGTGCTCTTCAGATTTACAGTACGTCCACCGCATGAGCCAGTGGCGTAAGTCAGAGCGCCACTATACTTGGTGAGAGATGCCATTGCCCTCTCCTATGAGGCGCGTGGGCTCACTTCGCCTCTAGGAATCAGGGTTCATTCAACCTGGGGGATCACCTAATCTATTGCACTAGCAAGAGGTATTCCCCTGCAGCAAGTGTGTGCGAAGCAGGTAGACCCAGTCCACTGCTGAATTGTTTCAGTGCTGGAGTCCCTGCAGGAAAGTTGTCCTCGGGCCTGTGCCCAAGTACTCTCAGGACGCACGTAACTGCATCCTCACTGAGCTATCGGCCTACGTCCATAAACAACATCACCCTATTGTTTTGAAGCATTCCATCCTCCGCCTTTACAGCTACGGAGCAGGAGAGACTTCACTTACTGTGTCCAGCACGTGCTCTTCAGATTTACGTCCACCGCATCAGCCAGTGGTGTAGGTCAGAGCAGCCTTTACATGTCTTGGGGCCGCTGGAGCGGCCGCCACTACACTGGGTGAGAGATGCATATTGCTCTCTCCTATGAGGCGCGTGGGTTCACTTCGCCTCTATGAAGCAGGGCTCATTCAACCAGGGAGATCGCCTCCTTTTGCACCAGCAAGAGGTATTCCCCTGCAGCAAATTGTGTGACATGGAGGGTTGCTCCTCCCCGCACACATTTGTTACATTATAATCTGGATGTTCATGCTACTCCGGGCTCAGGCAAAGCCCCGAGTTAGCTGCCCAGGCATGGTTCTGAGACCTTCTCGGCTTTGCGCCACACGCTACACAACCTTGGGGTCCAGACACCCGTAGTGCGGCGGCGTTGGTATTCTCGTTCCCATAGCGTTTTCACGCAGCATCGAGTGTAGCCTTGAAAGGGAATGTCTCGGGTTACATTGTTGTAACCCTGTTCCCTGAAAGGCGGGAACGAGATGCTGCGTCCGAATGCCGCACTACCACGTGACCGGATGTCCGTTCAGACAAATTAATCTGAGGTTTGTTGCCGGCTCACCTGTATTTATAACCTCCACCTGCATCTAATCAGATGACGTCACTTGACCGAGGTTATATACATAGCCAAATTTTGGCGTGTTTTCACATATGCTCCACAACCGGCAACTGGACAAAATGGTTCCCATAGCGTTTTCACGCAGCATCTCGTTCCCGCCTTTCAGGGAACAGGGTTACAGCAATGTAACCCGAGATGTTTTCCCAAACTTTTTGGGAACTAATTCCAACACCAAAACACCAGAAATTCATAACCTCCATATTGTGATATAAAAGTTAAAATCCAACTAACAGCTAAAGAATACTAGGTCAGCCTTTACCAGGTCACAGCTATCCACTAGCCTTACTGAGCTAAGCACTGTGTGGGGAAGGATCTCTTGCAATATGAGGGAAGATTATATTTGTTTATAGAATAGCCAATAGAAAAATGAAAAAAAAAAAAAGTCAAACAGTAAGTAATTGGTTGTTCCCCCCCTTGTTTACACTGTTTTTGTGCGTCCATGCACACAGGAGGCATATTTGAATATCTAAAACTGACTAAAAAGTGAATATTGCTTCAAAAAGGTAGCACATGATCTTGCTGTTATATTGTAAATTCACATTTGGATTTTTCTTTTGAAGAAGAAATGGAATAGGCAAAGAATATCGCAAAAAATAATTATATCTTTGCACATAGTTTTTCTTTTCACGTTGTGCATTATTATGCATTTGAAATGACTCTTCTGTAATGCCATTGGCATGGGCCTTGAATTAATTCATGCATCCGGTTTGTGAATAGCACATTGAAAATCTTTAGCTTTGACCTTGATTGCAACTGCTTTGTTTTAATTATTGCTCATAGTAAAAGGCCCTGACATGAGGAAGGTACCCAAGTGTTATCACAGGATGTAATTAACAGAAAAGCATTTATACATATCTTCACCTCTCACTTTAACCCTATGATTAATTATAAATACAGCTTAGAGTATTCATGGATCTGAAGCAGTGTAAAACTCTACAACTTTAAAATGTTGTAGTTCAGATTTTCACAAACTGAGTGCAGGCAGATACAAACAGATACTTTGACCTTGGTATTCATTTTCATTTGAAGTATTCACTTCCATCTAGGAACCTCTGTAGTCCAACCGACCGTGGAGGCCAAATGGTGACCATTCCCATTCATTTCCAGTTTCACAACTGTAGTAGGACTTTGGGTCAACATTCACACGCTATGGGAAATTTGAGAACACCAATTAGTCGAATCCGTATACCTGTGGATTAATGGAGGAAACCAAAGTACCTGGAGGAAACCCACCACGCACGTGGAGAACATGCATACAGACCCCAATGCAGGAATTGACCTTGGACCATAGAGGTCAGAGATAACCACTAAGCCACCATGCCTCCATGCTGTATGCTAACCCATACCTATGCTTAATTGAAATGTCAGACCTGTAAAAGCATATACTGTAGACCCAAAGCTTGAAGCTAGTTTAAATGTCTGCCTAGGATTTGCTATTGCAAAATGTAATTGCTGTTTCTGGCAAGCTAATTTTAGAACTTTGATCCAACCTAGTCACTAATCACAATCTGTTCATTTATCATTCCACCTGTTTATGAACTCAGTCCTGATGCAATGCTTCACTACCTGCTGATTAAGACTTTAACTAGCCTTGAAAGGGAATTATACCATCTGTATTGAAATATGCAGCTTGCTTTAGGTATTAAGTAAACTCATGTATACTGTAGCACAGTCTAGGTACAGACTCTGCTGCTAAGCCAAGCATGTCTAAAGAGGATTATAGTTAATTTAATGGATGTTCCTAGTTATGTTTCATATCTATGAGTGAATTGACTTACTATTTACATTCTAATATGAACATGAGATGCTGCAAGAGAATAGAGCAGCAGCAATGATTCAAATACAGTATGCAATAATTAATGTGGAGAAATGCACCATAAGAAATTAGATTTTTTGTCAGTGAACTAACCCGGAGTAGACCAGAAGACTTAGCTTTAGCGGTTAGTCCTTGTAGCGTGGATGGTAAACCCAAACGCGGAAGCAAGCGAGAAGGCAGGATAACCACGCGATTTAATCTAAGGACTCTCACAACAACGGAACAAGGAACACTAGACACACTAAACACACTCTAGACAGAAAGATAACCCAAGATAGTGAGTACTCACGAATTGGAAGCGATACGAGCTGATCCGACATGGGCGAAACTCAATGACTGAGTGAGGTGAAACGCCATCTTGTCTCCTTTTATGCTTCCTGCTTTTGCGACCTGGCTACTTCCGGGTCCTTGTGCCGGTTGCGGTGCGAGTGTGTGTGACATTTTTGGTTATTGTGATTTTGGTTATTATGTTTATTTGTTCAGCATTTTTGCTTTGTTTTCTCTAAGCTGCATTATAAGGTATGTCCCATCGGGCCAAAAAGGCTGAACTAAGCATTAATAACCAAAGTTACTTTTGTAACTTTGTAGTGTAACTAATACCTTTTATAAGAACAACACATACATTTAACTAATCAATAGGTTCAAGTTAATTATTGTGATTTATTCATGATGTAAGGGCAGAGTTACGTTAAGGCTTGCAGCTTTTTTGGGGATTTTTTTTTTATATTAATGTTTCATTGTGAATAGTAGTGCTCATAGCATAGAACAAAAATAGTTGTGCTTTATACTGTAAGTGTGTTTAAGGATATGGATGTGTTTATGGAAGGCTTATATATTTCATCCACTCTTATAATAACTCTCTCACTCACTCATTCTCTATGCTGCTCATCAATCAGGGTTGCAGGGGGCCTGGAGCCTATCCCAGGGGGCATGGGGTAATAAGTGGGGTACACCCTGGATGGGGGCTAATTCATCACAGGGCACATATGCACATCCTCACTCACACCCTATGAGCAATATGGAAATGCCAATTAACCTGGTATGCATGTCTCCACCCACACAGACCTGAATGTGGGTCTCGAACCCTCAACCCTGGAGGTGCAAGGCCACAGTGCTACCCACTGCACTACTGTGGCATCCTATTAAATCAATGAAACATTAATTAAAGAATTATTCCACTGAAAAAAGGTGCTTAGAATTTTCAATATCTACAAATAGATCAAACAAGCATTAGTTTCCTATGGGCATCCATTTTTTAATCAAATTCTTCAAGTCTCATAAATGCTCTGGGGTAGCTATTAGTTCAGAGTGAGAAAATACAGAGTTGCCAGTTAACAGTGATATAAGCATAATGCACCTTTGTATGTAATTACAGCATTCTGATTAGGGACATGCAGATTGTCCTCAGGGGCAGATGCTCAGATGAAAAAGACCATCTGTACTGTCATCCAGGCAGTGAATAATTGTCTTTATATTTACAGTGATGCAGTATGGTGCTGATATCAGTGTTGACACAACCTAGTTCAGTCAAAACAATACCATGTGCAAGGGATACCAAGGAATACTAATTAACAGAATATTACAATGGCAGAATGTTAGGTGAAGAAGCGCAGACTTCCTCATATGGATAATCAGCTCTTTGGTACCTTGCATACTGTTAGTTTATTTTTACACCATCATTATCACCATGTTACCTGAAAGAATCACCATTTTACATTTCGATGAAATCAACCTCCTTAGTGTAGATGGATATACCTATTTCCAGACCGGGTTTTGTGCCGACAAATGAACAATTCAGACCACCCTGATTTAATTCCTTGCATTTGGGTTTTTCCTTTACAGGCCAAAGTGATTGCCCCAGAAGAAGCCACAGGAGATGACAATATTACCACTTCAATTCTTTACCACCGTGCAACTTCAGATACCTCCTGGAAAGAACACTGTAACTCCAGACCCCCAACTGCAAAATCTCATCTATGTTCATCTGTGAATACCCTCACTGTGCTTATAATATGTCTTATTAAAACACCTCATAGAGATTGCATTCGCATTTTCTGCTTTAAAAATGCTGGGAAATCTAAGCCTAGAGGTCCACCAAAAGCACAGGAGTAGTATGCCAGAATTAAAAAAAAAAAAAAAAAAAAAAGGCACAGGAGTAGTATGCCAAATTTTTTTCAATATATGCTATATATGACCTACTATATGTATGCTATATATGTACTGTATGTCTGAGAATATCGATTGAATTTGTTTAAAAGACAGACAGGGAACTAACCAAACCATGTGGCATTACAAAAAAGTTTTTAGTGGCTAGATGAAATTCCAAAAGAGGTTCCCTTTCAAACGCTTCTCTCGATGCTGCGTGAAAACGGTATGGGAACCATTTTGTCCTGTTGCCGGTTATGAAGCATGTGTGCAAACACGCCAAATTTTTGGCTATATATAACCTCGGTCAGGTGACGTCATCTGATTAGACGCAGCTGCAGGTTATAAATACTAGTGAGCCGGCGACAAACCTCAGATCATTTGTCTTCACCTTGTTGTGAGCGTGTCTATGTTTAAACCAGCAAAATAAAAAAGTGTTTAACTCACCAATATGGCGGAGTTTAAACTAGATATCCCTCCGTGTGTGATAATCCATATCGGAGGGCGATCTCTACACTGCTTCAGTTAAGTGCTGCGCGCCTCGTATTCCTTGAGACGCTTCGAGCCGCCGCGCATTCCTAGCTTAAACTCGTGCATCTGACAGAGCTGCGGCAGACGGAGGTAAGCTCCTTTCTTTCGTGTTCTCATCACGGGAATTGCTCTCTTGCTTCCGCGGACATGGAAATAGCCTTAAGCACTTAAAAACAGTAGACGGCAAGTTCTGTCGGGTGGCCGGGGGGCGGAGCCTCAATGACGCTCTATCCCCTTTCTTAGCTCTCTCCATATGAGTTAACCCTTTCATGGAGTAATCTGTATTCATCCCGTGTTTTTCCTGCCATCAACATAAATTTTTTTATTTAGATATAGTTGATGTGGAAGTGCGGGGTTATATGATGATGCCCAGATAGAAGAGATGCTTCACAGGCTATCTCTCTCCTGGGACATCATCCTTCCTGGAAAGCTTATACTTCCTTTCTAGCTGTGTAGACTTTCATCTTCCCTGGAGGGAAAAGCTTTTCAGGCAGCAGGTCATCTTGGTGCTCCTCTGCACACCATGGTGGTTTTGCAGGCCTACCAGACTGGCCTGCTGAGAGACTTGAGTACTGGTGGGGCTCTTCAAGATAAGGCGTATTGGAATTACGCCGAGCTACAGACTTGTCTCTTCGTGCAACAAAGCAGACGGCTCGTGTTATCGGCCATTTAATGGCTGCTATGGTTTTCGCAGGAGGCACCTGTGGCTAAAATTCAGGCACATAAAGGATAGGATTGTGCATTCCTCCTTAATGCTCCTACTGTATCTCGCCTTCCGGCTGTTTAGCGATGTCGTTAACTCAGTCGCCACTAGGTTCTGAGGCGAAGTTATACGAGCAAGCTTTTGGGAAATTCCCTCCCCGCCGTGCTCAAGAGTCGGGATTGTCGGCCACTTTTTTTTTAAGCCGGGCACCTCCTTGTAAAGATTGGGGTGCGCCGCGTTGCACTATCCTTCCCAAGAGGTCAGACTGATTAAAAAAAAAAAAAGGGAGTGGCCCCCCCAATAGGGAGAGGCACCCAGAATTCCTTTCAAACGAATGAAGTGTTCTCCCTGGCACCCCCAGGAGGTCGGTGTTCTTGCTCCGCCACCACTGGTGTTTCGGGCAACACCAGCCTCCAATAGGCTGCTAGTTCTTTGGTTTTTCCTGCCATGTTTCAGGATGCCGAACATCTAACATCCCCCCCCGTTTAACCAAGCCGCCGAGACTTTTGCCCTTTTCTGAGAAACTGGCAGTTTTGAAGCTACTGTCAAGTATATCTCCTTGGGTACTAAGCACTGGAGAGAGAAACTACAGGATTCAGTTCTCACTTCACCCTCTGTGTTTTCAATGGTGTGGTCTCCACTTCCATGGAACCGGAAAGTGCGCATGTGCTGACAAAACCTGCTGGGGAAGGGAGCCATGGAACATGTTCCCCTACCAGACAGTGAGTCAGGCTACTACAGTTGGTATTCTTGGTTCCCAAGAGGAACGGGGGCTGCGTCCAATTTTTCAGATTTTGCGGGCTCTTCCGCTATCTGAAAATCAATAAATACAGCTTCAAATGTTGACTGTCAAAGTGATTGCTCTCAAATCCTACCAAGCGATTTCTGACAATCGATTAAGGACGCTTACTTTCATACAGAAATATTGACACAACACAGGAGGTTCCTGAGGTTCGCTTTCGGGGGCAAAGCTTACCAGTATCGGGTCCTTCCATTGGTCTAGCTCACCCGCACATATACAAAATGCATGGATTTAGTCCTGGCTCTTACGAGAGTCCCAGGGCATCCAGTAGCTAGCTCTTCGACATCAGCATGTCGTCCTAGCTCATCTCTGTTCTCAGGATTGAGACCCAACGCCACGAAAGCGTGCTCTTTCCTGTTCAGAGGACAACACATTGGGTGCCATATGGGATTCGATCGTAAGCGGGCACAGCTGTCTCCCGCTCATGTCAAACCCATTCTCAACAACCTCAAGGAAAACAAGCTAGACCAGAAAGTGACCATCACTTTCAGAGATCCTAGCTCTCATGGCAGCTGTATCCACGGTAACACCTTTGGGCCTTCTGCACATGAAAGCATTTCAAGTTGTACCTAAGAACCAGGGGATTTCACTAGGGCCAATCCGCAATAAGGGTTATGCGCCAGGTGCTTCGTACCCTTTCTATGTGGTTCAGACCCCGGTTTCTACTCTGAATCCCACTCTTCATCTTGTCGTCGCTGATGCTAATGACAGATGCTTCCCTCACAGGCTGGGGTGTGGTCTCAGATGACAGATGGAGAGGCCATCTTCTTGCGCTGCACATCAATTGCCTCGAGATGACGGCTCTATTTCTGGCCCTAAAGCACTTCCTCCAGCAGTTGAGAGGCTGCCATGTCCTAGTGCGGGTGGACAACACTATGGCAGTCTCATATATTATCAACAGGGTGGACTGTGCTCGCGGCGCTAATACTGTAGCTAGCGCACCAGGTTCCTGTCCCTCAGGGCGATTTACATTCCAGCATGAATGCGGGAGCAGTACTATTGTCCAGTCTATCTCTGACACACGGGGAATGGAAACCTCACTCCGAAGTAGTCAGGGAGAGATTTCATGTAGCAAGGTGGACCTCTTGCCTTGCAAGATATACTTTGCCTTTTACTGCTCTTCAGATTTACGTCCACCGCATCAGCTAGTGGTGTAGGTCAGAGCAGCTTCTACATGTTTTGGATGAGACTCATTCAACCAGGGGATCGCCTCATCTACTGGATTAGCAAGAGGTATTCCCCTGCAGCAAGTGTGTGCCAAGCAGGTAGACCCAGTCCACTGCCGAAATGTTTCAGTGCTGGAGCTTCTGCAGGATAAGCTTGTCCTTGGGCTTGCACCCTACTACCCTCAGGATGTAATTAACTGCATTGTTTTGAAGCCTTCTGTCCTCCGCCTTTTACAGCTTTGGAGCAGGAGAAACTTCACTTACTGTGCAGTACGTGCTCTTCAGATTTACGTCCACCGCATCAGCTAGTGGCGTAAGTCAGAGTGCCATTATACTGGGTGAGAGATGCTTTTGCCCTCTCCTATAAGGCGCGTGGACTCACTTCGCCTCTAGGAATCAGGGTCCATTCAACCAGGGGATCGCCTCATCTATTGCACTAGCAAGAGGTATTCCCCTGCAGCAAGTGTTGCTAAGCAGGTAGACCCAGTCCACTGCCAAATTGCTTCAGTGCTGGAGTTTCTGCAGGATGCACCTAACTGCATTGTTTGAAGCCTTCTGTCCTCCGCCTTTTACAGCCTCGGAGCAGGAGAAACTTCACTTATGTCCGGTACGTGCTCTTCAGATTTACGTCCACCACACCAGCCAGTGGCGTAAGTCAGAGCGCCACTATACTGGGTGAGAGATGCATATTGCCCTCTCCGATGAGGCACGTGGGTTCACTTCGCCTCTAGGAAGCAGGGCTCATCCAACCAGGGTGATCGTCCCAGTTTGCACCGGCAGGAGGTATCCCCTGCAGCAATTGTAGCGCGGAGGGTTGGCCCTCCCCGCACACATTTCTTACATTTATAATCTGGATGTTCAGGCTCACGGTCCCCGAGTTAGCTGCCCAGGCAAAGACTTTCTTGGCCTTGTGCACACACGCTACACAACCTTAGGGTCCAGACACTTGTAGTGCGGCGGCGTTGGTATTCTCGTTCCCATAGCGTTTTCACACAGCATCGAGAGAAGCCTTTGAAAGGGAACGTCTCGGGTTACTTTGCTGTAACCCTGTTCCCTGAAAAGGCGGGAACGAGATGCTGCGTCCTAATGCCACACTACAACGTGACCGGACGTCTGCTCAGACAAATTAATCTGAGGTTTGTTGCCGTTTGTAGTATTTATAACCTGCAGCTGCGTCTAATCAGATGACATCACCTGACCGAGGTTATATATAGCCAAATTTGGTGTGTTTGCACACATGCTTCACAACCGGCAACAGGACAAAATAGTTCCCATAGCGTTTTCACGCAGCATCTCATTCCCGCCTTTTCAGGGAACAGGGTTACAGCAAAGTAACCCGGGACGTTTTCCATGTGTACAGTTTGACAGAAAAATAAGAGAACTCCATTTTTGCAGTTCTGAGTAAAAATTAGTTTTGTCAAATGAAGCAAGAGGTATTGCAAACTGATAGAGAATGGTTTATAAATGTTTTCTTTGAGCCATAAGGGTGTTAAAAAGAACAAATCTAAAACTTTGTGTCAAAACCGTTTTGGTTATATCAGAAGAAAAATCTACAACTCCAACTACAGTTGTGTTTCTGGTTTGTTTGTATTAAATTTAGTATCATACCATAAAAACAGCAAACTTATGCTTTTATTGTGATTTTTATAGAAAATGTACAGTAGTTGCAGCAAATTAGACCAGAGGAAGAAAAAGTGTTTGTGTTGGACACAAAACCGTTTTAAATCGAAAGCTTGTTGCAGATCCTGAGAAATCTTGCAAACAATACAAAGAATGTCCTTTTACAGCATTGTTAGCCTCCTCGTCTGTTCATTTCAGTACATGATGTCCATTTGGGTATCAACTGGCAGAGAGTTATCCCCTAAGGTTCATGAAGCCGACAGAACCAAAGGTTTAAATATTATTACATTATTTCTCTTCTTAATTTTCTTTTTAAAATAATACTGTACATAAATTCACCATGACTCCCACCTGCAGCAAAACCAGTTCTTCAACATTCTCTAAAAATCCACCAAATACATGTAGGTCACGCACAGCAGCTACTTTTGCAAAGAGAGTAGTTTTGCTTTACTGAATGTGTGACAGATGGAGCAATGTGATGACATGTTTTTTTCATGACGTTGCCTTTTGCTTGAATTTGCAGCTGCTATGTGACCTATGTTTGCCTAAAACATGGACAGTTAAAGCTTCTAAAAGAAAGTTATATAGTGTTTTTTCAAATAAAAGGTTTTACCATAGACAACCTTGTGCGTCAGAGAATAATAATTTTCCAAAATATGTAAAAATACAGAAATGTAGATATTCCATTTTGTTGTGAAATTGTTCATTTATCTCCTTCTCAAATGTACACCAGTCTGTGAAATCAAATTTCATTAATATACTTGCTAGGTTAGCTGTTTAAATGCTGACTGATCCAGGGCTAATACGACTTGAGGGTCGCCTGATTAACCCCTATAATTAATGCATGTCTCCTCCTTCCACATGCCATGGGCTTGCTATACACTTCAAAATATTCGGATGAGAAAATGGGAGAATCACAGGTTTGATCAATGTTTGGATTCTGATGGCAGAATTGTGATATTATGAGAAACAGAAGACCAGCTATCTGACAACTCCTTATCAGGCCATCTTTGGCTGTTGGAGGTTAAATACAGATTTTCATTTGTGACATTTAGAAGATGCCCTTATCCAGTGTGACATACAGGTGTGTTATTTGAAGTGCTCAGTAAAGAAGTAACATCTGACCTTGTCCTGTTTGGACAATTGGAGATTTTTATGTGGCTGTAAAGAAGATTTTGTGTAATAATGATTTTGCGTGATTTTTTTCATGCGCTATGTCCATAAAAAAAAAACTCATTGGACTCTCTCATTCCTTATATTATAATACTTATTATACCTCATGTGGATTAATATTCCTGTAGATGTCTCGCTGGAACCCTTTTATCTAACTGGAAAGTGCTAATGTGCTTCCTATTGTCTGTCTGTCTCTGGGTCTCTGTATGACTTACATGTTAATGACTTTTGTTCTTTTGAAGGATGGGACTTATGTGACACAGGGCACTTCAGACACATTGTGTGTGCACACAAGTATGTGTGTCCCTCTCTCCTGGCTTGTGGGCTCCTTGTGGCAATGCGTCAAGCAATAAGTCTTCTTTTATACTTTATTTTATTAAACTTAACCAGTACAGTAAAGAGTCTTGATCTATGTCTTCCTTGTTCTCTAAAAAAGGTGGGTTGTTTATTTAACTAAGCTTAACACATACTATTCCATAAACCGTTTAGCATTACAGTATTCTTTGTGAATACTTGGAAACACTTAAATAACAATCATAACATAACATAAGTTACTCTTTCTCTTTTTTATTGAGCACAATAGAAATTAGAACAAATATCAAGTAACTCAGATTCAAGTGATCAGTCCTTTGTATAAGTAAAAGAGTGGTAATGAGATGACCAGCAGCCGATGCGCTTCCTTGTCTCACATGTTACTGACTGTGGTCTCTTACACACAGGTTTTTATACACAGACCCTATACTGGTATGTCATAGTTACATCATAGTAGCAGAGGTGTCAAGTAACGAAGTACAAATACTTCGTTACCTTACTTAAGTAGAAATTTTGGGTATCTATACTTTACTGGAGTATATTTTTCAGCCGACTTTTTACTTCTACTCCTTACATTTTTAAGCAATTATCTGTACTTTCTACTCCTTACTTTTTAAAAACAGCCTCGTTACTCTATTTTTATGATCAGAACGCGCAACCCCTCCGGTCGCATTATAAGAACGCGCACAAAGCCCCCCCCCCGTCACATGATCTGAACGCGCACAACGCCCCCCCCCCCGTCACATGATCAGAACGTGCACAACGCCCCCCCCCCCTCGTCACATGATCAGAACGCGCACAACGCCATCCAACCCCCCATTGCATGATCAGAAAGCATGACTTTAATGCTTTTGTCGCCCCTCACGGTACTTTTACTTTTATACTTTAAGTAGTTTTGAAACCAGTACTTTTAAACTTTTACTTAAGTAAAAAGCTTGGGTTGATACTTCAACTTCTAAAGAAGTATTTTTGAACCCTAGTATCTATACTTCTACTCAAGTAATGAATGTTAATACTTTTGACCACTGCATAGTAGAGACTGTGATGAGGTGACTCTCTGTCACAGATGGTGCTTGTACTGTATGTTGAGCCCATTAGTGTCCATTAATGTCTGTGAAGTGATGCAGACTGTGATGTCATACTCTGATCGTATCACAGTTATTACTTGTTGAATGACTTCAGCTTCACCATTTCACTTATTTTTAACTTTACACCCACTACTGGTGGCTCAGTGGTAGGTGTTTTGCCTGCCATGCGGAAGGCCCGGGTTCGATTCCAGCCAGTGCCCACACCCCAGCCACTGGATACAGTGCCGGTCCCAAGCCCGGATAAAATGGGAGGGTTGCGTCAGGAAGGGCATGCGGCGTAAAACCTGTGCCAAGTTGTAGTGCGGACTGGATATTCCGCTGTGGCGACCCCTTGCCGGGAGCAGCCGAAAGACCAACAACAACAACACCCACTACTGACTAGTATCGCTGTGATTGACAGAACAGAGTATTCCACCCATCTTACCCAAACAGCAGGGCCAATATTGCTTCCTCCTGTGCTGGGCACAGATGGCTGTTGCATCATCAGGAGTCAAACTTACAATCTCCTTACAGCAGGGCAATTGTTTGTTCTGTTGTGCTGCTTGCTTTCCTTGTTGGCTTTTGAAATTGTGTTTAAGTTAGTAAACAGAAAACCACACTATTATCTATGTTGAAAATATATCTCTACAAGAGAAGATAGCTTAAAAAAAGAATAAATGATTTTATAATAGATTGCAATTCCCAAAAATTTTTTAAAACAATAATGAGTGTCTCTTTTACACACATTTGGTACCATTGTCGCTTCAACCCCATTACCTCTGCGATGCTGTGATTGTGGCCAAAATACAGTGTTATCGAGATTTGTTGTATTGACTCCAAACATCTCAATCTTTTCTTTGTGTCATGCACACTCACGCCGCGACCGGCACTAGGACCCGGAAGTAGTACAGTCGCCATTCAGGAAGCATCAAATTCGTGAGTACTCATGATTTTGGGTCTTTCTTCCTGACGAGTGTGTGTTTAGAATGCGGATTTGTGTAAATCCTTGCTCTTTCTTCGAGAGAGTTCTAAGAATATTACACATGGTTATCCTGCCGACTCACGCTACTTCCACGTTTGGGTTTACCAGCCACGCTACATGGGCTAACTGCTAAGTCTTCTGTTTTACTCTGGTAAGTGCATGACAGAATGTCTAAGCCTTCATCCGCAGTAAACCCAGACCAGGGTTTAGCTGACCGGTGATATCGCGGCTCTTCATAGCAGTGTCCAAGACGTCCAAGAGGGGGGTGGAGCTGAGGCGGGAGAACGCGGCTCTCTGTGAGGCTGCCCCTCTTCCGGTTAGCCTGCCGCCTGTCGAAGCGGCTGCTTCGCCACAAACCTCATCACCTCCTGATCTAGTATCTTTCTAACCGCACTGGATCATGTGTTTGAGTTTAATTCCACCAGATACTCCACGGACTGGTTGCGTATCGCCCTTCTTGTCTCGTTGCTATCCAGGCAGGCAGCTGAGTGGGCCATGGCGGTACTGCACTCAGACTCTGACACAGCTCATTCCTACAATGAATTCACCCGCCAACTGAAGCTCACTTTTGAAAGGAGAGTACCGGAGAGGTGGAGACTGACACCAAGCTCTATCATCTGCGGCAGGGAGGGTCCTCCGTCAGCCACTACACTAATTGGACATTTTTCAGGCTGATAACTCTAAATGAACTTCTCGTCTGCAGCAGAGATTTTTGGTCTCGGCCTCCTGGGATGGCCTTCAAGTGAGACAGTTTCATTATGGTGCTTGACGGATTTTGCAAATGCACTTGACAATACTGTTGTTGCAAATACTATTACAGAAAGACTGACCTCTGTGTCTTAAAATAAAAACTAACTGTTGTTTTTGTTGTTGTTACGTGATTACCTAATTCCATATGTGTTATTTTATAGTTTTGAAATCCCCAGTATTGTTGTAGAATGTAGAAAATAAATCACTAAACAAAAACAAAGAAATTTGCAAGTGATCTAAAACTTTTGAACGGTAGTATACTGTAAGTACTGTAAGTAAGCATGATAATAAATAATGAATAGTTATCATGTTCCTGTGTTTATGCATGTTTACACCATGGGTGAACACGATGATTTGAGAATTAAATTACACACGAATAAACAAATGAAATACATTTAAGGCAAAGGTGTCTGCTCAGTCTTGTTAATTTGTTTTAAAACCCCCAATTCTGCGAATTTCCTGAGCAGCGAAACCAGTTTGATAACTTCATGTGCACGGAGAGTTTGTGTGTGTTTGTGACGTTATCTTCTCCTTCAAACGTGCTTCTAACCAACCCCTGTCCTCCAAACTCAGAAGGCTACGTGTCATAGCCGATAACTGATCATTTGATCTGCTGGTTACACCGGGGCGCAGACAGCTAATCAGTGTATAGTAGCCTGTACAAGCCAATCCCTTCCCCCAAAAATAGTGTGAATGTCTGCAACAATCACTAACCATTAAAATGTTAAGAATTAACTTAAACACGAATATATAAATTATATTTTCTTTATACATATTTTCATTATATATATATAATTTATGTTAGGGTACTTTTACTATGCTGAAGTACCATTAAAAGATATTTATTCATTTATCTTTTATTTGCTTACTTACTTACTAACGAATGCTTTAGTAAAGGGCTCTAAAACAACATCAATATGAATGACGATGGAATATTACAGAACATGCGAGCTGACGCCCATGCACCAATCACTAACCATTAAAATGTTGGATTTGAATTAAAATGCCACATTCTTAAATCATCGATGTGTTTACACATTTTTTACACATTTACACATTTTTTTGTTTACTACTACAGTACTAATGAATGGAGGAAGCGCAGTCAAAGCCAAGGGATTCTGCATGCTGTCGCATTGTATTCAGTGAGTAGCACATATTTTTGTGTTTTTTGCATTTCATGTTGTAACGGTTAACCCCTAGATGGCGCCAGAGCGCCATTTGTATTTATGTTGGATTTTTGTGTTGTAGTTTGGTTTCGGTTAAGGTTAGACTTCATTTCCCAGTTTGCACCTCGGTCAGGTGACGTAGAAGCTCACCTGAACCGAGGGAAGTTAATTTGATCAATGTTTATGTTTAGTTATAAATAGCCTGGCTGGACTCCAGTCAGGCGTCTAGCAGCCGTTACAGAAAGTTTAGTTTGTGTTGGAGTGTATTTTGTTTATGGTTTGATTTCAAATAAAGAACTTTGTTAACCGTCAGCTTGCCTCCGCGATCATGCCTCACACCCACGGCCGACACAGACGTAAGGGGAAACGTGACAGATTGCTAGACCAACCAAGAGGCATGGCGGAGGATCCCCTCCTGAAGTTTTTTGGGGGGGGCGCAGTGGCCATCTTGCCCGAGCTGACGAACTGGCGGGACAGCGAGGAGGAGGACTACGGCTGGGACTATAACATCGGGCTGGTAGAGGACGAGGAGGAGATGTACCGCAGCTGCGAGTACAGATTGCTGGAGGAGCAGGAGCACCTACGAGAGAGCAGCGAGGAGAGAGAAAGAGAGACACCACAAAGCTGGGAGGGCTGCAGGCTCGCGATTCGGCGGACGCCATTCAGGGGCGACGCGGCACGGGGTCACGTGGTTCCCCGCACTGGCCGGAAGAGAAGGGCGAGGAAGCCCAAGTACGGCGGTGACGAGGGGGAAAGAAAACCCCAGGCAGAGCAGCAGCAGAGAGAGGAGGAGCTCATGTGGTGGATTCCGGAGCCGGAACGGGTGAGTGAAATGCTGGAGCATATTAAGGAGCTCCAGCAGATGATCCTCCACTTCCGGGATGACCGCGAAGCGGGCTCGGAGCTTTCTCCTCTCTCGCCAACACTCAGCAGCGAGCTAGCGTGTCAGCAGCCGCTGTCCGACGCACCCGTCTTACTGCCGCCTTTCGGCTTTGAGGACAGCGAGCCAGCGTATCTACAGCTGCTGTCCGACGCACCCGTTTTACCACCGCCTCCCGGCTTCGAGGACAGCGAGCCAGCATGTCTACAGCTGCTGTCCGACGCACCCGTATTACCGCCGCCTTTCGGCTTTGAGGACAGCGAGCCAGCGTGTAAACAGCTGCTGTCCGATGCACCCGTTTTACCACCGCCTCCCGGCTTTGAGGACGACGTTGAGCCGTCGTTGAGCGCCGTGCACGCTCCAACGCTGCAGGAGAGCGCCGTGCACGCTCCAACGCTGCAGGAGAGCGCCGTGCACGCTCCAACGCCGCAGGCGAGCGCCGTGCACGCTCCAACGCCGCAGGCGAGCGTCGTGCACGCTCCAACGCCACCGCCCGGCTTCGAGGACAGCGAGCTAGCATGTCAGCAGCCGCTGTCCCACGCACATGTTCTGCCGCCGCCTCCCGGCTTTGAGCACGCTCCAGGGCCGTCTACGAGCGCAGTGACCGCTCCCACGCCGTCTACGAGCGCAGTGACCGCTCCCACGCCGTCTACGAGCGCAGTGACCGCTCCCACGCCGTCTACGAGCGCAGTGACCGCTCCCACGCCGTCTACGAGCGCAGTGACCGCTCCCACGCCTGCGTCGAGCGCAGTGACCGCTCCAACACCTGCGTCGAGCGCTTCTCCAGCCCTGCAGCCGCCGAGCACGCTTCCAGCTCTGCAGCATCCGAGCGCTTCTCCAGCTCTGCAGCATCCGAGCGCTTCTCCAGCTCTGCAGCATCCGAGCGCTTCTCCAGCTCTGCAGCATCCGAGCGCTTCTCCAGCTCTGCAGCATCCGAGCGCTTCTCCAGCTCTGCAGCATCCGAGCGCTTCTCCAGCTCTGCAGCATCCGAGCGCTTCTCCAGCTCTGCAGCATCCGAGCGCTTCTCCAGCTCTGCAGCAGCCGAGCGCTTCTCCAGCTCTGCAGCAGCCGAGCGCTTCTCCAGCTCTGCAGCAGCCGAGCACGCTTCCAGCTCAGCAGCAGCCGAGCACTTCTCCAGCTCTGCAGCCGCCGAGCACGCTTCCAGCCCAGCAGCCGCAGAGCATGCCTCCAGCCCCGTCACCCAGCCTCCTGGATAGGAGGCTAAAGGTAGAACATTGGGTTGGGTGTCCGGGGCCTCCGGTGATGCTCCGGGAGGAGCATTTTTTAGAGGGGGGGTAATGTAACGGTTAACCCCTAGATGGCGCCAGAGCGCCATTTGTATTTATGTTGGATTTTTGTGTTGTAGTTTGGTTTCGGTTAAGGTTAGACTTCATTTCCCAGTTTGCACCTCGGTCAGGTGACGTAGAAGCTCACCTGAACCGAGGGAAGTTAATTTGATCAATGTTTATGTTTAGTTATAAATAGCCTGGCTGGACTCCAGTCAGGCGTCTAGCAGCCGTTACAGAAAGTTTAGTTTGTGTTGGAGTGTATTTTGTTTATGTTTTGATTTCAAATAAAGAACTTTGTTAACCGTCAGCTTGCCTCCGCGATCATGCCTCACACCCACGGCCGACACAGACGTAAGGGGAAACGTGACACATGTCTGTAGTTTTATCGATAAATCTGATCATATATGCGCACGCCTTTATCAGCCTTTTGATCTTAGTTCTTATCTTAGTAGTTAAACGAATTCATAATCACAGTATTAAAATTACAGTACAAATGTAGAATTTAAATGTAAATTAAATCTTATTAGGATCAAATTTAAGCGAAGTAAACGTTAACACAGTGAGCCGTTAGATTTTATCATGTGTAATTAGAAAAGCTACGCATGTAGGTTTTTTTGTGAGCGCGATGTGAGCAGCTTTAAATATTGATAATTAATGAATTATTAAATGGTGGACATAAACAACAAAAGAACAATATTACTCTTGTGATTATTATTATCATGTTCTTGTGTTGTTTGAGTTCAGTGTTGAATGATTATTTTAAACTGAAGCGCTTTGTGTAGATTTATGCCACGAGTCATTTTATCATACAAAGATTACATTGTGCTCGGACCACTAAGCGTCTGTGGATTCCAAAATTGACATTTTTACCGTTTTTTAACCACTGGAATGGAAGAGATAGAAAGTTTCCTTATCATAACATGCCTTGTATTGTTTTTAATCGCTCGCTACACAACCCATCATTTTTAATGCTATATTAAATACAAATGGAACAATTATATTTGGTTTAGTTATTTATTTTTAAATAAAATCTCAAATTAAAACATTGTAGAGTAATTAAAAACAGTGTAGAGTGATTAATAACATGCATGTTATGATAAGAAAAATCGCATTCCAGGGATTAAAAATGGTAACAATGTAAATTTTAGAATGTAGAATCCAGAAGATTTTAAATTTACACAAATTTAAGAAGAGGCCTGAAGCAAGATACAAGATCCTCCCCAGTTTGCTGAAACCATGCACAGTGGAGAGGGGTGCATTTTAGTTTCTCCGAGTGTAAAGGTGAGAACAGCCGATTCACACCTGTGGAGGTTGTATTATTTGCATTTGAATGTGTCTGACATTGCAAAGCACACACAGTAACACTGCAAGAACAACAACCTAAAGTCTATAGAAATAAGAGGTCCTGATTATACTGCATAAATATTATTTAGTACAACAAAATTCCTCCGCGCTCTGGAAAACTTTATGTGTGCGGTTGAGCGCTGATTAGACTATGTATGTAATTAAAGAGGAGAATTATAATGCCGGATCAAACTTTTTAAAAATATTATTGATTAAGTGTGTGCTGAAAAAATGTTGTCACCAAAAATGTAACCGATGAGGACTCATGTCTATCAATCTGATATACAGTATGCTGGAGAAACTCCCTGGAGGGAAGACACTGCTTTGTGTAGTTAACATCAAAGACAAAAAAAAAAAAAAAAAAACATCAACAACTTCCACCAAAGAGTCTGGAACGCAGAGTACAGGGTGCCTCACCCGCGATAAATTATACTATAACCATATTATTCCAAAGATAGGAGTGTATTTATTTGTGTTATTTTAATGTTCTATTCTGAAGGTCTATTTTCCCAGTTATTTCTATATTTAAATGATGATGTCTTTAAATGTAATTTCATTTATAATAACAATAAACCAATACAAACAGAAGCTATATAACAGTTCATTCTTTGTACAAATAAAATTGTTAGCTAGTGAAATTAATTAGCTAGTCTAAATGAGACGTGGCGACATAGCTTACAGCAGGTTATGGTCGCTGAACCGCTGGATGTCCAGGTGGTGCTCCAAAAATAATGTGGGCTTTATAGATAATTGGAAGACCTTTGAGGGCAAAGCTGGCCTGTTAGGGCGGGACGGTGTCCATTCCACTCGGGAAGGTGCTGCTCTCATTTCCTGTAGTATAGCTCATAGTCTCAGTAGAGGTCTAGTTAATCGGTGACAATCCAGAGCCGAGGCCAGGGAGCAGACAGACAGGCTAAACCAACCGTCTGCTAGCTGCATAGAGTCGTCACTCAGGGTTCACCATATTGAGACTGTGTCTGTTCCCCGAGCTAAGCAAAAATGTAGAAAGACACAGAAAGTCTGTGTTAATAATTTAATTACCATAAAGACCACAAACTCCGATCATACTGAATGCACAGCCGGCACCTCTGATCTGAAGCTAGGACTGTTAAATATTAGATCTCTCGCATCAAAAGCGGTTATTGTTAATGAAATTATCACAGATCAGGCGTTTGATATACTCTGTTTAACTGAAACATGGGTTAAACAGGACGAGTATGTAGCTCTAAATGAAGCTAGTCCTCCTGGATACAGCTACATACACCAGCCTCGGTTAACTGGTAGAGGAGGAGGCGTCGCAGTTATTCATAATGATAATCTGTCTATCGTACAATTTAACAAATTTAACTCATTTGAAATTCTTTATAGTAACATAAGTGTATTTAAGTATATTAAATCAGCTCAGTCGATTCCACTAATTATAATTTACAGACCTCCAGGGCCGTATTCTGAATTTCTTAGTGAATTTGCAGATTTCATCTCAGACCTGGTCGTTTCTGTAGACAAAGTGTTAATTGCTGGAGATTTTAACATTCATTTTGAGAATCCAGAAGCCCCTCTGAGAACAGCATTTATGTCCATACTGGACTCCGTAGTCGTAAATCAGTGTGTAGTAGGACCCACTCATGAAGCAGGTCACACTTTAGACTTAATAATATTTTTCGGATTAATTATAAGAAATGTATTCACAATTCCGCTGTCTGAAATTATCTCAGATTACTATCTTGTCTCCATTCAAGTGTGTCACAGTGATAATGTACGCACAGCACCGCGCTACCGTATTAAACGTACATTCACATCAACTACCACACAGAGTTTTATCAGTAATCTCCCAGAGTTACCAACTTCGATTAGGCCACCGTCTGACCCCACAGAACTTGATCAGGCGACTGAATATTTAGAGTCGACACTTCGTTGTACCTTAGATAATGTAGCTCCAGCTAAAAGAAAAATTATTAGAGATAAGAAACTCGCTCCCTGGGATAACGATCACACGCGCACTTTAAAACAGACTGCTCGGAAATTAGAGCGTAAATGGCGTCAAACTAAATTGTTGGTATTTCAAATAGCATGGAAAGAGAGCATCCTGAACTATAGGAAAGCTCTTAGTGTAGCTAGATCAACGTATCTCTCCACTCTTATAGAAGAAAATAAAAATAATCCTAGATTTTTATTTAATACCGTAGCCAAATTAACCAGAAATAAGACCACTACAGAAATCTCCACAACAACATCATGCAATAGTGAGGACTTCATGAACTTTTTTAATAATAAAATTGTAAATATCAGGCATAAAATTGAGGCTTTGAAACCAAACAATGTAATTGATACAGATGTTAACCTAGCCATGTCAGATTCAAACCTAGAATACTTTACTCCTCTTGAAGAGAATGAACTAATTTCACTCATCTCTTCTGCAAATTCATCAACCTGTATATTAGATCCTATACCGACACATTTTCTTAAACAGATAGTACCAATAATAACAGAACCGCTGTTGAGAATAATTAATTCCTCACTCAGCATTGGTTATGTTCCAAAATCTTTTAAAGTAGCAGTTATTAAACCAATAATTAAGAAACCTGACCTCGACCCCTGTCAGCTGTCCAATTACAGGCCAATATCAAACCTCCCCTTTATCTCTAAGATTCTGGAAAAGATAGTAGCGGAGCAGCTATGCTCATATCTACATAGAAATGGCATACATGAACTGTATCAGTCAGGATTTAGGCCTCATCACAGCACAGAAACAGCACTCGTTAAAGTAGTAAATGACCTCCTATTGGCCTCTGATCAGTGTTGTGTAACTATGCTTGTATTACTCGACCTCAGTGCAGCTTTTGACACTATTGATCATGCTATTCTTCTTCACAGATTAGAAAATGTAGTAGGAATTAAGGGTACAGCCCTCTCCTGGCTCAGATCCTATTTGACCGATCGTTATCAGTATGTAGACTTAAATGGTGATTATTCTGCATGTTCTCTAGTGGAGTTTGGCGTTCCGCAGGGTTCAGTTTTAGGCCCACTGCTTTTTTCCCTTTACATGCTTCCTCTGGGCAACATAATCCGTAAGCATGGTATTAGTTTTCATTGTTATGCTGACGACACACAGCTATACGTCTCAACAAAACCTGATGAGAAAAACCGTCTTACTAAAGTTGAGCAATATGTGCAGGACATAAGAAATTGGATGCTAATTAACTTCCTTCTGCTTAATCCGGATAAGACAGAAGTTCTAGTCATAGGACTGCATACAGCTAGAAGTAAAATCTTAGATCACACCGTAACTTTAGATGGCCTTTCTGTTCCGTCAAGTGCAACAGTAAAAGACTTCGGCGTGATTATAGATTCCAGACTTTCATTTGAAGCTCATGTAGATAATATCACCAGGATAGCATTCTTTCACCTCAGAAATATCGCCAAAATAAGAAATATATTGTCGCTAAACGATGCAGAAAAACTAGTTCATGCTTTTATCACTTCTAGGTTGGACTATTGTAATGCCTTACTGTCTGGTTGTTCAGTTAGGTGCATAAGCAAGCTTCAGCTAGTCCAGAATGCAGCAGCGAGAGTCCTCACTAGAACCAGAAGATATGAGCACATCACCCCTATCCTATCTTCACTGCATTGGCTCCCTGTGAAATTTCGCATTGATTTTAAAATACTACTCTTGACATATAAGGCATTAAATGGTCTCGCCCCGCAGTATCTGAGCGAACTGCTAGTGTCTTACGATCCGCCACGCCTACTTCGGTCAAAGGATGCAGGCTGCTTGTCAGTACCGCGTAATATGAAAACTACAGCTGGGGGCAGAGCTTTTTCTTACCAAGCCCCAAAATTATGGAATAGTCTTCCAAATAGTGTTCGGGACTCAGACACAGTCTCAGTGTTTAAGTCTAGGCTCAAAACCTATTTATTTAGCCAAGCATTTTTATAAATAGATTTGCCATAAGGTAAAGGAGCAGATCTGGGGGACTCATGGACGTAGAGTATTATGGTGAACTGGTATGTTTAGATGCTGTCTTCCTCACTCTCATTTGATCACTCAGGTTTGTTGACTGTGAGGTGATTGTTTGCTTTACCTCTCAGGGAGCCCTCATGTTTGTGTTTCCTTCTGGCTCTCCCTTTTAGTTATGCTGTCATAGTTAGTCCTGCCGGAGTCCCTGCTTGCACTCTACAGTAAATATACATTCATATTATACATTATGACTGTGACCATACCTAATTGCCATCTCTCCTCTTCTTCCTTTCTCCCCTCTTTCTCTTTCCTCTCTCCCCCTGTCTCCCCCTTTCACTCTTTCTCTATCTCTCTCTGTCGAGCTACACATGTCATTCCTGAGCTGCCACCTCTGGCCTCCGGACCTGTCTGATCCATCCTGGTGCCCCGTTTCTGGTTGGAGGTCTCGTCGCATGGATGCCCCGTGTGTCTCTTTGGGATGCGTCTGGTGTCTGGGGATGATTCTCTCTACTTAGAAGATGGTTCTGGCCTCGACTGGTGTTGTCAGCTGTTTCTCTAAGGACGTGACAATTCAATAGTTCAGGACTGGAACTTTCTACAAGTCTATCTGAGTCTCCAATAACTACTGGACTCCATTTTAACATCAATTAACATGAATAATTATAGCTGACTCGATTCCCGTCTCTGTGTGCATGGAGTTTGCATGTTCTCCCCATGCTTGGTGGGTTTCCTCCGGGTACTCCGGTTTCCTCCCACAGTCCAAAGATATGCAGGTTAGGCTAATTGGCGTTCCTAAAATTGCCCGTAGTGTGTGAGTGTGTGTATGTGTGTGTGCCCTGCGATGGATTGGCACCCTGTCCAGGGTGTACCCCGCCTAGTGCCCGAAGTCTCCTGGGATAGGCTCCAGGTCCCCCGTGACCCTGAACACAGGATTAAGCGGTATAGAAAATGAATGAATGAATTATAGCTGAACCTAACACTTAACACTGTATAAATGCAGATAATTTCCTGCTATCTGTTTCACCCAGATGAGGATGGGTTCCCTGTTGAGTCTGGTTCCTCTCAAGGTTTCTCCCTATTACCATCTCAGGGAGTTTTTCCTTGCCACTGTCGCCCTCGGGCTTGCTCACCAGGGACTATCTGAACATTTTTGATTCATACACATTCACATTCCATCAAACTTAAATAATTATTTTGATTGTGTAAAGCTGTTTTGAGACAATGTCAATTGTTAAAAGCGCTATACAAATAATTAAATAATATAAATATATATATATATATATATATATATATATATATATATATATATATATTTTTTTTTTTTTTTTTTTACAAGCCCTTGAGCTGTTGTTAGTGCTTGCTTGGCCAGTCAGTTTCCTTGCTGTTTTCCCCGACGCATTCATAATCATTAGTCTACTTTTGCCGGTGTGGTGATGAAGCGCATGAGAGCTTGTGCGCGTGTGATCCACTACACAGCAAAAATATGTTAGTATATCATGACTGAAATAAAGCGGCTCACATCGGCGTGCGTTTTGCACAGCGCCGCATAGACAGCGCTTATTTAACATGCATAAATGTGTGTTTGTTGTATTCCTAACCCTAACCCATCTGAGGTTAGATTAAAACTCGGCAAAGTGAAAGAGCGCACACGCGGGTTCACGCGAACATTTTACATTCACTAAAAGGTTTATTCAAAACCACATTTCAGTCATTCACAAACATGTTGTGCTATGTTGTTGGTATACACTTTCACTTTTCACCTCCTCTTTGATAAAAATGCTCCCGATATGAGCCGACACGAGCGGCTTTGTTTCAGTCATAATATTTATCAATCATAAAGAGGAGCGACTTGCTGATATACTTGCTGATTAAACACTGCATTTTTGAAGTGAAAGTGCGCGTGATGTGAGCAGCTTTAATTATTAATAATTAAATAATAATTCAATGATGTACATAAACATAAAATCATGATGATTATTATTCTTTTGATAATAATAATAATAATAATAATAATAATAATGTTCTTTTGCTGTTTGGGATCAGTGTTGATCAAAAAGCTGCACGCGCAACTCACTTTCACTTTGCACAAGGCAGTGTTTGTTGTTTAGTGTATATTTAAAGTGCATGAACACAATAAAACAATAATGTCATAAACATATCATACAACTTTGTAGTCTTTTTGCACACATGCGTGGGTGTGTTACAATAATAATAAGAATAATAACAATAAATTCGGAGCACTACTACTAATAATAATAATAATAATACTGAATGGAGAAAGCGCAGTCAAAGAAGTATCATCATTGAAGGAGAGAAGTAAATGAAAAACAAATACATATCAGTATTTACAGTTTGAGCTTGAAATGTTTATGAGCTCTGTCGCTTGATGTCAATGGGCACCTAAGAGACATAACACATTTTCGGCTCAGTAGACACACAATACTTCAGACTGAAACACTGAAACTAACCCTAAACCTGCCCCCTACAGGTAATGAAGGGCATTTTCACAGTTTGCCACATGCAGCCGCGGCAAGTCGCCGGATCCCTTTTCTCAAAACGTGCGTGTTGAATGGCCAGATACACCCATGTAGTTTCTTCTCCAAAAAGTTTGACCCCACTCAGCAGTGATAAGGGGTAGGGGACCATGAGCTGCTGGCCATGAAGTGGGTTTTGGAGGAATGGCATCACTGGCTCGAGGGGCGCCAGGGAGCCATTCATCTTCTGGACTGATCACCATCAGAAACCTAAAACAGCGCAACCCAAGACAGTGGGCCTTGTTCTTTGAACATTACAACTTTCACCTGTCATACCGCCCGGGGTCCAAAAACACCAAGGCCAATGTCCTCTGCCGTCAGCATGAGGAAGACATCCCCCGGGCGGACCCCGTGCCTGTCCTTCCACCGTCACAAATCATCGCACCACTCCGCTGGGATTTGGAGACTAGGGTTTGCCAGGCACAGGCCGCAGAGACCTAACCGGCAGGCGTGCCACCTGGACGACTCTACGTGCTCAGCCCCATGAGAGCGGAGGTCCTTCAGTGGGGTCACTCGTCGCCTCTCTCAGGACATCCGGGCATGCGCCACACTCTACAATTTTGGTGGCCCTCCATGATGAAGGACGTCAACCAACACCAGGGGAGCTTCAGCCACTCCCGGTTCCTCATCAACCCTGGACGCACATTGCCGTAAACTTCATCACGGGCCTGCCGGTCTCCGAGGGAAAAAACACCATCTTAACAATCGTCGATCGGTTCTCCAAGGCTGTACACCTGGTGGCCCTCACCGGACTCCCATCAGCCAAAAGTACAGCCAAGCTGATATTAGAGCACGTAGTCCATCTGCATGGGTTTCCAAAGGACATCGTCTCGGATAGGGGGCTCCAGTTCACAGCTCGGTTCTGGAAGGCCTTCTGCCATCTGATCAATTCCACCTGCAGTCTATCGTCAGGATACCACCCTCAGATGGAGTCAGACGGAGCGGATCAACCAACAACTGGAGTGCTACCTGAGATGCTTCATCGCTGATCGCCAGCGCTCCTGGGCAGCGAGCTGACATCATCAGCTGTGTATATGAGCTGACAGCGGACATCATCTGGACAGAACTTTCCCATAATCTCCACATCTCATCTGCCATGAATCTAAGCCCATTTGAGGTGTGCCACAGTTTCCAACCTTCGATGTTCGATCACCAAGAACCGGAGGTTGATGTACTGTCAGCCCAACAGTTGGTCCGCAGGTGTCAACAGCTGTGGAATCAAACAAATAGAGCTATCCAGCATAATAATGTTATGATGCTACACCTCCCAGCATCGCCGTCGACACCCACCGGGACGATTGTACAATGTAGGTGATAAGGTATGGCTTTCCATCAGAAACCTCCACCTCCACACTGAATCACGAAAGCTCTCGCCTAGATTCATCGGCCCTTATCGCATCACCCTCCGCATAAACCCTGTCACCTACCGGCTCCAGCTGCCTGCGGCGCTCCGGATCCACCCGGTATTCCACACATCCCAACTTAAACCATTCACTACCTCTCCACCCACCCCCCCCTTGCTCCTCCACCCCGGATCATCAACGGTGGTCCCGCCTACACCGTACATTGGATCCTCGATGCACGGTCTTGGATTCCAGCCCCTTTTATTCTCGACCCCGAGCTCATCCAAGACTACCGTCGTCGGGTATCCTCCACCCCAGCACCGTCTGGAGCCGGTTCTGGACAGGGGGTACTGTCATGTGCACTCCCGCCGTGACACTGCATCTAAACCAATCACAAGACGTCCTACGTATGAACAGGTGAAATCAAAGTGCATTTGTTGGACTTAACGCTCAATGCCATGTTTGGGGAAGTCCAAACAGCATTTCAGCAGAAACAGCTTATACCTTAATCAAGCTGGTAGAGCAGCATTTTCCAACCTTTTTTGAGCCAAGGTACATTTTTAATTGAAAAAAATCCACAAGGCACACCAACAATCGAAACTGAAAAAAATGAATTAAAAAAATTTTTACTCTGTAGCCTATATTAACAAAACAATAAGCCATTCTTATCAAAGTGTCTTGAATAGGAATAGAATAAACTCAATGAAAACAGTCTCTTTTGATCTTTCATTTTTCTACATAATCAGTGTGAAACCTGGGTCTGTTTGGATGAACACAGAGCTGATATCCTGGCAGGAATTGAAGAAAGAAACACACAAAGATCTTCCTCAACAGCTCTTAGTCTCTCTCTGTTTTTAGTTTTTATAGCAGTCAGGGTTGAGAAGCTAAATCACTAATACCCCTATCTCACCTATGTGGTTTCGCGCGGTGGCCGTAAGTACAGTTCATTATGATTCACAGCAAGTTTTTGGTGCTGAGAGTACGTTTCCATCTTTCCGCACGAAAAAATTAAACATATTTCATTTTTTATGGTCCTCGCGGAAGTTTGCGGACCATGCAGAACTTCCCGGAACGTCTGCAGGCAATCGCGGCAGCTGCAATGGCATATTATTCGCAAACTTATAAAAATGTTTTAGACCAATTAGGTGAAATTGAATAATTTCCCACGGCACACCTGACGACCTCTCACGGCAGACCAGTGTACCACGGCACACTCGTTGAAAAACACTGTAGTAGACAAGTGCACAGGTAAGATACACACTTCTGTTTGTTTTGCAGGCAACGGTCCTGGGCACGTATTCTAGGGGCCAATTTGGGTCCATTTGTCTGACAGCAGAAGCTTGGTTGAAATTGGGTCATGCAACAGGATCATAATTTGTAGCAGAAAAGAATCAAGGTTCAGGAATGGCCCAGTCCAGACCTCAACCCAAGTGAAATGCTGTGGGGGGACCTTCAATGACATGTGCATAAGCGAATACCCAAAAACCTCAATAAACTGAAGCAAAATTGCAAAGAATAATTGGACCTCCACAATGATGTGAATGATTGATAATGTGATATAAAAGGAAATAACGTTTTTGGTAGTTATGGATGCTAAAGCTGGATCTACAATTTAATAAATCTTTGGGGTATTTGGTATTTCTCCAATTTTTTGGCTTAATTATTGTTAAATAAATAATGGCATAGTGACAAAATATGTTGTTATATGTTGTTGTTCATCTGAGGATCTGAAGTTGTAATTACTTAATACTAGGGCCGGGACTTTAACGCATTAATTTAGATTAATTAATTACACAAAAATAACGCGTTCCTTTTTTTAATGCATTTTAATCTCACTTATTTTTGCAATGTGGAACGTTTCTCACTGGATGAGTTTCGGTGGACCGATTATACTGGAGCACCAACTAGCGTTCAGGACAAAAACAAACCACAGTGAACAGGGACAAAGAAGCTGATGAGACCGCTTTGGTTGACCCTGTGGATGGGAAATTTTGTTATAAAAAACAAATGTATGGAAGCGTCAGGGTTTAATAGTCAGGGTTTCCAATGTTCTGAATGTACTTGAAAGTATTGTGTTTTACTTTAAAAAACTGTTTACAGAAGGTCTACCTACCTATAGGGTACCTGAATTTCTGAAATGTAGGCTACTATATTTCTAAATATTCTATTGCTACACTTAATGGCAATATTGCACTGGTCTGTTGGAATTGGTTGAACAAAAATAAACAATATTTTGTTGCTTAAGCTTATGTACTCAGTCATTATTCATTGGTATTCTAAAAATCCATATGAAAAAAACTTACTTCTCACTGTTCTCAGGTCAAATATTTATATACGATTAAAATGATATTAAGTTCGATTAATTAATTACAAAGCCTCTAATTAATTAGATTATTTTTTTAATTGAGTCCCGTCCCTACTTAATACTAATACCCACTATGATCAGATGATTTGTAATTATGTTTTTACACAAAACACCTAAAATTAAATGAAGGAGTACTAGCTTTTACACATAACTGTATATTTGTTCATGTTGTCAACCATGCTTCTTTGTTGTTCGTACAAAAATGAGGAAGAAACATAATCTAAGGAACTGCCTATAGACCTGTCTATTATCAGCTTGTTTGTGTGTCTGTCAGGGAGAATGAGAGTTTGACTGGTGAATTGATTAACGTCATGTTCATAAAAAGAATGAGGAGCTAGTCTGAGTGCTTTTGTACATGCAGAGGAGTATCACTTTCTTCTGCTACTTTCTGCAGGCTATCTTAGCATATTGGTACTGCTGTTGTCTGTGGTCTGAAATGCCTCACTGTCTGTGGCTCTAGGGTTTCACAGCATGGTGTTCACAGTACTGATGCTCTCTGGCCTTGGGACTGTGAGAAACGTGGGTGGTTCATAACACTGCTTTTTAAAAGGATACAAGTAGCAAAATCTTTTTGAGGCACTACTGCCCTACTGTTGGTATTTTTTGTGGTTGCCTTTTGGATTTTTTTTTTCTGCATTCGTTTGATCTGTGTTTTCTATTCGAACTGATTTCTGAATTGACCTATTATAAGAGAAAGCTTAAAGAGACTAATATAAAAGTAATATTCTTACATTATTATTAGCAAAAATACCAGCCAAAAACACAGAGGGATTGTGTTTCAGTAATGCATGATAATGCATGATTTGATGGAAATGCACTAAGACAAACATTATGTATTGGGCTGTTAATACACTCAAAAACCTATGAAATGTCATACACTTCCTGGGAAAAAGCTAGCATTACTAGCTTTTATCAATTAAAGAAAACAGTTAAGGGGATTGTTAGGTTTAAATGAAGAAGAAGTGTGTCCAAGCTATGTTTTAAGCTAAGAGAAGAAGAGTTTTAGGTTTAGGTTTGTTGTCTCCGCTGCACCTTGATACACTTACCAGTCCGGGCCCGATCGACTGGGAGAGACAAACACAATTACACATACTGTACAGGCATTATGTCTTAAGATCTCTGTTTATTCTCAGCAAAGAGAGCACATTTAAACGGTGCTACGTCCCGAACATCAAAAGAAACAGTCATTAACATGTCAGTCATAGAGGGACCTGGAGACAGACAGGAGAGAGGAAATACATTTGCATTCTCCTGATTAAACAAAAGGATCACAGCAGACAAGCGCCATTTGGATGTACATTCGTCTAGATACAGGATATAGAAGGTGTTACCACATAAGGCATAAGGAAGAACAGTGAGGGGTCTGTTCTCAGGGCACAGGAATCTACTTATAAGATTATAATGTCTTACAATATTATAAAACCTTACAGTAGAAATCACAGTTTTTTTCTGTACATTGGTCAGAACTCGCTCTTTCAATGAGATATCATTACTTTTCATACACTGAAGAACCTAAAATCTGTCTGAAAGAAATTTCTGTCTGTATGTCTGTCCAGCCAGATTTTGTCACAGCATCATGCAAAACTTGCTAGGCAGAATTTAATGAAACTTTATTCTGGTATTTGCCTGAAGTTAAATCTGTGCCATAAGTGAAATCAAAGTGGTCAGTAGATGGGAAGTTATGAGCAGTTTTCTCTCAGATTAGAAACCACAAGTTTAAACAGCATACTGCACATGTGTGAAACACTGGGCCTGTCATACACACCCAATCTGTGGCCGGCACTAGGACCCGGAAGTAAGACGGTCGCCTACCAGGAAGTATAAGAGGAGTAAACAAACGGTGGCTTACCGCTCAGTCATTGAGTTCGGCCCATGTCGGTTCAGGTTGGCTTTCATCAAACCGTGAGTACTCACTATATTTTGGTTGTTGCTTCCTACCGTTGTGTGTGTATTTATAGGACGCGGGCTAAATTTGTGTTTTTCCCTTGCTCCCCTTTCGTGAGAGTCCTTAAACTAAATCGCGTGGTTATCCTGCCTACTCGCTGTTACTCCGCATTTGGGTTTACCATCCACGCTACATCGGGCTAAGAACTAGAACTTCCCGCCACACTCGAGGGACTGATCCAGCTTGCTCTGCGGATCGATCAGCGCCTTCTGTCTCGCCCGAAGCCAGCCCCAAGGACCCTGCCGCCTGCACCCGCCTTCTCCTACACCACCCCATGACCACCTGCAGCTTTCACCACCACAAACACCGGAACTGTCGGATCTCCACCACCTGCTGGGGAACCCATGCAATTAGGGCGCGCCTCCCTGCACACCGGTTCAGAGAGGGCCTGTGCGCATATTATGGGTCCGCAGAACATCACTGGGCGATCTGTCCACTGCGTCTGGGAAACGCCCACCCCCGGTGAGCGGAGGGAGAGACTCACCGGGCCCACTCCTGATCTCCACCACTACCGACGCCACCATCTCTCGACTTACGGTTCAGGTATCCCTCCAGATTGGCCACAAACGAGTCCGAAGTACTGCATTCATCGACTCCGTGGCAGCAGGTAACTTCATTGACTCTTCTTATGCCAAGAAATTGGGGGTAAAATTTGAGATGTTATCCCAGCCCGTTAGGATTACCTCCGTCGACGGTCGGCCCCTATCTACCAGCCAAACTCAACCCATCATCCTCCTCATTGATCAGCACCATGAACAGCTTAGGTTTCACCTCCATCTCGTCTCCTCCCATCATCGTGGGACATCCGTGGCTCCTGCAACATGACCCCTTCATCTCCTGGACGCAACACCGGATTTTACAATGGGGCGCGACCTGTACCGAACTATGCCTAAGGGCATTTGCTGGGACGTGCTCTAGGGAGTCCGAGGCCCCCGACGTCAACACCAACGCCATCCCCGAGACCTATAGGGACCGGACAGAGGTCTTCTGCAAGCGACGGGCCACCCACCTTCCTCCACACCGCTCGTACGATCTCGCCATCGACCTTCAACCAGGTGCAGTCCCACCCCGCGGTCACCTCTATTCATTAACATCAACTGAGACACAGGCTATGGAGGAATACATAGCCAACGCCCTTCGCCAGGGTACCATCAGGCCCTCCTCCTCGCCTGCTGCCTTGGGTTCTTCTTCGTAAAGAAGAGAGGCGGCGAACTTCGTCCATGTGTCGACTATCGGGGGCTCAATAACATCACTATCAAGAACTGGCACCCTCTGCCTCTTACCAACTCTGCTCTTGGACGCCCTCTTTGGTGCCACCTTCTTTACTAAGTTGGACCTTTGGAGCACCTACAGCTTGGTGCGCATCAGAGAGGGCGATCAGTGGAAGACGACCTTCATTACCCCGACCGGACATTATGAAAACCTTGTCATTCCCTTTGGACTGTGCAATGCTCCCGCCGCTTTTTAACACTTCATTAATGATGTTCTTCGGGACATGTTAGGGCGATGGGCATTTGCTTATTTGGACGACATCCTCATTTAGTCCCGTACCGCTGAAGAACATACCCAGCATGTCAGGGCGGTCCTAAAGAGATTACTCGCCCATCAGCTGTACTGTAAGTTGGAAAAGTGTGCTTTTCACGAGCGCTCCACCACGTTCCAGGGTTTTGTCATCTCGCCCCAGGGTGTGGCCATGGGCCTTTGAAGGACTTTGTAACCGCTTCACCACCGCTCCCATCCTTCTCCATCCTGACACCAGTAAGCCATTCGTTGTGGAGGTGGACGCTTCAGATGTGGGCGCTGGAGCTGTTCTCTCACAACGAGGTCCAGATCAGAAACTACATCCATGTAGTTTCTTCTCCAAAAAATTTGACACCACTCAGCAGCGATACGGGGTAGTTGACCGCGAGCTGCTGGACATAAAGTGGGCTTTGGAGGAATGCCGTCACTGGCTCCAGGGCACCAGGGAGCCATTCATCCTCTGGACTGACCACCAGAATCTCATCACCATCAGAAGCTTAAAACAGCTGAATCCCCGACAGGCGCAGTGGGCATTGTTCTTTGCACATTATAACTTCCACCTCTCATACCTCGCGGATCCCGCGCTTGTCCTACCCTCCTCCAAAATCATTGCACCACTACACCTGAATCTGGAGACGAGGGTCCGCCAGGCACAGACCTTAGAAACCGAACCGGCAAGTGTGCCGCCTGGACTACTCTACGTGCCCAACGCCATGAAGTCCGAAGTCCTTCAGTGTGGCCACTCTTCCACCATCGCGGGGCATCCAGGCACCAAACGGACTCTTCAGTTCCTTCAACGGGACTTCTGGTGGCCATCAATGGCGAAGGACACCAAAGAGTTCATTCAGGCGTGCCCAGTGTGCGCCTGCATGGGTTCCCCAAGGACATGGGGGACAGGGGGCCCCAGTTCACTGCCAGGTTCTGGAAAGCCTTCTGCCGTCTGATCGATTCGACCTGCAGTCTCTCATCCGGATACCACCCACAAACGGTCAGACGGAGCGGGCCAGCCAACAACTGGAGCGCTACTTGAGATGTTTTATTGCCGATCGTCAGCGCTCCTGGGCTCGCTACCTCATCTGGGCAGAACTTTGATGTTGATGGTTGATGTGCCGTTAGCCCAACAGTTGGTCCGCAGGTGTTGACGGTTGTGGATGCAAGCCAATCGGGCCATCCAACAGGCCAACGCCTGCTACACCACTCAACATCGCCGTCGGCACCCCCTGGGACGATTGTTCCACGTAGGTGATGAGGGATGGCTTTCAACCAAAAATCTTCATCTCCACACTGAGTCAAGAAAACTTTCACCCAGGTTCATCGGTCCATACCGCATCACCCACCGGATAAATCCTGTCACCTACCGGCTCCAGCTGCCTGCGGCGCTCCGAATCCACCCAGTCTTTCACATCTCACAGCTAAAGCCCTTCATCACATCCCCCATGATTCCACCCTCTCCCCCGATCATCGACGGTGGTCTCACCTACACTGTGCACCGGATCCTCGATTCGTGTCCTCAGGTCTTCGATTTGTATCCTCGGGGATTCGTGTCCTGGTCGATTGGGAGGGTTACGGCCCTGAGGAGCGGTCTTGGATTCCGGCCCGGTTCATCCTCGACCCCGAACTAAGACGCGGGTTAAATTTGTGTTTTTCCCTTGCTCCCCTTTCGTGAGAGTCCTTAAACTAAATCGCGTGGTTATTCTGCCTACTCTCTGTTACTCTGCGTTTGGGTTTACCATCCACGCTACATCGGGCTAACCGCTAAAGCTACGTCTTCTGCTCACCTCAGGTTAGTTCATCTCTGACAGGGCCGCATCGTAAACTGACCACCAAACAGAATTTAGTAGAACTTTTGCCTGAAGTTTAACCTGCACCAAGTGAAATCAATCTTGAGTAAATGCGATGTTATGAACAGTTATGGGCGGTGTAGATGCGGTCATATTATTTTACTAGTTTTGACGCGTAGCTTTGTCTTAAAGTTTCACTCACACAACAGAAGTCCGATCTCTTTGTCTCTTGTAGTTTATTTTGTCAGCATCAAAGAATCAACACTTCATACAGTCGTCTTGAGTAAATCCACTGTGATTACAGACACCAGTTGCTGCATCTTGCAAATCTCTGACTTTTACAACAACCTGTTTGCTGTATCTTGTAAATTACAGTCTTAGCTTACGAATATAACAACACTCTTGCTGTATATATCCACTTACGGGAGCTTATGGTTACAACAACCTAGTTGCTGTATCTTACATTCTTAGCTTACCGGGAGCTCTCGTTAGCTGACGGTCAAAAGCTTGTGTTTCCGTAGCCTTCCACATGTAAACTGAACTCTCTATCATATGACAGTCACACAAATGCATGTAATAGTAGAATGACATCACAGACCAACTTACGATTGTCAACTTATGATGCATGACTAAGAAATATAAAGCTTATGGCTTATGTAACAAACTTAATGCTTAATGCTTTACTAATGAATAGAACAAGGTAGAATAAATGAAATAACAGCAAGTAAAATAAAATAAAATAAACACAACAACAAATTCATAACAAGTACGATATGGCACTTACATTCCAGCCCCTAATTGACAGGCATGGAGACTGACAATTACAATTTTGTGTTTTTTTTTTTTTGATAAAGCCATGAAATCAAACATTCTTAACCTTATAAAACATTTTAAATCTTGCAAATGTATAATATTTATCTCAGGTGTTTATCTTTGCATATCAAATCTCATAACATATTACCACACATTTAACAGTCCATTTCATATATGAGGCACAGCTTGTCGATGGGTCTTTCTAGAGTGTTGGTCTTGGTTTTAACTAACACACGTCTCACCAGTCCCCCTTTGCCGGGGAACACTATCGTGATTCGTCCCATGACACATGAATTTCTTGAAGAAGACTCATCAGTTATTAAACTATATCTCCAATCGAAAGGTTTTTTTTGTTTGTTTTGAAACCATTTTTGTCGTTCCTGGAGCAAGAGCAAGTATTCACGCATCCATCGCTTCCAGAGCATGTACTGAATCTGCTTCTCCCTGCGACATGCATAGATGTCTTCCTTTTTGAAGAATCCGAAACAGAATCCATTCTTTTTTATGAATTCTACTTTGTCTTTGTATGTCTTATCATTAAATTGGAGGCAATCGTCTAAGATATGCTCCCCTTTGCAATGTGTGCACGGTTTAGTGAAGGCGCTGACAGGTAATGTACCGGCATTCTTCATCGTAATCAAGTATTTGTGAATTTTACCAACCTGTCTGTCCTCAGTTGCGACGCTGACCCTGGGTTTTCCTTGGCCCCTTTGTTTGGGTCCTTGAAGGGATGTGTGACTGGGTTTTCTGTCGCTGGTTGCGGCGTCCAGGTCCGTAGAGTGCGCGCTGCTCAGGTGCGCGTTGCTCGATTCAGTGAATGCTCTCTCGTTCGCAGGCTCCGCTCGGCTGTTGCTTGTTGAGTTGGAAAGGTGAGAGTGCGCGCTGCTCGGGCACGCGCTGCTCGATTCAATGGGTGTGCTCTCGTTCGCAGGCTGCGCTCGGCTGTTGCATGTTGAGTTGGAGAGGTGAGAGTGCGCGCTGCTCAGACGAGCGCTGCTGGATTCAATGAGTGCGCTCTTGCTCTTGGGCGATCGGCTGTCGTATTTGCAATCTTGATGTTGAAGCACTCTTAATTTGGCATCATGCATAGCGAGCGCCGTTTTGGTTTCCAGTCTTTCTCTTTTTGCTTTTAGTTGTGCCTTTTCCATTTCTAGTCGTGCTTTTAGTTGCACTTTCTCCATTTCTAATTGGAGACGTTCGTCCAAGGTTGCAGCTTTTGCTAACAGAGCTGCTCTGTCGGCTTCTTCTCTCTTTAGTCGGGCTGAGGATGATGTAGAAGTTACAGACCTTTTGGATGCTGCCATTATCAGTGACACGCTGACGCCCGGCGAGACATCTTCGCGTATTCGCGACGTCACAGAGTGGCCCTTAATGTCCTTGGTGTCCGCTATCCAGCGACCCACCTTAGCTATGAATTCTGTATGGCCTTGTGCCTCAGGTGCGCCGCAGGCGACCTGATCGCGTTTGTGTTCGTCTTTATGAGTGTACACAAGCACATCAACGTTGCTTCTCATGAAGTTCTCTCTCAGCTTCCCGTATTCGGGTCTGTACTCAGTTTCAACGATGTCTATCTTATGTGCATAGTTCATAGGTGTCTTTAATGCAGTAGACATTGCATTCAGTCGAATTCGCTTGCCTTTTCTTGCATCCAGCGCCTCGTTGAGGTTCTTTCTGTTCATTTCGTGGAGTGCCGTTAGGCTCCCCAGCCAAGTGCTGGGAGCGTTGTCCTCGTTGTTCGGCATGGTGAAGTTCAAGGTTTTCTCTTGAACAGCGGAAAGCTTTTGACTTTGTGTAGATGCGGTCATATTATTTTACTAGTTTTGACGCGTAGCTTTGTCTTAAAGTTTCACTCACACAACAGAAGTCCAATCTCTTTGTCTCTTGTAGTTTATTTTGTCAGCATCAAAGAATCAACACTTCATGCAGTCGTCTTGAGTAAATCCACTGTGATTACAGACACCAGTTGCTGCATCTTGCAAATCTCTGACTTTTACAACAACCTGTTTGCTGTATCTTGTAAATTACAGTCTTAGCTTACGAATTTAACAACACTCTTGCTGTATATATCCACTTACGGGAGCTTACGGTTACAACAACCTAGTTACTGTATCTTACATTCTTAGCTTACCGGGAGCTCTCGTTAGCTGACGGTCAAAAGCTTGTGTTTCCGTAGCCGTCCACATCATATGACAGTCACAAATGCATGTAATAGTAGAATGACATCACAGACCAACTTACGATTGTCAACTTATGATGCATGACTAAGAAATATAAAGCTTATGGCTTATGTAACAAACTTAATGCTTAATGCTTTACTAATGAATAGAACAAGGTAGAATAAATGAAATAACAGCAAGTAAAATAAAATAAAATAAACACAACAACAAATTCATAACAAGTACGATATGGCACTTACAGGCGGGATTTAATAATTTACTTTAAAATAAGCTACTTGTTCCATTTAATCCAACACCTATACCGATAGATATTAATTAGAAAATCTAAACTGAATATTTTTACTGGGATTAGTTAATATTTTCATAGCTGAAATACCAGTGGCATATGTGAATTATAACATCCTGGGGTCCAAAAGGTGAGGAGAATAAACTATGCAGGTGGTGAACAGTTTTTTGAGACACTTATGGTTTAATTTTTCCACTTATTCTGCTTTATAATATCTGACAACTTCCAACTTGTGTTGAATCCCGAATAATGTTAAATGGCAAGTTAGTGTGCTATGTAGGAACACTTGTTCGACATAACAAATAGTGCCCTTAATCAGGGGTTAGAGAGGGATTTCAGATTCTGCCTTTTGTTAGAAGATAGTTAGCACTGTAGCTCACTTTATCCATAGCTGCTATGCTCTACGTATATACTGTAACCATTAATGGATTGTCCCTTTGTCCTATCAGATTACTCAGTCAAAACTAACTAATTCAATGAATTAAATTAATCAAATAATCCAATTCAATAAATTAATTAATTTCAATTAATTAATTGGAATTTCCCTTAAAGTCCATGAAATGGTGAACTGCATCATAGGACAGCATCATAATCAGTATCATTGCTTATCTCAATGATTGATTTTGGTATGGTGTAAACCTACAATAATCTAAATAAATATATTTAGCAAATGATAACTGCTTCTGTAAATTGGTTAACAGGCATGTGATATAGTGGCGTAAATATGAAAATTAACATCTTACATGCATCTCATGATTCATCTGTTACTCTGAAGAATATTGAAGATGACACTGTGAATAATGGCCACAGAGTTTTGCTCCTGCATTTTCTTGGTATTTTAGTTTTTTCATGTGATAATAGGATAGGCTGTGTCTGAGCCTCACTGTCTGTGGATCAATACCTTCCTGATAGACAGGAGACAGTGTGTGTGTGAGAGAGGCTAAGCAAGCAAACTTTAACCACTTTAACCATGTGCACAGGTGCACCACAGGGCTGTATGCTTTCCCATTTTCTTCTCTACTGCCTCTATAATAACTAACTCTTCCAGCTCTTTCCGGATCTTTGGCTAAGCTCCTAAAAATTGCAGATGACACACCTTTCATTGGTTCGATTCAGAAGTGACTAACATCATTGTGCAGTTACAACAGTATATAAAAATAGACAGTAGAGTTGATAATACTGTAGATTTCAGAAGAGCCCATCCAATTATTTTTTTTCCACTCACCATTAACATCACAGTTACAGTTGTGGAGTCATTTAATCTACTTTATACGATCATGTCCAAAGATCTCAAATGGGACCTCATTACATGCTCTGTAACTAAAAAGGCCCACAGAGGATGTTTTTCCTGAGGCAACTAAAGAAGCTCAACCTGCCTCAGGCAGAGTTGATCCGATTCTACACTGCCATCTGTTATTGTCTGGTACAATGGAGCAACCAAACAGGAGCCACAGCACATCATCCGCTCAGCTGAGAGGATCATTAGCTGCGACTTCTCTCATCGATCTGCTGCACTCTGCCCGAATCAAGCATCATGCAACAAAGATCATCTCTGACCCATTCCATCCACGACAGGAAAAAGACAGAAAGTAAGAAACCCACCAGCAGATAGGTTAATAGCTTCTTTCAGGATGCAGTTACTGTCCTGAATAGCTCCTTTTGTCTTTGTGGAGCACATACTGCATCACTTTCTTTGTATGCTTGCATACTTGTATATTAAAATTGATTCTGATTGCAAATCATTTTATTTGCCATTACAACAATAGGTGATTATTGATATGTAAGGGGCAAACACTATACATTTGGTAGGTTATAACTGGTGCACTTGATGTAAGACCGAAACAGATTAATTAAAAAACAAAGCAATGTTAATGCAATAGGAAATGCTTAAAGTGTAGGAGTAAATTATTTATTTAGTGCAATTTTACATAGTGTGTGGAAACATAGTGTGTGTTATATATATTTATATTTCAAATATACTTAAATATACTGTAAATTCAAACAAATTTTGAAAAACAGGTGCTTAAACAGATGGAACCCACATTTGGCACATGACAAGTAAAAACAGCCTTGATTTGCTTTCCAACATTGTTTTTAGTGTAATTAAATTAAATGGTTATCAGTAATCATGAAACTGCTTCAAGGATAATAATGAAAAGGGCAAAAATGTTTGGCAACTAAATATGCAGGTCTTTTATGTTAAAAAAAAAAAGAAAGAAAGAAAAGAAAATATGATTACTGAGTCATGGGAGACAGAGAGTTTTTTTTTAAGTACTGCTATGAGTCACCCTGAGAGTCCTTTAACAGTAATTCACTTTCAGTACTCAGTCAGGCGTGTCAATTCAGAATTGGTTGCAAGTGTGTACACAAATATCATACACCCACTCAGATACTTAAATGTCTAACATGTCCGAACTTTTGACACAAAAGAAGTTGAGATGCTGTACATAGGTGCTGGTAGCCAATCAGGGAAGAGCAAGAGAGGGCGAGTGGAAACAGCCCAGACAGGGCAAAGAGAGAGTCTGATATTACACAGATTGGCCATTACATTAAAACCATAAAAAATTAAAACCACCTAGGATTTGAGTTCTCTTTGGGCCCCCAGGGCAGATTTGGCCCATTTGTGGCATGGCTCCACAGGGCCTTTGGTGGTGTGCTGTGTTGTTTGACACCAGGACATTGGCAGCAGATCCTTTGGGTGCTGTAGGTTCTGGGATGCGGGCTCTGTGGATTGAGTTTCATGGGTGCTCAATCGGATTGGGATCTGGGGAGTTTGGAAGCCAGGTCGATGGCCTTGCCTTGTTTTCGTCCATTCTGATGTGGCTAGAAATATGCATTTCCACAAAGTTTGTTTTCAAGTGGGGTCCTCTCAAGGTTTTTCATTAGATAAATAAATCCTAAATTACTCCCACTTGCTCAGTAGCTCATTCTCTTTGCCGCTTATCCTGTCATGGGTCATGGGAAGTCTGGAGGGATCACAGGGAACTCTGGGCACTAGGCGGGGTACATCCTGGAAGGGGTGCCACTCCATTGCAGGGCACAAGCACACGCACATTCACACATTTGGAAATGCCATTTAGACTACTCTGCATGTCATTGGCCTGTGTAAGAAACCCAGAGGAAACCCACTAAGCATGGGGAGAACATGCAAATTCCACATACACATATCTCAAGGTAGTATTCAAACCCTCGACCGTGTGCCACCCTAAATCCTAATTCATAAAGTATCATTTCTTTGCTTTGTCCCAGTGCCTATTGTTAAAAGTAGTTAGATTTAATAATTTTGTTCTATACACAATGAGCTGACTAGGTCTAATGAGTTAGCTCTATTGGCCTTTGAGATGTGAAGAATAATCCTTAATGCATATAAACTCATGCCTACACAGCACAGTGCATTCAAGATTACTATGCAGCAACCTAGAGGTTATTTATTGATTTAGCACCCTTAACCGAGAGGTTCATTGGTACCCTGTAGAAGGCATGTGATATTACATTTTCTTGCAACAGTTACTGAATATCAAAACATAATGTCTTACATCGAGGAGTTAAAAAATTATTATTTCTACCAAATTATTTTTCACAGTGACATAACTGGTAATACATTGTTGCATGCTTCTTTTCACATGTTACATTTGATAAAGTTTCAAAAACGTGTTTGGTCTAATTCATTCATTTACTGTATCTATTTATTTATTTCTGGGATCCCTGGCCTCTCCTTTCTATTCAGTTAATGTTGATTCAATTTCAAAACAGAGCTTTGTTTCCATGAGTGAGCCTGTGATTTGCTGAAAGTGTTTCCACAATCTGAGATTGCCCTTTCCACATTAAAGGGCTAAATAGGGATGAGAAACTGTTTATTTTAATTGCCAACCAATTTCCCCAGCTTTAATTGAATCATTTTCAGTGAATAGCAATTCCCCTAAAGCTTTGCAGTTTAATTTTTCTGTAATAAAACCCTATTAATAAGGTCTGACTGGATACACATGAAAGCAAGATAAAGCAGAAATGGAGTCACAGTGGTGTTACTAGATATGAGATATTTTTCTGTCAACTCACTATCTAGGAAATGTTATCAAGCACAAAAATTTAGATGCAAACAGGTTAGGCTAGAGAATAAGAGAATACTTAGTAAAAGCAAAGCCAAAATAAGCACACTATGAATGCAGCTAGATTAATAATCATTAGTCTTGTAGTTCATAGCCAGGCAAATTATGGGTATTGTTGTTTGAAGTTTTATTAATTTCTGCAGGTATAGACATGAGAGGCATTTTTTATTTCATGGTATTAATATGTTATGTTTGCACATTCTGACAGGAGGGAGTCCTACAGATAACGAGAGATATTCATAAAAATGCAATTGTACTTGGAGTCATGCATTAGCTCTGAACTGACAGATAAGACTGCTGCTGACAATGGGCGCCACATGAGTATCCTTAAGATTTTCCATGAGACTGCAACCACATGGATACCATGAAGATGCCTATAAATATTCAAACTTGGATAGCTAAAAGTTTGCACTCATTAAATCTAACCCTATTTTTTTTTAACCTTTAATCTTTAACCTATCTAACCTACATTTGTTATACTGATTATCCTGCACAGCGACAGGGGAGACCTGGAGCATGTCCTGGGACTTGGGGCACCTGGGTGGGTTGCCAATCCATCACAGGGCATTTAAGCACATGCTCACTCACATACCACAGAAATTTGGAAATGCCTAATCTGTACAGTATGTCTGTGGACTGTAGGAGGAAATTGAACTACCCGGACGGGGGGAAATCCACACACAAAAAACTCTAAGTACAGACTCCATAGTATACAGTTATGGAGGATAATGACTCATACCAAACAAAAAAAAAAAGAAGTGGATTTGGGTTTGACTCTTTTAAAGTTTCTTTCTCATGTTGTTTCAGCCAGTTTTGCCATTCTTGCTTCTGGCTTTTAGAGATCTCTTATGGCCCATGCTCTAACACTGTGTCTAAGTCTAATCTGGCCTGTGTGTTCTTAAGTGTTCCCAATGGATTGCGTCTTGAGATAAGAAGTCTATATTTAAATTAATGAAGGCAACACACTGGACTGTAGACTTTGACAAAGATACGTCTTTACACCTACATTCCTCTGGAGTGTTTGTGACTAGATTTTGGGAAGGGGTATTTCTTCTCCAAGGAAATAATGATTTGTTTATCCACTTTGTTGAAAACACTTTGTTGTTTTCCGTTGCCTTTCTGGCCTTTTGATGTCGCTGACCTCACTAAAACTGTAGATTTGGCCACCCTTAAAGTTTCTGCTATCTCTGTCATAGTTTTTTTGTTTGTTTGTTTATTTGCTTTTTCAGCCTAATGCTCACCTCCTTCACTAGTATTGGCAGATTTTTGGACTTTATATTGAGATTCGCCATAAACAGATACCAAATGCAAATTCAATACTTGGGATCAATGCTGCCCTTTTATCTCTGTAATTTGTCATGAAATCACTACAAAACAAGCCACAACTGGCCAGTAAACTGTTTATCAGTCAGTTGTCTGATTAATTTTGAGTAAAAATATAGGGACTATGTAAAATAAATGTGTAGCACCCGTTCGATGTAGCAAGTATTTGGTGCCAATAATAAGGGGGGTTGTAGTACTATAGACGGGGCCCTGGATTTTTTATAGTTCTAAATTAACTGTGCTGACCTGGTTGCTCTCAACTTGTAATGGGTTGTTCTTGGACGATTCAGGAGTGATTTGTTTAGTTGCCCAGCCAGAATATCATAGGTTCTGTACTGAGACCATTATTAAATAATAATAATAATAATAATAATAATAATAATAATAATAATAATAACAGCAACTTTGCATGTGTTTGTAAGGAAGGTTGTAAATTATTAACTAATTTAATAATCGAACGCTTTCATGTCAAGTCACAAAAGAATGAACGACTCGAATGACTTGAGAGATGAACTAATCAATTCTTTTTCTGGCACAAAATGCATGGGTTAAGCTTGTGGGGCTGTCACTTAATGAACGAACAACTTGAATAAACTGAACACTTGAAAGGTGAACTGATCAATTCCGGCTCAGACTGCAAGCTACTAAAACTACTATAACTACAGTATATTGTTTGCATATAGTTGCATTGGTTGTGTAATATCTTTCTGACCAATCAGGAGAGTTCAATGGCTTGTTAACATCAATACAGTCCTTAACGGCAAGAGTTGATCAGGGAACTCACACCAACAAGTCCAAGGAAAAACTCTCTGTTCTTTCCTTCTGGATTAAATATGTCATTTGCCACATTCTGCATTCACCTTAATAAACGGCACATTCGTCCTTCTAACCAAACACCACATGTTTCTTAACTTGTCTAGTCTTCCCAGGTATTGATGTTAACAAGCCCTTGAACTCTCTACAGGTTTTCCTTTAACTTCCACCTCTTTGCACTCGTGATTGGTCAGAAAGATATTATACAACCAATGCAACTATATGCAAACCATAATAGTTTACTTCACTTGGGGTAGGTTGCTAAATAACTCAATTAAAATAAAGAGAAATTCCATTATCAACTGTTTTAACATTTTTAACTATATCTGAACAGTTTTAAACATTTTAGATGAACAAATTTTATTTTAACTCATTTTTATTTTTAAACATTTGTTAATCAAGTTTTTTAATCAATCAAGTCAGTTTTGTAGATTTTTAGTCTGATTTTAATTAGAAATTTATAAATGAAATTTTAGACTGGGCTACCCTTCTCATCCTTTTTCTGGTGGTCTTTGGGGCTTTGTCACATCAATGGTTTGATTCTTGTAGGGTTTAAGTTTTGGTGGTTAATCCAATATCTTTGCTCTGGGAGTTCAACTAAATAATCACCCATGATGTACAATTGTCACTGGTACCTCAGTGGGACCTCCAGGTTGATCATAAGTCAAGCAAATAACTAGATTAGTTTCTTGATGTGACCTTCTAATCATGGGGTTTCTTTGCAATTTTCAGTCCTTTTTTACTGTAGGTATGAGCTCCTTAATCTACATTCGTTTCAGAGACATTGCTCCGGGTTTGGTGTTCCTCATCATTGGTACAGTAGGTGAAGTGTCTGTCTCATTTGAAGGTTCATCATCTTGTTCTGTCATCTCAGGTTTGTTTTGTTCAACTTCAGGCAAACTACAGTAGAGTGTTCCAGACAAAGTCTAGGTCCTGTTCAGACTGATATTGAGGGATAATAGGCGTCTTCCCACTGAATCCATATCACAAGATAGATATCGATGTGAATGTCCTGTTCAAACTGATATTGAGGGACTAATAGGCATCTTCTCACTTCACAATTTCTAAGTATGATGAGGGTGACTCACTATCTTTTAAAGCAGGTGTCAAGGAATGCTGTTGCTGCTTTCGCGCATGCTGCATTCTTGTGGCTGGTGACTTATGACCTGTTTTCCCATTATTTTAATTCAGTTTATTTTCAATTCAGTTTTATTTGTATAGCGCTTTTAACAATTGACATTGTCTCAAAACAGCTTTACACAATCAAAAGAATTATTTAAGTTTGTATGGAATGTGAATGTGTATGAATCAAAATGTTCAGATAGTCCCTGGTGAGCAAGCCCGAGGGCGACAGTGGCAAGGAAAAACTCCCTGAGATGGTAATAGGAAGAAACCTTGAGAGGAACCAGACTCAACAGGGAACCCATCCTCATCTGGGTGAAACAGATAGCAGGAAATGATATGCATTTATACAGTGTTAGGTTCAGCTATAATAGTTGATGTTAATTGATGTTATAATAGTTGATGTAAAATGGAGTCCAGTAGTTATTCGAGACTCAGATAGACTTGTAGAAAGTTCCAGTCCTGAACTATCGAATTGTCAAGTCCTCAGAGAAACAGCTGACCACACCAGTCGAGGCCAGAACCATCTTCTAAGTAGATAGAATCATCCCCAGACACCAGGCGCATCCTAAAGAGACACACGGGGCATCCATGCGATGAGACCTCCAACCAGAAACTGGGCACCAGGATGGATCAGACAGGTCCGGATGGCAGAGGGAGTCTGGATCACTGGCAGCTCAGCAATGACATGTGTAGCTCGACAGAGAGAGATAGAGAAAGAGTGAAAGGGGGAGACAGGGGGAGAGAGGAAAGAGAAAGAGGGGGAGGAAGAGAAGAGGAGGAGAGATTGCAATTAGGTATGGTCACAGTCACAATGTCTAATGTGAATATATATTTACTGTAGAGTGCAAGCAGGGACTCCGGCAGGACTAACTATGACAGCATAACTAAAAGGGAGAGCCAGAAGGAAACACAAACATGAGGGCTCCCTGAGATGTAAAGCAAACAATCACCTCACCGTCAACAAACCTGAGTGATCAAATGAGACTGAGGAAGACAGCATCTAAACATACCAGTTCACCATAAGTGTTTTAAGTGTCTGGCATTCTGACCAATGGGAAATAGATGGTCTCCAGAACCAAACTCTGGTTTTACTCAGTATATTGGTAAGTTGGGCAACATTTTGACATTTTACATAATAGAAGCATTCCTGCAGTTTGTGTTTTTCTGTGAGACCAATATTACGTACCAAAACTCTGTAACCTGTGGCTAAAGACTGACCTCTTACTGTACATGCTGACCATAATATGACTTGTTTTGCTGGTGCTACTTTGTTGCTATTTTAGATGCCAATTGAAGCCCTTTTCAGGTCTTGTCTCATCCTTTCAACATACCATGCACAGACAACAGTGTTCGATTAAAACACCCTGAGAATGGTACGGTGATCAAACAGCTCTCGAAATCTCTGCCTTGGTCCTAATGTGTTCTTGCTGGAAGGCCATAATGCACAATGTATTTCTCCCACAGATCTAGCTTTTTAAACTTTGTGGGAAACACTTGTACATATCTCGAGAAATGGTAAGTCACTATTAATGCAGTGGCTATTACTTTACTGTCTGACTCTATCTGCAAGAAATCAATGCAGACTAGAACTAGGGATGCCTTCCTACTGATCTGATTCAATGATGATGCATGCTGAGGGACTGTCTTTCTGGAAACACATCTGCCAAATTTCTTGATATATATTTTTCCACCTCCGCTGTCACACACAGCTAATAGAATCTGTCTTTAAGCAGTTCTTTAAACTCCCAAGTTTCAACATTCATCATGTAATGACCTTAGTACCGCTATGCGATATTGCTTGGGTAAGACCAATTGGGAGGATCTTCCACCTTATGGTGTCTGTTTCATCCTGTACAGTATTCCATGTTTTAGCTCTAGCGTGGGGCTTCCTCGGCTAAGGTGTGCAATCTCAATAGGATTATTATTTCAACTACCTGGTATTTTACCATCTTCAGTGGCAGTTCTAACTGGACCAATGACCAACTCCACCTTTTGAGCAGTCTGGAGCTCTTTTGGACTCAATTGATCAATTGGACTTGCACTCAATGTCACTGGACAAGCATACACTTCAGGAACAGCAGCTAGAGGAACTCCAAGCTGATCTACTAGCCTGACAGTGTCATTGTGTGTTTCAACAGCTCAAGCTCGCTTGTAGATGGCTTTAATAACTGACAGTGGTATGTTCCAACTCTCAGCATTCTCTTTAGTGTACTATCTAGATAACAAGTCTGCATGTACATTGTGATGACCAGGATGATATTGAATGTTAAACCCATATGATAAAGCGGAAACAGCGATATCCTGTAGCATTGAGTTGGGCTGTTATAAGCACATAAGTAAGCAGATTATTATCAATAGTTACAGTGAATTTTACTCCCTACAGATAGTCGTGGAATTTGTCCACCACAGCCTACTTTAAAGCAAGGAACTCCAGCTGATGTACTGGATGCTGCTGCTTAGAGTGGCTGAGTTATGACTTGCAAATGCTACCGGCCTCTGGGTATTCCTGATTTAACACTGCACTTAAGCCATGCATGCTGGCATTAACATGTAAGACGCAAGACCTTGTGGGATCAGCAAAAGTGACAGTCTTAGGCATCTTAATGTGAGGCATTGTGTACTGCTCTGGGATTGCATGACTATTGAGGGTGTGATAGTCTATGCACATCCTGATACTACCTTTATTTTATCTCACTACCATAATGGGTGAAACATAAAGATAAAGAGAATTTATTGTCATTGTGATGATACAACAAAATTAGCTATCAGAGACCAACAGGAAATAGAAACATAAGAATGAACAAAAAAAATAAACAAAAGAATAAATACAAGATAATTGCAGTAAAATATTGTAAATTTAACAATATAGAATATATTGGAATGTATGTGAAGTGGGACCTGGATCTTGGTGCGAACAGAGTGTAAACAGTGCAAACTTGATTGTCTGAGGTAAGAAAATATTGCACAAATTATGCAAATAACTGGAATAACACAGTCCTGGTGTTTGATGCATTAGCAGCAGAATGGGGAAGAGGGACAAACATCTGAGCAGAGGTGGAAAGAGTAATACAATTTTTTAATTAAGTAAAAGTACTGTTACTTTAGTGAACTTTTACTGAAGTACAAGTTACTCTTATAAAATATACTCAAGTAAAAGTAAAAAGTAGCTCATTAAAAATTTACTCAGTGTAAAAGTTATTGAGTTACATTTTTTTTTTTTTTTAACAGCGGGGATGGGATGGGGGATGGAACACCCTTGCATAACAAATCTGGCCCTTTGTTGTGCTTGAAAATCAAAGTGGTCACTTAAATATGGCCAGGGGTTTGCTTCATAAGAATTTGTTGGCATTTCACTTTCAGCTGTGTCTGCATCACTGGCAAATGTTTTGTCCGTCTCCATCGTTCTTGTGAATTTAGCGCATTTGTTCTTCCTGTCCATCAATCAATCAGTGCAGTGGTTCCCGGGGTGCAATTTTTTTCCTTCCCCGTTGTATTATTTGTATTATTTTTCATTTTCATTAATTCATTTTTTACTCAGTAGCTAATATGTTTTAAAATGTAGTGAAGTACAATACTTTAAACAAAACATATTTAAGTAAAAGTAAAATTACAGATTTTAAAAACTACTTTAAAAAGTAGAAGTACACAAAAAATCTACTCAATTACAGTCATGCGAATGTAAATGTAATTCATTACTTTCCACCTTTGCAGCTGAGTTTGTTATAACCGCCTTCAGTTCTCAGTAGCTATGTGTGTGTTTGTGTGTACTGTACTATATGTGTGTATGTGGGGGTTGGTGGAGGTGAGGTTAATACAGGCTACAGTTCTGGGGAAGAAGCTATTCCTTGGTCTGTTAGTGTGTGTCCCAATTGTCCTGTATCTTTTGCCTGATGGGAGGGGCACAAACAGTCTGTGTCCTGGATGGGTTGGATACTTGATGATGTTCTCATAGTCTGCGGAAAAGAAAGGCATTGGTGCTTACAATGACAGGTGCTTGATGGATATTTTTAAGCTCGGGGCAAACAAAACAACCACAGATCCCCTGATTCCTCCCATCTCCTCTGGAAATTCCATCTCTACCACTACATAGACTCTGTGGAGATATTCTGATTCAGTAAATGACTAAATGTGAAATAGGATTTAGGGAAATATAAGACAAATTATTTTCATATCAGTCTCCAAAAAATATATGTTTACATTTTAATCTATCAGTCCGACTTTGATAGTAAGAACTGATGATGGACCCAACAGACCCGTAGGTAAGTCAGTGTCAGAGGTTTCCACTTTGTTCACATTGGCTACTGGTTCAGGTGTGGTTCTTATGCTTCCTTTTGATCCATCTGCTGCCCCCCCTCTCACTCCCCCCCCCTGCCCATACTTGATGTATAAGCCTTTTGATTACTTTCTGAGCATCTTCAGGAGCTGTGCACATTGGTTAATGTGTCTACCATAATGGTTTACTACTTCTGCTACCACTCTTTAGAAGGTATTTGGCGCCAGGTTTTTGACTCAAAGCTGCTTAATTTTGAGGTTGGCCTTTGATGTCTCTCAACTCTTGTTGGGAATTCACTAAAAGTACAGTTACATGATCTTCTGGAGCTTTTACTTCTTCTCTTAATGTCTGCATAATAAAGTAAAAATAAATCTATGTTTGAGACGTTGTTAACTTATGATCTCACCTTAGATTTCTTTACAGAGACATCATTAATTGTTCATGGGGATGGTTTATGCCTTTGCTTGTTAAACTTGGCTTTTAATTCTTGCCGCTCAGTTTAGTTACAATAGTTTACAGATGGCTATTTTCTACCTACGCAGTACTGAATGCACATGTTCACGATACATAGGCATTTTGAAACTGTGGTGAGCTGTTTCACTCTTCACTATTTTTTTAGTGATGTCTCCAGTTTTTAGGCAGTTTGTGAATGTTAGAGGACTAGATCTCCGCTCCCTTAAATTCAGTTTAACCAACATGAGGTCAGACTCTCTGGCACCTTTAATGATCTGTTCCAATCTAACACTACTGGGTGCACTTGCTTGAAGACCATGTTTCTGCATTACTTTAAATAGGGATCTTTCTAATCTCCGGAAAAAGTCTGATAAGAGCTCCCCTCTGCCTCTGGTGAAGCATTCTGTAAGACAAATAAAGCTCATCTCGTGATGAGCTTCAGAGCTTCCAAAGGCACTTTCTATTGCCTGTAGGTACTCTAAGTGACTAGTTTCAGGGTTTAACAAAAGAACAGCTTAAATGATTTCTTAAGCAGGACCTTTGAGATAGAGACCTGCAGTCCCACGGGAGTTCCGTGGGACCCGTGGGACCCAGCGCACGGAGTGCAGCGCAGGACAAGATTTGGTGGGTGAATGCGGGTGCAGTAAAAATAAAACTACTTCTACTGTATGTTTACCTGCGGGATTTTGCGGGCGGGAACGGGACAAAACTTGAATACTGCGGGCAGGAACGGGAGAAAATTGTATATATTTTGGTGGGAGCGGGACTGAAAAATCTGTACCGCGCAGGTCTCTACTTTGAGACTCATAATTATTTTGCGTTCTCTTTCTTTTTTGAAACACTCATAATCATCTACCATGAACTTTACCTGTACACGCCAGCTGTCCTCTTCGCTGAGGGAGTAGGGCTAATTCTAGAAAAAGTCCTTAGCCCCACCAACTTCATAGATGATAGACTCAAGACAGTTAGTCCATGCAGGTATTAGAAGTACAGTACAAAACTTCTTAACATCTTCAAGAGTTCTTCCCTCATGTTAAAGGAACTTATCAAATCTATCTGTAAATTTTAGACTACTGGTCTCTTGCTGTGCTATTACTGTTGTCCCCTCATTTTATTGAGATGACCTCAGGTGGCACCCTTAAATGGTCTATTACGGTACCTCTCGACACTCATAACACAGTGTTTCATGTTTGGTTCAACACTTTTCCCCTCACTCTCACTTTGCCCAGTGCTTTAATGGTTTCCATTGTCTCTTCGATACTGTTGATGGCTTCATCTTCATGGACATCACATATCAACCAGTTAACCAACTTAAGTTGGGAAAAATTTCTCTGGTTATCCATGTTTGATACATGCTTTTCATTGGGTGTAAAACCAAAGTTAAACTAGTATTTGGCGCCAATAAAAATGGGCCCTGGATTCTTTATAGTTCTAAATTAACTGTGCGAATTGTTTTAATGCCTAAATGGTGAATGCACTTTTGTCTCAATTTTGTGTTTTGGACATCTTGTTTGTTTCCCTTCAAATCCATTGTGGTGGTGTACACAGGCAAAAATAAAAAAAATTGTGTGATTCACTATCCAAATACACATGGACCTGATTGTATGAGACATTCTTTTTCCTATAAATATGTGTGTGTGTGTGTGTGTGTGTGTGTGTGGTTGGAGGGCTGGATGTGGCAGACACTACATATCCGGTGAGTGGAACTCATCACTCACAGACAAACAAAATATGTGGAAGCTGAAAATCTATTATTTTGAGTTCCAGTTTTTTTTTTACTGATGTGCGGTGTGCATCAGCTGGGATTGTGTAAATATCTGTGTTTGTGCCAGGCAGAAATGTGTTTCAGTGTGATTAGTTTTCTCAATAGTATCACGGTACTGTAGGAAAATTATTATTATTTTTATTATTATTATTATTATTACAGAGGCAAAATAACAATGTAGTAATTGGTACACAGCTTACAGTAAGTAGTGTGATTATCTTACAGTAATTAGGCACATGAAAGTTGTGAATCTCCCCATGAGATTAATAGTGTGTTTGCCTATTTCTGTGATGAATGAGAATGCGAAAAAAGGTTATAACAACCATATAAAATTCTAAACCAGCTCACTGATAATTTCCTCTTCTTTACTTTCCAACTGGACAAAAACATTAATCTTTGCCAATGAGGGCCAAATGTACAAATTCTTCTTTTTGTTGTTAAAATAAACCTTAATACATAAAACAGTGCCTGAAGTACTTTATTAATCATCATGCTGAGTAACACATTTTCTTCTATTGTTTCTGCAAATTACAGCAACTTGTTTCAAATTGCATGGTGCTACAGTAACATATTGTTTTGCTCTCCGAGACCAGTGGAGAATCCTAAGAAGACAAACACTGTTATTGTGAAGAAAATAAGCATTCAGGGGAAACAAAAATATGCATATATATAAAAATAGTCAGAATATAAAAATATATTTTTTGTTATATATTTATATATTTATATATTCTAGTGCATATAAATAATTGTTTTGACTTTGTTGAGATTGAGTATGAAATTAAGTATTCAACTGATGCAGAACAGTGGTTTATGTTGCCTTGCACATCAGTTGGGGTTCGAGTAAGGCCCCTGATCTGCACACTGCACTCACTGTGCTTGGTGGGTTTTCTCTGGGTACTTCCCACATGCGCCATAGTTTGAGGTGCTTTTCAATTTGCCCATAGTGTTTGATTAAGATGGCATGGTGGCTTAGCGGTTGGCGCTGTGGCTTCGTACTTCCAGGGTCGAGGGTTCAAATCCTGCCTCGGGTCTGCAAGCTTAGAGTTTGCATGTTCTCCGCGTTCTTGGTGAGATTCCTCTGGGTACTCCAGTTTCCTCCCACAGTCCCAAAACATGCAGATTAGGATGCATAGTCTTCATATAGAGGTGCTGCTCTCATTTCCTGTAGTATAGCTCATAGTCTCAGTAGAGGTCTAGTTAATCGGTGACAATCCAGAGCCCAGGCCAGGGAGCAGACAGACAGGCTAAACCAACCGTCTGCTAGCTGCATAGAGTCGTCACTCAGGGTTCACCTTATTGAGACTGTGTCTGTTCCCCGATCTAAGCAAAAATGTAGAAAGACCCAGAAAGTCTGTTTCAATAATCTAATTAACATAAAGTCCACAAACTCCGATCATACTGAATGCGCAGCCGGCACCTCTGATCTGAAGCTAGGATTGTTAAATATTAGATCTCTCACATCAAAAGCAGTTATTGTTAATGAAATTATCACAGATCAGGCGTTTGATATACTCTGTTTAACTGAAACATGGGTTAAACAGGATGAGTATGTAGCTCTAAATGAAGCTAGTCCTCCTGGATACAGCTACATACACCAGCCTCGGTTAACTGGTAGAGGAGGAGGCGTCGCAGTTATTCATAATGATAACCTGTCTATCGTACAAAAACACAGACACAAATTTAACTCATTTGAAATTCTCTATAGTAACATAAGTGTATTTAAGTATATTAAATCAGCTCAGTCGATTCCACTAATTATAATTTATAGACCTCCAGGGCTGTATTCTGAATTTCTTAGTGAATTTGCAGATTTCATCTCAGACCTGGTCATTTCTGTAGACAAAGTGTTAATTGCTGGAGATTTTAACATTCATTTTGAGAATCCAGAAGACCCTCTGAGAACAGCATTTATATCCATACTGGACTCCGTAGGTGTAAATCAGTGTGTAGTAGGACCCACTCATAAAGCAGGTCACACTTTAGATTTAGTAATATTCTTCGGATTAACTATAAGAAATGTGTTCACAATTCCACTGTCTGAAATTATCTCAGATCACTATCTTGTCTCCATTCAAGTGTCTCACAGTGATAATGTACGCACAGTACCGCGCTACCGTATTAAACGTACATTCACATCAACTACCACACAGAGTTTTATCAGTAATCTCCCAGAGTTACCAACTTCGATTAGGCCACCGTCTGACCCCACAGAACTCGATCAGGCGACTGAATATTTAGAGTCGACACTTCGTTGTACCTTAGATAATGTAGCTCCAGCTAAAAGAAAAATTATTAGAGATAAGAAACTCGCTCCCTGGTATAACGATCACACGCGCACTTTAAAACAGACTGCTCGGAAATTAGAGCGTAAATGGCGTCAAACTAAATTGTTGGTATTTCAAATAGCATGGAAAGAGAGCATCCTGAACTATAGGAAAGCTCTTAGTGTAGCTAGATCAACGTATCTCTCCACTCTTATAGACGAAAATAAAAATAATCCTAGATTTTTATTTAATACCGTAGCCAAATTAACCAGAAATAAGACCACTACAGAAATCTCCACAACAACATCATGCAATAGTGAGGACTTCATGAACTTTTTTAATAATAAAATTGTAAATATCAGGCATAAAATTGAGGCTTTGAAACCAAACAATGTAATTGATACTGATGTTAACCTAGCCATGTCAGATTCAAACCTAGAATACTTTACTCCTCTTGAAGAGAATGAACTAATTTCACTCATCTCTTCTGCAAATTCATCAACCTGTATATTAGATCCTATACCGACACATTTTCTTAAACAGATAGCACCAGTAATAACAGAACCGATGTTGAGAATAATTAATTCCTCACTCAGCATTGGTTATGTTCCAAAATCTTTTAAAGTAGCAGTTATTAAACCAATAATTAAGAAACCTGACCTCGACCCCTGTCAGCTGTCCAATTACAGGCCAATATCAAACCTCCCCTTTATCTCTAAGATTCTGGAAAAGATAGTAGCGGAGCAGCTATGCTCATATCTACATAGAAATGGCATACATGAACTGTATCAGTCAGGATTTAGGCCTCATCACAGCACAGAAACAGCACTCGTTAAAGTAGTAAATGACCTCCTATTGGCCTCTGATCAGGGTTGTGTAACTATGCTTGTATTACTCGACCTCAGTGCAGCTTTTGACACTATTGATCATGCTATTCTTCTTCACAGATTAGAAAATTTAGTAGGAATTAAGGGTACAACCCTCTCCTGGCTCAGATCCTATTTGACCGATCGTTATCAGTATGTAGACTTAAATGGTGATTATTCTGCATGTTCTCTAGTGGAGTTTGGCGTTCCGCAGGGTTCAGTTTTAGGCCCACTGCTTTTTTCCCTTTACATGCTTCCTCTGGGCAACATAATCCGTAAGCATGGTATTAGTTTTCATTGTTATGCTGACGACACACAGTTATATGTCTCAACAAAACCTGATGAGAAAAACCATCTTACTAAAGTTGAGCAATGTGTTCAGGACATAAGAAATTGGATGCTAATTAACTTCCTTCTGCTTAATCCGGATAAGACAGAAGTTCTAGTCATAGGACCGCATACAGCTAGAAGTAAAATCTTAGATCACACCGTAACTTTAGATGGCCTTTCTGTTCCATCAAGTGCAACAGTAAAAGACCTCGGCGTGATTATAGATTCCAGCCTTTCATTTGAAGCTCATGTAGATAATATCACCAGGATAGCATTCTTTCACCTTAGAAATATCGCCAAAATAAGAAATATATTGTCGCTAAATGATGCAGAAAAACTAGTTCATGCTTTTATCACTTCTAGGTTGGACTATTGTAATGCCTTACTGTCTGGTTGTTCAGTTAGGTGCATAAACAAGCTTCAGCTAGTCCAAAATGCAGCAGCGAGAGTCCTCACTAGAACCAGAAGATATGAGCACATCACCCCTATCCTATCTTCACTGCATTGGCTCCCTGTGAAATTTCGCATTGATTTTAAAATACTACTCTTGACATATAAGGCATTAAATGGTCTCGCGCCGCAGTATCTGAGCGAACTGCTAGTGTCTTACGATCCGCCACGCCTACTTCGGTCAAAGGATGCAGGCTGCTTATCAGTACCGCGTATTATGAAAACTACAGCTGGGGGCAGAGCTTTTTCTTACAAAGCCCCAAAATTATGGAATAGTCTTCCAAATAGTGTTCGGGACTCAGACACAGTCTCAGTGTTTAAGTCTAGGCTAAAAACCTATTTATTTAGCCAAGCATTTTTATAAATAGATTTGCCATAAGGTAAAGGAGCAGATCTGGGGGACTCATGGACGTAGAGTATTATGGTGAACTGGTATGTTTTAGATGCTGTCTTCCTCAGTCTCATTTGATCACTCAGGTTTGTTGACGGTGAGGTGATTGTTTGCTTTACATCTCAGGGAGCCCTCATGTTTGTGTTTCCTTCTGGCTCTCCCTTTTAGTTATGCTGTCATAGTTAGTCCTGCCGGAGTCCCTGCTTGCACTCTACAGTAAATATACATTCACATTAGACATTGTGACTGTGACCATACCTAATTGCAATCTCTCCTCCTCTTCTCTTCCTCCCCCTCTTTCTCTTTCCTCTCTCCCCCTGTCTCCCCCTTTCACTCTTTCTCTCTCTCTCTCTGTCGAGCTACACATGTGGTTCCTGAGCTGCCAGTGATCCAGACTCCCACTGCCCTCCGGACCTGTCTGATCCATCCTGGTGCCCGGTTTCTGGTTGGAGGTCTCATCGCATGGATGCCCCGTGTGTCTCTTTAGGATGCGTCTGGTGTCTGGGGATGATTCTCTATACTTAGAAGATGGTTCTGGCCTCGACTGGTGTTGTCAGCTGTTTCTCTGAGGACTTGACAATTCGATAGTTCAGGACTGGAACTTTCTACAAGTCTATCTGAGTCTCGAATAACTACTGGACTCCATTTTACATCAAGTATTATAACATCAATTAACATCAACTATTATAGCTGAACCTAACACTTAACACTGTATAAATGCAGATCATTTCCTACTATCTGTTTCACCCAGATGAGGATGGGTTCCCTGTCGAGTCTGGTTCCTCTCAAGGTTTCTTCCTATTACCGTCTCAGGGAGTTTTTCCTTGCCACTGTCGCCCTCAGGCTTGCTCGCCAGGGAATATCTGAACATTTTGATTCATACATATTCACATTCCATACAAACTTAAATAATTCTTTTGATTGTGTAAAGCTGTTTTGAGACAATGTCAATTGTTAAAAGCGCTATACAAATAAAACTGAATTGAATTGAATTGAATATATTCATAAGCTTAAACAAATATATGTTTTTAAGAAGAAATTGAGATGAAAACATATTTATAAACTACAAATGAATAAAATTAATAGTTGCAGTTGTTGCTGAGAACTGCAGTCTTGAGACATTTAACTAGCATTGTGCGTAAATTCTGGCGCATCCCTACAACGGACACAAAAAATTCTCCATGCACTTTCTGTAGGATTAAGGTCAGAAGATGATACTGTGTACCAGAGTCTATCATTCTAACAGAGGTTTGTCTAATTGCATTGAGAAAAACATTCTGCAACTCTTTGCAACTGCTAGCTTCGCTTATACCTTCTTTACTATTGTTCTAGAAAAAACATGAAAAACCGAGAAAATCTTACATAGGATAAGTTACAGTACGTATGATGTTTTGACTTAAGGTGGCATGATGGCTTAGTGGTTAGCACTGTCGCCTTGCACCCTCAGGATCTGAATCTGATTCCAGGCCAGGTTTGATTCTTGACTATGTGTACATGGAGTTTGCATGTTCTAACATTTTTGGTGGGTTTCCTCCAGGTACTTGGGGTTCCTCCCACAGACATGCCAATTAGGCTAATTGGTGTTCCCAAATTGCCCGAATGCTTCATGCCCCGTGACCCTATATACAGGATTAAGCAGTAAAGACTATGACGGTGATGTTGTGATTTAAGGAACTTTTGATCTTTGTATTATTACACTAACTGTACAGATATGGATGTTTGAGGTCTTTGCTATGGCTCTGAGCCTTTTTCCTTTGGCTGTTGTAAAAGCAGTTTTGTTGCTTCATCGTAATTGCCATTGGAGTGGAAAATTCCCAGTCAACTGCAGCCTCTTTTTTTAATGACTCGAAGTATAATTCACATGAGAACACTTCTGTTATGTTCATCATTTAGAGTTAGAACTAGGTTTGTTTTTATTCAACCATACTGCAAAACAATTGTACACAGTCAAAAAAATGATTTAAGTTTCTATGGAATGTGAATATGTATGAATCAAAATGGTCAGATTGTCCCTGGTGAGCAAGCCAGAGCAAGACAGTGGCAAGGAAAAACTCTCTGAGATGGTAATAGGAAGAAACCTTGAGAGGAACCGGACTCAACAGGGAACCCATCCTCATTTGGGTGAAACAGAGAGCAGGAAATGATCTGCATTCATACTAACTGTGTGTTAGGTTGCAGGCAGTTCAGTATACCAGTTGGTGTTAATTTATCTTGATATAGAGTCCAGGTAGTTATTGGAGGCTCAGGTAGACTTGTAGGAAATTCCGGTCCTGAACTATCGAGCAACTGCAGCAGATTTACAGTCAGAATCCCTTTTTTTCTCTACCAATTTAGTTGCTGTTCTTATTTACAGTATGCTTATAAATATTTTTTGTGTCCATGAGAAGAATGCGAAGTGTGTGTGTAAACTTGAATTGGATATGTGCATTGGAAGTATAATTAAATAACAAAAACAAAAGGCATCTGTGTGCTTATTTCCTGTCACTGTATTCAAGCCACTCTTTTGTTCTTCTTATTGATATCCTAGACCATGTGAGTGTGCCAATGAAAGGGACTTTCCAGGCTCTTGTCAAGGATGAAGCCGTCCTATTTATCACATCACATTCTGCAGTGTGTGTAAAAGAGAATAATTTGTATACTTACTGGTGTCATGGGTTTTGTTTTGCTTTTGTGTCTGCCACTGAGATGAAAAATAAAACATCAAACTCGTGTCAGGGTGAAAAACATCATTCTGCTGTACGTGGGATTTTTTTTTTCGCAAGAGGTGCCAAAAAGCTTTGTTCAAAATCTGAACAAATGCCAAGTCAACGCCCAGACTATGCAACATGCTAAACAGAGTTATAGTTATTATGCAGTCTGGTTTTTGCCCTTGAACATCATGACCTGTTTCTGTGAAAAATGAATTCAGTAAAGATCATACACATAGTAACACATACTGTAAGATGCAAAAAGTGTCGATGAGTGAGGTTTGCTGAAGATCAGTTTGATAGTTTCATCTGTCTAAAATTACGTTAAACATACTCTATCATTCTACCTTTTTGAAAACCTACCACCTACATCCTGCTTGAACTCTATTCATCATACAGTACATCGATTAAATATAGCATTATGACAATCTGCCTAATATTGAGTAAGCTTCCACTTTTGCCTCACTAACAGTGATTCACTCTGTCTTATGACATCTTTCTATGGAAAACAGCATTAACCTTTTCAGCAATTTGGGCTACAGTAGCTCTTTTATTGGATTGAACTACACAGGTGGGGTTTCACTCCTCTCGTTCATCAGGCAGCTTTGGGCACCCATGATCTTGCTGCCAGTTCACCGGTTTTTGTTCCTTGGATCTCGGTTTTTGTTCCTTGGTCAGGGCATACTTTTGGTATGCCCTGACCACTGCAGACCAGGAACATAAGGAAAAAAAAAGAAAAAAAAACTGTAGTTTTGGAGTTTCTCTGATCCACCAATCACAATCAGGCCATTGTTTAGCTTTTAATTGTTGAAAAGGTTAATGGTGGTTCCATAGAAAGGTGTCACAGACAGAGTGAATGTTTTTGAGGCAAAAGTGGAGTCCTACTTAATATTAGTCAGATGGTTGTAACATTATGGCTAACTGGTGTATGCTCATTGACTATAAAATCTAAAAGTTTAACTAAAATGTTATGTACTGTACAAAGAAGAATACAGTATATTTAACATGAATGTGCCCACAAATACTGTACTTTACCCTTATTCAGATCTAGTCCCAGTTTTCTAAAATGCAGATTGGAATAATTATGTATCCATTTAACTAATATCATGTTAGATAAAAAAAAAAACATCAACAAAAAAACCCATAAGTGCATTGGTTGGCAGCGTGTACAAAACATTTGCCTTGGTGGATTTACACAGCAATTTGAGCTATGGTAGCTTTTCTGTTGGATCTGAATACACAGGTGACGCTTCACTCCCCACGTGTATCAGTGATCCTTGGCCATCTGTTACCCTGTCACTCATTCACTGCTCTTTTCTTCCTTGGATCACTTTTGGTAGGTCCTGACCACTGCAGACCAGGAACATCAAACAAAAACTGCAGCTTTGGAGTTGCTCAGATCCAGCCATCTAGCAATCACAATTTGGCCATTGTCACTCAAATCCCTATGCTTGCCCATTTTTTCTGCTTCTAACACATCAACTTCAGCGACAGAATATTCACTTCCTGCCTAATATATGCCACTCACTTCCGGCCACCATTGTAATGAAATAGTGTAACTGTAGCTACTCTGAGAAATTGTGATGGGTGATGTGATTGGTCTGAGCAAGGCAAAAAATGCAGCTCTTGTAAAATTTTCCCAGTTTGCCATGGTCAAGGCCTTCCAAATGTGGACCAAGGAGGGAAAACCAGAGACCGGCCACAGGGTCATGGGTGGCCACGTCTCATTGATGCACAGTAGGGAGTGGAGGTTGTCAGTGTATTTCAATCCAATAGTCAAAGTCAAAGTCAACTTTATTGTCAATTCTGCTACATGTACAGTGCATACATATAGAGAATCGAAATTACGTTACTCTCGCCCTATTTACAAATAACACTGAAGAGGTTAAAAAAAAAAAAAAAAAAAAAAAAAAAAAAGACTTAAATAACACAAACTTAGAAAGGCAACAGAGGTGAGGTAATTTAGTTACTATCCTGCAAAAAGGGACAGTTAACAACACAGAAGGCAGTTATGGAGGGAAACGGTACAGTGCAATTGGAATAGTGCAAGTGTGCTTATTTTAGTTGAAAAGAAAGTGACAAGTGACAACATAATGAGCTATATGGATCAGTAAACAAAATGGGAAATAAATCCAGTGAGAACAAGGAATGTTTTTTTTTTTTTTTTTTTTTTCTACCGGTTTGAGGTAGTGAAAGTACCAATGGTGCCTGGAGCACAAAGTGACAGGTGCAAGTGTATGTGTGAGTGAGTGAGTGTGTGAGTTATTGTGAGTGTTGTGTGTCTGAGAGCGCGTGTGTGTGTGTGTGTGTGTGTGTGAGGTTTTTGTGAGTGTTTGTCTGAGAGCGTGTGTGTGTGTGTGTGTGTGTGTGTGTGTGTGTGTGTGTGTGTGTGTGTGTGTGTGTGTGTGTGTGAGTGTGAGAGAGTGAGTGTGTGCGAGTGTGTGTGAAAAATGAAGGAGTCAGAGTATGACGGTTGGAGAGACCGAGGAGCACAGGGGAGGCAGAGCTGGAAGAGAGTTGAGCTTCCTGATCGCCTGATGGATGAAGCTGTTCTTCAGTCTGCTTGTCCTGGCTTGGAGACTCCTTAGTCTCCTCCCTGATGGTAGCAGACTAAAGAAGCTCTGAGACGGGTGGGTAGGGTCACGGGCAATGTTGATTGCTTTTCGTGTGAGGCGGGTGTTGTAAATGTCCAGGAGGGGGGGGAGAGAGACACCAACGATCTTCTCAGCTGCTCTCACTATGCGCTGGAGAGTTTTCTGGCAGGACGCATTGCAGGCGCCATACCACACAGTGATGCAGCTGGTCAGGATGCTCTCAATGGTGCCTCTGTAGAAGGTGCGCATGATGGGTGTCGGGGCTCCGGTTCTTCTCAGCTTACGGAGAAAGTAGAGACGCTGTTGAGCTTTCTTAGCTAGTGCTGCAGTGTTGATGGACCAGGAGAGATCTTCCGTCATGTGCACACCCAGAAACTTGGTGCTCCTTACCCTCTCCACGATCGCACCATTGATGGACAGCGGAGAGTGTTGGGTGTAAGTTCTCCTGTAATCGACCACAATCTCTTTTGTCTTTTCCACGTTCAGGGAGAGATTGTTGTCTGTGCACCACCTGGCCAGGCAGCTCACCTCGTTCCTGTAGTTAGTCTCATCATTGTTGCTAATGAGACCCACCACAGTCGTGTCGTCCGCAAACTTGAAGAAGAGGTTGGAGTTGTGTGATGGTATGCAGTCGTGGGTCAGCAGCGTGAAGAGGAGGGGGCTCAGCACACATCCTTGGGGGGCCCCAGTGTTCAGCATGATGGTACTGGAAGTGTTGTTGGCGACCCGCACTGCCTGAGGTCTGCCAGTCAGGAAGTCCAGCAGCCAGTTGCACAGAGGGGTGCTGATCCCCAGCTGTATCAGTTTATGAGTGAGCTGTTGTGGGATGATTGTGTTGAACGCTGAGCTGAAGTCGATGAACAGCATTCTAACATAGGAGTCTTTGTTTTCCAAGTGGGTGAGCGCTGAGTGGAGGGCCGTAGCAATGGCATCATCGGTTGAGCGATTGGACCGATAAGCAAACTGGAAGGGGTCCAGGGAGGGGGGGAGGGCAGTCTTGATCTGCTGCATGACTAGCCGTTCAAAGCACTTCATAATGATGGGAGTAAGTGCAACTGGGCGGAAGTCATTGAAACAGGAGGGAGATGTTTTCTTAGGTACTGGAATTATGGTGGTGGTTTTAAAGCATGTGGGGATAACAGCCTGACTCAGAGAGATGTTGAAAATGTCCGTAAAGACATTCGTGAGTTCCCCCGCACAGTCTCTCAATACTCGGCCCGGAATGTTGTCAGGACCCGGGGCCTTGCGCACGTTAATCCTGCGGAAGGATCTTCTCACGCTTTCTGAGGAAAGCGTCATCACTTGGTCGCCGGGCTGAGGTGGGTGTTTCTGTGTCGTGGTGCTGTTGTGGGTGTCAAAACGGGCAAAGAATGCATTCAGCTCATTCAGCAGAGAGATAGAGCTGTCACATGTCCTCTGTGGCGGCTTGTAATCAGTGAGGGTCTGTATCCCTTGCCACAGACTCCGTGTGTCTCTGCTGTCATTGAAGCGATGGGCAACTCTCTTGGAGTACTGTCTCTTAGCCTTTTTGATGCTGCGAGACAGGTTGGCCCTAGCTGTCCTCAGGGCTGCTGCATCTCCAGATTTGAAGGCAGTGTTCCGTACCTTCATTAGTCTGTAGACCTCCCCTGTTAGCCACGGTTTTTGGTTAGCACGGACAGTGATGGTCTTTGTTACCGTTACATCATCAATGCACTTGTTGATGTAGGCAGTGACAGACTCTGTGTACTCCTGTAAGTCTGTGAGGTTGTTCTGAGTGGCAGCCTGTTTAAATACATCCCAGTCAGTGGTGCTAAAGCAGTCTTGGAGTGCCTCAGAAGACCCTTCCGGCCACACTTGTATCTGTTTGCAGACTGGTTTGGTGACTTTAACCAGTGGTCTGTATACAGGCATTAGCATGACAGTGATGTGGTCTGAGGCACCGAGGTGGGGGAGGGGTAGGGCTTTGTAAGCTCCTCTCTGAGTAGTGTAAACAAGGAGAGAATAGAGTAGCTCAATAGAAGAGCTACTGTTTCTCAAATTTCTCCACGTTCATTTTACGCTTCGGAGGACCGGGTATATCCCATGATCCTACATGCTATACATAGGGAAATGCAGAAAAAAGGCTAAATAAAATGCTTAAAAAAAAACATGCGCGGAAATCTTTGCATTCGCATAAACCACTAAAAACTTTCTTTAATCCGACGTTGTGCAGTCAGAGGGTGAGCCCAGTAGCGGCGGTGATTTTTTTCTCTCCCTATGTCACATTTTTTTTTTTATATATTATATAAAAATATAATCATTTAATTAGAATTTTTAAAACAAGAAGATTAATGTCTAATATAGCAAAATGGTCCACATTAAAAGGAGGCACCTCAAATAAAACGACGTGGGCTTTCCAGTTCCCGACACTGCCTCCACTGCCTTAGAGTAGTACACTTCAAACTACAGTAAGAAGAATCTGCGTTTAACATGAATATGTCCAACAATACTTGTTAAGATCTGTTGCCATCTGTTTCCATGTCATTAAAATGGGTATAATACTCAGATATGTATTCATACAACTAATATCTTGTTAGATTAAAAACAAAAACAAAACATAGCTGCATATACTTTAGCTGCATTTTGGTTGCCAGCATGTACTGTAGAAAGCAATTGCCTGTGTGGATTTACATGTTCTTAGCACATATAGAAATTGCCATCTGGTGTGTTAAACTAAAATTGGAAACCCATGTCTAGAATAAGAGCCTCTTTGTTGACCATGCTCTTCTAAAGGCAAACAAACCGTGAGCGAATAAAAGTAAAACAATTGATAATTGTGACACTTTCAGTTAATATGGTATGAAACATAACAATATATCTATAAATCAGAAGAGTACAGTACAATCTATTAGCATGGTTTTATATATTTATGATATTATTACAGTATCTGCATCAATCACAATTACACACCAATCAACCATCACATTAACACCACGGAACACATTAACATAAATGATCAATTATCTACCAGTAAACTGGTGACAGGATCATGGCCAACCAAGAGTCATTTACGCCTACGGGGAACAAAGGCTATAGCCTGTTCGGTTCGATGCAACACAATGCAACAAAACAATTGGACTGAACAAACCAGTCCGATGCATGGAGGCTCCAAAGCTCAGCTCACAGCACACAAAGGATGTACAGTGGTGTGAAAAACTATTTGCCCCCTTCCTGAGTTCTTATTCTTTTGCATGTTTGTCACACTTAAATGTTTCTGTTCATCAAAAACCGTTAACTATTAGTCAAAGATAACATAATTGAACACAAAATGCAGTTTTTAAATGAAGGTTTACATTATTAAGGGAGAAAAAAAACTCCAAATCTACATGGCCCTGTGAGAAAAAGTGATTGCCCACCTTGTTAAAAAAGAACTTAACTGTGGTTTATCACACCTGAGTTCAATTTCTGTAGTCACCCCCAGGCCTGATTACTGCCACACCTGTTTCAATCAAGAAATCACTTAAATAGGAGCTACCTGACACAGAGAAGTAGACCAAAAGCACCTCAAAAGCTAGACATCATGCCAAGATCCAAAGAAATTCAGGAACCAATGAGAACAAAAGTAATTGAGATCTATCAGTCTGGTAAAGGTTATAAAGCCATTTCTAAAGCTTTGGGACTCCAGTGAACCACAGTGAGAGCCATTATCCACAAATGGCAAAAACATGGAACAGTGGTGAACCTTCCCAGGAGTGGCCGGCCGACCAAAATTACCCCAAGAGCGCATCCGAGAGGCCACAAAAGACCCCAGGACAACATCTAAAGAACTGCAGGCCTCACTTGCCTCAATTAAGGTCAGTGTTCACGACTCCACCATAAGAAAGAGACTGGGCAAAAACGGCCTGCATGGCAGATTTCCAAGGCGCAAACCACTTTTAAGCAAAAAGAGCATTAAGGCTCGTCTCAATTTTGCTAAAAAAACATCTCAATGATTGCCAAGACTTTTGGGAAAATACGAGACAAAAGTTTAACTTTTTGGAAGGTGCGTGTCCCGTTACATCTGGCGTAAAAGTAACACAGCATTTCAGAAAAAGAACATCATACCAACAGTAAAATATGGTGGTGGTAGTGTGATGGTCTGGGGTTGTTTTGCTGCTTCAGGACCTGGAAGGCTTGCTGTGATAGATGGAACCATGAATTCTACTGTCTACCAAAAAATCCTGAAGGAGAATTTCCGACCATCTGTTCGTCAACTCAAGCTGAAGCGATCTTAGGTGCTGCAGCAGGACAATGACCCAGAACACACCAGCAAATCCACCTCTGAATGGCCGAAGAAAAACAAAATGCAGACTTTGGAGTGGCCTAGTCAAAGTCCTGACCTGAATCCTATTGAGATGTTGTGGCATGACCTTAAAAAGGCGGTTCATGCTAGAAAACCTTCAAATAAAGCTGAATTACAACAATTCTGCAAAGATGAGTGGGCCAAAATTCCTCCAGAGCGCTGTATAAGACTCGTTGCAAATTATCGCAAACGCTTGATTGCAGTTATTGCTGCTAAGGGTGGCCCAACCAGTTATTAGTTTCAGGGGGCAATTACTTTTTCACACAGGGCCATGTAGGTTTGGATTTTTTTTCTCCCTAAATAATAAAACCCCTCATTTAAAAACTGCATTTTGTGTTTACTTGTGTTATCTTTGACTAATAGTTAAATGTGTTTGATGATCAGAAACATTTTGTGTGACAAACATGCAAAAGAATAAGAAATCAGGAGGGGGGTAAATAGTTTTTCACACCACTGTATCTCCAACATCCTGTTGTCAGACTTCACAGGCCTTGTGGAGTCTTGCATTGAGGGGCCTAGGGCCATGCCAATGGCACAAGAGTGGGACCTACGCAATACTGGGCATAATGTTTTGGTGTATTCGTCAATTCATTGAATGCTTTTAAATTATAAACACTAAAAATAATACTGGATAATTTATAGTACATGCACTCATTCAGTCATGAATGATTTTTACACTGTTGATTAAAAACTACAAAGAGAAGTAATTCAATTCAATTCAGTTTTATTTGTATAGCGCTTTTAACAATTGACATTGTCTCAAAACAGCTTTACACAATCAAAAGAATTATTTAAGTTTGTATGGAATGTGAATGTGTATGAATCAAAATGTTCAGATATTCCCTGGCGAGCAAGCCCGAGGGCGACAGTGGCAAGGAAAAACTCCCTGAGACGGTAATAGGAAGAAACCTTGAGAGGAACCAGACTCGACAGGGAACCCATCCTCATCTGGGTGAAACAGATAGCAGGAAATGATCTGCATTTATACAGTGTTAAGTGTTAGGTTCAGCTATAATAGTTGATGTTAATTGATGTTATAATACTTGATGTAAAATGGAGTCCAGTAGTTATTCGAGACTCAGATAGACTTGTAGAAAGTTCCAGTCCTGAACTATCGAATTGTCAAGTCCTCAGAGAAACAGCTGACCACAACAGTCGAGGCCAGAACCATCTTCTAAGTATAGAGAATCATCCCCAGACACCAGACGCATCCTAAAGAGACACACTGGGCATCCATGCGATGAGACTTCCAACCAGAAACCGGGCACCAGGATGGATCAGACAGGTCCGGAGGGCAGAGGGAGTCTGGATCACTGGCAGCTCAGGAACTACATGTGTAGCTCGACAGAGAGAGAGAGAGAAAGAGTGAAAGGGGAAGACAGGGGGAGAGAGGAAAGAGAAAGAGGGGGAGGAAGAGAAGAGGAGGAGAGATTGCAATTAGGTATGGTCACAGTCACAATGTCTAATGTGAATGTATATTTACTGTAGAGTGTAAGCAGGGACTCCGGCAGGACTAACTATGACAGCATAACTAAAAGGGAGAGCCAGAAGGAAACACAAACATGAGGGCTACCTGAGATGTAAAGCAAGCAATCACCTCACCGTCAACAAACCTGAGTGATCAAATGAGAGTGAGGAAGACAGCATCTAAACATACCAGCTCACCATAATACTCTACGTCCATGAGTCCCCCAGATCTGCTCCTTTACCTTATGGCAAATCTATTTATAAAAATGCTTGGCTAAATAAATAGGTTTTGAGCCTAGACTTAAACACTGAGACTGTGTCTGAGTCCCGAACACTATTTGGAAGACTATTCCATTATTTTGGGGCTTTGTAAGAAAAAGCTCTGCCCCCAGCTGTAGTTTTCATAATACGCGGTACTGATAAGCAGCCTGCATCCTTTGACCGAAGTAGGCGTGGCGGATCGTAAGACACTAGCAGTTCGCTCAGATACTGCGGCGCGAGACCATTTAATGCCTTATATGTCAAGAGTAGTATTTTAAAATCAATGCGAAATTTCACAGGGAGCCAATGCAGTGAAGATAGGATAGGGGTGATGTGCTCATATCTTCTGGTTCTAGTGGGGACTCTCGCTGCTGCATTTTGGACTAGCTGAAGCTTGTTTATGCACCTAACTGAACAACCAGACAGTAAGGCATTACAATAGTCCAACCTAGAAGTGATAAAAGCATGAACTAGTTTTTCTGCATCATTTAGCGACAATATATTTCTTATTTTGGCGATATTTCTAAGGTGAAAGAATGCTATCCTGGTGATATTATCTACATGAGCTTCAAATGAAAGGCTGGAATCTATAATCACGCCGAGGTATTTTACTGTTGCACTTGACGGAACAGAAAGGCCATCTAAAGTTACGGTGTGATCTAAGATTTTACTTCTAGCTCTATGCGGTCCTATGACTAGAACTTCTGTCTTATCCGGATTAAGCAGAAGGAAGTTAATTAGCATCCAATTTCTTATGTCCTGAACACATTGCTCAACTTTAGTAAGATGGTTTTTCTCATCAGGTTTTGTTGAGACGTATAGCTGTGTGTCGTCAGCATAACAATGAAAACTAATACCATGCTTACGGATTATGTTGCCCAGAGGAAGCATGTAAAGGGAAAAAAGCAGTGGGCCTAAAACTGAACCCTGCGGAACGCCAAACTCCACTAGAGAACATGCAGAATAATCACCATTTAAGTCTACATACTGATAACGATCGGTCAAATAGGATCTGAGCCAGGAGAGGGTTGTACCCTTAATTCCTACTAAATTTTCTAATCTGTGAAGAAGAATAGCATGATCAATAGTGTCAAAAGCTGCACTGAGGTCGAGTAATACAAGCATAGTTACACAACCCTGATCAGAGGCCAATAGGAGGTCATTTACTACTTTAACGAGTGCTGTTTCTGTGCTTTGATGAGGCCTAAATCCTGACTGATACAGTTCATGTATGCCATTTCTATGTAGATATGAGCATAGCTGCTCCGCTACTATCTTTTCCAGAATCTTAGAGATAAAGGGGAGGTATGATATTGGCCTGTAATTGGACAGCTGACAGGGGTCGAGGTCAGGTTTCTTAATTATTGGTTTAATAACTGCTACTTTAAAAGATTTTGGAACATAACCAATGCTGAGTGAGGAATTAATTATTCTCAACATTGGTTCTGTTATTACTGGTACTATCTGTTTAAGAAAATGTGTCGGTATAGGATCTAATATACAGGTTGATGAATTTGCAGAAGAGATGAGTGAAATTAGTTCATTCTCTTCAAGAGGAGTAAAGTATTCTAGGTTTGAATCTGACATGGCTAGGTTAACATCAGTATCAATTACATTGTTTGGTTTCAAAGCCTCAATTTTATGCCTGATATTTACAATTTTATTATTAAAAAAGTTCATGAAGTCCTCACTATTGCATGATGTTGTTGTGGAGATTTCTGTAGTGGTCTTATTTCTGGTTAATTTGGCTACGGTATTAAATAAAAATCTAGGATTATTTTTATTTTCTTCTATAAGAGTGGAGAGATACGTTGATCTAGCTACACTAAGAGCTTTCCTATAGTTCAGGATGCTCTCTTTCCATGCTATTTGAAATACCAACAATTTAGTTTGACGCCATTTACGCTCTAATTTCCGAGCAGTCTGTTTTAAAGTGCGCGTTTGATCGTTATACCAGGGAGCGAGTTTCTTATCTCTAATAATTTTTCTTTTAGCTGGAGCTACATTATCTAAGGTACAACGAAGTGTCGACTCTAAATATTCAGTCGCCTGATCAAGTTCTGTGGGGTCAGATGGTGGCCTAATCGAAGTTGGTAACTCTGGGAGATTACTGATAAAACTCTGTGTGGTAGTTGATGTGAATGTACGTTTAATACGGTAGCGCGGTGCTGTGCATACATTATCACTGTGACACACTTGAATGGAGACAGGATAGTGATCTGAGATAATTTCAGACAGTGGAATTGTGAATACATTTCTTATAATTAATCCGAAGAATATTACTAAATCTAAAGTGTGACCTGCTTTATGAGTGGGTCCTACTACACACTGATTTACACCTACGGAGTCCAGTATGGATATAAATGCTGTTCTCAGAGGGTCTTCTGGATTCGCAAAATGAATGTTAAAATCTCCAGCAATTAACACTTTGTCTACAGAAATGACCAGGTCTGAGATGAAATCTGCAAATTCACTAAGAAATTCAGAATACGGCCCTGGAGGTCTGTAAATTATAATTAGTGGAATCGACTGAGCTGATTTAATATACTTAAATACACTTATGTTACTATAGAGAATTTCAAATGAGTTAAATTTGTGTCCGTGTTTTTGTACGATAGACAGATTATCATTATGAATAACTGCGACGCCTCCTCCTCTACCAGTTAACCGAGGCTGGTGTATGTAGCTGTATCCAGGAGGACTAGCTTCATTTAGAGCTACATACTCGTCCTGTTTAACCCATGTTTCAGTTAAACAGAGTATATCAAACGCCTGATCTGTCATAATTTCATTAACAATAACTGCTTTTGATGTGAGAGATCTAATATTTAACAATCCTAGCTTCAGATCAGAGGTGCCGGCTGCGCATTCAGTATGATCTGAGTTTGTGGTCTTTATGTTAATTAGATTATTGAAACAGACTTTCTGGGTCTTTCTACATTTTTGCTTAGATCGGGGAACAGACACAGTCTCAATATGGTGAACCCTGAGTGACGACTCTATGCAGCTAGCAGACGGTTGGTTTAGCCTGTCTGTCTGCTCCCTGGCCTGGGCTCTGGATTGTCACCGATTAACTAGACCTCTACTGAGACTATGAGCTATACTACAGGAAATGAGAGCAGCACCTTCCCGAGTGGGATGGACACCGTCCCGCCCTAACAGGCCAGCTTTGCCCTCAAAGGTCTTCCAATTATCTATGTAGCCCACATTATTTTCGGAGCACCACCTGGACATCCAGCGGTTCAGCGACCATAACCTGCTGTAAGCTATGTCGCCACGTCTCATTGGGATGGGACCAGAGCATACTACTTCATCGGACATCGCCTTCGCTAATTTAAACACCTCTGTAAAGTTACTCTTACTAACCTCTGACTGACGAAGGCGTATATCGTTAGCTCCAGCATGTACCACTATCTTAGAGGACCTGTGCTGTCCTAGAGCCCTAAGATTACCTGCTATGTCCGGTGCTCTGGCTCCCGGGATACACCTAACCACTGCCGCTGGCACCCCTAAAGGTCTAGCTAATGTCACGTGTCTCAGTATAGAGTCTCCTATAACCAGAGCTCTTTCAGGTTTCTCAGCGGGTGCAGCACTGAGGAGAGCAAACCTGTTGGACACGTGAGGCGCAGAGGAGGTGTGCTCCGGTGGGCTAGCCTTAGCGTTAGCTTTGGCTGAACGAGTATGCCGCCGAGTCGTCACCCACTCGCCCCGCTGTGAGGACTCTAATGCCGGAGTCGGGGGCTGTTTATCTCCGCCTGTGGCACCCAGACTGTCCGCTACAGGAATAACGCTGCTCTCACACTGTCTAACCCTCTCTAAAGTCTGGATGCGCTCCTCTAATGCTGATATCTTCTCCGTCAGAGTGCTCACTAACACACACCTATCACAAATAAAATTATCACTAATGACGGAGGAAGAATGTCTAAACATCCTGCACTCTACACACTGAACAAGCTGAACGGTAGACATTATAACGTACCTCTGTGTCGGAGTTTTAGTTGTTTGGAGATGAATTCCGTTTGTTGTTTTTAGACGAGGAAACTCGCGCGTTGCGAAACTTTCGCGGCAACAATACGAAAACAGGAAGCTACGTCACCAACAGGAAGTAAGAGACTTTGTTTGCCAAAGTTGGAGTAGAAGAACTTTGGTAGTAAGATCTCAGAACTTACCACACTTTTAAGAACACCTGGGACACTTATCTCCTTTCAGTCCTCCTCATCTAACTTCACTGACTGACATTACAAATGCTCCTGTGGGTGAATGATCACACATCATTGTAACCATACTTCAAAATATATTGGTAAGCTTTCCAGAAGATTGGAGCACATTGTAACAGCAATGCAGGGAGAAAATCTGGAAGGCAATGTTAAACATATGGTTGTGATTGGTCAGGTCATCTGTTTATTAGGTGTGCATCTGCTATAAAACATGATAAACGCTGATGTGAATATTTGAGATGGTTGACATCTGGGTGGGAATCCGTTTTTGGATACATTTCTGACTCCATAATGGAATATGCACATGTTCGATGTCCAATTAGATTAATGGTTAAACCTCAGCTTCAAGGCTGACCCAGCCAAAATTCTCGGGGTTGGGTGTTCGCTGGTGTTTTTTTTTCATGCATGTTCGTTGGCCATGTCTGACTTTTTGCTGTTGTACAGTGTTTTAACTATAGCTGCAAATCAGACAGTACAACATCACCACCATTGTCATCACTGATGAAAAAGGAGAACCATTTGCCAAGGTTTATAATGATTCATTACTCATAAAACTGCCTTATGCCTTGATTTACTAGATAATTATTGTCTTTTGTGTCCCAGTATTTGCTGTGCAGTGATGAATGGACAAATTCAGTCAACAGACAATGTATTATATTACATTTTTTTATTTTAACAATTCAGTCTTGGCCAATTTCCACCCACCAGCCATCTCTCCCATCACACATGATTGCTATAAGCCAGAGATGATACATGCTAAAATTTGCTTCCTTCAGGGCATGTGAAGCCAGCTATAGCAAGTTTTCAATCTGCTTCTCATGCAACATCAGAGGTGTAGGAAAGCACCACGTGCAACCCTCTGCATGCATGAGTGCATAGACACCCATGATTGACTGGTGTCATTGTAATTGATCTTTGAGAGAGAGAAAGAGAGAGAGAGAGAAGCTTTAGGGCACTTTTTAAAATGCAATTATATATATTTTTGAAGGAACTGCAAATAATGAATCTGTTTGTAACAACTGCCAAGTTTGTAAGTGGTCAAGTACACACAAAACAAGGGCTTCTTTCAAATATCCAAATATCCTTAATATGCAGTTGGCCTCGGAATCATAAAATGAGAAACAGTTCCTATTTATTTATTTATTTATTTATTTATTTATTTATTTTTGGAATAAAAAGCCAAACCTCATTAGGACTTTAGAAGACAGAAGAGACTTCTCTACTTAAGATCTAATATATTAATAGCAACATTTTGTACATGTAAGTCTATCCAACTGTGATTAATCTCTTCCCAACAGCAATTGATTGCAGCTCCACATCAGAAGTCTCTCCATAATTAATACTCTCCGTCATCATTATTCCAGAAATAACCACAACATAATCATTAAAGACAGGTTTCTGTATTTTTTTCACTCACAATTTCCAGACCCAACAGTAAATAACAATTATCCATGTAGAATACTGAGCTTTAGTCACTTTTAAGTACACTTTACTTTAAAACAACCAATATAAGAAATGGAGAGAAAATATGATTTGAATTACGAGGGTGAGTCAAAAATTATCTGCACTCCAGTTATATTAAAAAAAAACTTCTTTTGTCTTATCACCATCTCCCCAGTTACTGCTGTGCAGGTGTAAATCATTAGTTCATTTGTAAGTGTGGTACTAGCAAAAATGGAAAATATACTTGTGATTTGCATGAAAGAGGAGCAGTGATTTGTCTTTTTTTGTGCTCTGAGGGTGTACCTGGTACTGAAACAACTCAGAAAATAAACAAACTTTGCACTGATACTCTAAGAAAGGTGAAAGTTTCTTAAAGAGAATCATTACTGGTGACAAGATGTTTATGCATTGCCATCTCTTGCGATTTGAGGCACCTGCTCCTCTTGAACAAGCTTTGGAGCTGGCCGTGGTTCTGAAGTGCTTTCTTGGCCTTATTTTCCCGGTCAAGTGAGGAGTTCGAAAATGTTAAGAGGCTTTGGCTATAGGCCGGCAGTTATAATATTTAGCTTTATAAAGCTCACCTTTAGTTTCTTCCTAGTCACTAACATTGTCTATTCAGTCCTAATGATAAGAATGAACACATATTCATTAATTTTTACCTAGTGAATAATGGTGGGTGGGTATATTTTGATAAATACAGGCACTAATAAGACATTGTAGACAAGTACAGTAGTTCAAGTCAGTCCTAAGCTAGTCTTGGTCAAATTTTATCAGGTTCTAGCAGATTCTGTTATTTGTGCTGTTAAAGTGAACCCTTAACAAGTCTGATGACAAAATAATCCCAATTAACAATAACTCCAATGTATTCATGAATAAAATTGTATAAATAACATTACTACTATTGCTTCACTGACACACAAACAAGGGAAACCATCCAGGCTTTCTGATCTGGCATTAAAATAATGAAAACAACATTTGTTACTGTACTTTAAAATGTAAATTAAAATAAATTTAGCTAAGATAAGAATAATATAAGAATAATACATTTGTAGAAGATAAAAATATACAATATAAGAAAATGTTGCTCTACAATATGGACAAGAAATGATTTTGTACAATATAGAATAATATAGAACTTTAAGAATAGAAAATGTAAATAGAATTGACCAGGGGTTGTGCAAATATGCATGAAAGTGTCTTATTTAAAGTGATTTGTGTGCAATGAACCAAAAAATTAAATAGAAATATGTAAATTGTGCATGAATGAGCAGGTGTGCAGTGTCCATAAGAGCCCATGAATGTCCAGAATGAGACAATGTCAAAAGAGACAATGTCAAAAGTGTCAAAGATTGCAATATCTCAGTTTCCTTCTGGAAATTGAGATCGTAACGCCACTTCCTATACAGAAATTTCATAATGTATTATGTATTTGCTATGCCCATTGAAAATACCCAGCTTACATTTTTGTCTTTAGTCTACTGTGAACGCTTGCTATTTGAGTCCCAGTTTAATCTTTGTTTAATCACACATATGGTACAACTGAAATACTGAGTCAAGTATACATCATTTATAACTCCTTGTGGAGTTTACAGCCAGTGAATAAATAACATGCATAAAATAGCATTAGCTAAACATACACGCTTTTTTCCATTTGGGAAACATCATTGGTAATATTATGATAAGGGAGAAGTTGTTTCCTAACAAACAGCTTTCGATATATGGAACATTTTTTAATTTAATTTCCACAGGTGAGCTTTTAATGTTTAACAGTAGAAAATTACAGCACAATGTTTTCACATTTATATCTTTTTTTTTTTTTACAACATAATGGCCAGTTAAGAACAGTCATAAATTGGCTCCACTGTTGTATATGGGAAAAGTCAGTATGGTCAGTCCTGGCCTGCTGCCCAAGTATGCAAGAAACAAACAAACAAAACAAAAAAACTGGACCGTCTTTTGCATGCATCTTACAGCATTTCTCAATGCATATATTTAGTGTGTGTTAGCAAGAAAAAAAAAATGATGCCGTTACAAAATGTGAAAAAGAAGAGTCAGATTCTAAATTGTTATTCAAAGACTATTTACAAATTCCCATTCCAAGCACTAAGAGACAGCTTGTGCACATGAACACTCTGGATATTGGCTCAGTGCAGCATTCACGCCTTACATGTTATTGTTGTTGGCAGGCTAATGCATTAACAAGTACAGTGTGTGTGGTCACGTCTGTGAGATGGAGACGGAGCGGAATACAAAGTCTGCCTGCTGGAACAAGATGCTCAAAATGAGCACTGTGAATGTAAATACCTTCATAAAAGCCCTGTCTCTGTTTTGTTACATGAGTTTTACACTATTTTGAAAAGCCACAGAGCACTCTTAGCCCTCTTACCGCTCTTAGGCCTGAGGTTGCAGTCAGAAGAGTGTGGCATTAAACCGAGCTGTGTTTTGTTCAAGATGCTTTTTTTTTTAATGGTGCTTTTGTACGGATAAAATAGTGCACCTCCATTCAGGTGATGTGCTGCTACAGAGTGCTTCTAACACTCGGGTCTTAATTAGGACTGAGAGAGGTTGCGTTCAGGCTGTGTACAAAGACCCTAACAGATTAATGAAGAGGATGGGTTATGTGTGAAGTTTTCCACTGGAGTAAAGCTCTCCCATCATACAGGAAATCATTCACATTTCTCTCCCAGCACACAATTCATTCTGTTGTGGAGTGTGGACTTTTTTTGAGCTTGGACTGAGAAAAAAAAAGGAAAAAAAAAACTGAACAGCTTTGGAGTGGCATGAAGGTAGTGCTTGGATTGCTGACCATTCATCACGACTGAGGTGCTTAATGGGTTTGAGGACTGCGGTAAATCACAGAGAGCTTGAGGAATGTTTTGCCCTGCCTGCAGTCTCCCACTCATCGTCCAGCAGCCCAAGACTATCCCTGACACCCACATCGTGCACTCAGACATATTATGAATCTCTGCCCATGAACTGGTAATATGTTTTTACCTACTGTATGAGAAATGAAAAAGTAGACAAAACTCTAAACACAAACACAACTAAAAAAACATATGTAATTATGTAAGAGTGCATAGGCATTTATTAGTTTGATGAATAGAGTTGGCTGTTTTGTATTGTAACAAACCGTCACATTTCCGTCAGCAAGAGTGGTCAAGAACGTTGTCCTGATAAGATGTGTTTTAAATGACAAAATCCGATGAAGTATGTCATCCCAGATGGATGTGTTCCACTGTAAGATGAGGCACACTTGAGAAGGCAGCATGGAGGTTTTCTTAATCGTCTAATTTGTGCTGCTTCTTCCTTCAGGCTGCTCAGTGGGCTACTCAGCGGATTATCGAAACACATAATGCATAAGCACAATGGCAATCATGTGCTAGAATGCTTGATAGATACAGAACCCTGGGATGTAAATCACTCAGTTCATGATTGCTACTTTTCTGTTTTTCGGACTCCCTGTGCTCTCCCAAAGTCTCTCCTTTTGCTGAATCACTTGCAACTTCACTTCACCTAATATTTTATTTACTACATTAATAGTAGATCATAGTAAAAAAGAAAGTAATTGAAGTTTTATTTATTTGTGTATGCCTATCAACATGATTAAAATGGATCATGGTTGATTTATGAATTATGCACATAGGGAGGAATCGAACCCAGACACTGGAGGTGCAACACGACAGTGCTAACCACTAAACGTTCTGTGTTCTACGTTCCACTTCTGTGTCCACGCAGTTTGCATGTTCTCCCTGTGCTTGGTGGGTTTTCTCTCTTGACTCTGGTTTCCTCACACAGTCCAAAGACATGCATATTAGGTTAAATGGAATTCCAAAATTGCATGCTGTATGTAAATAAGTGTGTTTGTGTGTGCCCACCTGCACATGTGCAATGGATTGGCACCCTGTCCAGGGTGTATCCTGCTTCATGCCCTAAGTAATCAGAGATCCCATGACCTGGTATACAAGATAAAGCGGTTTAGACGATGAGTGCATGAGAATTACAATATGTGTTCAAGTCAAATCGGGATTTTTGATTGTCCAAAATAGTCGAGCACACTAATGCACTTGTCTTTTCACTACTGCTTGCCTACCACAAAGGTAGAAAGTTTGCTCTTGATGCTGAATGAGAGCAAATCCCCAACAAATACACTCCATAATCTAGTGGTAAGGTGTCATTTTGTTACTTTTAGACACATGTGTGTTATGAGTAGGCTGAAGCCAAATCAATACTTGCTTTATACTTTATTGTGCAAAAAACTAATGTTTACATCCATCAATTGACTGTAATCATGTGCAGGTTCACGAGGGGCCCAGGGAGCTCAGGGCACAAGGCAGGGTACATCCTTGATGGGATGCCAACCCATAGCATTGCACAAGCACACACTCACGTAGTCAGTCACTACACTACAGGCCATTTGTAAACACCAGTCAACCTACACAGCAAGTCTTTGAACTGAGGGATGTATGTGGAATACATGAAGGAAACCAACCATGCACAAGGGGATCATGCCCCAGATTTGAGCCCCCAACCATGGAGGTGCAAGGTGACAGTGCTAACCACTATGCCATTGTGCATCATTCATGCTTTCTTTCATTGGGACTGCAGTTTGGCATAGTTGGCAAAAAAGTTGACATTAAACATACCAGTTTTCCAGGATTTTACTTTTAGTACAGGGGAATTTAAGCATCCATATACAATAGCAGCAGTAAGTAGTGCACAAATCCACCTCTAATGCAATATTGCTCTTAGGACCAAAACAAATAGTATGTCATGGGAAAGCTTAAGCGGATTTTCCATAAAAGTGATTTTTTCAGATTTGTGCTACAAGTTGTATGGAAAGAATACTAGGAGTGTGCAAAAGTAGGATTTATCCAGATGAAGGCCCCGAGGATTGTGGGTACTTATGCTACTTATGTATGGAAACAGTTCCTGCTGTGTTGTCAGGCTGTGGGGTGTTTCTCCTGGAATGGTAATGAGGAGAGGACGATATCTATGGTGGCATTACTTATGTAGTCAAAAATAGCTTATGCTTCATTAACTTTGATGCATTATCAAATTTCCCAGTTACCACTTAGAGACATTTGGCACTGTTTTGATCTCTCTACTTCTGATATGAGCTGCCAGACTTTGGGGCTGTTTGGCACATATGTGAAGTCAGTCACGTATTTCAAAGACGATCTGTTTGATGCAGCAGCGGTTTTGCAGTCGTTGTTTTTTTTTCCAGTAATTTCCAGAAGGTTATGAAACCAAGAAAGGGTTATTGATAAATAAAAATTTATAAATAACTAATGATGTATGAGGTTGTCCAAAGTATTTGTCAAGATTTGAAAAAAAAAATATATATTTTGACACATTTTAATGACACAATTCAGTCTGTTGCTACTGGAAGCTAAGATTTAATATTCAGCGCCCCTTTTGACTTTGACAGCCTAAGCTGTCACACTTAATAATCTTACTTACATTTGAATATTTTACCAACCACTTGCTTTCATGATGCATTATGTGTACCTTTTGTTTACTGTAAATTTGCTGCTATAATATGCCACTAATACGGAAAAAAGAGTCTATTGATAGATGAAGAGCTTGATTTATGCCAAAGGAAAATTCACACATTCTATTGTACATGCGACCTGCGGACTCCCTGATCTGGTGTGATCAATGTTCTGTACTTATAATAAACCTCAATCAAGCTGACTCAAATTCAAATAAAAAAATTTTCTCTCAGCAGTTAGAAAGTGCACAAAAACTAGGGGAGGTGAAGTAGGGTGTTAACATATAAGATGCATACTTGAGTGCATTTTTAATGATTCTGTTTAACATTCTCATATATATATATATATATATATATATATATATATATATATATATATATATATATATATATATATATATATATACAGTGGTGTGAAAAACTATTTGCCCCCTTCCTGATTTCTTATTCTTTTGCATGTTTGTCACACAAAATGTTTCTGATCATCAAACACATTTAACTATTAGTCAAAGATAACACAAGTAAACACAAAATGCAGTTTTTAAATGAGGGGTTTTATTATTTAGGGAGAAAAACAATCCAAACCTACATGGCCCTGTGTGAAAAAGTAATTGCCCCCTGAACCTAATAACTGGTTGGGCCATCCTTAGCAGCAATAACTGCAATCAAGCGTTTGCGATAACTTGCAACGAGTCTTTTACAGCGCTCTGGAGGAATTTTGGCCCACTCATCTTTGCAGAATTGTTGTAATTCAGCTTTATTTGAGGGTTTTCTAGCATGAACCGCCTTTTTAAGGTTATGCCACAACATCTCAATAGGATTCAGGTCAGGACTTTGACTAGGCCACTCCAAAGTCTTCATTTTGTTTTTCTTCAGCCATTCAGAGGTGGATTTGCTGGTGTGTTTTGGGTCATTGTCCTGCTGCAGCACCCAAGATCGCTTCAGCTTGAGTTGACGAACAGATGGCCGGACATTCTCCTTCAGGATTTTTTGGTAGACAGTAGAATTCATGGTTCCATCTATCACAGCAAGCGTTCCAGGTCCTGAAGCAGCAAAACAACCCCAGACCATCACACTACCACCACCATTTTTTACTGTTGGTATGATGTTCTTTTTCTGAAATGCTGTGTTACGTTTACGCCAGATGTAACGGGACACGCACCTTCCAAAAAGTTCAACTTTTGTCTCGTCGGTCCACAAGGCATTTTCCCAAAAGTCTTGGCAATCATTGAGATGTTTTTTAGCAAAATTGAGACGAGCCTTAATGTTCTTTTTGCTTAAAAGTGGTTTGCGCCTTGGAAATCTGCCATGCAGGCCGTTTTTGCCCAGTCTCTTTCTTATGGTGGAGTCGTGAACACTGACCTTAATTGAGGCAAGTGAGGCCTGCAGTTCTTTAGATGTTGTCCTGGGGTCTTTTGTGGCCTCTCGGATGAGTTGTCTCTGCGCTCTTGGGGTAATTTTGGTCAGTCGGCCACTCCTGGGAAGGTTCACCACTGTTCCATGTTTTTGCCATTTGTGGATAATGGCTCTCACTGTGGTTCGCTGGAGTCCCAAAGCTTTAGAAATGGCTTTATAACATTTACCAGACTGATAGATCTCAATTACTTTTGTTCTCATTTGTTCATGAATTTCTTTGGATCTTGGCATGATGTCTAGCTTTTGAGGTGCTTTTGGTCTACTTCTCTGTGTCAGGTACCTCCTATTTAAGTGATTTCTTGATTGAAACAGGTGTGGCAGTAATCAGGCCTGGGGGTGACTACAGAAATTGAACTCAGGTGTGATAAACCACAGTTAAGTTATCTTTTAACAAGGGGGGCAATCACTTTTTCACACAGGGCCATGTAGATTTGGAGTTTTTTTTCTCCCTTAATAACGTAAACCTTCATTTAAAAACTGCATTTTGTTTTCAATTATGTTATCTTTGACTAATAGTTAACGGTTTTTGATGGGCAGAAACATTTAAGTGTGACAAACATGCAAAAGAATAAGAAATCAGGAAGGGGGCAAATAGTTTTTCACACTACTGTATATATATATATATATATATATATATATATATATATATATATATATATATATATATATATATAACATTTTAATTGCTATTGTGCTATTGTGTACTGCTCTGTGTGAAAATATATGCTTCCACATAATCAGGTCTCGTGTTTCTAAAGTATTCATTATACTTTAGCTCCAGTGATGTCCAATCAACAGCCCATTCTTCTATAGACACTTTTCTTTTATCACTGAGATTAGAATAAAAAATGGTCCATCCGTCCATCCATTCATTTTCTATACCATTTATCCTGTGTAAGGTCATGTCGGACCTAGAGCCTATCCCAGGGAGCTTAGTACAAAACCCATCACAGAGCACATACAGTATGCTCCCATGCCCAGTTAGACACTAAAGCAGGCATGGGCAAACTACGGCCCGGGGGCCACATGCGGCCCGTTAAATATTTTGATTCGGCCCGCCAAACTTGAAAAAATTTAATAAATTAATCTTGTTAATGTTTTATTTCCCCTGCAATTTTGATGTTTCCTCACTAGATAGTGCACTCTAGATATATTGGCTTTGTTGACGTGAAACCTAGGCCTATTACTCCACGTTTGCACTTTACCCTTCGACCCACCGCCCCTCTATGAAGATGAGCGGACCCAAGAAAAGGAAAGTGGACAAAGAATGTCAAGTGTCCAATAAGGAGTGGACAACTAAATATTTTTCACTGAACACCGATCATCATTTGTTTGCCACAAAGCAAGCTAACTATGCTAGCAAGCTGTCAACAAAAGAACGGGAAGCTGCTGCTGAGAAGTTGGCAGCTAATTTGAAGGCTCAGCAAAGTTTTTTTCACCGTCAAACTGCCATTCAAGAGTCAAATACCAAGGTCAGTTTTATGCTTTCATTTAAAATAGCAAAGGCCAGCAAACCACTGTCTGAAGGCGAGTTTCTAAAAGAATGTACGTTGGAGACCAAAGCATGCCATCTATCTGCTCCTGTTCCGGCCCCTTTGTCAAATGTTAGAACTCAATGTGGCCCACGAATCAAAAAGTTTGCCCACCCCTGCACTAAAGGCTAATAACTTGGAAATGGCAGTAAATCTACATTGCATGTCTTAGGACTGTGGGAGAACAAAAGAGTGGGAGAACAACAGAGTACCAGGAGGCAACACAAAGCCATGTGCCACATTCTCTTCTAAATACTGTACATGAAATTGTATGTGCATAAAATATCTGTAAAATTACATTATGAGAAAATGCTCCATCAAAAGGTGTGAACAGCTTTACAGTAGTACAAGCAGAAAGTTAGCAATAATTTAGCACATGCATTTATGTCTCTAAGTGCTTTTTTAATTGTCTGACTAACATGCTTTATGGTTACAAGGCACTATTGTTTGTCCTACCTCTTATGTGTTTCTATTATTTCTATTATGCCTTTTATCATACCTGCATCTGGATGTTCATGGCATGCCCTTAAGTAGAAAAGTTAACTTACTGTAATTTAACCTTTTTCCTTCATTAAAAAAGCATCACTGTACCAGCTGTCATACTTTCAAAATATTTATACTTTTATAAACAATTATGGTGACAGGCCTTACAGTAAAATGTCTCATTATTCATTTTTTTAATACGTAAAATAAACAGAACACGATTATAGAAAGATTCTCCATGACTGACATTAGTGTTATTTAAAGCTAACCAGCTGTCAACCTTTGTGTCACGATATTAAAATCATATTTAGTAAGGCGTAGCATTTAATGTACACAATTAATTAGGCACTGGGATTGCCACTTGACAGGTTCAAGAAAGCTAATCTAATCTTCGGCAGCAATGATTTTGCATTTAATTGTGTCGTAATCATGATATGTTATAGAAAGAGGAACATGTTTAATTACTGGGTGTCACAAGCATGTTTAAATCAACAGTATCACATGTCAGGTGTTGAATTTGTCAGGTTGCCCCCAATGGAAAAAATAATATGGCAAGCTGCTTGTAGATTTTTTTCTGATTAATCATGTACAGTATCAAAGGTCTGGAGCCCCTCCTCATTTCTTCATATTTTGATTCCAAAGAGCCAAACTTTCTTGTATTTTTAATGAAGTCTTGATGAATAGGTCTCTGGGAGTTCTGAAGGACTTTTTCAGCTCTCATTTACTCTGTGACATTTTGGGCTGTTCAGTTCACTCACTGCATCTGACCGGTTTTACAGGAATGCTTTTTTGCTTTTTAATTCAAATAATGACATTAATTATTTAAGCATGAACAAAACATCTAACTCAAGGCATTAACCAGTGAGAAACAGGTGCAGATGATGAGAGATGATCAGGCTGGTGATTGGTATACTGCTGATGCTGAATGCTACAGTAAGTGGTTGGAACTGACGAGAGGGAAAATGAGGTCGCTGCTGAGGTTGTTACATAAACAACTAATTTTAAAATTGTATCTTTAGTCACTTTGCAGCCTGTCGCAGTAAAACATTTGTTTCCATTTCTGTAATTGAATTGAATTGAATTTGACAAAATGATCTTTGCACCGTACTATATACAGCACTAAAACAAATAAGAGACCACTGCAATTTACTTCAGAAAACTTCTGAAGTGTCAAGAGGAAGATGGATGGTCACAAACTATTGCAATAAATAAATAAATAAATAAATAAACAAACAAATATAATAATAACTGGTATAAAGTTACCCAACAGCAATGTGAAAAACTGGTGAGCATGCCAAAACGCATGAAAGCTGTAATTGCATATCGGAGTTCCATCAAGTATTAATGTTATTTAGTCAAAGCATTAACATAATTTGTTTACAAATTATTTTCATTTTGTTTCATTTCAGTTATTAAAGCTCTGCAAATACTGCATGACCTTGGATTAGTTTGATGTGATGTGATGTCATTGCCTATATAAATATACACTCTAAATAACAATAGTTATATTTTTTTTAATGTAGAAGAAATATTGTCAGCAGTTCACAAAAATTTATCTCACCAATACATGCACCTGTGAGAAAGAAAATAAAAGAAAAAAAGACCCAAGACTAATTATTTTGCAGTCATCTCTTCCAGAGCTGCAAATTCATTGAGAATTCAGAACTGCACCCCAAAATTGTCACCCAAAATAGGCTGCCTAAATAGGAATCAATCATTTGTCAATTGTATTAACATAATATTTATTAGAGTAGATGATGATGCAGATGGTTAAACTGATGCACAGGTTCCTACATTAGCTCTGCCCATGAAGCAATGCACCCATCATCCCTAGTGCCCTGGAGTCAGAGTTATGATCTGGGGTTACTTCAGTTGGTCAGGTCTAGGCTCAGCAATATTACGGGACAATAAAAATGAAGTTTTGAATGTAAGTGACGAGGTAAGGAGTTTTCTTTCCCAGATATCACGAGCATACTCCAGGACAACAGTGCCAAAAGCTCAAATTGTGAAAGAGTAATTCTTCGAGCATGACGTTTCATTTTCACACATGAATTGACAATTAATGAGCAAATTATCCATAGCCCCTGGTGCTTAAGAGGCGTTTATTAGAATCTTGATGATTTGGTGAACCATGAACAGTGAGAATCATCTTAATATCTTTTTATGTGCAAGGGCACATACAGTATGCTGTGATCTTCTAACAAAATAAAGAGTGGAATTAAATGGCAATCAATACCAATGTCATATAGCCATCCTTCCCAGGAAGCATCTCTGCAGTTCAGTGCTTATTCAAAATGACAAGATGGGGTCATCACATTCGGTGCTGTATACTTCAAACACCTCTTCACTGTTGCGAGGGGATCTGGAGAAATGCCTTTGGACTGGGGATTTGCATGCTTCAAACTTCCAGGAGAACTCTGTGTGGTTGTGTGTGTGTGTGTTCTTTATTAGAGGAGTTTAATTTAGGATTCAGGATAAAACTTTGCAGGTTGTAAATCAGAGGACTAGCTGGTTACTCCTACACAGCTTGGTGATGGGTCATGGTGGTACTGTAGTTCAGTCCTAATGTGTTTTGTGCATTTGGATATCTTCCCGTGATCTTTGATTGAAAGAATCTATGATTTATGATCGCCTGCCTTGACATTTGTTGTGGGAGGTACTACAGGGGTACTGGGTCCATCTGTACAGGACCATTGCTCTGTCTGTGTATGAGTTCTGTCCACATATGTGCTGTTAATATAAACCAATATTATATGGGTATCAGACGCTGTCCAGGGTGTGTTATGTCTTCCGTATGTGTGATTTGTGGTTTATGTACAAGATATCAAGATGCAGCCAAGTGTTCATCTTAGTAGTAAGACCCCTGTTATTTTGGAGTTGATGTTGCTCTCTTGGCACTAAACAAACCTCTTACTTGCACTCAAACATTTTGCTGCTGAGTGTGAAGTGCCTGGGATGAAAATCGGTACCTCCGAGTCTGAGCCCATGATGCGCCAGAAAAGAGTTGAATGCTCCATTAAGATGTGTTCCTTTAGGAAAAACAAGGTTGTTTTTCACAGGATCTACACTGAGATTGCTATTTACAACTACAACATGTAGAGCATGTTTTTTTTTTTTTTTTTTTAGTATTTTCTATTTTATTTTATACTATAATTTCTTTTCCATTTTTGAAAATGAGAATGCACATAAACAACAATTGGAAACAAATCTTAAAACAAACATATACACACACACAACTCATCCATGTGTTAGTCAGAACGCAATATTCGACATCAATAAAAGAGTTGTTTCAGAAGGCTGAGTCCTTTCACTTGTACGCTGGAATTGTCAATTATACGCTTAGCAAGCTGTGTTTGCTTCTTTTGTGCTTCCTATTTCATTCAAATTGTATTTTATCCTATTTTTTGTTACTCAAGTTGAGAATTTTTTTTCTTTTTGAGAATTATTAATGATTTATTTAACTAAACAAGCGATTGTTCTCTGAGAAAATCACAACTAATATTACTAGCATCTTACTAGCGTATTACTACTAATATTCAGTGTTATTCAGATATCCGGATTACCAGCAATATCCAGCAGTGGTTGAAAAGTGTCCATATGTCTGTTGAAAGAAGAAAAAAGTAAAACATAGAATGACCATGGACAAATCCCATGTAACCCCTTCTGTTTTACCTAGGCTTTGGACTGGCACTGCTTCCAATTGCAGGGAACTAAATCCAGGGCATCTCCCTTACTTCCCATTAAGGCTTTGAATTGACTTAGTTGGTTTAAATCTTTCCACTTTTTTTCTTTCTTTCTTTCTTTCTTTCTTTCTTTCTTTCTTTCTTAGTTTATTTCTTTTTCAGAAAAGTGTTGTTTCCAAGTCTAAGCTTGTGCATTATCTCTGTTTTCTCACCTTTTAAATGGGTTGTTTTTCTCCCATGGACAGTTCTCTGGTCTTCATTTTGGTTTATCTTTTATCCTTTTAAACCAAAAGCACACACTTAGGCAAAACACTCAATCTTAAACAAAGTTATAAAATGTTAAGTTTAAACAATTAATCTAACAGAAACATCTGTCAGTCCTGTATAATGTAGAGTGCATTATAAGGTGTAATGTATGTTGTTCAATGCATGCAGGTTGTACATTCCTGAAATTAAAGCTGAAATTCATATTTATCATCATATATATATGCAAATATAAATGCTTATACATGCAAAAGAATAAGAAATCAGGAAGCGGGCAAATAGTTTTTCACACCACTGTAAATATATATATATATTTATATTTATATAATGTCCAGTGTGCTGAAGGAGGAGAGGTTGTGCTGTGGCGGGCAGGCATATATATATATATATATATATATATATATATATATATATATATATATATATATATATATATATATTTACAGTGGTGTGAAAAACTATTTGCCCCCTTCCTGATTTCTTATTCTTTTGCATGTTTGTCACACTTAAATGTTTCTGCTCATCAAAAACCGTTAACTATTAGTCAAAGATAACATAATTGAACACAAAATGCAGTTTTTAAATGAAGGTTTACGTTATTAAGGGAGAAAAAAAACTCCAAATCTACATGGCCCTGTGTGAAAAAGTGATTGCCCCCCTTGTTAAAAAATAACTTAAGTGTGGTTTATCACACCTGAGTTCAATTTCTGTAGTCACCCCCAGGCCTGATTACTGCCACACCTGTTTCAATCAAGAAATCACTTAAATAGGAGCTACCTGACACAGAGAAGTAGACCAAAAGCACATAAAAAGCTAGACATCATGCCAAGATCCAAAGAAATTCAGGAACAAATGAGAACAAAAGTAATTGAGATCTATCAGTCTGGTAAAGGTTATAAAGCCATTTCTAAAGCTTTGGGACTCCAGCGAACCACAGTGAGAGCCATTATCCACAAATGGCAAAAACATGGAACAGTGGTGAACCTTCCCAGGAGTGGCCGGCCGACCAAAATTACCCCAAGAGCGCAGAGACGACTCATCCGAGAGGCCACAAAAGACCCCAGGACAACATCTAAAGAACTGCAGGCCTCACTTGCCTCAATTAAGGTCAGTGTTCACGACTCCACCATAAGAAAGAGACTGGGCAAAAACGGCCTGCATGGCAGATTTCCAAGGCGCAAACCACTTTTAAGCAAAAAGAACATTAAGGCTCGTCTCAATTTTGCTAAAAAACATCTCAATGATTGCCAAGACTTTTGGGAAAATACCTTGTGGACCGACGAGACAAAAGTTGAACTTTTTGGAAGGTGCGTGTCCCGTTACATCTGGCGTAAAAGTAACACAGCATTTCAGAAAAAGAACATCATACCAACAGTAAAATATGGTGGTGGTAGTGTGATGGTCTGGGGTTGTTTTGCTGCTTCAGGACCTGGAAGGCTTGCTGTGATAGATGGAACCATGAATTCTACTGTCTACCAAAAAATCCTGAAGGAGAATGTCCGGCCATCTGTTCGTCAACTCAAGCTGAAGCGATCTTGGGTGCTGCAGCAGGACAATGACCCAAAACACACCAGCAAATCCACCTCTGAATGGCTGAAGAAAAACAAAATGAAGACTTTCGAGTGGCCGAGTCAAAGTCCTGACCTGAATCCTATTGAGATGTTGTGGCATGACCTTAAAAAGGCGGTTCATGCTAGAAAACCCTCAAATAAAGCTGAATTACAACAATTCTGCAAAGATGAGTGGGCCAAAATTCCTCCAGAGCGCTGCAAAAGACTCGTTGCAAGTTATCGCAAACGCTTGATTGCAGTTATTGCTGCTAAGGGTGGCCCAACCAGTTATTAGGTTCAGGGGGCAATTACTTTTTCACACAGGGCCATGTAGGTTTGGATTTTATTTCTCCCTAAATAATAAAACCCCTCATTTAAAAACTGCATTTTGTGTTTACTTGTGTTATCTTTGACTAATAGTTAAATGTGTTTGATGATCAGAAACATTTTGTGACAAACATGCAAAAGAATAAGAAATCAGGAGGGGGCAAATAGTTTTTCACACCACTGTATATATGCCTGCCCGCCACAGCACAACCTCTCCTCCTTCAGCACACTGGACATTGACCAGGTGTCCAAAGCCAAGTCATCTACCTGTAAATTAGACCCCATGCCTACCTCGCTGGTTAAATCATGTCTTCCTGTTCTCTGCCACACTATGATGACAATCATCAACACGTCCCTGGAATCTGGTGAGGTGCCGTCAAGCCTCAAGACTGCTGCTGTCATCCCCACCCTGAAAAAGCCTGGTCTGGACCCTGATGACCCAAATAACTATCGTCCCATCTCCAACCTTCCCTTCCTGAACAAAATCTTTGAAAGAGCAGTGGCCGCCCAACTCCAACAACATACGGTATGTCCCACCATGAGCTCTTTGAACCTCTACAATCTGGTTTCAGAACCCACCACAGTACAGAGACTGCCCTTGTCAAAATCACAACTGACCTCCTCACTGCTGCTGACAATGGCCTTATTACCATCCTCATCTTACTGGACCTCTCAGCAGCTTTTGACACAGTCTCACACACCATCCTCTTAACACGGCTCTCAGAGTTCACTGGACTATTCGATACAGCACTTTCTTGGTTTCAGTCATATTTATCAAACCGGCAACAATACGTCACCCTGAAAGATTCACACTCCACAACAACAACAATCAACCATGGGGTCCCCCAAGGATCTTGGCCCCCTTCTCTTCACCATATACATGCTCCCTCTAGGACAAATTATCCGCTCTCATGGACTCAGTTTTCATTGTTATGCTGACGATATACAACTTTACATCAGCACCAAACCCTCTGCCCAACTCCCCCCATTGCCTCTTGTCCACTGTTTACAAGATATTAAAACCTGGATGACCACCAATCTTCTCAAACTAAACAGCAGCAAAACGGAGCTCATGGTGGTGGCACAGGCACCACTGCTTAGGAAAGTTGGGGACCTCCACCTGGATGTGGATGGCTGTTCCATCACTCCATCCCCTGAAAGTCTGCAATCTGGGCATCCTCCTGGATCCTACTCTATCATTTCAGTCTCATATCAAAAGAATTTCCAAATCTGCCTTCTATCACCTAAGGAACATCTCCAGACTCAGGCCCTCACTCTCTGTTTCAGTAACAGAGACCCTCATCCACTCTTTCATCTCCTCCCGTCTGGACTATTGCAATGCCATCTTGTCAGGTCTGCCAAACAAAGCCCTGGATAGACTACAATATGTCCAGAATGCTGCTGCAAGGGTTCTAACAGGCACTAGGCCCTGGCACCATATCACTCCCATTCTCAAACAGCTTCACTGGCTCCCCATCAAATCCCGCATCAGTTACAAAGTCCTCCTCCTCACCTACAAATCTCTCCATGAACTGGCTCCCCACTACCTTACTGATCTCCTTCACCCCTACACCCCTCTGAGGTCCATGCGATCCTCTTCTAAGGGCCAGCTGATCGTCCCCCGCAGCAGACTCAAGACCTTTGGCGACAGAGCCTTTAATGTAGCTGCCCCCAATCTCTGGAACAAGCTACCCCCTCATGTCCAGTGTGCCCCCTCACTACCCCTGTTCAAAAAGTACCTGAAAACACATCTCTTCTCAGGGGCCTTTGGCCTCTAGTCCCCCCCTCCCCCACGTACTGTACATGATTACATTACACATGCCTCATACTGTAAAGCGACCTTGGGTATTTTGAAAGGCGCTATATAAAACTGAATTATTATTATTTTTATTTTTATTATTATTATTATTATTATTATTATTATTATTATTATTATATAAATGTCTTCAGTGTACAGCAAAAGGAGATATAATAATTGAACTTACCGCTACAATATATTTGGAGAGACAGTGCCTAACAAATTTCTCATATTTATCGTATTTGTCTATCTTGGCTTTATCTGGTGGCGTAGTGAATAGCACTGTCGCCTCGCACCTCCAGGGTCTGGGTTCGATTCCTGCCATGCATTCTGTGTGCATTGACTGGAAGTCCTACCACGGTCATAAACTTGGTAATAAATACAATGGTCACCATTGGCCTCTACAGTCCCTAGATGGACTACAGGTCTCTGGATGGATGGCTCCATCTTGGCTGCAATTATAATACTTTTGCTTCTCAGATTTTTTTTTCAAGATGTGAGTTCTTTCAGTCATTACTTTAAGGGAGGCCACTTGTTGGCCCATCGCTGACAAAATTTGACCCTGAGCGGTATATTAGAACCTTAGGATCTCTTACAACATATTACAGCAGAGCAGAAAATGTGCAAATAACTCCTCCAGTCCTCCTGCTACCCACTCCAGGTCCAGGGGGAAAAGAATCATGTTTTATTGTGTTTCTATCTTCTGGGACCTTTTCTGTTCATGTCCAGTGATCCTGTACCTCATGTTTTACAAATTACACTCAGCAATCAATTTATATGGAGCTTTTGGGCTTTAGATTACATTTCTGAGATCCGGGAATTCTGCAGATACTAACCAAGACTTTAGATGTGTGAATCATACTTTTTAAACAGATTTTATGCTTAGTAGATCTTTAAGTGTAACGGATTAAAAAAAAACAAGGTATCCATAAGTTTCCATATTGGACAAAGTTCCAGTTCATCACCCTTGTTGGTCATAAGGCATTAGTGAGAGCAGAAAAGAACGAATTTGCTGCGCTACTTTGTTTTTTAATTTATTTAATTTAAAATGACATATTGCGATCTGGCATCATTAGTCATACATTTTTACAATTGTATCTACAGTGGGGGAAATAAGTATTTGATCCCCTGCAGATTTCCTAAGTTTGCCCACTTACAAAGAAATGAAGGGTTTATCATTTTTATCATAGGTTTATGGTACAGGATAGAGACAGAATATCAAGCAAAAATCCCCCCAAAAAGGAAACGATACAAATGTTATTCATAGATGTGCATTTCAATGAGGGAAATAAGTATTTGGTCCTCAAGTGAAACATGACTTAGTATGTGCAGGAGAAACACTTTTTTGCAAGCACAGACGTAAGACTTTTCTTGTAGTTGGTTACCAGGTTTGCACACATCCACTATTCTTTACAGATTTTCTCTTACGTTTTAAGATTTCTTGCCTGCTGCTTGGCAACTCAAAGTTTCAGCTCTCTCCATACATTTTCTATAGGATTATGGTCTGAAGACTGGCTAGGCCTCTATGACCTTAATGTGATTCTTCTTGAGCCACTCCTGTGTTGCCTTGGCAGTATGTTTTGGGTCATTGTCATGCTGGAAGACCCATCCACGACCCATCTTCAAGAGGTTCTTGTGAGTGTTACAATAGATGGCCCGTCCATTAACCCCTGCAGTCTGTCTGTCTGGACCTCTAGCCTGAAACCAGCCTTAAAGCATGATGTTTCCACCTCCATGCGTGACTGTAGGGATGGTGTCAAGTTTATGCCAAAGAGCTCAATTTTGGTCTCACTTTATCCCAATCCTTCTGTTCATTGGCAAACTTCAGATGGGCCTGTACATGTGCATTCTTGAGTAGGGGGACCTTGCTGCACTGATTTAAATCCTTGGCGGCATATCATGTTACCAATGTTTTGTTTGTTGACTGTGGTCCCAACTGCCTTGAGATCATTCACAAGCTCCTCCCTTATAGTCCTGCACTGATCCCTCATTTTTCTCATGATTATTCTTACCCCATGAGGTAAAATCCTGCATGGAGCTCCAGACTGAGGGCGATTGATGGTTACTTTGTATTTCTTTTATTTGCAAATGATCATTCCAACAGCTGTCTCCTTCTCACCAAGCTTCAACAGTACGTAGCTCATGGTCTTGTAGCCCATTCCAGCCTTGTGCAGGTCTACAGTCTTGTCCCTGACTTCCTTTGACACCTGTTTGGTCTTGCTGGTATTAATGAGATTTGAATGAAAGATAGAAATTCTGTGGTCAGGTGGCTTTTATACACATAACGCATTGTTGTTAGGAGCTCCTTCTTAAATTAATATGTGTACCATATTGCACATAACCAGTCTGTGGGAGCCAGAATTATTGCTGGTTGCTTGGGGATCAAATACTTATTTACCATAAACCTATGATAAAAATTATGAACTGTAAGGATTCATCACTAGAGGGCAGTGTTTGGTTTTTTGTAGTTTTTGTTTGCAGACTCAGTTTCCCAGAAGGCACCTCGGTCAGGTGATGCGAGTGCTCACCTGAACCGTGGTAGGTCATAAAATTTTCTATAAATAGCTGGTTAGTCTGGGAAACTGGGTTGAGCATTGTTTGTTTGTATTACTGTCATTTACAGTATGTAGGCATTTTGTTTTATTTAGTTTAATTTGTATTTTAATTTGTATTTAAAATTAAGTTCTGTTCTGTGTTCTTAAGAAGGCTCTAGTGTTGCATATGTTTCATGTCCGTTGTGTTTCAGTGTGAGTGGAGTTGATTCAGTGTTGTGAAATGTTGTGTTAAGTGTTAGAGTTTAGGTAAGTATTGTTGAGTGTAAAATCCCCAGTTAAAATATCCACATGTGTTTAGCTAGTGGCTATTAGCATGTTTAACTAAGTGTATGTTTAGCTAACTGCCATGATTAGCTAATTGCTATGATTAGCTTTTTATCATGTTTAGCTATTTGTCGTGCTTAGCTGACTGCCATTTAGCTGTCCCGAGGCCCATCTCATTGCTAGTCTCGTCTAGACCCGTTTCAGCTCCATGCGTGGTTGGTTGGAGGTCATTAAGCCTGTGTGTCGCCATAGCGTTTATGTTTTGTGTAACATAACATAGGTATTAGAGCCTGTATTATGTCATAGCGTCTGTGTTTCCTGTTGTAAAGTTAAAGAGCCTTTGTTTCGTCATAGAACCGGTATTTACTTTTGTACAGCAAAGAGTCTGTTTTTGATATTCCATGTTGTGTCTTATGTTGTTAAAGAATCTCTTTGTTGGAACCAACCCTCTGCGCCTATGCCCGCCCTTTATGCCCATAGTAACATCAGCCAATACCACCAATTCATGACAGAAACTATCACATCACTCATGCAGTCCCAACCTCGCTCTAGGCCATTTCCATATGTTTGAGCCATTAGAGGAGTTCCTGGGAGGCCAGCATTTCAGACATGTAGCAGATGGTCCTCTTCTATAATGGTATCCAAGCACTTGTGAAATGTTGGGATAAGTGCACTAGCATAGTAGGGGATTACAGTATAGAGAAATAAAGTGAATTTTAATCTCAAAAATGTGTTCTGTTATTCTACACTATTTTACTGTCACGACACGCCAAGCCACAGCCCCGTCATGATTCATGTTTGTCAACCACTCTCGCATCGCACCGCCCCCCCTCTCCTCCCTGTACACCTGGACGCTATCAGTAATCAGCCTTTTTACCTATTTAAACCACGCCCTGACACTGCCACGTCGCCAGATTATTGTGTGCCTCACTAGCCCAATATTCCAGCGATTTTTCTTCATTGTCTATTTGATCTCGACCACGCTTTGTTTTCCCCGACCACGATTTCGTCTCTCGTTTTTGGATACTATACTTTGGATATTTCATGTTGCCGACCTCTTACCTGTTTACGACTACGAGCTTGGATCACGGACCACCTCTCGTCTCTCCGGCTTCGACCTCTGCCTGCTTCACGACAACGATTAGCCCTCGCGGCTCGCTGAGCTCTCTCCCCCTCCATCCACACCGGCATCTCATCGCGGAGCTCTCCCTCTGCATGCGCTCGCTCTGCGCGCCGCCACAGCTCAAGCTCACGCTGCACGCGCCTGCATTGATCCTTCCGTGTTTACGCTACGCTTGCGTCACACGCATCGCCTCCCCATCTCGACACAGTCACGAGCTGGTAATCCGTGTTTCCGCATTTCGGCGAAGCCTCCTGCCTGCATAAGGTATTTTGCAACGCGGAATTTAATCACTGCCCTGCCTGCTTCACTGTTCACAAGCACCACTGTCTCCCGTTCACCCTGTCTGCACTTGGATCCCTCACGCCCCCTAGCGGCCCCTGACAGAATAATCTGGCCATACTAAAATGGATCCAGCAGAGGCAGCTCACCTGAGAGGAGCATTAGAGAGTCAAGGAGTACTCTTAGGCGCCCACCAGCAGGAAATAAGACAGATCACGAGCTCACTTCAAAGCATCACGGAAACACTGCAGTCTCTCTCCGCTCAGGTTGGGAACCTACAACCTCCTGCACACACTCCTCAGCCCCTCCCTCCAACACTCTCGCCTGGCCCAGAGCCCCGCCTGCCAGCACCGCCCACCTATGATGGAGATCCAGCCACCTGCTGCTCCTTTTTGTCTCAATGCTCTCTCGTCCTGGAACTACAGGCCACATCATTTCCCACGGAGCGTTCCAAGGTGGCCTACATCATCACCCTCCTGTCAGGAAAGGCGAGAGAGTGGGGAACGGCATTGTGGGATGCCCAAGTCCCGTGCTGCTTCGCCTATAGGACCTTCACGGACGAGATGAGGAAGGTCTTTGACCGCTCCTTTACGGGACATCAAGCGGCCGGTCACATCCTTCAGCTACGTCAGGGAATTCGTTCCGTTTCTGATTATGCCATTGAGTTCCGGACCCTGGCTCCCTCTTGCGACTGGGACAAGAGGGCCCTCTTCGACTGCTTTTTTCATGGGCTCTCAGACCCAATTAAGGACGAGCTGGCGGCCCGGGAGCTGCCCTCGAACTTACAAGGACTCATTGACTTAACGACCCGCATTGATGACCGTAAGCGGGCACGCCGAAAGGAGCAGCAGCCTTATCGTGAACCACGCACCCCAACACTCACCTTGGCCACACCCCAGCCACCCCCTGAGCCCATGCAGATAGGCCGTGCACGCATCTCGCCGGAGGAGCGTCAGCGCCGTAGAAATGAGGGCGCCTGTTTCTACTGCGGCCAGGCCGGCCATGTTGTGCGATCCTGTCCACTAAAAGGCTAGGCCCCCCCGTAGTTCTGGGGATGCAGGGGGGCCCAGCATCTGTTTATTCCCCGGACCAGCGATCATGCTTCTCCGTAACTCTGACCCACGGCGACCAATCCTATGCCACGTATGCACTAGTGGACTCCGGGGCTGATCAGAATCTAATTTCTTCTTCCATTGTTTCAAACTTCAAGATCCCCCTCACGCCCCTGCGCCAACCCTTTACGGTTCAGGCTCTTGATGGCAGCAGACTCTCCCCCATCACTCATCGCACCAACCCCGTTACCCTGCAGTTTTCAGGCAACCACACTGAAACGATTACCTTCCTAACCGTTCAAAATTCCCATGCACCCATCGTTCTGGGCCTCCCTTGGTTAAGATTACACAACCCGCACATCGACTGGATTAAAAGGAGAGTCCTGGACTGGAGTCCCACCTGCCTCTCTTCATGCTTACGTTCAGCACATATGGGCCGAAGTTCACCCACGCCACAAGAGGAAACTCTCGACCTAACCAAGTTACCCACGGAGTATCATGACCTTCGACAGGTGTTTAGCAAATCACGGGCCACCTCCCTACCCCCGCATCGCCCCTATGACTGTGTTATCGACCTCCTCCCAGGCACCTCACCACCCAAGGGGCGACTGTACTCCCTCTCCCGCCCCGAGAGAGAGGCAATGGAACAGTACATAAAGGAATCAGTTGCAGCTGGGATCATCCACCCATCCTCTTCACCAGCAGGGGCTGGGTTTTTCTTCGTTGAAAAGAAAGATAAGTCCCTCAGACCCTGTATTGATTATAGGGGGTTGAACGAAATCACGGTTAAGAACCGTTACCCTCTCCCCTTGATGTCGTCGGCCTTCGAACTTCTCCAGGATGCCCGCATGTATACTAAGTTAGATTTAAGGAACGCCTACCACCTTGTCAGGATACGGGAGGGCGACGAATGGAAGACCGCCTTTAACACACCTACAGGCCATTATGAGTACCTAGTGGTCCCATTCGGCCTAACCAACGCGCCGGCAGTATTCCAGGCCCTAATCAATGATGTCCTCAGAGACTTTCTTAATATTTTCGTCTTCGCTTATCTGGATGATATCCTGATTTTTTCACGTTCGGTGAGGGAACACAAGCTCCATGTGCGCCAGGTCCTGCAGCGGCTCCTGGAGAATAAGCTCTACATCAAGGCAGAGAAATGTGAATTTCATTGTACCTCCACGTCCTTTCTAGGATACTTCATTTCCCCTGCAGGCATCCAGATGGACCCCACCAAGGTGAAGGCAGTCACGGACTGGCCAGTACCGACCTCAAGACGTGAACTCCAGCGGTTCTTGGGATTCGCAAACTTTTATCGACGCTTTATTAGAAGCTACAGCATGGTGGCGACCCCACTCACGACACTTACGTCCTCCAAGATTCCATTCCGATGGAACCCCCAGGCTGACATAGCCTTCAAGGATCTCAAGTCCCGTTTCACTACGGCACCCATCCTTATTTTTCCCGAACCCTCCCTCCAGTTTATCGTGGAAGTAGACGCGTCTGAGACCAGAGTAGGCGCCGTCCTGTCCCAGAGATCCACAAAGGACACTAAGATCCACCCATGCTCCTTCTTCTCCCGCCGACTCACGCCCGCTGAACGCAATTACGGTATTGGGGACCGTGAACTCTTGGCGGTCAAGGTGGCTTTGGAAGAATGGAGACACTGGCTAGAAGGGGCGGACCACCCCTTCCTCGTATGGACCGACCATAAAAACCTGGAGTACTTGAAGACAGCAAAGAGACTTAACTCACGCCAAGCACGATGGTCACTATTTTTCTCCCGTTTCCGATTCACACTGTCATATCTCCCTGGTTCCAAGAACATCAAGCCTGATGCCCTCTCCCGACAATTCTCCACCCCTCAGGATTCATCCATGACGGAGGTGATTCTTCCTCCTCACTGCCTGGTAGCAATGCTCCGATTCAACGTGGAACGTCTGGTTCAACAGACCCTCGAACGAGAACCCGGCCCAACCACCGTTCCACCCAACAAGCTCTTCGTCCCAGCTTCTGTGAGACCACAGGTGCTCGACTGGGCCCACAGTTCCAGACTGGCTTGCCACCCTGGGGCCGCACGTACGCTCTCCCTCCTACACCAACGTTTTTGGTGGTCCACCATGAAAGAGGATGTCAAGAGCCTTGTGGCCTCCTGCGACACCTGTGCCAGAAATAAAACGACCAACCGCTCCCCTGAGGGTCTCCTTAGACCCCTCCCCATCCCCCACCGCCCCTGGTCACACATCTCCATCGACTTCGTCACTGGCCTGCCTCCTTCCCAAAACAACACGTGCATATTAACTATCGTGGACCGCTTCTCCAAGTCGGCGCATTTCATCCCACTATCCAAACTCCCATCGGCCAAGGAAACAGCCGAACTCCTAATTAATCATGTTTTTCGACTTCACGGACTTCCCATCGACATTGTCTCGGACAGGGGTCCCCAGTTTTCTGCCCGGTTCTGGAAGGCCTTTTGTAACCTTGTCGGCGCCAACCCCAGCCTCTCATCCGGATTTCATCCCCAAACCAACGGTCAAACAGAACGAGTGAACCAAGAGTTGGAGAAATCCTTAAGGTGCATGGCCTCATGGGATCCATCCTCCTGGAGTCATTTCCTACCATGGGTTGAGTACGCCCACAACTTGCTCCCTACCTCCTCGACAGGCATGTCCCCTTTCCACTGCTGTCTGGGGTATCAACCACCCCTCTTCCCGGTCCAAGAAAAGGAAGCAGCAGTACCCTCAGCCCAAACCTTTGTCCGTCGCTGCAAAAGAACATGGCAACACGCCCGGCAGCAGCTCCTACGCACCGTAAGCACTTTTCAACACCAGGCAAATTGTCATCTGTCACCAGCTCCCAACTACCGTATCGGCCAAAGGGTCATGCTGTCTACGCGGGACCTCCCACTCAAGACCACGTCCAGGAAGCTCTCACCAAGGTTCATCGGACCCTTCCCCATCAGCCGAATTATAAACCCATGCTCTGTCCGTCTTGCTCTACCCCTCTCCATGCGCCGGATCAACCCCAAATTTCACGTTTCCCAGATTCGTCGTTTAGTCTCCTGCCCATTGTCCACCCCCCCCCCAGCCCCCCCGACTCATTGATGGGGGAGAAGCCTTCACAGTTCGCAAGCTCCTCAAGTCTCGCCGCCGGGGGCGGGGCCTCCAGTACTTAGTAGACTGGGAAGGCTATGGCCCTGAGGAGAGGAGTTGGGTACCCGCCAGGTTTATCCTAGACCGTTCTCTGATCTCTGATTTCCACAGACTTCACCCAGAAGCACCTGCAAGAACGCCTGGAGGCGTTCATAGAGGGGAGGGTACTGTCACGACACGCCAAGCCACAGCCCCGTCATGATTCATGTTTGTCAACCACTCTCACATCGCACCGCCCCCCCTCTCCTCCCTGTACACCTGGACACTATCAGTAATCAGCCTTTTTACCTATTTAAACCACGCCCTGACACTGCCACGTCGCCAGATTATTGTGTGCCTCACTAGCCCAATATTCCAGCGATTTTTCTTCATTGTCTATTGGATCTCGATCACGCATTGTTTTCCCCGACCACGATTTCGTCTCTCGTTTTTGGATACTATACTTTGGATATTTCATGTTGCCGACCTCTTACCTGTTTACGACTACGAGCTTGGATCACGGACCCCCTCTCGTCTCTCCGGCTTCGACCTCTGCCTGCTTCACGACAACGATTAGCCCTCGCGGCTCGCTGAGCTCTCTCCCCCTCCACACCTGTTTCAATCAAGAGATCACTTAAATAGGAGCTACCTGACACAGAGAAGTAGACCAAAAGCACCTCAAAAGCTAGACATCATGCCAAGATCCAAAGAAATTCAGGAACAAATGAGAACAAAAGTAATTGAGATCTATCAGTCTGGTAAAGGTTATAAAGCCATTTCTAAAGCTTTGGGACTCCAGCGAACCACAGTGAGAGCCATTATCCACAAATGGCAAAAACATGGAACAGTGGTGAACCTTCCCAGGAGTGGCCGGCCGACCAAAATTACCCCAAGAGCGCCGAGACAACTCATCCAAGAGGCCACGAAAGACCCCAGGACAACATCTAAAGAAGTGAAGGTCTCACTTGCCTCAATTAAGGTCAGTGTTCACGACTCCACCATAAGAAAGAGACTGGGCAAAAACGGCCTGCATGGCAGATTTCCAAGGCGCAAACCACTTTTAAGCAAAAAGAACATTAAGGCTCGTCTCAATTTTGCTAAAAAACATCTCAATGATTGCCAAGACTTTTGGGAAAATACCTTGTGGACCGACAAGACAAAAGTTGAACTTTTTGGAAGGTGCGTGTCCCGTTACATCTGGCGTAAAAGTAACACAGCATTTCAGAAAAAGAACATCATACCAACAGTAGAATATGGTGGTGGTAGTGTGATGGTCTGGGGTTGTTTTGCTGCTTCAGGACCTGGAAGGCTTGCTGTGATAGATGGAACCATGAATTCTCCTGTCTACCAAAAAATCCTGAAGGAGAATGTCCAGCCATCTGTTCGTCAACTCCTGCTGAAGCGATCTTGGGTGCTGCAGCAGGACGATGACCCAAAACACACCAGCAAATCCACCTCTGAATGGCTGAAGAAAAACAAAACTTTGGAGTGGCCTAGTCAAAGTCCTGACCTGAATCCTATTGAGATGTTGTGGCATGACCTTAAAAAGGCGGTTCATGCTAGAAAACCTAAAAATAAAGCTGAATTACAACAATTCTGCAAAGATGAGTGGGCCAAAATTCCTCCAGAGCGCTGTAAAAGACTCGTTGCAAGTTATCGCAAACGCTTGATTGCAGTTATTGCTGCTAAGGGTGGCCCAACCAGTTATTAGGTTCAGGGGGCAATTATTTTTTCACACAGGGCCATGTAGGTTTGGATTTTTTTCTCCATAAATAATAAAACCCCTCATTTAAAAACTGCATTTTGTGATTACTTGTGTTATCTTTGACTAATAGTTAAATGTGTTTGATGATCAGAAACATTTTGTGTGACAAACATGCAAAAGAATAAGAAATCAGGAGGGGGGCAAATAGTTTTTCACACCACTGTACATGCATCTATACATACAGTAATATACATTATACATGCAATATAATAAACAGAAGCCATGCCTGACTCACTTTGGCCTGTTATAACTAATGGAAACACACCAAAGACACCTTTGTTACTGTAGGCATTACAAGTGATTTGGTTATATATTGAAACACAGTAGACATAAAAAGAAATGTCAAATATATAATTTAATGTGTTCTTGCATGATTTGGTCATAACTAAAGTGTAAGAATGGTTAAAGATTGAAGATATCCCATAGAAAAGAGAAGTTTGATGCAACATAACAGTAATGAAATAAATAAAGCACTTCAGATTCCTCAGTGTGAAAAGGAACAACTTCCATAATCTGAACCAAAACATTTATAATATTCCTACAACAAATTCTCCTACTCCTCATGTAAACAGGGCTTGTTTTAAATACAATTTACTGAAACTGAATTGTACCGAACATCTTTTAATCACCTCCTTTCGAATCTTCTTTTGATGTTTTTTGATGACTCATTACCGTTCTTATTCTCTGGGTGATGTAGCACCACATGAATTTACTGTACATATTACTGAGAGCAGATGGCTAAATCAGGTCATCCTTTGAACATGGGACACTTCGTAATGGTCCACTGCCTTACCCATCTGTAGATAATAAACTATCGTTCTACTAGTAAGATTCAAATCTTACGGCAATCTGAATCAATGAGAAATGAGAACTGAGCCATTTGGAGGATAAGTATTAAATATACTTGGGAGCGGAATTTGTGTCGGGGCAGTCTGTCATTTCTTACACCAGTTATCTTGTCACTGACTATCATCAGATTGCTGTTGTTAGGGGTTACAACAGTGGATGATGCGCATATTGAATCTGGCACAGGTTTTACCCCAGATGATCTTCCTCTATATTTTATTCAAGCTTGGAATCGGCACCTGAGACTAGGGTTTCTCATTAAGCAGGCCAACCATACACACACTCCCACTGGCCAACGTAAAGTCTTAACATACCGTAGCTTAACAGCTTGGTAAATCATTATCAACCTGATTATCATTCAGCAGGCTGTCATGTCATGTTCTCTCACGCCAAAAGAATCTGTTTTCTTTTTTATAGTATAACATAAGACTGTTTTTATCTTAATTCATTTGATTTGTTAACATTCTCATGACTCACAGTCTCATGGAGTTTTTCTTGTTTCACTGGAAACCAGGTATTAAGACTTCTTGTGCCTCAGGTTTTGGTTCCATGCATACAAATTTTCATCCAATTCTGACCTCACACACCTGACACAGAGCTAAAGGTTAATTAACATTACAGGATCTAAAAACATCCATCAATTTATGCAGTGTAATTTGTTCCCTCAACAGCATACAATGTTTTTGTATTCTTCTTCTTCTTATTATTATTATTATTATTTATTTATTTATTTTTAATTATTATTATTATTATTTTTTATTATAGCTTTAATAAAAGCGTTTCCAAATCCAGTGTTTTAGTTTTATAGTGCATACTTGAAAAATCTTGGTAAATAGTTCTTCCAGCCAGTGGGTGATGCTTGACATTTACCACTGATATTAACGCATGGCCTATATTATGCAAGCATTATCCTGCTGCTAGAGTGCCACCACACCAGACAGCAGAATCTCTTTAGGCTCAAATTTGTTTTTAATGTTCATGTTGCTTTTATGGTTTCTTGAGTTTCAGGCCCAGATCTACACTCTACAGATGGGAGCTGACAGCACAGAATTGTGTCTGACCTCTGTCAGGTAAGCAAAGCCTATTGCAAGGACATTCCAGATTATGTTTACTATGAACTTCCCCAAGCCATTTGCAAGAAAACGGACACATGTGCCACAGCAAATTAACTTCTATAAAAGCACCGGTGCAATCTTCATGTTATCAGTGGGAGAGATCTGAAAAAGCATTCTGCCTTGACAGTGGGAAAAGGTATAGCTGGGAACATGTGGCTCCCTCAGGTTCACCTCTAAAGCAGTAAAACAAGGTGTCCCCATGCCAGCTGCCCTGATGCTGTTTAAACAGCAGTGGCATATGCACTCTCTACACCAGGTAGTGAGTCAGATGTTTTTTTTCATTTTTTTTTTCATTTCACAGCAAAATCACTCATGTGCCAAAAGACTCGCATCTCAAATTCTGGACAGGTGGTGTTCGATCAAAACGAGGCGAGCACGGTACTACACAGGCACAATGATGAGACAACAGCTAAAAATCTGTCATAGTAAGAAGTGGACATCAAGTTAACACAAAGGTCAGCAGGATCATCGCTAACCTGCTGATGAGCATCCACAGCTGGTCCATATTTCCTGGTGCATGACTGCAAAGCCAGGCATTACCACATTCAATCCCAGACACAGTTTGTGCAATGACGGGCACTGCTACTCATGCGTCATTGTTCAGATTCACAGCTGGCGATTAGGATATCACTGTCAGTCAAAAAAACGAAAGCGGTGAAACATTCCCATTATTTCGACATCACGCAAACAGCTTAAGTTGATGTGCTGCCAGTGTTGTTTTGTCCTTAATGATGCAAATAAACCCCTGAGGTTAACTCTTGCCAATCTGAAATATTGGTCCACATTAGTAAAACAGTGCTAGCAAATGAATCTGTGGTCTTTATAAGAAATTATGCAACCTCACCAAGAATCAAAATCAAAGCTTGGTTCTAATTCGGAGCATATCAAACATTTGAGCCTTCTAGGAAAATATGACATTCGGTTTCATTTCGTCCCAGTTTTATAAGAGCACAGATGCTGCTTTATTAAGTGTAATTAGTAATTAGTGAATTGCAATCAGTGATTAGTGCTGATTACAGCCAAGAACAAACCTGGGACCTGTATACAGACTTGTCTATAAAAGAGCTTCAGTCTGAAATGGAGGAAATCCATTATCCGTCTTTGTTCAGTCGAGGATAAGACATGCATCTGTTACACGCTAGAACAGCTCGAAGTGCTTGTACCGCATGTCGTGGAGTGTTCGATGGGGACGGCAGTCATGAAGTATGAATGAGTTCACTGCAACATGGACTGTGCAAGATTTAATTGGGAAGCGCTGAAAGACTCTCTCAGGAGGCTGTCTTCAGACGCGTCAGTAGGAAATGCTCTGCTGATTAGACTAGCTTGTGATCAGCATAAATAGTGCGCATCCTCATGAGCTCACTTTTCCAACTTGATGAAATCCTGTTCCTTGCTTTCCTGAACATTTTGACTATACATACTGTACAGGTCGGTTGTTGCTCATCAGAGACCATAAGTTCAACTAGAGCAGAAGTAAAATTCTTGTTTGTTTTTTTTTCAGCTGAGCAGCATCGAGATTCAGCTTAATTAAAAGAGGAGCATGTTGTCTTAGAAGTAAACTTTTCAGCTGTGTGAAATAATCATGTAATAGTATGCAAAAGTCATGATTCATAACTTTAATAAACTCATACTTTTTATAAGCATATATATGCGCCCATGTCTAGGTACAGTATGTACAGTAGGTGTAACTAAATATACGTACTTCATTAGTGTACATGAGTACAGTTTTCAAGTAAATGTACTTTACTGGAAATATGGTTGTATTAGCGGAAACTTTTTACTTTTACTTACAGTATGTACGTACATGTACAAATTACAACAAATATTTATACTTTCTACTTCACTACATTTGCATGTGGCATTATGTGTTTAATAAACACAAAGGCTTAAGATTGCCTGTCGTCAAAAGATATGCAGAGTACTCTAACTGCCATTCCCAAATTGCCTGTAGTGTAGTGTGAGATATGTGATGAATTGGTGCCCTGTACAGGGTATATCCTGCCTCATGCCCGAAAGCTCATGGCATTCCCATACTTTTTGTGAATTATTTGCTGGCAAATAATGATAATGTGCCATGGTGGCATACTATCTCATTGCACCTCCAGGGTCCAGCCTCTGTGTGCATGGAGTTTGCATGTTCTGCCTCTGCTTGGGGGGTTTCTTCCAGGTACTCTGGTTTTCTCCCACAGTCCAAAGACATGCAGATTAGGCCAATTAGCATTCCCAAAGTGTGTGTATGTTGCTTGAAGGTCCTACTGTACCATGGTCATAAAATGGGAATATATACAATGGGCACCACTGTCCCTAGGTGAACGACAGTGGTTCCTAGATGGATTGATGGATGGAAATAATTATAATGAAAACATGTGCAGTAAATTGTTGAACTGTTTTCAGTGTTCAAGGAAAATCACTTTTTTTGTGATTTTATGTTTAATACATTTCCCCATCTTAATAAAAATCTTTAAAGGTTTCATTTGCATTAGTATGTACTAAATGTTATTTGACTAGAAATTATATTTTTCCGAACCATTTCTTTTTTTCCTAAATACCTAATATATACAGAATGACCATAAATAAAAACAAAAAGGTGGTCTGTGATTTCTGCAAAGAATGGTTAAAAAAGTGTTAAGCAAAATTGGGAAAAGCAAATGCTTCTGCACAAGAAGAAATAACCTCTGATTTTCTTTTTTACTTTTATTCCTACAGTACACTGCAGCATGTAGAATGTAGAAGTCATGGAATGGTTCATTGACTCTGTTCTAGCAGCATGCGGTTGCCCAACATCATCTATTTTCTTTGGTGTGGTACTCTGGTAATAAGTAAACACATTGCTTACATTGCAGGACTAGGTTTTAGCCACAGAGACAGAAATCATTGCAATGTTCCTCTGCAAGTTCCTTTTTGCCAGTTATTAGCTTTAAAACATGGTAGAAACAAGTGCATATAATTCACTCCATTCTTAGCAAAATAAAAACATCTAATAGTAGACAAGCTGGTGGCACGGTGGTGTAGTGGATACCACTCTGACCACTACATCTGTGTTCGATTCCTGTGTGGAGTTTGCGTATTCTCCCCGTGCGTAGTGGGTTTCCTCCGGGTACTCTGGTTTCCTCCCACAGTCCACTAATTGGCATTCCTAAATTGCCCGTAGTGTGTGAATGAGTGTGTGAGTGTGTGTATGTGCGTGTGCCCTGCGAAGGATTGGCACCCTATCCAGGGTGTACCCTGCCTCGTGCTCTAAGATCCCTGGGATAGGCTCCAGGTCCCCGCGACCCTGAATACAGGATAAAGCGGTATAAAAGATGAGTGACTGAGTAGACAAGCTTTAGAGGATACTGAAAAATACACAAACTCACTTATTCTATATACTGCCTTATCCTATATACAAAGTGATGGGGGGATTGGAAACTTAGGGCAGGGTACACCCTGGATGGTGACAGTGCTAACCAATATGCCATCATGCTGCCATAAACAGCGCTGTTTATCAGGATAATAGTTTTCATGAAGTTCAGATATTTGTAATATCCCTTCTGCTGACACTACAATTAATTGCCTTTGTCAGCTGTCTGAGAGTTTGGGAATGTTTGGGAATGTTTGTCCAGTTGGCATCATGTGCAGCTGTGTGGTAATTTAATGTTTACTAATGTTTACTGTTTGTTCACTTAAATCTGACTAAACTGTATTTTTTTGGTTCTAACATATTTGTAGCACATCATAGCTATGAATAATGATGTCTGAAATGCTGACACTGACATTTAATAATGAACAGAAAGTAAGGAGATCCGTGGCTCTATAATGAAGAGCAGTTAATATAACTGTCAGTCCCCAAGCTGAACGTCTATTGAATATCCCTTAGAGTTTTTATACAATCTCACATCTTCATCTTAGCATTAATATTTCTGCATAGCTTTATTAAACATGTCACTTGTCATCTGCTTTCCTGAGGCTTGATTGTTTTGGAATATTTGATCTGCCCATGAGCGGTGTGCATTAGAATGAATGTTAGAAAAGGGGGTGTAAAAAATTAATTAAGAAATAAACCTTACCACCCCACCCCCCACCCCTTCTCTAATTATTAACCAGCTACTGTAGTAGCTTTCTCCTAAAACTTTCTACCAAGGTGATGACATGCAGTACTACAGTATGTGTTAAAAAGATAAGGATACGATTCTCCCTCTCTGGACTTCGTTTATCTCCTGTGGAAGCCTGACATTTTGGAGCAACAGAGTATCTTTCTTATTATCTTCAAAGTTTATCTGTGCTAGTGCATGATCTTTAGAAATGCTATCCTTAAATGCACTTTTTGAGTTAGACAGCTGTCATGTGATAAAATAAGAGCCGATCATATGAGTGGTTCTCATATCATGTCCACTGCCTGACCAAGCCATGAAATCATTCTCATCAGAGAGTTTCTTTTCTTTCTCTAAGCCTGAAAAAGATCCAGATAAAGTGATGAAACATCATGCACTATATACCCAAACATTTGTCCCAGTTGTCCTTGTTGAAGATCCCATTTCAGATTTGGTCCTCACTATGCTGTTATAATGATATCCAGTCTACCTAGGAAGTATTTCCACTAGATGCACACTTTTTTCATTATACTTTCTTTGAATTAGAAGTGTGTAGTTCAATTCAATTACATTTTATTTGTATAGTGCTTTTAACAATTGTCATTGTCGCAAAGCATATTTACAAAATCTAAATAATTATTTATATTTGTAAGGAATGTGAATGTGTATGAGTCAAAATGTTCAGATAGTCCCTGGTGAGCAAGCCGACGGTGACAGTGACAAGGAAAAACTCCCTGAGATGGTAATAGGAAGAAACCTTGAGAGGAACCAGACTCAACAGGGAACCCATCCTCATCTGGATGAAACAGATAGCAGGAAATGATCTGCATTTATATAGTGTGTTACTGTAGGTGGCAGGCAGTTCAGCTATAATAGTTGATGTTAATTGATGTTAAAATGGAGTCCAGGTAATTACAGTATTGGAGGCTCAGGTAGACTTGTAGGAAATTCCAGTCCTGAACTATCGAGCAACTGCAGCCAAGTCAAGTCCTCAGAGAAACAGCTGTCAACATCAGTCGAGGCCAGAACCGTCTTCATGGCCTGCCTTTTCAAACCTCAGAATCAGGCAGCAACAGTTCTAGACAAATAACACAAAATTACAAATAATATAGAATCTTCCATTAAAATTACAAATAGGAGCAAATCCTCATAACATTTATGCTAAATAAGACAAAGGAAACTGTAAAATGTATTTGCAGTAAAAAAGGCAGATTATTGATGATACTCTACAGTAGCTTTCTGAAATCTGCCAGATAAATTATATATGTACTGTATGTGTACAGTGGATATAAAAAGTCTGCACACCGCTGTAAAATGATGGTACTGTAGGTGTGTATATAATTTTGAATGAGTTGAAATATGACTGCTTAATTCTGAACACATCCACATCCCCAGTTAGGAGAAACATACTGTCATGCGCACTCAGCCGCGACCGGCATTAGGACCCGGAAGTAAGACGGTCGCAAACCTGAAAGCATAAAAGGAAACAAGATGGCGCCGCACATCGCTCTGTCATTGAGTTATGCCCAGGCATTTTCGGAATCGTTCCCGTTTATGTGAGTACTCACTTTCTTGGCTTCACTTTCAGACTGAGTGTGTGTTTATAGGACTAGGGTTAGATTGTGTCTTTCCTTTGCTCATTCACTGTGAGAGTCCTTATAGTAAATCGCGTGATTATCCTGCCCGCTCGTGTCCATCCGCGTTTGGGGTTACCATTCACGCTACAGGGCTAACTGCTAAAGCTATCGCCTTTCTGGTCATCCCGGGTTAGTTCCTGACAGAATGACAGAGCCAAAAGCAGTAAACCCAGCAGAGCATGCGCGCCTATGCAGTGTGGTTGACCAGCATGCTATGTTTATCAATAAGCTAACCGGGGAGCTCGCGGCTCTGCGTCGCGAGGTGGCGGAGCTTAAGCGGGAGAACACGAGTCTCCGGGCGGCTGTTGATGGCATGGCTAGCGGGCCGCCCGCCGCCACGGCCGCGCCCCAACCCCCCCCCACCTTCTGATGTTTTTCTAGCACTTCCGGATAAATGGGATGGCACGGATGGGAAATGCAGTCTGTTTTTAACATCGCTGGAACTGGTGTTCGAGTTTAATGCCACCAAATACTCCACCGACCGGCCTCGCATTGCACTCCTCGTCTCGTTGCTATCAGGGCAGGCAGCAGAGTGGGCCACGGCAGTCCTGCGTGCTGACACAGACACCGCTCACTCATACAACGAGTTCACCCGTCAGCTCAAGCTAACTTTTGAACATCCCGCGGGCGAGGTGGAGACCGACACAAAGCTCTACCATCTGCGGCAGGGAGGCCGTGAGCCGGTACTCTGCCGATTTCCGCACCCTCGCCATCCAGACCTCATGGGGAGACGCAGCCCTCCGGACGTCCTACTTCGAGGGACTGGCGACCTGCATCAAGGACGAGCTAGCGGGACGAGAGCTCCCAGCCACACTGGAGGGGCTGATCAAACTGGCCCTCCGCATCGACCAGCGCCTTCTCTCCCGTCCAAAGCCAGCTCCTCGAACCCTGCCCCCTGCTCCTACCTATGCTTACACCACGTCCAGACCACCACCCACCGTCACCCCCGCCTTCACCGGACATGTCGGATCTCCACCCCCTGCCGTGGTTGACACCGGAGCCGGGGAACCCATGCAACTAGGGCGCGCCTCCCTGACCGTGGCGGAACGCGAGAGGCGTTACCGCGAGGGACTGTGCGCTTACTGTGGTTCAGCAGCGCACCACCGAGCCACCTGTCCCTTCCGTCCGGGAAACTCCCAAACCCGGTGAAGGACAGGAGAGACTCACCGGGCACTATTCATCTCTCCGCCACCACCGAAACCACCGCATCCAGACTCACGGTTCAGGTAACCCTCCACCTTGGCCACAAACGGGTCCGAAGTACCGCCTTCATCGATTCCGGTGCCGCGGGTAACTTCATTGACTCCACATACGCCAGAGGGTTGGGGGTAAAGATTGAGGCGTTATCCCAGCCGATGAAAATCACCTCTGTCGACGGGCGGCCCCTTTCATCCAGCCCCATCACCCAGCAGACCCAACCCATCACTCTCATCCTCGGTCAGCATCAAGAATCACTCCAGTTTCACCTCACCTCCATCTCTTCTCCACCCATCATCCTCGGCTACCCATGGCTTCTACAGCACAACCCTCTGATTTCATGGACACAAAGCCGGATCCTTCAGTGGGGGCCGACCTGCACCGACCTCTGCCTACGGGCCCAGGCTGGGACGTGCTCCAGGGAGTCCGAGGCCCCCGACGTCGACATCCACGCCATTCCACCACCTTATCAGGACCTGGCGGAGGTGTTCTGTAAACGCCGGGCCAACCACCTGCCACCTCACCATCCATATGACCTGGCCATTGAATTCCAGCCAGGTTCCAACCCCCCCCCGCGGCCATCTATACTCCCTCTCCAGCAGCGAGACCCAGGCTATGGAAGAATATGTCGCCAGCGCCCTCCGCAATGGCACCATCTGGCCATCCTCCTCACCGGCGGCCGCGGGGTTCTTCTTCGTGAAGAAGAAAGGGGGCGAACCTCGTCCGTGTGTCGACTATCGGGGGCTAAATAAGATCACCATCAGGAACCGTCACCCGCTGCCTCTTACCAACTCAGCCCTGGACGCCCTCTCTGGTGCCACCGTGTTCACGAAGTTGGACCTCCGGAGTGCCTACAACTTGGTGCGCATCAGAGAGGGCGATGAGTGGAAGACAGCCTTCATCACCCCCAACGGACATTACGAGAGCCTGGTCATTCCTTTTGGTCTCTGTAACGCACCCTCGGCCTTCCAACAATTCATTAACGATGTTCTCAGAGACATGCTAGGCTGATGGGTGTTCGTATATCTCGACGACATACTCATATACTCACACACCACCGAAGAGCACACCAGACACGTTAGGGCTGTTCTGAAGAGATTGCTCGCCCACCAGCTGTACTGTAAGCTGGAAAAGTGTGCTTTTCACGAGCATTCCACCATGTTCCTGGGTTTTGTCATCTCGCCCCAGGGTGTGGCGATGGACCCGCAGAAGCTGGAGGTTGTACATCACTGGCCCCTACCCAGGACACTCATGCAGCTCCAACGCTTTCTCGCGTTTGCGAACTTTTATCGTCGCCATATACACTTACCAGGCTCTCCAACCATTCCTTCCAACTCAACCCTACCGCCATCTCAGCTTTCCACATACTTTTATTTATTTATTTATTTATTTTTACTTCGCCTTTTCAGAGAGATTTCAATTGGTTTTCCAATTCAGTTGTGGAGGTTATAGAACACATTTGGAAAAAATTCTGAAATAATTTATGTTGGTCATTTTAATATATTTTTTTACACCTCAAAAACCTGGCATTTTAACAGCGTTGTGTACAGTATATACAGCAGTGGACAAAAATAAGAGAGCACTGCAATTTTCTCCAGAAAACTTCTGTAACATTAACAAGCAGAGATGCATTTTTGCAAAAAGAGTCGTATAAACTTCTCCAGGAGCAATGGAAAAAACTGGTGGAGAGCATGACATAATGCATGAAAGCTGTAATTGCAAATCGGGGTTATTCCACCAAATACTGATTTCTTAATGTTATTTAGCCAATTATTTTATATTGTTTTATCTTTTGCATTTTGAGTTATTAAAGCTCTGCAAATAGTGCATGATCTTGGGTTATTTTGATATGTTGTGAAGTCATTTCCTTTAAATATACACTCTATATAACAATAGTTATATTTTGAATTTAGGAGAAATATTGTCAGAAATTCACAAAAATTTTTTTTACAAAACTGTTTATCTCACCAATGCATGCATCTGTAAGAAAAAAAAAGAAACATAAGTAACTGATTATTTTGCAGTGGTCTCCTATTTTGTATTTATTTATATATCATATATAATTATAGACAGAGCATTTAATATCATAGAGAAATAATGTCATAGAGAAATCATAGAGTTTAATATATGATTTAATAGAACATATATTACCTAATCTGCTGATAAAGATAGTTTAACTAAATTGTATTAATATATTGCATGTTAAATTCTATAAAAAAAAACAATTACTTCTTATTAATATTAATTATGAAATATTTTATAATTTAATGTACAAACTCTATGATATAATAAATGATATAATTTACTGAAAATGCAAAAAACATTACAATTGATTCACATACCATACATTTTTTTTATCTGCTTCTTTTGAAGACTGCACATGATGCAATCTCAGTGTCATCTACTATACTGCATTTCCTTAATCCTCCACATCTGAGTTATTTTCTTGTAAATTCTACTTCATGTGCTTTCCTAGACGGAACTGTGCTTGTTTGATAATGATCCAATGTCTTGTTCAGCTGCATCTGCTGCCTGACTTGAGAGGAATTTACAATAAGAGTCCGTGTCCAGTTCCCTAATAATATTGCATTTCCTGCTGAAGGTGAAATCTTTTCAAAGTGAGAGGATGATAATTTTTCACAGGAATCGCTTCATTGTGCTCAGGCGATTTGCAGGCACTCTATTAGTCATGCGCCAAATGGAGAGGAGGAAAAAAAAAGGTTTCTAATGAGTCTGGTACCGCTTTCATCTTGTGCGCATGTTGCGGCAGCTATGACATATCTGTCTGCACTTACTCTCAGCTCCAGCATGCCCTTTATCCTCTGCAGGCCGTCTTTATTTTCAAAGAACTGAGATGAGAGTGCCTATAACAGCCGCTCTTAAATCAGTGTGATGAAAAGACATGGAGCTGCCCGTGACACCTATGGATTCTTCACGGTGAAGCAGAGGGGGCTGTTTGTGTTAATAAATTGCTAAATTGAAAGAGCTTCCTTACCATTGTGCATAGGCGCTGTTACATGGGGCCTGGTCTTGTATTACTAAAGATTTTAATTAAAAGGTGCTGCCTAGTGGATTGTGTTAGAGAGATATAGGCTAATCTTGTTTGATTTTGATCCTGTTGAATACAGTATTTGTATTAATTGCACAACATTAACAATGAATCAGCCAATAATTTCCAATTAATTGATTATTGTTGTCCAATTTGAAATGTTTTTTGGCAAATATGGCAAAATTGTTTGTGTATGGCAAAAATATGTACTGACCATCACATCCATATTTTGTAAAAAAAAAAAAAAAAAGAAAATAATAATAATAATAAAAAAGTCTACCAGAAATAAATGGCTTTAAACCTCTTCCAGTTTTAAACCCTACAAACTCACAGATCCATGCTGGCAACACAGCATAAGTCAGTGGTGATTTAAAAAATATAGATGTGCTTACTGTATATGGAGGCCTTGCCAGTGTGTGTTAACAGAGAGGATTCAGGCTTTAAACTGTGTATTGGGGTTTTCAGATATGTCAGGTAGAACAAAAGTTTTTATTACTTTTATAGAGAGTAAATCTTACCACTACCGGAATATTGGAATGATATATGATCTCGTTTTTTTTTTTCTTTCTCAGTCATGTTTGGGTAGAACTAAAAGGAACTAAAATTCAGTTCATCATATTACCTAGGTTGCCACTCTACTGTATCCTGCACAATCCTGAGCCCTACATATGTTTATTAGTTAAAAAAAAAAAAAGCATTTTTTTTTAGCTTTAAGGGTGAGACATAGGGGTAGCTCAGAGGTTAAGACATTCGATTATGGCATGGAAGGTTCCAGGTTCAAACCCCACCACAAAGTTGCCACTGATGGGCCCTTGAGCAAGGCCCTTAACTGCTCAGATGTACAGTATAATGAGGTGAAAATGTAAGTTGCTCTGGATAAGGGCATCTGCCAAATGATGAAATGTGAAGTCCTTAGAGACAGGTTTGTTGAATGTCCTGCACAGAACCATTACCTCAGCCCCACTCAACTGGAATTTAGACTTTGCATTATTTTTCTCTTCTGATCCCCTTAATCACAAATCTCCATAGCCAGTCTCTAAAACCCTTTGAATGGAATCCTCAACAAGCACATACTGTATGGTTGTGACGGTCAGGTGTCCTCAATCTTTTGCTTGTTAAAGCATAAAAGTGAGTCTCGAGGACTGATCTATTTAAGGCCACTTTGCTAATTAGAAGTATATATTGCCGCCCTGCTCATCCTGTTTTTCTTCATTGTTGTACATCATATATATCAACTTAATGAATCTTTTGTCGCCCCGAGATGATGTATCTGTTAATTAAACCATTCCATTTAGCTAGCTTTTCACACTATATTTGTCTGCATTTTCACTATCATTTTCTGTATTTTTTTTCTTACTTCAAAGGAATGAGTAATTTGAAAAAGCTCTCTTATTAATCTCATCTATCATGAGAATATCGCATAAATATGTAATATCTTATTTGAGTTAACAATCATGAGAATGGGAACCCAAGAACAGGGAACCGGTGACTTGATAGCTCACTTACTGTCTTCGTAAGCTTTAGCAAAAGGAGTGTGTGTGTGCGTGTGTGTGCGTGTGAGTGTGTGTGTAATGTGGGATTCAGTAGAATGGCCTGCTCAGGGAGCTGCTAGAAAGTGTCATGGAGGAGCGTCAGCACAGTGACAGCCTCCCTGGAGAAGAAGACTCTAGGAGTCTGGTTTGTCCACCAGCTATTTGACACCACCAGTCTGTCACAGACTTCCTTCTACACAACAGCCCAAACTTTCTAGACTACAGCTGGTCCTGTCGCCCACTTTCAAAATTGAACATGCCTCTGGTTTGTGCAGTCTTATGTACTTTTATATGTACTTTAATATATATTTTTTTTTGCACGCATGGCACTTTTTTTTTTTACTTGTCACAGTAGTACACACCACTGTACAGTATGTATTTTCCGTACACCGAGCCATTGTGGTGTCTGTTATTTTTAAGATATAGTCCTGAGGCTTGATATTTCACCCCAATGTATACTTGTGAGATGACAAAAGTTGACTAAGGGGTGTCAAATATACAGTGAAAACAGAATAAGATCATTGCACATAAACTTCAGTTGTTTTATTATTTTATTATGTCTCTTACAGACACCAGCTACAAAATACCACCTTTGGTAATATAGTAAAAGAACTCAAAATGCAGGAGCAGTTTTAAGATGGATGAAGATGAAAGTGTTTTTGGAGTTGAAATTATTGAAAGATTCAGGACGAAAGAAATAGTCTCTGTTATCCTACTAGGGGCTAAACAGAGTAATGAGGTTACACAGCTGAAAATGAGCCATTGTAACCATGTCTATTTAAAAAAAAATAGTTTAGGGACATTACTTTAAATTTGGTATTATGCGAATATTTGTGCTTCAATACAACTTATTAGGTGAATTGAGAGGTTGTGCTTTACTTCAACTTGTTAATAATTCTGCAAACTATACAAATTTTCTTACATCTATTTGGTATTATGCAATATTTTGTGTAGATGATATAAGCAAGGGGGTGAATACATACAGTATGCAAGCCACTGTGTATACTCTGTAGTAAATAACCATACAGTATATCATATTTTTTCAAATATATTTTTATAGTGAAACCAAAAATTTAGTGAAAAAAAAAAATACTCCATTCAATCGCCTGTAGATTCACATTTAGCAGCAATACCTTGAAGCAATCCTTTTATGAGCATTGGTGGATCAGTGGTAGTTTTCTCGCCTGCCATGCGGAAGGCCCAGGTTCGAATTCCAGCCAATGCCCAACCGCAGCCACTGGATGCAGTGCTGATCCCAAGCCTGGATAAAATAGGAGGCTTTATCAGGAAGGGCATCTGGCATAAAACTTGTGCCAAGTTGTCCACTTTGGTCCACTTTGACGACCCCTTGACAAGTGCAGCCAAAAGACCGACAACAACCTTCAAGTAATCCTTCCCTTTATGACGTTATCAGTACTGTATGTCACATGGTTTCAGTTCAGACTTGCCCAAGTCTTGAGGATAATCAAGATGATTTCGCCAAATGTGAGATGAACCTTTATATTCTTTTTGATCAACAGTCATTTTTGCCTTGAAACTCATCAATGGATGCCATTTTTGCCCTGTTTCTTTTTTTATTGTTAAATCATGAACACTGACCTTAAGTAAAGAATGTGAGACCTGCAGTTCTTTAGATGGTCTTCTAGGTTCTTTTATGAGCTCCCGGATGAGTTGTCATTTTGCTCTTGGAGTAATTGGTAGGTATATTTGTGCATAATGGCATCACCGTTATATGCATGAGTCCCAAGGCCTTATAAATGGCTGTGCACTCTTCAGACTGATGTCAATTATTTTGTTCTAGAATTTCTTTAGATTGCTTCATGATGTGTTGCTTTTTGAGATCTTTTAGCATGCTTCACTTAAGACAGATTCTATTTAAGTGATTTCTTGATTCGACAGGTTTGTCAGTAATCGTCTCTGAGTGTGGCAAACGAAAAGAATGTGGTTAATTATAGTTCATTCATGATTTAGCAAGGGCAACTGCTTTTTCACATAGGGCCAGGGAAGTTACTGTAGCACAGCTTTTTCTTTTACGTAATAAATTAAACCATCATTAAAAAAAAGGGAATATGTATTTACTTGAGTTTCATATACACCTTTGTGTAATATGAAAATTAGTTTTTTTTGTGTGTGACAAATATGCAAAAAAAGAAAAAAACAATAATCTCAGTCACTCAAATACACTTTAGCAGTTTGGCAGCATAATGAGAACCACATTTTTACAATTAAAAAAAATAATAATTATGATTATGCAAAATGCAAAATTCCACCTCTCACATTTTTCACAGGTTCAACAGATAAATACATTAAGATCTCAGTTGTGTTTGAGGTAATTTTATTATGCAGTTTAATGTCAACAATATGTTGGCTGGGGTTTAATTAAAAACAATGAGTAGCAAACTCATGCTTAGATTGTGATTTTGTAGTGAATCAAACAACAAGTACTGTAGTAGCAGCAGATAGGAGTTATAGGAAAAAGTGTTTTAAAGTACCTTTAAAAGGTACCTTTAAAGTGTCCCACATTTTTTTTAAGTATACTGCATAATATAGTGTTTGCACAACATCCTAATTGCATAATGTCTTATTTCACAGAACATATTGTGGACTTTTACCAACACATACCTGTCACTTATATTACCTGCTCTCATTTCCTGTAGTATAGCTCATAGTCTCAGTAGAGGTCTAGTTAATCGGTGACAATCCAGAGCCCAGGCCAGGGAGCAGACAGACAGGCTAAACCAACCGTCTGCTAGCTGCATAGAGTCGTCACTCAGGGTTCACCTTATTGAGACTGTGTCTGTTCCCCGATCTAAGCAAAAATGTAGAAAGACCCAGAAAGTCTGTTTCAATAATCTAATTAACATAAAGTCCACAAACTCCGATCATACTGAATGCGCAGCCGGCACCTCTGATCTGAAGCTAGGATTGTTAAATATTAGATCTCTCACATCAAAAGCAGTTATTGTTAATGAAATTATCACAGATCAGGCGTTTGATATACTCTGTTTAACTGAAACATGGGTTAAACAGGACGAGTATGTAGCTCTAAATGAAGCTAGTCCTCCTGGATACAGCTACATACACCAGCCTCGGTTAACTGGTAGAGGAGGAGGCGTCGCAGTTATTCATAATGATAACCTGTCTATCGTACAAAAACACGGACACAAATTTAACTCATTTGAAATTCTCTATAGTAACATAAGTGTATTTAAGTATATTAAATCAGCTCAGTCGATTCCACTAATTATAATTTACAGACCTCCAGGGCTGTATTCTGAATTTCTTAGTGAATTTGCAGATTTCATCTCAGACCTGGTCATTTCTGTAGACAAAGTGTTAATTGCTGGAGATTTTAACATTCATTTTGAGAATCCAGAAGACCCTCTGAGAACAGCATTTATATCCATACTGGACTCCGTAGGTGTAAATCAGTGTGTAGTAGGACCCACTCATAAAGCAGGTCACACTTTAGATTTAGTAATATTCTTCGGATTAACTATAAGAAATGTGTTCACAATTCCACTGTCTGAAATTATCTCAGATCACTATCTTGTCTCCATTCAAGTGTCTCACAGTGATAATGTACGCACAGTACCGCGCTACCGTATTAAACGTACATTCACATCAACTACCACACAGAGTTTTATCAGTAATCTCCCAGAGTTACCAACTTCGATTAGGCCACCGTCTGACCCCACAGAACTTGATCAGGCGACTGAATATTTAGAGTCGACACTTCGTTGTACCTTAGATAATGTAGCTCCAGCTAAAAGAAAAATTATTAGAGATAAGAAACTCGCTCCCTGGTATAACGATCACACGCGCACTTTAAAACAGACTGCTCGGAAATTAGAGCGTAAATGGCGTCAAACTAAATTGTTGGTATTTCAAATAGCATGGAAAGAGAGCATCCTGAACTATAGGAAAGCTCTTAGTGTAGCTAGATCAACGTATCTCTCCACTCTTATAGACGAAAATAAAAATAATCCTAGATTTTTATTTAATACCGTAGCCAAATTAACCAGAAATAAGACCACTACAGAAATCTCCACAACAACATCATGCAATAGTGAGGACTTCATGAACTTTTTTAATAATAAAATTGTAAATATCAGGCATAAAATTGAGGCTTTGAAACCAAACAATGTAATTGATACTGATGTTAACCTAGCCATGTCAGATTCAAACCTAGAATACTTTACTCCTCTTGAAGAGAATGAACTAATTTCACTCATCTCTTCTGCAAATTCATCAACCTGTATATTAGATCCTATACCGACACATTTTCTTAAACAGATAGCACCAGTAATAACAGAACCGATGTTGAGAATAATTAATTCCTCACTCAGCATTGGTTATGTTCCAAACTCTTTTAAAGTAGCAGTTATTAAACCAATAATTAAGAAACCTGACCTCGACCCCTGTCAGCTGTCCAATTACAGGCCAATATCAAACCTCCCCTTTATCTCTAAGATTCTGGAAAAGATAGTAGCGGAGCAGCTATGCTCATATCTACATAGAAATGGCATACATGAACTGTATCAGTCAGGATTTAGGCCTCATCACAGCACAGAAACAGCACTCGTTAAAGTAGTAAATGACCTCCTATTGGCCTCTGATCAGGGTTGTGTAACTATGCTTGTATTACTCGACCTCAGTGCAGCTTTTGACACTATTGATCATGCTATTCTTCTTCACAGATTAGAAAATTTAGTAGGAATTAAGGGTACAACCCTCTCCTGGCTCAGATCCTATTTGACCGATCGTTATCAGTATGTAGACTTAAATGGTGATTATTCTGCATGTTCTCTAGTAGAGTTTGGCGTTCCGCAGGGTTCAGTTTTAGGCCCACTGCTTTTTTCCCTTTACATGCTTCCTCTGGGCAACATAATCCGTAAGCATGGTATTAGTTTTCATTGTTATGCTGACGACACACAGTTATATGTCTCAACAAAACCTGATGAGAAAAACCATCTTACTAAAGTTGAGCAATGTGTTCAGGACATAAGAAATTGGATGCTAATTAACTTCCTTCTGCTTAATCCGGATAAGACAGAAGTTCTATTCATAGGACCGCATACAGCTAGAAGTAAAATCTTAGATCACACCGTAACTTTAGATGGCCTTTCTGTTCCGTCAAGTGCAACAGTAAAAGACCTCGGCGTGATTATAGATTCCAGCCTTTCATTTGAAGCTCATGTAGATAATATCACCAGGATAGCATTCTTTCACCTTAGAAATATCGCCAAAATAAGAAATATATTGTCGCTAAATGATGCAGAAAAACTAGTTCATGCTTTTATCACTTCTAGGTTGGACTATTGTAATGCCTTACTGTCTGGTTGTTCAGTTAGGTGCATAAACAAGCTTCAGCTAGTCCAAAATGCAGCAGCGAGAGTCCTCACTAGAACCAGAAGATATGAGCACATCACCCCTATCCTATCTTCACTGCATTGGCTCCCTGTGAAATTTCGCATTGATTTTAAAATACTACTCTTGACATATAAGGCATTAAATGGTCTCGCGCCGCAGTATCTGAGCGAACTGCTAGTGTCTTACGATCCGCCACGCCTACTTCGGTCAAAGGATGCAGGCTGCTTATCAGTACCGCGTATTATGAAAACTACAGCTGGGGGCAGAGCTTTTTCTTACAAAGCCCCAAAATTATGGAATAGTCTTCCAAATAGTGTTCGGGACTCAGACACAGTCTCAGTGTTTAAGTCTAGGCTAAAAACCTATTTATTTAGCCAAGCATTTTTATAAATAGATTTGCCATAAGGTAAAGGAGCAGATCTGGGGGACTCATGGACGTAGAGTATTATGGTGAACTGGTATGTTTTAGATGCTGTCTTCCTCAGTCTCATTTGATCACTCAGGTTTGTTGACGGTGAGGTGATTGTTTGCTTTACATCTCAGGGAGCCCTCATGTTTGTGTTTCCTTCTGGCTCTCCCTTTTAGTTATGCTGTCATAGTTAGTCCTGCCGGAGTCCCTGCTTGCACTCTACAGTAAATATACATTCACATTAGACATTGTGACTGTGACCATACCTAATTGCAATCTCTCCTCCTCTTCTCTTCCTCCCCCTCTTTCTCTTTCCTCTCTCCCCCTGTCTCCCCCTTTCACTCTTTCTCTCTCTCTCTCTGTCGAGCTACACATGTGGTTCCTGAGCTGCCAGTGATCCAGACTCCCACTGCCCTCCGGACCTGTCTGATCCATCCTGGTGCCCGGTTTCTGGTTGGAGGTCTCATCGCATGGATGCCCCGTGTGTCTCTTTAGGATGCGTCTGGTGTCTGGGGATGATTCTCTATACTTAGAAGATGGTTCTGGCCTCGACTGGTGTTGTCAGCTGTTTCTCTGAGGACTTGACAATTCGATAGTTCAGGACTGGAACTTTCTACAAGTCTATCTGAGTCTCGAATAACTACTGGACTCCATTTTACATCAAGTATTATAACATCAATTAACATCAACTATTATAGCTGAACCTAACACTTAACACTGTATAAATGCAGATCATTTCCTGCTATCTGTTTCACCCAGATGAGGATGGGTTCCCTGTCGAGTCTGGTTCCTCTCAAGGTTTCTTCCTATTACCGTCTCAGGGAGTTTTTCCTTGCCATTGTCGCCCTCGGGCTTGCTCGCCAGGGAATATCTGAACATTTTGATTCATACATATTCACATTCCATACAAACGTAAATAATTCTTTTGATTGTGTAAAGCTGTTTTGAGACAATGTCAATTGTTAAAAGCGCTATACAAATAAAACTGAATTGAATTGAATTGAACTTATTACTGATGGATTGTACACAGTAGGAGTGTAAACATCCTTTTTCTTGGCATAAACATTCTCCAAAAATCCACTAAACGAATTTAGTTCACTCTTGGCAGCCAATATGTTGCACATGCCATTTCTGCATTTCAACTGTTCATTTTTATCATCCTTAAGTTCCTTTATAAATGTACATATACATTTCTCAATCTCTACACCCAAAACACTTCTTGTAGAGAGCTTTTTGCTGTGCCCACAATGTCTTAGCAGATGTGTCATGAAAGCTGGAATTGCCAAATGTAGATGCAGAAGGGAACCTGAGAATGAAGGGATAAATCTAGATGGAAACCAGATGGATTTGCTGGTTGTCGATCTAGTAATTACAAAACCACAATCATGCTTGATGTACAAGGTGGTATCAAAAAGTTTTGAGACTAGTTTTGTAATACACCAACAGATTGCAGCATAAGTCAGTCTGCCAAAAGATAACATCCTGGTTACATGAGAATTGTTCAACTGGTGCTATTTTAACCATGTGCGTTACCCGGTCTGCTATTTCATCGTTGACAGCAAGTTAGAACAAAGAGCGAATGTGAAATTCTGCATGAAACTGGGCAAATCTGCCACAGAGACATTTGACATGATTTGACAAGTTTACGGCAACGCGTCAATGAGTCGTTCGAGGTGTTTTGAATGGCAGGTGCCACTCAAAAGAATGGAAGAACATTATTGCAAGACGACGAGAGATCAGAAAAACCATCAACAAGCTCAACTCCCAAAACTGACCCAGAAGCAGGAGGAACATTGCATTGGCAAGAGTCTGGCAAGAACGCCGCCAGTTAGCAGTGGATGACCCATCCTTCATATCGAGGATCATTACTAGTGATGAAACTTGTATATACAGGTACCAAGGGTCTCTACAATGGAAGAGCCCATCATCCAGATGACTGATAAAGGCAAGACATGTCTGCGGCTTGACTCAGTGAATGCTGATGGTCTTTTTCAACATTCGAAGCATTGTGCATCAAGAATTCTTCCCCTGTGGCCAGACCGTCAATAGCAAATTCTACTGCCAGATTTTAAGCCGTCTGAGGGAGGATGTACGGTGAAAGTGACCAGATCTATGGCACATGAACCTCAGAAGTTTTTGCAATCTAGTGTCTTCTTGTGCCAGTCCCAAATCTGGATAAATGCAGAGGGTTGTGTCAGGAAGGGCATCCGACGTAAAACATTTGCCAAATCAATGATGCAAATCACAAATATAATTCCCATACCGGATTGGTCGTGGCCCGGGTTAACAACGACCTACTGTTGACCTACAGGATGCCGGTGGTAATTGGGCTACTGTTGGTTGAAGTAGGAGAGGAGCAAGGCATGTTCGAAAGCAGAGAGAGAAGAGGAAAGGCAAGAGTTTAGGAGTGATAGTAGAGCCTTTGAATGTTGTGACCATGACAGGGGAGGCAAGAGAGTTGGTTGATAATATGCAGAGAAGGAAGGTGGATATACTGTGTGTCCAGGAGACCAGGTGGAAAGGTAGTAAGGCCAGAAGCTTAGGATCAGGGTTCAAATTGTTTTACCATGGTGTGGATAGGAAAAGAAATGGAGTAGGAATTATTCTGAAAGAGGAGTTTGTAAGGAATGTTCTAGAGGTGAAGAGAGGATCAGATAGGGCGATGAGTATGAAGCTGTAAATTGAAGGGATAATGTTCAATGTTGTTAATGCTTATGGCCCCAGGTAGGATGTGTGTTAGAAGAGAAGGAGAAATTCTGGAGTGACTTAAATGAAGTGATGCAGAGCATCCCCAGAGAGGTGATTGGTTGCAGACTTCAATGGACATGTTGGGAAAGGGAACAGAGGTGATGAAAATGTGATGGGAAGGTTTGGTCTTCAGGACAGGAATGTAGAAGGACAGATGGTGGTGGACTTTGTAAAGAGGATGGAAATGGCAGTAGTAAATACTTTCTTCCAGAAGGGACAGGAACATAGGGTGACAAATAAGAGTGGAGGCAGAAGCACTCAGGTGGACTACATCTTGTGTCGACGTTGTAATCTGAAAGAGATCAGTGACTGTAAAGTTTTGGTAGGAGAGAGTGTAGCCAGACAACACAGAATAAGAGGGACACTGAGAGGACTGAAGAGAGTAGACAGTAGTACAGGAGATGCAGCATAAGGTGAAGGTAGAGGTGGCAAAGGCCAAACAAAGAGCATATGAGGACTTGTATGCTAGGCTGGACAGTAAGAAGGGAGAGGTGGATCTGTACAGGTTGGTGAGGCAGAGAGATAGAGATGGAAAAGAAGTGCAGCAGGTTCGAGTGATTAAAGATAGAGATGGAAGTGTACCGACAGATGCCAGGAGGGTGATGGGAAGATGGAAGGAGTACTTTGAGGAGTTGATGAATAAGGAAAATGAAAGAGAACAAAGAGTAGAAGAGGTGACTGTTGTGGAGCAGGAAGGAGCAAATATTAGTAAAAGAGAGGTGAGAAGGGTGTTGAAGAGGATGAAGAGTGGAAAGGCTGTTGGTCCTGATGACATACCTGTGGAGGTACTGTATGGAAGAGCTTAGGAGAGGTGGCAGTAGAGTTTCTGACTAGTTTGTTTAACAAGATCTTGGAGAGTGAAAGGATTCCAGAAGAATGGAGGAGAAGTGTTGGTACCGATTTTTAAGAACAAGGGGTGTGTGCAAAGGCGGCGCGGTGGTGTAGTGGTTAGCACTGTCGCCTTGCACCTCCAGGGTCTGGGTTCGATTCCCCGGCCAGGCTCGATTCCCGTCTCTGTGTGCATGGAGTTTGCATGTTCTCCCCGTGCTTGGTGGGTTTCCTCCGGGTACTCCGGTTTCCTCCCACAGTCCAAAGATATGCAGGTTAGGCTAAATGGCGTTCCCAAATTGCCCGTAGTGTGTGAATGGATGGGTGAATGTGTGTGTGTGTGCCCTGCGATGGATTGGCACCCTGTCCAGGGTGTACCCCGCCTAGTGCCCGGAGTCTCCTGGGATAGGCTCCAGGCCCCCCGCGACCCTGAACACAGGATAAAGCGGTATAGAAGATGAATGAATGAATGAATGAGGGGTGTGTGCAGAGCTGTGGAAATTACAGAGGTATAAAGCTAATGAGCCATACACTGAAGCTGTGGGAAAGAGTAGTGGAAGCTTGGTTAAGGGCAGAGGTGAGCATTTGTGAGCAGCAATATGATTTCATGCCTAGAAAGAGGACATCAGATGCAGTATTTGCTTTGAGGATTCTGGTGGAGAAGTACAGAGAAGGTAATAAAGAGTTGCATTGTGTCTTTGTAGATTTAGAGAAAGAAAGGAACTGTGTTGTTGTACTGTATGAGGAAGTCTGGAGTGGCAGAGAAGTATGTTAGAGTGGCACAGGACATGTATGAGGGCGCTAGGACAGTGGTAAGATGTGCTCTAGGTGTGACAAGTGTTCAAGGTGAAGGTGGGTCTGCATCAAGGATCGGCTCTAAGCCCCTTTTTGTGTGCTCTGGTGATGGACAGGATGACAGATGAGGTAAGACAGGAGTCTCCATGGACTATGATGTTTGCAGATGACATTGTCCTTTGTAGCGAGAGTAGGGAACAGGTGGAAGAAAATTTGGAGAGGTGGAGATATGCTCTGGAAAGCAGAGGAATGAAGGTTAGCCACAGCAAGACGGAATACATGTGTGTAAATGAGAAGTGTCAGGTGTGTTGTGCAATAAAAGAGTACCAGCGTGAATGAAAGGAAAGGTGTACCAGACAGAGATGAGACCAACAATGCTCTACGGCTTAGAGACAGTGTCACTGAAGAAAAGACAGGAAGCAGAGCTAGAGGTAGCAGAGCTGAAGATGTTGAGGTTCTCTTTGGGAGTGACAAGGATGGATAGGATCAAGAATGAGTTCATCAGAGGGACAACCCATTTTAGATGTTTTGGAGATAAAGTCAGACAGGCCAGATTGAGGTGGTTTGGACATGTGCAGAGGAGAGATGGTGAATATATGGGTAGAAGGATGCTGAGGTTGGAACTGCCAGGCAGGAGGTCTAGAGGAAGACCAAATAGGAGATTTAGGGATGCAGTGAGAGAAGACATAAAGTTATTTCGTGTGCGAGAATGTCAAAGATGGACTAACCTGAGGTGACAAGAAGACGTAGCTTTAGCGGTTAGTCCAATGTAGCGTGGAGGATAAACCCAAACGCGGAAAAAAAGCGAGTAGGCAGGATAAACACGCGATTTAGTCTAAGGACTCTCACAAAAGCGGAGCAAGGGAAAAACACAAATTTAACCCGCGTCCTATAGATACACACACAATAGCAAAAGACAGATAAAACAACTGGTGAGTACTCACGGTTTGCTGAAACGACAACGTTAACCGACATGGGCCGAACTCAATGACTGAGCGGTAAGCCATCGTTTGTTTACCTCTTTTATACTTCCTGGTTTGGCGCCCGTCTTACTTCCGGGTCCTAGTGCCGGGCGCAGATTGAGTGTGCATGACAGTACCCCCCTGTCCCAAACCGGCTCCTGACGGTCCTGGGGACGGTCCCGAATTAGCTCCGGGTCGAGAATGAACCGGGCCGGGATCCAAGATCGCTCCACGGGGCCATAGCCCTCCCAGTCCACCAGTTATTGAGTACCTTTGCCCCGAGGGCGCGAGTCGAGGATTCGGCGCACGGTGTAGGCGGGACCGCCGTCGATGATCCGGGGAGGAGGAGCTGGGGGGGTGGGTGGAATCATGGGTGAGGTGATGAAGGGCTTGAACTGGGATGGGTGGAATACTGGGTGGATCCGGAGCGCTGCAGGCAGCTGGAGCCGGTAGGTGACAGGGTTAATTCTGTGTGTGATGTGGTATGGTCCGATGAATCTGGGGGAAAGTTTCTTTGACTCGGTGTGGAGGTGGAGGTATTTTGTGGAAAGCCATACCTTGTCACCTACGTGGTATAGTCGTCCCGGGGGATGTCGGCGGCGATGTTGGTGGGTATAGCGGGCATTGGCACGTTGAATGGCCCGGTTGGTCGTAATCCAGAGCCGGCGACATCTGCGGACCAACTGTTGGGCCGACGGTACATCAACCTCTGGCTCTGGGTGGTTGAACACGGATGGTTGGAAACCGTGGCATACCTCAAATGGTGGCAGAGGAGATGTGGAGGTTGTGTGACAACTCCGCCCAGATGAGGTAGCGTGCCCAGGAGCGTTGACGGTCCGCCACGAAACATCTCAGATAGCGCTCCAGTTGTTGGTTGGTCCGCTCCGTCTGACCATTAGTCTGTGGGTGGTATCCGGAAGGACAGACTGCAGGTGGAGTCGATCAGACGGCAGAAGGCCTTCCAGAACCGGGCTGTGAACTGGGGCCCTCTGTCCGAGACGATATCCTTGGGGAACCCATGCAGACGGACTACGTGCTCTAATATCAGTTCTGCTGTCTCCTTTGCTGACGGGAGTCCGGCGAGAGCCATCAGATGCACGGTCTTAGAGAACCGATCCACGATCGTGAGGATGGTGTCCTTTCCTTCGGAGGCCGGCAGGCCCATGATGAAGTCGACGGCAATGTGCGTCCAGGTCCGTCGAGGGACTGGGAGCGGTTGCAGTTCTCCTGGAGATGGTTGGTTGGTGCTTTTGGCCCTGGCGTACACTGGGCATGCCTGAACAAACTCTTGGACGTCCCTCGTCATGGACGGCCACCAGAAGTCCCGCTGGAGAAATTGGAGGGATCGTCGGGTGCCCGGATGGCCTGAAATTGGGGAGGAATGTCCCCATTGGAGGACCTCTGGTCTCATCACCTCGGGCACGAAGAGTCGTCCAGGTGGCACACCTGCCGGTTTGGTCTCTGTACCTCGTGCCTGGCGCACTCTCGTTTCCAGGTCCAGTTGCAGGGGGACGATGATCCTGGAAGAGGGAAGGACAGACGCGGGGTCCACCCGGGGAAGGTCCACCTCTAGTTGTCCGGAGAGGGCGTCCGCTTTGGTGTTCTTGGACCCCGGGCGGTATGAAAGGTGAAAGTTATAGTTCTCAAAAAAGAGAGCCCACCGTGCCTGTCGTGGGTTTAGCTGTTTGATGGTCTTAATGGTGATAAGGTTTTGATGGTCTGTCCAGATTATGAATGGCTCGCTGACGCCCTGGAGCCAGTGACGCCATTCCTCCAGAGCCCACTTTATGGCCAGCAGTTCGCGGTCCCCTACCCCGTATCGCTGCTGAGTGGGATTAAATTTTCTGGAGAAAAAGCTACATGGGTGTAGCTTTTGATCTGGACCTCGTTGCGAGAGGATAGCAACTCTACAACGAATGGTTTACTGGCATCTGGATGGTGGAGAATCGGTGCAGTGGTGAAACGGTGACAAAGTGACTGGAAGGCGGATATGGCGGCTGGGTTGAGGTGAAAAGGAAGTGATGAAGGACGAGTCAGAACGGTTAGGGGGGCGGCAACTGTACTGTAGTCCCGGATAAAGCGACGATAGAAGTTCGCAAACCCGAGAAACCGTTGAAGCTGCTTGAGGGTCTTGGGTAGGGGCCAATGACGCACAACCTCTAGTTTCTGCGGGTCCATGGCCACACCCTGGGGCGAGATGACAAAACCCAGGAACGTGGTGGAGCGCTCGTGAAAAGCGCACTTTTCCAACTTATAGTACAGTTGGTGGGCGAGTAATCTCTTGAGAACCGCTCTGAGGTGCTGGGTGTGTTCTTCCATAGTGCGTGAATATATTAATATATCATCCAGGTAAGCGAATGCCCACCGGCCGAGCATGTCATGAAGGACATCGTTGATGAGGTGTTGAAAGGCGGCGGGGGCATTGCACAGTCCGAACGGAATGACGAGGGTTTCGTAGTGTCCGGTGGGTGTGATGAATGCCGTCTTCCACTCATCGCCCTCTCTGATGCGCACCAAGTTGTAGGCGCTCCGGAGGTCCAACTTCGTAAAGATGGTGGCGCCAGAGAGAGCGTCCAGGGCTGAGTTGGTAAGAGGCAGGGGATGTCGGTTTTTGATGGTGATGTTGTTGAGCCCCCGATAGTCGACACAAGGGCGAAGTTCACCGCCTCTTTTCTTCACGATGAAGAACCCTGCGGCGGCAGGTGAGGAGGATGGCCTGATGGTGCCTTGGCGCAGGGCGTTGTTCACATATTCCTCCATCACCTGAGTTTCGGTGGAGGTGAGTGAATAGAGGTGGCCGCGGGGTGGGGCCATACCAGGTTGGAGGTCAATGGCGAGGTCGTACGGACGATGTGGAGGAAGATGGGTGGCTCGCCGTTTGCAGAAGACCTCCGCCAGGTCCCGATATGGTTCGGGGATAGCGTTGGTGTCGACGTCGGGGGCCTCGGACTCCCTAGAGCACGTCCCAGCCGCTGCCCGTAGGCATAGTTCGTTGCAGGTCGCGCCCCACTGGAGGATCCGGTTCTGGGTCCAGGAGATTAGAGGGTCATGCTGGAGCAGCCAGGGATGACCAAGGATGATGGGTGGTCACGAGATGGAGGTGACGACAAATCTTAACTGTTCGTGGTGTTGGTTGATGGAGACGGTGATTGGTTCGGTTCGGGTGCTGATTGGGCTGGTGGAGAGGGGGCAACCGTCGACAGATGTGATGCGAACAGGCTGGGATAACGCCTCGAGTTTCACCCCCAGTTTTTTGGCGTATGAGGAGTCAATGAAGTTACCTGCTGCCCCGGAGTCGATGAACGCAGCACTTCGGACTCGTTTGTGGCCAACCTGGAGGTGTACCTGAACCGTGAGACGGGAGGAGTTGGTGGTGATGGCAAAGAGACGGAGGTGACCCGGCGAGTGTCTCTCTCTTCTCACCGGGCCTGTGCGTTTCCTGGTCTGAGAGCACAGGTTGCCCGGTGATGTGTGGCTGACCCGCAATAGGCGCAGAGTCCTTCGCGGAAGCGTCTCTCCTGTTCTGCAGCGGTCAAGGAGGCGCGTCCTAATTGCATGGGTTCCCCGGCTCCTGTGTCAACCACGGCAGGAGGTGGAGAACCGACTTGTCCAGGGGCGGAGTAGGTGACGGAGTCTGCGGGTCGTGGAGTGGTGACGGTGAAGGTGGGTGCAGGCGGCAGGGTGTGAGGGGCTGGCCTCGGGCGAGAGAGAAGGCGCTGGTCGATCCGGAGAGCTAGTTGGATCAGGCCCTCCAAGGTCGCAGGAAGCTCTCGCCCGGCTAGTTCGTCCTTGATCCGAGAAGCCAGGCCCTCGTAGTAGGACGTCCGGAGCGCTGCATAGCCCCACGTGGTCTGTACGGCGAGGGTACGAAAATCCGCTGTGTAGCGGCTCACGGGCGATCCTCCCTACCTCAGGTGGTAGAGTCTGGTGTCGGTCTCCACCTCGCCCGCTGGGTGTTCGAAGGTGAGTCTGAGTTGGTGGATGAACTCATTGTATGAGTGGGCGGTGTCTGTGTCTGCTTGGAGAACTGCCGTGGCCCACTCAGCTGCCTGCCCTTTGAGCAACGAGACGAGAAGAGCAATGCGGAGGCGATCGGTGGAGTACTTGGTGGCATTGAACTCAAACACCAGATCGAGAGCTGTCAGAAATACACTGCACTTCCCATCCGTGCCGTTCCACTTCTCTGGTAGAGAAAGAAAAACATCAGAAGGGGGGGGGGGAGGTGTGATGATGCGGCGCCGCGGGCTCCGCGTCGTGCGATCGGGCAGTGACGCCATCAACAGCCGCGCGGAGATCCGCATTCTCCCACCGGAGCTCAGCGACCTCGCGGCGGAGAGAAGCGAGATCCCCGGTTAGCTGATTGATTAGCGCGGCATGCTGATCCACAACGTCGCAAAGACTCGCATAATCCGCTGGGTTCACCGCGGAGGGCTCAGTCATTCTGTCAAAGATGGACTAACCTGAGGTGACCAGAAGACGTAGCTTTAGCGGTTAGCCCAATGTAGCGTGGAGGATAAACCCAAACGCGGAAAAAAGCGAGTAGGCAGGATAACCACGCGATTTAGTCTAAGGACTCTCACAAAAGCGGAGCAAGGGAAAAACACAAATTTAACCCGCGTCCTATAGATACACACACAATAGCAAAAGACAGATAAACCAACTGGTGAGTACTCACGGTTTGCTGAAACGACAACGTTAACCGACATGGGCCGAACTCAATGACTGAGCGGTAAGCCATCGTTTGTTTACCTCTTTTATACTTCCTGGTTTGCCGCCCGTCTTACTTCCGGGTCTTACTTCAGAGAAGAGGATACAGAGGATAGGGTTAGATGGAGGCGGATGATTCACTGTGGCGACCCCCGAACGTGAACAGCCGAAAGACAAAGAAAGTACACATTTTGTCCTATTAACAATATAAATTTTTTTTTGTGTTTTAAGATAGTTAATAGATTTTTTTGCCATGACATTTTGTATCCATATTAATACAGTTCCAACTGTCTACATGACATAAAGGTTAAATAATAATTATAATAATTAATTAATTAAAAAAAACATGAATTTATTATTCTCATGTAAATTCACCTTATGCACAAAATATATTTTGTTTAATGAACTTAAATCAATTATGCATATAAAGTGTAGCAAAATTACCTTAAAATGTGTACTTAAAAATGTTTAAGTACAAGGGATCAGTGTTTGTGTTGAGTAAATATAACAGATTTGTTACAGTGTTATAGTGTGTACTGTAGGTTTGACAGCTGCGCAGCAAGATGTTTATAAGAGCTCTTATGCAGGGTTTCTGAGGGGGTCAGCAAAAAAGGACTTGAGAGTGCTTGTGACACTCACGGGAAGATCTTCCTGTTCAGAGATGACGTGGGTTTAATTAGTGAGAACTCAAAAGTAAATACTGAAAACACAAAACAAAGCTACTCTGTCTCCTCGAGACAGGACGGAGCCTTGAAAACTAAACATAAAGCTTTCTCATCCACCTTTGACTCTCTCTCTCTCTCTCTCTCTCTCTCGACAGGCCTCTTGTGTGGACTTGGGCTTGCCTGGGTCTTGTCTTTCTTTTGTCTTGTCTTGTGTTTGTTTCTCAACATTGTTTTTCCACTGTTGGGCCCTTGAGCAAGGCCTTTAACCTTCAACTGCTCAGATGTATAATAAGATGAAATGTAATTCGCTCCGGATAAGGGCGTCTTCCAAATGCAATATGTAAATGTAAACAACTCTTTGTCTCCTTAGTAATTGCTTCTAAGCTTTTCTGAATTGCTTCTGAACCATCCGTCACAACATACTGTACTGCATATGAAAATATTCAGCAAAATATTTTTCATTATTTTGTTTTTATACCATAAAATATTTTTTAATTTTCTACCTTATTTTTAAGGTTTGTACAAGAACGTAATCTTGGCATTGGTGGCTCAGTGGTAGATTTCTCACCTACTGTACCATGTGGATGGCCTGGATTTGATTCCCCAGCCAATGCCTGAACACTAGCCACTGGATGTTGTACCTGTCCCAAGCATAGATGAAATGCGATGGTTGTATCAGAAATAGCATCCAGCCTGCAACCTTGGCGAAGTAGTGTGTGCATCAGATGTCCCACTGTGGCAACCCCTCGATGGGAACAGCTAAAAGACTAAAAACATAATACAAAAATGTAATAATGTAACACACGATGTTAGAACTACTACGTCTTTTGGATTTTCCCGCTGAATGGTCACCACAGCGGACCAAATGGAGGTGTCCATTTTTGTAGCCTAGGAGGTGAATCAGATGCAGCATGGCGTACTCATAGACAGAAGTGTTTTTAGATTAATAACCTCAATAATCTTTGTAATTTGCTACTTCTCTTCCTATCTCTGTGTTTTTGTCAGCTAGTGGGACTTTGGGAAATTTGGTCTGCTAGAAATTAATGTGGTGCTTTCATGCATATCAGCAGGAGTTCCAAGGGAGACGTGTGCAATATTAGACGAGGCATCTGTGGTGCAACGAGTACATTGGGTGCATCAGATGTATCCCTTTGCATGGCAGCTTTGATTTAAAACACACCCACTTGATCAGAAATATTGGAACATGAATTTCTTCTTGCATGGGTATCCCCTGATGGTTGTTTAAACAGGTAATAGCTCTGCATGTCTATTCTTGAGTTTTACCCAAGAAGACTGCATTTGTTGTTAAAACTAGAATAAAGACCAGAAACTGTCTAGGGTGGAAAAGCAAAATATTCCAAAAATAAGGAAATAATTAGTCAAACTTGTTGCACAATCATTGTGAATAGACCATTCTGTTCAGAAAAAAATTAAAGAAACCACTGGTATTTTAAGCTGAAGTATAAAAAGTATAAAATCAGAAGGTGAAGGTATCTCCATACTGTACATTGTTTTGCGACGACTAATGGCTCAGTGGTTAATGTATTGGATTACTGATTGGAAGGTCACAGGTTTAAATCCCAGCTCCACCAAGTTGCTACTTTTGGGCTCCTTGAGTAAGGCCCTTACCATCAACTGCTTGGATGTATAAAGAGAGAGTGTGTATGTTGGTCTGGATAAGGGTGTCTGGCAAATGCTGTAAACGTAAGAAACGTAAAAGCCATCCCATTCATCTGCAATAAGAATCAGAAGACCATGTTGGACATCAAAAAACAAAAAAACAGAAATGAGCCTCAAAAGTCCAGGGAGCAAGAGTCTACAGGAAAAAAAAGTCTACAGAAAGAAAAATCTGCTTATGATCCAAAACTATTTCATTGATCAAGCATGCTGCAGGTAGTGTCATGGCTTGGTCTTGCATGGCTACTTCTGGAACTATGCTTTACTGATGATGATGATAGCAGCAAAGCATTCAAAATTCTACAGGGACAGCTTGCCAATTTACAGAGAAATCCATCCAATCAAATTAGGAAGAACTTCATCAAGCAGCAAGACAATGACCCAAAACACATTGCTATCACAACAAAGGTTTACAGTATATTAGGAGAAAAAAGTAGAAGGTTTTTAACTGGACAAGTCAAGTATGAGACCTTAACTCAACTGAGTGGCATTTCAAGCATTTTTCAAGAGAACAAACAACAAAACAAAGAACAACAGAAAGAAGCTGTGTTACAAGCATGGAAATAAGGACTGTGTGTTACAATGCATCTGTATTCTTAAAAAGATGTAGAAGCTAACTGCTGAAATTCTCATACACTGTAGTGTCTGATTTTTCTTTTAATACTTTAAGGGAGAGCTGTGTAAATTTACAAATGATAACATTTCTCTTCCAATCCTAAGAACGAAAGGATACACAGACTATTCACTGCACCACAGATACCCCATCTAACACTGCACATACACATCTCCCTTACCTGCCTTCCTGGAACACCCTCTGGAATGTATGAAACCACCATATTAATTTCTGGAAGTCCAAATTTCCCAATGTCCCACTAGCTATAAAGTCTGAAGAACACAGAGACAAGAAGTATGGAACAAATTACAGCGGTTATTGTAGTTATTAATCTAAAAACATGAACAAGGGTGAACAAGGGGATTGCGTCTTCTTATAGAATATATATATATTACATTAAATGTTAATTAAATTCCATAGAGCACTACCTGGAGGTTTGTGGAAGTTAAACAAATAAAAAAAAACTTTTTTTGAATTAGGTTTGCCGTGCAACTCAGTAAATGGATTCTTTTATTTATAAGAACGTAACAGGCTTACATGAGTTTGTCACTATTTCTGGGAAAAAAATAAGACAGAACTATATTTGAATGGCCATTGCTGTACGTTTGTTCAGAGAGTTTCTTGGCAGTTTCTGGGTGAAACGGCTAACAGACATACAACACAGCTTCTAGGCTGGCTTGTACAGTAAATAGTCATCTAGTGAGCCCTTTTACAAGGTCAAAATGAATTTACAATGTGAGAGATGTAAAGCTCTCCATGGAAACATTCCACAGCAGAATAAGTACACACACACATGGGAAACACATCAGAAAACTACCAAGTGGCATGAAAAATATTATTTTATGTATTTTAATATTATTAATCACGATAGTTTTGTCAGTAATAAAAAGAGAAATATAAGAAAAGTAGAATAAACATACAGCAGAGATCAAAAGAACTGAAATCAAAAGAATCCAACATTTTGTTTTGGCTCTTCCATGCAATTTCTGAAGGTTACAACAATCAACAATTAGTAGGAAGTGTGCAAGCCTTGCTTTGAATGACGTCAGCTCATCTGCGGCCACAGGACTCTTCCTTACTCTGTCCATTGCTATCCCAGCTGCAATGTTGAACTGATTGTCCTATGAGATTCTCCACATTTTTCTTTTGTGGACACTCAGCCTTCTTGAGGGACTTGAATGAGTTTGTGACATCGTAAAGATGCAATATACTTGAAATCACAGATTTTGTACAACTTTTTTTTAACAACATCTTTTCTTGATATGGCTGAAAGGGTCATCCCTTTGGCCTTCATCTGGACAACCTGCTGCAGGAGGGTTTCAGTCACTTTTGAACAGCTCATCATTTTTCAAAGTCAATGAAAACTAGAAAGTTAGGCTGCCAATTAAATACTGTAGGGTTGGTCAGATAGTTAAAGAAATTAGCACCAGGTGCCAGATTAACACCAATAAACAATAAGGTATCTGAAAACGTTCTCCAATTTTTATCAGCGTTCCTTTTTGAATATCTTTTTTTTTGTTATTTTGTGCTTCAAAATGTATGTATCATACTGTATGTAAAATATATGTAATATATGTAAGCTGCTGTCTTTCTCCTGTTTAGATAATTTTAAATAGGACATTTTCAATGTAGGAAATTCAATTCAATTAAATTTTATTTGTATAGAGCTTTTAACAGTTGACATTGTCTCAAAACAGCTTTACACAATCAAAAGAATTATTTAAGTTGTATGGAATGTGAATGTGTATGAATTAAAATAGTCAGATATTCCCTGGTGAGCAAGCCGCGGGCGACAGTGGCAAGGAAAAACTCCCTGAGATGGTAATAGGAAGAAACCTTGAGAGGAACCAGACTCAACAGGAAACCCATCCTCATCTGGGTGAAACAGATAGCAGGAAATGATCTGCATTTATACAGTGTGTTAGGTGGCAGGCAGTTCACTATAATACTTGATCTAAATTGATGTTAAAATGGAGTCCAGGTAGTTATTGGAGACTCAGATAGACTTGTAGAAAGTTCCAGTCCTGAACTATCGAATTGTCAAGTCCTCAGAGAAACAGCTGCTAACACCAGTCGAGGCCAGAACCGCCTTCTAAGTAGATAGAATCATCCCCAGACACCAGACGCATCCCAAAGAGACACACGGGGCATCCATGCGACGAGACCTCCAACCAGAAACGGGGCACCAGGATGGATCAGACAGGTCCGGAGGGCAGAGGGAGTCTGGATCACTGACAGCTCAGGAACGACATGTGTAGCTCGAGAGAGAGAGAGAGAGAGAGAGAGAGAGAGAAAGAGTGAAAGGGGGAGACAGGGGGAGAGAGGAAAGAGAAAGAGGGGGAGAAAGAGAAGAGGAGGAGAGATTGCAATTAGGTATGGTCACAGTCACAATGTATAATGTGAATGTATATTTATTGTAGAGTGCAAGCAGGGACTCCGGCAGGACTAACTATGACAGCATAACTAAAAGGGAGAGCCAGAAGGAAACACAAACATGAGGGCTCCCTGAGATGTAAAGCAAACAATCACCTCACCGTCAACAAACCTGATTGATCAAATGAAATTGAAGGTTGTTCTAAAATCTCCACTGTACCGTATATGTATACTCATTCATTCATCTTCTATACCGCTTTATCCTGTATTAGGGTCGCGGGGACCTGGAGCCCATCCCAGGAGATTCTGGGCACGAGGCAGGGTACACCCTGGACAGCGTGCCAATCCATCGCAGAGCACACACACACACACACACACACACACACACACACACACACACACACACACACACACACACACACACACACACTATGGTCAATTTTGGGAATGCCAATTAGCCTAATCTACATGTCTTTGGACTGTGGGAGGAAACCGGAGTACCCGGAGGAAACCCACCAAGCATGTGGAGAACATGCAAACTCCATGCACACAGAGACGGGAATCGAGCCTGGCCGGGAATCGAACCCGGACTCTGGAGGTGCAAGGCGACAGTGCCGCCACTATATGTATACTGTAGGAAATAAATAGTAGATTTATTATGATCCATTATTGTAATATAATCTACTATATTAGACATGATCTAGTTTTCACTTATCATTTATCCTGCTTTATCCTGTATACAGGATTGCAGGAAACCTGGAGCCTAACCCAGGAGATCACAGGGCACAAACACACATACAGTACAGCACACATGCTCATTCACACACAAGGGACAACTTTTGGGAACACCAATTAGCCTAATCTGCATGTTTTTGAACTGTCGGAGGAAACCGCAGTACCTGGAGAACATACAGTAGATATGAGGTGGATATCAAATCGGACCCTGGAGGTGCAAGGCGACAATGCTAACCACTTAGTAAATGTGCTGCCATTATGTAGTACTGTACTATTATAGTATATTTTAAACATGATGTCTTTTTCAAATTGTACAATTTTAATTTAATATTATTTTAATATTGCACTTTGACAATAAATAAGGTGAAGGATATTAACTGAGGTTTCTCTAAAGCAGAGACATGTAAAGCAGCAGTATAGCAGCATAAAAACTTACAGAGGGGAGACAGACATGCCTTTTTCTCCTCTTTTCCTTTTGCCATAAGACTGACTGTGGCTGGAGAGAGGCTCTTATAGAAACATGCTTTGTGTGTGATTATACTGTACTGTCTGGTGTGCGGTGTCTGGGGTTGTATTATGTGCATTTGTGCATGAGCAGAGTGAGCTGGGTGGTGTGTGTCTGTGAGCACTTTACTTTGTGCTTTTTTTCCCCTACAGTATTGTGTGTATAAAGTGTCCATGGAGACAAAGTCAGATGCAATGATCCTCTATGTAACCTTTATGACTCTTTGTAGAGACTTCTGTTCTTTCTGGGAAGTGTTGCCAAACTGGACAGCAATGCCACATACTGTACTGTACGTCTTCGGTAGACCTGGATGAAGGGGTAACACGCTCTTTAACAGCCTAATGGAGTACAGCCACTGCTGGGACTTTTTCACTGTAGACAATTTTTGGTTCAGCTCAAGTTTTACAGTATGCCACATAAAACCTTAGAAGCCTATGACGATTGAGGGTTAGACAGGTCTAAAAGGTTCAGTATATGCATACCTAGAGTGATATCACCATGGCCTTGACTAGAAGAACATTGTGTGCAGTGATCAGTATGCCTATCTCAAGCACCAGCAATGGTACAAGGATTTGCACACACATAGTGTAGCACACACCTTTTGTTCATTATTTCTATAAATAGTAATGTAAACTCTTCTTCACACCTACCCCATGTCTGTGTTGAACAAATGAACCACCCACGGAGAAAATACAACATCTTCTTTCTTGCTTCCCATTGACTCCCTGTTTGTTTATTGACCAACAGAGTTTTCCCCCGACACAAGCACAGGGAGAACATGCAAACTTCTCACACATAAAACCGATGAAGCGACTCGAATGACCCATAAATATAGCAATATTTCTTTTAAAAATACACATTTATAAAATGTTAGCTAGCATTCTATTGGAAACATTTTACTTGAGGGTGTCCTAGTTTCCGAACATGACGTTTGGGTTTCATTTTGAAAAATTCCTGTTGTAATGTTGTTTTGTGATTCTGGGCCTACAAGCAGGGGGCATTAGTGGTAATAAGAAGCTGACATGAAAAATGGGAGCATTTATAAGGGGTGAAGTTTATGGTGGCCTTTAAAGCCAATTTTTAAAACAGGACTCCATAGAAACCTTTTTCACCTCAGGTAGCAGGAAGTAACTGACAGAAAATGAATTAATCCGGAGTTCCCAGGGAAAGAATCAAGTTTAAAAAAAAGGGAAAAAAAGCAATAGAACCAAATGAAAAGCATGTGCATCGTCTTGACAATTAAAAAACAGTTTTTGTTGGCTGTGATACTTTCATTCATCACATGCACTAGCTTAGACATATTGGCAGTTCTTCATTCTAATATGTACTCATATCCTGAAATAAATCTTTATAAAATCTCTATTATGTTTAAAGGCCCTGATCATAAAAGCCCTGCCTTTTCTTAGCCAAGAGAATGGCTGTTATTTTGCTGATAATGAATCCTGTCGGTGTAGGTGTCCTTGTACTGTACACCATGTGAAAAAAGGAACAAAACAACTACGATAAGCACTTCTTGTAGCAGTGGGACTTTCTGTTTGAAATATAGGATGGAAAGAATAATAGGCCTAAGCTGTATCCTCATCGGAGTTGAGAATCTGCTTTTTATCAACTTTGAAGCATTTTATTGGATTCCATTTGATCGTTAAAGTGTGAGGGAGAGAAAAACAATGTATGCTTTATGTTAAGATTTTGTTCACTGCAGCACATTTGTAAAAGAAAAAAATAATAATAAAATGAATTACGGTGGGAGTAATCCTGTTAGTGTTTTATAAGGCATAAAACAAAAACAACATCTGTAAAAATGATATACGTGTCAAATCATATATATGCATATTCTACATGGATTCACCAACAAATTTGAATTCAAATTATATAATTTAAAGTACATTAATCAGGTTTTATAGGTTGTGTTTCTCCCCATTGTAAAAACATGTCTAATGTCCTATTAGCTAGGAAAACTATTCTTATTTAAATTTACATTTAATGGTGATTTAGAAAGGGAATGGTCTATATAACCAATGGCCAAAACATAATATTTGTGCGGATTACATTTTTTTAATGTTAATGGTATGTAATAATTGTTGCTTATAGCATTCCATTTTTTGGTAAAAGGTTAAAAATAAAAACACCTGTAGTGTCTGTAAACATGTCAAATTCATGTTGCAATATCTCAACAATTTTGCAGTTTAGAATATTATACTTTTTCAGGTTTATGTCTTTTAATGTGAAAGTTTCCTCTGAATGACACTTAAGATTTTGAATTTAAAAAGATTACAGGCACTACAGACATGAAAGGGCATGAAATTGTATTTAGCAAATTCGTTTCTTTTTATCGAATTTAAATATAAATATGTATGCAAATGAAACGTGGATCGGGAGATTACTGTAAGTATTATGAAAAATTTTGTTATATGATCACACCTGAAATTTCTGTTTTTCACCTATAGATGAGACGTTTTAGCACCAAAGCCATGGTTCGGCAAAAAGTCATTTGAAACTATCGGAATTTGGCCTTTTTTTACACTATGTATTATGAACCTTTGCTGTTGTTGTTTAAGTAACAATCTTATTGTATAGTTTAGTTCTTTATATTGTATGAAGCCTCTTGAATTTTGAAAACACATACAGTACACACATACACACACATACCCACGCACACACTTCCCAAGCCAGGCTTAAATTGGCTGCATTTCTATTTTGTCACATAGACACAGTGAGGATCCTCTTCTAATTCCCACTGTGTGGCAAGAAAGCCTACGCTACACTCACATCCTTAATGACTGTAATTTAGTTAAGGGTGATATCTGTAGATGAAAGTCTGTGACCCTGTCTATCCTATGGCAAGAGTCCAGCTCCTTATAGACCTGCGTGTCCTCTGGACCTTAGACAGAAAATCACGTTGCAGCATTGTTGATTGTCAAGAATATTGTGTTATATTTTTTCATGCATACCTGTACTGCTACAGTTTTCACATGCAACTCATCATTATTAGTCTCACATCAAAAATATTTATTTTGTCATTTTTAAAAGCATGTATGCTGACCAGCTGTAACCTTAACATCACTGCCAGGTGACTTGAATAACATTGATTATCAACTACAGTATATATCAGGAAAGGTGACAAAGGTGACAAAGCAACCAATGACTGCAGAGACCAACTCAGGACTGTCCAATAGGAGGCATATTCTCCCCGTGCTTGGTGGGTTTCCTTAGGGTATTCCATTTTCCTCCCAAAGTCCAAAGACATACAAATTAGAATAATTGACGTTTCCAAATAGCTTGGAGTGTGTGAATGCGTGTGTGAGTGTGTGTGCCCTGTGATGGATTGGTGTCTTGTCCAGGCTGTACTCTGCCTCTTGTCTTATGTCTCCTGAGTTTCTATACATAATAGAGTGGTATAAATTATGAGTGATGATTATGATAATCAACATTAAAAAGGCGCTAGAACTCGTAGTGCTCTATAGCCTGCTGCACATGTGGCCAAGCAGGCTAAGCGCCTACACCCTCTGAACTGGGCTCCAAACTCCCCAGATCCTAAATCCAATCATGCACCCATGACAGGTGCCAGACAAGCCAGATCTACGGAGGCCCCCACACACAACTCAGAGCACCACAACGATTCAGTGCCATGGCAAACAGCATACCCACAAAGGTCTTGTGGAGTGATGCCCCAATGGGCCACAGCCTCCTAGGTGGCACAAGGGGAACCCAAAACCTAGGTGGTTTTATTGGTTTTAATGTTATGGCTGATCGGTCTAAAATACACAGTACATGTAACGGTATAAGGTGTTTTTTTTTTGTATATTTATAATAAATAATGCAGCAACCAAGCTACTTGTACTTATTGTTTTAATAATTTATAAAAAAAAGAATTAATTATTTAATAATTAATATTTTGCTCTTTGGTGCCCAAGGTGCTGACTGGCATATAAGCAGCCCTTGAAAGCAAAGTGGCTTATTAATATCAAAGATGATGGTGCTTTTAACAAGGCATGCTTTCAAACCAAACTTTTTTTTTTTTCGGTTGTGTGTATTTTTATTTAAAAGTTTTTTTAATATAAAGTTTACTAAGTAGGTTAAGTAAGAATTCATTGATATCACTTATCATAGTGTTGATAACTTATTTTTATGGAAAAGTGTTGTTTGTATACAGCTATAAGAGAATAGGCTATACAGTACATCTAGTAAGTAATAGTGCATTGTCATAACATGTCAATAATATAATTAAAATAACCAATATATTAATATGAGTTGAGTTTACAGTCTCAGTTCTACATTATAGAGATGCCTTCAACACTTTAAAATCAAGTTAAACCCATATCCTGTCAGTGTTTAGTGATAATATATTCATTTTTACAAATGCCTTCTTTGAAAAAATATGAAAGATGGTGTCGAGTTTGACGTGTGCAAGGTGCAGATTTGCTGAACATGACCCAGAAACACACTGTCAGTACTATGATTTGCCCATATTATGGTGAGTCAGCTTTGTTTCTTCTTCCTTATCTTTGACTCATTCATTGATCATGCACATTTTCCAGCACATTTTATTGTGCCAGATTTTTCTGTAATGTGAAACATTTTCATATGGATAATATCTGGTCCACAACTGTACTACATTACAAAAATGTCATCACTAAAATAACATATTATTTCATATTTATTCCCAGTTTGATGTCATAATAAGCTCTGATTCTTCCGAAAAGGCTTTTCACTAGATTTGGGAGTGTGAATGTGGGAGTTTGTAATCATTAGCTTCAAGAGCATTAGTGAACTATGTCATGCACCAATAGTGGATGAGGAGTCTGCAGTTCCAGTTTATCATAAAGGCGTTCAGTGGAGTTGACGCCATACTGGACAACCTGGTGTTCCCAAATTCCCTTTAGTGTATGTGTGTGTCTCAGTTGGTATAGACTACAGGCCTCCACAACCCTGTACAGGATAAGCTGCATAGAAGATGAATAAATGAGTTGCTTTATGCACAAAATAGGTTATATCATGCTAGAACAGGTTTGGAGATCTTAATTCATCCAAAAACATGCGCTACAACTACACACTTTGCTGAAGAACCACATATACAGTAGGTGTGACGGTCAGGTGTCCATAACCCTTTTGGCATATCATATAGAGTATATATCTAACCATATAACTATACTGTATACTGTACTGTATGTCTTAACCTAATTCCAATAACCTTTTGATTAATGTTCTATGCTTGATGCAGGCCAATAGCTTGAACCCTCTGAAACTGCACCTACATTTCTTAGGGAGAAAAAAAAATTGTACTCATGACTGAAGGCTTAATTTAAGATTAACATTCTGGGTTTGTTTACCTGTAATAAAGTCTGCTATCTTCTGCCTGACACTAACTTAATCCATACTAGAAATCAATACAAAATGCAATTTATTGTAACATTAAATACAGTTAAGTAGTGAATACTTGGAGTTTAATGAGGTTTTTGTTTTTGGGGTTTTATCTAATTGTTGTGCTTTGTAAGGCTCATTTAGATTTTAGGCTTTTTTGTCATTTAACCTTTTCCAATTTGAGATACGCTTTTAGCCTTAATCATCACAGTCAATAGAAAGACTAATTCTTGCCTGTGAAACGTTAGTTCTTATTGATTTAACAAAATAGTAACATTAATTTGCACATAGTCTAAACAAATCATTATTTAATCTTTTTTTAATGGGTTGTTTACATTCATGATGCATGCAGGTTTTTTCTGTGCAATATCCAACGAATCTTTCTCTCCTCAGACTACTACTGCAACTCACTGCTGTGGAGTCTGTCCTCTGGAACTGAAGTCTTTCCTTGACTGGCGTCCTGTAGCGGCCCACATCAGACACTTACAGTGATTCTTCCGAGTCTCAGGCATGGTTCGACTTGTCCAACCATCCCTTAAAGATGATGTATTATACGGAATTTACTTTTTATCTATTTTTATACGTTAAAGTGAATCTCCAGTGGCGTGTACAAACAAAGAAATGAGAAAAACAGGTTCCCAGCTTTTTGTATTGGCTGGTGTTTTAAAACAAGCCAAATAGATTTTCTCTTAATTCTCACCAAACTCGCTCATCTACTGTATGTCTTCATGGATCTCTGGTGCACAGTCATGCTGGAACATGAAGAAACCGCCCCCACACTGTACCCATGAAATTGGGAGCATGGTTCCAACATGATCAGTGCACAAAGCAAGGTCCATAAAGACATGGATGAGCAAGTTTTGTGAAAATACTTGACTGTATAAAATATACAGTACAATATATACAGTATACAATGTACATATTTTACAGTACTGTACATTTTAAACCAATACTGAAGGTGTCTACAATATGCAATAAACTCCTTTGATATTGAGATGTATCTGCTACTTATGCTCTGTAAAGTCTTCACAATGACTCTAATCTGAGGTGCTGGTTGTTAATTGATGATTTTTGAGGCTGGTAACTCTAAATTATCTTCTCCTTTGCAGCAGAGGTCAGTTTTGGTCTTGCTTTCTTGGGAAGGTCTTCATGAGAGCCTCATGAGTTTCATCATGGTGATTGATGGGTTTGGCAAATCCACTTGACAATACTGTTCTTGCAAGACCTGTTACGGAACAGCTGACCTTACTAAAGTATATTTTATATAAATACTTAAAAATAAACATAATATATTTCAGTTTTGGCACATAAGAGTGGGTTCATATGGTGTGTGTGATCGTTTCATTGTTTTAATTATAATGTTGTGACATGCATTTACATTTGTAATGTGGAAGATTTTATCAAACTGATAAGTTGATGATCAAGTTGATGATCTGTCACTATTGCGGTGCTGAGAGTGTTCCTGACAGTGATGTTAATATCTCTTTATATCTGTTTACCTGACCCAGTTGTCTGAGGGTTATTCCACCAAGCGAGCTAATAAAAGCATGGCTTATTTCAGATTGCCTCACTTGATTGATTGTCAGTCAATCCAGAACATACAGTACGTACAGTATACATGACTTATAAACAGACATAGCAGTTGCTTGACGATATAGCAATATGGAAGTGAATACAACTTTTTAAAAGAACATCTTGTTAAATAACAGGCTATATTTAAATAATACAATGGTTTAAAAATCCATTATTGCAAATAATTCATTCATTCATTCATTCATTTTCTATACCGCTTAATCCTGTGTTCAGGGTCGCGGGGGACCTGGAGCCTATCCCAGGAGACTTCGGGCACTAGGCGGGGTACACCCTGGACAGGGTGCCAATCCATCGCAGGGCACACACACATACACACACTCACACACCCAATCACACACTACGGGCAATTTAGGAACGCCAATTAGCCTAACCTGCATATCTTTGGACTGTGGGAGGAAACCGGAGTACCCGGAGGAAACCCACCAAGCACGGGGAGAACATGCAAACTCCATGCACACAGAGACGGGAATCGAGCCTGGCCGGGGAATCGAACCCAGACCCTGGAGGTGCAAGGCGACAGTGCTAACCACTACACCACCGCGCCGCCTATTGCAAATAAAAACAAGTAAATCAATCAAGACCATTTAAATTGTTTCTATAGTTAAAAACAACATTCTTAATATACACTTGTTCTCAAGGAAAGATTATATTTTCTTTAGTGTTTAAATATTTTTATAAGTGTGATTGCATTGCAAAACATACTGTCACATTCCTTTCGGTGTCTGTGTCGGGTGTGTGTGCGTGGCATGATCGCAGAGGCGAGCTGACGGTTCAATAAGTCTTTTTTATTTAAATAAAAGAACATAACACCAACACAAACTAAACATCAACAAAGGCTCGTTCAGTCAGGCTATTTATACTCTAGTAAACATAACTAAACATAATTAGCTTTCCTCGGTTCAGGTGAGCTTCTACGTCACCTGACCGAGGTGCAGACTGGGAACTGAAGTATAAGCTAACATAACACAAACTACAACACAAAAGTAAACGGGCGTTTGGCGCCCTCTAGGGGTTAACCGTTATAGTATCCCCCCTCAAAAAATGCTCCTCCGGAGCATCACCAGAGGCCCAGGACACCCACCCCACTTTTCTACCTTTTTCTTTTCGCTCTGGAGGCTGGGTGACGTGCTCGGCGTCTGCGGAGCTGGAGACGTGCTCGGCGGCTGCGGAGCTGAAGACGTGCTCAGCTGCTGCTGAGCTGGAGACGTGCTCGACGGCTGCTGAGCTGGAGACGTGCTCGGCGCCTGCAGAGCTGGAGACGTGCTCGGCGGCTGCAGAGCTGGAGACGTGCTCGGCGGCTGCAGAGCTGGAGACGTGCTCGGCGGCTGCTGAGCTGGAGACGTGCTCGGCGGCTGCAGAGCTGGAGACGTGCTCGGCGGCTGCAGAGCTGACTCGGAGCTCGACAGAGGCGACGGCGCTGACTCGGAGCTCGACGACGGCGACGGAGCTGACTCGGAGCTCGACGTCGGCGGTGGAGCTTCCACTGCGCTCGAAGGCGGCGGTGGAGCTGGCACTGCGCTCGACGGCGGCGGTGGAGCTGGCTCTGAGCTCGACAGCGGCGGTGGAGCTGGCACTGGGCTCGACGGCGGCGGTGGAGCTGGCACTGCGCTCGACGGCGGCGGTGGAGCTGGCACTGCGCTCGACGGCGGCGGTGGAGCTGGCACTGCGCTCGACGGCGCAGCGTCGTCCTCGAAGCCTGGAGGCGGCGGCAGAACGACGTCCCCCAGGCTCCCCGATGTCTGCTGCGCGAACGTGCTGGTTAGCAGCTGCAGAACTGACTCGGTGCTTGGGGATGGCAGCGTCGGCATGATGTCTCCATCGCTGAGAGGTGGTGGGAGAAACGTGTATCTGACGCTGGCCAGCCAATCCTGGTATTCCTCCGCGACGCTTACAGGCGGAGGCGGCAGAGGAAACGAATCTTCCCCCATGCAGAGGAGTGACGGCTGTGGGGGAAATGCCTCTTGCTCCGTGTTGGAGCGTGGCAGCGGTGGTGGAACAAACGCCTCTCCCTCGCTGTCCTGCGAGAGCACCGAACGCGTTACTTCTCCCTTACCGCCGAGCGCTGGCGAGGGAAGAGACAGCTCAGTGCCCGCTTCGCGGCTCTCCCGGAAGTAGAGGATCATGCGCTGGAGCTCATCCATCTGCTCCCACAGGTCTCGCACTCGCTCCGGATCCGGAATCCACCACATGAGCTCAGTCTCCTCTCTCCACTGCTGCTCCACCTGGGGTTTTATTTTCCTCACCTCACCGCTGTACTTGGCCTTCCTGGCCCTTCCCTTCCGGCCGGTGCGGGGAACTCCGTCACCCCTTGTTGCGCCGCCCCCAAATGGTGTCCGCCTAATGGCGAGCCTGCAGCCTTCCCAGCTCTGTCACGCCTCTCTCTCTCTCCGCTCCTCGCTGCTCTCCCGCAAGTGCTCCTGTTCTGCAAGCAAGCTGTACTCCCAGCTCCGATACATGTCCTCCTCGCCGTCCTCCAGCCAATCCGCCAGGCGGGCGAGATCGTGTTCGCGACCCCCCAAAAATAGTCCAGGGGGAAATCCTCCGCCATGCCGCGGTCTAGCTTTCTGTCACGTTCCTTTCGGTGTCTGTGTCGGGTGTGTGTGCGTGGCTTGATCGCAGAGGCGAGCTAACGGTTCAATAAGTCTTTTTTATTCAAATAAAAGAACATAACACCAACACAAACTAAACATCAACAAAAGCTAGACGCCTGACTGAAGTTCAGTCAGGCTATTTATACTCTAGTAAACATAACTAAACATAATTAGCTTTCCTCGGTTCATGTGAGCTTCTACGTCACCTGACCGAGGTGCAGACTGGGAACTGAAGTATAAGCTAACATAACACAAACTACAACACAAAAGTAAACGGGCGTTTGGCGCCCTCTAGGGGTTAACCATTATACATACTTATTGAGTATTACTTGTATTCTTGTATTCTCTGGTGTTACAGTAATTAGATGATTAGATAACTGTGTATATGTTCACATGTAAAATCATTCCTCATGCTCCCAGAACCACTCTTTCACAATTTGAGTCATGGAATATGGCCTTTCCATCAGGGAAGAAAAACTCCAGATATGATATGATAACTGTCATTTTTTTTGTTCCTTTGTTTGATACAACCCAATAATTTGGCCATGCTGAAATGGATATTTTTTTTGGCCATAAATTACACATAAAAGTCAACTACCAATAACCATGGAGACAAAAGTTGAAAATAATTGAAAGAATGGAGCAGGGTGAAAAGATATCAGACATCGCTCATTCTTCTAAATAACAAGCTCGTGAAACATGTTAGTTTTATACTGTGTATAGCCAATTGTGTCTAGTATCTAGACAATATTTCTTGGATTTTACAAACAAATTAGACTTACGACTTATGAAACTCATGTGAATGTAGTGGACTTACTATATATGAATACACAATTATACAGGCAGACACTTTTTGGTTTGTTTCTTCTTGACAAGAAAAGGAAAGTTCAATGCTTAAGAAATTCATCAAGCTAAGCAAAGCTTTAAAACTACGCACACATCAAGCATTTCTGTCCAAAAGCATATGTTGCCATAGTAACAGAGTGGGACTTAAGATTAGACTTAATTGCAGAACCAAAATTGGACTAAGTCTGGCTTAAAGAGTTAATTGACTTTGTAACACACAGCTCTGTACTTAATTTACTGGTCTTTTTTTATATTTTCTAACTTATAGACTTTGCCAGCTAGACTAAGCCAAACTCAGATAGGCATAAAAATATGTTCACCTGAAACATAGAATATGAATATATAAATCTATAGGAATCAATGGTAGTAGAGCATTTATAATGTATGTATTTAAAAGAATGAAATAAAAATGTCATTATTTGTTACACCTACATTAAAGAACAGAAAAGTTCAATTCTTCTCGTATTCCTGCTCAGTAGGAAACTGGGGTCAGCCATCCCCAGGCAGAAAGTGTTGAGGGCCTTGCTTGAGGGCGTGCATGGCCACTCTTTGACTTGTAAAGCCTCAACCTTCTGCTCAGTAATCTTGAGCTGTAACCACTGAGACCCCTCAAACACTTTAGATCTACATTTATACATTTATTTCTCTTTCTAATGATGTAATCGCTAGATAGAAAAAGAGCTGCCCGCTCACTTACTGTAACAGTTCTTATACCTGTGAAGAGCACTACTAATAAAGTCAACATACTGAATAAATCCTCATTATCATTATTAATCACTGACTTTCATCTGTAATTATTCAATATTTCTGTTGCCATTTCTCTGAAAAAGGGGAAAATGTGTGTTGCATTATTCTGCATTGATCATGGGGATAGTACGTGCTTCGAAATGATCAAGAGGTCATTTTGAAAGGCATGATTAATTTATCATCACCATGAGGCTTTATTTAAAAACATTACAGGAATTTGTGTGATTTTCTCTTCACAAAAGAAAATGAATGCATTTTCTCCTCCGACATGGATTGTCTCAACACATAGTGATTGGATGCTCTGCTGTGAGTGTTGTGTAATTTAAAATGTCCTCTCTCTGTCTTGGAGCTGGTCTGATGGACAGGTCTGGCTGAGAAGAAGACAAGAGTCAATGAGCTGCTGGGCAGCTTTGCTTTAAATCCGCAGGTTTCAGGCTGCCGTCCGTGTGCCTTATGAATCCTGTCGCTAATTACACTTGCTTTGAACAATCTAAGAAATTGCAGGTGTTTCGCCATGATGACTGATTACATTGTTGGAGGATGTCTGTGGGGTTCTTTAAAATCAGTTGAGATAGATGATTTTTTTCCCCCTGGTGCATCCCATTGGTGAATGTTTTTTTTATCTGAAGAATGTTTTATTGTATCACATACAGATTTAGCTCCGGTGTGTTCCTTTACCTTCTTCTTCTTTTTCTTCTTTTACATTTTAGCAGAACCTGAACACAGCCTCATGATGCTTTCTTGAAAATGAAAAAAAAAAAAAAAAGGCTTGGCATTCTTAAATGCTTAAAATGGATTGGGAGCACACAGACACAAACATTTTAAAGGGTTGTTTTGTAAAGCAATATGCTCTTAAGGCCAAAGCTAATTATTTTAAAATCAAATTCAAATTTTATTTGTCACATACACAGTACGATATGCAGTGAAATGTTTAATATATTTTTGCACTTAGAGATTCTATGCTGTGAGGAAATAAACTTTATTCCAAGTATAATAGAATCCAAAAAGCAAGTTTTTTTGTGCTGACACCGTCATGGTTTTTGCCTTCGCTTAGTGGTTTCCATGGCAACGAACTTCATGTGCTTTTATTTTCTGTGTTTTTTTTTTCTTTCTTTTTTTAATAGTCCTGTCTCTCCTCCGTCCTGTTTTTGGCTTGTTGCACAATTCAGCTGTTTGTCTTGTCTCGTCGATGGCTTTGTCTACAGTATGTATACCCTGTTTGTTTGTAGCACAGTCTTATTGTGCAATTTGTGTCTTTAAATCTTAAGGTGCGTTCCGATCACCCAATGGATATTGCACAGGGCATTCAGCCATGTTAAGTATGATTCCAAACTGCAGAAAGCTAAACTGCTCAGTTCAAAGGGAACTGTTAATGGTGTAGGGAATAAGTAAACAATGGGACTTCACTTCACCAGAAACGGAAATGAAAAATTTCCCATCAGTCATTGTGCATCCATGGATCGTGAAAAGAAAGTGGAGCTTGAAAAGAGATTTATATATCGACTCCATCTTCATTATCGAGGATGACATCTTATTAATAGAACACAATCATTAAAATTTTTATTTTATCATGAAATCCTTGGTATTATATACAGTAGGCTAGTAATCTGTAAAAAAATATTCTCTGTATATTTTATGAATTAATCAAATAATTTATTCACAAATTACAAACATTTATAGTAAATCCTCGACTTACGAACATTCCAGATACAAACAGAACATTCATAGATGCGAACAAATCGTGGAAGCAGCTCACATGTTGTCATGGGTGCTGTGTGGGGGCTTTTATAAAGGTATATAGGCAGAGGTGATCATGTGGGAAAAGTCTTTTAATAAAGGGAGACAAACATTTTCATGAGGGAAATAAGGGACAGCAACACAGGGTCTAAGAGAAACCAAAGGCTAAGCAAACAGGATCTACACTATACGATAACTAAACTAAACCTGAGCTACACTAAGACAAGGAGTTACGCTAAAACAAGGAGTTAAACACAACAGGCTAAACATGAGCTAAATACAACAGGCTAGGAGATAACACAGAACAGACTAAGAACTAATCATAACAGTACATTAACAGAACAGAATCAAGAACAGATCAAACCAGGAGCTAGGGGAAAAAGGCATGACACCAAGAACTAGGAACATTCAGGGAAATGGTATGACACCCACTTAACTCAACAGATGCCAGACCAAGAGCAATGGAACAAAAGACTATTTATAACTAAACTTAATTAGCTCACCTCGGTTCAGGTGTGCTCCCATCACCTGACCGACGTGCACTCTGGGAAATGAAGTTCAATACAAAACCTCAAAAAACACAAATGAAAACAAAATGGAGTCCGGGAGCATGGCGCCCTCTGGTGTTTAACACTAGAAGCGCCACGCCAGTGTGACCTACTTATAACACGGTTCACGGTCATTTTGACCGCCTAGCGTTTTGAATGGGAAGCTGTTGCTGACACACAATGATCGCTAGATGGCGCTTTCACCCAAAGCAAATAATTTAGCTCCAAGATCAACTTGCACTTGGGCAATCCCGTGTTGATAATCAACGTTTTTTTTTTTTTTTATTCAACTGAGAAAACCAACTACAGAGTTTCACTAAGTCTCTACTTAATTTTATAATGTTTTAAGAAAATTCATTAGTTCATTCGTTCATTCTATTTGAAGCTTCTGAACTTCTCGGATGTTTTTTTAGTGTGACAGTGCTTTAGATTAGTTCTGAACTCGCGTCCATAAAATTATCGTTAAAACAATGTAATGACCCCTCCTGAGGATATAAAGCTTTATTATTGTGTTTGAATAAATCAGATCTACCACAGCTGAATAACTTCACTTTTCCATTAAGGTAACATAAGCACCTCGGATTCCTGTCGCTGCTGCTGTGGAAATATTACGCTACTGATATTAAATATAGAATATTTATTGAAACAAAAACTAATACCATTATAAAATATATGACGTATTGAAACGTTTATAACTTATCGTAAATGATTCGATTAATTTACAAGATGTATGCTATATAATACTAAGAGTTTCTGGTGCACTGGTGGCTCAGTGGTAGTTGTTTCGCCTGCCATTTGGAAGACCCGGGTTTGATTCCCAGCCAGTGACCAATAACAATTAATACTAATGATTTCTAAATTGAGTTGAAATGTAAATTATTGTGTCCTATTTATATGATGTCCTCGATAATGATTATAATAAATATATAAATAATTTTTCAAGATACATTTTTTTCATGCTCCAGCGATATGTAATAACATAATTTTTCATTCCCTTTTTTTTGTTCAGCTGTGGTAGATCTGATTTATTCAAACACAATAATAAAGCTTTATATCCTCAGGAGGGGTCATTATATTGTTTTAGCGATAATTTACTGTCACACTAAAAAAAACATCCGAGAAGTTCAGAAGCTTCAAATAGAATGAACAAACAATTTAATTTTCTTAAAACGTTGTAAAATTAAGTAGAGCTAAATCTCTGAATCTCCTTATAAAATATCGCTGATTATCAATGCGGGAATGAATGGCAAATTGTCGATATTTCACAGAAGCATAAAAACTGCACATATGGAATGAAACCTGAGATAGTTACATATACGCACTGAATGACGCATAGATAGTATGTGCGATCCCTTGTGCTATCTGCTGAGAGAAATAAGAATCGCAGGTTGGAAAAGGCAGGAAACGTCATGCCGCCGCGCAGCTGTCAGCAATTTCACGTAAATAAGCGCAAAATAGCATTATACTAGCTTTTACTGGTGCAATTTTGAAAATTTAAGCATGCAGGGTGATTAAGCTCACAGATCTAGGAAAAGTCATGAAAGGAGGGTCCTGGAATTTGATCGAGTGTGAAGTATTTTTTCCCCCATTGCGGTCAAAATGACCGGCGCTTCTAGTCTTAACCATGACACATGTATTGTATAAAAAAAGTCACTGCAGTGCACCATATTTACAATTATATACAATATTTTCAGTGTGTAAATGTGAATGTATAAAATACCTAATAATACCGTACATATATTGTATGTGTGTGTGTGTGTGTGCAAGTGTGGGGATGGGAGAAATGATTCGGCCTCACCGGTTTCATTGAATCAGTCCAGTAGCACGATGATAGAAAATGTCTGTCCTGTAAAGCTATCCTAATGGTGATCCTAATTTCAGAAAATACTCAATGAGACAGAGTTCACAGTCCAATACAGTGGAAAATAGCTCTGAGACAAAATGGCGTCTGTTCAAGCCCACAGTAAACACCATGTAGCGTCATCCTCCATCCCGACGTCTTTCTGGGCTCCCTTTAAACAAGCTGAGGTAACCCTGCTGCATCACAGAGATTTTTTATGCTTTACATTATATATTTGTGTCAAAGGTGGATAAGACTCACTTTGATGGACTTATGAATGAATCCGACTTATGAACGTGCCCCAGGAAAGTAACACATTCGTAAGTCAAGGACTTACTGTATATGTTTTATATGGGTATCAGTTTTTGGTTCAATATATTTTCAATATTACTTTTCGTTGTGTGAAATTTCCACAGTAGCAGCAATAGGTACTGGAGTGCTTATGTTTCCATGGTAATGCATTGAGGAAGTGGAATTTTGTCAAGGGAAGTTCCCATAACCAAAATGTTTTGCACGCAAAGCAGGGAGTAGGGAGCAACCTGTCCTCAGCACCTGCTGAACTTCCAGCAGCCTAACACACATTATGTCATTATATAATTCCTGTTATCCATTATCACCAAAATAATGATGTTAAAATCAAGTTTATGCTCTCGCTTCCTACCTCTCATAGCATGTTGGTACTGTAAACTTGACAATTCATGTCCCTCAAGAATCTATGAGCAAACATAACATCATCGATGTTGCATGACCCTGAATGCCACTCAGTATAGACAGTTCCTGAGTAGGACCAATAACTCCTTGGCTAACAGAGAAAGCTGAGTTTATTTGTTTGTTATTAATTCATGAACACAGCATATGGATTTTATAATATGAGTATTGGCTTAATGGTGTGACTGGGAAATATAATGTTTGCATTTGGTGAATTGACACATACTGTAGTCTCCACGTGCAAAACAAAACACTTGTGTAAAAAAAAATGCCTAAACTTGACTGCCATTTAAGTGGCCACAACAAATTCGCAACTTCATTTTTAGGTTCTTTAAATTTTAATCATTAAATGCGTTTTTGAGTAGATGACAGCATTCTTGATTAATAATGTAAACAATCTGAGTGATTTAAAAGAAAAGCACCCGCAGCATTAGTGAAAAGCTGCTCTCTGTTGATGCCGCTACAGAATAATACAGAATAATAAAATCCACTACAAATCACTAAAAATTTACAGTTAATACTAATGACTCTGTATTAAAACCGTTCAGGTTTGGGCTCATTTAAGAAGCATTGACAGATGCCTTTGATTGCATTCTGTAGATTTTGTTAACTACAACGCCATAATGGGTTCATTTAAATTTTATCCAGTATCTCTTACCTTATCAGGTCTGTTCTCATTAATCTCACATACAAGGGAATGCCTATGATGCCAGCAGTTTCTTTATATTTTTTATACAACAATTAGTTCTGTCCAAGCAATCTGATTGGACGAGGGCCATTCCGCATGTGGTGATAATTCACAGTAACAGCACTGGAATGTATAACACCCCAAAACCTCAGATGTTTCACCTCTGTTAATTGCACTAACTAGCAGTCCCTGTCAGTTAACTGTCGGTCATCAGCTCTGCCAGTTGCAGTTAGTTCTGGCAGTCACAGAGGAAAAATAACTGGTTAAATAAACAATAAACACCCAAGGTTGTGCTCTACCCTTGTGCCTATGACCATATCACAGCCATACTGATATTCAAGCTCAACAGCACTCCCCTGTGTGATGTTTAATCAGAATAGAAGAATAGAATAGAATATTAAATTATTTGTCACATGTACTTTACATGCACAGTGAAATTCCTTCTTCGCATATCTCAATTAGGAAACTGAGGTTGGAGCGCAGGGTCAGCCAGCTTACAGCGCCCCTGGAGCAGATAGGGTTAAGGGCCTTGCTCAAGGGCTCAACAGTGGCAACGCTGGGGCTCGAACCCCCGACCTTCCGATCAGTGACCCAATAACCCACAGCCTTAACCGACTGAGCCACCACTGCCAGGAGAAATGTGACAAGCTTAACAAATTGAAGTTCTCATTTAAAGGTTCCATATATGAGTATATCCTTAATAAGTTAACACATGTTTCAGAGGTCCCCCAGATTGTGTCTTTTAATACTCCAGCTGAAGTAGTCTCATATACAAAATGAATACATATCAGATAATGCATTTGTCATACCTTCACAACCTCTGTTTCATTTTCCATATAAAACAAACTGTTAGACAGTTGAGCAGGGAAAGGCAAAGCTGAGCAACAAGCCAGAGGAGGGTAACTCCTTATATGACATCACAATAAGAGATACAATATCTTTAACCTGTAAATACAAAAATGTTAAAAGGTTAGAAAGCAAGAAATGTAATTTTCTTCTGTATTTTGTTTTCTACACCTTCACTGAACACCCACTTGAATTTTGCATAATATTTTTATCTTTAAGACATAGGTAAATCATGTGTCCAAATTGAGTCTCTCGAGATATGCATGTGAACCCATATTACACATCATGATTGGTCTAAGACCAGGAGAACAGTGCCTGATTGAAGAATTCTTCAAAATTGGTACTGTTGCTTTTTTTTTTTTAAGCCACCCATCCACTTAACTCCACACTCATCCTGATATCATCCTGATCTAGAATGCATCATCACGGTCTGTGATTAGGCATGCCATCACCGTCCTCGCCTGGTGCGCATGAATACCAAGTGCTCTCTTGCTTTGTTAGAATTTGCCCTTCAATATGTTTTGACTTCGTAGTGCAAATGACGACAGGTTTAAAAGCTTCCCTTCAGCAGATTCCTTTACAGAGTTTATCTTAGGTAGATTTAAGATGCATGGACTGTCTCCCTGGAATAAAGTGTGGTGGAAATTCACTTAAAGTATTTACTTGAGAAATAATTTGCAAAAGCGATTTTAAGTGAATTGTACTGCTGTAATGTCATATTCATTCATTAATATATTAAGGAAATGTTATTTATATATTAGATTGCTTTTCATTTACACTGTCATCAAAATATGAAGTAAATTGTAACATTTTGATGAAAAGCAATATTTTCAGTTACCTACTGAGGTTATATGACTCACTCTAAATATGTACAAGCTGAGTAATATAATATAATATAATATAATATATAAGTAATAATAATAATAATAATAATAATAATAATAATATAAAATTATAAATATTATAACAATTATCATTACTATTATAATTAAATTAAATATTAATAATTACTGTATATATAATATATAAAGATTAATAATAATACAGTGCTGTAAAAAAGCATTTGCAATCTGGCTGAATTAAAACAGTTCGGCAAAGAACTGTTGGTCAAAATTCCTCCACTGTGATGTGAGAGACTCTTCGTAGTGAAATGTTTGATTTCGGTTGTTGCCACCACGGATGACACACCAGTTTATTAGGTTTGTTATTTATTTAAGCTTTTTCCTTTCATGAATGAAATCAGTCAGTTCTCAAAGTTGATGTGTTGCAAGCAGAAAAGCAGACAAGCATAATTTTCCCAGTGAATTTAACCTGGGCCGAATAGTTCTGGTTACACAACTGGGTCAGAACAATTACAAAACAGCAGGTCTTGTGGGATGTTCCCTGTTTTCAGGATTTAGCACCTACCAAAATTTGTCCAAACAAGGACAACAAGTGAACCAGTGTCAGGGTCAAGGGGTGTCTATGGTTCACTGTTGTATGTGGGGAGCAAAGGCTAGCACATCTGGTACAATCCCCAGGAAGACCTACTATAGCACAAATTGAAAAAAAAAATAATGATAGCTGTTTTAGGAAGGTGTTAAAATGCACAATGCATTGCAGTTTACTACATACATACATTTAATAGTATGTATAGAGGTTTTGCAGCTGTAGACTAGTCTGAGTGCCCATGATGATCCTGTCCACCACAAAAAGCACCTCCATTGAACAGTGAAAAAAGGTAATATGGTCTGACTAATCATGAGTGTGTGGGTATCGCTTACCAAAGGAAGAGATGGCACCATGGTGCATTATATGAAGAAGGCAAGCTGGCAGAGACATTGCAATATTCCAGGAGTTCATGCCTTGATGGATGAGAGCTGTTTTGATGGCTCAAGGGGGGGCCTACATAATATTAGTTTGTGGTTTTGATGATATTGCTGATATGTGTATGTTTATTAATTTTTGGTTTTCAATTAACAAATTACAGATGAACTTGTTTGTGCACTTAATTTCAATTCAATCTTATTTATGTAGCCCATTTTATATAAGACATTATGACAGTATTTTACAGCAAAGTTCACTTTTGCAGGGCACCAAATATTGACAATTTTGTTTAAAGATGTTTTTCATTATTAAACACTTTGCAACATTGCATAAAATTTCATTAATTGAACGTTATTAAAAGTGAATGTATTACTGTCATAATCTCCTCCATTAATGGGGACATTATTGTTTTATATAGACTTTGAACTATATAAAACCACAGAGAAGATTAACTCTAATTGGAAAATGATACTGCCAAAGAAAATGACTGTGAATTCATTGAATGCTTCACTGGCCTAATTAGACAACCTACTGTCATGTTACTGGTATCATTGTCAGCTCAGAGAAAATGCTGCCATTGCCCCTGTCATAATCTTTCACCTCTTTCCATGGGAACTTTAATATTTCAAAGAACTAAAAAAAAAAAAAAAAAGGGAAAAGTATCTCATGACGAAACATTTCGATCCTGATGGGACTGGTCTCTTTGAGGAAAACAATGCCTCAATCCACAGGGCACGATGGCTCAATGAATCTTTTAATGAATATGAAAATGATGTAATTCATAGGCAATGGCTTTCCCCTAATAATAAGCTCTCAATCCACCTATGGAACATTTAAATTTTTTTTGTAAGAAAAATGGTGTTCCTTACCTTACCACAGTTTCATGTAGGAAAATATATAATATGAAAACACGTTTATCAACAGTTGATTAACAATTTAACTTTTATTTTAAAATAATAATTAAAAGAAATGTTGTGCCCACATATGTGCTATTTATTAAGTATGCACAGATTATACCACTCTCATTCACTCACTCACTCATCGTCTGTACTGTTTTATCTTGTATACAGGGTCACTGGGGCCTCGAGCCTATCACAGGAGACTATGAGGGAGGGTACACCCTAGATGGGGTGCCAATCCATTGCAGGGCAAACACACACATACTCATCATTCACACACTATGGGCAATTTAGAAATGCCAATCAGCGTAATCTGCATATATTTGGACTGTGGGAGGAAACCGGAGCACCTGGAGGAAATCCACAAAATAGATCCACAGCAAGACTTTGTATGCAAAAAATAAATAAAAAAATTTCCTATACAGATTACAATTGAATCTTTCCAGAAAGTACATCTTGGAACTGTAGATTGCGGTCAAATGCAACCAGCAAAAGATTGATGGGAATCAACAGATAAAGGTTGGCCACTGGCATCGGTGAATGTCATCTTATTTCTTGATAGGCCAATGGCAGTTAAGGCAATATCATTTGATACCGATGAATGATTGCTGCATCACTGTTATTTATTATTCATTTTGCAAATGCTGATGACATATTTGTCACAGTACGCCAGGTAATGCCCACTTCTCGGGACAAGCCATGATCTCCCGCAACTCCCTTCCACACTCCGTTCCGCTGCTTCCGTTTTGCCGCCTCAGTCATTCATGCTCGCGCACACCTGTGCCTCATCACCACCACTCTATAACTCTCCGTCAGACAGCAAACCCTTGCCGAATTATTGCGTGCTAATTTTCTTTTGTCTCGTGCCTTTTTGCCAAGATATATCTGCCTGTTTTCACGTTATCAAATCTTTTTCTGCTCCCCAGGATTATGCTCTTGCTTCTCGGATAAAACTCGTTTGCTACGCTGACTGATCTACCGGCTTTGACTCTCGGCTTTCACTTTCGACTACGGCTTTGTCTCAGTTCCACTGGATTATTCTCTTTCGGACTACAGGTGTGTGCTGTTCTATTCCGTTGATGGTCAGTGCCTCTGTTCACAACTCAGACTCCCTTTTGGCTGCTCATATTCAGTGAGATTAAAACTGCAAGTGCTCTGCCCTTTAATCTCACACAGCTGCTCTCACGCCCATGTTGTAAGGGCTCTGTATCTCATCTGCTAAACCTCTGCCCACAGCCACTGCCAACCTGCCCGACTGCCCATCTCTAACCGCATCTGTATTGAACTGCATATTCTGCCTAATTTTTTCCCGGTATCTACTTTCAGCATATCTCTCATCTGCTCTACCTCTGCCCACACCTGCTTCCAACCTTCCCTGCTGCCTCCTCTGACTGCACCTTGACCAAACCATATATATATTGCCTAATTTCTCCCTTATCTGCTTCCAGCGCATTTCTCATTAAATATTTTTACATCTACTCTGTTGTGTCTGCTTTTGGGTCCTTTTAGCCTGCCTACACAGGCCCGGCATGACAGAATAATTCGGCCAGCATGGACCCAGCAGAGTTAGGACAACTTAGGACTGCCCTGGAGGCACAGGGCACCCTACTCGGCACACACCAAGGGGAGATTCAGCAGGTAAATCAGAATCTAAGGTCCATGGCGGACACCCTCAGTGCGCTCAATTCCCGTATTGAACAAATGCAGATTCCATCCCCCCTAGTTCCAACTCCACTGGAGGATTCTCATGCACCTGTCGTCCTTGGCACCCCATGGCTCATCAGACACAACCTGAACATTGACTGGGCCAAGAGTACTATCCTAGGTTGGAGTCCTACCTGTCTCGCCTCGTGCCTTCACTCTGCTAGAACCCACTCTTTGCTCTCTGTTACCGAGGTTATTGAGCTCTCTGATCTCTCCAATGATCCACCTGAATACAGTGACCTCCGACAAGTGTTCAGTAAGGCACGCGCTCTTTCTATACCACCGCACAGACCCTACGATTGCTCCATAGATCTCTTTCCAGGATCTTCCCCCCCTAAGGGGCGTCTGTACTCCCTAACCGCTCCAGAAAGGGAGGCCATGAACAAATACATCATCGAATCACTGGCCGCAGGAATCATCCAACCTTCCTCCTCAACCGCAGGAGCCGGTTTCTTCTTTGTGGATAAGAAGGACAAGTCCCTTCGCCCCTGCATCGACTACCGTAGGCTTAATGCCATTACCGTCAAGAACCGTTATCCCCTGCCTCTCATGTCTACTGCTTTCGAGCTCTTGCAAGGAGCGTGTGTTTTCATGAAGTTGGACTTACAGAATGCATATCATCTGGTGAGGATAAGAGAGGGGGACGAATGGAAGACCGCTTTTAATACACCAACGGGCCACTACGAGTACCTGGTAGTTCCCTTGGGGCTGACCAATGCCCCTGCCGTTTTCCAGGCCCTCGTTAATGATGTCCTGAGAGACTTTTTAAACATCTCTGTCTTTGTTTACCTAGACGATACCTGAACATTCTCTCGCTCCTTAGAAGAGCATAAGCGGCAGACTCCTTGAGAATAAACTCTATGTAAAAGCAGAGAAATGTGAATTTCACCGCAGCTCTGTGGCCTTTCTTGGGTTCATCATTGCCCCCTCTAGCCTACAGATGGAGCCGTCCAAGCTAATGGCCGTCACAGACTGGCCGACTCCCAACTCAAGAAGAGACCTCCAAATATTCCTGGGGTTCGCCAATTTCTACAGGCGCTTTATCAGAAATTATAATTCAGTGGCAGCCCCTCTCACCGCACTAACCTCCACAAGAGCCCCCTTCCTCTGGAACAAACAGGCCGAGAATGCATTCTCTGACCTCAAGCAGTGATTCACCTCTGCGCCCATTTTAACTATCCCAGATCCTTCCTTTCATTTTGTGGTGGAAGTAGATGCCTCCGAGTCCGGAGTCGGGGCTATCTTGTCGCAACGGTCATCCAAAGACAATAAGCTACACTCCTGCTCTTACTTCTCTCGACATCTCACCTCTGGAGAGAGAAATTATGACATAGGAGATCGGGAACTGTTGGCAGTAAAGCTTGCTCTAGAGAAATGGAGACACTGGCTGGAGGGTACTGCTTCCCCATTTTTGGTCTGGACCGACCATAAAAACTTAGAGTACCTCAAATCAGCCAAGAGGCTCAACGCCCGTCAGGCACGGTGGAGTTTGTTCTTCTCACGTTTTAACTTCACGCTCTCGTATCGCCCTGGCTCCAGAAATGCTAAACCAGACGCCCTGTCTCGACACCTCAACAACCAATGACAACTGAGTCAATCCTGCCCTCTCGCTGCCTTGTAGCAGCCGCACTCCTGAATGTTGAGAAGCAGGTTAAGAGGGCACTAAATCAGGAACCAGGCCCTAGCAACAACTGTCTCTTCGTCCCGGCCTCTGTGCGACCCCAAGTTTTGGAATGGGGATATTGCTCTCGGGTTGCCTGCCATCCGGGAGAGGCCCGCACTCTCTACCTACTCCAGCAACGATTCTGGTGGCCCTCTATGAAGGATGATGTCCTGGGGTTTGTGGCAGCCTGTGACACCTGTGCTAGGGGCAAATCAAGCAATAAACCCCCTGCTGGCCTCCTGAGACCCCTCCCTGTTCCCCGTCGGCCTTGGTCACACATTGCTCTGGATTTTGTTACCGGCCTCCCCGACTCTGATGGCAACACTTGCACCTTGACCATGGTGGACCGCTTCTCCAAGTCTGCTCATTTTATCCCCCTGCCTAAGCTTCCGTCAGCCAAGGAAACAGCAGAATTGATGATTCTCCACGTTTTCCGTCTGCATGGCCTCCCAACTAACATTGTCTCCGACCGTGAGCCCCAATTCTCAGCTAAGTTCTGGAGGGACTTCTGCAAATCAATTGGAGCAACACCCAGCCTGTCTTCTGGCTATCATCCCCAGTCGAAAGGTCAGACAGAGAGACTTAACCAAGAATTGGAGAAAGCCCTGAGGTGCATGGTGTCTCGAGACACGACTACATGGAGCAAAGCGCTTCCCTGGATAGAGTATGCAAACAATTCGCTACCGACCTCCTCCACAGGCCTCTCCCCCTTCCAGTGCTGCTTTGGCTATCAGCCACCCCTGTTTCCAGCACAAGAAAGGAGGGTGATGGCACCTTCAACCAGTTCTTTCATATGCCGTTGCAGGAGGATCTGGTCCCAGGCCAGAACTCGTCTCCTTCGCACCGTCAGAACCTTCAAGAGGCAAGCGGACCGTGGCCGCACAACAGCCCCCAGATACAGAGTGGGTCAGAGAGTGATGCTATCCACCCGAGATATTCCCATTAAGACAACTTCCAACGAATTGTCACCCAGATTCATTGGACCATTCACCATCACTAAGGTAATCAATCCCGTCTCCGTCAGGCTTTCCCTACCACTCACTATGCGCCGCATCAACCCAACTTTTCATGTCTCTCAACTCAGACGACTAACACACAGCCCGTTAAACCCACCCTCCCACCCTCCTCCTCCTCCTCGACTCATTGAGGGGGCGAAGTTTTCACTGTGCGCAAACTACTAAAAGGTCGATGCCGAGGACGTGGCCTACAGAACCTTGTCGATTGGGAGGGATACGGCCCAGAGGAGAGAAGTTGGGTTCCCGGCATGTTCATTGTCGACCCAACCCTAATTTCGGACTTCCTCCGACAGCACCCAGGAGCACCAGGTAGGATGCCCAGTGTCGCCCATAGGGGGAGGGGTACTGTCACGGTTCGTCAGGTAATGCCCACTCTACCACAACTCCCTTCCACATTCCGTTCCGCTGCTTCCGTTTTGCCGCCTCAGTCATTCATGCTCGCGCACATCTGTGCCTTATCACCACCACTCTATATAACTCTCCATCAGACAGCGAACCCTTGCCAAATTATTGCATGCTAATTTTCTTTTGTCTCGTGCCTTTTTGCCAAGATATATCTGCCTGTTTTCACGTTGTCAAATCTTTTTCTACTCCCCAGCATTACGCTCTTGCTTCTCGGATAAAACTCGTTTGCTACGCTGACTGATCTACCGGCTTTGACTCTCGGCTTTCACTTTCGACTACGGCTTTGTCTCAGTTCCACTGGATTATTCTCTTTCGGACTACAGGTGTGTGCTGTTCTATTCCGTTGATGGTCAGTGCCTCTGTTCACAACTCAGACTCCCTTTTGGCTGCTCATATTCAGTGAGATTAAAACTGCAAGTGCTCTGCCCTTTAATCTCACACAGCTGCTCTCACGCCCGTGTTGTATGTGCTCTGGATCTCTCATCTGCTAAACCTCTGCCCACAGCCACTGCCAACCTGCCCGACTGCCCATCTCTAACCGCATCTGTATTGAACTGCATATTCTGCCTAATTTTTCCCGTTATCTACTTTCAGCATATCTCTCATCTGCTCTACCTCTGCCCACAGCTGCTTCCAACCTGCCCTGCTGCCCTCCTCTGACTGCACCTTGACTAAACCATATATATATTGCCTAATTTCACCCTTATCTGCTTCCAGCGCATTTCTCATTAAATATTTTTACATCTACTCTGTTGTGTCTGCTTTTGGGTCCTTTTAGCCTGCCTACACAGGCCCGGTGTGACAATATTCAAGATATTGAATATTTTCAGCTCAAATGTCTGTTTACATGCTGGACTAGCCAGACAGGTGAGAACATGGATCTTATTAAATGCTTGTCAAAACAGAGGAGAGTGAGGTGTGATTACATCCAAGCATCATGGCATTTTCAAACTAAACTTACACTGTCCAGCTATTTTTCTCATTTTTATTGGTTCACTTCTTTCTTTTTTTTGCATTAAATATATCCTGCATATTTTGAGCATGGTCAATGTCCTGGGTTTGATTCCTGCATCTGGTCTGTGTGTGTTTGCATGTTCTTCCTCTGCTTGGTGGGTTTCCTCCAGGTTCTCCAGTTTCCACCCACAGCCCAAAGACAGACAGTGTAGGCTAACTGGCAGTCCCAAATTGATCATAGTGTGTGAATATGTGAATAAATGTTAACCAGAGGCCCTACTGTAGATGGTGGATGGATCAGATATTTTGGCTGAGAAACCCATATCACCATGTAGGGTCTATTAGCAGACCCTATCTGTTTTTGGAAGTATATTAATTTTGATGGTTTGAGTAGATTTATCTCCACATTTTATTCCTACAATGCTTGAATGCACCAAATGTAAAATTATTCTCTTCCCCAGAATAATCTTGTGCTTGCAGAGTAGAATCTATAAGTACATACTGGAAATACTTAAAATTCTTGATATATACTTGGCTGCTTCCACATAATTTAATATCGCATAAGTATTTGCATTTACTTGGCTTGCACTTTTAAGCCTAATTAAAATTGAAAAAATGTTATGAAATTCACAGCATCTAAGATTCTAGTTTATGATATGGACATGTGAACTGGGATAATAAAAGCCACTAACTCATAAATTTAACCTACCCAAATTGCTCCAACTTGCTAAAGTTGGCCCAAATCTAAACTGCTAAAATATTTGCAAAGGAACTCCCCAATATATTCCTTTTTTTTTTTTTTTGCAGGACTTTTGTTTATTAATGGTTAGGAATAATAGCCACTCTGTGTTTAGAAAAGAAAGCTGTTCTACTATGTAATTACATTATAATGCAGTGTTTCAAGAAAACAACATCACACACACACACACACACACACACACACACACACAAAAAAAAAAAAAAAAAAAAAAAAAACCTGGGTCATGCTTCACATTCTGTGTGTTGTTGGCCCTTGCAGAAATTAAGCTGTTTTTTCAGGAGGTGCCGTGGTTGCACATAAGGAGGCACGTACCTGACCTTAAGAGGCTCTCCCTAATGTGTGAAACCTTAGCAGGAGCAGATCAGTGCTCTCCTATTTCATTAGAAATAAAAATGTACTTGACTTGAGCTGTGATACAGAGACATCACCTGTGGCTATGGAGTAAGCTTTAAACCCACTCCTTTATCTGTTTCATTTTAAGCTTTAAGTCTTCTAGACTTAGCTTTTTACGAAAAACTTTAGAACACCATACAAATATATTAAAATAACTTTGCCCTTTCCTTTCTATACTGTACACAACATTGTCTCAAATCTTTTCTACTGGTTTGCATATAAAATTCTAATACGAGAAAACTTCATCTTGTCTATAGAAATTTGGATTCTTGATTGTCAGATTTTTGTATATACGGTGGGTATAGAAAATAATCACCCCCTTTAAATATTCAAATGTTGTTGCTTTGCAGCCTGAAATGAAGAAAGCCAGTTTTGATTTCATCTAGCTGTGTTTACTCAATCTAACTTTTACCATCCAAGTGAAAGAAATAACACCAATATGTCAACAACAACAAAAAGTAATAATACAAGTTTTAAATAAAAAACGGAATCTTATTTCCACCAAACATATTGTTTGGTATTGTATCAAAATAATTATATTTTAGTCTCATGACTATATGTGGTCTTTCTTGAGGGGTGGCTTTTTTTTTCTTTCTTGTAACCCTCCCATACAAGGTACATTTGTAGAGAATTTGTGATATTATTGTCACATTATTGTCATGAATTACTGCAAGTGCTTCAGAGTTGCTGTAGGCCTTTTGGTAGCCTCTGTGACGAATTTCGTCCGGGCTCTTTCATCCAGTCCTGATGCAGTGAGGGTCTGTGTTGTACCAAATACCTTCCACTTCACTGTGCTTCTAGGTAGTAATAATACATGTTTTTGTATCCATCTCTTGACTTGCGCATGTGCACAACTTTACCCTTTTGGCACCTACAGTATAGTTGAGTGTTTGCTTTAGTTACACTACCAGGGACTGACATGCTCCAGTTTTTCATGCTGAGCCAATCAAATTGACCACATCTGATCACAGTTAAAAGTCAAATGGCCTTGTGTGCCTTTGAGAAGCTTCACCTGATTAAGTTTACAAGTCATTTTAGTATTTTTCTTTAATTTTTTTCCTGATATGTTGGTAATACAGTACGTATATCTTTCACTTGGATGCCAAAAGTTGCACAAGTAAACACCGCTGGATAAAACAAATGGTGTCTGTCTTAAATTTAGGGTGCAAAGCAACAAAATGTGAATATTTTAAAGGGGGTGATTTTTTTTCTACACCGACTGTAAATATACTGTAAATTACAGATCCTACTGAGTGGTCTCCATCTTAATGCAACTCAATTGTGTAGTTTTCTATTTAAGAACTATATAAGTCCTTTTTCATTCTGCATTCCCATTATTTCATTTCAACCCTGAATGTCTCTTTCAGCAACATTAACAGCTGATTAGTGATTTATTTACTTTGCACACATTGTGCAGTAGGTGCTACCTTCTTCCTCTTAATAATTATTAATTTTTTTTCTCTGTAAATGTGCTGGCTAATTAATCATTAGCACCAGCCCGAGTGTGCTATCTTGTTGACTACATAATCACAGGACATGTAAAAAGACAGCACTCCATGTTCTTTCTTAGATGTATTTAATACAAAGCTCTATTTTCTACACCAGATTAATGGGTGAAAAATTTTTTTAAGAAAAAGCTTTGAATGGTGAAAAATAAAAAGGAAGAGAATGAATGGTAACAGGATATGTAGGTAATTTATATTTATTATCTATAATGTTTAAAAAAAAGAATGAAAAGCAGTGTTTCCATTTTACAAGGACACAATGGAAAGAAGCTAGGAATATGAAAACACATAAAAAATTATGTGTCAATTAGCTGCCAATACTATACAAATGAATAAGATATGATTGATTGTCTAATATATGTGGCTGTCCAGGATAAAAAAAAATATTTGATGGCTATTTAAAAGATGATTCATAATTACTTCCTTAATGTTGTAAGACCAAGATGGTTCAATAAAAAGTTTGTGTTCAAATCACAGAGATGATACAGACTTTTCTGGACAAGACTGTTAATCAAAGTGATAATTCATTTCATAATGTCAAATTTTGTCAAGTTAAAAGAATATTATGAAAGTTTTTTGGGGGAGAATTTAAATGGTTTCTTCTTAATTTATATTGCAAAATACTTCAGTTTCAATGTGATGAAGAATGAAATAATTTCTCACTTACTCCTCATCAATACTGCTTTATCCCGAGCCTATCCCAGGCAGGGGCAGGGGCAGGGTACAACCTGGCCAATCCATCACAGGGCACACACACACTCACACCCTAGCCACTAAGCTACCTTGCCGCCTGGAAGTCTTTTATGCCATCTGAAATTAGACTTTACGATAACTTGTCAGGTGGTGTAGTGGTTAGCACTGTCGCCTTGCACCTCCAGGGTCTGGGTTCGATTGACCCGGCCAGGCTCGATTCCCGTCTCTGTGTGCATGGAGTTTGCATGTTCTCCCTGTGCTTGGTGGGTTTCCTCCGGGTACTCCGGTTTCCTCCCACAGTCCAAAGTTATGCAGGTTAGGCTAATTGGCGTTCCCAAATTGCCCATAGTGTGTGATCGGGTGTGTGAGTGTGTGTATGTGTGTGTGCCCTGCGATGGATTGGCACCCTGTCCAGGGTGTACCCCGCCTAGTGCCCGAAGTCTCCTGGGATAGGCTCCAGGTCCCCCACGACCCTTAACACAGGATTAAGCGGTATAGAAAATTAATGAATGAGGATAAAAAATTATTTGTGCAGAATAACAAAACACAGTTATGAGAGTAAAAACCTTTATTTCTCTATGTAATCCCCTGCAAAACTAATGTTCTTATCCCAAAATTTTAGTAGTGAAGGTAAAATGTCTTCTCAGTACTCTGGAGCCATGATCAGACTGCTTCACACCTTTTAGGAACACCTTTATTGGGCCAAACATTTAAAAATGACTTAGAGGGCAGAATTATCGCTGACTTCCAAGTTCCTGTAAAGTGTAAGTGATGTTTGTCTCAGACAGATGTGTCTCTTTCACAAGTTGATGACAAGTTATCAATTTTCAAAGATCAGGCGTTCCACCCGCTGAATGTTCATGGGAACGACTGTAGTGGGCATCGAGCCACCTTGGACAGGATATTCATTCATGAAAAGTATGGCCTGGTTTAAAACATTTTAATCATTCAAATATTTTACTGTGGTTAAGAGTTGTATCATCATACTGTGCTGAAATCCTCTATAAATGAAAACAGAATACAGATACAAAATAGACAGCAGTGCAAAAAGTGAGAGCAAGACTGATGTAATGAAAGTCAATCGAGACTAAAGTAAATAAATATGACTGTGAACTGTGAACAGGGAATCTGTTATGAAGGAGAGCTACGTGTATAACAGAGAGACCATCATTACCAAGAATCCCAGTGATGTTCCCAGACAAACGATTTCCCAAGTCTGTCAGTAGAGCAGAACCAGCTCCAGGGAATCGTGTAGGACCTTTGCTTTTGAGACTCTCTCCATTACAGCATATATGATAATACAGCATATATGGCCACCACTGATTGGTAGTGATAAGTCAATGCCACTGGCCTGAAATGAATGATATGGGGGATAGAGACTGTGATTGAGAAGAAGGGGAAGTGAGAAGTGGAAAGGCAGTAGTAACAGTTTTGGCAAGGCAGTCAAAAATGGTGAGGAACTGGTTTATGTTATTACCTTGCAGTTTCTCTAAGCTCCATCCTTAAAGGCCTATATCCACCATGAGACTCCATCAGCACACTCCACTCAGTGCTCTTGAAACAGTCCCTCAGGATCTCCTCAGCCTCAGTAGACCATTCCCTGAATGAATATATTCTGGTTCTTGGCTGGCTCAAAATACAGGGCTTGTACTGGGGGGCATAAGTAGACCAAGTTGTGATCAGATTTCCCCAGTGGGAGTAAGGGCGTGACTATGTAAGATTCTCTCACACTGGCATACAGCAGATCTAATGTCCTGTTTTTCCACAACTTGATGAAAAGCAGTGAGAGTAGAATCCAGCATCACATGATTGAAGTCACTAAATATCGACACACAGGCATCAAGCCACCTAATCAAGGTATACTCAAAGAATAATGACATGCAAGACTTCTGGGAATGTAGTATGGTTGAAGTTTCCTTGCTAGAATTTCAATATCCCTACAGCATACAATATCCTTCACAGTTACATAACCTTGGGTTACACCATATGATGTCAACAAACTGAGCATGCCCTCCTCCTTTGCGCTTACCGCATGACTTACCATATCTGTCCGTCCCCATCCAGTATGTCCCCGGTTAGCCATGTTTCTGTAAAGCACATTACATTGCATTATCAGTAGATCTTCTGATCACTGACCAAGGTTGCTTGCCCATCCATCTTGTTGGCAAGCCAGTTCACATCCCCCATAAAAAGGGAAGGTATAGAGGGCTTGTACCTCAACCGCTTACAGTAGCAGTTAGTTTAACCTTTAGCATCGCACCGGCTTTACAGCCTCAATACCTTTGTCTTAATTCTTCTTAGGCACAGGGCACAGTGGCGGTGTGTTTGTTTTGTTTCAGTACGAGAAGTTCTTCTCTAGAATAAACAAGAAGTTTACAGATAGAGTACTTAAACGTAGATGCCATATCCATAGGACATGTAAAGAGCAAAATAGTAAAAACAAAATTAAAGAAATAAACCAAAAGATAGAACACGCGGAGGAAGCTACTGGACAGTTGCCACTTGCATCGGAGCTGGAAGTAATAATTGGAAACATTACAATTATAATGGGATTTTCATTCATTCAAAATTATTAAAATGTTACAACATCAAACAAGACAATATCATCATTTGTTTATAGCATTTATGCAAAGTTACTGCCAGAGACACTGCAGCATACTGTTCAGTCTGCTGAGAAATATTGACTGCAGTCTGTCTTAACCTCAGAACTGCACAATTTCAGGACCCTAAAGTGAGTGGGAAAGATTGTTCCCGACCCCTCCCACCCTGAACACAAGCTTTTTGAAAAACTCCTCTCTGGAAAGAGGCTGCAGTTCATCACCAAACCCACTCTGCAGTAGAATAGCTTCCTTCCAGCTGCAGTTGCCCAAATGAACAAGGGCCAAAACTGCCAGTGACTTTTTAAAAAATGCTTCCAAAGACAAGCATTACACACTTGCACAATATATGCATTCTGCCATATCTCAACCTGCCTGTTTTTGCACACTGTACTGCTTTTTTTTTTTTTAATCATATGTACAGTTATATGTACAGTAAGAGCATAGACTGGTTAAACATTTTTATACTTATTTTAAAATAGAATTCTATAATTTGGACAAAATGTACAGTATGTGAAAACCTACTTGGCAAAAACCTGATACTGGTTTGGAAGTAGTATCAGCAGAATACACATTTTAATTATGCATTTAGCTAATGCCATGTAGTCAACATGGCCTAGTGTCATTTTAGTAAAGTAATACTAGCTTTCAAAAGCAACCTACAACCAATAATATTCCAGCATCATTAAAATTAATGTTAACACAATGTTTTGGACAATCGAATGGTCCTGCTGGGTCCTTTTTTTTTTTTTTTTTAACTTTTGTGGATAAACTGAAAAAAATCTTATTAGCACTTTTAAACCAAGGTCAGAATTTCTCCTCAAGTACAGTACAGTATGTTAAATAATATAAATAAAAGTAAAAAATGCTCTGTTTAGGTAAAACTTATTAAGTAGAATTAAGAACATTATAAAAAGGCTTAGGCAGTTAAGGCTCTGGGTTACTAATAGGAGGTTTGGGAGTTTGAGCTTCGCCACTGTTGAGCCCTTGGGCAAGGCGCTTTAACCCAATGCCCATATAATTATCACAAGGGAAGCAGATGCATAAAGGATTATTCACAAGAGCAGTGTAGCATGTACAGTAAAAGTGTGGACTGAAATCGGCATGCAAAGAAAGATGACCATGTGAACCCTGGCTGACCCTCACTTGGGGGTACAATAGACATTATATAAAATATTTTTGGCAAAGTAAACATAAAATAAAAAATATGTAAAATCTATATTTTTTTGGTTTGCTTCTAGGCAAATGTATATAGGCTGTATACGGTACATACCAGAAATATTCGACTACATGCAGTAATGGTTCTTACTGTATAATGATTCTGACCTCGGGTGGCTTTTATTAATAATAGTATATTACTAATAATATGTATTAATATTATTATGTATATTTACATATAAAATAAATAAGTGGGCAGCGCGGTGGTGTAGTGGTTAGCACTGTCGCCTTGCACCTCCAGGGTCTGGGTTCGATTCCCCGGCCAGGCTCGATTCCCGTCTCTGTGTGCATGGAGTTTGCATGTTCTCCCCGTGCTTGGTGGGTTTCCTCCGGGTACTCCGGTTTCCTCCCACAGTCCAAAAATATGCAGGTTAGGCTAATTGGCGTTCCCAAATTGCCCGTAGTGTGTGATTGTGTGAGTGTGTGTATGTGTGTGTGCCCTGCGATGGATTGGCACCCTGTCCAGGGTGTACCCCGCCTAGTGCCCGAAGTCTCCTGGGATAGGCTCCAGGTCCCCCGCGACCCTGAACACAGGATTAAGCGGTATAGAAGATGAATGAATGAAAAAAATAAATAAGTTCTGTGTAATTACCATAGTTAAACTGAACGGTATATTTTTTTTTTAAAAAGATTAATTATCATTATTATTTTTTTTTATTGTATGGTTTATTTGAGTGAACAGCCTTTCTTCAATTTAAATATGGCATGGCATTTATTTATTAATGTGTGTGTGTGTGTGTGTGTGTGTGTGTGTGTGTGTGTGTGTGTGTGTGTGTGTGCGTGCGTGCGTGCGTGCGTGCGTGTGTGTGTGTGTGTGTGTGTGTGTGTAAATGAGAGAGAGAGACAGACCTTTTTGTTTAAGGAAAAGACCTTAACAGACCTAAAACACCAACAACAGCATCAAAAGAACATTAACATCTCCATGAACCATATGAGACTTCCACAAGAACCCAATTCCAGATCAGAAACAGTAAAGGTACAATATACAAAACATTGTTAACCAAATAATTGTCATAGCAACTGCTATATATATATATATATATATATATATATATATATATATATATATATATATATATATATATATATATTGTGTGTGTGTGTGTGTGTGTGTGTTTATTTCCCTGTTATTGCTGCCATTACTTTATTGTTATAAGATATGCAAATTTGTCTTAAAATTGCAGTCCGCCGAAAAGTTCCCTTTCTGTATTTTTCCATCAGTGCATTTTTATTATTTGACTTTTCAGATTTGAGGATAGAAAAGAGGCATGATTATTAAGTCAAATCAAAATGGCACAGCAGGATTTCGTCTTTTCTTTGTGTATTTACTACATCATGTGGCTTAAGCACAGTCCTGCATTAACCCTGGAGACTCAGCCATTTCAGAGCAACAGTGGGACTGAACCATATCTATAATGATAGTGAATGGAGCCCATTACTGAACCTTGTGTCTGCTCCCTCTAACGCACACACACGTACTGTACACACATTTTCACCAAAGGATGTAAGATACCTCTGGCTTATCTCTTTCTAAAAAAAAAGAGAAAGGAAAAGTTTATTCATATATATATATATATATATATATATATATATATATATATATATATATATATATATATATATATACAGTATATATCTTTACAGCAATACAAGCTACACTTGTGTAGACATTTACTCCTCCGGCAGGTCAAACATCTAAGAATTTTATTTATTCATTTGAAATACTGTTAAATTGTATTAATTCCACGCATTCCTGTAGTAGCAGTGCCTACCGTCCAACCGTTTCAAGATGGGTACCAGACTGTTGAAGGAGCTTTGAACTGCCCCAGCTTATGAAGAAGCCCGGAAGAATCCTATTATCAAACTTCTGTCCTTACTTTCTAGACCTGGGTCATTTCCATGTGTCCAATTAGACAGTGCCCAGAGCAGTAGTCCCTTGAAATCATACGACGGTTCTAGACAATGTGCCGTCCCTCAAGATCTGTGGCATGCAGCTGTTTTATTGTGCTGGGCACACCAATGGATGAGCAAAATGTTTCTTTTTTCATCACAAACCATAACGCTTGTTACATAACCAACATATTTTTAGTCTTTTTCAACCCGGAGTGCTTAATTGAGCCCATGATTTTTATACCTTAATACAATTCTTTTTTAAAGAACTCAAGAGAGTGGCCATTTTAAGTGTTCGAGTGTCCAAGGGCATGATAAAATCAACATCCAAATTAAAATATGAATTTATTTTCCCTAAAGTACTGTATATGAACAAATCTTTTTCCACTTTTATATTAAACATTTGTATTGATGGATTTGCTGCAGTCCCAAAATTCTGCTTAGTTTTTAATGCAGTAATTTGGAATGAAATGAAGGGGCTGTTTATTTCATATACAAGTAAAGACATCCGAGCAAAGGCCACTAACATTATTAGACATAAATGTGCTGGGTGTGCTGGGGTGCTGTACAAGCTGATGAAGCAAGAATGAAAGGTTAGCACTCTATCTAGTCAAGGTGAACTAACAGATACATCACACAGCCTTGTGACACAACCATCAGTCCGCTGGGTCCCGATTAATCAGCTTCATCCTTCTTGCTTGTCAGTTTTTACAACATTTCAAACCATAATCACTGCCTCAAATATACAAAGCCTGTTTCATTAACAGTTTGGGTTTTCACTGTGCAATTTTGTACAAATCTTTGTACAATGTTTCTGTATTATCATTATTACCGGATGGATCCCTGCCATAGTTGAGACATTACGTTGTATGCATTCATACTAAGCACAAAAGATTTAGGAAAAGTAGAAAATAAATAAAATGGTATTTCTGGTTATTTATCAGCCAGTTCCATTCCTTTTCCCATATTTACACATCCTGTGCAGTTGCAAAACATGAAAATGGGCCACTTAGAGAAATTATGCCATTAGCTTTCCCTGGCTTCATGTCAATATAGCATTCCACTCACTCACTCATTCTCTGTTTCAAAATAATTATCATGATCAGGAATTTATTGCGGGGACCCAACATGGTGGACAAGGTGAAGATCGACACACAGCTATACGTCTCAACAAAACCTGATGAGAAAAAACATCTTACTAAAGTTGAGCAATGTGTGTATGACATAAGAAATTGGATGCTAATTAACTTCCTTCTGCTTAATCCGGATAAGACAGAAGTTCTAGTCATAGGACCGCATACAGCTAGAAGTAAAATCTTAGATCACACCGTAACTTTAGATGGCCTTTCTGTTCCATCAAGTCCGACAGTAAAAGACCTCGGCGTGATTATAGATTCCAGCCTTTCATTTGAAGCTCATGTAGATAATATCACCAGGATAGCATTCTTTCACCTCAGAAATATCGCCAAGATAAGAAATATATTGTCGCTAAACGATGCAGAAAAACTAGTTCATGGTTTTATCACTTCTAGGTTGGACTATTGTAATGCCTTACTGTCTGGTTGTTCTGTTAGGTGCATAAACAAGCTTCAGCTAGTCCAGAATGCAGCAGCGAGAGTCCTCACTAGAACCAGAAGATATGAGCACATCACCCCTATCCTATCTTCACTGCATTGGCTCCCTGTGAAATTTCGCATTGATTTTAAAATACTACTCTTGACATATAAGGCATTAAATGGTCTCGCGCCGCAGTATCTGAGCGAACTGCTAGTGTCTTATGATCCGCCACGCCTACTTCGGTCAAAGGATGCAGGCTGCTTGTCAGTACCGCGTATTATGAAAACTACAGCTGGGGGCAGAGCTTTTTCTTACAAAGCCCCAAAATTATGGAATCGTCTTCCAAATAGTGTTCGGGACTCAGACACAGTATCAGTGTTTATGTCTAGGCTCAAAACCTATTTATTTAGCCAAGCATTTTTATAAATAGATTTGCCATAAGGTAAAGGAGCAGATCTGGGGGACTCATGGACGTAGACTATTATGGTGAACTGGTATGTTTAGATGCTGTCTTCCTCACTCTCATTTGATCACTCAGGTTTGTTGACGGTGAGGTGATTGTTTGCTTTACATATCAGTTCCCCCTCATGTTTGTGTTTCCTTCTGGCTCTCCCTTTTAGTTATGCTGTCATAGTTAGTCCTGCCGGAGTCCCTGCTTGCACTCTACAGTAAATATACATTCACATTATACATTGTGACTGTGACCATACCTAATTGCAATCTCTCCTCCTCTTCTCTTTCTCCCCCTCTTTCTCTTTCCTCTCTCCCCCTGTCTCCCCCTTTCACTCTTTCTCTCTCTCTCTCTCTGTCGAGCTACACATGTCATTGCTGAGCTGCCAGTGATCCAGACTCCCTCTGCCCTCCGGACCTGTCTGATCCATCCTGGTGCCCCGTTTCTGGTTGGAGGTCTCGTCGCATGGATGCCCCGTGTGTCTCTTTGGGATGCGTCTGGTGTCTGGGGATGATTCTCTCTACTTAGAAGATGGTTCTGGCCTCGACTGGTGTTGTCAGCTGTTTCTCTGAGGACTTGACAATTCGATAGTTCAGGACTGGAACTTTCTACAAGTCTATCTGAGTCTCCAATAACTACTGGACTCCATTTTACATCGACTATTATAACATCAATTAACATCAACTATTATAGCTGAACCTAACACTTAACACTGTATAAATGCAGATCATTTCCTGCTATCTGTTTCACCCAGATGAGGATGGGTTCCCTGTTGAGTCTGGTTCCTCTCAAGGTTTCTTCCTATTACCATCTCAGGGCTTGCTCACCAGGGACTATCTGAACATTTTGATTCATACACATTCACATTCCATACAAACTTAAATAATTCTTTTGATTGTGTAAAGCTGTTTTGAGACAATGTCAATTGTTAAAAGCGCTATACAAATAAAACTGAATTGAATTAAATTGAATTGATGTGACCCCTAGCTGGTGCGCCAACCCATCACAGTGCACAAGCATGCGCATACTCAAGTGAGGATGGGTTACCTGTTGAGTCTGGTTCCTCTCAAGGTTTCTTCCTATTGCCATCTCAGGGAGTTTTTCCTTGCCACCATCGCCGACACTCTTGGCTTGCTCATCAGGGACAATCTCATTATCATCTAAACACATTTTTCTCACTCATACACACTTTCATAAAATTTCTTTTCATTTTGTGAAGCTGCTTTGAGACAATGACCATTGTTAAAACCTTGAGGAAACTCAGCAAGCATGGGGAGAACATGAAAACTCTACACACACACAGATCCAAAACAGGACCCGAACTCTTGACCCTGGAGGTGCCCAGCCACAGTATTAATCACTACACCATCGTGCCACCTATTGCATTTAAATATTGACTTATTGTCTTCTTCTTGTTCTTCTTCTTCTTCTTTTCATTTGGTTGCATAAATCCACACATTGTTGTAGTGTCGACTGTAAATGTTCTCAACATAACTGGAGATAATATCAGCTGTTGACACTCAGAGTGAAAGAAATAGATGCTGGTCAGCTACAGTACAACAATCTTTTAGCTCATCCAAGCATGTGGTCTCTCTCTCTCTCTCTCTCTCTCCCTCCCTCTCTCTCTCTATCTCTTGTTTACTAAGTGTCTGTGTACTTCAGTCCATGCATCCAGATTTTCATTTCTAATGTATGCAGATGTGACATTCATATTTATCAAATTTGCCCTTTGCCTCACAGCACACAGCATATTAATAGAAAACAATACGAATAAACAAAGTCCTGAACCTCACTCTGTGTTTGTAATGGAACTGTATCGATCAAAGTGCTCAGGCTTTAAATCACACATACAGTACAGATACAGAAACACAGCGTTAAAACTATGCATGACATTCTATAGTTTAGAAACTTTACAGTATAGAAACGCGGATTGCACAATTTCAGTTAAAAGATTTCTGTTGATTTTTTTAACGCACTCTTAGCAAATGCAAAATGGCAGTGTTGTAAATTTATGCCATGTTACTTTAGTTACATTTAGCTTATCAGTCTATTTCTAAACTCAGCCCTAGATTTTGGCCTGCCTTTTCAGTCCTGTGTAAGGGAATTGCTTTCCCGTTGCCAAGTCTGTCTTCAGCCTTAATTTACACCAGAAATTTACTGTCCATCTTGGACAAAAATAATTAATCACCAGCAGATTGGGTCTCTTAATAAAGCAGCTGTGTCCTATTCCTCTAGAGCAAAAGGAACATGGGGATAAATTTACAGTCAAGACCAGAGTCGTTGATCTGTAGTGAAGTAACTGATGTAGTCGTGCTGAATGCAGCATTCGTAAACTATCACAGTTTGCATACATTTACTGATTGTCCTAATTTGACTTGACAGCAGCCACAAATTCTGAACTTTGGAACAAGCTACTGTAGTGGTTTTATCTATTGTCTTTCACCTTTCATTTGTCTAAATATTAGGCAGTGGTGAGTAAGTGGCCAGATGCCTGCTCGGGGTTGTCTTGGAACAGGCAGGTTGGCGTTAACTAACTCCCACATGTACTCATTCTCCGAGCCACCTGACCTTGCATTTCAAATGGGCCCCAAGCGAGGATAGCATTAGAATGGACCTTTTACTCATGCTGCTCAATTTTCAAGTCCAGTGAAACCACAATTATTTTGCTACTCTTATCCGCTCTTTCAGCGCTTGTGCGGTTTGCTCCAGGGTGACATCAATTTGCATGGCCTCGCGGACCATAAAGGACAACAAATAGCACATGCAGCGTTCGCTTTTATAAAAGTTGTCTTAATTTAATGAGGTTTCTGTTGCTTTGCTCCAAAAGTTATTAACTTGTTTGTACATCTGCCTGGCTGAATTGATTTCATGTCTTGTACAGTACATACGAGAAATTGACTTTTATAAATAATTGGCCTACAGGGACCATGTTTTACAAAGCATTTTTTAAACACTGAGCATTTGCTTAATTTGTTCTGTTCCTTAGAGTGTGATGTGAAATCTTCTTACTGGCATCCTCAGTGTGCTAATTGCTATTTTAGTTATTTTAACGTTCTAAACATCCGCTTTATTTTTTTATTTATTCTAAATTAATTTTAATCACATTTTCAATAAAACGTTGAATAGATCATTTGTTGTTGAAGTCTTTTGTTTAAAATGTTCCAGTGCGGATCACTTCCTCGAAATGCTCAACAGTATACTGTAGGTTGTTGATATACTGGCCTCCAAAACCGCCTTTGATCTGTTCATGTCAGATTCAGTGAGTTAAATGTGGCCCGGAGACTGCACCTGAGACCTGGCTGGAAAGATTATTCTGTGTCAATATTCATTAACCCTGGGCCATTTCCATCGCCGTGCTCTCAGCTGCCATGGGAGGCTTTTATCTACAAGGGACTCAGCCTCACCGCCTTGCATTATATTTTCATATTTAACTGCCTGCTCCGACTAACAGCTTCTGTGTGTGCTTTTAATACGCAATGTTCCACTCTGATGCCTTTAAATGGGAGGAAACTGAAACAGAAATGCTTGTGTCTGCCCTTGGATGCTGGAGGAATATTTCGACAAATTATGCGGATGACCATTGCAAATCCTCCAGCCGCAAAAATAAATAAATAAATAAATAAATAAATAAATAAGTAAAATAAAATGAAGCTTCTATTGATATTTCATGAAAGTAATAATTCAAACTGCAGACTGTGACCGAAATGGGCAACTAGAGCGCCATGTCAAATCTGCTTATGCTGTTAATGGCTTGTAGATTGATGCTTTTAATGCCTTCAAGTCATGTCTAGATGTCTGGTATTTCCATATCAGACAGAAAGGAGAAATATTTTGCCCTGTGATATCTCCGTATAGCCAGAAGTATTTAACATTCTACGTTGTGTGACTATGGCGCTCAATCTTTCTTTAAGCAGTGTCAGTAGGGGAACAACATTTTGTCATAAATCCCTGTTTGCAGATAAGGGGCTATTTTATATGCATTTGTTCGATATTCTCTAGCCTGTGGCACTTAATAAGGAGAGCACAGAAAATCTGTTAATCGCAAAGAGCTTAATAACATCCTTTCCTGTCCCAGAAACAGCACTTATTCCTGACAGCCTGTGCCATTTTCTCAAGCTTTAAGCAAGCCTTCCTTTGGCTCTCATTACTAACAGAGACAGACATCCAGTAGTTAGAACAAGCATGTCTTAAGCAAAGGGTTGCAGTTTTCATATGTCCCTGGAATTGCATTGTGAGACTCAGGCCTATGGTTGAGCTGGACGTACATACATCGGGCGGGGCAGCGGTTGATCTGGGTTTTCTCTGAGGTCACTTGATTTAGGCTGTAAATGCTGTCTCAGTGCTGGCTGTATCCATTTATTCCCCCATGTCCCAAGTCGTTTTGGTCATAAATGAATGATAACAAATGCTTGTCCATATACAGAGAAAAGACTGCTCTGAAAATGTTGTCTGTGGACATAGAACAATTCTCAATTGCTACACAAGCTACACAGTTATTATCTGCTGTGCTATACTTTGTTATTTTATTAACAAAATCAATGGTTTGTTGCGAATCTTGTTGCAAAGTTGTTCTTCCTGTCCTCTACAGGGAAGGCAGCAGAAATCTTTTTTGCGGATCATTTCCTTTGAATTGCAGAAGTGAAGCACTTACCCAGGCAATTGATTTAGCTGTGTCATCACCTTGCATGCACTAACCAGCATGGCTTCTTACTGATAACTTCACTGACTTCAATCAGAAAAGTGAAGCCAATCGATTAGAGCAAACAGTCCTTGAATTCGCGCTTAGACGAGTAACGTGAGTCACCTAAATGAGTTTTTCCCCGGCATCTAAATGAGTGTGCTCATTGTGTTTTAATAGCCTCATATCTTCCAGGCATGCTGAACGCGAACATCTCACAACCTATCTAAGTGTGTTAAATGCAGTCTGTCATCTAGAACCCTCTTCAATACAGATCTGTGAAGTCTGTCTTAACGTATAGTGTCTTTTAATCTTCTTCTTCTTTTTTTCTCTTTCTTTACTTTACTCAACTGGAACAATGGTGTTTTTGGATTTAGGTTGTTTAATGTACGGTTAGCCAAGCCTGAATGTGAAAGTGTCAAAGGACCAATCATCCATAGATGAGCAGGCAAATTGGTAAGTTTAACCATGAAGAACTGATTGGTGCACTTGTGGCTATTACTGTGCAGCTCTTCTTCTTAATCCCACAGAAATCCCTCCTGGCTGAAATTAGGGGCGAGGGTGTCCGTTCCTGGCCTCAGAGTTTCATTCCTTTTATTCGTCTGTGATTGGCAGATCGGGTTTCCCATAATGTCGACCTGTGAGAAACAACTATGGGAGTAAAGCACTGTTTGCATGACTGTGTCATCATCGTTATGCAGAAAAACAAGGTGTAACATTTCCAAAAGCCAGGCCTTTTTTTTTTTACCCCCTCCTTTACCTGTTAAATCTGTGGGAGGAACTCATATTCAAGGTGATTGCCCTCTCTCCCCTCTATCTAATGATGCATTGTGATCACTACCTAGTCCATTGATTGCAGAGATGCAAATGGGGCGCAGCGGGACGTGTGATCGTTGTATCAGACGAGCAGGCTTTTGTTATGGCGAACAAAAGACGTGAACGCATATGATTATTAATCTCAGCGCTGCAGTGGTTAAAGAAGCGGAGTTGTGCCTAGAACAAATTTGCTTGTTTTGGAGTTAAACTAGTGATTTTATGAGCAGTTTTCCCCCAGAAATGAATAACAGTTCTCTGTACTTTTTATGAAACAGAGTTTTCTATAATAGAATATTCAGTGACTATAGTGCAGTTTAAGGCTATGGAAAACATGATTGTTTTTTCTTTATTATCTGATTTTTGTTCTGGTTTATCCTTATAATCCATGCTTTCATGGCCACAACCTATTAGTTTGTGACGGCTGGGTTGAATTCATCTTATTTGTATTTTAGCACTTTTTCTTTGTTTTGTTTTTTTGCTCTCGGCTCTCTTCAAAGACGGTCTATGAGAGTATTTGTAATATGTAATCAGATATTTTTCCATTTTGTCTCTTTTACTATTATTTTTTTATGTATATTTGCAAGCATTTTGCAACAGTGTCCATTGCAGTTTTGTATCTTCTCAACGCAATGAAACAACACACACACACACACACACAGATCAGATTTACACTCTCAATAAACCCAGTGTCAGAGAAAGTAATGACATTATTAAAGAGCTGTACATATATAAAAAGGTTTCACCTTTGATTTACCTGAGAAATTAGTTGGAGTAAAGAACTGGACTCTATGCTATATACAGTTTTAAAAGAATGGACATAAACATAATTCCTATGGGTGCTTGGATTTATCTGTAATGCATGCTCGTTGTCACGTTGTAGCAAGAACAATAACCTGTTTTATGAAGGTTATTTTGTTAACATAGCCATGCAGCAAGTCCTCTGGTTAGAGTTTCAACTTAACTAAGAAAGGATAGTTAAATGAAATCCAATAGCATTTAGATACACGATAAAAGAAAAGCTATTTTGTCACTCAGTCATGATATTCAACAAGCTGTTTCCAAGCAGCCCAAAGTAATAAGCATCCAGTCATGCCTTCTTTTTAGAGTCTGGCTGAGGTGAAATTGAAAGGATCGCACACATTGATCCATGTAGTGATGAGGTGACCTCTAAAACAAATGTCAAAATCCATCTTAACCTCAGTGCTCTCGGCAGAGCTTTGTGCCCACTGGATGTCGTTAGTGAACAATGTGCACGAAGCAGAACATCTCTCCGCTCAGCTTTGCCCGAGTTGTCTGTTGACCCTGTTGACAGCAAGCTTGGGACCTAAAGCCTCGTGAACATCACAGGGGATGTACAGGCTCGTCACTCCGCCTCACTGAGTATGCAATAAAAGCTTGAGGTTCAAACAGAGGACTGCTTTGACGATCTTTTATTTGACTTTATTTTTTCTTGCATGTTAACTTGCTACATAATTTCCTTCTCCATAACCTGGGCTTTGTTTCTGTTCAGCACCACAATATCAAGAGATAGGGGCATAAAAAGGGGAAGATCTAGATAAGAATTCCTAATTTGAATCTCCTTGTTTAGGGGAAAAACAAAGGCTGTTTTATGTTTCTTTTGAGCATAAAATGATCTGTATCTGTTTAATGCTCTAATTTAAGGCATCATCACCAAAAACAGGCAGTCAGTAAGGACATTAAACCCAAGTTCCTAACCTAAAGGCTTACAGTAGGTAAGCTCCACCGGGTTCCAGTCCTTTATTTGAGTATGTTCAGGATCCAAAACCATGTATTTATACTCATTTACATCCTTATATTCATCTATACATCTTACACAACACTTATCCTCTGTATGGTCATGACAAGACTTGCAGCCTATCCTACTGTATGGAACTCAAGGTACAGAGCAGGGGACATGCTGTATTGATTGCTATGATATGGAAGAAACCCAGAGGAAACCAGCAAACACAGACAGAATTTGGAAACTTCATGCTCAAAGACTAGAGGTGAGATTCAAATTCCCAATCCTGGAGGTGTGAAATGTCTATTACCCATTAATCCAATTGCTCCACTGCACATTTTAGTGTTTTTTCAGTTCCCAGCAAAACTGCTTTAACTAATCAGCTATAAACAGCCTTTTCAGAATACAGCTGGGTGTGATAGAGCACTATAATGTCCAGGGCAGATGGTGCTCCAGGACCAAGGTTGAAACTCTGCCACTGGCCTGATTCACTATTCTGCCACACACCCTATATCAAAATAAAAAACAGCCCATCCAAGTCCTCATTCAAACTGAACCAAAACATCAGCCGTCTCTCTATTTGTCTCTGCTCATTTCTAAACAAGCCATGTCGCACCCAAGCTGTGGGAAGGCTGGCCATCTTGCGATGAGAACCCATATCAGCAGGCTACAAATGATAATCATACAGTGTGCTGGATGAAAAGGATAATCAATCTGCTTATGGTTATCAGTAAAAAAAATAAAAAAAACAAGAGTGAGTGCGGGAAACAGAGAGCTCCCTAAATAATTAACTTACTGACCACAATCTGCTCTGCCTGGGCTGCATTAACCTGATGCTGGGGCACTTTCACTCCCATTAGCCACTAATGGAATCTTTAGTGCCATATAAAGTAAAAAAAGAAAAAAAATCCACGCCGTGTTTATTCATGATGTGTATAAAGGCAGAGGTCGGAAAAATTCTGGTGAAGATCACAAATCTCAGACCCTGTGTTCTATCCAAATGCAATTGTAGCAGCATCGTTTTGGTGGCCCCAAGGAGCCAGTGGTCATGCCTGACCTATTTCTAATTCACTTAACGTTTTCTTTTGTTGTTCTTTTTTTCCTGTCTGAATGGTGAGAGATCTCAGTAGTGTGTTATTGCACTTTTCAATTTTTTCATTAGCGAGTGAGTGCAGTGGACCGGAGAGATTGTCGTTTGTTCTCAGAAATGGAATGAGCAAGTAAACAATAAGATAAAGGGGGGGAGAAAATGCAACGTCTCTAGTTTCACTTGGACTGCAGAGATACCCATCACTCAACATTGTTGTGACAGGTTGAGGCATTTCTTGGGTAACTCTTGACAAATTGATTATCTGTATAAAGATTTTTTTACACTGCCTTTTCAAAAAAAAAAAAAAAATTATATATATATATCCAGTCAAGCAAGCAAGAGAAGAAGAGGAAAAGGAAAGTAATTGTGGCCAGTTGAATTATTAACACTGATCCACAATCTGTAGACTATGCCCAAGTTTTATATATAATGCACTCTCCGTGAGACACGGGTCTACTTTTACAACTTGATGGACACACCTGTATTTTAATAAGCAATAGATTTCCTCATATGTCAAAGAAATGACTGTTTGAATACTGATTTGAATGTTTTGTAAGCACTGGTGTCCCCAGGAATATTATTGAATTCATGGCTCATAGGTGATGAATAGCCTATTATTTGATTCATAACAACACAGTTAGAGGTCTAGGAGTGCATGAATAGAGTCTGATTAGTTTTCAGCATGCTCCTCTGCTGTTCATGTTGAGACTGGTTTGCACATCAGAATTAAAAAGCAATGATAAAATATAATGGTAGTTGCCTTTGGTGTCGTGTTGCTTTTCAGAACTAATTCCCTCCGACAGGTTTTCTCTTACATCTCAATAGCATGCCTAGGCCTTTGCCAGCCTCTATGTCTGCCCTGTACCACCTTCCTCTTTTATAATGAGCACTGCTAGTTGCACTAAGAACAGATACCAGGTCCAGTGGCTTTGATTGATTATGTTGGTAATTATTTTTGTTTGAGTAACCAACATATAAGATTTTATATTATAACACTTGCAAATTTCTTTGTTTTTGTTTAGTGATTTATTTTCTACATTCTACAACAATACTTGGGATTTCAAAACTATAAAATAACACATATGGGATTAGGTAATTACGTAACAACAAGAAAAACAATAGTTAGTTGTTATTTAAGACACAGAGGTCGGCCTTTCTGTAATAGTTCTTGCAAGAACAGTATTGTCAACTGCATTTGCAAAACCCTTCAAGCACCATAATGAAACTGTTTCTCATGAAGGCCGTCCCAGGAGGGCGAGACCAAAACCTACTTCTGCCCAGACGAGAAGTTCATTTAGAGTTATCAGCCTGTGTGAGGGTTGCCCACTAGAGGGCAGTGTTTGTAGTTTTTGTTTCTAGACCCAGTTTCCCAGAAGCCTCCTCGGTCAGGTGATGTGGATGCTCACCTGAACTGAGGAGGCTCATTAGCACTGTTTATAAATACCTGTTTGTTCTGGGAAACTGGGTCGAGCATTAAAGTGATATAATTTCTGTTATGTGGGTTTGTTTCCTTGTTTTAGTTTGGTTTCATTATAGTTGGCATTTAGTTTCTGGAGCTCTTTAAGTTTGTATTTGCTTTGATTTAGTTTATGTCTCTTTGTCTCTGTGTCTCCTAGCAGGATTAGCCTCTAGGAGAATTAGCCTTTTGTGTTTACCCTTTTGTGTAAGTAACCCCCATTGCATGTTTAGCTAGTAGTCTGTTTAAATACTAATGAGGGTGATACTAACATGTCTAGATCTTAGTCTGTCTAGTCTCCTTGTCTGTTTAGGTACTAACATCTTTAGCCACTAACCTTTAGAGTTCTTAGTCTGTTTCATACCTAGTCTGCTGTGCACCTCGTCTGTTCATTCCCTTGGGTCTCAGGCTACTAGTCTGTTTAGCCATTAGTCTGATTAGCTATGAGCTAGCTTAGCAGCTAATGTGCAGAACAGGTGGGAGACCTAGCCACGCCTGTCTCGTGTTTGTTTATCCCTTGCATGCATAGTCCCTAATGTTTAGTCGGTTAGGCTGTTTCGAGTGTCTTGTCTTGTCCAGTTTGTATCCCATGTCTGTATTGTGTATCAATGTATGTAATCCCTAGTCTTATGTCTAAGTGTTTGAGTTCTGTTACATTATGCTCCCAAGTTTAAGCCAACTTCCTTAGTTCATGTTTTGTTCATGTGTGGATTATTTATTAAAGACTTTTTATGTTTCACTGCATCCCCTCTGCATCTATGCCTCAACACCAAGCCCACAGTCCAACATCATAGCAGAACGTGACAGCCTGAAAAATGACCAATTAACAGCACCTCAGATTAGAGGTGTTATGAAGTCTTTACAGAGCAGAAGTAGCAGGAACATCTCAATATCAACTGTTCAAAGCAGATTACACTTAATGTGTAAATATTTGTATGAACACTAAAAAAGTCAACACCATAAGACATAAACTAAAAATGTTTCACAATGTGTCCCTGAATGAAGGGAGGCTCAAAATAAGTCAGTACCAGTCAGTATCTGGTGGCCACCAGCTGCTTGAAGTACTGCAGTGCATCTCCTCATGGACTGGACCAGATTTGTCAGTTCTTGCTGTGAGATGGAGGGATTGTGTGTTCCTGGTGTGACTCGGGCAGTTGTTGTGGCCATCCTGTACCTGTCACGCAGGTGTGATATTCGGATGTACCCATCCTGTGCAGGTGTTGTTACACGTGGTCTTCCACTGCGAGGATGATCAGCTGTCCTTCCTGTCTCCCTGTAGCGCTGTCTTAGGCGTCTCAAAGTGCGGACATGGCGATTTATTGCCCTAGCCACATCAGCGGTCCTCATGCCTCCCTGCAGCATGCCTAATGCACGTTCACGCAGATGAGCAGGGACCCTGGGCATCTTTCTTTGGGTGTTTTTCACAGTCAGTAGACAAGTCTCTTTAGTGTCCTGCGTTTTTAGAACTGTGACCTTAAATGCCTACTTTCTGTAAGCTGTTAAGGTCTTAACGACCATTCCACAGGTGCATGTTAATTAATTGATTATGGTTAATTGAAGATCTGTAAAGTTATTTGGATTTTTACAACATTATTGTTGAAATACACATTCCTGAAAAAGGGACTGTATATATATATATATACACACACACACACTATACACACACACACACATATATATATATATATATATATATATATGTCAATTTACAATTATATACAATATATTCAGTGTGGTAGTGAACGTATAAAATGATCAATGTCCGGTATATTGTACGTGTGCGCGTGTGGAGGTTTGGGAGAAATGAGTCGGCCTCAATGGTTTCAATGAATCAGTCCGGGAGCACAATAATAGAAAATGGTTGTCCCTTGAAGCTGTTCTAATGGTGAATAATCCTAATTTCAGAAAATCCTCAACAAAACTGAGTTCACAGTCCAATACAGTGGAAAACAGCTCTGAGACAAAATTGATGTCCGGGATTCCTCTCATGATTTAAAGGCACAAAGACAACACTGTTACATTTGATATGTGTGAGATTAATTTCCTTAGAGATGGTTACAGTTTTTGGCCGCATGATAGAAGTGTGAGGAATGCGGACAGAGATTTAGTCAAGTACTGTAGATTGGTATGCTTTATATTGCATGTTTGTGTTAAAGGCGTAAGACACACTGTGTTAGACTTAAGAAGAAATCCGACTTACGAAAGTGCTTCTGAACTCTTTCATAAGTCATATATGTTAGCAGCAGATTCTTAAATGCTAAAAGGTACAGTACCAGATGGAGCCTCCATGGATGCACCATCTGCAATTTTGTCAATGCCAATTAACCTGAACTGCAACTCTTACAGGAAACCCCAAAGCATGGGAAGAACATGCACACTACACGCAAGGCAGGAGTTGAACCCTTGACCCACAGTGATAACCACTACGCTGCCATGCTGCCGCTAAAGAAAAAAAATCATGAATAAAGATCACTTACATGCTCAGTGAAAGAGCATGGTAAAAATCCTCAGTAGAAATTAGAGCTAGGTTTAGCAGTGAGAGTAAGAGCATTTCCACATACACAGTGTGAGGAGTAATCAACGGATTGGGAATAAACAGCTGTGTGGCCCAAGAAAGAAAACCACCTGTTAGTAAGACAAATCAGGAAAGGGGGCTTCAGTTTTTCTGCGAAGCATAAAGATTGACCTTGCAAGCAATGAAAAAAGGTGATGAGGTCTGATGAGTGCAGATTGAGTGGCTCAAGCCTCTGAAGGCATCATCCTTCCCTGGTGGCACAGCCATATTCCCAGACTTACATTGTCAAAGAGTTTTTCTGGGAGTGTAAGGAATTGTTTTCACAAACAAACTGCCCACCATATTATGTGCATATTAATGTGTGCAACTCTTAGTGTGTTATAACATGGTGTTAAAAAAAGCAGCTTAGCCAAACAGTTAAACACGTTTGACATTATTATTCATCATAAATTTGTCTGTTATTTATCTCTCCTTTTTAGTGTTTTTGACATAATATATTCACAAGGGGATGATTTTAATTTTTGTAATGTTGATGTCCTTTCAGCTGCTCCCATTAGGGGTCGCCCAGGACATTTGATTTTTGGCACAGGCTAATAATGCCAGATGCCTTTCCTGATGCAACTCTGCTATTTTTTTCTGGGCTTGGGATAGGAATTAATGGAGCCCTGAAACCCTAGTGGCTGGGTGTAAGACATTGGCTGAAATGCGAATCCTGGCCTCCACAAGGAAGGCAAAAAGCCAGTGACTGAGTCACAAATCACCCATGATATCGGGTTTTTGCAATACAGTTTTAAAATCTGAATGAAAAACTTACAGTTTGTTGATACCATCAGCTTTCATTTTTATTATTCAGTTCACTGAACTAAACTGTTGATGGTCAGTAAAATGATAAAACAGACAGTATATATTGTTTTTGACTTTCCACTCTTGACTCTTCACTCTTACATCCATGCCCCTATATTAGTGTATGACATGTTAAAACACGTAACTGCACAATTACCGAGTTACTGATCTCAAGTGTCTTTGCAGGAGTTCATGGCATGCTGCTCAGGGTAAATACCAATAAATGAAATGCATTTTATACAGTAAGAAAAAAGTAAAAATTAGTTAACACTTGCAAACCGAGCTAGTGATACCCTTATATAAGGTGGTACACAAAGATGTAAGATTAGTGTGCTACATATCTGGTCACTTTCGCTGTACATCCCCCCTGGGACACCATAAACTCGAGCAATAAAATTCACTATTGATGATTTGGCCCCTGGGGATGAATTCTCAATGTACAATGTCATGAAATTTGAAGATAATAAGCATGCACTTGGAACTTCCTAGCCTTTTTCAGCTGTGGAGATGATGGGATGGGCTCTTCCATTGTAAAGACTGTTACTTCATATCAGGTTTGTACAATACACCCAAATTTCTTCACCATTAACAATCCTCAACATGGGATGGGTCGTCCATTGCACGCTGGCGGAGTTCTTGGCAGACTTTAATGCAATTCTCTCTGAGCCTGGGTCAGCAGCCTAGGGACGAAATTGGCAGCAACAGGGTGCATGTTCAAAACACACATGAGGATTGCCTGGACTGTTCCGTATGACACACCGACAATGGCAGTAATATTGTGGATTTTTCTCTGATGATAGTTATGCAAGTTGCCAAATGGTTTCGACATTTTTGGGGGTTGGGCTTGTCGAAAGACTTCCTGATCTCACATTGTCTTTCAGTGGTGTTCTTCTTCTCTTGAAGCATGCGTGCCACTCAAAATAAACTTGTCAAATCCTATCAAACGTCTATGTGGCAGATTTACCCATTTTCACACAGATTTTCAAGTTTGCTTTGTTCTACCTTGCTGTCCATGATGAAATAGCAGATGTATTTACGCAAATAGTCAGCACAGCTCTTGATATACACAGGATGATGTCTTTTGGCACACTGACTTATAAAAGTTGGTGCTCCCTGTGACTGTGACCTGCAGCCTTATGCTGCCATCAGTTTGCATGTTAAAAAACTGCAATGAAGTATTTTGAATATGAATTTAAAGTGGCATTGTTTAAAGGGACATTGTTAAGAGTCCAGTAGTTGTGGTGAGTGTATATTGGTGTGTGTAGAATGTCAGCAGTTCAGAAGCCTGATGGCTTGTGGATAGAAACTGTCTGTGTATCTGCTGGGGCGGGTCTTGATGCTCCAGTACCGCCTGCCCGACGGCAGGAGCATGAAAAATCTGTGGCTGGGTTGGCTGGGGATGCGCTGCGTCCTCCTCCTACAGCGCTGTCTGTAGAGGTCCTGCATGGCTGGCAATTCAGTCATGGTGATGCGCTGTGCTGATCTCACCACACCCTGCAGAGCTTTGCGATCTAAAGCATTACAGCTGCCATACAAGGTGGTGATACAGCCAGACAGAATACTCTTGATGGTACATCAATAGAAGTTTGTGAGTATTCTGGGGTCCATGCCGATCCTCCTCAGGCGCCGCATGAAGAAGAGCCGCTGTCTTGCCACTTTAGTTATCACACCAATGTGGTGTGACCAACTCAGATCCTCGCTGATATTGATGCCCAGGAATCTGAAGCAGCTGACTCTCTCCACGTCTGCTCCCTCAATGTGGATGGGGGTGTGGCTTCCTCCCTGCAGTCTCCTTTAGTCCACGATGAGCTCTTTAGTCTTGCTGACATTAAGCAGCAGGTTGTTGTCGCGGCACCATGATGTCAGGGCTCTCACCTCTGCCCTGTATGCTGACTCATCTCCATCAGAAATGCAACCGATGATGGTGGTGTCATCTGCAAATTTGATGATGGTGTTGGAGCTATGTGTTGCTGTGCAGTCGTGGGTGAACAGGGTGTACAGCAGGGGGCTGAGGACACATCCCTGAGGGACACCGGTGCTGAGTGTTCGTGAGGATGAGGTGATGTTGACGATCTGAACCACCTGAGGTCTGTCTGTCAGGAAGTCTAGGATCCAGCTGCACAGAGAGGAACTGATGTTCAGGTCGCGGAGTTTCATGATCAGTCTGGGTGGTATGATGGTGTTGAAAGCGGAGCTATAATCATTGAAAAGCATCAGCACATATAGTATGTGTTCCTCTGGTCCAGGTGGGAGAGGGCAGTGTGAAGTGCAATTGCTATTGCATCATTAGTAGATCTATTAGACCTGTAGGCAAACTGGAGCGGATCGAGTGAAGCAGGGAGTAAGGATGTGATGTGAGCTTTGACTATGCGCTCAAAGCACTTCATGGCAATGGAGGTGAGTGATACTGGGAGATAGTCATTTAGGCAGCTCACATTCATTTTCTTAGGGACAGGGATGATGGTGGTCCTCTTAAAACATGTTAGAACAGCAGACTAGTGCAGGGAAAGGTTAAAAATGTCTGTGAAGACATCCGCTAGCTCGCAGATGCATGCTTTGAAGACACGGCCTGGGATATTGTCTGATCCAGGAGCTTTCCATGTGTTTACTTTCTTGAAGTAAGTAAAGTAAGTAAAGGCAGCAGTCCTCTTCCAGTGAAAGCTCCTGAGATAGGTGGTTATCAAAGCATGCATAGAAGGTGTTCAGCTCATCAGGTAGAGAAGCAGTTGCCTCCCCCACCCTGCAGTAAGCATGTGTGTACAGAGTGTAAACATGGTCCAAGATGGTCTCACTGCGCGTTGGAAAGTTTACGTGCTGGTAAAACTTCGGCAGAATTTTCTTCATGTTGGCTTTATTAAAATCGCCAGCCACGATGAAAGCAGCCTCCGGGTGTAACGTTTCCTGCCGGTCGATACCATCAAACAGTTCATCCAGTGCGTGCGTGATGTCTGCGTGGGGAGGAATATAAACAGCAGTACAGAATATCGCCGAAAACCCCCTGGGCAGATAAAAAGGTCATGAGATGTTCAAGATCAGGAGAGCACCGTGATGAAACTTCCTGTACATCAGTACACCACAATTTGTTGGTCATTACACACACACCACCTCCCCTGCACTTACCCGAGTCTATTGTTCTATCCCTGCGGTGAATGGAAAGTTCCTCAGGGACAAGGGCCGAGTCGGGGAAGGGTCTAGCCATGACTCTAGTGGGGCACGGTGTTGTCTGTTCCTCAGCCTGACCAGGACCTCTTTTCCCCCTTTTCCAGCGTTTCTTCTGCCCAGGTAGCCAAGGTAAGTCACCTCTGTTCACAAAAAAGTCGGTCTGTGAAGTTGCAGATTGCAAATTTTGTCGAATCTCCAGGAGAGATTCAAGACTCAAGATTCAAAGAACTTTATTAATCCCAGAGGGTTTTGGTTATACAGTTGCTAAGATTAATTTACCGGGAAGCAAGAAAAGTTAAGTTTTTTTTTTTTGGGGGGGGGGGGGGGTATATTAGACAGGAAAATAAAATTAAAGAAATAGAAATGTAAAATTCAATGAAAAATAACAATAAATAGGAGTAAAATAGAATAGAATAGTACTTAGCTCTGGCACATAATTTAGTTATCTATTGCACTAAAACTTTAGTGTAAGTGAAAATAAGTATTGCACAAGTGTATTTTAATCAGATATTGCACCTAGAACATTGAGTTGTGTGAACAGAAGTGTGAAAGTGTAAAATGTTATTTGTTATTAACCAGGACAGTCTGACAGTCCCTGACCAGTAGTAAAAATGCTATAGGGAAGAGTTATATAATTTTATGGCCGTAGGGAGAAAACATCTCCTGTGGCGCTCCGTAGAACCCCTGGTCATAATTAGTCTCTGGCTGAAGTTGCTCCTCTTGTCGGTGAGAACTCCGTATAGCGGGTGAGAAAAATTGTTCAAGATTGTGTGCGTATTTTGCACAGAATCCTCCTCTTTGCCACGACATCAACAGAGTCCAGATCCAAACCCAGGACAGATCCAGCTCTTTTAATGACCTTGTCCAGTCTGTTTCTGTCTGCCGCTTTTATGTTACATCCCCAGCAGATCACGGCAAAGATGACGACAATCACCACCACAGATTCGTAAAACATCCGAAGAATGGTATTACAGATGTTGAAAGATCTGAGCCTTCTCAGAAAGTACAACCTGCACTGTCCTTTCTTGTAGAGGGCCATTGTGTTAACTGACCAGTCCAGTTTATTATCCAAATGCACTCCTAGGTACAGTATTTGTACTCAGAGACCATGTCCACTGTCTCTCCCTGGACAGATATAGGAGTCACAGGAGTTCCACCTTTCCTAAAGTCGACCACCAGCTCCTTCGTTTTCTCGACATTAAGTTGAAGGTGGTTGCGCTCACACCAGAAAACAAAGTCATCCACCACAGACTGGTACTCGGAGATACTGTATCACCGTCCTTAATACATCCCACCACCACAGAGTCGTCAGAGAATTTCTGTAGATGGCATGATCCTGAATAATATTTAAAGTCCGATGTATAGAGGGAGAAAAGAAATTGAGTTTGTCTGTCATAGGAAATGAGAGCGTTGCAGGTTGCAAAAAAGCTAAAAAATAACACGGCAAACATGAGAAAACGCAAAGTTGAGGAGGACACTGAGCGACGGCAGCCATTCTCACCGGCGCCATCTTGGCGTCTACATTTTACATTCATGAAGGGGCCCTCATGCAGACTGACTTAAATATATATTTTTTTATTATTACACATCAGAGCAGTTGAGGGTTAAGGGCCTTGCTCAAGGGTCTAGCAGTTGCAACTTGATGATAGTAGGGTTTAAACCTAGGTCCAATGATTTAACCACTAAGCTACCCCTGCCCTTCTGTTTCCTTACAGACTTCATGCAGTCAAAACTAACTTAAAAAATCAACATTACAGCATTAAGATATCCAAGTTTATACTTCTTCTTTTCTGTTCTTGTAGGAACCACGAGCAGCAAGAAACTAGTAAAAATGTTTCTGTCTCCACATCAAAGTGCAATTGCACATGGGCACTTGCCCTTTAGGGCAGCAGGTGGCCTCACCCTGGAGATTAATTAGTATGGACATGGTGCTGCTCGGTCACATCACAAATGTAATCTCTCTGGGTCAATCTGCAGAGCTCACTCCAAGACATCAAGAGAGATTGAAGAAGGAAAAAAAGAAAAACTTACAAGTTAGGTACGTGATTGGTGTAAGGGCAGCTCGATTATCCACCGATCAATCAGTTAAGATTGATTATAGCTGGAAATATAAAAATTGTAGTGCTTTATGGAGTGATTGATGCCTCAGCAGGGTGTTTCCTGACTTCAAATTATGCCTTTACACATGTCAGTCCATGCATATTGCTCAAATGATCACTCTGTCTCACACACGCGCACACACACACACACACACACACACACACACACACACACACACACACACACACACACACACACAGGATATGGTTATTGAAGGATTTTAACCGGCAGGAGTTTCATAAAAAAATAAATTAAAAATAAATAAAATGATATATATATATATATATATATATATATATAAGTTACAGTATATATATATAATCTAAACCTTGAACATTATTCAACTACTAAAAGTAAACAAGTGAGAAAGAGTTCACAATAAGACAAAATGCAGGGAGTAAAGGAACCTTTGATTTTGTATTGTGAAGATCAGTGCATTAAGAAAAACATTTGGGTGTGTTTCTTGAATGGATTGCTCTGGACTTACAGTATGTGTGAAAGTGTAATGTTTCAATTCACACCAACTCGAAGAGATGGATGGCTGCCCATCCATTTCGTAGAACTGGTGCGAACAAAACATAGTGATTAACACTGAGGTTTATCTGTTTCATGAGACATGTTACTTTAACACTTTGAAGGTGGCGTACATATGAAATGTTATGTAATTGTGTTTTTTCTTTTTTGCAGATAAACAGGTACTGGTTTCTAGTTGTATTGCATTGCATGGATTTTTTCCTAAAACAGCCAAAAAAAGGGCAAATTTATTTGATACATATTAGTACCCAAATTTGATTTGAACTGTGCATGTTTTGGTACCAAGGACAATGTTTTAAGCATCTTAGTTTTAGGTATAAAATAAACACTATTTAATGAATGGTACATGGATAAAGATAATTATATTTGATACCTTTCAATCAGGAATTTCTTAATCTGATTTTTTTTTTCAAGTTTAATTGAATGCAACTGTATCATTCTGATGTTCAACATTTAGTACCCAGTCCTAAGCAATTCGTTAAGTGCTTTATAAAAACTATGGCAGCTCTTATGCTTCGAAATTGCTGATCTGGCTTTATTTTTGAAATTGTAATAATCCCATAAAAGCTGAACAGCTGACCTTGCTTGTACGTTGAGCCTGGAACTGCTTGGGTGAAAGTGAAGTGAAAAGCAGCTGAACAGAAATGAGTTCAGTTGTAATGGTTGTGCAGCGTGTTAGGCGTTAAACATCCAGTAAGGTACCATCTGTTGATTCAAAGTCCTGTTATGTTTGCCTGAGTGAGGAATGCTTCATAGATGCCTATGTTCAGTCTTTGCTATGGTTAAGTCATGTGAATAATGTACAGCAAATTGCAGAAGCTTCTATACACCGCTTGTCAACAGGCAAGGCAGTCAACTGCTCGGCGCCCCAGGCCAGTATGGAGCTCCCAAAGGCTGATAAACTTATTTATTGTTTATGAGATAATGGTGATGAATGCTGGTTGGAGAGGCCCCCTTCAATTTTATTTTGCCTAGGGGCCCAACAGAGTCTAGATTTGCCAGAGTTTATAGATTCGCTCTATACATAAGGGAAATGAACCCTTTTTGGCATGATGTAAGTTTAAAAAAAAAAAAAAAAACCCTCTCTTGATTGTCGCTTCTTGGTAAACGCGCACACACAGTCATCTCTCCCACTCACAATGAACTCATCTTAACACATCTGGTGTTATGAATGTAATTATACTTTGAATTTGTTCCTTCAAATGATCTTTGTGCTCGATCTTTTCCTGGTACATCACAGCCTTCAGGTACAAAGAAAGGTTACGTCACACTTTTCAAATCCATTTTCATAATCTTTTTGATCCTGTAAAGCTGTACTGCAACAGTGAAAAGTCCTATATACATTTCATTTAATTGAATTCCAATCTGCCTAAAAGAATACTGAGAATATGACCTACTGTATGTATGAAAAATTTTGAAAGACATTTTGCTAAAAGAAAAAAAAAGTACTCATTTCCTCTTCATACAACATTTATATTAAATAATTAAATTGGACAAGAGGTTTTGCATAAATGTTGTATGGGGTAAATAAACTCTGGCACATTTAACTGTATTAATCACTCCGCTTCAGAGGTGTTATAATAATTGTTAACCCCTGATCAAGGGCACTACTTGGTGCGTGGAACAAGGGATTTTTAACCTTACATAGCACACTTGCTTTGGATTTTACACTATTTGGGATTCAATCCAGGAACACTAAGTTAGCAGAGGCTATTCTAAAAGATTATTGATAATTGTTTTTTTATTTTTTATTCTTCTCACCATTGGACTACATAAGACCAGTAAAAATTTTAAACTACTTTCACCCTTTATAATTAAACTAACTTTTAGCTACCAGCTTAACATTAGTTCCTCTAGTTGCGGAAGGATACATTTTTGCAAACAAAATAACTAATTAAATAAACAAACAAATCATAATCTGTTGATAATAATTGGTGTTTGTAGAATTGCTGTATTAAAGCAATACCGCACTCAAGGTCATGTTGTTGTACAGAGTATCAGTGCCTACGACCGCATTACAGCCATGCTGATATTCTGTACGACAGCATTCCCTCTAGTGTGATATTTCTTAAATACTTTATATGGAGATGGTTGTGACACCCTGTAGATTAATGATGTATTTTATACTGCCATGTTTAATGTTAGTGGTGACCTTGAGGCTATGCCTTCATATCCATATCATAACTTTCTCTCTCTCTCTCTCTCTCTCTCTCTCTCTCTCTCAATCCACCCTGATTCCCCCTCAGCTGTACAGTAATTACAGATCGCAGGGAGATCCCGTGTCTTCATACATTAGTCACCATCCATGCTTTTAGTCTGGATGTATGACTCACTGAGATAGGGTTCATTAGTCATCTCAGCTCCAACTTATAAAAGTGCTTTATGCTTGATGTTGCTTCTGCTGAGTAATGATTCATAATGATTCCTCCGACAAAAAGCTCAGAAACACAGAAAGTAAAAAAAACGCTAAGAAAACTTGAGAACAGGCTGTATTACTACATCCATAGCCATCCTTTAACAGTATTACAAACTGTAAATATATGAACAGTTTGACAGCAAAAATGAGGTAATTAAATTTTGGCCATTTTGATTAAAAAAAAGAGTTTTTCAAATAAAGAAGTATTGCAAACTGATAGGGAATATATTGTGCATGTTTTATTCGAGTCTGTTAAAGTTTGTTAAAAAAGCACAAATACTCAATCCTGTTAAACGTGTTGCTATATGTTGTATAAGGTTACATACTTACTGACTCATCCCTATGCTGAACTGGTCTTCATGTCAATTTAAATAATTTCTGTCATATTGAATTTTCACCTGCACAACACACAAGATGTTATATCATTTCTATCTGTTGTCGCCCAAATGAGGATGGGTTCCCTGTTGAGTCTGGTTCCTCTCAAGGTTTCTTCCTAATGCCATCTCAGGGAGTTTTTCCTTGCCACCGTCGCCGTCACCCTTGGCTTGCTCATCAGAGAAATTTCATTCATTCGTCTCATTATCTGCACATTTTTCTCACACATCCACACTTCCAATTATTTTATTTTCTATAATTACTATTATTATTTGTTTTTATTTATTTATTTTCTATTATTATTATTTTATTTATTTATTTATTATTATTATTATTATTATGATTTGTTAAATTTCTTTAATTTTTGTGAAGCTGCTTTGAGACAATGACCATTGTTAAAAGCGCTATATAAATAAAATTGAATTGAATTGAATTGAACATACTGTAAATGTGACTTTTATGTAATTTTTCAAAATGCTATAACTCCTCCTCACATACAGTAATGTCACAAAGTGGTGACAATAATAATAATAATAATAATAATAATAATAATAATGTTTCAGATTAAAACTATCAGGGCATTACTGATCACAGGACAGAAAGAAGCGATACTATTGGCTCATCACAAAACATCTGCTTTTGCATTACAATCATGCAGTTTCATGTCATGCTTTGCTCAAAATGTATAAGCTTAAACATTTTCAAAACAAGGATATGTAGTCTTTCTTTTGTGTCAGTGGTGTGTTCCAGTCAAATCAGGACTTTTGATTGTGCAGAATAACAAAACACAGTTACAGTCTTGTTCAAAATCTAGAAGCCATTCTTTTATTTCTATTTTTCTTTTGTGTAAAAACATAATGAAATCATCTGATCATAGCAGATCTTAGTAATAGGTAAATACAACCTCTGACAACAATATATAACTTTTTCCTCACTTGCCATTTAGTATTTAACAAAAATTAACTGAAAGGAGAAAAAAAACCTTTGGGCAATACTAAGTACCATACAATTAGAAGAAGACTGAACAGGCTTATTAGAAAGGTTTGCCAGGACAAGGCCTCTTCAAAAGGAACACAAAAGCAAAGCTAAGGTTTGCGAAATTGAACAAATCACAAGTCTTCTGAAACAATGTTTTATGGACAGATAAGATCGAAGTGGATCGAACATTTCAGCAGAAACACTTCTTACCCACTGTCAAGAATGGCAATGGAGGGGTGATGATTTTGGTTGTCATTGAGTCGACCATTAATTCCTCTGTATACCAGAGTATTCTAAAATCAAATGTGAGGCCATCTGTCCGACAGGTAAAGCTTAGTCACTGGATCATGCAACAGTACAATGGTCCAAAGCACGCTAGAAAATCTATATCAGAATGACTGAAAAAGAAAGAATCAAGGTTTTGGAATGGCCTCGTCAAATTACAGACCTCAACCCCATTAAAATGTGTGGCGGGACCTTAAAAGAGTTAAGCGAATGATGAAAAAGCAAAACGAAAAAAAGAATGGACCAAAATTCTTCCACAATGATGTGAGAGACTGATGATTGCTGCAAAAAAAACATAACTACAAGATCTACAAGAATCATGGGGGTACTTAGTATTGCCCACATGTTTTTCTTTTTTTTTGCCTTCATTTGTGTTAAATAAATAATGGCACGGTGAAAAAAAAGTTCTATGTGTTGTTCATCTGCAGTAGTATTTGCCTAATACTGAGTATAGATACAGACATATTATTTTACTAGTTTTGACGCGTATCTTCAATTTGAAGTTTCACTCACACAACAGAAGTCCGATGATCTATTTGTCTCTTGTAGTTTATTTTGTCAGCATCAAAGAATCAACACTTCATACAGTCGTCTTGAGTAAATCCACTGTGATTACAACACCAGTTGCTGCATCTTGTAAATTTCTGACTTTTACAACAACCTATTTGCTGAATCTTACTAAGATCTTGGATTACGATTAGATTACGGTCAAAAGCTTGTGTTTCCGTAGCTTTCCGCATCTAAACTGAAACTTTCTATCATGCGATAGTCATACAAATACATGTCATAGTGGAATGACATCACAGACCAACTTATTATTGTCAAAATGGAGGCTTAACTAACAAATTTAAAGCTTATGCCTTATGAAATAAACTTAATGCTTAATGCTTTACTAATGAATAGAATAAGGTAAAATAACATGAAATAAAAAACAAATAAACACAACGACAAATTCATAACAAGTTCGATATTGCTCTTACACTGAGACCAGCTACAATCAGAACATTTTTATAACGTTTTGATATGAAAGAAAAATTTAAAGATGGGTATCAACTTTTGAACATGACTGTATGAGAGTAAAAAGTACTTTTATTTCTCCATATAATCCCCTCCTATACTAATGCACTTATCCCAGCGTTTCCCTAGTGCTTAGATATCATCAAGGTAGATAGTGCGCCTTAGCCCTGAGCGGATTGCCTAATCATGTTTGAAGTGCTGGCCTCCCAGGAACTCCTTTAAGGGCCCAAACATGTGGAAATAGACTGGCGCAAGGCCCATAGGACCATATGGGGTGTGTGGCACTAACTCCCATCCAAGCTCCTGCGATCGTCAATCATGGATGTGTGGCCTTCTTTACAATCTTTGTATGGTTCAAATATTTTACTGCAGTTAGAAGTCTACCATAAATGTCAATTAGTCTCATGCATTCATTCACAAGGAATTTAATCACAAGTCCCGGTTTGATTCGAACACCCCTCTCAATTTGTCAAAATGAGTAAAATAAATGGAATTTATTATGTTCTGCTGTCATTCTGTTCATACTGAATTCCAATGTGTTTTATTAAGGTGAAGCATTATTTTGTGCTGTTTTTTTTTTTAAGAAACTGTAGACTTTAAAATAAAGATTTTTGAATATTGCATAAACTTTTTAAATGCATGAAGTGCATTGTTTCAAACACTAAAATGATCAGCACCATTGTATTGAGTTGTGTTGCATGCCTTTTTGACTGAACAGACATTTATTTCAAAAAGCATTGACATTTGATAAAATTTTTAGAACTGTTTCTCTCCTGCAATTATCTCAGATCATGGCTGCAGGTGGCAGAGGAAGTGAGCCTGCTAGCATCCGCAACAATGATATCAGCTGACACGCAATCAGTAATCAGACCAAATTGTTCAACTAATCAATGCAATATGGAGACATGGAGGCCAAAACATATTGGATTTGGAGTTTATAGTGTCTCTAGTGTTCCTGCTTATTCATGTTGAAACATCTGTTATTGTAAAACAACATATTGCTATGGGATGAAAAATGTCACAAATGCGCAAACTTTGTGTTCCATTTGGTTAGAGAGTATAAAAATTTAATCAAAGTTGAATAATGGAAAAAAAGTTTAATAATTTGATCAAGAACAACTTTGTAATTCTTTTTTTTTTTTGTGTGCTGAACTTCACAATCTGATTAGTTCTAGGACCTACAGAGGCAAACCTGACCATTCCAGATACAGTATGTATATGTATGTGATTATTATTATTATTATTATTATTATTATTATTATTATTTCTAAATATCTACAGTATATCAACAGATGTGAACATCAGTCATAATTCATGCACATACAGTAGTGTATGCACATACTGTATGGCTCACAGTAAGTGCCGACTGCCTGTGAATAGGGTTCTAGGGTTTGTTACTTTCATTCATAATCTAAAGCATGCTTAATCTTGTGTAGGAGCAAAACTCCAGGGAACTTAGTGCACAAGCACTCTCACTTACTTACTGGATCACTAGGAGCACTATGGGCAATTTGGAAATGCCAATTTGTCCACTTTTGTAATACTCACAGCCTTCTTATAATGCCTCTTATACAGTAGAAATATTATCAGAAAAATTAAGGTCTTTAATAAAGAAAGTGTGCATGAGTTTTACCTTCATAAATGCACCGAAATACAATCAACTGCATTTTCTGTATATGACGGTATGCAACAGATGTGAGACTACATATTCAAACTAACTGTGTTGCATTAGATTGAAAATAATTATCCTGAAATTATCCTTGTTTTGCTTACAGTAATGTAATGTCTCAGTTCCAATTTTCACTGCAAATTAAATGATTTCAAAGGAAACATTTATTTAAATATACTGGATACAATATACACCAATGTATTCTGAGATATACAGTATATTTACCTGTATAATGACAGACTGTTCAGGTTATCACAGTGAGTTGTCTGTCTGAGAGGAAGAGACGGCCAGGCCCTGCTGGAATGACAGGCATCTTTGGCATTCCTCTGGTCCAGTGAGTTCTGCCATTTTTTTCCTCTCGTGTGCCCTCAAGATGCGTTGACGAGTGCTGAGAGCGCCTCTCTGAGATGGATCTTGGAGTGCTGCCATATGATGCGGACCCAGAGCCAATTCATTAAGACCTGGCTCCCTACCCTGCGCTCAGTGCACCCAGCGCACCTGTGTCACTCTGGAGAGACCCATGACTCACATATTGGGAAGACCGAATAACAGAACAAGCATAGCAGCAGTTTACTCTGCTGACGGTTTCAGGGGTTTTGGCTGGCACGGACTGCTGATCAGATTGCAGGAGGGACGAGTATGCTGCATAAGCAAAGACTAACTCGGTAGATAACTGCAAGCATTTCTATTTTAAATGATTAGTATATAAAGAAAGTGAAAATAATTTGAAAACAATTTCTCGAAAGGGTGTATTAATATAGACTTTGTGGAAAGTCTATATTAATATATTGTAGCATTGGAGTATAGTTATAAATTATAAGTATAGCTATCACTGCACAGTTTGTATAAAAGGGTAGAAGCAGAGAGAGAAAGGGACCACTTTTGTACAGTATGTGTGGTGTATGTGTGGTGTATGTGTGTGGGGGTGTGTGTATGGGGAGACGCATGCGTGAGAGTTTTTTTTTCTGTGTTTTAATATGTCGGGTTCTGAGTGAGAGAGGCAGAATACCGTTCTGGATCTGTTTGTTGTTGTTTTGGCATGGCTGTGGCCGACAACAGCCAAGTTAATAAAACTCTGTTGTTTTTGCACTTGCGGTGTGGTTCCTATAGCGGTGAGCGCTACAATAAAATATAATGGTAATATAAGTTACCATTATACAGTATTATATCATACCGTACATAATATAAGCATCCAGAAAATAAACGTAATTAATACTTATGGTAGGTAGTAGTAAATTAAATTAAAACCGTATACAAAAATTAAAAAACAGTACACATAGATTCAAAGAAAGAAAAACGCTTCAGACATCTGCTAATTCATTTATTTATTTCCAGTAAACACTGTCCAGGTCAGAATCACGTAAAGTTTATCAGCATAAATATTAATACATCAATTAATTAAAGTAAATTTTGTTCATATGTTGGAGTTCAAATCTACACAAATAAATGAAAGGTTTTGTCTGTACATTGGTCAGCGGAAGGCCTGGGTTCAATTTCTACCCGATACTCAAACCCCAGCCCCTGAATGCAGTGCCAATCCCAAGCCCAGAGAAGATGGGAGGGTTGCGTCATTTGCGTCAGCATCATGCAAAACTGCCTGAACGAAATTTAATGAACATTTTACAGCACACAGATATCTGCCTGAAGTTTAACCTGCACCATAAATGAAAACAAAACTTTACTAATCCACTTTAAAACAAGCTACTAATGTGCTACTTGCTCAATGTAAACAAACACCTGCATATACTTAAATAGATATTAATTAGAAAAGCTAAAATGAATATATTTACTGGGATTAGTTAAAATTTAATCTTTATTCGATCTACTCTCGATTTTTCATCTGTGATTCACTCTCCGATTACCGAACAGTGAGTGTATTTAGCTGACGAAGGAAGAAGTACAACTTAGCATAAACCATACTGTATATCCCCTCGTCCATTAATTGTACTGTAATAAGATGAAATGGCATTACAGTAGGTTTTGCCATGAACTAGGTAAATTTTGTATAATTTCTTAATATTTGTCATTTCCTTATATTTGTCATATAAAAGAAAATTTTGTGCAAGTACAGTTATACTGTAAGGGGTTCATCCTTTTAGCAGGCAAACATGTACAGTATGTGGGCTTCAACCTGACACATCAATATCACTGTTTCCATTAAAACTGATCAGATTATTTTTAGCTTTTACCTTTTAATTATTTTTTATAATTTTTTCCATCCATGGCGGGTAGTGATTTAATAAATAGTATGACTATAGAACTTTCAGCTTTAGTTCAAGGGTATTCAATTTAAATTGAGTAAATTGTATAAAAATCCCAGTCATTGTATATGGTTTTACAAACAAACCTAATTATTAATGAAATTTTTTATTTTCAATGGATGCAACTTATTTGCAGTCAAGGAATGCGTGAAATCCAGAATCTATTGATATTGGCAGATCCTAGGTTTCTTTCCTGATGATGTTCTGCCATGTCTTTACTTTTGCTGTATTTGCCTCCTGCTTCTTTATGGGTCATTTCCCCCCTTTGCTTTTTCTTTGAATTCAGGTCAGATGCCTGACTTGACCATTGCAGAACATTGCACATTTTTGCTTTGAAAAAGTCTTTTGTTGTTTTGGAATTGTGCTTCAGGGTATTATCCATCTACACTGTAAAGCACCAGAAATGTGTTTTGCCACATATAATATCACCCTGTACTCTTTTGAATTCATCATTCTGCTTTTGTCGGCACTCACATCATCAATAAATACAAGACGTTACACTGGCGGCCATACACACTAACTCAAAAAGAGATGTGGCTTTTCGGATCATGAATAGTTCCTTCCCTTCTCCATATTTTTCTCTTTGCCATAATTCTGGACAGAGTTTATCTTTATCCATTCATACTGTAGGATGTTACTCTAGACCTGACCTTTTCACCAGGGGCTTCACCAGGGTCTAATCTCAGCTTCCTTCTATTGAGGCTTCCAAATGCTTTACATCTTATAATAAACCATCTGTATCCTCATCTCTTGATTGTTGACTTCAACAACTGTAACTCTGGAGAGTAGTCCCTATATATACAGTATGTGTTTTTTAGCAGTTGTTTTCATGGTCTTATACAGTATACTAGGGAAAAATCACCTAGTCTTTTTAAAGTCCAGTTTGATGGGAACTGTGCCCCTGATAGACTTGGAGTCCAGTCCTTGGTTGGCAGGAATGGAACTAGATGTGGTTTAATGCTCTTGGAGTCCATCCACTTTATGGTTTGATGTATTGTATACTGTATCCTGAGATGCTTTTCTGGTCACCCTAGTTTTAAAGCATGATTGTATTATTTTCTATAGACTTCATGTCAGTGTAGACCAGTCTGGTCATTCTCTTCTCATCTTCACTTACAGAAAAATCCCAGGAGATCACCATTTATTTATTTTATTTATTTTTAAGGAGTGTTCATTATTATCCTGTTGAAACAGCCTATGACAGATATCACACTTTCCTTCTATTCTGGTGTTTGATGTAAACATGAACATTTAATAAACCTCTTGACATGATGTTACTGCCATACAGTATGATTGGATGGTTGGGTAGTTGCAAAAATAAGCAGCTGTACAGGGGTTACTATTAAAGTGGGGAGTAAGTATATACAATAGGCATAAGAACAACCAGTTACCATGTCCAGTATTACATATTAGCTTGAACTTACATTATGTAGAAATGTAGAAATAGTGCATAATCTTGAAGAATAAAAGTTTTTACTTTTGGATGAATTCTTTTCCATATTTATGCTTTTCAAATTAATTTATTGATATGCAGCCAATGCCAGTGTGTTAAATATCGTAACACACTGGGATTCCGCCAGGTTGCCACTATTGGGCCTTTGAGCAAGGTCCCCAACCCTGTCTGCCCCAGGTGTGCCGTGTTGACACTGAGCTTTGACCCCAGCATATAAAAAGGTAGGATATGTGAAGAATAAATAATTTTACTGTGCAGTAATGTACAGTATTTGTGATGAATAAAGGCTGAATGGGTTGGGCCTTCTTCAATACCTTCTCAGTCTCTAATATCCTGTAATTGTCTTTCACTATGAATCCTAATGGCAGAATGTTGGCGTAGTGGTTACAGTAGCACTGTTGCCTTGCACCTCTAGGTCCTAGATTCGATTACCATGTCTGTTCTGTGTACATGGAGCTTGCATGTTCAGTGCTTGGTTGGTTTCCTCTGGACTCTCCAGTTTCCCCCCATAGTCCAAAGACATGCAGATTAGTCTGATTGGTGTCAAATTGCCTGATGGTCCTCTGGAAAAGGAAATGGCAACCCACTCCAGTATTCTTGCGAAGAAAACCCCATGGACGGCATCTACTGTAGAAAGACCTGATGTGCTATGGTCCATGAGATCACAAAGAGTCGGAAATGACTGAATGATTAAACAAACAAACAAATTAATCCTATTACCAGTAGAGACGTTGACATACTCTGAACTGGATAGAAAGTAATGATGGATATTTCGTGTAAAGCGCAAAGTGTAATTTATTCCCAGATCAATTACAAATCAATTATGAGAAACAAGTCTTGCTTTGAAGACAGATCCTATCTGCAAATTAAAGTTTGAACTATGGGACTCTATGCCTAAGTGCAGAGACAAATAATCGATTTAACAAGTTCCACTTTTTTTGCCTCTCTAATTTTATTTAATAAGTCAATACAATAAAAATTTTTTTAAAAGAATTCATACAACACAAATGCATGCTGTCTAAATCATATGCTGCTTTTACTTCATTTTAATTCGACAAAGGCTTTCCTCTAGACTAAACAAAGCTTTAAATGTTTACCAAAGCTTTAAATGTTTATGCATAGTAGGATTATTTCTATTTCTGTATGCACTGGATGGCACATCCGCAGGGCTCACAACAGCCTAACCTATCTTCACTGTAGAAGACTGGGATTACTGAAGTAATTGAAGTCATTGAAAAAAAATTTTGAAGACCATACTTTTTTCTGCATTATACATTGAATTGCTTGATTTGGTGGCTGCACACAAGTTTTTTTTTTATGTAAAAGTTAAATTACTATTATATTTGTGTATTTCATATTACATACCCTTAACCTGCACTCATCTGATTCCTCTTCCTGGTAAGCCAGCACAGCACCAGGTACTGTTGCATAAGGGAAAACTGTCAAGATAAGCAAGTTAATACAGTAAGTTAATCCATTATTTACACACAGTACTGTATATACAGTACAGGGGTTGGGCAATGAAACTGAGACTGGTTTTAGACCATAATAATTCATTAGTATGGTGTAGGGCCTCCTTTTGCAACCAATGCAGCATCACTTCGTGGCAATGACAGATACAAATCCTGCACAGTGGCCAGAGAGATTTTGAGTCATTCTTCTTGCAGAATAGTGGCCAGGTCATGATGTGATGCTGGTGGAGGAAAATGTTTCTCAATAATGGCTCAATAATATGCAGATCTGGTGACTGTGCAGGCCATGGGAGATGTTCAACTTCACATTTAATGCCCATCAAACAACTCTCTCACCATCTTGCTGTGTGTATTGGTGCATTATCATCCTGATACAAGGCACTGCCTTCAGGATTCAATGTTTGAACCATTGGGTTCACATGGTCCTCCAGAATGGTTCAGTAGTCGTTGGCAGTGATGCACCCATCTAGCACAAGTATTGGGCCTAGGGAATGTCTTGATATTGCAACCCAAACCATTACTGATCCACACCCATGCTTCACTCTGGGCATGCAACAATCTGGGTGGTACGCTTCTTTTGGGCCTTCTCCACACCATAACTCTTCCGGATGTGGGAAAGACAGTAAAAGTGGACTCATCAGAGAACACAGCTCAAGATCTTTGCTGCTGGCACCATTGAAACTGACATTTGGCATTGGCACATGTGACCAAAGATTTGGCTATAGCAGCCCGGCCATGTACATTGTCCCAGTGGAGCTGCCGATGAACTTTTTTGGTGGAAACAGGAGAGTTGAGGTGCACATTTAATTCTGCAGTGTGTTGGGCAGCTGTGGTTTTATGTTTATTGAATACAATCTGGGTTAGTACCCGGGCATCCCTTTCAGAAAGCTTCCTCGTGCGTAGTAGGGCAGAAGAGGTCCTACAGTACTGCAGCATTTGTTAAATCTCACCCGAAGCAATGACAATCCAGACATAATCAAGTCAATGTAACAAGATACTGTAAACAAATAGTACACAATAGCTTGATGAAAAGAAAAAGATGTAAGTGATGTGGAAAGCCAACCTGGTTAAAATGAGTCCATAAAAAAAAAGCATTGTAGTCAATCCTATGTCAGTGTGTAGACATCACATGGATGGAGGCGGAACAAAGACAGACAGAGAAAAATGACACAAGGACACAGACAGTGCGTTCTTAATGGCCAGATCTGTAGGTTAAGTAAGCAGCAGAGCAACAAGACAAGAACTGAGCAAGGGCCATTGGCTAATGGCTAGGAAATTATCAGATGCTATGACTGGCACTGAAGTGAAAATAGAGGTTGTGACAAGATGGAACAGCAGAGCGATCAGCAGTTAAGATTAAATTTATTAGACATCCCATCTACAGCACATGTGCTAGAGAAAGGTTGGAATGTACTGTAAAAGCAATCTTCGAACTTTGTCCAGCAAAGGTTTTCTCGCTTGATTTGATCAGATAATGGTCCATTGTCAGGTTTATGTGACAACTATAAGTGAAATGGCTCTTATGGTAAGTAGATGAGCATGATCTTTGGAAATAGTATTACAAGAGCAGATGTTGCTGAGGGCAGAGACCTACAGTAGCTGTCATCTTGCATGGTAACAACAGTGCAGATATCAAGCTTTGAGCTGAGATATATGAGAGGTTGATGGAGTATATATACTCTTAATGCGGTTCTGGGAAAATGGGAGAGGTAACCAAGGATGTAGTGTCCACTGTATACAGTATAAGAGGTGTATGAATGACATCAGGTTGCTAACCTGCTTAACCTGCTTTTTAACCTGCTATGACTCAATATTAGTGTAGTAGGGTGCTCAAAGAGTCACCCAGAATATGAAACAAAAGTTCAGTTTCTACATATTTAAGATCTAGTTTTAGGATCGGAGGTCCACTTACAAACTCTCCAGGAACAGCATGGTGGTCTTTGACTTTGTCAATCTCCAAGAATTGACTGCTGGAAGATACATTATATGGACATAAGTGCTTCAAACTTACTCTTATCCCCAGTGAAAGGGAATCTTAATGCTTCAGCATACCAAGACAGATAATGCTATGCTTCCAACTTTGTGGTAACAGTTTGGGGAAGACATTTTTCTATTCCAACATGACTGTGCCCCAGTGCACAAAACAAGAACTATAAAGACATGATTTGATGTGATTGGTTTTGACTGGCCCATACAGAGCCCTAACATGAAACCAATCAAGCACCTTTAGGATGAACTGGAGTGGAGATTGCAAGCCATGCCTTCTCATCCAAAAACAGTGGCTGACTTCACGGATCCTCTACAGAATAAATGGCCATGAATTCTCACAGAAACACTACAATCATCACCGAAGTGATGTAAATGGATTTGTATATAATGTCAATGCAGGTTTGGCAAATATCTTTGTCCATATAGTGTAACTTAACTAGTTGGCTTGACGAATGGTAAACTGTAAACTCTGCTTGAGCTCCTGCAACAGTTAGAGTATGTGGCTATAATGTCCTGACAAACCCATCCCAATTGATAATCCATAACATTAGTACTGTATATGATGCTTAATTACTAGATATCGATAAAGGAGAGGAGGAAGGCGTGTTCGAAAGCAGAGAGAGAAAAGGAAAGGCAAGAGCTTAGGAGTAAAAGTAGGGACTTTGAATGTTGGGACCATGACAGGGAAGGCAAGAGAGTTGGTTGATATGATGCAGAGAAGGAATGTGGATATACTGTGTGTCCAGGAGACCAGGTGGAAAGGTAGCAAGGCTAGAAGCTTAGGATCAGGGTTCAAATTGCTTTACCATGGTGTGGATAGGAAAAGAAATGGCGTAGGAGTTATCCTGAAAGAGGAATTTGTTAGGAATGTTCTAGAGGTGAAAAGAGTATTATAAAGCTGGATATTGAAGGGGTGATGTTCAATGTTGTTAGTGGCTATGCACCACAGGTAGGATGTGAGTTAGAAGAGAATGAGAAATTGTGGAGTGAGTTAGATGAAGTGGTGCAGAGGATACCCAGATGTGAGAGAGTGGTGATTGGTGCAGACTTCAATTGACATGTTGGGGAAGAGAACAGAGGTGATGAAAATGTGATGGGCAGGTTTGGTCTTCAGGAGAGGAATGTAGAAGGACAGATGGTGGTGGACTTTGCAAAGAGTATGGAAATGGCAGTAGTAAATACTTTCTTCCAGAAGAGGCAGGAACATAGGGTGACATATAAGAGTGGAGGCAGAAGCACTCAGGTAGACTACATCTTGTGTTGACGTTGTAATCTGAAAGAGATTAGTGACTGAAAAGTGTTGGTATGGGATAGTGTAGCCAGACAACACAGAATGGTGGTGTGTAAAATAACCCTGGTGGTGAGGAAGGTGAAGAGGACAAAGGCGGAGCAGAGGACAAAGTGGTGGAAGCTGAGAAAGGAAGAATGTTGTGTAGTACAAGTTCAAGTAGGCTTTATTGTCACTTCAACCATATACAGTTAAAACACAGTGAAACAAAACAACGTTCCTCGAGGACCAAGGTGCTACATGCAACATAAATTTACAACATAAATTAACAGAAACAAACTAAACTAGCTAACTAAGAGGCCTAGTTAACTGGCTAGCAGAGACAAGACAGATTGACCTAACAAAAACTAACTATCTAACAAAGACTTTTTTTATCTACATTTTTTTTTTAAACAGACAGCAGACAACAAAGTGCACATGTGCAAACAAAAGCAACAAAGTGACAGTGCGATAAAAACACAAACGTAACATAATAATAAGGTGTTGTGGTGATGAGTTGAGGTAGTGGAGAAACAGTAAACATTCCTTAGTGTAGCAGCAAAAATTAGGAAGTAAAGAAGTTAGTGCAAAAAGTAGTCCAGTAATAATATTGTGCAAAAGGGCATTTACAGGTTGGTGTGTATGATAGTTTGGTGGTGTAGGTCAGTGTGTCTGGGCTTGTGTTGATTAATCAGTCCAGTCTCAATGTTTTGAAGTAGTTGAGTTAAGCTGAGTGATAATGTTTGTGTTTATCAGTCCAGTCCCTTTTTGTTGAGGAGACGGATGGCTTGTAGAAAAAAGTTGTTGCACAGTGTGGATGTGTGTCCCCGAATGCTTTGGTAGCTTTTTCCAGATGGCAGGAGTGTGAAGAGTGTGTGAGAGCGGTGTGTCCGATCAGCCACAATGCTGGTGGCTTTGCGGATTCAGCGTGTGGTGTAGATGACCTCAATAGAGGGGAGAGAGACCCCGATGATCTTCTCTGCTGTCCTCACTATCCGCTGTAGGGTCTTGCAGTTCGTTATGGCACAATTCCCAATCCAGACAGTGATGCAGCTGATCAGGATGCTCTCGATAGTTCTACTATAGAAGGTGGTCAGGATCGGTGGTGGAAGCTGGGCCTTTCTCAGTCTTCTCAGAAAGAAGAGTTGGGCTTTCTTGTGTAGGGAGCTGGTGTTGAGGGACCAGCTGGGGTCCTTCTCCAGGTGGACGCCCAGGAATTTGTTGCTGTCTACGATCTCCACAGAGGAGCCGTTGATGCTCAGCAGAGAATGGTCGCCTCGTGTCCTCCTAAAGTCAACAACCATCTCCTTTGTGTTGTCAACATTCAGAGACAGGTTGTTGTCTTTATACCAGTCTGCTAGCCTCTGCATTTCCTCTCTGTACGCTGACTCGTCGTTCTTACTAATGAGACCCACCACGGTCGTGTCATCAGTGAACTTAATGATGTGATTTGAACTGTGTGTTGCTACACAGTCGTGAGTCAGCAGTGTGAACAGCAGGCAATTTAGCACACAGCCTTGTGGGGCCCCAGTGCTCAGTGTGGTGGTGCTGGAGGTGCAGTTCCCGATCCGTACTGACTGAGTAGTGTAGTGTTTAGGGAGGAGTTGAGACAGGCTATGGGTGGTCAGGAGGTGCTTTCAGTCGACTGGACAACTACAGCCAATGTGATCAGGGAGACAGGTAGGAGGATGTATCATCAAGTAAGGGAAAAGTGGACAAGGAGACTTGGTGGTGGAACGAGGAAGTCCAGGAGTGTATACAGGGAAAGAGGCTAGCTAAGAAGTCGGACTCTGAGAGGACTGAAGAGAGTAGACAGGAGTACAGGGAGATGCAGTGTAAGGTGAAGGTAGAGGTGGCAAAAGCCAAACAAAGAGCATATGAGGACTTGTATGCTAGGCTGGACAGTAAGGAGGGTGAGGTGGATCTGTACAGGTTGGCGAGGCAGAGAGATAGAGATGGGAATGTGCAGCAGGTTAGAGTGATTAAAGATAGAGATGGAAATGTACTGACAGATGCCAGGAGGGTAATGGGAAGATGGAAGGAGTATTTTCAGGAGTTGATGAATGAGGAAAATGAAAGAGAACAAAGAGTAGAAGAGGTGACTGTTGTGGAGCAGGAAGTAGCAAATATTAGTAAAAGTGAGGTGAGAAGGGCGTAGAAGAGGATGAAGAGTGGAAAGGCTGTTGGTCCTGATGACATACCTGTGGAGGTATGGAAGAGCTTAGGAGAGGTGGCTGTAGTGTTTTTGACTAGTTTGTTTAACAAGATCTTGGAGAGTGAAAGGATTCCAGAAGAATGGAGGAGAAGTGTATTGGTGCCGATTTTTAAGAACAAGGGAGATGTGCAGAGCTGTGGCAATTACAGAGGCATAAAGCTAATGAACCATTCAATGAAGCTGTGGGAAAGAGTAGTGGAAGCTAGGTTAAGGGCAGAGGTGAGCATTTGTGAGCAGCAATATAGTTTCACACCTAGAAAGAGTACATCAGATGCAGTATTTGCTTTGAGGTTGCTGGCAGAGAAGTACAGAGAAGGTAATAAAGAGTTGCATTGTGTCTTTGTAGATTTAGAGAAGGCATACGACAGGGTGCCGAGAGAGGAGCTGTGGTGTTGTATGAGGAAGTCTGAAGTGGCAGAGAAGTATGTTAGAATGGTGCAGGACATGTACAGTATGAGAGTTGTAAGACAGTGGTGAGATGTGCTGTAGGTGTGACAGAAGAGTTCAAGGTGGGGGTGGGTCTGCAACATGGATCTAAGCTCTAAGCCCCTTTTTGTTTACTCTCGTGATGGGCAGGATGACAGATGAGGTTAGACAGGAGTCTCCATGGACTATGATGTTTGCAGATGACATTTTGCTTTGTAGTGAGAGCAGGGAACAGGTGGAAGAAAATTTGGAGAGGTGGAGGTACGCTCTAGAAAGCAGAGGAATGAAGGTTAGCCGAAGCAAGACCTACATGTGTGTAAATCAGAGGAACCCAAGAGGAATGGTGAGGCTACAGGGAGCAAAGGTAAAGAAGGTGCAGGATTTTAAGTACTTAGGGTCAACGGTCCAGAGCAACGGAGAGTGCGGAAAGGAGGTGAAGTGGCGGGTACAGGCAATTGGAATGGGTGGAGAAAAGTTTCAGGTGTGTTAGCGATAAAAGAGTACCAGCGAGAATGAAAGGAAAGGTGTACAGGACAGTGATGAGACCAGCGATGCTCTACGGCTTAGAGACAGTGGCACTGAAGAAAAGACAGGAGTCAGAGTTGGAGGTAGCAAGGATGGATAGGATCAAGAATGAGTTCATCAGAGGGACAACCCATGTGAGATGTTTTGGAGATAAAGTCAGAGAGGCCAGATTGAGGTGGTTTGGACATGTTCAGAGGAAAGAATGCTGAGGTTGGAACTGCCAGGCAGGAGGTCTAGAGGAAGACCAACGAGGAGATGTATGGATGCAGTGAGAGAGGACATGAAGTTAGTTGGTGTGAGAGAAGAGGATGCAGAGGATAGGGTTAGATGGAGACAGATGATTCGCTGTGCCGTCTATTGAAAGGGAACAGCCGAAAGACAAAGAAGAAGCTTAATTACTAGATAGGATTACAATTTCCAGATCCACAAAGTATGATAATTTCCAATAGTTTTTTCAGGGAACTTTCAAATTTGTTTTGAATACCTGGATCATGTTGCCTGGAAGAATGGCACACTGGCCCAATGTCTTACACACAAAGGGCCAGTAGGGCTGAAGGCTTTAATTCCAACCAAGCAGGAGCCACATTAAACATACAGTATGTGACAATATGTATTAACTCTAAGCTATACACTTTTAATTAGCCCTCCTACACTGCCCGAAGCTGTGCCGTTTCAGCAACTGGGCATGATGTGAGTGCTCACACTGTACATTTAAACAGAGACAATGAATGGTTTGTTTACTGACAATATCAGTTAAGATTTACTCAAACAAGATATACAAAGCTTCTAAAGTATTTTTTGTGTAAAAAAAGAATTACTGAATTTTGAATTGTATAGATACAGAAAAAAACTCAAATCAAGCAAATAGACAAAAAAAAAGAGGAGAACGTGCATGTCATTTGTCCTTTCTGTTTTAAAGTTTGAAATACAGTAGTTGAGTATGCATATTGAGGTATGTTAACTCAGAACAATGGAGATTTCATGCCAGGAATCCATCTGATTGCCCAGGTGTCAGATTTCGGGTTGTTGCTTTGAATAATCGGGCAGTTCTGGCTCCCTTGCGACTCCAGGGCATCCGTATTCTCAATTACATAGACGATTATGGCTAATTCTGGTCCAGTCTCAGCAGATAGCGATGTCATCCTAGCTCATCTCCATTCGCTGGGTTTGAGACTCAACGCTACCAAAAGCATGTTCTTTCCGGCTCAGAGGACAACATACGTGGGTGTCAGGTGGGATTCGATCATAATGCAGGAACAATTGTCTCCCGCTCGTGTCAAATCCATCCTCAGCGCCCTCAAAGAAATCTGACTAGACCAAGAAGTGACTGTACATCACTTTCAATAATGTTTAGGCCTCATGGCAGCTGCATCCACGGTGATACCTTTGGGCCTTCTGCACATGAGAGCTTTTCAGTTGTGGCTAAGCGCCAGGGGATTTCATACAAGGACCAATCTCCGAAGGCAAATAAGGGTTACGCGCGAAGGACTTCGTACCCTTTCTACGTGGTTAGACCCCGGGTCTGACCTTGGGTCCCACTCTAGGTCCGTCTTGTCATCGCAAGATATTAACGACAGACGCTTCTCTTACCGGCTGGGGCGTGGTCTTGGATGGCCATCCAGCCCAAGGGCGCTGGAGAGGTCATCTTCTTGCATGGCACATCAATTGCCTCGAAATGATGGCTCTATTTTTGGCCCTACAGCACTTCCTCCAGGAGCTGAGAGGCTACCATGTTCTAGTGCGGGTGGATAACACACCGGCAGTCTCCTATATAAATCGCCATGGCGGACTGCACTCGCGTTGCTTGAACAAGCTAGCACATCAGGTTCTGCTCTGGGCACAGGACAAGTTCCTGTCCCTCAGGGTGATTTACGTTCCAGGGCACATGAATGTGGGAGCAGATTTACTGTCCAGACAAGCTGTGACACACAGGAAATGGAAACTCCACCCCGATGTGGTCAGTCAAGTTTGGGAAAGATTCCTTACAGCAGAGGTGGACCTCTTTGACTCCCAAGAGACTGCGCAATGTCCCCTCTACTACTCTCTGACTCATCCAGCTCCCCTGGGTCTGGACGTAATGGCTCATACGTGGCCTGATTTATGCCTTTATGCATTTCCTCCAATACCTCTGCTCCCGGGAGTCCTGGCGAAGGTCCGTCAACACGGTTTGCGCCTCTTACTGATAGCGCCCCGTTGGCCATCCAGAGTATGGTTCTCGGATCTAATATCTCTCCTCGATGGCTCACCTTGGATGATTCCAGTGAGGAGGGACCTTCTGTCTCAGGCGCAGGGGACAATATTTCATCCCCGGCCCGAGCTTTGGAACCTTCACGTTTGGCCCCTGAACAGGACCAACTAAGTCAAGCTGGTCTCCCAGCCAGCGTAATTGACACTATTCTAGCTGCCAGAGCTCCCTCCACTAGGAAAGCTTATGCCCTCAAATGGAATGTATTTGAAAGTTGGTGCATGACGAAGCTTGTGCCCTAGTGCCCTCAGGACATACGTACCTGATATTTCAGCTTGCCATTACCTCTCTTAAGAGGATTGGAGATCTGTGCAGTTTGTCATTCTCCCCATCCTGCCTGGACTTTGCCCCTGGGCTAGTCAAGGCCATTTTGCATCCTCACCCGAACTATCTTCTGAAGTTCCATTCTCAACCATGCAACCTGTTGTTCTTGAAGCCTTCTGTCCTCTGCCTTTCACAGCCAGTGGCATAAATCAGAGATAAAATTCTCTTTATATGCTATGGAGGCCGCAACCGGGGGGCGGCCGCCACTACACAGACCTTGTCACACTGGTCACACTATTGCTCTCTCCTATGAGGCGCATGGGCTCACTTCACCTCTAGAAATCAGGGCTCATTTAACCAAGGGGATCGTTTCATCTATTGCACTAGCGAGAGGTATTCCCCTGCAACAAGTGTATGATGCGGCGGGCTGGCCCTCTCCGCAAACATTTGTTAGATTTTATAGTCTGGATGTTCATGCCACTCCGCATTCAAGCATGGAGCTGAAAACGGGGACACAACGAGAGACACGGGGAGACTAGAGACATGACCAGAGACATGATTAGAGATAAGAGACGGGACCAGAGCCAGGACTAAAAGACATGGCAATCAGCTAGACATGGCTATTAGCTAAACATGGTTATTTAGCTAGCCATGGTAGTCAGCTACACATACATCTAGGTAAGCATGTCTTTAGCCTGACATGCACATAACTACACTTACCTAATAGCTAAACATCCAACTCGCTACACTTACCACATACAGTACCTGCCACCTGACCGAGGTGCCTTCTGGGAAACTGAGTCTGCAAAACAAAACTACACAAAACAAAACAGTATCCTCTAGTGGCGATTCCTTACATACAGTATGTAATATTATGGTATAGCTCTCATTGCTAGATTGTAGGAATCTACAGTTGAGGCTAGAATGAACCAAACTAATGTACAGTATGCTAGGTATATGCACTCTCATCATAATTGGTGCTATTGTTTTTAGTTCTAGTCCAAAAGGAATGAATCTTAAATAAGCATTAATGTGGATATTAATGTGGATGCCACAAAATACATTTATAAATTGACGTCTTTGCTGTCTGGAAGCAGAGAAAGAGCAGAGATCCACTAGTCAATTTATATCAGCCATCCCTGACAGAGCCAATATTTTTTTTTACTTTTTTTTTTACTTTAGTTTGTCACTTGTCTATAAGACCTTATTCAGACTGGTATATATATTGGTTTCAAGTGGTTGGATCACAAGCGGACAGCGCAAAATATAGGACAGAATGGGGACAAATGTGTCTTTTATTAATTTTAATTATGCAAATACTATCCAACAGTTTCAGTATAAAATGCATGAAGCCACATTACATTTGTCCCTAGAATTGCCAATTTCTCAGTTTTAGACTATTCAGAAACATTCTATGAACATTATATTTTCATTATATGAAACTTCTGAACTGATCATTATGACCACTGACAGGTGAACTGAATAACATTGATTATCAGCTATATTCCAGTAAAATGGTGACAGGATCCTAGGCACCCAAGGCTCACCCATCCATGCTGAGACCAAATGCCAGCCCATCTGGTCAAAGTCATGGTGTCAGGCACCGCAACACACCCCCAGAGGCTCTGCAGAGCCACACCTCAAAGGTCCAGAGCTGCCGTGTAGTACGAGAAAAACCCAAAACATGGGTGGTCTATGTATTAATGGCTAGTGTATGCATAAACACATATATCTTTTATTTATGACAATATACTATGCAAGGTTGTAATGTAATCAAGCTGGAGGACCTCTGTGTCAGTGGATCTCCAACGTCCTGACTGGCAGACCACATGGACCTCCCCAGTGTTGTGTCCTAGTCCCCAGCTCTATTAACTGTACACCTACAGTATGCCTGCATGGCCACTACCAATTCCTCCACCATCATCAAGTTTCCTGACAACATGGTTGTGGCGGGCCTGATCTTTGACAACAATGAGCAGGTCTACTTTACATGAAATAGATTAAAAACCTGGAACAACCAGAAACAACCTCCTCCTGAATGACAACAAGACAAAGGAGTTGATAGTGGACTCTATGATAGATAAACTACTGTATCAGGCCACTGTCATCTATGGGACCCCAGTAGAGAAAGTGGACAGCTTCCGGTACCTTGGTGTTCACATCACGCAGGACTTGTCATGGTCCTGTCACATCTGTCTGAGATGCTTAAAACATTTCAGAGTGTCTGTCATGGTGAACTTTTACAACTGCAGGATTGAGAGCATCCTGATGGGAAACACCATAATCTGGTGTGGGAACAGCACCATTCAGGACAAATGAGTACATTATCCACACTGAGCTTCCTGACCTGCACTCAATCTACAGCAAGCAGTGCTGGACCCAGGCCAGGAACTTAGCAGGCTATAACATCAAGGACTAATCTCATACTTACAAGTTAAGCCCTCTCAGGTATATTTATTTATTTATTGTTTACCTTTCATGTCATGATTTCCACACAACAATTTCAACACAACTAGCTGTTAATGTTTACCTTGTTTGTGTTGCTGGACATATATATTTTGCACATGTGCAATCATCCACATTGCCACTTTGCACTTTATGTTTCACAATCAACCTGCTGCTGCCACCTATCATTATACACATTGTTATTGTACTGTACATTATAACATCACTACACATCTGTACATAATTCTAGGTTTCATTTTTTCTCTTGCACATATTTATTTGACTTGATTCTGGTGTATTTTATTTATTTTATTCTTAATGGTAAATGCACATTTTATTCTTATTTTCTGTACTCTGTATATATATATATATATATATATATATATATATATATATATATATATATATATATATATATATATATATATATATATATATATATTTATTTATTTATTTATTTATTTTTTATTTTTTTTTGCTTACACCTTATTTCATTTTTCTGGTCATTGGCAGTTGTATACCCATTTTACTGCATGGTTGTGTATGTGTATGTGACAAACAAATTGTAAATTTGAATTTGATTTATGTTGCTATGACGGCCTTCAGGTCTTTATCTGACACTTAAATAGTGTATAGGTTTTGGAAGCGATCTGTTTTGAGTTTGGTCTTCAGCAAATGGATGGCACTTGCACACACACACACACACACACACACACACACACACACACACACACACACACACACACACACATACACAGAGAGACAGAGAGTTAGTTTATAGTCTTGCGCACTGTTGTCATATTAATAGAGATAGATTTGTAAGGGTTGTTTTACTCTAAAACAATGTGTCAAAAGCATGTAAAATATTATTGAATTCTATTAAAACAGCCACATGTCAATATCTTATTGGTTGATATGAGCTATTTTACAGCCAATTAATTAAGAAATGCATCAAAAGGCTGTGTATTGTGTATAAACTGTGTGTACAGGTTTGTTTGATATTAGATCATGGTTTTGGTTCAGTGTTGATATTATACCCATATGATATTGGAAAATGTGGGATTCTAATGAACTGCAATAACAATTTGAAGACGCATAGCTATCTAATAATAAATATAAGGTAATATAGCTCTGGGGTATGATATTTAATAAACACACCCAAATAACATAAAAGTCAGAGTTAGGCTACCTAAAATAAATATATATTCGCTAGTAAATTATCATCTAATTAAATCCTAAATCATGTAAGAGCCAGGATGCAAGACAGATGGGCATGAATTCTGGCAATGCCTCTAGTCCAGCTGTTGATGAACTTTGCCAGCGCTGCACACATATGCTGTCCATTTTATACATAGACAGCAGAAACCCTTTCATCCCTTTCCCACTCTGTCTTCTCAAACCTCCAGCTCTCCCTCCAGAGCTGCTATACTGAGATACCCTGCTTTAGTCAGTGTGGTAATAGGCCTGCCAGTGGTGATGAAGGGTATGTTTAACAGTCAAATGGCTTTGGCTGAGAGGGAGGTGATGAATAGCTATTTTTGTGCACGAGTGAGAATCATAAGACTGACGTTGTAGGTGCTGTGCATTTTATATAGATGAAACACCATCAGCTTGGCACATGGCAATTAATGGACTTATTTGAGTCTCTCATTATGTAAAAGCTGATTTGCTTATTAGCCAGCTTCATGAGTGTACCTGAGTGTACCTCTACTCAAAATAGTAGTTGCAAAGAACTTTCTGAAGTTCAAAAAGTGCATAATAGAATGTTCTCAAAAAGTAAATGAGATCTGTGTCATGGAAGGTAATGCACAACATCGTCTCTGAGGAATAAAAGTAATGTACTGTACACTACATTGGATTGTAGTGTAATGGGAATGGTATAGATGTATACATGGGAACTCCCCTACTTGGTTTTAGTTTATTTATTTATTTTATTTACAACACGGCCTTATACGTCTCAGCCAGCGACCAATTAATCTTCCTGAGAGCATTAACGATTGCTGTCTAGCTGCCTCACCACCTGCACAGTGCACTCAATACTTCCTGTTTGATGTGCAAATAATTAGTCGGAGCTTCACCCCAAAGTTCATGGTTCTCTTCTTTGTCTTATTATAGAGAAGTGACAAGCACATACAAATGGGCTGTCAAGGACAGCTGTGTGTTGACATTCAACATATAATGAAGGACATGACTGGCAGCGGCACAGCATAAAGTAGTGTCAGGGCAGTTTGAAGAAGGTGGCTTACCTTAGATAAACACCTTAAGTCACTGCGGGGACGTGGAACTCCAGGACAGCTCTGCAGTGTGTCATGTTGCTGGCAAAGAATATGTACATGAGCTGTGTGCTGCTCATGTTTAACGGCAGTGTAGCAGTCATAAAAACATTTCTTTATTTCTGGGTTTACTTATGATAATAATAGTGCAGGTGAATGTTAATTTGTCAAAAAACTGATATTGTAAAGGAATGGTACTTGAATTACTGAAAACCACAAATCCATGCAAAATATTTACTAAAGGTCAAAGTTATGCAATCCTGACTTTCTAAACAAATAGAAATGTTAATTTGTTCGTTCATTGCTTAAAAAGTACTCCAGGTGTAGTGCTGCATTATTTACACTATGAAAGCACCTCACTGTTTAAGTGTTGAACTTCTGAGCGAAATATCTAATTGAGAAAAATATCACAGTACAATAATAGCATACATATAGAAATGGATTGCAAATTAAAGTTACTTATGTCTTTGTTATGCTTATGCTGTATGCCATTTTTTTTCTGGCAAGGTTTGTCCCCCAAATTTTTTAACTAAACTGACTTTTCCATCCATCTATTCAGGAACTTCAGTAGTCCAACTCGGGGTCCATTGAGGCCAATGGTGATAACCCTTGTATTTATTCCCATTTAGAACCCTTGGATTTATTCCCATTTTATTCCCATTGTAGAACCGCAGATCACATTACACATGCATTCACATACCATGGGCAATTTTGGAATGCCAATTAGCCTAATCTGCAGTTCTTTGGACTCTGGGAGGAAACCGGAGCTCCCGGAGGAAACCCATCAATCACGGGAGGACATGCAAACTCCAGCTACAGAGACTCCCAAATTTGATCCCAAAGCAAAGGACAGATCAGAAAACCATGAGGCATGAAAAAGGGTCATCTGTGGTTTAAAATTTGAAATGTAGTCACTGATAATAAAACATAATAGCTTTTAATAGTGTAAGTTATTAAAAGGTGGATTGTAATGGTTTGTAGACTTAGGTAGACGTAGGACATAGACGTAGATGTAAGTGGTTCATGCCTCTTCATAATGGATCACAGAGTCCAATAAGATCACACTTCTTGCTTAGTGTTGACACGGCAAGCTTTTAGCTGTACCTTCTCATTTAGAGACGGGAGCAAGTACAAAATTGGTAGTTTGGAGATAAATCATGTAAGTTCATAGGCAGTTTGTGATGTTTTGTTGATGAGTTGATGTTCATGAGTTTGAAACATGAGTTTGTTGGAGTGAATTCATTGGTGAAACCAATGACAAGCAGTTCTAAAACAGGTAGAATAACTGTTCACAACAGTGAACTAAACAGGATCTAAATACTGTAGACAGACATGTCTAACTAAACAAGTACTGTAGATTGCTAATGAATAATATGGGATATCATGTGACTGTGACAGGTGAGATGCAATTAATAAGAAGTTTGAGAGAAACATCAACGTAATGAGCACACACACTAGGACGTTCAGGGGAAACAATGACAATGGTAATCTAATGTGTATTTAAATTGTAAGTGATTTAAGGCATATAATGTTACAAAGTTTAATGCAACCACAGGGTGGCATAATCTAATGTCTTCTTGTGCCAGTCCCAAGTCTGGATAAATGCAGAGGGTTGTGGCAGGTAAACCATTTGCCAAATCAGTCATGCGAATCATTAATATGACTTCCATACCGGATCGGTTGCGGCCCGAGTTAACAATGACCGCCACCGGTGCTGCAGGTGCTACAGGGTGCCAGTTGAAAATGTGGCTACTGTTGGTCAAAAAAGGAGAGGAGGCATGTTTGTAGGCAGAGAGAGAAGAAGAAAGGAAAGAGTTAGGAGTGACAATAGGGACTTTAAATGTTGACAGGGATGGCAAGAATTGGTTGGTTGGTTGGTTGGTTGGTTGGTTGGTTGGTTGGTTGACATGATGCAGAAAAGTAAGGTAGCAAAGCTTAGGATTAGAGCATAAGTTGTTTTATCATGGTGTGGATAGGAAAAGAAATGGAGTAGAAGTTATCCTGAAAGAGAATAACTTCTAAGGAATGTTCTGGAGGTGCATAGGGTGATAATTCTGAAGCTGGGAAATGAAGGTGTTATGTTCACTGTTGTTAGTGGTTATGCCCCACAGGTAGGTTGAGCGTTAGAAGAGAAGCAGAAATTCTGGAGTGACTTAGATCCAAAGTCAGAGTATCCCGAATGGTGATTACTGAAGATTTCAATAGACATAGTGGGGACGGGAACAGAGGTGATGAGAAAATGATGAGCAGGTTTGGTCACAGAAATGCAGAAGGAGAGATGGTGGTGGACTTTGCAAAGAGGATGGAAATGGCAGTAGTGAAGTAGTGCAAACTGTTGGTGCAGAAGAGTTTAGCCAGACAACACTTGGTGGTGGTAAAACGACCCTGGTGGTAAAGAAGGTGAAGAGGACAAAGGCAAAGCAGAGGACAAGGAATGTTGTGTAGTTTTCAGGGAGGAGTTAAGACTGGGTGGTCAGGAAGTGCTTTCAGTTGACTGGACAACTACAGCTAATGTGATCAGGGAGACAGGTACAGTAGGAGGATACTTGGTGTATCATCAGAAAAGGGGAAAGTGGACAAGAATATTTGGTGGTGGGGCAAAGAAGTCCAGAAGTGTATACAGAGAAAGATATTAGCTAAGAAGAAGTGGGACACTGAGGACTGAAGACAGTAGACAAGAGTACAGGGAGATGCAGCATAAGGTGAAGGTAGAGGTGACAAAGGCCAAACAAAGACCATAAGAGAACTTGTATTCTCTGTTGGACAGTAAAGAGGGAGAGGTGGATCTGTACATGTTGGCAAAGAAATAGAAATGGAATGGACGTGTAAACGGTTAAAGTGGTAGAAAAGAGATGAAATTGTACTGAAAGGTGCCGGGTGATGGGAAGCTGGAAGGAATACTCGAAAGAATTGATGAATGAGAAAAATGAAAGAGGCCAAAGAGTAGAAGAGGTGATTGTTGTGGAGCAGTAAATAGTAAAAATATGTGAGGTGAGGAGAGCATTGAAGAGGATGAAAAGTGAAAGGACAGTTGTTCCTGATGACATACTGTACCTGTCATACAGTAGGAAGTATGGAAGTAATTAGGAGAGGTAACAGTAGAGTTTCTGACTAGTCTTTTTGACAAGATCTTGGAGAGTGAGAAGATCCCAAAGGAATAGAGGAGAAGTCTATAGGTACCAATTTTTAAGAACAATGAAGATGGGCAAAGCTGTGGCAAGTACAAAGAAATAAAGTTAATGAGTTATGCAATGAAGCTGTGGGAAAGAAATGTGGAAGCTAGGTTAAGGTTAGAGGTGAGTATTTTTGAGAAGCAATATGGTATTTGCTTTGAGGATGGAGATACTGGTACAGAGTACAGAAAAAGGTAATAAGGAGTTGCATTATGTTTTTGTAGATTTAAAGAAAGCTTATGACATGGAGCCGAGAGAGGAGCTGAGGTATTGTATAAGGCAGTCTGAAGTAGCAGAGAAGTATGTTAGAGTGGTGCAAAACGTGTCCTGCATGAGAGCCGTAAGACAGTGTGTATTGTAGGTGTGGCAGAAGAGTTCAAGGTGCATTAAGTATCAGCTCTGAGCCCTTCTTGCCTGGTCTGGTGATGGACAGGATGACAGATGAGGTTAGACAGGAGTCTCCATGGACTATGATGTTTGCAGATGACATTTTGCTTTGTAGCGAGAGCAGGGAAGAGGAAAATCTGGAGAAGTGAAGGTATGCTCTGAAAAGCAGAGGAATGAAAGATAGCACAGCAAAATAGAATACATGTGTGTGACTGAGAGGGACCCAAGTGCAACATTGAGGCTACAGTGAGCAGAGGTAAAGAAGGTGCATGAGTTTAAGTATAGTACTTTAAGTATAGTACAACAACCCAGGGCAATAGAAAGTAAGGAACGGAGGTGAAGAGGCTTCAGTTGTGTTGTGTGAGAAAAGAGTATCAGCGAGAATAAAAGTAAAAGTGTTCAGGACAGCGGTGAGACCAGAAATGCTCTACAGCTAAGCGACAGTAGCACTGAAGGAAAGACAGAAGACAGATCTTGAAGTAGCAGAGCTGAAGATGTCTTTGGGAGTGACAAGGATGGAAAGAATTCACAGGGACAACCCATGTTACTGTAGCTGTTTTGGAGATAAAGTCAGGTAGACTAGTTGTGATTTGGACATGTTCAAATGAGAGGAATATACTGTATCAGTAGATGGATGCTGAAGTTGGTACTGCCAGACATGCGCTTTATTGGATTTCTAAAGAGATGATTTATGATTGTTGTGAGAGAGGACATGAAGTTAGTTGTTGTAAGAGAACAGGATGCAGGGAATAGGGTTAGATGGAGGCAAACAAAAACTATATAAAAATTTTAATTTGGTGATCTCTCATGTACAGGATAGTTCAAGAATGTGGGAAAAGCATCTTGGACTGGATAAACAGTTTGGGAACTTGCAAAAGCAACATCCAATATAGCTGTATAAATTCCCTGGGAGGAGTACTGTATATCAAATTCCATTCCAAACAACCAAAAAATCATCTCCTGGGGCCTCATGTATCAATGCACAAAAACTTTACTTACGCCAGTTTTCACGCTCACGGTCGGATTTACTAACAGTGAAATTAACGTTAGAATGTGCGTTTTTCCACGCCAACTTCCTGTCTGGCGTACATGTATTTCTTGTGTGTGTTTGTTTTATTTCCATTGGCGACTCCTAGAGGCAATTATGTTAAATTGCACACTACAAAGTATCGCACCAACACATGTGAAAAACATTGCTATTAATTTATAATTGATGGGTTAATTGACACAATATTTTTCTACCAATTATGTGATTTAGAACATATACAGTAAAAGCATTTGCAAATGTATTCAGTACCCTTACCTAAGTAACTCTTAGTCTATGGCAATGGCAGTGTTGGCCTTATTAGAGGACATTGTCAATGGCTGAATCCGAAGGGAACGCGTTTTTAGGGATCACAGTGATTTTCAGGCCCACGATGATGACTGGCTTATTAGCCGTTTCAGATTTCCAAGAGCTATCCTCTTGGAGCTGTAAGGGACTGCCACTAGAGGGCACTGTGGTTGAGTTTGTTTTGTTTGTAGTTTTGGTTAGAAGACCCAGTTTCCCAGAAGGCACCTCGGTCAGGTGATGTCAAAGTTTCACCTGTACCGAGGTGGCTCGTTAAGCAAAGAGTAGGTATAAAAAGCTGTTAGTTCTGGGGAACTGGGTCGAGCATTGACATTGTCAGGTGGGCTTTAGTTTTGTTTTATTTAGTTCTGTTCTGTTTTGACTTGGTTATTTATTCATTAATACCTGGCTCTGTAAGTTTGTCTTTTGTGTTTATTTTCAATATGTCTCTTGGTTTTTCCCTGTGTGTTTGTAGTTTAAGTTTAAATGTTTAATGTGTGTGGAGTTGATGTGGTGTGTTGTCCTGTTGTGTTCCTTGGATATTAGAACAGGTAAGTAGATAGGCTCAGTGTTTCCTCGCCTCCATGTGTCTCCTAACCCTGGTTTCTCCTCCCCTCTGAGCGTCTCCTAGCCTAGCCTTTGAGGGTCCCCTAGCCTAGCATTGGAGGGTCTGCTAGCCCTTGAGGGTCCCCTAGCCTAGCCTTTGAGGGTCCCCTAGCCTAGCCCGTGAAGGTCTCTAAGCCTAGCCTTTGAGGGTCCCCTAGCCTAGCCCGTGAAGGTCTCTAAGCCTAGCCTTTGTGTGTCCCCTAGCCTAGCCTTTGCGTGTCCCTTAGCCTAGCCTTTGCGTGTCCCTTAGCCTAGCCTTTGCGTGTCCCCTAGCCTAGCCTTTGCGTGTCCCCTAGCCTAGCCTTTGCGTGTCCCCTAGCCTAGCCTTTGCGTGTCCCCTAGCCTAGCCTTTGCGTGTCCCCTAGCCTAGCCTTTGCGTGTCCCCTAGCCTAGCCTTTGCGTGTCCCCTAGCCTAGCCTTTGCGTGTCCCCTAGCCTAGCCTTTCATGAGCCCACGGCAGTAACAACAGCCAGCGTCAGTGAGAACATGACAGAATGCTCGACCCTAAGAACAAAGGCACAGCAGAGGGGCCCACGAAACACCACAGCAACAGTCCCTTACTACCCCCGAGAACCCCAGGTGTGACTCCAACGTCGTCAGGAAGGCGCCACAGTGGAGGCCCCGGCTGAGCGGGCGACCCAGAACCACATCGGCCATCCGGTGGGGAGGATGACCCAGCACTGTCTACGAGGCTCACGTTTCCAGAGCGACGCAGTGCTGCCTCCGCCGCCCGGCCCCCGAGATTCGCTGCTGCCTCGTCAGCCGTGCCCATCGACGGGATCCGACATCATCTTCATCACCTGGCTGGGAGGACGGCAATACCTCTGCACCCAGGCTCCGCAACGGATCCAAGGCTGCCTCCACTATCCAGGTGTCGACATCAGGAGTCCACCAGGGTCCGCCCTCAACAGCGGGCGGGCCGTCGCCCTACCAGGATTCAGGAACTGCTGCAGCTGCCGCCCGGCATTGAGGACTATCCAGTACTGCATCGGCCGCTCGGCTAGGAGGACGACCCAGTGCCATCCTCGCGGCGAGAGCGAGCTGGTACTGCCTCTGCCGCCCGGCCTACACCAGCGATCCAGTGCTGCCTCAACAGCCAGAGCGACCTAAGGGGTCCAGCAGCTGCATCTGCAGCTCGACTTAGGTGTCGGTCCGGACGCGCCCTCCCTCCCGCCCAATTCAGCGATCTAGATCGTCGACGGCGGGAGGTGGGTGAATATATCGCCGAGAGCGCTCCGGAGGAGCGTCTTAAGGGGGGGGGGTACTGTAAGGGACTGCCACTAGAGGGCACTGTGGTTGAGTTTGTTTTGTTTGTAGTTTTGGTTAGAAGACCCAGTTTCCCAGAAGGCACCTCGGTCAGGTGATGTCAAAGTTTCACCTGTACCGAGGTGGCTCGTTAAGCAAAGAGTAGGTATAAAAAGCTGTTAGTTCTGGGGAACTGGGTCGAGCATTGACATTGTCAGGTGGGCTTTAGTTTTGTTTTATTTAGTTCTGTTCTGTTTTGACTTGGTTATTTATTCATTAATACCTGGCTCTGTAAGTTTGTCTTTTGTGTTTATTTTCAATATGTCTCTTGGTTTTTCCCTGTGTGTTTGTAGTTTAAGTTTAAATGTTTAATGTGTGTGGAGTTGATGTGGTGTGTGGTCCTGTTGTGTTCCTTGGATATTAGAACAGGTAAGTAGATAGGCTCAGTGTTTCCTCGCCTCCATGTGTCTCCTAACCCTGGTGTCTCCTCCCCTCTGAGCGTCTCCTAGCCTAGCCTTTGAGGGTCCCCTAGCCTAGCATTGGAGGGTCTGCTAGCCCTTGAGGGTCCCCTAGCCTAGCCTTTGAGGGTCCCCTAGCCTAGCCCGTGAAGGTCTCTAAGCCTAGCCTTTGAGGGTCCCCTAGCCTAGCCCGTGAAGGTCTCTAAGCCTAGCCTTTGCGTGTCCCCTAGCCTAGCCTTTGCGTGTCCCCTAGCCTAGCCTTTGCGTGTCCCTTAGCCTAGCCTTTGCGTGTCCCCTAGCCTAGCCTTTGCGTGTCCCCTAGCCTAGCCTTTGCGTGTCCCCTAGCCTAGCCTTTGCGTGTCCCCTAGCCTAGCCTTTGCGTGTCCCCTAGCCTAGCCTTTGCGTGTCCCCTAGCCTAGCCTTTGCGTGTCCCCTAGCCTAGCCTTTCATGAGCCCACGGCAGTAACAACAGCCAGCGTCAGTGAGAACGTGACAGAATGCTCGACCCTAAGAACAAAGGCACAGCAGAGGGGCCCACGAAACACCACAGCAACAGTCCCTTACTACCCCCGAGAACCCCAGGTGTGACTCCAACGTCGTCAGGAAGGCGCCACAGTGGAGGCCCCGGCTGAGCGGGCGACCCAGCACCACATCGGCCATCCGGTGGGGAGGATGACCCAGCACTGTCTACGAGGCTCACGTTTCCAGAGCGACGCAGTGCTGCCTCCGCCGCCCGGCCCCCGAGATTCGCTGCTGCCTCGTCAGCCGTGCCCATCGACGGGATCCGACATCATCTTCATCACCTGGCTGGGAGGACGGCAATACCTCTGCAGCCAGGCTCCGCAACGGATCCAAGGCTGCCTCCACTATCCAGGTGTCGACATCAGGAGTCCACCAGGGTCCGCCCTCAACAGCGGGCGGGCCGTCGCCCTACCAGGATTCAGGAACTGCTGCAGCTGCCGCCCGGCATTGAGGACTATCCAGTACTGCATCGGCCGCTCGGCTAGGAGGACGACCCAGTGCCATCCTCGCGGCGAGAGCGAGCTGGTACTGCCTCCGCCGCCCGGCCTACACCAGCGATCCAGTGCTGCCTCAACAGCCAGAGCGACCTAAGGGGTCCAGCAGCTGCATCTGCAGCTCGACTTAGGTGTCGGTCCGGACGCGCCCTCCCTCCCGCCCAATTCAGCGATCTAGATCGTCGACGGCGGGAGGTGGGTGAAGATATCGCCGAGAGCGCTCCGGAGGAGCGTCTTAAGGGGGGGGGGTACTGTAAGGGACTGCCACTAGAGGGCACTGTGGTTGAGTTTGTTTTGTTTGTAGTTTTGGTTAGAAGACCCAGTTTCCCAGAAGGCACCTCGGTCAGGTGATGTCAAAGTTTCACCTGTACCGAGGTGGCTCGTTAAGCAAAGAGTAGGTATAAAAAGCTGTTAGTTCTGGGGAACTGGGTCGAGCATTGACATTGTCAGGTGGGCTTTAGTTTTGTTTTATTTAGTTCTGTTCTGTTTTGACTTGGTTATTTATTCATTAATACCTGGCTCTGTAAGTTTGTCTTTTGTGTTTATTTTCAATATGTCTCTTGGTTTTTCCCTGTGTGTTTGTAGTTTAAGTTTAAATGTTTAATGTGTGTGGAGTTGATGTGGTGTGTTGTCCTGTTGTGTTCCTTGGATATTAGAACAGGTAAGTAGATAGGCTCAGTGTTTCCTCGCCTCCATGTGTCTCCTAACCCTGGTGTCTCCTCCCCTCTGAGCGTCTCCTAGCCTAGCCTTTGAGGGTCCCCTAGCCTAGCATTGGAGGGTCTGCTAGCCCTTGAGGGTCCCCTAGCCTAGCCTTTGAGGGTCCCCTAGCCTAGCCCGTGAAGGTCTCTAAGCCTAGCCTTTGAGGGTCCCCTAGCCTAGCCCGTGAAGGTCTCTAAGCCTAGCCTTTGTGTGTCCCCTAGCCTAGCCTTTGCGTGTCCCCTAGCCTAGCCTTTGCGTGTCCCTTAGCCTAGCCTTTGCGTGTCCCCTAGCCTAGCCTTTGCGTGTCCCCTAGCCTAGCCTTTGCGTGTCCCCTAGCCTAGCCTTTGCGTCTAGCCTAGCCTTTGCGTGTCCCCTAGCCTAGCCTTTGCGTGTCCCCTAGCCTAGCCTTTGCCTGTCCCCTAGCCTAGCCTTTGCCTGTCCCCTAGCCTAGCCTTTGCGTGTCCCCTAGCCTAGCCTTTGCGTGTCCCCTAGCCTAGCCTTTGCGTGTCCCCTAGCCTAGCCTTTGCGTGTCCCCTAGCCTAGCCTTTGCGTGTCCCTTAGCCTAGCCTTTGCGTGTCCCTTAGCCTAGCCTTTGCGTGTCCCTTAGCCTAGCCTTTGCGTGTCCCTTAGCCTAGCCTTTGCGTGTCCCTTAGCCTAGCCTTTGTGTGTCCCCTAGCCTAGCCTTTTAGTATACCACGGCCTAGCCTTTTAGTATACCATGGCCTAGCCTTTTAGTATGCCATGGCCTAGCCTTCGAGGGTCCCCAAGCCTAGCCTTTGAGTGTGCCCCGGCCTAGCCTTTGAGTGTCCCCTAGTCTAATCTCTGGGTCCCCTCTAGACCAGCCTTGGAGCCTCAGTCCCTAGACCTAGTGCTTCCGTGTCCCATATCCTTAGTGTTTGTTGTTCAAAGATTAGTGTAGCAGGATGATCTGTGGTCTCATCATGACAGTTATATTTATGTGGGTGTCTTATTTATGACTTTTGTACAGTTATATACTGCCACACTCTTAGTTGGGGGGGACTTCCGGTTCACCTGGTTTGTGTTTGTGCTCACTCCAGACACTAGCCAATCTGCTTGCCTATGAGCTGTTATAAAGGTAACGGGACAGCCGTTCATGTAGCGCGCCCGCCTCCTTTCAGTCGTGTACCTGACTTCCGGTTTTGCCACAGGTAAGAATGCTCCTCGAAATCGCTCAGCTATGTTGATGGGCAGTGATACTTACCTAAATGTTTTCCTTAGGTTTCCTCTGGACTCGCTAACAGTGGGGTATTTCCCTACCAGCTCTGTAGAGTGCGCGCGCTGTTTTATGGTGCGTCTGACTTTCACTTTCATGTAAGGTATGAATGCTTTTGCGATCTCTCTCCCATGTTTATGGACGGAGGCACTTATTTAAATATCGGCTTGTAGACTCATCTTGGCTTTTCCTACAGTCATTTTCTGTGGATTCTCCTGTGCGTAGCGTGCACGTTGTTTCGCTGCGCGTCTGACTTCCGCTTCCGTCTCAGGTATGAATACTCTTCGCCAGTTATTATTTTGGAAATGGTTATTTAATTGGAATTGTAGGTTTCTCCTGACTTTCCTGTAGTGAACTCTCTTCCTATCACCTCTTCGTTGTGTAGAGCGCATGCCTTTTGCTGTACGGCCAACTTTCCGGTCTTTGTTTCAGTTTTCCCCTAAACTGGTGGGTTCTTTAACATTGCCCGACTGGAGTCGGTAAGTGGCTCGTTCCCTGTACTTCCTGGTTGTACCGGGTTTGTTGGGGGTTGTTCATTCAGCATCCAGAACAGGTATGTACGTTTTATTAGTACATTTTATTGTTCTCCATGGTATGTATGTCCAACTTGTTTCATTTTAATTAGGAGCTGTATTTCGAAGTGGGTGCTGTGGACAAATGCATGAACGCTGCTGCTTTGCTTTGCTTTGCTTTGCTTTGCCTTTTGTTTGCTTTGCTTTGCTTTGCTTTGCTTTGCTTTGCTTTGCTTGAACTGTGCATGCTTTGCTTCGCTTTAAATGCCGCTTTGCATGCCTGAATGCTGCTTTTGCCTGAAGGTTTTTGATTTTCTTTCTTTGTTTGCTTTATTTTGGTTTGTTTTACTGTCATTGGACAAATAGCTGCAATATAATTGCTTCACTGTTGTGTTGCATGGCTGATTTATTGGCGGGGGGCTTTGCTGCTGTGTATGCATTCTGTCTTTGAATTTGTTTTTAAATTGTAATTCGTCTGTCTTATCTTTCTCTCCTGTTATTTTAATGTCTTTCGTAGAGCTGTGAGCTGAAGGTGGTGGCAGTGTGACGTGTTGGGGTTGGTTTCCTTCTTCGTGTGCGTGTTGGTCACTTCTGTGTCAATTGTCACTGTGAATAGTGCGTGGATGTGATTCACGTGTGTTTGGGGTGACTTTGGCTGGGATATTCATCCCCTCCCTGTCTTTCATAGTCTGCCACCCACTGGTTAGCTCCAGCTCCAAAAAGGATGGTGTATGTTTTTATAATTTTTAGTATTGCATATTCCTGATGTCAAATTAAAATTATTTATGGTATCTAAATTGTTGAACTGTGACATTGTGTATTTTTCTGTGAGAGAATAAACATTTATGTACGAAATCCACGCCTCTTGCATCTCTGGTGAATGTACCTGGGTGCCTTAGTTAGTTTAATAGTTAGGGTTTGGTTTTATTTCCTTGGGTGCAATTCCCAAGGTGGCGTAATTGGCTACCATTGTTAACAGTAGCGGGGCGGCGGAGCTCAAGCGAGCCAGCGCCCCCTAGCGCTCGCCACAATCTGGCGTAATCGGCAGGATCACTGTTTTAAGCGAAGGTGTGGTTCGCTCATATTTGTTTTTTTCTCTCGTGCTGTATTGGGTAATTTCATTTTTTTTAGAGTATTTCGGTGTAAGGCAAAGCAGCAGTGTTCTGCAGTGGACCTCTAATTAGTGGGGTGAGATTCCTCTTTTGTGAGTGGTGTGTCAGAGCCTTAAATTTCGATTGGGAATTCGATCTCGTCATGGAGGACGAATTGCAGGAGCTGAGGACCTTGGTTGCCCAGTTGAGAGCTGACAATGAACAGCTCCACCAGGAGCGAGCTACTGCCACTCCAGATGCCAATGTTGTGCCTTCCACTTCACAATCCCAGCCTCCAACAGGTAATGTCTCTTCGGTTCCTGTGACCGAGCGATTAATTTTCGTACCTCGGGATCGGCGGTGTCCTATGTTTAGGGGGAAGTGTGGTGTTGGGTTAGATGAATGGCTTGAGGAAGTACGAGCTTGTATGAGGACTCGCCATTTGTCCGCTAGAGATCAAGCATTTTTCCTGTTCGATCACCTAGAGGGGGAAGCTCGTGACGAGATAAAGTATCGTTCCACTGTCGATAGAGAGGATCCAGAGAAGGTTATTTTAATACTGCAAGAGCTCTATGGGTGTTCTGAGTCATATGTAGCGTTGCAGGAGGCCTTCTTTTCTAGGCGTCAGCTAGAGGGAGAAACCTTGCAGGAGTTTTCATTAGCTTTAATGAGCCTTATGGGGAGAGTAAAACAGAGTGCTCCGATCGCTATGTCCAATGCTGATGTTCTGTTGAGGGATCAATTCGTGGAGCATGTTCTTGACGGAGCTTTGCGTCGTGAGTTGAAGCAGATGGTGCGCAGACAGCCCCGTGCTACTCTACTGGAGATTAGAGGTGAGGCAATTCGGTGGGAACAGGAGGGTCTTCCTAGCGGTGCGAGAGGTCGCAGTCATTCTGTTCCATCAGCTTTAGGTTTTCAGTATGGGATCCAGAATAGACCTAGTAGTGTGGCCCATGCTCCTCCTGCAGAGATGGATGAGCTAAAGGAGTTGTTGAAATGTCAGCAGGAGCAATTAAAAAGTCAGCAAGAGCAGTTGCAGCAGCTTGCTCGTAGCATTTCTCGGTTACAGCCTTCGCAGCGTAGCCGTTCTCCTCGTGGAGGTCTTGTGTGCAGGCGTTGTCAACAGCCTGGTCACTTTGCACGGGAGTGTGATGGGGTGCGTGCTCCCCCTCGGTCTTACTCGTCCCATGTTCCTACGACATCTGACAGGCAGTCTCGTACAGCGCCGGAAAACTAGCACCCACCGCGCTGCAGAGCCACAGTTCGGGGGGGTATTTTACTGGCTCACGGGCCACCCCTAGGAGTTTAGGCGGTACTTCAGCCTTGGTGTCATCCTGTCCACACCTTGATATAATCTTGGGTGGAGTTAAAGTATCGTGCTTGCTAGACACAGGTTCAATGGTGTCCACAATTACTGAGAGTTTCTTTCTGGACAATATCCAGCCGTGGGGTCAGGAGCGTCTTCAGTCCTGCCATTGGCTGCAGCTTAGGGCTGCTAACGGGTTAGCCATTCCTTATATTGGTTATTTGGAATTGGACGCAGAGCTGTGTGGTAAGATAATGCCGCACTGCGGAGTGCTAGTGGTTAAGGACCCTCCCGGTGGTAGCCAGCCTCAAGTGCCTGGTGTTTTGGGGATGAACATCATCCGTCGTTGCTATAAAGAGCTTTTTGGAGAGCATGGTCTGGCTTTGTTTGACTCGCCCTCTGTTTCGGAGGTTTCAGCATCTGTCATACAGGCACTGCAGCAGTGTCATGAGACTAGTACTTCATCTAATCGTGAGCTTTCGGGTAGAGTACGGGTTCAAGGTAGGAGGACTTGTCGGATTCCAGCTGGCGCTATGAAGCTGGTAGCGGCCACCTGCTCTGACCAGTACTCTGGCTGTACTGTGCTATTGGAGCCACCGGATTCTGGTTTGCCGGCTGGACTTTTGGCATCTCCTGCCATAGTACAGGTGACGAGAGGTACAGTTTATGTTCCCGTGGTTAACGTGAGTTCTACGGAGGCGGTGCTGTATCCGCGTGTGATGGTGGGTACCCTCCATCCAGTTCATGTTGTTAGCCTGCCTGCGGGTATCACCGAGGTTCCAGCCTGTAAGTTGACTGTGAATTCGCAGTCTGCTGTTCCTACAGTTTGGAGTCAGATAGAGGCCTTGGATTTGTCCCTGTTGCCTGCAGCAGCCCAGATTCAAGTGAGGTCTCTTCTTCATAAGTACAGCTCTGTTTTCTCTGTTCATGAGATGGACATTGGCTGTACTACTCTGGTGGCGCATGACATCCCACTCTTGGATGACGTTCCTGTCAAGCAACGCTATAGGCGTATTCCTCCATCGGAGTATGAGATAGTGAAAGAACATATTAATCAGTTGTTAGCGGCACAGGTCATTCGAGAGAGCAGTAGCCCTTATGCCTCTCCTATCGTCCTTGCTCGAAAGAAGGATGGTACCTTGCGGATGTGTGTTGATTATCGTCAGTTGAACGCCAAGACCAGGAAAGACGCATTTCCTTTGCCCCGTATTGAGGAGTCTTTGGATGCTATGACTGGAGCATGTTGGTTCTCCACTATGGATTTGGCCAGTGGGTACAACCAGGTCTCGGTCGCTGAAAAAGATCGTTCCAAGACTGCCTTTTGTACGCCATTTGGATTGTTTGAATGGAATCGTATGCCTTTTGGCCTCTGTAATGCCCCCAGTACCTTTCAGAGATTAATGCAGCGGATATTTGGTGACCAGCAGTGTCAGTCTTTGTTACTGTATCTGGATGATATCATTGTGTTTTCTTCCACTGTAGAACAGCACCTGCAGAGACTTGAGGTGGCGCTGGGCCGGCTGCAGCATGAGGGCCTCAAGGTCAAACTTTCCAAATGTGCGTTTTTCCAACGGGCGGTGCAGTACTTGGGCCATGTAATCTCTGATCAGGGTGTATCCACTGACCCAGGTAAAATTCAGGTGGTAGCCAACTGGCGACCTCCTTCTACTGTTTCAGAGCTGCGATCATTTCTTGGGTTTGCTAGCTACTATAGACGCTTTATAGATGGTTTTGCAAAGTTGGCAGCTCCTTTACATAGGCTGGTGGCAGATCTGGGTGGTGTTGGATCTAAGAACAAGCGGAGATCCTGTGCTATTGAGGCATGGACAGCAGAGTGTAGTGCCAGTTTTGAGGCGTTAAAAACCAAGCTTACAACTGCACCTGTATTGGCATATGCTGACTTTTCATTGCCTTTTGTTTTAGAGGTAAATGCGAGTCATTCTGGCCTGGGAGCGGTTCTTTCCCAGGAGCAAGAGGGAAAGCTAAGGCCAATAGCTTATGCCAGTCGGGGCCTCAAGCCCAACGAGCGTAATATGCAAAATTATAGTTCTATGAAGTTGGAGTTTTTGGCATTGAAATGGGCTATGACTGAAAAGTTTCGGGACTACCTCCTTGGTCAACGCTGCCTGGTCTACACCGATAATAACCCCTTGAGTCATTTAAATTCTGCTAAGCTGGGTGCTACTGAGCAGCGTTGGGCAGCTCAGCTTGCATCTTTTAATTTCGAGCTCCGGTATCGTTCAGGTAAAAGCAACCGCAATGCAGATGCTTTGTCACGGCAACTTCACTCAGGTTCCTCAGTGGAGGCTATGGTTCCTGGTACGCCACTTCCGGTGTCCTTTCAGTGTGTTTCACCGTCGGAGGTGGCCACGGCATCTTTAGCCGTTGTCAACGCACTGCTTCATCAGACAGCTGATTTGCGGGTCCTACAGGAGGCTGATCCAGTGCTCCAAGAGACCCTTGTGTTCTGGAGACGGAATCAGCGACCTAATGTTGAGGAGCGTAAGCGGTTATCGCAGCCAGCCTTGGTACTTTTACGGCAGTGGGATCGCTTGGTAGAGAAAGATGGTATTGTTTATCGGCAGGTCTTTCCTCCTAGTGGGGGTGAATCTGTTGACCAGCTTCTGTTGCCACAGGTGTTAAAGCAGGAGGTTCTGACAGCTTTGCATCATGAGCATGGCCATCAGGGTGTTGAGCGGACGTTGGCTCTCCTACGACAGCGGTGCTATTGGCCCGGTATGTCGGTAGAGGTAGCTGAATGGTGTAAGGCCTGTGAGCGTTGCCAAGTTTCCAAGGACTGTTATCCTACTGTTCACAGTTTTATGAGGCATCTTTTGGCATCACAGCCTAATGAAATTTTGGCCATCGATTTTACTGTGTTGGAGCCAAATCGGAATGGTCTGGAAAATGTCCTTGTCATGACGGACGTTTTCAGTAAGTATACTTTAGCTATTCCAACTCGTGACCAACGGGCCACTACAGTTGCTCAGGTGCTAGTAGTGGAGTGGTTTTGTAAGTTTGGTGTCCCTGCACGAATTCACTCTGACCAGGGCCGCAATTTTGAGAGTCTCCTTATCCAGCAACTCTGTGGGATTTATGGGATTCAGAAGTCCCGCACAACGCCACATCATCCAGCTGGTAATGGTCAATGTGAGCGTTTTAATCGAACACTTCACAATTTGTTGCGTGCCTTACCAGTATCTAGAAAGAGGGACTGGGCTTCTTGTTTGCCACAAGTTCTGTTCAGTTATAATACCACGCCTAATCAGTCTACTGGTGAGTCTCCATTTTATTTAATGTTTGGTCGAGAGGCTCGGTTGCCAGTGGATTTTCTGTTGGGGAGAATTCAGGAGCCAGTGGCGGGCCCTGCTCATGAATGGATTCTGGAGCACCAGACTCGTTTGCGAACGGCATTTGAGGGGGCCCAGGAACGGTTGAGGCTTGCTGCAACTCGTAGAAAGCAAAACCACGATCAGCAGGTGCGAGGTGAGCCATTGAGGGAGGGTCAGTTGGTGTACGTACGAGATTTTAGTGCACGGGGTCGTCACAAAATCCAAGACCTGTGGAGCTCGGTGGTTCATCGTGTTTTGAGGGCACCCAGAGAAGGGGGGTCAGTTTATACGATTGTACCGGTGGGGGAGGTTGGAAGGACTAGGCAAGTACACCGTTCTTTGTTAAAATTGGCGGTCATTCAGAATGTTCCTAGTCCTGCTTCTCCGGATGACACGGTGTGTAAGGAGCTTGGCTTGCCCCCTGATCCATCCCTGGAGAATCAGTCTGACTGTGAGGATGACCTCTTGATTCTGGCTCATGAACCTCAAAGTTCTTGCCCTGCGTTGGTTACCTGCCCAGATATAGGTGTTTCAGCCACGCTTCAGCCGTCAGCTTTAGAGTCAAGTCGGCCCCTTGGTATGTCTCATCCTGTTGTAACATTATCAGGGGTAATAGATTCGCCACCTGTAGTCCCGGTGGTCTCGGTCTTGGATGACCAAAACAGTGGTAGGGCCATGGTGCGTAGGACAGCACGAACCACAGCTGGACAGCACACTAACGTCCACCATTTACCAAAATCTGTGGGGGTAGTTGCCCAGGGTGGCCTTGGTTCTGTGTGTAGTGCAGCTTCTGCTGTATTCAGGCCCTGGGACTAGGGGAAATGTGCATCGTCGCTAACAGTGGGGTATTTCCCTACCAGCTCTGTAGAGTGCGCGCGCTGTTTTATGGTGCGTCTGACTTTCACTTTCATGTAAGGTATGAATGCTTTTGCGATCTCTCTCCCATGTTTATGGACGGAGGCACTTATTTAAATATCGGCTTGTAGACTCATCTTGGCTTTTCCTACAGTCATTTTCTGTGGATTCTCCTGTGCGTAGCGTGCACGTTGTTTCGCTGCGCGTCTGACTTCCGCTTCCGTCTCAGGTATGAATACTCTTCGCCAGTTATTATTTTGGAAATGGTTATTTAATTGGAATTGTAGGTTTCTCCTGACTTTCCTGTAGTGAACTCTCTTCCTATCACCTCTTCGTTGTGTAGAGCGCATGCCTTTTGCTGTACGGCCAACTTTCCGGTCTTTGTTTCAGTTTTCCCCTAAACTGGTGGGTTCTTTAACATTGCCCGACTGGAGTCGGTAAGTGGCTCGTTCCCTGTACTTCCTGGTTGTACCGGGTTTGTTGGGGGTTGTTCATTCAGCATCCAGAACAGGTATGTACGTTTTATTAGTACATTTTATTGTTCTCCATGGTATGTATGTCCAACTTGTTTCATTTTAATTAGGAGCTGTATTTCGAAGTGGGTGCTGTGGACAAATGCATGAACGCTGCTGCTTTGCTTTGCTTTGCTTTGCTTTGCCTTTTGTTTGCTTTGCTTTGCTTTGCTTTGCTTGAACTGTGCATGCTTTGCTTCGCTTTAAATGCCGCTTTGCATGCCTGAATGCTGCTTTTGCCTGAAGGTTTTTGATTTTCTTTCTTTGTTTGCTTTATTTTGGTTTGTTTTACTGTCATTGGACAAATAGCTGCAATATAATTGCTTCACTGTTGTGTTGCATGGCTGATTTATTGGCGGGGGGCTTTGCTGCTGTGTATGCATTCTGTCTTTGAATTTGTTTTTAAATTGTAATTCGTCTGTCTTATCTTTCTCTCCTGTTATTTTAATGTCTTTCGTAGAGCTGTGAGCTGAAGGTGGTGGCAGTGTGACGTGTTGGGGTTGGTTTCCTTCTTCGTGTGCGTGTTGGTCACTTCTGTGTCAATTGTCACTGTGAATAGTGCGTGGATGTGATTCACGTGTGTTTGGGGTGACTTTGGCTGGGATATTCATCCCCTCCCTGTCTTTCATAGTCTGCCACCCACTGGTTAGCTCCAGCTCCAAAAAGGATGGTGTATGTTTTTATAATTTTTAGTATTGCATATTCCTGATGTCAAATTAAAATTATTTATGGTATCTAAATTGTTGAACTGTGACATTGTGTATTTTTCTGTGAGAGAATAAACATTTATGTACGAAATCCACGCCTCTTGCATCTCTGGTGAATGTACCTGGGTGCCTTAGTTAGTTTAATAGTTAGGGTTTGGTTTTATTTCCTTGGGTGCAATTCCCAAGGTGGCGTAATTGGCTACCATTGTTAACAGTAGCGGGGCGGCGGAGCTCAAGCGAGCCAGCGCCCCCTAGCGCTCGCCACAATCTGGCGTAATCGGCAGGATCACTGTTTTAAGCGAAGGTGTGGTTCGCTCATATTTGTTTTTTTCTCTCGTGCTGTATTGGGTAATTTCATTTTTTTTAGAGTATTTCGGTGTAAGGCAAAGCAGCAGTGTTCTGCAGTGGACCTCTAATTAGTGGGGTGAGATTCCTCTTTTGTGAGTGGTGTGTCAGAGCCTTAAATTTCGATTGGGAATTCGATCTCGTCATGGAGGACGAATTGCAGGAGCTGAGGACCTTGGTTGCCCAGTTGAGAGCTGACAATGAACAGCTCCGCCAGGAGCGAGCTACTGCCACTCCAGATGCCAATGTTGTGCCTTCCACTTCACAATCCCAGCCTCCAACAGGTAATGTCTCTTCGGTTCCTGTGACCGAGCGATAAATTTTCGTACCTGTCTGCCACCCACTGGTTAGCTCCAGCTCCAAAAAGGATGGTGTATGTTTTTATAATTTTTAGTATTGCATATTCCTGATGTCAAATTAAAATTATTTATGGTATCTAAATTGTTGAACTGTGACATTGTGTATTTTTCTGTGAGAGAATAAACATTTATGTACGAAATCCACGCCTCTTGCATCTCTGGTGAATGTACCTGGGTGCCTTAGTTAGTTTAATAGTTAGGGTTTGGTTTTATTTCCTTGGGTGCAATTCCCAAGGTGGCGTAATTGGCTACCATTGTTAACAGTAGCGGGGCGGCGGAGCTCAAGCGAGCCAGCGCCCCCTAGCGCTCGCCACATTAGGTAAGTGTAGCTGTGTTCATGTCAGGCTACGGGCATGCTTAGCTAGGTGTAGGTGTAGCTGACTGCCAGGGTTAGCTCACTAGCCCTGTTCAGCTAGTAGCCCTGCCTAGCTAACTGCCATGTCCTTAGCCTATGTCTAGTCTCTTGTCTTTAGTCCAGTCTCTCGTCTCTCCCGGTCTCTACTCTTGTCCTGTGTCGCCCGTCCTATTGAGTTCTCGAGTCCCGTGTCTTATGTGTAGCCCTTGTCTCCAGTCTCAACTCCATGCCTGTGTCTTTGTTTCATAAGTTTACATTCCCTGTGTCACTACACAGCGCCCCTGTCTCCAGTCTCCGTTCCCTGCCTAAGTGTCTTAATATTATAAGTTAGTCATCTGTGTCACTACACAGCACCCCTGTCTCCAGTCCCCGTTCCTTGCCTAAGTGTCTTCATATCGCAAGTTTATGTTCTTAGTGTTACTACACCGCACCCCTGTCTCCAGTCTCAGCTCCTTGCCGAAGGGTCTTTGTTTCACCAGTTTATGCCCCGTGTCACTACACAGCACCCCTGTTTCCAGTCTCTAGTGTTCGAGCAAAACCGTGACTTACCCGTGATCTGGAGTAGAGGGTTCCCGTTCCCCTCGTCAGGTTCCTACAATTCTTCCCTGTGGGTTCCGTTACAGTGTCTGTGTGTGTGTGTTGAGCTAACAGAGCCAGAGTTTTGTTTAGTTTGTTTGAGTTTTGATTTGTTTATTTTAAATAAAAACGTTGTTCTTTACCCTTACACCCTCTGCGTTTGTGCCTGCCTTTCATGAGCCCACGGCAATAACAACAGCCAGCGTCAGTGAGAATGTGACAGGAGCTCTGTGCTGAGTTGGGTCCAAATTTGGAAAGAGAGACAGCGAGGAGCCACACATTACCCGTTCCCTTACAGGTGCTGACAACGCTTGGTTTTCTTGGCAACTGGTTCTTTCCAAAGGGCTGGCAGACCGCTCGGGGTTAAACCAGTCGTCTTTGAGCCATGCAGTGCCAGCTGTATGGGACGCGATCATCCGCATGTCTAGCAGGTATATAAGGTTTCCATACCATGCAGTTGACCAGCCAAACATTAAAGCGCAATTTGCAGCGATCGCCGGTTTTCCTAATGTAATCGGAGCGATCGACTGCATTATCGACTGCATTATTAGCGATCGACATTGCTATAAAGGCGCCATCTGAAGATGAATCGGAAACATTTCCATTCAATAAATGTGCAAATAATACAGTATGTGATACTCAAATGTGCCTAACAAATATTGTGGCAAGGTGGCCTGGGTCAACCCATGATTCATTCATCTTCACAAACAGCATGGCTGGGATGAGGCTCCATGGTGGCAGGGTGCACGATGGATGGCTTCTTGGTGAGTTTTATTTAAAGATATTTTTAAATATTTAGATATTAAAGATACTTTATTTTGTTATTAATTCCGGAGGACAAACTTGCAAATAACACAGTTTTTCTACGGTCTACCTCCGATAGGAGCACCTCCAATTCACATTCTGTGAAGTTTCTCTTCTTGCTTGCTTTTGCCATTGCTTTTTCGTTTGGTTTTGCCAAAGTGGAGTCATTACCATATTTATACGGGGGAGGAGGCAGCGAGGGGTTTTGCGCTCGTGCACGTGCGCTCAGTTTCACGTTTATTCGGATGTACAAAGAGAATATACGTGGGATTCCGCGTACGCAGTATTTCATACATCAGATTTGAGTCACACATTTACAGCTTTGTATGAATTCAACGCAGGTCTTTGTACATGAGGCCCCTGTTGAATAGAGCCCATGACATGCACAGCGAAAGTTAATTTTAATGAGATCTAATTGTATGAGGGGTTTAACATTTATTACATATATTACATATATTCACATATATACAGTATAACGAGTTATGCAGCAAAATCTCATGTGAAGGCTCCATGACACGCCTAGGGTCCAGCCGCTCAGGCGTCCTAATGACAGTAGATTCCATCCTATGTGCTGATTTCCATGACTTTTTTAGCATGTTAAGAACCCCAAAAGGGCACATATGCTGGAAAACAAAATAATATTCCTTAGAAGAACAATAGGGCTCTTCACACATTATGACATCATACTCCTGCTGTCATAGTGCTTGGGCTCTAAAAACACAAAACTGACAAAAATTAAAACATCATTCACAACAGGGATCATAAACGCAGAGAACTTTAATTAACTTAAAAGGAAATAAAAACAATAGCTTGTTTTGGAAATTGTTAAACTACGCAGTCTTGAATGTCTGTCCCAGGAGAGTAAATCAAAAAACAATTTTTTTAAACATTTCAAGTTCATGCATCATTTACTATGATTGCTAGCAAAATTATTGTTTTTAACTTTCAAATTGTTCTTTAAACCTGCAGACCACCTTCAATTTGCAAACTGCAAAGTGATACAAAATTATTCTGCCTGATCACCTTTATCCTATGATGAAACATTTCACAGTCACAATGGGAGTCTTGCAAACACAGGGCACCTGCGCAGTCCAAATGATTTGATGGGTATTAAAGTGATGTAAACCTTTAGCTGTGGCATTTACAGGAACTCATTACAGTGAACCAACTGTGAAATTTTGGACTGATGTGTTTCAGCGTTCTTGGGCAGCACTTCATCATGACTATAGATGAAGTGCTGCCCGAGAACGCTGAAACAACCCTCAGGCACTTTTTATCTCCAAGTGAATGAAATGGTTCATATAATCGGGTTGGAATTTATATGAATTTTTGGATGAATCCAAAGGTAATGTATGTCATGCAAGAGAACAGAGAAAAACTAATGGAATGCTTCAAGTTGATGTATTAACATCGAAGGTTTGTTCATTGATTCACAGCATCAACTCATGCATTAAGTAACATGCAGGAAAACTGTGACCCTTAAATTTAGCTGGTAGCCTCTCTGCGCCACGGTGAATATAGCTATTATATCAAATAATAAATAGAAAGGCAGCAATTTATTTAATTGTAAGATGTATTTATTAATTTGTACACATTGCAATTAAAATAATGAAGAGTAATGTCAATTATAGATGATAAACATATGTAAATTTGCTGCTGTATGACCAGCCTTTGTCATGAGCCTCCACTTAACTGTGCACATGCTCACTTATGAGCGGCATCTGTCCACTCCAGTACTGAAACAAATAGCACTACACCTCTCTGTCTGTGAGCATCAAAACAAAACGTCCATTGCTCCAGTACAGTTCCAGGGACACATTCAAGGAATCAGGAATCTACCAGTTAAAAAAAATACATCAATATAAAATAAAAATAAATTTGAATGCTACAGGCAGAAGAGCATTTCAATGTCAGGTTGTGTTCTTCTCTAATGCATGTAGCTATGAGTGCCATTCAGGCTGGCATCCCAAATTACACAATGCCCACTAAACAATACGACACCACTTATGTACTGACAGTATAATGAAATGGTGTTGTAGCATGCAGTTTAGGACTTAGGAATCTGCCTCAGTGTTTGTGACTTTGAGAAAAAAAATATCTCAGGAGGACAAGGCAAGGTATACCCTGGACAGAGTGCCAATCCAAGGCAGGGCACACATACACATGCACATTTTATGCTCATAACTATGGGCACTGTGGAAGCACCAATTATCCTACTCTGCATGTTTTTGTACTGTGGAGAAAAATCCACTGAGCATCGGGAGAACATGCAAACTCCATGCACAAACACACATGCACAAAAAGTAGGAATCGAACCTGGACTCTGGAGTGCAAGACGACAGTGTTAACAACTATGCTAAGCTTGATTAGACAGTCACACTTACTGTACCAATTACCACCCACCAGGTACCAAGAACAAAACCTCACTCAGCAAGCGGTGTAGTTTCTATCCAGGTTTGTCAAATATACAGGCTAGAGTGAACAGCAGCCAAGTATTAAAATACAAAAATACAGAGAAATGCACAAACACATCCCACTGGTCTGGCTAGCTGACTGTCATGAGATTTTTTAATTTTTTTTTTTTTTTTTTTATTACACCAGTACACAATTCCACAGTGAAGATCTTGTAACTGTAATGGTTCACTAGCTTCTTAGAAAAAATGGGGGGGGGGAGCAATTTGTAAGAAAAAAAATATTCACACAGATTCTTTTTTAATAATTGTTCTAATCTTCTGCACTGTAAACCTGACGTCAACTTTATTCAAAGAATTGAGGAAATCATTTCCATCAAATCTTTAACATTTTAAAAGTCTATTAAGTTTTTGTAATTTTACACAGGGTTAAATAAAATGTTTGTTTTTTTTAACTTAAGATTAAGTACAGTAGTTCATCATCATTATGAGCTATAGTAACTTATTCCAGCACATTGAATTTTCTAATATATAGTACATGTCACAGCTTGTTAAGAAGCAGGATCAGCCATAATACAGCATCCCTGGAACAGGCAGAGTGACAGCTCAGTCACAACTCAGCAGCATTGGGACTTGAACCCCTGACCTTCTGATCAGTATTCTTTCCTTGCCGCGTTTAGCTTTGACCGCCAAATCAAAGTTGTATTTGCTACGTTAGAATTTTTTTTTACTGTTTTAGTATCATCCATCAAATAAGCCTAGACCTGTCTTGCCTGAGTTATTAAAAAGTGTCATTTTAAGTTCAATCAGTTGTAACTTAGTAGTACAATAAGTTCAATTCAATTCAATTTGATTTGTATAGCAAAATAACAATTGTTATTGTTACTGTACAAAGCAGCTTTACACAATCAAAAGAATTATTTAAGTTTGTATGGAATGTGGATGTGTATGAATCAAAATGATCAGATAGTCCCTGTGATAACTACAGTACAGTATATATAATTACAACAAATTAAAACTTGCTAAGTAATGCAGTAAAACATGTTAAACATATGTTACATATAAAACCTTCGATTACTTAAGTGTTGGCACAATCGCTTAATGGTTAGCACTTGCAAGGGGTTCGATTCCTGCCTCGCGTCTGCATGCATGGAGTTTGCACGTTCTCCCCATGGTGGATTTTCTCCCGCAGTCCAAAGACCTGCAGATTAGGATAACTGGTGTTTCCAAATTGGCCATAGTGTGTAAAAATGCATGTTCTCCCAGTTTCTGTATTGTGTTTTTTTTTCTCCATGTACTCCGGTGTCCTCCCATAGTCCAAGGATATGCAGATTGCTTACTTAAGTGGTTTGGATAGGAACAAATTTTGGACTAAATGTGGATTTGCGTACATTCTTGTGCATTGTGCTTATTATTCTATATGTTCTCTTATTTTTCTATTATGACATAGTTGGTTTTCATTTGTGTACAAAGATGGGATTATAAGACATTTCATGTATCTGAGCTGACTGGCATATACAATATATACATTCCTGACCCTGACATCCCTGACACAGCGCTGACTGTAAATTTCTATACGGTCAACGCAATCCAGGAACATCATTACAGAGAGTTTTTTTTTTTTCTTTGACTTGTGGGTTTTCTTTTACATTTTTTAACAACAACAAAAAAGAACTGTAACTTTTTAAGTTTTCAAATACAGGTACGCATACTGTACAGTACAAGCAATATATGAAAGCTCCCAGCTTGCACTTTTGTTTCCTGCACTATTCCTCAAGCATGAAAGTTGCTAAAAGAGAACGACTTTCACCTTCAAAATCTTGAGCAACACTGTAGTCAGTAGGTATCTCTTTTTTTCCTTTTCCTTTTTTTTCTTTCCCTTTATCTCTTTGCATTTGACATACACTCCAGAGTAAAAGCTTTTACTGTTTCCAGAGTTTTTCAACAAGCGCAGGATTTTATTCCGGCATGACCCTGCAAAGGTTTTACTTTGAATGCTTTTATTATTTCATGATGAAGAAGGATTGAGCATTCTCCTCCAGTATTATTGCCCTACCCTACGTAGAGTATATATGAGTGTGTTTTACCCTGCCAGCATGATTTTGTAAAGATGTGGAGCAAATAACTCTATGTACAGGGGAATGAGGGTGAATCAGCCTGGACATTGGCAATTATTATGACAAATTCTATGTGGTCAAAACTTTGCTAACACAATGCCAAATCAGAATCAGAATAATTGAGAGCATGGTTGTTGTGCCAGTTGGCATTGCTGTTGAGCTGTTATTGTCCTAATACACATTACATCAGACACAGATCACAATGAGAGAAGTGTACCTTTGTGATATCTGGAGTGTGGGGGATCAGTGATTATTTTGCACTTTACTTACAGTATACTTTGTTTTGCTCATTCCTGGTGGAAAAAAAGCCACTGAGGTGGTATGAAGGGACCAACTGATGATTGCCTGGCCAACGTCTACTGTGGTACTGCAAGCTAAACGTTCTTAGCTGCTGTAAAAAAAAAAAAACCTCTATTGGGCCTTTTTGATAAAAAGAGTCGAGGTCAGCTTCTTTGTTCAGGTCCTAAGAGATGACCTTTCAGCAATTAAACTCCAAAATATGACCAGTGATAAAAAAATAAATAAATACTGAGTACTGAGGGATGACGCAATACAATCCAAAACTATCAATCAAAAGGTGTCCAAACTTTTGATTGATAGTTTTGGATTGCATTCACTTAGGGTATGCATTTTCTTTCAGAGTTTTTTTTATTTTTATTATTATTACTTTCAATATTGTGCATTAATACAGTACTGACACAACAACCCAGAATATGTTTTAGATTTTAGATTTTCCAAAGTTTAGCTTTGATGACAGCTTGGCACACTCAACGTATTCGCTCATCAGATTTACAAGCCGTTCACCAAGAATGGTTTTCAATTCCCAGTCAAGCCTTGTCGAGTGTTAATTTGTGACATTTTTTGCCTTCTTAATGTGCTTTAGACCATCATTTTTCTTGTGCACAGGAAAGGATGGGAACAAAGTCAATAACCCTATTAGTGCTACTAAAACTACTGTACAAGAAACAATCCATAGTTACTTTAAGAAATGAAGGTCAGTCAGAATACTGTACATACCAGACCTTAGAATGTATCCCCAAATGCAGTTGCCAAAACCATCAAATACTAAAACTGGGTCAGATGAGACCCCACATACAGGCGTATCTCAATAAATTAGAATGTCAATGATAAGTCGATTTATTTCAGTAATACAATTCAAAAAGTGAAACTCATATATTAGATAGATTTATTACACACATTACTGGTTTATTTCAAGTGTGTATTTCTTTCAATTTTGATAATTATGACTTACAGCTAATGAAAACCCAAAATTTAGTATCTCAGAAAATTTGAATATTCTGAAAAAGTCAATATTGGAGACTCATGGTGTCACACTCTAATCGGCTAATTAGCTCAACACACCTGCAAAGGTCTCCTGAGCCTTTAACTGGTCTCGCAGTCTGGTTCAGTAGGCTACACCATCATGGGGAAGAATGCTCACTTGACATTTGTCCAGGAGGCCATCACTGACACCATGCACAGAAAAAAGTCTGCAAGCAACATGGATAACCGCAGCCTTGAGAAGATTGTGAAACAAAGCCCATTTAAGAATTTGGGGGAGATTCGCAAGGAGTGTACAGCAGCTGGAGTCAGTGCTTCCAGATCCACCACACACAGACATATCCAGAACATGGGCTACAACTGTCACATTCCTTGTGTCAAGCCTCTCATGAAGCAATGACAAAAGAGCCGTCTTACCTGAGCTAAGGAAAAAAGGATTGTACAGTAGCTCATGGGGTCAAAGTCCTCGTTTTAGATAAAAGTTAATTTTGCATTTCATTTCGAAATCAAGGGCCTAGAGTCTGAGAGGCACAGAATCCAAGTTGCTTGAGGTCCACTGTAAAGTTTGTACAGTCAGTGGTGATTTGAGGAGCCATGTCACCTGCTGGTGTTGGTCCACTGTGTTTTATCAGATCCAAGGTCAGTGCAGCCATCTACCAGGAAGCTTTAGAACACTTCATGCTTCCCTCTGATGACCAGCTTTATGGAGATACTGATTTCATTTTCCAGCAGGACTTGGCATCTTCCCACACTTCCAAAAGCACTAATACCTGGTTTAAGGACCATGGTATCACTGTGCTTGATTGGCCAGCAAACTCGCCCAACCTAAACTCTATAGAGAATCTATGGGGTATTGTGAAGAGGAGGATATGATACACCAGACTAACAGCAGAAGAGCTGAAGGGCGTTATCTGGGCTTCCATATAACGGCACCTTAACAATGCCATAGACTGATCACTTCCATGCCACGTCGCACTGCTGCAGTAATTCATGTAAAGTGAGCCCCTACCAACTGTAAAGCGAGCCCCGAGTGCTGTACATGTTCAATCTGTAATATATCAACACTGTAAATATATCAATCTGTTTGTAATTAATCTATATAATGTATGAGTTTCTCTTTTAGAATTGAATTACTGAAATACTTTTCAATTATATTCTAATTTATTAAGATGCACTTGTAAATGAGTTTAAGTGACCAACATATTTCAACATCATCTGTTCACAGGAGACTGCATGAGACGGACCTTCATTTTCTAATTGCGGCAAAGGAATCCTTATTTTGGAATGAACCCCAAGCGAAAGAGACTTGTTTGGACTAAAAAACACAAAAATGGACATTAGATCAGTGAACAGTTTTTTGGTTTGAGTAATCCAAATGTGCTATTTACAGTATGGTTCTTACTGTGGTGTCTTTGTTAGACATAGAGGGCGTGAACAGACAGTTCCTGAATGAGTGCTTCCCACTGTGAAGCATGAAAAACCATGTGTGATGGTGATGACACTTTTGGTGATTTAGTCAAAATCGCATTTCATCTCATCTGGTTTATACAGTACTTAGTGAGATTATCACTACCTGGTCTTCACAATCACCTGATCTAAAGTCAACTGTAATGGTGTGGGATGAGGTGGACCAGAGACCAAAGCACTTAGGGTTTTTCTCCGCTGTTCTGGGAAAACGGTCCACTAGATTTTGGAGTGTGGCAGTGGGGATTTGTGTCCATTAAGCCACATTAGCGAAACTGATTTTAAACAAGGAGGCTTGGGGTGCACTTGCTGTTCCAGTTCCAGAGGCCAGGGTTGTGTGCAGGGCATGTGAGCAGTTCCACTTCAATCTTTAAAAAATATATCTTCATGAACCTTGCCTTGTTCACAAGTGACAATTAATGCTACAGCATACAAAAGTACTCTAGACTCTAGATGGGTCTAGTCCAACAGTTTTGGGATGAGGGTTCAAATGTTCCCAGAGTGTAAGCCATACAGTGTACATATGACACATCATCAAATCTCCGCACTCCGGTCAAACAGCAATTCAAAATCCATGACAAGATATTGTGTGTTCCATGAGTTCTAAAAAAATGTCAATTCAGAAATGGAAACAGCTTCAGAACACATTTTTGGAGCCAAGAAATGTCCACAGTGGGGATGCTTGAATGGCTCATTAATTTTATAAAACACCATGCTTCTGGCTCCAACTTTCATGATTTGTTATGGTTAGAGGAAACATTTCAAAAAGACTCTTCATCACCCTCTTAAGTAGTGAGCTTTATAAGCACTACAGATATTGCAATAACATACCCTTCCTGGTCGAAAAACAAGTTGCCATTTCAGAAGGGTCAAAATACTGCTGTGCATTAGGCAAAGAGAATTAGAAAAATTGAAATGACTGGGTTTAGGTTAGGGGTTCATTACGTCATTATTGAAATGTGGACGGATAGTAGCTGAAATGTCAAGTTCATCGAAAAAATGGTTGTTTACTTATATAACAAGAATGTGTGTTGACAAGATTTGGTACTGACATTGTCATACAGTATGCATGCACATAGCTTTGAAATCATCTTTTTATCTCTTTAAGTTTCTATAGTAAGATTATTCATTCATTCATTCATCTTCTATACCGCTTAATCCTGTGTTCAGAGTCGCAGGGACCTGGAGCCTATCCCAGGAGACTTCGGGCACTAGGCGGGGTACACCCTGGACAGGGTCCCAATCCATCGCAGGACACACACACACATACACACACTAAGATATTATTGTAACAATTTTATGGGTTTTGGATTTGTTTCTTCTGTCTTCTTTTTAGGAACCCACACCAGTTAGCGACAGTGCTAACCACTACACCACCGTGTCACCCCTGAAAATATCTGAAAATGTATAATAGCGATGTAAAAAGTAGATGATGTTTTGATGTGTAATTCTGCATGTGTAATTAGAGAAAGTAATCACTTCCCCTGTATGCAGCGAGTTAAACAGGACCGAACAGTGTGATATTGATTGCGCCGGTTACTTATTAGCTGGCTGAATTAATGCAGCGGTGCCTTGCTGACTTTTGATCTTTTTGTTTTATCTTTTTTAATTGCATGTCAAAGGAGGGTTGACAGTTATAGACAAAGCAATATTGAAATCCTTTATTCCCCAAGCTCCCACAAATTGTTTACAAGGTGAGAGCTGTATCTCATTTCAAGTCTTGTGTGTAGGCTTTTTGACATACAGAAATTATGTGAGAGACCAGAATATAAAACACAACATAGAAATTGTATACACTTACCAGCCACTTCATTATGTACACTTTGCGAGTAATGAGTTGGATTCTCAATTGCCTTCAGGATTTTTGTTTTAATTTCTTCCTTGCATAGATGCAGCAAGGTCCTGGAAACATTCCTTAGAGATTTTGGTCCATATTGACATTTTTTTACATTTACATCCAAGCAGTTGAGGATTAACAGCCTTACTCAAGGACCCACCAAGGACTTGGTGATTATGAGATTTGAACCTGGGACCTTCCAAACCATAGTCCATCACCTTTACCACTGAGCTACCCCTGAGATGACAGCCTCACACAGTTTAGCCTCATGCAGATTTGTTGGTTGCACATCGATGATGGCAAAGCTCCTTTTCTCCACCGCATCCCAAAGGTCCTCTATTGGATTGACATCTGGTGACACTGGAGTCCATTTGAGTACAGTGAACTCATTGCCATGTTCAATAAACCAGGTTATGATTATTTTAGGTTTGTGATATTGTGTGTTATCTTGTGGTCATAAAGAAATGAACACGTCAGGAACAATACCCGGGTGGCATTTAAATGATAAGCAATTGGTACTAAGTGGCCTAAAGTGTGCTATGAAAATATTCCACACACAGTACACCTCCAGCAGCAGCCTGAACCACAGATAAAAGGCAGACCCAAATTTTGACCCTATCATCCAAATGTCAGAGCATAAATCGAGACTCATCGGACAAAAAAAAAAAAAAAAACTTTTTCAATTTTCAGTTGTGTGAATCGATTTTTGTGAGCCCATGAGAATTGTAGCCAGTTTCTTTTTCTTTGCTGACTAGAGTAGAACCCGGTGTGGTCTTCTGTTTCACACTTTGATGTGTTGTGTGTTCAGAGATGCTTCTCAGTATATTGTACCTCAGTTGTAACTAGATGTTATTTAAGTTGATGTTGCATTTCTACCAGATTGACCCACTTTGGCCATTACCCTCTGACCTCTGGCATTAACAAGGCATTTTCATCCAGAGAACTGAACTAACTGGATATCTTCTCTTTTACAAACCATTTTTTGTAAAACGTACAGATGCTTGTGAACAGGGTTCGATTTGAGATGGGATGTGAGGATGACATTCTCCCTGTTGAAAGAAATGACGCAAACTACCCCCTCTGTAAAACCACCATTCCTCTTACCATCCTCTTTATATTAATAATGCTGTGTATTATGTCAAATTTGTTATGAAAAGTAAATATTAAAACTCTACTTATGTTCATCTATGAACTATAAATAATGGCGAGTTCAATATTGTATGGCACTGCTCACAAGCTCATGCAAGTTTGCATAATTTTTTGCACTGTTTGCAACGGGCAAGAGAACAGTTCAAGCCCAGCTTTTGACTTATTAAAAAAAAAGAAGAGAATATGAGTATGATACATACGCACAAATCCTCGCAGCAGAGATGCGGAAAAAAAAACCGAATGATTCAGTTTAACATGGGAGTTTTTTCGGAATGACTGACGGCTTTCATGATTTTAAAAGATGAGTTCTTTACATTCATTCATTCATTCATTTTCTATACCGCTTAATCCTGTGTTCAGGGTCGCGGGGGCCTGGAGCCTATCCCAGGAGACTTCGGGCACTAGGCGGGGTACACCCTGGACAGCGTGCCAATCCATCGCAGGGCACACACACATACACACACACACTCATTCACACACTATGGTCAATTTAGGAACGCCAATTAGCCTAACCTGCATATCTTTGGACTGTGGGAGGAAACCGGAGTACCCGGAGGAAACCCACCAAGCACGGGGAGAACATGCAAACTCCATGCACACAGAGACGGGAATCGAGCCCAGACCCTGGAGGTGCAAGGCGACAGTGCTAACCACTACACCACCGCGCCGCCAGTTCTTTACATAATTTGTGCAATTTCATTGTCAATTTAAAGAAGAGTTTTTGTTTTTTTTTTTCATTACATTTTGTGGCTTCACCTACATGCCTGGGTGCAAAAGGGTCAAAAGGTGATTTTTAATAGAAATTTGATTATTTTTGTGTGCATCCTGGTGTCTGTGTGTGTGTGTGTGTGTGTGTGTGTGTGTGTGTGTGTGTGTGTGTGTGTGTGTGTGAGAGAGAGAGAGAGAGAGAGACTTGTGCATAGTCATACAAAACTACAGAACTACTAAATTATTTAATTGCTAATGTTTATGTAGATTTTTATTCTACTCTTATAATCCTCCCCAGATGAAAGCCATGGAAAGGATCAAATGATAGTTTTGGTAATTGCTTGTGTCTAAATGCATATGTTTTGTTTTAATGGCTCCAAATTGATTTAATTAAGCTTATATTTTGTTAAAACTGTTCTTAAAATGTGACATATTTCGCAATCATGTAGTATTATTTGTTGTATCTGTTGTGGTTGCACACTGAAGAAAACTACATAGTAAAATAATGAAAAATTACATTTTGCATAATACTGTAGGTCGAATTTAAATTAATCTAAATATGCTTTCAACAAAAAGCAGACAAAAAAAAAAACAACAACATTTATTTAATTAGAGCTTCTTATTTAAATACAGTACAAATCACTAATTTGGATTCAACCCCTCTAGTGAAGATGCTCGTTTAAAATGATTACATTATTGTGTTCTTGCCATTAGCATCATTATTATTTTGCCTGCTCAATTTTTTATTTTTCAAAGACATTCCTTTACCCTTTGGTTATGGATCACGTTCACACATGATGATTTCACTTCAAGCAAACAGACTTTTCTGGACCTCACAAACTGTACCATTATAAAAAAAAAGGTTGTTAATTATTTATTTTTTTTACTTTTGTAACTCTTCACCTTTGCATGCATCAGGTCGAGAACATCTTGTATTGACTAGATGAGCTCTGGGGAAGAATATGACATAGTAATGTGCTGTAGTCGTTAAATTGCCCAGCTTGCTCCTGAGATTTACTGGTTTTGTTTCCGTAAAATCTGTGGGTTGAGTTGTTGAATTTAATTGGACAGGACTGCCCACGTCTTCAATAGACAATTCTGAGTAGGCAATTATGTAATACCAGGCTGTATTTGCACGGTGTGTCATAGTGTATGCTGGATTTAAGAGAACAGTTTGGACTACTACACTGCCTAAGCAAATTCAGAACTAATATGTGTATATCTTAACAAATACAACGGTACCCTGGCATTCAAATTTAATCAGTTCCGGAGGCGAGTTCCTCAGGTGACATTTCATATTGTGAAATGCATTTCCCCATAGGAAATAAAGCAAAGGCAGATAATCCGTTCCAGCCACCCAAAAATATTTCCAATATTATCAATTTCCAACACTATAAAAAATTTGTATAAAAAACATTTAGAGAAGACATAAAACATGTCAAATATTAAATAAATAGACGTTAAACCTTACTTAACCTTAATTTATGATTCCTCTTGGCACCGGCTGCGTTAATGCCGAACGTTCGCTCATATGCTGAAAATGCTTCACATGCCAAGGCAAATGTCTTGCAAAATTTTCATTCTTAAAGAGGGGAAAGTTCTTAAGTCGGGGCATTTGTATGCCGATTTGTATGGTTTGCTGAACCTTGGACTAGCATCTAACTATGTGAAAATGTGATTATGTTGAATGGTGAAATTGACATTGCTGCTTAGAGCATATTTTTCTTGCTATGGTTAAATGCAAGAATAATATGGTTAAAATGTCAATCATCATTTATATGTATTTATATATATGTATTTTTATATATATTCACTATAAATACATCTTATCCAATCACCCCTATCAAGCCTGGCTCTGCTGTTTTGTTATAATGATTGAAAGCTTATTGAACTGGGTCTTTTGTTTATTGGCAGCATATAAACCCCAGAGTGACAGCCATGGTTATATTTCACTATCTAGGACAGTAATTCATAATTTTTAGTAGTTTTTCCTCAAGGCCAGAGCCTTGTCTAAAATAAGATCACTTTAAATTAGGTCTCGTCTGCTTGATCTGTCAACCCACTGCGTTCCAATTTACACGTCTTTAACTATTTCTCGACTCGACTTCCTGGAGGAAGTGTTACTCTGCGTCATCATACAGGGAAATAATCTAACAATAACCTAGGGGTCTTATGGCAGTGCAGAAAATCTAATACAGATGTATTACTCATAGTGTTACACCATATTGAGACAGGCGGCCGTGGTCCTCCAAGCTCATGAGTCTGTTAAAGGCAATAAACGAAGATGGATTGAAATAGGTGACCTATAAAATGTGGTCATAAAGCATTTATTTATATTAGCAGCTAGTGAAACAATCAAGTGGTTCCCAGATACGGCCCTGATCCCTTGCCCTGCATACTTCCAAACATCATTTTCCTGTTAACCAGCTTATTAACAAGCCCCACCTGAGCTGTCCATGAAAAGCAATAAAATCTGCAGGGGCACTGGGAAAACCACTGTGCTCTGTCATATTAACACTTTTACATATTTGATACACACAATATATGGTTGTTTAACAAGCAATTAGAAAGCATGACTCCAGAGAAGGACACTTTTAAAGGTTCAAAACATTGGTATCTTCAACCCGACAGCATACTGTAGGTTTTGGTCCCAAGGGTTCTGACAATCAGTTCCGTTTCACCCAAGTACTGTACATCTGAATTTATTATTATTTTTTTTTTTACTAAGTCTGTCCAGAGATAGTGATTGTGGGAATTCTTGTAATGCTTTGTATTCCAGATGTGACTGATCTCAGTGCCCAAATCTCAGTCACTGCATGCAGTGCCCCAAACCCGGAAAAAATAGAAGTGTGGCATGAGGAAGAGCATCCATAAAATCTGTGCTAAATTGTCATGCGGATCAGATAGTCTGCTGTGGTGACCCCTCGACAGGAGCATCCATAAGACAAACAAGAACTATGTGTATGAAGTATGAAATTGTGTGTTTGTGTGAGAGAGATTATGCCCTATAATGGGTTGGCACCCTATCCAGGGTATCTTCTGCCTTCTGCTTTGAGTTCCCTGGGCTAGAACCAACACCCACTGCAACCGTACACAGAATCAGCTGTACAGAAAATGGTTTCAGAAAATCAAATATGCATGTTTGGTTAAAACAAGCCACATGTTGCATAGTTATTCATTGCTAATGTTGTGTATACAGTAGTTTACACTTTTTTCACAACACATGATTAGATTACTCGGCTCCCTTTTCTGCAAACACAATTTTGTTGTAACACATTATGGAAATATGGGCAATTTATGTAAAATTGCAAAGAGATTTTGAGGAGTAAATTCATTGGGCGTCTAAGAATACAAAGACTTTCTCACTCACTCACTCATTGTCTAAACCGCTTAATCCTGTATTCAGGGTTGTGGGGGGCCTGGAGCCTATCCCAGGAGACTTAGGGCATGAGGCGGGGTACAGTGCACCCTGGACAGGTGCCAATCCATCACAAGGCACAAAGACATTTTCAAAATACCTGCATTAGCATACCACATTACTGCCAGAGTTGCAAACTTATTTGCATTTACGAATGTTTGAAGATGTTTCTTGAGCCCAGTCAAATTATATGTCATGCAATATGTAAAAACGTATACAGTACACGAAATAGCCAGTGCTCAATACAGTATGTTGAAAAAAGGGGTCAAGTAATTGCCATGTTCAATAAACCAGGTTATGATTATTTTACTGTAGGTTTTTAGATATCAATTGATTTTATTGATTATAATGTGGTGTTAGAGTTTAACTTGGATGTATTAACATGTAGCATTCTATGTAAAAATGACAATAATTTATGAGCAGCAAGATTTACATTTTACAGATTGCAACGGAGCTAGGCGGCACAGTGGAGTAGTCGCCTTGCAGCTCCCGGGTCCGTGTTCAATTCCCACCTCGGGTCTGTGTGCATGGAGTTTACATGTTCTCACCGTGCTTGGTGCGACAGCTGAAGGTCAAGCGGTAAGGACATAACCATCCGAGGTTATTAAAAGTTTGTGGCAATGTTAATTTGGTAACGTTATAGACACAAGTGGTATTAGTTAGAGTTTATGTTAGAGTTGCTTATACTTAATAAAATGCTGCTGGAACCCCATTAACTGAATGACATAGGGATTAAACTAATGACCCAATGTTGCAAAAACAATAAATCTTTACATTTCTCAATTTCTTTCTTAAAAGATTTAAATCCTACTACTGGTTTATTATATAATGTAAATATTTTTCTTCTGTGAGCCTGAGTTGTATCTAGTTTAATGAATGAGTGGATTTTGAACTTTTCTCTCTCTCTCTCTCTTAGAATCTGGCCTTTTAAATTCAGTAAAATTACATCCTTTATATACTTTTGATGAAATCCAATTCTATAAAGGGGCATGGCCATGAAGTGGTCTTTATCTCCAGTTTGTAAGGTTATTCTGGACATACCCTGCCTGTTTGCTGGGCAAATGAACCCGGGCACAGTAGTGAAGCTTCAAGCTCCAGAGATTGTCATATACTAGAGTATTTTCATTTCACAGATGGTTTTTTCAGGCCTCTTAGGAAGATTGTCAGTCTGTTTCACTTCCTAATCTAACTGGACATGAATGCATGGTGATGTCCAGAGAGAATCTTTACAATGTTTAGTATGTGTCGTTGTACGGATGGTTGCATTTCCTTTGCCAGCTCCCATCAAGGGGTCGCCACAGTGGACCATCCAATCTTGGCACCCCCTTCCTCAAACAACCCTCCAATTTTTCTACCTGGATTTTGCAATGGCACTGCATGCAGTGGCAGGGTCGTATGAGGTAACCACCGACAGCAAGGCTCAAACCCAGATCCTCAATTTCCCAAATCAACAACCTAGAGCCATAGCATCCTGAGCCATCACTCCACTTATTACCATTATGTTTTTGCCATGACAATACTTAAGCTTCTAATAAGGGATCCAGAAGAGTTTCTTTTTTGGTTGGCTACCATAAGGCCAACAAACTCATTTATTACTGTAGGTAAATAGTGTACATGCAATGATATGACAAGTTTTACACAATGCTGGTGATGCTACAAACAACCTACTAAAGAAGCTGATTTACATTCTCACCAGAGATGAGGTCTCGACAGAGTAAGCGCAGATTTCCATGTAGCCTAGGCAGCTTGTTTTCACCCAGCAGGGACTGTGGCTACATGCCGTGATTGGGAACTTTCTCCAGTTGGTGGGAGAGTTGTTGCTGAGCAATTACTGCCAAAGCAGAAACTAAGTCTACCTGCTCCCCAGGTAGCACTCCCCAGCAGAGTTAAACCGAACTCTCATCACACCCCCCTTTGCCTGTAACCACACTGCCACACCAGTCAAGCAACGAGAAAATGGTTCACAGCATATATATTTTTTTGTTGTTGTCTCTGTGTGTGTTTTGTGTGTTTAAACCCTCTTTAGTTGCTTTTATTCTTCCCAAATTTGACACATACAGTACATGCACACACACAAAAACTATCTCAGAGGACTTCAAAGTTGTGTGCTCATGTGGAACAACTGACTGCAACACCTCACATATTGAGAATGTGAAGAATCATCATGAACATCAGTCAGCAAGTGCTAGTGATACAGTAAGAGAGGCTCGCTGATGCCAAAGTAGGCACTTGGTGGTATTGTACAGAAAAAAAGAATGCTCTTTACACACCCATTTAAACTATCACACAAGAAATGGAGGATGTGTGGCAGCATGGATATGTTTATCTCTTGTTACACCTTTCATTCACATCAGTTTAAGGGAAACAGACTGGCTTTGACACTAATGCCTCTTGACAATTCAGCATCCACATTGCAGCTCAGCATATGTCAACCATCCCACTAGGGCTATGAGCAAGAAGTGATCAGCATTTATCTACACAAACAAACAGTCACCATTTGAGAAAGGTCAAATTATTGGCCTGCATTTTTGGTGAGCAAAGGAAACATTGAAGTTGCTGGACTCGGGTTTAGAACTGTCTACTGTACATGTCACGGATGCTAAGTAATGGTTACATGTACTGTATTTCATTAATGTTTGGGTGGATGCAATAACAGTAACATGAGCACAAACCTCCTTTTTCTTGGCATCAATATGATCATGATTACAGACCACGTGACAATGCGTTTGGCTTGGGAGCATGTGTCAGTTTTTAATCAAATATGTATTGTGGTTTGCCATTGGTGGTTTGTTCAAAATAATAGATGTTAGAAGCTTCTAAAATAGGGCTATAGAGAGCATTATGTGCCAGGGAATAATAATAACAGCAAAACTGTTCATACAGCAAACAGCCACAATGTTACAAGCCAAAACATTACAACTCCATATTTTATAGGTTCCCCTTGTTCCACTAGGGCAGCTCTGGTCCCTCTGGGCAAGTCTCTACAAGGCCTCTAGGGGTGTGCTGTGGCACTGGGACAATAGCAGTGGCTCCTTTGGGTGCGGTGGGTTGTGGGGTGGGGCCTCCATGGATTAGATAATGTTTGTCTGGTGCATCCCATGGGTGCTTGGTCGAACAGGGATCTGGGAAGTTTGGAGGTCAGATCAACTTCTTTGAACTCTTTGCCTGTTAATAACCCCCATATGTAGCAGCCTGTGGCAAACTGGATGTGCTGATACCTTTCTACCATAGCCAGAATTACATTTGTGTTAAATGAGCTTTTCTGTAGGATCCGTGGCCTAAATGAGCCTTGGGTGCCTATGCGCCTGTCACCAATTTAATGGTATATAATTGACAATCAATGTTATTCAAGTCACCTGGCTGTGCTGTTAGTGTTATGGCTGATTGGTGTATGTATTAACATATATCAACTCTTTTCTTAAGCTCACAGATTAGATAAATCAGCAATACACATTCATTATCTTCATTTGCAATTTGCATGTTTCCATCTTTTTGGTGAGCCTGCACCATTTTCAGCCTTAATTTCCTGTTTCTGCCACACAGGAGCAATACCCGATGTGGTCTGAATGAATCCTGTTACATAAACCTTGTTTTTGGTCCCAGAATAACCTACTTAAAAAAAGTTCAGACTTCAGGGCTTGTTACCAAAATGTGGATTTATTCTATCCTTTTGTAAAAGTGCAAGATTATATTACTTTGAACAATCCACATATAAAAAATATTGTACTGTATGTATTAAAAACCATTAAATGCCACATACATTTTTAGACAGTCCAGAATTACATTACTTACACTTATAAATACATATTGTACTGTACCTTCACTATTCCTTCTTTGGTTGGTTAATAATTCATAGGGCAGCACGGTGGCTTCGTGGTTAGCATTGTTGCCTTGCTCTACCAGGGTTCGGGTTTGATTCCCACCTCAGGGTCTGTGTGCATGGAGTTTGCATGTTTTCCCCGTGCTTGGTGGGTTTACTCCGGGTACTCCTGTTTCCTCCCACAGTCCAAAGACATCCAGATTAGCCTAAGTGGCGTTCCCAAATTGAATGAGAGTGTGATAGTGTGTACTGTACAGTGGGAGCCACGTCAAACAGCCGCCTGGAGCATGACTGCTCCGTGGCAGTTCCATGAAGGCTTCGTGCATGGAATGTGATCCCCCGCGATGACGCAGTTAACGATGCCCCGCCCCATAAACGCCCCCATGCGCTTTCTAAAAAGATGGTTGCAATGCCGTATAATTCCGCCAGATGGAGCATTGACTGACACAGTTAACTGCAGTGTCCAGGAAACCCAATACCGTATCTTTAATATACAGACAGTTCTTGTATTGTCAACATAGTTTCATAAATAGATGAAAAAACAACAACAACAAACCGATTAATAAAACAGATTTGTTAAATCACTCAATACATAACCCATGATGATTATGCTATTTATTATTTAATAATGAATTAATAAAATTAGTTAGTGAAATATTTTTAAGACATCCTCAAATGATCCTTAAAGACACGGTAGCGGCTGTAATTTGTCTATACCGATCATTGTAGGTACGGAATAAAAACGCAGGCTACGTACAGTATTTTATATTACTGTGTATTTTACCCCGTTCCATTTAATATACTGATAGATAATATTTTGCTGCAAAGTAAAGCTCAAACGTCTGCTTGGGTTTGTTTTCGTTATATTTTTGATGATGTTTTCGCTGATTTTTTCACTGATAGTCTACAAGTGGCATAAGAGGCAATTAATGGCGCATGCAACCTGGAACAAATATCTGCCCATATGGATCAGTATTTCTTTAGTCATTTAATCATGCATAATGCTCCCCCGTCAAAAGATCTGATGGGGCATTAATCACTTATCACAACTGTGAATGGATGCGGCAGCAGACACATTAAATCCCCATAAACACTTGGAGACAATAGTAAAAAAAAGTTCCAGAGAGTTAGCGCCTGTTATACTATTGTATTTTTACTGATTTATTTTTTTTTTTACTGCTTATATTTCGTTGGGTTTTACGCAATTTCATGTGTGTGTGTGTGTGTGTGTGTGTGTGTGTGCGTGCGCGCACGAGAGAGAGGATACTCTGACAAGACCAACTTCCGTGTGGCTCCCGTGGCGCAATCGGTTAGCGCGTGACACTTATAAAGCAGTACAGGTGAAGCAGTGCCGAGTTCGAGTCTCACCTAAAGCACCCAAAGCATTTTACTGCATATCGCGCTGTGTATGTGACAAATCAAATTTGAATTTGAAAGTAAAGCTTAAAATGTAACTTCTGCTTTGGTTTGTTTTCGTTATATTTTTGATGTTTTCGCTGAAAGTCAAATTGGCATAACAAATTGATTAATGGCGCATAATATCTGGAACAAATATCTGTCCATACGGATCAGTGTGTCTTTAGTCATTTAACCAGCATAATGTCCCACATTAAAGATCTGATGGGGCATCAATCACTTATCACAACGGTGTATAGATGCAGCAGCAGAGACAGATTTAATCCCCATAAACATTCACACTTGAAAACAAAACTAACAGAAGTAAACAGTTCTAGAGTGTTAGTGCCTGTTATCACAGGACAGGAATCACCTACAGGATACTACTGTATTTTACTGCTCATATTTTTTACCCTAGTTTCATTTGGTTTTACGCGATTTCATGTATTATTTGTGTGTGTACAGTGTGTCTGTGTGTGTGTGTGAGTGCGAGAGAGGGCTTTCATGCTGATTTATCCAAGGTTACTAAAACCTGGCTTACTACCTATAAAAAATATTTCAATTTAACTCATGGGTCTCAATCACAGATGACACGACAAATTATATACTCTGAAACGTTCATTTGAACATTTAAAAATATATACAAAAACACGAATACTAATGTTATCATGGTGTAAATTATTAACATTAGGTTAGGTCCTGCCCTTAATTAATTCATATTATAATTACTTTTACATAGTATAGTTACTGGACTGACATGACCAAAAACTAGCTATTTCATTTAGCCTTTCTAAAATCAACCCATATATCATTTATAATCAGAAAACATAAAACATATTATGATCTGTTCAATAGCCCATCTGTTTTAATTTAGTTTGTATTTTTTATTATTCATAAGACAACCTTTCAGTTTTGTAAATATTTTAGTTATAGTGTGTTAAGTCTTACTTTAGGTTAAACGTTTTTGAGAATTTTACCATCCAGCTTAGATAAATGTTATGTCATTGATTGATAAAATCTGGATTACGGATATTTTATTATATAATTATATATATATATATATATATATATATATATATATATATATTTTTTTTTTTTTTAGTTTCCCCCTGAGGGATTGCCACCTTATTGTGGTCTGGGGGTTTGCGTGCCTCAACACAATTCAGCAAATACAATACTGTTACTATACAGTAAGGCCAGGTAAAAACAGTGCTTGAACATGATGCCCCCCTCCCCCCACCCCGTGTTGTCTGGTCTAGAACGGCGCTGCCTCTAACCGTCTTTTGTCTTGTAAATGAGTATTCTCACTCACCTTCCAATCCCCCCAGCGCACACACTCTGTTTGTACTGTAAACTGTACTGTAACTGTGTTTGCTAGGGCACTTGGTTATACACAGTACTTTAATGTATGGAACACTTACTTAACTTACTGGTTTGGTTTAAATATCGCTTATTACCTTATTCAGCAAAATAAATTCATTAACGTATTGAAGTATTTTAGTTAAGGACAAAAACTGTGCTTGTGTTTAGAACTGCTGAACAGCCGAAAACACACACACACCCATCCCCCCGCCAAAAACACACACACACACAGAGCAATTAACACCATGTCATACTCAGGAGTGGAAGGTGAGAAACCTCAATGGAGAATACCAAGTTTGTCGTTGCTCTTTTGGAGTTCTTAAAACCCAAAACATTTATTTATACTGAGAAAAAATTATTATGGGTCACAATCACAAACACATATAATCAAGTGTTTAACTGGTTTCATTTGTTTCTATGATCAATAATTATTATTATTATTATTTTCAGCCCAACTCTTTGACTATTTAAAACAAAGTTGTGTCCCATTTTTTGCCCATTGAAGTTGTTGGTTCAACTAAACAATTTTTAAATACCCAAACAATCCCCCAAAATTAAAACACGCAAAACATGACTTTAACAATTCAATTTATTCTTCCAAAACTAGTCAAAGTTAAAACAGTAATTTATATAAAACAGATGAATACATGTTGTCTTTTTGCTTAAAGTTCATTAAACTACCCGGATACACCAGCTGCTTATAAGTCTCTATCTATAGTCCTTTTACATTAAAGTATTAATTTTTCAAATATCAAAACTATTAAACATGGAACAGTTGAAGTCTTTGTTTCCCCCAAAGTACTGTATCAGACATTTTGCAGTTCTATGTTCAGAATATACAGTAGACCTGATCAAACATCATTCTAAAGCTGTCGGACTGTGACGTCATCCCTCCTACAGCTCCCTCAACAGCTTGTTCAGGCTCCTCCAGTCCTGTAGCTCCAAAAGTCCAGCCGTCAGCCGTCTGACCCCCCAATCCTCCACAGCGGAGCTCTGCTTAAAGACAACAGGAGAATTTAGTCAAGACAGATAAACTTCACAGAACATCTAGTTCTAATAAAAATAATATATATTAATAAACCTATTTACCACAGAGTGTGTAAAACACTGCTTTGGGGATTCTGTAATGTAAATAATCTGCCTGTGCTAATGTTAACCAGTGAACAGTGTTAGTGTTAACCAGTGAACAGTGTTAACCAGTGAACAGTGTTAGTGTTAACCAGTGACTGTCTGTATTATCGTCTGCATTAAATTAACCGGGAATTTACTTAATGCGCTTCTCGTACAAATAAGTTAAGCGATATAACACTCGTATATGAGCATTAGTTCATCTCTGAAGCCAAACTATAACTTACTGAAGCCCCTCACACACACACACACACACACACACACACACCTCCCCCCTCCTCCTCCTTAACTGATAAACACTTCTGTGTTGTTATTCAGCTCGTTAACTAAGCGCTCGCGCTACCGCGGAAAGTGTATAAAATATAAACCGGGTTATGAGCGTTACTAGCTCCTGTACAGCTCCCCTCAGTCTGTGTCCCTCATCAACTGCATCACGTTATATTACAGTCACAGAAATAACCTGCAGATTAACTCTTAACCAGAGAATAAATAAGCGCTGAATTTATCCAGACAGCACGCGGTGAGATTCTCTCAGTATTTACAGAGAACACAAACACTCTTCATCGGGTAGTGCAGCTCTTGTAATAGGGACATTAATAGTATTGTCGAAGCTTGAGCATGTTTTTGAGTTAAAGTGGAGTGACATTGTGAGTGTGTGACACTGACAGTAAGCTGTAATATTAACTCCAGACTTGGTAAACAGATCATTAAGTTCTCTAAAGTCACATCTGACCGCTGCTGCTGCTGCCAGTGATATTTAAAACGGCCAATAAAAAACTAAACTGGGAAATAAACTGTAAACTACCCCAAACACATTTTATAAAATAAAACATCACTTACCACGAATAGTCCGTTAAGCCGCCATCTTCATCTCTGTAGTTTGGCAGCGTCAGTTCGGCGGGGGTGGAGGCGGGTTGTTAAAATCACGTGATTGCAACTCAGCGCAGCTGGCTTGTTTTAATGTGTTCTTGAGAACGAAGCGCCATCTAGTGGTGGAACCAGGTAAATGAATAAATAGGGCTTGAATGGGCGTGTTTACTGTGAAATCTTGACACGCCTTTCGGCCAGAAAGGGGAGGGGGGATTACGGCGTGCAAAGGCCATTCACACGCCATTCACACTTCAGCCACACTGTCGCGGCTATTTGGTGTGGCTCCCACTGTATGTGTGTGCACTGCAATGGATTGACACCCTGTCCAGGGTGTACCCCGTCTTATGCTCCAAGTCTCCTGCCTTTGGTTCCAGCACCACCCCCCACCCCCACACTGTACACAGCATAAAGTGGTGTAGATGATGAGTTTGTTGAATATATGCTTTAACTGGTTATTAAGATGATATTTATACACGTATGTGTATAAGCTTTACCGTTCTATTACATTTTCCTGCCTGTGTCACTTGAGGGTGAAGAGACTGGCCTCAAAACGAATGGCTCTTTTTGTCCCTTTGTATTCTTTTGTTGTTGCTTTGTTATTACTACAGTATGTATAAAATCTCTCATTTGTACAATTTATTTGCTGGGATAGTTTCAGATATTGTAGAAACACCTATTTGTTAGAGCTAATTTGTTCTCACAAAAGTTTGCTTTGAATTTAGCAATACAAGTACTGTATGAACTCTACATAATTCCTTACACCTGGTTTGCTCAAAGCTGTCATGTCAACACCAAAATTGCATCAATTTACATCCCCCAGGTGGCAAAGTGGTAACAAACATGGTCAACACAATCTACAACAACACGGAACTATCACAGGCTCTCACGCATTTGTGTTCTCCTGAATACTGGTCACCTGGACTCGATTGCAAAATCAACTGCATTTGGCTGAACAAGTTACATTACCCAGAGCGGGAAAGCAGAGAGTGCCACAAGCTATAGGAGGACATTGGGGAACTCTGCAAACTGAGATGTAGAGCTCTGATGGTCTGTCCTCAATGCACACACAATAAGGAGACTGATATTGCATTAATATTTACACAGGCCAGATGTGTTTTTATGAAAGTCCCAGAGCACAGAGGTGATGGGAGAGGAAATGTGAAAGGAAAACTCCCAACACTGAAAGTCTCTGTATGGGGTTTGTACTGTAGATTGAAAACATTGATCACTATAAAACCTTTAGTTGTTATTGCTCAGATTTTTACAAAGGAACGATGAAAGGAAAAAGTGTTATTGATACATTTTTTTTTAAATAAATTATTAACTTTTGATTGATGTTTACTATATTGTTATATATTATGTTATATCTCCTTATATTCTTCGATTGCGCCTCATGTTGCACCTTAATTGACATTGTATTTGCATATATTTATTGTCGTATTGCCTGTGTTGACACGCACTGTCGCCTTGCATATCCAGGGTCAAGGGTTCGATTCCCACCTTGGGTCTGTTTGCACGGAGTTTGAATGTTCTCCTTGTGCTTGGTGGGTTTCCTCCAGGTACTCCAGGTTGCTTCCACAGATTATCTACTTGCCACTGCAAATTGCCTGTAGTGTGTAAATGAGTGTATTAAATGTAATTGTATTGTTCCATACTAATAAATACATGTTAATTCCTCATGTGAATTTTACATTTTGTATTATTATTTTAAATGATTCTTACATATCATTCATTTATTTCAACATATCAGTTTTATATCACATTCATGCATTTGTCACATCTTTCCCATTTAGAGCAAAGGTTATAATTTGTCAAATGATTACTAAAATTGTGATTAAATGATGATTGTTTTTCACACAAAATTACATGAGAGGGGTGTTCAAGTCAAACCAAGACTTTTGACTGTAGAATGAGTAGAGCACAGTTTTGAGAGTAAAAACACCTCCCTGTATTTCTCTATATAATCCCCTGCCACACTAATGCACTTATCCCAGTGTTTCACTAGTGAGTGGACACCATCAAGGTAGAAAGTTTTTATTAAAGTCCCAAAGCACAGAGGTGGCCGGAGAGGAAAGGTGAATGGAATGCTCCCAACACTTAAAGCTGGAGGCATGATTTGACTGCCTGCTTCATGTCTAAAACCCTGGCCTCCCAGGAATTCCTTTCTCATCACTGCACTGTGCTTCTGCAAATAAAATCAGTTTTACATCTTCATTCACAAGAAATTTCATCACAAGTTCCAAGTTCCACTTTGACACCTCTCTTACACAGTATGTATGTAAAAAAAAAAAAAAAATCATTATTTAATAAATTTTAACTCTAAATTGGGAAAGATGTGACAAATGCATGAATGCGATTTTTAAAACCCATACATTAAAATAAATAAATTATATGTAAGAATAACTTAAAACAATAAGAACAAATGCAAGCAATATAAAACAAACACACACACACATACACACGCACACATCCTTCCTGTTAAAGCACCTTTATGCTTGTAATACTGTATAGCACGAAATCTTTTCAGTCATTTGGGACAGAGTCTACCACCTACTAGTACATCTTGCCAATTTTATTCTACTTTTACTTGGAAAAATCTATTTAATTGCAAGGGGTTGCCCTGAACACAGCGCTTTGCAAATCATTCCTCAGGTTTTCAATAGTACAGTATTTAGATCTGGTCTCTGACTGCACCACTTGAAATCTTTGATCTTCTGCTTCTGAAGCTGTTCCTTTGTTGATTTGGATTTTTTTGCTTTGAGTCATTATCGTGCTGGAAGGTAAAACATTTCTTCATCTTCTGCCTTGTAAGACAGGGCTTGTTTTTCAGTAGGCATTTGGAGCTATCCATGATTGCCTTTATTCTGATTAATACCCCAGCTCCAGCGGAAGAGATTCGGCTGCATTGCATGATGCTGCCTGCTACCACAATGCGTCCTTGCATTGTCTGGGTCTATCTTGTTTTTGCATCTCAACAGATCATAGCCCTGTATTCTTCACATGTTGACGATGACCCTCATGGTGTTTCATTTTACATGAAATGCCTTGGAAGAGCCACATCCCTTCTGAATAAATCATTTCGACATGCTTTGTAAGGTCACAACAGATCCTGGCATCAGTTGTATGATGTCATGAACATCCCACAGAAATGAATGTAGGTTTAAAATGTATATGAACGCTTAATTCTGAATATAGTCGTATGCACCATCTTAAAAGTGTGTCCACACTTATGCACAACCATGCTATTATTATTATTATTATTATTATTATTATTATTTTATACGACTTATCCCGAACAGGGTCAAGGTGACGCAGGAGACTTTGGTGGACAGGGTACCAATCCATCGCAGGGCACACACAAACTCATTCACACACACTACGAGCAATTGGGAACGGCAGTTTGCATTATCTGCATGTCATCGGACTGTGATTTATTTAACTTCAGTTGGTTGCTATTTTGCATTATCCATGACAGGTTTTACCCTGGTCTTATTTATTTTACATCACAGTCACCACACACACAAAACCCTGCACACAAGTAGAGGTGTCTAGACTTTTTAAATCCACTGTATGATTGTTATAGTACTTTCACATATTTGAGCTATATTAGACCTGAGGTAGGAATTCCCCCATTAGGTAATGTCAAGACCAGATGTTTTTAAGAACTGGAGTAATGACAGCGGTTTCGCGAGCCGAAAGGACATTATCAAAACAAGTGATGTGTTAATGAGATGGCAGATGGGTGTGGAGATGACAGGGAGACAATTACTGCGGAAGCGACTAGGGGCAGGGCTGGTCACGCAGGACGACGCATTCGATTTCGAAATGAGATCAGAGATAACTCTTGTCTGAAAAAGAGAGAAAGCTGTCAAGAGTTTGTCTGGGGATTTATAGAGGGTATCACTGTAATTGAGTGAAGGGGAGGCAGTTGGGTAGTGCTGATATAGTTTGCAGATTTTATCTTCAAAGAAGCTAAGAACTCCTTCAGCCTCACTTGGCTGCAGTTTCTAGTTCCGCTGATTATTGTAATGCTCATTACAATAATCAGTGGAACTAGAAATTGCAGCCAAGTGTGGCTGAAGGACTTTTGGGTCTGTGATCAGTTCCATTTATTACAGAGGAAATGCGTGGTCAGCATTCATGACTGCTCTACAGGGAAGCATGTGGGCTGAGTAGGCTCAAGAGGGAAGAGTGAGTCCTTTTTTTTTAATACATCATTGAGATGCGAGATGTCTTTTAGTACACTTAGGTCAGGGGTAGAGCAGTTTCATGCAATGAATTCCTGATGCTTGTGTAGGTCAGAAATTTTGATTTCCAAATAAACTTATAGACTTCATATCTGTATTAAAATACATTCATGCGCTAGCTAGATAGTTCACACAGACCCTGGAGGTGCAAGGCGACAGTGCTAACCACTACACCACCGTGCCGCCGACTTGCTACTAATAATCATTTTAAATTCCAGGTTACTAAAAATAAATAAATAAATAAATAGTGTTTGCTGGCTATAATTTAATTTAAAAAATACACATTTATGGTACTGTATCTGTTTCTGGAAAATGTTCTGTCTGCGCATGTGTGCTCCAACATCTACAAGCGTGGTCAAAGGAGTCAATATTTGAAGCATTGACTCTTTTTAAAAACCTTTGCAATTCACCCTGGCATGCTGTCAATCAACTTCTGGGACACATCCTGACTGCTGGAAGCCGTATATCTTGCGGAGTTCAAAAATCATTGGAGTTTATAAGAATTTGTGTTTTATTTGTTTGTTCACCTGCCACTTGTGGACTGTCCACAAGTTCTCACTGGGATTAAGGATTAAGGAGCTTACTGGTCAAAATGTCCATGTTTTGTTCCCCCAGCCACTTAGTTATCTCAGGTGTTCCATCATGCTAAAATGGCATTATTCATCAAATTTAGCAGACACTATTAGGCAAAGAAACTTACATTTTGATTTCATTATGGACTCAAACAGTTGAGGCTTAATGGCCCAACAGGGACAACTTGGTGGTCAAGGGATTTGAACCTGGGACCTACAGAACTGTAGTCCAATGCCTTCTCTAGTGAGCTACCGGAACTGTGAAGTTGCTTTCAAGAAGATATTTTTGTACCATTCTTTAATCATGGTTGTGTTTTTAGTCAAACTTGAGAATGAGCACACTTCTTTGGGTGAGAAGAAACCCCACACATGATTAGTCTCAGGATGCTTTACTGTTGGCATGACACAGTAATGATGGTAGCGCTCACCTTTTCTACTCTGGACATTCTCTAATCTTTTGTCCACAGCTGTAATTATTCTGGGACTCTGGGAGTCAGATTTCTCTGAGATCTGAGCGTTCATAACACCACAAAGATCTGTAAGCATATAAGCAGCTTACTGTCAACTTCACATCACCTGCAGTCAAAGCAGCTAGTTAATTCTCATAAAGTAACAGGTGAAAACAAATTAGTGAGGTGTAATAACTCATTCACTGGTGCCAGGGAGGTAGGGAAGAAAGCTCAGGCTTGTAGGGTGGCAATAAATATTTTAGATAAAGTATAGATGGGAGCTACGTGGGTTAACTGTTTAAAAAATACACTCATTGGCACCTTAATTAGGTGCATCTTGGTAGTCGTGGGTTGGACCCATGTTTGCCTTCTGAACTGCACTAATTATTTGTGGAATAGATTCGAATAAAGTCCTTAGAGGTTTCGGTCCATAATGTCATGACCGTATCGTGAAGTTGCTGCTGATTTACAGTATTGGCTGCATTCTCGGAATGTAAATCTTAATCGACCCCTGAACTGTTGATACATGGATGCAAGCTTTGATGCTGTTTATGCCAAATTCTGACCCTACAGTACCTTGACATTGTCACAGGAGAAATCGAGGCTTGTTGGACCAGGCAAGGTTTTTCCAATTGTCTATTGTTCAGTTTTGGTGAGCCCATATAAACTGTAGCCCTTAGATTCCTGTTCTTAGCTGACATAAGTGGTACATGGTGTGGTCTTCTGCTGCTGCAGGTCATCTAAAGGTTTAACATGTTGTGTGCTCAGGGATGCCTCAGTTGTAATGAGATGTTATTTGAATTACTGTTTCCTTTTTATCAGCTCGAACCAGCCTGGCCCTTCTCCTCTGACCTACTAGCATAGACAAGGTATTTTCACTCCAAGAACTGCTGCTCACTAAATATTCTCTCTTTTATAGACCATTCTCTGTAAACCTTAAAGATGGTTGTGCATGAAAACCCAGTAGATCAGCAGTTTCTCATGGTTAAAGTTACTTAAATCAGCTTTCTTCCCCATTCTGTTGCTCAGTTTGAGCCTCAGCAGATCGTCATGAACATGTCTACATGCCTAAATGCATTGAGGTTCTGCCATGTGATCGGCTGATTAGAAATTCGTGATATCAAGCAGTTGGACAGATGTACCGAATACACACAGTTTGTAGAACAATCAGAATTGGGTGATGAGATGAACAGTCTAAAGGGTACACTCAAAAAAATTTACATGGCTATCTGTTACATCTATTAAAATGAAATTTGGGTTTTGTACATAATAATTTCATGTTTCCAAGCTAAACATGAATAAGTTATGTTGTATTTGCATGAAATTCAACAACTTAACATGTACTAGATTCAATCATGTTGAGATAAACTAACGAGATCTTGTCAATATGAAAACCGGAAATAGCAAAACCGGAAATATCGCGAGAAGACATCGCGAGAAGAGAACACAGAGAAGACAAAAGTTGGCGGGCTTGTGGAAAAGGTAAGCAGGAATTAATTCCCATCTTTCTAAATAGAAACGAAATACTGAACATAAATGTCACCTGTTGTTTAGCGATGTTTAGTCACGTTATTTTGGTTTAAGTTATTTCTTGTATTTTTAATCACACTTAAAATACCGACGGTTATATGCGCGTGCTTAATCTGCGGTTCGGTTCTGGTTTCGGTCTGTTCTCATGAGCTGTGAAGCGAGAGGAACAAAGTATATTGTTCATTTGCTAAATTAAGTATCATGAATTTTAATTGAATATCTATCTCTGTATTTTTTCACAGGAGTTTGTGACTGAAAGTGTGTCTGCATCTGACTTCAGGAGTTTCCTGACCAACGGATCTAACGGTCATATTTAAAAGTCATAACGTACAGTTATAAAGTACAAACGTTTTTTAATTAATACTTATTTGTGGTGTTTTATGTTTTGTACATCTTTTCAAATTGAGACCTCATTTGTAAGTTGCTCCTGGTGTAAAATAAAAATCTCCGTTTTATCCCGTTTGTCTGTTTCCTTCCTTCACAGAATTCTGTTGACCGGCTTGAAATTTAAATTTACTTGAGTTGGATCAACTTAATTTGCAACTGAAAAATTTGTTGTACCAACCCTATTCATTTATGTTAACAGTATTAAATTATTTTGGACGCAGCTATAGTAAATAAGTTAAATGAACCTAATAACATTACTTTGACGGAACCTAAAAACATTAAGTTGGGCCAACAAAATTGCTTAATGCTGAACGAAAGCCATTAAATCAGGTGGAAATTCTTTCCATAATTTAATTATGTTCATTCAACGAGTTATTTTTTTGAGTCTAACTCCAAAAAAATCACTGGGAGAAACTCACAAATGCAAGACAACAGGAACCAAACAAAGCAGCAGATTATCTTAGAAGCTTTAAATGTTCTCAATTTATTTCTAGAAAAAAATAAAAGCTCCAAATGATCTGCCAGTCATTGTTTCAGCTTGAAATGAGTAGACAGGCTAGAAATGGGTTTAATAATCTTGATAATTTAGTTTATTGTAATCTTATAATAGGAAATGCCATACAGATTTGGCAATCTTAAAGAAATTAACTTGAAGCAATGCAGAAAGTTTAAATGTTTCCTTTTTCTTTTTAGATCACAGGTGGATTATATGCGTGTTAAAGTGCTTGTCACATCAAATGGCAGTGCCAGTATAAAATAAACCGTGAATCCTGAGTCACAAGTTGATTACAGAGATCAAGTGATTTGTCTCTTTCACAGTCAGGTCTTATGGATCTTGGCGGCTTGAAAATCTTGAGGATTTTATTCCTCTTTAATAGTTGCATAAATAAATACATGCATTTGTTAGGTCAAGTGTTTTTCTGCCCTACAGTTGACTGAAACAGATGCCAGGTTGATTTAATGTACACTGCATTAACATACACATGCAACCCCCAACCACACCCATAAAAAAAAATTAAATTAAATAATGAATAAATAATTACATTTTAAAACATGTATGCTTTGTTATTTTATTTTTTTTGGATCACCTTTAGCTTTTATTACATTACCCTTTCAAATCACATTCATTTCCATGAAAAGCTCCATGCTCTTGTATTCATAATAGGACTGTTGAACCACTACATAGTGTTCTCTAGCACATCACAAAGACTTTCAATGGGGTTAAGGTCAGGACTCTGTGGTGGCCAATTCATGAATGAAAATGATTCCTAATGCTCCCAGAACCACTCTTTCACAAGCGATCTCTGAATATGGTCATTCTTGTTTTTTCCAGGCTTTAATAATGTGCTTAACGCTATACCAATAATTCCAGCAGTCCCTTAGTTGTTCTCTTTACTTGATGTAGGTCGATAAGTAACACAGTAACAACACAGTAATAAGTTTTCCATGACCACAAGATACATCTTCCAATGAGATTTTTTTAAATAGAATTTTTTACTTTTTAAGAAGTTATTTGCTGCATCATAGAAGTGCTGCCAGTTGAAACATAGCAAGCACTGCTGTAATTATCCAGCCCAAAACTCTTGTTTCTCCATTTCACAATGGCTTAGTGGTTAGCACTGTCGCTTTGCATCTCCAGGAGTGGGGTTCTATTCCCGCCTAGGGTCTGTGTCCATAGAGTTTGCATGTTCTCCCCGTGCTTGGTGGGTTTCCTCTGGGTGCTCCTGTTTCCTCCCACAGTTCAAAGGCTTGCAGATTAATCTAATTGGCAAATTTCCCCTAGTGTGTGAATGAGCATGCAAGTATTTGTACAGTATGTGTGTGCCCTGCGATGGACTAGCAGCCCATTCAGTGTGTATCCCCTCATGACTTACGTTTCCTAGAATAGGCTCCAGGAGTCCGTTCTTCATACGTCGCTTGACACATCCGATATTAATTGACACATCTAAGATGAGATCATCGTGCTAATTACGATCCGGCTAAGTTGGTTCTTCGGGCCACCTGTTATTGATGATTAGTATGACTGGATTGAGTTGTCTAGGATTATTGCGTGTTCGTGTGTTGGTTTAAAAGGCGATATGCATCGACAGTAGAAACACTGATCACAAGCCCTTTGATTGGTTGACAAAATGACAAAAGAGTGAGCTCAATTGTTTTTGTAACACCTGTTAATGCCCCCCCCCCCACGATCCAAGATCAGGACAAATCAACAACAATCAAATCCAGCTAACTGAGTTAGCGAGGTACAAAGAACGGACCCCGGGCCCCCGGCGACCCTGTAAACAGGATAACGGTATAGACAATGAGTTAGCAAGTGGGTTTTGCCATTATTGACTGTTTAAAACCAAATGGTGAATTTTTATTTTGGCCTGGCAGTGTATTTTGCTATTTACTTTATATACAGTACATTTCATTATATATAATTTTCAGTGTCAATTCTTGGGTAAATATTATTTAAATATAGAAAATTAAATGCAGTAAGACCCATGGTTGTGTAGTGTGTAGTTCTCTCTCTCCATCTCTATATGTACATTCACAATGGGCATTTAATTCAAACCAGGACTTAATTTACAGTTGTCACGTACTGTTAGCATGGTGTTGAGGCATAGACGCAGAGGGGGGCTGATTTAGGCTTTTAATAATAACAAAAACAAACAAAAAACATGAACAAAGCAAGTTGGCTGTATGTTGGAGCATAGTATAAACAAAACCAATATTTTGCAATGGAGCAAGGGCTCATCCTCAGTGCTGAGCGGCGGTGGACTCGCAACTTCATCGCCAGGTGGTGGAGGCCGCACTGGATCGATGCCATAGGCTGGGCGGCGGAGGCAGCGCCGGATCGATGGTGTAGGCCGGGCGGCGGAGGCAGCGCTGCGTCGCTCTTGAGTCGCTCTCCAAGTCGGGCGGCCAATGCAGCACTGTGATGTCCTCACGCTGGGCGGCTGATGCAGTACTGGGTCCTCCTTCGACACCGGGTGGTGATGGAAGCACACTCTGGGTCCTCCCTTCTAGTCGGGAGGTGGAGATTCGCTGTCACCACGGCCATGCGGCTGCGAACGAAGCTGGAGAGCGTGGCGAGGGCTTTTTCTGGGCTTGGCTGGGTTCTCTGGGGTTCTGGAGCATCCACTTAGGGCCCGCTGGCGAACTGGAGCCTCCACTTAGGGCCCACTGGTGAACTGGAGCCTCCACTTAGGGCCCGTTGTTGAACTGGAGCCTTCACTGAGGCCCTCTCGCCTCCAGTTCAGTCCCCCGTTTTGACGTGGTGCAAGCTGATTATCCCCTGTTAGCTTGCCCCGGCGTTATGGTCCCAGCCCCCCCAAAAAAAATTCTCCCGAGGGGGGCCTCTCTGCTATGCCTTTGATATGGTCGAGCATTCTGTCACGTACTGTTAGGTGTCGGACTGTGGGCATGGTGTTGAGGCATAGACACAGTGGGGGGCTGAAGTTTAACAAAGTCTTTTAATAATAACAAACCCAAACAAAAAACATGACCAAAGGAAGTTGGCTGTACTTTGGAGCATATTATAAACAAAACCAATAATCAACTAATAGACAGACAAGGGGAGACTAGAGACATAACCAGAGACATGACTAGAGACACGAGACAGGACTAAGAGACACAAGACTATTAGCTAAACATGGCAGTCAGATACACATACATCTAGCTAAGCATGTCTTTAGCCTGACATGCACATAGCTACACGTACCTAATAGCTAAACCTACAACTAGCTACACTTACCACATAGCTACCACAACACTAGGGACTCAGGACACAGAGGCTAGGGGACACGCAAAGGCTATGCTAGGGGACACGCAAAGGCTAGGCTAGGGGACACGCAAATGCTAGGCTAGGGGACACGCAAAGGCTAGGCTAAGGGACACTCAAAGGCTAGGCTAGGGGACACTCAATATGAGGGAAAACACAAAAGGTTCATTCTCCTAGAGGCTAATCCTACTAGGAGACACAGAGACAAAGAGACATACTAAATTAAGACAAATATAAACTTAACTTAAAGCTCCAGAAACAAAAAGGCCAACTATAATTAAACAAACTAAAACAGAACATAGCCAAACATAACAAAGACCCACTTAACAGAACTCACATTAATGCTCAACCCAGTTTCCCAGAACAACCATAATTTATAATTAGATTAATGAGCTACCTCGTTCAGGTGAGCACTTGCATTACCTGATCGAGGTGCCTTCTGGGAAACTGAGTCTACCAACAAAAACTACAAACAAAAAACATTACCCTCTAGTGGGCAACCCTGACAACAGGAAATCGTGAGTGAAGGCATAAAACCGATTGCCATTTGTGAACTTCAAGCACAATACAGTGATCAGACTCTTAACCACAGTAAAAAAGCTAAATGGTGGAAACATTTTAAAGAAGACTTGAATGATGATCCCATTTAACAATGGAATTGAAATTCAGAATCATGGCTAGAAGTTATTGCCACATCCCCTGTATACGTAGTCCTGATGTCACTCCCAGCCATTACCACATGTTTGAGCCATTAATGGAGTTCCTGGGAGGCCAGCATTTCAGACATGAAGCAGGCAATCAGACCACAACTCTAGCATACTAAGAAAACTTCCTAGTTAGATGGTATCCAATCACTAGTGAAATGCTGGGATAAATTCTGGAATTTAGTCTAGCAGGGGATTATATAGAGAATTAAAGGTTCATGAGTTTTTACTAGGGTTTTTCCGATTCCGATACTTGCTACCGATAACACAAAAAAATCTGGCATCGGAATCGGCGAGTATTTGAGTCCACATACCGATCCGATACCATTTTCCTAAACATAACCTATTTACAGTATGCCCGCTAGCTTTGCTAGCTTAGCTTACTTACAGAGTGTCACGGCATGCGCCTGTGATGGGTGTGCGCCCAAATTGATATCGCTCCTCGCTCACTAGTTAGTCGGCCTCCCCCCCCTTAAGGTATATGAAGGAGCAGGGCCACAGAATCAGGCAACGGCCCATGAGCTATCGCCGCTAATGATCCCGGCACTATAAAACACAGTGGGGAGTGTAGCTCGGGGTCTGACTGTTGGGAAGCTGGACTTTGTGATGCAGTGGATTTTATGAGAGACAGTGGCACAAGAGCGGGGCGATGTGATGCACCCCAGAGACTTAAGAAAGGGGGGGTGCCTTTGATCTCCGCGAGTGGAGTGGAATGAGCTGCGCGAGCTCCCGCGGCACCTTCACGTCCGCGTAGAGCCCGCTTTCGTATCCCTGCCGCCGAAGTGGAAAAGGCTGCAGAGAGCCTATAACCCTTTCCTTACACATTTTTCTAAATAAATTACCCTTTTTCCTGCAAGACCTCCTCTCGTGTCCATGTTTCATGGTGTCGCCCGTGCACTTAAGGCCGAACCCGTTACACAGCGCTAGTAGTATTTTACTTAAAAAAAGAAATTTTATATATATTTCTTTTTTTTCTGTGTGTATATATATATATATATATATATATATATATACACACACTGTACAGATACACACCCAGGTATCGGATCAGTACTCGGTATCGGCCGATACCCTGAGCCCAAATATCGGAATCGGTATCGGGAGGGGAAAAATGGTATCGGAATATCTCTAGTTTTTACTCTCATAACTGTGTTGTGTTATTCTGCAGAATCAAGTCCCAGACTTACCTGGGCTAAGGGGAAAAAGATTGGACCAATGGTCAAAAGTCCTATTTTCAGATGAAAGTAAATTTTGCATAAATCAAGGTCTCATAGTTTGGACAAAGAGTGGTTAAAAACAGAATCTAAGTTGCTTGATGTCCACTGTGAAGGTTTCATGTCATCTGCTGTTGGTTCACTGTGTTTTATCAAGCCAACTACCAGAGCACCATGTTTTCATCTGCTCACAAGCTAGCCAACTCACCTGACCTGAACCTCATAGACGTGGACGACTGTCAACAGGAAGATGAGAAAGACTTGATCCAACAATATAGACGAGCTGATGGCAGCTTCCAAAGCAACCTGGCCTTCATCAATGCCATCAGCAATGCCAAAGTATTCCGAGCTGATGCAGTAATTTGTGCCAAAGGAGCATCAACCAAATACGGGGTGCATAAATGGACATGAATTGAAAACCTGAAAAAAATAAATAAATAAACAAATAAATAAATTATCTGTATTTCAAAACCTTGTTCTAATATTTTAGAATAAAAAAAAAATATATATATATACTGTATATGTAAATATGTTTGGCAGCACGGTGGTGTAGTGGTTAGTAGGGTCCGGGTTCGATTCCCGGGCAGACTTGATTCCTGTCTTTGTGTGCTTTGTGAGTTCTCCCCGTGCTTGGTGGGTTTCCTCTGGGTATTCCACTTTTCTCACACAGTCCAAAGACCTGAAGATTAGGCTAATTGGTGTTCCCAAATTGTCCATAGTGTGTGAGTGTCTGTGTGTGTGTGCCAAGTGATGGATTGGCACCCTGTCCAGTGTGTACCCCGCTATGTGCCCTAAGTCTCCTGGGATCGGCTCCAGGCTCCCCACAACCCTGAATACAGGATAAAGTGGTATGGATGATGATGAGTGAAGAGTGTTTATATGTTTCCTATAATCAGAATGTTAAAGATTTTTAGTGGTTTGGCGTCAATAATATTTATATATATATATATATATATATATATATATATATATATATATATATATATATATATATCCCACAGTCCAAAGACATGCAGATTAGGCTAATTGGTGTTCCCAAATTGACCATATTGTGTGAATGTGTGTGTGTGTGTGTGTGTGTGTGTGTGTGTGTGTGTGTGTGTGTGTGTGTGCTCTGTGATGGATTGGCCAGGGTGTACCCTGCCTCGTGCCCAGAGTCTCCTGGGATAGGCTCCAGGTCCCCGCGACCCTAAATACAGGATAACGCGGTATAGAAGATGAGTGAATGAATGAATATATATATATATATATATATATATATATATATATATATATATATATATATATATATATTAATTCTCAAAAGCCCTTAAACTCTATTTAACATTCTCATTATAGGAAACAAACCTCTTCCTGAATATTTAAATATGCACTGTTTGCCGAGTTTTAAATTTCCAATTAAAAGAGACCGGGGTCTGTTAAGGTCTACATGAGCTGGATCGTTAAGAAAGGTCTTGAGGATGGATGAAGGAGTTGAGATGAAAGCAGAAAGCAAAGTAGGGTCTTGTTTAAATGCAGAGCACGTTCTGCTTGCAATGCTGTAAGAGGATTTAGTCTCCTCCCCTCTCCCCCAGAACTCTTCTATTTATGGCTGGCTGATGCTCAAGAACCACTGTGCTTGAACTGAACATCAAATGACACTTTTATTAGTTCACTTCGGGAGGAAGCGATGATTTGTAGACATGCTTTGCAATCACCTTATCATTTCTGATAGCAGTTGGAAAGCTTCCATACTGACACCATGGCGGGTGTTGAGATTGGTATTGAGATTTCTTCATCATTGAATTGAAGTTTCCAGTTTCCCTGTTTTAAACTGGACCCGGGACCTAACAGTATTGCACAGGCTTAATTCATGTTGTTCTGGTTTCAACACTCTTCACAGCATGTAGCGAATGATCATCCGGATCTCTATTTGCTTTTGTAAAATAACAGGAACGTGCAATTATGACAGTCCCTGGGTCATCATCAATTTCATTGACCCACTCTAAAGCCACATTGTGTTCGTGCTTTTCCTCCTATTTACTGTATGTCATTCTGTAGTAATTCTACAGTACAGTTCCCCAGTCATGCTTGTGGGATTGTGTGTGTTTCGGTATTAGGTAGACGAGGACAGAGATACAGACCGATGCAATCGTTTCTCCTCCCATTTCCAGCCTGATGTACTGTATGATCCCATATCTGGTTTAATGCTGGAGAAGATATGCCAGGACAATGAGTAGACAACATGGTCAACAGGATTGTAGAAATTTAGGACAGCATCTGGCACGCACGGGCGCCTTGCATATGTAGAGTTAATCTGTATTCCTCTACTATGCACAATATTTTGGAGATGGCCCTATCATTAGAGTGTATTGTTCTTGCCACTTCAGAGGAGTCGATTGCAATCAGCCAGAAACCCTAAGCTCTAGCCACAGCCCATGAATGCGCCTGGCAGGGAAGAAGGAGGCTATTTACTATGTAAATAGCTTCTCTATCTATTCAGTTTTGACATGCCTTTAGATGCAGATTCATTCAGGCTTTTATTACACACTATACAGTACTCTGGAAATCGAGGCTTATTCATGATGAATCGCGGTTATTACTTTTTATTCACAACCTGTGTGAACGTTCTGTGAAGACTAAAGTTTTGCAGGACTGGAGTCTATATAGCTAGATAGTGGAGGTCTTTACAAACACGCTTGCTTAATTTGCATGTGAGTCTGTGCAGCTGTACAGTAGATTGCTTGGGTAGATTTAGTAAAGAAGCATATAATTTACATGATAAAGCAGCCTTCCTGATGATGTGCGCAAGATATGGTAATTGCACCTTTATAAGCGTTAGTAGTGCAGTCACACGGGGAAAAATGTGGTGGAAGATCTGGTACAAAGACTTAACTGGATTAACAAAATTATACCTTGTTCGCATTCAGATACAGGTGTCAGGGACAAGTTTCGTGTGCTTGATGCTCACAATATTGCCAGTTTTATTATGTTTTCATCATTCTTTTTTTTTTTCAACTGAAGGAAATGGTGAAACATAGAGCAATAAGAAAAATGTAGAAGTATCAAAATAGTGGAATAAAAGGCAACAAAGAAAATCGATGATGTGTGATGGTGTCTAAGAATGACTTGGGCAGGTTTTTGTCATGATTGCATGGTACTAGAAAATACTCCATTTGCCTCATGGAAAGTATCTTTTAAGTAAACATCTCTCACCTAAAACGATCAGCAATAACATTTAAACCACCTAGGTTCTCCTTGTGTCACCAGAAACAGCTCTGACATAACAAGGCAATGATTCGACAGGATCTCTAAAGGTGTGATATGGTATCTGGCACCAGGATGTTAACGGAAGATCCTTTAAGTACTGTAAGTTGAAAGATGAAACCCTCTATGGAATTGACTTATTTATCCAGAACACCCAATGGACGCTTGTTTGGATTTGGAATTTGGGAGTCCTTGAGCTCTTTACTTGTTAAGCCCTATCCAAGGGTTCTGGCTCCTTTTTATCAAAGTCATCACAAACATTTGTCACCACGTGGCTACGTTGGATTTTCTGTGGAATCAGACCAGAGAGGCTAGTCTTTGCTCACCGCAGGCATAGATGAGTCTTAGGTGCCCAAGATCCTGTCATCACTTTATTGGTATATAACTTAATGCTCATGTGCTATCATGCTAATTACTCTACAGTATATTGCATAACACCCAGTGCGGTGCTAACAGTGTATGGTGGCATGGTGGTTTGCACTGTTGCCTTGCAAATCCAGTGTTTGGTTCCCGCCTCAGGTCTCTGTACATGCAGATTGCAGGTTCTCCCTGTTCTTGGTGAGTTTCCTTCAGTTTCCTCCGACAAATTAGGCTAATTGGCATTCCCAAATTGTGGATGAGCTCCTGAGTGTCTGTATGTATGTGTGCCCTGCAATGGATTGGCACTCCATTCAGGGTGTACCCCGCCCCATTCCCTGATACCTCATTTCCACTACACTGGTGCTGGTGCTCGGCTGGTGCTGGACTGCGAACCACTGAGAACCGGCCCGCGTTTACACTACACAGGAGATCAGCGGGAGCTGCATGATAATACGTCACAGGCACGCCCACAAAACAGAAACGAACTTGCCCGAAGTCAGTTTACTGGTTATTCTCCAAACTATGGAAATGTATTTCAGTATCCAAAAGCAGCTTATTCGACGTGCTATAACCGCTGAAAGAGATCGACATAGACAACTAGCTTATACACTATTTGGTCGGTTGTTCGTGTGAAGCCTGCGACTATTAGTTCTTCTCTTATTTCCTCATACACTGTTTTTTTTTCTTAAAGCACTTTCCAATTTCCGCTGAATCTCGGCGGATGTCCAAATTGTTCCGTCCGCGCTCCACATTAACGGACTTTGCGTCTCCGCCATTTATTTTTTTACGCTCCCTATAAACTCCACCCACCACTCGTGACGTCATGGGTTCTCGCGACTAGACCAGCAGAGTTTAGGGGCCGGTGGTTATTTTAGGGCCAACTTTTTTCTGTGGAAAAGTGCGGCACTGGTTCCAAAATTGGGAACCGGCATGGGAACCAGAGCAGTGGAAAAGGTGTATAAGTCTCCTGGGATAGGCTCCAGGCCCTGTGACCATGTGGTATACTGTAGACAATGAGCGAGTGATATACAATAATGGATGTCATAGTGGACATCAGAACTGAGAAGTGCAATCTCTTACATCACACATCAGAACGGCATAACAATCCAAATGTCCATAATTGTTCATAAAATTAAAGATGCGTGCAACATTGTGGGATTTGGTCTCATCAGGTATTAGAACCAAAGAAATTGGGACATTTGCATCATTTTCATTCTCATCACTGTACAATGCCAGCCTTGCTTTAGACACAGTATTTCTGGCAGGAACATTCACGCTGGGTCTTTCATATTCTTACATAAAAAAATTTAAATAATAAATGCATTAGTGATGACGAGGTTCTTTTTGCCAACTTCGTCACACCAGTCTTTTAAGTGTGAGTGGCAAGGAAATGGTGCACTTCAAAAGGCAAGAACCTGCATGCTCACACTATTGTACCTTTTCAAATTAACACTTTATTTCACAAACATTACCGGGGACAGCATTTTATCTTCCTGAAGCAGCCTTTAGCAAGCGCTCACCTCTGCATTCAGCAGTAAGCAAATGCACAGTGCTACAAGGAGGACATAATTAAAGTGTAAAAGCTTTTTTATCTTTCAAAAGAATGGTGCAACTGACTTTTTTCTCACTCATATATATTTTTTTCTCTCATTTCTATTTCACAATGAACAGAAAAGCCTTTGTTTGGCAGCAGGGAATAAAACTGGGGCCCCAATGAGGAATAGCAACAGGCACACTCATTATCTGTGCTTCCTGAAACCGAAAGTCACATGGCCTGTGTGGGCAAGAATTCATCGTTTTTTACCGTCTTCCTCTTTGATATACACGCTTTCATATATCATTTTGAATAATGTTTAATCTTATTCCACCAGCAGGATGGTGTAGTTGCACTTGCATAAAAAAAGTAAAAATCAGTAAAGCCTTTCTTATTTGCCAGATCCTGGGCTTGACAAACATGCTGCTTTAACATCATGCGTTCCTGTCCTCTCTAATTTTGATGAAGGGTTCCAAATGAAGGATACCCCCATCTAATGCATCATACGCCCCAATACCTTCCATGGTAATAATGAAATTATTCATAGATCTGCGCCTTTGTGTGGTACAAGCACTTCATTGCTGATGACTGATACAAGATGTTTACTCATTTACCTCCACCCCAGCTTTGAATTTGTGTTTGTCTTTGTTAAACTGCGTCCTCTTAACGCATCACTGATTTATCATCCTGACACTTCAATTATGTAGCACTTTTGTATATACAGTACAGCTATGCTATATTGAGTGCCTATTTTTAAACCCACCGCATTGAAAAGTATACATAATGGCATCTTTTTCAGATGTGGTCTTACAGATGCTTTTTTTTTTTTTTTTTTTTGGTAGGAAACACCCACATCATTGTACAGTAACTGATACAGTACACAACATCCTTTCCTTTTTTTTATTGAAGCTTTACAACTTTTGATAAATTATCACATAGGCTACACTTTTGTTGTTTTAGTCGTTTAGTTTTTACCTTCAGGGAGATATAAAAATGTTATTTCTTCTGAAATCAACGTGAATATGTTTGTCTGTTTGTCTAATTTAAATATGCAATATTTTAAGAGAAAAAAATATTTTTTTCATACTTAAGTCCTAAATCATATCATGATGTTTTTTTTTTTTTTTTTCATTTTTCTTTTATTTGTGCAGGGAAACTGGAAGGCTGATGCTTTAATAGAATCTGTTTTGAAAGGTCACATTTTGCACCAACATTTATGATTGTATCACATCAAGTAAACAAAGTTAATGTCAGGTTTGAAATAAACCTATGCTGAACAATTGATATGAGATAAATCGCAAAATGAGATAAATCCCAATTGTGGATTTGTTTTGGAAAATCATATATATATATATATATATATATATATATATATATATATATATATATATATATATATATATATACATACACTTGCAAAAGTATTCGGCCCCCTTGACCTTTTCCACATTTTGTCACATTAAAGCCACAAACATGAATCAATTTTATTGGAATTCCACATGAAAGACCAATACAAAGTGATGTACACGTGAGAAGTGGACCGAAAATCATACAGTACATGATTCCAAACATTTTTTACAAATAAATAACTGCAAAGTGCGGTGTGCGTAATTATTCAGCCCCCTGAGTCAATACTTTGTAGAACCACCTTTTGCTGCAATTACAGCTGCCAGTCTTTTAGGGTATGTCTCTACCAGCTTTGCACATCTAGAGACTGAAATCCTTGCCCATTCTTCTTTGCAAAACAGCTCCAGCTCAGTCAGATTAGATGGACAGCGTTTGTGAACAGCAGTTTTCAGATCTTCCCACAGATTCTCGATTGGATTTAGATTTGGACTTTGACTGGGCCATTCTAACACATGGATATGTTTTGTTTTAAACCATTCCATTGTTGCCCTGGCTTTATGTTTAGGGTCGTTGTCATGCTGGAAGGTGAACCTCCGCCCCAGTCTTAAGTCTTTTCCAGACTCCAAGAGTTTTTCTTCTAAGATTGCCCTGTATTTGGCTCCATCCATCTTCCCTTCAACTCTGACCAGCGTCCCTGTCCCTGCAATGTCTCATCAGGCAATGTCTATGGGCAACTGACTGCACTCAGAACAAAGGGGGCTGTATAATTATGCACACCACACTTTGCAGTTATTTATTTGTAAAAAATGTTTGGAATCATGTATAATTTTTGTTCCACTTCTCACGTGTACACCACTTTGTTTTGGTCTTTCACGTGGAATTCCAATAAAATTGATTCATGTTTGTGGCTGTAATGTGACAAAATGTGGAAAAGTTCAAGGGGGCCGAATACTTTTGCAAACCACTGTATATATATATATATATCCTTTTCCATCCATTCATCTATCCATGGAGGCCAATGGTGACCACTGTATTTATTCCCATTTTTATAACCATTAGAACCATAGAACCTCCTGTCAACATTCACACTCACCAATTCACGCCAATAAACCTAATCTGCATGTCTTTGGAATGTGGGAAGAAACTGATGTACCACCAACATGCAAACTCCATGCATGCAGACCCAAGGTGGGAATCGAACCCGAGATATATATTCTTTTAGAAACTTTGAACTTCAATACTATCCCTGGTTTTGCTGAATTACAAAGCCGTATTGCACTTCCATGTCATAATAATAAATGGCTTTTTTACATTTTAAATAGGACAAATAGCCTTGGAAATAAGTAATATTATTGAAAACATTGTTTAAGCAATAGCATCAGCATCAGTCTATTATATGGTTGAGAGAACCTGTCTGGAAAGCCAGTTGAGACTGCTTGGGTTTATATGCGCTTCCTGCCTGTCCTATGAGCACTTCCCAGTGCATCGTCACTTCAACCCCATCTAGATTTGTTTAGAAAGAAAAGGGTTTGATATGGTACAGTATACTCTGGTATGCACACAGCGCAGCCAGATCCTTTAACTAAGTGCTAGGCGGAACAATTAGACTACCCTTCTGGTCATATCACTGTTTAATCGTGGTGCAGAACAGCTTCCTTTTACTGGACAGTATCAGCATCTCCGCTTGTTTTTCAACATGGATCCATGGTCGAGTGGTTTTGAAGTTGCAAGTGGTAAGAGCATCCAGACGGAGAAACATCACGTGCAGTGGATGACAGCTAACAACACTACTGTAGCTACCTAGCTAACACATTCAGCTATAAACCTCTTGGAAGTCATTACTAAACAAAACAGACTGTATATCTGTTCTCACATTGGCCAGTCAGTATGGGCTGGATTTTATGTCTTTGTCGTGTTATAACTTGGAAGTTAAGCAGCTAAACAACCTAGCTGGCCAAACCACAGGTCAGGCTGAAATGTTAAAATGGTGGTACATACCGTATGTGTTTGAAGCTTCCTCTGGCAAAAGCATCACTGTATCAGGAAGAGTACTCGAGTTACAGTACATGACTAACAACTTTGGGCACATACAGTACAGACTGGAATCAGATGCTTTCATGTAGTCTGAACAGTAAATCACCACACTGAGAGCTGGATTACTAAAGATGTATCTCAATATTGTCTGGAAGCTCTAACCACTCAAATTGGATTTCAAACTGTCCACTATGTCCCTCGCAATTAGAGTGAACATTCATCCGGATTTTGTCCAGACAGTCTGGTTTTCCAGTCCTCTGGCCAGGCTGATGTTTTTTTGCTCATTTGTCCTCACTTCTGACCCTCTGCCACCACATTGCATGCATCCTCACAAAACTCCACCCTTTTTCGTTCGTGACTCAGATAGCAACTGCGCAAATTGGTGTCTGTTATTGAGCAAAAATATTTTATATAACAAAATGAAAACCCTACCTGAGTTCAGAGCACCAGTTTGCTAGCAAAGGCAGAAAGACGGATGTTGTGGTTTGTGCAAGCTCTGCCGCATTGACATTGATGTGAGTACCAGAGGTAAAGGTGCTTTAGAGCGCCACACAGCTAGAAAACGACACAAGGATAACACTAGCTCTGCTGTGCACTCTTCATTGACATCGTTTTTTGCTCCATTAACAACTACAGTTAATGATAAAATCACTGCTGCCCAACTGACCAAATTATCTCACACTGTGAAACATCACCACTCTTACAGGAGTTTAGATTGCTGCAGAAAGATTAACACAGAGGTGTACTGTATGAAGACTCCATGGTGCTAAAGCCCTCATCCTAGGCAGAACTAAAGGACGAGTGTTGTTCTACATGGCGAATGAAAGGAACCATCTAGAGGAAAACTCAGTCAAGGCAGAGGTCCAAGTCTGCATCAACCATTCTGAGGAATGCACAGAGATATTTTTTGGAATTCGTCTTCGTTTTTTACCCTTTGTCCTCATTTTGTGAGGGAGCGTCATGCAAGTGGTCATCCTACTCACAATATACCGCAAAACTTCAAGAACACGCAGGAACGCTGATACTCTCCATTGTAAAGGAGTTGTTCTACACCACGACTAGGTAGTGATATGACCTGAAGTGTGAGATGTTATATCTCCGTTCCTAATTGTCTACTTTTTATAATTGTCTCTTGTTATAATTCTCCAACATTTGATGTCACACAACACAGGGTCTCCTGTGATGTTACCACAGAAACCAATACATATACTGAGTTGGTTGAAAATGTGGCGGATTTGGGCTGCCAGTGGGGCACTGGTGGCTCAGTGGTAGGTGTTTCGCCTGTCATGCGGAAGGCCCGGGTTCGATTCCCAGCCAGTGACCAAACCCCAGCCACTGGATGCAGTGCCAGTGTCCCAAGCCCGGATACAATGGGAGGGTTGCGTCAGGAAGGGCATCCGACATAAAACCTGTGCCAAGTTGTAGTGCGGACTGGATATTCCGCTGTGGCGACCCCTTGTTGGGAGCAGCCGAAAGACCAACAACAACAGTCTGAATAGAACCAGTGTGGACTGTCGGTCTGAGAGATCAGATTTGGAAAACAAGATTTGCTTACAATCTGAACAAAGTATTTGTGACATTCTTGTCTTAGCTATGAGAAAGACTGCAAAGCCCTTCGGCATGTGGTGAAAACCTGAAAACCATCCAATGAATCATCAGCACTCAGCTGCCCACTACTGAGGGCATTGAAAAGAAACAATGCCTGCAAAGGTTTGACAGGTGTTCTCAAAGACGCCTCTCACCCGAATCATTGACTATTCATGCCTTCCTCTCATCAGGCAGGCGCTACAGGTGCCTCACTACCTGAACAAACAGATTAGCTTTATCCTTGTTGCTGCTTCTATACTGAACAGTTGAACATGGTTCAATAACAACTACACTTATAGCCTGTGTCTTCATCAATACTTCACCACTTAGTCCATTATGCATCTTTGCTCTTCTGTATTTTACATCGATATCTATTCTGTATCACTGTACCCCTATACTAATCCCTGTATGTACATACTGTATTCATATTCTTCTCATCATGTAGTCTTCTTTTTTATTGTTTTCATCACTGCACAACCACTTTTTTTTTCAATATATACGGCAAACAATATCCTATTTATAATACCTATTGCACCTTATGTGTATATGGAATCCATACGCTATACTGTTCATGTTGCCTTCACCCTTGGCTTGCTCATCAGGGACAATCTCATTATTATATAGACACATTTTTCTCACACATTTATAAATTTTCTTTTCATTTTTGTGAAGCTGCTTTGAGACAATGACCATTTTTAAAAGCGCTATATAAATAAAATTGAATTGAATTAAATTGAATTGAACATATGACCCCTCAGCCTTAGAAACCTTGCTATGTCATTTACTATAAATGTGCCACATTTCTGGGTAGATGTTAAGGCATTTTAATGGACTTGTACATGTACATACTTTGCAAAATGGCAATGAATTTAAATCTAATGTAATCTACTGTAATTCAATCTAATGCAATGTAATCTAATTAAATTTTATCTAATGTAATCTAATGTGTCAATTCCACTAATATAATGAAGTAGACTATATAGGGTATTTAAGTTGTCAATCAAGCAATGTTAGCATAATGTCAGCTTTAATCAACTATATCTAAAAAACAAATTAAAGTACTTCCCTGAATAAACAGCCTGTCTCATTGCATCAAATGATGTCATGGCAATCTTTGGTAGCACTAACTCTAATATTAACTCTAACTCTGCTCTGGCCACTGGAGAACCTGGTCACATGGGTGAGAACAGTACTGTAGATAGGAATGGGAGTTTAAAAGAAAAAAAAAAGAAGAAAAAATCACTCTGAAGATTGATTCAATATTTTGACTTATGCATTTTTAAAAATCAAACGTGCATATGAAAAAGATTGATTTAAGTCTTATGACCTTAATATTGGCATTTTATTTAAGAACGATGGTCCATCAATCCATCCGTGTTTGCACACATATAAATACCAAGCAGCAATCCCATGCAGCGATCTATGGGTATCAACATCACCGCATATTAAAATGAATCTAATTATTAGTATTGAAAAAAATGACATCAGATCTATTTAATTGTTGCCTAGGCCGGTTTGGATTAGCCCTGTACTACAGACTCAGCTACCAACCAAACCCAGTCAGCCATATCCAATTAAATGATAGGTCTGGGGGAGAAAAAACTACTCCAGCAAACTTTTCGCCTACAGTCTCTCCCTCTCTTGCACTTTGTCAGCCTGCTTCTCTAAGCTGTAGTCACGCTCTGTAGACAGCTGATTAATGCTCTCTACTCCATGTGCAGAGCAAAGCTCATTGGACTCCACCTCCAAACAGTGCTGCGCAGACACGAAAGCAGCTTAAAAAGTGCGAGGGAGAAGAGCGAAGCGACTGTAGGGCTAGACATGGTCAGACTGAAGCCATTTCCTCCATTAGAAATATAGACCCAAACAAAACACCACAGAGACACAGTACTCCAACGCATGCTCTGTTCACTCATGCAATGCTTCTTATTTCTATCTGGAATTACAATTTATTGATTTGTACATGTGGTTAAATTCCAAGCACATACAGTACTGTAGGTATGCATTTATCCAAGGCTCACTGGATATGCCTTTGTAATGCATCATTTTTCCTCCCACACAGTGAAGAGTGAGCGAGAGAGAGAGAGAGAGAGAGAGCGAGAGAGAGATCAGCTTAGATGATTTCAAATGCTTCCACATGCACTAATGGTAAGATAATAAGATATGCAATTGTATTGATGGCATTTTTATGTTCGGATCATCACTGTAAAACCTGAGACTTTTTTCCCCTTCTCCTTTGTCTATTTTATCTAACACGGCACCACATCAGTTCATTTGATCAGCAAAATCTGGCACAGAGTTACAGATCCGAAGGTCCGGGGTTCAATGTTGGGTCCTTACGCAAGCCCCTTAACCCTTTCTGCTCCAGGGTGCTGTATCAAGTGTCAAACCTGCATCCCAACAAGAAATATGCAATTACTGTAAATATGTCAATTCATTTGTGACAAAAAAGGTCAAATGTTCCCCATATGGGTATCGTAGTCAGGTGTCTGTATACTTTCGGCTATACATTTTATATATAAGTAATATACTGCATAGTCTAAGTAACCACTTTCTGCTAGAAGTAGTTTATCCTAGCCAATGTGCCTAGCCTACTGTTGTGAATACAGGGAGGATATGAGAAATTTAACTGACATCTAATCCTAGCCCTAGGATCGAACCCAGGATGCTGAAATAAACAGTAGCCATGAACATTAATCCTTAAGGATTAAAGATAACTGATGCCAACATTCATTCATAGTACTCATTCATCCACATGGAGCGAGTTCATAAAACTGGACTATTAGAAATTTCATTAGAATACCTCTGGGCTGTATTTCTCTGAATTAAATTTAGGGAAAACTTGTATTGCACAAAAAAAAAAGGATTATTTGTTTTGGGTGTTGACAAGAAATGCAATTATAAAAGATAATGGCTTGATCTAGGTTTAAACCAATATTATTTTAGTAAATTAAAATTGAGCCACATGAGATGAGTATCTCAAACAGATTCAATTGTTTAAATGAAGTTTGGTCAAAAAGTACTTCTAACATAATTCAGATAAGTAAAGTTAAACCTCAGTGGTAGGTGCCTTTCCCAGCCAGTGTCAAAAACCCCCAGCTACTGGATGCAGTGCTGGTACCAAGCCCGGATAAAATGGGGGGGTTGCATCAGAAAAGGTATCCGGCATAAAACCTGTGCCAAGTTGTTGTGCGATATTCCCCTGTTGACGACCCCTTCCCGGGAGCAGCCGAAAGACCAACAACATATGAAAGTTAAACACAATTTGATAACACTTAAACTATTTATTTTAAGAGCACTTATTATATAAAATTTACTTCTTCTTTCAATTTTATATTTATTATATGTGAGTTTATAAGAGAAAATCTTTTTTTTTTTTTTTTCTATTGGTTAGAGCTTTTCCCTGAGCATTTCCCCCTATTGTCACCTCATATAAGAAGATACTGAAACAGCATGTTCAGGGGAGGGGTGAAACAGAGGAAATTAAGACATAGGTTAATTTAATAAATGATTAGTAACATATGGGACCTTTAAAGTCCAGGCACTAACGTTACAGCAAAGACCAAAAACAGAAAGGTTTCCTGTACTCTTACCAACTGGTTTTTGTTTTGTGTAATACAGTAGATACAAATCAGTTTCAATTACAGATAACACTTTATTAAACACTATACAGTATACTGTATTTAAGTCAATAGAATGATTAATAAAACAAATAATTAATGCTATGTTTTATACTGAACATCATCATGCTTGCACAGAATATCATCAAAAAGAATACAGTATTCTTTTGTTTTTGTTTTGTTTGTTTTGATAATAACAATATATTGCTTTGATTATTTGTTTTATTAATTATTCTACAGTATCTTCCAAACTCACACACATCTGGTTGTGTATTATTTTATGTACTATACTTATCAAGGAAAATAAGACACATTGATTTCCATAAGATTGATTAGACTTTAAATACTGTATACATTGTAAATACTGTACTAATGAAAAGGAACCGTTTGTACTAACTCTAAAAGAATTGCATTTGATGTAACTGTGAGGAAGTGTTGCTGTTGCGTAACACTGTTGTAGGTGTACAGTACGTGGGCAGTGGTCCTCTGCTTACTGCCAAAGTGTAGATAATACACATGCATTCAGACATCTGGAATAAGATGACTCATTCATCATGATTTATATATAACACTCATCATTTACAACTTGTTAAAATTTTCTTTTAAATGTCAGCTTGACTTCCTGTCTCATTTATAAAAAAAATTATAAATAAAGGACACACACACACACACACGTAACCCTTCATTTGTGCATAGAGTAAGAAGCATGCATGACTGTTTTAGCCTAATTGGTTGCAATTAGTTAGTTAACTAATGTTAGTTAATTGATGTGACATATAATTCCTCATGGACTTGCGTCATATGAGTGAAATGACCTTTGAAAATTTCCATTAAAAATAATTCAGGTACTAATTGTCATTGACTCTAGCCATGTGTGTTTCTAGCCACACCATGGGAAGATTCTTGGATATGGTAAAGAAGTCATAAAATAGTACATTTTCCTAATGTTTTTACAGTCACTGTAACTTAACTGATTGTTATGACAGATAGAACCCTTTTTACTGAATAAAAAAACAAAAAGTCACTTTTTGGATGTAAATAAGCAAATACATAAAAGCATTTGGATATGTACTGCAATGACTAATAAGGTAGGTATTGAGTTGAACATGCAGGTCAGGATACAGTATCTACTGTAGCCCATAGTCAAGGAAAACACATTACTGTATTTCAGAAGTGTCAAATTATTGTCCTGCATAAAGCAAAGGAAACAACTAAGGACACTGAGAACTGGTTAAGAAGAGTAATGGTACAAGGCATCATTGAAACCTGGAAGGATGGTGCTGATCAATCAACTTCGGGAAAAAATGTGCTTGGAAAAAAATCATGAACGACAGTGACAGGAGATTCCTTTTATGCTTGCTGAAAAATCATAGTAAAAAATCTACGGTAGAATTCAAATGGTTAATAGTTAAAGTAAAATCCATTCCACTTGCGCAACACAATGAGAACTCACAGGATTGGGACTAAACAGCTGTAAAACCAGAAAACCACTTGTTAGTGTTAGAGTGATGGGTGCGTAAGGATATGTAGATAAGAGCATTAAGCGATGGACCCATCATGCATTGTGTCCAGTGTACAAGCCTCTGGAGACAGTGTTATGATCTGGGGTTGCTTCAGTTGCTCAGGTCTAGACTCAGCAACGTTATGAGCAATAAAAGTCAGCTGATAACCTGAATGTATAAATGACCAAAAATCTATGGATTTTGGGACTGACATATTTCAGGATTTGTGTGGTGAAAGAGTGTCCACCAGAGAGTCCTGTCCTTAGTGAAAAACTTTGAGATGTGCTGGAGAAGTTTGACTCTCGAGTCATCAGAAATCTCGGCCAGAAATCGATGCAACTCTGGATCGAAGGTTGTTGAAACGATGCCATGGCAAATGCAAGCTGTAATCAAAACTAAGGCAGAAAACAGCCTGAACTGTAGAACAGGGGTCGATATGATAAAAATATGATATCACAAACCTCTAAGGATAAGCATCATGGTATATTATATACTGTAGGTTTTTATCCATCTATCTGTGAACCTACAGTACTTACAGTATGTCAACTATGGACTGTGGAGGACAATCATGATTACCATTGTATTTATTCCTATTTTTCAACTGTAGTAGGACCTCCAGGCAACATTCACACATTACAGCCAATTTGGGAACACCAATTAACCTAATCAGCATGTCTTTGGACAGTAGGAGGAAAACCACAAAGCACAGTTAGAACATGCAAACTACTGTACTGTACGTATATGCACACAGACTCGAGGCACGAATTTGAACCTGTACCATGGAGGTGCGGGAAAACAGTGCTAACCACTAAGCTACCATGGTGCCATTGTATAGGTTTAGGGTTTCCGAGAATATGGGAATAGTGTTGCAAAATGAATTACACAACTGTATACTTATGTAATATTTATGTAATACCTAATTCTACTAAATTATAACTATTATATCATAATACTGTACAGCCCTATAGTATACTATATAAAATGTATATAATAGAAATGAGGAAACATTTCTTCAATACTGTATATTATCAAATAAATTATGGTAAGCCTTTATTTGTCAAATGTACATGACAGCACAGTGAAATCCGTGTGTGCCGCATATCCTTGCTCAAGTTTTTTACATATACATAAAATCTCATAGTTCATATGAGCTTATATGATATTTATATTCATAAATATATAAAGTTCATAATACTTTAGTGCTTAGAATAAAAAAAAAGAAAGAAAAAATAATATATATATATATATATATATATATATATATATATATATATATATATATATATATATATATATATATATATATATATATATATAGTATAAAAACTCTCAGAAGTTTATTTATGCCTTCTGGACAGCTTGGACCAAAGTGAGACTATGAGGTATTTCTCCTGTCACTCTCTTTTTTTGTCTCTAGAGCCAAAAGACTCACAAAATCTCAAATTAGCCTTCTTTTAAGTTTCAAAAGAGATTTCTTCAAGCTCTAACATAATTTTCCAATTGTGTACCCCTTTTTAATCTCAGGCAGTGAAATCAGAGAGCTCTCTATATGGCCTCAATCTACAGTATTCGTATTCTCATCCCGCCCTCATTCATGCATGACATGCTGAGCTCAGAAAGAGCACATGAAGAGCTCTCTGCAAACAATTGCTGAATTCTCATTGACTCTTTCCTTCAACGATATCTGACTTTATTATTATCCTCATGATTCATTTTAATTTTAATGATTAATAAATTTGTAGGCTCAATGAACATTGTAGGCTGCACCCTTGCTGGTCTTACTGAAGTTATATTTCTGTAAATAACTTTAAGTAGTCCACTGGATATTATTGAGTTTTGAACCATGCACCACTAAATAAAATTTTATTAGGATTGTTTATGCATGATTGATTTGTTATATATTAGGGCACTAAGTTCTGTACTGCAAAAAAAGTGATTCATTGGTTACTGTAGTGCTATAAAGTTGGGATATACTGTATATACTGTAGGATATTTATTTCTGCCATGTAAGTGAGATAGATACAGTAGATAGATAGATAGATAGATAGATAGATAGATAGATAGATAGATAGATAGATAGATAGATAGATAAAATCTGCAAGCTAGTTGTCAATGAAAAATTTTCTATGTAAACATTTCTTAAACCTTAAACCATTACACAACATGTATATTATATAATCATTTATAACAATAAGAGGAGCTTTTCAATTTTCAAACTGCATTACTTTTTGAGAACTTGGACTTTTTCTGAGCCTACTGGTTATAAAAGAATTTTAAAGCCCTGGTCAGCTGTAGGAGGAAAACACTGCAGTAGGTAATATGACTGTATACTGTACATGTATATACACCGATCAGCCATAACCATTAAGTTTAAAAACACCTTTTTCTGTTGGTTCAACCTACTTTTGGATTGGGCCAGACAGGCTGGATATAACTCAAGGGAGTGGAGAAATTGTCCCTTGAACAGCTTGATCGCATGAGGACGTCCTTCTATGTAGTAGCACTATCGCCTCGCACTTCCAGGGTTGTGTTCGATTCCCACCTGAGGTCTGTGTACATGGAGTGTGCACGTTCTCCCCATACTTGGTGGGCTTCCTCTGGGTACTCCGGTTTCCTTCCACAGTCCAAAGACATGCAGATTAGGCTAATTGGTGTTCCCAAATTGCCAGTAGTGTGTGAATGCATGTGTGAATGTTGACCAGAGGTCCTGTCGCAGCTGTAAAAATGGTAATGAATACAATATTAACCACTGGCATACATAATCCCTAGTTGGACTACAGAGGTTCCTGTATGAGCAAAACTGAGGCTGAAATAAGAATTACAAGTTAGTCTCCTGTACGATATTTCTTGATTTATTTACTGTACATACATCACATAATTAATATGTATTATCATGTTTGATGTGTTATGTACAGTAAAAGTATTGTATACTTTTAATAATATATAGCATTATAATAGAAAGTTATTTCAATATATAATAATTATATTGCATTTGCTAAATTTTATTTTTGTTTATTCATTTATTTATTTATGCTAAAAAAAATTGCATTGTGTCAATCTTTTTTCTTCTTCTTCCTTTCCCCTAGCAGCCTGGCCCAGCTTATCATAATCTAGAGCAGCTCTTCTGGCATGCATCAGAAACGTGATTTAGCCAAATTCTGTTTCTAAAAGAAGAAAGGCTCGTGGATCTAATTCATATACAACTGACTTTTTCACTCAGATCTTGTAATAAATAGGCCCTGGGTGGATGACACAGATATAGAAACAGTATTGTTTATTGTGTAACCTGCATTAATTGCAACACATTACTGCGGCCACATTTATCAGAACATTGCATATCATGGGTCATGGGTCATGTCAGTGAGACACTGTGTGTGCGTTCCAATCTTATTCTTACAGACGTATGAGATACTGTATGGATGCATCTCAGATTAATGTGTGCGGTAGAATTGAAGAAGGTAAAAGATGTCATCATGTTCATGCTTTTACCAGAGCGTTCACTTTCCCTTGCAAATTGAAGGAGATGATTTTAGCCCAAGGCAGGTGAAAATCTCAGACTTTCTTTAGAGCTTTTGCAAAAGGTGGCTAACCCGCATCTGCCTTCTGAGCGTATCGTATCATTTCCACTTCCTTTACTGATATTATCCTCTGCCTGGTGGCTGCCTTGGTGTAGGCTGGACTTTTCCTTTGTAATAACCCAAAGCTGTTTCTGACCTTATTTACCACTATGCCTGTTTAAAAGGTTGTCTCTCTTGACTTATTATTGTTTCAGACACCCTAGAGCACAGTGTGAAAGTGGATGCAGAGAAAGGAAGACTTATCTTATTTTCTTTAAAACTCCAGATTATACTTTTTCACTCTTATCAGTTTTTTTCCTGAATAATCTGCAGTACCACTCTTTAATTTCTTTGACTTTATCAGAAATTATGAGATAAAATTATGAGAATTTATGAGAAATTGACTATGTCAATGAGCTGATGTCAGCATCTCTTAAAAGATGTGGTGATTCCAAATGAAAGACAAGTGACAGATATTAACTGAATGGCTTGATGTACTTTTCCAGGCGCTATATAGAGATTTATACCCGTTGGTCATACTGGAAGCATTTCCACCTGTAATTGTGATTCCGGCTATGCTTTGTTTATTAGCTCGCAATAATTGGGAACTGATTGAACGATCATAACCCATCATTTCGTTGTTTCCCCATTTGCAATACAATTTGTTTCTAATTAGATGGGCTAATTGCAATTCTTGGATGAGGGTTGAAGGAGCAAAAATGAATACCATGTTTTCATGCTCCTTATCAACCCCTCATTCATGATCATGGTTATTAATATTAAATAATGTTTATATAACAGCTGCATTATTAAATTTATTTAAATTAGCACGTGCAGTTGTGGTTTATCAATTTCTTATACCTCTCTGCAGTAAGGCTAGATAGATAAATAAGACAGATTTCAGTGAAAACTAGTCATGTACATGCGAAAACATTAACTTGAAGAAACTAGATGCTAAAAATAAAAGATGACTTTTCTCATAGCAGAAATGGAAACAAATGACAGAAAGGAAGGCTAAAAATATTTATGTTAAGTTCAAGTATGAGAGGAACAAGTTTAAATCTGTATTTAAAATTACTCCATTGTATATGGTTTACTTACTCACCATCTATACACTGCTTTATCCTGTATTCAGGGTTGCGGAGACCTGGAACACATCCCAGGATACTTACGGCGCACCCTGGATAGGGTTCCAGTCCACTGCAGGGAACACACCCAGACACTATGGGCAACTTGAGAACACCAGTCAGCCTAATCTGCATGTCTTTGATCTGTGGGAGGAAACCCACCAAGCACAGGGAGAACATGCAAACTCCATGCACACAGAGACGGGAATCGAGCCTGGCCAGGAATTGAACCCAGACCCTGGAGGTGCAAGGCAACTGTGCTAACCCCTACACCACTGTGCCGTCTTGTACAGTATATGGTTTAAAGATTTGAAAATCCAACCGAGGAATAGCAATACTGCTGCTATTGCTAGAAAAAGCACTGCTTGGTCAAATTAGATGGTGTAGTGATATTATGTTGTGTTGTTTCTCAATTCTAGAGATGAGTACTATATATGTAGTTTCTGTACACATTATTTAAACTGATTATATATATTTTTGGTTGATTTATTGAATGGATGGGTCATTTTTTTAATTATAGAAATGATTAAAGCTTTAAAGATTAAAGATGATTAAAGTTGCCACCATTAAATGGTCTAAAAATCACAAATTCCTTGAAAATGTATTAAATCCTTTGCAGAAAATGTAAAAGATTAGCATCTTCCACATACTGTACAGTAGATTTTGAAAAATACTCAAGTTTTTCAAGATAATTGCTTCTTATTCTTTTCGCATTTATAAAAGGTTGCTGCAATACTGCCACCTCCTGGACTGGAGTGTGGAGCGAAAAATTGGAATGTAAAAAGTTTATCACTTGATCAACAACACAAGTTACAGTACAAGGTATTTTAATGCACATATAAATGCTTTTAGTAGTTGCTAATACTTCAAAATGGTTGCTTGTGAAAGACGAGACTAAACATTCGTGCAGCTGAATGGAATCAAATAATAAATTGCAACACTCAAACAGTTGAATCAAATTGAATTAAAGGTCTGCCTATGATTCACAGCTCTAGTATGTATTCTTCTCATTTGAAGAGTCCTTTCCATTGTAAGAATGTTTTCCCCTTTTAATGAGCATATGAAGTACTTGTTCAGGACACCTGGGTTACTGAGTGGAACACATAAAAACATGTTCACCTGTTAAACGGCCCATGGAATTGTGCAATACATACATCTTATCTGTTATCAAATTCCCATGTGTAATAACTATTATAATATTTGTATAGATAAACTATTATTATTTTTTTTTTTTCAAATTTCTGCAGTGAAAACAAGACATTAGGAGTCATTTGATTTAGCTGCTAAACCATATGCAAAACTGCTCATCCTAAGTCAAATATTCCTGAGGCTTGTGACAAGATTGATGGATGTTTGCTTCTCTCTCTGAGTAGAACGAGGGAAACCATAAATCTTAGCATTCATAGCATCATTTATGTGCTCTCGTGTGCACTCTTAAAACGGCAACACTCAGTCAGCACAAGTTTATTCAGATTAAACAGATGAGAGCAAAATACAGACCTCCAGGATAAGCGGTACATGATAGTCAGCTGTACATGGACAGTAAAAAAGGATTTCTTGGGATTTCTACAAGGCTCACACCCATCACAAGTCATGTAGTTTTTCTCCTGATGTTTGTCAGCATTTTGCTGGCCACATTATAGCTTTTAAGCAGGACTCTGTGGTTTGATTCCTAATTCATACGAGGCTAGTAAAACTTTTCCCACATCTGTTGGATCACCTCAGGGTGAATACAGTACATCACTCTGCACAACATGCGATGATGACTCATCTGTGAAAATTACTTGGTTCATGCCGGCCCAAGGTCAACACAGCTGATAGGCAGCAGGACGAGATGTCTCAGTCAGAAGAAGGTGCAATCAAAAGATTGACTTGCTTGCACTTGTCAAGTGTCAGGATGCTGAATCCATTTGAGTCCTAATAAAGTGAACGACTTGCCTTAGTGTTAGGGAGCTCACTTAAGATTTCATAAGATATGAAGAGCATAAAAGGAGCACATCTGTCCTGCATGATCTGTTCACTAATGTACACCCATAGCCAAATGATTTGAAATTGACACAAGTATAAATTTTTACAAAATTTGATGCTTGAGTAGTTTTAGAGCTTTTTGTCAGATGTGACTACTAATTACCACCATTTCATCAGTGTCACTCACAATTTTGACTAAGAACACAGCTATGAATAAAGAATGGTACAAAAACATCCTCCAGAAGCAACTTCTTCCAACCTTCCAAAAACAGTTTGGTGATGAACAATGACTTTTCCAGAATGATAAGACTATGTGATAACTAAGTAGCTCAGGGAACAAAAGATCAAAATTTTGGTTTCATGGCCAGGAAGCTCCAACATATTGATGTAAATTTACAGGCCTTTTTTTTTTTTTTTTACAATTTCCGAAATACTGCACATTACTGTAAAAGAAACAGCATTACTGTGATTTACAATATTTAACTGTAAATACAAGTTGTCCGAATAATTATTTACCACTAAAGTACAGTAAACAGCACAAAATCACAGTAATAAACTGTATATCAAAATACAGCAATTTACTGTAGTCTTTTTACAGTGTATTGAGAACTTGTGGACAATCCTCAAGAAAGCAGGGGGATAAACAAAAACCCACAAATTCTGACAAACTGCAAGAATTGATTATGCAAGAACAGGCTGCCATCAATCAGTATGTGGCCCAGAAGTCCCTAGCATGCCAGGGCAAATCGCAGAGGTCTTGACAAAAAAAGTCAACACTGCAAATATTGACTCTTTGCATAAATGTAATGTAATTGTTAATAAAATCCTTTGAAATTTGTAATTAATTATAAAGAAAAAAAAACACTGATGCAACAAACATTTAGAAAATTTATATTTGTGTCATTCTCAAAACTGAAGATGTTTGACATCCTGCATGCATTTTAAGAAGACAACTTCTATAGCGAAAAACAGTTTTGAAGTACTACTTCTGTTCGTGGAAGGCAAGTCTTAAGATGTACAGTACCTGTCTTCTGGGGCAGTGGTAAAATATACTGTATGTATTCCCCAAAGCAGGACCATGGATGTGAGTAAGTCCCATGGCTGCACAGTAGAAACAACAGGTAAGGACTTTAACAAAGAAAAAGGGAAGAAACTATCTCAGTCCTCTCAAATCCAGAACAGGAGAGAAATAATGTTTGAAACAGCAAAATCTTTTGAGTAGACCCCCTTGCCCTGAATAGCAAGGATTGCTTTCTCCACTGTGCCTCTGTCAATGAAGGAACAAACTTCACTCAGTGAGGTTTTTGAGGTCTGATTGCAGAACTAGAATTTGTACCTTCCGAAATGGTCATTAAGACTCAGTGATCTGATGTAGTCACTGTCCTACATGTGAGATTGCTAGGTGTAAAGCATCTCATGGCCAGCCAGCCCTGCAATTTCCCCTGGTGGGCTGTGTGTGGTTTACTTGATGGGTTATGACATTTGGAGCCCAAACCATAAGGCAGATCAGAGGTCCATGGATGCCTCTTGGGCTCTAAGTGTGGGCTGTGGTTCATAGGCTGAAACATGTGTGCGAGCAGTTTGTAGAAAGGTGACAAATCACAACTTCTTGTGTTATGGGGGAAAAAGGGATAGGAGCAGCACTGTAATCCCATTCACACCAGGGTAGCTGAAATGCTAGTGGTAGGACAAAACACAGTGTAAGCTAACCAGCTGAAACAGCAGTAGCAATTCTATGTAGCAGTTCAGAGTAAACAGTTATCACAGCCCAGAGGACAGAAAAAAAAAGTAGCTCTGGCTGAATCCACAAGCTGTCCAGGATAACAAGGAAGTCAACACCTGGTCCCAGGACAGGTGGCAAGTGACAGGTGGCAAGTGTGCTGACAGTATAATGGGGACGTGTATTAAATAGTACATCCACATGACTTGTGTTAAAAGTCTTGCACTAAAGGTATTTAACACTGCAATGGGGGTTAGAACTGTTTCTTTGCATCTCAGGGGCTGGGGGTGTGAAATTAAAAACTGTGTCCATGGAGTTTGCACTTTCTTTCTATACTTTGGACAAAGTCCAAAGACATGCAGTGTAGACTGATTGGAGATTCCAAACCGCACGTAGTGTGTGTGATTGCATTTGTGAGTGTGCATGTATAAGTGGAATAGAAAATGAACAAATGCACATTGCAGTTCGGAGGATTGATATAGACCAAAGATACCTTATGACAGCTTATTAAAGTCACTAAAATCTAGTATCCAGTGTAAGAAATGTGCTCACTTTAACAAATGTGCATTTTTGAATATGAAGGATCTGGGCTAACAGATCTAACAACCAAAGAAATGGCTAGAAATATTATGAACATCTACTAAAGCACAAGGGAAACTGGGAGTCATTCCAGTGTAGTAATATAACAACAGATAACAAAGACTTTTTGTTTTATTTTTTACTTATCTGTGTTTAAACCAGAATCTCATTATAAAATGGAAAAAAAAAAAACTAATGATATTTTCCCCCTTCTAATTACATTAGAAACTTTGTTCATTAGAACGATTATATAGAGTTTTGTGCTTTTTATATTTCTTTTGTCTACAATATCATATGCACAGACATAAATCTCATTACAATCTACTGACTGGCCGATTACTAAATGAAAAAGATATTTGAAAATAGTCTCTGAGCGGCAAAAGGTTATTTCATTTTACAAATGGCATGAAGACTCTTCAATATTGCTCAATCGTCGTCAGTCTTAATACGAGTCTTACTGTGCTTTGTGCATTGCTAAAGACATATTTTCATGGTGTCCAACATCAAACTGTCAAAGGGAAATATGAGTTATTGCTGCAAATATGAGGGTTGTAGCATGACTCACATGGCATTCACAGTGTCTGGACTGGAGTGGTTGCTGGAACAAGAAAGCTGGCTGGCAGAGGCATGCTCTCAGCATCAAGATCATGAAGCAGAACATCATAATTGACACTCATTATTCTCATAACTGGTAATATGCCCAAGCTGTAAGGTAGCAGCTTGAGTTACTGTACAGTATGTGACTGTATACTGTATACTGTATACTGTATATGTTACAAGCCATATTTTTGGTCAGATGAGGTTTGCATGTCATGAGAGTTCATGTTAATAATCACAATCAACTTTTATCAGAAATGTCTCTTTTTTTTATGTGAACATGTCTGAAACAGCATGTCGGTGTGTCTTTACTCGCACAGTCTGAGTTAAAACACGCCATAATTGTGTGATCACACATTTGTTTCAAAAAATTGGAATTTTCCTCTGGAGGATGGCAAGAAGTTAGTCAGCTGTATTTTTTAGTCGGCAGCACAGGGATGTCATAGCTGACAAGACAACTAAAGCGGGGCCTCTGTCTTTCATCCTCCTCCTGGATTTCAGCGAATACAGCCGACTAACTGCTCGCCGTCCTCCAGTGCAAAATCCAAAGCATAGTTTTGCTAAAATTGCTTCCATTGTTTGAAATGAGTAAGCGGTTGCACAAACTCATGCCATCTTTTAACCCTGACAGTGTAAGCAAAGATGTATCACTATGCATAAGCGTGCCATTACAGAGGACAGATGCGTCCACATTAGAGTGGGATAAAAGTCATTGCTAATGAACCGTCATGGCATGCAAATCCAATCAGAGTAATGTGGCTTGTAATGTGCATGTAGCCAAAGTGACTCAGGTTTGATCTGAAAGATTTGCGTTGCCCAAAAAGAAAAATTAGGTTAAAAAAATCTGAATTGAGTCACTTCAGGCTGATCAGAAATTAAATGAGTTCACTTCAATATAATTGGAAAAAGAGCAGCAAACACAGAGCTCATTAGTTTTTTTTTTCTTTTCTTAGTTTAGTTCATTTAGTTCACGATCATCACAGTTCATACTTTTTCGAAAGGCATATCATTGAACACAAAAAAAAAAGAAAAAAGGGAAAAAAAAATTAATGATCATTAAGGTCTTGGAATTTACCTTAACATCACAGTAGTCTGAAACAAGTAACATAGTAAGAAGAAATAAAAATAACACTTTATTGTGCTCTTGGTTGTTTCTTGATGTATTTCAGCAACAGCTGCTTCAGTTCACATTGTCCAAACATTTCTAACGTTTATGATATAGGAGTGCTACAGTATGCAATATAAAAACACACAGATTACTTGCTAGATTGACTATAAATTGGTCAGTTCTTGAAATCTATTGAAATGCTCTTTTTTAAAAAAGACAAGAAAGAAAGACCTTTCAAAAACATCAACACTTAAAGAGAAAGGAAAATAAAAGCAGGTACACGTATATTTCAGAAGTTTAAGGCGATTGAAATAAGAAATTGGACGACCCGGTCACTTCCTGTAACACTGTTCTGGTGGTGGAATCCAGTGGCAACAGGTCAGGGTGGGAGTCAGTCAGTGTCTCTCGTCTTGCACGCCTCACGTTCCTGATCGGTGCCATACTGTAGCTCCAGCTCCGTTCCGTTAATTGGATTTCGAACATTTACAAAAGCTTCTTTGTTTGTCAAACCAGTAGAAAACAACTAACACGCACGATTTTAAACGTCTCTTTTTTTTTTTTCCCTAGTCGGTTTGGTACTGTTGAAAGAGAACTGATAAGAAAAGAAGTATGAATAACAAAACATGCAGCTGAAAAAAAAGGCTGCATTTTTCTATCATGACCTGTATGTAATACATTCATCCTCAGGGCTGAAGAATAGAGGAGACTTATGAGTTTATAAGCTGTCGCTCAAACACTTGAGCTGGCCATTATACTGTAAATTCTTCACAGCAAGCTTTGTACAATTGAAAAACAAAGTATAAGTGACTCACCGGTAAATAAATCTCTAATGCTTATAAAAGTTGATTTCACTGAGATGGGTTTTCATTGATGTCATCATTTGGTTACATATATTTATATATTTATATATATATATATATATATATATTTGTATACTGTATATCTCACGCTTCTCAATCTTTCTGGATGTGTTTCCCCACATCCCAGTCCTACAGACGTTTCAGAGATACCTCCCGCCGATCTGTTTTTGAAGTAACAAGCTATCCAAATTTATGAGCCTTTAATAACATTATAATATTGTGCATTTTGTTTAGTGACATGAATGAATAACGACAAAGCAGACTAGATTAAATGGTGTTTCGAATGGACATAAACCATTCCGGTGACAAGTGCAATGTTTATCCGTCTGAACTCCAAACATTCATTACAAACAAATGTCACAGGAGCTGAGTCTATAATCCATAATCTGAACCTGAATCAAACGTTTCCTATTTGCTTTTCCTTCATAACCATAAACGATCTCTTAAGTATAAAAACATTATATTGTACATTAGTCCCTTTGTATTTATAACTCAATATACTGTATATGGAGAACTGTTAATCAATGTACAGTGAGAAGAAACATATTTCCAGAAGACATCTGTCAGTGTGTGTGGGTTTTTTGTTTTTTCTTTCTCTCACTGTACACGGTAGAAAATCCATTGTCACAGGACTTGGCCATGCGGAACCATATACTTATAATCCACTTGAACATATAGATTTTTTTTTCTCATCTTGTATATATCCTTTTGGTAAATTTACAAAACTAAGAGTATATTCCCCATTTCCCACATTCCCCATTAGTCAAAGTTGGCTATGTCCTCCATTAAAACACAATTCAAAACTCATTCTTTTGTCACAGTCCAACAAAAAGCCACTTGAAGAAACACTTGAGAAGATTAAGATTTGTGTTGGGCTGACACACCTTTCCAGTAATCTAGAATGTCATGCAGGTCCTCATCCTTAGCGAACTGCACTTTTTTACGCAGGGCATGGCCTGCTGCCATGTATTCCTCATCTTTGTGCCGTTTGCGATGGAGCTTGAAGCGTTCCCAGATGCTGTGATTTGGTTTGCAGTAATACTCAGGGCTGGAGGAGTAGCTAAGGTTATGGTACTGAGGAGACAGCTGAGAATAGGCCAAATCTCTGGGCCGAGGCCTTGTCAGAGGCTCCAGGATGGATGCTTTGCGATTCTCTGGTCCATCAAGTTCCTCAATTTGGGCATCAGGGTAGGAGTGTCTGTGTTCACTGTACTGACGTATCTTCTCTGCCTCTGCTCTCAGTATAGCGGCAGCTGGAGTAATGGTCATGATGGTCTCACCTGTAGGCGAGGTCTTCTCTTTGTATTTTGAGTCTGATTTATATGCCCCCTCAGAGCGGTAGGGCCTCGGACTACGCATGGGACCGCCGGTTGCCGTGCTGGGTCGCTTTGGGGAGGTGTTTGAGGAGTGGTGTCTCTGTAAAGAGTGGTGGTAGCTGTCCTTGTAAACAGGGGACAGAAAGCCAGACTTGCTCTGGGGTTGCTCTGAGATCAGAACTAACTGCGGCTCTGCTGTTGAAACAGCTCCAGATTTGACCCCTTGGAAAGAAGTTGACTCTGACTTCAGAGCATCAATGCAATTGTTAATAATCTGGTTGACTTTGTCCACCTCTTTTGCGATTGTGGAGATCTCAGCAACAGAACCCTGACTATTGCTTGGCATAGGCATCTCACACTCTCTTCGGTCTTGATGCTCGGCTGTTCTCACATCCATGTAGTTGCCCTTAGTCATTTTTGGTGTATCACTTATGTCCTGAATTTTGTACTGATCCATTTCACTCCCAGAAGGCAAATATGGCATCCGAGACATACTCTCCGCAGCCATTATTTGCTTTTGAGACACCCTGGATATAGTCCCCCCCTCCAGTTCACCACCATATTTGAGCTCTATTATATTCTTCTTCATACTACCTGCCTTTTTGTGCTTTTCATCTTGGTACCTTTTCTTTCGTAAGCAATAGTAGACCATTCCTAAAACAATGACCATACTGAAAAGGCATCCTAGGATGGTCATTATGTAGTGGGTGGCTGTAGCATTATTAGCCTCTGTCACTTTCCCAGTTCGGGGGCCTGTGGATAATGTGAGACACGTATGGTTATAGCGCAAAGAGTTGCGTATGGAGGCCACACAGTAGGTATACTCAGTGTGAGGTTTTAGGTTCTTTAACTCAACGTCTTCCTTTTGTCGTTTCAGATTCTGAATGTCTGTAAAGAAGCTGTTGTTATACAAAACAAGGATGTACATTTTCTTATAAGGATGGGGTATCTGAACATTAATCACTGCATTTGTATGGGAGACTTGTTTCAGCTTCATAATTGGTTTTACATCAAGGTCTGGGTAAGTGGGACTAATGCTTATTTCCTCTGGCTCACTACCAGAAGGACAGTCCTCCAGCTCACAAGGGGTAACATCTGGAGAGAAAGTCGTGGTCTCAGGAGGCACAGGGATATACGGAGTCACATAGTCCTCCGTGCACACAGTGGACAGCATATGCAGTGCATTGCGCTGAGTAGGATTGTTCGGGTTCTGGCTAAGAAGACTGTAACCAGAAACACCTGCAGGAGAATCACATACCATCCGTTCATTTGTTCTGTTGGGGAAGACTGACAGCCACTTAACAAACCCCAGAAGCTCACAAGAGCAGTTGAATGGGTTGGTGTAAAGCTCACAGGTGGTCAGCTTGGTGAGGCTGGTGAAGGTGTTTCCATCTAGCACCTGAATGCGATTCATAGAGAGGTCTATGTTTTCTATATTTGGGCACTCCCAAAAGGCATTGGGTGTCACAGTCTCAATCAGGTTGGCCTGGAGGTAGAGGTACTGCAGCTTTCCTAACCCCCTGAGAATCCCTTCTGTTAGGTTACGGAGTTTATTGAAACCTAGCTGGAGTACCTGTAAGTTGAATTGAGCTGAAAAAGCCCCATCCTCTATATAACTAATGTCATTTTTTGTTAGGTTCAGGTATGTTAGGTTGGCAAATCGGCTGAGGGCAGAATAATGGATACTTTTAATCTTATTTTCATTCAAGCGAAGGTCCACAATGGTGCTGTTGATATGTTGAGGGATGGCCTCATAAGGTGGCTGGTTTTGGCTGCAGATTGCCAGCCAAACAAAGCCCTTTTCCCCTTCAATGAGCCAGCAGTCCCCTCTCACTCCACCTATGTGAGTCAGATAGATTATGGCCATAGACCAGAAGAAGGCACTCATCACTACACCACCACTACAAGCCATGTATGCCTTTCTGGAGATCATGAACATTGAGAGGAACAATTAGGTAGTGATGTCACGTTTAGTTTCTACTAGGCTGGACAGAGCCTCACAGTATTCTGGCAGGATAGTCAGCTGTATTTTTTTTTTTCTGTAGACAATGTGAAATAGGTGTCCAGAGTCTAGGCAAGAATAGATGTTTTTATAAGATCTTCAGTTTTTTTCCCCCTAACTTTTATTATTCTTTTGTGGCCACAGTATTTGTACTTATACAGGGTTTTCTTGTTGGGTTGTAGTCTATCACCAGCTCAGGTTAGTTTGTGCTTATTTTCTCCTGGGAAAGAATTGATGGCTCTCATCCCCTTGTATTTTCCTTTTTTCCATTTCTTTAGTCTCATTTATGGACCCAAAGGTACAGCCTGTGAAAATGAAAAAAAAAAAAAATTGCTGGTTAGCAGTCATATATTTTGGTGAAAATAATTGACTATAGACACAAAGACAACTTTAATATCCATAAAAAGCACTACCGTCAGTAGCAAATTTATAGTTGCATGTATGTGAATAATGTAGTTTATTTACTCAACGTGGGCACATTGTTATTTACTATACACTTGTTATAGTGTTAAATGACATTCACAAATAGCTTTGTTTTCAATACGCAGCCTTGCAATTATTTGGTGCACAATTTAAGAGGTGCAGTCCCAGTGGCATATCGCTATTATAGCATACCATTGGCCAATTACCACTTGACAGGTTGAAGAAAATAAAGAGTCCCCGTTTTTCACCCCATTAACTATGAGACTGTCGGACTGAGACAAACCAATGCTTAGGTGCTGCATCAGATCAATTACACCATGCCTTGTTAAATGGCTGCCTGGAAGCAGCCAATGGATTATTAAACTAGTTAATCAATTTCTTCTTCAAACAGGAAATACAGATATGAATGTCATGTTTGTAACAGGATGTTAAGATCTCAGTCAGATGAGCCTTAAAATCAAACCCCAGAGAACTACAAGAAAGGTTTAGGTAATCATTCTCTATATTGTGTATACAGGGTCATGGGAAGCCTGAAGCCTATTCTAGAAGACTCAGGGCATGAGGCCAGGTACACACACTCACTCACACACTATGGGGATTTTGGAAACACAAAATGAGTCTAATCTTTGAACTATAGGAGGAAACCAGAGTACCTGGAGGGAACCCACCATCCACAGGAAGAACATGCAACCTTTTGTACATAGATGCAAGGCAGGAAATGAGCCCTCGATAGTGGAGGTGCAAGACACAGTGTTAACCAGTACACCACCATTCTATCATACATAATTCATCATAAAACAAACTGGCAACAAACACTACTTATGTATGTAACTGTTTCTATAAATCCTGTATAAATTCCGGTGGCGGTGAGAAACAACCACCGTGTGTGTGTGTGTGTGTGTGTGTGTGTGTGTGTGTGTGTGTGTGTGTGTGTGTGTGTGTGTGTGTGTGTGTGTGTAAATGAATGCCAAACCTCCCACAAAGTCATTTATGCTGTCATACAACCGTCTTTCCCTTAGACCTTCTTGCCAAGTTCTCTCCAGGCAGGACTGACATACAGTAGAACTCATTTGGTTATACAATACTCATCCTCATGGACATGTTTTTGTGTCATCAGAGAAACATACCAAACTTTCTTGACAGTAATTATCACTCAAGGATTGCTACTAGATTGCTACTCGACTCACCACAGAGCACATGGCTTGTGAGTCTCGTTCTGGCTATAAAATCTAGTGAAGGTACAGTAGACCATGAACTCTGTGTCCCTCCTCACAAATCATAACCTTATAAGATTCTACTCTTTCTGGGTTAAACATAAATGGGTAATTGGACATAATATTACGGTCTGAAACTGGCACTCTGAGTCAGTACTCAGAGTCACAGTGTGGGTCGAATGGCATAGAATGGAAGAAGGAACATGTTGAATTTGGTCAAGTATCACCTTCATTGCATAAAGGCTTAATCTGTCTTTAGACACCAGAACATGTCTTGTATGCTTTAGCTGAAGTGCACAGTTAAAATCTCAATACAGTACCATATATTTGTCATAGTACACTGTATGTACACTGTAGTGCACACATACTGTATGCAGCAGCTTCTTGGCTCACTGGTTTGCCCCTGTCACCTCCAAGGTTGGGGATCTGAATCTCCCCTGGGCTCTGCGGGCATAGAGTTTGCATGTTCTTCCTGTGGTTCCTGGGTTATCCATTCCAGAGAAATGCAATATTGTGGGCTGATTGGCATTTCCAAATAGTATGTGGGTGTACAGTATGACAGGTTGCGACCTCATCCGGGGTGCACCCCACTTCGTGCCCTATAATCTCTGAGACAGATTCCAGGACCTCTGAGACCCTACACAGAAAAATTAGTATAGACGATAGATGTATGGTTCCTCCTTTGCTGTTATAAAAATCCTTGTACAAGATTTGAAAACTTGACTGTGGGGATTTGCCCATTCATGCCACAAGAACATTTGAAGTCAAGCACTTATGCATAGTGAAAAGGCTTGGAGTGTAGTCTGCATTCCAATTCATCCCAAAGGTGTTCAGTGCAGTTGAAGTAAGGGCTTAATGCAATTGAGGTCTTCTATATCAACTTTGGTGTCGACCGTGTCTTTATGAGCCATTGTGCCCCAGGGCGTTGGTGTTGGAACGGGTTTGGAACGTTTAGTCCCAGTGAAGGGAAATCTTAATCCTACATCATACAACAATATTCTAGACAATTGAATGCTTCCTGAGGTGGACATATGGATCCACCTACTTTTAACCATACTGTACTGTATTTATTTTCTGATTTTATATTTTAGGCTCAGTGCAGGAAAAGCGTTTATTTAAATTAGTGACGTTCTTTAAATGCTTCCATTTGGATCGAGGAAGAATTCATTATCAAAGTATCAGTGAGGATGATTTTGATTAAGCAAAGTACCTGACCTACTGTAAGTGGATTTCAAATGACCCATCATGAGTGTCAACCTACAGTAGCTGCTATAGTATATCTCTTGTAGAAATCGGAGTGAGCCAAGACCGAAACATAGTGAAAGTGATCATTGTATGGTCCATTTACATTTCACACACGTCATCATGAAATGAATTACACGACATGGCTTGCTTTTGTAAATCCTACCATACTGCAGTTTTTAAATCTCTATTGGGCAGACCAGACTGGTTCAAGACTAGGCTCTTTCTTCCTACATACTAAAAGATTTATATGTTAGACAAGCGTTGTATTTACTCTGCAACATGGAGTAAATTGTCTCGTGCTAGCCTGAGAGCTGAAAATGGAAGGATTCTAGTGCTTATTCTTAGATTATATATATATAAAAAAAAAAACAATATCCTTAATTCAAAGAATCACATTAAAACACACTGAACCCTCCCCAAAAAATATTTTTGCTCTGGCTAAAATGAGTGGAAAAGTATGTAAAACAAATAAGAGGCAATGAGCTAATACTATAAATGTCCATGTGTCATTGATAATCACCCTGCAAATCTGTCTTGTTCCTCAAACACCCTATTACACTAGGAGGGATTTCCTGTCATCGTATACATCAGTGTATAATTCTGGACATGTCTACAACCCAAGGGCAGAGCTTCCTAGACAGCACAACCATCAATTATCTTTGTCCTGCATTTTCAAAGCTTGCCATCCTCTACCCCAATCAGATTGGAATCCTTTACTCATTCATTTTCTCTTAAATTTCAATAACCTGCAAAATACCAGAGCAGTGACACAGACACCGAGCAGTCACATAAGCAGAAGAAAGAATATGGGCTAAATATAGAATCTATTAGATTTTCTCTCTGCAATTCCATTAGTAGGAAATTTGTGAATTTTCTCTTGATATTACAGATCTGTTTCTGCATTCACTTTCCTGAATACGAGATGCTGAGCCATTATGCCTGGTTTGGAAAAGTGTGGTATTGGTTAAGGAAAAAGAAATGTTGCTCAGTTTTATATTGCTTTTCGTCATTCTTTTTGCATCTACAAAGGTCCAGGTTCATTCACAAGCCGGCAACAGCTAGGAATTTGCTATCCTTTCAGACATGCTATACAAATTCCAAGAAAATCTGTCCAGTACTGTATTTATAACACCTGATCGTGGCTATTTGCTTCCTTTGGTTGGCGAGAAAAAAAAAAAAAAAAAAACAGGCTGCGAGAGTTTGACAAAATGAAATGTCCGTATATTCATCCATCCATTTTCTATACCGCTTAATCCTGTGTTCAGGGTCGCAGGGGACCTGGAGCCTATCCCAGGAGACTTCGGGCACTAGGCGGGGTACACCCTGGACAGGGTGCCAATCCATCGCAGGGCACACACACATACACACACTCACACACCCAATCACACACTACGGGCAATTTGGGAACGCCAATTAGCCTAACCTGCATATCTTTGGACTGTGGGAGGAAACCGGAGTACCCGGAGGAAACCCACCAAGCACAGGGAGAACATGCAAACTCCATGCACACAGAGACGGGAATCGAGCCTGGCCGGGGAATCGAACCCAGACCCTGGAGGTGCAAGGCGACAGTGCTAACCACTACACCACCGCGCCGCCATGTCCATATATTTTTTTTCTTAATCCAAAAGTTAATTCATTGTATCTAATCATCAAATGCAACTTGTAAATGGCTATCAATTAAATTTCTCCAGTACTTTTTGATGTATGGCATACTGCTTTAGCTTTAATTATGGACAATATATTAATTGCAAGTAAAACAGAACTTATTTCAATCATATCTTTATGTTTCATATATTTGAGGATTAGTTCATATTTTCACATTCACTGAAATAACACTGCTAAAATGGATTTTAATGTGCCGGAGTCGTTTTAAGACAAAACTTTATCTTTATCTCATCTACCTTTTTCGATTTCTCATCTGTGATTCTCTCTCAGATTGCCGAAGTACAACTTAAAGTAAACAAGGCGTAAGATACTCAACTTCACAAAATTTATTTCTTTGTATCAGACAGACATGTTCTGAAAATAATGCAAAAGTGGGTATAATGTTTAATTAAATTGCAGTAGATACCTCATCATCTCTGTAAACATTCTGTTGCACAGTGGAAGACCATCATTTGCAACAAAGGGGATTTTTAAAGATAATTCAGAAGTTGGTTTCAATGATGGTGCAAATGCATGGCTTATTATGGAGAATGCTGTGTAGTAAATTTTTGAAACTACAGTAAATCTGTCCCGGTTGATTGATTACATATGTAATAAATGGGAATATGATGTAGATTTCTGTCTAAACTGTTCCTTTAGCCATCCATGATTATGTGAATAATTTCATGCAAAGCCATTTGTTTACTGTTGCCTATCCAAAATCCATCCAGCTAAAAATTTATGTCCTGGTGTCACAGATAGATGTCTCTTGGGACATGGATAGAGGGAGGTTTCTAGAGGAGAAGCAAGGGACAGGTGTGTGTAAGACCTTGATCAGCACCATAGCAAAACTGATGATTGGGATGAAATATATGGTCAAGGGAATTATGGTTCCAACTGGAGTAATATACTGCAGAGATCAGGGGTCATCTTTTTTTTCTGACCTTGGCTTGTCTTATGGAGACTGTTATATGTAATGTGAGTAATGGGATGAGGTTCTGTAAAGAGATGAGGAAACAGAAAAGATGTAGTGAGACAAAAACATCTCATCACTAGCTTACACAAAAGTTGAAATCTCTTGTGCTTTTTGAAGACTGCAAGTGAAAAGTCTCATTACTCAAGAATAAACCTCACACGGTGTTTGCATATGCTGTATATACTGTATGCAGAGACTGTTTTAAAAAATGAGCAAAAGGAGGAAACAAAAGCATATGCACTAGTTCGTTTTTATGGTGAAAATGTAAACATGGTTTAAAAGTTTGAATATAAAATATATGTAGCATTGCTGTAGCATTTTTCTGCCCGTCAGCCATTTCTTTATTGCTTTATTCATTTATTCCATCCAACCATCCATCGTCCAGAGGTGGAAAGTAACGAATTACATTTACTCGCGTTACTGTAATTGAGTAGCTTTTTTGTGTATTTCTACTTTTTAAAGTAGTTTTAAAAATCTGTAATTTTACTTTTACTTAAGTACGTTTTGTTTGAAGTATTGTAATTCGCTACATTTTAAATCATGTTCGCTACTGAGTAAAAAATAAATGAATGAAAATGATAAAATAATAAAAATATTATGCTTTTGCTCTCGCGTGTGTGTATCATGTCCTGGTCGCGCGCCGCTCCACACTCCACTCCAGGTTTTCTGACATCAGCACCTCCCTGACCTTCCACACGGTCGCTTCCGCCCTGAGAGTGACATCATCGACTAGCGCAACCATATATAAACCGGAGAGAGACGCGGGAAAGAGGAAAGAGGTTGTGATTTTGGCGTTTTGATATTTGGTTGTGTATTCTGGTTTGACTTTTTGCCTCCAATTGACTTTGATTATTGCTTTGTTCCTTTGGTTTGGGTCGTCTTTGTATATATTTGTAGATAATTTCATTGTTTTTGGTTTAGGGAGTCCGGGAAGGTACCTGTATTTTTGTTTGTGTTTTCTAGCTACTAAATATAAATACCATTTTGTTTATTATTTTGGCCTGGGTCCATCCTGAATCTGATCCTCCTCCTGGTGTGTGTGTGTGTGTGTGTGTTTGTATATACAAACCTCATTATTTCCATACAGTTTAAAATAGAACCCTGAACCATTCTTTTGCTGTATGGCCCTAGACTGGGACGTAACACCATATTTAAGTGACCACTTTGATTTTCAAGCACAAGAAAGACAACAGCTTTATTATGCAAAAGTGTTTCTTCAGTTAAAAACAACTAGTTTGAGATTTATATCTGCTCATCTTTTTTGAACTACGCTAGAATGCCTCATCCCACCCCGCTGTTAAAAATAAAAATAAAAAAGTAACTCGGTAACTTTTACTCTGAGTAAATTTTTAATGAGCTACTTTTCACTTTTACTTGAGTAGATTTTTATAATGGTAACTTTACTTGTACTTAAGTAAAATTTCACTGAAGTAACAGTACTTGTACTTGAGTACAAAATTTTATTACTCTTTCCACCTCTGCCATCGTCTAGGAACTTCTGTAGTCCAACTAGGTACCATAGTGGCCCATGGTGACCATTGTACTGTACTATTCCTATTTTTACGTTCATGGTAGGAGGTCTGGTCAACATTCACATGCATTCATACATTATGGGCAAGTTGTGGACGTCAATTAGCCTCATCAGCTTGACTTTGCAAATTGGGGAGGAAACCAGAGTACTCGGAGGAAACCCACCAAGCACAGGGAGAACATGCAAACTCCATGCATGCAGACCCCCGAGGCGGGAATCGAACCCGGACCCTGAAGGTACAGTACCCTATGCCACTGTGACACCCCTTTATTCATTATTGTTATATTTATATTATGTACAGTATACACATCTGCCAGTCTAAATTAATGACTCTTTTGAAGAATTAAAATGTAACAAATGTAGACTACAGTATGTACAGTAGGAATGTTGCACAACAGTCAGCACAGTGCATCTTTAGTTTTCACTACTTCAAAGTGTGCGGCATTGTCATGCTTAGTGTCTAAATTAATCATCACAGACAGAGGTATAGTCAGAGGTACCCGATGCTCGTTTCACACACTCTTTCTTTGACATGTTGAACATTTACAACACTATTAATTAACTTGTTCAGCGACTTTATCCAGGCACATTTTTCACTGCTCATGAATAAGACCGATTTATTTGTAATTTTATGAACATTAAGCGTATACAAAAAAAATACAATCCATCCAGCTTTCAGAGAAAACTTCGAAAGAAACATCTTGTAAATATTTCTTTTTTTTTTACAAGGCCTCAGACAGAGATAACCAGAACTACAGTTCCAACTTGTTCCTGCATTATACATAATTGAGAAACCTTAGACGTTATCTGTACTCCACTGCAAAACCAGTGCCAAAGCAAACTGTCATACCTGACAACACATTTCACTTGGGCATCCTCCAGTTTTTCATCCAATCCATATTTATATCTTAGTGTGGACTGTCAGTGGCAAGCACTGGGCACGCTCACAAAAAAAAAACAAAAAAAAACTTTAATTTCCACAGGGCCTGGACAGGAGCACAGGCAGCCATATGCTTGGCAGAGGGTGCATTGTGAATGGCTCAGGCCCATGGGTCTGTGTCGCTCTGAGATCAGAACTCCCAGTGCTCTGGGACAGGCCCATGGCTTTCATGTCTGTCTCTCTGGACCACTGATCTCCATCAAGTAGCACAAAGCTGCGCCAACTAGGCATTATATTATCTTGAGACATTCATTTTTTATGTATTAGATGGTAAATATTATTGTGGCGACCCCTGAAAGGGAACAGCCGAAAGACAAAGAAGAAGAAGAAGAAGATAGAGGTACAAGGATTGTTCAAGTCAAGCCAGGACTTTTTTTTATTTTAAATATTTTAAAGAAGGCCATATACAGTATACGATCCTCGCAGAGGAGCCTACTGTTAGTCGTTTCTTTGAATGATCCCATGAACAACTAAGCCTTAAAATTCAATAAATGTGGGAACTGTACACACAATCATTCACCAACACCACGTTCATATCACAGGAGCTCGGCTGTGAGATACTGCCACATCCCCCGGACAGTCCTGACCCCGGTCCAAGTGATCCCCGATCCTTTTCCGCTTCTTCATGCTTGGGCCGTCAATGGAGTTCCTGGGAGGCCAGCTTTTCAGATGTGAAGCACTCAGTTCGATCATGGCTCCAGCGTACTGAGAAAAAAATTGACCTTGATGGTCGCCAAGCGCTACTGATCATTGCAATAGTGTAGCAGGAGATTATATAGAGAAATACTGGGAGTTTTTACTCACATAACTTTGTTCTGTTATTCTACATTGAAGGATGTCAAGTACAGTATGTATATGTAAGTACACTACCAGTCAAAATTTTGGAGACCCTGTCTAAATCCATGATCTTTTTATTTTTATTGCTTTGTACACTGTAAAACAATGCTGTTAGAGCCCAAAATCTACAATAATCTTCTGCTGAAGAGCTGATATTGAAATGTGTCAGCTACAGACTGTATGCTCTGTAAAGCCTTCATAACGGCTCTTATCTGAGGTGCTGTTTGTTATTTGGTGATTTCTGAGACTGGTAACTCTAAATGAACTTTTGATCTTGCTTTCTTGGGAAGGCCTTCATGAGATTCAGTTTCATCATGGTGCTTGATGGGTTTTGCAATTTGCAGTTACAGTACAATACTGTTCTTGCAAGAACTATTCCAGAACAGCTGAGCTTTGAGATTTCAAAACTACAGTGTAAAATCAAACATATGGCATTAGGGAGGTAATTAAATAACAATAAGGTGTTATTTTGCGACACTAAGGTCAGCTGATTTGGTTTAGATTACAGCCGTTATGACGGCTTTACAGAGCATAAGTACAGTAGCAGATCCATCTCTATATCAAATGGTCAAAGGAGATTATTGTATATTTTGGCATTGTTTTACAATGTACAAAGAAATGAAATATAGAATGGAATAGAAAGTGTCCAAACTTTTGACTGGTACTATATATATATATATATATATATATATATATATATATATATATATATATATATATATATATATATATATTGTATATTACTGGGAAAGAATAAATGCATTTTATTAGCCTGAGTACCGCAGCTTTAAATTGCACCATAGTAAGCCAACCAAGATGCTTAAATGTCAGAGCCTCTGTTGCTGAAGCCATCGGATGTCCATGCAATAGCTTTAGTGAGGATGACATTTAGTAAACTCAACTCAACTCCAGAGAGTTCAATCCTTGGAGGCTAATTACCAACAAACTGCCTCACTGAGCAATAAAACATTATTATCATTTTCTTTATAGCAGTAGGTGTTAAATCTAAACAGCTAACTGGTTTGTTGTTGGTCGTTCGGCTGCTCCCGTCAAAGGGGTCGCCACAGCAGACCAGTTGGTCCGCACTTACAATCTTGGCACAAGTCTTATGCCAGTTGCCCTCCCATTTTATCCGGGCTTGGCACAGCATCCAATAGCTGGGGTTTGGGCAATGGCTAGGAATCGAACCTGGACCTAACTGGTTTAAATAATAATAATAATTTTTTAAAAAGTTCACCTTGAGATCCTGCAGGAAGCTAAAAGGGGTGATAAAAAGAGGTGGTTGAGGTGGCAAAGCAGAGATGACTAATGGCACCTTTTATAAACTATACTTGGCTCAAATGTCCATGAAATTAATATAAGAAATCCTCAAATGACTACAGGTGCAGGAAAAAAACAAGCAAACAAACAAACAACAGAAAATATATATATTCTGTGTCTCCTTGGCAATGTCAGAACCAGAAGCATAACAAAACCCAACCATCCAAGCCTTTAAGAGGAAAAGGCACCATTTCTAATCAATTCCGGCTTTGTCATCAGCTCTAAATATAACATTGGACTCCACTGTGTTGAATTAGCCATGCTCTGAACTTCAAGGGCAAAAGGTAGCCAAAAAGAAACTACATCATAACAGAATATCACTAATAAAAAGTTATCATGTAGAATAAAATGCCTGTCCAGAAATAAAACAGTAATGGAGTAATTATTTTTTTTTAAATGTTCTGCCTAAACTTTATACAGTATATAATAAAAGTGCTCCGTTGTCCTAGGAACTGTAACAACCAATGTCAGGAAATTGTGGTTTACTATGTTTGCGCTACACTGTCACACTACGAAAAAAAAAAAAAAAAACCATAAATATGAAGTGTGCCATGACAAAAATGTCCAAAAATGAAAGAGGCCAAGCAAAGTCAATCCCAAAAATAACCATCGGCTCCTAAAGAGATTGGAGAGATTCGTACATGTAAGAGTGCTGAGGGACCCAGGTGCAGAGGGTAGATAAAAAAATACAGAAATGTAGAGAACCAGATGGCTCATAGACCAGTTGGAAATGAGAAAAAAAAAAAAAAAAGAAATTGGCAGGGAAGAAAATCCAGACATGCAAACTAAAACATAGATGGTCTGAGTGAGTGCTGACGAACAAGTATTACAGACAGATACGTTGCTAATTGCAGATATACAGTAGATTGCAGTACTGTACACTATATAGTGATTGATTCTGATGTTCTGGTGATCACATCCTTTAACTGCAAGATATGAACTTGTTAGGGGGTCACCATGACAACCATGGTTGAGAGGCTAGGGCTATTAGATTAGGTGCAGGCATTACTAAAATTAGTCAGGGATACGTCTGATTAATAAAATTAGCAAGCTTCATTCAAACTAATTGAATTAAGCATAAGTGGCAAGGTGGTTTAGTGCTTAGCACTGTCACCTTGCACCGCCGTGGTCCGGGTTCAATTTGCACCTTGGGTCTTTGTGCATATAGTTTGCATGTTCTCCCTGTGCTTGATGGGTTTCCCACCACAGTCCAAAGACATGCAGGTAATTGGTGTTTCCAAATCGCCTGTAGTGTGTGAATATGTGTGTGTACTGCATTCAGCATGTACCCTGCCTCGTGCCGTAAGACTCCTGGGATAGGCTCCAGACCCTCTCCTACCCTGTATACAGAATAAAGCGACAATGAATTAAGCATGTTTATTAAGTGACTACGTAAAGTCACTTAAACATACTGTAGTATTCGGTTATTTGTCTTAATGCATATTCATTTGTACTGATTAATTTGCTAACTATAGGAAAGGTTTTTTGTTACAAGCTTAAGGAATGCATGCCTGGACTCCGAACCCAACTGATTCATGAATAAAACAGAAAGAAGCTGGGTAGTGCATCTATCTAACAGGACAAAAATAGCATGATGGTGTGTTTGACTTTAGCTATAGCTGGTTAAAGTCTAGTTGATGGGTTTAACATACCCACCTACATGCATGGTCAAAAGTATTAAGACTAAAGTAAAATTCAATGTTTAAATGACAGTGTCACATTTTTATAATAATGACAATTAATATAATAAGAATAATTTGTGTGAATGAGTGTACGAGTGTGTGTGTGTGTGTGTGTGTGTGTGTGTGTGTGTGTGTGTGTGTGTGTGTGTGTGTGTGTGTGTGTGTGTGTGTGTGCCCTGCGATAGATTGGCATCTTGTCCAGGGTGTACCCTGCCTCATGCCCTAAGCCTCCTGGGATAAGCTCCAGGTACCCGCGACCCTGAATACAGGATAAAGCGGTATGGAAGCTGAGTGAGTGAGTGAGAATAATTTAATGTTTTATGCAATTGAAATTGCTATACAACAATGAATAGTCATTTATTCTTCCAAACCTACTGGATCCAGCCCGGGCATAGAGTCAAAAATGCGGCTGCGGTACTCTGGTGTGACATGCTCAATCCATACCTGCTTGCCTGCATCCTTATGATCATGTACTACAGAAGATGGTTCCTTGCCTGCTACTGCCTTCTTCACCAGTGTCCAACAGTTTTCTATAGGGTTAAGGTCTGGAGGTGACCCAGGGCATTTCTCCATAAGCCACATAGACAGTTTTTCACTTGTTTTTTTTATTTTAGTTAATTGGCACAACTCTTCAGGTAGACTAAAGGTTAGATCTAATCAGTGACATCATCTATTTAATACATACTGTAAGAATGTAGTACATCAGCATCACTCACTCACCGTCTATACCGCTTTATCCTGTCTACGGGGGTGCGGGAAGCTTGGAGCCTATCCCAGGAGACTTAGGGGACGGGGCGGGGTACACCCTGGACAGGGAGCCAATCCATTGCAGGGAACACACACTGCGGGTAATTTGGGAACGCCAATTAGAGTAATTTGCACATCTTTGGAATGTGGGAGGAGAACATCCAAGCTCCATGCACACATACCCAAGGTGGGAATCAAACCCTGACCCTGGAGGTGCGAGGTTTGTCGTCTTGCACCTTTATAGTTATAGTGGCCATTGTGCCACCTAATCCATGGCAACTGTGGTCTTAAAACTTTATAATGAGCCCAGTATCTGCTATTAATATCTTTTAACTATACAGTATGAACACTTTGAGATTTGCAATACGTGTAAAATATTTGAACACGCCTCTTTCTTATGTTTGTACTTGAAGTATTAGGATATATACGTTCATTCCTCATAACAGAATCACGATAACAGATACACTTGTACAGTGTTATGGATGACATAACTACAATTTGTCTGAATGATTTGCGCAAACATCTTGAATTTCCACTCAGGCCTGAGCATGAACAAGTCGCTAGAATACAGTCTGCTGAAGAATCGTTGTCATAACAACAAGTGCTCCATACAACAGCATGACCTCCTCGCTCCACTCTAGGTAGGTGCGATGTCACATTCCGCCGTGTTCTCTGCCTACGTCCTGTGCAAGTGTGAACCGGTTCACAGCAGGATAGGCAACAGACATCGCCGTAACTGCAAATAGAACTAGCGGACGAAATGTGTGAGAGTGATCGTATCTTAAATATTGCATTGCTGGCTTTGATACAGAACGAACCGGCCCAGCAGAACGCCCGAGGAAAGTGAATTGCTGTTTCAGAAGGATACTCCTGCTGCGCTGTGGTTGCGTCCCATAGGCCTTGCTGGGACAAAACACTTTTGACAGCAGCCACTCCATTTCAGGCAGGAGCAAGAGAAATATTTCCATGCTGCCGAAGCCTCTCGGGCTCTCCTGTGTGTAATGAAAACCTGTTCAGTATCTTCTAAACAAACTGGATGAAACTGATAATGTAACTGTCCGCCCACTATATATATATAATGATGGTTGAAACAGGTTAAACAGGCTTTATCTTCCTCTGTCTACAGGATGTGCTTGTTTTTGGACACTTCTCCCTCTCCATTCCACCAATTACAAAAATAGACTGTACCAAATTGCCTCCCTCAGCTGCCTCGTCTCTTACTATAATCCCCCTATCACTCCCCTTACCCCAGACTCAAGATGATCCATTTGCTTCCATTCACTCTTGATGTCTTCTCCATCCATCAGAAATGATTCAGGATCATACAGCATGTGCGTGTATGTGTGTCATGTGGTGCAAGAAATGATTGTCTCTGATTCCACTCTTCAGAGATGGAGAATCCACAGGTGTTAGAACCATTCCGTCGTAATGAAGAGAGCGCTCCCGGGAAAATGGGGCACGTTGAATCAAAAGCTTCTTGAACTCACCTGAAGTGAAAGAATTAGAAAACAGTGGGAAATGTTTGATTTTTTTTTTTTCCTTTTCATCTGCTATTAGCATTTTGCACTAGGTTAATTATAAGATAGGCTCCGGTCGCAAGTCGGATCTCTTTGCGGCAAAGTGAGTCACTCGCTTATGACATCATCAGAAGCACTTTTGTTCCCACCCTGGTTGTTGCATTTTTTTTTTTCACTTGACTTTTCAGTCAAGAGCACGGACAGCCACGGGGCATGGCACACTAATTATCTTTATCTAACTTTAGCGCTCCGATAAGTGAAAACTATTGTGCTTGCCTCAGTGTGCTTTAAACTCATTTGTTTATCAGACAAAGCCCTTTATATCCTCATGGACTGTCAGTGCCTTCACATATAAATGGAGGCTGGAGCATTCACCTCTTTCCCTGTGGCACTTTTCAGTGTGACCTTGTAGAAGCCACATTAATTCAGTGACGCGGTCGACGACGGCGTCATGCATTAGCCCACGAGAGGATTGATTCAGGAGTGAAACATAGAGATGTCAGAGAGTGCTTCGATCTGATCAGTTTAAAATAGTGTACAGACATACATAGGGCTGTCAATATGAAGGCATTAACACGTGATTAACCGGGACATTTTAATTCGTTTGTATGACCAAGTTTGACCCTAATGGCTTCTCATAATCGCAGAGCGGTCGCCGATTATGTCGATAATATATCAATGATGATAAGTTTAATGCAGATAATAACATTACCAGATGTGCTGAATGGCAAGGTTCTTTATAAAAAACTCTTACTGTAGATGGAAGTTTGGATAAGACCAATGTTCTGTGCTTGAACTACCTTCAAGGGGAACTATTTTTACAAGAATATGTTAAACATAAGATGTGAGAGTGGTGGCTCAGGCGGCTAAGGCTCTAGGTTGTTGATTTTCAAACGTGACTATGCGGGTTCGAACCATGCTGTTGGTGGGTTGCCATGCCCCATAATATCCAGCCATTACATACAAGTAAATCTGAGTATTTTTAAATAATCATGATAAATAACAGGCTAGACTCTGTGATTAACTATATTTTTAATCAATTTTGGTTAAATGAGGTTTTGAATGAACTGTATGTTGCTAGATTCATTCATTCATTCATTTTCTATACCGCTTAATCCTGTGTTCAGGGTCGCAGGGGACCTGGAGCCTATCCCAGGAGACTTTGGGCACTAGGCTAACCACTAACCACTACACCACCACGCTGCCTATGTTTCTAGAGTGATGATGGAATTACAATAAATCAGACATCTGTTTGGGACCAAAGGTAAGAAAGACTTGTGACATCTGGAACATCTATATATTTTTTTATTTTGGAGTTGTTAGTCTTGTGATTCGTCTGTTGATCCGTCCATCTGAGATACTCACCAGGTTGATATCTTAAGATGAGTGTTTGCATGTCATCATCATTGTAACCACACGAACTGAGTAGATGATCCAAACAGGGTGAAGGTCAAACAGCAAGGTCAAATGTTCCTGATGTTGGACCCCTTCCTGTTTCAGTTCATCATTCAAATGATTAATTGATTCCTTTAATATTTCTGATGCCTTTGGAACCTTGTACAGTCCGTGCTTCCATAGACGTATTTTGGTCCTTGCAGAAATCAGTTCAAAATATCACCTTGAACTGGTTCTCAGGAACGTGTCCTCATGTCCGTGCCTGTGAAACTCAATTCATTTTCAGTAAATTTGATGTGAGAAATATACTTGGAAACTAGACGATGTCTTCATTGCTATCTCGTTAGGCATTATTGTTCTCCATCGCCACAGTGTTTCCAAATGGGTTCAGAATGTCTCACTGCAGAGGCGGAACAATTTAACGGAGCAAAAAGTGAAATGTCAGACAATTAATTATTCAGGAGATTAAGAGCACTTAGAGAGGATTATGCTCATTAAAAACGACTACGAAAAGCTTGGCACATGTACCCTGCCCAAAAAACCAACATAAACTGGTCTAGGCATAACACTGTGTTGCAGATTGTTTTAATTACAAAGCAATAATATAATAAAATATAAGTAAAGGATTAAATTAGCTAATGTGTTACCAAATATGTTTATAGGTGCTGTAAAGGATCTGTAACAAAATGGAATCCAATATATAATCATTACGAGGGGCGTTCGAGTCAAATCAGGACTTTGGATTGTACAGAATAACAGAACACAGTTATGAGAGTAAAAACTCCCTTTGTTTCTTTATATAATCCATCAAGGTAGAAAGTTTTCTCAGTACTTTCTGAGCCGGAGCCATGATCAGACTTCCTGCTTCTCATATGAAACGCTGGCCTACCAGGAACATCTTCATGCATACACGTGGAAATGGCTTGGACCGAGGTCAGGACTGTAGTGGCAATAATTCCCAAGTGCAAGCGGTGCTAGTGAATGATTGTGTGTAAAGACTGATGCGTCTCTTCCGTAAGTTGGTATTCCACTCATTGAATGTTCACGAGAGAAACTGCAATGGGCTCCGGGCCTCCTCGGCCGAGATTGCAGTTCTCAGATGTATGGATGTTTGCACCATATATACTATTATATCACACTACATTCAAATGGTATTTGTCACATACACGGTCATACACAGTATGAAATGCAGTGAAATGCAAAAATAAATAAATAAATAAATAAATAATAAAGAATTCCAAATAAAAATATGAAATAAGAATATATATATATTCTTATTTCATATTTTTATGAATGGCTTGCAAAAGTACAATGGCTTGCAAAAGTATTCGGCCCCCTTGAAGTTTTCCACATTTTGTCACATTACAGCCACAAACATGAATCAATTTTATTGCAATTCCACGTGAAAGACCAATACAAAGTGGTGTACACGTGAGAAGTGGAACGAAAATCATACATGATTCCAAACATTTTTTACAAATAAATAACTGCAAAGTGGGGTGTGTGTAATTATTCAGCCCCCTTTGGTCTGAGTGCAGTCAGTTGCCCATAGACATTTCCTGATGAGTGCTAATGACTAAATAGTGTGCACCTGTGTGTAATGTAATGTCAGTACAAATACAGCTGCTCTGTGACGGCCTCAGAGGTTGTCTAAAAGAATAATGGGAGCAACAACACCATGAAGTCCAAAGAACACACCAGACAGGTCAGGGATAAAGTTATTGAGAAATTTAAAGCAGGCTTAGGCTACAAAAAGATTTCCAAAGCCTTGAACATCCCACGGAGCCACTGTTCAAGCGATCATTCAGAAATGGATTTATTTACTATTAGTCGTGCACTGCACAAAGTTGGCCTTTATGGAAGAGTCGCAAGAAGAAAGCAATTGTTAACAGAAAACCATAAGAAGTCCTGTTTGCAGTTTGCCACAAGCCATGTGGGCGACACAGCAAACATGTGGAAGAAGGTGCTCTGGTCAGATGAGACCAAAATGGATCTTTTTGGCCAAAATGCTATGTGTGGCGGAAAACTAACACTGCACATCACTCTGAACACACCATCCCCACTGTCAAATATGGTGGTGGCAGCATCATGCTCTGGGGGTGCTTCTCTTCAGCAGGGACAGGGAAGCTGGTCAGAGTTGAACATATCCATGTGTTAGAATGACCTGGTCAAAGTCCAGATCTAAATCCAATCGAGAATCTGTGGCAAGATCTGAAAACTGTAAAAAATAAAAAAAAAATTAAAAATGTTTGGAATCATGTATGATTTTCGTTCTACTTCTCACGTGTACACCACTTTGTATTGGTCTTTCACGTGGAATTGCAATAAAATTGATTCATGTTTGTGGCTGTAATGTGACAAAATGTGGAAAAGTTCAAGGGGACCGAATACTTTTGCAAGCAACTGTATATATATATATATATATATATATTTGTGGGTTTCCTCCCACAGTCCTAAGACATGCAGATTAGGCTAATTGGCGTTCCCAAATTGACCATAGTGTGTGTGAATGAGTGTGTGTGCTCTGCGATGGATTGGCACGCTGTCCAGGGTGTACCCTGCCTCGTGCCCAGAGTCTCCTGGGATAGGCTCCAGGTCCCCTTGACCCTACAGTATATACAGGATAAAGCGGTATAGAAGATGAATGAATGATATATATATATATATATATATATATATATATATATATATATATATATATATATATAATAAAAGTTATTATAATAACAAAAATTACAGTATAGAAAATATAGAAAACTTCTGTCTGGAAAATATACATTATGTCCAAGTAATACAAATAGAAAATAGAATTGAGAATACAGTAATTGAATTGATTGTAATTGATTGGAAATCAAAATCAGTCATAAGCATACTGTAGCAGCATAACAGTGTGCAAAGTTCTATCACTGTACTATTGCAGTGAAACAATGCAACAATCAATCAACAAGTAATTAAAAAAAGTTTACATATTATTTATTTATCTTATGGCACCCGTTAATTTTGAAAGCCTGTAAACCACCTGATATAATCATCCCTTCATGTAATTACAAGAAAACTGAACAACAAGGAGTCTGTAGTGCACCTGGTTTGTCTCCAAAATGGTGTCAGTCTGTAACTCTGCGGTAATTCGGTTCAGCACTAGTAAGCACGAAAAAAGGCACAAAAGAAACCTGCATACTTTAATGCAATTTTCCAGTTCATCAACCTAGCAGTCCGTATTTAGGAGCATCGAGGGTGAGGTGGGAGGAAGTGGATGCCTCTGCTGACTCAGGACCTGGCAGGCCAAACACACACACACACTATCCACTTGATGAGCAGGTGCCAGCTCTTTTACCAGTTTGCTCGATCCGCATGGCTGCATCCGGATTGTTTATGCATTATGGAAAGATGTTGTTCCGAAGGTTATACTGGCAGGTAAAAGAGTCACATAGTAGAGACCTGATTTGCAATTAGAGTGCCCGGCTCGAAATAAGCCAAGTAATACCTGATTATTCTTTACTCTCCATTTAACACATACTTTTTTGGCCGTAAAGTCTTAATCACACCTGTATTGGAGTTGTAAAGCTCAAGGGCACACTGATAGAAAATGCACAGCCATAACAAAACAAAACCACCTGCCTGATATTGTGTAAGATCCCCTCGTGCCAGCAAAAACAGCCCTGACCCACTGAAGCATGAACTCCACCAGGCGTTCTCTGAAGGTGTGCTCTGGAATCTGGCACCAGGACTTTAGTAGCAGATCCTTTAAACCATCTAAGTTGTGCGAAAGGGGCCTCCATGGATCAGACTTGTTTGTCCAGCACATCCCACAAATACTCCATTGGATTTAGATCTGTGGAATTTGGAGGCTGAGTCAACACCTTAAAACTTTTGTCATGTAGTACCTCAAACAACCCCTGAACAATATTTGCAGCGTGGCAGGGCACATAATCCTGCTGAGAGAAGCTACTAGCAGTAGGAAACTGTTGCCATGAAGGGATGAACAATGTTTAGGTAAGGCACCATGTACGGGTCAAAGTCACGTCCACATGAATGTCAGCAGGACACTGTGCATCCTGGAGCATGTCTTCCAGAGGTCGGAGTCACACATGCCTGGCTGTCCACATGATTTAAAAGACAATTTGTTTCATTAATAATCAGACTAGGCCATTTTCATCCATTGCTCCATTGGTTCTGATGCTCATGCGCCCATTATAGGTGCTTTTTGGCAATGGACAAGGTACAGCATGGGTACTCTGACCTGTTTATGGCTATGAAGCCTCTGCATACAGGAAGTTGTGATGCACTGTGTTCTGACACTTTTTTATTGCACCCAGCAATTTGGACGGGTTAGACAGGCTAGACGAGTTGGCCTTCTCTCTCAATGCACATCAATGAGCCCTGCATGTCCATGACATTGTCATCGCTGGTTCCTCAGGTTGTCCTTCCTTGGACTAATTTTTGGTAGGTACTAACCCCTGCATATTAGGAACACCTCACAAGACCTACCGATTTCAAGTTGCTCTAAACCATCACTATGTAGCCCTGGTCAAAGCTGCCGAGATCCTTACGCGTGTCCATTTTTCCTGTTTCCAACACATCAACATTGAGTACTGACTCTTAGTACTGTATATCCCTCCACTTTAATGAGATAATCAATGCTATTCATTTCACCTGTCAGTAGATTTATTGTTATGGCTGACAAGCGTATGTATAAGTGGATCAACTTGATTCATAAATAAGAGTAGAAAGCAATATTCACCTTAAATGTACAGTAAAGGGCACTGACTGAATCACCTGTGTAATGATCCCTTGTTATGTAAAAAAACATGACACAGCGGAAAAAAAGGTACGCAAGGGCATTGTGCAGCACCATGGAAACCTTTTGCAAAGTCTCAGAATATGCATGAATGATCCTCCAACAGAATGCAGACACAACACAAGGCACTTGGGCACAACAAGAGATTAGACTAAAATCTAAATAATATAAATTCCATACGTTTAATAAGGCTAGGCTGGATTAAATGTAATAAATGTGATTGTACTGTTTGTATGGATGATAATTATAAGGTAAAATTTCATAAGGATAGTTAAAATCTTTTTTTTATTATTTTAGTGCTGTTAATCGATTCAGTCATAGTTCGCGTTTAATCGCGATTAATTGCACTTTTAAAATACTCAAATTTGCTTGTTGGAATAAAGAAATGCATGACCAACTGGTTAAGGGAAACAGATTACTTAGTTTTATAATATCTCAAACGTTAACATTTAAGATTTAACATTAAAAAGGCATAAACACTTGTATAAATATTTGAATAGTAAATTTACACATACATTATGACAAAATTATGGTAATATTATTAATGTTATATTAATATAATACACATCATACTATTTTTCTTTTCCTGAAATGTGTAATAATTTATTTTTTAGCCATTTAATTAATGATCAACATGAAACAACTCACATCCTTATAAATTATATTCCGGTTTCCACACTGTTCTTATAATCATCTTGCTAAGCACGCAGTTAAACTAACCATTTAACACTTCTTTTTGGAGAGATGTAGATGAGGATTATAATTACCGTATGTGGTCAGGGCATTCATTGTGAAATGTGTAATGTACGTGAGAAAGTGTGAGAAACTCTCCATAACAAAATGCTACTGTGTATTCATATTATAAGATATAATAGATTTGTTTGAATCTCAGCACTGGAACGTGATAAAAAGGCTTTAACCCTAATTTCCCTTGTGTTATCACTCGATTCTTAAATATTCGGGCTGAATGCTCTATTAACTGTCCCATCAAGCTTTTTTTCTCTTTAATCTACCCTCAAATGATCCAGTGTAATAATTATTTGCATGCCGCATTGTTCGGTGTGCATTCCCCCTCCCCGCTTTCCCCCAATTAGCAGCCACAGGATAAAGAAAGATGATCAAAAAATGAAGCTAACATTAACATAATGGCTTAGAGGAGAATCATTTCATAACTTTGATTCAGAATTTTTGTGCTTTCACCCCATCGCTTATATTTTCAGTGTTTATATTCAAGCCAGAACCAATATGATACTTTGAGCTCTAAGCTATTTTTCACAGCTGTGATTCTTCCATCGAAATAATTCACTCTACTCCACGGGTCATCAATTCGATTTGACCCGGAGCCAAATTCCTGTAGAGCAAATATTCTTTGGGCCAAGACTCCCCACCCTACCAAGCTAAACATCCCAATACCTCAAACACATTAACAGATGCGGCCCTTTCTTTATACTCATAACTTATAGACACTTACAGCCCATGCTTTTACATTAACTATGGTGAAAAAAATAATGCAAATATACTGTATTTATGACACTTATGGTTCTAGCCAAAGATGACAAAATCAATATTAGACCTTTTTGGAGTCTAGTGTACCTAATGTATAGGATACTGTAATTGCCATATATGTCTTATGTAAACACAATACATGCCATATTCATCCATTTAGCCTGATTGTGTTAAGGCTCTGTGTTATCGATTGGAGTGTCAGTGGTTCGAGCCCCAGCTCCACCAGGTTGGGCCCTTGAGCAAGGCCCTTAACCCTGTCTGCTCCAGGGTCGCTGTATAAAGGCTGACCCTGCATTTTAACCCCAGGCTACTAACAAACCTTGGATATGCGAAGAATCAAGCATTTCACTGTGTAGTAATGTATATGTGACGAATAAAGGCTGAACTTAATCTTAAATCAGTTATGGCAAAAAGTATCAAGACCTCAATGTTTTAATGACATTCTCACTTTCTTTAGCATTTTTTAAATAATGACAATATTTATTTTATGCAAGTGCATTGCTACATACTGTACAGTATGCAACAATCACTATTTAGTATAAAGTTCTTTATTCTTCAAAACCTGGGCATAGAGACAAAAAGACGTCTGCGGTACTCTGGTGTCACTTCCTCAATCCATGCCTGCTTGATTGCTTCCTGAGGATAATCTACAGAAGATGTTTTCTTGCCTGCTTCCACCTTCTTCACCAGTGTCAAACACGTTTTCAATTGAGTTTGGGTCTGCAGATGAACCAGACTTTGGCTCCAGAAGCTGAATACGTTTCTAACATTGCCAGGTTTTCACTAGTCTTTCAGTTAACTCTTCAGCCAGAATTAATTTGTGACATATTGGCGGCACATGTAGTTTTAATACTTTTGACCACCACTGTACGCAGTCTATCCCAGCAAAGCTGGGTTACAACACAGGGTATACCAGGAATGGGGTGCCAATCCACTACATACAGTAGCACTAGAGGCATTTTAGAAATGCCAATCAGGATCCCCTGCATATCTTTGGACCGTGGGAAGAGACCCCAATGAAGCCCACCAAGCACGGTGAGAGCCAGCAAACTCCATGCTCACAGACCAGCGGCAAGATTCAAACTCCCAAACCTGGAGGTGAATGGCGATAGTAATAATCATCATGCTGCTTCATTTTATTTTCAAATGTGGTGGGAGAAATTAGTCCTTTTTATGAAGAACAAAGTACCCTTCAGTCTTTAAATATTTAATCAAGTGAGATTAAAGAGTAATACTCATTAAACTGATCTTACAAGTACAGTCATAACTGCTTGACAATTTTTTTGCTTGGTTGGAAACTGAAGGTGGTGGCGCGGTGGCTTAGTGTGTAGAACTGTCGCCTTGTTCTTGTCGCCTCCAGGGTCCGAGTTCGATTCACACCTTGAGTCTGTGTGTGTGGAGTTTGCATGTTCTCCCCGTTGGGGTTTTCTCAGGGTACTCCAGTTTCCTCCAAAGACATGCAGATTAGGCTAAGTGGATTTCCCAAATAGCCCGTAGTGTGTGATTGAACATGTGTACATGTGCCCTGCAATGAATTGGCACCTTATCCAAGTCTTGTGCCCAAAGTCTATTGGGATAGTCTCCAGGTCCTCTTAAGACTGATTCCAAATTTACAATGTAAGACATACAGTATCACCTAGTTGTAGTTATAATTATCAGTAGGCCTTGATGTTAGAACAATATTTAATACTTGGCATTTGATAATCACGGCTCTACACCATCGTGTTTTTAATGCCAAAACGCTTTACTTTTCTTCTCTTCTTGTTTATGTTGTATTCCCATTTTTTCCGCACAACGCAAAAACAGATCTATTTGAAGCCGAACAAGTGCATGACATCAAGCTTTTCCTTGTGTTACGTGCAATCTGGTTCACTTAAATTCATTTCCTCCATGCATGGGAAATACAGTATGAATAGCAAATGGTAGCTGAGAGGAAAAGAGCGAAGCAAAGGCTTGCTGAGTGGATGTTGGACTGAGAAACGGAATCAATCATGCAGAGAACGCCGTGGCAGCGAGGACATTGGGCCTGTAAGAAAATTTCCAACCCCCCACCTCCACAGCCCACATGTGATCTATCTACGGTGATGGAAACTGCAGAGAGCAGACAGAAGCAGTGAATTGGTTGAATGTGAATATAAACATTGCGAGCTGTCTTGCCAGATGGACGGTTTGGGAAATAAGATTGTTTTTTTTTTTTTTTTTTTTAGTTTTTTTTTTCCTTCCTTCCTCCTTTTTTTGAGATGAAATCATTTGACATAGTGTATTCCTGAGGGTACCAAGCAGGAAAGGCGAGGTGTGAGTACTGAAGGGTATGAACGGGTGGCTGCGAAAGGGAAGAACAGCACACTGAGTGCCATTTGTTTATCCTAATATACAATCAAGGAGAAGACACACTATGTTGAGACAGGGTAAGTAAAACAAAAAAAGCATCTGTCTGTATGGCTCTTATAATGTTATGCTTTTTGGTAATCAGGTGGTAAATAAAGGAAATAGTATGACATATTGTGCAGGGAAGCTCAAAACAGTATAGGGGTATCACGAGTCAGACTATTAAACTAACTGATCAATAAACATCAGATAGCTGATCTCTATGATGGAAAAAGGAAACAAAATTCTAAAACAGCAATAGACTAGTTTAATTCTTGTGCAGAAAGCGTTTCTGTGATATTACAACCGTCATTATGTTTCCTCTCCTGCAACACCTGCCAACGTTGCTCTCATTAGATTTGACTAGCGGGACCCGTTTCATCCCCCTACAGGCATCCCGAGGTTCCATCCTACAACAGAGAAATGAGTCAGCCAAACACCCTCTCTATCCCCATCAGCGTCCTTTAAAGAGTGCAGCTGTTCTGTTGCTTCCATCCGTCCCCAGGAGACCACAGCCCACATTCCTCCCCAGCCAAGCTCGCACCATTACATCCACAGGCACTCTGCCTGCTCAGACAAACTAACAAACCGCCATGCCACGGCTATTTCCCGTTCCGCACCTCATGAGAGAGTTAAACGTAGTACATGATCTGCGGTGTTCAGAAATGCTGCTGGCTTTCTGTTCCATTTGAATGATGGACCACGAGTATGAGTAGTGATCAGAAAGAAAAGGTAAGATATCCGCCTTGATCAGTGACCCTAAGGGGCTTTAGTTTGCTACCCAAAGAAAAGGTCTAGCTGTAGCTCCGTACATATTTGATGGATAACATTTTAAATGTCAGAATTTTAACCTTTGAATGGAATCGTGACTTTTTTACTTAAAAAAAAAAATACAGGGTGTGTTTTTTCAATGAGAAGTACAATTTAAAATCCCATAGGCAATGTTGATATTGGCACTACATGGAAAGTTGGTACTGTGTGACTTGTGCTGCGGAGTCTCCTCACACTTTGTTTTGTCTCTAAAGGAAAAGAGAAGTCAATGAATCATTCCGATATGATGAAGGCAACACCTCTTTCAGGGATAGTAAGAAACTCTCATATATCAGATGACATCACCTGATAGCACTTGGCACTGTGTAAGTTCTTAAGCAATACACTACATTAGCCGAACCACAGGCTATCAGCTTTGCTTCCTCCAAGCCGTCCATGCAGATGTGGCATCTTTCCAAATCATGCCCTCGAGTAGACAACAAGTTTTGCTCTCATTTGCCTGACTAAATTCACGCACCACCATGCTCCTGCATAGCCAAGCTGAATATCGTGTACCCTCCCTGATTAAATGCTAATCCTAACAGTCTTGACTCTCGAGACATTTCTTCATCGGAAGTTTGCAGAACCGGCGTCCTCCACCTCCGTTCTCGCCATGCGATTCCATTCATGCATGACTCGCTCGAAGAGAAAATCCGCAGTGCCGCTAGATGGCACTTTCCCCACTTCACACGACACCTCCCCTTCATTCCGGCTCTAACATCACAGCGTGCATCATACAGCTATCGCCCTTATGGCTTCTGTCTGGATAAAACCTCTCCTGAGACATTTGGGGGAGAAAAAAAATCTGTACAATCAATACCCATGCAACTAAACCACAGATAGGTCTGACACTATTACAGAATCAATCAGTCAGATCTGAGTCTGAGCCTGACTCACTTTCTCTTTCAAGAGTGCATAAAAAAAGCCTGTTACATGAATAAGTAATAGTTTGATGGAGCAGGCTGCGTCATCATAAAACTCTAGACTTAAAACAGTCCCTGGGACATGGGTGAGCGAATGTCATTCATGGCAGTCATGCTTGTGTCTGCGTTATAAAAGCTTCATACTTTTTTTTTTTTAATGAGTTCAGATAGCTTTTCGACCATAAGGTGTTCTAAAGGCGTGAGGAAGTTAGATCTACCTCGTACTCTTTAATTTATACTTCATATTTTTATTAAAAGTTGGTATACGATTTACAGTTAGTATCATTTGTACCTCCAGTACTACTGCATTTCCCTGTTATCTCTTTCATAGTCACTCATCGTCTATACGGCTTTATCCTGTCTACAGGGTCGAAGGACCCTGGACGAGGTGCCAAGCTATCTCAGAGCACACAGATATACACACTCATTCACACACACTACGAGCAATTTGGGAACGCCAGTTAACCTAATCTGCATGTCTTTGGAATATGGAAGGAAACTAGAGTACCCAGAGCGAACCCACCAAGAACGGGGAGAACAGACCCGAGGCGGGAATCGAACCCAGAATCTGGCGGCGCAAGACGACAACATTTCCATTTCAATATAATATACTCTCAAATTAAAACGCATCAGTGGACTTCAATTTTAAACTGTTTTGGCAAGATTCAGAAGTCAATCATGTGAATAATCATATTTTTTTAAACTATGTATTACTGTACCTATTAATTAATGAAATAATCCTAGATCAAGAGTTACCTAATCCCCAACCACAGCCAATCTATTCTTCCTGTGTGCTATGTACAGTACTGAAATTACTAATTGCCATACCATCCTAAAGGGGTGAGATATAATATAATGTAAAACATTCCATCTATGAACCTCTGTAGTTGACTCGGGCAGGGGTAGGCAAGTTCAGCCCTATAGAGAGCTGCAATCCTGCAGAATTCAGCTCCAACCTCAATCACACAAGGTAATCAAGGTCTTCAGGATTACTATGGCTTCAGACAGGGGAGTTTTTATGGTTGGGGTTGCAGGACTGTGGCTCTTTAGGACTTAACTTGCCTACTTTTGAACTAGGGACTATGGAGGCCAATGGTGACATTTCTATTTATTATCATTTTCAAAACCATGGTATCACCTCCAGTCAAAATTCAGACTCTACAGGCAACATCAATTAACCGAATCTGCATGTCTTTGGATTGTGGGAGGAAACCCACCAAACACAGGGAGAACATGCAAACTCCATGCACATAGACCCCAAGGTGGGAATTGAACCCGGACCTTGGAGACGTAACCCACCGCTACCCACTACACCACCATGCCCCTACAGTCGCAGCCCTCAAAACCCCAAAAGGTCACTTTGCCCTTATTGCCCCTGACATATCTTCATGCACTTGTGAATAACAAGTGCATTTATTGCCCATATATTTGTCCGTGTTTAAAACGAGTATCATCCTATACAAACACTTTCCTCCGTAGCTACAAGTTGCACATTTACGAGTTTATGATATATTTGTATATCATTATTTTAAATAAAGCAAACAAAATGTTGTTTTCATAACTGGGCTTTACGTCTAATCAGGAATCTCAGGGAACATTTTATTTAGATCTGATTACATTTTCCCAATTTCAGCAGTGCCCATTAAAAGAGCATGTGTGCTCAAGCACTTAGACTCAGAATAAACTCATTCTTTATAATGTTAGTGGGTTGATTATACATGAAGTGCATTAGAAAGCTATATTACTTTCCTTGGATGCAGTACGTCTGCAGGGGCGAAGAGCTTGCAAAGTACTTCTCTACATGTTTAAGTAAAGTATGTTTTACTGTCTTTATTACATCAGGATTCTTTAAAGTTAACTGATAACAGCTGATCAGCAACAGCAAGAACAGCAGGGACAATTCTGATATTTTCACTCACATAGTGAGTGTATGTACAGTAGATTTCAATTCATTCTTTTTTTATTTATTTATTGCTGTGATGTGCCTCTAATAATGAACTCCTCATGCTGAATTCTATGTTTAAGATTTTCTTTTTAATTCTACACAAAAAGGTCAAAAGTCCCGCTTTTGACTTGAACGCCACTTCTTTTCTTTGTCAGCTCAAGCAATTAACATTAGGTCTTGGTTAAATTGTGTAGGCATTAAAAAACAAACATACTCAGGATATCCTCAGGCTGTTCTGGAACCTCGATTACATATTTCATCCGAGTTCATATTTTTGAAACAGATGAATCAAAGGGTTTTTGTTTGTTTGTTTGTTTGTTTTAAACACAAACATTCTACAGAACTTGAATCATAGTGGACAGTTACTACTGTAGAAATCCGGAGTATCTCCTAGCTTCTGCTGTTCTCTAATTGAGCACTCTAGAGTAAAGTAATCATTTAAAGCAAAGCCGATAACGATTTCTACTTCATCACACATGCACAGACTGGTCTAGCAGGAGCTAGGCCGAGATTGCTTAATGTGGGAAAAAGAGATTACGGCAATGGTTGGTTCTATATGAAAGGATCCGGTTTAAGCTGGCCCATGACAGGAGCCAAGCTGTGCCTGCTTTGTGGCTGGATGTTAATAAATGTATAATTTATTTATTTTTTCATCATTATTATTATTGCCTTGCTCGTTGATAATTCTTTGCACGAATCTCTAACTTAGAACAACTTAATTGTTAGTCATTTAGTAGTAACTAAGCATATGTCTTTATTTATTTATTTTTTTAATAATAGTTAGTCCTCAGACAAGGTTACAAAAGAGGCCTTCATCCATCTTGTCAGGCAGGAGGAAGGGAGCAACAATAAGTGGCTGTGGGTAAATGTTGTCACAGTGCGTTCAGACCATTAGCATGGTGATAGTTCACCAACATTATCATTAACTCTGGTCACAGAGCATTGGAGTGTGTGCTCAGCCATGCCTCCAGCACTCATCGTGACACATTGTACACACAGTTTGAAAAATGGCTGTTGCTTGGGAACTGCGAAGACACGAATGCAGGAGGCTCTAAAGGCAACCTCAACGCTTGTCCAAGTATGTTATTAACTCTTGAGGGGATGTTGAATGGCACACTAGGATGTAAAGACACCTTGTTGTTTTTACAATTGTATGCTATAATACAGATTAACAAGCGCTTTGAAAGCATGCTTATTAAGCAACACAAATAACTCAGTTCATTTAATTAGGAGTCTACACTGGAAACCTTAAAAACAATGTGGCATGTCTAGACTACAGGTCTTTCCTATACAAAAGCAAGCTCCTAGGTGCTGAGAAAATTAAATGCAAGCCAGAGATTTAAGTAGAAGATTCTAATGACATAGTATATAAAGGAAAAGAAAAATCCTTTCTATTAAACACCATGTCTTGGCCAGCCGCTTTCACTGATGTTATATAGTACAGATGTTTTTTTTAAAGGTGCTTTTTCAGGAATTTGGCTGTGACTATTAACGCATGCGATCTTTTTTTTTTTTTTTTTTTGGAAACATAAACATAAATTAAACATATGACAAGTTTGACCCTAATGGCTTCCCACAATCACAGCACTGTAACCCGGCTGTATGTGATAATGGCACGTTCCCTTTCAAAGGCTACACTCGATGCTGCGTGAAAACGCTATGGGAACATCTTGTCATGTTGCCGGTTGTGAAGCATGTGTGTATCAAACATGCCAAGTTTTGGCTTTTATAACCTCGGTCGGGTGACGTCATCTGATGAGACGCACCTGCAGGTTATAAATAGGGGTGAACCGGAAACATTCCTCAGATTCCTTGTCTTCACCTAGTTGTGTTGAGCGTGTCTGTGTTTAAACCAGCAAAATAAGAAGTGTTTAACTCACCGATATGGCAGAGTTTTAAACGAGATGTCCCTCCGTGTGATAATCCATATCGGAGGGCGATCTCTACACTTTACTGTTTCGATTAAAGTGCTCGCGCGCGCCCCGCATTCCTTGAAAAGTTTCGGGCCACGGCGGATTTTTTGGTGCTTAAAATGGATCCGGCAGAGCTGTGAGCGACGGAGTTAAAACCTCCTATGTGTCACTTCCTCATTGGATAGGGAAATTCCTCTGTCCGCTCTCAAGTGCGCCCTGCGCTTCTTGTGAATGGGCAAGGATAAACAGCCTCCAAGCACTTGGAAAACATTACACGGCAGTTCCTGTCGGGTGGCCGGTGGGCGGAGCCTGACCGACGCTCTCTCCCCCTTCTTAGCTATCTCTATATAAGTTAACCCTTTCATGGAGTAAGCTGTATTAATCCTGTGTTTTCCTGCCATCAACTTATTTATTTGCTTAAATATAGTTGATGTGGAAGCGCAGAGTTATATGATGACGCCCAGATAGAAGAGACGCTTCCAGGCTATCTCTCTGCTGGGACATCATCCTTCCTGAAAAGCAAATACTTCTCAGCCGCATCAAGGACAAGGATCGTGACATTCCTCCTTGATGCCCCTATCTCGCCTTCCGGCCTGTTTGGAGATATCATTAACTTGGTCGCCACTAGATTCATACAGTAAGGCTAAGTTATATGAACAAGCCTTCGGGAAATTCCTTCCCTGCTGTGCTCAAGAGTCGGGAATGTCGGCCACCCAGTCTCGACTGGGTCTGACTCTTGCAAGGCGTGAAACACAAGGAGAATGTTCTTGAGCCGCCCACCCCCTCGTAAAGATTGGGGTGTGACGCGCCTCATAATCCGCCTCAAGAGAGGTCAGACTGGCATATTGTCTTCTTTACAAAGAAGCCCTGAGGTTCATGTGCCCAATGGGGGTGGCCCCCCAATGGGGAGAGGCACGCAGAATTCCTTTCAAAAATGAAGTGTTCTCCCTGACACCCCCAGGAGGTCGGTGTTTTGCTTTTGCCCTTTCTGTGAAACTGGCAGCGTGGAAGCTACTGCCAAGTATATCTCCTTGGGTACTAAGCGCTGTAGAGAGAAACTAAAGGATTCAGTTCTCACATTACCCTCCGCATTTCAATGGCGTGGTCTCCACTTCCATGAAACCGGAAAGTGCGCATCTGCTGACAGAAGTTGCTGGGAATGGGGCCATGGAACATGTTCCCCTACCAGACAGTGAGTCAGGCTATTACAATCGGTATTTCTTGGCTCCCAAGAGGAACGGGGGGCTGCATCCAATTTTTAGATTTTGCGGGCTGTACCGCTATCTCAGATGAATACAAAAAGCTTCAAAATGTTGACTGTCAAAGTGATTGCTCTCAAATCCTACCAAGCGATTGATTTGTGACAATCGATTGAAGTGCGCTTACTTTCATATAGAAATATTGCCACAACACAGGAGGTTCCTGAGGTTCGCTTTGGGGGGCGAAGCTTACCAGTATCGAGTCCTTCCATTTGGTCTAGCTCTCTCACCCGCACATATACTGTACAAAATACATGGATGTAGTTCTGGCTCTTACGACTCCAGGGCATCCATATTTGAATTACATAGACGACTGGCTGGCCCAGTCTCATTAGCTAGCGCTTCAACATCAGCATGTCGTCCTAGCTCATCTTTGTTTCTGAGCATTGAGACCCAAGCGTGCTCTTTCCTGTTCTGAGGATTTGAGTGTCACATGGGATTCGATCGTAAGCGGGCACAGTTGTCTCCCGCTCGTGTCGAATCCATTCTCAACACCCTCAAGGAAATCAAGCTAGACCAGAAAGTGACCATCACTTTCAGAGATCTTAGCTATCATGGCAGCTGTATCCACAGTGACACCTTTGGGCCTTCTGCACATGAGAGCATTTCAGTTGTGGCTAAGACGGGATTTCACTCTAGGGCCAATCCCTAATAAGGGTTACGTGCCAGGTGCTTCGTACCCTTCCTATGTGGTTCAGACCCCGGTTTCTGACTCTGGGTCCCACTCTAAGTTCGTCTTGTCGTCGCAGATGCTAACGACAGACGCTTCCCTCACGGGCTGAGGTGCGGTCTTAGATGACCGTCCAGCCCAAGGGAGCTGAAGAGGTCTTATTCTCGCGCGGCACATCAATTGCCTGGAAATGATGGCTCTATTTCTGGCCCTAAAGCACTTCCTCCAGCAGTTGAGAGGCTACCATGTCCTAGTGCGGGGGGGACAACACTATGGCAGTCTCATATATTAATCGCCAGGGCGGACTGTGCTCGCGCCGCTAAAAAGCTAGCGCACCAGGTTCCTGTCCCTCAAGGCGATTTACATTCCAGGGCATATGAATGTGAGAGCAGTTGTACTGTCCAGTTAATGTCTGACACACGGGGAATGGAAACCCCATTCCGGAGTAGTCAGTCAATCTGGGAGAGATTTCATGTAGCAGAGGTGGACCTCTTTGCCTCGCAAGATCAGCAAATGTCCCCTTTGCTACTCTCTGATTCTGGATCTAGTATCCCACTTCAACGGCTCACCATGGGTGACTCCAATGAGGTGGGATCTTCTGTCTCAGGCGCAGCAGATGATATTTCATCCCCGGCCCGAGCTTTGGAACCTTCAAAGAGCTTATGCCCTCAAATGGAATGTATTTAAAGTTGGTGCACAACGAAGCTAGCCGCCACTACACTGGTTGAGAGATGCTATTGCCCTCTCTTATGAGGAGCGTGGTCTCACTTTGCCTCTAGGAATCAGGGCTCATTCAACCAGGGGGATCGCCTCATCTATTGCACTAGCAAGAGGTATTCCCCTGCAGCAAGTGTGTGCGAAGCAGGTAGAATCAGTCCACTGCAGAATTGTTTCAGTGCTGGAGTTCCTGCAGGAAATGTTGTCCTCGGGCTTGTGCCCTAGTACTCTCAGGATGTACGTAACTGCATCCTCACTCAACTATCTTCCGAAAGTTACATAAACCCAATATGCACCCTATTGTTTTTGAAGCCTTCTGTCCTCCGCCTTTACAGCTTCGGAGCAGGAGATACTTCACTTACTGTGTCCAGTACGGTGCTCTTCAGATTTACGTCCACCGCATCAGCCAGTGGCGTGAGTCAGAGCAGCTTTACATGTTTTGGGGCCGGGGGGCGGGATGAGAGATGCTATTGCCCTCTCCTATGAGGCGCATGGGCTCACTTCGCCTCTAGGAATCTGGGCTCATTCAACCACGGGAATCGCCCCATCTATTGCACTAGCAACAGGTATTCCCCTGCAGCAAGTGTGTGACGCGGAGAGTCGGTCCTCCACACACATTTGTTAGATTTTAGTCTGGATGTTCATGCTACTCCGGGCTCACGGGTCCTCGAGTCAACTACCCAGACATAGTTCTGAGACCTTCTCGGCCTTGTGCGCACACGCTACACAACCTTGGGGGTCCAGACACTTGCAGTGCGGCGACGTTGGTACTCTCGTTCCCATAGCGTTTTCATACAGCATTGAGTGTAGCCTTTGAAAGGGAACGCTTCGGGTTGCTTTGCTGTAACCCTGTTCCCTGAAAAGGCGGGAACGAGATGCTGTGTCCCAATGCCGCACTGCCTACGTGACCGGACGTCCGTTCAGACAAATCAATCTGAGGAATGTTTCCGGTTCACCCCTATTTATAACCTGCAGGTGCGTCTCATCAGATGACGTCAACCGACCGAGGTTATATAAGCCAAAATTTGGCGTGTTTGATACACACATGCTTCACAACCGGCAACATGACAAGATGCATAGCGTTTTCACGCAGCATCTCGTTCCCGCCTTTTCAGGGAACAGGGTTACAGCAAAGTAACCCGAGACCCGTTTAATAAAGATAATACGATGACTGAGAAAACATCATCAGGTTTGCTGAATGTCAAGTTTCATTATAAAGAGCTTCTAGATGGAAGTTTGGATAAAACCAAAGTTGTGTGTTTGAGCTACTTTCAAGTGGAACTATTTTTACAAGAATACTTTACATTATGTAAGATGTGGGAGTGGTGGTGCAGGTGGTTAAAGCTCTAGGTTACTGGTTCTTGGATCCAGGTTTGAGCCACGCTGTCAGCGGGTTGCCACACCCCCACTACCGTGCCACTACTAGGGTACTACCGCTACATGCCCACACTAAAAGCATGTAGTGGTAGTAACCTATGTTACTACATATATTATACTATCGTCATGTTAATATTTGAAATATAAAAACTGCGTAATCAGTTCATTCTAACCATTTTTTTTATTCCAACATTGCACTTTTATAGCAAGTATAAGTAGTAAATCTGAGTATTTTCAAAGTGTGGATAATCGTGATTATTTACAGACTACGACTGCGATTAACTATTATTTAATTATATAATTATTAGAGATAACCAAATTATTATATAGTGTTCGTGTTGATGAACCATTCCATTTCTACTCAATACTAGGTAAAACCGACTGCGCTAAATAAAGGGTACTGATATTTACTTTACTGTTGGTGATGAAGGTACTTCAAATAAATCATAAGGTCAGCGTTGTGCCGAGGTGACCTCTGTAAATACAGCACATCCTCCCTTCTAATAATAAGACACGGGTACCTCTGCCTGATAGAAGTCTGAAATTACAAAAATGTGCAGATGAAGAGAACTATGACCAGGTTGAACCTTATCAAATATGTACGTTTAAGTGCAAAAACCTATCCATAAGTTTGCGGTCCGGATTCGTGCACAGTCCATGCACAACTTGGAGTGCTACACTGAGCAGACGTGTCCCTGATATACGCCCGCCTGCTTTTCTTTTTTTTTTTTTTTTCCGGAAAGTGAAAACGACTTGTGGGCTGATAAACCGCTGCAGCTCCTCGCACCAATTGGCTTTTATTAATCCTCTTTGCTTTCACTGAATGCGGCAGCTCGTTCTCTAAATATAAGCCATTAGGAATGAACAATTACTTTAGGCTGATATGGCATGCCGTGCCTCTTTTCATGCCCCGTGTAGATAAGATGATTGTTCAGCAGTGCTAATGGCCCTGGCAGCGTGATGGACACCACTCCTCAGCTGGACATCGAAATGATGGCATTAAAGCCATGCAGCAATCTGATTTCTAAAACGTAAGGAAAACATTAGCTCCTCAGAGGAAACGCATTTACCTGTTCGGGAGAAAAGTAAGGGTTTGCAAACCATAAAAAAAATTAAATAAAAAAAACTTTCCCGGTGTGTGCCCTTGATGGTCTCTTATGTTTCATGCAGCTTCATATTAGAAACTGTTGTGCTTGTAGAGGGTGTAATAATGTTCCACGGACCCTTAGTGTGTAAGGGATTAGATCATACTGTATGTGTGACAGGTACTAGGGACACGGAACACAGATGAACGCTCAGGTTTTAGGAAAGAGAAAGAGCCGGATTAACAACCGGACTGCTTCACACTACATAAATTCTGCCCTTCACCTACTGCTAACTGGTTATGGGAAAGGAGTCTTCATGTGGTATATGATGCAAATAAGTACCTTAATCATATGGTGCAATGTTCTCAGTGTTTAATAGCTAGATAGCAATTACCAGTATGGTAGTAATGAAAAAAAAAAAGAAACAATATCTAATTGCCGTAATAATGTCAAATTTAATCCGAAGGTTTAGTTGAAAAGGAATGTATGGCAGAGCATCCGGTATGTATTATTGCATTGCTATTCTAGGAGTTTGGATCAGGCAGGAAGGGGTAACCACCCACACACTACTCTTTATGGATGGATGATACCAAGGTGCCCTGAGTTGTCAACTTTATGTACAATTGTACAGCATCTACTAATAACTAAAACTTTCAGTGCAGTGTCTTTAGAAAACCTTCACACTCTAGTGATTTTTATTTTTTGCATGCTTTTTTTTTTTGTTTTGCTCATTTGCAGTCATAAAGTTACTCGAACGTCTAGGTTCCCTCCAAATGGTGTAGCTCTTAGAGTTCAGTGCTTTTTAGACATTTTTTGTTTTGCAGTTTTTTTTTTTTATTTATACCTTTGTATACAAATTTATTCCGTCGCAGTTAGTATTCTTAATACAATACAATACAATTTGTATTGTGAAACGCATTTTCCCCATAGGAAATAATGTAAACCACTCACCTCCCAGCCACCCAAAAAATATTACCAGTTTCCAACACTATAATTATATTTTTGTATATAAAAACAATCAAAATATTTAGAAAAGACACGTGAATGAGGCCAAATATGAAATAAATAGATATTTAAATACTAAATCTTGTATAAAATGCAAAAAAAGCCTTCACTTGTTTCATACGATTCCTGGACATACGCGCAATTTTCTTGCACAATTTCAGTTCCTAAGGGCGAAAATTACCTTGTATACATTTTTTTCAGCACTATTTAATAATATTTAGCAATATTATAATATAATTTAACCAACTGTACTAACGTGACTGAACAAAAGGCAAAGAAATACCAAACCTAACCCTACCATTTTATGGTTGTTTTTGGTTATTTCTAATAATAATAATAATAATAATATGCTAATTTATATATAATCATTACTGACCTATGCCGTGCTACTAGCAAAGATCTGTGCCGCTTGAGTTTTAAAGGAAATTTCCTTAAGGAAAAAAAATCAGTAATCAATATTCAACCTTCCCACCCCTTCATTTAACAGTTTAAATTAGAACTAGTATTTAATTTTCTTGAGAACTCACAAGGGAGACAGCTAAAATGTCTGCTCACATCAGTCCTCATGTGTCACAGACTAGAATAAGATGTTAAGGTAAAAAGCTTTTTGGAGTTCTGTGAAATGTACTATGGCAATAAATAAAAAAAAGGCACAAACCAGGCCCTGCAGAGATCAAACCAAACCCTAGTGCTTGTAAAAGAAGGTCGATTGTCAGAGAAACGTCCAAGAGTCCAACTTCAAAACTGGAAGGGTTATAGAGCTCGCTGGCTGAAATAAACCACAACAATATCCTCAGCTTTTCACAGATCTGGTCTCTATGGGAGACTGTCCAGGAAAGAATCTTTTGAAAAGCCCAACATAAAGGCATGTCTGGAGTTGAATTCATGAAGGAATGTGAAAATAAAAACTGAAGAGCTTTTTGAGAAGAAAAAAAAAACTGGTTGAGATCAAGGGCGGTGGTGGTAGCATCATGCTTTGGGGTCGCTTTTCACCTGGAGGAAACGGAAAGTGTTAGCAAGGGAGAACGTGGCTGGAGCCAGGGGCGGACTGGCCATCTGGAGTACCGGGAGTTTTCCCGGTGGGCTGCTGACCAGTGTGGTCCGGCCCAGTCAGTACACAAATATATAAAAAATGACGGAAACCATAATATTGCATCTCTTTCCTAATCATATGGATGAGCGCGTTGATCGCGCGGTCGCCGCCAACAAAGAGCGTGTTGTTGCAGGAGAGACAGAGAGGTTGATTTACGACAGCTGTTTACGGGTGTTATGTATTTGTGAAACAAGAATCAATGCCTCTCTGTGTTCCTTTAAATGATCTTTGGTGCATTGTGGGTTTAAAAGTGTTGTACTGTTCAGGAAATAAAAAAGAAGGAAAACGACTACAGGTCGGATTGTTCACTACTCACGACTCCTCTATAATTCTTAATTACATACTACAAATCTTAACGGAAGTATATAACAACGGGAGTGTAGTCCAGTGCGGGAGATGCATTGTGGGTAATGAGGTCCGGTGTGTGTGAAGTTGAACGCGAATGCGAGATGTAAGCTGGGATATAGAGTCTGAGTTTTGTTTTCTTTTCACTAGTTTTTAGTTTGATTTAAGTGCGGGATCCAGCCGTTTGTACTATAACCCGACAATGCAGCAAAATAAAGAACGGCGGCATCGAGCAGGTTGTCCTTCTCATCAGTACAGTACATGAATTAACGGGCTGTTACGCTGCCACGAGCAACATTAAAAACAAAGCAGAGAAGCTAACAGTGTGTTTATGTTACTGCGCATGCGGATGTTTTGCTCCCTCGATATTAATTAAATACCTTCACTTTTAATTGACGGAGGGAGAGATATTGACCCTTTCCCGATGCAGCGAATTTGTTTAAGCAAATTAATAATAATTTCAATGAATGAAAAGGAGGAAGAAGAAAAGGTGGAGCTGAAAAGTACACGAAAAGAAAAAGCTTTAGAGGTAAATGCAGTGAAATGCTTCAAATGAACAGATTCTGCCTTTTAAAAGGAGGAAGAAGAATACACCGGCTCATTACAGTGGAGATTACTTTGTAAAACCACATACTAGTATAAAAATATAACAAACAAAAATGTAAATAAAAAAGTATCACTGAACATATATTGGGTCATATTTGTAAAATAAAAAAAAAGAAAGGAAAGAACAATAAGTTCATTATTCAAAGTGATTCAGATCAGTGTAAAGTTAGTGTGATTTTAAAAGTGCTTTAACTCCACCTGGCACAGTTTCATCCTAGTGGAACAATCTGACCACATGTGCAGTGCCATGGAAAAGTATTTGCCCCTTCCTGATTTTTTCTTTGCATATTTGTCACACTTGTATGGGTGGAATTTGACCTAAACACTTTATGAGGAAAAGACAAATTGGCCTTTTTGTTTGTGAGATATCATGAACATTTGGCAGGGGGTATCATCGTGATGCAGTGTAAGATCTACCACTCATCAGTGTAAACTGTAAGTGCAGCAGGTCAGTGATGATGAACCAGTGCCTGCTGATGATGACCAACACGTCTCCCCTGATCTACCAGAGCCAAGTGAAAAGAATCACAATCAAACTGAACAGGTAAGCTGGAATAAAATCAGTAGCAGCATTAACTCATGCTAGTAATTATTATGGTAGACAATATTAATAAAAAATAGCGTTTCTCAGCCTTATTTCAAATTAATATTGACTACCATAATAATTTAAATAAGTAACTAGTTTACTAGCGTGAGCTAATGCTGCTACTGATTTTATTTCAGCTTACCTATTCAGTTTTATTGCCATTCTTTGTAAAATATTGTCTTTATAGATTTATATGTAGTTTGTCTTGATGTTCTTTCCTTTGTTTCTTTGTTTTACTAATATGACCCAATATATGTTCAGTGATACTTCAAATAATATGTTTAAATAGCATTGATTTCCGTACTGTGTTATATTTTTATACTACAACCCCTGGAAAAAATTCTGGAATCACCCCTCTCAGAAGATGTTCATTCAAATGTTTAATTGTGTAGAAAAAAAACAAGCACATACATGCCACAAAACTATTTTCACTCAACAATCCAAACTTCTGGATGCATAAAACACTTAAAAAAAACAAAGAAAGATAACTATAGTCAATGACAACTGTTTTAACAACTCAAACAGAGGAAAAAAATATGGAATCACCAAATAAAAACACTACTTGTACTTTGTTGCAGCACCTCTGGCTTTTATAACAGCTGGAATTCTCTGAGGCCTGGATTTAACTAATGTCCAACAGTATACTTCATCAGTCTGTCTCCAGCTTTGTCTTATTGCAGTTGCCAGATCAGCTTTGCAGGTTGGAGCCTTGTCCTGGACCAGTTTCTTTCATTTCCACCACAGATTTTCAATTGGATTACGGTCCGGACTATTTGCAGGCCATGCCATTGACATTATATGTCTTTCCTGTAGGAATGTTTTCACAGATTTTGCCCTATGGCACGATGCATTATCATCCTGAACAATGATGCTACCATCACCAAACATCCTTTCAATTGATGGAATAAGAAAAGTGTCCAAAATCTCGACATAAACTTGTGCATTTATAGAAGATGTAATGACTGTCATGTCTCCCATACCTTTACCTGACATACAACCCCATATCAATAATGATTGTGGAAATTTGCATGTTTTCTTCAGGCAGTTGTCTTTATAAATTTCATTGGAACGGCACCAAACAAAAGTTCCAGCATCATCACCCTGCGCAATGCAGATTCGTGATTCATCACTGAATCTAACTCTCATCCAGTCATCCGCAGTCCAAGATTGTCTTTCTTTAGCCCACTGAACCCTTGTTTTTTTCTGTTTAGATGTTAATGATGGTTTTCTTTTGGCTTTTCTGTATGTAAATCCCATTTCTTTTAGGCGATTTCTTACTGTCCGGTCACAGACATTGACTCCACTTTCTGCCCATTTGTTCCTCATTTGTTTTGCTGTGCATTTTCTGTTTTCAAGTCATATTGCTTTAAGTCTTCTGTCTTGGCGCTTTGATGTCTTTCTTGGTCTACCAGTACGCTTCCCTTTTACAACCTTTCCATTTGATTTGTACTTGGTCCAGATTTTAGACACAGCTGACTGGGAACAACCAACATCTTTTGCAACATTCCATGAAGATTTACCTTCTTCAAGAAGTTTGATAATTCTCTCCTTTGTTTCAACCGACATCTCTCGTGTTGCAGCTATGAGTTATGTCAATCATCTTGGTTCAACACATCCCTAATGTGTGCAAGCACTCTTTTTTAACTGTAGACTAATTAGCAGTTGTAATCAGATATAGGTATTTGTTTTAGAAATGCAAAGTGCATGCTGATTCCATATTTTTTCCCTCTGTTTGAGTTGTCAAAACAGTTGTCATTGACTATAGTTATCTTTCTTTGTTTTTTTTTTAAGTGTTTTATACAGCCAGAAGTTTGGATTGTTGAGTGAAAATAGTTTTGTGGCATGTACAGTATGTGCTTGTTTTTTTTTTCTACACAATTAAACATTTGAATGAGCATCTTCTGAGAGGGTGATTCCATATTTTTTGCCAGGGGTTGTATGTTCTAGCAGGGCACTGAACCAAAGCACAATGAAAAATGGAAAGAGAAAGACAAACTGTACAGTAATGTGCACTTTCCACTACCGTCACGCTCAACACTGTGTCACAGTTTGGTACAGAAGCTGCTCTGTTGCTGCACTTCCAGCTATTGAGGACATTCAAAAGAAACACTGTGTGCTCAATCTTAAAGATTACTCTCACCCCGCCCACAAACTGTTTTCTCTCCTGCCTTCTGGGTCGGCGCTTCAGGTGTCCCAGGTCAAGAACCAGCAGACTGAGGAACAGCTTCTTTCCCAGAGCTGTCTCCTTATTGCCACCCACTGACACCTGCCCACCCCTCACACACCCCAAACTCTTCCTATTACACTATTTACACTTTACACTATTTAATATGGACTGCACTATCATGTACACACCTGTTTGAACATGCACAATACATTTGTAAACTTCTGATTGAATATATATTCGCACATGTCTACTTGTAAATTCCTGTCTATAGAAAATAGCAACCTGTACATTATGCTCATATCGATTTGCAAATTCCTGACTACAATTAATAGCAACTTGTATATATTGTTCACCCACTGTAAATTTATAATTATAGTTACTAGCAATCTGTATATTATGCTCACATAATATCTTTCTGTAATAGTTACCCATAGCTTCTCCCTGCACATATCCCTTTCAAGTGTACTTAGAACGTATACCTTTATCCTGCACCTTCTGCTAATTGCACTTCTGGTTAGCCCTAAACAGCATTTCGTTGCCTTGTACTTGTACATGTGTAATGACAATAAAGTTGAATTTAATCTAGTCTTGTATTTTTTTATGTAGTCTTATGTAGGAATAAAAAGGCTTCCTTTTTTGGCGCCCTTTTCCCCTGTTTTTGCCTCTCATTTTCATTCCATTCCTTGTGCCTGAGAAATGTAAGAGAAATTATTTTTGCTTTTTTACCCTACACAGTGACTTATGAATAATACAAGAATAAAAACTATCAACTTAAGGCATGAACCAGTGAGAAACAGGTGCATATGATGACAGGTGATTAGTATATACTGCTGAACGCTGAGTGGTTGGAACAGACGAGAGGGGAAACAAGGTCGCTGCTGAGGTCGTTACATACAGTAAACAACCGGTTTTCAATTGTATCTTTAGGCACTTTGCAGCCTGTCAGAGTAAAACATGTGCTCCCACTTATTTCATTTATTCCGCATCATTTAATAAAATTAAATAAAATGTAATTAAATTTAAAGAAATCAGGGCTGGTTCACAACTTATACACAGTATTGTACATTCAAATAAAACTGTGTAGCATATATTATAGTTTGATCGTATTACTGTATTTATAAAGTAAAAGTGGCAGGGCATGTATGATTTCTGCCAGGGATCCAGAAAGTTTGTATTATTCACGATTATGATTTTCTCATCTCATTAATATAGAGAATAATGTCCATATTTTTCATGTACGACTCAATATTTACATACCGAGTGGATGTGGAGTGAAATTTGCATTACTTATATCGAGGATTACATACAGTAAGTTAGTAAAAATTCTAAAATATCTCAGCAATAAGTTGTAGTCAGAGAATTAAAAATGGTTTGAATAAAAATAATAAAAGGCTTTATACATAGAGATGTAAGATAAAAGAGATTTGCAATCAGATGAACAAATATTGTTGCTCAAAAGAATATGTGCTTCATGCAGAAAGACTCGAGATATGGAATAAACCTCAATTCTATACGAGACTAAATTACACTAATGTCAGTGTGGGTATTTACATTGCTGGGTTTTTTTTTTTCTTCCCTAAAACAAAATCCCTTCCACAGCCCCGAAACCAGTGAAGATTAAGAGTTATGAGTCTATATCTGCTTTTCTGTGCCTTGGCTTACAGAAAATATTAGTCTAGTAACCTTGTTACCTGGTGCCAGGCTCTAAGCCTGCTCTAATCACAGCACTGCTCTAATGGTGTTGTTTTATTGTAACTATCTTCTTTTCACTTATTATTTGTTTGCAGGGATGTGAGACGGTGCGAGACGAGAATGAAATTAAACAGGCACAACACGATTGAGGATGATCGGACTTCTGCACAAAAACGTTCGATATACACACAGAAGCTTCTCAACACTTTGCATAAACCATTACATGATCACATTCAACTAATAATAACTCATGTCTAAAAGCATACTAGAAACTTTTATTGTTATTGTTATTACCGGTGGCAGGGTGGAGTAGTGGGTAGCACTGTGGCCACTGTGGTTCATGGTCGAGGGTTCAACTTGGGTCTGTGTGCATGGAGATCTACATATATGTCAATATACTTAAATGAATCTAATTGATTGCACTAGTAACGTGATGTAGATGCAAGTGAAATAGATTTCTTGTCTCCTCGTCTCTAGTCTCCTGCTCAGATAACGTCCTATTACAGAGCTTAAATAGTTCATCATTGGAACGGTTTCGTAAACATATGTTTATGCCCATTTCCTCGCTCATAAACAGACTCAGCTGCAGATCCATTTTACATTCATACTTCTAAACTAATGTTCACACAGCATGCATTATTGCATTTGAACATGGCTTTATTTTATTAGGAGCTTAGACCTAAAGCAACCCCAGATCATACTGCAACCGTGTCCCTAGAGGCTTGTACAGCATCATGGGTGCATCGCTTCATGCTCATCAGGTCACATGACCTTTTTTTTCCCTCCATAGCTTAATGTTCACTAGTAAATTGAAGCCTTTTTCTCACTAAGTATTGTTTAAAAAAATTTTATGACCACACAGCTGTTTTGTCCCAATCCTGTGCGAGTGGACATACTGTAGTCTTACGTTCACTATTAAACACAGCTCTAATTTCCATTTCGCTTTTTTTTATGATGCAACATCACCAAGCGTTTACACGATCTCCGATTGTGCTCGTTCATTGATGTTTTATTCCAGAAAGTTGACGTTTCAGCACTATCCTTCCAGGTTTTTAATAACGTGATGGATAGTTCTTAACCTGATTCCAGTCATTTTAATGCTTTCTTTGCTTCACGCAGGCAGATAATTCACTTCTTCTAAAACAGCTTCTTTTTTTTTTCTACCCAAGCAGTATATACAGTACGCAGAGTGATCATTTGACAAGAATAAAACAAACCGCTAAGGATGAGAGCAGAGAAAGAAACAAAAATCAATGTTCAATTTTTTTTTCCCCCGTTGTTGTTTGCGACTAAATAAAGCATGAAATTCCACCTGGAATTCTGCGAATTAAATTGAACATGGTAAAACGCTGTTATTTACAAAATAAAATCATTTACATGTACACAACTGACAGCGTTTAATTTGTATGCTTTCAAAACTGAAGTAATTACAAACTTTTCAATGTGATCTCCTGTTCGCTTCCTTCTGTTAGAACCAAGAGCTGCATCTCATCTGTATGCAGTTGCCCCAAGTTGCATCAGCTAGTTTGAGACAGAAAGCAGGCACCGAGACTTGAAGACAGATGTGGGCAAGCAGCCGGCACAGAGGAGGCCTTAAAGGCAAAAGACTTCCAGCAGGTAGGAACTTGCAGGCTACTTATAACTAACCAACTCCCTCCGATTTTACCTCATTATACATAAAAACTTTTCCCTAAAAACAGGTGACACATTAAAGGAAAACGACAACAACAACAACAACGGCGACATGCGGATCTGTTCCATCGCATGCTAATGTCCTGCTAGTTGATGGTCCACTCGTCCTCTCCGAGGTAAGGGTCACTCCAAATCAATAGAAAGCTATACTGAGCGGTCGCAGTCATCCTCTGATGAAACACTTATGCCCTGATGGGAGTGCTCTCTTCCAGGATGACAGCGTTCCCATTCACATGGTGACCTTCGCAGTCATTAAAACACCCATTCAGGGGATACTGTTTGAATGAATATAAACGATCATTCTATGGCACAGTGCAGCTGTTCTTGTAATGGACACGCACGTTACTAAGACACTGTGATCATTTTTTGGATGTGCTTGTGTTTTATGCCCTGACTTTGTCTAAGGTGAGATTTAGGATTAAAAAAAAAATGTTTAATGTAAATAAAAAATAAGATAAATTAGTTTCTTATCACTCATCGCCTGTACCGCTTTGTTCTGTTTACACACTCTAAAAAATGCTGGGTTGTTTTTTCTACCCAAACGCTGGGTTGCCGCTGTTGGGTCATTTTTCTGGGTTATTTTCAGAGAGTTGGGTAGTTTTTGTGTAACCCAGCTGCTGGGTTGAAGTTTGCTCGGCCCCCCCCCCCAAAGTTCACCGGTGGATTCAGCGGCTGTGACTCAGCTTCGTGTCTCTTGAGCTCCCACACCGCTGATGACGGTTCATCCTCCTCTGACATTTAAGGGAAAATGGCGTTAAATACAAGGTCTGTATTCACATGTTCACTCACCTAATTCACATATGACTGAAAAATTATTACTATATGTAACATTTATTACTGTTACCGTGTTAAAGTTACACACACACTTTCCGGCTGGTCTGAGGTACTGGATGATAATTTAGCTGAGAATAGCTGCTAGCCATAAACCCCACCTGTGTATGAAAGAAACGGCTAAGATGTCTGAGCTTTTTAGCTTTCTCTGTAGAATGTTTGCAGGGTTACGAAGATGGTGAAGTGATGAATGAACGCTAAACTGTTAACTGTAGTGCTAGCATGACGGCGGCATTTAGTTAGTTTGCTAGCATTAGCAACCACTTTAGAACTTTATTAATCTCACTGCTTGAGACAATAAAATGCTGGTGTGTTACAAAACACTGACCCTCTCACAAATATACAGACCTGCTAACCCTCCCGTTTTTCACTAGCTAGTAATTTACTCTGCGCTCAAATTTCTCCTGCGTTTCTCCCGAGCTATAACAATATTTTACACCTTTCCCCCTTTGGCAAGTATGCAAATGTCTCACCAGTAATAGCATGTAAGCTAACCAGGTAGCTCTCTTTAACCAAAGTTAAATTAACTATCAGTCAGCGCGCCAACTACAGGAAAAAGTACCACAGCGGTACAGATAACTACTAGATGGAAGTATTAATATTTTGGTGATTGTAATGTACCAGTATGACACCAGCTATGACATTTTTTCGGTAATTAGCTTAAACTCAATGCAGACTACAATATCAACTAGTCTGACATAAAGTGCTGTATCCTAAAAGCCATGCTTATTCTGCTGTTTTATGTTTGGTAGTAGCTGTCTCCATGTTTTTGTTTTAGGTTACCTATACACTATCTTAATGGGCAGCTTTGTAATTTTTATGTCAATACTATTTCACACTAAATTAATAGTCTTATTCAGTTTAGTCTTTGCTATTCAACAAAATTTTTACTTTTTCATTTCTTTCTTTCTAAGGTTTCTTTCATGGTGGAATACCTCCAGCAGGCTGAAGTGTCGAGGCCGTACCCCTACATCCTGACGTTGGGAGATAATGACCAGCGCTGCTCTCAGTAATGGTGTAATCTTCTTCTTCTTTGTCTTTCGGCTGTTCCCTTTCAGGGGTCGCCACAGCGAATCATCTGCCTCCATCTAACCCTATCCTCTGCACCCTCTTCTCTCACACCAACTAACTTCATGTCCTCTCTCACTGCATCCATAAATCTCCTCTTTGGTCTTCCTCTAGACCTCCTGCCTGGCAGTTCCAACCTCAGCATCCTTCTACCGATCCAACATTCAAAGTCCCTACTTTCACTCCTAAACTCTTGCCTTTCCTCTTCTCTCTCTGCTTTCGAACACGCCTTCCTCCTCTCCGTCTTCGACCAACAGTAGCCCAATTTCCACCGGCACCCTGTAGGTCAACAGCACCGGTGGCGGTCGATGTTGTAATGTTGCTATGAAATAGAGAGGCCTACCTGAAAAGTCATAGACAGTGTTTGTATGTTAAAATGAGACCAGGGCTGGATAGTTTTGTTCTGCAGAAAAGATATCTGAAGTCTCAGAGAGATCCTGCTCTGTAGAAGCTGCCTCAGTCTATTTGTGCAATTACTCCATTCTGCCCTTATCAGTAATAGTATAGTAATGATGTCACTGTTGATTATCTGTTCTTGTGCTTTTGAAAAATAAATGTTTTTTCTAAGAACATGTAATAGGATGTTGTTTATTGCATATATGTATGTTTTTTTGTAATAGACCAGTATATCAAAATAATTTAACTGTTTAATAGACATGGGTGTTTTTTTTTTTTTTTTTTTTTTTTTTTTACAGATTCACTGTAAAACATGAAAATAATAATAACCTATTTGTGAGGTAGAATTAACCCAACATTCCAGTTAAAATGAACCAACCATTCCACAACCATATGGGTAGAACATTTGACCAGTTTATGTGGTAGAATTAACCCAGCATTATAGTTAAATATGACCTAGCATTTGGATTAAATATTTAACCCATCTTGTTGGGTTAAACAAATAACCCATCTTGCTGGGTTAAATTAACCCAGTATTTAGTTAGTCCTATATTTACCCAGCATTTTTTAGGGTGCAGGGTCGCAAAGGGGCCCTCGAGGGCTGATTAGCCTAATCTTCATGTCTTTGGATTGTGGAAGGAAACTGGAGAAACCGGAGGAAGCCCACCATGCACAAGGAGAACATGCAAACTCCATGCACACAGAGGCGGGAATCGAACATAGACCCTGAAGGTGTAAGGCAACAGTGCTAACCACTATGCCACCATGCCACCTAAGTGTCCTATAAAAATAATTTCTTGTAGCAGTTTGGGTTAAATTTGATCCTGCATTTTGAAAATAATTGATTAAATTATGTAAGATACATGAAAACAAATAGTTTCCTCCATGTACCCTTGTTTCCTGCCACAGTCCAAAGATATGCAGGTTAGGCCAATTTCTCGTTCCCAAATTGCCTGTAGTGTGTGAATGGGTGTGAGAGTGTGTGTATGTGTGTGTGCCCTGCGATAGATTGGCACCCTATCCAGGGTGTACCCTGCATCATGCCCTAAGCCTCCTGGGATAGACTCCAGGTCCCCGTAACCCTGAATACAGGATAAAGCGGTATAGAAGATGAGTGAGAGTGAGTGAGTGTATGTATATGTTATATATATAACATATATTACATATGTTTCTTCAGTTTTATTATTATTATTATTATTATTATTATAAACAATATTGTTCATTTGTTTTCAATACTGTTTATCTTGTACAGGGACATGGGAATCCTGGAGCCTTTCCCAGGAGACCCTGAATAGGCCAGACACACACTCACACAATCATTCACACACTACGGGCAATCTGAGAATGCCAGTTAGGCTAATCTGCATGTTTTTGGATTATTGGAGGAAACCAGACTACCCTGAGGAAACCCAATAAACACGGGGAGAACATAGCACACAGATCCCAAGGGGGGAATCAAACCCTCGAGGTGCAAGGACACTGTGCTGTCTATTATTATTATTATTATTATTATTATTCTTGTAACATATTATTAGATTATATTATTATTATTCCTCTATTTTTTTAAGTATATTATAGAACCTACTCAATAGAAAGTAGATATTAGACAAAGAAAACACCTTTGTGATATTTCGACTGACGCGCTTTGAATCAATTGGCCAGCTTTTAGGCTACATATGAGTGGAGACGTGGCTTAACTGAGACGTTCCACATATCCGCTGCTACATCATCACACTGTCTCCAGAGAGTACAGCGGCCACAGTGCATGATGGTCACATGGCTTCATGAGCTTCCCTTCTCAACCTGACGCGCTCATCGCTCTGGAATAGGCTCCGTCTGGACTCATCAGACCACATGAGCTTTGTCCATCACTTCCAAGTCTAATCTTTATGCTCTCTAGCAAACTGAGGCTTTATTTTATGATTAGTCTCACTAGCAAGTGGTTTTCTTATGGCCACACAGCTGTTTAGTCCCAATCATGTGAATTGCCATCAAATTGTGTGTGTATGGAAATGCTCCAAATTTCACTATTAAACACCGTCCATGTTTTACAATACGAGTTCAACAAGCTTGTAAGTGATCATCAGAATCATACAGCGATATTTTAATGTATTTTTTGTCCACATTTCTTAGACAAAGTTGACACTTCATCACTACACTACCAGGTTTTAATAACGTCTTAAACAGTTCTTAACACAATTCCTGCAATTCCAATGTTTTCTTTGCTCAGTAAAGGCCAATGGTTTAGCCATTCTGAAACTGCATCTCTTTTTTTTTGCCAGGCTAAGGTTTTTGAGCACGAGTCTTATCACGTATGCTCATAATAATGAGCCGAACCAGGAGAAAGCAACCCAGTTTCTCACCGTGCCACAGATAGGGGCATAGAGCTGTGCCAAAACCAGACTTACCCCTGCTGCTCAGGTTAAGCACTCCGTTGAGAACACGCATCTCTCACCCGTTCATCAGCAGCTCTCTCTTACTCTCTCGGTCTCTGAAAAAGCACAAAGACCCAGTGGGTTAGATTTGTTTATCTTGCTCATAGATTTGTAAAGAGAAGACAAATGCTCTTTCAATATGCATATTCATCTGCCCTTGACCTAGTTGGTGTTGTTCTAATTGTAAAAGAAAAGCTTTTGGTTAATTGATGAGGGAAAAAACTTGCATAGAGAAACTGTTGAATCTTTCCTGATTTAGTAGAAACAGAAACATCAAGAACACTCTAACTGTATTGAACAGAGTCGCTATGATATCATGGAATGTAATAGACTTGAGACCAAAGTCTTGAGCCACCTTTCATTTACTGTATGGATATTTTCCTTTAATTTATGCATATTTTGCTCCCAAAGAGACGATATTTCTTGTATTGTAATGCACTCTTGAGGAATAGTTATGAAAGACTTTGTTGTTTCTCATTTTCAGTTTCGTCTCGTATCTGAGCCGTTTCCGAGGAATGTTTTTTGTTTGTTGCGCCACAAAGTGACCTACCAATCATTCAAGCATTAACAAACCACCTAATTTGAGGCATGGACCAGTAAGAGACAGGTCCAGATGATGAGAGATGATCAGGTTGTTGATTCGTATACCGCTGATGCTTAACGCTGATTGGAAGAGACGAGAGGGGAAACGAGGCTGCTGCTGCTGAGGTTGTTAGATAATCTACCGATTTTTAAATTTAAGATGCATCATTTCATTGCTTTTAATTTCATATGGAGAAATAAGTGTGTCTCAAAACTTTTGCACAGTACTACAGTTTTATTAAAAAGAAATATTCAGATTGTTGACTGAATCTAGTGGTTCTTAAATGTTTTATTTATTCATTTATTTATTTACTCATTTAACACTCCTTATTCTGATTCCTACTCAGAATCCTTTCAACCCCCTTTTCATCCTTTTCATAAGATGTCTTTCCATATCCACTTCGCTCACACACACACACACACACAGACATCAGTCCTCTCGACTATATGTTAAACCTGCCTGTCTTCAGTTCTGTCTGCTGACCCTGAACATCTTCAGCTCGATGTGTGACAGAGGATCGATAAAGGCCGATTCGAGACGGTCGGCCCCGTGAATGTTTCTTGTCATGACGCAACCTCTCCAATGCATGAGCCATTCTTTTTTTTTCCCCCTTCTCCGACATTGATCTAATGCTAATGAATCCCATACTCCAATTAACCAGAGTAAGCTCCGGCTGTGATCGGCAAGCAAGACCAACTAATTAAGCCCTACACAATTTGCTGCACCGCCCATATTGCACATATTATCTCTCTCTCTCTTTTTTCACTTCTTGGAGCTGAACTGAGGAGCTGACGGGGTAAATTATAAAACGAGTTTGAGAAACCTTTTCCTGCATGACTTTGAAATCTCCCTATATTTCCATATATGCTTGTGATGTTATGCATTACATCTGTCCTGTGTGTCCTGTGCACGGTGGGAGTGAATGGTCCAGAGCTTATCCTTGGAACACACCTTAGACGGAATTCCAGTCCACCATGGACGCAATCACACACTGACACATACGTTCACACACTCATATATTTCTATTAGAGATGGGAGAAAACCAGAGAACGTTGCACAAACCCACATGATCGACAAGCAAAACCTAGAAGCATGTCCACGACGATGTACCAGGAAGTACAGAACATGCTGGATGTAAACAGAAAAACATAGTCTCTTGTTAAAACCTCTGCTGCACCCTATAATCAAGTAATCATCCGTGAAAATAAGTCACCAGCCAAAATGCAACGAATCCCGCAGAAGTCCTAATTAAAAGCTATAAATGCTATAAGGACAACTCTGACCTTTTCCGAGAATAACATCTTGTTTGACATTTAGTAAATATATTACATAACTTACGGGATCATATTATATGACGTAATACGCTGATTGAGGCATGAGAGACATAAACATGTCCTTTCGGGAAAAGAAAATGTGCAACTATCAATATGCAGATGAGACTCTTGTGTACTTCTTATACTAATGTATGTACGTTTCTATGGATATCACACTGATTGGCATCTCATTAATTGTATTCGAATGTCAGATATAATCTGCACTGAGACGACTTTAAGTCGGCAAGGGATTTGAGTAAAGTGGAGAAAAACACTGAACAGCAACAGAAAAATCAAGAGGCACGCGTCACTCTCCTGGGGAATGGACATTTTTAGAAAGACGCTTCTTTATTAAATTTCCAAATTAGATTTATGAAAATGATCTCGCTCTGATTAGAAGTGCTTCCATGCTTCCGCTACATGCCATCCAAGCAAAACCTGATTCTTTACCAAAATGAAATGATCGTGACCAAAATGAATCGTGGAAGCCGCGTCAGAGAGAATGAAAGCAACAAGTGCTTCCGACGGTCCGACTTGCGAAAACAAATTTGTTTCCCATGGAAAAATCTAATGCCTCGTCAGAATTTCAATAATGGAAAAGCCTTGGTAATGCGGTTTAATTAGCTGGGAAAGATGTGATTTGCATTCCGGTGCGAGCGCCTACAGCAGCTGCTATGCAGCAAGAGTCTACGAAAGCTCAAAGGCGGCAGAACCCAGAGGCAGGCAGAGGAGAGTTTCCGAGTCTTGGGTGCTATTCTTTTAATTACTCGTTATAATGACTCCATTTAGCTGTTCAATGACCCATTTAATGGCTCCGAGCAAGCCTGGGAAGCACAGTCCTTGGCAGGTTCAAGCACGCAGCTGCCCTGGCCTATACTACCTCTAACCCCCTCCCCGCCTTCGTGCACCAGACCCGAGGGGGCGAGCGACTGTCTTAGCCTTCAGACTGTGTCCTGTAAACACGTAGCTGAAGCTAAATGAGTATTTGGAGTAGTATTTTGCCCGTGCATCCCGTGCATTGGGGTTTAATTAATTAAGGAACAGCTCCTGTGGGTTGGAAATAAAAAACAATTAAGCCCTACTATGCATGTGCAATTTCTTCCCATGAGTTTAGCTTTGACACACATGTGATGGCACTAGAGGGGAAAAGAGAGAAATAAAGACAGAGATAGAGAAAGATAGAGAAAAAGATAGAGCCCCATATGTTTCCGAGGAATGAGTGCATCGAAAGTGCACTGACCATGAGCTCTGCTTCGTTTTTTTCCTCCTCTTTGCCTTCGCTGAATGACTGCCTTCGCTCAGATCTAACACATGCAGAGGGGGACACGTGGCAACAAAGCACAAAAATAGCTGGACGTGCTGCCTACCATGCTTTTTATACTAGATCGACAGGGTTTCTTTTACATTTATGAGATCCCGTCTGTCAAAAAATTAGAAAAGAAATAAAATATTTCTTTAGGATCTGTTTTACATACAATCACCAGCATGATAGATCTAATCGAAGTTAAGGATATGGCTTTAATTATTTTGTGGCAAGCAGTGTAGCATTGTGTCATGTTGGCTTAGGGGTTAGCACTGTTCCTCCGGGTACTCCGGTTTCCTCCCACAGTCCAAAGACATGCTGATTAGGCTAACCCAAACTGCTCGTAGTGTGTGAATGAGCGTGTGAGTGTGTATGGTTGTATGGGGTTGTACCGCATCTTGTGCCCTAAGCATCCTGGGATAGGCTCCAGCACCATCACCACCGTGACACTGTATACAGGATAAGTAGTATGGAAGATGAGTGAGAGTGAGTGAGTGAATGAGTGAGAAATGTAGCATGATGTATATAACACCGTATAGGGGTGGGTATATACCGGTAGACACGGTTAACCGGTAGAAATTTGTCAACCGATAGAGATTTTGGTCTATCGTCTTAATCGCGGTTGAGATCATGTGACGTTGCACGTTACGTAACCACGCAATACACATTCACTTCTATGGGAAGCCAAACACATCTAAAGTGGGACGAACCGATTGAGCCGGCGTGGTCAGACCAAATATCCAGACCCGGTGGATCGCGCAGTGCGGACCAACTTGAGCAGCGCCACTCGAATCACAAACCTGCGCGACGCTGATAGAAATACAGTAGACTGCGCCAACCATCAAAATACATCTTACCCCGCTGGGATGCGCACGTACAAACCAGGCATGGCAAGGCGGAAACAATATTAAACAGTCCTGACATTTTAAATAAACAGTGGGTCGCGCAGATTTGTGATTCGAGCAGCGCTGCTCATTTGGTTCAATCGGGTGCCACGATTTCGTCCCACTTTTGATGTGTTTGGCTTTACATACACTTCGACAATGAAGTAGAAAATTGTTTCTACCGTGATAGAAGATTTTGGTTATATCACCAACCCCTAACACCATACGTACAACAATTCATAAGAGGCATGTTCAAGTCAAACTGGGACTTTGCAAAAGTTATAAGAGAGAAAAATCTCCCTTTATTTCTCCATATATTCCATATAAAACGTTTTCATCATTCAAATGTTTTACTGCGGCGGAAAGTCTCATCACCGTACTGTGCTAAATAGGTTTAACACCCTCTTTCACAAGTCTCGTTTTGACATGAACGCCCCTCAAACATTTCTGCATCATGAAACCTCGAAAGAATTAGTATCCAGGAAACTAAAAAATCTACAGTATTGCTTAGTTAATACAAAAATGTGGATCAATTAAACCAGCAGAACATAAGGAATGTCATTTTTTCCCCCCACAACGATGATTGAATGTTTGCAAAGCTGTCTCCTTCACCTTATTGCACTGCGCTATTCAATCCAAACACTGAAAATCCAGCTCTTCTGCTCAGCCTTATGTACTTTTCTTATCTTATCCTCTGAATAACGGCAGCCTTCGTAAAGGATGAAGAGGACGTGGAATAGACAGTTCAGAATTAGCAAATAAGAGCTTGCAGCTGCCACTCTCCCTCGGTCTATTTAGAACAACTTGACAAGATTCAACAATTAAGCGGGAAAACAATGTCAGTGAGGCTGTATTGACTGCTCTAACGAGCTAGACGTTTGACAAGATGGACATTCCGCATAGCTTCCACGCCGTTTATATTTTCGGATACGTTATTATCTAGATGTATTTCGGGATCGTGCAGTGGGTAGCGTCGATCCTGAGCTCGGGTTATTATTTAAGGGGACGTGTTGTCTCTGTGTCTGCGTGGGCTTCTTTCAGGTAATCCGGTCTTCTCTGACCTCTCAAAAACGAGTGAAAATTACACCTATGTGTGTGCATGGATTGGTGTTCCATCCAGGATGTATTCACACCTCACGGCTAGTGTTCCCAGAAGAGGTGTCGGGTTCGGTGCGACCTTAACCGGGATAAAGCAGCCACGGAAATTGAATGAACATGTAAAAGTAGTCCAGTTTGGACTTTTTGAGCCTATCCCAGGAGACTTAGGGCTTGGGACGGAGTACGCTTGGATAGGGTGCCTATCCATCGCAGGGCAATTTGACCAATCTGTGGGAGGAAGGCAGAGCACGGAGAGGAAACCCACCAAGCATGAGGAGAACATGCAAAGACGAGACAGGAATCGAACCCAGACCCTGAAGGAGCCAGTGCTAACCACTAAGCCATCGTGCCGCCTCCTAAGTATTCAGAACACTATTATTACTATAAATGAGGAAGAAAAGTGGGCTTTAGATGAAATTCTAAAGAGTTACTATATTGGCTGCTTCATTTTTGCATTTATGAATATGAATCTCTATTTACAATCAAATCCCACACTTAGCTCCTCTTACAAGCCCTTTCTTACAAATCCACGGGGAAAGATTTCGCCTAGCACCTGCCTCCCTGTTTACAACGGCAGGGAACATTTTAGATCTGACACAGTAGTGAAACATCTCAAAAAGTGTTTAGATGACATAATCACCCTGCCTTTAGCTACAGGACAGGAAAGTGACAGTGACATAGAGTCGTCTCCAGCGAAGATAATGCATCCTCCGTGGGGATCATCTTAGCGGAAGATGGGAAGAAGATTACTGAAGGCAGACTTGATTCCAGTGCTGTCACTTTTCCCCCTTTTTTATTTTCCTTCTTATTTTTTTCTAACTTTGAATGCTATGAACTAGGAGCGAAGGAAGGCGGAGGGTAAAAAACAGTGGGAAGATCTCCGTAAACTTGATTTCACAACTGAATGAGTCAGTCACTCCATTCAACCTGGAGGTATAGAAGCGAGAAGCGAGAAGTCGCACTGCTAGATTTACCCCCCTGGAGGGGTTCGAGAAAGGCAAGGAGAAAGTTCACAGTGCTGGTTTTGCAAACAGACCAACCTAAGAGAGAAAACATACCTCTTAGGCTAAAAATAACAAAATAAATGATATACCATCAAACAAAAGAAGTTCTACAACAGAGCTTGGGATAATATATTTAAAGCTACAGTATATACGGTATACTAGATGCCAGTCATTTTACCAAAGAAGCAGAAAACACGTTTGATACGAAACACTACATTATGCATTGCAGTCACAGTGTAGACCATTACTGTCTGCTTATAATCTTTCACATTTAGCTGTTAGAGGTGAGTAATTGTTATTGAAATTGAGAGCTAAATCACCTGTGCATGGTAGGTTTTGTCTAATAGCCGATCCACTGATCCACAATGTTTCATCTGCTCCACATACGCCAATACCATTTGGCAGGCGGCTCTGTACACCCTAATTGGTCTTTGGGGTTTTGATGCCACATCAGAGCCACGGTGATGCATTGTACCGGCCACATCACCGTATGCTCAGATTGAGTCCTGTGTTGACTTTTGCAGTTTGCTACTTTTGATGACCTGAAGTGCTTTAAAGTTAAAAGAGATAGCGTCTAGGTTAATGTATATGATACATGCATAGACTGCATAAAAATGGACTGGTCAGACCATCTGTGGCGCCACCCATTGGTTTTCTGAAGGGCGTTTTTAAAGCTCAAATGTGGGAGCTTTGTTTTGTCGCCATCTTGCCAGGAACTGACTCCTAAAAACTGGTTCATCTATAAATGGCCAGAACAAGCAGAACAAGTTGGCTGTTGGTTGGAATCAAAATAACAACTGTATAAATAATAATTAATATTTCAACATCATGTTGCATTCGACTGAACTCCATCATCCATACCGTACTGTACAGATGGTTACTAGACAGCTACTAAACAGTTACTAGACAGCTAGCGTTTTCAGTCGTGCAATACGAATGTCAATCAAGTTGGAAATGTCCATAATTATGCATAAAATTATGGCTTGATATTATTTTAACTGATGAGTTACATAAACTTTTATCCTCCGTAGAGTTGCCATGAATGGGAACCCTGGCTATGGAGACCAAAACTATTGTCTTGTACCTGGCCACAAACGTTTATTTTTGTTACAAAGTTGGAGATTTTATCATGGGGCTCTATGGGGATTAACTCACGTTTAGTGCCAGCTCCTAGTGGTCATTTGAGGAAATGCATGTTTTAGCACTTAAGCGTTTGACTCATTTTTCAGAACCACAGGTTGCCCCTTGTTTGAATACTTACGGTGTACACCAGTGTCGGCTGCTAGCTTATGAAACAGGGGAAGCTCATATTAGGCCTACATCATAAAATTCATTCGTAAATTCTGGCTAGTTTCCCCTTCTACGAGCTACTTTAATTATATGAACGAACTAACTTTACAATGCTGAAACAAAGAGCAAAGTCAAGAACGCTATAATATGTTTTTTTTTATTGTGTAAAGAATGATTTGTACAAACAAAATTGGTTTATATCACCAGCAAACAATACAGAGTGCAGCAGTTCACCTGCAAATCCGCATGGGACTGAACTCGAATCTCTGTAGCGCTGATGTATACTTAAGACATGCTGTCAATCAAAAAAGGGGTTCCGCCCTTTAAACAGCTCCTCCAATCATCATGCAGCAGCCCAGCGTCCTGTCCCGCCCACTGCTCCATTCACTCCCAGAGAAGCTGAGCTTCCCTGGAAGTGACGATTTTGGTGCATTTATCCAATTACCGTCCAGCTTTTCTGCAGTGAAATAAGCTCCTCTGTGCTGCCCATAGAGCTCCAGTGAAGCTGGGCTTCAGGAGGGTTTAATGCGCTGTGCTGCACGGAAATGTATGACAAGAAAATCGCGTCAAACACTCTACAATAAATACCTGATTCTGAACGAGCTAGTCATGAAGTTGAACACGTTCTAGCGCACTTTTATTAAAACCAATATAAATACGACATATATATTTTCTGACATAGTAGAGGAAGCGGAGCTTAGAGCAGCCGCCACTGGTGAACACCCGGCGTTTATATTATTATTTTCTAATCTTCCTATAATTTTGCAAAAAAAAATTTAAATACACTTAGTCTTATGCAAATCTATTCTTACATTATGTTTAATCCCAAAGTTATTTAATTTATTTTATTCAACTTAAAGCCAAAGTCAGACTTGTATAAAAATAATCAATGTTTATAATCTAAGAGATATCCCCCCCCCCCCCAAATACTGTATGTTGCACATGGCTCAATGTTTAAACATCTCAAAAATCTTCCGTAGCTGTCACAACGTATTTTGAGCCATGTTACCATGATCATTTTTTCCATGCAAACAAGATTTTGATGATTTCTAATAATGATTTGTGACTTTTAAAATTGACATCTTTAATGCTCTTTGAAATCGACTAAATGCTGTCAAATGTTTAGCACTGCACTGATGTTTTAATATTTCCGAAGAAAATAAATAAAATCTAATAAAATACCAAACTAGCTTCAATCGATTTGTACTGGGCTTTCATGCACCCACGTAATTTTGCCTTGAGCAAGTAATCAAAGCAGCATTTTCATGCATGTGATGCCTGCTACTGTAACATTCATGTGGTCTGTTTTTTGTTGTTGTTTTTTTATCTTGCATGAGATTGTGAATCTCGTATTCTATTACTGTATGTGGACTTAAAGCTTGCCTTCACCTCACCATTGCAATAACTGTTACAACGTCTAAAAGCATTGCACTTAACTTTTAACCTGTAAAAGCTTACACCGCGTGCCATCTTTCCGCCGAAGCAGCTACATTCTTTTGTTACTGCCACTCTGACGGAGCTCGAGGCAGCTAGAGACCAGAGGCAGTTACAAAAAAAAAGAAAAAAAAAAAAGAGAGAAGACAGAAAGAGAAAAAGCATGGTGTTACAGAACATAAGAAAAGCTATTATGTGGCTCTCAGGGTTCTTTTGGTGTACTTTACTTTGGAGAAGCATTCATTTATCAGTTGCTTGGTGGTACTTTGTGGGCGAGGTCGGCCTTTGAACGGTAATGGATTCCAAAGAAAATGCTTAAATCCGGTGACACATCAACGAGATTAATGTACAACCAATCTATTTCATCCCACTCCCAAGGACCGTTGTCACAACAGAACGGTTATGAGAGGGCTGTAATAACTTCTGGCCGTAATCAACACGCGATCCCTTGAGTGACACGGACTATAATTAGTTATTGTGCCCAACATGTAGGGTGGGGAAAAACAAAAACACCACTGGCCCATATGCGTGTTCTCTCGGATGCTGCTGCGTGTCTGACCTTCTCTCTAGGGCACCAGTGGAATGATGCGCCGTATTCATGGTAAATACGTAACCTAGGATTTTTTTGTCTGGAGCACAGAAAGGAGACTCTGACTCTCTGTAGGTAATGGATGGAAGCCTTTTTTTTTTAAAAGAAGAAGACGAAGGAAGGGGGAAAAAATCCTCTTTTAGCAAATGGTGGCTGAGGAAGCTGTCAGGCACTGACAATATCTAAGGGGCGGTGTAACAGGCATTACACAAGCTATAATGGTATTATGCTCTTGTAAATTGGAACAGAGCAGCCACTGGCAATGTTAGATAAAAAGAAAGTGTTCGCTCGTAAATCGATTAAACTTTGAGCCGAGACATCAAAGGACAATATTTTTAAGCTCGATGCTTTTCGTCACCCTGCGCAAAAGCAAATCTCTTCTCAAGTCTCGAGGATAAATCAAACTTTTTTTTTTATATATGAAAAAAGAAACAAATGACCCAAAGATTGCTAATTAGTGATTAATTGCAAACTGATATATTTATTTATTTATTTTTTTACTTTGAACCAACCGAACGATATTTCACTCGCTACTAATTAAAGATGGATTTTAATTTCTTTTCTGTTTGTTTTTTTTTTCCGTGCAATGTTTCTTCTAGCTACTGTACACCCGCAAAAGTGAGAAGTGCGCTGCTTCGGAAGTCTAATCAGGAACCAGAAAACTAAAGTAAAGCTCATTATCCCTCCCATCTTCCTGGGTCACCTTAGAGAGTTTACATTCTTTATAGCTCAATAACAGAATGCAACAGAAGCAGCTCCCTAACAAGATACATATGAGTGAGTGCCGGGAACGAGGAGTTACATCATCCTGCGCTGCCAGCTTGAAATACAGCATTTACTTTACTCTGAAAGTTTGTTTTTGCAATGAAGACTTACAAAATTGAGCTAATGAAGAAGAAAGCGAAACATCCTGCGATCGTACAAACGGTTGCTCTTCTTACAACACGCCGAGCTGCCATGAAAGACAACAAGGCGTAAAATTAACTCTGCATTCTTTATCATCTAATAGTATCTAATATGCTTTTAATATCGACTCTCCATCGGTGCGTTCGTTCTCAGCAACCCGAATGCGAGCTTTCCTTTGCCAGGTTTTTTTCCCGGATGAATATGGATGCCGCAGATTTGCCGAGCATCGTGCGCTCCTTCTTAAAGCCAGCGAAAGAAGGTGTTCGTGCTTCAGCATCACTGGACAGCAATTAGTGTTAACTCCCTCATCGACTTCCTTCCTCATCGGGTTGAGGGATGGGGGACGCGTATCTGAAATGCGTCGGCTTTGATTGCTCGGCTCTTGTAATCTTTAGCTGCGAATGGCATGAATGCCTGGTGAGCTGGGCCAGGAATAGATGAGGATGAGTGTTGTCATCATAGCCATTAGCAAAACTGGGCTCTAATTCAGTTCAGGGAATTCAGCAGACAATCAGCCTCGGTCACTGGAGCTCTGTTGAATAACGTTCTGCTGCCGAGGGAAATGGCGTGAAAGTCTGGGTTTTTTTTCAGGAAATGTTGTTGATTTATATGAAAGCACAGAGATCATTTTAATTACAATTTCTTTTAATTGACTTCATTTTTAGACTTGTTAAATGGCAGCTATTATGCAAAATTCACTTTTTACTCAGTTTGATTCGGATGTGCCTCCAGTGTTCATGCATGGATGGAAAAAAAAATTCCCTTTTCATTGGTTTAAACAAGACAAACAAATGTTATATTTTTCCCTAGATAGTAGAGCGTATTTAATTGCAAGACTTTTTCTGATCCTTTTTTTTTTTTTTTCCAAAATGTTTCATTGTTGTACAGTAATATGTATGGTACATACTGTAAACAATGCTGAAAGCATCCAAAATATGCAACAACGCTCCATTGATATTAAGATGCTTCCGCTATGTTCTGTAAAGCCCTTATAACGGCTCTAATCTGAGATACTGTTAATTAGTAACTGTAAATGCAGCACATGTAAGGCCTGCTTTCTTGTGAAGGTCTTCATGAGAGCCAGTTTCATCATGGTGCTTGACGGGTTTTGCAAATGCACTCGACACAATACTGTTCTTGCAAGAACCATTTCAGAATAGCTGACCTGTTGTTGTTGTTGCTGTTGTTGTTATTGTTGTTACTTAATTATCAAATTCTATATGTGCTATTTCATAGTGTTGAAATTTCAAGTATTATTCCAAAATGTAGAAAAGAAATCACTGAACAAAAAGCATTGAATTGAATAAATACTGTACTTTACTGTACTGTACAGTATATAGCAAAAGTCTGTACACTGTGTCAGGTCCAAAAAAAGTAAAAGTATAACTTGTACACATATTTTAATACTATATTTATTGCTATATGTTATATAGTGATGTATATGATAATAATATGCTTATAGCACGGCTTATACAGTATATTAATATAATATACTGTACATCATACTATATTTTTTCCTAAAGCGTGTATACATCTTTTTGGCTGACTATACAGTATATCTACACTGTATAAACATTTGGACGCACCTTCTATTTCAAATGATATTTGTTTAGCGATTTATTTTCTATATATAGAAAATGTATAGAAATATATCCAGGGTGATTCACTTGAAAGAGGCCCCAAATGTTCTGTAATAACTCTCACTATGATGAAGCAATCTAAACCAAAGAATATGTTACATATCTACATGTATTTTTTTCATCAACTGCATTACCTGCACATTTAGGCATTTGGCAGACGCTCTTATCCAGAGATATTTTTTTACATTTTTTTAATCTCATTACACATCTGAGCAGTTGAGGGTTAAGGTCCTTGCTCAAGGGCCCAACAGTGTCAACTTGGTGGTTGTGTGGTTTGAATCTGGGATCTTTCGAACCGTAGTCCAATGCCTTAACCACTGAGCTACACCTGGCCCCTGGAAGTGATCTCCGTTTCCTGCCAGAAACAGTGAGTTAATACAGAATATTCGGGAGTAACAGCAAACCGGCCTCAGGTAAGCAAATTGTTTAGGATTTCCTTAAAAGATATTTACTCTCCGAAAAAAAAAAAATAATAAATGACTTAATGGGGAACTTTCTTATTTGTTAAATCCACATTCCTTTTCACGGTATCATTTATTATAGTCAAAAGAAATCGTGCAGTTCATACATCTGAACTCTTAAACTTCTACTGTATAATACGACGTAAGATTGACTTTATTGCATGAAATTGATTTTGCAAGACAGCCTCAGGTATCCACGACGCTCTTGTTATTGTGTTATCGCTGATAATCAGACGTTACAAGTTCATTTAAGCAGGAAGTTTCGTTCTAATGAAAATCGATAACAAACAGTAATTAATACAATTTGTGCGACAGGCGCCTGACAAGCTTTCCTGCTGTTATAGATCTGATGCAGTGCTTCCATTAGAGGCTTCGAGAGGGGGCCGAGCACGAGCGGTTCGCACGCTGATGCTTTCAAAATGTTTTCCGTGTTTGTAACACATGCAGAGTCCCAGTGCGAGCTTCGAACAAATGCGGAGTGCAAATGAAGTGCATTAATGGTGCCGTGAATCGCAACTCACCCCGTGACAGGCACTGGAAGTGAACGATTGTTTCATCATGTACGTACAGGTGAGCTTCGGCAAGAATCGGTTGCTTTAAATGATTGTTGATCAAGGCTGGTTTTCCAGCCCAACAGTGCTTCCTTCTCTATTATTATGTGGCACGACACAAAAAAAGTCGCCACCATTGTTCTTAGCAAACCCCCTGTCCACTCTTACACACACACACTGCTAGCGAAATGCGCCAGCATGCCTCGGTCTCGGTAAGTCTGAAAGAGTAAAAAGCGGAGCTCCTCTCCATGATCCCACTCTTGACCATTTAAATATTCCCTCATTAATAAAGGTGGAAAATCAATTTCCCGGTGCTGATTCTCATCCAGTGTGCACTCATTAAGCCTCCTGCGAGCGTGCATCAGTCAAAGCACGTCAGGTCTAGGCAACTAAATGGCTGACTGGAGCGCTGGTAATCGCACACGGCCACACACCTGCACTTGCGAGGAGAAGTCATTCAGTTCTGCTTCCTTTAGCAAATCTCTCTCTTTCTCTCTCTCTCTCTCTCTGCATTCCTCTAGGGTCTGCTTTTTCAGCAGTACACACTATTTTGATTCACAAGGTACACACCTAAGAGTCACAGGACCTTTGAAATAATAATTACCCCCTTTTAGCGTCACGGTCAGTGTCAAATATTCCACGATGCATGTTTCCGAGATCGTACGCCTCGAGCATTTGTGCAATAACCGGAGGTTCTGTTGAGTACCCGAAGTTTGACTGGAAACCGTAGAATTATAGAATTGTCGCTTTCTGGAATTATATAGCTGGTTTAACCCAAATCAAAGTCAAGGAACTAATAAGCAATAATTAAAAAAAAATTAAAAAAGAGACAAGGCTGTCTCCCTGTGTTTCATTTTCAAAGGCGCGATGAAACCCACGAATCGATAACGGAGTGATTGCATGTAGCTCCCATGCTGTCCGTGTTCGCTTGTTTACTCTGAGAGCACTCAATAACGGAAAGATTCATCCGCCGCTTGTTTGCACTCGTCGCATTAGTCAACGTCTCTGTATTGATGGGTCATGCCACGGTTGATTCATTAAAAGGTTTTTGAGGAACCTAGTGAGCAATAAGGATCAGATAGAGCCCCGGCATTGACGAGGGGAAAGATCCAGTCTGGAAAGGTCATCAGGGACACACACAGCTGCTGGCAAAATGGATAAAGACCGGCCTTGTTCTTGTATTATGAAAAGAAACACTTGGTTTGCACCGTGAGTGGTCACTGATTGGAGTGTCCTTATACTGTAGAACCGCAATTTAAATCAGAAAGGAAAAACTAATTTATTAGCTTTGCAATGATCAAGCTTTTAAAGCAGTGTATAATTAGGAAGATGATACGGTACTCCGCTAAATTCCTGAACCACCCCTTCAAAATTAGTTAACTTAAAGAAGTGTAAAAAAAAAAAAAAAAACTTTTTTAATGTGACAGGCTGCAAAGTGCAGTAAAGATACTGTACGATAAAAAAAAAAACAGCTTGTTTATGTAACAACCTCGACAGCGACCTCATTTCCCCTCTTGTCTGTTTAAACCACTCAGCATCACCAGCCTGATCATTTGTCATCATCTGCATCGGTTTCTCTCTGGTTCCTGCCTTAAGTTAGATGGTTTTTATTCTTGAATGATTCAGAGGTACAGTGCCTTGCAAAAGTATTTACACCCCTTGGACTTTCCCACATTTTGTCACAATCATATACAAGTCCCGTTTGCAGTTCACACATAGCTCGTTGTAAACTGCAATCAGGACTTCTTTCCACTCTTCCATAAGAGGCCAGGCTTTAAGAGTTGTCCTCTAAACAGACTCTCCCACCTGAGCTGTGGATCTCTGCAGCTCCTCCAGAGTTAGCATGGGCCTCTTGGCTGCTTCTCTGATTAATGCTCTCCTTACCCGACCTGTCAGTTTAGGTGGACGGCCACGTCTTGGTAGGTTTGCAATTGTGCCATACTCTTTCCTATTTTCAGATGATGGATTGAACAGTGCTTTGTGAGATGTTTAAAACCTGGGATATTATCTTTCATAACCTAACTCTGCTTTAAACTTCTCCACAACTGTGGTGTGTTCCTTGGGCAACATGATGCTGCTTGTTCACTAATGTCCTCTAACAAACTTCCGAGAGCTTCACAGAACAGCTGTATTTATACTGAAATGATAAATTATGAGATTAAATGATTTACTAATTAATAACTAATTTACTAATTTAACTAATAAGTATATTCTGGAGGCAATTGGTTCTACTGGGTTTTAGTTAGGGGTATCATAGTAGAGGGGGCTGAACACAAAGGCATGCCACTCTTTTCCGATTTTTAATTGTAAATAATTATTGAAACCCATTTACCATTTTCCTTTTACTTCACAACGATGTGACACTTTGTGTTAGTCCTTCACATGAAATCCCAATAAAATACATTTATGTTTGTTGCTGTGACATGTCTACATGTGGAAAAATTCAAGACGTGTAAATGATTTTGCAAGTCACTGTAACTGCGTGGTTCGACAAACAAAAAACATTCCACTGAAACTGCTCAGGTACAGCGACAGGACTGAAAATATGACCCGAAAAAAGTCCTTCAGTGAGCCTGGAGAACTCTTCCTCAAAACTAGATTGAATATACTGTATACAGTACAGTAAGAAAGTATGGTAGTGAAATATAAAGAAATGATGGCTTTTGCACGATACTGTACATAATGGGTCATCATCGTGCCCGGAGTCCTTACTCATTCCAGACACATACTTATATATCAGTTTGCAGTTAGCCTTGATAAACCTTAATTGCCGACAGAGGTCAGTCCATTAAGCTACTTACTCTCTTTCAAATCAGTCAAAATGCTTGAAATGGATTATACCGCGATGATTATCTTTTTTTTTCTTTCTTTTTTTAATAGATGTTCAAACAGAGGATGAGCAATTAGCAGCCGTCAATTAAGTCTATGCCTTGCTGAATACATATGAAGCCATGCCGGAATGATATAAAAGTATTTCTTTTGCAGTAATGCATTTCACTACTAATAACCTGACATCGTTAAGACGAATCAATTCAATTTTCCTAAGTGGAAAATTGGAGGCCTGTGGAGAGACACGTTTAACCAGTTAGATGACAGGAATAGCAAGAACATTTTCTCTTCCTTTTTCAGGAAAAAAAAGGATTCTATTCAGGTTATAGGTACAGGGTAGATGGGAATTTATCAGTCTTGTTTTGCTGGCACACGTCACCCTACGAATTGCACAGTTCTTTGTTTTGGTCTTGACAAGTGCAGCTCTCTGGGGTCCAAACCCCACCTGTTCGATTGTTTGCGTGCCCGTACACCGGGCCTCCTCATTAGCCAGGCGGCCACTGTGTTGGTAAGAGGCGGCGCCCAGACCGCATCCCCCACCGTGTCAATCAGGACTAGTGCGCCACTGACCAGGCCCAAAGAAAAGCCAATCAATGAGGGACTAGATGGATTGAAGACCCTGTTGCTCATGCTTTCGGATCAGGGATGGCTCCAGAATAAACGTCTGTATGTGCCTGAAAAGAAAAAGCATCTATATATATACAGTATTGAGCAAAAGTCTTAGGCCCCATATTATATGCTCTACCAATTTTAACATGTCTACATAATTATGTACAAAATCATTCAGCATTTTCATATATAACTTAAAAAAAAGAAATAAATAACATTACAGGAGAATATATCCATGGCTTTAATGAAGTAAATATAGTACAAGACAGACCAGTTTTCAGATGGAAACAAAAACTTAATGTACGATCCTGGGATTTGCATAAAAATAGAAAGGAGCAAGAGTGACAAAGTTACCAGAAGAATTCAGTATTCTCCAGCATGCTCAGTAAAACCTAACAACTGTTTTACTTATAGTACAGTGCAAAAGTCTTGGGCACATACAAAAATATGGCATAAGCGAAAGATGGTTTTGAAAACATTTCTGCATAATAGAAAATTCTATAAAGAGCAAAAAAGAGTAATAAAATAAACAGTCAATATTTGGAGTGAAAACTCATTGCTTAAAATCAGGAGTTTTAGACACAGATTTGTGCAGTTTTGCAAATAAAACAGTTGTTAGGTTTTACTGAGCTTTCTGGAGAATATGAGTTCTTCTGGTAACTTTGTCATACTTTCTATTTTCATGCAAATCCCAGGAGCGTACATTAGGTTTTTTTGTTTCCATCTGAATGTTTGTCTGTTTCTTTACAGCCATGCATATATTCTCCTGTAATGTTATTTATTTATTGATTTTTAAGTTATATATGGAAAGCATATAATACGGTGCTTAAGACTTTTGCACAGTACTGTATATATTCTCCAAATAAGCTTCATGCGATGTCTAGTCACTCAGCGCCTGCGTTATTCTAGTAAATCATTTCACTTGTCTAATGCACAAGAATGACCCCTCCCGAACGAGCGGTCATGAGCCACAGAGCGCACTTCAAATCTGAAATGAAAAATGTAATATCTCAGTAAATCTGCACACTCTTTATATAAAGTATATAAACACACACCAGAGTTTGTGAACATGAGAGGCATTTCGCATGAAAGGTATTCCACTCCAAAGATAGTCGAAGCTGGTTTTTGTTTTTTACCAAGACGTATGTTTTATACTCTTGCAAGCCATTTATCATAAAGGCATTTGGCTATTTACATCTCATTAACCATTCTTATCTCCTTTCTCCTATTACTCACCCAAGACGAGGTGTTTCTACACAATTTCTACACATCTCCACACTCCTTCACACTCTCTCTATCTCTCTCACATACATACACATCTCATTTTTGTACCTTCTATATCACACTCTTAGGGTGTGATGAGGAACAGTGGCACGACGCCATGTGACACAAATGCTGCTGCTGCTTTACAGAGTGTTATGGAACATATGGAACTCGGTTAACCTGTCACCTTGTCTTCTGTGCTCCGTTCAAAAGACTTTTTTTTTTATTCAAAGGCTTGCTTTTTTTTTTTTCCTAGGAAACAGATGTACTCTGTGCTAACAATGCCAACCACGAAACTCGAACAGTTTCACAACAGGCGCAGAAGCTTCTCTTCGGAGGACGAATAATTGAACAAATGTAATATTAAATGGAACTTAAAAGGTGTTTTGCGTTGCTTTTTAGTAGCCCGTAATGTTTGCCTTCGCAACAGTTGCATTATTCATAAAAAAAAAAAAAACACCTTTGAAAGTCACAGCGGAGGCTAGATTTACCTGTGTGTGACCTGCACTTTTACATTTACCCAGATTGCACAGATGTACTGTACGCCTGCGACACTGACGTCATACTTCCACTCAGGTAGAAAAATGTCTCGCTCCTCTCCTGCTCTAAAACACTTAGCTTTTTTTTTTTTTTTTTTTTGAGATGTATGGTCAGGTGTTGATGAGAGTCACTCTTCCAGACACACTCAGAGTCTCGAGACAGTCTCCTATTGTGCAATTATTCTGTATACTTTGAGCCATGAAAAATAAAATGTTAAAAAAAAAGAATTATACAAAAGAAACACAATACATAAAAAAAAAAAATCCCACATTTTTCAAGGGGTGTTCGAATCAAAACAGGACTTTTTATCAGTTTTCAGAGTATACTGTAAACTCCCTTTATTTCTCTATATACACCCCTTCTGCACTAATGCACTTAATCCGACGTCTCACGTCTCACGTGCTTGGACACCATCAAGGTAGAAAGTTTTCGCAGGACGCTGGAGCCATGATTCACGTCTGAAACGCTGGCCTCCCAGGAACTCCTTCAAAGTGTTGAAATAGCTTTCTTTAAATCGTTTGCACCATTCAAATGTTCTGCTGCAGCTAACAGTCTCAGCATCGTTATGTGCTTGAAGTCTTTTGTAAATTTAAGAGAAATTTCATCGCAAGTCCTGATTTGACTTGAACGCCTTTTGTAATAGGCTAGCTGGGAAGTAAATCTTATTGCTATGATAAAAAACAACTTCCAGCCAAATTTAATAAACAAAGTAGTCTCCAAGAATGCCTTTTACGTATCCTCAGATGCCGTATCACTTTCTTTTTGTTTTTGTTTTTTCCAATTAGCTCCAACCATGTAGCAAACTAGCATCCATTTATTCAAACTGAAAGATTTTTGATTTGCAATACAGATATTTGTACAATGGCCACAATCTAAATACACTTAAGATGATTAGAATGTGATGTATTAAAAAAAATAATAAATAAAGAGTAGTGGTTAGCACTGTCGCCTTGCACCTCCAGGGTCCGGGTTCGATTCCTGGCCAGGCTCGATTCCCATCTCTGTGTTTGCATGTTCTCCCCGTGCTTGGTGGGTTTCCTCCGGGTACTCCGGTTTCCTCCCACAGTCCAAAGATATGCAGGTTAGGCTAATTGGCGTTCCTAAATTGACCATGGTGTGTGTGTGTATGTGTGTGTGCTCTGCAATGGATTGGCGCGCTAACCCTAACCCTAACCCTCGTGCCCAGAGTCTCCTGGGATAGGCTCCAGGTCCCCGCGACCCTAAATACAGGATAAAGCAGTATAGAAGATGAATGAATGAATAAATAAAGACCATTTAGTTTAGTTTTTTTTTTTGTTGAATTGAACAGGTGCAGGAATTTAAATAGGAGAAAAGAAAATCTATATTTTCTAGACCCGTGTGAGCTGTCACGGGGTAGCGCCTGTTCTAATTTTCATGCTACGATTTTTCTTTTTCATGCACAAATTGCACCGCCTGTGCGCGAAGGCCTTCAGTCACCAACTACAGCAACATCTGGGAAGACAGATGTTGGGCAGCTGCTACCGAGAGTCACTATTACTGATTGCGTTTTCTTTTTATCATCCAACAAGCAAAAAGGCGCGTTGTCACTGGCGTATTTGAAACGTCTCAGGATGATGGGACGCCGTTAGTTTTGGCTGCTGGAGAGGCTTGGAAAAAATAATAAAATCTAAATTTGGACTATCGATGCATCTGTTGTAAATGCTCGTGCTCAGGTTTACTCCTACTCACGTGCAGAGGTGAGGCGTTAGTTTGAAAAGGACGTCTTGCCAAGTTTCCCCGTTCGATAAAGCATCTTCCTAATGACTTATCTTGATAGGGCCATTTGCAGATGGATATACTGTAAGAGAGCGGATCTTTTATTTATTCCTTTTTTTCCACTTGCGAGCTGGATTAAGTTATTACAGTATTCGATTATATCATGTGTTTGTGCTAAGTATGCAAAATAGTACATTGCATGGACAGTGAGATATGTAAATATATCCGCATCCATACAGAATTACGAATCGTGCCAAAATGCTGAACATGAGAAATCTAATGCTGCGCTAAAAAACTCTCCGGGATAGCACGTGAAATAACACGTTTATGTCGAGATAGTCGTCGCGTTCTGAAGATCTACTGCAGGATGCTGGAGGCACAGCCTCTGAGGTCCGCTTCCCTTTCGAATCCATTAAGCAGCTGAGATTCAAGACTGCAAATTAGCCTCGTATGTCACAGCGCCGATCGGCATTACCGACTCACATTCCCATAGTGCTCAAAGGAAAGGATTCAAATTAAAGCAGCCTGAGACGTTGTATAAACCGAATTATGATTGACAGGTGTTTGGCTTGTGAAAGGAGTCCTGATGGCTGCACCTCTTGCAATGATTTACTTGATTCAAGATTTCTGAAGGCTGCACAATGACCTGATTGTTTCACTCACTCATTCATCGTCTATACCGCTTTATCATGTGTACAGGCTCGCGGGGAGCCTGGAGCCTATCCCAGGAGACTAGGGCACGAGGCGGGGTACACCCTGGATAGGGAACGCCAATTAGCCTAATTTACATGTCTTTGGACTGTGGGAGGAAACCGGAAGGAACCTACCAAACATGGGGAGAAAATGCAAACTCCATGCACACAGACCCCAAGGCGGGATTCGAACACAGACCCGTAGTGATAACCAACATGTTTACTAAACCTCACATATTCAGATCACCCTCTCCATCACACTGTGTCGGGCAGACAGGAGATGACGTGTGTGATCCATGGTGTCTTATACTGTATATGCTGTCTATCCAGCCTCACATATCATCATGACATGCCCTAAGGTGATCATTTGGAGCATATACGAAAACCCTTTCACTGATGTATTTGAAATGCCTAAATCAATATCTAATTTAAAAGAACTAATACGGAATCTTGACTAATACACCAGCGGTTCGTCTCTGTTTACCATTAAAGCACTTTGTGCTCTGTTTCTCCTATCAGTGACATTTAACGGCAAAACTCTGCAACGTTCCTTAACACCTCATAATATCATACAAATCAAGTCCTGACATGAACATCAGCCTTATCTGAGCAATTGTCAGGTCTGGCTGAACAAATGTCAAGCACGAACAACCTGTCGAATCAATAGTACCCCCTGGGCAATTATTTCGACTTCTGCGATCTAGTACTGACATCTGCGCAGCTCAGTAGTCCTGTTCTCAGACAAGCCCTGATCCTCTTTTCTTTTCTAAACCTCAAACACTTACATTGCACCCTGACAAAAAAAGATAGAGATTACAGGCATTAGAGGCCGGCAAACATGGAAAGGTTTGTGGCTTTGAACTAGTTGTATGTCAAGTGCACGGAGATGGTGTTGCGGCTATTAGGGACGCAACCCGATAAGAATACATTAAGAATACTTTTTCAGAACGGTTCAGGAATGAGTAATAGGGGGAATTTATAATTTTTTGAAATGCCTAAAGTAAAGATGCAATTTAATAATAGGTTGTTTATGTACAGTAACAACCTCAGCAGCAACCTTATTTCCCCTCTCTTCTGTTCCAACCAATCAGCATTCAGCATCATCTAATATACAGTACTGATCATCCGTCGGCGTGCTCATCTGGGACAATCTGACCATTTTGATTCATACACATTCACATTCCATATAAACTTAAATAATTCTTTTGATTGTGTAAAGCTGCTTTGCGACAATGACAATTGTTAAAAGCGCTATACAAATAAAATTGAATGAATTGAATTGAATCGAATCCATCCACGGCGGCGCGGTGGTGTAGTGGTTAGCACTGTCGCCTTGCACCTCCAGGGTCTGGGTTCGATTCCCCGGCCAGGCTCGATTCCCGTCTCTGTGTGCATGGAGTTTGCATGTTCTCCCCGTGCTTGGTGGGTTTCCTCCGGGTTCTCCGGTTTCCTCCCACAGTCCAAAGATATGCAGGTTAGGCTAATTGGCGTTCCTAAATTGCCCGTAGTGTGTGATTGGGTGTGTGAGTGTGTGTATGTGTATGCCCTGCGATGGATTGGCACCCTGTCCAGGGTGTACCCCGCCTAGTGCCCGAAGTCTCCTGGGATAGGCTCCAGGTCCCCCGCGACCCTGAACACAGGATTAAGCGGTATAGAAGATGAATGAATGAATGAACGAATGCATCCAGGTTCACTGATTCATGCATCACGCTATATGTTTGCAATGTTTGAATGACTGATTATATGGCTTAGCAAACAAAAGAAATTCACTGAAACTGGACTAAACATAAGAGGCAAAAACAGTCCTTGTGCACAGAGGAGCTCAAAACGTTTGCACAGTGCTGCATTTGTTTGCGTGAGAATAAGGAAACGGTTGCCGTCATCGGTCCTGCTTCAAATTTCTTTTACAATCCTGCAATCCTTCCATCCTAATAGTCTATTGATGTAAATATAGAACAGGCTAAATGTATTAGTCTAAAATAACCCAAATGAACAGCCTTAATAAAGACAATAATCTCCTCCAAATAAATCCAATTAGATCCCTGTTGTTTCTCTGACCTCGTCTTTTTCCCTGCTTTAGTTTGTCATCCGGAACGAAAGCACTGCGGCTTTGCGAACAGGCCTTCCCAGAACTAACGGAGTACAAAAGTGCATCGTGGGGCATTGTAATAGGGTGTGGGAAACTCAGCGGTGTTTGTCTGTTTGAGGCATGGGCCAGACAGCGGGATTACTCGGGGATTAAGAAAGGTAGAAAAACCTCTCGATGGAGGTTTACTATGCAGGACTCTTGAAGATGCTCCAATAAAGGGCGCCTGACCGAGCCCCTGGGAACAAGCCACTGCAGGCAGGCCTGAGCGGATGGGATGCCGCTGATTAGGTAGCGAGGGAGATGAAGGACAGTCGCCCTCCTGTCTGTCCGGCTTCTTCTCGCCTGTGAATTAAAAACGGCCCGGTGTTTCCCGGAAACCTGTTTTAAATGCAGGTCATACAGCAGTCAGATGAATCTGATGCTTTCTCCGTTCTTTCCCAATGCAAATGTCACACTCGGCTAATGGATAGTGAACAGGGATTACTCCGATTAAAGAAGCTATGGAAAAACCTGTATAAAGAGACCGGATTGTGTCAGCACACATTAAGGATGCATTTAATATGCTCTCTCTCTCTCTCTCTCTCTCTCTCCCGATGGCCTAGGGACTGTAAAACTGGATTATGTTTTTGGCTTAGTGGCAAATTCAATTATTACACTTAAATGCTAATTGACCGTTTTGAATTCAATCTGACCTTTTTTTCTCTCTCTTCAGACCATTTTCTGTAGTCAATTAGAAAAGCTTTTTTTCCTTTTTCCTCCCTCTTCCACGGAGCAGTTCAGAAGACGGCGGTGGCGCAGGAAAGGGCAAAGGGTAAGGAGGAGTTCGGTTCCGTCGAGTGGCGAGAACGGTCTACCGTGCTTAATCTAGATGAAGTACTCAGGAATGCAGAGACGCTGTTAGTTAGCGAGACGCTTCCTCTGCCATCAGAGATGCACGGCGAGGTTGAAGAAGAGGCCAGAGCGCACAGCCTGATGGGAGCTTATCTTAATTATAAAGGCAGGATCCTATAGGAGATCCGATCCACACTGACTTCTACTAATCAGTGTGGACAGGTAATTCAGACAAGAGCAGGGGAGAGCTTACCACCTCCAGCCCACAGCTCTAGCAACAGCAAACAGCATGCATACACACACACACACACACACATGTTCCATTCTACTCCTGCAGCAATTTAATCAAGGCTCTCAGATCAGGCAATAACAACAGGTATTATGTAACAGATAATGACCCATAAGAGCCAACACTGAGAGTACTAATAATACGAAGTGATGAGCAGGACTGCATATAAACGGCTTCTTATTTATTCTCAAATCAATCTGCTCACACAATGGAAAAAAATAAATAAATAAAATAAATAAATCCATGACAACGCCCAACGCGTAACCTCATCATTTCAGGGAAACGTATTTCAGTAAGCAATGAGAATAATTACACTTTAATAACCCCCTCACCAAATAAATGAGGTTTGGCTCTGGGGAAGTGAGCACCAGCAGCCTATGGCTTTATTAGATAAGACACTTTGAGTTACTAGTACAATAAGGGCTATCAGTAGTGGCAAATCTGGTGATAGATCACAGCATGCAGCATTCCAGGAAATACGCGTGATGCCTGGCTCCGTCTGTCTGCTCCTGGCTTGTTTTCAGCCTCCACTGAGACGCTCACTTCTATAATTCTACTGTCGCCCTGACTGTCTCGGTCACTTGACGTGATACACAAAACAGAACATCATCACGAGTAAAAACAGTCTTGCTGACCATAAATGTGGGCTTTCACAGGCTCAATGAAATCACATCACAAATGCTTAAAGTTGTAGCGCGCTGCACAGGGCGCTCGGAGACATCAGCATCGACTCCAACAGGGGATATGGACAGTCTCTTTCAAATGGCTTTTATTCATTTATTTATTTACTTAATTATTTAAAATATTGGTCACCTGAAATTAGAGGATAAAGAATTACTGTTAAATGGATAGTAGATGGGCGGCGCGGTGGTGTAGTGGTTAGCACTGTCGCCTTGCACCTCCAGGGTCTGGGTTCGATTCCCCGGCCAGGCTCGATTCCCGTCTCTGTGTGCATGGAGTTTGCATGTTCTCCCCGTGCTTGGTGGGTTTCCTCCGGGTACTCCGGTTTCCTCCCACAGTCCAAAGATATGCAGGTTAGGCTAATTGGCGTTCCCAAACTGACCATAGTGTGTGAATGGATGGGTGAATGTGTGTGTGTGTGTGTGTGCCCTGCGATGGATTGGCACCCTGTCCAGGGTGTACCCCGCCTAGTGCCCGAAGTCTCCTGGGATAGGCTCCAGGTCCCCCGTGACCCTGAACACAGGATTAAGCGGTATAGAAAATGAATGAATGGATAGTAGATACTGTAGAGCTTCGATCATAGATAAGGTTTATATACTTTAAATGACTAAATATTTGAAATCCTGAACAAAACACGTCCAAAAAAATTTATAAACCTTACAGGAAAATAAATATAGTGTGATAATGTATAGTTAATATTAATATAATATTCATAATGTTATCATAGAAAGTATAGCAATAAGTGTAGTAATAAAATGTTTATGCAAGATTTGATTTTATGAAAAAAAATTAACATTTTCACATTACTGTAATTCTACTTTTTAAAGTAATAATTTTACTTTTACTTAAGTATGTTTTGTTTAAAGTATTGTACTTCACTACATTTTAAATCACATTCGCTGCTGAGTAAAAAATTAATGAATGAAAATGAAAAATAATACAAATAATACAACGGGGAAAGATAAAAAATGCACCCCGGAAACCACTGCACTGATTGATTGATGGAGAACAAACGCGCTAAATTCACAAGAACGATGGAGACAAGACAGATGTCAGTGATGCAGACATAGATGAAAGTGAAATGGCAACAAATGCTTATGAAGCAAACCCATGGTCATATTTAAGCCACCACTTTGATTTCAAGCACAACAAAGGGGACAGATTTATTATGTAAGTGTGTTCCATCACCCGCACCCCCACCCCCGCTGTTAAAAAAAAATCACTTTTTATTCTGAGTAAATTTTTAATGAGCTACTTTTTACTTTTGCTTGAGTAGATTTTTATAAGGGTAACTTTACTTATACTTCAGTAAGAGTTCACTAAAGTAACAGAACTTTTACTTAAGTACAAAAATGTATTACTCTTTCCACCTCTGTCAGTATATGTGTGAATTAAATCAATCCTGGAGGCAAATTTCCTCCATATTACCAGTTTCCAACACTATAATCATATTTTGCATATAAAAACAATCCAAACATTTAGAAAAGACATATAAATTACATAAAAGACATTTAATCTTAATTTATGATTCCTCTTGGCACCAATTGCTTTAAAAACTAAACTGAAAGTGCAAACCAGTTTTAAAAGGCTCCCGGACGTACCCGCGACTTAGTCTGCATTCGGTTCGGCTCAGTTCGTTTGCTTGAATGCCGAGAACGCTTCGTACGCCGAGGAAAATTTTTTGCAAGATTTCAGTTTCGTGAGCCGTTCCTATGCCGAGGGCGGGGCGTTATTATGCCGAGGGTGGGGCGTTCCTATGCCGAGGTACCTCTTTTGTTCTGTGAATAAGCCGGAGTACGTTCCAACACTCCATGGCGTCCGTGTGTTTGTTTCTCTCATGATCGACAAGTACGAGGACAAAACCGATGTTTCATTCATTACATTTTAAAGACAGTCTGCATGAACCGTATCCACCTTTGACCAGAAAACTCTCTGACACTGAAACAAACAAATAAAGAAAAAGGCCTAATCTGTCTTCCACTGGAAGGTCACGATGGTTTATGTAGGCCTATTTCCAAAGAAAATATGGGGCATCAACATCACATCACATTTCTTTTCTATCACTGTGGAAGGACTGCGTCCAAACAGATTGCTTTCATGCGGAAACGCACGCTCGGCTCTCTGGCCCACATGAGCTAAATAAAAGGAACTAGGCTGGCTACATAGCAAAGCACGTACACTCTCAACACAGTGGGCTGAGGTTAACATTACCTATAATCAATCAAATCGAGAGAGAAAGCAGTGCTCAGAGGCAGCAGGGAACTGCAGAAAATGAACTGAGAGGCAGTTTCATCCCAGTTAATTCAAGAGTGCTTCAGCCTAAGGGATGGCAGGCAGAACTCCTCGCCAAGGCCAGACATGCTACCGACATGTTCTGCACGCACACATGCACGGGCCAGACAGTGTCACAACAACACCTTTAACTAAGAAACGGCACGGTAACAGGGTGATGAGTCTTGCGCTACCTGACATCAAAGCCCGAGGTTTTTGCAGAACATCAACCAAAGACATGTCAGTTTAATGTCCGAGGAAATGCCGCATGCAGAAGGTTTCAAAGCCACATTCTCATCATAGAGATGATCTATATTAGTCCAATTGATCTGTTCATGCATGCATTATCCATATCCTGTGTAGGGGGTCTTCAGGGGGCCAACCCATCACGGCACAAGCACACACACACACACACACTCACAAATTACAGGGAATTTGGAACAGTCAGTGAACCTAGACTGCATTTCTTTGCACTGTGGGAGGAAACCGGAGGAAACCCACTGAGCACAAGGAGAACATGCACGCAGGACCGGAGACCAGATTTAAAACCAGCACAATAGACGTGCAAGGCACCCATAAGCCACTGGGCCAAAACTGATCTGGTATTTTCTATTATATATTGCACAAAATGTATTAGACATTTCTTTAAAATAATCATTTCAAGCTTAAAATTGTTGTATTTTACAAATAGGCTATAACCATAATAGAAAAAAAATTATTTCTTATTCTATCATCATATGACTTAAACAATGTTAAGCATTAATTATTAAGAAGAAGCAAAATGCAAATCTGCCAATAAAATAAGAAGTTTTTACATTTTTAAATCTTGAAAATGACCAAAATTGTCAAGAAATGAGTTTAATCGTATTTGGTCGAGCAAAATCTTATGATAGCAAATTTAAATATATATTAAACATATCCATTTAGATACATTGAACATATTTTCACTTGCTAAAATGTTTTTTTTTCTTTTGAAGTCAGTGAGCTTTATTTAAATGTGCCTAACCTGAAAGTATGTTAAAATAATAAAAAATCATCCACGTACAGAACTGTACAAAAGTCTTGAGCCACCAATCATTCCTTTATATTAAATTCATTTAAATGAAATGATATAGACCAAATGAAAGAAATGGAAAGGAATGTTTTAATGCAACAGGCTGCAAAGTGCCTAAAGATTAAGAGCAATAAAGGAATTAATAAACTGTTAGTTTGTTTATGTAATAAGTTCAGCAGCAGCCTCGTTTCCCGTCTCGTCTATTCCAAGCTTTCAGCCTCAGCAGTATAAACTAATCACCGGCCTGATCATCTGTCATCATCTTCACCTGTTTCTCTCTGGTTCATGCCTTAAGTTAGATTTTTTTTTTTTCCTTTACTGTAGGTCACCGTGTGGCCTAACAAACAAAAAACATCCTTAGAGACTGCTCAGGTACAGGGACTGGACTGAAAATGTCTGCGAGACAAAAGAAAAAAGTCCTTGAGGAAGTCTGGAGAACTATCCCTCAAGACGACATTAAAAATACAAGAAAGTCTAGCTCTTTTGGGAGCAAAATATGACGAAATTAGACTTTTACACAGTATTATATAGTGACAAGATGAACATGAAATTAAAATGAAATGGGGGAAAATGGGAAAAACTCACTGGCCTCTTTTCTCATACATGCACGAAATATAATTTCAATCATTTAGACATTTTACTTTTTTTTTTTTTTCGTTCCTCTTGCTACTTGCTATTTTTGTAGCTAGAAATGAAAGTGCCTGTACTGATGTGGGTGGACTGACACAACAAAGAGTGTGACATTCAAAATCCACCAGCACACTGCGTTTTTTGGACTTAAAATACACTTTTTACTGCCTATCAAGACACAGGCTTATTGTAGAAGCAATTACGATATCAGAAAACTATAAAAAAAAAATAAAAAAAAGTAAAATAATTATAAAAAAATATAATTCAATCCTGTTTGGAGTGTCGTACTGTATAGTACTTAGTTTTCCCACGAGAAAGTCATGGCTGTTGGCTGTTAGATGGGAAGCATCAATCAAGTTGGTGTATGTAATTGAAGAGAATCAATATAATGACCTGACCTTTCATTAAAAATGCATTTCTGTTATGATGTTAAGCATCTGATTGTCAAAAATTATGCACAGCATATAGACTACTGATTTATTTATTTATTCATATGATGTTTAATGTCCTAGCTGTCATGTCTATTCACAACTCTATATTATGTCAGGTAAAAACGGTGACAGTTTTATGGACCTTTCCATCTAAATGATGGAATTTCCAAACAAGCCAAGAGGACTAAATTTACTTTGCAATGTTCTGTAAGAATATTAAAGTAAAAAAAAAAGAAAGAAAAGAAAAAAAAAAAGAAAAAGAGCAGGCATCAGAATCATTTTAGAAAGAATATTTCCTTCAGATGAATTTATGATTACCCACTGAAATATTATGATGGTCTGATTGCGAGGGACAAGGACAGCACTCAAGTTTGTCACACAGCAAGAGGTGTCATCAAATTTTCATGTGCCACGTTACATGCCTTCTAATTTGTGTCCATCGGTTTCCAGCGAACACGGGTGGCACGACCCGTGATGAGAGACAGGCAGACCGCTGGGCGTGTTCTAAACCGAGCTGAGTGAATTTTGTAAACAAGGGGGGAGGCGGAAGGATGGAGAGAAAGAAAAAGGAGGGGCATCGATGATGAATAAGGGGTCTGGTTCTGTGGAACATCTTGGAGAGCAGATTCTCCTACATATTTAACCAAGGGAGTACTCTGATGATGAAATGGAGCGTGCCAGGATTGTGTGCACACTCTCTCCCTGACAAGTGTTCTCTCTCTCTACTATACATATACATACAGTATGGCTAAAAGTATGCTGACCTTCAAACACATATTCTATGCTGTTTTGCATTAAAACTTAATAAAATACAAAAACCCAAGAGCTAACGCCTCACTGAGCATGTTAAATGTTAAAGTTCATGACAGCACAATTAGAAGAAGACTGAATGAGTATGGCTTTTTCTTTCTCTCCATCCTTCCGCCTCCCCCCTTGTTTACAAGATTCACTCAGCTCGGTTTAGAACACGCCCAGCGGTCTGCCTGTCTCTCATCACGGGTCGTGCCACCCGTGTTCGCTGGAAACCAGGGGCCAGGGGTAGCTCAGTGGTTAAAACATTGGACTACGGTTTCGGAAGATCCCAGGTTCAAAACCCCACAACCACCAAGTTGCCACTCTTGGGCCCTTGAGCAAGGCCCTTAACCCTCAACTGCTCAGATGTATAATGAGATAAAAATGTAAGTCGCTCTGGATAAGAGCGTCTGCTAAATGTAAATGTAATGTAAATGTTTGTTTGGAAAGGTTGCCAGGAGAAAGCTTCTTTTGTCTAAAAGACACGGAATATGTGCATCTGAATAAACCACAAGGCTTCTGGAACAATGTACAGTACTATGAACAAATGAGACCAAAGTGAAGTTGCTTGGCTTCATACCCACCGTCAAGTCCTGTGGTCAAGGGGTTATGATTTGGGCATTTTAGGACCTGGACACCTTAAGTGAGCTGTGAACATGATTGTAGCCCTTCCCCAAACAGTTGCCACAAAGTTGGAAGCAAAGGATGGCTTTACTGAATGCTGCAGCATTACAATTTCCCTTCAATAGACCCAAGAGATATAAACCTATTCCAGCATGACAATGCCCTCGTACTTAAACCGAGCTCCATTCCAATATGATCTGTTAAGTTTGGAGTGGAAGTACTCAAGTTGTGAACTCAAGAATGCTGGTTGCACACCAGACCTCCTGACCTAACATTCAGGGCTTGATCTCAGTAATGCAAACATCCAAAATCCAGTGGAAAGCCTTTCCAGAAGAGTGGAGCACATTGTAACAGGGAATAAATCTGGAGTGAGATGTTCAATAACCACATGTGAGTGACAGTATGCTGTAACATTGTTTTATATAGTAAATAAAACAATAGTTTTTGTTTAATCAAATCAAATTAGGAAGAATAGTCTTGGTTTTCTGACATTGTGACGTTTCAGTTAACATCTCTTAGATCTCTCTTTGTTCTATGACATATGTTCATAAAACAACCCTCATTCCTTATACTGTATGTTCCTTATCATACTTACTGTAATACTTCCATGGACACTTCAAGCAATCGAAGATTTACACTCATAGCATAACTTAACAATCATAGAATGTGCTATTTTTTGAATGTGAGATAGAATGGCGTTGCTATTCCTGGTTAAATATCTTTAACATGTTGATTGCAGTTATCAAGCAGAAGTCTTTTTTTGTTAGTCAAATGGTTTGTTCCCAGTTTGATCCTATACATAAGGTTCTATGTCTATACATGATTCTACTTCTTAGAACCAGCCTCGCTTTTAACATTATAATAGCGTCATTATTTTGTATTGTGTCCATGTAGTTACTCGATAATAAGCTTTAAGCTTTGGAAATGTGAAAGAGAACACAAGATTAACATGTCAAGCCAGCAATGGAGAAAGCGAGAGAGTGACAGCTAGTTGAGGCATTTTGATTTATTTGAAATGACAGACTGAATGTAAAGTACTTCTCTTGAAAAAAAAAAAAAAAAAAGAATGAAATGGTGAGCTCTCAGCAAATTAATTGCACAAAGTCAGCAAGGAACAGGCTGTCAGCTTCACTTCAGTCTACGCTCACATAAAACCCCACATCATTAGAGTGGCTCGTTCCTCCCATGCTCGAGTCCACCGAATGACAAGTTAAATTCGGCAGTGGTTTCAGCTGAGTACAGTAAATCCACTGAGAAGTTGAGAAGAGTCTCATCAAACACCGCGCTTCTCCCTGGAGACTGGAGCCAGGCGCAAATATTCACCCATGAGTCTCTAATAAACATTAGTCTGTCATCCAGCATTAAGGTGAGATGGTGTAATTGACACACTGTTTACAAGGACATCCATATTTGTCAGCAGGATAACACCTCACAGTGCTCACAATTTCATCGTTTTCTCTCTCCTGCTCCCCCTTTGGCTCTCCTTCTCATGTCCCTGTCGCTCAGTCGGCAATCAGCTGGCTGCTCTGATTGCGGCTGAAAGCCAGCCCGGTGTATCTAGCACCAAAGGGCCTGCGCGAGTACAGACAACAGGTGCAGGCTGGTGCAGCACCTCTGTTCATGCCATCTGCCAAGCTTCCCCATTCGTTAAAACGCCCGAGAATATCATTTTCCGTTGAATGCCATTCACTTAGAACTACTTGCACGGTCCATTTCACCGTAATCATAGTCTATATCAAGCAAGGATTCTTAAAAAATAAATAAATAAATCTTTCATACGATTAAGGCTGCAAGACATTAAGATCCACAAGACACCTGTTTTTTGGAGTGAGACGAGTGAACAACTAAAACAGGGCTAAGGGAAGCTGAGATGCACTCTGCATTGTGATGCGGCACTTAGTGAAAAGCTATCACGGAACCGGGTACAGAGCGAGATGAGCTTTATTGCTAAAGGCACACAAATATACTGAGGTAAATTGATTTAATTCGGACAGCGGTGCTCTCCGAAGCTGTTGCCCCACAAGCCCCACGTCACGTCCGGCTTTATTACACTGCAATCGATCAGGATCAGAGGGATTCGTTTGCTCAAAATGACTAGTTTGACTAGGCGGACTTCTACATCACTCTGCACATATACACTCACTGGACACTTCAATGGATACACCTTCTTAGTACTCGATTGGACCCCCTTTGGCCTACAGAACTGCCGTAATTCTTCATGGATTTGATTCAACATGGTGCTGGAAATATTCCTTAGAGGCGGAATGGAATTGCTGCAGATTTGTTGGTGGCACGTCCACAATGTGGTTCTCATGTTCCACCACATCCCGAAGGTGCTCTATTGGATTGAACTCTACTGTGGAGGCCAACTGAGTACAGTGAACTCATTGTCATGTTCAAGAAACCAGTTTGAGATCCTTGTGGCATGCAGTGTTACAGTATCATCTGCTCATAAAGGGGTGGGCATGATCAGCAACGATACTCGGGTAGGCGGTCGCATTTAAATGATCCTCAGTTGATACGAGGTGAAGCCAAAGTGTGCCAACCACCACCAGTCTGAACGATTGATAAAAGACAGGATGGATCCATGCTCTCATGATGTTTATACAAATTCTGACCCTGATCCGATCTTGTTGAGTCCCTGCAAATTGTAACCCTAGTTTTCTGTTCCTAGATGGCAGGAGCAGCAACGGTCTTCATCTGCTTCAAGGTTCGACGAGATGCACTTTGACATACTTCAGTTGTAACAAAATGTTATTGTTGCCTTTCTAAAAGTTTGAACCAGTCTGGTCATTCTGACCTCTGGCATAAACAAGACATTTCTTCTCAAGAAACTGCCGCTCACTCGATATGTTCACTTTTTCAGACCATTCAACCCTAGAAATAGTGGCCATACTGCCACCATCAACCATGCAGAGTCAATTAAATCACCTTTCTTCCCCATACTGATGCACAGTTTGAAATGATTGTCCTGACTACGTCTACATGTCTAAATGCATTGAGCTGTTACCATATGATTGGCTGATTAGATATTTGCATTAATGAGAAGTTGAACAAAGTGGCTGGTAAGTGTGTACACATACAGTGCAGTACACATGCTTATACTGTATATACACATACTTTTCCATTCCTAATGTATAGTTTGAGACACTTTTAACATCTACCCCGACAAGCACTGAAGCTGTTCTGCAGTTTGTGGTGGTCCAAAACCGTATTAATGCCGGCCACAGTAGAACAGAAGCAGCAGACACCCTTACTATAGAACTCAAGGACTCGGGCATGCACCATTCTATCCGTACCAACATGCAGGCAGTTCGGCAGCGAGATGAATGACTCATCTGCACATATCCTTTTTTATAATCACGTCCTTATAGACAGCACTATATGGTTTTGCATCAAAGCCTCCACTTAAAGGCTTTATGTGCTTCAACTCTGCTTTAATGTCTTTCATACACTCTCTCACTCTGTATTCAGCAATTGTGGATTGTCTGATAGTCTGAGCACGTCCTGTGCTGGAATTTTTAGTCACTTGAACAGCAGTTCATTATGTGTCCAAAAGTCTGCGGACAACTGACTTTCTGGGTCTTCCATAAACTTTTTACCACAAAAACGCTTAGAACTGTCTGAAATGTCATTGCATGCTAAAGTTTTACATTTTTCCTTTACTGGATCTAAGTGGCGGCGCGGTGGTGTAGTGGTTAGCACTGTCGCCTTGCACCTCCAGGGTCTGGGTTCGATCCCCCGGCCAGGCTCGATTCCCGTCTCTGTGTGCATGGAGTTTGCATGTTCTCCCCGTGCTTGGTGGGTTTCCTCCGGGTACTCCGGTTTCCTCCCACAGTCCAAAGATATGCAGGTTAGGCTAATTGGCGTTCCTAAAAAAAATTGCCCGTAGTGTGTGATTGGGTGTGTGAGTGTGTGTATGTGTGTGTGTGCCCTGCGATGGATTGGCACCCTGTCCAGGGTGTACCCCGCCTAGTGCCCGAAGTCTCCTGGGATAGGCTCCAGGTCCCCCGCGACCCTGAACACAGGATTAAGCGGCATAGAAAATGAATGAATGAATGAATGGATCTAAGTGGGGGGTTTAGTGATTGTCATTGTCGCCTTCGATTCCCGCCTCGGACATACAGGTTGCATGTTCTCCCCGTCCTTGGTGGGTTTTCTCCAGGTACTCTGGCATTCCCAAATGTCCCGTAGTGTGTGTGTGTGTCTGTTTGCCCTGCGATGGATTGGCACCCGGTCCAAGGCAACTCTGTACTCAGGATAAAGTGGTAGAGACAATGAGTGAGTGAGCGAGTGAAAACCAAGAGGCCAAACTTCTTACAAATGCTCTTGGAGCTGAAAGATCGTAAATCCTCACAGCCACGGTCCAAATGCCTTCCAACAAGAGTGGAGCTCATTATAAAAGATTCTTCATTATAGAAGAATGAAAAGAATAAATCTGGAATGTTAATGTAACGGTCAGGTGTTCACATTCTTTTGGATGTAATGTATACGGTATATATGAAGAGCTCGAGACCTCAGGGTTTATGAAGCACTGTCCACCAAAAAAAAGATAATAATCATTTATAAAATCAATTGCAGGTAGGGAGACATGGAAGAGAAGACTGATGTTTATGTGCAGAACATGAATCGAAGGTATCCAGGCTTCATACCAACATCCCAGGGCTCAGTTTAAAATTCCAAGTTAGGTGGACATATTTTTGAGCACAGTGTTGAATTTACTTATAAAATCTATTTAACTGGATTTTACTACTATTTTGTCCAACAAATATAAACAATCAAGTTGAGGAAACTTAATATTTTGATTTCTTTATTCAATGCTTTCACACCCACTGTAAAAAATAAAAAGTTGCCTTAACTTAAAAAGTTAAGACAACCGGTTGCAAAGCAATTTTGAGTTCACTCAACTTCAATGGTTGAAGTTGTGCCAAATCATTTTAAACAGTTAATTGAAACTGCTGTTTTAAGTTAGTTACAGGTCCTTCTCAAAAAATTAGCATATTGTGATAAAGTTCATTATTTTCTGTAATGTACTGATAAACATTAGACTTTCATATATTTTAGATTCATTACACACAAACTGAAGTAGTTCAAGCCTTTTATTGTTTTAATATTGATGATTGTGGCATACAGCTCATGAAAACCCAAAATCCCTATCTCAAAAAATTTGCATATTTCATCCGACCAATAAAAGAAAAGTGTTTTAATACAAAAAAAGTCAACCTTCAAATAATTATGTTCAGTTATGCACTCAATACTCAACCCCTTTTTCGGCTTAAAACAAACTCATAATGATTAGTTAGATGTACTTTTTTTTAGGCATAACTAACTTAAAACAGCAGTTTCAATTAACTTTTTAAAATGATTTGGCACAACTTCAACCACTGAAGTTGAGTGAACTCAAAATTGCTTTGCAGCCGGTTGCCTTAACTTTTTAAGTTGAGTCAACTTTTTATTTTTTACAGTGAGGCATGTGGAATAGATCGATCATATCATGGCCGGCCACAATGCATGGTGCTTGGCCAGCACATAAGAAGCATAAAGGACATCAAGACAGTAAAGGGAGAGTAAGAGAGTGAGAGTGAATGTGTGTGTGCATGTCTGTGTGTGTGTGTGTGTGTGTGAGAGAGAGAGAGAGAGAGAGAGAGAGAGAGAGAGAGGTTAAATGAATTAAATAGGTTAAGGTTTTCCCTGGCTAAAAGAGGAATCGATCTAGCAGGAGATACAGATGAGTGGATCAGTGGATGAGAGAGTTTATCCAATAATCCGAACGTAGAATTTTAAAAAATGCAACATACACAGTTATTTCAAACAGATACAATACTGTACCCATGGGGCCGTGGCAGAATATGCATTTAACATGCTTTAACCCTAAATCGGGCCAAAGAACCACATTTGGTAACCATGTACTTGTATCAGTAGATTTAGATAAAATATATCAGTAGATAATAAAGGTTTTTGTATTGTTTCGTTTTGTATTTTTTGCATAGAGCGCTAGATTTCCATTTTCAATCCTTAATATTCTATCCATCATAAAATTAAACCTTACAGAAAAATACTTGTACTGTATGCTAGAAAGGGAAGAAGCACGTTATATAAGCGATCACTTTTCAGGGGAAAAAAAAGCAGGATGGAAGCTGCAGGGTTTTGCAGGAAAAAAAGAAGCTCTCAGAAGAACTGTAGCTGTACTACAGGCACATTGTACCTGAGACTACAGGGTCCTCAAAGCGTCACCACGTCAAATATTGGCTTTGTTTCATTAATTACTGCACTATGGGCTTTATCGGGCATTTATATTTGTTTGATTGATTGATTTGAAAGCATCCTTGCTCTATAGCAATTATTTGTACATATACACATTTTTTCGGACAGATTATTATCCTAGACAGGCAGGAAACCATATAATTAAAAAAAATTTATTTAAATGGCGAGACGGTGGCTTAGTGGTTAACACTGTTGCTTTGCACCTACAGGGTCTGGGTTCGAGTCCCACCTTGGGGTCTGTGTTCATGGAGCTTGCTTGCTCTCCATGTGCTTGGTGGGTTTCTTCCCAAAGACCCATAGCAGATTACACTGATTGATCTTCTCAAATTGCCCGTAGTGTGTGAATGTTGACCTAAAATTCTACCACTATTAATAAATACATTGGTCATCATTGACTTTGACGGTTCCTGGATGGATGGATGGAATTATTTCAGAGCCAAAAGGGTTATTATATATACATAAATAAATAAAAATGGCCTTTCAGTTTGCGTACAAAGTTATAACTGAATTATTCACACAAGTGAACAATAACAGAGTTTGTAAAATAATGAAGAACCGAGCTCTGATTATACGTATTACTGTACATAATTATGCTAACACTCTACATTGTCCATGTCTACTATACAGCCTACATATGAAGCCATTGCTAGAGCTAATGGTCATGCTTTCCTTTCCAACCAATAGGAAATTGATACAAATTTATGATTTTAATTACTTATTTATTCAATTCAATGTTTTAAAGAAGCTGTGTGTAAATTTCTTAAAGCACATTTCTTGCAAAAGCTACTGTATGCGTCTACGCTCTAATGCCAGGAGACACTGCGGGTAAACACGGAAGCCAACAAACCATGTGAATACTGGCACATTTTTGTTAAATAGATCCTAGCATACTGTAATTTCTCCAAGTTTGAAGCCGGTCTCCATGGTAACGCTGCTTTCCTTTGCACTCTTGCTGCTGATTACCAGGACATGTAATGCTTTTTTTTTTTTTTTTTTCATTATAGAGTCTCATAAACAGTCATGGGTTGAATTATTTAAATCAATTCCCAGCCTTTAATTATGACCTGATGTGTTTGCTTACGTAAGCGCGATGCCCGTGCCTGCCACAACGCGAGATTTACGTCCCATCATGACAGAAATGCTTAGAGCCCTTAAAAATGTTGAGATGCATTAAAGCTATCTTGGCAGCTGGTGCAATCTTCAGTCAATAGAATTTAAAAGACGTTTTACTTAATTACCCACTGAACTTTAAGAGATGCTTGGGGTTCTTAATGGTACCCTGGAAACAGCGATCAATATTGCACATTAGCAGAGCAGATTAAAAATATTGCCCATACAAGGCCTGGTAGCTTTAGATTTCAATCCCTTGCTAGGAGGGAAAAAAGCACTTTAGTGTATATAATGTATGTAAAGCCGTGGTCTTTATAGTTCAGCTATAGTCCTGTTTTTTCTCTGGACGGAGTGTTTATAATCAAAAACCTGACAATGCAGGACCCCTGTTGTCTCAGCAGATGGTGTAGTTAACCCTCGTGAAGCAGGTATCAGCGATACACCCTCGCATAAGAGGAACGACTGCCGTCTGCCATTTTAACAGCGTCTCTCTGGTTCAGTAGCAGACAATATGAATACGATGCACAGGTACTTACAACTGTAGAGCGCGGCACCGGTTTACGAACACCATCTTTTTTTTTTTTTTCCCCCGATCTCTAATGTTAGACTCACAGCCCTCCCACAGACTGCCAAATAATCGTTTCACTTTGACAAAATTGTCCTGGACATCCGCTGCCTGTCTCTGAGTCATGAACGATTTGGCGTCCGCTATTAAATGTCCCTGTTTCAGGAGACATCCTTAACCCATGTCAGTGTAGCTGAAGGAAAGGGCCGCTGAACCCAGCAGATTTTTACACCGTGGTCCTGTCTGAGAAGCACACTCTACATTTATACCCGCTCCTGCGAGCAAGATAAATCTGTCAAGATATCCAGGAGTGAGCATTCGCTTCGCCGCTGTTTCTCAAGATTTCCTGGCAGAGATGTTCTCAGACTCGCCGGGAAGACACAGAAGGAAACCGAAAAGGTGGACCACACCGATTTGTCATTCATCACGCACTGAACTACTGTACGCTCGTAATAAAATATTGGACTTTTTCCCGTCTCACGTGTGACACAAAGACAGACAACATGAACGTTTTATTTTTTTTTTTCTGCCTGTCGTTTTGCTTCATGCACCGTAAGACATGCCAAACTTTTTTTTTTTCTTCTCCTCCATTTGTAACACTGATTTAATTTAGTAAAAGTCTGTCTAGTGTCAGATTTCCGAAATCAAAGGAACTCACATCTGCCAGGTATGTCTTTTGGTGAGCAAGACGAAGACATTAATCAGTTCTGCAAGTACGAGACAGCTCCTTTCCAGGGGCTAGAAGTGTTCTAGAGCAGATGGCTGGTTGGCTGCTTCCATCAAGCAGCACCTGTCCTCGCACTTCGGTTCGGCATGCTTCTTCTCACATACCCTCTCGGCACTTCAGCTGCGGCGACCAGCACGGTCCAGACAAATATTCACGGGTTCAGAAACCATACACTCTCTCCTAGCGACAGAAGGAATAAAAGGTGGCACGTAAAAGAGAGAACGCGAGCCTTGTGTTTGCAGCAAAGACACAGGCGTAAAAGGCTTGCAATATATTGCTTATAAAAGAGATATCAAATAAAGCACAAAAGATCAAGTACAGTACTGTGCAAAACTCTCGAGCCACCCCTCAGCTCTTCATATTCCGCTTGCAAAGATCCAGACTCTCTTTTATTTTTAAAATAGAGGAATAGTTCTCCAGGCTCCCTGAAGGACTTTTTATCTCTCATTTTCAGTCCAGTCCTGTACATGAGCAGTTTCACAGAAATGTTTTTTGTTTGTTAAACCGCACAGTGACCTATGAATCATTCAAGCATGAAACATATCTGACTTAAGGCACGAACCGGTGAGAAACAGGTGCAGATGATGATCGGGCCGGAATGCTGAGGACCAGACGAGAGGGGAAATGAGGTCGCTGCTGAGGTTGTTACATAAACAACCATTTTTTATAAATACGATGCCTTTAGGCATTTTACAGCCTGTCGCAATAAAACATTCGTTCCCATTGCTTTAAGTTAATCTACTCAATTTGTTTGAATCTAATATGAAGAAATGGCTGGCTCAAGAGTTTTGCACAGCACTGCATATTAGAGAAATGTCTCCCTTTGTTATTTGTCACTTTTTAATCATACCCATAGAGTAAGTCTACTAGTGATATTTTTTGTCTCCTTTTCATCCTCAGCCTTGCATCATAAACTCAACTTTCACACACCTTAAAGGTCCCATATTTTTCTATTTCTTTAAAACTTTAACATGGCTCTCAAAGGTGTTAATAGTCCAGCATAAATCCACTAAGATAATGCATTGTTTTTCATAACTCTACCCATCCCGAGGCATCGGGAGATTTTGCCAGCTTCAGTAGACAAAGGCCGACCCTGCGAGGTTCCTGAGGCATCCAGAGAAGGACCAGCTCCAGCTGGATTCAGCTTTATGATGGTTGGAGCTACACATGCTGCTCCTGTGCTTCCAGTGATCCAGACCTCATCTGCCCTCTACACTCGTCCCTATGCTGAACTGGTCTTCATGTCAATTTAAATAATTTCTGTCATATTGAACTTTCACCTGCACAACACACAAGATGTTATATCATTTCTATCTGTTATCGCCCAAATGAGGATGGGTTCCCTGTTGAGTCTGGTTCCTCTCAAGGTTTCTTCCTATTGCCATCTCAGGGAGTTTTTCCTTGCCACCGTCGCCGTCACCCTTGGCTTGCTCATCAGAGAAATTTCATTCATTCGTCTCATTATTATTATCTGCACATTTTTCTCACACATCCACACTTCCAATTATTTTCTTTTCTATAATTATTATTATTATTATTATTATTATTATTTGTTTTTATTTATTTATTTTCTATTATTATTATAATTTTTTTTTTTGTTAAATTTCTTTAATTTTTGTGAAGCTGCTTTGAGACAATGACCATTGTTAAAAGCGCTATATAAATAAAATTTAATTTAATTGAATAACTCAAATTCATATTTCACTTCTCTTCCATGTCAGTGCAAAAGAGAGGGATGAGCCCTAACCCTATGAAAGCAAAGCAAAGCTGAGCAGAGCTGTATAGAACTGAGAAACGAGCCAAGGAAGAGGGTCTTCTTATATGATGTCACATTAGAAGAAAATCTAAAGTGGCTTGTTTAAACCCAAGGCCAGTCCTTTTTTTCCTCAAGACTCATCCGGATGCCTAAAAATGACAAAACAGTGACTTTTTGCATAATAGGTCCCCTTTAAAACAGAGGCTTTTTAAAAGCACGATTGTCGTGTATCATCAGTCTGGTCAAAATGAAATCACATTTAAAAAAAAATAAATAATCCTAACTCATAGGTTAACAGCCAAACTGGTAACAAAAGACAATTTGAATATCCTGAATGAAGATCCTAAATTAATTCAGTCTTGGCTATATTAATATGAATAAATTCATGAAATTAATTTGGATTGCAGTAACTCTAGGGTCCTTTTGGTCCTTGCTCCTAAGGATCCGTATGTCCCTCTGGGACTAATTATAGTGGCTGCGACATGCATGTTTTGCTGAGCAGCATGCATTTGGTCTATGGCTTTGCGCTCGTGTGTGTGTGTGTGTGTGTGTGTGTGTGTGTGTGTGTTTGCAACAAAGATATTGATGCCATCAGAAATAATAAGTTCAAATCTGATTTTATAATCTATCTCATTTCTTTTCTAATTAAATCTAATCGAACATCATTACATCATATCATTTGTTCAGTACAATTCAAACAAAACAATTATCCCTTATAAATTGGGACTGTTTAATTCTATTAAGCAATTAACTGAATTCAAGTTGCATACCTCATTGTCTATAGAATTTAAAGTGCTGATTAAAATGATTGGGTTTATCACCTTCCGTTTGCCTTTATCACTTCCATTGGTTCTAGTTTACCCCTCGTAACCACCAGGGGGCAGTACACCTGAATGCTTTTCTGTAAGCGTTACAACTGTCAAGACATTTACCGCTAAGACTATAATTCTGCATTTGCTATAAATTCGAAAAATAATGTCATTTGTTTCATATACTCATGGCGACTCTGGTCATAATTAACGCTATTTGACTTCTTTGTGATTGTTCAGCAGAGTTACACTCAAATATCAAGTCGACTGTAAACCGAGTGCAACGTATTTGCACATATTGTATTTGTATGGATGTCCTGCCATTGGCATGAATAACGTTACATATGACGAGCACTCATACTGTGCTTAGTATAGCAGGAACTGATTCTCCCTCCTTCTCCTCATCCATTCTTTTCTCTGCTGAGCGATGTTTGCTTCCTTGGCAAGTTACTCAGCTTTTACATCCCCAGGCGTCTGAGGACTAGCAGCGTGACTCTATTCTACTAGTGGGGCGAGTATTCCCAGCATGACACATACTTTTTTGTGGTTAACCACAGAGTTTGCTAGTTTCCACTAGACAGTATGCACTTAGAGCTTTGGCTCGTAAGGATTCCCACCTTTACAGCCAGTGTCTAAGATCTCTGGATGTTGGGAATGAACATGTACAGTATGAGCGGTGTATTAACCAATTAAGCATTGGCTGTGTTAAGGAAATGATCTGGAATTTCTGTGTCTGAAAGAAAATCTGATGTAGTCTTCATCAGCCTCCAGGTAGCACCAAACAGTCTGGGACAGCCATCATTGAATAGCGAACAGCTTGGATTTGACCAGAGGCTGAGAAGCAGCTCATAGCATGAAATGTGTTGTTCTGCACAGCTTCAGCCACAGGGAATTTCACTGTGCATCAGTAGAAAAACTTTGACAGAATTGGAAGGAGTTTTTTTTTAAACCCTCTACTAGACCATTCTAAATGTTGCCGCAAGCCTGTCAGATTGTCACTTGCGTTGCATCACTGGTGGCTTCATTGGACAAAATATATTACTGTACGTTTCAGCACCTGTTGCCTAAATAGATCCACTGGTGATATCCTAAAAGGACCTTAAAAAATTGCCTTCCACATAAGGCATGCAAGCAATTTACTACAATTATGCAACTCCCATTGGAGTCACAGAGCTGATCGAAACTTCCTGGCAGTGAGACACGTAGAACAGGATGCAGGATGGATCTCCACCAATTTGGTTTATGGATGACACCAGGCTTGGTTGACACAATCTGTGCAAAATCTACCTCATGTACTAGAGTCACTTTTTAGGCTTACAGATAAATATTCCCTGCTTTCAGATTCAGAACAGAATAATGGATTGCCCTTGAGTTGACCAGCTAGAGCTGGTCAAAAAATGCTCCTACAAAGGAAGTTATATGGTTGATTTTTTTTATGCAATTTTTTTATGGAGGGGTTTAAAGACTTTTAAGCCCCAGCCACAGAGTCGGTCACGTCAGTGAGGTTGTGCAAGGCACCTTTTATGTCCTCTTCACTCTAGAGCACAGATTTTAGGGGGGACTTGCCTGTTGATGACAGGCATTGCAATTTATTGTCTTACCCTCCGGCCTCTTTGTAAAACTGAGGGTGTTTAGGGAATGCATGTCAACATTCCTGTCAACTCTGATAACCAGAGGCATGAAAGTACTACCATATTTGGGCAATTGCTTTTGACAGGCCTCGACTACGGAGTAAGCCATCTGTGGCGCCTCCAACCTCCTTGTGCACATTACAGTGCTCTGATTTACAGTGAACTGGGGAAGATCCCTGGTGTTGGACAGACCTTAGGATTCAACAACCTGTTGTCCCAAAGTGTAGCGAAAGTTATCAGACTTACATATTTTGGGAGGCTGTTTGGCAGTACTGGCATGCCTAGACTGTTAACCAAAGCTGCAACAACTACAGTCCCTTAGGCCTACAGGGATTAAGTAAATGAGTTTTAACCCATATCATTCTTGCCTTTAATGGAAATCATTTTAATTGATTTGGAATCATCTGATGACCCAACGGTTCCAAGGTGATATTCTGGCCAAATCCACACTGTAACAAATTGCTGTATTTTTTACAGCAAAATTATACAGAAACTTACCGTTTTGCCATTTTACAATTTATTGCTGTAATTTGCAATGCATTATGGGTTATACAGGGTTTTACAAGTGTTAACTGTATATTTCACTGTTAGCTGTAATTAATTTACAGGTAGGAGGTGCTTTTCACTGTATCTTTAATATTTTTACAAGAATTTCCTGTGCTGTTGCATTATGGTATTGCGCGGGCTGATATGGTTTGAAATCTGGTGGACTGAAGCACAGCGACAACAGCTGAAGAAGTTCAAATAAATTTACTTCCATAAGTATTAATTATTTATTTTAATGTAAAGTAATTCATATATATGGGGAATATCCTGATAAAACTTATATAACATTATATAAGTTTTATCAGGATATTCCCTCTAAACGTTATGTTTAGCTACTTTGTAATGGGATGTTTAGTTAACTTTATTTATCTGTTGCTTCAGGTGAGCAGGAGAAATACGATGCGCGACATTTCAGAAAGCAGCCTAAACTAAAAGGTAAATCGTTATCGTCATGTTAATGTTGATGTATGCTGCAGTTTGTTAGCTTTATTTGCCTTTGCTTTCTAGAGAGTATTTGTAGTTTGGCAGGAACAGCGTTGCTATGGAAGTGCGTGTGAGGCAAAATGAACGTTACATGAAGTGCTCCGTTGTCTTTGCTGTTGAAAAATGTAAATATTAACATCGTTAGATGAGTTTCTCTGAAACATGGAGTATATTTTGTAAAGGAATATGGCATTAATTTCTTTTTTTTTTCATTAATTGTTTTGTCAGGCAAGCCGAAACATAACGGAGCTAAAAGGTGTCATGCCGATGAATGCTGCTTTTTGTTACCGATTTATTCGCCTTACTCTCGATAGAGTATTTTTGAAATAATTGCATATAAACAGACACAACAGACTAAAATGCTGACCATTTTTATTTTTAGGCAAACAGTACCTTTAACTTTTCTTTAACTATTGCTTTATGCTTTAATCTTGAGTTGTTTGTAGTTGTTTTGTAACAGCTGATTTTTTATAAGTTTTTCTGTAGTTGAAAAAGTAAAATGATGTTGTTACCAGTGACAGTGCTGAAGTGTTGTCAGGTGTCAGCGTTAATAAACAGTTTACTTACAACAGCTTTGAATTTGAGTGATTATTTTTCAAAATCTTTGTTTTAATGCATTTACATCAGTATAATAGTAAAGTACAGTTACAGTTCACAGCACAGTACAGGTCACAGTTAAAATAGTTATTTACAGGAATTTCATAGTAAAAATGTTACAGCTACGTCTTGGCTTTTGTTGAATTCACAGGATTTTATTGGCAACTTTTGTTGCCAGGTAAGTACTGTAATTTAGCGTAATTACAAAAAAAAACTGTAATGCCTTTTTACAAGTTTAATTTTATAATCCTGTAAAAAAAATTATAAAATACTGTATTCTGCAAACATCAATTTATTGTAAATTGCTAAGCAGTATTATACTGTAATCCATTTTACAGCAATTAACAGCTATTTTACAGGATTTTATTGGCAACTTTTTTGCCAGTAAATTATTGTAAATTCTACAGTAATTCTTTACAGTGCATGGTTCCTTGTCTAATTTTTCTACAAAGATCAGTAGCACAAGTTCCAAGCCAATGCAAGCCTTATGGTACTGTTTTGGACCCATAATGGCTATTTGGTAATAGAGTCAGCTATTCATCTGTCAACACATGAAGTGCTCTCCTGTCGAAGCAGAGCTTCACCCAGTCATTGATGGGTCATCATCACAGTTTACAATTAGTCTAGAAGCCTTATCCTACCATGACAGGCTATTAAACAAGGAGTGTTTTATCGTCTTGGGCAGTATTGAGAGGTATGTCACTCCAGACGATACCCAGCGTCCCCTGAGAGAATGCAGTGTTTAGAAATCATTAAAAAGTTCTACTAACATATATATATTTCCACCAGCCTTACATTTTTATAGATGAAGTGAGGTTTAAAATATGGCTATAGTTACAGTAAAACACTGTCCATGTTCATCATTTGAAATTTCAAAACAATATGAGTTATATATATATATTTTGTTGTTTCATTTCCTGTATGTTATTCCTTTCCTCAAACATGGATGCAGCAGATTAGTTACTCATACAGGGTGCTGAAATTCTAATGCTTGAAGTACTACATGCGCTGAATATATATTTAAGCAGTGAATGTGCATGTGCCATATGCTCGCACAAAAACCCAATCAATAAAAGAGGCTCTGAATTCAGCAATGACAGAACCTATTGTGTGTCACAAGCTTGAATAAGGTTTCATATGAGTACAGAATATTCATCAAGCCAGACCTGAGGCCAGCTGAGTACAACAGCAGTTCACCCAATAGTTGGAACCGCTAATTAATTTATGTGAAGGATATCAGGAGTTTCACATATACAACATAGTCGATATGCTGTTATTAATGAAAGGTCTTTAGCTATTGTAGTTGAGCCAGAATCTGGATGCCCTCCATGGCTTGTTGAACCCCAGAACAATAAAGATGGATTGGAAGCTGATTAAAATGTTCATTCATGCAAAGAACAGGATTAATTTATTAAAGAATTTCAGTGACATATAATACATTGGCATTGTTTCTACCTGTAGTGTATGCCATTTTATACAAATTAATTTACGCAGTGACTTGCATCTCATCCAAGGTAGGTTCCAACCATGACGTTGACTAGGATAAAGCACTTATCTACAGTAGGAAGAATGAATGAGTCAATGAATGAATGCAAGAATTAATGAATGAATGAATGAATGAGCGAAAATTTAGATAGTCGCTTGCAATCCACCTCAACCTTCAAAGACAGATGTCAATTTGTTTTTGGTGCTGAAACCACCAAAACAAACATTGTCACACCACATGCCAGGTAAGAGTAGGCAACAGTTTACTAATCTTAAGACACACACGTAAGTCACTCACCTGAGCAGCATACTGAACCTTTCTAACGCCACCACTATGCTTGTGAAGAGATAACATCTAAGAACTTGGGAAATCTTTACTTTGGTAAATTGAAATAAAATATCACTCAGCGGTAAAGGCTTTATAATTTCCACATTATCTAGAAGTGCTAGTGCATCTCTAAATGCATAACGATGACTCTGAAAGCACGACAGCCTTATTTTTTTCCCTCTTTCCCTGCAAGTGCTTTCTGCGACTGTCAATGGCTCATCTGCCCATTTGCAAGCTGTCCCGAGGCTCGGCACTCACTGTAGGATGAATAATGATTGTGCCCTCCATCTCTGGAGGTAGGCGTACATTCTTTGGACAGGCACTTCTCCTGAACAGTACAGTACTCTAGAAGCATCAACGGGCTAGTCTTGGGATTCTGTTTTTCAAAGGCTTTTGAGCTGTTTTAATTCGATACGTAGTCAAGAACACAATACAGTTCAGTGTTTTGGCATGTTTTCTGTAATTCTAACCTAAAAGAGCATGTAAAAGTGACAATAAGAAAACATGTATTTAAATAGTATGCTTTCTAAGGAGCTAAAGGAAATCAAATCTTGTATGCCACTTTAACAGCTGCCTTAAGGCTTTTCAGCACCATAGACAGAGCCTTTTCTTAATTCGTTCTACCACATAATTTAATATGCCATGTCTTTATTCATTGCTCATTTTGCATAGTTTTTCCTATTATGTAGGCAAGACCATCAGAGACATTCAGTTCTGTTGTAATTGCAAAATATGAATTGCAAATAAATGTACAATATGTATTTTAAAAATAACAGCTGTTGACTGATTAATATGTATAGTTAGACTGCAACAGATGCAATATAACTGTTTAATTAATTCAAAAACAAATTCCATTAATAGCCAAACTGATAAATACATAGATGTACTACATGACGAGCACCTAGACCCTACATGAACATTCCATAGAAGTAAAATGCAACAATAATGCATTTCTTTTGTTCATGTTCTTCGTTAGAACTACTATTATAGTACTGTATGTACAGTCAATGAGACCAAGAGAGTAGTCACGATCTTTATGTTCTGTTTGGGCCCTTTTGTCAAAGCTGGGATAAAATGTCCACCGAGGTTAATTATCTACTGAACCACCAAATGTCAATTGGTGGAAAGTGTCTCCTGGCACTTGCACTATGCTGTCAGCTTCTTTAATTGCTCTATGCTCTACTTGACTCCGCTACATTAAGTCACTTTGGATAAAAGCTTCTGTAAATGCTTAATACATTTACAAATAAATAGACATGTAAATGTCAGTGAATTCTGACACTTTCTTTCCAGGCTTAGTCAGCCTTTGCCAGCTATTTGCTGATGCATCTCATCCAATTAAATTCACTTTTTTTTCTCTCTGGAAAATATCTCTTATGAACAGTTAGACATCTGGAAGTATTACTTGATTGTGGATATAAATTTAGAAAGAAACAAGAACAGTTCATTATGTTTGAGATGTTTGGATTTATAGTCAATACACACTGAAATTAAAAAGTTTTGCTCTGAAACTGAATTCATTGAACCACAATTTTTTTTACATTAACTTGAATTACAACAGAAACACACAGCACACTAAAACAACCCCACAAATGTACCCATTTTACTGCATCGGTTTTGTCCTGTTGTCCTGTTATTTAAAGAGAATTAGTTTAGCCCTTGCCTAAAACATGTTATAAAGTTCAGGGGTCAAATGACACTCACCTGACTATTTGTTATTATGTGATGTCAGACACTTCATGCAGTAATATACAATCAGGTGCTCAAAGTGATGAGTTGCTAGGGATGTGCAGGAAGAGTGCTGGACTATACTACCCATAAACCACAACAAGTCACATCTGTGTGATCGTGTGCACTCGGTTTGTGTTCGTCTCTTTAGTTCCAGGTTTTTCGGTTCGTGTTTTTCTTGCATCTGTTGTTTGTTTACGGTTTTGTTCGTGCTCACAGCCATAGTTCCATGTTTAACTCTGCATATTAAAAAGCATCTGCACCTGCATCCAAGTGAGAAGGTAATTCATGACAGAACATGAGACCTCAAAAGGGATGCAGCAGATAAGTCTCTTGCTCAAACAGAACTGAGTGCAGCTGAAGGAGACAAAGACGTTTCTGTGGGACCACAAAGAGTGCAACCAGAAACAGACTGATCAACTACCGTGACCAACGTATCGTGAGGCTTCCTGAAAGCCTTCCTGGGGTCGTGGACTACTGCCAAGGTGTTGGCCAGAGTCATGCAGCCATGCCCCGAGAGCAGCACTCCAGCAAATCTTAGACCACAGGCCAAGGGGAGAGCCTCTAGTACACCCGGTGTGTCAGCCAGGGCCATACGGCCAAATAAGGACAGTGGTTCTTTAGCGCTGCACAGACCAGAGCCCAAGCGGCAGCCTTCCCAGCTCTGAATCACTAAACATCTGAATCTGATAAGGAGGTCTTTTTCCTCCAACCCTCATTTTTTAAGACAGCTACCTGACAATATAATACTGATCCACAAACAGTGACTGTCTACCACCCCACTCAGCTGAAGGTGTTTTGCACTCCCTACCCAGCTGAGGACATAAGTCTACCTTTCTGCTCCACAAAGAGTATTGATCTACCATCTTCCTCCTCCTTCTCACTCCACAGAGAACTTCAATCGCACCTCCTGCCTAACAGTGTGTACTGATCCTCCTGCTCGCAGCATGGAGAAATGGAATCCCCCCCTTGTTTTGAAAAGGACCACATTCCCCCCAGCTAATCGGTGAAAGGCATGGTTTTCGCAAATGACTATATGGAACTCCCTTCCAACTTTTTTGATATTTCAGGAGTAACACTTTGGAGCATGACGATGAAACTTCAACGAGGGTGCTGAACTACAATACCCTTCAGCCATCAGTAGTCACATGTATGTAATCATGTGTACCTGGTTTGTGTTTATCACTGATTTGTTTGTCTATTTAGTCCCAAAGTTTTAATTTCTGTTCCTCTTGCAACTGTTGTGTTTATGTATGACTTGGTTTTATCTCTAGTTCTGGCTCACCCAGAGTCCCTGTTCCTGCTCTGTTTGATTTAAGTGTGTTCAGCTGCTCTGGAGTCGCCTCTTTATTCCTGACATGAGTATGGTTCTGGAGCCACTGAAAGCTTTTACAATCTCAAAAGAACTAGAAATAAAACTTAAAAGCTTCCTGTATCATAGAGACGTGCTATGGGAAGATCATAATGAAGCAGACATATACAGTAAAACTGGATTGAAAAAGAAAATGACGTTTTCACAAAAACATCTCTAATTAGACGGGTTCTGTGATAGAAGTAAACATTAACCCTCCAATGCACAATGCTGCCAAATGGCTGCATGCCATTTTTCTGAATTTATATATTTTTGGAGCCTTTCAAGAAAACCTATTGTACTTTTGATAGTAGGTGGATTTTAGTTGCGCCAATTATGTACTTGGATGGAGTACATAATTGTATCTCTAATAATAATATAAAAAAAGAACTCTCATCTCAATTAGAGGGAGGGAATGTTTTTGAAATAGTAGAAAATGCATTTCAATGAAAGAAAAAGTAGACAACACGTTAAACAATGCAGATGCAACGTGAAACTCGGCTTCAGCCTACAGAACTTTAATATCCTGTACACAAAAATGAACAAATAAACAAGTTGTGTATGTGTACTGCTGCCTCTTTGCTTAAATGTCTGATGTTTGATCCTGACCCTGAGTTAGTGTCTGTGCTAAGTTTTTCCATGCTCTTTCCATCTTCGTTCCAATTTTTTCCCATTTCGCACAGTCCAAAATCATACATATAAAACGACTGATTGCGGAACATTGTTAAAGAGTGTCTGTGGTGCCCCGTGATGGACTGGAGTGATTTCACATGCTTTGTGTCCACAGTTATGAGGTGTGATTTCAGATCCATTGCAACCCCGAACCAGACTCAAACGCTTGCCGCAGATGAATGTGTGAAGTAGAGAGTTAAGTTGCACATTTTTTTTGCCAGTTTATGGCCATCAGTGATAAAACATACTGTACAGTATGTAACACTCTGAACAATGTTCACATTTTCTATATAAATGAATTAAAATGGTTAAAAACCATATAACGGCTCATACGTTTTGTACAGCCATAAAGAATAACCTTACTAATCAAATAGTACTGCTAATTATATCTTTGGCAATAAAGTACGCCTGATAATTTACCCATTGTGCTTACTAGAGCGCTACTCAGTGGGCTTCTTGTAAAAAAAAAAAATGTAAAAAAAAAACTTTTAAAGGGTTTTATTTATTAATGGGCAATTATTCTTATTGTGCATGTATTAGGAGTATTAAAGGAATATGAATATGAGGTTTGATATACATATATACTGTATGATATGAATAGTGAAATTTAAAAAACAGATTTCAAGATTGAATGATGATGATGAAATGTAATGTATTTTGCATAAGTGGAATTTTAATTAATCAATAGGTCTGGGGGTCTATAGACTGGTCTTTGGATGTTTATCAATAATAATTTTTTCATTCTGAGTCTAAATTGATCTTTCTTGTGTATATAAAGGTGTGTGAGACACGCGGTGGTTTAAGGTGCACTCAAATACGCACGTTTTATGTTTAATACTCTAAATGTCAGCACAACACCTTCTATTATTCCCTAGCAAGTTATTTGCTTCGTAAACTTTTCAATGTGAGTCACATCCTGGAAAACATCACACACTAGACATTAAGTGTTACTGGAACTGACAGGTTATTTTTTTTAATGAGTTAATATTAATGCAAGTGTCCCACTGCTCTCATGAAGTCCATCTACATCATGCCGTCTCACAAGGCAAGTCTGGAACGCTCTCTCCGTCTCCCCGCAAAGAAACCCTGGCTCAGGCAGAGTGCATTCAAGCTAGCTTAGTCAATCTCCAACCTGCATAATCACGATTAGAGCTGGAAAGAGACAAGACGAGGACGCTAAAATGCACAAGCACCGAACAAACACTGTGAGATTTACAAAGCAACCCGTCTCTGTCGCTTTTAAAATGTGAAGCACTGTTTGGCCAGAAGTCACTGTCTGAATGCCAACACGGAAGCGCAAGGAGACGCACCTGAGCTTGAAGATCATTTAGAATCGATGCCAAAAGGAAAAGCTGTTGTCATTTTTTTATTTGTACATTACAGAAGATTTTAATGCACAAGTTTAAGGATATGTTTAATTTCCTAGCAATCAAACTCCCAGGCAAAGCTCGCAGGAAAAAAAAAATTTGTGAGCAGCATTCCTGCACTTTACCAAACAGTTAATAAAAATGCATACTTTTATTTTCTCATTAAATAAACAAGTGAAAGCAGGTTAAATCAGAGGATAGTTTCCTTGTGCTCCTGTCTCTATGGATTTGCACAGATGAGCCACCACGCAAAATGAATATCAATAGACCAGGGGAGGCAGTGAGCACATAAGATGGCATTTAGCAGCTGAAAAATAAATATATAAATAAATAAATAAATAAATAAATAAAGGCCTTTTTGAAAAATAGCCTGTGTAAGAAGAGTGACAAGCCATGAGTGGCACTGTGGCTTGGATTGCAGCCTCTTGTTTCTTAATGCGTGCAGCTGATTATCATTCAGAGGCACCCTTAACACATCATTACGGTGCTATGAACTGCGTGGGTCACACCATGCCTTAATAAATGTCTAAATCTAAGGAGGCACACAGGCGCCTTTTTAGCACTGGCAGCTGGTGTGTACAGCTCTTATGCGTTTTCACACTTAGCAAAAGAACAAGTGGGGGGAAAAAAACTGCCAACAACAATTCAAACCCCAGTCTCCCTTAAGCAGCATCTTCTCAACTACTTTTGAATCTCAATCCCAGGCATGGACGTCGAGATAAAGTTTCATGATTTTTTATTATTATTATTATTATTATTATTATTTTAGCACATACAGCTCAAATGCTTCTCGTGTTCCTGGTAGTTAGACTACAATTTCAGTTCTATACATTTGCTCGAGTTTAATGCACATGATGGTAAAGTGCCCACGCGGACAGAATCTGATTTGTGCTAATAGACTAGAATGAGCTATACACTGAGGTGGATTTTATTTCATTTGCACTATATTAGTAGATATGAAAGCTACTCATTTTTACTTGTGACAATCTAAGATAAAGTGCCTTAATTCTAACTCCCAGCTCATGTTTAGTTAGACATCGCTCGCTGTCATCATTTCTCTCTCTCGCTCTCTCTCTCTCTCTGTCTCTCATTCTGTCTCCCCTTTAACCACAAAACCCGGTTTGAGTGCAGAGCTAAAAACGCTCTTCATGCCTAAACCCGTGAGACATTTGCAGATCAATGAAATGAATAAAATAGAGGAGGAAAAAATAATAGAGCAGCAATGCACAGCAGAACACGCACAGAAGGAGTACACACTATAAGGACAGAAGTGGAGTGACTTAAACTTGGAGATCACCAGAGTATACACAGCATACTGCCTGATTCTGCTCTATGGACTAGTGTGTGTATAAAATAATCAGCTTTTCATTACCGTGCACGCAAAGAAGAAGACACAGAGGATACTCACACAGCTGAGCTGAACGAAATCCCAGACACGGAGACACAGAGGAAGGAGAGGATCAGTCGCACTGCGCCGGCTTTCAATGGTTGAAGGCGAACTCTAGCGGTTAACAGTCGCCTGCTGTCCAAGGTGCTGAAACTCTCTCTCTCTCTCTCTCTCTCTCTCTCTCTCTGTGTGTGTGCGCGTGTGTATCTCTCTCTCTCTCTCTCTCTCTCTCTCTCTCTCGCTCAAACCAACAGGAAGTCAAAAAAAAGTAAAGCTGCTCAATGTAAAATACCTTGACGACCCCATGCCCACATGCCGACACTTACCGATGCGCGTTCGCAGCCCAATAAACACTGCATACACCGATGGGTTTTTCTTCCTCATTATCATGCCATAATTATATTGAAAACTGGATACTAGAGACACGCAGAGACGCGAGATTGTCAGCGATCGGGTATCATTTATCATTTATCAAGCCCCCCCCCCCCCCCCCTTCCAAAAAGTCCCGAAGACGCGCGTTACTGTACTGTAGATGTTGTTTCTCGTTATACGGTGACGCACGAGAGGAAGACGTCTACACGGAATGTTTCGCGCCGCATTCCAAAGCATTAGCGCTCGCGAAACATGTCCTGTACTTACAGTACTTACCGGGTTGTGTTCGAGATGAGAAGCTCACTAGGTCACCATGAACCCCCGACGTGGAGGCGGCGCGCTCCAGAATCCATGCAACTCATGCAATCTCTCTCTCTCTCTCTCTCTGTCTCTCTCTTCGCTCTCACTCAGGAACGTTTATGTATTCCCGATGCGAGCTGAGCGCAAGGCAGGGGGTTTTGTCCGTCACCGAGCGCGCGCTTGCGTCGGCGTGTCACAAAGCACGGGGGTTAACCGTCCCCCCCTTCGCTCTTATTCACTCCAGAATGCCCCTTTCACTGAGCCACAGGTCCACCCGGGGCCGAAGTAAAGCTCATAAGAAGATTGCGCCTGGCCGCAGGGCTATAAATGCCGCGGATTCACCAGAGGGTCATTGAAAATCCCTGGCTCGCTGCTGGGTTAGACCTGTCTGTCCATCCCGGAGAGAGAATGAGAGGAAGAGAGAGAAGGGGGGGGGGGAGAGGGGGCACTAAACACATTAGGTGTTATGAAGGTTTTCGCTCACCCGGGCCATTGAAATGTCTGGAAGTAGAAAATGAAAGAGATGGAAGTTGCAATATAACCTTATTATAAACAAGATTCTTGGTGTAAACAAGATTATAGCACAAGAGTGCACTCAGAGTGGCTTAGCTCTCTCTCTCTCTCTTTCTCTCTTTCTCTTTACCAATCCCAAGTAGCAGCTTAGTCTCAGGGCATCTTAGTGTCCGTCTATAATAATAAAAATAATAATATTTAAAAAAAAAATTTTTAAGATCCTTTATTTAGAATTAAGACCAAATATCTGTTCATCTAGGCCACATTCCGTAGGTTGGCCTTGCGCCTCCAGGGTCGAGGGTTCGATTCTCACCTCAGGTCTGTGTGCATGGAGTTTGTATGTTCTCTCTATGCTTAGTGGGTTTCCTTCAGATGCTCTGGGTTCCTCCCACAGTCCAAATACATGTATGGTGCTCACGAATTGTCCGTAGTCTGTGCCCTGAGATAGATTGGCATCCCGTCCAGGGTGTACTCCATCTGGTATACAGGGTAAAGTGATACAGACGATGAGTGAGTGAGTGATCTATTTTGCAAATATTTAAAAAGAATTATTAAACCTGTTTATGATATATGATGAGATACACCATGGACAGGATGTCACACACCACAGGGCAATTTAGAAACACCAATTAGTCTAAGCGGAATGTTTTTGACCTGTAGGAGGAAGCTGGAGTATCCAGAGGAGACCCACCATGCACACAGACTCCAGGGAGAAAATCTAACTCTTGACCCTGGAGGGTTTTGCATAGGGGTTAGCAGGGTGGCCTCGCGTCTCCAGGTGTTCTACCCAGTATATCCACATTTCCTTTTTTGATATTTGATTAGATGGTCTATATTTTAGATTATTCTCTGATGAAATTCTAGTGTTTTAAAAAATGATCATATTTTCCATTTTATACAGCACACATTTTTGTGGTAAAAAAAAAAAAAAAAACTATATAAAATATAAGTAGTAGTGTGCATTCCAGCTGGCTAACTCCAGTTTTGTGCAAAACCTGATGATCCATTTTTAGATCAAACCCATCGAAGTGTCATCTGTACACACGCTCCAGCAGGAAAATCTGACCTTTTGTACAATGCAGTTCAATATCAGAAAAATATTTTAATAGGGACCTAGAAATAGTGCAGAATTCTGAATATGAAATATGAAATATGAAACATTTAAAATTTTCTTTCTTTGTAATAAATGTTTTTAAAAAATTTAACTACATTGTTATTTCAGACTTTTGGATCTGATTTATTCAAATAAAATCCGATCATATTACATGTATTAAATACTGTATGATATCTTTACTGGTTGTGTGAAATGTAACACAAAGTAAACACACAGAGAGCACCTATTTGTATTGCGCAACTATACGCCTCCGGCCGCATCCTCCACCTGTACTCCATCACAGTTACAGGTTGGTAAACTTTTACAAGAGGTTGGGGTTGCGCTGGCAGTCATCCATGTGCTGTCCTCATACACAATACACTCCTCTTGTCCTGGGTCTGATTTATGGCTGCTGTCGTTCCTTCTGTAATTCCGTCTGGGGCTGAGAGCCAGCGGCAAGGTGCAGCAGCAGTCACTTCTGACAGGGAGAAAACATGCGGCCGAGGCTGTGCCATCCTGCCGCCGTGATGCTCTGCTCTTACAGTAGCACTACGGTGTGTGGGCACCGAGTGGGTACTGGACCAGGGAATAGGACAGGGACTCTGGAGCATTAGCCACAGGCAGCACTTTCTTCTAGGTGATGTATGTGAGGAGGCTTTCTCAGGGCGCACCAGGTCTCAGTGCAGAAAATTTCCTAATTATAGTTGGGACCCTGATGTGAAGGAGCAAGGTTGAAAATCTTGCCATGTGTGTAATAAATGCCAATCATCCACACACTGGTTTAAACTGTGAACGATTTTTTTAAATGTATTTAATTTTATTTTAAATTTTTTGAAAAGAATTGATTCTTCACCAACTTCATACATTTATCACAGGCTTCTCTCGGGATATTTGGTAGGATGTTGTTCAATTAAGCCATGCGCCCTTATCCTGGTCATGGCCTAGTCTGAAATATGAATGTGCTTTAGAAACGCCACCATTTGGTAAATTAAAATGGCTACTTCATTGATTTTCTATTTTTCACTGACTGTGTTGCAGAACAGCATGAGATAGTTTTCCTAAACTAGCAAATGGGGTTATTTAACAGTGACACTAAAGCGCAAATTAAGTAGCTTGCTGCATGTCAAGGTATCAGAGATGTTTAAAATTTCCTTTGAATTGTTTCACAGGGATTCGGTTTCATTATTTAGTCTAATTTAATTCTCTCTTGGAGATCAAAGGCGCCCCCCTTTTTAAAGTCTCTGGGGCGCATCACATCGCCCCGCTCTTGTGCAACTGTCTCTCATAAAATCCACCGCGTCGCAAAGTCCAGCTTCCCAACAGTCAGACCCCGAGCTACACTCCCCGCTGTGTTTTATAGCGCCGGGATCATTAGCGGCGATAGCTCATGGGCCGTTGCCTGATTCTGCGGCCCTGCTCCTTCACATTCATAAAGAGCGGGGAGGCCGCCTAACTAGTGAGCGAGGAGCGATATCAATTTGGGCGCACGCCCATCACAGGCGCACGCCGTGACACTCTGTAAGTAAGCTAAACTAGCAAAGCTAGCGGGCATAAATAGGTTATGTTTAGAAAATGGTATCGGATCGGTACGTGGACTCAAATACTCGCCGATTCCGATGCCAGTTTTTTTTATGGTATCGGTAGCATTTCCGATACCAGTATCGGAATCGGAACAACCCTAATTATTTGACATAGGCCATTCAAATTGCTCTGCACTCCTCAACATAGCCTCAATCACAAGCCATGTATCTGCGCCAATCCAATTATAACAACATCTTTGAAAATTCCCTTTGTCGCAGTTGATGGTCTCCCACTTTGTGGTTTGTCTTTAATGCTAGTTTGCCTTTCTTTAAACGTTATCCTCCATCTGTGCACATTACTCTTTATCTCCATAACATTTTGTAACAAAGGAAGACTATCAATTGCAAAGAAGGATACTTTCAAAGGGGTGCCCGAGTTGGGTTCAATAATGGTGCAGATGCATGGCTTGCAATGGAGATTATGTTGATTAGTTCCAAGAGTTACCCTAGCAACATATATGAACAACCTATAATAGATAATTAAAAAGTTTTGCTCACTTTTTTCATTACTTTCAGTACAGCCCTTATATTATTATTATTATTATTATTATTATTATTATTATTATTATTATTATTATTAATAATAATAATAATAATAATAATAATATTGAACCTATCCCAGGAGACTTTGGGCACAAGGCAGGGTACACGCTGGACAGGTGACAATCTTTCTCAGGGCACTCACACACTCAGTTTGTATGCATATCTTTGGACTGTGGAAGGAAATCGGAGTACCCAGAGAAAACCTACCAAGCACAGAGAGAAAACGCACACAGACCTCAGGTGGAAATCAAACCCTGTACCCTAGAGGTCCAAGGTGACAGAGCTATCATAAGACCCTCTTTGGAATTTAAGAAATCAGGTCATTTTGGGGCAAGTGCTCAGGGTGAGTATAAATAATTCCTCATAAACATTTACACATTGCATGATTTTCATTCCATAAGCAGAAATGAGTGACCAAAAAAAAAAAAAAAAAGGTAAGTAATTGAAAGAGTTAAGGCTTTTACTATCAGGCTTGTGCAGAGAGTTGGCAGTCAGAACCATTGCACTGGTCTGTCAGAAATGCAGATGTAATGCAAAGGCTCGAGAAACAAATCTGCCTGTAGCATATGACAGAACAGACAAAGCATTTGCTGTCTAAATGAGCACATTTAAACCAGCAAAACAAACTTTCCAAAGTGGTCTTTTGAGGTTTGAGTGATTCAATAATTTACATAAACAAAATGTTTGGTTGTGAGCAACACCGGACTGGGTTCACCATCTGAGAGGCAGCAGTTCATTACGTAGGCGTTCCATTTGCATAGATTTGAATATGCAGGGACACTGTCTGGAGTGGGCGGAGACTGTGTTTCCGCTCAGAGGCTGATCCGCATCCATCTCAGTGCTGAAGCGAAATTGAACACTACAATTTACAGCTTTCTTGCACGAGTTGAATTCTTACTGTGCTTTTTTTTTTAGTTTATTTTTTTATGAAACATTAAACATGAAACATTTGGAGTGTTAAAGGCTTCCACCACCTGCAAAAAATTGCATTCCTTAAAAAAAAAAAAATCACAATGCATGTACTGTATGTACTGTAAGTACAAGATTTCCCAAACAAGACTTCATAGTGCCAGCTGTAAGAGGTATAGCTCAACAGGAAAGAAAGACAACTGCCGCTCAAGAGTGCAGGTGCTCGAGTACACACATTATGTCCCGGCTGTCTGGATAAACACACCACTGCGACTAAAAATATCTACAAAAGAGCTCGAGCAGGGACGAGGTGCCCCAGCTTAGTCCTGGCGACTGAACGAAGCCCCTTTATCCCCATCCACAATGAAGCTGACTGAAAAGCCCTGACATGCAGCCTTTCAACAGCAGGTGCCCCTTTCACTCTTCTGTAGGCCGGACCCAGAACGGACTCTCTCAGGACGTGCTGCCTTGCACCTGGCAAAATAAATAGCATAACATAATGAAGAGGAGCAATTTTGTTGGATTTATTGCGAATTAACTCAAAAAAAAAAAAACTCAGATACAACTGCTAAGAGCATTAACAATCCTTTAAGGCCATCATTACACTGCTAAAGAGTTTTTGGACTAGATGTTTGTTTTACAATGTTTGTTTTTGTACAGAGAATAAAAATGTGACCAAAAAATGCTCACAAGGAGCTGAGACAGTCACAGGAACTGAGACAGATGCAACCACAGATACAGTAATAGAGATGTTTAATGAGATCATCGCATGCAAACGAATCCAAACCAGTGTCGAACTTCAAAGTCAAAGCCAGGGGTAGCTCAGTGGTTAAGGCATTGGACTACGGTTCGGAAGATCCCAGGTTCAAACCCCACAACCACCAAGTTGCCACTGTTGGACCCTTGAGCAAGGCCCTTAACCCTCAACTGCTCAGATGTGTAATGAGATAAAAATGTAAGTCGCTCTGGATAAGAGCATCTGCCAAATGCCTAAATGTAAAGTCAGAAACAGGCAGCGATGTGTGAATTAGGAATTAGAGGCTTAGGCAAAATTGGAACCACGTTTGTGAGACAAAACGGCTTGGCAAGTACAAATATACAGTGGTGTGAAAAACTATTTGCCCCCCTAACAAGGGGGGCAATCACTTTTTCACACAGGGCCATGTAGATTTTGAGTTTTTTTCTCCCTTAATAACGTAAACCTTCATTTAAAAACTGCATTTTGTGTTCAATTATGTTATCTTTGACTAATAGTTAACGGTTTTTGATGAGCAGAAACATTTAAGTGTGACAAACATGCAAAAGAATAAGAAATCAGGAGGGGGCAAATAGTTTTTCACACCACTGTATTATACAGGGAAAAAATGTTAATTATTGAATTCAGGTGTTTCAACCAGGCCTCTTATGATGAGTGAAGGGCAATCTTAATGCTTCAGCATACCAAGACATCTTGGACAATGCTATGCTTATTTAATACCTTTGTAGCAACAGTTAAAACATAAATGAGCCCCAGTGCACAAAGCAATGACTATGAACACCATTTGATAAGTTTGGTGTGGAAGAATTTGACTGGCCCGAACACAGAGCCCTGATCTCAACCCCATCAAGGACCTTTAGGATGAACTGGAACGGAGATTGCGAGCCAGGCCTTCTCATCCAACATCAGTACCTGACCTCATAAATGCTCTACGAATTGAATCAGCACGAATTCGCACAGAAACACTCAACACCAAGAAGAGTGGAAGCTGTTATAGCTGCAAAAGGGAGACCGACTCCATACTGAAGTATATGTACTTGGATACAATGTCATTGCAGGTTTGGCCAAATACTTTCACCCATGTACAGTAGTGCAGGTTTTTTAATGTGGTCCCAAATGGGCATGTTTGTAGGCCGTGGCGTTTGCTAAGAGTTGGAGTGCAACACTGGCAAAGGGCAACACTGAATCTCTGACACTTAGCACTGCCTTCAGATTACACCATACTCACAAGGTACAGTATACTGTAACACTATAGAAAATACAGTGCTGTAATGTTATCCATGTTTTTCACCACTCGACATGATGTAAGTTTGCCTCCAGCTAACTTGTTTGTCGATTGTTTCGATGTACAGTAATAGGTCAACTGGGAATATAATACAAACAAGATAAAAGGGGTATACTGTATCTCCACCTGCTCTATACAAAGTCAGTATTTGGTGTGATGATGCTTTGAGGACCCTTTAGTCTCAGGTACAATTTGGGCAGTTTGATAAGGAAATTAGCTGCTAAGTTTTATTGATCATCCTGCAGAACCACTCAGAGTTCTTCTGAGGACGTGGACTGTTGCACCTGCTTATTTTTTGCATGCAAACCCAGCAGCTTCCATTTAGCTTTTTGGCTAAAAGGTGGTTGCTTATTTAATACATTGCTTTCTTTTCTGGTGTACAAGTACTGTATTTGTCTGTAACTGTCAATTTTGATGGAATACTAATGTTTGGAAATCAGAAATGGTTTGGAATGAAGGATGGTGACTAGGTCTTTTTGCACAGTACTTTGGGCAATAAATCTATTCCCCTGATATGAGCAAGAGCACTATAGAGTAAGGTGATTTACATTGCTGAGGAACCTAACACATCCAGTCATAGACTAAAAGCAACCAATTGACATGTACGTTATAAGGGAAAGCAAAGTACCTAGAGGGAACCCAACATGCAGCGGGGGAACATGCAAACTCCATGCACACAGAACAGAAGTGGGATTTGAACCCCCAACCTCAGAGGTGTAAGGCAACTGTACTAACAACTAAGCCACAACCTCAAGTCAACTTTTAACCAATTATATTTCCTAATTTTCATACTGTACATCAATCAGAAGTCCATTTTTCTCAGCAGCAGGTTTGAGTCCATCCCTGAACCAACGCTAACACTAATGGTTCTCTTACTGTGGATCTTAACCTATGTAATAAAAAAATATATATTTTGTGTATGTTTCCATACAACATGCCAGGAGCAAATACTTACAAATGTGCAATCTAAATGCCGAGTTAGGTGACCTCAGAATGAGCCTACTGTCAGTCTTGTCAACGATCTGCTGGCTGGCTCCTTTCACTCGAGCCGAGACTGATGGTGTGCTTGTGATCACTCCCGCTGTTGGGTCAGCGCTCGGCGCTATTGTGTGCGGGACAATAGCGAATCAGGGGCTTCAAAAAGGAGGAACGACGTGTATGAATGAAGGCAGGAGGAGGGGGTGAATTCTGATCACACAGTTGTGAGGATAGAATGCATTTGAACACTACGGGGGTATAAAGCAGCTATTCATTTGCCAGGCTGGCAGAAGATCTACGAAACCGTCTACGTTTCTGACATCCTGCCAGAGCCTACGCTTATACAGCCAACAATCTTCTCACCTGTGTTTCAGCTCGGTGCCGCCCTGTGCACTACCTGCAGGACATAGAGGAGACTTTGTTGGCAAGAGATAAATAGGATCACTCATTCGTATTGCTTTGCTGGCGTGTGACATCTTGACGTCAGACACACCAGTGGTTTAGATGTCATGTTAATGCACCCTGAGAAGCATAATATCCATTGCGTTCAGTTAAGAGACATGGGGGAGGATACGGTACACCACACTGTAGGCATTGTGTGCATGTGTGTGGGTGGTTTTGTGTGAGAGTGCGTGGGAGTGAGGTTTGAGCCTATGATGTGATACAAGCGACAAAGCACAAGAGCGATAAATGCATCTCCATGCAAACAAGCGTTAACGTAATGCAAAGTGAAGAGATGAAGAGGGGAACAGTTTTAAGTTCCACTCCAGCTCCAGCTCAGTGGTATCTCCTCTGTGCTGGGATGATTTGCGGCCCCTTCCCATCAGGATGCCCGCTGGTCTGCAGCTGTCTGCGCACAACCTGCCAGGATCCCCCCCCCCCCCCTCTCTCTCCGCCCACGCCAAAACCATCCGCCTGACTTCTCCTCCACCATCCCCTGCTTCTCGTTTCCACTCCTCAGCCATGAAACAGGTTCCAGAACACTATATGACACTGCACGAGTTTGATGAGAGCAAACAGAGGCTCGAAACCGCCCACGCATCAGCGTCAAAGCCATTCCTAGCTCACGACGCAGAGCCAAACAACAGATTGAAAAGTGTTCGTTTAAAACAGATACCTACTGTAAACCTTCATCTGCATTTTCCCCTCTAAAAATAGAGCCAGAGGAGAACGCTCATAGGAACTACCTTTGGAATTTGTCCTGGTCAGACTAGATACGTCTTATATGCCGGTGCAGAAGGTGAATTTTGACGAACTGTTAAGACTTCGGGATGACGAAGTGTCTGAAAATAAATGCCAGATTTGCTGTGCAATAATTGTTTTGTGCAGAAGGCTTTCCACTGGACCTCGCCTGGATTGATTCGCACTGGCTTGATGACACCAAATTGCGTTCTCCGGACCTTGAATGCGCCCCCGTTTTAAATTACAGAACTGTGCAGCCGAGTAACTTTGGCAGTTCAGTGGAGACTGAAATGACAGGTTTAGTTTCAGAACCGAGGAGCAGCGTGAGCAGACCGCTGACACTCTCAGTTTTTTTTTTTTTCCCCCGAGATTGTCAGCTCCTCTCGTCTACACCTACAGAGGTGACTGTATGACCGGTAACAGGGTAATGACAGCTCTCCAGTCAAGTTACCTGCAGCATACACACATACTGTACTGTACGCACCCTGCTTTCGAAATCCCTTTTGTTAGGGTGTTGCTAATTAACGAAGGGTGTTACTCTGACTGACATAGGAGTTTAATCAAGATTGGATGTGCCAATTAACCTCCTCCAAAGCAGATTAGCCTGACATGCTAACCAAGCTTCATTAAAGAGCAAATTGATTAATGGGGGACTGTTGGGTGCTGAGATTTTTCAACAAAAAAAATAGTTTGCACTCATTTGGAAACTGTCAGCATGTTAATAGGTCAGCGCTATTATGTATGTGCTGAAATGATAACTCTCCATTGTGAATTGCCGCTCTGCAGAATTATTTAGTGCTAAAAGTTTCAAAAAACAATCCAATTTTCGAATTAATTCGAATTAATGAAAGGGTCGCCACGTTTTCCTTAATAAGGGCACAAAAATTGGATTGTTTTATGAATTATATGATGTGCATGCATAATGCATGGCTCATACCATTAAAAGAAATGTCCATCTGCATGCAAAAGTGTCTGGGATCTTATAGAGATCAAATATCTGCACTGTAAGTGCAAAAAGACCATTTTTCTTAAATCGCCTCAGGAATAGCCATTGAGACGGAGTCTTATTAGCAGTCTTGCAAAAAGAAACAGAATCTCACAAAGGCAAGGATTTTTTTGACATCTGCCCCGTTAATGAGGAACCGTACTGAAAAATGGCTCATGCTGACTTGAAGGGATGGAAGGTGTTTCATGACAGGTCTTCTCACATCACATCTGGTCTGTCAGATTGCAGAGCAGATGAAGTGGCACAGGGTCAACTTAACATCCCATCAGTCTCTCTATCTATCTCTCTTTTTCTTTCTCTCTCTCTCTCGCACTGATCTCCAGAAGTGGAGTCAAACTTCTATCAAACTTTTATCCACCTCCACAGTGGCAAGATAGCACAGAGACACATCATTACCACTGAAACTAGCATGTCTGTTGTCCTGAACTGCGTCCATCTAAAAAGATGTGAAGCAGAGCAAGTTTTTTCGCTAGTCACGCACCAAGCCCTCCATGAGCCTTTTTCCCCAACTGGGAATTTCACATCTTAAAATACATCCCCGATCTCCACAGGGAATGCTTAGCAGGTGGCCTTGCTGATTTTTTCTATTTGTCAGATTTGTCACGTTCTTCGCGTTCCTTATGGCCAGACTATGACGAGAACGCGAAGTACACTCCGTGGTTCATAGACTCATTAAGACTCGTTATTGTGGGTCTGTTTTCAAGGGCAAAACTTTTCATGATACACACGGTCTGAGGTGAAGCAATGCCTGGACTGATATTTCAGTGTTTACCCAACTTGGTAAATATTTCATTGTGCATCCACCAAGGTTGTGCATTTCTAGTATGAAATGTTTGTACATGTTGGCATTGTGAGAGAGAGAGAGAGAGAGAGAGAGAGAGAGAGATTGATTATGATTAAGCTTTAATTCTAAATATATACATTTTGAGACAAGGCAGCACAGTGGTCGATTGGGGAGCAGGTTTGGGGGTTCGAATCCCACGTCCACTCTTGGTGGGTTTTCTCTGGAGATTCAGGTTTCCTCCAACAGTCCAGGTTGACTGGTGTTTCCAAATTCCCAGTGGTGTGTGAGTAAGTTTGTGCACTTGTCCTCTGGGATTTGATCCTCACCCCCTGTGATTCTGCGGTATAGAGAATGTACAGTTGGATGAATGGACATTTTGAGACAAGATTATTTTAGCTACGTTTCCCAACCATTGCTAAGTAAAAGTAGCTACTGTACAAATCTAGAAGTTAGAGGCTTTTATAATAGCCAAATTACACATGTAGAGAATCTTTCACAATTTTTTCCAGACACTCAAGCGTAGCAGCTTTTGCACATCTTAATACTTAACCTAGTGTTTCACTAGTGCTTGGACACCATCAATGTAGAAAGTTTTCTCAGGACGCCAAAGCCATGATCTGACTGCCTGCTTCGTGTTTAAAACGCTGGCGTCCCAGGAACTCCTAACATGTGGCTTGGAGTGACATCACGACTGGGGATGTGGCAGTAACTCCTACAGTATTTGATTTCCTGTAATGTGCAGGTGGTGTTGTTGAATGACTGTGTGTACAGATCTACAGACTGATGTGTCTCTTCCCCAATTTGGACGCAAGCTGTAACCAGTAACTCGCTGACTGTTCACAGGAACGACCTGGATCATCATTCATTCATCGCCTTCTTTAAAACATTTGCACCAATGTGGCAGCTTCCTCTCCTCTTACTGTGCTTAAAGTCGCGATTATATACATTCGATTTCACATAAGATATTTCCGGTATGTTCACAACTGGAGTGTGTTGTGGGTTTTTTTTCTTCTTCTCCAAATCGGCAGCTTTCTCTCTTCTTGTCAGAGTAGTACCATTCTGACTTGTTCACCTTTTTGAGTGCTCAACATCCCGTAGCGTATTTGTAGAAAAGAGTCGCTGGTGCGACACAGAGGAAGATGTTGTTGAGAATGTACCTGCTGTGAGATCAAATGATATATTTAGCATAACAGATGTTCATGGCATTGCCTGAGGGACTTATGTTCCTCATGTGCCACTGCACATTGTGCTTCAAACACACTTTGTCACACCAGTGCATGTCTGCACTTTATAATTTTTTTTTTATTATTAATCTTCATGCCTGGGAAAGTGAACTTACTTAATATTTCTTCACTCAACTATGTTTTTTTTCCCAGCTACATTAAATCTGGACAATCTCTCATTGTGTCTGTTAGTTTCAGCTGCACTGTATGAAAGCTGCCGGCCATCTGCAAGAGCGTCTCGGTGAGAAAACCGGTCTGGCACTGAACCGTGTGCACCCGCCTACAGAGAGTATGCCCTACTCCTCGTAAAAGGGCCAAAATGTCCTGCACCACATATAAAGGGCAGAACTTCTGTGATTAGGGATGTCAGGGAGACCCTAGAGCTCCTTTCTGATTTGTCAATAAATTGTTAAGATCTGCTAACAGCTTTCCTCTCTTCAGAAGACTGCTACCTTCCATCAACAGACTTTTATCTCCTTTTAAAATGCCAAAGGGAAGTAGGCTTGCAGGCTTTTAGAAGGGAAAAAAAAGACTACTTAAAAAAAGAGGTTCCTCAGGGGTTCTTTCAATAGTGGTGTGTTTTAGAGACTTTTGAACTGTCTTCTAGGACTTTTAAGTGTTTCCTCCATTCAGGAGTCAACAGCTGGCAGACTGTGATCCAAACACAGACCCAGATGAATATATATATATATATATATATATATATATATATATATATATATATATATATATATATATAAAAACATCTGTCTGTACTGTATTTCAGGGATTTAAATTTTGTAAACATGAAGTGCTTTGCCTCTGAAGAAGACTACGACTGTAGCAGATCTTCTTGCGGGGCATTTATAAGTCACTCCAACGAACTCGCACTTCATGTTACATTTGAGATGTTTTGTGCAAGGTATAGTTCAAGCCCAGATGCTGCCAGTTTGCCACTGTGGAACCCTTGAGGAAGGTCCTTGACCCCCAAGTGCTCAGATACAAGCAGGCATGGAGCTGGCGACTGCGACAGAAATAGTGGATGTACAGTATGGGCAATGTGCTTGGGGGAACATACAGTACAGTAGATAACCATCCATAGTAAAGTCATTAGGCCACAGATGGCTTCACCTGCCCCGTGGAAGCCCCAGGTTTGCATCCCGGCCAATGTCCCACACTCTCAGGCAGAGGTAAAGACACTTCCAAGGCCCCTCGGTGTATGTGACACATAAATATATATTTAGATTTGATTTACATAAATTTCACATTTCACTTATAAAGATTACAAATGGATTGGAGGTCCAGTATTTTAAGTTTTCAAGCGGTCCAGAATCTCTCTCCCCATACCCAACCCCTGGGATTACAGAGCACCTCAGTGCCAGTCTCAAGCCTGCATAAAAATACCGGTCGGGTCCGGAAAGGCATCTGGCGTTAAACCTGTGCCAACATCAAATGGATGATCCGCTGTGGTAGGTCTTAAAGGAAGCGACCGAAAGAACAATAACATAGTGAAATAACTCAGTTAATGTACTGCAGATATATTGCAACTACTTTATCATAACTACAATAACTGATATGGTCTTACCTTAACTTCCTAGCGATGCTCTTTGCATCCTGTTGCTTTGTGCTGTTGCATGATCAGTGGATGAAGCAACAGAATTGGCTCATCATGATGTGCTGGCCTTTGCGCAAAAGATCTGACAGCTTAAATAATGTGTAAGTTTAAAACTTCTAAAACAAACTTTATAAACACTGAGTGTCAGAAAATAATAATGTACCTGCTATTTTAGTTTTTGAAAATAGTTAGATCTTGAGATTTATAGCAAATATTCACACTTTTTTTTTTACTAACTAATTAAAATTTTCTGTTAATGTTATTTATTGATCTTTTGAGAGTTTGTGGTACTTTTAAATATAATTATTACTGTATATAAGTTATTGTTATGCCCTGCGATGGATTGATACCATGTCCAGGGTGTACCCTGCCTTGTGCCCTACTGTAAGTCTCCTGGGATAGACTCCAGGACCCCACGACCCTGAATACAGGATAAAGCGGGATAGAAGATGAGTGAGTGAGTGAGTGAGAGAGTTATTGTTATTTTGGTGTTCATATTACATAGACAGGTGGCACGGTGGATTAGTGGTTAGCACTGTTGCCTTGCACCTCCAGGGTCTGGGTTTGATTCCCGGACAGGCTCGATTCATGTATCTGTGTGCATGGAGTTTGTGCATGTTCTCACCGTGCTTGGTGGCTTTCCTCCGGTTTCCTCCCACAGTTCAAAGACATGTAGTTTAGGTTAATTGGCGTTCCCAAATTGCCCGTTGTGTGTATGTGTGTCTGCCCTGCGATTGATTGGCACCCTGTCCAGGTGCCTCGTGCCCCAAGTCTCCTAAGATAGGCTCCAGGCCCCACCGCAACCCTGCCGAACAAGCTTTCCCTTGCCTCCGTCACTCTCAGCTTGCTCATCAGAGACAAACTGATAGTAATGTCCAAATAAAATCGACCTGAATTAAATGCCTAATAAGCCATGTTTAAGTGCAGTTATGTTTTGATCCATATGCCATTTATTCTGATATTTATGTCAGCTTTAGGTCTTTTTTTTCAGGAATTGTGTCACAGTTTGGGTGTGTTTGTAATGGAGTGACCCTTATGTAAATGATTTAGCTGATGGCAGCTCATCGGACCAGAGACTGGCCACAGAGCCGGAGCACATCAGGTCAAAAAGGGGAAAGTTCTCCCACGGTTTTGCCCTCTCTGGTCTGTGAACTGACACCCTGGTTTGTTCTTAAGGCTGTCAATGAATACTGAATGTCTAAAAACCAAAGGACAGAGAAGTATTATTCTCCACCTGTCAAATTCTAATTCAGAATTGTTCATGTCAATGGAAGAAGTTAGAAATGAAACTTCTAAACTAAAGAAACAAATCCATTTAAACCTGATCGTTATAAATCTGTTTGTTGGCATTGAGTCGTCTTAGCTGCTTCTTCAGATCTTTGTAAGCAAGCAATTGCTAGAAATGTTAGTTGACCAGCACCAGTGGTATCAACCACCAGTTTCCTCAAATGGCCGCCATTGGATGGAATGTAAAGTCTTCTGAAGGAGCTGTTTGTGATATTGCTGTGAACCTCCTGAATCCGTGCCTGCAAGTCTTCCAGAAGCTTTGTCCTGTACACCTCCTCCTTTGCATAAAACCCACAGGGGGGAAAAATCACATGGCGTGAGATTTGGACTTCTTGGAGGCCATTCATTGGTTCCTCATCGTCCCGACCAACGTCCACAGTAAGAGTAAAATGGGTTGGTGGATCATGGGTTGGCGCTCCACTGATACAACATTTTCCCAAATACAGATATTAGAAAATAGATATTTTCAAAGCATTCTTAATCCTGTGCTTACTTCAAGTCGTGCATTTTCTCTTTCTATTGTGTCCCAGAAGAAAAGGCTTGACCCTGCATGCATTCAAATTAGAGATTATATTTTATCTATAACTGTTAGTCTGATTTAGTGGTCCAGTGAAAAAGAACACATTGTCTCCAGTAACCTGATAAAGAAAGCTTACACTAATCCTCGAAACCAAAATCTGCTAAGCTTACTTATTCTGTTTGAAAAATTAATGCCACCTTTATACAGGGTGGTATTACACACTACTTAAAAATGACTCTCACTATCATTATACACTTCTGGTTTTATATCTCATCCTACGTCAGAACCCGACATCAATTTCTCCATTGCGAGCTTTAGATCCGACTCGTCTCGCCTCTAGCTACAGCGATTATACACGCAATTAAATACACAATAAAGCATCACACAGGCTCTAGATAATACTGTTCAAATGTCTTTTGGTTTGTCATGCTTAAAGAGGGTTTAAATAGTGAAGACTTAATATGCATGAATGTTGAAATATACAGTACAGTACACATTAATTTGCTTCTTTTTTTTTACCGTCTTTTTTTTATACAACGTGTATCCTTTAAATTCTTTAACATGTCTATGTATTGCATCCTTTATTAGAAAAGATGATTATAGAAAGGGTCTAGGTATAATTATTAGTAACGATACTTATTATTGTGTCATGATGCGATTGATGCAAACATACAGAGTTCGTTGAAGAGACGTTGAATTTGTGGTTGATGACAGGGTACACTTGAGGTCAGGTATGACTCAGAGCAAAGGGACCGTCGCCAGTCTTTGTACTCCGCTAAAAATAGGCGAACACGTAATAATGAGTGGGTCTTTAGAAACTCTGAAAGCACAACCTCTTAAACTTTTATGATCGCGCAAAGGGAAGTTGCAGGTAGGCGCAGAGTTTTGTGCAGAATTGTAAATCGATCCAACATCCATCAGATAGATGCATTACGCAAGAGTAATCTTAGGAATTAGCGTTCAATCATGTCCACAATCAGATATTACTTTGATGTTAATGCAGTAATACCCCATGGTTTTTGAGAGAGCTTTGCGATGACAGAAAATTACAGCTAACTATTTCCTGTTTTTAGGAAATGTACTTTTATAAAAATCTGCTATGATGCACAGTAGAATTGTGCATGTAGTGTATTTTTCACTGCATCTTGTATTCATTAGGACTTTCATGTACAGGCACACAGTGTCATTGTGGTTAGCACTGCTGTCTCAAACCTCCAGGGACAAGGGTCCATGTGTGTGAGTTTCCTCTGGGTGCTCTGGTTTCCTCCCACAGTCCAAAAACAGGCTTTCACTCCATCCAGGATGTACCCAGAGTGTCCTTGGATGAGCCACAGGTCTAGTGAGTGAGTGAGTGAGTGAGTGAGTGACTGAGTGAGTGAGTGTACATGAAACTTGGTTATTAAGTTTTTGTTGCCTCTGTAATTCAAACAAGCACATGTCCTAGATAGAGTGTGGTGTCATCTTTCTAGTCACTTGGCTTTTGTGATATTTAGCATAATATGCAAATGCATTTGTGAACTCAGAACATTTATTTAAAATTATAGCATCTAAAGGTTAATAAATATCCAAGTCATGGTGAAAAACTTATATTTGTGTTTATGGATTCATGTAATAGCCATGATGGGGTTTACAGCTAAATTTGATAAACATAATTTTGGGGTTTTCACTCAATCTGGCAAATTACAGTACTTTCATCAGGCACACAAAGTTGTAATCAATCAAACATTTAATAAAATTTTTTAATGCAGTACAGTGGTTCCTGGCCATAGGAATTTAATCCATTCCAGCAGGAAAACTTCATATTGCGAAACACATTTTACCATGGAAAATAATGTAAATGCAGATAATCCGTTCCAGCAGCCCAAAAATATTACCAATATTTCCAATTTCTAACACTATAATCATATTTTTGCATATAAAACAATCGAGACATTTAGAAATGACACAGACATGGAAATGAAGTAAAATATAAAATAAATTTATATTAAACTGCAATTAACCTTAATTTATGATTCCTATTGGCTGCTTTAAAACCCAAAATAACGGCAGTTCCGTTTTAGTCATTAGTCCATTTTTGCCACCCATGGTTAATCCTGCACAATAAGCAAAAAAAAAAAAAACACTGGCTTTCCAATGAACAGCTACTGGACGTACTGTATACAAACTTAGCCAGCGCTCAATTCGGCTTGGTTTGTTCGCTCATATGTTGAAAATGCTTCGCATGCCATATTTCTTCCAAAATTTCAGTTCTTAAAGGTAAAATTCTTAAGGCAGGCAGTATTATCCAGAAGTATCACTGTATATCCTTTTTGTTGAAGTTAGAACTTACAGAAGTTAGTACATGGTTTTTGGCAAAATAGGGGCAGTGTTAGATCAGATGGCTAAAGCACTGATCAGAAGGTCGCAGGTTCGAGCAACAGATCCACCAGGTTGCCATTGTTGTGCCCTTAACCAAGGCCCTTAACCCAATCTGCTTCAGGGGTGGTGTATCATCTCTGATACAAATAAATGTGACAAATAAAAGGCATAACTTAACTTAAAATGTGACAGTGAACAATCGAATTACATACAGTACTGTAGAAAAATAGCAAAATCTTATCAAATTGCTTTTTTCTGTCATGTGATCCTTCAAGCAGGTTTACTGCCTGGGCAAAATGATGGTTGCCATAAATGAAATAAATGTGCTTGATGGAATTGTTCTAATGAAGTAAAGGATATTTACCTGTACAGTATCTATTACTGTAATTGTGGTTTCCCCAGCAGCCATGGACTTCTATAACGAATCAATGTGTTTAAAGAGAAGAAGGTTGGTGATGATGTACACTGAACTTTTTCTACTGTTTTTAATATTTCTTTGATGTTCAAATATCTTTCTAACAGTAAATGGTTTTATGTGCACACAACCTTTTTTGTTTGTTTCAATTTGTTGCCAGTGACTTACAAAATACACTATCAAAGCAATCATAAAGTTTGCTATACTTTTTTGACTGAATGATTTTTTTTTAGTTGACAAATAAAATTGCAGTCAGATCTTGACCAAAAAAAAAAAAAAACACCCAGTGGAAGGTGAAATTAAAGCATTTTGCAAGATCAGAAGGATATAATCAAAACAGCTTTTACATAATTAATTGTTACTTTTACTATAATTACTTGTAGCATTGGCGGCGCGGTGGTGTAGTGGTTAGCACTGTCGCCTTGCACCTCCAGGGTCCGGGTTCGATTCCCCAGCCAGGCTCGATTCCCGTCTCTGTGTGCATGGAGTTTGCATGTTCTCCCCGTGCTTGGTGGGTTTCCTCCGGGTACTCCGGTTTCCTCCCACAGTCCAAAGACATGCAGGTTAGGCTAATTGGCGTTCCTAAATTGCCCGTAGTGTGTGATTGGGTGTGTGAGTGTGTGTATGTGTGTGTGCCCTGCGATGGATTGGCACCCTGTCCAGGGTGTACCCCACCTAGTGCCCGAAGTCTCCTGGGATAGGCTCCAGGTCCCCCGCGACCCTGAACACAGGATTAAGCGGTATAGAAGATGAATGAATGACTTGTAGCATTGACCACCGTTTTGTATTTAACACCTGTGTGACTTAAAGAAACCATGTACTGAATACTCTCTATCAATTTGTAATACTTGCAAAAACCTTTTTTCAAAACTGCCAAAATAGAGTTATCTTGTTTTGCAATGAATCCTATCAAATTCTCAGGATGTCATTATAGAACTATTTCTCAGGACATTTGGTATAAAACCATATGCTTGTAGTAGTTTTTAATTCATTTACCTTTAATAATCTCTTTATTCTGATCAGAGACTGAAGATTATTCTGGAACATACAGTATTACTAAGAAAGCCACTTTTCAGGAATACACCCTGTTTAGAAGACCAGGGTTAATTTGATATTTTGCATTTTCCCCTCATTTCTACAGTAAATGAATTCTAAACATGACTTTTTACGGGCTACAATCAGTATGTTGTCCTGTGGTCTCTTTAGTCTTCTGTGTGACTTGGAAAACCTCCCTATTGAAGATGTTACTTGCAATCAGTGCTTTGACACTTGCTATATTGCATTTTATTTTTGCCGGTTGTCATCCTGAGACAAGATTCATCATCTATTGGTAGACGATACATGAAAAACAGTTTGACAACAAAATTAGATATTTTTTCCCCACCTTTTTGCAGCTTGTTGTTATTTTAACTGAAGCATGTACTATTGACACAACCACAAACTGGTAGACGCTATTTGATGCATGTTTTGGGGAACACCAGTCAAAAGTTTGGGCACAAGTTTGGATTTATAGTCTATATTCTCCAACAATACTGGATTTTTTTTCCGTACAAAACTATAAAATAGCAAATAGGTAAATATATAACGATCACTTGTTATTTTAAGACACAAAGGTCAGCTGTTCTGGAACAGTTCTTCAAGATTCAAGATTCAAAGAACTTTATTAGTCCCAAAGGGAAATTGCTTATGCTCGGTTACAGGTGCTCACAGTTGTTAACTAAGGAAAGGTAATAAAGGTAATAAATAATAATAATAATATAAAATAAAAATAAAAAGTTCCTAAAACATTAAGTACCAACAAAATATGACTCAAGACCACTTGTAAGTATTGCACAGTAATCTAGTATGTATGTAATATTGTATTATTATATGCAATCTTTTATTACACATTCTATTGGGAGGTAGTATTGCAGTTATCATATTATTAATATGGGTAAGTATTAATGTCCTGTTGTATACCAGGCAGTGAAAAAAATCCACATACATGTGTGTATGAGTTACAGAGAAGAGTTGTAGAGTTTTATGGCCGTTGGGAGAGAGGATCTCCTGTGACGCTCTGTGGAACACTTGATAGTAATCAGTCTCTGGCTGAAACTGCTCCTCTGTTCAGCCAAAACACTGTATAGTGGGTGAGAAGGATTGTTCACAATGGATTCTACTTTGGACAGAATCCTCCTCTTTGCTACTACTATCACCGAGTCAAGCTCCATGCCTAGCACAGATCCGGCCTTTTTAATTGACTTGTCCAGTTTGTTCCTATCAGACACCTTAATGTTACCACCCCAACAGACCACAGCGTAAAAAATGACACTCGCCACAACGGTTTCATAGAACATCCGTAGAATGGTGTTACAGACATTAAAAGATCTGAGCCTTCGAAGAAAGTACAATCCACTCTGACCTTTCTTGTAGAGTGCCGTTGTGTTGAGTGACCAGTCGAGTTTGTTGTCCAGATGAACTCCCAGATATTTGTAATCAGAGACCATGTCCACTATCTCCCCCTTGACAGATATAGGAGTCACAGAGGTCTGACGCGGCAGGTCAGGTAGTCCATGATCCAGGAAACCAAGCGGGTGTCAATGTTTATGTTCCTTAATTTCTCCCCCAGTACTGCCGGTTGGATGGTGTTGAAGGCACTGGAGAAGTCAAAGAACATCATCCTTACGGTGGTCCTAGGCTTGTCAAGGTGAGAGTAGGTGCGATGTAGCAGAACAGTATTGTGTCAAGTGCATTTGGAAAACCCATCAAGCACCGTGATGAAACTGTCTCTCATGAAGACCTTACCAGGAAAGCAAGGACCAAAACTGACCTCTGCTGCAGAGGAGAAGTTCATTCAGAGTTACCAGCCTCAGAAATCACCTATCAACAAACAGCACCTCAGATTAGAGCCATTATGAAGGATTTACTGTACAGAGAAGAAGTAGCCGATGCATCTCAATATCATAAAGGAGATTATTGTATATTTTGGACGACTCCAGCATTGTTTTACAAATAAGAAATAAAAATCAGGAAAGACCATGGAATTAAAAGGTGTCCAAACTTTTGACTTTGTGTGGATTTTATGAACAGTTATGTGCCAGATCTAAATTTGAAATTAAAATAAGACACTAATGAGCTACTTGCCTAACATAAACAAACACCTGCACCAATAGATATTAATTAGAAAAGCTAAACTGAATGTTTTTACTGGGATTAGTTCATATTTACACTTTCGCTGAAATAACAACGCTGAAGTGGTAAAAGTGAATTTTAACACGCATGTTACAGAATGTGATGTCTTTGTATTAATAAGTTAGACGGAGAGTTTTCCATGCAGAAAGACAGACAGACATGTACAGTACGTGAGCTTCAACCTGAAATAATAATATCACTAATTAGGTTATTTTCACCTTTAACCTTTTAATGAATTCATTTAATATTCATATAGTTTGCATTGTGGCTTAGTGGTTATGTAGCTCTGTTGCCTTGCACCTCCAGATCCTGGGTTCAATTCCCACGCCAGGTCTGTGTGCATGGAGTTCACATGTTCTCCCTGAGCTTGGTGGATTTCCTCCCACAGTCTAAAGTCATGCTGCTAAATCGTGTTGCCAAATTGCTTGTAGTGTGTGAATGTTGACCAGAGGTCCTACCATGATTGTATAAATTGGGAATAAATGCATTGGCCTCCACAGTCCCTAGTCGGACTACAGAGGTTCCTAGATGGATGGATGGTGGTTTTATACTGTATAAGCTTTTGAAATTACATACTTTTTGTTGTAGACAGACTTATGTGTTAGAAAAAAAAAATTTAGCCAAAAGTCATAAAATAGTGTTTATCATGCTGTCAGACCATTAGCATAGAGAGAAAATGTATTGCATAGTTTTGCAGCCACATGAATTTAATAAATAAAATGCCCTTATCATCTCATTGTATCATCTCCCTTAGCTTTTCGATTATTACAGTCTCGTGTTACAGTTCTATGTGTTATGAGTTCTACCCAAACGCCATCTTTTCAAGTTTCCCAGCGATCAAAATAGGAATCAGGCAAAAAAAAAAGAATTTAATCTTGATTTCTCAATTGCTGCTAATAAGGTATGGTTTCTCTAATGTAAAATTTAATTACAGCATCCGTGACCTAGTGGCCTAAATGCTGAAGTTTTTAATCAGCACTAGCCTGCACAGCTGATAGACATTGGCAGCTTTCCAAGTATAATCTGCTCTAGATTTTATACTAAAACAAATCCGAAAATTGAGTTAATGTACACATACTGTATATCTGTATTTAGATGAATGTATGTGATTATATTATATTTGCTTTTGTATACGGGTAAGAAGGGTAAAGGTCCTTCCCTGTGCCATCAGTCACATTGGGTGACAGATACTCTATACACAGAGATAGCTCTGTAACTAAGGCATTGGATTATTGATGGGAAGGTCTCAGGTTCAAACCTCATCCTCACCAAATTGCCAACGTTGGGCCTTTAAACGAGGCCTTTAACTCTCAGGTGCTAATGAGATGAAATGTAAGTCGCTCTGGATAAGGGCATTTGTTAAATGCCATCATGTCATTTCAGTGGCAGTTTTTTAAAGGGCTGGGCTGTGAGTTTGACACCTGATTTGTATCTGAGCAGTTGAGGGCACAAACCTGGGACTTTCTAATCAGCAGTCCAACACCTTACCCACTGAGCTATCCCGCTACTGTACAGTATGTATATATACTCAGCAAAAAAAGAAACGCCCCTTTTTCAGGACTGTGTATTTCAACAATAATGTTGTAAAAATCCAAATAACTTTACAGATCTTCATTGTAAAACGTTTAAACAATGTTTTCCATGCATGTTCAATTAACCTTAACATGCACCTGTGGAATGGTCGTTAAGACCTTAACAGCTTACAGAAAGTAGGCATTTAAGGTCACAGTTCTAAAAACGCAGGACACTAAAGAGACTTGTCTACCGACTGTGAAAAACACCCAAAGAAAGATGCCCAGGGTCCCTGCTCATCTGTGTGAACGTGCATTAGGCATGCTGCAGGGAGGCATGAGGACTGCTGATGTGGCTATAGGGTAATAAATCGCCATGTCCACACTGTGAGACGCCTAAGACGGCGCTACAGGGAGACGGGAAGGACAGCTGATCATCCTCGCAGTGGAAGACCACGTGTAACAACACCTGCACAGGATGGGTACATCCGAATATCACACCTGCGTGACAGGTACAGGATGGCCACAACAACTGCCCGAGTCACACCAGGAACACACAATCCCTCCATCTCACAGCAAGAACTGACAAATCTGGTCCAGTCCATGAGGAGGAGATGCACTGCAGTACTTCAAGCAGCTGGTGGCCACCAGATACTGACTGGTACTGACTGATTTTGAGCCTCCCTTCATTCAGGGACACATTGGGAAACATTTTTACTTTATGTCTTATGGTGTCGACTCTTTTAGTGTCCATACAAATATTTACACATTAAGTTTACTGAAAGTAAAAACAGTTGAAAGTCAGAGGACGTTTCTTTTTTTGCTGAGTATATATGTGCACATAAGAAATTTCAATTACCTACAAGATGTTAATTAACTAATATTTAATTATTAATTGGCTCATGATAATGCTGATGATTCGTTCAGTTATATATAAGGAAGATTATACTTTAAAATGAGTCAATGGCTGAAAAATATAATTTTAACATAGCTAAAAGAAAATACAGGTAAAAGCCGTGCAAAAATACACACTATGCCTTGTTTAAACGTAATTAAATTAATGCATAAAAGGACCTGGAGACAAAAACATTCAGAATTCTTTATAAGTGTATTAGACTGGAGGATAATTCCTATACAGTAATCTATTCAAATACATGTGAGTAAATTTATACAAACTGTAGGATTGGCTGGTATCCCGACTTCCAGGGCAGACTGAGAAAATAATACTTTTCCGCATTCATTGGAATGGACGAACAAATCGAGTTACCCTTCACAAAGTGTGACATCAATTGGCAAAGCAGATCTTTTTCATGATTACAGTTATTCCTGATTTTTACTCCTTTTTCGCCGGCAGCATATTACACTGGCAGGCACACAGGAGTTTTAGTTATTGAAACGTCTCTCAGAGCAGAAATTATCGTGATTGGTTCAGTCAGGCGACCCATCAATTTCTGCTCGGAGGACACATTCAATAACTGGCGGTGCTAAAAGGGAGCTGTGTACTGCAGCTACACCATAACATCGCTGTGCATTATTGCCATGTTACAGTTGGAGAAAACTGGTATGCAATTCATGGATCTCAATCACCTCTGAAGTAATGTAGCTGAAATAGCTTCATTTATTGAATGGTCTGGGTTATAGTGATTAACTTCCTGATTTTGTTGCAATTTAAAAAAAAAAAGGTAAGTATTCCTTTTTGTCTGGTGTTTTTTTTTTTGGGGGGGGGGGGGGATATTTGAACATAGCACTGTCGCCTTGCACCTCCAGGGTCTGGGTTCGATTCCCCGGCCAGGCTCAATTCCCGTCTCTGCGTGCATGGAGTTTGCATGTTCTCCCCAAGCGTGCTTGGTGGGTTTCCTCCGGGTACTCCGGTTTCCTCCCACAGTCCAAAGATATGCAGATTAGGCTAATTGGCGTTCCTAAATTGCCTGTAGTGTGTGATTGGGTGTGTGAGTGTGTGTATGTGTGTGTGTCCTGCGATGGATTGGCACCCTGTCCAGGGTGTACCCCGCCTAGTGCCCGAAGTCTCCTGGGATAGGCTCCAGGCCCCCCGCGACCCTGAACACAGGATTAAGCGGTATAGAAGATGAATGAATGAATGATTTTAAAAGTCTTATCTTATGACACATGGGTGTGTGCACTACAATACACGTCTTCACACACACACCAAGTGTTTTCCACAAAGCATATACGTAGGAACCTCCAGATCTCAAGGAAATCAACACAGTTCTATTGTCACTTGATGCAAACAAGATGGAGCAGGACTTATTTGTTTCTTTATATGCATGAATAAGAAGTGCAATCTTCTACTTGTCAGTCTGACTGTGGGTCTTTTTAAATAATCCATTATGAAGACACTTGCACATTTGCCAGACTAAAACAAGCTTGTCCTCTCTGCACTGAAAAAAAAAAAAAAAGATTCATGTAGCAACATATTTAAATTAAGGGAGGACTTGGCGTTCAAGAGAAATGTGGATGTTAAATAAGAGAGATATAATGGAAATTAGGGTAGATTTATGTTAAAGTTACTGAAAAGAATTAAGTATGTTTACCGACTTAGTTTATGTCAATAAAATTGACATTATATAATTAAGCTTTTGTGTGTGTCTAGACAGTATTGTGTCGAGTGCATTTGCAAAACCCATCAAGCACCATGATGAAACTGGCTCTCATCAAGACCTTCCCAGGAAAGCGAGACCAAGCCGTACGTCTGCTGCAGAGAAGTTCATTCATAGTCAACAGCCTCAGAAATCATCAATTAACAAACAGCACCTCAGATTAGAGCCGTTATAAAGGATTTACAGTAGCAGCCACGTCTCAATATCAACTGCTCAAAGGAGATTAGCTTGTTTTACAAAATCAGGAAAGAGCATGCAATTAGAATTAGGAAAGAGCATGCAATTAGAATTAGGAAAGAGCATGCAATTAGGGGTGTCCAGACTTTTGACTGGTTTTGCATATAAAACTCAGTAAACAGTGATTAATTAAACAAGATCAGTATTTGTTGTGTTTGAGGATCCTTTAGTGCCAGCAACAAACTTTTGCAGTTTTTAACTACTACATTTACTACTACTGTAGGTTTTACTGAGCATCCTGCAGAACCCGGAGTTCTTCTGAGGATTGCTGCTCCTTTTTTCATGCAAAAACACACCAGCTTCCATTTTTTTAATTGAGTGACTAAGTATAGTTTAATGAGGTTTTTTTTTTCATTTGTTTATTAGTTTTTAAAATAAACAAAGCATATTCCATGTTAATGAATGATATTTTGTGTGCTAAGGGTGTCAAAAAGCACAAATAAATTATTATGTCAAACTTCCTGTGGTATATATATATATATATATATATATATATATATATATATATAATATTCTTTTTTTCCCCGACTGCCACAAGCATTTTGTTTTTTCAGTGTAAATATGCTATTTAGTATCAATAACATATTTGAAGCTCATGCTTTAATTGTGAGTCTTCCAGCAAATTCAAACAAGGAAAAAAATATTTTGAAATGTTAAGACCTTTATAATTGCAAGTAATGGTGAAGATTATGAGAAACATTAAGAACAAAACAAAAAGTTCAGTTTACACGAATGATCAGCCTCCTCCCAAAGCTTCTACAAAATGGACATGTAGCTGTTTTAAATGAAAAGTTGTGCTAAAGACAAACCTATTTTGCTGATGTACACCACCACAAATGATTTAAATTAAAGCATTGAAGATGTTATTGAAGTGTAGACTTTAAGCTTTAATTCAAGGGGTTTCGAGTTGCATTGCCAGGCCTTTACTGCAGCTGCCTTAAGTTGCTGCTTGTTTCTTTCTGCCATGAGTTTTGTCTTCAGTAATACCCCTATCTCACCTATGCGGTTTGACTCGCAGTGACATGTGGAGATACCGTGAGCCACTGCGAGTGACCGCCCGACGTTCCACAAAGTTCTGCAAGCTTCCGTGAGGACCGGCAAAAAAATTTAACATTTAAGATGGAAACGTAAACACAGCGCCAACACTCGCGGTGAATCATGATGAACCGCACTTACGGCCACCGCATGAATCAGCGTACTGTAGGTGAGATAGGGGTATAAGTGAACTGGGTTCATTTCATAGCTTTAAAAAGCTCTTGGGTTCATAGGAATACTGTATGTCTCCTATCAACTTTCCAGCATTCTACAGAACTTAACTAAGCAGAAAATACTGTACATGTCTAAACACTTCAATCATATCTTGATTTCTTCATTTCATTACTCCATTGTGGTGGTATACATAGGCAAACATTTTAATTGTGTCACTGTCCAACGATTTCTGAATGCATATAGTAAATAATGATTCGCACAAGAAACCTTGTTCACAATACATGTATATTCTGGAATGAAAGTACAGGCCTTGAAATATGTACAGCATGTCATACTCAGTTTTCCTCCTCTGCCGCTCTGTTCCTTGTGCATGTTCATTTCCTGTTCTGACTGAAACATGGTTAGTGTATTAGCCTATTTTGTTCAAGGGAAGGAGTGATACACGATGTAGGCACTTAGGTGATGACTGCTAAATGAAGTGAGCTTAGAGACCAAAGACATGTACTGTATCTGCAGTATGTGAATTTTCAACCACACTAGTGGTATACTAGTATACTGACAAATATACATTAATTTAATTACTGCATACACAACATCTCAGAATGGATTACCCCATTGAAATGCAGGCTATAATAATTCAACAATATCTCATACCTACAATACCCCGGGAGGGTAGAGGGGGGCCAAAATATACCTATTAAAGTGTAATGCGATTGTTCTGCTCTATCTATCTATCTATCTATCTATCTATCTATCTATCTATCTATCTATCTATCTATCTATCTATCTATCAACTGCATGTGTTGGATATGCAAAGGACTAACCCTTGTTATTTCTTTAAAGCATTATGTTTGCCAATGACACGACCGCGGTGGGGCTCATTTGCAAGAACGATGAATCAGCATACAGAGATGCGGTGCATCAGCTAACAGATTGGTGTAGAGCCAACGATCTGTCTCTAAATGTAGACGAAATTAAAGAGATGGTTGTTGCCTTCAGGAAAACATGGAACAACCACATTCCTCTGAACACCAAAAGCGCCTCCATGCAGATAGTCAAGAGCACCGAATTCCTTGGTGTTCAAAAGGCAGAAATCCTTAACAGCTCCCTCAAAACCAGCTCCATAGCAAAGAAAGCCCAGCAGGATGTCTTCTTTCTGTGAAGACTGAGAAAAGCCCATTTCCCCACCCCCACCACTCCATCCCCACTCTTTTCTACAGAGGGGTTATAGAGAGCATCCTGAGCAGCTGTATTGGTTTGAAAATTGCACTTAGATGGCAAGACTCTGCACAGGATAGTGAGGACAGCTGAGAAGATCAGCAGGGTCTTCCTTCCCTCCAGGCTCACACACCCCCACACAACTTTTCAACCTCCTGTAGTCTGGAAAAGAAAACTGATGCGTTCAGACACTCAAAGCCAGACTGTGTTGGAGCTTCATTCCCCGAGCTATCAGACGCTTTAATATTCATAGCCTGGACTGACACCAAACCACATACCCCAAACATTAGTAATCAACTGTAAATGTTTTTTCAAGGGGTCACCACAGCAGACCATACAGTCCACGCATTACTTGGCGCAGGACTTATGCTCTGCCAGACACAACCCTCCCATTTCCCTAACAGGGCTTGGGACTGGCAATGCATGCAGTGGCTGAGTAGTATAGGGTATGGCCCATATCCACCAATGGCACGGCTCAAACCCGGGTCGTCAAATCCCCAAATCAACAACCTAGAGCCTTAGCTGCCTGAGCCACCACTCCCTACTGACGCTCAATCTGCTGCTGTACTAAACTGAACTTTCAAACAGAACTGTGTACCAACTTCAGGTCTGTGTGCATGGAGTTTGCATGTTGTCCTTGGTGGGTTTCCTCCATGTGCTCAGGTTTTCTTTTACAGTCCAAAGACATGATGATTAGGTTAATTGGCCTTCCCGATTTGCCCGTAGTGTGTGTATGAGCATGTGACTATATGTATCTTGCAATGTATTGGCTCCCCGTCCCGGGTGTACCCCGTCTCTTGCCCTAAGTCTCCTGGGATAGGCTCCAGGCCCCCCTACTATATATAATAGCTATATACAGTAATAGGAGTTACATGTTGTATTTGTAGCCCGTGCAATAACTGTTATTTTATGGGTTTTGAATGTTTATTTTTGGCCACAGTATTTGTCTGTTTTTACATATTTCTTTCTCACACTCATGCTGCCAGATTTTCTTCTCTTTTTTTTTTCAATATATTTTTGTAGTGTAGAACGTGCCCCTTGACTTGAAATCCAACACTGTCTACAGTTTCACTTTAGCTCCATTGGAAATATTGAGCACTTTTTGAGTGCAGACAAAACTGTAACTGCACTCCAGGAGACAGCGAGTGTGAAGCAATAATGGCAACTAATGAAATTCATATTAATTAATAGAAATGACAATAATTAGACCTAATATGGTTTAACATTGGATTTAGAAATAGAATTCCACAGCTGAATGTTTCTTCTAATGAATCCTAAAAGCATATCAGATCACCCGTACTTTGGAAGAGGTTTTTGTAACAGATTGATGATTTGGAGTTGATCATTAAGTTACATCTCATTAAGGTTGCCATTTTTCTGAGTACACTAGATATAAAAAATAAACGTCTACGCATCCCTGTTATAATTATATAAAATAAAATAAAAAACTCAAAATGTTTTAAGCAGAAAACAGCAAACCCTTAACCAGTGCTTTGTTTAAGCTTCCTTTTGCTTGAAATGCAGCATTAGTGTTTTCGGATAAGAGTCTACTGATTTAGCACATATTGATTTGCCAATTTTATTCACCTCTTCCTTGCAAAGCTTCTCTATCAAATTGCAAGAAGATCTCTTGTGCACAACCCACTTCAAGTCACTCGGCAGGTTTTCAATAGGATTTTAATCTAGGCTCTGAGTGGACCATTTCAAAACTTTTCCCAAATCTTCTTCTGAAGCTGTTTGTTTACTGACTTGGATTTGTGCTCTGGATCGTTATTGTGCGGGAAGTTGAAATTTTTCTTCATCTTCACCTGTCTCAAACAGGCCTGCAGGGTTTCTTCCAAAATAAATGGGTATTTGGGCCTATTAATGATTCTCTTTATTCTGAGTAGAACTGCAGTTCCAGCTGAAGAGAAACAAAATCTTAGCATGATGCTGCCGTCACCATGCTTCATTATTGGTGTTCTTAAAGTGTTAAACTTTTCAAATTATACCCAAATATTTTTTTCTTGGTCTGATCAGATAATAAAACATTGTGCCACAAGATACAGGCAGAGCAGAAGTGCAGAAACTAAAAAAAAGTAAAATAAATAGTCAAAAGTAGTTGGTGTAGTGGTTACCACTATTGCTTTTTGACTACAATGTCTGGGTTCGATTCCAGCCTCGGGGACTGTTTGCATGCTTTTCCCCATGCTTGGTGGGTTTCCTACCACAGTCCAAAAACATGTAGATTAGGCTAACTGGTGTTCCCATATTTGCTTTGAGTGTGAATGTTGACCGGATTTTCTGCCACTTTTGTGGTTCCTAGATGGGTGGATAGATAAATTACTGATAAACGTTATTCAAATGTATTTTAAACACAATTAAAGTTGAGTTAACATGAATGTGTAAGTCTAATAGAAATTGGTAGCACCAACAATTAATAAATGTTAGGTAGCATTGTTAGCCTCTTTCATTACCTCATTATCTTAGCCTGCATAAGGCAAATAGTCTCCAGAGTTAAACAAGGGCATGCTACAAGGATACAGAATATGGCTAAAGAACACATACAGTAGAAAGGTTATAATTAAAGACTTGTTTAAAAAAACATTGATATTGGTGTGAAATTAAACAAAACTTGGAATAGATCACAACACTTTTGTTCAGTATGTTAGTTAGTTATCTAAATCTACTGTATAGGCATAAAGTACAGGGGGATGGGGGTTGTAACCCCCCAACAATCAAAAGTGTCCAGTAACACCCCCGTCCATATCATACCATAATGAGGAACTTTTATAAAACATGAAAAAGTGGTTAGCTTTCTAAATTTAATGTACGTAATTGGCCCCCAACTATCCCCACCCCCAGGTGTGAACATTATCAAGGGCATACACAATGAAATGAGAAAAAAAAAATCTTCTCAACAGGGTTTATGGTTAATACTGGAATGCAAAGCGAAGATTGTATGCTATTAAACTGCACAAGTTGAGATATGTAGAGCCTTTTGTTTCTCTCAATCTCATCCCCGTCCCCCTGCTTAATCCAAAGTTATCCCCTCGACTACATCGCTCCTAATCTCACCTTTTAAAGTGCCCCCATTCAAGAGCCTTGAGAAAGGAGCCAGAAGAATCTGCAGCTGAAGATTCGGAATGGGTGGGAACTGTTGCCCAGGTAACCATCAATCACTTTGGTGCACTAACCAATCTGTGCTGTCATTAACCTGCCAGTTATTTCTGTACACTTGGACTGGTGGAATTGTTTTGTTCCTGTCGTTCCCACATGGGGTGTAGCTCAATCATGATATGGTGGGAGTGACAACATAAACGCTTACGTTTAGAATGGAAATTCAGTGTATGTATCATTGTGTGATTGTTAGCTGAAAAGTAACGAGTCTTTTTAAAATACAAGGAGTAAAAGTACAGATTGTTGTACCCATGTAGTGAGTGGAAGTAAAAAAAAAATCACATATAGGAAACACTTAGGTAAAATACAGATACATGGAGAAAAATAGTCAAATGTAGTACATTTAGGCATTTGGCAGACACTCTTCTCCAGAGCGACTTACATTTTTATCTCAGTGCACATCTGAGCAGTTAAGGGCCTCGCTCAAGGGCCCAACAGTGGCAACTTGGTGGTTGTGGGGTTTGAACCTGGGATCTTCCGAACCGTAGTCCAATGCCTTAACCACTGAGCTACCCCTGGCCCATATATAGTTTTTACATTTATATAGTAATGGAGTAGTTCCTTGCCACCTCTGGATTTAGGTGGGCTTGGATATTTTTTCATAAGAAATGGCTTCTGACTAGCCACCCTACCCCACAGCTTTGATAACTGAAGAACACTAGAGATTGTGTTACATGCTGGGAGTGACCACTACTCGCCAGATGTTCCTGCAGCTCCATTGATGTTGTTGTACGTCTCTTGTCTTGTCCTTTGGACTATTTTTGTCATAATGTCAGTGTGGTGTCTCACTTGTTTATTATGGCCCCCATTGTGCTCCATGGTACTTGCGATCCCACAAGTTGAAACATGTTGGTTGCTCTATCACATTAAAAAGTGGAAAAAGAAATCAAGCATGAGTTACAGTATTTTGGTTTCATTTTGTACGTCACGAAAACCTACCATTTTAAAGCGATGTGTAATTCCATTCACTCTTATAAATTATTCCTGGCACCATCAGAGGCACAAGTAAGTAACATCTTCTGACCTACAGATGATGAAACTGCTCCAGTTCTTTGACCCTGGAGTGTTTAACAGCGAAGTTAGATCAGAGAGCAGCTAATTATCAAGCCCTGAAGTCTAATAACATAATACAGCAACAACACACTGTGAAACTTTTGATTCTCTAGCCTCTGATATCGGTAATTGCACGTCGCCAGGATACGTGGCATTTATTTGGCAAACTTTAAAGCTATTGACATGATCAAGTGTGATGTTCATGTGATTTTCCCAGCAGTTTAGGTCGAAATGTCTAGAGGCAGGCGTTCAACAAAGCAGAACCACAGCCGTGCGCTAATTAGATGTGTATCTGTTGGGTTTTTTATGTCATCTCACAAAACAATCTGGCCTTTGAGAGAATAGCTCAGAAGCACACTACTGCTTGGAGATGCACTCATTTTAATTGTATGGGACAAAACTCTCCTGCCAGGCCTGGCTGTCTAATGTCATGCCATGTCGCGGCAGCACTTTTGTCTCGCCTGTGAACATGATTGTATCTTTAATTTCTCTGCATTTCATTTGCACAGTAATGCAGCCCCGCGTTTTTGACACAGTCACCTCTGGTGCGCTGCTAGAAACACGCTCGTGCCTTCAGCTAACATTTGCATCATGTGACACCACTCATGATTAACGTGCCAGGGAGGGGTGGGGGGTATTCCACCAGGCAATATGTTCTGAAGATGTATTCTCATTTACATAGGAAGCAGATTGTGTTATAGGTAGAACATTATAATGAGGTTTATTTGTAATGGGTTCTATTACAAACCGTCATCGTCCAGCTGTATGAAATTTGCCCATGGCTGACTCTTGCATTAGACATAAAAACTCTGTATATGTTTCACTTTAGATAATAATACTGCAGAAGATGACTCAGAGTGCGGGAAAAAAAAAACATTAAGTGGGCTGGACATGTAACAGAATCTATCAACAGGAATCTGTCAGGGGTTAAACCATCCTTTTTACCAGCTAAAATATCAAGATAGTTAAGTCGCTGAATAACAGAGACATACATAAATACACCAACCAGCTATTAAACATTAAAACCAGCTAGGTATTTGGGTACCCCTTGTACACTGGGGCAGCTCTGGCCCATTGGGCCATGATATGTGGGTTGCAGGGTCGGGCCACCGTGAAAGAAAATTGTTTGTCCTGTGCGTCCCATGGCTGCTCGATTGGATTGGGATCTGGCAGCAACCTTGGGCTATTTGCATTTACATTTAGGCATTTGGCAGACGCTCTTATCCAGAGCGACTTACATTTTTATCTCATTATACATCTGAGCAGTTGTGGGTTAAGGGCCTTGCTCAAGGGCCCAACAGTGGCAACTTGGTGGTTGTGGGGTTTGAACCTGGGATCTTCCGAACCGTAGTCCAATGCCTTAACCACTGTGCTACCCCTGGCCCGCTGGACCCTGTGCACAGCTGGCTATTGTTGACTGGGTGTCCTGGTGCCTTTCTATCATGACCAGCATTTATTTTTGCAGGTATTAACGCTGCACTGGATTCTCTGTGGCATTGGACCAGTTGAACTGGCCTTTAATCCTGGTGGGAGTATATGTCATGGCTCCTCGGTGTACACAAAAAACTAGGCTTAAAAATAAAAATGCATTTTGTTGTATGCTCTGAGGGGCGGCGCGGTGGTGTAGTGGTTAGCACTGTCGCCTTGCACCTCCAGGGTCTGGGTTCGATTCCCCGGCCAGGCTCGATTCCCGTCTCTGTGTGCATGGAGTTTGCATGTTCTCCCCGTGCTTGGTGGGTTTCCTCTGGGTACTCTGGTTTCCTCCCACAGTCCAGAGATATGCAGGTTCCTAAATTCCTAAATTGCCCATTGGGTGTGTAAGTGTGTGTATGTGTGTGTGCCCTGCGATGGATTGGCACCCTGTCCAGGGTGTACCCCGCCTAGTGACCCGAAGTCTCCTGGGATAGGCTCCAGGTCCCCCGCGACCCTGAACACAGGATTAAGCGGTATAGAAAATGAATGAATGAATGAATGAAAGTATGCTCTGATTTGATTTCTTCAATTAATAAACTGGCATGAGATACCCTTGGATGGAGTCATCGCTCTAGTCTTCAGTTCTCTGAAGACTTCAGATTGTTTTGTGAGATGACATAAAAAACCCAACAGATACACATCTAATTAGCGCACGGCTGTGGTTCTGCTTGTTGAATGCCTGCCTCTAGTTGGAAGGTAATCAGATGAACACTGTCTTGCACTCTGTATAATGTCTGTGTCTTCTTAATGCAGCAGGATAGTTTTTCTGTCACTGATAATTAATTTCCACAGACAACCATGTTACTATTTAACACATCTATAACTTTAGGCCTCCACTAGAAACAGTCCCAACTATCACTTGTTAGCTCCTGTGTTTAACGCTGATAAATGTCTAATTCAATAAAAGGGTCATTTCCAGCAATGTTTAATTGTGTTAAATTGTGTATTATCCAAATTGTGAGCTTTATGCCCAAAAGTATGTGAACTCCTGACCGTCACACCCATATGCAGCCTTTTCCAAACCTCTTGCGGTATGACGGTGGCTCTGGGCATAAAGTAAAAACTCAACAAAGACATGGTAAAGTTGACAGTAATGTCATCTGATTTCAATAACATAGTCTGATTGCAGTGGTGTTATCTGATTGCAATAAACTTGTCTGATTTCAGTAACAATAACAAGAATTTTTATCTGATTGCAATAATGATATCAGATTTCAGCAGCATTACAGTATACGATACAATGTATAACACAATAACGTTATTTGTCTGCAGGAATGTTATCTGATCACAGTGATGCTGTGATCTGGTTATAATAACCTTGTATTTTATCAGTAATGTTATCTGGTAGCAGGAAAGTTCTTTGATGAGAGTAATATTATTTATTTGCAGTAATGTTATCATTATAATGTTATGGGATCTCAGAAATGTTAATTAATCACAATAATGTCACCTGATCTCAGTGATGTAGTATTATAACAGCATTGTAGTAATGCAATCTGAACACGGTACTGCTATTTAACTGCAACAGTGTTGCATTATCTGATCACTATAACATTATCTCGTCACAATGTAGTTATATGATTTCAATAACGGTATCTGATCGCAGAAATGTTATTTGTTTGCAGTAATGTTTTCTGATTGCAGTCATGGTAGCCGATCAAAGAATCAATATCTATCGTAACTGCAATAAAATGAAAAGAACATAATCACAGTCACCTTATCTGACTGCAGAACCCACGTCTAGTGACAGTAACAATAACTGATCATAACTATCTGATCACTTACATTAAACCTGATTGAATTGCAGTAATGTTATCCGATTTCAGCATTATATGATCAAACTAATGTTATTGAATTGCAGTAATGTTATCTGATCACAATAATGTTATGTAGTTGTAACTTTATCTCATTGCAGTAATGTTATCCATCCATCCATTCATCTACTGTAGGAACCTCTATAGTCCAATTTAGACTAATTAGCCTAATCTGCATGTTTTTGGTCTGTGGGAGGACCTGGAGGAAACCCACCAATCCACTAAGCCACCCAGTAATATAATCTAACCACAATAATGTTATCTGATTTTAGTATTATAAATGATTATATAATGTAAGGGCGGCGCGGTGGTGTAGTGGTTAGCACTGTCGCCTTGCACCTCCAGGGTCCGGGTTCGATGCCCCGGCCAGGCTCGATTCCCGTCTCTGTGTGCATGGAGTTTGCATGTTCTCCCTGTGCTTGGTGGGTTTCCTCCGGGTACTCCGGTTTCCTCCCACAGTCCAAAGATATGCAGGTTAGGCTAATTGCCGTTCCTAAATTGCCCGTAGTGTGTGAATGAGTGTGTGTGTGTGTGTGTGTGTGTGTGCCCTGTGATGGATTGGCACCCTGGCCAGGGTGTACACCGCCTAGTGCCCGAAGTCTCCTGGGATAGGCTCCAGGTCCCCCGCGACCCTGAACACAGGATTAAGCGGTATAGAAGATGAATGAATATATAATGTAATCTAAACAACATTGTCTGATTTCACTAGCATTATCTGGTCACTATAGCTTTATCTGATTACAGTAACGTTTTATGATTTCAATAATATGAATCTGTACTGTATAATCTGATCAAAGAAACAATATCTACAGTAATTGCAGTAATATGAAATGATTGTAGTAACCTTATCTGACTACAGGAACCTTGTCGTGATGTTATCTGATCTCATTACCATTCTCCGATCACGGTAACATTACTGAATTGCAGTAACGGTGTCTGATTGCAAAAATATTATTATCTGGTTGCGCAAATAATATGAGAAAACGGAGAGAATTTATCCACCAGAGTATTTAACGCAATAAAATAAACCAAGCTACAGTACCTTAGATACTGTAAGAGCAGGTTATGATTTTTTTTTTTTCTTTAAAGCAAGCAGCTGTTTTATGAGGCACTTCTGCTACGTGGACTCCACTAAAATTCTGCTTCTGGTTACAGCCCTGTCTGACAGCTAAAGGTCAGCATCCTCGCAACATTGTTTGCTGTTTTTTTTTCCCCCTACCACCTTTGAGCTACACAAAGAGAGGAGGCAGGGTGGGATTGCAGTGTGGACTCAATCAGAAGCAGTAAAAGAACTCATCCCGCTTGAGAGACATATTATTTGGCCACAATGGAGGCTTATTCGGCAGTCTGTCTGATTGAAAGCAAAGGCCAGGGGGTCTGCGAGGAGGAGGCAGAGCGTGAAACAATACCGATATGTCAGCCTGATGTTAAAGGATGATCATTTATAATGGCCAAGGGCCGGCGGCAATAGTGCTACTTCCATGCTTTCCTCGATAAGACCTGGCAGGTAGACGTGCTTTGATCCTTATACTGAATATTGCATGAAGCTGTTTACTTTTTGCAGCTTCTTCTATACACTCGGTAAAATGTTCTCGTTTGGGTAGATCATCACGCAGAGCGAGAGCAATTGATGTAAAGTTTAATCCTGTCTGTGGTCATTTTATCCTCTTTATTTTTCATAAACAAGGATGATCTACGTAGGATGGTATAACCAAACGAAATAATCCGCCGGGCAGCATGCGGACGTACATTTTCACATCATTTCAAGTCATTTTCCTAATTAAAAACCAGTTCTGCAAAGCGCAAGCACTTTTCGAAGAACAATCTTTTTTCGTGAATGCACTGTGCCTATAATAATGTGCATAGAAACATAAAGCATAAGCAGTTATTAGAACAGAACTAGAAATAATTACTGTGAAAACCTTGCCCGTGTGCCAGGAACTGTGTTTCACTGTTGAGGTCATTTGCCTCTGGTGCTGCAGCTGATGTTGTGTTGCTGTGATAAAGGTCTCCCCAGGTCCACATAAACCTTCGAATTCAACATGTACCTAAAACAGCAAACAGCCCACTACTGTGCGGTAAATCTGCATGCTGGAATATAACAAAAAGCCCCAGTTTTATTCAGATATGTGTAGCGTTTAATCTCCTGGGGTAAAGTATTTTTGGAGCTGGGTAATATAAATAAATGACCCCCTTCCTTTTTTAAAAATGGGAACTTAATTGCAATGATATTTATTCCTCCTTTAGCTTTTTTTTTTTACTTCACAAAGGGGTCCCATAAATATTGATAACAGTGTTGTCATTGTTGTTTTTTTAGCTGCCTCTGTCGAGGGGTTGCCACCCGATCCACTCACAGCTTGGCACAGGTTTTAAGTCGGATGCCCGTCCTGACACAACCCCTCCCATTTTTATCTGGGCTTGGGACCTGCGCTGCATTTAGTGCCTGGGGTATGAGCAGCTAGGAGTCAAATCCAGGCCCTCCTGATGGTAGGCGAGAAACTTACAGTACAGTACCACTGAGCCACCAATGATCCAAATATTAATAATAATGGGATTTTGTTATTTTAAAAAGGGCAAGCACGCCCCACCCATCCATACAAAACAACTAAACTCTTCTTACTACTAAGAAGAAGATCTACTTCAAGAACATCAAGAAGAAGTCCCAAGATTTATCACCAACACCAGTCATTGATAAGCTCTCGTGAATGGTGAATCAACCATTGAAACTCATATCCTCTATAGCATCCTCACTCAGTACTAGCTAGTGGAACAACAACAAGGCAGCACCTTGTTTCCTCTCACCTCCAGCACTGGGGATTTGTATCTCACCTCTGCTCTACTAACAGTACTTTGCATGATCTCCCCATTGCTTGGTGGATTTCCTCCATTTACTCTGGATTCCACCCTTGGTACAAACACCGATTTGCCCGATTAGATGTGGGCTTGTTCCCTGCAATGGGTTTGCATCCCATCCTGCTTGTGCACCGTTCTGTGCTCTTTGGGATAGGCTCCAGGCCTGCTGCAACACTACAGTAGGCCAAACCACATGGATATATAGTATAATAAGAATGAGAAGAAAAGAGAGGAGGAGGTAGCTGATTTTTAATGATTTAAGTAGGTACCCAGACATTTCATTAAAATTCAGTGTTTTTAGTTTGTAATGGAGATAAATAGGTTTTTCACTGACATATAGTCAATTATTAACCTTTTATTCACTAAGTGAGATCGATAGTGTTCTTTGATTCCCAATCCCTCCCCATTTGGCAGTGGGTAGTGCTATAAGACATACAGTACTCTGCTGCTTTTCTCAGATTAATTTCTGCATCTCCAAGCAAACATCGTGATGAGGATAGCGGGATGCGGTGGTTCAGCAGGAGGGATAATTGAATAGTGACTGGTTGGCAAAAATGCAAAATGGGTAGGCAGGACCATATGTCCTGGAAGTAGGTTTCTATAGTGGTTGGTGTGCAAGGTGTACAGATTTCAGAGTCCATAATGACCATTTCTGCCCATAATATTAAATTGTGGATTTTTCTTTTTTATTATAATTGTATAAGACTGGTTGTGCAGGTATTAGTCATGATAAAGAGATGTGTCCAGGAGTCAGCACCGGCAGTAACCACTTTCCATTTTGTTCTGCCATTAATACTGTAGGATTGGATTTGGATATTAGACTATTTGTGAAAATGAAATAAAAAGGTACGAGGTTTGATCCTAGTGGGGGAATGTTAAATGCATATTCCTTTGAAGGATCGGATGCTGGAGTTTTGTTCAATTCAAGGAACCGGTTATTTTCAATTGCATGATGCTGGCTTAGCTGTGAGAAAGATGTAAAAGTATCGCTCAGAATGAAGCCTCTTTCTACCCATTTGGAAATGTTTGGATATTATTGATGATTGGGAAGTCACAGTTGTGTCATAAGCCATATGGAGTGTATTTGTTTGCTGAGTGTGAGTGAGTGGGTTGTGAAATTTCCCCCAAGCGGCTATCAACTCTTGATACGGCTTTTAAACAAAGGTGGTGACTAAGCACTAGGCTGATGGATCGTAGATATGAAACACTGTTTGTTCAGTTTCTATCTAAAGGTTGTCTTTATCTGTTTGATGTACTGAAGATGACTGACCAGGAAATATCTTTTGGGCTCCAGTAGGTTTTAGATATACAGTACAGTATGTACAGTAGTGTGGTGAATTTTATCACTCACTCACTCACTCACTCATTGTCTATACCATTTTATATGCAGGGGAGCCTATCCCAGGGGCACAAGGTGGGGTACACCCTGGACAAGGTGCCAATCCATTGCAGGTCACACACATATACTGTACATACTTGTTTATTATTATTTCTTTAAAAATTTATAAAAAAGTAAGTATTTGTTTTGGGTAACACATTTTTCTACATTGTAAAACAGAATATAGAATATACAGTACATATAGTATCACCAAATCAAAAATGTTGAATCAGAGGGTGTGTTGAAACTTTTGCCTGGTACGCACATTCTATGCACTGTCTGGAATATTAGTTCATTCTGAATTGGATGATAATTGATTTTGATCAATGTATAAAGAGATTTTTTTTTCTATATTAGATAAAATTTTGGCATATACAGTACTGTACTGTGCAAATGTCTTGCGCCCCTGCATTTCTTCATATTTTGCTTCTAAAGAGCCAGACTTTCTTGAATTTTTAATGTAGTGTTGAAGAATAGTTCTCCAGGCTTCCTGAAGAATTTTTTTGTCTCTCACTTTCAGTCCAGTCCCTATACTGTACCTGTGTAGTTTCAGAGATATGCTTTGTGTTTGTTAAACCACACAGTGTATCGCTCGAGCTGATGCTAAATACTTTGTGGTTGGAACAGACGAGAGGGGAAACGAGGTTGCTGATGAGGTTGTTACATAAAAGCAAACAATTTGTAAATTGTATCTTGAGGCACTCTGTAGAACTTGTAGTATCACTATAGAACTTGTAGTATCACCTGGAGCCATGATGAAAACAAAATAGATCTCTAAATAGATGATAGTAAATCGGATTGAACATTTCCCGTGTCGATAGTACAGGCATTGGCCACAGGGGGCAGCACGTGCAATGTAAAAACAAAGATGGCAAACCGCTTGACTTCAGGAGCGAGTTAAAATCGCAGCACGCTATGATGTGTGAAATTCCATTGTTCTCCTGCAAAGAGGGTGGAATGCAACACTAAGCCCTTAGACAATAAAATATTGTCATGCAAAGGTGATCAGGACCTGAACTCAGACCAAAAAGAAGTGGCCGGTGCTTAAATTAAAGTTAAACATTTTGCTTTTGTTTCCCTAATGTTTATGTACAAATGGTTTCAATACATTTGCATTAGAAATATGGACTTTATTACCCGTTTTTAATACCTAGTTACTTTTCACCCAGCCTGTACATCATTTACTGTAATTGAATTCGAGTTTTAACACTTGTTTTAATTTTTAATAAAATGAAAAATAATAAGAATCAGTGTGATATAAATTTTTACTATTGACTCTGGCAAAAGAAAATATAAAGATTTCTACATAGATTTCTGAAACTACAGAAGAAACGTGATCAGAAAAAAAAGCATGGTTAATGGTTGGTGAAGTTGCACCATATGCATGGACAGTAGAAATCAGTGAATGTACTGTAAAAACATCTACACATACACAATGTGACAAGAACTCACAGGATTGGGACTAAACAGCTGTGGGTATTAAAAAAAGCACATTAATGAGACAAATCAGAAAAAAAAGATTGAATTTGCTATAGGGAGCATAAAGATTAGACTTCGGATCAATGAGAAAAGGTCATGTGATCTGATGAGTCCAGATTGATCCTATTCCAGAGTGATGGGTGTGTCAGGGTGAGATGAATCCATCATGCATAGTGTCCAGTGTACAAGCCTCTGGAGACAGTGTTATAATCTGGGTTTCCTTCAGCTGCTCAGGTCGAGACTCAGCAATGTCATGCGGCAATAAAATGAAGTCAGCTGACGACCTGAATGTACCGAATGACCAGATTACGTAGCTCATCTATGGAGCTTTCCTTCCCTCATACAACCATAAAAGAGTCTTTTCGGGTAACATGAGGAATCAGTTTCACACATGAATTAGCCACCATATTGTGCACCGTCATCAAAGCTAAAGGCGGTTAAATAAAGTTGTAGCATGTGGCTTTTTTGCCAGATGGTGTAAATTCTGTTCTGGTATACGGGGTCTTAAAGTTGGATTGCATTAAGTTAAGCATCTATTTCTCACATATACATTACATAACAGTGAAATTCTTTATTCTTCACAGCTTGGTAGTAGGCTGGGGTCAGAACATAGGGTCAGCCATTATACGGAGCGAACAGGGTTAAGGGCCTTGCTCAAGGGCCCGACAGAGGAAACTTAGTGAAGCTGAACTTCCCATCTGTAACTTAACACACTGAGCTACACTGCCATACAGAGTCACAGGTATGTGCATGATGTGATCTGTACTGTACTTTAGCTAAACTGACACAGTGAGAATATATTTCTTTAGTTAGTCTCGTGTTCTGGTTATTATTTTGACACTTAGTTCGATTAAATAGTGGTACTAGTGTATTGCGAAGGTTTTAGAGAATGAGGAAAGCCTTCAGGTTATAAAGAGTTATTATTGTGTAATGTTTTTAAAGGGCCTGATTAATTTGACTCTATGCTGGTGTCCAGTGTATTTGTTTGTTTCAGATCTTCAGAATCTAGCTTGTTATGTGAATAGGTTTTTAAGAACACTATAAATGTATTATTAATCCCCAGTATTGTAGGGTCCCTGGAACAGAGTTATTGCTTACTCAGAGTTTATTGAATTTTTGTTTATTTCATTTAATACACATTTTACGATATCACGATATAGCAGCGAATGAAAGTGAAGGATAGCAACCCTGGGTAAACTGACGCAGCAAACCTACTCGGAACAATACCCGGAAATACATAAAGTCAACGTAAAAATGAAAGGGACCAGAATGAATTCCCAGAGTGACTCAGAAATGAAGGAGCTGTTGGCACAGTACAGGATTCATTATTCATGAGGAAATCACCGGCAGGGTCTAATAATGCTGAGCACAGAGAGAAGAAACAACCTGTAAATAAATAAATAAATAAATAAATAAAACTCAGAAAATATAAATTCCACAAAATTATTTTATTTGTGTTCTCCCCGTGCTTGGTGGGTTTCCTCCGGGTCCTCCCAGTTTCCTCCCACAGTCCAAAGATATGCAGGTTAGGCTAATTGGCGTTCCCAAATTGCCCCTAGTGTGTGATTGGGTGTGTGAGTGTGTGTATGTGTGTGTGCCCTGCGATGGATTGGCACCCTGTCCAGGGTGTACCCCGCCTAGTGCCCGAAGTCTCCTGGGATAGGCTCCAGGTCCCCCGCGACCCTGAACACAGGATTAAGCGGTATAGAAAATGAATGAATGAATTAATAATTTTATTTGGTAGATATTCATATTTAATGAAGTGGCAGATGTGAATGTGTTCATCCAGGTACAATAGCATTTAAAGTTTGACGCAAAGTTCGAACTTTACCAGAAAACTTGTACTTTTGAGTTTAAAAGAGAATAAACTGGTGTATGTTTTGCAGTTTACATTTAAAGTATTTGGGAGACGCCTTTATTCAAAGCAATATATGTTTTTATTTCATTACACACACACACACACACATATGTATATATATATACAGTATATATAGGGTTTGATGCTGGGACCTTCACGTCCAATGCCTTCACCACTGAGCTATCCTGCCCCTATAGTGGGATTACAGTACTGTACGTCCATTAAAGTGTTAAAGATTATAGAGAAAATGTAGTGTAATGTAAACAGTACTAAAGGTACTAAAGGTAAAATCAGATTAAAATCAGTTAATATTTTTATCTGAGATCAGCATAGCGCAGTCATTATTATGATTTCAACAAAGGTTTTTGGGATGTGCACAACCCTAGCGTATACAGGATATAGATAGGATTAAGCATTAAGGGACAGTAGTGGCACAAATCTTTAAGAGTCTGCGTTACCGATTGGAAGGTTCAAGACCTACTGTAGCACTGCCAAGCTGCAGCTGTTGAGACCTTGAGTCCTTACTCAAGGTCTCATCAAGGTCTCCTTATACCCATCTGATCTAGGCTGTATCCTGGCTGACCCTGCACTCGCACCCCAGCTTCCTACCTGAGATATGTGAAAAGATCATTGCATGGTGACAAGTAGTTGTAGACGTCATGTTAAAACAGGATGATTTTTAGAGAATTTTAGCCACGCTTGTACAGTACAGTATGTTGTTTTGATGGAGTCTAAGTCTTTGGTGTAGGGTTACCCAAAGTAGGAAGGAGTTTAGTCATTTGTGTAGACCGCTTCAACTGAAGAAGATGAAAGGAGCAGAAGCCACAGTGGGAGAAGCAGGTCAGGATCTTGCACTGGCATCACATCAGGCAGATGGTGTTTATGTTCAGCGATTGAGAGAAAGATGTTTATTGTATGACAGTATGAGTTTTTATTTGTTGCTTGTTGCCGCCATTATATTGGGTTGCAATTATATAATTAATGATTGTTTGTGGTTTTATGAAGGTACTCACATTACAAGCCCCTCCATCCCTCAACCCCCGCCAAGCCTACCAGTTGCAAATCCTAGAAGCCCCTCTAGTATGAAAATTTAATTGAACCCTGCATAAGGAACGATGTGCCGCTTGTTCTGATTGCATATTTTGCACAATTATGGTTTTTCAATTGGGCTTGGAGTTAATTAGAGGCAGCCAAATACTCCATGGTAGCCTGATTGTATTCACCTCGGAAGAGGTCATTCAGAGGTCACAGTCATGTCGTTTTTGAACCCTGTTATATAAGCTTTTAATTAGTGCAGTCAATCGATTAAAATAGTTATTCTAGTTAATTACAGTTAGAGTCTGTCATTAATCAGGATTAATTACAATTAACACTATTATAAGCATGCAAAAGGGTTGGAGGAAACATTATGCAGATTTAAGATTTAAGAAAACAATTCTTCCCCTTGAAGGTAGCTTGCGCACACAACTTTGATTTCATCCAAACGTCCATCTGGAAGCTTTTGTATAATGAAACTTGCTGTTCAGCACACCTGGTGATGTTTCCTCAGTCATCTTATTATCCGCATTAAACATGTCATTATCACACACAGCCGGTTAACCGTGCTGCGATTATGGGAAGCCATTAGGGTCAAACTTGGTCATATGATTAATCTGCGTTAAAAAATAGTAATGCATTAAATTTTCTAGATTAATCACATGCGTTCTGATACTTTGATATACCGACTGTGTAATCGGTGTTATAGTATACACTACCGTTCAAAAGGTTTAGAATACTTGCAAATTTCTTAGTTTTGGTTTAGTGATTTATTTTCTACATTCTACAACAATACTAGAGATTTCAAAACTATAAAATAACACATATGGAATTAGGTAATTACGTAACAACAACAGTTAGTTGTTATTGTAAGACACAGAGGTCGGCCTTTCTGTAATAGTTCTTGCAAGAACAGTATTGTGTCAAGTGCATTTGCAAAATCCGTCCAGCACCATAATGAAACTGGCTCTCATGAAGGCCGTCCCAGGAGGACGAGACCAAAACCTCCCTCTGCTGCAGACGAGAAGTTCATTTAGAGTTATCAGCCTGAAAAATGACCAATTAACAGCAGCTCAGATTAGAGGCGTTATGAAGTCTTTACAGAGCAGAAGTAGCAGAAACATCTCAATATCAACTGTTCAAAGGAGATTAATGCATTTTTTTTGGACGCCTTCAGCAAAACTTTACAATGTAGAAAGGAATAAAAATCAGGAACCATCATGGAGTTAGAAAGTGACCCCAAACTTCTGAATGGTAGTGTAGTTTAATAAATAAATATGTTTATGGGGGGCGGCGCGGTGGTGTAGTGGTTAGCACTGTCGCCTTGCACCTCCAGGGTCTGGGTTCGATTCCCGTCTCTGTGTGCATGGAGTTTGCATGTTCTCCCCGTGCTTGGTGGGTTTCCTCCGGGTACTCCGGTTTCCTCCCACAGTCCAAAGATATGCAGGTTAGGCTAATTGGCGTTCCTAAATTGCCCGTAGTGTGTTAGTGTGTGTATGTGTGTGTGCCCTGCAATGGATTGGCACCCTGTCCAGGGTGTACCCCGCCTAGTGCCCGAAGTTTCCTGGGATAGGCTCCAGGTCCCCCGCGACCCTGAACACAGGATTAAGCAAAATAGAAAATGAATGAATGAATGTTTATGGGGTTTGTTGATTGATCTTAAGCAAGTACTCAAAGTATTTAAAGAGACACATGAATACTTGGTTTCCTTATGCTTCGGTCAGCCATGTCGATTCCTTCTAGTCGAACGCAGCACGAGTGCGCTAACATATTCCTGCTCAAATCTAGTGAGAAAAGGAAAATCAATTCCATCCAATCTAAGGAATCAGGCTTTCCAAGTCTGCTTATTAGACCTGATATCACTCAGTGTGCTAAGTGAAGACTCTCTCCCACACATCATTAATAAGTGGAACTCAAGTGGCAGAACAGAAAGCCTGCAGTTATGTGTCTATGTGTGTGCACATAATGACTTCATCAGCTCTCCTCATCTGCATACAATCAAATGGAGCAGCCAGCCATTAAGACACGAGGGGATGAGGACAAGTCACAGGACTGATGGAGAGTCGATGCTATTGGAACAGCCAGGCGCGAAATTAATCAATCAGTCCACGAAGCACATGGAATAACAGCGGCAATCCGCTTTACAGAGACGGCCTCAGAAGCGCTATAAAAGCGTCTGCCTCTCAGATCATCGACGGCAATACTAATATGGATATGATACTAAGACACATGCTGATGGGAATAAGCAAATATCATGTTGTCCTTGAAATGTGGTTCTTCAAAAAGCCCGTACAATCATACTCATTATTTTAGCTAGAAACAGATGGTGTGCCGCCAATTAGGCTGGGAATTTACATTATTAGGGTTTTGAGAATTGCTGCTGGCTGCTGTACAAGCTTTAATTGTGCGTCGTCTTTTTTTTGCAGCACAGCAAGAGCCGTACAAACCACACACAGGGCTCCATTCATCTCCTCCCCTTCTCACAGGAGTCAGCCATATGTCCTAATCAAGTGATGTCTCACTTAAGACTGCCCTTCATCACGGCTTATTAATTCTACAACAGGACGTTTCTTCACCGCAGAAGGATACTGAGTCACGACATACTGTAAGGAACAAAAAAAAAAAAGAGACAGGACTATGGAGTGTACCTTGAAATTTAGAACAGATACCAAGTTTCCGAGTGGAAAAGTCGGAATGACGGTTAATGTCGTCTATCTATGTTCTATCTATTTATGGACCAAAGAGTTGTTATTTCACACATATTTTGACTGAATTGCTGTGAATCGATATCAAGTGACGATTCCCACTGAGCGTGTGTCAACAGGTTTGTGCAGTGAAATTTCGACGCCTCGGTTTAGACCCATCCCCGGCTTCAACACATCCTCTCATTCTATATTCAGGAAAAGGCCTCGCTCCTTCCTCCTCGTTAGCCCTGATGAGTAGTCAGGCAGAGAAGCGGAGCGTTCAGAGAGCTCTGACTTAATGAGAGACGACACAAGCAGCATCCAAGAACATGCATTTCCTCTCCTGACGAACAGTTCCTTCACAGCATTACTCTAAGGAGACGCTACTGTGCTGAAATGTCTGTCACTAAGTATATGAATTTATGGAATAAAATGATCCAACTGTGTGTGTGTGTGTGTGTGTGTGTGTGTGTGTACACAACTGGAGTAAATACAGGTGTATAACTCTAGCTGCCTAATGGCTGTGACACCTCCTCACACTCACTCAGTACTCAGACATCTCTAAAATACTTGAGGTCCTTAAAAATCTATTCAGCACGGCTGGATGATAGGTATAAAATGTATCTGCTGAATGTAAAGAACACCACGCTGCAAAAACGAGTGCTACGTTTTTTATCAGTCCTCATAAACACTATCTTTTGCTCTAGTCTATGGTTGGAGTACATCCACAGTCAGATACATTACAGGCTCGAGAAACTGCAGCTGAGAGAGAGAGTGCACTAAGCAGCCCACTCCATTAAAAAGCACGTTGTAGTGCATCGACATGTAATGGAGCCTTCTAGCACAGGTAAGAAAACACTTTCCACCACTTTGCTAAGCGAGGCCTCGAAGCAAAAGCATATACATTTCATAACAATAAGCATATGCTTGTTACATGCGATTAGGTAAGTGTGTATGCGAAATTGAAGAAGTGAATTTTACCATCTTAAGGCTGTTGGAAATTGCCAGAAAATCAAAGTCATCTTCGCACATGGAAATATCGACTTGTAGTGCGCATCATGTGGACGATCATCCTCTCACCCGGGAATGGTTCGCTGTTACTCTTCTAAGTAGTCGGAGCAACGATTTTCACAAAATTCCAATTTTTCCCTTTCAAGACAAAACAGCCATATTTCCCTCAAAATGTGGTGCGTCCCCATAAAAATACATCAAAATGTTCAATTCAATTCAATTAAATTTTATTTGTATAGCGCTTTTAACAATTGACATTGTCTCAAAACAGCTTTACACAATCAAAAGAATTATTTAAGTTTGTATGGAATGTGAATGTGTATGAATCAAAATGTTCAGATAGTCTTTGGTGAGCGAGCCCGAGGGCGACAGTGGCAAGGAAAAACTCCCTGAGATGGTAATAGGAAGAAACCTTGAGAGGAACCAGACTCAACAGGGAACCCATCCTCATCTGGGTGAAACAGATAGCAGGAAATGATCTGCATTTATACAGTGTGTTAGGTGGCAGCCAGTTCAGCTATAATAGTTGATCTTAATTGATGTTAAAATGGAGTCAAGGTAGTTATTGGAGACTCAGATAGACTTGTAGAAAGTTCCAGTCCTGAACTATCGAATTGTCAAGTCCTCAGAGAAACAGCTGACAACACCAGTCGAGGCCAGAACCATCTTCTAAGCAGATAGAATCATCCCCAGACACCAAACGCTTCCCAAAGAGACACACGGGGCATCCATGCGACGAGACCTCCAACCAGAAACGGGGCACCAGGATGGATCAGACAGGTCCGGAGGGCAGAGGGAGTCTGGATCACTGGCAGCTCAGGAATGACATGTGTAGATCAACAGAGAGAGAGAGAGAAAGAGTGAAAGGGGGAGACAGGGGGAGAGAGGAAAGAGAAAGAGGGGGAGGAAGAGAAGAGGAGGAGAGATTGCAATTAGGTATGGTCACAGTCACAATGTCTAATGTGAATGTATATTTACTGTAGAGTGCAAGCAGGGACTCCGGCAGGACTAACTATGACAGCATAACTAAAAGGGAGAGCCAGAAGGAAACACAAACATGAGGGCTCCCTGAGATGTAAAGCAAACAATCACCTCACCGTCAACAAACCTGAGTGATCAAATGAGAGTGAGGAAGACAGCATCTAAACATACCAGTTCACCATAATACTCTACGTCCATGAGTCCCCCAGATCTGCTCCTTTACCTAAGGCAAATCTATTTATAAAAATGCTTGGCTAAATAAATAGGTTTTTAGCCTAGACTTAAACACTGAGACTGTGTCTGAGTCCCGAACACTATTTGGAAGACTATTCCATAATTTTGGGGCTTTGTAAGAAAAAGCTCTGCCCCCAGCTGTAGTTTTCATAATACGCGGTACTGACAAGCAGCCTGCATCCTTTGATCGAAGTAGGCGTGGCGGATCGTAAGACACTAGCAGTTCGCTCAGATACTGCGGCGCGAGACCATTTAATGCTTTATATGTCAAGAGTAGTATTTTAAAATCAATGCGAAATTTCACGGGGAGCCAATGTAGTGAAGATAGGATAGGGGTGATGTGCTCATATCTTCTGGTTCTAGTGAGGACTCCCGCTGCTGCATTCTGGACTAGCTGAAGCTTGTTTATGCACCTAACAGAACAACCAGACAGTAAGGCATTACAATAGTCCAACCTAGAAGTGATAAAAGCATGAACATCGTTGCATGCATCGTTTAGCGACAATATATTTCTTATCTTGGCAATATTTCTGAGGTGAAAGAATGCTATCCTGGTGATATTATCTACATGAGCTTCAAATGAAAGGCTGGAATCTCTAATCACGCCGAGGTCTTTTACTGTTGCACTTTATGGAACAGAAAGGCCATCTAAAGTTACGGTGTGATTTAAGATTTTACTCCTAGCTGTATGCGGTCCTATGACTAGAACTTCTGTCTTATCCGGATTAAGCAGAAGGAAGTTAATTAGCATCTGTCAAGATGGACTAACCTGAGGTGACCAGAAGACGTAGCTTTAGCGGTTAGCCCAATGTAGCGTGGAGGATAAACCCAAACGCGGAAAGAAGCGAGCAGGCAGGATAACCACGCGATTTAGTTTAAGGACTCTCACAAAAACGGAGCAAGGGAAAAACACAAATTTAACCCACGTCCTAAAAATACACACACAATAGCAAAGACAACGGAACCAACATGTGAGTACTCACGGTTTGCTGAAACGACAGCTGGAGCTGACATGGGCCGAACTCAATGACTGAGCGGTAAGCCTTCGTTTGTTTACCTCTTTTATACTTCCTGGTTTTGCGCCCGTCTTACTTCCGGGTCCTAGTGCCGGGCGCAGATTGAGTGTGTATGACAGCATCCAATTTCTTATGTCCTGAACACATTGCTCAACTTTAGTAAGATGGTTTTTCTCATCAGGTTTTGCTGAGACATATAACTGTGTGTCGTTAGCATAACAATGAAAACTAATACCATGCTTACGGATTATGTTGCCCAGAGGAAGCATGTAAAGGGAAAAAAGCAGTGGTCCTAAAACGGAACCCTGCGGAACGCCAAACTCCACTAGAGAACATGCAGAATAATCACCATTTAAGTCTACATACTGATAACGATCGGTCAAATAGGATCTGAGCCAGGAGAGGGCTGTACCCTTAATTCCTACTACATTTTCTAATCTGTGAAGAAGAATTGCATGATCAATGGTGTCAAAAGCTGCACTGAGGTCGAGTAATACAAGCATAGTTACACAACCCTCATCAGAGGCCAACAGGAGGTCATTTACTACTCTAACGAGTGCTGTTTCTGTGCTGTGATGAGGCCTAAATCCTGACTGATACAGTTCATGTATGCCATTTCTATGTAGATATGAGCATAGCTGCTCCGCTACTATCTTTTCCAGAATCTTAGTGATAAAGGGGAGGTTTGATATTGGCCTGTAATTGGACAGCTGACAGGGGTCGAGGTCAGGTTTCTTAATTATAGGTTTTATAACTGCTAATTTAAAAGATTTTGGAACATAACCAATTCAAAATGTTCAGCCGGGACTTCGAGTAGCGCAGTGGTAAAGTGCTCGCCCTATCATCTGGAGATCGCTAGTTTGATTCCCGGGTGATGCTGTAACCTCTCACAGCTGGAAGCCAGGAGAAAGCTGATTGGCCAAGCTCTCTAAGGGTCGGGGGGGTGGGGGGAGCAGTGAGTGGTACTGTACTTTGCACTCACATCCGTCACAGTCACAGTCAGCTTTACAATCAGTCACAGGCCTCCATGAGCTGACACAAGTGGATAGAGTTGTCCTCCAAGTGTGTTATACTGCCCCCAACTGTGTGTGAACGAGGCTCGGTCGAAACAAGTTAGAGTTTTTGAGCCTCCCTGACTGGTAATAGTGGCCTTGATGGGGGAACGTAAGTGACAGGTGGGAATTGGATTTGACTAAATTAGGGTAAAAGAATCAGGGAAAGAAACACAAGCCAGGTCTTCCAAGCGATATAGAACAAGTCAACTTTGGCGCAAAATGCAGCGTTTTAGAGTTACAAAGATTTAGAGTTTCAAGGATTCATTTTGTACCTGCACCATTTTTGACCCTAGGCTCCTGTGACACCAAGTTCGCTTGTTTCTGATCTGAAAGCAAGTCATATCACGTTGAACGGCTCAAAAATATCTACTTCTTTGGGCGGGGGGGAATCCACATCCATCAAACATACATAGCATCTCGAAATTGGCTGTGACCTCGCTCCAAACTCACGCCATTGAAAATGAACTGCCATCTAGAGTTTAGTGGGTTGTGAATCGTAAAAAGAAAAAAAGAAGAAAAGAAAAAGGACCTCAATTTCTCTCGCTCTCAGATTCCCATTTGATTTTGTACAGAACTTATGTTATAACCTTCAGCGAGGCCTCCTGAGTGCAAAAAGAATGGAGAAGATCGGAGTTATGAGAGCTTGTATGGGACCTGACACAAAACGGATTATCTTATAGAAAACAATTCATTTCTCGCTCTAAAGATTTTAAAGATCTACCAAACAACTTTAGATAAACTGCCATCATGCCACATTTTTTGGAGTACACACATCAAACTAGACATGCTGTAAAGCTGTAGCTTGAAAGAGCTATCTGGCTCTATTGGAATAACCAGACAATCAGAACCAACATCCCAAATATCCTAGGATACTCACTCACTCACTTAGCATCTATACCACTTTGTCATGTATACAGAGTCGAGCTGGACCTGGAGCCTATCCCAGGAGATTTAGGACACGAGACCCTGGACGGTGTGCCAATCCATTGTAGGGAACACACACTAACACACCCATTATTATGGGTAATGTGGGAACACCAATTAGCCTAATCTGTTTGTCTTTGGACTGTGGGAGGAAACCAGAGTACCGAAACCCACCAAGTATGGGGAGAACATGCAAACTCCATGCACACAGAATCGAACTCAAGCCCTGGAGGTGCAAGGTGACAGTTCTAACCACTAAACCACATTTATCATAGGATAATGTTGAATTAAAAAATATAGAAAACACTAGTTAGCAAGTGGAGAATAAGAAAAATCACAGCACATACTGTACCTCCACACCCCATCCCCACCCAAGTAAAAAAAAAGTATGCTAAGTATATTAAATCCTAGCGTGCCAAAGCATACTTAAATGTACTTGCTCCAGACTAATGACTAGTATACTTGAAGTTTGCTATTTTGGAACAACTAATTTTGTACTAAGTGTATTTAAGTTGTAATTAAATTGTACAAAAGCACAATTTTAAGTGTATTAAGTATACTTTTGTGTGCTAAAGTGGAACAACTTTAAGTATACTTTAGTACATTTAAAGTATATGGCTGTGTGTGTACTAACGTACATACCTGACAGTATTATTAATACAATTTAAGTATATATTTAATGTATTATAAGTACATTACAGCTATTTTTACTGTATTACAAATACATGATTAATATACTATGAGTATATTCTTATTGCAGCAGTAGCATGCTGTTATACTTCTGGACAATTACAAATACTAAAACAGTACACTTTGTGGTTAATACAAATATACGTTATTGTATCATACAGTACACACAACCTTCTATAATACTGTAGTGTTTTTCGACGCTAGCAGGGAACTTGGAGGACGAGTGAGTTTGGTGGCTACCCAATGTAATGACTGGGAGTAGTTTATTTAACCAGCGCGCGCGCGCGCGCGCATGCACACACACACACACACACACCTATTCGGCTATTAGCTAGAACTGGAGAACGGTAGCAGAATGCAGCACATACACACATAGAGATAACACACATGTACACATACTCAAACTTGGCCGAAGCCACTAACCTAAACACACGTCCCAAACAGGGTGAACACAAACAGAACACCTCCCGCAAGGCATGACGGTCGCAAACCGCAGCCCCGCCCACAATACTGTACTGCAAATGTGTTACCAGTACATTAAGTGTTTAGGATCATTTACAAATGCTAAATGTATTTTCTACACTATAACATGTTTTTGTAAAGCGTTACATCAGTAATTATGAGGCAGACTTTATTCATGAGTTCAACAGATTTAATTTGCACAAGGTTACAAAAAAGCACTACTATAGTTTATTTGTGCTCAACAAAACATCAGGTTGTCTCACAAACACACAAACTAAAATATAACCTGGTGTGTGAACACAGACAGACATTAGTATTAGAATCTACAGGTACAGTATTAGTTTAAACCTGGTGTGTTGATTCTGTTACACAGAGACTGAAAACAGGCCGAGAGCTACAGAGCCATTATACCACAAGCAAAGTACAGAACACATTAACAACAACACATTAGACAATATAAAACATAGATTAAAGTATGTACTTAATTTAAAACCGTTAAATTTACCTTATGCCGATGAAAATAAAATAATAACGATACGAACTAACGCACGCGATGATGCAGCTTCAGCCGTTAATTCAAACTAGAAGTGGAGAACTGGGGAGCCAATCAGAGAACGGACAGTCCGAATCTACCCGCCTCTAGCTCTGATTGGCTGGTGGGGCGCCGTCTAGTCTCTGGTTGGCTGGAATAGTCGCAAAGTTCACAACCCTGCTGCAGTTTGTGTCGCTTTATGACAGTGAGCGGACAGAAGAGTGAGGTATGAAGGTAAAACAGTAGCAAAACCCGAGAGCTTGCAAATTTGAATGTGAGAACGTGTTTGAATGTGTAAAATTAATATTTGTATTTGTAAGTTGAAATTTATACTCACAGCTCTGATGTGAAAAGCTGCATCTATCGATTTGCACACATAGACAATACTCAGAACACTTGTGTTTTGAATTCGAAGTTGCAGATTAATAGTGACAAATGTGTAAAGTGTCATTCACATAAACAAAGTGACAGGCACAGTTGTGTACTACACATTTATCTTTGCGCTTTACTTCAGTTTTGCTGTACAACCACAAGTCGGCGCTCACAACCTCTCAGATCTGGCAGTACAACCTCAAATCCCAGCGCTCTGACTTTTGCTACTCATTTTGCGATATTCCTGTAGCAAAACTCACTTGTGCACTTGTAAACGCCAACTTGAGAGAGCAGATTTGGGGGCGGAGCTGGGGTGGGAATGAAGTCATTTCATTGGTCGATGCCTCACCAAAGTAAAGCGCAAAGATAAATGTGTAGTACACAATTGTGCCTGTCATTTTGTTTATTTGAATGACACTTTACACATTTGTCACTATTAATCTGCAACTTCGAATTCAAAACACAGGTGTTCTGAGTATTGTCTATGTGTGCAAATCGATAGATGCAGCGTTTCACATCAGAGCTGTGAGTATAAATTTCAACTTACAAATACAAATATTAATTTTACAAGTTCTCACATTCAAATTTGCAAGCTCTCGGGTTTTGCTACTGTTTTACCTTCATAGTGAGAGAGTAAAAACATAAATTATCTTGAAGGGCAAAAGTGGTTTTCAGCGCGCAGGAACGAGTTTGAGATCGCGCGCGCGAGGGAGAGATTCAGCGTGCAAAAACGAGTCTAAAAGCACATGCACGAGAGAGTAGTGCACTCAATATAAGTACATTTACATTTAACTGATAATATACTGAGACTACCGTATATTAAAATTTGTATTCTAATATAAACTTTCTGTACATTTGTACAATGATTATTTTGAGCATATTAAAAACAAGTTTAAATAAGTATACTTTGGAAATTAGACCAGCCTTTCACTTAAAGTATATTTTCCAATAATATATCTTTGGAACGTGTACTATAATACAATAATTTTTAAGTATATTTAAAGTTTAATTCCAAAATTTGGTAAAAGCATGATGTTAGTATACTTTTTATATATTAACTGATGGTACAACTTTTTGTTAGTATATTAGCAGTGTATTATCGAGGATTTCAATATATTTGTAATACACTAAAGTGCTTTTTTTTTTTCACTGGGGCAGACACCAGCTTCATGGGTGGAGATCACAACCTCCCTGTGTTGAACCCTAGGTCAAATTACAAAATGAATTTTGAGGATTGTTTCTTTTTAGCAAAAAAGATTACATTAAAATGTATGCAAATTTATTCACTCATACTAAGCTTGTTCATGCTCTGAGGATTTGTGTTTATCCATATGAGTCCAAGGCTACATGCACACTGCGGGCAAAAGTGACCCGTAGACAAGAGCCAGCTACTTTTTTGCATCTTTAGTTTCTTTTAGTGGCAGAATGGTGACTTAGTAGATTGGGTCTGCGTGCCTGGAGTTTGCATGTTCTCTCCGTGCTTCTGTATACAGGATAAAGTGGTATAGACCAGCGGTTCCCAAACTGGGGAAATAATTTCAAGGGGTCGCGATAGGGATTAAAAAATATATATTTTTGAGAAAAAAAATCCAAACCTACATGGCCCTGTGTGAAAAAGTAATTGCCCCCTGAACCTAATAACTGGTTGGGTCACCCTTAGCAGCAATAACTGCAATCAAGCGTTTGCGATAACTTGCAACGAGTCTTTTACAGCGCTCTGGAGGAATTTTGGCCCACTCATCTTTGCAGAATTGTTGTAATTCAGCTTTATTTGAGGGTTTTCTAGCATGAACCGCCTTTTTAAGGTCATGCCACAACATCTCAATAGGATTCAGGTCAGGACTTTGACTAGGCCACTCCAAAGTCTTCATTTTGTTTTTCTTCAGCCATTCAGAGGTGGATTTGCTGGTGTGTTTTGGGTCATTGTCCTGCTGCAGCACCCAAGATCGCTTCAGCTTGAGTTGACGAACAGATGGCTGGACATTCTCCTTCAGGATTTTTTGGTAGACAGTAGAATTCATGGTTCCATCTATCACAGCAAGCCTTCCAGGTCCTGAAGCAGCAAAACAACCCCAGACCATCACACTACCACCACCATATTTTACTGTTGGTATGATGTTCTTTTTCTGAAATGCTGTGTTACTTTTACGCCAGATGTAACGGGACACGCACCTTCCAAAAAATTTAACTTTTGTCTCGTCGGTCCACAAGGTATTTTCCCAAAAGTCTTGGCAATCATTGAGATGTTTTTTAGCAAAATTGAGACAAGCCTTAATGTTCTTTTTGCTTAAAAGTGGTTTGCGCCTTGGAAATCTGCCATGCAGGCCGTTTTTGCCCAGTCTCTTTCTTATGGTGGAGTCGTGAACACTGACCTTAATTGAGGCAAGTGAGGCCTGCAGTTCTTTAGATGTTGTCCTGAGGTCTTTTGTGGCCTCTCGGATGAGTTGTCTCTGCGCTCTTGGGGTAATTTTGGTCGGCCGGCCACTCCTGGGAAGGTTCACCACTGTTCCATGTTTTCGCCATTTGTGGATAATGGCTCTCACTGTGGTTCGCTGGAGTCCCAAAGCTTTAGAAATGGCTTTATAACCTTTACCAGACTGATAGATCTCAATTACTTTTGTTCTCATTTGTTCCTGAATTTCTTTGGATCTTGGCATGATGTCTAGCTTTTGAGGTGCTTTTGGTCTACTTCTCTGTGTCAGGTAGCTCCTATTTAAGTGATTTCTTGATTGAAACAGGTGTGGCAGTAATCAGGCCTGGGGGTGACTACAGAAATTGAACTCAGGTGTGATAAACCACAGTTAAGTTATTTTTTAACAAGGGGGGCAATCACTTTTTCACACAGGGCCATGTAGATTTGGAGTTTTTTTTTCGCCCTTAATAATGTAAACCTTCATTTAAAAACTGCATTTTGTGTTCAATTATGTTATCTTTGACTAATAGTTAACGGTTTTTGATGAGCAGAAACATTTAAGTGTGACAAACATGCAAAAGAATAAGAAATCAGGAAGGGGGCAAATAGTTTTTCACACCACTGTATATAAAAAATTAATACAGCTCACGTCATGATGTCAGGCCACGAATGAAGCGTTTGTGCTGCCAAAAACAAGTACACCCTTCTCATTGAAAGGTAAGCCGAAATTATTTAGATGTATAGTAAATGTAGTCAAAATACTGTGAACAGCTTGTTATGTTTATTGCTTGTTTTTGATAGTGGGGGTCGCGAGATCTTGTTGATCTTCAATTAGGGGTCGCGGTCTTGAAAGTTTGGGAACCACTGGTATAGACGACAAGTGAGTGAGTTTCTTTCATTCTTATTTCAAAACTTTAAGCTCTCCTTTGCCACTCTAGTCCGGTTTCTTTTCTTTTGAGACCTTTTCAAACATACAGTATAAACCCGAAATATTTGTAACGTATAATGTCATTACTTTAAGCACCAGAGCTCAACCTGAAGTGTGTGCACATTTGCACATGCACAGACCCATAACACCCGTATTATTTTTTACTGTCGTTAGCTTTTTATGCATTTCAAATAAATCTAAAGAATGTTTTGCCGCCTCATTTTGATTAGGTACTAACACAGCTGTGCTCCCACCGTAAACGTTAATCAACCATTCCGTTTGGTTTTATTGGTTCTCTTGCATGACATGAGCTTTACTAGGCTAATTATTGGATCATTGTGTGCTTACATAAACGTATATAAATTTCAACCAGATTGTGTAATTTTTATTTCTCGTTTATGGAGAACAATAGGGTGGAACATTGTTCCGGTGTGTTGCGGCGGCCTCCTTGACTTTCATCCTCTGTCTTTCCTAGAGCAAAACTGTGTTAAGTGTTGCATCGTATCGACATACAGTAAGTCAGATGAAGTCCGATTTGAGGTCACATTGCAAAAAATCGGATCTGTATCTGATTAGGACCATTACGTAAGGCTGCCAACCCAAATCCAGATTTTTGGCACATCAAGATTGGAATCGGTTTGGAATCAGATTGCTTTCATCAGATGCTTTCACCCTTACACCTCCAGCATCTGGGTTTGATTCCCGTGTTTGCATGCTCTCCGCGTGAGTTTTGTAAATCTGTTCTGAACTACGTCCATAAGAGGTGTAAAATCAGAGTCAGCTCTGATTCCTAAAGATGTACTGTATCTCTGGAGGTTCTACTTATTCAAGTGGGATTTCAAACTGCCCTTTACATCACTTGCAATGCATTATGGAAGTTTAGGTCCACATGAGTACATGTTATGGACATGGAGCCATGAATAAACAAATAAAAAAAAGGGTAAATGATGGAAGAAATGGAGATGGATATAAAAATTATAACTCTTTAGAAAGTTAAGTTGCTGTGCTTTAGGACTTTAGTGTTTACAAGAAGTGTGGCTGGCTTAACTGAGTTATGGAAATGGAGAACAACAGCCCCTGGACAGAGGATGAAGTGAAATGAAGTCTGATAGGAGGATGCATCAATACAGGCAACGATAGAAGAAATGTACAGAAACAGGATGATATACGAGGAAATGTCATGCTGCATGCTAACCCGCGGTGTCATTACCCTAGCAACCAGTGCAGATAAGTCGACAATGTGTCAGATTTGGACTGCCAGTTTGAATGGAACCAAATATTATCTGATAAGTTTCAAATAGCAGCGTGGACAGTCAGTCCTAAAGATCAGATTTGTCAAGCAAATCGGATTTGCCTGCAGTCCAAACAAGGACATATGGAAGTCTACCAAATCAGAATTTAAATGATCAGATCCCATATGGATCTCCCATATCTTCACACTGGCTGGAAGAAAAATCTGATCTGAGTCTAATAACGAGCACAAAATCAGATTGGGCCTGTAGTGTGAACGTGGCCCGATTGTTACATGCGTAACACTAGAATAGACCAGTTTGTAATTAGTTCATTTACAGAGCATCAGTGCTGTGAAAGCAAATAGTCATTGTCACCATGGCAATGATTCAGTTTTCAGACTGACACAGACTGACCAGACAAAGTGATTGAAGGCTCTTATTTGTTAGCCTTCTACTCAGCCAACTACATCTTTACATGCCATGTCAGAGGGTGGCGTAACACACTTGCAGTAAAGCATTATCCAACCTCTCAGACAACGACTGTGCCGTGCGTCGCTGTGATTGACAGGGGTCAGAGACTAGGTTGCCCTTACCTCTTTGAAAGCAAAGCCAATTTTGTTCTATTTTGGACTATCCAGCATTGAATAGGTGAAGCATCACTGGCATGAAAACTCGTGATCCTGGTATAATGTCAAGAAAAACAGTATATTCATTTATGTGTTAAGGGATGTAACCATATAATATTACAGTGAAATTCAGTGTATGGTCCTAAAGGAGTTTCAGAATTTTTACATTAAAATTTAAATTTAATTCAAATAAATTATAAAATTGAAAAAAGGGTACAGAGGTATAAATCGAAGACCATTTTAATCATAACATAAATACTAGTTATGTACTGTATGTGCAAGAGGTAAAAGCAGAATATAGGTGAGGAGTGTGGGTGTGTGATATCAAGATTTCAAAGATACAGTAAATGACATTCCTTATGTCATTATGATACACATAACCTTGTCATATACTGTATTTCAGTAAAATGTATCGACCAAATTCATTAACCAGTTTTTCAGAGCTTGTACCACACATTAACCAGGATAACATGCTGCCCAGCCCATGCTGCCGTGAATACAACTGTAATTTAAAGTGGTGATTGCATATGTATATGGAATTGTGTTGCATAGATAGATAGATAGATAGATAGATAGATAGATAGATAGATAGATAGATAGATAGATAGATAGATAGATAATCATCATTTCGATAAGCTTACGCAACACTTATTTCTGTCCAGAGTCGCATTAATTTCCCTCTAAGATCTTTTATTCATGATGTTGCTGGATCACTGCATAAAATCTTCTCCAGTGCTTCCCACAGATTCTCAACAGGGTTAAGGTCTGGACTCGGTGGTGGCCAGTCAATGTGTGAAAATGGTGTCTCATGCTCCCTGAACCACTCTTTCACAATTTGAGCTTGATGAATCCTGGCATCATCATCTTGGAATATCGCTGTGCCACAATCCATTGAAGGAAAAACCTGGCTATTCAGTACATGCAGGTTGTCAGCTGACCTCATTTTTGGCCGCATAACATTGCTGAGCCTACAGAAGACCTGACCAACTAAAGTAAACCCAAATCATAACACTGCCTCCAGAGGCATGATGGGACCATCACCTCATCCGCTTCTCTTCGTATCCTGACGCACCCATCCCTCTGAAGCAGGGTTGATCTGGACACATCAGACCACATGACCTTTTTCCAATTCTCCACTGTCCATTCTTTATGCTTCCTACTGTAGCAAGTCTTTCTGATTAGCCTCACTGATAAGTAGCTTTCTTTAGGCTACACGGCTGTTTAATCCCAAGTTCTTTTCACAGTGTGGTAATGGAAATGCTCTTACTGTCAATATTTAACATACTGTAGCTGTGAGTTTTATTGTTATACATTTATGATTTGATTTAACTAAGCGTTTAATTGATCTCTGATCACACTAATTCAGGATGGTTTTGTTGATCATATTTCTTCCTCGTAGATGTTCGTTTACCACTATCCTCCCAGGTTTTTTAGTTCTTAACCCAATTTTGGCAGTTTCAGCAATCTCCTTAGGTGTTAACTTTTCTTTAAAAATATTTTGACCCTTCTGAAACAGAGTGGTGTAATTGTTAGCCACTGTGGTCACCTTGCACCTTCATGGTCCGGGTTTGATTCTCGGTCAGGTTTGATTCTTGCCTACTGCATGGAGTTTGCATGTTCTCCCAGCGCTTGGTGGGTTTCCTCCAGGTACTCCGGTTTCCTCACACAGTCCAAAGACATGCAGATTAGGATAATTAGCATTGCTAAATTACGCATGGTGTATGTGAACGAGCATGTGTACTGTATGTGTGTGTGCCCAGTGATGTATTGGCACCCTGTCCAGGTTGTACCCTGCCTCGTGCCCTACGTCTCCTGGGATAGGCTCCAGGCCCCCCCATGACCCTGTATACAGGGTAAAGCTGTATAGACGATGAGCGAGTGAGTGAAACAGAGTGACATCTTGGCCATGACCACAGGATATGTCTTCTGACATGGCTATTTAAGAAATGAGAAGCTACTCATTTAGAGTTCAATAACATGGCAGTAATTATCCAATGAAAGGCTCTTAACTCTTTGCTTAGCTTAATCCAGATGGTGACTTTTTTCACTGAGCAGTGCTACAGTATCAACTAATTTTCACTTATTCCTCACACCTGAAGATGAATGGAAATTGCATATTCATCATTTATATGGAATTGCATTGCAAGTCATTGAGATTGAGCATGGGAGATGATTACCCATAATCCCACAGCGCAAGAAAGAGAAGAACCATTGGCTCAGTTGTGATCACGTGACACTCGGCAGACAAACTGCATGCATACTACAGTACTCATATATCAAGACCTCGCTCGCTTAACAAGTTAAAATTATTTATTTAAACATTTTGCAAGGTCTCACTGTATATAAAAAAAACTATGTTCAGCTCCTGTCCCTCTCTCTTCACATTAGTATGAACTAGAAAACGTAGAAGAAGAGACATTTTTGCAGGTTTGATTCGAACCACAACTTAATTTAATTTCCACCTGTAAGGATTAAATCCCCTACTTTGAGCCACATGCTGCTTTGAGATTAGGAGATGAACATTTTTCCACTTCTTGAGCAAGTGACTATAACTGAGAAAAAAAAAAGCCCTCTCGGTCTTCTTTTGGTCTTTTGGCTCTGATTTTATTCAGTGACCGTCAAGCAAATAGTTAAGCTGGTTTAGTGACTACTGTAACCGTCCTTAAAAAATTGATTTGGTCTCAGTTGCAGGGATTTGGAGAAGGCTTGCCAATGGATATGACTCACACTCAGTCATTCACAGTTCGCTGAGAAAGCATATAAAAACAGCCAAACACACACACACACACACACACGCACACAAACATAAACGTCATGAAACAACAGTCATGCTGCTTTGAATCGAACATCAGCCAGAATGGACAGATAGGGCCTAATATGCTTGCAGAACAGCATGTAAATATAGTAAAAATAAATTAGATAAATAAATAAATAAAAAGGAATAAAATAAATAAAACCTGCCATCTCACTGGCTAACTGATTTTTTTTATTATTTCTAATCCTCTTTCATAAGGATTAACCCATGCATAAAAAGCCTGTCACTATTTCTGTAAGCTGATTCTTCATTGAAGAGAAATCTTACAAGGACATTACGGGTTACAGGTAAACCTTGTTATCTCTAGTTTACTCACAACTAAACTATATAACATCCTCTTTGATTTGGTGCTACATAAATCCCAATTAAAGATTGTCAGAGCAGGATGGCACGGCATGAGACCTCACTTTCAAAAAAAAAAATCACTGATGAATCATCCATCTCCTCAACCATGACAGGAGGATCTTCTGACGCTCCTCAGCTTCGTTAAGCTCGTTCCTCCGTCCCTGAGGGAGTCCCGTATCAGATTCAGTATACTGACGCAGGCTCCTGATTCACAACAACTCGAAAGTTTAATTAATATACAGTAATTGATGTACACTGATCATCCATAACATTATAACCACCTACCCAATATAGAGTAGGTCATCCTTTTGCCACTATAACAGTGGCACAACCAGCATTAACCTTTTCATCAACTTGATCTACAATACTAGGGCTTTTATTGGATCAGGCTACACAGGCCAGCCTTCACTTATCGCCCAAGTGCATCAATGAGCCTTGGTGACCCATGACCCTGTCACTAGTTCACCGATATTCCTTCCTTGGATCACTTTTGGTATCCTGACCACTGCAGACCAGGAACATCCTACAAGAACTGCAGTGTTGGAGTTGCTCTGACCCAGTTGTCTAGCCATCACAGTTTGGACCATGTCAAAGTCGCTCAAATTCTTTTGCTTGCCCATTTTTTCTCCTTCCAGCACATCAACTTCAGGAAAAAATGTTCACTTGCTGTCTAATATATCCCACACACTTCCAGCCCCCATTGTAGCAAGATATTTTAAATGTAGCTACTGTGAGAAATTGTAATGGCTAGACGACTGGGTTGGAGCACCTCCAAAACTGCAGCTCTTGTGGGATGTTCCCAAGCTGCAGTGGTCAGAACATAATAAAATGATTCAATGTAGGAAAACATGGTGAACTGGACACAGGGTCATGGGTGGCCAAGGCTCACTGATGCACAAGGCTGGACCGTGTAGTCTGATCCAATAGAAAGCTGCCAGAACACACAGTGCATGACTGTTATGGTGGCACAATGGGGGGACCTCAATATTAGGTAAGTGGTCATAATGTTCTATCTGATCATTGTGTGTCCATGCAGAGGTTGAATGGTTGCAATGTAGAAAATTATAATTTTTGTACCTGTTTTTGTATTGTTGGCGCGAACGTTTCGCATTTGTATCAGCGTTTAAACTACATAGCTTTTTCATTTATACAATTAGAATACTAATAGCAACTATTTTTTACATCTTCATACTATTCGGCTTCGCCGTTTTTCAGCGATTTTTGGAGAACGCGTGAGTTTCCTCGTCTAAGAACAACAAACGGAATTCAGCTCCAAACAACTAAAACTCAGATACAGAGGTACATTATCATGTCTACCATTCAGCTCATTCAGTGTGTAGAGTGCAGGATGTTTAGACATTCTTCCTCCGTCATTAGCGATAATTTTATTTGTGATAGGTCTGTCTTAGTGAGCACTCTGACGGAGAAGCAGCGTTATTCCCGTAGCGGACAGTCTGGGTGCCACAGGCGGAGATAATCAGCCCCCGACTCCAGCATTAGAGCCCTCACAGCGGGGCGAGTGGGTGACGACTCAGCGGCATACTCGTTCAACCAAAGCTAACGCTAAGGCTAGCTCACCGGAGCACACCTCCTCTGCGCTTCACGTGTCCAACAGGTTTGCTCTCCTCAGTGCTGCACCCACTGAGAAACCTGAAAGAACTCTGGTTATAGGAGACTCTATACTGAGGCACGTGACATTAGCTAGACCTTTAGGGGCGCCAGCGGCAGTGGTTAGGTGTATCCTGGGAGCCAGAGCACCTGACATAGCAGGTAATTGTCAAAGATGAACTAACCTGAGGTGACCAGAAGACGAAGCTTTAGCGGTTAGCCCAATGTAGCGTGGATGGTAAACCCAAACGCGGAAAGAAGCGAGTAGGCAGGATAACCACGCGATTTAGTCTAAGGACTCTCACAGAAGCGGAGCAAGGGAAAAACACAAATTTAACCCGCGTCCTATAAATACACACACAATAGCAAAAGGCAGATGAACCAAATGGTGAGTACTCACGGTTTGCTGAAACGACAACCGAAACCGACATGGGCCGAACTCAATGACTGAGCGGTAAGCCATCGTTTGTTTACCTCTTTTATACTTCCTGGTTTGGCGCCCGTCTTACTTCCTAGTGCCGGGCGCAGATTGAGTGTGCATGACAGTACCCCCCGGCCCAGGACTGGCTCCTGACGGTCCTGGGGTGGAGGATACCCGGTGACGGTAGTCCCGAATTAGCTCGGGGTCGAGAATGAACCGGGCCGGGATCCAAGATCGCTCCTCGGGGCCATAGCCTTCTCAGTCCACCAGGTATTGAGTACCTTTGCCCCGAGGGCGCGAGTCGAGGATTCGGCGCACGGTGTATGTGGGACCGCCTTCGATGATCCGGGGAGGAGGAGCTGGGGGGGTGGGTGGAATCATGGGTGAGGTGATGAAGGGCTTGAACTGGGATAGGTGAAATACTGGGTGGATCTGGAGCACCGCAGGCAGCTGGAGCCGGTAGGTGACAGGATTAATTCTGTGGGTGATGTGGTATGGTCCGATGAACCTGGGTGAAAGCTTCTTTGACTCGGTGACTTTGGCTCGGAGGTGGAGGTTTTTCGTGGAAAGCCATACCTTGTCACCTACGTGGTACAGTCGTCCCGGGGGATGTCGGTGGCGATGTTGGTGAGTATAGCGGGCATTGGCACGTTGGATGGCGCGGTTGGTCGTGATCCAGAGCCGCCGACATCTGCGGACCAACTGTTGGGCCGACGGTACATCAACCTCCGGTTCTGGGTGGTTGAACACGGAAGGTTGGAAACCGTGATATACCTCAAATGGGCTTAGGTTGGTGGCAGAGGAGATGTGGAGGTTATGTGACAGCTCAGCCCAGATGAGGTAGCGTGCCCAGGAGCGCTGACGGTCTGCTACGAAACATCTCAGATAGCGCTCCAGTTGTTGGTTGGTCCGCTCCGTCTGACCATTAGTCTGTGGGTGGTATCCGGAGGACAGACTGCAGGTCGAGTCGATCAGACGGCAGAAGGCCTTCCAGAACCGGGCTGTGAACTGGGGCCCTCTGTCCAAGACGATGTCCTTGGGGAACCCATGCAGACGGACTACGTGCTCTAATATCAGCTCTGCTGTCTCCTTTGCTGACGGGAGTCCGGCGAGAGCCACCAGATGCACGGTTTTAGAGAACCGATCGACGATTGTGAGGATGGTGTCCTTTCCTTCGGAGGCCGGCAGGCCCGTGATGAAGTCGACGGCAATGTGCGTCCAGGGCCGTCGAGGAACTGGGAGTGGTTGCAGTTCTCCTGGGGCTGGTTGGTTGGTGCTTTTGGCCCTGGCGCACACTGGGCATGCCTGAACGAACTCTTGGACGTCCCTTGTCATGGATGGCCACCAGAAGTCCCGCTGAAGAAATTGGAGGGATCGTCGAGTGCCCGGATGTCCTGAAATTGGTAATGAGTGTCCCCATTGGAGGACCTCTGGTCTCATCACCTCGGGCATGAAGAGTCGTCCAGGTGGCACACCTGCCGGTTCGGTCTTTGTACCTTGTGCCTGGCGAACTCTCGTTTCCAGGTTTAGTTGAAGGGGGCGATGATCCTGGAAGATGGAAGGACAGACGCGGGGGAGGTCCACCTCCAGCTGTCGTGAGAGTGCGTCCGCTTTGGTGTTCTTGGACCCCGGGCGGTATGAGAGGTGAAAGTTATAATTCTCAAAAAAGAGAGCCCACTGCGCCTGTCGTGGGTTTAGCTGCTTGAAGGTCTTGATGGTGATGAGATTTTGATGGTCTGTCCAGATTATGAATGGCTCGCTGACGCCCTGGAGCCAGTGACGCCATTCCTCCAGAGCCCACTTTATGGCCAGCAGTTCGCGGTCCCCTACCCCGTATCGCTGCTGAGTGGGATCAAATTTTCTGGAGAAAAAGCTACATGGGTGTAGCTTTTGATCTGGACCTCGTTGCGAGAGGATAGCTCCAGCGCCCACATCTGAAGCATCCACCTCTACAACGAATGGTTTACTGGCATCTGGATGGTGGAGAATCGGTGCAGTGGTGAAACGGTGACAAAGTGACCGGAAGGCGGATACGGCTGCCGGGTTGAGGTGAAAAGGGAGAGGTGAAGGACGGGTCAGAGCGGTTAGGGGGGCGGCAACTGTACTGTAGTCCCGGATAAAGCGACGATAGAAGTTCGCAAACCCGAGAAACCGTTGAAGCTGCTTGAGGGTCTTGGGTAGGGACCAATGACGCACAACCTCTAGTTTCTGCGGGTCCATGGCCACACCCTGGGGCGAGATGACAAAACCCAGGAACGTGGTGGAGCGCTCGTGAAAAGCGCACTTTAACCACTTTCCGTACAGTTGGTGGGCGAGTAATCTCTTGAGAACCGCCCTGATGTGCTGGGTGTGTTCTTCCATGGTGCGTGAATATATTAGGATATTGTCCAGGTAAGCGAATGCCCACCGACCGAGCATGTCACGAAGGACATCATTGATAAGGTGTTGAAAAGCGGCGAGGGCATTGCACAGTCCAAACAGAATGACGAGGGTTTCGTAGTGTCCGGTGGGGGTGATGAATGCCGTCTTCCACTCATCGCCCTCTCTGATGCGCACCAAGTTGTAGGCGCTCCGGAGGTCCAACTTCGTAAAGACGGTGGCACCAAAGAGAGCGTCCAGGGCTCAGTTGGTAAGAGGCAGTGGATGTCGGTTTTTGATGGTGATGTTGTTGAGCCCCCGATAGTCGACACAAGGGCGAAGTTCACCGCCTCTTTTCTTCACAAAGAAGAACCCCGCGGCGGCAGGTGAGGAGGATGGCCTGATGGTGCCTTGGCGCAGGGCGTTGTTCACATATTCCTCCATCACCTGAGTCTCGGTGAATGTGAGCGAATAGAGGTGGCCACGGGGTGGGACCGTACCAGGTTGGACATCAATAGCGAGGTCGTAGGGACGATGTGGAGGAAGATGGGTGGCTCGCCGTTTGCAGAAGACCTCCGCCAGGTCCCGATACGGTTCGGGGATGGAGTTGGTGTCGACGTCGGGGGCCTCGGACTCCCTAGAGCACGTCCCAGCCGCTGCCCGTAGGCATAGTTTGTTGCAGGTCGCGCCCCACTGGAGGATCCGATTCTGGGTCCAAGAAATTAGAGGGTCATGTTGGAGCAGCCAGGGATGTCCAAGGATGATGGGAGGTGACGAGATGGAGGTGACGAAGAATTTTAATTGTTCGTGGAGTTAGTCGATGGAGATGGTGATGAATTCGGTTCGGGTACTGATTGGGCTGGTGGATAGGGGACGACTGTCGACAGATGTGATACGAACGGGCTGGGATAACGCCTCGAGTTTTACCCCCAGTTTTTTGGCGTATGAGGAGTCAATGAAGTTACCTGCTGCCCTGGAGTTGATGAACGCAGCACTTCGGACTCGTTTGTGGCCAACCTGGAGGTGTACCTGAACCGTGAGACGGGAGGAGTTGGTGGTGATGGCGGAGAGACGAAGGTGATCCGGCGAGTGTCTCTCCCTTCTCACCGGGCCTGTGCGTTTCCCGGCCTGAGGGGACAGGCCAGGCCCTCGTAGTAGGACGTCCGGAGCGCTGCATCGCCCCACGTGGTCTGTACGGCGAGGGTGCGAAACTCAGCTGTGTAGCGGCTCACGGGCGATCCTCCCTGCCTCAGGTGGTAGAGTCTAGTGTCGGTCTCCACCTCGCCCGCTGGGTGCTCGAAGGTGAGTCTGAGTTGGTGGGTGAACTCATTGTATGAGTGGGCGGTGTCCGTGTCTGCTTGGAGAACGGCCCAGTTCAGCTGCCTGCCCTTTGAGCAATGAGATGAGAAGAGCAATGCGGAGGCGATCGGTGGAGTACTTGGTGGCATTGAACTCAAACACCAGATCGAGTGCTGTCAGAAATACACTGCACTTCCCATCCGTGCCGTTCCACTTCTCTGGTAACGATAAAAAGACATCAGTGGAGGGGGGGGGGGGGTTGCGGCATGGCAACCGCCACGACGGGAGGCCCGCTAGCCACGCTAGCGACAGCCGCCCGGAGATCCGCGTTCTCCCGCCTGAGCTCGGCGACCTCACGGCGCAAGGCCGCAACTTCTTGGAGGCCCAGGCGCAGAGTAGCGATCGCCCCGGTTAGCTTGTCGATTAGCACGGCATGCTGATCTACCACGTCGCAGAGGTGCGCATGATCCGCTGGGTTTACCGCGGAGCGCTCAGTCATTCTGTCAAAGATGAACTAACCTGAGGTGACCAGAGGACGTAGCTTTAGCGGTTAGCCCAATGTAGCGTGGATGGTAAACCCAAACGCGGAAAGAAGCGAGTAGGCAGGATAACCACGCGATTTAGTCTAAGGACTCTCACAGAAGCGGAGCAAGGGAAAAACACAAATTTAACCCGCGTCCTATAAATACACACACAATAGCAAAAGGCAGATGAACCAAATGGTGAGTACTCACGGTTTGCTGAAACGACAACCGAAACCGACATGGGCCGAACTCAATGACTGAGCGGTAAGCCATCGTTTGTTTACCTCTTTGATACTTCCTGGTTTGGCACCCGTCTTACTTCCGGGTCCTAGTGCCGGGCGCAGATTGAGTGTGCATGACAGTAATCTTAGGGCTCTAGGACAGCACAGGTTCTCTAAGATAGTAGTACATGCTGGAGCTAATGATATATGCCTTCATCAGTCAGAGGTTAGTAAGAGTAACTTTACAGAGGTGTTTAAATTAGCGAAGGCGATGTCCGATGAAGTAGTATGCTCTGGTCCCATCCTAATGAGACGTGGTGACATAGCTTACAGCAGGTTATGGTCTCTGAACCGCTGGATGTCCAGGTGGTGCTCCAAACATAATGTGGGCTTCATAGTTAATCAGAAGACCTTTGAGGGCAAAACTGGCCTGTTAGGGCGGGACGGTGTCCATCCCACTCGGGAAGGTGCTGCTCTCATTTCCTGTAGTATAACTCATAGTCTCAGTAGAGGTCTAGTTAATCAGTGACAATCCAGAGCCCAGGCCAGGGAGCAGACAGACAGGCTAAACCAACCGTCTGCTAGCTGCATAGAGTCGTCACTCAGGGTTCACCATATTGAGACTGTGTCTGTTCCCCGATTTAAGCAAAAATGTACTACTCTTAAAAATACTTAAAATACTACTCTTGACATATAAAGCCTTAAATGGTCTCGGCCGCAGTATCTGAGTGAACTGCTAGTGTCTTACGATCCGCCACGCCTACTTCGATCAAAGGATGCAGGCTGCTTGTCAGTACTGCGTATTATGAAAACTACAGCTGGGGGCAGAGCTTTTTCTTACAAAGCCCCAAAATTATGGAATAGTCTTCCAAATAGTGTTCGGGACTCAGACACAGTCTCAGTGTTTAAGTCTAGGCTAAAAACCTATTTATTTAGCCAAACATTTTTATAAATAGATTTGCCATAAGGTAAAGGAGCAGATCTGGGGGACTCATGGACGTAGAGTATTATGGTGAACTGGTATGTTTAGATGCTGTCTTCCTCACTCTCATTTGATCACTCAGGTTTGTTGACGGTGAGGTGATTGTTTGCTTTACATCTCAGTTCCCCCTCATGTTTGTGTTTCCTTCTGGCTCTCCCTTTTAGTTATGATGTCATAGTTAGTCCTGCAAGAGTCCCTGCTTGCACTCTACAGTAAATATACATTCACATTATACATTATGTGACTGTGACCATACCTAACTGCCATCTCTCCTCCTCTTTCTCTTTCTCCCCCTCTTTCTCTTTCCTCTCTCCCCCTGTCTCCTCCTTTCACTCTTTCTCTCTCTCTCTCTCTCTGTCTCTCTGTCGAGCTACACATCTCATTCCTGAGCTGCCAGTGATCCAGACTCCCTCTGCCCTCTGGACCTGTCTAATCCATCCTGGTGCCCCGTTTCTGGTTGGAGGTCTCGTCGCATGGATGCCCCGTGTGTCTCTTTGGGATGCGTCTGGTGTCTGGGGATGATTCTATCTACTTAGAAGATGGTTCTGGCCTCGACTGGTGTTGTCAGCTGTTTGTCTGAGGACTTGACAATTCGATAGTTCAGGACTGGAACTTTCTACAAGTCTACCTGAGTCTCCAATAACTACCTGGACTCCATTTTAACATCAACTAACATCAACTATTATAGCTGAACTGCCTGCCACCTAACACACTGTATAAATGCAGATCATTTCCTGCTATCTGTTTCACCCAGATGAGGATAGGTTCCCTGTTGAGTCTGGTTCCTCTCAAGGTTTCTTCCTAAGGCTTGCTCACCAGGGACTATCTGACCATTCTGATTAATACACATTCCGTACAAACTTAAATAATTCTTTTGATTGTGTAAAGCTGTTTTGAGACAATGTCAATTGTTAAAAGCGATATACAAATAAAATAAAATTGAATTGAATTGAATAATGTTAATTTCAATTGCCAGTTGTAATTACGTACTGTAGTTTAGAGATGGGTCAAATGACACTGAGTTTTGTTTTTGTGTCTGATTCTTCACACTTTTGATAATTGAGGTGTAGGGGGAAAAAGAAATGTGTAATCAGATCTAGATAATGTAAAGATTGTAATCAATAGTGAACCCTATTGGACAGCTGGCAAATGATAAAAGAAAAAGAATTATGTGCATGTCTGCATGAAGGAAAAAGACAGAGAGAGAGAGAGAGAAAGAAAGAGAGAGAGAGAGAGAGAGAGAGAGAGAGAGTGCAAGCAGTGGAAAATGTGAAAATGAATTACTTTTAGCATCCATGGATTGCTCCATTTTGTTACTTAATGGTTTTGAGACTTAGGTCAAAAAGTGGTAGGTAGAAAATGTTCCAGCTCCTTCACCAGCTGATGAGAAGACATGGGGTGGTTTCATTTTCCAGCACGACTAAAAGAACAAGACCAACATTTATTTATTTATTCATCTATTTACTTATTTATCTATTTATTTTAAGCCTACTTTGAGCTTCACAATCTTTGGTAGCTTATTTGTTGCTCATTTCAGTCTTAAAATCAATTCATTTGTTTCAACGAGCCTCGAACTCCCAGGGGATTAAATGTTATTCGAGGTTTTAACAGTCTAGCCAGATCTAAAATCCCACAACACAGAGCATTTTCCAACACTTTAAAAAGCAATTGACACGTTAACGTTCTGACATGTTAACAAAGAAGCATAACATTCTCTAACGAGCTCTTAACGATCAACGATACACCACCATCAGCATTCCATCAGGACGTCAGGTGAAAGCCCACGGTCTTTCCATACACCCGACTGAATCATCAGTGATGTCCGGTTCCCCTGAGATGGCACTTTCATGTTTTTTAAGCAGCCATTTTAGACAGTTTTCCCTCGTTTTCAGCGGCTAGCCCACGCTATTTAATTTTCCTGTCTAAGTAAGGCAAAGATTTTCGTTCAGTGACACTTTTCATTTAGACCAGATCGTTTTTGTCCTGCAAGGACAATTTTCTAGTGGCCTCCATTTCCATCGGCGATCGTATCACCAAGGGAACAGCTCCCCCACGCTGCCTTCAAAGCAGAGATGCCTGGATTCACAGCAGATTTGTTGGGAAAGATGCTGAGCACATTTGCATACCTGTGGTGTTTATAGCAGGTGCGTGGGGGGGGGGGGCTATTCAAAGAAATGTCCACCATTGCTGTTGTTTTCAGCTGTATGATGAGTCTTCAGCTTTTCAGTCAGTGGTGGAACAGCCGATGATAAACAGATATCAGTATCTTTGAATGGATCCCTGGAACATAACACTCGTACGCGTTTGCATATGAATTACAGTAACTAATTGGTATCTTATGTAAATGCACATGTGTTTCAACTTCGGTTTTGGCTCGAGTAAGCACACAGGTGTATTTTACCAGCAGCAGAACATTACCTATCAGGTAATTACTCAGGTTGAGGGTAATTACATTTGTATGAGCTCTTGTTTTTCCAATAAGACGTTTTGTTTGTTACAGGATGTGCATAATTACCCAAGTAATGAGGGTGTTTACATTTCAACTACCCTGGAAATGTCAGCTTACCAAACACTCAGCTATCTATACAGTGTGTTCTATACAGCAGTACAACCAAAAGATTTTGTACTTACTGCAGAGAGCAAACACAGGACCGGTTCACTTCCTCTACCATTGGACATTATTAACTCAGCATGTAGGTACTGTACAACTTTAGCTTTATTTATCACCAGCAGTGCCCATGACTTTGTTTACATGGAATTTAATTGCACGCTTATAAGCATGTTTTTTAAAAAATGTACAACAGCATCTGTTGAAAATTTTTGAATGAAATAAAAAAAAAATTAAGTGTGAGTAATAAAGGTGTGTTTATTAAGTAAATTGCAATTGCACACACATAAGTGTGTATTTAAAAATTTACTGCGAAGAAATAATTATTTTTTCAAGGTCGATTTTTATGATATAAAAGGGTGTTTTCCATTGAAAATTGTAACTACTGTAGTAGATCTTCTCTTCCCACAGGCTGATTGCGATGAACCAAAGAATATACAGTCTGTTACCTCAAACTTGCCCAAAAACACCTGTGAAAAACGTATTAAAATGTAGTCGTTTTTTATGTGATGCGTGCACAAACAAGACAAACAGACAGACAAAAATTCCAAAAACAAAATCTTGATGTGTTCTATGACTTATCTTACATTTTTTCAATGTACATTTCAATGTAGATTTTTGTTATCATGTTAGACAAACCCTTAAGGGCCCCTTAAGAAAAGTGGTAGCAAAGAAAAAAGGTTATAATAAAAATAATTTGTAAAAAATAATGTGATTATTGCATTGGCCACAAATTGCACACTGTATCTGATCAAAAACACTTAAACAAGTCAAAAAATCTAACATCAAAATCAAACAGGCAACAGCAAAATAAAAAAGACAGTCAAAAGAAAAACAGAAATAAAAACCAAGAACCCTTTGAAACAACAAAATGAAATCAAAACGGAAAGGATGAGTCCTTATTAATGATGACGTGCACATTTCTGATTGGCTACAGCACCCTGAAACCTTGCAGAAATCAGCATGTGATGTACAATATGCCCTTTCTGTTTTGAGTTAATGTCATTGTGTTTTTGATTTTCTTGCAGGTTTTTTTTTGTTGTTATTTTGCTGTGATTTAAATGTAAATTTTTGATTTTTGATTTTTAGATTTTGACATTTTAGCACTTGCTATTATGTTTTTGAATTTGTTGATATGTTTTTAATTTTGTTATTTGTTTGTTTGTTGGTTCTTGAATTTATTTTTGTGTTTTTCATTTTGCAGTTTATTTTATGTTGCTGTTGTCCCTTTGATTTTGCTGTTTTGTTTTTGATTTTGCTGTTTTTCAGTTTTTCTATAGTGTTATTGATTTTTCTGTTGTGTTAATGATTTCAAAAATCAGCACGTAACACATTTCCGATATATTAATGGTTAAATTACTGTATCAGAGGCAGGATGTTTGTTCAAATCTGAATTATTTTAATCCAAAGGTATCAGGGTATAAATCGTAGTTACACCCTAGCTCCATGTGTAATTTATGTAAACAGTATCTATAGTGGTGATAAAACTAAATACACATGCATTATTTTTAAATGAGCAGATAATGCCTTCTAAAGGAATACAAGCCCAGAGGGCAATTATTCATTTTAACATGAAGGAAAGAAAATTTTGTAGCAAGGCTCAAACAAAAAATAAAACTTTGTTAGTGAAAGAAAGAAAGAAAGAAAGAAAGAAAGAAAAAGAAAGAGAGAGAGAAAGAAAGAAAGAGAAAGAAAGAAAGAAAGAAACGAAGAGAGAGAGAGAAAGAAACGAAGAGAAAGAACGAAAGAAAGAAAAAGAAAGAAAGAAAGAAAGAAAAAGAAAGAAAGAATGAGAGAAAGAAACGAAGAGAAAGAAACGAAGAGAAAGAACGAAAGAAAGAAAGAAAGAAAGAAAGAAAGAAAGAAAGAAAGAAAGAAAGAAAGAGAAAGAATTAAAGAAAGAAAGAGAGAAAGAAAGAGAGAAAGAAACGAAGAGAAAGAACGAAAGAAAGAAAGAGAGAAAGAAACGAAGAGAAAGAACGAAAGAAAGAAAAAAGAAAGAAAGAAAGAGAGAAAGAAACAAAGAGAAAGAACAAAAGAAAGAAAGAAAAAGAAAGAAAGAGGGAAAGAAACGAAGAGAAAGAACGAAAGAAAAAAGAAAGAAAGAAATTCCCACACATATCTATGGTTGAGGCCAGTTTTGAAGTTGAAGTTAAGGACGTGACAAAACCAGAATCAACAAATAATTCTGAAAAAAAGCACGAGCATGTAATTTCTACTTGGAAACTTAAGAAAGTGTTCTCAACCATATAGTACATTACTGTGTAAGATCAAAAGGACATGGATTCTTCTTTTATCCTTTATTTTAATCTTAGTTAATTAAAATTTAATTTTAGCATTTTTTATTTTCATCTTTTGAAAAAAAAAATATTGGTTTTTCTATTTCATTGAATCTTTTATTATATTCGTGATACATTTTCTGAATAGCACTTTGGCACTATATTAATAACATTTGTTTTAAATGTATTTATGCTTACTTACCATAGCACCTCTTACCTTACTATTGTTCTAGTGTTTGCTTTAGATCACCCAGCAAACAGACATACTGTACTGTATTTACTTGTTAAATCTAAAACACTGACCATACAGTAACTAAAGATGTTCACAGACAGATCCATGACTTGTTCCTACGGTACTTTGGAGCTCAAAGGCAAGGAGGTTAAACATGATGTAATTCTGAGTACCGAGTTAGATGCAGCATTAAATTTAAGCAATTTTAACAAAGTTCTTTGAATCTTGAATCTTAATCTGAATATTTGTTGCACTAAACAGTGACATATAATCTCTACAGGTATAAGTGACACCAAAATTAAGAATTAAGAGTTGGCATTGCTGTCATACAGTACAGTATGTGCATGTGTACTGTATGTGCAAGACGCACGCCCAAGATATCTTTACCAATTATTGTTAGGTTGTTGAGTTCTAACTAAGGAAACTTAATTAAACAGAAGTTGCTGCTTGACAGATGAAGTGCGGTCAGCAGAAATTTAACTCAGAAGGCGCACACGCAATCCATATGCATTAACCTCTGGAGCGGTGTGAACGCAATGTTATTTTTGAACCTTTCGCAGATATTTACTGAGCGCTGACATGTCTCACAGGGACTCAGGAGGCTTCGGTTCATTAGTCAAGACCTACTTTAACCAGGAGATTGTTTCCTACAGTATGTAGATCAATTACCAGAACAGCTTCAGTTGAACATCAGAACACACACACATACTGTAAACACACACTTGCATTACAGGAGCATCAGAGCTCGAAAAAGCAAATGAAATCATGTTTAATTAAATAAAAACATATTCGACCTGGAAAGCTTCAAATCATTGATGCGTTATGTAAAAGTTCCTCTGTCTAGCGGCTGTATGCGAATCCATCAGGTATGAGCGCGCGTTATTGATTACTCATTGGTGTGTGTTCTCCGAATCATTAACTTACACATTGACATCATTTACAAGTCGTTCTAGCAGAACAGCCGAGTAAAAGGGAAACTCTTCGTGCTCGGGTAACAAATGGACATCAGATGAGAACCACGCTGAAGCATCAACAAGGCTATTGAAGGAGAACACAGCCAGGCTTTAATGCGGTTCCCGTGTTCCTCGTATCTCACCATGTCTACCTCTCACCCAAAGTGCTCGTCTTCCTCTCATTTTAATAGCATATTACTTCACCCTTTCGGCTAAGGAATAGAAATGTTGACAAGTTAATGTGCTCTCAATAACTCTCTTAAATCGTTCTGTTGGCTCGCTGCTTTAAAGATTCTCAGAAATCTATTAATGCATGTACCATGGATCTTTCTTCTTCTTCTTCTTCTTCTTTTTTTACATTTTATCTTCGAGAATTACTAAAGCTTAGGTTGGAATTTCAAAAACAACAAGTATATAATAAAGCAAACTAGCCTAAGAGTTCATGAATACGGTTATATGGTGGTATGGTAATCATACATATATATGTTCATAAACCAGATGTGATCCAGAAGGTACTGTACCTTCTGGATCACATCTGGTTTATGAACATATATATGATATTCTACCACATTCACACATTCATTCATTTCCTATACCGCTTAATCCTGTGTTCAGGGTCGCGGGGGACCTGGAGCCTATCCCAGGAGACTTCGGGCACTAGGCGGGGTACACCCTGGACAGGGTGCCAATCCATCGCAGGGGCACACACACATACACACACTCACACACCCAATCACACACTACGGGCAATTTAGGAACGCCAATTAGCCTAACCTGCATATCTTTGGACTGTGGGAGGAAACCGGAGTACCCGGAGGAAACCCACCAAGCACGGGGAGAACATGCAAACTCCATGCACACAGAGACGGGAATCGAGCCTGGCCGGGGAATCGAACCCAGACCCTGGAGGTGCAAGGCGACAGTGCTAACCACTACACCACCGCGCCGCCATACATTCACACATATTAATGTAAAATATATGTTTATATATATTGTTAATGCTCACCATCTTCCACGTACAAATGTAGTCTTGCACCGTGATACAAGTAAACTCTGGAACGAAGTAAATGATGAATCTTTTTTGTTACAGAATGCCAAAGGTTTTGAGAATGACACAAATATACATTTTCACTGCTGCTTCAGTGTTTTTAGATCTCTTTGTCAGATTTTTCTCTGGTATACTAAAATATAATTACATGCATTTCATAAGTGTCAAAGGTTTTTTTGGACAATTACATTAGGTGTAAAGATGCAAAGCTCAGTGGTACAGTAGGTGTTTCGCCTGCCAAGCGGAAGGCCAGATTTCCATCTAGTGCCCAAACCCCAGCCACTGGATGCAGTGCCAGTCCCAAGCCCGGATAAAATGGGAGGGTTGCATCAGGAAGGGCATCCAGCATAAAACCTGTGCCAAGCTTGTATGTGTAGACTGGATGGACCGCTATGGCCGACCTCTTACCAGGAGCAGCTGAAAGACCAACTATATTAAGTGCATGGAAAGAGACATTATTTGCAGTGTTGACCCTTCATTTTCAAGACCTAGCTTGCTGTCAATCAACTTCTGGGCCACATCCTGATGGTGGCAGCCCACCCTCACTGGTTTGTGCCATCATTAGTTCCTTATTATATACTCGATGTTTCTGATTCTTTGAGAAATGATTCTTTGAAATTATATGTCATGCAGCCTAACAGTAAAGCATCCATCCAGTAAAACATTCATGTGTGGGGTTGTTTCTCAGAGGTGGGGTTCATTCACAGAGCCATGATCAAAGAATGATACAAAAACTTCTCCCAACCATCCAAGAACAGTTTGGTGACAAACGACGCTTTTTCCGGCATGATGGAGCACCTTGTCATGAAGCAAAAATAATAATTAAGTGAATTTAACTTTTGAGCCTATGGCCAGAAAACTCCCCAGACCTTAATCCTATTGAGAACTTGTGGACAATCCAAAGAGACGGGTGGACAAACAAGAACCCACAAATTCTGGCAAATTCCAAGCATTGATTATGCAACAATGGGCTGCGCCATCAGACAGGATGTGGTTCAGAAGTTGATTGACAGCATGCCAGGGCGAATTGCAGAGGGGGTCAACACTGCAAATACTGACTCTTTGCATACTGTAAATTGAATATAATTGTCAAGTCTTATGTAATACCCTTATGTAATGCTTGTAATTACAGTATACTTCACTATACCATAGTAACATTTGACAAAAAGATCTAAAAAACACTGAAGCAGTAGACAAAACTTTTGTCCATGACTGTACAATCCCAATGAAATCACTTGTATTCGAATATCATATAGTAGAATATCATGCATTCGAATTGGAGTGATTGTTTACTTCTAGGACGTGGCAGAGGCAATGCCTGAGGCAACACCTGGGACAAAAATGAAGACAGGAATACAGCTTCCTAGACTTAACACTAGTAAGAGCGTAGAGATGGCGGAAAACAATACTGGAAACACACGAGTGTAACTAACAGCATACTCTTGAGCTGTGAACAGGTGCAGGAGATGATCAGGAGGGAAAGAAACTACAGGAAAAATAGACCAATCAAGGAACCAGGCTGATCAAAAGTGTTCCAGGGTGGAGACTCCATGACACCTCGTTGTTATTTAATGAATACAAAAGCGAATCAGTGAATTCCAGCTGATTCCAGAGCATCGTTTGGAAAGCTCATTATATGCAACCCAATACCTCAATACAATACGATGACAGGACAATTAAAAATAAAAAGGCTCAAAGTGTCTTAAATTAGTAAATATGTGGTTAAATAGTATTTTTAATTATTTATTATCATTTATTTTCAGTTAATGAGTAAGGTGTCAAGGCTTCCTCGGATTTATGCAAATACACAATGTGGAAATTGAGAGATTTGATGAATATTTCATATAGGCTTTGTGTCATCAGTGGAAGTGGAGCTGTCTGGATGAAGCTATTTCTGTTACATGAAACATATAAAAAAAAACTGTTTTTTTTTTTTTTTTTTGGTTAAAGGTATCAATTAGGCAGAGCTCTTAAAAATACTGGTAGAATATTTTATGCTGTTAAAGGTATATTCGTATAAAACGAGATAAAATTCAAGGAATTTAGGAATAATTTGTTGATCTGACTGCGTTATGAAATATTGTTTATAATCAATATCATATGATATGATTTAGATTGTTTACTAACATGTGTTTTGCGGGAAAGAAACGACTTACATGGGGTAGCTCAGTGGTTAAGGCATTGGACTACGGTTCGGAAGATCCCAGGTTCAAACCCCACAACCACCAAGTTGCCACTGTTGCGCCCTTGAGCAAGCCCCTTAAACCTCAACTGCTCAGATGTGTAATGAGATTTAAAAAATGTAAGTCGCTCTGGATAAGAGCGTCTGCCAAATGTACATACATTTTATTAGGGTTGTGGCTGTAAAAGCTTAAAGTAAGCCTGCATTATCTATTCCACAACAAGCACTGATTTTGTATTTTGGATCATTGTCCTGCTGGAACACTCAGTTTTGTCTAGCGTATGATTTGAGGTTATAATGATGAATTCTAAGGTAGACTTCTTCTTCTTCATGGCAGCAAAACCCCCTGAGAGCATGATGCCATGATCACCATGTTTAACAGCAGCTAGTGTTCTTGAGGTTTAATGCATCACCATTTTCTAGGTGTTTCTATGTGTCTATGTGTTAATCTGTGAACTTTAATTGAGCTTGAAGGTGTCGAGCAGGAGTGTGTTGTTAGATGCCAGATGCATTTTAGTCCATGGTAAAACTTGCTTGACTGTAGACAGTGGCACTGGTACTTCAGCAGCTTCCAGGTCATGGCAGGGGTCTTGGTGGTTTTTGGGTTGCTCCTGACCATCCAAACTAATTTCATCTCAACTGAGGGTGGCAGTTTGGGTATTCTTCCATACATTGGAATACAAAATGGCTCCACCTCCCAATAACTTACAGTACATATAATTGTTTGACCTGATATTAGAATCTGCAGTTTATTTATGAACATCTACTATCCTTCTTCTCAGCTCTGTACTGAGCTCCTTGTACTTTCCCATTGTACTGTGTTTTTGGTCCATCCATTGAATGGTTTCAAAACAAAATCTTTTGAATTTGAGCTTATTTGGTCAGGGTCACTAACAAGAAGTTCAGGGCCTTGGAACTGTCAAAAATAAAAGCATATCCTAGCATAACCAGCACCAGTGAATTGATAATATTTGATTTTATCAATTAAAAATGCATGTTGTATAATCATTCCGCTATAGAAACACAACCGGTTCATTCATTCATTCATTCATCTTCTATACCGCTTAAGCCTATCCCAGGAAGCTTCGGGCACGAGACAGAGTACACCCTGGACAGGGTGCCAATCTATCGCAGGGCAGACACACATACACACACTCACACACCCATTCACACACTACAGGCAATTTGGGAACGCCAATTAGCCTAACCTGCATATCTTTTGGACTGTGGGAGGAAACCGGAGTACCCGGAGGAAACCCACCAAGCACCGGGAGAACATGCAAACTCCATGCACACAGAGACGGGAATCAAGCCTGGCCGGGAATCAAACCCAAGACCCTGTAGGTGCAAGGCGACAGTGCTAACCACTACACCACCGCGCCGCCCACAACCGGTTCAAATTATCATTAAAAGACCAGTATTGCCATGACATCCATTATGTCATAATACAGTAGGTGTAAGTACAGTACACCTCATCATTATTTATATAAACCATCTTACTAAAGTTGAGCAATGTGTTCAGGACATAAGAAATTGGATGCTAATTAACTTCCTTCTGCTTAATCCGGATAAGACAGAAGTTCTAGTCATAGGACCGCATACAGCTAGAAGTAAAATCTTAGATCACACCGTAACTTTAGATGGCCTTTCTGTTCCGTCAAATGCAACAGTAAAAGACCTCGGCGTGATTATAGATTCCAGCCTTTCATTTGAAGCTCATGTAGATAATATCACCAGGATAGCATTCTTTCACCTTAGAAATATCGCCAAAATAAAAAATATATTGTCGCTAAATGATGCAGAAAAACTAGTTCATGCTTTTATCACTTCTAGGTTGGACTATTGTAATGCCTTACTGTCTGGTTGTTCAGTTAGGTGCATAAACAAGCTTCAGCTAGTCCAGAATGCAGCAGCGAGAGTCCTCACTAGAACCAGAAGATATGAGCACATCACCCCTATCCTATCTTCACTGCATTGGCTCCCTGTGAAATTTCGCATTGATTTTAAAATACTACTCTTGACATATAAGGCATTAAATGGTCTCGCGCCGCAGTATCTGAGCGAACTGCTAGTGTCTTACGATCCGCCACGCCTACTTCGGTCAAAGGATGCAGGCTGCTTATCAGTACCGCGTATTATGAAAACTACAGCTGGGGGCAGAGCTTTTTCTTACAAAGCCCCAAAATTATGGAATAGTCTTCCAAATAGTGTTCGGGACTCAGACACAGTCTCAGTGTTTAAGTCTAGGCTAAAAACCTATTTATTTAACCAAGCATTTTATAAATAGATTTGCCATAAGGTAAAGGAGCAGATCTGGGGGACTCATGGACGTAGAGTATTATGGTGAACTGGTATGTTTAGATGCTGTCTTCCTCAGTCTCATTTGATCACTCAGGTTTGTTGACGGTGAGGTGATTGTTTGCTTTACATCTCAGGGAGCCCTCATGTTTGTGTTTCCTTCTGGCTCTCCCTTTTAGTCATGCTGTCATAGTTAGTCCTGCCGGAGTCCCTGCTTGCACTCTACAGTAAATATACATTCACATTAGACATTGTGACTGTGACCATACCTAATTGCAATCTCTCCTCCTCTTCTCTTCCGCCCCCTCTTTCTCTTTCCTCTCTCCCCCTGTCTCCCCCTTTCACTCTTTCTCTCTCTCTCTGTCGAGCTACACATGTGGTTCCTGAGCTGCCAGTGATCCAGACTCCCTCTTCCCTCCGGACCTGTCTGATCCATCCTGGTGCCCGGTTTCTGGTTGGAGGTCTCATCGCATGGATGCCCCGTGTGTCTCTTTAGGATGCGTCTGGTGTCTGGGGATGATTCTCTATACTTAGAAGATGGTTCTGGCCTCGACTGGTGTGGTCAGCTGTTTCTCTGAGGACTTGACAATTCGATAGTTCAGGACTGGAACTTTCTACAAGTCTATCTGAGTCTCGAATAACTACTGGACTCCATTTTAACATCAAGTATTATAACATCAATTAACATCAAATATTATAGCTGAACCTAACACTTAACACTGTATAAATGCAGATCATTTCCTGCTATCTGTTTCACCCAGATGAGGATGGGTTCCCTGTCGAGTCTGGTTCCTCTCAAGGTTTCTTCCTATTACCGTCTCAGGGAGTTTTTCCTTGCCACTGTCGCCCTCGGGCTTGCTCGCCAGGGAATATCTGAACATTTTGATTCATACACATTCACATTCCATACAAACTTAAATAATTCTTTTGATTGTGTAAAGCTGTTTTGAGACAATGTCAATTGTTAAAAGCGCTATACAAATAAAACTGAATTGAATTGAATTATTTAAATTTTAGGCATTTAGAACCAGGTGTTGCCTATTGGAGATAATTTAAAAAACGCAGACAAAAAAAGGACTGACCCAGCAACCCACAGCACCCAAACGTTCTACTGGCAACGTCCTGGTGCCATACACCACAACACAATCCGCAGGTTATGTGGAATCAAGTCCCTAGGGGCCAGAGCTGCTCCTGCAGTTTTGGTTCTACTGGTCTTGCTTTACTGGAATGGTTTTCATAAGAGCCAATTTCATCATGGTGCTTGATTGGTTTTGCAAATGTACTGGACACAATACTGTTCTTGCAAAAATGTTCCAGAACAGCTGACCTAGTTTAGAAAAAAAATCCAGTATTGTTGTTCTAGGGTGTAGAAAATAAATCCAAACTTGTGTCCAATCATTTGATAGGCTCATATAGTATATACAGTATCTTCTGTATATATGACCACATTATGATTTTCAGCACAGAAGTTCAGCAGTTCCACTTTGCTACAGGCAAGATTTATAGGATCGAAGTAGTTCTAAAAAACAGTTTTTCTATTTTCTTACAAAAAAAAAATGTGATTGCTCTCAACCCACTCTGTGCATGCCTGTCTTTGAAGATGCACTCAATACACTCAAAGTTCCAACCTGTCTGGTTGATTTGTACTGACAAGTCACTTCATGCAAACACATTAGTCTCCAGGGACTGCAGGGGGAACGGTAATTCATTACCAATAGACATGTTTTACTAGAGGGTGGAGAAGCGAAGATGAAACACAAAGACTATTAAAGATAGTAAATTAACGTTCTCAGATGATGTTCACAGCCTTGCTGTCTTTTTCTCTTTACTGCAGAAGAATTATCGATCGTAATCAAACGATGGTTGGAATTCTGTGATTAAAAAGTTAAAGGGGACAGTTGCGACTTCACATGGAAGCTTCACAGCAGTCTTATCAGAATGAATGATTACAGGGGCTGTAAAAATAGTAACTGTTGTTTAACTAATGCCAAAGTTGTCCTAAAGTGTATAAAATAACGTGTGACTTCTAATATGATGTCACTCATTTAGATCAATTGAAGAATTTCTCATGAAATCTATTTCCTTTCCATAATACAGATAAACGATGTTTGAGTCTAAATGACTTTAATTAGGCTTTCGCACAATGAGCGATGAAAGTTTTATATTGACGTTAAATACGGGTTTCGGTGTAAAAATCTCGGAATGCAATCGAGCTAAAGAAATGCTGTTAGGAATGTTATGATAAATTGGGTTCAGCTTTGGACTTCGCAAGCTTGTAAGAGCCATGATGAAGAGCGCATGAGAGATGCAAGTCTGTGCTACACCGTCTCCTAATTCATCACCGGCAAAACACATATCAGGGCTTGGCAAGCTCTCGCCGAAGAGCTTTTCAGTACCGCATTGTTGACTACATGAATTATGCATATGCACACACTAAAGAGAAAATGAGGATAGTCGAAACAGGTAGAACAAATTGACCTGCAAGGACAAAGATTGCATCTTGTTTGGACTGAAGCCACGAGAGGTCGATTACAAATAAAAACACAGAATATGACAGAATAATACTTTTTATTCCACTGTTTTTGAAAGTACTGTATAACATTTAGCATGTCCTGTAAGTGCCAAATGAGGCGTGTTCCAGGATCGATATGAGAAGAGAAAATAATCAATCACTATATTGATTCCCAGCCATTTTGACCTAACTGAATTATAATTCAGCACTGCTTGCTCAGCAAAACAAAACAGAAGAACATTAATATATCTAATTATAATATCTATAATTAGAACCTATCATCTCCAGGTCGGTTCATTTGACTAATTTCATTAGGCCGGTGCCATTTCGAGAGGGAGAAAATTAGGGCATGGAAAATCACGATGGCAATTTAGGACAGCAAGCGTACAAACAGGTGAAATCAAACATCATGTTTCTGCTCAGTGGGCAGATTGAGTTGACAGATTTTTCCCTCCGTCTGTCAGACATGCTCGGGACGCTAAATACACTCAAGAAACCGGGGATCGGTAACGTGTTCAGCTTAGCGGAGAATCTCTTCAAAACAGACCCAGGACTAAAGCAAACACAGCAAGGGGCCGGCACACACATCTCCGAGCAACAGTATATCACACTCACACACCGATGCTCTGATAGCTTCGTAACTCCAAGCACGGTGCATTATGGAAATAAAGAGCTCGAATAAAGAGAAGCGTTGCACAAATCCAGCGTGTCGTAGCCGGGAAGATTCACAAAGACGCACATCGACAATACGCAACCCTGCTTCGCCATGGGGTTTCGACAGACCCGACTCGAATTAGCTAATACATTAATAGAAAGCCGATCAAACCCTAAAAAATTTTAAATAAACATTATTCACTCTAACATCTCCGTCAATGAAAAGGATGATGAAATGACATCGAATACTTACATAACTATAATCAAAGATATAAAGTGGGCCAAAGGTAATAATTCTCAAATATTAACACGACGAATTTCATGAATATTAACAGAACCATCATTCAGCTATTCATTTAATTCTTTCATAAAGGGCAATGACAGAAAATGGACTTTCAACTTTTCACTTACCAGGTTCATCAAACACTCACAACTTACGGAGTAAAGATCAAGGTGTTGAAAAAAAAATTAATTACAACCTTCTTCCTCGGAGTGCCAAGTTTATTACAGAGTGTCGGAGCTGGAGACTTGAGCAGGAGCTGAGGAACATCAGGGTTTATGAGATATAACGAATGTCATTTATATGCGGTATGTCTACAGGTGATAATAATCCATCATTCAACAGTTAATCGTAACAGTAATCTGATTGGACATAGAATGGTGATAATAGAACATAAAATCGCTGGGATGTTTAATTATATGTATCACATCACAGGTGTTCTTATAACTGATAATTGCGCTAAATGTCGCTCACAGCGTAGGTGGACGTACGTCAGTGTGGTGCGCAGTACCGAGGAAAGAGCAGCTGCCTGCCAAAAGCAACATTCAAAACCAGTCACAGAAGCACTTTCAGCAAGAAAACGCATCTGATAATGTTATGTCATCTTAAACAACACGGAATAGTGACTTCTAAATTGTTCTGAATCTCCTTTGTACCATCCATGTTGTTCAATTCATGGCAACAAACCTAAGTGAAACAAGGTACTCAGTCTACATAGCACACTATCTTTTCATTTAACAATATTTGGGAGTCAAACCAGGAACCCCGGAAGTTAACATAGCTGATATTCTAAAGTGGAAGTATAAAGAGAAACTAACAGGATTTACAGGACTGTCCACCACCTCCACGTTTTATTGGCTACACGATACAATTAAGAAAGATAATAGAATAAGAAAGATAATAGAAAGACTATTATCACCCCTGTTAATTCCACTAATGGTCGCTAACTGTCAGTTGCCAGCTCAATGCTAGTTCCACTAGGCACAGGAGAACATGAGGAAGTATCAAAAAGTTTTGAAATTCAATCACCACAGATCCGGTCACTTTCGCCATACAGTATGTCCTTCCTCAGATGCTTTAAACCCGTTAGTAGAATTGCCTACTAACAGTCTGGCCCCTGGGGTCGAAAGAGATGATGAGCATGCACCTGCCTTGACTTTTTCGGTACTGGAGATGATGGGCTCTCCCCTAAGAAGACTTCATTGCTTCGTCTCAGGGTCATATCCATACACACCGGTACTGATCCTTGACATGAAGAACGGGTCATCCACGTCATCCAGAAGAAATCCATGTTTCTTCTGCTCCTGGAGACGATTTTGGCAGCAACGCGGTGCATGTTCAAATCATACGTGAGGATATCCTGGACTGTTCCATATGACACATCAACAATGACAGCAGTGTTGTGTTTCTCCGATGATCAGCATGCAGAAGTTGCCGAATGGTTTAGACATTTTCGGGCGGTGGGCTTGTTGAAGGTGAAATCGTAGCCATGGTAACGCACATGGTCAGAATAGCATCAGTTGCACGCCTCCCGATGTATGCAGGATGATGTCTTTTGGCACGCTGACTTGTGAAGGTTGCAAAATAACTAATTAAAGAAACAAACAAATCATATTTTGTTGATAATAAATTACATATATTTAAAATAAAGATAATAAAGATATCACATCCATGCTGCTATTCTTCCTCTGCGATGTCTCTAAATTATTTCAAGTATTTTATTTTATTTATTTATTTATTCCCGATTTTCTCCATAATTTAGTCGTGTCCAATTCCTCTCCGTCACTACGGGGCTCCCACATCAAGGCTACTACCACTCAGTCTACTACCACTCCAAACCACGTGACGCTATCCGACCGCATATTTTCTAACTGCTCGCTCACGCACCGTTGGGGGCGGAGTAACACACTCGGAAGACAGCGCTATCCGCTCCTTCCGCTTGCGCGAGCTCACAGACGTCCCTGATTGGCTGTAGAGCCGTAATTAATGTAGGAGCATGAAGTACCTCTCATCCTTCCCCTCTGAGAGAGCTCGGCCAATCAGCTTTCTCTAGACCTCCGGCTGCGAGAGGTTAAAGGCATCACCCGGGAATCAAACCAGCGATCTACGGATTTATTATCTGGTGTTATCACTGCGCCACTAGTGTGAACAAGCAGGATGCTAGCCTGGTCTACCTGGGAACCATGAACTGAATATATACAGTAAATGGAAAAATAATGACACAAAAGGGACAAAGCAGAAATCCGAGCCAGGAAAGTAGTGGAAACAGAAGTAGAACAAATGAGCAGGTGCTGAATGTGAAATATATAAGGACTGAATTCTGATTAGTCCATAATGAAGCCCAAGTGTAGAAGACAAGAAGGAGACCAGCAGTAAGAAACTCTTTCCTTGTTTGATATAATGCAGTACAAAAGAAATAAAATTTATAATAAAAAAAAATTTTAATATAAAGCAAATTATACAGATGTTTTAATTCAGTGTTACTGGAAGTATACAAAAAATAAATAAAAAAAGAATTTAACATTCAGCAAGATTCTGAGACGGCGAAACGAAAGACATCAACATTTGTGTCCATTTTAAATTCAAAACATTTTGATTTATAACTGCCAGGTATAAAGATTAATAAAGATGGCACGTCAAATAGCCAGTTGTCGCCCGGGCCTTCGGTTAACTGCTCTGACTGACTTGGCTACATGAAAACTCAATAATGTGATGGAGAGGCAATTTGCTGCAGCTCTCCATTTTTCTCTATGACCTTTTCCCAGATGTGTGTAATGTATGTGTGTGTCTCCCGGCACGGTAAATAATGCCGCAGCAGAATCTAGGACCTGTCAGTTCACCTGTGCTCTGCACCGACCCCACACCACCCAATCATTAACAAAGGAATGGGAGATTGATGTCCAAATTCGTCTCTTTTCACCCACAAAAACATCTCTCGGCTTCCACAAAATATGGAATCTATTATCTTCCTAGATATTCCAGTGGCTTCATCAAGGGAAGCTGATGGATGGAGGACGTTTTAATGTTTGAGCAATGATGTAGCACACTAAGCCTGATCACTGGAATGGATATGATGTAGTGCCATAAACCACTTAAAACACATGAAAGAGACATGCCATGGTCCATGCGGGATCTTTCTTTGGAGTTTCACGAAATATTTTATTCACCTCGGGTTGAATTCTAATATGCACCGAATCAATCTCCAACAAGGACTAATGTAAGCTTATGAATAATCGATGAAACCTCAGCTAAAGACCTGCGGAGTTGAAAAACTTTGAATGAACTCTGGTGTTAGGAAGATTAAGTGAAACTGACCGCATTTGCAGGTTGTAGGTGTGGAATCCTCCCGGATTATTTCTATTCTTGTTCTATTAACAAACCTCACGCCCACACAAGATCACTGATAAAAACCAATTCGGTGGTTAAAAAGCCCATTATTGAAGGCCACACAGTCCAAATCTGCTAATTTCTTTGCCCTATTCGGTGAACTTGCCATGCGGCCGGTGCTTTACCCTCTAAGAATAGCAGACGCCAGAGATGAGAAGCTGCAGCTGTTCTTTCTGAATCTCATTTACCTGCTGTCATGTCCCTGCTCGGAGACCACACCGGTAATTAATAGAGGGCTTTTTCTTTTTCAGGCATCTTCAGAGCAACCTATCCAGCCGTTTTCTCAACAGACAGCAGAACGGGTGAGACAGACAGTAGTTGTTCTCGAGAGAGACTCCTGCTAAGCACTTAAGTTTTTTCTTTTTTTTTCCCTCCAAAAAGACTGCTGAAAAATTGAAGAGAGCATGGCCACTAGTTTGGAGGAGAAAATTAAAAGCATCCATCCAGAGAGGAGCCAGCGCTGTTGTTTTATTATTCATTGATTGATTTTAGGTCTCTGCATGTGTTGGCTGAGGCTCTCTGATGACTTCCTGGCCTTGAAAACTAAAAACGTGCTTCAGCATTCTTCATAAAATGTGATAAGATGCACAAAATAAAAAATAAAATAAATAAAAAAAAATAATAATAATAATAATAATAATAGCATCATCTTATTCCAGGGGTGAGCTCTGGGCCCTCTGCTATTCTGTTGCCTGTTCTTATCATTTGTATGGCATGAAATATTCAGATTTCTTTCAGAACTCTTGCGCCTGCATCACTTCAAAACATTGGAAGACTCCTTTGTACTTCAGCATCGAACCTCATTTGTGTATCTCTGTCTCATGGGTTAGCATGACATTCATAGACAAGTAGATAAGTTGGATCTGGTTTTAAATTTGATCTGATTGATAAATCTGAGTTTATAGTCCGATGGCAGGACCTGATTCCCACCTGTAGTTTGAGGCAAACAGCGATTGGTTAAGGAGAAGAGGTGTGACTAGTTATATAGCCATATATAGTTATATAACATGGTGTTGACACGTGTGACCTTTCTTTTGCAGTTTTCATTAAAGGTTTCAGAGTAATATTGGCAATATAATTTTTTAGGCTGACTGCCAACCTGGCATAACGCCAATGCAGCACTATAATGAGCATAAAGCAACTAAAAAAGTGCTGATGTGAAGCAAGATAATGGACAGAGAGAAAGGTTGAGAGCTTCAGAACTAGTCGAGTATTCCCATTTGCTCGTTTCCTGGCCAAGCACAAACAACAAAGTCATTACCTTATGACCGATACCCCAAAGGGGTCGCTTATAAAAGGTTCCTGCTCCATCAGACAGTACTCATAAATGGTGCCAATATCCATTTCCTTAAGAATGTGAATCAATTACAATAAAAATAGTGCTCCCTACTGAATGAGTAGAATGAGAATCACTCAAGTGATGATAATGTGTATTGAGTATTATATGCACAGTTTTGTCACTTGAAGTTAAAAATTGCTCAAAATAATCTATTTGTTCAAGATAACCTCACCAAGACAAGGTCATTGTCTTACACACTTTGTACCGCTTTATCCTGCATACAGGGTCGGAAGGACCCAGAGGCGATCCCAGGAAAATTAAGGCGTGAGGTGAGGTACTGTAGATCAATCCAATAGGGTGCCAATCCATCAAAGGGCACACATACTGTACATTCACACACAAACTCACATGCTGGTTCATACACTACAGCCAATTTGGGAAAGGCAATTAGCCTAATCCGCATGTTTTTGGACTGTGGGAGGAAACCGGAGTACCCAGAGAAAACCCACCAAACACGGGAAGAACATGCAAACTCCATGCACTCAGTTCAGAATCAAACCCAGACCCTTGAGGCGCAAAGCGACATTGCTAACCACTGTGCCGCACTTAACCCAAGATGCTATTGTTTTTGTTTGTTTATTTCTTTCTTTCTTTTTTTTTACTGAACATAAAAGTCCCAAATTTATTGGAGATTACATTTACAATATTTGGCAAACTCCCTTATCAAGAACAACTTAGATTTTTATCTCATCATACTGTACATCTAACCAGTTAAGGGTTAAATGACTTGCTCAAGGGCCCAACAGTGGCAAATTGGTGGTTGTGGGGTTTGAACAATCCATAGTTCAATGCCTTAACCACTATGCTACTCCTTTTTCTAACATGCCTTACTTCTGTGGATAAGAAACACTCGCCATGCTTATCCTGCTCCAAGAATCCCAGAGTACACACACTTCCATAATGCCATTATTTAATTCTCTAAAACTAGTCAAGGGTATAAAAAAAAAATAAGCCCCATGATTCTGCTTCACAAATGTCGACAAGGGACACTCATCCCCATTACATTCTCAAAGTGAACAAGACACCTCTTAAACCGTCTTAAAAATATCCTGCCGCAATCAGTTATGTTACTCAAATAAGCAGCTGGTCCACATTGTGCTTGAGAGTCCTCACTGGATACAACATTGGCCTGAGAAGATTCTCATCTGCGAGTTAAGATTGGTGTAAAAATGTATTAATTATTATATGACACCATGTACTGTAATGTATATCTTTGGCAGGATTGCAGAGTTAGGCGTCAGCATGACATTTTTAGACTTATAAGGAGATACTTTGAACCAACTCTGCACAAGACTCATCAAATAATGGGTTTTATGCCCATGGTTATGCAGCATAGTGAGAGAACGTTTTACTTGCCTGCATCTAACCAGACATACAGCACACTCAGCATGCACACTCTGACCCTTTGCAACCATTTCAGTATGTTGAGCGTGATCCCAGAGGCCGGACGCATAATTTCATGGTGTTTGGTCTGCAGTGCAATCATTTTATTTGGGATTCCAGGTCAGGTCTGAAGGGTAGCTGAAAGAGAGAGGTCATCAGAATAGGGACTTCAAAAGACATTAAGTGATACATTGTCAACAAAGTGATGCACAGTAGTGTCAGCCATAGCAACAGTAGCAGCTAAAAACTTTACAGTAGATTTCTTCTTTTTCACAAAACCCAGTTGGATTTCTTTTAACATTCTGCTCAACCGTTTGGTAAACTTATTTTGAGTCTTTTTGGTTAGCTCTTTCGCTATGCACCTTCAGGTTTGATTCTCGCCACTGTAAGCATGGAGTTTGCATGTTCTCCCTGTGCTTGGTGGGTTTTCTCTGGGTACTCCGGTTTCCGCCCACAGTCCAAAAACATGCAGATTAGGCTAATTGCCTTTCCCAAATTGCCTGTAGTGTGTGAATAACCGTTTGAGTGTATATGTGTATGCCCTGCGATGGATTGGTACCCCATCCGAGATGTACCCCGCGTCATGCCCTAAGTCCCCTGTGATAGGCTCCAGGCCCCCTGCGACCCTGTATGCAGGATAAAGCGGTATAGATGATGAGTACGTGAGTTAATGAGTAAATCTTATGGGAAAAAGTGTGAAAGACCTGATTGAGCCATCTTTACCAATTGGTTTACGTTTACTGTGCTAAAAAATCCAATAGATGATACTGTGTCTTTAAATAGTATGCTTTTTCAATTACTATACCATAATATGAGTGTGAGGGGAAAAATATTTACTTTTATTTATTTTTTTATTTTTTTTATTTACAGGTATATATGACTTTTCTGTTTGTTTGTTTTTTTTGTTTTTTTTTTTGTTTTTTGTATCTATAAATACTTTTACCATAAAGGGAAAGCTCAACCATTTGGCCTGCACTGGGGGTCTATTAAAAAATATTGATTATTGCTCTTATTGTCATGTTTCTCTGTGTGCAGAAAGGCGGACGCAGACGCAGGAGAATGTTCAGAACTCGTCTTTATTAATGCTTCGTTAAACTCAAAGTCTCTTTTTTCTTCTATACCGAAGAAGTTCTCGTCTTTTCTTAATTACTTAAATTTGTAAATAAACAAAACCAAACGAACATAAAACAAAACCCAAGCCTACCACACACTCCCCGTGTGGGTAGCCCCCCGAAGTCCCAATCGTCCCTCGGCCGCGCGTCAGGTCCAAAACTGCCTGGGGCGGTTCCCAAGTGCACTTTGCTGGGCACAACAGGTGTGCTTCCTTGAGTCCGGTGATCGGGCTGACTTATCGCTGTGAGGGAGAGACGACAGCACTTTTAGCAGGGAGAGGGACACAGACCGTGACAAACACACAGACACACAACTGTGAACGGACGAGACGCTACGGGCTCGACCGGCTTAAATAAGGACACAACAGGATAGGACACAGGTGTAGGTGTTCTTGTGATTAGGGAGACATACCAACGTTGACACACTAGGTGGGGACAAAATGTCAGCTCAATAATCCGGAGACCCAGATGTTATTTCCCCGGGCCGCGGAGGTACCGATGTTACAGCACCCCCCCCCCCCCCCCCCCCAGAACCGGCCTCTCGGGGGAGGCGAGGGCGACCCCGACGTCTTCCTTGAGGAGGTCGGGGCTCCTGTGTGGCCGGAGCCGACTGACCCGGAGGGCGTCCCGGAGGTCGAGGAGCTGGGCGATCCGGCCGTTCTTGGTGAAATGTGGTGATTAACTCACAGGTTAGGATGTCTTTGGCCGGGACCCAGCTTCTCTCCTCCGGACCGTACCCCTCCCAATCCACAAGATACTGGAGAGCCCCTTTCCTCCTCCGCGAGTCCAAGAGCTTGGTTACCTTGAAGGCCGGGGTGCCCTCGATCTCTACGGCCCCAGGGCCCTCGTCCAGGGGTCCCCGGATCACCGGCCTTAGAAGGGAGACATGAAAGACAGGGTTGATTCGCATATGAGAGGGTAATTTTAGCTTATAGGAAACAGGGTTGATTTGTGATACTATGACAAAGGGACCTATGTAACGGGGTGTGAGTTTACGGCATGGGAGGTGAAGGTTGAGGTCCCGTGTCGAGAGCCACACTCGATCGCCTACCTGGAGCGGAGGTCCTTCCTTCCTTTGTCTATCGGCATATACTTTAAACCGAATGACTGCCCGGGCGATGTGCGCATGCGCATCTTCCCAGACTTTTTCCGCTTTCTTGAACCACGTATCCACCATGGGTACTTCGGTGGGCGTGGTGTCCCAGGGACAGAGCGGGGGTTGGTAGCCTAGCACGCATTGAAAGGGCGTTAGACCGGTAGCGGAATGGACTAACGAGTTCTGAGCGTATTCTGCCCACAGCAGCCAGCTGGCCCATTCGTGTTGTCGACTGCTACAGTATGCCCGCAGATAGGCCTGCCTGCCCATTAGACTCGGGGTGATAGCCTGACGTTAGACTAACTGTGGTCCCCAATTTCTGGAAAAAAGCTTTCCAGACTTTGGTGATGAATTGGGGACCACGATCTGAAACAATATTTTCGGGCATGCCGTAGTGGCGAAACACTGTTGAAAAAAGGGCCTCTGTTACCTGGGCAGCAGTAGGGAGGGAGCCAAATGGAATGAACCGACACCCCTTAGAGAATCTGTCTACAACCACCAATACAGTCGTGTACCCTTGGGACACCGGCAGGTCCATGACGAAGTCGACTGCAATGTGCGACCACGGCCGGTTTGGTGTCGGTAGGGGCATTAGTTTACCAACGGGTAGGCTACGAGATGTTTTAGTTGTAGCGCATACCGCACATGACGAAACCACTCTCCGCACAGTTTCCCTCATTCCCGGCCACCAGTATTTACGTGCGATGTTTTGAAAGGTGCCTGCACCTGCCGGGCGATCTCCGCGTCCCATTCCCATGTCACCGGGGCGATCACGAGCGGCGCGGGGAGAATCGGCTCAGGTTTCATTGATGAAGGGGCCGCTGGGTAACAGCGTGATAATGCATCGGCTTTCTTATTTTTTGATCCGGGCCGGTAGGTGATATGAAAGTGAAACCATGTGAAGAACAATGACCATCGGGCTTGTCGTGGGTTTAGCCTTTTAGCTTGTTGGATGTATTCGAGGTTGCGGTGATCAGTGTACACCACGAATGGGTATTTGGCTCCCTCTAGCCAATGTCGCCATTCCTCTAACGCCGCCTTCACTGCGAGCAGTTCTCTATTGCCGGTATCATAATTTTGCTCTGCTGACGTCAGTTTTCTCGAAAAAAAAGCACAGGGGTGCAGTTTCTCGGGTTTCCCATGGCGCTGAGACAATACCGCCCCTAATCCCACCTCTGAGGCGTCTACCTCGACGATGAATGGCTTCTCGGGATCCGGAAGCCGTAAAACGGGTGCAGTGGTAAAGGCCCATTTTAAGGTGTTGAAAGCGTTCTCCGCTTCCGCGGAGAGCGCCTTCAACTTCTTGGGCTTCCCCTTCAGCATGGTGGTGAGGGGCGTGGCTATGGAGCTAAAGTTGCGAATAAAGCGCCTGTAGAAATTGGCAAACCCGAGAAAGCTCTGTAGCGCCTTTACTGACCGAGGCACCGGCCATTGTGTTACCGCCTTTACCTTAGCGATCTCCATCTCGACCCCCAGTGGCCCTATGCGGTAGCCGAGAAAGGCGATCTCCTTTTTATGGAACTCGCACTTTTCCGCCTTCGCATAGAGCCTGTGTGCGCGCAGCCGGCGAAGGACGGCGGTCACCTGAGCGACGTGTTCTGAATATGACCTCGAGTACACTAGAATATCATCCAGATATACTATCACATATCGGTTCAACATATCCCGAAACACGTCGTTCATGAACCCCTGAAACACCGCAGGCGCGTTTACCAGCCCATATGACATAACATTTTACTGATAATGTCCAGATGAGGTGCTAAACGCAGTCTTCCACTCGTCGCCCTTACGCACACGAACGAGATTATATGCGCTGCGGAGATAGAGTTTTGTGAAAATGGAGGCGCCGCGGAGCTGGTCGATAGCAGCCGGAACCAGTGGCAGTGGGTGCTTGTATTTTACTGTTACAGCATTGAGTCCTCTATAATCTATGCATGGACGAAGACCCCCGCCTTTTTTCCCAATAAAAAAGAAGCCAGCCGAGGCGGGTGACGTGGATCTGCTAATGAGCCCCTGTCGGAGAGCCTCGTCCACGTACCCCTCCATTGCCCTGGTTTCGTCCAGTGACAACGGATAGATACGGGCATAAGGCGGTGCCTTCCCCGGCAGGAGCTCAATGGCACAATCCCACGGACGATGGGGAGGAAGTCTCGCTGCTGCCCTAACACTAAACACATCATGAAACTTCGCATACACTGGGGGCACACTAGTGGATACCTGGCAGGTCGGGCTTTCTATGGTTGTAGTTTGGACCACCAACGTGGGTGGTGTACATGTTTGCGCGCACCGGTGGGACCATGAGAGGATGCGAGGCTGAGCCCAATCGAATTTCGGGTTATGAAGGCTGAGCCAAGGGAGGCCCAGTACGACGGAAGGATCAGCCTGAGAGATTACAAAAAACTGTATTTCTTCAGAGTGACCGGGGAAAGTTAACCGAAGGGGCGCAGACATTGTTTTCAATGGCGAGTGCTTTAACGTGTTGCCATCCAGTGCTTTGATTGTTATCGGATGCGGAAGCTTCGACACGGGAGCTCGCAGCGCGGAAAGCAGAGATGCAGAGATGAGATTGCCGGCCGATCCAAAATCTATTAAAGGAGAAACAGACAAGGTAGTGTTATTAAATGATATTATAGCAGGTAAACAAAAAGGTAAAGGGGTGCGAAGTGGAGTGCTCTCAGTTACATTCAAAGATGGGCAGGAACTGATTTTGTGCCCGTCTCTCCCACAGTACAGACATAGCCCCGCCTTCAGTCTTCTGGCACGCTCCGCAGCGGTGAGATGTGACGCCCCGATCTCCATGTCGCTCGCCGGGGGCTCCTCCCGACCAGGTGGCAGCGGCTGGAGGGCAGGCCCCCTACCGACAGTTTCAGATCGCCTCAAAGGGCGGGGTGGTGGACGCCGCTGTTGCTGGCGCAGGTGCTGGTCGAGCTTGATGGCGAGGGAGATGGTGTCCTCGAGACTAAGCTCAACATCCCGGCACGCCAGCTCCATTTGGATCTCTGAGTTGAGCCCATCTCGGAATCGAGCCAGCAGGCTCTTTTCACACCACCCGCTTTCCGCCGTGAGGACCTGAAACCGGACGGCATAGTCGGACACAGGTCCCTGCCCTTGTCGGATCTTTTTGCTGATCCGTCATGTTTGGGTAATCTGTTAGGTACAGCTCGCATGCCAGTAAAAATCGTTTGCACCCTTCAGGATCTCCCCCGTAACGTTCGGGAGGTGTTGGGCGAGGGGCTGCTGACAGACCGTGACAAACACACAGACACACAACTGTGAACGGACGAGACGCTACGGGCTCGACCGGCTTAAATAAGGACACAACAGGATAGGACACAGGTGTAGGTGTTCTTGTGATTAGGGAGACATACCAAGGTTGACACACTAGGTGGGGACAAAGTGTCAGCTCAATAATCCGGAGACCCAGATGTTATTTCCCCGGGCCGCGGAGGTACCGATGTTACACTTATTATTTCCCCAATTAAATAATTTTTCTTTGGAGGATTTTAAAGGAATATAATATATATATATATATATATACAAACCGGATTCCAAAAAAGTTGGGACACTAAACAAATTGTGAATAAAAACTGAATGCAATGATGTGGAGATGGCAAATGTCAATATTTTATTCAGAATAGAACATAGATGACAGATCAAAAGTTTAATCCGAGAAAATTTATCATTTTAAAGGAAAAATATGTTGATTCCAAATTTCACGGTGTCAACAAATATAAAAAGAGCTTCTCAGAGTGGCAGTGTCTCTCCGAAGCCAAGATGGGTAGAGGATCACCAATTCCCACAATGTTGTGCAGAAAGATAGTGGAGCAATATCAGAAAGGTGTTACCCAGCGAAAAATTGCAAAGACTTTGCAGTTATCATCATCAACTGTGCATAATATCATCCGAAGATTCAGAGAATCTGGAACAATCTCTGTGCGTAAGGGTCAAGGGCGTAAAACCATACTGGATGCTCGTGATCTCCGGGCCCTTAAACGACACTGCACCACAAACAGGAATGCTACTGTAAAGGAAATCACAGAATGGGCTCAGGAATACTTCCAGAAACCATCGTCAGTGAACACAATCCACCGTGCCATCCGCCGTTGCCAGCTGAAACTCTACAGTGCAAAGAAGAAGCCATTTCTAAGCAAGATCCACAAGCACAGGCGTTTTCATTGGGCCAGGGATCATTTAAAATGGAGTGTGGCAAAATGGAAGACTGTTCTGTGGTCAGATTAGTCACAATTCGAAGTTCTTGTTGGAAATGTGGGACGCCATGTCATCCGGATCAAAGAGGACAAGGACAACCCAAGTTGTTATCAACGCTCAGTTCAGAAGCCTGCATCTCTGATGGATTGGGGTTGCATGAGTGCGTGTGGCATGGGCAGCTTGCATGTCTGGAAAGGCACCACCAATGCAGAACAATATATTCAGGTTCTAGAACAACATCTAATCATCTCTTTCAGGGAAGACCCTGCATTTTTCAACAAGATAATGCCAGACCACATTCTGCATCAATCACAACATCATGGCTGCATAGGAGAAGGATCCGGGTACTGAAATGTCCAGTCTGCAGTCCAGATCTTTCCCCTATAGAGAACATTTGGCGCATCATAAAGAGGAAGGTGCGACAAAGAAGGCCCAAGACGATTGAACAGTTAGAGGCCTGTATTAGACAAGAATGGGAGAGCATTCCTATTTCTAAACTTGAGAAACTGGTCTCCTCGGGCCCCAGACGTCTGTTGAGTGTTGTAAGAAGAAGGGGAGATGCCACACAGTGGTGAAAATGGCCTTGTCCCAACTTTTTTGGGATTTGTTGACACCGTGAAATTTGGAATCAACATATTTTTCCTTTAAAATGATAAATTTTCTCGGATTAAACTTTTTTTCATCTGTCATCTATGTTCTATTCTGAATAAAATATTGACATTTGCCATCTCCACATCATTGCATTCAGTTTTTATTCACAATTTGTTTAGCGTCCCAACTTTTTTGGAATCCGGTTTGTATATATATCAAGAAAGAATGTGATAACCCTGTTTTCTGTATTACACACTGTTATCTAAATAGCAATATATACTATGATAGGTTGTTATTAATGTGTCCGTGGAGTGGAATTGCAGAATTACACCAATTTATTCTCTATCACTCACCCACCATCATTGCCGCTTAATCCTGTATTCATTAAGGAGACTTAGCGCAGGACAGGGTGCCAATGCATCGCAGGGCACACACACATTCACACACTCACACATTTATTCACACACTACGGGCAATTTGAGAACGCCAATTAACCTAACCTACATGAGGAAACCGGAGTACCCGGAGGAAACCTACCAAGCACGGGGAGAAACATGCAAACTCCATGCACACAGAGACGGGAATTGAGCCTCACCTATTTATTCATTCATTCATTTTCTATACCGCTTAATCCTGTGTTCAGGGTCACGGGGGACCTGGAGCCTATCCCAGGAGACTTCACACATACACACCATCGCAGGGCACACACATACACACACTCACACACCCAATCACACACTACGGGCAATTTTAGGAATGCCAATTAGCCTAACCTGCATGTCTTTGGACTGTGGGAGGAAACCGGAGTACCCGGAGGAAACCCACCAAGCACGGGGAGAACATGCAAACTCCATGCACACAGAGACGGGAATCGAGCCTGGCCGGGGAATCGAACCCAGACCCTGGAGGTGCAAGGCGACAGTGCTAACCACTACACCACCGTGCCGCCACCTATTTATTAAAAAAAAAAAAAAAAAAAAAAAAAAATATATATATATATATATATATATATATATATATATATATATATATATAAAATGTTTAATCTAGTATAACATTTCAATTAAGTAAAGGATGTAAAAGCTAAATTCATTTCCAAATGAGGAAAATGAGGCAAAATTTGCAGTTATTCACGGATGTACGGCGTTCTTTAAAACGTTTGCACCATTCAAATGTCTCATAAGAGTCTCATCACCGTACTGTGCTTGAAGTCTTCTGTAAAAGTCAATCAGTTTTATGCCTTCATTGACAAGAAACTTCATCACAAATTGACTTGAACACCCCTCGTATATATAAATTGGAAATATCATTTTACGAAATGAACACGAGGATGAACGGCACAGACAATTTAAAATGAGCAATTTCTAGGAATCGCTACTAATATCTCTATATACTGTATACCTTTTTTTTTTTTTTTTTTTACCTTTACTTCAAAATGCTTATTTAATAATTGAATTGCGTTGCCAAGTCGAGAGTGAATTTATTGGGAGACGGTGGGGATGCGGTGTGTGACAGTGCCTTATATCATCATTATCATTATCATCACCATTATGCCTTTGATTTCCATTTGCATTAAATTACAGTACTGGAGTTCGGCTTTGCTTGTCATTTACATAAACCGAAAGGTGATGTAACCCCTCATTTTAGGATTAGTTAATTAAAGATTTAAAGACCACTTGACCATCATGAGTATGTATTTCGCGTAAGGACGTTAGAAACGTGCCGCAGCAGGTGGACGTGGAATGCTTTCACCATCAGAAAGAATGTTTAATTCCCTCTTTGGAATGATTTTCATGAACAAATTACTCATCCGCCCATCGTTTCACATCACTATTGCTAATGCTACGATAATATGTGTGCATGTGTATGTGTGTGTGTGTGTATACAGTATGTGTGAAGGCTCAGATGACAGGCAGAATTTAACAGGTGGATCTCGATCTCGTGAGATAACAGGTTCCCACAGAAGTCCCTCATGCTTTATGTTATGCGCGATCTCGATCGATATCCCACTCTGACTCGACGTGGTGCGCGGCCGTGCCCGGAGTAATCTGCAACAGCAGTCACAGATAAGCTTAACGCAATCCTTTCGCATTGAAATCCAATATCCATACACGGTCAAGTCAATAAAGACGAATACGGTTGCTGCTCTGTTTCCCGTGCACTTTTAATTAGCGCAGGTTTGCGGTCATAACAATAATAATAATAATGTTACCGCTGCACTTACTTAAGGTTTCTCGCTCGCCATCGCCGATGATGGATCTGTCCATTTTCGCATGTAAATTATTAATGCCTTTGATTAATTCGCTATAATCAATCAATAATAAATTATGCCTGTGTGAATCCTTTCCCGTGCCTAATGATACTGGAGGTCGGTGAAAGAAAAGTATTGAAGGATTCGTTTTGAATCCCATCCAGCAGCCTGTCAAAAGTTAATCAGCTTCACTCTAATTTAGAGGCTCATCATTATGTACTGGAGTTTGTATCTTCAGAGGCTAAGCACCGTGTTTTATGTCTTTTAATAAATATTCTCTGCAGTCCACAAGGGAAGTGCTTTTCCTATTACTGTCAGGGAGACCTATGGCCCTGCCATTGTGGCAACGCACTAAGACCAGCAAGAGACACAGACAAAGTAAACAAAGCGCAGGTCTAATAATAGCCGTGCGTAACCATGCAATTAGTCCGCTAAGACAGACGGGAAAAGCGTAAAAAAAAAAAAAAAGAAAAGGTAGCATGGGAAACGCTTCCCATCGAGCCGGAAGGCTGGGAAGGTGCTCGCAGTAAGCAGTGCTCATCATGCCACTTCATGGGTGTTCCAGTCCTCTTTCGCTCGCAAGCACTCAAAAGAAGCAGGCGGAGAACATGAGGGAATAGTGACACCACTGGTGGTGCTGTTTGCCAGTAATGAGGGGGTGTGCTGACAGAGAGCACGCTGGGGAACAGCCTTTGATTATGCAGCTCCACTGGTTCCCACTCAAACACAGACTGACCCACAAAACTAATCAGCCGAGCTGTCACATCTCCAAACGCCGTCCTCGCTAAAAACCACCAGCACTGATTTTTATTTTTGTTGTTGTTGTTGTTGTTTTGCTGTTCATTTTCAGTGGTCGAAAAAGCCAATAAAGCGTAATTTTGATTGCGCTTGGATTCCTGTGCACCCCACCATGGTGTGAGCCTTATGACTCTAAATGTTGCCTTCGAGCATCTACCGATGGAGGCTTTTCATTTTTGAAAGTACAGGAAGCCAGGTTTTGGCATGACTCGTCCAGCCAGCATGTCCATGCGACAGCGAGAGCGCCAAAGCCCCGGCATCCTGGAGCTGGATTTTGCAAGGTCAGCCTGTAAGCATGAAGAGAGGGCTGTCGGAGCAGCCTGTTGTGCACTCTGTTGCTCCGGCTCTCTCTTTCCCGTTCTCCCCTCCCGCCTTCTGCAGAGGCTCTTCATCATGCACACCTCTCAGTGGGTTTACAGCCACCTCCATTCGCCCTGCTCTCCATCAGACTGACAGAGCTCCGACTAGCTCACTGAACCAGACGCTGCCTTTGTGTTAGCAAGGTTAGAACAGTCACACTGACATTGCATCATGCAACACTTCTGGAACAGTCGCTGAACAGCAGCTTTAATTGTATTTAATTAATTTTTTTGGTTTATGACACCCATGCAATGTAGAGAGATTTAAAAAATTTTTTTAAGCAAATATTTAAGTAGTTTTGATGTGAACACTTGGGCACCTATTCAACAGCGCTTATCGCGATCCTGGGGCCATGCGCCAGCATCCATATCTAGTATATTGCAAGAATGATTTGCAACAGTGTGTGTAATCTACTCTCCAGCTCCCTGAAGCTGACTCGCCCTGGGGCGATCTTGAATAAGAAATGAAGTTCCAACAAACAACAACAACAAAAACAACAACAGCCTTTGAACAGACTTGGAACATACAGTAAATGCAAGGATTCCACACACCAATTAAAATGCATATTTTTTTTTTTATCTACAGTATATCTTTATTTTTTATTTGATTATTGTATTGCATTATATCGAGATACTGTATAATCTTTTGCATGAACTAGGCTTAGACACAGAAGAAGTTATTTACAGTACAATAAATTGTTACTCATGCAATTATGAAATATATTGATGATTACACTTTGCAAATGTATTAATATGACACTGAAGAGGATTTATGTACATCATATTCCACCATAGACCTAATGGAGAAATGGTTAAATAAATAAATAAATAAATAAATAAATAAAAAGGCAGTGTGTTAAAGAACAGACACATGAGAGTTTTATCTGCAATACCGCATAGCACTCTAGTGGTCACTAGAGGAATGTGTGTGTGTGTGTGTGTGTGTGTGTGTGTGTATAGGTGTGTGTGTGTGTATGCGTGTGTGTGTGTGTGTGTGTGTGTGTGTGTGTGTGTGTGTGTGTGTGTGTGTGTGTGTGTGTGTGTGTGTGTGTGTGTGTGCATGCGTGTGTGTGTGTGCATGTGTGTGTGTGTGTGTGGGCATGTTAGAATATGGATATTGGAGAGATTTTACCTGACATTTGGCGCGTCCCAACTGAGGAAAACTGATTTTTCTTTTCAAAACTAAATGAGCCAAAAGGTTAGCTTTAGTGTGTGTGTGTGTGTGTGTGTTTTCACCTTGTGGGGACTTTCGGCTGGTCCCCATCGCTGAAAACTGTTTTTATTCGTTACCAAAACTGCAACTTTTATTTAAAAAAAAAAAAAGCTAAAAGAGCCCAAAGGTTTCCTTTTGTGTGTGTGTGTGTGTGTGTGCTTCCATGTGTGGTTTTGCGTAGGCATGTGCTTTTATAGACAGGCAGCTCCGCTTATATCTTGAATGAATGCCTGACAGTAGCATCCAGATGGCAGACGAGCAATTTTCATTACTTGTATTGTTGAGCTCCACTCAAGTCATGAATCTAGTCTTACAAATCAATAAGCTTCTCATCTTATGGGACCGAGACACAATTTATCTGGGAGACGTAATAGATATAAAAGTGCATTGAAATTCTATCAAAGACACTGATGATCTATTTCTTGTGGCATAAACAGGCACGAATAGGCATCAGGGATCTTTATGACGGAGCAGAAATGGAGGAAGCGAAAACTTTTGGGGAATTGTTGTATAATTACTTTTATACGCTACGTATGTACATACACACAACACCCTTATCGACCGAGACTCGGTTCGCGGGGAAGATGAGTGTCACGTGTGAAGCTCTGTACAGTTTACCATGAAAAACACACCGCGCACCAGAGCTTCGACTATTGACCTCCGGTTGTCTTCTTCCTCGTGGCTCCGAGGCCCGCCCTGAGCTCGTACAACATTTGATGCGAAAACGACTACGAGCTTCTTTATGGCTCCCAGAGCTCGAGCTTCACTCGAGGCAGACATGCTTAAACAGGTTCTGAGCTTTTCTACAGAATAAATATTGTGCTGGTTTCAAATAATGTGGGGGGAAAAAAAAAGAAAGAAAGGCTTCCCTTTAATTTCACACGCTCTTTAATGTGAATAATTGGGTCGGAACGCTTTCATTTGCGACATTCCGTCCACAAAGGAGTGAATTTTGCCGGATCTATTGCGCCTTTATAACCCTCTCCTCATTAGAAAAGCGTGCGCGCGAAGCCACTTGGCTTTAAGATGAACTGGAACAAAGAAGACAAGAAGACAGGTAGGTGGCGGAGAACAGCACCAACAATGAGGATGAAATGTATTTTTAATTAAATCCTGCCTGCCAGTTGGCCTTATCTCCCTGTTGTGAGAGTAGAAAAAAAAAACGTCTCCAAGCGGCGCATACCTTTCTAACTTTCTACTGTAAAATAACGATATATTAAAAAAAAAACACAATAGCCTTCTTTCAACGAGTCACGCTCGTAAACATCAACTCATGAACGTGCTCGTTTTTTTTTTTTGCATTTTATTAAAACCCTCATAATATTCTAACGGTATGTTAAAATATGCCAGCACGATTCGGAGATATTATCTACGCTGGCAGTATGCGCTTTTTCGACAGATGTTCAGATTGCCAGATAGATAAACTCATTCACTTTATTTCATACATCTTCAGTTTTATCTTAGTCACTGGGATTGAAGCAGGAACAGATAATAGACACCTTTGATGGGACTTACTGGTACCAAGCAAACTCATTTTCACACATTTAATCATGGGTCTGTGTGTGTGTGAGTGAGCCCCTCTCATTACATCATATTCTTCTTCCAAGGAGCCGGACTACCTTGTAGTCTTAAGGGATACGTAGTTCTGCTGGCTTCCTGAAGGACGTGTTTCAGTCCGGTCCTTGTACCTGAGCTGTTTCAGAGGAATGTTTTTTGTTTGTTACACCACACCGTAACCTGTGGATCATTCAAGCATTAAAAACTATCTCACTAACTCTAAGATACTGTATGAACCAGTGAGAAACAAGTGCAGATGATCAGGTTGGTGATTAGTATAGTGCTGATGCTGAATGCTGAGTGGTTGGAACAGATGAGAGGGGAAATGAGGTCGCTGCTGAGGCTGTTACATCATCTACTGATTTTTTTTTTTATTGTATCTTTAGGCACAGGTTCGATTGACGCCTTTTTAAATCTTTTGAATCTTCTCCATGTACTTGGTGGGTTTCCTCCTGGTAGTCCGGGTTCCTCCCAAAGTCTAAAGACGTTTGCAGAATTGCTTGTAGTCTGTAAATAAGTGAGTGGTTTAGTGCGTGTATGTGTGTGCATCCTGGGAGAGGCTCCAGCCCCCTTCTCGACCTCGTATACAGGATCAACTGGTAGCGATGATGAGATCTTTCGGCCTGTCGGTGTACAGCCTATGTTCCCATTCAGTTTAACTTAATATGAAGAAATCAGGGGTGGCTCAAGACTATTGCACAGTGCTAGAAGTCTGCTGTTATAGTACCCCTCCGGGAAGGTTTACCACCAGATATTGAAGCGTAGCTGTGTGTATTTGTGATCATTCAGCTTCAAGAGCATTACTGAGATCAGGCTCTGATGTACAGAAGGGTGTAGAGGTCTACGTCCATCCCAGTTCATCCCAGAGGTTCTCAAGACTCAAATACTTCATTTAAGAGATATAAGAATAAGTGTAATTTGTCGAAGACGATGACTATTGTAGAATGATACCGAAATTCTGATGAAGAAAATACAACAGATAATTGATTCTTATGTAAATCCATCCATCCAACTAAGGGCAGAAAACAAAATGTATAATTAAGCATTAAAATGGAGACAGACTTGCAGAAAATTAAGTAGGTAAAGTGCCAGAAATATTAATAGAAGGCAAGAAATCTTCTTACCGCATCTTGCAAAAGAATAACATTAAGTGCAGAGAAAGAAGAGTGTAGGAATCATTACGAACCCGCAAGAGTTGTCTCTCGTCTCCATAAAAGATGGACGCACTTTTGAGATTGTTGTGACATGGTATTCATGGTATTCATTCCTTATAGCAGTTTGCGAAAGTATTGAAATTGATCTATAACTACAGTACAGTAGATTGATAAGAAAGATGGAATTAGTTCTACCCACTGGAATGCTGTGTTAAGGTTAAAACAATTAGTCAGTCAGTTTAATTGAGATCACTCATGAGATCTTTATGGCATTCCCTAAGTGCTGGATGATTAATTACATAAGCAGGTTTCATTTTGGTGTATGTGAACCTTTTCTTACCGCTTTCTTTGTCAGGCATTAATTTGCTGATAGACTGGTTGTCCCTCCTACAGTATGTTTGACATTCGGCTTGGCTCGTCTCTAAAAGGCCCTTTGCTTTTCCCTCTTCAACAAGATAACCATTTTACTAAATGGGACCCTGAGCTATACGCATACTGAATCATCTGTGTACTAAAGAGCATACCGGGACAGCCAGCTATACATAAACACACAAATTACCATCACTGCATGAGGGGGAGCGAGTTATTGTTATTATGCAGGGGGTTACAACAGGAGTGCACGAGCAGGGTGATTAGATGGTGCTGAGGAAATCATTCAGTGAAGGTTTATATGTGCATCATGGACCTTCTAAAATATGGTTATGCATCGCTCTAGGCTAGGGGGATTCAGGATAAATGGGTTGTAATAAAATCAAATATGGCGGCATAAGGGCTTAGTGGTTAACCTTGTACTTCCAGGGTCCGGGTACGATTCCTGCCTTGGGATCTGAGTGCATGGAGTGCTTGGTGGGTTTCCTCCCACAGTCCAAAGACATATAGGCTAGACATACACTGCCGTTCAAAAGTTTTAGAACACTTGCAAATTTCTTTGTTTTTGTTTAGTGATTTATTTTCTACATTCTACAACAATACTGGGGATTTCAAAACTATAAAATAACACATATGGAATTAGGTAATTACGTAACAACAACAAAAAACAACAGTTAGGTGTTATTTTAAGACACAGAGGTCGGCCTTTCTGTAATAGTTCTTGCAAGAACAGTATTGTGTCAAGTGCATTTGCAAAATCCGTCAAGCACCATAATGAAACTGTCTCTCATGAAGGCCGTCCCAGGAGGACGAGACCAAAACCTCCCTCTGCTGCAGACGAGAAGTTCATTTAGAGTTATCAGCCTGAAAAATGACCAATTAACAGCAGCTCAGATTAGAGGCGTTATGAAGTCTTTACAGAGCAGAAGTAGCAGAAACATCTCAATATCAACTGTTCAAAGGAGATTCATGCAGTTTTTGGACGCCTTCAGCAAAACTTTACAATGTAGAAAGAAATAAACATCAGGAACCATCATGGAGTTAGAAAGTGACCCCAAACTTCTGAACGGTAGTGTATACAATGGCATATAGGATGGACTAATTGCCGTTGGTCAGCATTGGAGTCCATGGTCCCTTGTTGGACTACAGATGGACAGATGGAATAACGTCAAATGACTGCAGATTTCCCCCTACAAGCATGAACGCAAAAAGAAAGAATAGTGATAAATATGGATTTAGGCAAAAATCTACTGTGTTCTATAAGTGTAACAAACAGCACTGTATAATAAGAAACATAAAATAATAACTCCATCTAAGCTTTCCTTATTCTACGTAGGTGAAAAGAAAATACACACACACACACACACACACACACTAACTCAACAGTGTGGAAAAATATGGAGAAGTGCCGTTAATTATATATTCAATTTCATCAAACAGTGAAAAGGCTCTAGAGCTAACCCTGCTGTCACATTCACATTACTTATATACTGCCAGAGTGGGAGGTAGAGATTGACAGGCTGGGAGTGAGAAAGGTAGAAAGAGAAAGGAGAGCGAGGGAAAGAACACAGCAGAGAGCCCTACCTCCGTTACGCGAAAGAAAAGAGGAGCAGAGCTCATGATAAAAGTGCAGACTTGGCAACATAGACGCGAAGCCTCAGATCTTCTCGAATTAGTCATTGTAGCAGTAGCACTCACTGCTACTGATAAAGAAAAAGCCTCTGTGAGTGTGGCAAACTCTGCCGAAAGAACCAGGCTGTGTGAAAGTCTGTCATGCGCCGAACGCTACCTGACAGGACAGGACAAGCAAGCAGGCTGGCTGAGACTGGACAGGTAAAGATTGGAAAAACGTCACTTTCTATTTTTATAATCGTCAACAGTTCAGGATGGGTGACCCAGTCTTCAGTCTAGTCTTACAGTATATCCCTTGTTCCTGGATGAAATAAAGCAGAACCTCATCTGGCCTTTAGCTGTTTGTTGTAGGAGGTCAGCTTACAAGGTTATGTGTTTGGAGATCCTTTTCAGCTCACCACGATTGTAAAGTGTGAGTTACTGTAGTCTTCCTGGCAGCTTGAGCCATCTGAACACTCTCACCAAGAAGAGAACTAGAGAAGAAAAACAGGAATAATATTTATCAGATTCTGAAAGTATTTGAATTGTACCTGCAAGGTTTCATGCATTGTTCCTCCACACTATTGGCTTAGATATACAGTAGATGTGCATTTTGTATGGGTAGAATTACTGTGCATGAAAATAAATGCTGTAGAATGCTGAAAAGGTATGTGAAGAGTTTGACTGCAAAATGAGATAACTCCATGTTATGTTGTATTGCCAAATTTGGAAACAATAACATTTGTTAAACTTTAATTTATTATATAGTTGCAAACAACAATGATTGGGCCCAAGCACCTGTGCCATCGCTGCTCAGGGGCACCAGAAAGACAGTAGACACATGCATTAAAAAGGGGACATCATTTTTGAACAGGGACAATTTTATGTTAATATCTCCAAAAAGCCCCGGATGGGCACTGGTGGCTCAGTGGTAGGTGTTTCGCCTGTCATGCGGAAGGCCCGGGTTCGATTCCCAGCCAGTGCCCAAATCCCAGCCACTGGATGCAGTGCCGGTCCCAAGCCCGGATACAATGGGAGGGTTGCGTCAGGAAGGGCATCCGGCGTAAAACCTGTGCCAAGTTGTAGTGCGGACTGGATATTCCGCTGTGGCGACCCTTTGCGGGAGCAGCCGAAAGACCAACAACAACATCTTCAAAAAGCCCCGGATGCTAGATCAAAAGCATCACACTATAATATCACTCAATATAATGTCACTCAGAAAGTTATTTGCCACTTTTCGGCATATATTTAAGGCATCGTCACACCTAAACTGTTTGAGATATGAAAAATGCCTTCGCAATTTTGCATCGTCAATGTCTTATGATCAAATTCGCCTGGTTTGGTGGTAATCGTATGAATCCCATAGGAGGAGTATATCAAAATGGATTGGCTGTGTTTTGCAAACGCACAAAAAATAACTCACTTCCTGTTGAGTCAAGCCCATGACATGCAATGCAAAAATTGTTCAGCTCAATGAGATCTTCAGTAAATGTGTACCTGATTTCACCTTTATACGTATACTATGATGTCAGGGCTGTTGTCATAGTGCTTGGGCCCTAAAAATAAGTAGCAAATTAGATCAAGGAAAAAAAAGAGTTGAGTTTTGTTGCACAAAAAAAACTGTCTAATTACAAACATTGTTGAAGATCATGTGAAACATTATAAACAATGCAAAGGCTTCAGTTTACGACATAACGACATCATAGCACAGGTAAGCCTCGTTTGGTTGTGTATCAGTCAGTGGTCCACTAAGGACAAAGTGAGCATAACAGCTCCCCACACATAGAAAATCTCATATCTCTGGTGCTAAAAATCTCTTGTGCGTCATTGAATTGTCATGATATTATTCATCTGCTTAATTTTCTTTTAAATATATTACTGTATGTGCATCACAACTCGCAAATGCGGCAAAACCATTGAAAGTGATAGCAAAAGAAAAAAATATATGCGTAACTTGGCAAGTGAAACAAGAGATACAGTACAAAGCACTACATTACAGCATCCCACATAGATTTGTTAAGTATTTATTATGGTGTTTGCATGGCATATTATGGACATCATTTAATGCATACCTGTCTTTTATTGCATATAAACTTGTTAATTTTTTTCACCTGAATGCAATGGCGATGTAAATGTCATTTTCTTGACTTCAACATTCTCCAAAAATCCACTATTCACATTTAGTTCACTCATGCCAGCCACTATTCTGCAAAAACTGTAGTTTGTTATGCTGATCACGTACGATCCGTGATCTGATTGGCTCGTCATGATGCACCAGCTTATGCTAGAAAACTGAACACAGAAATAGACGAGTGGTAATATCATAACTAGAAAATGCACCTGATAAATGAGAAATGTAAGTGTTTCATGGAAAAGCAGTTACTAAAATGTCCCTACTATTAAGACAAAACACAGCTGCAGGGTTTTCAGTGGATATTACACTCGTTACAAGCCTTGCACCCCTTTTTTCAGTAATGTAGCATGAGTCAGAGTTTAAAGTAAGACAATATAAAACAATAATAGATACAGCACCTGGCATCATTTCATTTCACCTTTATGGGATTACGCCTGAAATTCCCTTAAGGTAACTTTACTAGCTGTTCATTTAAAACAAATGTTTCTCATTCATGTATCGAGTTCATTTCACACTTGCACACACTCTGACCATTGTGAAGAGCAGGCAGCTCTGTGGTTTCCTGTATAACCTCAGAGGGAAACGGCAACGTTAAACATAGGTATAGATACAAAAACATAGAGCGAGGTGCCAAATTGTGAAGCAGCACAACATGCACAGATCATCCGGTTTGTCACACTCGACCCCATACAATATCTCTCAAAACTGACATCTAAACTTTACTGACCATTAAAAAACATTTTACTGACAAAATGAAAATGGCGAATGAATGAGTGGCAGGGGTTCTCATTGGTTCTCATTGATCTCAGTGGTTAAGGTGTTGGACGATTGCCTGGTAGGTCCCAGGTTCAAAGCTCAGTACCACCACCACCAAGCTGCCATTGTTGGGCCCTTAAGCAAGGCCCTTAACCTTTAACTGTTCACATGGGTATTATGTAATGAGCTCAATTTAATGTTGTTCCAGATAAGGCTGTCTGCCAAATGCCATAAGTGTAAATTCACCAAGCGAGTAGATTCCTCCCCCCCAAATGTGACCTCATACAGAACACCTCCTCCGACTTGTTGCTCAGCTCTGCTGTTCTCTGGTGGTACATGGCTCAGCAGAAGCATCTTTACATTCACAAACAGAAGGGGGTCTGAGGCATTGAAAAATTATGTTTTTCATAAGATTATTTCAGCTGGAACATTAACAGACACTATGGGGAGCTCTGAGACCTACACTACATGGACAAAAGTACTTGGCCAATCCTTATCCCCAGTGAAAGGCAATCTCAATGCTTCAGCATGCCAAGACATCTCGGACAGTGATATGCTTCCAACTTTATGACAAAAGTTTAGGGAAGGTCCATGACTGTGCCCCGGTGCACAAAGCAAGGACTACAAAGACATGGTTTGATGAGTTCGGTATACTTGACTGGGGACCGATTCCATATAAAAGTATATATATGTATTTGGATACAATGCCATTGCAGGTTTGGCCAAATACTTTTGTCTATATAGTGTTAGTTAACATGTTTAAAAATAGTAAAGTACTATAGGTACTGATAGTTCCACCCGCGTGCAGATTCTGTCTGCATGCTACCATTACCTGTAGGTGGAGTGTGTGGTCAATTTGATAGTAGATAGATATAGATGAGACCTTGAAAGCAATAACAACATAGTTTGTATTGCATGCATACACTACCTGGCCAAAAAGTTGCCTTTTCTGAATTGTCAAATTATTGGGCTGCATCAAGCAAAGGAAACAACTAAGGAGATTTGAAATGACTGGAACTGGGTTTAGGACCCTTTAACACATTATTAAAACATTGCGCCATAATGCTGAACCATCAATTTTGTGGAAGAAATGTGGTCACAAAAACACAAATCATGACTGGAGATCACTTGCATGGTTAGAATTCAGCAGTAGCCCAGGTAATGCTTAATAGTGAAAGTAAGAGCATTTCCATGCATGCACAATGTGACATTAAACAGCTGTGTGTCCTTAAGAAAACCACTTGTTAGTGAGACTCGTCAGGAAAAAAGGTTTCAGCAGCCATCATGCATAGTGGCCATTGGACAATCCTCTGGTGTTTATGATCTGGGGTTACTTCAGTTGGTCTGATGACCTGAATGTACTGAATGACCAGGTTATCACATCTATGGAGTTCTTCTTTCCTGATGGCACGGCCATATTTCCAGAACTTAAATTGTGAAAAAGTGATTCTGGGATCATGAGGAATCATTTTCACTTATGACTTGGCACCACATTGTGTATGATATAGTGATTGAATAAAAATCTTAAAGGTGTGACTTTTGGTCAGGCTGTATAAATGCCTTTTTCAGATCTCAGGTCTGAGAGGGCTAATTGCCGCAGTATCTGAGCGAACTGCTAGTGTCTTACGATCCGCCACGCCTACTTCGGTCAAAGGATGCAGGCTGCTTGTCAGTACCGCGTATTATGAAAACTACAGCTGGGGGCAGAGCTTTTTCTTACAAAGCCCCAAAATTATGGAATAGTCTTCCAAATAGTGTTCGGGACTCAGACACAGTCTCAGTGTTTAAGTCTAGGCTAAAAACCTATTTATTTAGCCAAGCATTTTTATAAATAGATTTGCCATAAGGTAAAGGAGCAGATCTGGGGGACTCATGGACGTAGACTATTATGGTGAACTGGTATGTTTAGATGCTGTCTTCCTCACTCTCATTTGATCACTCAGGTTTGTTGACGGTGAGGTGATTGTTTGCTTTACATCTCAGTTCCCCCTCATGTTTGTGTTTCCTTCTGGCTCTCCCTTTTAGTTATGCTGTCATAGTTAGTCCTGCCGGAGTCCCTGCTTGCACTCTACAGTAAATATACATTCACATTAGACATTATGTGACTGTGACCATACCTAACTGCCATCTCTCCTCCTCTTCTCTTTCTCCCCCTCTTTCTCTTTCCTCTCTCCCCCTTTCATTCTTTCTCTTTCTCTCTCTCTCTCTGTCGAGCTACACATGTCATTGCTGAGCTGTCAGTGATCCAGACTTCCTCTGCCCTCCGGACCTGTCTGATCCATCCTGGTGCCCCGTTTCTGGTTGGAGGTCTCGTCGCATGGATGCCCCGTGTGTCTCTTTAGGATGCGTCTGGTGTCTGGGGATGATTCTATCTACTTAGAAGATGGTTCTGGCCTCGACTGGTGTTGTCAGCTGTTTCTCTGAGGACTTGACAATTCGATAGTTCAGGACTGGAACTTTCTACAAGTCTATCTGAGTCTCCAATAACTACCTGGACTCCATTTTAACATCAATTAACATCAACTATTATAGCTGAACTGCCTGCCACCTAACACACTGTATAAATGCAGATCATTTCCTGCAATCTGTTTCACCCAGATGAGGATGGGTTCCCTGTTGAGTCTGGTTCCTCTCAAGGTTTCTTCCTATTACCATCTCAGGGAGTTTTTCCTTGCCACTGTCGCCCTCGGCTTGCTCACCAGGGACAATCTGACCGTTTTGATTGATACACATTCACATTCCATACAAACTTAAATAATTCTTCTGATTGTGTAAAACTGCTTTGAGACAATGACAACTGTTAAAAGCGCTATACAAATTGAATTGAATTGAATTGAATTGAATTAATTAAGGCACCAGCTTGTGTTAACACTTTACCATCACGTAAGGTGATTTTTGGAAAACGTGTGGGCATGCTGTAAATTAGTTGGATGTAAGAATCAGACACTTCAACTTATGTGACCAAAGAATTACTTCACACAGGAGAAAGCAGCACTTTCTCCAACGTTTTAAAGGTGTGAAGTTTAAAGGTGCACTATGCAAGATCAAAGATTGAAATACAATTTCACAAGGTCTTTAGCAATTGGGAAGATCGAGTTTACCAATGTAATTGTTATAAAAACATTTTTTTTAAAAGTCCCTCATTGAACTTCAACGGGCCAGGGGTAGCTCAGTGGTTAAGGCATTGGACTACGGTTCAGAAGGTCCCAGGCTCAAATCCCACGACCACCAAGTTGTCCCTGTTGGGCCCTTGAGCAAGGCCCTTAACCCTCAACTGCTCAGATGTGCACTGAGATAAAAATGTAAGTCGCTCTGGATAACAGCGTCTGCCAAATGACTAAATGTAAATGTAACTTCCATTCACACACCCATGTTGCTGATGCCAACTTGACGGAGGTCACTCGACCAGTATTTCTGGTTTAGGAGAGGTTCGCTTTAGGTCACACTGCCCAGATTTCTTATTGAGATGCTGCTGCTAGATTGTATGGTTTGTAGACTTAAATGAATTACAGGTCCAAGTGAATTGCCTTGGAAGTATGGAAGTGCTCCGTTAGTCCAGGTTACTGCAAGGAAACCAGATTTACCTGAAAGACAGCACTCCTGGGCCACATCACAGGACCGTACCTACTGTACCAGAACATTCTGCTCTTTAAAGAACTAAATGAAAAATGAAATAAATAAACAAGTCTCTCTGTGGCCTCATACCTCCAGGGTTCAGGGTTCGATCCTGGGCCTTGGACCTGTGTGCGTGGAGTTTTGCATGTTTTTACTTGTGCTTGGTGGGTTTCTACCAGGTACGTTAGTTTCCTCCCACTGTCCAAAAACAAGCAGATTATGTCATCAGGCATTTCCAATTGTCTGTAGTATGTGAATGAGAGTGCGAGCATCTTTGTGTATGTGCAATGGATTGGCACCTCGCCTTGTGCCCGACATCTCCTGGGATAGACTCCAAGCCTCCTGCAACCCTGAACAGGGTAAGCAGTATAGAAAATGAATGAATGAATGAATGACTCAGAATCAGACAGCAACAACAATTAGATTATGCAGTGAAAGATATTCCATTTACAATATGGGCATTTAGCGATCTGTAGATAAGAGGCAGCACTCGTGCTCCTCCTCCTCCTCCTCCTCAAAAAAAAAAGTTTCATCTACTTAAATATGCTTCAATTACAAGCTTATTAAATATTAATGTTTTTATGGACACCCCGCGGCCCCGGTACTGGTCGATGCTGTCACTCAAAGATTAAGAGTTCACTAACAACGCTCCTTTAACAAGCCTCAAAGGCACAGCTTTCTCACGCAGGCTTGACAAAGCGTCGGTCCCTGTAGTGATCACTACTAATGACCGTTTATTAATGAATGTGTTTCAAAGTCAATAAAACCTTATCCTTTAAAAACCATAGTCATTATGTTCCATCAATTTCACTTTAACAGAAGAGCTTAAAATCAACCTAGCAATCTTAAAATACTGTATCTGTAGACTGAACGGGTTCGAAAAAGTCATCAGTCCTGTCGTTCAGCATTCTCCAAGAAACGTTGACCAGGAACCGTGTGGGTGCCGAGTGATCACAGACAGTAAACTGGTTTGTATTCCTAAAATATGACAGTAAGTGTTATAAAAGTTCTAGCACTTGTGTTTACTGTATTTAACACATTTGAGTTTAGAGTCTATTCCCCTGAAATGTGCTTTGCAGCATCAGATTTGCAAATTGGAAAGATTTTGCTCACAGAGGCAGAAATATGTGCACAGGTGCTGCAGTCAAACCGTACATATGGCATAAATCATTTCTCAGCATGTAGTCTATGACTGTGGCATCCCTACTCAGAGTCAGAATCCAGCATGTAGGGAGAAATTGTAGAAAATGTCTCTCTGACTTTATACCCATCCATCCATCTAGGAACCTCTGTAGTCCAGCTATAGGGAGCATGGAGGCCAGTGGTGACTATTGGAGGCCAACGGTGAGCTCTGCATTAATTCCTATTTTTACAACCGTGATAGGATCTCCAATCAACATTCACATGCACATTCCAAACTTGGGAACGCCATTTAGCATAAACTGCGTGTCTTTGGACTGTGGGAGGAAACCGGAGCACTCGGAGGAAACCCACCAAGCTTGTGAACTCCATGCACACTTACCCAGAAATGGGAATGGAACCCACACCCTGGAGGTGCAAGGCAACAGTGCTAACAACTAAGCCACTGTGCCGCCATACAGTATGTACCTTGCTCTTATATCATGTATGATGGAAGGTTACCCCATGTGCCTGGTTCTCCTGTCTCTCTTCACTGAATAACAATCTCTCTCTCTCTCTCTCTCTCTCTCTCTTTATGCCTTTTGATTCTTTAATTAACTTCTTCCAGTCCCATGCTTTTCTTTCTTTTTTTCGTAAAGATATGATGCCAGTGTTATGACCCATTCCTTCATACCATTTTATTGTTCCAGCTTTTACAGATTTCTGATACAAAGGCATACTACTTTCATCACACCTACATATCAGCCATTCATTCTAACACCCGACAGTGGATATACAGCGTAATGTACATTTCCCTTTCACCGAAGGAGCAACTGTGTTTTGTTCGAGACGTGTGACTCAGAGACTTAGAGATTTATGGAACACTTACAGTACTGTAATATTAAATAACTTCGGAAAATCTTACTCTAAATCTCAAAGTCTGTCGCTTCGAGCTCAGTGTGAATTCTGATTAAAATATTATATATTTACCATTCTAAGCCATTCGCCTTACTGTCTCGCCATTAATAATCCTGTTCTCAATGAAAAATGGAATTAAAATAAATATGGTGGTAAAAGTTGAAGTACAAACGTATAAAATCTATGTTTTAAAAAAATTAGGTCTCTTCACTCTTACTATATTGAAAACACTACAATGCATTATTGCACGAGTTACCATGGGAATTAAATTTTTGTTGAAAATATGCACTCATTTCAAATCTACTGGCTGCAACTCGCTCACTCACTCACTTATCTTCTTCTTCTAGTCATCTTCTATACCGCTTAATCCTGCATTCAGGGTCCCGGGGGGCCTGCAGCCTATCCCAGGAGGCTTAGGGCACAAGGCGGGGTACAACCTGGACAGGGCGCCAATCCATCGCAGGGCACACAGACGTACACACACTCACACACTCATTCACACACTATACGGGCAATTTTTATTGAGAACATCAATTAACCTAACCTACATGTCTTTGTTCTGTGGGAGGAAACCCAACCAGAACGGGGAGAACATGCAAACTCCATGCACACAGAGACGGGAATCGAGCCTGGCCGGGAATCGAATCCGGACCCTGGAGGTGCAAGGCGACAGTGCTAACCACTACACCACCGCGCCGCCCACTCACTTATCTATATTATGTACATAGTGCTTCATCCTGTATACTGGGTCGCGGGGGGCCTGGAATATATCCCAGGAGACTTGGATAGGTTGCCAATACAACACAGGCGGGAATCAAACCCAAACCCTGGAGGTGCAAGACGACCTCCACTAAGCCACCATGCTGCTGGTGGCTGCAACAACCTTCAAGAAAAGTTGGGACAGTTGATTATTTACCAATATGCAACATCACCATTTCTGTTAATAACACTTTTTAAGTGTTTGAACACTTAAAACACCACTTGGTTTATTAAACCAACTACAAGTCAACAGACTTTGAGAATTAGAGTAGGAAGTTATTTAATATAGTTATTTCATATGTTGCTCCAAAATTAACTTATTTTTCTGCATTAATGATGGCCTGCATACAGATCACCAAGTTTATCCATGCCACGGGCACTGGCACTGGCACACGCCCATTCCATGACTGATGCTGGCTTTTGGACCTGATACTGATAACAGCTTGGTGGGTCAGTTTCCTCATTGGCCCAGAGAACATGACGCCTGCTGTTTCCAAAAAATAATTTATAATGTTGACTCGTCGGACCACAAGAGATGTTTCCAAAGTGCCACTGTCCATCTCAGATGAGACAGAGCCCAGAGACGTCTTTGGCGCTTCGGGAGTGTAGTGATGCATGGCTTCCCTTTAGCCTTAATTTGCACCTGTAAATGTAGTGACACCAAAGTTAACCAACGTATCCCCAAGTCCACATCATAATACCCACTACAGAAGCATGGCCGTTTTTAACACTGGTTTGTCTGTGGGATCAGAGATAGCACACTTTCAAAAGGGGGTTTAGGCCGTGCATCAAGATTTGACTGGTTTACTTGAATTTGTATTAAAAAAAAACATTCAACCAAAATGAATCCTCTTAATCACTTCACATGTTTTCCACTTCTTTTTCAACCTTTAACACACACACAAATGGAAATATTATAGTGAGGAAGAGAAAAAGAAAACACAAAGTAACCTGGTTAGATAAGTTTGTTTATAATGCAACTCTCTGTCTTTTTAGGAAAGAGTGCCACTTTAGCACATCTGGATTTGTCTTTCTCTCCATCAGTTTGTCCTAGAATTTAGAGCTGGGTTCAAGCTCATGAAAATGATGTTGACTTACTCATTGTCTACACCGCTTTATCCTCCATACAGGGTCATGGGGCCTGGAGCCTACACCAGGAGACTTATGGCTTGAGGCGGGGCACAACCTGGATGGGGTGCCAATCCATCGCAGGGCACAGTCACACAGTACGGGCACTTGGGGTAAGCCAATTAGCCCCGTCTGCATGTCTTTGGACTTTGAGAGGAAACCAGAGTACCCAAAGGAAACCCACCAAGCACGGGCAGAACATGCAAACTCCATGCACACAGAGGCGGGAAGGCCCGGGTTAAATACCCACACGATGCCCAAACCCCAGCCGCTGTATGCAGTGCTGGTCCCAAGCCCAGATGAAATGGGAAGATCCCATTATCCGGCGTAAAACCTGTGCCTAATTGTGTGTGTGTGGAACGAATGGTATGATGTGGTCACCCCTCCACAGGAGCAGTCGAAAGACTAACAAAGAAGATCCCTGCTGTACCATCTGTAAATGTTTAGATTTGTTCGAAGTTTCAATGAAATTTTTGAAGTTGTCTGATATTAAGAAGTAAAATGTAATGTTTAGAAAATGTATTTTTTTTATTTAGAGTATTAGAGTAGAGTATTATTCAGAAATTTTGAATTTAGTATTCGGTAAAGGGGAAAACTCAAGTGACGTACAGACCACATGACCAATTATCTGCTTTACATTCCTCTGAGATTTGTCGTAGTCTTCCCAGCTATGACGCATTAGCCTACTCCCCAGAGCAGTGTTGTAGTGTTGTACCTCATTTAACACACTTGATTTAATTCAAAGGCTACTTTCCAAGGCCCTTGTGGGCGTCTGATAGCGGAGGGAAATCACCAGTTTCTATAATGTTGCTCCGACTGTTTTAACTCTCCTGATCTAGAGCCAGATTTCCTGGTTTGATTACTACTGTAGAAATACACTTACCTGATTTGGCGGTTAAATTCGATTCAGAAGCAAGCATGTAATGGGTGGCACAGTAGCATAGTGGTTTAGAACTGTGGCCTTGCACCTCCAGGGTCGAGGGTTTGATTCCCACATTGGATCTGTTTGCATGGAGTTTGTGTGTTCGGGGGTTGGTGGGTTAACTAAGTGCACTGGTTTCCTCCACTGACCAATGACATGCAGCGTAGGCTGATGTGTGTGTGAATGAGTGTGTGAACGTGTGTGCTTGTGTAGCCTGTAATGGATTGGCACCCTGTCCAGGATGTACCCTGCCTCGTGCCCAAAGGCTCCGGGTCTCCCACCACCCTGTACAGGATAAGCAAATGAATGAAGGAAGGAAATAATATAATGGTCTTCGGCGGCGCGGTGGTGTAGTGGTTAGCACTGTCGCCTTGCACCTCCAGGGTCTCGGTTCGATTCCCCGGCCAGGCTCGATTCCCGTCTCTGTGTGCATGGAGTTTGCATGTTCTCCCCGTGCTTGGTGGGTTTCCTCCGGGTACTCCGTTTTCCTCCCACACTCCAAAGATATGCAGATTAGGCTAATTGGCGTTCCTAAATTGCCCGTAGTGTGTGATTGGGTGTGTGAGTGTGTGTATGTGTGTGTGCCCTGTGATGGATTGGCACCCTGTCCAGGGTGTACCCCGCCTAGTGCCCGAAGTCTCCTGGGATAGGCTCCAGGTCCCCCGCGACCCTGAACACAGGATTAAGCGGTATAGAAAATGGATGAATGAATGAATGAATAATGGTCTTCCAAAGTCAACCTTGTATGTAATGTAGTAAGTTTCCTCACACCACCATGTTGCTACACTCCCTTCGACTGGCTTCCTGTATCAAATTCAAAAACACTCATGCATGCATGCCTACAAAGACAAAAACATGCCAGCGACCTCAGAACACTTACCACATCCTGTACTGCACCACGCCTCTTCTGATCCTCCAGCACTGCTCGACTCGTCCTAGCATCTCTCATGGTTCAGGAGGGCATGCATAGATGTTCTTCTGTGTTCTAACACCTACTGTAGGTGGTGGCTCATGTACATACCTGGTAGGTTTCAAACAATGTCTAAAAACCTCTTTCTGGTAAACTTAAACACTTAAATGCTTGGCATTTCTCATACATAATGCCTGGGGGTATTCTCAGATTTTGACCTACTAAACCTGTACTGGATGTATTTATTGATAGAGACCGGATAAGGGCGTTTGCAACACACAGGAAATGTGAATGTAAATTTAAAATGCTTTGTACCAGGACCTACAGTATCTACAGTAGATGCTGTTTTTTTTTTCTCTCCTATCGACAGTAGCGATAAAGAACCAAATATGATGCCCCAGGATTATAAAAAAAAAAAAACAATGATTAAAGAACTAGATACAGTAAGTAAATCAATGCTGCTAAGTTAAAAATGTTTAGGTGAAAATCCCCGTCACATCATCCTGGGAGGGCGGGGGGGGGGGGTTGTACTTACAGTAGTGCATGAGGTAGGGTACACCCTGGATGGGGTGCCAATCCATCGTAGGTCACACACATACTCACACACTACAGGCAATTTGGGAATGCCAGGCAGCCAGAGGAAACCAGAGTACCCGGACCAAGCACAGAAAGAACATACAGATATTTTCATGAACATTTACATCGGTAGATTCTTACTGAAGGCATCAAAACTATGAATGAACACATGTGGAGTTTGTACTTAACAAAAAAAGGTGAAATAACTGAAAACATGTTTTATATTCTAGCTTCTTCAAAATAGCCCCCCTTTGTTCTGATTACTGCTTTGCACACTCTTGGCATTCTCTCGATGAGCTTCAAGAGGTCGTCACCTGAAATGGTTTCCGACAGTCTTGAAGGAGTTCCCAGAGGTGTTCAGCACTTGTTGGCCCCTTTGCCTTCACTCTGCGCTCCAGCTCACCCCAAACCATCTCGATTGGGTTCAGGTCCGGTGACTGTGGAGACCTTTTTTTGTTAAGTACATAACTCCACATGTGTTCATTCATAGTTTTGATGCCTGCCACTGAGAATCTACCATGTAAATGGTCATGAAAATAAAGAAAACACATTGACAGATAGATGAGAAGGTGTGTCCAAACTTTTGGCCTGTACTGTATGCCTTCTGCTAAACTATCTGTCTTTATGTCCTGATAGTGGAAATAAATGCCCTGGCTCTGGGGGGAGATGAATGTCTCTAATTCCCAGGGCTCTGATACAATCAGCAACTAAAAATGCCAACCCAGTCCAGCTACGTGGGTGGCACGGTGGCCCAGCAGGTAGCATTTCCATCCCACAGCTGTTCTATTCAGATAATTATTTTCTGCTGATTTTTTCACACACCAAACTTGTCTGGGTTTCCTCTGGGTTCTCCGGTTTTCTCCTCCCTCCTTGGTGTGCATGAGGGTGTGAGCGGTGCCTGATGATGGATCCAGTGCAACCCTGATCAGGATAAAACCAGATGAATACATGGAAGTCCAGCTGTAAGAACGAATCTGCCTGCCAGTTATGTATGCGTGTGGAGTCACATGAGTGCAACAGCTAGCTCTACATACTAGTCGGAGATAGACAGAGTTAAGCCCAGGATTACACTGAGTGCATTGATTTATCCTCGCAGACAAGGCTTATGTCTAGTCAAACATTCTGGTATCAGGAACAACCTGCGGTACCAAACAGTCTAGGAGAGGAGAGGGCAAAGCAGTGCGGTGGATAATAAAGTGTCCAGAAAGGAATTAGGAAGACAAGTGAACATTAGTGAGGCTTTTTAAGTGCTGGAGAGAGTGGAAGGGCTTGTCAAGCTCGCTTTGTTTCTGCTTGACAAGTAGATATTTTGTCTCTTGTGTAATTTGTTATCCTTCTAAAAAAAAATTGTTACCCTCCAAGATAACACAGGAACAACCACGGCTTAAATTAAGAGACAGAACCGTAACTCTTAGACGTCTTCCAGCGTTAAGCTGTGGGTGGTGTTTGCTTGGATGAACCTTACAAAAGGTCAGAGCTAAAAATTCCATCTGCACTCGTACCTACAGCAATCCAATAAATGCAAACAGTGGAAGCATCGTTTCTTGTTTCTTTCATTGAGACAGAAACTATATTTAAATAAAAAAAAACATGCCGATTATATATTATAATTCATTAAGCAGCTTAAACTGCAGGTACATTATTGTTTATATAGACGAGCTGTCTGATCTTAGGTCTTTGATCATTAATCTGATTAGACTGCATGTCGGGTTTAAAAAAAATAACCGTATTCTGTATAATATAAAATAAAGAATAATAATATTAAGTTAAAAAAAAAAGAAGTGGTGACTAAAATTCCAAGTGACCAATGTTCTACACGGGGCGTTCAAGTCAAACTGAGACTTTTGATTGTGCAGAATGAACAGAACATGTTATTAGAGTAAAAATTCTCTTTATTTCTCTAGATAATCCCCTGATACACTAATGCACTCATCCAGCATTTCACTAGTGCTTGGACACCATTAAGGGAGAAAGTGTTCTCAGTAAGCCAGAGCTTCTCTGATTCACATCTGTCACGCTGGCCTCCCAGGAACTCCATTAACATGTGGAAAACAAGTGGAAATGGTCAGGACTGTACAGAGATGTGGCAATAACTCTCAGCCGAGTTCATGTGTTCACACAAGTCCCAGTTTGACTCGAACGCCCCTCATAAAATAAAGGACATATAAAATTCAACACTTGGAATTGAGTGGATTATGAAATAATATTATTTATGCCACAGCATGCAGGGTCAAGGAGCGCATTATTTTTGTATGACCTTCCACACAGCTGGGAGAGACGTTCCTGCTGCAAAATGAAGGATAGGGTAATATTAATGCACACGTTCTAATATGTTATTGTTTCTATAGCAACAGCTCATACACAGGGACTTCTATTGTAGATGCACTAAATAATCAATATCTCACCTGCTTATTTCATTTCTATTTTTATACACTATACCCTAGGTAGTTTTTTTTTTTTTAGTTTAAGAACGGCTGGCTTACACTATTTACATATGCATTACTGTGCTTAACAATACTGCATGTGAGCCAGCAGGATTATTATTATTTTTATTTTTTTTAGAAAATGTTACTGTAAATATAAAAATAGAAATAAAATATGCAGCATGAAGATAAATGAAAAACGCTATAAATATTAAACTATGGGGTCTTTTACTCTTTGTTATTCTTATTTTATGCACTATTAAGAGCAATATTTAATTTTTTATTTTCACTTTTGAGACAGAATATCAACCAATAATGCTGTAAAAATCACATTATACAAAGATTATTAATTGATTTGCATTTCAATGAGGAAATTAAGTATTTGATCCCCAAGCAAGACATGTCTTACTACACTACATGCTGGGGATACCCTTGTTGGTAAGCACAGATGTAAGATGTTTCTTGTAGTTGGTTACCAGGTTTGCACACGTCTCAGGAGGGATTTTGGTTCACTTTCCATACATCCTTCTTTAAATCCTTATGGCTTCTTGCCTGTCGCTTGGCAACTAAAAATTTCAACTTTCTCCATCATTTTTTATAGGTTTAAATGTTTCAATGAAGAAGGGCTCGGTCACTCCATGACCTTAATGTGCTTCCCTTTGATCCTTTGTTGCCTTGGTGGTATGTTTTGTGTCACTGTCATGCTGGAAGATCCATCCACTACTCATCTTCAGGAGGTTCTCAGCCAACAATTTACAATACATGACCACGTCCATTGGCCCCTCAATGCGCCAAAGTCGGCCTGTAACTTTAGCAGAGAAACAGCCCACAGCATGATGTTTCCACCAACGTGCTTGACTGTTGGGATGGTGTTCTTAGGGTCAGTCAGCATTTTTCAAGTCGAGTTGATGCTAGAGAGCTGAATTTTGGTCTCTGAGAATCTGTCTCTGTTCATTGATAAACTTCAGACAGGCCTGTACATGTGCCTACTTGAGGACGGGAACCTTGCAGCGCTGAAAGGTTTCAATCAATGGAGGTGTATTAGGTTACCAATGGTTTGTTTGGTGACTGTAGTCCCAACTGCCTTGAGATCATTTACAAGCTCCTCCCATGTAGTTCTAGGCTGATCCCTCAGTTTTCCCATAATTATCCTGAAGTGAAGTATTCCATGCAGCTCCAGACAAGGGCGATTTAATGGTTATTTTGGATTTCTTCCAGTTGTCTCCTTTTCACCAAGCTTCTAGCTGATGGTCTTGTAGCCCATTCCAGCCTTGTGCATGTCTACAATCTTTGATGCCAGTCCCTGACGACCTTTGACAGATCTTTGGTCTTTCCTATGGTCGTGAGGCTTGAATGGATAATAGAGATCCTGTGGACAGCCATCTTCGAGTTGTTGTTAGGAGCACCTTCTTAAAATAATCTGTGCATCACATGAGCACATGACCTTTAAAATAAACCTATGATAAAAGTTATACACCCTTCATTTCTTTGTAAGTGGGCAAACTTACAAAATCTACAGGGGAATAAACTATTATTTTTCACACTTTATCTATCTATCTATCTATCTATCTATCTATCTATCTATCTATCTATCTATCTATCTATCTATCTATCTATCTATCTATCTATCTATCTATGTATGACAAAACAATTTTTTTAAATGCTGTTTAACAAAGAATGGCACATAAATTTGGAAATTTGTTGTAGTGTAAATGGGATAACATACTCCAAACCATGCTGTTACATGAAATCAATCTACTCTGGACTTTGTGCCACCATGGCAAGGACCATTTCTGTATATCGATATTCTTTCCATAATTGTGTGAACAAGATTACATGCCCCCCGTGTCCATAAAAAACAGCCCTCATTGCACTTCCTCATTCCTTATATGGTAATTCTTCCTATTGCCTGTGTTCAGATGGACATTCATACAAATGGCTCGCTGGAACTCATTTGTCTAACTGGAAAATGCTAATGTGCTTCTTTTGTCTTTCTGTCTCTGTATTACTTACATCTTAATGACTTTTGGGTTTTTATGTATGGGAAGTACATGACACAGGGCACATGGCCAAAGGTCTTAAATATGCTTTCTTTGTTGATAATAGACAGAAAGGTTTAGACACATCATGTGTACATGTGTTTGTCCCTCTCTCCTGGCTCACGGCAGGCTGGTGAGCATATCGAACATATTCCTCCTTTTATTCATTTACATTTTTTTAATTATATATTAAAAAAAAACATAATAGGGGCGTGGTGTAGTGGTTAGCACTGTCGCCTTGCACCTCCAGGGTCCGTGTTCGATTCCCGGCCAGGCTCGATTCCCGTCTCTGTGTGCATGGAGTTTGCATGTTCTCCCCGTGCTTGGTGGGTTTCCTCCGGGTACTCCGGTTTCCTCCCACACTCCAAAGACATGCAGATTAGGCTAATTGGAGTTCCCAAATTAACCATAGTGTGTGAATGAGTGTGTGTGTGTGTGTGTGTGTGTGTGTGTGTGTGTGTGTGTGTGTGTGTGTGTGTGTGTGTGTGAGTGTGTGCTCTGCGATGGATTGGCACGAGGTCCAGGGTGTACCCTGCCTTGTGCCCAGAGTCTCCTGGGATAGGCTCCAGGTCCCCGTGACCCTAAATACAGGATAAAGCAGTATAGAAGATGAATGAATGAATGAAAAACATAATAATAATAATAATAATAATAGCACAGAAAGGTAAGAAAAGAAAATGTTAAACGACTAAATATAACCCCCCCCCCCCCACGGATATTATATTCTAAAAATTACAAATTAACGATGTACAAGGGTGAGTCAGAAATTATCCGCACTCTGGCTGTAGAATTTATTTTATTAATTTTTTATTTTCCAGCTGTTGGTTGACTTTTTAACTTTTTCTTGGTCGGTAATTGAGGATGTTTCCGTTCCATACAGAGGTTTTAATTTAACCAAAGTTTGGATAATTTTTGACTCTGCTTAACGTTTAGAAATTTTTTGCCCTTGATATTTTCACGTATAACCGACCTCGGATAAGCGGAAGAAAATGGATGGATGGATGGAAGTGAAACACATACAGTAAGACACATAACACACCTTTTTTGTTACAAATACTTTCAGTTAAAAGCAGAAAAAAAAGTTAAATTTTTGTGACATTTACATGAGACCGGAAGTGTTGTTCAAGATTAATGTAAGAGCATTTATGCAAAGTATGTAAAAATCATGGGGTGTCATCTTTCAGGCCCCTATCTGATGTGAACTGTACTTTAATTAAAAATAATACAATCTACTTGCATTTCTTCCTTTTCTTTTCCACCATGTCAGCCATGTTGCTCACTCAAATTAAATTAAATTAATAAAAGTATTAAATTGATTTCTAGTTATTGGACTAAGTATGAGGTAAGTTAAACATTGTAAAGTATCTATCTATCTATATTTTATATAAGGGAGGTTTGTCATACTTTACTATTTTAAAACTAAAATGTTTTTTAATAACCATTTAACTTCATTCAGACATTAAAATAAATGTAATTTTTAATTACAATTATTATACATTTATTATTATTCTTTGACATACAACACAAGTTGAAAACATGTATAAAGCAATCCCTTTACTTCAGCTTTTTTTAAAGGGGAAAAAGTGCGCACGCGCAGTATATTTTTTAGGGGGCGTGTTTGTGTGGCTCTAAGTGACGTCTATTGCCGATCTAGAAAGTATATTTCCCGGAAGTCGAAGAAATGTATGACTTTTAACTCGGATATGTGTAGGTTCGTTGGACCAATAAGCGTTCGGTTTTAGAGTCACGTGTTCAGAAGTCTGCAAGACAACGGTAAGCTGAAATGGCGGAAGGAGAGAGAATAGCGTGCCCGTGTGTGTGTGTTTTTTTGTCGTTTCTGTTCAGAGCAGAGCTGATTGAACCGGGAGGTAAACTGGGAGGTAGTGGGCATCCCGGGATGTTCCTGCGGCCTGTACACCGGGGTTTCCGGTTAGCAGAGCTAGTTCTAGTGAGCTGAGTCATGCAGGAGGGAAACTGGAATCAGAGTGCTAATGCTAACTTAAACTTAATAAAACTCAAGAATAAAAGGGCTTGGCTGAATCTTAATTAAATCTGAGGAATCACAAGACTAATGGTCAAAATATAATAATAATTAAAAAAAGTAAAATATTTATATACGATGTATATGCATATTTTACCTCAAAACAAAAGTAGTCATTTCAACTTTCATCAGAAAAATATGATAATTTTTTATTTATTTATTTGATACAATTAGTATGACATGATACTACACATATTAAGGATGGAAATCACCTCCTGATATGATATTATACAGATGTTGTATGTCACAATTTTATAAATATCCTGATTCTATATTATATTTTCCACAATTTTTTTAAAAACCTTTTTTTTTTTTTTTTTTTAAAGTTGAACGAATAATTAAATGTTGCTTGTTCCTTAAATCATTAGTTTTTCTCAAAAACCAAGTGCAGCATTTACACAATACAAACTAACTTTAGATACAAGAATGTAACAATTAACTGAGCAGCTCGTAACATCCGCCATAATTATTTTTTATTTTTTTCTAAACAAACTTTCCAAGTAATTCAGTTGGACCATCGATGTGTAAATAGCTCAGTGTGCCACCTGTAGGATTATAAAGAAACAATGACGTTTTACCGCCTCAGATGCCTCAAAGTCTCAACTCAACAGTGACGGCTTTTCACACACATGATTTTTGAGTAATTAGTGCTTGCAGTGTTTTAAGACTGGTGTTGTTGGTCTTTCGGCTGCTCCCGAAAAGGGGTCGCCACAGCGGAATATCCAGTCCACACTACAACTTGGCACAGGTTTTACGCCGGATGCCCTTCCTGACGCAACCCTCCCATTTTATCCGTGCTTGGGATCGGCACTGCATCCAGTGGCTGGGGTTTGGGCACTGGCTGGGAATCGAACCCGGGCCTTCCGCATGGCAGGTGAAACACCTACCACTGAGCCACCAGTGCCCTTGTTTTAAGACTGGTGTAAGTGTGTTTAATAAGTGGGTGTGAGGTTGGCTCACAGACTTTGGAGAAAAAGGCAGATCGGACGTTTTTAAGGTGATTCTTGATAATGTAACGGTATAAACGTGTTTCTGTTGCGCCACTCGAAAGCTTCTGCTCTTGGAACAGATCCGTTTATATCTGAGACTGATCACCGTTCACGAGCAATCAAACCGAAAACCGAACAATTCTGGTCACTGGCTGATTGTCCGGTTCATCTCTGTTATAAATGTAAAAATATTGTTTTTAAAAAATCTATTTTGGAGTCGTTGTGAAGATGCGTGAATCACCAAACCAAAGAATAACGATTCATAACTGATTCTATTTTATTTTATATATTTAAAATGCGTCACATGACGAGCTCTCATTATAATATTGGAGGAAGAAACAAAAACATGGCTACAGAAGTTGAATAGATGTAAACAGAAGAATTTTATAAAGAAGAGACATGAAATGGAACTGAATTTTTTTTTTTTTTTTTTTTTTTTTTTAATAAACACATTGGACAAAAGTTGAAAAAATTCCCATTAATTAATCATAGGCAATATTTCTAGTACTTAAAAAAAAAAGGATAATTTTCATATTACAGTGCCAAAAGGGTCACTGACTTGGATTTAATCAATCAGACGCCTGTAAACCTTTTCTTTACAAGTCTCGGACATTACATTTACATTTACATTTAGGCATTTGGCAGACGCTCTTATCCAGAGCGACTTACATTTTTAACTCATTATACATCTGAGCAGTTGAGGGTTAAGGGCCTTGCTCAAGGGCCCAACAGTTGCAAGTGTCCCAGTTGTGGGATTTGAACCTGGGATCTTCCGAACCGTAGTCCAATGCCTTAACCACTGAGCTACCCCTGGCCCCTGGCTACCCCTGGCCCCACATTAGAGAGGAGCGAGTAACCAGTGGGTTGTATTTTCTATAAACTGATGTTTGTCATGCGGTCTATAACCCTGTTACAGTTACACAATGTTCTTGGGTCATTTTTTACTTTACACAGATGCTCTATGACTTTATTTCCACCCGAATTAACCTTGTCAGTTTTCTTTCCATTCTTCTACGAGAAAATTAAAGGACAGATTCTTAAATGTTTTACTTCAAAAGCATTTGTCTATTATTATTATCCTTCTTTATAAAGAAAAATAGAACATTTTCTTTCATAAGCTGATGAAAGTATAAAATAAATATCACTAGGACAAAACTAAAGAAACACAAAGTAACCAACAGGCTACAAGATGAGAGACAGGAACAAAGGCTCAAAAAAATATAAAAAAATATATATATAATTTTCACAACCCCCTGGTCTGATTTGAGAACAGAAAGAAAAGAAAACAATGTAAACAACGACGTTCAAACAAAGTGAGGGTGAGAAGTACGTTTATTCTTTTTATATTACATTGTAACGTGCTAGTCAAAAGTGTCCAATGCGCCACTATGAACTAAATAGTATAAAAAAAATTTCGTTATTACCCTAATTCCAAATTTGAATCAGTAGCAAAAACACTTTTATCTGCTGCAGATGATTAATTTCTTGTGAATTAAGGTGTAACTTAGCTGGGAGTTCCTGGGAGGCCAGTGTTTTAGACATGAAGCAGGAAGTCTGATCATGGCTCCAGTGTACTGAGGAAACGTTTTACCTTGATGGTATCCAGGCACTAGTGAAACACTGGGATCAGTGCATTAGTGTAGCAGCGTATTATATAGAGAAATAAGAGTTTTTACTTTGTCAAAAGTCCCAGTTTGACTTGAACGCCTCTCGTACTTTACCTTACGTGTGGCCTTCAATAGGTTTGCTGCAGTTTACGTTTCTTTATGTTGCACTAGAATTGGATTGTTTAAAATATTCATAATGTCGAGTGAATGCTGTAAAACCACTGCGTCTGCCGTCTGTTTGTTAACCTTTATATCCTCAGGACAGGATTCATCATGGCCCCTCTCGTGAGAACACGACAAACCAAGAATACAATCAACGGGATCTCGACTCAAGTCATTTGCACGGAATTCAGTAACTACATCTTCATCGTGCTGACGCAGTATGGGAAGATCGGGACGCTGGTGTCTGTAACACCTGACTCGAGATCCAGCGACATCAGCATGAGCACGCTGACTACGAAAGTGCTGCTCGGAAAAGACGAGGTACTTGTACGTCCTATCTGTGCTGTGCTGTTCGGGTTTGTGATTCAGAATTTTTCACTTTTTTTTTTATCTTCTCTCTTCTTCTTCCCTCCCAGGCTCTTACGCACGTCTATGCAAAAAACGTTGGGGCATTTGTTTGCCAAGAAGCAGGAAATCGACCCGTGCTTTTGGGGCTCTCGCTTAAAGACTGGAGTGCTGACAATCTGAAAACACTGAAAGAAATGATCAAAAGTTGCCAAGTGTGGTGAGCACGGAATGAGAACCGGTCCTAAACCCTCCTGAGAGATGTTCTGACAAAAAGTTGACTGTTGTAAATTTGTTTTATTACTTTCTTAAAGTGTGTATGTATAAATTTCTGACATCTGTGTAAAATTAATCGGTTTATTGTTACTTGAATAAACGTTGTTTTTTTAATTACCTTATAAAGAGAGTTTCGTCTTAAGTTTCTTATCTATCAAGAACTATGAGTAAATTACTTATTATAAGTAAATTATTTCATGTAAGTCACTTACAAATGTCTCAGTTACTGTAGAAACCGAGCTAAACTGGATGGATTTGGCGGGTGGTGCTTTTTTTTTTTCTATTGAGGCATTCTTTTGTTCCCTGCAGGATAAATCATAGGTTCCCAGCCCTGTTCCTGGAGTAATCCCTGTATTACAGGTTTTAGTGCTTTCCTTGCTCTAACACACCCACTTCTACTCAGGATGGGGTGCGCATTAAATGACTAGTTGAATTAGGTGCAGGGAAATCAATTAAAAAGTGCCCTAATACACGCTATTCTATAATTTTTTTCCTTACCCTGACAGAATTTCCTACTGGTAGAAAAACTTTATAAATGGTGTGTTCAAGTCAAACCAGGAATTTCTTTACATAACCTAGTTGCACTAATGCGCTTATCTCAGCATTTCACTATTGCTCGATACCATAAAATTTTCTCAGTAGGCCTGTTCAGAGCTAGGATCGGATGTCTGAAACGCTGGTTTCCCAGGAACTCCTTTCGTGGTCCAAACATCTGAAATGACTTAGAACGAGGTTAGGATGTGGCAATAACTCCCAGCCGAGGTACTGTAATGTACAAGTGGTGATGATGGAGTGCACAGTTCCCTTATAAAAATTGCCGATAAGTTCCATCGATTTTCAGGGATCAGGTTTTCCGCTCGCTGAATATTCACAAGAATGAGTCCACCTGGGACAGGAGCTTCGAACCACCTTAAACGTTTGTTCCATTCAGTTTTATAACTCAAGAAATGTCATCATAAATCCTGGTTGGACTCATCAAAGTTATATCAGTCTGTGCTAATTTCTCCATATATTTCTACCTGTAGTTACAACCTACTATAAAACAAAACAAACAAAAAAACACATTGAAGGCAGTAGTAGTATGAATTAGTGTAATTTGCTAAGCACTGATTTAAAGAGCTAAATCCAGGGGACACCCCGGACAGGGTGCCAATCTTTGGACTGTCGGAGGAAACCGGAGTACCTGGAGGAAACCCACCAAGCACGAGGAGAACATGCAGACCCCAGACACAAAGACCTGAGATGGGCATCGAACCTGGAGGTGCAAGGTGACAGTGCTAGCCACTAATCTACCGTGCCGCCGGGACACCTGAGCATCACATCCATATGTGCTTGTTGAACTTCTCTTTTTTTTTTCCATATTCAGTGTTTTAATAAGCTCCACTCATACAAGAAGTCTTTCCACTGGATTTTTCATTTATTCAACTTTCAGCATAATGAGGTCAGGTACTGACCCCATGTGAGTCTGAGACCTAGGGTGTGGTCCATCCTGAAGATGTTCAGTGTAATTGATGTGCAGCAGCAGGACACTATCTAGTTCACAAACTCTATCCTTAACACAACATATCTTCATGGAGCTCACTTGTGCACTCACTCACTCAGTCTTTATTCTGTATACAGGGTCACGGGGGACCAGGAAAGTTAGGGCATGAGGTGGTGTACACCTGGACTGGGTGCCAATCCATCACAGGGCACACACAAACACACACACTACAGGCAATTTGGGAACGTCTGGTAGCCTAATCTGCATGGAGGAAACCCACCAAAAGCACCGGGAGAACATTCAAAGGAGTCGGGAATCGAACCCGGGCCCTGGAGGTGCAAGTCACCCTGTGGGATCCTGAGCCCTATATTCATTCATTCATTTTCTATACCGCTTAATCCTGTGTTCAGGGTCGCGGGGGACCTGGAGCCTATCCCAGGAGACTTCGGGCACTAGGCGGGGTACACCCTGGACAGGGTGCCAATCCATCGCAGGGCACACACACATACACACACTCACACACCCAATCACACACTACGGGCAATTTGGGAACGCCAATTAGCCTAACCTGCATGTCTTTGGACTGTGGGAGGAAACCAGAGTACCCCCTGAGCCCTATATATGTTTTATTTTTATTTTTTTTTTTAAGGCAAAACAAATACTGCCTAAATGCTCTGAGCTACATCCAGTGGAGGGACATATACTGTCTTTAATGCTGTACACATGGCTGTGAAGGTCTAATCATGTGTGAGGATGATTTCAACATCCCTATTCATGACGTAAGCTGTGTCAGGAACGAGGATACATTGTGTAATTCAAATATTAGAATGAAAGGGCTTTCAACCGACAGGTGCGTTTGTTCTGCGGCGTCACGTGACGCGCCAGGACACGTGACCCGAGAGGAGGTGCGCGTTCTTGTATGACGGGTCTGTACAGTAACCTAGGGAGGAGGAGGGGGGTGGTCGGAGCGCTCGCGACAAAGTTTAGGGAAGTTTAAAATAAGAGAAACAGTTTAGCTCGTGCGACAGCTAGTAGTAGTGCGTAGGCAATTTTAGGCTCGTGCGCTCGGGCGCGTGCGTGTGCGGGTGCGCGTCTGTCGCCTCACCTGTCGATTATAACGAGGAAGTGCGCGTGGGTAAAGAAGGCATTTCCGCCAATGGCAACACTTGTAACGCCGCAGCTTTCTTCCCCGAGACTGTGTGTGTGATTCCGTGAGAATTATTTGATATTGTTTTTGTAAGCAAGAGGAGAAATCATTCAGGAATAAGTTCCTGAAGTTATTTCAGACGGGTCTTAGTCTTCTTGTGAAGGTAAGTGTTTGTATTTGTATTTACACCGCCTTGTTTACTTGTTTACTTGTAAAATATGTGATTTTCCCTAATAATATATAAGACACTCCTGTTCCAAAGCAACCCAGGCTTTATTAAATATAAACCACTCAGATGGTAGTTAGTTATATTTAACTAACCCACTGGTTTAAACAGCTAGTCCAGGTGGTTTATTTCCAGTTTAAACCTGGTTGTCCTGCTCAGTTTCCTCAAAGCCAGTCTCCGAGTACTGAAAATCCAAAAGAATAGTTTCTACTTCACTGACTCGAGGCTTCCTTTTCCTAGAGAAGATCCACTGATTCATTTATTTGAGTAAATCTGCATACAGTACATCTCCTTCCTGAACGTAATTAATTGACTCATGATAATTATTAATACAAAGAAATAAAATCTATGTCTTGTTGTTACGCCAAGTTGTCTTTCTTTCATCGTCAGGCAAATACACTCCCTGTCCGGTAATCGGAGAATGAATCACAGATGAGAAAATAGAAAAAAAAGTAAATCAGATAAAGGATGTTTCAGCGGTGGAAATATGAAAGTAATCCCAGTAAAATTATTCAGTTTAGCTTTTCTAATGAAGACTTATTGGTGCAGGTGTTTGTTTACATTGAGCAAGTAGCTTATTTTAAAGTATACGAGTACGTAACTGTCAAGTCAGTTTTACTCAACATTTTGACTTCACTTTTGGTGCAGGTTAAACTTCAGGTAGATATCCAAGTACCTGTACCGCAAATGTTTGATTAAATTCAGTCTAGTGGCCGATTTAAGACGCGCACACAGTTTGGCACATGCGCGGTACGCGGTCAAACCTTGGTGTTTATAACTGCTCAGTCCTTCACTTCTACTCAACATTTTGATTTCATTTACGGCACATTTTTAACTTCAGTCAAATTCCAGTTTCATTCAGTTCCATCCAGCGAGTTTTGCCTGATGCTGTGATAAAATCTGACTTCACAGACAAGACTGCCTTTCTGAGACAGGTTTCGGGTCCTCCAGTGTGTGAAACGTAAAGATATTATTGAAAGAGCGACTTCTGACCAGCACACAGACACGACCTTTCTTTTAGTTATATAGATATCCTGTACTTTTACACTGCTTATTGAGATTAAATAAGTTGTCTGTAATGAGAGAGACTCTGTGCAGAATCCGTGTTAGGAATGTGGTGTTGAATCAACACAATCTTACTATCTTTGTCGTTTAATGTCAGCCAGTTGCTTGCCCAGATTTCAAGGGTGTGGGAAGATAATTAATTTCAGCACAGACTTTGTACCGTCTAACGACGCTCAGTAAACCTGTTATAAGACGTGTGAGTGTGTGTATCTGTGTGTGTAAGTTTAAGATTAAATGAAAGAAAAAGGAAGGCAAACCGCCTAAAGATACAACTTAACAAGCATTTGTTTATGTGACAGCATCTCGGCAGCAACCTCTTTTCCCCTTTGCCTGTTCTAACATTTATTACATTAATATTTCAGAGATTGTTAGATACTTTTACTAGATACTTTTTTTAAATACTTTAAAACCTTTAAGAAATATAGCTGTTTCAATTATAATGTATTTGTAGCTTTACATCAGCAGCTTTACAGAGGTAAAAATTCTAGATGTACAGTTTTCTGCAAAAGTCTTGAGCCCTCATTTTCCTTAATCGTATTATGTAGATTAAATAACAGAAATCAAATCAAATGCTTTACTGTGACAGGCTGCAAAGTGCCTAAAGATACAACTTCAGACGAATTGTTACCGCTGCTTCAATCTTCACCAGAAGTGATTCCTCGTCCACGTAGCGCTGCTTTTAGGGGACCAAACCGGTTAAAGTTCAATGAAGCAAGATCAGAACTATAGGGAGGATGCTTTAACACCTCAAAAAATAAAATACTTTTTTTGCCTCAAATCCTGTTTACGCTCTTCCATGAGTTGGTACACCCTCACACCACACACAAGTGGGGCATTTATTTTTGCTCACACCACAGTTACAGATGAACTGATGTAACATGTTCACACGTGCTACATCAGTGACTGGGGAGACGGTATCCTTGATCGGAAACTAATAAGTCACGAATACTAATATCACCGATGTGTCATAACACAAATTCGTGCTGGTCGATCCTTGTGATGAATTGTTTTAATGTCCCCATTGCGTTCAGATTCCCTGTGGTTCATCTTCTGGGGAGACACGTTTCAGTTCCTCCAATTTCATCACGACTTTTCCCAAGATGTATGTCTGTCACATACACCTGTCGTCACCTCTGATGGCCAGCATGTTTGGCTCCTACATGGCTCCTGTGTGCCCTCACTTGGAGAGAAGGCCATCTGGGACATGCTCGTCCTCCTCACACACATTATGCCACTCAAGACTCATGGTGCATTGGGGGAAAAGAACCAAAGCAAGCTGCACAGTTAATTCAAGTCAGTTGAGGTTCATTGAGAATGCTTAACACCATGTCACCATCATGTTCATCAGACATCATCACACTTTCTAGTTACACAAGTCGCTGTGTGTGGTGATCACTTCGCTCTTACTGAGGAGTCTAGGATCGCGGTGAGGATCCCATGGAAATAACACTTTGAATCTGAACCCCAAGGCCACAGACAGACAGACAGACAGACGCATCTTCATGTCAGTGAGAGTCGTGCTGCACAAGTTCTAAGCTTGCACAGCAGGTGGTTTGCCTGGAAACCATCAAATATAGTCACCGCAGACGTCCCACTTACTGACTGGGAGGCAATGTGATCCCTCCGTTTTTTTAAATATTGTTTTATGAGCCATGTACAATAGCGTACACCTTTCTAAAGACCGATGAAAGACTTTGTACCCAGACTGGCCGTGTGCGTGTGAGAAACCAGGACTTCTGCCCACTGATTAAATATTTTCTCTTCTATTTTTGTTGAAATGAGCCAATTGACCTTCCAAGCTTCCATGAGTGAGAACCTGCTGAATGTCTCATGTCATCTGCCACGGAGGAAAGACACAAGCAGCTCCACTTTTCCAGAACAGACACTGGTACAACGAGTGATGGACAACATGACCATGACCTACTGGCCCTTACCATGAGGTGCCACTCATAGAGCTTGTCCTGGTCATGCGCAATATTCTCACACACACACACACACACACACACACTACTGCTATAATTCGTGCCATCTCACGATTCAGGCGTGCTGCTCGAGAAACACAAATACATTATGCAGTCATTATTTACACAAATGCAGTAAATTGTGATTAGTACTTGGGAATGGTTGAGATGAAAAAATATTTTAAACTTTATTTTTTCCCCCAGTGCAGAGACTTAACATAAAAATAAATACATAATAATAATAATAGAAGGAGTAAGATTGGTCTGACAATCTTTCTGTCTTTATTATGACTTGCCTGAAGAAAATGTAACTAAAGTAGACACACTTTAATCTCAGTAAAGGCTATCTGTAAAAGGTACTGTAAAAAGATTTCTCAGTACGCCAGAGCCACGATCGACCCAAACATGTGGAAATGGCTCGGAGCGAGGTCAGCTCTATACAGTGTGGGTGAATGATTGTGTGTACAGGAAATTATTGTGATTGTGTGTCTCTTATGCAAGTTGACGACTATTTATACATCGACTTTCAAAGATTCAGCATCGCTGAACGTTTACAGGGGCGACTGCACTGGGCTCCGAGCCACCGCGGCCGGGATTGTCATTCTTTTAAAACGTTTGCGCAATTAAAATGTTTTACATATTTATGTCGTCACCATACCGTGCTTGAAGTCTTCTGTAAACGTCAGTCATATTAATGCCTTTGTTCACGAGAAAGTTCATCACGCGTCCCGGTTGGACTTGAACGTCCCTCATAATTTTAGTTCTCTCCATGGCAGAAATGTTCTCACGGAGTTGTTTGAAGAAGCACAGGATCATGTAACCAAAGCTAATTCAGTACAAGGATTCCAGGCCCTTAATCAGACCTTAATCAGACCTTAATCAGACCTTAATCAGACCTTAATCAGACCGAGCAACACCAGCATTTGTAGCTAATCAGCAGAAAGTGAAAATATTGTATTGTTACTTTAGTTTGTCTACATTTAAATGTGTGTGTGTGTGTGTGTGTGTGTGTGTGTTTTCCCTTAGATAAATGAACTGCTGAAGGACACTGCTAACAGAACTTTGATGATGGATTCAGGCAGCAACATGAGCGATTTAGCTTCTCGTTTTTCCTCTTCTTCTTCTTCTTCTTCTCCATTGTTGCCGCCCAGCATATCTAACATGTCCAACGTGACGGTAGTCATAGCGAACGGGACTGTTATGGAGGGGGGAATCTTTCTGAACACAGTTACTGCTCAGGCCCTGTCCGGGATATTTGTGTTTTCTGCGCTGCTCATCACGTGTCACCAGGTAAGTTGCCTTGACTCATATTGAGCTTTGTGTTCTAATATAAGCTTTAACGAACTGATTTGGTGTCTAAGAAAGAGTTTTACTGATTCTGTAACCTGCAAAGAGGAACTCAGACCTTAGCTGAAGGTGAGGTCAGGGAAATAAACAAATGGACTCCGTGGCAGATGTGTTTTTTTTTTTTTTTGTTTTTGTTTTTTGTGTGGAGCCGCGCGTTGTGTCCGCTCCCTCCACATTTGCCTTGAGGTGATTGACTATTCACGTCGCACCTAGCGAAATCCGAGCACTCCCGTCTGAGTCGTCTCTGAGTCTTTTTTCACAGCTGACCAACAATGAATTGAATTCTAGCCAAACAGTTATTATAACACTCATGTGTTTTGTTGAAGATCTCGTGTTAGAGTTTCAGTTATAATCACCAACGTTCTTCTAAGAATGCTTTCAACTAGATTTTGGAGCATGGCTGTATTCGTATTTGTGTTCATTTAGCTAGAAATTCATTAATGAGGTCAGGAGGCTCAAGTTCCAGTTCATTCCAAAGGTTTTGAGTGGGGTTGAGGTCAGGGATCTGAGGAGGACACTCTGAGAAGTTCTTCCACTCCAACACCATGGAGTGATCATGCAGCTTGCTTGTGTCATGATGGAACAGGTTTGGGCCTCAGAGCTGAAGGGAGGTTGCGGTGTTGAACCAAGCAGGAAGATTCTAAACCTCTCTGTACTTTCAACTTTGTTTATATATGTACTGTATATACATAGGCCTGTCAAATATTGTCAGTGGAAAGTAGCTAAAGCCTGCTGGAAAAGTCTCATGATGTCACTTAATGATGTCACGTGAATTTGCATATTGATTGCATCATCACAAAGTATTTGCATAGCAGCTAGCAGCAGATGGAGAAGGTGCTGTTTATACAGGAATCAACATCAGGTCAGTCCTGCGAGTAGCCAGGGGTCGGAGCCTGGCACCTAGTGTTATTAGAAAAAAAAAAATTTTTGGATTAATTAATTATATATTTAAGTAATAATATTATATTTAATGATGTAGCACATGACTAATTATTTTTATTGTTGTATTATGTTTAAAATAAATAATAAAAAAAATGAAATGCTCAGTATTATAAATACTCAAAATTAAATTCTCAACGAAGACTGCAACCTCAAGGGCAGCCATGGAGACTCTCAGCTAAACTCTTTCCAAAAATATTTGTTTCCAAAAAATATTGTTTTTTTTTTGAAGGGGCCCAAAGTTGGTCAAACTTATAACAACCTATCATCCAGTAATTATTAATAAATATTAATAACAAACTGCACATTTTATTTAAACATATCTAGCAGAACAATCCCAACATATGAGTCATGTGAAACAAATTAGTGAAATCTAAAAACGTTAAGCCAAAAGGTTTTAATTAAAGAGTTTTTAAATGAAGGGGGGGGGGGGGTATTTATATATTGCACACTGTAATCATGTGGAGTAGCTATGGAGAAATGTTATGCAAAAGAAACATTTTTACTTATTACATTTTTTGTCAGTTAAGTTCTTAACAGCAATTATTTAATCAATAATAATAATTAACATCCCTAGTTGTATATATGTAAGAAGATTTAGATATTTAGATTCTGATGATGTATATTTAATAGCACAGATGGCGTCTGGTTCACACTTCTTACAAACATGCCGTTTCATTGTTCTGGGTAAAGTATGTTCTGCCGAGCCACACCCCTCAAAGGAGTAGCAAAGCTGAGCAACAAGGCCTGGAGCTTATATGAGGTCACAATAGGATGGAAAATCTACACTACAGACTCATCTGAATGTCTACTAATGAGTAAAAAAGTTTATTTTGCATAATGGGTTCTGAGCCATGGTAACAAACTTATCCTTTAAACCATATTTTAATAATAGTAATAATAATTATTAGTAGTAGTATGTACTGTACTATATATTCATATATAGCTGCAATAAATTAAGAAGATTTCCCCAAAGAAATTTAATTTGACGATGATTAAAATACATGTATTTGCTGTATTGCTCATGTGCATATTTCTTCTGTATAAACGCTTTATATCGCAGTATTACAATTGTGGACAAACAGCACATTATGCAGAACGTAACTGATATGATATCAGTAGATAGTCGACTGTTGCACTATAATAAAACTCTAATGAGAGACTTTCCAGCATGTGCTTTAATATTAGTAGAGGTGAGCGCAAGGTTATAGCGAAGCCTCCAAAGTAATTTCCATAGTTTTGCTGACACAACCCACGTGCCACTTCTCTTGCTCACTACATGACCCATGAAAATGTAATATCAACTCGGCTTTTAAGCGGTGTATCCTGTAATCGGACTTCGCGAACAGCGGCGTTGAGAAGAAGGGGTCAGAGAATGAATTTCTTTTCGTGCGGAGCCTGGAGGGCACCTGGAGGACGTGTTTGATTGCCTCCGAAGTCTTTTGTCCTCCCTCCAAAAAGTATAATGCCTTTGAGAAGCAGGAGGATTTCAGGCAGCTTATACAATGACATGTTGGTGTTAAGCCGGAAAATGGATCTCCATGAAACGGTCTCCCTTTCCCAAAAAAAAAAAAAAAAATTATCTTCAGTCCGTGTGCCGTTTCATTTCGCCATATAGACCGGCAGCCAAGCAATTTATCCGGTGCCAGCTCATCTGAGGCGCTGCAGAAAACAGCCTTTACAGGAGAGGTGGAAAGGGTTGCAAGCAAAATGTATGTAAATCCTGAAGAGATTAAAGCAGTCTTTTTAGCAGCAGTGATGTTGTCACTTCTTCATGGATACTAAAAGTGTTGAGAGGTTGAGATTGCTTTGTTCTTGTGCTATTGATTCGGCACAACAGCGTACTTTTTTTTATGGCCCTTCAGTAACGCTGAATTAAAAATTTTTAATGTATATTATTATTTTTTCTCTCCTCTTCCTATGTTTTGTATTATATGTTTATGTAAAGTTGTGGAACACGAGTCTAAGAATTTAATTACGGTAATGATGCCTCATTGTTATCTGTATATGACAATAAAACTTGAAACTTGAACTTGCTCAACCAACCCACAGTCACACCATGTGTTTTTAACCTGACTCGGCTGATCTATGATGTCGTATGCGCTCGGTTCCATATGCCCGTGCCCAAACATTTAACCAAATATGATTTTATTTATTTATTTATTTTCCCCTGCTCTTTACCCGTTCCTGAATGCTGAAGAGGTGTGTGGAGTGAGATAAAAATCCCGAGTTTAATCCCTTAACAGAAGTGGGAATGAAATAATACTCAGAGCGAGATGGCCAGTGTATCAGTCATCACAGATGCACTATTCAAGTGAAAACCGCTGATACGGCCGTTTCTTAAAACGTTCCCAACATTGTGCTGGGCATTCCGACGTCACATATGGATTTTTAGCGCCGTACACCCAGCGTGCTTGGAATTATTTTTGAAAGGTACTGTGGGAGATTTGGCAGCCATGTTGCTTTGTCTAAGCAGCAGCCAATCCATTCATTTCATTAATGAAAACTGGAAAATCGCTGACACTGGAAATTGTGATCCGCTTGGGGGGGAAAAGCAAAGCTTAATGCAAGTTGTCAGGAGGCTGAGTACTGGCATGAACATGAATAAAGTTGGAAACCCTGCAAGGTCTGACTGTATGGTTTAATAATAATGTCAGTATATATTACCAAAATAAAAGAAATTTTAAAAAATATATATATATATATATATATATATATATATATATATATAAATAAATAATGATACTCGGCTAAGCGAGGCCTTCCTAAACTGGTGTGTTTCATCTTGTGCTGGTTCACACGTATACAAAGGGCTGATTAGCCAAGAGTGTTGAGCTGCCCTGGAGTTTTTCATGAATGTCTGCAAAAAAAAACAAGATTTCTTTTTTTTTTTTTTTGATACGCCATTTTCTTTATAATATACTTTTTTCTTTATAATATCACTTTCTATATAATATATATTAACATGAATTAGTTGATTTCCAATCAATTTGTGTTAACGGTTAACTCTTAATTCATTCAATTTTATACCTATTAGCTAATCGCCCCAAACAAATGCTTCATTTGAGATTTAAACAATTTTCATAATACAATTATAAACAACATAATACTGCAGTCTGCGCTATTCCACATGCATGAGCTCATAAACCCCTGTGATTGTGCTTTCATTGTGGGAGGGGCAAACCCGCTACTCTCTCATTCCAATCAGAGCAGCACTAGCCAATCAGCTTTGCTCTCTTGAGCCCTGGACACAGATGGCCGTTCAATCATCTCCTGCTAGGACTCAATCTAGGTTCATATCCAAATCTCCACCAGTGAAGACAGTCGGTCACCTCAACAAAGTGAAATAGTTTTTAACCGCATTTCCTGTTATTTAACCTCCATTATATAACCTTATGGCACATCGTTATTAAAAAGATTTGTTTATGCTTGTGCTGTCCGGTGTCATGTTCTGTAAATAAGGGTGGTTTCCCTTTTCAATCTGGTTCCTCTCATGTTGCATCAGGGAGTGTTTCCTCGCCACCTTCGCCTACAGCTTGCTCATAAGGGACTAACATTTTTCAATCTACAATACTGTGCAAAAGTCTTGAGCCACCCCTGTTTATTCACATTTCTTGTATTTGTATTTAATGTAGTCGTAAGGAAAAGTTTTACAGGCTTCTCATTTTCAGTCTAGTCCCTGTACCTGAGCAGTTTAAGAGGAATGTGTTTTTGTTTGTTTGTTAAGCCACACAGTGACGTATGAATCATTAAAGCATTAAAAAAAATCTGACGTAAGACATGAACCAGTAAGAAACGAGTGCAGATGATCAGGCCGGTGATTAGTACGCTGGTGACGCTGAATGCTGAGTGGTTGCAACGGAAGAGAAGGGAAATGAGGTCGCTGCTGAGGTTGTCACATAAACAATACGTTTTTTACATTGTATCTGTAGGCACTTTACAGCCTGTCGCATTAAAACAATTGATCCCAATTCTGTAAGTTAATTTAGATTGTTTAATTTAATATGAAGAAATGAGGGCTGGCTCAAGACTTTTGCAAGAAACTGTATATCTAAAATTTTTACTTAAAAACTTCTAAAAGATTGCGTAATTTGTGTTTTTAATTGTTTAAAGGACATGTCTTGTATGAACTCTCCCAACCTCCAAAGCAACTCTATAATAATATAAAAACGTCTGGCAAGTACTTTGCGGAAAATTTTTTTATTTAAAAAGTAAACGATTTATATTTTCTGCAAAAGCTAAGGGTACATTTTGAAACAACTTTACCTTTCAGAAGTTCACCTTAAAAGTGTGAATTGATTCTGCGGATTGAACAAACCTACAAAAGCTCGAATAAACTGCATAAACAGTTTAATCACAGAGCTCAATATATACAACACAGGTCCGCCGTTAAGCCAGAATAAACTATGCCCTCATCATAAACATGGTGCTTTATTCTCATTATGTGCCACCAGGTGTCCTTGGACAAAATTGTAAAAGACAATAAAATCACGTTGTTCTGCTTGTGCTTGGAAAACTCATTTGATCGCAAATAAATATATCAAACTCTCTAACTGCAGTAATGAGATTAATAATTTAGAAGAGGGACTAATCTCCAGTTGTTAGTGGACGGAATAATCTCCAACTCTTACTTTCACCTGTGACTTGTGGAACTTATTTCTCTTCCTGCACTCGAGGAGAAATGGACCAGATCAATCTCGATCCTGAGTCTCCCAGGTTCTCTGGAGCACCTCCGCGCATTAGTCCTCCGCCCACGTAATAGCCGAGCCCGAGAAGAAAATCTTTCATATGAGTCATGGTGTGTGTGTGTGTGTGTGTGTGTGTGTGTGTGTGTGTGTGTGTGTGTGTGTGTGTGTGTGTGTGTGTGTGTGTGTGTGTGTGTGTGTGTGTGTGTGCGCATATAGAGACACGACGCTGAGCTGGAAGTGTGACTATATACAATCTCTCACTTTTAAGATTTTCCAAATGACAAAAATTGCCCTGAAATCTCAGCGAATGTTTACTTGTATATTTTTATAATTATGTTTGTCAAGGCCAGTATGATTTACAAGATAGTTTCACACATAAACACACACACACACACACACGCGCGCAAACTTGGGTGTCCGTACAGGTGTAATCATTAACTGCAGTATCCATCCAGGGTGTGATAAAACAGCAGGTTAAAGATAAGCTTAGTGCCCTGGTTCCTGTCAGGATGTTGTTTTGCCGCTATTGTGTGTGTATATATAGTGCCTTGCAAAAGTATTCGCACCCCTGGAACTTTTCCACATTTTGATTCATTACAACCACAAACTTTAAAAAAAAATTATTGCGATTTTATGTGATTGATCAACACAAGGTGCCACATAATTGTGAAGTGGAAGAAAAACGATAAACGGATGTCAAAGTGTTTTTACAAATAAAAATCTGAAAAGTGTGCCGTGCATTTGTATTCGCCTTCATTACTAATTAGTCACCTAATCAGTAAATAGTGTCCACCTGTGTAATTTAATCTCTGTAATAAATCTAGCTGGTCTGTGAAGCCCTCAGAGGTTTGTTAGAGAACGTTAGTGAACCATCGGCATCAGGAAGCCCGAAGTGTAAAACAGGGGTAGCTAGGAGTATCAGAGTAAAGGGGGCTGAATACAAATGCCCACAACACTTTTTTAGGTTTTTATTTGTTTAAAATAAATAAATAAAGCCATTTATCATTTTCTTTCCACTTCACACTTATGTCAGTTTGTGTTGCCATATCCCAATAAAATACACTTACTTTTGTGATTGTAACATGCCAAAATGTGGAAAGGTTTGCAACTTTTGCCAGACACTGTGTGTGTGTGTGTGTGTGTGTGTATATATATATATATATATATATATATAAGTGTGTGTGTGTGTATAGATAGATAGATGGATAGCTTTTTGTATTTATTTTATCCCTACGTTTTTTTCTATTGATGATGAAACTCTTCCACATTGATATGAATATGTTATTATATCAGATTCTTTCTGAGTTCCATATTTAATAATTCCCATCCCCTTTAAATCACAGTTTTATCATCCCTACCTCAGAATCCCATATTTTGCCTAAGGCGAGGAAAAAAAAATCTGAGAGAAATCTTTTTCTATTCATTGCTTGTTTTATTCTATTTCGATCAAGAGTTAGTTTTTTATGGGTGTAGGTTAAGGAGAAGTGAGGTGTTTTTTTTTTTTTTTTGCATACAATAAATTCTTGTTTAGTGAAGTTCATGAATATATTGTTTTGTGTGTCCGTGTGTTAGATCTTCATGCACCTCAGGTCATACACAATGCCTAACGAGCAGCGTTACATCATCCGTATCCTCTTCATCGTGCCCATTTACGCCTTTGACTCTTGGCTCAGCCTCTTATTCATCAGCAACGACCAGTACTACGTCTACTTCGACTCTGTCCGCGACTGCTATGAAGGTAGGCACCTGTTTTTGTTTTTATTATGTCCATTTTTTTTTTATTAATGTCCATTTGTGTCCAAGTCCTACCGGGACTTGTGATAAGATCCCTGGTGAATGAAGACATAAAACTGATTGACGTTTACAGAAGAATTAAAGCCCTTTTGAACGGTGCAAAGGTTTTAAAGAAGGTCATATAGTAAACAATGACGATCCCGGCCGAGGTGGCTCGGAGCCCATTGCTGTCGTTCTCGTGCACTTTCAGTGAGTGGAACGCCTGATCCTTGAAACTGATGGTAACTTGTCGCCAGCAACAGGAAGAGGCGCATCTGTTTGTACACACAATCATTCACCAACACCACTTGGACATTAAAGGACCTCGACTGGAAGTTATTGTCACATCCAACGTATAGTCCATATGTTTGGGACATTAAAGGAGTTTCTGGGAGGCCGGTGTTTCAGATGTTTCTTTGATCAAACTTTCTACCTTGATGATATCCGAGCACTAGTGAAACACTGGGATAAGTGCATTAGTGTAGCAGGAGGTTATATAGAGGAACAATAAAATGAGTTTTTATTCTATTAACTGTTCCTTTCATTATGTGCAGTCAAAAGTCCCGGTTTGACTTGAACACCCAACGTATTCGTGTAAGGCTATAGACAGAACTTTGTAGGTGGAGACACTTAAGACACCTGCAATGAGCTATAATAGGTTGCAAGCATCCGACTGCCCGAACTTGTTCCTGTCATCTTTCTTCATACCACAAAATACAGACCACAATGCAATGCTTTCGTCATTGTTTTTTGTTTTCTTCTTTTTTTTAACCGTCCACTCTTTTGTTATGCAGCAAAAAAAACTGAGAGCAAATGTTTTCCCAAGTTGTAAATGTGCTCGAGTTATTATTTATTTCAGTTTTTTTTTAATAAACCAGTAGAATGTGAAGGATATCAGCTTTTAGGGCATTTTTTTTTTTATTATTATTATTCTTTGTTCAGCATAAAATATTCACAAAGCTCTAGAGAAAAGCACTATACACAAATGTGTGGAAAGGTTTCATGCAAATAACCTGCTCTCAGTACATTTATTTGCAGTTTTTTTTTATTTTTATTTCTTATGTAGTGATTATTATTTTTATTTTTTTGGTTTGTTTTAAGACTAACTTGATATTCCACAAAAGAAAGAGAGTGAAAAGTTAAGCCTTCTAATGTTTAGACTTTATTTAAATAAGAGTGATAGATCAAGGTGGATTATCATGGATAAACTTTGATTATGTAACTTTTTTTTTTTTTTGTTCTCAGCTTTTGTAATCTACAACTTCTTGAGCCTGTCCTTTGAGTATCTAGGAGGAGAGAGTGCCATCATGGCCGAAATACGAGGAAAACCCATTCCGTAAGTCATAATCGATTGATTGTTTTTTGTGTAACTGTATTTCTAATGACCTCACTTGTGAGGAATGTAGCTTCAGTGTCGCAATTACAATAAATGCTACGGCCTGTGAACATTTAATCCATGTTGATTTAAACTAGGTTTGATCTTGGTTTGCAGTTAATTCTGACTCATTGTGTAGGTATGTGTCTTCGTTACTGATTACAAAACTTACCATTTGGATTGTATTCAGGTTTTGGCTACAAATTGGACCAGTTAATCTTAGTGTAAAGCAGTTCTCAGGAGGGATTCTGTCCATGTGATTTGGCAACCCTAATCAACTGCGGTCCGTTTCATCACTAATCTTCCTCTCTTTCACAATTAGATAGTGAATCAAATGGAGTGAGACTGAAAAGGTCCTCGGGTCGCCGATGCACTTCAGGCAACACCTCGGGTGTTCAGTCAGACCTTATCATGTCCGCTTTCCTTTTTAACACTGGCTTTGAAGGAGGCTTCTGGCCAGATTACAATATTTCTTCCTTAGGAATCTGTCTGGTTTGATCGTCCTCAAAGTTTTCTCTATAACTTTAGTGAGAGAGACAAACCAAAAATAAGGCGGGAAAAACGCAAAACGTAAATCTGTTTAAAAATGTGTCTAAGATTTTATAAAATGTTTTTTTTTTTTGCCATAAGAACTAAAGTTTTGCAATATTTAGTGAAGTAGCAAAAATATTACCAAATCCGGTAGCTAGGAGAAAATGGAGCCGCTTTCAGTTTGGGTTTTAAAGCAGCCGGTGCCAAGAGGAATCGTAGATTAAGGTTAAGTGAAGTTTAATGTCTATTTACTTTATATTTTACTTGACTTGTCTTGATTTGTTTTTATATGCAAAAATATGATTATAGTGTGCATTTACATCTCCACCTTAAGAACTCGCCTCTGGAAGGGATGTAAATTCGTATGCCGATGTGCCACCGTATCTTACAATTGCGGTTCAGACTGTGATATGTAAGTGTTTAATGTATTTAGCAATCTTAACAGCAAATAATCAGAAAAAACCTCTCTACAGCCAGCTTGACACTGTGGCGTAGTGGTTAGCGCTGTCGCCTTGGACCTCCAGTGTCCGGGTTCTGTGTACGTGGAGTTCGCGTGTTCTCCTCGTGCTTGGTGGGTTTCCTCCCACAGTCCAGAGACATGCAGGTTAAGCTAATTGCCGTTCCCAAATCGCCCATAATGTGTGAGTGAGTGTGTGTGCACATGCTTGTGCTCTCGGCCTCCTGCGATCAGTGACGTAGAAAAAGAACTGACCGATTCAACGTACAATCCCGACTCTGTGTATATTACCTGCTATAAACTGCAGCCTTTTGCAAATAAATAGTTGCACAGGTTCAATTAAAAATTCGATTAATTGTGCAGCACCACCAGTCACTCTGAGTTTTAGATTAAAGTCTGCTTGGCTTTCTGTTTAGCGAATGTCCACAATATCAGTCTACGTTTCGAGCCTCCGAGTAGCGCTCCTCTTTTTCCATCACTATTTGAGTAAGCACACCATTTTATCTTCAGTCTCTTCAGCATCACTTAATACACTTCAAACCGGATCTCAGAAGTTGACTGGGTTCTTGTTTCACACACCGCTCAGAGTCGTATTATAGCTCACGTAATCTCTGTGCAGTTGGTGAAATTAACCTGCCTAATCGGAAACACCTGGCTGTAATATCCAGGTGAAAGACGCTGATTAAAACCCTAACTCTGGAGGGTGGTGGATTTCTAGGGAAAGCTGGTTTAAGGCTTTTAATGCCTTAAATGTTTTTTTTTTTTTTTCCCTTCCTCTTTTTTTTTTTTTCTTCCCCCTCCTGTTTTGTGCCTTTCTAATAATATTACACTGAGGGCTTTTAAAAGCTCCCTGTAGCCCTCTTTACTTTAAGAAGCAATACCCAGCAAAGGAGTGCTAAAGGAACAGCTGGATTTATTCTGCTCTAATCAGAATCACTACAGTTGTACACAGACGGGGGACTAATTAGCATTTTGTTTGGAAGGAAATTGGCTACATCCGTGCTCATTTACAGTTAAGGGATGTGCTAAATGTCCCAAACCAGCATCTCAGCTTATTTGTACTTGTGTTTTGTTTTTTGTTTCTCCCTTTTTAAATTTAGCGTAATAACGTGTTGGCTGGGGATTTTTTTTTTGTTTGTTTGAATGTCATCAGTTCTGATGACTATATATATTTAAAGCGGGAAAGTACGGAAACTTAATTTTTCATTACGTATTGCCATCTGCCCTCATAAAGGAATGGGAATTTTTTTAGTTGTAGCTGTTGCTTTTAGTTACTTTGACTAACTTAAGACTAACGAGGTCTGGATGCAGGCACAGATGTCGTAGTCAAACACCTTTTTTTATACCGTTAAATTAGTTTCATAGTATTGACACGGTATAGACAAAGCACAGAAGAAGAATAAGAGGAAGCAGCCATTGAATCATCTCCACCAAGTTGTTCCTTGTTCAAATCTACCACGTCGCAGCATCTGTATGTACTGATCAGCCATAACATTAATACATATCAATTAAGATTCAGTTATTTGTCACATGATCCTTACAGCATAGCTCAGTGTTTTTTGGTCAGCCAGGATATACAGCACCACTAGAGCAGATAGGGTTAACAGGGCAAAACTGTGGCAACTTGGAGGTGGCGAGGTTTAAACCGATCAGTAACCCAGAGCCTCAATCGTTTGATCCACCAAGATCCTGCCACCAGTTCATTGGTATATGGGGCAGGATCTTGGTCACCCAACGCTCAGTTATGTTTTGGGGAGCAAAAGCCACCCTGTCTGCTCCAATCCCACAGAAAAGCCAAATTTCACACAACTGGCCAAAAAAAAAAAGTTAATACTGGCAGTAGAAAGACACCAGAGCACTCAGTGCACCACAGCTCACCACACACTGGACCCGGCAGGCAAAGCGCCCGCAGGCAACAGGCTAACAAGGCCCTCAACCCCGCAACCCAAAGGATCTACCCCCAACATCCTTGTACCAGACCCACCTAGAGTTCACAAAGGGGAACCTTCACAATTCTGGACATAATGTTTTGCGTTGTAATGCAATGCCTGATGGGTTTACGTCCCTTACTGTGTCTTATCTGTGTCTCATTTTTGTTTCTCACAGGTCAAGCTGCATGTACGGCACCTGCTTTCTAGCTGGAATGAGTTACTCTATTTGCTTTTTAAGATTCTGCAAACAGGTTTGTTTCTCTCCTTGATGAGCAACCCGTCTGCACCGCACACTGTAGCGCGCTTCCTACTGTGAATATTAGATCTTTCATTCGCCAGACTATCAGTGGTAATGTCATGGCGGCGCATGAAGGTTAAGCAGCGTGCAGGGTGTGTATTATGATTCACTAAGATTCACGCATTGTTAAATGGCCGCCCGAGTGCAAACATCAATATGTAATCTTCAGAGGTGGTCCGCCGTCACTCTGTGCGCCGTACCACAGAGGAACCGTTTGTCAAAATACGCCATCGGCAAAATCGAAGAGGATTCACGGTTGTTTTCAGATGCTGGAAACCAGCGACATTTAATCTGTTTTTTTTTTTTTTCTTTTCTTTTTTTTTCAGAACCCAAAAAATGTAAACAGTGTAGAAATGTTTCTATCCTATAACCTGATTTCTTCTAAATCATAAAGCAGCAGACACAACTTTTTTTGTTTGTTTTTTGGCCCACTTTCCTTCAAATAACATCTGACGGAAGAAAAAACTCACAAAGAAAAACAATGCGGACTAGATGTGATCAGGTTGGTAATAAACACAGAGAAATAATAGGAGTTGTCAGACTGATGCTGTCTGCGTAGGGAGCGCGGAAGCTTCCAGCACTCAGAGCATAACCCTGATGGAAATTGGATTTGAGAGCTCTGTCTTGAAAACAGTGAATAGTCTGTGAAATGAACTTTTTTTTTTTTTTTAGATAAAAAAAAATGGAAACCACTAAACATGTGGTTCTGTTTGACCGAATGTCTACGTGGTCGCTTTTCAAAGCAGCTCCTTGCGATGTGTTCGGACGAGATCTAAGTTCGAAGCATACAGAGTGAGTGAGCAGGCTTTTTTAGACTTTAATTAGGATGTTATTAAAGTTTAGTGCGTTTTTATTATTATTATTATTTTTAGCTTGATATTGCACGACACAATACCGGCCCAAAAAAAAATGCATTAAAGCACATCAGTAGTAGCCGTGAGGAGAGGGTAACGATATGCTCCGGTCATAAATGGGTTCAATTCATGTTTAGGTTTAATCTGATTCTCAGAATGAACCAAATTTAAATGAAGGAGAAGAATGTTAACTGAAAAACAATCCATTCTTTATTATTTCTGCATAAAGAGTGTAAAATGATTTTTATGTTTAATATTGTAATCAAAATGTACTTCAAGTTCACATGCACTGCAAAAAAATTATCGAGAATAAAATAATCTTGAATGTAGATAAATCTAAATTCTTATATAGATTATATAGACTTCTTATATATATATAATAAGACTTTGAAACCCACTTTTAGACATTTAGATGTGGTATTTTAAGCTCTTGTTCTCTGTAGAAGTTTATGCTCATCATTTGCGAATTTATCTGCCAAAAGAACAATACAAATGGTACTTAAAAGTAAATTAAATATGTTAAGAAATTGATTTAATAATCATACAGCTTTTATTTTACTGATGTTTTAATATTAAGAAATTGTAGATAAATTTGACTCGATTCCAAGATATTTTCATTTGCTAAGAAAAAGGCATTTTTTTTCAGTGTTTATCTTTTTAAATAAAACCTTTTTATTTATTTTAATTTTTTTTAAGTGTCCTGAAGACGTCAACAATCAAATGCAGTTCGTAAGCGACGTGGCAGAAATAGATAAAATAGGGCTAAGATGTCAGTTTTCTGCAGCCGATACCGTGTGACAGCCAACGAAGAGCTCCTCTTATGTGGTTGTGTAACTTTATATCGTATTATGCATGTTATTGAATGCGTTCTGGACCTGTCAGGGTTTCATGAGAGTGGCTACGAAATACTGTAATGCGAGCGCTCTATATACTGTAGGTAGTCTATGGGAATTGCAGATTGCGACCTCTGGTGGTCAAACCGTGAATCTGTGTTCCATGTTTGATTGATACAGTGCTGATGTGAGTCGTACGTTTCCATGTTGCTACCAGGATTAGTTTTTGAACATGCTTTTAAATGCTTTCATTCCATAATGCTCGGTTTTGCTCGTCATCTAGGCCACACTTCAGTTCTGCGTCGTGAAACCCATCATGGCCATCATCACCATCTTCCTACAAGCCTTCGGCAAATATCACGATGGAGATTTCAAGTAAGTTTTCATTACTTCTTACTTTCGTAGTTTATGAATTATGATCCAGTATCGTATTATAATTATGTGGGTGATGTGAAAGGATCGATGCTGTATTTTGAATTAAAGAAAGAAAAGAAGAAGAAAAAACGATCCAAAACCTAAATACTTCCTCTAAAACTCGTGTCTTGCTCTATAGCGTGAACGGAGGCTACCTCTACATTACCATCATCTACAACGTCTCCGTGAGTCTGGCTCTCTACGCTTTGTTCCTCTTCTATTCTGCCACCAGTGACCTCCTGAGGCCCTTTGAACCTGTGCTCAAGTTCCTGACCATCAAATCAGTCATCTTCCTCTCCTTCTGGCAAGGTGGGTAAGAGGTTACAACAGACTCGAGAGAACATGAGGGGAAGAGAAATGGGGAAACATAGGTTTACGCCACTGAGAGATCGCTCTTGATTGTCCCGATGTGACGGGATGCGAGTAGTGTTGACGGCTGGTTACTGATTAGTCACAGCAATGTTAATCTGTAAAAGAGAAAAGGGACAAAGAGGGCAGGGCAAGGAAGAAAGTATTTATTTTTTTTTATGTTTCTTAAGGGCGACGGAAATGGAAGAGATGATTTAAACTGAAACGTAGACGTTCAAGACCAGAAGGTGGCGTTAATACAACATAATGGATGCCAACCACCAAGACAAGCCACTCAAAGATCAATCTCTTATAGTCGTTCTAAAGTAAAGGCTGTCCATCCAGGCTTTATCATAAAGACTTTAATATTTGAGTACAAACCACATGTTTATACATACAGTATCTCTGAACTGATCTTATGTATGATGCCTTTACGAACCAGCCATTAATCTTTAAAACCCTCACACAATACCTGTTTTGTACGTCACCGTTAATGTAAGATAAACTCAAGGGATTATGAGTAAGTAGAACTTAAACTTTTCTGTATCCTCTCTGCCATTGATTGTAATAAGATGAAATGACAGTAGATTGAAAATCTTGCCATGAACTGGGTACATTTTGTACAATTTCCTAATATTTAGCCATAAATCCAGTGGAAACTGATACCATAAAATGCCACACCAATCAAAAAACCTGAAATAAATAATAATAATAATTATAACACTGATTACATTAAAGCCAATCAGCCAAGCCAATTACCTTTTAATTATTTCTACAAACTCTTTACGTGTCCACAATGAGTATTAACACTTGTAAGATGTAAATCACCACCGAATCACTTGTGTAGCTCTAGATGTGTGATTTATTTTAGATTTTTAGTAAGTTTGTACATAATGTACAGTACAGTGAAAATAATTATTTTAATAGTAGTATTTTATAAACAATAAAAAAAAGAATATACATAAAATAAGTATTTTTTTTTTTAGTCAAACTGTTTGTGGCAAACATGTTTGTATGTTCATAAATAATATATTTTTATTAAATAAAAAAAAGTTTGCGTTCATTACATCCAGTATTTCATACCCAAGTGTCAAAGTTTCTGTACCTGAGAAGACTTCTATATTTTAATCTTGCTGTTCTAGCCTTTTGGGACTCATGGACCATCCATTTACTTTTTAATATACTTTTTAATATTTAGACTGAATCAAATTCTCATATTATACTTTTTAGCCTCATGAGACCTCACTGTCCTCAAATCAGGGAATCAGATTTTCTCTCTTGTACTGTATATATATCCTTGTCACATCCTCATAAGTAGTGTTTGGTATTACTTTTTTCGGCCAAACTTCTTCCTGTTTGAAGACATCTAATAATTATCAGATGTTAATAAACAAGAAGTACAAAAATGACCAGGGACACGATGTTACAGTTTGGGAAGTAAGGTATCTGTTTATTTAATTATTTATATGTGAAAATCTGTAGAATCTGAATATATTTAAGTATAAATAATTTACCCTTTGGTGATGATGATGATGATGATGATGCAGAATTCCTAACAAACCATTTGTTGCCTTTTTTTAATAATTATTATTTTTTTTATTATTATTCCCCAGGTATGATCCTGGCCATCCTGGAGCGTTGTGGCGTGATCCCAGAAGCGCTGGTCATAGACGGGCACAGGGTGGGCGCAGGAACGGTAGCCGCCGGATGGCAGAATTTCATCACCTGCATTGAAATGTTCTTTGCCGCCATCGCACTCCGTTACGCCTTCACGTACGACGTATACCAGGAGAAGGAGAGCCAAGCTCCAGGTTGGCACACTGCGTTAGCGCCCTCTGATACCTTCCTGAGTTTACACTTGAGCTGTTGTAAAGGAGGCTCGCCAGGCTACTTCAGAGCGAGCTGGGCACAGAGTAAGGTTTCTCAGCGGGGCGGCTGGAGACAGCAGGAGTCAGGGTTCAGAGGAACTCTGTAAAGTTCATCTCTCCTCTGAGGCAGGCAGAGTGCTCGAATAAACAGACATCTGTGGCACAGCACGTGGCAGAAAAACACTTCAGTTGAGGTTAAAGATAAATAGATACCATTTTAGATATTGAGTTCTGTGGTGTTTTGTTTTTTTGTTTTGTTTGTTTTTGTTTTTTTCGCCCTCAGCTTTCAGATTCAGTCTTGTTGTGAGAGTGAGGAATCCGAGAGAGAGAGAGATTGCTCGATGCTTTGGGAGATCAGGATCTTTTTCATGCCTCGGTCCTGTTCCTCAGCGTGCGCGGTTTATCTAAGAGTTGTGCAGCAAATTTCTGTTTAATATTCTCCGATCTCAGCGGTAACGACATCGTGGCCTCGGAATGTTAAGCACTTCATTAAACCCGTGTTATGATTCAGTGATGAGCTTGAAATCTTCTCCGTTCCATTGATCCGTGTGTATGGGGTTTGAATGCCAATACGAACACACGGTCTCGATGGCGAAGGCGATATCACTTTGTGTACAGCAAAGAATGAAGTTGCTAGATGATCCCGAGAGCCTCAGTTACTAACGCTTTTACTTCACACTTTCCTGATTAGGAGCCCTCGTCATGTCACATGCCCAGGAGTAACTGAAAGTCTGGTTCGAGCCGGAACCCGGAGGTGATCCTTCCGCTGAACTAATGACCTTTTGCTGCTGAGGAAAATGTCAGAAGAAGGCACATCTCAGCAGTGCAGAGTGCAGTGTTCCTGTCCTTTTTCTCCTAAAGCAAACCAACTGCGAGCTGAGGCTCCTGTGTGTGTGTGCTGACCCGGACTTTTTTTTTTCCGACCCTCAAACACATTACACTGAAATGGAGCAGTTCCCCAGACTAATCTCAAGAGTGTCAGGACTCCCTGTGGTCCACTAGAGGGCAGAAGATGAAATGGCAGGTGTCATTCTGGTGCCTTTTTTTTTTTGGGGTGTGTGTGCGCGCCGCCGTTTCTCATTCATTATTTTCTAGATCAAAATTGTCTTAAATTAGATTAAACTATTTTTTTTTTACATTTCTAGCATCAGACAAGTGAAGCAGGATGGCACACATCAGGGAGCACTCTTACATTGTTAAAAAAAAACATATATATATATATATATAATATATAAAGCTTATGCTTAGAGATCAGAAGGGTCGCAGCGTTTGGGGCAGAACTTGCTCATGAAAATAATGCATTGTTACTCAGGCATGGCAGAATCTTCTGTGACTGTGAGGACGGATTGTATTTTTAGAAAGGTCGTATAAAATTCAGACGTAAATCGAGTCCATCACAGGATTCATCACAGTGAAAAGAGAAACCTCGTATGGCTTTCAGTTGCACTTTACCTGTCTAGAGTTGTTTCTCCGCTCATGGGTCTTTGAAATTTACTTACACAAGGTGACATTTGCCTTTGAATCATTATTTTTAATTTGATATTGTAGTGGGTTGAAAGTTTAAGGTGAAATTTGTATCTGTATTTTAAGAGGTCTTTACATACTGTATACACTGTCGACAAAAAAAAAGGGTCACTATTCCAGAAGGGTCAAATCATTGGACTGGATTCAAAACAGCTCTGAATTCTACTTTCTATTATTATTATTTTTTATTTTTTTTTTTTTACAGTGTAACTTGACGAAGCGTTTGTGATTCCTGAGCTCTGTGTTAGTAGGAGGAATAAGGATCAGTCACCTTGCGTTACCATCTTATCACGATACCTCAGTGTCGATTAGATTAATGTTGTAATTCTACAAAAGTTTCATAAGTAATTAATGCTTGTGGTGTTTTGAGGCTGGTGTACGTGTGTGTAATGAGTGAATTTGAGACTAATTCGCTTACAGACTTTGGAGCAAGAGGCAGATCAGAGGCTTTTAACGCTCACAATTTGATAATTGATAACGTGACGCCATAAAAATGTGTTTCTGTCGCGCCACTCGCCAGCTTCTGCGCTCCGTACAGAATCGTTCATATCGGAGGCTGATCGTTCGATCGACCGGTTCATCTTGATCATAAATGTACAAAAAATAATAATTAATTTATGATTCTGGAGTCAGTGTGGCTATTACATGAATCACCACACAAAAGAATCCCTCAAGAGCATTTCCCTACACATGCACAGTGTGATGAGAACTCACAAGATTGGGATTAAACATCTGTGTCCATAAAAAAACCCACTTGTTGGTGAACCTTTAGTGAACCCATCAGAAGAAAAAAAAAAGCTGTTTGCTCGGGAGGAGCGTAAGGATTTGACTTGGGAGTGATTGGAAAATGATGTGGTCCGATGAGTAGGTTACGGTGGTTAAGGTGTTGGAGGACTAATCGGAAGGTCGCAGGTTCAGATCCCAGCACCACCAAGTTGCCACTGTTGAGTCTTTGAACAAGGCCCCTCAACCCTCAACTGCACATGAGATAAAAGTCACCCAGGATAAGAGCAACTGCCGGATGCCGTAAATGTACAGGGATCCAGACTGAGCCGTTGGGCGTGTCAGGGTGAGAAGGGAAGCGCATGAAGCGATGCACCCATCCTGCATAGTGTCCACCGTACAAGCCTCATCTGGGGTTGCTTCATTTGCTCAAGTCTAGGCTCAGCAACATTATGTGGCAATAAAATGAAGTCAGCTGACGCCCTGAACGTACTGAATGACCATCAAGGTCCAGACAGGCTACCTGTTGTTTAATAGAGCGAGGCTGCTTAGTGTAGAATGAGGTCAGTTATTTTCTGCATGCTCCGAGATGCTTCACTAATCGAGAACAAATTCTTTTTTCATTTTTCTTTATAGATAACGTCGCTCCCATGCACAGCATCTCCAGCGGACTGAAGGAGACGATCAACCCGGGAGACATGGTGCAGGACGCCATCCACAACTTCTCTCCAGCCTACCAGCAGTACACGCAGCAGTCCACGCAGGAGGTGGTGCAGCCGAGCCAGAACGGCAAGCTGGGCCCCGCCGTCAGCAAGAGCACCAAGAAGTCTGACAAAATCACCCTGATCGACACGGACGATGAGTTCTAGGATGAGAGCGGCCCTGTGTGTGTGTGTGTGAACGAGTGCGTGTGTGTCTATGTACGTGTGCTTTTATATATTATATATAATCAATATATTGTGGGGGGGGAGGGAGGGGAGGGATGGAGCCACAGGGTTCTGCGTTTATAATCCCTGATTGACTCGAGTCGAGTTCTTAAGCCTCCTGCACGCTGATGATGAACGTCTATCAAATTCCAGTGAACTCATTTGGTGATAAAAAAAAAAAAGGATTAGCAGAGCGACGAACACTCTTCTCCCGTCACGTCAAGGCGAAGCGGCAGCTTTCTCAGCCTCTCGTCACCGGCCGATCGATTTGCAGTCCCGTCCCTCGTCTCACTCTGTACCGTCCCCCGGTTGCGGGACTCCTGGATGAGTTTACAGCATGACGTCAGTGTAAAGGAGGCGTTCGGGAAGCTCGCACCTCACAGAGCGCCTCTTTTTGAAGTATTCGCTCAGGACGGCCATCGGCTCCGGCCTTCCGTCGCACCGCTCTTCAACCTGTTCAGCCCAGGCTCTTTGAAACGCTTCCTGTCTCCTGCATCAAGGACACGATGGACGGCCGTAAGGACTTTACTCTCGCCCGACACACTGGAAGCTTTGTCATTTCTTCTTGCTTTAAACACCTGAGCATCTCGAATCCTATCTGCACATCTGTACTAGAGAAGGTTTTTTTTTTGTTTTTTAATTGTACAAAATTTGTATATAATTATTTAGCTGCTTACGTGAGGATGGGAAATGTAAAGGTTAATATAATGTCACTGTAAAGGAATAACTAGTTAATGTGTTGTATTATTACTTCGTTATCCACTGGTGGTGTTCCACGTTCATGGTTTCGACTATAATGTTTTTTTAAATCCTTTTAAGATGGTTAAGCTAAACAGTTCCTCATTATTATTATTTTTAATGAACAGCGAAATTAAAGAGATGATGGATCTTGACAAGATGATAAAAGCAATCTGTTCTTCTACACCCTGTTTAAGTATTTGTAATGCTTCCTGTATTGTTTTACTCGACGCTTGTCTTGAATTTGAAAACCTAAATATTTAAAATAAAATGTTCACAGAGGGATGTTTTTTTTTTTTTTTTTTTTTGTCTTGCTTTTTAAGCTTCTTTTCCATCATATCTATAATCGTTATTCCTTGTGATGAACCACTGACGCATCGTAATCGAAGACGGTTTATTTAAAAGTACAAAATGGACATGGTGTACTATGTACAGGAATAATTTACTTTCTTATATTCAGCCAGAGTGGAAAAACAAAGAGCATTTTGTATTGTATTTGTACATGAGGGTAGTTCATTGACAGAAGGTAAATAACTGAATGTAAATACAATAATTTAGAGGTTGAAAGAAACAAACAAAAAAAAAAAACAAATCAAAAATAAATATCAACTTTCAAGTGTAATAGACATACACGGATTTCGGTAATGGTGTAAATCATATGATATGATGCGTCGAAGCCTAGGGTTACTGCCTGCCTTGTCTCTATTTACAAATCATGTTTTCGATTTCTTAAAAATATTACCTCATGAAAACATTCCCAAACTTTTAGTCTTTCCTACAGTACTCAAGCCCTTTAATAGACACTACTCTTATCTAAAATCGTCATCTTTCTCTATCCAACCTTAACATGAACGACTATCATTTAAAGCAGCATACCTGTCACTTTATGGAGTTTCTCTCACTCTGTGTGTGTGTGTGTGTGTGTGTGTGCTTATAGGCAAGTGTGTTCAAGAGCACTGGTTAAACGTTTATGTGCGTTCATAGTAAATAGCTTTTAAGGACTGACTGAGTGTGTATATAATATATATTATATAAAAAATATATATATTGATATATATGTCAAATATAATAATTTAACCTGTTCAGCCAGAAAAAAAGGCCAAATGCAGCATAGAAAGAATACGAAAACGAAATAAGGAGGGGGCGGGGGGAGTACCCACTTAGTCAGAACAGCATCTCAAGAGCAATTAAAAACAGGAGAGTACAGTCGTGTACAGAAGAGTTCGCTTTTAGTGGGGTTCACTGGTTGTTAAGGTCTTTTTTATTATTATTATTATTATTACTTTTTATTATAATTAACCTCAATCATTAAATTACACTCTCTAGCCAAACTGGCCGACTGAACACTGGCGATTAAGCTGGACGGTTCCCTGTCCGCTTTTCAATACATAATAAAGCCTGATTAGAATATGTTCAGCTACAAAGAAAAAACACATTAATTTAATTTATTGGTCCATAAAAAGAAACAATGCATCTGTTCACAGCGTTTTGAGAGCTCACCACTAGAGGGCAGTACAAGCAGTTTCTTTTTTTTTTTGTAATGGAAAAGTTTAAATTGAACTGGAATTAAAATAAAAGGAACTGATAGTAGGAGTGAATGGGGGAATAAACTCCTTCCATGGAATAGGAACTGAAAAAAGAAATTAGACTTGGGGAATTTTTTTAGGGTATTTAGGTTTTTTTTTTTTTTGGTTTGTTTTAACTTTCCTGTTATGTGCTTACGATCCAAAAACAAGAAGTAAAGGTGTGTGTGTGTGTATGAAACTGTCTGTTGAACTGTGACATTTATTTATAACTGCATGTTGCAAGTCAATTTGTCTAGAATTGGTTTGAAATGCTCACGTCAGCCCCATCATCATCATCATCATCAGGATAAAGAAGAAAATACTGAAATTACACCTTAGAGACAAAAACAAATAAGAAAGCATCTGAGGCAAGAAGCAGGAGTTTTGGATCACCATAAACACTGATATTTTCATAAGCTGATTAGACGTAGAAGCAGGATGGCCATCGTCGAACAAACTACAGCTGAAAAAGTGTAAATATCTGAACTTCATTCATACGAAATGAAGATTGGCAGGTCATGTCCGAAGAAAAGAAAATAATAACAGGCAATAAAAAATAAAATAGCATTTGGATATGAACAAAAATGACATAAAACATCGAGGAGATATACAAAATAATAACAAATATGGCAAAAAAAAAAAAAAGCACAGCAGTAGGCCCATTAGCCAGGGCTACGTTCGGCCTACACAGCAGCACAGTATTTGTTTTTTCCCCCAACTGCCTCGCCAGGGGAGAAGGAACAGTCATAGTCACCTGGGTAAGAGAGAATCCTGATTCTACTGTAAAGTCGTTTCTCTAAGAAAAGCAATCAGATCGAGCGTTTGGCTTCACGTGACTCGTTTCCGAGAGCACGTACATCTCGTTACGTCCTGAACGTCAGGATCGTCTCTACCCAAGAGCCTGTCTCGAACAAATCCATCTTAATAAACATCTAAATCATCAGGGATCCCAACACCGGCACTGCCACCTCTCGTGACCTAGCGCTAGGAATGCTTTCTAAACGGACGGAGATCTTCAGGACACTTGAGGTCAGTTTATTTTATTTATTTTTTTTATTATTATTATTATTGTTTTTTGAGGCGCTAGCGAATCTGTAATATACAGGTAAATACCGACTTGCATTACTTCTGCCAAGACAGCTCACGTCTCTATATCCAATATGGATTACCTTCTATTCGTTATGCCGCTGATGAGGGGAGAAAAACAAAAAACAAGCAGGTGCATAATGTCTCTAGGTTCTTTAAGAATAAGATGTGCCCTTTAGTCTTTAGATATTATCAGGAGATAAGTCGTTAGTGAAGGGGAAATCTTATAACAGTCTTATTACAGTATAATAGTAGTCAATGTAACTGACAAGTGCCTTCTGTACTTTCTTTTAATTATTTAAAAATAAAAATAAAAATTTTAAAAATCCTATGATTTCTTCATCCTGAATCGTCCTGTACGTAATCCTAAAGAGGCAAGTGCTTTTATAATAATAACCTGTGATATGTAAATGTATAAGTGCTATGCAAATGTTCTGAAGTAGCCGAGTAAGAGACAGAGGAAGTTCCGTTTGTGTCCTCATTGTCTCACTTCGAATGCGCAAGAAATGTGTGATTTACAAAAAAACAAACCAAACAAAAAAAAAACATGATCCTAAAACTAAATCGTCTAGCTTTAGGACTTCTGTCCTCTCCTCTACCACCACTTCTCTTTCCTGTCCCCATTCTGGACACGGCAGATGTTTTATTTCTTTAGTTTTTTTATACCGAGGGCCCTTAATTTCAGTCCTGTCGTGCTTTATTTATGCATAAACATAATCCATATTACATAACACAAGACAAAAAGGTGTTCGAATGTAATGTACGTCAACTGCTGCAAGTGTAAGCAACATCATAAACGTCTACAAGAACAAGCACAGTAACAAGAATATACTGCAAACGGTGTTCTACGGTTTATGTTTATATATACGATGATATATACGTTTTTTTCTTTCCACTCTCTGATGTAAAAATGTAAGATACCACAGGCATCAGCGCATTCACAGACTGCCATGGCAGGTTCGATCAAGTACTTAAACCCCCCCCCCCCTCCCCCTCGTGTCTGCAAGTCACGTCTGTGCTAAGTCTCAGTCTGGGTCGGAGAAAAAGGCGGGAAAATGTAGGTCAGTGTGTCCTGCCGGTGCCGGAGCGTTAGAGCACAGTGCACGGACCACGACGGTTTGGTTTGAGGGAGAGAGAGAGAGAGAGTGTGCAGGAGAAACAGAGAAATTACAACAAAAGACTCCCTTTCCCACCCCGTCAGTCTGTGGAGAATTAGGCTGGGGAGGTTTGGAACCAGTTTGGACCAGACAGAAGATCTTCCCCCGGCTCTACGACGGAGCGGAACACGGGGGAGACGACGGGCCGTGGTTGGCCGACTTGACGATGGTGATGACGGACGTGGTGGCCACCTTGGTGGGCGAGAGCGGGCCGCACGCGACGGTCCGGGCGAAGCACTGCAGCGCCTCGTACTTGGCCCGCAGCGCGTCGAGCTCCAGGCGCATGCTGGCGTTCTCGCGGGCGAGCTTCTCCACCTCCTGCTGCAGCAGCGACTTCTGCCGCTCGAGCTCCTCCTTCTGCGTGACGCGCTTGATGCGGCAGCTGGCGGCGTAGCCGCGGTTCTTCAGCGTGCGCCGCCGCTGCTTGAGCCGCACCACGTCCTCCTTGGTGAGGCCGCGCAGGTGCTGGTTCAGCTCGCGCACCGACATGGCCACCAGCTCGTCGTCACTCAGCGCCGGCGCATTCTCACCCGTCTCCTTCTTCACCTGCATCGGAACGCGTCGCGGCAAAGACAAAACCAAATCATAATCGGACAAAGAAAAGCGTCAAATATTTTTACGCATCTTTATATCATGACCTAAATTGTGCAATAAACCTACAATCAAATCTGTTCTGAGGAATTTCCTATTACAAGAAAAAGCAAAAAATTTAAGCAAAAAAAAAATCACATCTATCGTTTCTATGGTAACAGCATTCATGATGGATGATCCAAGTTAACATTAAACTATAAAGTTTTTTTTTTAATCATGTTTATTTGAAAATTTTAAATAAATAAATCCTTTGATTTAGATAATATGTTTATTTTAAATTTGTAAATAAACATTTTGTTTATTATTATAAAGTATACTGATTAGCACTGTCGCTTTGCATCTCCAGGTGCAGGGTTCAATTCCCGCCCTGGGGTCCGTGTGTGTGCATGGAGTTTGCGTGTTCTCCCCGTGCTTGGTGGGTTTCCTCCGGGTACTCCGGTTTCCTCCCACAGTCCAAACACATGCTGATTAGGCTAATTGGCGTCCTAATGACCCCGCCTACTGCCCTAAGTCTCCAGCCCCCCCCCCCCCCCCATAAAGCGGTATAGATGATGAATGAGGCTGAGAGGAATTCCTGTGTCTGGGAGTCAACAAGGCAGTAATAATAATACAGACAAATTCACAATAATTGCCATCATTTTCTCTGGGTTTGATCTTAATCTCAAAGTGGCTGTTTATAACATTTATAGCACTTTTTAACAGAAAATCAGATCTAATTTTCCAGGCCCATCGTCCAGCTGAACTTCAATATACAGTACAGTATCTATGAAATTGCTTTTTATGTTCAAGGGGCGGAGTTGAGGAGGTGGAGGTTGAGCTTATTTCTAAAATGATCTAAAAACGCTCCATCCATTCAAATTCCTATGACATAATGGTTGAGGATTCTTTTAATATGTTACTAGGTGAAAAAAAAAATCAATCCAGGTCTTACCTTTACTGCTTTGCTTGGTTTAAAATGAGTCGTCATACCCTGAAAGTCTGCGGAGAGAATGACACTCGGGTTAGTGTATGAAAGGGAGAAAAAAATGAGTAATAACTTAACATTTGGACGTTGCTATATTGAAGGGTGTTTGCTTTACAGTGCTTTCACTACAATGAAAACACAAAACTAATAAAGCATGGGTGAAGGTATTATAATAGTAGATCAGGATTTTGTGAATAGTTCGAAATTATAGTTCCTAAAATTCAGCACAGGTCTAATGCACCCTAATGCCACATTGCTGTGTAGATGTTTATTCCAGGTGGAGATTATGATCACCTGCCTGATATTGATTAGGTCCTTTTGCCTCGAAAAACAATGATGCACTGTGTGGTCTGACGCCTTTTTATCACAACCAGCATTAACTTTTCCTCATTTCCTCAATTTGATCTACACTGGCGCGTCCATTGGTGGCACGTTGGCTTAGTGGTCAGCACTGTCGCTTTGCACCACCAGGGTGCGGGTTCCATTCCTTGCCCAGATTTGATTGCCGCCCAGTATGTGAGTGAGAGCGCTTCTTTTGGATTGGACTACACAAGCCAGCCTTCGCTCATCGTCCATGTGCATCAGTGAGCCTTGGCCAGTTCATTGGGTTTCCTTCCTTGGATCACTTTTGGTGCGTCCTGACCACTGCAGAGTTTTGGAGTGGCTCTGATCCAGTCGTCTAGCCATCAAAATTTGACCCTTGCTACATTTTCACTATCTCGTTACCAATGGGGGCTGGAAGTGGGTGGGATAAGGATTCGAGTGATTTTGACAAGCGCCAACTGGTGATTTTTGGTCAGAGGAACTCCGAAACTGCAGCTCTTGTGGGATGTTCCTGGTCTGCAGTGGTCAGGACAAATCAAAAGTGATCCAAGGAAGGAAAAACGGTGAACTGGCGACTGGTGGCCAAGGCTCATTGATGCACATAGGAGATGAGTGAAGGCTTGCCCGCGTAATCTGATCCAATAGGATCGCTAGTAGTGCAGATCAAAATGATGAAAAGGTTAATGCTGGTTGTTTTAGAAAGATGTCAGAACACACAGGGCATCACTGTTACGGCGGCAAAAGTGAGGACCTACTTAATATTGGTCAGGTGGTCATAACGTTATTAGGTTAATAATACTTCCACATTTTTACTTCCCCTCTTCCAGACTCACGCGGAACAAGAAGCGTTTGATTATTAACTCATGAGTCAAGAGCAAGAAGTGAGAACTCAAGCTTCAAAGAGATAAAAAAAATATATGAGAACACGAATTTCCTGATGTTGGCCATCAGGGGTCAGCAATGTTTAAGAAATCACGCACAGGGCACTCGTGTTTACACGCCAAGGGAGACATGGGCATTCCGAGTCCAGGACGAGACGCGGGGCAACCCTGGACGCTGTGCTTGGTTCGATTCAGGTTACAGAGAGAACCGTGGTTGTTGCTCGAGTGTGTGTGTGAGCCACGGGCAGGATAAGAGAACGCGCCATAAAATCCGTGTGTGTGCTGGTCACATGACCAGGCCTATGATAAACAATGTTCATTCATAACAGTGCCGGGGATTGCTGAGCAACCTCCACCTCCGACTGTGACTTCAGCAATTTAGTGAACACACGCACTTAAACACACCCTACGTTGTATTTGTACAGATGTTTTTCTTTCCCCATGCACAGTTTCCTTTAGTCATCATACAGCCCTTAATCAGCTGACACTTTGAGTTAATGACCACTGGGTCACTGCGGCCTGGTTATATTCGCCCGGCAAACTATTCTTAACACAGGAGTGACACTGCTCGTGGTTTTTAATCTTAGCTCAGCTGTGCTATGCTTGATCGGTGTACACACGTTCTACTAATAGATAGACCGCGTCCAGGCAGAAAAGGGCTGATAAAGTGTGTGTGGCAACAACTGTGCAAATAACAACAAGGCTAGAGTCGGTCATGACAAGATCGCTGAGTTGCCTGTTTTTTGACGTTCTGACCTGCACGGGTCCTACTGGCAGAAATGCGTTATAAAAGATTATAAAAGACGCATTGCTTTAGAGAACTAACTTGCGAACATTAGTGGAACCTTTACCTTGATGTAGTGTAGGTAGTTTACTACACATTACACATGTTATAAAAATCTAATCATGAATGTGTAGCTCAACCTGTTTAAGAGCTTGAGCCAGTAGAAGTCGCTTCGTGATAAGAAAGTAGTTTGCTAAAATTGTCAAAAAGCCATGCTAAATGCATTCGTTTTTGGTTCTCGGTGAGATAAAAAGGCTAAATAATAGGGATTGGGAATCACCAGGGACCGACCGATACGATATCATCACGATACCCTGGCGCTGATACCCAGTATTGCGATCCTATAAGTATCGTGATTAGTTTTTTCTTATTTTTTATTTTTTTTATCACAAATTTAAACAAACCACACAGGATGCTGTGCTGCCTGCCAATGTTTGAATAGTTTAGACTGCACCACCTGTAGGATTATAGGGGAACTGCGGCATTTGACAAACCTCAAACGCAAACGCATACAGCGGAACCTCGTCATCGAATTGAAGTTGTTCAGGAGGCAAAGTCTTAAGGCGGAAATTCATATTGCTATACAGATTTCCGTTTCGTTAGTTACAAAGGCTAACTAATATGGATGGGAATCACCAGGGACTGGCCAATATATCATCACGATACTCAGGCGCTGACTCGATCTGTATCGCGATTCTATAAGTATCATTATATTTTTTATTTTAAAAATTATCTTTTTTAAATTTTGTTACAATTTTATCCAAACTTACCAAATAATTCGCTCCCAACGCACAGGATTTTGTGCTGCTTGCCAATGTGTGGCTAGTTTAGACTGCACCACCTGTAGGATTATAGAGGAACTGCGACATTTGACAAACCCCAACGCGAACACAGCCAGTGGAACCTCGTTCTGGAGGCGAGGTCTTGAGGTGAAAATTCATACTGCAAAACGAATTTTCCCATAAGAAATAATGTAAATGCAGATAATCCGTTCCAGACCCCCAAAAAATATTACTAGCATGACACAAAAAAAAAAAGAACCTGCGAAAAATCACTTAGCGTTTGAATGCATAACAAAAAAAATTGTTTAGAAATCAAATTTATACAGTAAATTTTACAGTAAACTTGCTTCTCTTGGCTTTCCACTGAATTCTGAACGGCTCCCGGACGTACGCGCAACTTTCGATTCGGCTTACACGCCAAAATGTTTCGTATGCCGATGCTAATGTCTTGCAGGATTCCAATTCTCAAAGCGGAGGGCGTTCCCATACCGATGTTCAAGTGTATATAAATTACTGATACGTGAATTACTGCACTAAACAATCATGATACATCCCTGACTCGATGTCCTCCCCTACCTCTACTGAATAATAACCTGATCACGGTCTCATGCCATGTCTCGTGCTGCACGTCGCCTGTATGATACACGATACACGTGTGTGACATTACAGGCAAGGTACCGTATTAACACGCATTCCATAGTCACTACTGCAGTCCCTCTGACACACTTCCTCTGTGCCTGAACTCAAAGTCATTTGACAACTGAAAGTCCCTGATGAGCTTATTTTAAATGCATAAACATTACCTCATCCTGAAAAGAGAACAACACATGTCACCAGACAACAGTCACGCACGCAACCTCTTTTTCTTTTTGTTTTTCCCTTCTGGAGAGGGTTGGGATCCGCTTCTGCTGAGCCTTACACAGACGATACAGTACCGGAGATAATGCTGAAATGCACTGTGTCACTACGAATAGTTTCCCTTATACAGTCACTGTTTTATTTTGGGTTTTAAATTTTTTTTTGCTTTATCAGGTTTAGGGCCCCGGCTGACAGCCCGACGGCGTTCTGTTACGCCGGGCTTTCCTGGTGCGCTCCATGCCCTTATTTAACTCTCCCAGGGTTATATTTAGCTCGGTGTGCTGACCGTCAAATTCTGCCAACAATGCGATTTAAGTGGAAACGTGATAAGTGATACCTCATTAGTGTGGAAAGGGCTCTCCAAAGGCAGAAACGTTCTCGATGAGTGATTATCAAAGACGAACGATTATTCCCCTTTGAGTTATTAATTCTTTATTTCAAAAAGTGGTTGGGGGGGGGGGGGGGGTTGAACATCTATTTCTGTCTGGTGTCATATGACCTCCTGCCTGGGAATGCATGTTATCTGCTTATCTGTTCGCCTCCCTAGGGTCTGTTCACATCATCCTAAAAGCCTTTTGACCATATTGGACTAAAAGTCAAAAAAGAAAAAAAAAAAAAAAAAAAAGGCTTGTGTAATGTTTTTGGATAAAAAGTGAGGTTTTCCACCGGCGTGCCACATGAGATACTCCGTTCCAGTACAGATGTTCGAGCTATAATTGTAAGCTCTTAGTCACCCTGCAGTTGAATTTGAGTAAAACACACCTGCCGCGCATTACCCGGCACTCCGAATGGTTCGGCCATGACGGGATCAAACGCGTCCTCGGTCAGGTCCGGCGTAAGATAACGAACCGCAAAGTTGAAACCAAACTCCAGGATCGTCCGCTGATCCGTTCCATCTGGACCTCTACAGTAAATCCCTGACCGGGTGAGGGGAGAGAGGGGGCCCCCAGTCGTCGAATGTTTAAAAAAAAAAACATTTTATGAAACTCTGCTCAAAATAAAAATGTAGAAAACTAATTATGGTAAGAAGCGTATTCTGAAAATCACTCACAAACCATATATAGCTAAAGTTTGGGGAAGACAACAGTGGTATGCACAAGAGATGACAACATGCCTTGTATTTTGGCTCTGAACTTGCAATCCAGAAATTATCTCTCTCTCTCTCTCTCTCTCTCGCTCTCTCTCAACATGGAAAAAAAATGGTCCATTCTACAGGGTTTAACTCCGAGAAATATTAGCTAAGGCAAGCAGAAATTAGAGGTCGCTTTCCTAGATAGCAAGTTTTGTGAGAGAAGGGGCTCCAGCTCTTCTTTCTAGGAAAACCTGGACTATAAAATCAGTTTTTCACAAACACACACACACACCCTCAATATGTGGGGCTCTATAGCCTTTGAGGTTTTTCTTTCACCAAAGCGAACACACACACACACACACACACACACACACACACACACACACACACACACACACATACGAATTTCTTTCACATTCCTTCATCCAGTTTTCCCAGTGCACAAGGAAGTGAGGGGACTTGATGAGAAAGGGGCCCCACTTCACTTCACTTCACTTCACTTCACCCGGTGCTGAAAAAGGAAAAGCCCTGGCATTCCAAGGCCGCGTTTTCGTCATCGCTCTTTCAGAACAACGGGTGCATTTTTTCTCAACATCCCCCCCCACAACACCACCTCCCTCCGCCCAGCTCAGCAGTGCCTTTGGCGACGTGCGTTCGATGGGCCACGGAAACATTGGAGCTCTTATTCAGGCTATCGAGAGCCGGGGCTAGGAAAACAGAAAAACATGTCACTGAGGACGGGCCCTCTGGAGAATGCGCCAAAGCAGGGATAACAAAGTTTTTTTTTAGAAGAAGTAAGAAATAAAATATAAAAATTCTATTTAGACGCGAGGCTAATCTAATAATCCAAATATTATCCAAATAAATGACTTCTTGTACAGTACAGTACGTTAACAAGAAGGGTGTGTATAGTAGTATGTGCATATATATGTGTGTGTGTGTATGTGTGCTGGTCTTATGCTTGCACTCGTGGAGTTGGCATACATTCTTTCCTGCACGTTCCAGACCTGCTGTCATTTGAAATACTTAGCAGGTTATTAATGTGCTTTTTTTGGATGAGCTTAGTGACTGTGAAATTTGGGTAATGCTTCAAAAATGTGCAGCTTCTCAGACCTCATCCAAAAAACTTAATAAATAAATCGATTTAATACATTTAAAAATCCAGCAGCGTGAATTTGTTTCCCGTTTCAGACTGGATACAAGCGTAATCTGTAGGATGATGCGTCTCAGACGTCCATCATGGTTGTTTTTGTTATTAAATAAAACAATAACACACAAATATAGGTGCAGACATGTGCACTGTATATATGTTATGGTTAATCCTAGTTTTCCGTTACTTCCAGGGTCAAATTCACAGAAACAATAAAATGCTCATGATCGGGGCTGTTTGAACAATCGAAATCATAATCACACCTGGTGACGCTACGGCCACCTGTAAGGGCGGGACTAGAGAGAGCAGTTTGGCCGCGCCCTCTTTCAGGGGTTGGGAGGGGTGTCGTAACCGGACGTCAGCATCGCTCATAGCGACACTAGCCGATCATGGACGTTGGTGCAAGCGGAAGGGGCGGATAGCGCTTTTGAATATATTAATATATAATCATAACAATATACTGTATACTTCACCTTTAAAACTATTTTTAAAAAAGTTTTTTTTTAAATGGGGCGGCTTTGTGGGTATCACTGTCACCTTGCACCTCCAGGGTCCGAGCTCAATTCCCGCCTCGGGGTCTGTGTGCATAGAGTTTGCATGTTCTCCCCGTGCTTGGTGGGTTTCTTTTGGTTTCCTTCCACAGCCCAAAGACTTGCAGAATAGATTAGGCTCATTGGCGTTCCCAAATTGTGTGTGAAAAGTGTGTGAATGAGTGTATGTGCCCTGTGATGGATTGGCACACTGTCTAGGATGTACCCCGCCTACTTCCCTAAGTCTCCTCCTCCAGGTCCCCCTGACCCGGTATACAGGATGAAGCCGTATAGATGAAGAAAAAGAGTTAAAACACCACAGCCTGGCTGGGAGCAAGAACATGAAGTTCGGTTACGGAATGCCAAACAAGGAAGTGTGACATTTGAGTGAAGGGTGAAATTCGATCAGAATGTTGACGCAAAACATGATATTTAAAAAAAACTGAGCGCAATAATCATTCAATATTAATTACCTTGTTTTAATAATCGTTGAAATTGCAACACGCTGCTTATATGCTGTCCATCAACAATCAAAAAATCCAAGATGTTCTTTATTATTTATGGAAGGAGTCTCCAGTGTCAGAGGTTTGTAACAGAAGTAAAGCTGCGCCTGTAAAGTTTTCTGTCATGGGAGAAGAAGAAAAAAAAAAAGTTTAACATTCTTCGCAACATGAAGACATGATCGTCAAAAGCAGCTATAATGTAAATGATGACTCTAATGACGGCGGGCATTAATTACAGCATGACATCGTCGATCATCTGAGCCGTCGGGTAACCGTGGTCATGTAACTGTAACTCTACACCCGAGAACCGAGAACCTACACCAACCCAGAGTCAGGCAGAAGTAGCCAAAACAGAACCAAAACTCTGAGAGGATCACAAGGGAAAGTTGGTCATCACCCTGGGTTCAAGCGTGTAGGTGGTATCATGAGGATGTTAGTCACTGTACCAGAGCCCATGAGGTGGTTACAGACAATAATATTATTGTGAAGACACGTAGCCCTGGGTTTCACAACAAGGAAAATGTGCATCTCTTAAAAAGAAGAAAAAAAAACCCGGTCACTGCCAAATCATGAACACTTTCCATTAACCTCAGATGATGACGTAAATGCTCCAAGACGCGTCTTAATTTTTATCCCCCCCCCCCGATGTGGTTGCTTTTGATACCAATAAAACAATTAATGTGTGTGTGTGTGTGTGTGTGTTTTAACATTTAAACCTTCAACCTAAAGCCATAATATTTACTAAGCGTTACACGGGTCGGATTTCACTGTTGCGGAGTTCGTCTCTGCGCCCAGACACCCTGCAGTCGTCTAGCCGCCGCTTGACTGCTTTGAGAATTTGAGACTCGTCTCGGACACGCCGGATACAGAATCTGGATTTGTAAGGAAGATATGAAGCTTCGGCATTAAAGGTATCAGGATGATGATCTTCGGTGGGTTCTCTTCTGTGTATTTCACAGATGAATCTTAAAAGGCATCGGTGGATCCTCGCTGTTTCCGAGTCAGGCTCGGCTCTGAGCGCTGATTCATCACTCTGTGTTTTGAGGAAAATAGCTCCTCCTTGGCCCTTTTTTCCCCTTTTTTTCATAAGGAGGCAAAAAAGGCCTGTAGTGCAGCGGCGGCACAATCGGCAGGATCTTATGTAAAGGAAACGGAGCACATAGCCGAGCAGTGAGTCATGCTGTTTACTGGTAAAAGCTAGGACGAGCAGCAGGGAATCACACCCTCCCGAACTGACATTTCCTGGAAAATCCCGCCGTTTCACAGAGCGGAAGGAAAAGTACAGGGAAAAGGGCTGGCGTGACCGCCGGAACTTTCTGCGGATAAGGAGGAGAGGTGGGTATCTAAGCGAGACGACGTTTTTTTTCCTCTCCCCCCCCCCCCTTCAACTCGGGAGGAAGGGATTCGAAGGAATGCAAAGTATGCACGAAACAAAGCCAAGCCCGTGGGTAACATGGAGAAAGTAAAGCGACACCGTTCCCAGAAAGAACACGATGATTTGAAGCGATCCTAATAAACCCAATCTACTGTAAGCTACTGTACGTTGGGGCAGGTGTGTCCTGGAAAACATTCAACCATAGAACATTTCATCTCCACAGACATGAGGCAAAGCAGGCTTCGTACAAGCATAAACACCGAATCACCCAAATGGGTTCTTAGTTCCAGACGGCTCACCCGCAGCCCAAAACCACAGTGTGGTGTGGTCAGTCCTGTCACATCCAGGAATTGGTGAGAGTAGCAGGAAAAGGGCTGGGTAAAGTTGGCGCGTTATGGTTTAAACACCCCCACAGAGCGATCTCTCACCGAGGCCTAGGAACGGCTACGGCTACGGCGTGCCCGGGTGCGAAAAAAAAAAAAATATCCAGCGGCTCCACTTCCCAACCCCTGCATATGCTTTCCCTTCCAGATATTTGCTAGTCATCCGCTTTCAGTCCTGCTCATCACCAGCCGCTCGGACTCCACATCAATAAACGTGCCCCCTTAATCCCCCTCCCCCCCCCACCCCCATGCAATGTCTTAGAGAAGAAATTAGTCAGGATAGCGAAGGCTTGTATCATGATGACTAAGGCTAATATTGCAGCTTCGGTCAAGAGTTCCTACTCAAATAGAAAAAAGAAAAAAAAACAAGAAATGTTTAAGCAGTTTGGAGTTCCCCGTGTTGCAAGGTTAGTGATTAATTCAGCAGCCACCTCAGTTTACTTCACTTTCAATGTCTGCTTCGAAAAACCACAATGAGTACAGTGAGCATCCTGTTCTGTTCACCCGAGCATGCAGTTCTCACCACAGCGCTTCGCTTCAGCCACACACAGTCATATTTAGACAATAAGAAATATTTGCTGAGAAATATGAAAACTCCACGTACACGCACACACACGCACACACTCACCTCCAGCGAGACGTGTGGCCGCCGCCGCGGATCGAAGCTACGCGTAGACCTCGTGTTAGCAACCCCCGGCCCACGCTGCTGATCAACCCACGTGTGAGTCTTATGACGGCGCCGGGTTCACACTTCCTCTGGGATTCTAAAAGAAGCCGGCAGACGACGCAATAGGTGTAGGAGGTCAACACCACAGAACACCTAAGCCTCTGTGAGTCACAGTAAGCCGCGGATGAGGTCACGCTGCTTGCGTACAGTGTGACATCAAAGCAACGCACCATGCTGAGGTGGGACTCCTTCAACATTTTCCATATCACAAGTCAAAGGTCATTAATAATAAGCACAGACGCCACGAGACACCACCCTGCCACTTTTCAGCTGTGCTGTGTTCTCTGGCACAGCTCGAATCACGGCATTTCTGTCTCACGGCGGTTATTTAGTGCTTACCTTTCGAAATCATTTCCATAAAAACGACAGTGCGTACAGTACGTGGAAGCCTTGAGGATTATAATAACAGCGATCCGGCTGCTGCCACTCAGGCAATAAAAGGCCAGTCTCAACAAAGATAAAGAGAGCACTCTATCTCAGACACGCGCACACACACACACACACATAAACTGGACACCCGGTGAAGTAATTCCCCATAAATGGTAACGCTTGGGACGAAACACGCACAGTGCGTGTTCATCAGAAAATCAAGTGCGGTGGTGCACTGCTCGCTTTGCCTTAAGGGGCCCTCGAACACTTTGGTGCCTCTGAATGGGCTAATGGCAGCTCCTTTATCAGCCATTGTGGAAATGAATCACATTATCCACTTATGACTCACTTTCCCTCTGAGGGCGTAGCTGTAGGCTAGCACCAGGCACAGAGTGACCTATTGAAATGTTTTATCACCGTGGACAGCTCGAGATCATTTCAAATCCCTTTCAACAATACAAGCAGTTATTTTAATTACATTATATTAGCTTTACCATTTGTGGTCTGAGGTGTAAACTGGACTGGTTTAATGTGGGTCAGAAATTACACATGTTCAAGACATGATGATGTCGATGATGTCGGTTATTTTAATTACATTAGGTTGAATTTTTTTTTTTAAACCTATTGTAATGGATCTGTCACTTTTGTGGATAAAGTGGACTTCTGAGGTGTAAATTATACCCCTTCCGTCTTGGAACCTCTGTAGTCCAACAAGGCACCGTGGAGGCCAATGGTGACCATCGTACAGTATTTATTCCCATTTTAACGACCATGGTAGTTTAACATTCACATAGCTCATTCACACACGACAGGCAATGTGGGAACACCAATTCGGGAGGAAACCGAAGTACCCGGAGGAAACACACCAAGCACAGGGGGAAAAAAATACAAACTCCATGCACACAGACCCTGAGGCGGGAGTCGAACCTTGAGCCTGGAGGTGCAAGGATAAAGTGCTGACCACTAAGCCACCATGTAAACTGGACAGTTTTAATGTGGGTAAAAAGAAATTACACAAGTTCAAGACATGATGATGAGGATGATGTCAAACTTTAGCACCGATCATATTTTCCAGGATCATTTCAAATGCTTTAATAAATATTTCATTCATTTCATTAATACAACTAGTTATTTAATTAAGTTAACATTGACATTTGTGTTGCTATTGTGTTTTCTGGTTTGTTTGTTTTTACTTCGGTTTCCTCCCGAATTGGTGTTCCCAAACTGCCCGTAGTGTGTGAATGAGCTTGTTAAACCACCTTGGTTGTTAAAATGGGAATAAATACTGTACAATGGTCACCATTGGTATGTTTGTTTTTATGAACATATGGAATGGATCTGTCATTTGGGTTTGTGGATAAAGTGAACATCGGAGGTGCAAACTGGACACCTTGGGTTAAAGATTACACAAGTTCAAAATACAATGACGATGATGATGTCACACTTTAGCACCTACGTATATTATTCTTCAGGATCTTTTCAAATGCTTTAATATTGATTTCTTGATTTTTATTAATACAACCAGTTATGTAATTTGATTAGCTTCGCCATTTGTGGGGTTTTAACCCTATCGAATGGATCCACTTGGATTTGTGGGTAAATGCCTACAAAGATTACAAGTTATTCAAAGATTACTTAAAGTTCGAGACATGATGATGATGATGTCACAATTTAGCACCCATCTTATTCTTCAGGATCATATCAAATGCTTTAATATAAATGTTTTTTTTATTAATACACTCAGTTATTATAATTTTATTAGCTTTGCCATTTGCTTGTTTTTTATACCTATGAAATGGATCTGTTTCTTGGATTTGTGAATAAACTGCTCAAACATTACACAAGGTCGAGACCTGATGATGGTGATGATGATGTCACACTGTTTAGCCCACCATCATATTTTTTTTCCATCCAGTCTATCTATAAAGGCAGCGTGTTACAAACACCTCCACGAATATAACACATGACAGCACTGCTTCCAAGTCATGAAGTTAAAAGGAGGGCGGCGGCGGCGATGGTCCACGCCCACGAGCGCGAGAACTCACAAACGCGACGTGACGTAACGTCGCGCGCATCCCTGGCACTCCAGAAATCAGCCGAATTCATTACTATCTGTCGGAATGCGCGTGACTCGGACGGTGCGAGGAGGCTATAGCGGTGGGGTAACAACGTGACGGGCGGGGGGGAGGGGGGTATTTACGTTCAGAAAGACCCCCCATGCAACACACACTCTCACACACACACACACCCCTTCCCAATCTCGCGCCACTGGCCCGTTGCGCCCTTTGTGCGCGCACCAGACCACGTGTTTCCTCGTGCCAGGGGCAATATCAGACAAATAATCAACAACACGCGTGAAAGTAAAAAAAATCAAGTTGTTTTCTATATTTAGGACGAGTCTGGATTCCTCTCTTCGTTCTTCATGCACCGGCTTTATTCCAATTATCTGATAAACTTCTAAAGAAGTTGTTATTGCGCACGAGCTGGTGTTGTTGTTTGTTGTTGTTGTTAAGTCTACCCAACCTTTCACACGTGCCCAAATATTACGCAAACTTGTTTATTTATTTAAAAAAAAATTATATTATAAGTACTAATTTACAAACTTATCTAAAGCTCGGAATCATCCAGATTCATTATGTTAATAAACCCGGGTCTGATCCGGTCCCATCATCATCATCATCATCATCAGGAAATATCATCGGGAATTTTCAAAACATCACCCCCCCCCCCCTCCAGCACCCCCGATCTTACCGTGTGGACGCGGACTTTCCGCCGCCGGGATTGTCGCGCGATCCTGACCGGGGTTTATCCTGACCGTCAGCGGGCTCGCGCGCTCTCTCTCGCTCTCCCTGTCTCAGTCTCTCTCTCTCTCTCTCTCTCTCTCTCCTCCACGAAAGCACTTGCCGCCGTCCAGCCGGAGCGGTAACCGCGCACTAAGTCCGCCAGCCACGAAAACAACAACAATGTATCGACATTCCACTCTGTGCTTCCGCAAGCACGCGCGTCACCGGCTCCTCGTGACCGCCCCCTCCATTCATGAAAATAACTTTCTGCTGACGTCAGCCAGGCGGGAAACTAGCGCGGGGAGGCCAGAAATAGAGACGCAGCTGGCGAATTCTTTCATCAGACCTGGAGAAATTCATCTGAGCACAGAGTGAAATATTTTATGCCCGTGTGTGTGTGTGTGTGTGTGTGTTAGTTACACACACACAGAGAGAGAGAGAGAGAGAGAATGTTGTAATAAAATATTAAGTGATTAATTACATACATATAACATCTAACATGTGCTTGGTCACTTGTTGCCTTTAAAGTACACCACTATTCCCACCAGTGTTGTTATATATATATATATATATTATTAATTTTGTAGCACTTTGAGATTTGTTTCAAAATATAAAGTGCATTATAAATTAAATGTATTATTATTATTATTATTATTATTATTATTATTATTATTATCACCACTACCACCACTTATTACTTTTAACTACACTACTTTTCTAACCAAAGTTATTTATATTAATATTTTATTCATTTGTTGCCTTTAAAAGACACCACTCATTCACATGTTATTTATTTATTATTATTATTATTATTATTATTATTATTATTGCCCTTAGTCTCAATTACCTCTTTCTTATTTAAACAGTTCAGCCTGCTGTGACTCATCAAAGGGACAAATAACTAGTAATCATTTCCAATTAGCCGTCCCAGTCTAATTAGCTTCATAAGTTGATCCTGTGTTATTTGATATTCCTGAGGCATCAGCAAAAAAAAATAAAAAATTCCAAAAGGTATCACCGGCGCCCCCTGTCGGCAACCAGTTGCAGGTGCATGTTGGAAATCATTCAGTTCTGCATACCACATTTCTAACAAATTGCACTATGTTCTGGCAAGAGCAGCTGGTATTAAAAGTTTACCATACTTTCAGTTTTCCTGCATTTACACATGAGATGCTTTGAATATGATGAAAAAAAAAAGATTACCTTGTAACACTGTGCTCCTGATCTCAACACTCCGAGTCCAACATATGCTACAGTTTTTACTTCAGCAGTCTGGCATGTCATGGTTAATCTGCTGAGTAATTCGAAAGACCCTTTAAGCAAATCTCGGATCGAAAGACAATTGACAACTAGATACTGAACTGCTATATCATTTCCTTCCACAGAAACTGACTAAGTGCGGGCCGTATCCACTGGGCCTACGGGCAGCGTGCCAGGCCAAGCTGGCTCATTCTTTTCTTCTGTTGAGCAGCACCGCCACTGAGTGACTCACCACACATGCATTTTTCTCCTGAAGAGGCATATGGATCTAATTGCATAGTAGTGCGCTGTGTTCTTTCATCCACAGTATGAAGTCGAGTGCAAGTTGGCTGCACGGCTTGATGAGTAATCATGTTTGCATTCTGGGTGGCTTTTCTTTTTTTTTTCTTTCTTCACTTTACTGCACGGTGATCGGAAACCGTTGCCTTTGCACAGACAAAAGGAATGCTCATTTTACAATAAAAACAAGTGCCCCGTCGTTAACAAGTTTAAACTTTTCTAAAAAAAAAAAAAAAAAAGTAAACTGGTTAACCGGGTGCAGCGTGAGCCTACAGTATGTATGATCATCAAATTGCTGTCCTGAATCTAGCAGAAGGTGTGGTGCAGGAAATCAAACTTTATCCAGAGTTTCAACACAATTCAACCCTAGCCACAGGGAAGAGTAGTTAAAGTAAAAAAAAGTAAGTTTTTTTATTTTATTTTTTTTTTAGGGGAGAGATTCCAATGTTTTGGACATTGTACCTCACAAACAGTGAATCATAACCTCAGGACCGCATAGTGGTTTGGAAGAAAGAGCTTATTTGCAAAATGCTTGAGCAGGTTTAAAGAGCTCTCTTGTGAAACCAGACTTATATTTGCAGTCTTGACTAAGCATTCCACTGACTTTCTTTAAAAAAAAAAAAATGAAATTCAAATGAAATAAAATATAAAATGCCTAATATGAAAAACAGTTTAGGTAACAAGTTGGTGCGGCGCAGACAGATGCTCAGGCCAGGGTTGCCGCTTAATTATCCTCAATGTTGGAAAGGGCTTGCATTAGGACTGTTTTAAAAGGGGTGATCAAATATGAGACGCATTTGCTTTTAACATCACTCTTCACTGAGTCAGTCTGTAAGGAAAAAGGAGACCCTGAACCGCCATGCTCATGCTGCGCTCATAGTAATGTCTGCGTGGAAGGAAAAGTATTCCAGAACTTGGAAAGCTTTGATTAAACATAAGCAAATGGACGTCACTATTTGGTCTCACGTTTCCTAAAAAGTGAAATATATATAATATATATACATATATATTATACAGTGCAGTAGCAAACCGAGAGTGTGTGTTATTTGTAGCTAAAGTCTACAGGATTTGTGTTTTGACGTCACTGAGGTCAGGTTACGAGCACATCTTGTTTAATAGCCCTGATCTCTTCTGGGTGAAAGTTTGTCTGGCAGGCATGAATAACGTCTGTCTCCGTGCCTGACATCAGTTTTGTAACATGAGGATTCCTGAGAACCCTACTCCTATTCCTTGAAGTCTCCTCGACGCTCCTGAGTGGGTGCAGCACCAGCTTGACCCCTTTCTTTTGCGAGAAACTGTTACGTGTGGGAAACCTGTATGTCATTTTCTTTGGGTTTTGTTCTGATACTATCTGATTATGCTTCTCTAAAAAAAAAAAAAAAATCCCAGTGTTGTTAAGCTCTGAAGTCATGTTTTGTTCAGTATGAAGTAAATGAGGTCCACTGGGAGCCTGCTGAGTAAGGCTTGGACAACAGTTAGGGAATAATAATAAAAGCTTCCTCACGCAGCTCGACGAGAATGTAACTGCGTATTTCTAAAGTACTTAAGACGAACTTGACAACCGATAGCATACAGTTGCATGTTTTGAGAGGTGCTCTGGAAACGTTGGCTCTACAAGACATGATCATAGCTAACCTCAGCCTAACCTCAGCGGGATGTATTAGACAGCAAGTGAACAGCCAGTTCGTAAACTTTTTGTCGGGAACAATGGGCAAGTGGAAAGATCTGAGATTTGATTAAGTTTGATGCTCTGGACAATCAAATCAAAGAGGTCTTAGTATCCAAGCGGCTGTGACTGTGACGTCTATCACCTAGTTAAACATAGAAGCAGATTCATGGCAACAGTATTCCCTGATGGCGATGCCCTCTCTCAACACCGCAAACGTGAAATGTTTTAGAAATGGTGTGAGGAATGTGACAAAGAATTTTCAGGATTGATTCAGCCTCAATCTGATCGAGTGTGGGATGTGCTTCGGTTCATGGAGACCCCTCCTCGCAACGTACAGGACTTAAAGGACCTGCTGCTACTGTAACACCTTGGTGCCAGATATCACAGCACAGTTTCAGAGTTCTTATGGATTTCATGATTATGGATTTTGATGGGTCGGAGCTGTTTTGATGGCATAAAGGGAAACCTGTACAATATTAGCGGTAGATCAGTGTAAATATCACTATATATGCATTGAGAGCCAAAGTACAGTATATGTACAGTATACAATATATTATCATTTGATCTACTGTATATCCTTTATGGCAACAGAGTGGAAAAGTCTGCAGTTAAGACACTTAAAACATTCCCTGACACCTGTCACCCGGCTGAAGTTATTATTACAGTGCTAATACAGCAATACGTCAATACTACTGCAGTAATACTACAATATTATTACAGTTAATACTACAATACTTCTTCTTTGTCTTTCGGCTGTTCCCTTTCAGGGGTCGCCACAGCGAATCATCTGCCTCCATCTAACCCTATCCTCTGCATCCTCTTCTCTTTCGTCATGTCCTCTCTCACTGCATCCATGAATCTCCTCTTTGGTCTTCCTCTAGACCTCCTGCCTGTCAGTTCCAACCTCAGCATCCTTCTACCGATATATTCACACTCTCTCCTCTGAACATGTCCAAACCACCTCAATCTGGCCTCTCTGACTTTATCTCCAAAACATCTAACATGGGTTGTCCCTCTGATGAACTCATTCTTGATTCTATCCATCCTTGTCACTCCCAAAGAGAACCTCAACATCTTCAGCTCTGCTACAGTACCTCTAGCTCTGCCTCCTGTCTTTTCTTCAGTGCCACTGTCTCTAAGCCGTAGAGCATCGCTGGTCTCACCACTGTGCTGTACACCTTTCCTTTCATTCTCGCTGATACTCTTTTATCGCACAACACACCTGACACTTTTCTCCACCCATTCCAACCTGCCTGTACTCGTCTCTTCACCTCCTTTGAACACTCTCCATTGCTCTCGACCGTTGACCCTAAGTACTTAAAATCCTGCACCTTCTTTAACTCTGCTCCCTGTAGCCTCACTGTTCCTCTTGGGTCCCTCTCATTCACACGCATGTATTCCGTCTTGCTGCGGCTAACCTTCATTCCTCTGCTTTCCAGAGCGTACCTCCACCTCTCCAAATTTTCCTCCACCTGTTCCCTGCTCTGGCTACAAAGCACAATGTCATCTGCAAACATCATAGTCCATGGATACTCCTGTCTAACTTCATCTGTCATCCTGTCCATCACTAGAGGAAACAAAAAGGGGCTTAGAGCCGATCCTTGATGCAGACCCACCTCCACCTTGAACTCTTCTGTCACACCTGCAGCACATCTTACCTCTGTCTTACAACTCTCATACATGTCCTGCACCACTCTAACGTACTTCTCTGCCACTCCAGACTTCCTCATACAACACCACAGCTCCTCTCTCGGCACACTGTCGTATGCTTTCTCTAAATCTACAAAGACACAATGCAACTCTTTATTACCTTCTCTGTACTTCTCCACCAGCATCCTCAAAGCAAATACTGCATCTGATGTACTCTTTCTAGGCATAAAACCATATTGCTGCTCACAAATTCTGACCTCTGCCCTTAACCTAGCTTCCACTACTCTTTCCCACAGCTTCATTGTATGGCTCATTAGCTTTATACCTCTGTAATTGCCACAGCTCTGCACATCTCCCTTGTTCTTAAAAATCGGCACCAATACGCTTCTCCTCCATTCCTCTGGAATCCTCTCACTCTCCAAGATCTCGTTAAACAAACTAGTCAGAAACTCTACTGCCACCTCTCCTAAGCACTTCCATACCTCAACAGGTATGTCATCAGGACCAACAGCCTTTCCACTCTTCATCCTCTTCAACGCCCTTCTCACCTCACTTTTACTAATATTTGCTACTTCCTGCTCCACAACAGTCACCTCTTCTACTCTTTGTTCTCTTTCGTTTTCCTCATTCATCAACTCCTCAAAGTACTCCTTCCATCTTCCCATCGCCCTCCTGGCATCTGTCAGTACCTTTCCATCTCTATCTTTAATCACTCTAACGTGCTGCAAATCCTTCCCATCTCTATCTCTTTTGCCTCGCCAACCTGTACAGATCCACCTCCACCGCTCTTTGTTTGGCCTTTGCCACTTCTACCTTCACCTTACGGTGCATCTCCCTGTACTCCTGTCTACTCTCTTCAGTCCTCTCAGTGTTCCACTTCTTCTTAGCTAGCCTCTTTCCCTGTATACACTCCTGGACTTCCTAATTCCACCACCAAGTCTCCTTGTCCCCTTTTCCCTTACCTGATGATACACCAAGTACCCTCTTACCTGTCTCCTGGATCACATTGGCTGTAGTTGTCCAGTCAACTGAAAGCACTTCCTGACCACCCATAGCTTGTCTCAACTCCTCCCTAAAGACTACACAACATTCTTCCTTTCTCAGCTTCCACTACTTTGTCCTCTGCTCTGCCTTTGTCCTCTTCACCAGGGTTATTTTACACACCACCATTCTGTGTTGTCTGGCTACACTCTCCCCTACCAACACCTTGCAGTCACTGATCTCTTTCAGATTACAACGTCGACACAAGATGTAGTCCACCTGAGTGCTTCTGCCTCCACTCTTATACGTCACCCTATGTTCCTGCCTCTTCTGGAAGAAAGTATTTACTACTGCCATTTCCATCCTCTTTGCAAAGTCCACCACCATCTGTCCTTCTACATTCCTGTCCTGAAGACCAAACCTGCCCATCACATTTTCATCCCCTCTGTTCCCTTCCCCAACATATCCATTGAAGTCTGCACCAATCACCACTCTCTCACCTCTGGGGAAGCTCTGCATCACTTCATCTAACTCACTCCAGAATTTCTCCTTCTCTTCTAACACACATCCTACCTGTGGAGCATAACCACTAACAACATTGAACATTACTCCTTCAATTTCCAGCTTCAGACTCATCACCCTATCTGATACTCTCTTCACCTCTAGGACATTCCTAACAAATTCCTCTTTCAGGATAACGCCTACTCCATTTCTTTTCCTATCCACACCATGGTAAAACAATTTGAACCCTGATCCTAAGCTTCTAGCTTTGCTACCTTTCCACCTGGTCTCCTGGACACACAGGATATCCACCTTCCTTCTCTGCATCATATCAACCAACTCTCTTCCTCTCCCTGTCATGATCCCAACATTCAAGGTCCCTATTTTCACTCCTAAACTCTTGCCTTTCCTCTTCTCTCTCTGCTTTCGAACACGCCTTCCTCCTCCCCTTCTTCGACCAACAGTAGCCCAAATTCCACCGGCACCCTGTAGGTCAACAGCTCCAGTTAATACTACAATACTACAGCAGTAATACTACAATATTATTACAGTTAATACTACAATACTACTGCAGTAATACTACAATATTACAGTTAACACTTCAATAGTACTGCAGTAATACTACAATATTATTACAGTTAACACTTCAATAGTACTGCAGTAATACTACTATATTACAGTTAATACTACAGTACTACTGCAGTAATACTACAATATTACAGTTAATACTTCAATACTACTGGAGTAATACTACAATATTATTACAGTTAATACTACAATACTACTGCAGTAATATTACAATATTACAGTTAATACTACAATACTACAGCAGTAATACTACAATATTACAGTTAATACTACAATACTACTGCAGTAATACTACAAAATTATTACAGTTAATACTACAATACTACTGCAGTAATACTACAATATTGCAGTTAATACTTCAATACTACTGCAGTAATAATAAAATATTACAGTTAATACTACAATACTACTGCAGTAATACTACAATATTACAGTTAATACTACAGTACTACTGCTGTAATACTACAATATTACATCGAATACTACAGTACTACTGCAGTAATACTACAATATTATTACAGTTAATACTACAATACTACTGCAGTAATACTAAAATATTACAGTTAATACTACAATACTACTGCAGTAATACTACAATATTATTACAGTTAATACTACAATACTACTGCAGTAACACTACAATATTACAGTTAATACTTCAGTACTACTACTGTAATACTACAATATTACAGCGAATACTACAGTACTACTGCAGTAACACTACAATATTACAGTTAATACTACAATACTAATGCAGTAATACTACAATATTATTACAGTTAATACTACAATACTACTGCAGTAATACTACAATATTACAGTTAATACTACAGTACTACTGCAGTAATACTACAATATTACAGTTAATACTACAATACTACTGCAGTAATACTACAATATTACAGTTAATACTACAATACTACTGCAGTAATACTACAATATTACAGTTCATACTACAGTACTACTGCAATAATACTACAATATTACAGTTAATACTACAGTACTACTGCAGTAATACTACAATATTACAGTTAATACTTCAATACTACTGCAGTAATACTACAATATTATTACAGTTAATACTACAATACTACTGCAGTAATACTACAATATTACAGTTAATACTACAGTACTACTGCAGTAATACTACAATATTACAGTTAATACTTCAATACTACTGCAGTAATACTACAATATTATTACAGTTAATACTACAATACTACTGCAGTAATACTACAATATTACAGTTAATACTACAATACTACTGCAGTAATACTACAATATTACAGTTAATACTACAGTACTGCTGCAATAATACTACAATATTACAGTTAATACTACAGTACTACTGCAGTAATACTACAATATTATTACAGTTAATACTACAATACTACTGCAGTAATACTACAATATTATTACAGTTAATACTACAATACTAATGCAGTAATACTACAATATTATTACAGTTAATACTACAATACTACTGCAGTAATACTACAATATTACAGTTAATTCTACAGTACTACTGCAGTAATACTACAATATTACAGTTAATACTACAATACTACTGCAGTAATACTACAATATTACAGTTAATACTACAATACTACTGCAGTAATACTGCAATATTACAGTTCATACTACAGTACTACTGCAATAATACTACAATATTATTACAGTTAATACTACAATACTACTGCAGTAATACTACAATATTACAGTTAATACTACAGTACTACTGCAGTAATACTACAATATTACAGTTAATACTTCAATACTACTGCAGTAATACTACAATATTATTACAGTTAATACTACAATACTACTGCAGTAACACTACAATATTACAGTTAATACTACAATACTAATGCAGTAATACTACAATATTACAGCGAATACTACAGTACTGCTGCAATAACACTACAATATTACAGTTAATACTACAATACTACTGCAGTAACACTACAATATTATTACAGTTAATACTTCAATACTACTGCAGTAATACTACAATATTATTACAGTTAATACTACAATACTACTGCTGTAATACTACAATATTACAGTTAATACTTCAATACTACTGCAGTAATACTACAATATTATTACAGTTAATACTACAATACTACTGCAGTAATACTACAATATTACAGTTAATACTACAGTACTGCTGCAATAACACTACAATATTACAGTTAATACTACAGTACTACTGCAGTAATACTACAATATTATTACAGTTAATACTACAATACTACTGCTGTAATACTACAATATTACAGTTAATACTTCAATACTACTGCAGTAATACTACAATATTATTACAGTTAATACTACAATACTACTGCAGTAATACTACAATATTACAGTTAATACTACAGTACTGCTGCAGTAATTTTACTATATTGCTGCAGTTCATATTAAATGGCGACTGTAGTTAATATAGTATATATACTGTAAGTTTATGCTGCAGTAATAGTACATTTAATATTATACTGTATATACTCTGCAGTACTGCTTTAGTGAAGTACAATACAATAATGAAGTACACTTATTTACAAGGTCACTAGCTGTCTTAAGTGCTGCTTGATGTTTGTTTGTCGCCGGTTTGTCTCCGGTCCACTAGGGGCGCTGTTCAGCTCACGAGCCGCGCGTCCACAGTCTTACCGTGAAGAAGAGCTTTCTACCATGGAGGGGCGGTAGTAAAAAACAAAAGTAAGACCTTTATAAATGATTTTAATAATTAATTTTAAATACAACTACTGGTTTGAGTATAATAAGTTATTAATATCTGATAGACTCATGGAAATCCTGCAGATATTTCCGGTGAAAGGACTTGGCTGGCATTTTAATGCTAGTTAGCATTGTTAGCTAATAAGCCAGTTCTGACCTGGTAGCAAACAATGCTAAGTAGCTGTTTTAGCATTTAAAGCTCATAGTGCTTTATACATTGGTTTGAATATACATGAGCTTTATATAATAGATATATAATATATATGCCTGTTTTTTTAAAACGTTGATATTTAGATAGTTCTTGCACTCTGTTATGATATTAATTGTCCTTTCTTGGTCAGGTTCAGTGTCAGCTCAAAGGCTCAGACTTCTTTAGTTAATGAAGACATTTACTGCTGGATTTTATTACACTAATACACTATATACACATTGTGGCCAAAAGTATACGGACACCTGACCACAGAAACATTGTAACTGGTTCTTCCACAAACTACACCGACCTTCCCTTCAGTGAAACTCAAAGCTGTTCCAGTACACACACACACACACACACACACACATAGAAAGCTCCATGAAGACATGATTCGTTCAGTGTCCTACAGACGGCCCTTGACCGCTGGAACGATGTTTAAGAATAGTGAAGGCTTTTATAAGAGACGAGTGTTAGTAGGCGTCACTGACGGGTAAAGAGTTTGTAGATTTAGTCAAAAGGTTCAAGCTAAAAAAGAATCAGCTTTAATATAATCAGTGATATTATTATTATTATTATTTCTGTTTGAAGCCCACGTACATGTCTGTCTGTCTTTCTGTAATTGGACTGAATAACAGATAAGAAATCACAAAAGTAGATCTGGTAAAGGTGAAGTTTTGTCTTAAAACGACTCCAGCGCGTTAAAATTCACTTATACCACTTCAGCGCTGAAAATACTGAGTTCAGTTTTTCTACTGAATGTCGATTGGTGCAGGTGCTTGTTTACATTGAGCAGGCAGCTTATTAGTAGCTTATTTTAAAGTAGATTATTAAAACTGACACATAACTGTTCATAACATCACTTTGACTCAACATTTTGGTTTCACTTATGGTGCAGGTTAAACGTCATGCAGATAATCTAAGTACTGCGAAAGTTTCAGTAAATTCTATCCAGGTAGATTTGTGTGATGCTGTGAAAAAATCTGGACAGACAGGCAGAAATTTTTCTGAGATTAGTTTCGGGTTGTTTTAATGTTCTAGCTGATTGTTTTACATTTGCTCAATAAACCAGCAGCTTTGGTGATGCTGGGATTTGAACATGCAACTTTCTGATCACTAAACCAATATTGTACCCACTTACCCTCATGGGTTACACAAATACAAGCAAGGACAAGACTGACTGATGTGATTAAAAACGTTCAGGTTGACTGGCATTACATCTAATCATTAAGCTGTTTCTGTATCAAACAGATCACGTTACCGATCTACGTCTCGCATCATGAACCGGCCGAAGCCGACCAGCATCCGGCGCCCTAGTGGTGCCAAAACCTCAGGTATGTGCCGCGGGTAGTTATAGATGTGCTCAAAATAGCCAGTTGGTCTTGTGCGGGTTTTACGTTTTCCTTCTTGTTTTCTCAGGCCACCCTCCTCCGGGAGACTTCATCGCTTTGGGTGCCAAAAGCCAAGGCGGCGAGACCAAGGCAAACCCAGCTCTGCTCAAACCTGCATCCACTGGCTTGCCTCCAGACCGCAAGAGAGAGACTTCGTCGTCTTTACCTTCCTCTTCAGGGCTGTCCAACCTGACGAAACGCCCTAAACACCCTCCCAATCCACCTAGTGCGCTCTCGCGTCTGGCTGAAGTAGCCGCCGTTGACAAAAGAGCGATTTCACCATCTATCAAGGAGCCGTCTGTGCTGCCTATCGAAGGTGAGGGTTTAGGTAGTGTCGCGGAATTTGTTTGTTTACAGGTTTATGTGTAACCCGTCGATTGGATTATATGTGTTTCTGATTTCCGCGGTCGCGTTGCAGTTCCTCCGGCTGTATTACTGGACGAGATCGAGGCAGCCGAGGCCGACGGCAACGACGAGCGGATCGAAGGGCTTCTCTGCGGCGCGGTCAAACAGCTGAAGATGAACCGGGCCAAGCCTGACATCTCTCTCTACCTCAGCCTCATGTTTCTCGCCAAGATCAAACCCAACGTATTTGCGACTGAGGGAGTGATAGAGGTCAGAACAGTGTCTGTTCATTCTTCTCATCGTTACTGTTTATCTTTCATCGCAGTTCAAGCTCATTCGTTTTCGTTCGCGTGTCCTCCGATAGGCTTTGTGCAGCCTCCTCCGGCGTGACACCACTACAAACTTCAAGGCCAAGGGCAACAGCCTGGTGTCCGTCCTGGCCTGCAACCTGCTGATGGCAGCGTATGAAGAGGACGAGAACTGGCCCGAGATCTTCGTCAAAGTAAGAAGTAAATCCCTCGACCTCGTCCAGTGACCGTAATAATCGAAAATCATCATTCATTCTGGATTTCGTGTTTGTGTGTGTGTGTTTCTTTCGTTTTTGTGGGTTTTTTTTCGTCTCAGGTGTATATCGAGGACTCCCTCGGTGAGAGAATCTGGGTGGACAGCTCCCAGTGTAAAACATTCGTAGACAACATACAGACTGCATTCAACACCAAGATGCCTCCAAAGACCATGCTGCTGCAGACTGAGACGGGCCGCTCCGGGGGAGACCTGAGCGCAGGTACAGGACGCTGTTCTTTAACGAGGGGAATCATTCAGGCTGGTCAGTGCACAAACACAGGAGTCAGAGGCAATACTAACAAAGCATCACTTTATGGCGGACCACCGTCCGAATCCGAACCCGAGACCCATCTGTCTGGTCTCTGATAAAATGAGAATAAGTAACATTACCTGTAATGTAGTGTTTTTTTTTTTTCCCCCTCGAGGTGGGTGTGGCTGCATGCCTTCACTTAACAGCCAATCAACACCATAGTTTATCATGTGGAAGAAACAGAAATGAAAAAGTGGCACAGCTTGGCTCAGTCCAGGAAAAGATAAGCTGACTATGAAACCCGAACCTTCAAAGTTAAATGAACAGATCGATACATGAAGTTTTTTTTTCACGTGTTCTGAAACTGCGGAAACACCGCTATGAGATAAAACACCTGTCGTTTGAGCAAACGTATCCGTGAGGTAATATACCAAAACTGAGAGCCCAGTTTGAGTCCTTTCATATTTATTTACAGTCCAGCAGCGTGCGAATATACACAATATTAACTAAATTCCATACAAGTACACAGCCATCCACGTTCAAACTGTCCACGTGTTTAACATAGTTACCAAAAATTGACAATAAATATTATTGAGATGCTTGGGAATTGAAAATTACTTATTGTTTATAGACTTATGATGTATGACTGCACAAACATTGAAAATCGGACCTCGGATCATAGAACTTTTTATCTCTTTTTATTTCTCTGAAAACGTCTTGTGCTATTCAGTGTCAACCACATGTTTTTTTTTTTGTTTTTTTGGTGACATAAGTGACACGTTCTTTTGTTTTGTTATATTTATTTATTTATTTTATTGCCATTTTCACAGACTCGAATGTAATTTAGAAAACTCACCGATAAGCACTTTGAAGGCTGGGTGTGTCCCGTTTCTTAGTTACTTCATAACAGCTCATTTTTCATCTGGTCTCTGTTCATGTTCAGCTCTCAATATGGTCTCGATGCAAGTGAAAGAGGCCGTCGTCAGGCCGAAAAAGACAAAACAATGCTATAAGAGAGATAACGAGACCACTGAGACCAACCGTTTTTATAAAAAAAAGAAAAGGGGAATGTGAGGTCAGCAACACCAAAAAGAGCACAGGACAGGGGTAGTCCGGGTGATCACGGAATTCTTTCCATGGTGAAGAAACACGTCTTTACAATATCTGTGCACGTAAAGGACATTGTAGAGGACATAGGGATATCGCTATCGGAGCTGTCAATCAAGAGATAACTTTTTGAATATTAATACAAAAGATAAAACCCACCAAAAATGTTGCATACAAGTATAAAATTTATAATTGCTGGTTATTATCGAGCAGTATTTAGGGGAAAAAGAATAATAATGCAAGTCTTAATTAAATCCCTCGGAGCTGACAGTTTCCACTTCAGTCTAATTTTTCATGCTTCATTTCACGTCCATTGTTGTCGTGTCGCGGAGATGAAAACGTGAACGTTGTGTCAGTGTGTAAATGCGTCGACACCCGAGTGTACGCGCCATCGTGATTAAATAAGGACATGAAATGTAATGCTGAGCGATGTAATAACATACGAGGTTCTTGTTTGTTTTTCAGGAAACAGTCCTCACCCTTCCACTCCGGATGAGGATGACAATCAGGCCGAGCTCCTGATCGCCGAGGAGAAACTCAGTCCCGAAGAGGAAGGACAGCTCATGCCCAGGTACTGATCTGTTACACGCGTGTCAGACGACACCATCACAGATCTACGAACCCGTATCGCAGTCTTAACAGCACGGAGCTCGTCTCTGACCGACTCTCGCACACCTACAGGTACGACGAGCTGTCGGATAGCGTCGAGGACTACGTCCTGGACGTCCTGAGGGACCAGCTGAACCGCAGACAGCCCATGGACAACGTGTCGCGGAACCTGCTGCGCCTGCTGACGGCCACCTGCGGCTACAAGGAGGTGCGACTGATGGCTGTGCAGAGGCTGGAGATGTGGCTGCAGAATCCGAAGGCAAGTCCAGGCTCCTGTTTTCAGAGCGTCAGTACGGTTTAAGAAGGACGAAGATGATGTAACGCTGTTAATCCGGTGTGGTTTCCTTGTAGCTGACCAGACCAGCGCAGGACCTCCTGATGTCTCTGTGCATGAACTGCAGGACGCACGGAGCCGACGACATGGACGTGATCTCCAACCTCATCAAAATCCGTCTCAAGCCGAAAGTCCTCCTGAACCATTACATGCTGTGTGTCCGGTAAGACGCTGGCCTCCCAGGAACTCCTTTAATTAGTCCAAACACGTGGAAGTGTCTTAGAACTTGTGTGTTGTTGTGTCCTGATGATTGTCGTGATGGTTTGCATTGCAGTGAGCTCCTGAACGCACACAGAGACAACCTGGGCACCATGATTAAACTCGTCATCTTCAACGAGTTGTCCAACGCTAGAAATCCTAACAACATGCAAGTGCTTCACACGGTCCTGCAGCACAGTCCAGAGCAAGCGCCGAAGGTTAGAGTCCGCTTTCTTAGAAAATTTACTTCGTTAAGTTGGTTTTTATCGTCTATGATACGATTGTTTGCAACACTAGATTTTTAAATCCATTAAAGCGTTTATTAGTTTATTTTATCAGAAGTCGAACCGGGACTTGTGATAAAGTTTCGGTGATGCGACTCCCAGCCGCAGTGAAACATTCGAGCGGTGCAGACGGTTTGAAGAAGGCCGCACATCTGAGAGTGACCCGATCCCAGTCAGGTGGCTCAGAGAGATAATTTGTCGCCGACTTCTGAAAGAAGGAGACACATCTGTCTATGGGAACTGTCACGTGATCATTCACCAGCACCAGGAACTCAGCTGAAACTTACCACCACGTCCCCCGTACAGTCCTGACCTCGGAAAAGGCATTTCCACATGTTTGGGCTGTTACAGGAGTTCCTGGGAGGCCGGCGTTTCAGACCCAAATGAAGAAAGTCTGAGAAAACTTTCTATTTTAATGGTCCCCAAAGCACTGGGATAAGTACATTAGTGTAGAAGAGAATTATATAGAGAAATAACTTCATTGTTCATTCTTTATCAGGACACCCGTTTGATTTGAACAACCCTCGTGGTCAATTTATATAAAATGTCTAGTCGACGCAACTCCCTAACAGACTATCGATCAAATTCCCATAGTGTATTTTCACATTCAGCGCAGCACCGAGAGCTCCTGAGCATCCGGTCTCTATCTTTGATCTTTTGATCTTTTATCTTTAGTCTTTTTCCCTTTTGTGCCTAAAGCTCTACATTTTTTTCCCTCCTCTCCTCTTTATCCAGTTCCTAGCTATGGTCTTTCAGGACCTGCTGACCAACAAGGACGATTACCTGCGTGCGTCTCGCGCGCTGCTCAGAGAGATCATCAAGCAGACCAAGCATGAGATCAACTTCCAATCTTTCTGTCTGGGCCTCATGCAGGAGAGGAAGGAGGCCTCGTATGTGGACATGGAGTTTAAAGTGAGTCTTTCACACTGTGGCAACAAAAAAAATTATTATTATTTTTTTTTTTACCCACAAATGAATTTAAAGCTAGAAGTGGCCAGTTTCATTTAGGCAATATCACACAATAAGGAGTGCTGTTGTACTGAATATCAGCACGGCACATGATGCGTTCTTGGCATGAGGGCGCAGCAGAGATGCTGAAGACATCACAGTCGTGCTGGGATCCAGTACATCATGCTTTGATGCTACCTTTTATTATTAACAGATTATTATTTGTTTTGTTTATTTACCCAGTTATTTTTGCTCCACCAGTACAGACACAACTGGCAGAACTGACTGTCTGTGACCGGTGGAGCTTAGCGTGTCATAATAACACGGATCTCCACTTACTCCACTTTGGTGAAATAGAAATATTTAGAAATATTAATATGCTTGATATGAAATGTGATTACATTCTGTTAAATTTATTATTATTTTTTTGCCCTCAGGAGCGTTTTGTTATCCAGGTGACGGACCTGCTAACAGTGTCCATGATGCTGGGCATCACAGCACAAGTCAAAGAAGCTGGCATCGCCTGGGACAAAGGAGAGAAGAAGAGTGAGTAGCTGTGTTGTTATATAGTTTTTTCTTCTTCTTCTTCTTCAGATAATATATGTATAGGATTATTTCAAAATGCACTAAATATAATAAATTTTTTTTCAACTAAAATCCTACTCCTGATCGTTTTACTTTTTTCGAGTGATCCTGCTTGTTCTGATGTTTGTTTTTTAAATCTGACCTGCAGTTTACGATGTAATTTCTTTCCTAAACTTTCAAGCTATTTTGTAAAGTGCCCCTATTATGTGTTTTTTCACTTATGATCTTTCATGCAGTGTGTCATGTAGCTGTATGTGAACATAAATCTGTAAAGTTGTGACGCCGCCGGTGCACGATAAATGTCTATTAAGAAAAAAGAGTCGGCTCACATTCGCCTAAACGAGTCGTTTGCGATTCGAATCTTTCTCTGTTACGGTTCCACGTCACTAAGTAACATATTTGCATAATGTTCGCCCACGTTCTATGTTACGAACAACTCGCCCGCCATCTTACAATTAACGTTACCACACTCTTGTTAACATATTACACTTACCACTGAGAAACGCCCTGCTGCAGTCGTTCTTGCGAAACTCCGGCTCGAGTTGATACGGTAAAACCGACGCCATCTTTTCTATGTATTGACGCGTCTCCAGAGCCGTCCTTATGGTAATGTTATGGTAATGGCCGTTTCGTTTTCCGACACGCTGTAGCGGTAGACCAATCATAAAGGACCACGCCATCTGACCAATCACAGCAGTGAGAGCTCACGGAAAGGAGAGGTTTAGACAGACTGAATCTTCGAACTGATTCACACGAGTCGTTTACGAATCATTTAGAAATGGGGTCAAATTAAATCTATTTTTGGAGAAAACTAAAGTGTTTTTATATGCTGTGGCATTACAGTTCACCTTCACTGCAGCCGAGACACCCAGAACCTCACGCTCCACTCGCCTTCTCACCTCCTAGAATTAAATTACATAGTTACTGCTAACGTGTTGTATGCTTCAAGACAAAGCAATAGAATACTATTGATTATTACTGATGGTCTCGATTACTTGTAAAAGCTTTAATCATAACTGCTGTTATGTCTGTCTGTGTTTGTATCAGACCTGGAAGTGCTCAGATCTTTTCAGAACCAGATCACTGCCATCCAGAGGGACGCCGTGTGGTGGCTTCACACCGTGGTTCCTTCTATCAGCAAACTGGCACCTAAAGACTACATACACTGGTACGGTTAGAGTTCATATTCTAGTTATTACTAAAGTTAAAAATAATGTTGACTGGGTTAATAAAATCGTCATCATCATCATTATTGGCTATATTGATATTATCAGCGTTTAAAAAAAAAAATATCCATGTAGCACTTTTAATATGAGGGTAAGTCGAAAATAATTTAAAAGTTTCTTAAAGTCCTGATGCTGCTCCATTGAACTTTCACCTGTTTGGTCCCCTGAAAACAGGACGGTGTGGCTCGCAGGGTTTTTATTTTTAAGTAGGGAAGAAGAAGGGAAAGCCTGGTGACAGATGGACAAATTTGTATTGAAAAGCAAAGTTAATTAAAAAATACATTTTCCAGCCAGAGTGCGGATAATTTTTGACTCACCCTCGTACATAACACAGTATTAAACCAGTTACATTAAAAGAGTTTTAATGATTGAAGGTGTAAATCAAATCAAATGGAAAAATCGTAATATAAGTAAGCAAAAGTTTTAGCGTGTTTTGTCTATTCTCTATGTTCTGTAAATGAACATTTGGAGTATTGTGTGTGTGTGTGTGTGTGTGTGTGTGTGTGTGTGTGTGTGTGTGTGTGTGTGTGTGTGAATGAATGCAATCCACAGCCTCCACAAAGTGCTGTTCACAGAGCAGCCTGAGACGTACTACAAGTGGGATAACTGGCCTCCTGAAAGTGACAGAAAGTAAGACCTCATCGTTCTCCAAGTCTGTTTATTTTGTATTTTATTTTTTTCATATTTATGATTTCTAATTAGAATTCTCGAACTCGACCTCCCACTCAGTTTTTTCCTGAGGCTGTGTTCAGAGGTTCCCCTGCTGGAGGACACGCTGATGCGCATCCTGGTGATCGGTCTGTCCCGGGACCTGCCCTTGGGTCCGGCCGATGCCATGGAGCTGGCGGATCACCTGGTGAAGAGAGCCGCCGGAGTGCAGTCAGACGGTAGCGCTTTGTTTTTATTTATTTAATTCTGAGAGATTTCAAGCTTTTCTCTGAGCTAAATAAATTATTATTATAATAATTATTTTTTAATAGATTTGGCTGTGTTGCATGTGGAGAGGATTCAGCTGATCGATGCTGTCCTGAACCTGTGTACATACCATCACCCCGAGAACATCCAGCTCCCCGCAGGGTAACTCTCTTTATTTATTAAAAATAAAAAATATATATTATTATTATTATTATTATAAATAGTTTGGTTTTAAATAAAATTATTTGGTTATAAATAATAACCAAAATCCAGGCATGTCTGTGTACCCGGTATGTGATCTCCAAAAAGATTGTGAAATATAGAATACAAAGAATATACAATGCTGTGAAAAAGTATTTGCCCCTTTTCTGTTTTATTTTTTTATTTTTGTACGAAACTTACATACCTCGAATAAATAGAAAAAGCTGTTTTTAAATGATCATTTAATTTATTAAGGAAAACAAAGCAGTCCTAACCTGCCTGACCCCATGTGACCTAATACCTGGTTGTGTCACCCTTGGCAGCTACAACTGCAGTCAAGCGTTTGCGATAACTGGCAGAGTGTCGTTCACATCACCGTGGAGGAATTTTGACCCGCTCATCTTTGCAGAATCGTTTTCTTTTAAACTGTTTATGCATCTCAATCGGATTTAAGTCAGTTTTTTGTTTTTTCTTTGTGAACAGTGGACTTGCTGACATGTTTCGGGTCGTCGTCCTTCCGCATAACCCTTGACCTTGAGGTTACACACTGATGGACAGATTTTGTTGTAGAGCACCGAATTCATGATCAGATCAGTTATAGCAAGTCGTCCAGGTCCGGAAGCTGAAGCAGCCCCAGACCATCACACTACCACCACCATGTGTCACTGTCGCTATGAAACACTGTGTTCTAGTTTATATGTAGATTGTACGGGATGCTGGTAGTAATCGGGCCTGGGTGTGGGAAGTGACATTTTTAATGGTTTAGCAAGCAGGGGCAATTACTTTCTCACATAGAGCCAGGTACAGTACGTTTGGGCAGCTTTTTTCCCGTAATAAATGAAATCATTATTCAAAAACTGTATTTTGTTTGCTTGAGTCATATTTGAGTAATATTAAATCATTTAAATCATTTAAGTGAGACAAATATGCAAAGAAATACAAATAAAATATGCAAAACCATGCCAAAGGAGTAAGTTGGTTAGAGGTTAAAAATAAATAAATCACAGCCGTGGTGTGATGCAGAAATTGAAATAATGCGCTTGTATTTGTTTTACATTCTACATGGCGTTTAACTTGTTTGTGTTCCCGAGCTCTGAAACACGGTTCCTCAGATCCCCTTTGGCGCGAAGCCCCGTACACATGTGTCGCGTTTGATGTCAGACTGTTTATCTGTTTTGTCCCTGACAAATAAGCGAACATAATGAGTCGGCGTAGCTGCGTGTGTTTTAAGCTTGACTCACCAGTTTTGCATAATTTCGGCTTTGTTTTCTTTACATCATTCGCAGATGTTTTGCGAGTAACAGAGCTCATGTGGAACTGATACTGTACTTACAGCTTATTAAGTCAGGCGGACGGGGGAGTCCGGATTAGACGAGAGAAGGGGGAAAAATTATCGAAAGTGCACTTATTATTCAGGATTACTGTCACTCGGTTTTCGGTTTATGATCATGATTAAAGTAATGCTGGCGATTTCTATTTATTTATTTATTTATTTATTTAAGCTGGTTGAAGAAAAAAATAAGAAAGCCCTCACAGTCAAGCAATACAAGTATGTTAGAGTGAAATGACTTCAGTTTATGACGTGTTGGGTCGGTGCTGGGGCTTGAACTCATCTCCATCATGGTTTGTTTATGTTGATTGATCTGGTTCCAGGTATCAGCCTCCGAATCTGGCCATATCAACACTCTATTGGAAAGCCTGGCTCCTGCTGCTCGTCGTGGCGTCATTCAACCCGCAGAAAATAGGTGAGAGTTGCTCTTCAGCGCTCCGGCTTTATTATAATGTTAGAAATCGGCTTCATAGACGAAGATCATTTCATCACTTCACAGGAATCGCTCAATTCCTATTTATTTATTTTTTTGGTCAGATCGGATTTGCGTGTCACCTTTATTCGCGTTTATAACTACAAGTGACTTTTGTCTAGAGTTTATTTTATCAGATTTTATCAGTTGTTTTCAATTTTAGGCTTAATTCCAGGATAAATATCCCTGTTAGTTATCAAATATCATAATATCCTATCCTATATTTACTTTAGTCTAGTTTTACCCAATGAAAACGTAAATTTTTTTCATTAATAATTTCCACAAAGAGGCTGTAATTTTTTATGGTATGCCTTTATGTGACTCTTGATGTTTGTGGGATTTTTTTTTTTTTTCCTTCAACTGTTTCCCCTCCGATATTCCCCGGTTCAATATAATGAAAATGGCCCCAAATATCATCTCCTTTTTTTTTTTTTTTTTTTTCGCCCGAGTAATACTGCTGTGATGACAAAAGATGAAGGAGCTTCCCGTCACTGCGCGTGCAAACTAGTCCCGTGCACCCAGGAAATACTGCTGCCCATGTCATAATACCCCATCTCACATACGCGGGGTCAGCGCGTGGCAGCAGTGTGTGCGCTACACCACGATTCACCGGCGTACTGAATTATTTTCCAATCTTCCTGCATGGAACATTTTTTTACTTAGGAATTAATTGATATCCGCAACGTCTCGTCATCGTCTCGTCATCGTCACAGGAAAGAGGGACATCAAACGAATATTTTGCGTCATTATTTTCGTTGATGAAATTAACCAGAGGTGGAAAGAGTGATAAACTTTTGTACTCAAGTACAAGTCCTGTTACTTTAGTGAAGTTTTTTTATTTTTTTTACAATTTATAAAAGTCTACTCAAGTAAAAGTAAAAAGTAGCTCATAAATTTAGTGTAGATCAAAAAGGACAAGCGGATATAAATCTCAAACTAGTTGTTTTTAATTGAAGGAACACCTTTGCATAATAAAGCTGTTGTCTCTCTTGTGCTTGAAATCAAAGTGGTCGTTTAAATATGGTGTGACGCTTTGCACCGGATAGCCGAGGTGGAATAAAGAGCTCAGAGCCAAGAATAACATTCAGCACAAAACCTTTATCGGCCTCTTTCAGCGTCACAAAATTATAATACAAAACACAAAGTAAAAGTAAAGAAAAGGGTAAAAGAATAGAGCATTTCGGGGGTGAGAGGAACACCTGAGTGTGCAGTGGTTTCCGGGGTGCAATTTTTTTTCCTTCCCTGTTGGATTATTTTTTATTATTTTTCATCTTCACTCATTTATTTTTTACTCAGTAGTGAATATGATATCAAATGTAGCGAAGTACAACATTTCAAACAAAACATACTTAAGTAAAAGTAAAATTACAGATTTTCAAAACTACTTTAAAAAGTAGAAGTCCGCAAAAAACTACTCACGTTATTTTTTGGCAAAAATGTGCTTTGGATTTAAGAGTTTTATAAACTGTTGCCAGCACTGCTGTGAGATCTCACTGACATCAGCGAGCGCATCGTGCATGCACCAGGCAAAAAAAAACACCACCACAGATTCCAATCTGACCGTTTTCATTTAAGTCACACGATACGTTTCCGATCCATGACCACATACGAAAGTGCCCAAGATCTGAAAACCATCTGATTTGTGTTCACACAGATTGAATCACTTGAGTCACTTGTGATGTAAACCTCGCCTCATTCATTTATTCATTCATTGTTTCTTTCTGTGCTTGTAGGTCTGGCAGCGTGGGATGGCTACCCCACTCTAAAAATGCTCATGGAGATGGTCATGACCAAGTAAGAAAAATAATAAGAAGAAAAATTTGTATTATTATTTAAAAAAAAATCCCTCATCTTATATCGTAAGACTACAATGTAAATAACGTGATGCCTGAAGCTGCTGCATTCCAGCTTCCTCAGCTCTCACTTGATATTCTGACACTCCATCCTCTCCAAACACAACATGATGTATAAACAGAGGAAATAGCGGCGCTTGATTAGCCTGGTGTTTGTTCTGTAGCAGTGCGAGCGTGTTCAAAATCAGCACGCATGCACTTAACCAAACTAACGTTTCCCGTGTCGTGGCCTGCTGGCATGATCTCAAATCACCGTCTGTAGGTTCAGTCGAGGTTGCTGAGGTTTAATACTGAAATAGCATTCAGCGGTGTTTTGTGTCTCTATCGTAATAGGAAATTGGAAGTTCGATTCTGTGATTGATGGAGTAGCAGCTTGTCTTTTCATCTCGATGTTAAGATTTCACTGAGGGAAAAAACTTGGTAAAATATTTAGAATTGTAACACAACATCTAGAGGTGTTTAATGCATTATTACTTAACGCAACACAACAGAAACGCGTAATAAACTGCCTGGCCATAAAAAGTCATGTTTCAGCTGATCGCGTGAGTAGCTTCTCATTTCATTCCGTTCTCGTCGTGCACGTTCACAGGATTGAGAGGTCAAATGCATCAAGCAGAGAACCAAAGCGATCTTTAAGCTAAACTGAAGTTGGGTAAAAAAAAAAAAAAACTGCCTAATTAAAACCTGGAACTATCACAGAGAAAAATAAATCACTTAAATCACAATGATTGACTTAAACGCTTGATGAAGTTGCATTTCTAAAAAACTCATTGGTAGATATCAGTTTATTAGTGAAAGTTAAATCCTGTCACTAGAACTCGCAGGACTGAGATTAAACAGCTGTGCCGTCTTTAAGAAAACTTATCAGGAAATAAAGCTTCAGTTTGTAAGGGAGAATAAAGATTAGACTTGGGAGTAATGAAATAAGGTCATGTGATCGGATGAGGCCAGATTGATCCTGCACGCACACATCGCTCTGGAATAGGATCAATCTGGCCTCATCCGATCACATGACCTTATTTCATTACAGGGTAAAGAAGGGAAGCACATGAAGCTCTGGAGGCAGTGTTGTGCAAACGGTTCAGGTTTATGCAGTTTTTTACAAATATTTAAAGGTATTCCAGTCAGGAATTTTATGATGTCTGGCAACCATTTATAAGCCATTTTGAAAAATATAGATGCAGATCAATTGGATCTGTAATAAGAGATTTCTTTTTTTACTCTCCGTTTCTAATACTGTCTTTTTTTGTTTGAAGTGTAATTTATTTATTTATTTATTTATTATAATTTTTTCCCTTATTTCTTTTTTTCTTTCTGCTGCCTGGCTGTTTTTTGTTTGTTTGTTGTTTCTTTTTTGTGTGGGGTGGGGGAAAAAAATATGTATAATAGTGTAGTATGTATGTACAGTGGTGTGAAAAACTATTTGCCCCCTTCCTGATTTCTTATTCTTTTGCATGTTTGTCACACTTAAATGTTTCTGCTCATCAACAACCGTTAACTATTAGTCAAAGATAACATAATTGAACACAAAATGCAGTTTTTAAATGAAGGTTTGCGTTATTAAGGGAGAAAAAAAACCTCCAAATCTACATGGCCCTGTGTGAAAAAGTGATTGCCCCCCTTGTTAAAAAATAACTTAACTGTGGTTTATCACACCTGAGTTCATGATCAAAACATGTAGCAATATAAATATACCGGAGTATAACCTTTTAAAAAAAAAAATAATAAAATAAAAAAAAAAATATATATATATATATATATAAAGCGGAGATCGAAAACCCCACAGACTCAATAATAACCTCTCTCACCCCACATTCAGCAACTACTCCTATCCCCCCTGCACGGTGGCCGACGAGGAGACGAAGACGGAGATGATTAGCCGCGAGCTCCAGGTCTCCCAGAAGGAGCGACAGGAGATCCTGGCCTTCGAGAGCCACCTAGCAGCCGCATCCACCAAGCTGACCATCACAGAAAGCAGCAGCCTGCTCCTGTCTCAGCTCACCAGCCTGGAGCCAAAGTAGGTCTCCAGCTCGCGTACTAGATCTGATTACTTAGGAAGCTGTATCACTGTGTATCACCGGGTGTCACTGTACTCAGCGTAATCGTCTGTGTGTACGTGGTCTTGCCAGGGGTCCACCACGGAGACCGCCACCTCACATCCAGGAACAGCTGAAGAGTCTGAACCAGTCACTGCGATTGGGACACCTCCTGTGCCGTAGCCGCAACCCAGACTTCCTACTCAACATCATCCAGAGACAGGTGAGCGTTCAGGGTTGTAATATCATTTGGAGTTCAACAATCTGCAGTGAGAAAAATTATTAACAAGGGGAAAACATTCTAGACAGTTGCCAATCTTCCCAGGAGTGGACGTCCCAAGGTCAGACTGTACAATGCTCAGAGAAATAATAATAATAATAAAAAATAAATAAATTTAAGAGCTACATCTCAGACCCTACAGGTTTCACTGAGCATGTTAAAAGTCCGCGACAGCACTATTAGAAGAAGACTGAACACGTACGGTTTGTTTGAAAGGTTGCCAGGAGAAACATTTACTGTCTGAAAAGAACGTGGAAGCACAACTGAGGTCCGCAAAACTGGAACATCAGTAATTATCTGATCAAATTCTCAACTCTTAAGTATTTGTTTATTTAAAATCCAAACCATGACTTTTCATGGCCAGGCAGATTATTATACGTTTCTGTTTCATTGCTAAAGGCAAAATGTTCAGAACGGTTAATCAATAATGTATTAAACACTTCGAGACTTTTACAAGACAAGACAATCGAACCTGCCCTGGATTTGTGTTTTACAATTTCATATGGAAATATCCAAACTTGCCGGAACGGAAAAACAAAACACCACTAAATGTTAAATTAAAGTCTAATTTAGAGGCAAATGTGAGGCCGTCTGTCCAACAGGTAAAGCTTGGACGAAATTGGGTCATACATCAGGACAATGAGTCGAAGCACACCAATAAATCTACATCAGATCGGCTGAAAAATAAAAGAATCTAAATGTTTGGAATGGCCGAGTCAAAGCGTTGAGCTGTGTGTAAGAGGATGTTGAATAAACTGAAGAGATGTTGTAAAGAAGACTGGGACAAAATTCCCCCACAGCGAAGTAAGAGGCTGATAAAGTCAAACAGGAAACGATTACTTCAGGTTATTACTATTATAGGTGGATCTACAAGCTATTGAATGGGTGTGATTAGTATTGCTCGCATTTTTTTTCTTTTTGGCTTCATTTTTGTTAAATAAACAATGGCACAGTGAAAAAGTTACGTTATTCATATGAGATTGTATTTGTCTAATACCAAAGACCTGATCAAGACTATAATCAAATGAATTTTAGTATGCTTTTGCACATTTTTATTTTTATTTTTTGCATTTGATGCAAAATATCAACATTTCTTTCCCTGAACAATTGTAGAGTTATAATAAACTCTAAAACGCTAAGAGAACAAGAATGTCAGTACCTCTGAGCTCCTGACTTTTCTGCCTCTCTTGTTAATCCTGGGTTGATGTTTTCCTGATTCCTCCAGGCATCTTCCCAGTCTATGCCATGGCTGGCCGACCTGGTGCAGTCCAGCGAGGGCTCTTTGGACGTCCTGCCTGTTCAGTGCCTGTGTGAATTCCTCCTCCATGACGCAGCTGACGAGACTCCATCTGCTGACGACGAAGACGAAGGAGAGAGCAAAGAGCAGAAAGCGAAAAAGCGGCAGGTACAGCCTGTACCCTGTACAATTTAAATTTTATTTTATTTCACCGTAGGTCTAATCAATACTGGTACTGTTAGTTTATTGTTAGCCAAATAAAATTAGGTAATAGGAAGGGAATGTTTTAATTAATCTGTGTTATTAGTCTCTCTTTACAATACGTGCTGCTGTATTCTGTACAGAGGCAGCAGAAGCAGAGGCAGCTACTGGGACGGCTACAGGATCTGCTCTTAGGGCCCAAGGCAGACGAGCACACGACCTGCGAGGTGCTGGACTACTTCCTGCGTCGACTCAGCTCCTCTCAGGTGGCATCCAGAGTGCTCGCCATGAAGGTAAGTGTGTGGAACAGCCGAAACATCTAACGGTCTGAAGACTCTCTTTTAAATAAAGGGTGCCAATAATTATGGTGCTCTTTATATATCGCTTTGAAACTGTCGCTACATTTTTAGCGAGTATTAAAATTCATATTCACGAATTAAAGTTCGTATTCACGAACACGGTAAATATAGCTAAATGAAGGAGAACCTGCTGATAAATATTGGCGCCCCAAACCATTCTTAAAAAATTGGACAACATTTATAATAAAAAAAAAAAAAACAACAACATGCATTTACAGATTTATACTCATGAATACTTGAAGTATTGCCCCAGTGCTGATGTCTGTGCCGGCAGGGTCTGTCATTGGTGCTGTCTGAGGGAGGGATTAAGGACGGAGAGGAACGCGACCACATGATGGAGGACGACTCCAGGGACGCAGATCTGCTTCCGTCGTACCAGTGGCTCCTTCAGGACCTGCCCAGACTGCCTCTGTTCGACAGCGTCAGGGGTATGACGGCCAACGCCCTGCAGCAGGTCAGACTGGTTATCATTACCATATCGACGTGTATATATATATATATATATATATATATATATATATATATATATATATATATATATATATATATATATATATATATATACACACACGATTTGCTGAAGTAGACCAGATTAGGCTTAAGCTAAGATAAATCTATCGTGTGCATTTCTGTCGAAATTGCTAACGTACATGTCTCTCTTTTCCGAAGGCCATTCACATGGAGACCGATCCCCAGGCCATAAGTGCCTATCTGATTTACCTATCCCAGCATGCACCAGTAGGAGATCAGGGCCTGCACAATGATCTAGCACTGGTATGATATTTTCTTCTTCCCCGTCAATGGTGTAGAATTTATGCACATGTTGTATTTGTCTTCTGTACCGTTTGCCTGTGTGTGTGTGTGTCAGGACGTAGCCCGGCTGATTGTAGAGCGCTCCACCATCATGAACAGTCTGTTCTCAAAACACTCGTGCAGACCGGAGTCAGACGCCACCCTCACTGCCCTCCTAGCCATCTTCTCCACCTACATCTATCGGATGAGGAAGACCAAAGAAGGAGAGGATCTCTATAGCTGGGTCGGCACATTAAAGCTCAATATAGTCAAGTACTTGTTTGTAAACTTTACTAAAGTCTTTTTTTAATAACGGTAATGATTAATTCCCTCCATGTTTGATTTAACAGTCGGAGTCTCAGGATCAGGTGTTTCTCCGCTGGACGACAGGAGAAACAGCTACCATGCACATTCTGGTGGTCCATGCCATGGTCATTCTGCTCACACTAGGACCACCCAAAGGTACACCGTCTCTCCCACGGCTCATTTCCATTTGAACTCTGGTCAGTTGGTTGATTTTGGCATTTTTATGTTTTTGCCAACACGACTTGAACAACACAGTTTATGAACATCCTGTTTAGCTAAAGCAGTCGTTATTCAATTTTTTTTCTCCCTATACAAAATCTATAGTTCAGATTTGAGGTAAGAATTGTTTTTACACATTGGTATAAATGTATAAGACCATGCATCATAAATACAAAAGGGGAATTTACACTTTATAATCACAAGAAATGTAAACCTTGCTATAATTTTGAGTGGGACAGTTTGTATCTCTTCCAGTAATTTTGAGTTATTTTCGAGGCTATGTTTCAGGACACAATCGACAATAAAATACTTGGCAAAAAGTCTAGTTTCGACCTCGACTCTGTCAGTCACCTGCATATTACAATTGTAAAAAAAAAAAAAAAAGACCAAAAAAACCCCTGAATCGATGATCCAGTAAAACCTCGGCCTATGAAAGCCCTCCCTTACAAATTTTCGCCTTAAAAAGAAACATTTTGCAAGAAAATAGTGTTGGCCCATAAAGCATTTTTGTCATAAAAATGAATAAATCGTAATCGCCGACTAAGTTGCGCCTACGCCCGGGAGCTGCTCAAAACTTGTTTGGGTCGGTGAAAGCAAAGCGTATTTGAAAAATCCCTTTTTTTTTTTTTTTTTCCCCCCAGTCTGCGAAAGCTTCACTTCACAAGTTTAAAAAGAGTTGACCCTCGATACCAATATTTCCTTCACCATGCAATCAAAAAGCGACATAATTTTTCATGGATGTATTATAATTTTTTTGTTAATACTGCTCATATTTTTGGTGTCTAGAACGGATTATTTGCATTTACATTATTCCTTATGGGAAAATGTGTATCGCAATACAAAAGAAAGTTTTTGCCTTAAGAACTCGCCTTCAGAATTAATAAAATTTCTATGCAGACGTTCCGGTATATTTATAAAATCACGATACTTACAGAATCGCAATGCAAATCGTATTAGCACTTGGATATCGTGATAACATTGTATTGATTGGTCCCTGGTCATTCATGAAATCTGTACACGATGCTTCTGCATCAAATTTATTACATGTGCGCAAGTTAGCGGTGGCGTTTCTGGCGTTCTGTGTTACTCTCTGGGAAGTTTTTTATAATGTTTTACAAACAATGGTGAAATGAACCTTGTTGGAGTTGGAGCTCGTTTACAGTATATTAGGTTGCCCTGCATTGCCTCACGTGTCACTGTGTACTTCGTTAACAGTTGAAAGCGAGTTCTTCACTCTGCTTGAAATCTGGTTCCCCGATAAAAAACCCCTCCCCACCGCCTTCCTGGTCGACACCTCAGAGGAAGCTCTTCTCCTGCCCGACTGGCTGAAGCTGAGGATGATCCGCTCAGAGGTGTCCCGACTGGTGGATGCAGGTAAGCACTTAGTTCAGGCAGAGCAGATTAAGATCTCAGGTTTTAACTTTTCCCGAGGTGTAATTTTTCCCCTCTGCTCGTAGCGCTGCAGGATTTGGAACCTCAGCAGCTGCTGCTGTTCGTGCAGTCCTTCGGGATTCCCGTCTCCAGCATGAGCAAACTGCTGCAGTACCTGGACCAAGCCGTCTCCCACGACCCGCAGACGCTGGAGCAGAACATCATGGACAAGAGTGAGGACCAACATGCATTTCATAGTTCTATATGTTGTTCTGTATGGTGTATAAAGTGATTTTTACTTAGTGCTCAGGAAGCTAATAGAGAACAAATCAATACAAATTAAATGGAATAAAGCGTGTTTTATGTGTTTCAAATGCAGTCAGGTTCATGAATATTTCAATAAACATTTCAACTTCTAAGTTCATCTTTAGTTCAGGTCTGCTTATCTGGCAGGGACAGACCTTTAAACACTCCTGCCAAAAGAATAGCAGAGTAGCCAAATGTTTAATTACTTTTGGTCTCTTTTAAAAGGAGGAGATCTTGTGATAAATATAAATTGCTGTAATTCTGATACTATTTATTTGTTTTGGATGGAAATATTCCCAAATTAAAGTTGAAAGTCTGCACCATTTTGAACTTGTATATACTGTGGTAGACAAATAAAATAACAATAACTTTATTTAATAGAAAGGGCAATGGGAAATGCACTAAAACTAAATACAGCAAGTCCCCAACTTACAAACATTTGAGTTTCCGCAGATACGAGCAGACGACGGTTCTATGAACAAATCACAGAAGTAGCTCATACATGTAGGCTTTTATTGTCATTCCAACCATATACGGTTAAGTACACAGTGAAACGAAACAACGTTCCTCCAGTACCAGGGTGCTACATACAACATAAATTAGCAACATAAGAAAACAAATCTATCGAACTAACTAAGAAAACTTATTAGCTGACTAGTTAATAAATGACACATTTGAATATGAGTGTACATTTGATTTCTATAGATACCAATATTTACAATTACATACAATATTTTCAGTGTGTAAGTGAATGTATGAAATGTCTAAAGTCCTGTATATTGTGTGTGTGTGTGTGTTTGGGAGAAATGAGTCGGCCTCACCGGTTTCAATGAATCAGTTTGTGAACACGATGATAGAAAATGTCTGTCCTGTAAAGCTGTCCCGATGTTGAATAATCCGAATTTCAGAAAAAATCCTCAACGAGACAGAGTTCACAGTCCAATACAGTGGAAAACAGCTCTGAAACAAAAAAAACATGATTCCCCTGACGATTCAAAGGCGCAGTCTCACGAGAGTATAATGCGGAAGCAAAACACAAAACCTGTGTTTGTTTTTTTTTTCCCCGAGGCCTTACATTGGATATTTGTCTCAAAGGTCTACAGGTCCTTCTCAAAAAATTAGCATATTGTGGTAAAGTCAGGTCAGCAGTCTTACCCATGATTGCGGTTTTGAGTAATGAACCAGGCTGGGAGTTTTTAAAAGCCTCAGGAATCTTTTGCAGGTGTTTAGAGTTAATTAGTTGATTCAGATGATTAGGTTAATAGCTCGTTTAGAGAACCTTTTCATGATATGCTAATTTTTTGAGATAGGGATTTTGGGTTTTCATGAGCTGTATGCCACAATCATCAATATTAAAACAATAAAAGGCTTGAACTACTTCAGTTGTGTGTAATGAATCTAAAATATATGAAAGTCTAATGTTTATCAGTACATTACAGAAAATAATGAACTTTATCGCAATATGCTAATTTTTTGAGAAGGACCTGTATAAGACTCTTATGAACAAATAACGCAGCTCTGAAGTCGCGGACTTGCTGTAGTAGTAAAACGTACTATACAGATAATGTGTTATTACTCATGTGTGTGTGCGTGTTTGGCATTTCTCTATGCTCTGACAGACTACATGGCTCATCTGGTGGAGGTGCAGCACGAGAGAGGAGCGACCGGCGGACACATGTTTCACAGTTTACTCAGCGCATCACTTCCACCGCGCAGAGGTCAGCTGTGGTTTCACCACTAAATGTTTGTCCTCACCCGTACGAATCTGCGTAGCACTAAACACGAATTTCCCGGTTATTATTTTGTTGCAGACAGTGCAGAGGGGAGCAGGGTGAAAGTGATGGTGGAGACGCCGAACAGCTCGGTGAAGATGAGGGCCGTGAGTCAGTTGCCCGTGATCAGCGCTGAGGACGATCTCACTGCCGTCCTGCTGCAGGTCTTCTTACTGCTCTTGTTCATCTTGGATGGCACGGAAAATGTTCAAAGTTTAGTCCGTACAGTTTTTATAACCGCAACTGAAATCTATTACATCACAACCGTCAGTATGTCCTTATGTCATATCCAGTCTGTCTATAATTAGACATCATTTTGTTTAGAATATCTAGAAGCAATATAATCTTAAAAGTCCAGAAAATTAAATTGCGAAATAATGTATTAAATTAAAAATTTTGATCTGTCGTGTATACAAGTTTCATACTGTACGCAGTGGAATATTTATGCGACTGTCCGTGACCTAAAATGGAAAGATCTCATAGCAATGAAACTAAAATTTGCACCAGAATACAATTAAACCAGAATACAATTAAACTAAAGATAAAATAAATTGCAAATAAAAATTATAAATGTAAAATGAATGTACAAATTTGCATATTGAGAAAAGTTACAATAAAATTTAAATATATAAAATATAAAGATTACACGAATGTGCAAAATGTATTGAAGAAATAAAAACTATAGTGTGTGTGTGTATGCTGAGAGAAACATGAATTTATTTTGAATAAATTGGTGTGTGTGTGTGTCTCAGCAGTGTTATTATCCATGTTAGTCGATCTCGTCTGCGCCATCTTGCCGTATTTATGTTATGATGTCATATCGAACATCCCTAACGAGAATTCGACTCAAACTATCTTATCAGCTCGGACTCGGGTCACGACTCGGACTTTAATCCTCACTGAACGCTAGAGATTTGTTCCTTGACCGAACTTGAAAGCAGTTTACTGCACTCCAAAAACTATCTGTTTGTGTTTGCGTTCATCTACAGCTGTTTCCGGTGAAGTTGGACCCACGCTGGCCCACACCCCCGTCCCGGCCCCTGACTCTGGCCCTGCAGCAGCTTCTGGCTCAGGAAGTGTTGCGGGCGCGACAGAGAAAGGGTCAGCCGGGTGGCACGGCGGCGCGCGTCTTGCAAGCCTTAGCGACCCTGCTTGTGTCGGCCCACGCTGCACCGCTGGTCGTAGCCATGCATCACAGCCATGCCGTCTCGTGCCCTCTGCTGCGCCAGCTTCACCTCTACCAGGTAAGAACAACTTTCAGTCTTTTAGACCGAAATAATTACAGAAGGAGTTCATCACTGAACGTTTTACCGGACGACGAGGAAGGCAGCGCGAGCAAACACAGCACGCAGTGTTTCATATCACATCATCTTCTGGCAGTGAAGTAACAGAATAATTCGAAGATGAATTTTCCAATAGCAGCTATTTAAGTCATGGAAATTGTCCTGGAAATGTCCCAGGATAAAAAAACAAAAAAAAACTAAAGGGATTTCTTTGTGCTGATGATCGGCTTACAAAATACACACACACACAGCGTTTCTGAGCGCTGTCGTCATGGCATGACCTCAGCTGTCTCCATCTCTGTCTGTCTCTCTGTAGACTGCGTCCCAGGATGTGGCCTTCAGTTCGCTGTTTTTTAAGGTGATGATGCAGATGTTAACCTGGTTGGAGAGCTCCGCGCTGGAGACGGGCTCGCTTAGCAACCTGCTCAAGTCGCTGGTCGCGCAATATTCTCACAAGCACCGCATCACCGATGGTGAGGAGACCCCGGGTACTCTGTGGAAATACGAACGGGTGTCCGAAACCATTAGCGTTTCGTCGCTGATGCATGTCGTCGTATGGTTGATATACAGCAGCAACATAAGAGTAATAAAGTCGTAGTAGTAGTTTGTTTTAGCGATGCTGATAGAAACTGTTGTGGTCAGTGCGTACAGGTTTCCTGCACCTGGGAGAGACCCTGGCGTACAGGCGGGACTCGGAGGTGGCGGTGAGGGGCATCATCACGTCGCTGAGAGCCGGAGAGAAATGCAACGCCGAGCCTGAGCTCATCAGGAAGGGTAACGCCTTTTTTATTGTTTTTTGACCTGTTTCACAAAATCTACTGTTTCTGAGTTTAACTTTTTTTTTTTTTTTTCAATCTGCTCGAGCCGCTTTCCTCAGAGCCGTTGTTGTAGATTTTTCAATAGCAGCGTTACTCAGTTTCTCCAAGAACGTCTATGTTCTGAGCTGTGGCTTTGTGTTTATTTCATTTTATGGCTTTGGCCTCCGACATCTAAATTCGAACCAGCACGAAGATTAAAACAGCCACACACACACACACTCTCTCTCTCTCTCTCTCTCTCTCTCTCTCTCTCTCTCACACACACACACACACACACACACACACACACACACACACACACACACACACACACACACAGGAGGTAAAAAAGGCCTCTTCAGACTTGTTTATGTCCAGGGAGAGCAGTGCCGGCCGTGAGCGGCGTTGCATGAAAGCTGAAAAGGTTGTTTTTTTATTTCAATTTAAAAAATTTTTTTTTGGTAAGACTGAGGAGGCTGGAGTTTTACTCGAGAAAGCAATTACAGAGGATCTCTGGTTTAACCGTGTGGGATTGGCCTTGGGTTGTTTTTCTGAGCAGCTAGAGAGCATTTCGCAAGAGTACGAATAGAAACCGCATTGTGTTATATATGCTGTTTGCGCGTGTGTGTGTGTGTGTGTGTGTTGTAGTTCTTCAGGGATTAATAGAGGTGAAGTCACCGTACCTGGAAGAGCTTCTGTCCTTACTCATGACTGTTGGCATGGAGACAGGAGGCCCCGGTAACACAGCTGGCCCTGTTGCCATGGTGATCTTGTTGCTGCTTCACGAGACGGAGGAGAGAGGGGTGAAGCTGGAGGCAGAACCGAAAATGTAAGCAGGGTTCAAGCTCAAGACCCGTCCCTGTGGAGAAATCTCTTCTTAATCCCAAACAATTAAATATATTTAAAAGCTAAAAAAAAAAAAAAAGTCATATTTTGTCCCCCTTTTTTTTTTTTTTTTTTTTGTGAACCTCTGATAACTCAGGAATTTATAACTTTATTATTAAGCGTATGTTTTATAACAGTAGTTAAATAATAACGCTTTTTATTTCACTGTTTATTTCAACATTGTTCTTTTTCTACTCCCACATTCAAGAGTCACTGTGGGAAGCTTTAGGAAAGACTTTTAATAGTGTGTGTGTGTGTGTGTGTGTGTGTGTGTGTGTGGTGTGTGTGTACACGGGCCAGCAGCTCTGAGGGGAAGAGAACCAGCTCCAGCTCAGGTCTGTTGGTTGATTGGCTGGAGCTGCTCGACCCGGAGATGAACTCTGTGTGCTCGGACCTCCAGCAGAAATTACTCTTCTCACTGAACAAGGTTACTGTCTCTGTCCGTCTGTAAATATAGAGTCAAATTTCATCATCAGAATATTTAAACAACCTGCGTGTGTGTGTGTGTGTGTGTGTGTGTGTGTGTGTGTGTGTGTGTGTGCGTGTGTGTGTGTGGACAGGGTAAAGGCTCTGGAGTGTGTGCCGTCCCTTCCTACAGGCCGTACCTGCTGGCTCTGCTCACTCACCAGTCCAACTGGAGCACTCTGCACCGGTGCATCACCACACTCCTGAACAAGCCCAAAGAGCACAGGTGAGAATATACACTCCGCAAGCTGCACACACACACACACACACACGCACACACACACGCACACACACGCACGCACATGCAAGCCAGTGACTCATTTAACTGGTTGATGTCCTCCAGTGTGGACCCGTCCTCGGCTTTGGACTTCCTGTGGGCGTGCAGTCACATCCCTCGCATCTGGCAGGGCAGAGACCAGAAAACTCCGCAGGTGAGACACGGAAAATGAAAACCACAGTTGTGGCGCCCTCTGCTGACTGTTTGCGTAATTGCACAAGTTTAATTAACCATAAGGATGGTTTAATGCATGAAAGAATGGATTTAATCCCCCTCCCCCCTTCTTTTGTCGATCCTTGGGAACAGAACACAGTTTTAGAGGAGGAACGAGACCCTAGACACGTCATCTTTTTATTCATACCGTTGACGGTTAAAGAGTTTGTAGAAATAGTTAAAAGGTTAAAGCTCAAAATAATCTGATGAGCTTTAATGTAATCCGTGATATTATAATTATTTGAGGTTGAAGCCCACGTACATGTCTGTCTGTCTGTCTTTCTGTACAGCAGAACTGTCTGTCTAACTTATTAATACAAAGAAATCACATCCTGTAAGGTTGAGGATCTTAAATTTGTACTTTCGCTTTTACTCAACATTATGATTCCACTTATGGTGCAGGTTAAACTTCAGGCAGGTAATCTAAGTACTGCAAAAGTTTTATTAAATTCTGTCCAGCGGTCGATTTAAGACGCGCCCACAGTTTGTTGTATGTGCAGTACTCTTGTCAAAACTTGCGGTTTATAATCTGGCGCAAAACCACTCATAACTTCCCTTTTATTCAACATTTTCATTGAATTCATGGCGCAGTTTTAACTTCAGGCAAATACCAAAGTCTTATTAAATTCTGTCCAGACAGTTTTGTTTGATGCCGTGAATCAGAATCTTTTTCTGAGACTGGTTTCTAGTCCTCCAGTGTATGAAACCTAAAGATGTAATTGAAAGAGAGAGTTCTGACCAACGTACAAACATTTTTTTCTGTGTTTTCTGCGTATTTTGTTCCTCATTTTCATCAGAAAGGTTTGGCATGAAATAGATTTTTCTATTAAGATCTAATTTACTCTAATCACCAGTAAAAGATGTACTACGACAGTGATCATTTGTATTACTTTTCACTTTTCATATTTAATCGCTCCTGTTGAACGAGCAAACCTTGCTTCTAACAAGACTCGAGCGGGATAAAGAACACACAACGTTTAAATGAAGCATAATGACAACATGGCTAACGCGGAACGTCTCTCGTCCTTCAGAAACGCACTGAGCAGTTCGTCCTGGAGCTGTCGAGCGATGAGTTGATCAGTCTGGTGGATCTGATCCTGTGGGAGTCCGAACTGAGCTGGCGAGACACGGGTAAAGCTGCCGAAACACTGGACCAGGCCTCCTGCTCCCTCATCCAGTCCCGCCTCCCTCTGCTGCACGGCTGCTGCCACAGCGACCCTCAGAACGTCCACAGCGTCTGCGAGTACCTTCTCGACTGCATCAAGAAATGGGGCGACAGGTACGGGGTCCTGTATATACCTTCTCCTCCTCCTCCTCCTCCTCCTCCTCGAGGTAGGGACGATCTGTGACTGATTAGAGGCTTCACAGCATCGGTGTGTCTTTTGACGTAGTGTCAACTCCTCCAGAAATATTAGGAAAAAGCAACAAAAATCGAGACATTTCTATCCTTTTTTTTTTTTTTTTTTTTTGACTCATTTTATGCATGCACAGAGCTTATGTTATTATATACATCGAAATTCTGTTCCTGCGTGCCTGTCCGTCAAGAACTGTAGACGGGAAAGCGGGCCGCGCGGCATAATTAGTTCTTGCAGTGAAGTAAGAATGGGAATTGCCTGCTGCTTTGATATCGTGGAGTTTGCTCTTCACAGGCTGATGAAGGCAGAGAGGATTAATTCTCCTTCCTCGTCCTCATACTGTGACTGTCAAAGATTACAGGGCAGTTTCCTTCCGCCCAAGGCCGGCACCTCTTATCATCCTGCCTTTTAGTTATTAAAGCTCCGTAACGAGGGTGAGGGTGAGGTCAAGGTCAGGCGCGGGAAGTTAACAATGAATCTTAAAAAAAAAAAAAAAAAAAAACTAACCATATTGATCTGTCATGAAAAGTAGCAGTTTGATTTACAGCAATTCTAAAAGTTAGAAGAAATGCTAAAACCACTAGCGTTTTTTTTTCTATTTTCTTTTTTAATACATGCAACGGATTCTTACTAATTGGGAATGTTGTGACTGAGCTCGCGGTAAGAAAGAGGAAGAAGAGAAAAAGCACGTTTGCCATCTTTAGCTTTGTGTAGGCTCTCCAGTTTTCCCGGTTTTGGCGATCTATCTGCGTCTTGCTGCCTGAGAGCACGATTATTGCCCTGGTAGAGGCCTCGAAGAATATAAGAGAACCAGCGGCCTGGTCTGAGACTAGTTATTATTGTGTGATTTGTTACTTTTTCTTTGTTTCTTTTTTTTTTGTCATGTCATAGCTTGCAGGCTTTGCGTGGGCAACGTCTACTCTAGTATTTATTTCTCCTTGTGTGGTGTTTGGTATTATTGTGGCGACATCATAGGCAACTAGTTCGTCATGCCTTCCGTATTATAAAGGCGAGCAGCTTTCTGTCAGTAAAGGTCACGTATTATAATAATTTTTAAGCAAGTCTTACAGCTCTACCTGAAATACATCCCTGATGCTGCATTCTGGCCGCCTGTTTCAGTCTTTAACCTCGTATGAACTGCCCCTGAACGCCCCCTTTGAGGAAGTGCATCTTCCCGGCCAGGCAGCGGGAACACTCCATGTTTTGGACCTCATCAGACCCAAAAAAAAAAAAAAAAAAAAAAAATATATATATATATATATATCACCCACTTACTCAAATGAAATAATGATTGAAATCATCATTTATTTAAATAAATGTATATTGTAACGACTTATATGACTTATATTAATATTATGTTTGTGAAATGTTAGAATCTGAATTATTTAAGTGCAAAAAAAAAAAATCTGATATTTTTTTCTTTAAGGCTTGATTCTCTACAGGGAGCCACAATTAATCCTAAATCAGGAATAGATCAGAAATAAATAAGGCTTCAGTCTGGGACAAAAAGGTCAATTGAACATCATTATTTTCCATTAAAAAAAAAGGTTTATACAAGATGTGGTCGATGGCATACAAACCCCCCCTCCCTCAAACACGTCAGCTTTCAGCAGCTGGTTGTGAACTTTCTCCACCTCCTCAATGCTCTCGACATCTTTGCACAAAAAAATCTCACAATAAAAGAAACAAAAAAATTCAAAAACGTGATCAGAAAGTGATATTTTATCACGTCTTATTTATGCGCTTTCTAATAGAATTTCCTTACCTAGCAAACAGTATAATAAGTAAAGCATTTTTTGCTTTTCGTTAACGTTCATTCGATTAAATAATAGCCATAACATATAGAGCATTATCATGATCTTGTAGACTTTGTTAAAGAAGAATTTTTTATTTGTTTTTTTCCCGCTCATGTCTGTTGCTCTAATAGTTTTGAGGTTATAGCCGATTAGGAATTGTGGAAGAATATTTTTTGGCCCACCCTGTATATGGGGCACAGTTGATTGACAGCTGATAGTGGTGTTCAGGACTATTTGAATACCCGGGTAGCTGTTTTGATCCAGCGTGACTGGGACACTGCAATCACTATTCATTTATTCATTACACCAACGTGACGTTAGTGAGAAACATGAGGTGGAAAAAAAAAAAAAGCCATTTCTGGGAATATTGTACTGGTGTGGTACGCCTGTCTACTACTTGATAAATGATATCCCATGATAAACTGGGATTATTGGTCACGAATCAGTAGATAATAGTCTGCAGTCTTCAAACATGTCAGGGTAGTTTGCTAAATAAATACACAAGTTATTTAGCGAAGTTAGATTAGATTTAGTCTCCTGATCCTGGCTCGGCTTCATGGCAGAGTGGATGATGTTTTTGGATGGAGTTTTAGCGCAGTAATGAAGAAATACCAGGATTAATTAACATTCTGATGAGTTTAGATTTTAATCCAAATCACATCAATTCCATTTAACCATTTTTCTTCTTCAAATAATAATAATAATAATAATTTTAAAAAGCCATCTGATTTCTCTGACTATAACACGATTCTGTAAAGTGGACTGTGGTGGCTTTCATAGTGTAAACATGCATTGCTTAATTAACATTTAAATATGTTTATCACCGTTTAATGTTTGTTAGTGTTTTTAAACACTTCGTCTAGAAATGTCTCGTAGCTTTTTAAAAACAAAATTTTTGTTTTATCTGTCTTGGCAGTCTAAAGTTAAAGCCACCAGCATGAGGAAAATTTAATTACAGTGGAAAACAGTACTTGATTGCACCATGTTATTAAAAATAAATAAATATAGAACACACACACACACACACACACACACACACACACACACACACTCCTCTTCTCTTAGTGGTTAACCAAATATCTGTTCATGAGCTCGTGCTGATTTCTGAGTAATAAAGTGACACGGAAGGAGCAGGCGCGTTCCTCTTTTCACAAGTCACGTGAGTGGGATCACGAACCACAACGTGTGTGTATAAGCAATCTGACGCGTCTTATTATCGATCATCGTTTGCAGCGTGATGAGCAGGAGGTGCGAGAACCTGCTGCTGCAGATATACCTCCAGTTCCCCGAGGTCATCCAGCACGTGCGCCTGCCCGACACCGCCCTGAGCGGAGAGGCCGCCGCCGCCGGGAGCACCTGCAAGGTACCGGCACATACGACCACTTCTGCACAGTCCTCAATGCTCTCGCCATCACTGCACAAATTAATCCACGAAGAAAAGAAGAAAAAAAACTCATTCTGACTGAATTACCTTAAATACCAAATTGTATAATAAATAAAAAAAAATTTCCCCGCTAACTTTCAGTAGATTAAATAATAGCTCGCAACTTTTTATTTCATGAGTCAAACAGTCACAGTGTGACACACCTGCAAGGCACATCTGTCCACATCTGACCACATCTGCACAGTGCTCGTGGTTACATTCAGTATCAGAATGAACTTTTTTTTTAAGCACTTACTAAATAAACAAAATAACTAAGAGACTAGAGAGTCAATTTAAAATTGTGAAATCTTACTCACATTCACAAGCACATTTTATAGACCTGTAAAAAAAAATTTGTGTGAATATTGAACCAACCATGAGAAATAAAGTATAGTGTAAATTAACACACACTTTATGATTGTTTTCCTGCACAGCTGGACATCCTGGTGCATCGTCTCATCACACTTCTGGCGGACACCAGCGATTCCAAGTCGTCTGAGGGTCGTGTGTCCGATGCTACCCTGGCCTGCAGGAGGCTGGCTGTCTCCCACCCTGTACTCCTGCTCAGGTGTGTGACACTAACAAGCTTTTTTTTTTCCCTCCCTTTCAATCATTTAAAAGCCTAAGTTTAAGAAGACAATTTAATTATTTGTGGTAATGGAGTCTTGTGTTTCACACAATCTCAACTCTCTCTCTCTCTCTCTTTCCAGACACCTGCCTATGGTTGCTGCTCTCCTGCATGGCCGGGCTCACCTCAACCTGCAGGAGTTCAGGCAGCAGCACCACCTGACCTTCTTCAGCAACGTACTGGCCATCCTGGAGCTGCTGCAGCCGCGAGTCTTTCACCCGGACCACCAGAGGGCGCTGCAGGACTGCTTGCTGTCCTTTATTAAAGTCCTACAGGTACTGTGAAGGCATTCTGCTAAGCTATGCTGACCGTTCCTGTAGTCTGTGTGACTACAATGCGGGTGTTTAGGAGATCATCAAGCGTGCCTGGTTGTTAAAGCTGTACAAGTTTGAACTCAAATTTAATTTGCTAGCAGTTTGTAAAGTGTGTTTCTCAACCTCATCTTAATCCACTCCATCTGCAACATGGGTGCAATTTACTGCAGCTTTTAGCACTTTTTCTCTTACTGAGAAAACAATATTTATCATTTTAATGATAAACATTATAAATATTTGCAAAGCTTTTTATAGATTTATTTATTTATGGATTTTCTTCTTATTATTTTTTTAATCAGAAGTCCCATCCCTCATATTTTTGGGGTCAAAAATCTTGCAAAATGCTGTAACATTTGTCTTTTAAGACATTAGACAACGTATTCCAAGGATTTAAGGGAAATTGAAACAGTTTTAATTCGATTACTGGGTCCAATTAAAGTGGAAAATTCATCTCACAAACTCCTCAGAGCCGTCTCAAGGTTGCCGCGATCATCTGAACAAAGGCATGAGTGCGTCTCCCAGCATCACTTTTACTCAGTCCTCAGTCGCGGTGATAAAAGAATGTTGTGAGTGACGTCCAAGCCTTAGCCGAGGAGTTTCATCCAAACAGAGCGTTGCATCTAATGAATGATAACGTGGTGTTTGACTTTAGGATAATTGTGCAGTGCAGAAAATCTTTCTGAACAGAAAACGGATGGCACGTACAAACCAGACGCCAAAAAAAAAAAAAAAAGAGAGAGAGAGAAACTCCCTGAAGGAGAATTACCCAGTGTTATTATGGAAGGGGTTTCTCCTTCCTAACACTCTTTTCGTCCTCTCCTCCATTCCTTCACATCACTGAGTCTTCCTCAGAAAGGTGCGTTTAACAGTACATGTAAAGATGAAGAGTTCGCTCTCTCCTGTACAGTTATTTTTTAAATATATATTTAGTGATGTATTATTTTTGCATAATTAAGGCTTTTTCATGCTTTGTTTTTTATATTGCGATATAAGCTAAATAAGTCAAAAGTCACGTATAGTTCATAGTAATTGGAAATGGATTTATTATATGTTTTCCTGTGGAAAAAACTGATTCGGTCTCCAAACAGGACTTAGGAATGAATTACGTTCGTGAACTGAGGTTCCACTGAGGTTCCACTGTATACATTTATGGTGAAACTCCTATGGTACAAGTTTTGTTGTAGTTTTTAACATTAAACTAAGCCCTAAATCCCAATTTCCATATGTAGTTATTCATTAACAGTGTGAACATATAAGTCATTAAAGTCATTAAAGTGCATCAATTTCAGTTTTCAGGCTGACAGTGAACATCTCATTCATATGTATTTGGTATTTTCTATTTTATAAGATTAAGATTTTAACTTTTATAAGATTAACCAAAATTACAAAATAAATATACATAATTCGAGATTTGTTGTACTTTTCTTATAATTTCAAGCATTGAAACATTCTTTATTATGATTCTGCTAATTTGAAGCATTTAGCTGTAGAAAGAAGTACAATCAAAAGTGAATGGAAAAAAAAGTAGAATAAGTGAAATATACATTTTATTCAGATTTCCATACATATATTTGGTTTAATGTCATCATATTTTAAGGCAAATACAAGATGAATTGAAAAATATTCAAGGTATTTTCACTAGCCAAGACCCTTCTTTTTAAACGATTTTTTTTGGCAGATGAGCTTATTAATGTAACGTCACAATTTACGTCAAATCCGGATTATTTTCAGAACTTCCGAAGATTATCCCGTACGCCGATCATCAACAAGTTCGTGCAGTTCATTCAGAAGTACATCACTCATGACGCAGCAGCTGCCGTGCCTTATCTTCAGAAGCACTCGGATATTCTACAGTAAGATATGCATCTGTTTGTTTATTAAATTGTTTAGTGAAAATATATACAGTACAGTACAGGTCCTTCTCAAAAAATTAGTATATTGTGATAAAGTTCATTATTTTCTGTAATGTACTGATAAACATTAGACTTTCATATATTTTAGATTCATTACACACAAACTGAAGTAGTTCAAGCCTTTTATTGTTTTAATATTGATGATTGTGGCATACAGCTCATGAAAAGCCAAAATCCCTATCTCAAAAAATTAGCATATTTCATCCGACCAATAAAAGAAAAGTGTTTTTAATACAAAAAAAGTCAACCTTCAAATAATTATGTTCAGTTCTGCACTCAATACTTGGTCGGGAATCCTTTTGCAGATTCTTGTGTCTTGCGTCTCTCAACTTTCTCTTCACAATATCCCACAGATTCTCTATGGGGTTCAGGTCAGGAGAGTTGGCAGGCCAATTGAGCACAGTAATACCATGGTCAGTAAACCATTTAGCAGTGGTTTTGGCACTGTGAGCAGGTGCCAGGTCGTGCTGAAAAATGAAATCTTCATCTCCATAAAGCTTTTCAGCAGATGGAAGCATGAAGTGCTCCAAAATCTCCTGATAGCTAGCTGCATTGACCCTGCCCTTGATAAAACACAGTGGACCAACACCAGCAGCTGACATGGCACCCCAGACCATCACTGACTGTGGGTACTTGACACTGGACTTCAGGCATTTTGGCATTTCCCTCTCCCCAGTCTTCCTCCAGACTCTGGCACCTTGATTTCCGAATGACATGCAAAATTTGCAACCTGTAGCCCATTTCCTGCACACGCCTGTACACGGTGGCTCTGGATGTTTCTACTCCAGACTCAGTCCACTGCTTCCGCAGGTCCCCCAAGGTCTGGAATCGGTCCTTCTCCACAATCTTCCTCAGGACCCGGTCACCTCTTCTCGTTGTGCAGCGTTTTCTGCCAGACTTTTTCCTTCCCACAGACTTCCCACTGAGGTGCCTTGATACAGCACTCTGGGAACAGCCTATTCGTTCAGAAATGTCTTTCTGTGTCTTACCCTCTTGCTTGAGGGTGTCAATGATGGCCTTCTGGACAGCAGTCAGGTCGGCAGTCTTACCCATGATTGCAGTTTTGAGTAATGAACGAGGCTGGGAGTTTTTAAAAGCCTCAGGAATCTTTTGCAGGTGTTTAGAGTTAATTAGTTGATTCAGATGATTAGGTTAATAGCTCGTTTAGAGAACCTTTTCATGATATGCTAATTTTTTGAGATAGGGATTTTGGGTTTTCATGAGCTGTATGCCACAATCATCAATATTAAAACAATAAAAGACTTGAAATACTTCAGTTTGTTTGTAATGAATCTAAAATATATGAAAGTCTAATGTTTATCAGTACATTACAGAAAATTATGAACTTTATCACAATATACAAATTTTTTGAGAAGGACCTGTACATTTAATACTTTTAGTTGATTTTAATTATTTACAATCCTGTAAATAAGAAACAAATAAGACACCAAAAAAAAATCCCAGCCTCTAAAAAAATAAAAGCAATCGAATCAGCAGTCTACCTTTGACTCACAGCTCTAGTGGAAAGCACACAAGCGGAGCATTTGTAAGAGTGTGTGGGTTTTCTCAAGCTTTGTTTTTGGTGGGACATTTTTGCAGTTTAATTTAATTTTGTTTTACTATTACACAGCAAAAAGCAATGATAAATGATATATTGTTCCTGCTTCCACTGCTCTCGTGGTCTCATTTTTTGAGAAGGACCTGTATATTGTTTAGTTTGTGACAAAATCGCTGTCTTTATTACAGGGGTCTTGCCTCAGAGAACCCTGACCTGGTGCAGCTGAAGTCCCTGCTCGCCGGTCTGACTCTGCCTGTGAAGATGGGCTCCTCAGACGCCACCGCAGAGGATAAAGACGGTAACTTTTATCATTCTGTCATTTCAAAGCATAACAAAAAAAAAAAAAAAACAAGAAGTGACCATCACTAGCTTCTGTTTAATACTCCTCTGTTGCTTCTAGCTGAGGACTCGTCCTCGGGCTCCCTGCCTCTGGTCAGTATCTCGTCCTCCACGGCGCTCAGCTCAGCAGATATGACAAAGTACCTGAAGAAGATTTCTGGAGGAGAAGCAATTGAAGGTGAACATCATATTTAAAGTTTTGTTTATTACTACTTGACAGTCGGAAATTTAAACCATGTGAAAATTAACGATGTTCTGCTTTTACCAGATGTGTTGGACGTCTTGACGGAGGTGGACGAGAAGTCGAAGAGGAATCCTGAAATAATCCAGTATTTTATCGTAAGCCTGCTTAACGAAGTCCGTCAGTAAGGAACGTCCGATATGTGTAAATTTCCAGATGCTTAATGTACCGTGTTGTTCCAGAACGATCTGCAGAGGTTGATGAGCTCGCCTGAGGAACTCTGTCGAAACATGGCCTTCAGTCTGGCGCTGCGCTGCATTCAGAACAATCCCAGGTGAATTTTCTTTTTGTCGCAAATGTAGTCAGTGATTGATGGTTTAGTGTCGTGCTAGTCTCACGCTGATTATTTGGCTCACTGAGTGCATTTACATGAACCCTAATATTACAATAATAATCTGAATAATGGGAAAAATACGCACCATGTGACCATGTAAACCTATGACAATTTGTTCAGTAGGTAAAATATTCATTTCGTTCTCGTTGGAGTAAATACTGAGCAAAATCTGACCTAAAAATCTAGAAGCTTTGCTCATTTGGGAAGTCTTTTTAAACCTTGTGTATATTTTATTCTTACATTTTTGGCACAGTATATTACCTTGGCTGCACCTGCAGTCCATAAAGCAAATCCTGACTGATATGGGAATATGACTAAAGTCACAGAGATGTACAGTATCTGTCATAATTACATATTCAAACCTAACCATGTAAAATGAGTTAAGTGCTTTAGAGAATAGTTTTATGAACCCCTTTGCCATTAAATCTGTTGGATTGTCCTTTTTTTTTGGTCCTAAGTTGTGTGTAAATTTAGTAAAGTGAACTGAACATTTTGTCCAGGTTTACAATAAAATTTACTCGCATGTTGATCACCAGTGAAGTGCAGAGCATTTCTGTGACACGGTTTATTTTCATATTCCTTGCTTTTTCCCGATTTAAAAAAAAAACATGTATTAACCGGGGTTGAAATAAGCCGATTAGATTAGACACTGAAACAGCGTTTTTGGAAAAGGAGCGACTCAGAGGAATTTTGATGTATGAGATCAAGAGATCAGCCAAGAAATCATTGTCATGAACGGTCACAGTTTGCGGGAGCGCTGAGACCTGTGTTAACTTGTTAAAGAAATCTAGCATCTTTCACCGTCCAACATTAACATTAACTGTCCCATCAAACACTGTGACTCTCTCCGTTGCAACAACAACAAACTGATCTCTAAAAATCTTAATCTGTATTTTGTTCCATGGTTTCACGCAGTCTGGCATCAGACTTCCTGCCCACATTCATGTACTGCATGGGCAGTGGGAACTTTGACGTTATCCAAACAGCCCTGAGGAACCTTCCAGAGTATGTGCTTCTCTGCCAAGGTAATACACTCAAAACATGTTTCTCTCAGAAAACCTTTTTTTCCCCCTCATATGTTCAGGTTTGTGCAAAAGTCAGGCACATACTGTACAGTGGGGGCAAAAAAGTATTTAGTCAGCCACCAATTGTGCAAGTTCTCCCACTTAAAAATATGAGAGAGGCCTGTAATTTTCATCATAGGTATACCTCAACTATGAGTGACAAAATAAGAAAAGAAAATCACTTTGTAGGATTTTTAAAGAATTTATTTGTAAATTATGGTGGAAAATAAGTATTTGGTCAGTAAAAATAACTGCTGTAGAGCAATGACATCTTAAAAAGTTTAAATGTTCAAATAAATACTATAAAAAAGCAGTAAATAGTAATGAATGAAACAAAGTCAATAATTGGTGTGATGAGCCTTTGCTTAAAATATAGTCTCGGGTACAATTTGTGGAGTTTATAAATTAATTAGCTGCTTAGTTTTTTTCTGAACATCCTACAGATCCAGCCATCCTGAGTCCAACTGAGGAATTTTCTTGCTTCTTTTCTGTACAGTAGACGTTTACACTGTTACGAAATTTGGCAGACACCCTTATCCAGGGCGATTTATATTTTAATTTTATTATTCATCTCAGCAGTTCAGGGTTAAGAGCCTTGCTCAATGGTCCAATAGTGGCAACCTGCTGATCATGGGGTTTGAACCTGAGACCTTCTGCACCATAGTCCAATGTCTTAACCAGTGAACGAAGATCAACGGTTTTTACTTGGAATACTGGAATACTGGGCACATATATATATATATATATATATATATATATATATATATATATATATATATACACACACACACACACACACACAAACCGGATTCCAAAAAAGTTGGGACATTAAACAAATTGTGAATAAAAACTGAATGCAATGATGTGGAGATGGCAAATGTCAATATTTTATTCAGAATAGAACATAGATGACAGATCAATAGTTTAATCCGAGAAAATGTATCATTTTAAAGGAAAAATATGTTGATTCCAAATTTCACGTTGTCAACAAATCCCAAAAAAGTAAGAGGCTGGAAAAAGTAAATTCGAGCCTAACGAAGAGCTGGAAGACCAATTAACAGTAATTAGGTTAATTGGCAACATGATTGGGTATAAAAAGAGCTTCTCAGAGTGGCAGTGTCTCTCAGAAGCCAAGATGGGTAGAGGATCACCAATTCCCACAATGTTGCGCAGAAAGATAGTGGAGCGATATCAGAAAGGTGTTACCCAGCGAAAAATTGCAAAGACTTTGCAGTTATCATCATCAACTGTGCATAATATCATCCGAAGATTCAGAGAATCTGGAACAATCTCTGTGCGTAAGGGTCAAGGGCGTAAAACCATACTGGATGCCCGTGATCTCCGGGCCCTTAAACAACACTGCACCACAAACAGGAATGCTACTGTAAAGGAAATCACAGAATGGGCTCAGGAATACTTCCAGAAACCATCGTCAGTGAACACAATCCACCGTGCCATCCGCCGTCGCCAGCTGAAACTCTACAGTGCAAAGAAGAAGCCATTTCTAAGCAAGATCCACAAGCACAGGCGTTTTCATCGGGCCAGGGATCATTTAAAATGGAGTGTGGCAAAATGGAAGACTGTTCTGTGGTCAGACGAGTCACGATTCGAAGTTCTTGTTGGAAATGTGGGACGCCATGTCATCCGGACCAAAGAGGACAAGGACAACCCAAGTTGTTATCAATGCTCAGTTCAGAAGCCTGCATCTCTGATGGTATGGGGTTGCATGAGTGCGTGTGGCATGGGCAGCTTGCATGTCTGGAAAGGCACCATCAATGCAGAACAATATATTCAGCTTCTAGAACAACATCTAGTCATCTCTTTCAGGGAAGACCCTGCATTTTTCAACAAGATAATGCCAGACCACATTCTGCATCAATCACAACATCATGGCTGCGTAGGAGAAGGATCCGGGTACTGAAATGGCCAGTCTGCAGTCCAGATCTTTCCCCTATAGAGAACATTTGGCGCATCATAAAGAGGAAGGTGCGACAAAGAAGGCCCAAGACGATTGAACAGTTAGAGGCCTGTATTAGACAAGAATGGGAGAGCATTCCTATTTCTAAACTTGAGAAACTGGTCTCCTCGGTCCCCAGACGTCTGTTGAGTGTTGTAAGAAGAAGGGGAGATGCCACACAGTGGTGAAAATGGCCTTGTCCCAACTTTTTTGGGATTTGTTGACACCATGACATTTTGATTCACCATATTTTTCCCTTAAAATGATACATTTTCTCAGTTTAAACTTTTGTTCCGTGATTTATGTTCTATTCTGAATAAAATATTGACATTTGCCATCTCCACATCATTGCATTCAGTTTTTATTCACAATTTGTTTAGTGTCCCAACTTCTTTGGAATCCGGTTTGTATGTATATATACATTTTTTTTTTTGCTGACTTAATAGTTATACACAAAAACACAGGATGCATAAAGCTTTTGCATAGTATTGTGTGTGTACACTAGAAAGTTTGTGATAACTTGGAAATTTCATCCAATTCACCAAAATTTTATCAATTTCTCAATTTTTCTTTTTAAATCTAAATCTCATTAGATGATCTTGAAAACGTGACAGCTAGAATGTTTGAAAAACACATTCATAATTTCCATCAAAATCAATAATTTCTATTTCTTCGTGCTTTCTCGTTTGGAGTTCATATAAAAAAAAAAATCTCCATGTTTCTTCAACATCATGATAACTAAACCGCTGGTTTTCTCATGTGCTGTTGTTTTGTAGAGCACGCTGACATTCTGCTCCATAAGGCCTTCATAGTGGGGATCTACGGCCAGATAGACACCAGCTCCGTGATCGCCGAGTCCATGAAAGTCCTGCACATGGAAGCTACAACATAGACAACCAGCTTTGCTTTTTTACACTGAACACATGAGAGTTTGAGAGAGTTATGTGATTTTAGCTGCCTTAATTGTGAAGGCCATGCTAAGTCGTCCTTCTTTTGTTTGTTTTGTTTTTTTAACCAGTGCATTTGAACATTTCGTGCTATTATATATTATAAAAGATTATGAAGTTTCTTGCTTTCATGATTTCTTTGCTGTCACCATTTCTCTGTAGAGTACTTTGAATAATAAACAACAACAACAACAAAAAAAAAAGAAACAGGAGTACTTGTCTGCAGACATGGCTATTGTTTTCAGAGATCTTTTTTTCAGCATCTCTGGGGTTTTTTTTTTTGGGGATCACAGTTTATTTCAGTCTATTGTTTATGGAACAGAGGAAAAGGGCAAAGAGCTCCTTCTGAATGCTTACAAATGAGTCACGCTAAGTATTCTTGGCTCTCCCCGTATTTTCTTCCCTGACGAAATTTCTGCTATGCTACACTGCTCTAATGGAAGCCAATTTGCCATGAAAGTGTGAGTTGTTTTCGACTGGTGTCACTTCATCTGAAAAACCTCTTTGTCTGTCTGAAGGGAACTGGATGAAGATCATGCTGGTGAGCTCAGGTTCTGTGCAGATATATGAACTATGTCTGTAATTGGTTATACACTCTCACTATAGGGGCCGGGACTCGATTAAAAAAAATAATCTAATTAGTTAGAAGCTTTGTAATGAATTAATCGAAATTAATCGCATATAAATATTTGACCTGAGATCAGTGAGAAGTAAGTTTTTTCATCAGGATTTTTAGTATACAGTGGTGTGAAAAACTATTTGCCCCCTTCCTGATTTCTTATTCTTTTGCATGTTTGTCACACTTAAATATTTCTGCTCATCAAAAACCGTTAACTATTAGTCAAAGATAACATAATTGAACACAAAATGCAGTTTTTAAATGAAGGTTTACATTATTAAGGGAGAAAAAAAAACTCCAAATCTACATGGCCCTGTGTGAAAAAGTGATTGCCCCCCTTGTTAAAAAATAACTTAACTGTGGTTTATCACACCTGAGTTCAATTTCTGTAGTCACCCCCAGGCCTGATTACTGCCACACCTGTTTCAATCAAGAAATCACTTAAATAGGAGCTACCTGACACAGAGAAGTAGTCCAAAAGCACCTCAAAAGCTAGACATCATGCCAAGATCCAAAGAAATTCAGGAACAAATGAGAACAAAAGTAATTGAGATCTATCAGTCTGGTAAAGGTTATAAAGCCATTTCTAAAGCTTTGGGACTCCAGCGAACCACAGTGAGAGCCATTATCCACAAATGGCAAAAACATGGAACAGTGGTGAACCTTCCCAGGAGTGGCCGGCCGACCAAAATTACCCCAAGAGTGCAGAGACAACTCATCCGAGAGGCCACAAAAGACCCCAGGACATCATCTAAAGAACTGCAGGCCTCAGTTGCCTCGATTAAGGTCAGTGTTCACGACTCCACCATAAGAAAGAGACTGGGCAAAAACGGCCTGCATGGCAGATTTCCAAGGCGCAAACCACTTTTAAGCAAAAAGAACATTAAGGCTCGTCTCAATTTTGCTAAAAAACATCTCAATGATTGCCAAGACTTTTGGGAAAATACTTTGTGGACCGACGAGACAAAAGTTAAACTTTTTGGAAGGTGCGTGTCCCGTTACATCTGGCGTAAAAGTAACACAGCATTTCAGAAAAAGAACATCATACCAACAGTAAAATATGGTGGTGGTAGTGTGATGGTCTGGGGTTGTTTTGCTGCTTCAGGACCTGGAAGGCTTGCTGTGATAGATGGAACCATGAATTCTACTGTCTACCAAAAAATCCTGAAGGAGAATGTCCGGCCATCTGTTCGTCAACTCAAGCTGAAGCGATCTTGGGTGCTGCAGCAGGACAATGACCCAAAACACACCAGCAAATCCACCTCTGAATGGCTGAAGAAAAACAAATTGAAGACTCTGGAGTGGCCTAGTCAAAGTCCTGACCTGAATCCTATTGAGATGTTGTGGCATGACCTTAAAAAGGCGGTTCATGCTAGAAAACCCTCAAATAAAGCTGAATTACAACAATTCCTCCAGAGCGCTGTAAAAGACTCGGTGCAAGTTATCGCAAACGCTTGATTGCAGTTATTGCTGCTAAGGGTGGCCCAACCAGTTATTAGGTTCAGGGGGCAATTACTTTTTCACACAGGGCCATGTAGGTTTGGATTTTTTTTCTCCCTAAATAATAAAACCCCTCCTTTAAAAACTGCATTTTGTGTTTACTTGTGTTATCTTTGACTAATAGTTAAATGTGTTTGATGATCAGAAACATTTTGTGTGACAAACATGTAAAAGAATAAGAAATCAGGAGGGGGGCAAATAGTTTTTCACACCACTGTACCATTGAATAATGACTGAATACAATGAAGCTTAAGGAACAAAATATTGTTTATTTTTGTTCAACCAAGTCCAACAGACCAGTGCAATATTGCCATTAAGTGTAGCAATAGAATATTTAGAAATATAGTAGCCTACATTTCAGAAATTCAGGTACCCTATAGGTATGCGATATTCCTTGTTGAATAGCTAGCACACAACATTGCTCTTATCGACGCTTCCATCCATTCGTTTTTTATAACAAAATTTTCCATCCACAGGGTCAACCAAAGTGGTCTCATCAGCTTCTATGTCCATGTTCACTGTGGTTCGTGTTTGTTTGAACGCTAGTTGGTGCTCCAGTATAATCGGTCCGCCAAAACTCATCCAGTGAGAAACGTACCGCGGTGCAAAAATAAGTGCGATTAAAATGCGTTAAAAAAAATTTAACGCATTATTTTTGTGTAATTAATTAATCTAAATTAAAGTCCCGGCCCTAATATATATACATTCACACACACACACATACAGGTGAAACTTGAAAATTTTTAATATCGTGCAAAAGTTAATTTATTTCAGTAATGCAACTTAAAAGGTGAAATTAATGAGATGGACTCATTACATGCAAAGCAAGATAGTTCAAGCCGTGATTTGTCATAATTGAGATGATTATGGTTTACAGCTCATGAAAACCCCAAATCCACAATCTCAGAAAATTTGAATATTGTGAAAAGGTTCAATATTCTAGGCTCAAAGTGTCCCAGTCTAATCATCTAATTAAGCCATAACACTTGCAAAGGGTTTCTGAGCCTTTAAATTGTCTCTCAGTCTGGTTCAGTAGGAAGCACAATCATGGGAAAGACTGCTGACAGTTGTGCAGAAAACCATCGTTGACATCCTCCATAAGGAGGGAAAGCCTCAAAAGGTAATTGCAAAAGAAGTTGGATGTTCCCAAAGTGCTGTATCAAAGCACATTAATAGCAAGTTATGTTGAAGAAAAAGGTGCACAAGCAGCAGGGATGACCGCAGCCTGGAGAGGATTGTCAGGAAAAGGTCATTCAAAAGTGTTGGGGACTTTCACAAGGAGTGGACTGAGGCTGGAGTGAGTGCATCAAGAGCCACCACTCAGACAGATCCTGGGTCGATATGTTCTATGTACAATCCTTGTTTTATTGATTGCATGTAATATTCAAATTTTCCGAGATTGTGGATTTGGGGGGGTTTTCATGAGCTGTATGCCATAATCATCTCAATTATGACAAATCGCGGGTTGAACTATCTTGCTTTGCATGTGACAGAGTTTCACAGGTATATATATATATATATATATACAGGTATATATGCTCCCTTCAGTAAGTGAGAGAACCTTATAGGGGCTTTTTAGCAGGAAGCTTGAGTGGCTGAGGTGGTGTTTGTTTACAGTGGGGCGCTTTGACGTGCCAATGGGGTGGAAGAGTGTGTGACAAGCCCGTACCATCCCAGCAACCGAGGATAGTGATGAAAGCTGAGCCTTCTCCCTCGCTGAGATCCGCACGCCTCCAATGTCTTGCACATGTTCTCTTGTTAGAAATGGGTAAGGAAACCGAAATGTGTCAGAAATGAATCATGCATTCTTTCAGCACTCGGTAAGGAAATGCAGAAGTTTTCATGCGTATAACGTTGTATACGCCTTTTTGAGATTTTACTCCAAAACAAATCAAGTCATAATTTATTGAAACTTTTTTTTTTTTTTTTTTTTTACAGTGCAGTATTTTCATGAGTAAGAAATTCTCAGTCTCTTTATTATTTATTTTACAGAAGAATACTACCTGCAATCGAATAATTTCCCAGAAATCCTTCTTTAACGGTTAATTATGCTATTCCCATTGTACCCATTGTTCACATGCTAGATTCTGATCAGATGTGTAAATCATCCAAATGTACGTCTAAGTGCATAAAAATCTTAAAAAAAAAAAAAAAAAAAAGGTCACTATTTCAAAAGGGACAATTTGTTGGGCTGCATCAAGCAGAAAAAAAAAATAACTAAGGAGATACTGGAACTAAATTAAGCGAACGCTTTAACACTATCAAAACGTGGTTGAAAGAAATGTGGTTGGAAAGAAAATCATGATTGGACATCATTTAAACGCTTGGTGGAGTTGCATGATTAAAAATCAACAGTAAAAACCGAAGCTTTGTTTAATAGTGAACGTGAGAGCTTCTCCATACACATACAATGTCCATAAGAAAACCACTTGTTAACGGGAGGCATCATAAAAATGGCCTGATTTTGTTAGAGAACAAAAAGATGGAATGGAAAAAAGTCATGTGGTCATGAATTGATCATCATGTATGTATAGTGTCCAGTGTACAAGCCCTTAGAGACAGTGTTGTGATCTGCGGTTGCTTCAGTTCCTCAGGTCTAGACTCTGGTCAGCTGACGACCTGAATGTACTGAATGACCAGATTATCACATCTATGGTTTTCTTTTCCTTAAAGTCGCAGGTACAGTACAGTATATTCCTGGACTCAAATTGTAAAAGAGTGGCACTGGGAACATGGAGGATCATTTGCACACATGAACTGGCCACAACAGCGTGTGTTGTCATCAAAGCTAAAGGCGATCCAATGAATATTAGAGTGTATATTTTTTTCATAAATTAAAAAAAATATACAGTGGTGTGAAAAACTATTTGCCCCCCTCCTGATTTCTTATTCTTTTGCATGTTTGTCACACAAAATGTTTCTGATCATCAAACACATTTAACTATTAGTCAAAGATAACACAAGTAAACACAAAATGCAGTTTTTAAATGAGGGGTTTTATTATTTAGGGAGCAAAAAAAATCCAAACCTACATGGCCCTGTGTGAAAAAGTAATTGCCCCCTGAACCTAATAACTGGTTGGGCCACCCTTAGCAGCAATAACTGCAATCAAGCGTTTGCGATAACTTGCAACGAGTCTTTTACAGCGCTCTGGAGGAATTTTGGCCCACTCATCTTTGCAGAATTGTTGTAATTCAGCTTTATTTGAGGGTTTTCTAGCATGAACCCCCTGTTTAAGGTCATGCCACAACATCTCAATAGGATTCAGGTCAGGACTTTGACTAGGCCACTCCAAAGTCTTCATTTTGTTTTTCTTCAGCCATTCAGAGGTGGATTTGCTGGTGTGTTTTGGGTCATTGTCCTGCTGCAGCACCCAAGATCGCTTCAGCTTGAGTTGACGAACAGATGGCCGGACATTCTCCTTCAGGATTTTTTGGTAGACAGTAGAATTCATGGTTCCATCTATCACAGCAAGCCTTCCAGGTCCTGAAGCAGCAAAACAACCCCAGACCATCACACTACCACCACCATATTTTACTATTGGTATGATGTTCTTTTTCTGAAATGCTGTGTTACTTTTACGCCAGATGTAATGGGACACGCACCTTCCAAAAAGTTAAACTTTTGTCTCGTCGGTCCACAAGGTATTTTCCCAAAAGTCTTGGCAATCATTGAGATGTTTTTTTAGCAAAATTAAGACGAGCCTTAATGTTCTTTTTGCTTAAAATTGGTTTGCGCCTTGGAAATCTGCCATGCAGGCCGTTTTTGCCCAGTCTCTTTCTTATGGTGGAGTCGTGAACACTGACCTTAATTGAGGCAAGTGAGGCCTGCAGTTCTTTAGATGTTGTCCTGGGGTCTTTTGTGGCCTCTCGGATGAGTCGTCCCTGCGCTCTTGGGGTAATTTTGGTCGGCCGGCCACTCCTGGGAAGGTTCACCACTGTTCCATGTTTTTGCCATTTGTGGATAATGGCTCTTACTGTGGTTCGCTGGAGTCCCAAAGCTTTAGAAATGGCTTTATAACCTTTACCAGACTGATAGATCTCAATTACTTTTGTTCCTGAATTTCTTTGGATCTTGGCATGATGTCTAGCTTTTGAGGTGCTTTTGGTCTACTTCTCTGTGTCAGGTAGCTCCTATTTAAGTGATTTCTTGATTGAAACAGGTGCGGCAGTAATCAGGCCTGGGGGTGACTACAGAAATTGAACTCAGGTGTGATAAACCACAGTTAAGTTATTTTTTAACAAGGGGGGCAATCACTTTTTCACACAGGGCCATGTAGATTTCGAGTTTTTTTTCTCCCTTAATAAATTAAACTTTCATTAAAAACTGCATTTTGTGTTCAATTATGTTATCTTTGACTAATTGTTAACGGTTTTTGATGAGCAGAAACATTTAAGTGTGACAAACATGCAAAGGAACAGGAAATCAGGAAGGGGGCAAATAGTTTTTCACACCACTGTATGATTCTCCGTCACAGATTTTGGCTAGATCATTGGCTAGTCCGTAAGGACTCTTTCTTGGTGATATTTGCTGAATAAAGCAATTCCAGACTGGCTAGCGTAGGGAGGAAGACTAGATTCCACTAGATTTTAAACCTGGTTGTGGGGATCTGTGTTTGTTCAGCTACAAGAGCGTCAGTGAAATCCGACACTGATGTTCAACGAGGAGGTCTGGGTGGTGGATGGAGGTGGAGGTGGATGTAGTCTCAGTAGTGGGCAAAGTACAAATCCTGTGCTTGAATAAAAGCAGATATACCCTAGGTAGAATATTATTCAAGTACAAGTCGAAGTACGATTGTAGTTGAGTAGAAGTCCAAAAGTTCTTACCTTAAATTGTATTTAAGATTAAAAAAAATGTAACTCACAGTAGCTTCCTCAGTAGTACTTCTTCGAATGCTTCACAACGCTGTTGTTATGTAATGCGACACCAGGCACAAATGTAGCGAAGCAGAAAATACAGATATTTGTTGGAGGATGTAGTGGAGTAAAAGTTTTCAGTAATAAAACTACTCAAGTAAAGTAAAAAAATAGGTAAAAAAAAAATAGATAGGTAAAAAAAAAAAAAAAAGTTCATTTACTTAGCTACCATCCACCTCTGTTCCAGTTACGCGCAAAGGTGGGCTTTTCTCGATTCTAGAAAGAAGGTTTTTAGATTTCATTTTTATTCCATTCCCAAATTTATTTTTATTTCTATTGATAATTTAGATTTTAAGGTCACGAATGGTCGTATAAGCATTTCATTGCATTTCGTACTGTGTATGACTGTGTATGTGACAAATAAAATTTGAATTTCAGGTGTCCATTGGCGTTTATCAAACCATGCTTGTACTGTAGGTTAGTAAATCCTATTACATTTGAGAGCTGGGCAGAAATAAAACAGCCGCTTGACCAGGAACCTACAACCAGGAGCTCTGGATGTGAGGCTGAATAACAGTCTGTATGACACCCCAGTCCAACACAATGCGAAACCCATGCAGACATTCTCAAACTTCACATCGAGCAGCAATCTGGCATACTGTAGCTGGTGGCACCTAATGGCATGTTTTTGTAGGTTGCAAGAAACCCATCCGTAAGAAGATTTACTATAATAAACTGTAGTACATACTGTACGGTACCACAATAAAACATAATCTTGCCATGGTATTTCAGACATTATCAGGGTAGACACTATAGGGCTTTATATAGTACCAGGGGAGGTTCTGTGGCACTAAGGTGGCTAACACAAAACTTTGGTAAATACCCTGGTACTTACTGGCAACCACAGCAGGTAGCAGGTATCTAATTTGGTAAGTTTTTTGCTGTATATAGGAATATTACTATTATTACCCATAAACATGGTACGAGGTGGTATCAAAAAGTTTGAAGACTAGTTTTGTAACACCACGGGGCTGCACGCACAGTCACAGGGAGCACCGACGTTCATAAGTCAGCGTGCCAAAAGATACGTCTTGTGGACTTAGGGAGCTGTGCAACTTGCGCTAATCTGACTATAAGCATTATCACATTTGCTATTTCATCATGGAAAGCAAGTTAGAACAAAGAGCGAACATGAAATTCTGTGTGAAACTGGTCAAATCTGCCCCAAAAACATGGGATGATTCGGCGATGGTGAATTGAGATCTGGAAGACCTTCGATGAGCTCAATCACCGAAAATGTCGAAACTATTGGGCAACTTGGGCAGCATGATGATCATCAGAGAACATTCCATGATTTGAGCATGTGGTTGTGTCGCTGCCAAGTTCGTCCTCAGGCTGGTGACCCCAGGAGGAGAAGGAACATCGCCCCGTGGGAACATCGCCACCCCGTAGGAACATCGTCCCATAGGAACATCGCCCCGTAAGAACATCGCCCCGTGAAAGCGCCCATCATCTACTGACAGCTTGACCAATTGCAAGCTCATTGTATTTTTCAACATTCGACGCATTGTGCATCGAGAATTTGTCCACAGGGGGCCAGACCGTCAATAGCAAATTCAACAGCCAGGTTCTGTATTAGTGTATCTGGGGGAGGATGTACGTCGAAAGTGTGACCGGATCTACACACTAATCTCGAAACTTTTTGATACCCCTCAGAGGAGCATGGACCAAAGCATGGATGACCACCATGTTCTATATTATAGGATATTTACTATAGTAAGCATCATGGTACTGTTGAAAATACCACGGTACTACTGTACATACCATGAAAAACTTTATTATAGGTAAAAGACAAAACCCAAGCAAAAACTAGACACGAATTGTAACCCTAGGTCAGGAGCGAGCTGTGGAATCTGGAGATGTAAAAATTACAGCAAAAGACAAATAATAAGTTGAAATGTGATGGAAAATTAGGCACTGCTGTCACGAGTGGGAACACTACACAGTTCTACAACACCTCTCCTTGCTTCTTTTTGCCAAAATTAGTAGCATACCCTTTGTAGTGTGTGTGTGTGTGTGTGTGTGTGTGTGTGTGTGTGTTTGAAATGTGAGAATAGATTTCTTACTTTCTTATTTGCACAGAAATTTTTAATTATAATTTGTACCAGACTATCCGAGTGTCTCTTTGCAAGTACTCCTATTTCTAATTCCTTCAGAGATAATGGCTTCTCGAACAGATGAAGTGCTTGATCTGTATTAATTGCACCTGTGATGGAGCAAGTGTTGTTTTTTTTTCTTTCTTTCTTCTTCTTTTTCTTTTTACAGCTTTTAGTAGCTTGGTTTCAGCAGCTTGGCCCAGATGGCTTTTCTTGCCCGGGCCATTTTCTCCACAGGCTGGCTGGCACTGGGGCGGAACGGAGCTGAGTGACACTTCTGTCAGGGTGGGGAGGTGTTACTGAGGTCTTGTGATGATTCACTGACACGCTGCGTTTTTTCTTCCCCCCTGACAGATCTGTGGTTACTCAGTAAAAGCAGCTGCTTACATGTTGATGTTCCATGAAGAAGAGGCTTGGGCACAGGAGTAATTGAGCCTTACGTTTGTTTGGAATTTCAGCTTTATATTTGGGTAATAACTGATTCACGGATCAGTTCTAGGATTAGGAATGACATGTACGCATAGACCCTTAAATAAAAGCAATTTGGGGAATATGTAGCTTCGTTTCTATTTTTCATTAAGCAATTAATCAGCCAGGATATGACAGTCAAATTCCCCGACCATATTTATTTTGCACTGTAGTGTAATGGGGGGGGGTAGCTCAGTGGTTAAGGCATTGGACTACGGTTCGGAAGATCCCAGGTTCAAATCGCACAACCACCAATTTGCCACTGTTGGGCCCTTGAGCAAGACCCTTAACCCTCAACTGCTCAGATGTAAAATAATATAAAACAATGTTAGTGGCTCTTGATAAGGGCGTCTCCCAAACACGTAGTGTAACAGGTAATTCTGTAACATATAGAAATGCTATAGCAGAACGTTAAATCTTAAAACCTGTCCCTGTTTCCTCCGCTTTTCAACTCAATAAACTGTCTATTATCAATAACCTTCCAACGTAGTGGCCTGTGTCTGAACCTGAAACAGCTGCACATCTGATCAAAGTCGGAAATCTGTTTAAGATCGTTTTCTTTTAATTGACGAAAGGTCTAACCTTCGTGTATCTTCTTCACCTTCAATTCGGGACGGTCCGTGATGTGCTGCTACCTGCCCGGCGCACACCTGTCGGCTCTGTCTTCTCCTCAATAGCACCTTCACCTTAGATCATCTCCTCTTCCTTAACGCATGACTGGTGCCTGGCTATAGCCTAGAAAAAGGAGAACGCCGACTGCCTCTTCCCTTTTTCCTTCTGGTGCTTTGAAGTGTGAAGTGTGATTGCCGTCGGATCGCAAATGCTTTCTCTCCTTGAAGGTTTTGACATGAAAAAGCAGCCCGGCCTCTCTGGTTTAGCCCAGCGCCAATGATCCGGGACTAAAGCAATCAGCCATGCTGCCTATAAAGAGATACAATTACCACAGAGAGAGTGAGAGAGTGAAGACGCAGGGAATCTGGTGAATACCATCAGAATGGGAACATTGTGTTTCAGAGTTTTGCTTGACATCTGGAGGTAATTAAAAATCACTTGAACGTGTACGTGACCATGATTTCAGACTTGCTCGCTTTGGTGTAACCCCAGGAAATGAGCTCGATCCGACTAATATTCGCAGTTCAGGAGCCGGAACCGTGAATAAATCACACTTTCTCACGTCACTTAAAACTTAAGATGATTATCTGAGCTTTCGCTTTGGCCTACAACAATTTAAGACACGCTTTCCCATGACTCAAACTAAACATCGTGTCGTCTTCTGCCTGTGCAGGTGTACTGTTTGCTTAAATGTCACTCATGAAGATGAGTATTAATGGTATTATGCATTGCTAAAACCCCGTCATCCTTATCCTGTGCCGGCACATCTAGCCTGGAATCCGATATCTTCCTAACCCGTACGAGAGCACGGCTACAAGAATGTGAAGATCGTGATGAAGCACTTAATCGGATCAGATTCAGCAGAACAGTTGGTGATGAATAAAAGAAGAAGAAATAAACATTTTGTTTCGCGCTCACAGAGGAGAGCTGGCTTCCTCGGCTCGTCCGTCTTTCGGGGAGGATTCGTTCCTTCCGTACTGCAGCTCGGGCCTGCTGTGTAAAGCCTGCACGGAACAGTCGGGCGATAATGCATGAATCATTTCCTAGCGCCGCAGAAAGCAATTAGCCCGTCGAAATTACGATCCGGCTTCACAAATAGATCAATCAAGAGAATCCGTGCCACACTACGATGCAGCCGCGAGCTCATTCCGGTTCGGTTAATGGAGCAATGAATGGAAGAGCATGACAAATAGCGCGCCGCGGTTTGCTGTTGCTGAACCGTTTACGAGCGCTATTTACCATCTTATAGTTTGATGATTTGCTTTAATTGTGATTTTTGTATTAAAAACAAGCGAGATTAGTCTGCGAGGCTGAGCGGAATGGATATCGGCCAAAACCCAAAGCAGTTCGCACAAGGAGGTGAAGAGGTGAAGTTGTCACTCGTAGAGACGACGAGGTGCTACTCGGATGTCTTTTGTACGAGTCTTTGATACAAAAATTGTTCCAAATTAAGCTCCACTCTGAATTCGAATTTTGAATTTTACTCTGTGTGTTAAAGGAAGACCTTCAGGGTCCCTAACTGAACTGCTTTCCATTGTTGGGAGATGGGTTCCATTAGTAATGCTCGAACCTGGGTTTCACTCACACTTCAATGGGTGTTGAGGTTAAGAGCAGGAAAACAAACATTAGATCAAAGGATTCTTGAAATCCCACTGTTTACCTTGTGAGCAGAGAACTAACCCACATTTAATCCCTCTGTCACACACACAATGTTTATTTAACCTTTTTTTTTTTTTTACTAAATTGTGGGCTTCCTGATTAGCTACGCAATTTACTCTTTACTAGTGGAAATATCCGTCGTTATTGGGAAATAGTTAAAAGATCAAAGATAAAAATAATCTGATTATCTATCCGACACATAACTGATCATAACATCACTTTTAGTCAAAGTTTCGTTAAATTCTGTTCAGCCAGATTTGTGTGATGCCGAAGACAATTTTGCGAGTATATATATATATCTACAGTATATATATATAAAGAGAGATGCTGCCGAGTTCACCGTTCCCTTCTACACATTCACATGTTAATCATTTGATCAAAGAATCGTCCTCAGTCCAGACCGTTCCATCACAGCAAGCGTTATTAAATTCCAGCTGTTAACGCTAGCATGGACAGCGCGGAGAGAACATTCGGCATCCGGCCAGGTGTGGAGAGACGTCTCGCCCTCGTTGCTGTTTGTGGCCCGGTGACTTTAGTTTGTTCTGACCAGCTGTGCTCTGATCAAAGCCCAGAGCAGTTTAACGCTGAGGCCGATGACAGCTCGGCGTATTCTCACAGCTCTGATCTGATCAGCCGGCCGCGCTCTGCAGAGGTGTCTGTGAGGTAATACATTTTCGGTGGATTAATTGACACACCTGTGTTTGGTTCCCCAACAAGCAATCACAGCGCACTCATCGCCTGTCCATCAACAGCCGGCGCGCAGCTGTGTCGAATGCATTGCCATTCCCAATCCGGCGAATAACAGCTCGGATATCTGAGCAAGCTTCCTGTTTTTACAAGCCGCTTGATTGTTTTTGAGATCTTACTAACAGACATGAGTTGATTTTGAAATGGTGAGCAAAGCTAAAGTTTTTAGGTGTGAGCTTAGTTAAACTTGTAGATCAACTATGGAAAATAAGTGAAAACCTTATTGATTAACAATAATAAAAAAAAAAAACAAATGATTACGGTTAAAAACTAAAAAAAGTACAAAACTGAAAAATTAGCAATTACAGTAGGTGGTTAGCATTGTCGCTTTGCACCTCCAGGGTCCGGGTTCAATTCCCGCCTTGGATCTGTGTGCATGGAGTTTGCATGTTCACGAACTTTTTTTCTGCAGTGTACACTGTGAAGTTGATCTATTTGATAATGCTGTTAGTTATTAGCATCAATGTAAGTTTCTAAAAAGTGTTTACTAGGGTTGCCACCTATTTCTGATTTTCAAATATTTTCCAAGAGATCTGGCGTTTTTCCCAGAGTACAAAATACCTTGTTTTTATATGCATAAAACAACTATATTTTAAACATTCATATTGCATAACTAGTTATATTGCGAGCTACATGGAACTCATTTCCAATGACAATAAACACAACAATTATTTTCTGGCTCATTAGTATTAGGAAATAATAATTATTAATGATCTAACTTGATAATAATGTAGCTGGAAAGGCATAAAACCAAATGACATTTACAGATGACTTCAAGCTCATTATGGTGATGTGAACGGTGCAAAACGTTTTACGGTCCCGGCGCAATCAAAAGTCCCGCTTTGACTTGAACGCCCTCCGTATAATGAGAAGCTATATAATATGACTTTCGTCTTGGTACTGTCTGTAAACCAGTCCCACTTTGACTTGATCATAAAGCAGCGTAGATTTCAGTTTTCGTTCTTTACTTTAGTATTTGGGAATTTCAGCTGCTTTTTGTTTTGCTTTTGTGAAATAGATGAAAATTTAACATGATAGCATTTGAGAAATCCCTGGCATATTTTTTTTTTCTTTGAGAATCATTGACCTGAAATCCTATTATATGGGAAATCGTCGTCAAGTAAGTAAAGAATGTGCTCACGTTCCGTTACTCACCTGTTGGATTTTGAATAAAGGTGCTGAGATTCCTTTTCTACCAAAATGTTTTCTTCTGGAGCACAAGTATCATCCTCGGTGTCCTCGGTGCAGCCTCGCGTTTGATAAGGCGATCTTACTTTTCATCTAGACTCAGATTTGATTAGGATCGCCTGCTCGGACGGTTCCTGGATCGAAGCAGTGGGGTTCCGTTTAGCGACGGGATTCCCAGCCACTCTGACGAAACTTATTATAGAAACTCATCAACACCTTCCCCGAGGGCCAGTGTCCCCTTTTTTCCAGTTGCGTAGAGGAGCAAATGAGTGCGATGCAAACAGCCATATGCCGTAAATGGGTTAGTAAATGAATGTCAATTATGTGGCCCAATTAGGATGATGTGTTTACTGTGTAAACAGAAGCTGTTTGTGCTTCTCCAGAAGATTTTATCTAAAGCTCTGGGTCCTTACTGAAAAGCTTCTCATCTGCCAAACCCTGCTCTTTTCTTTCTGATTTAAAATGTATGTGAGAAAATGCAATATGAAGAACCAGAGCAGATTATTTTTCATTGATTTTTGTGTTTTTTCACTGTTTTTTTTCACTGTTTTCATGTTTTTTTATTTTTTGTTTCTTGCAAAAGTTTATACCTTTTTTCTTCTGTATAATCATTATTTTGCTCAATGATTCAATGCTTAACAAGTTCCTGGATTCGTCTCGGAAAAAAAAGTTTGGATTCACATTTTTTTTATCCGTCTAAGAGTTCATAATCTAGGCTTTCCCCCTCTTTTGTCTGGTTGGTCACATTAACAGACGCCCCAGAAGCTGCCTAGTGCCTAAACTTGTCTGTAAAAGCCTAGATAATAAAAACAAGCCCTCTCCAAATGGAGTATTGCTGGGCCTCTCCATTACACATGAAGGAATTAGGTGTCATGATGAACCACTGATGAAGAGTGATGTTCTCAGAATCTGGTCTTAAATGAAGCATAGAGTGAACTCCGTCTCAATGACTGGAGTATTTTTTTTTTCTTCTTTAAACCGAGCCCTGCTCAAGGTGGATTAGTGGTCACAGGTGAGTCACATGACCGGGCGGGAAGGTGGGGCACCTATGAAAAGTAGTTAACATCCAGCTCAGGTGGTGTTTCTTTAGCCTGGAACGAGAGCACAGATCATCGTTCCGTCCGTCCGACTCGAAGCCCCCTTTTGGATCTCACGATGATTGTTTTTCTTTCTTGCGTGTGAGATTTGTCCTCCAGGAAGACCGGCATTTCTAAACTCATTATCACAACATCCTAAACACACTTATCTACACACCCACCTGGTTCTTCTGGCTGTCCAGGAGTTCACTGGATCTCCACTAGTGGTCCATGATGTTCAGCTCTGGGCAGCTCCTCTCCTCTCTGAACCCTGGCGTTCTGCACTCGCCTGCGACTCACTTCTTCCCCGCGTTCCCCAGCAGGCTGGGCCATCCTCAGCTCCTAATTCCCGCTCCGCTGCTCAGCTACGAGCTTCTCCGCACCTACCTACATCCTGAACCTTGTAAACAGGCTCTGCTCCTGGCCTCGCAGGCATCTTCCATGGTCCGGCTTTCCACCGACACTGGTAAGACTCGTTATAATGCTGTCTCTGGAATTGAATTCAAATTTAGTTTATTAAAACTGTATTAATGTACCACATTCCAAAATATTATTGCAATGATACGTCTTTTAATTATCACAACCAAACACACACAAATCCTTCTGTATTGTTTTCTTTTGGCCAGTGAAGCAGCAAAAATAGATTGTCTTGTGTTGTTTATTTAGGCAATATATTGTTAATAATGCACATGTAATTCACAGTATGAGAGGTAATTTGAGGATGATGGCCTATTCTCTGATAATAGCCATCCTTGGCATTTAATGGGACTTGAATGTTTACAAAGGATCAGCTAACAGCTTGTAACTAACAATCAATTACGCGGCTCCGCCAGAGAGAGCTTAATGAATGCAGCGCTAATTAGCCAATCCAGAGCTGTTAGTTCCCCCCGTCAGCCGCTGGCATCCTCCTAATTGGCCACATGCTTCCAGATGAGCCACGGCCTGCCAAGCAGCGGCGCGCTCGTGCCAACTACAGCAGCTGGCAGCTGGAAGAGCTGGAGAAGGCCTTCAAGAGCACGCACTACCCTGACGTGTTCATGCGCGAGGCCCTGGCGCTCCGACTGGACTTAATCGAGGCTAGAGTTCAGGTACAACCTCTCCAGTATGACTTTATGTTACTGATGAAACTGCATGTTGGTTCTTCTCCATATCAGTCATGGAGACGAGCTACTGTATGACTGATGCATCGTTTTGCAATTTTTTTTATCTTGTCGTGCAAATCAAGTGCTTGGTAATTAACTAATAAGTTTGAAAGCTTTTGAGGAAAAGTTAAAGATGCAGCCCAGTGACTCATTAAGACTGGAGATGGGAAATACTTTTAATAGTCTTCTGTCTGTACTTGAGATGGAACGATACGAGGGGAAAAAAGTGTGAGAGATCAGAGAAAACATGACGGATGTCAGGACTGATTAGATTTGGAAATTTAATAAATTAATTCATAAAATAGTGAAGATTATTTAAAATTTAATTATATGTATTTATAATTTATAATTTCATTTATTTATTTATTACACAATTTTATTTTTATTTATGTTTTAATACTTATTATCAACTGTTATATTTATTTATTTTGTTTATTTATGTGTTTGTTTATTTATTTATTTATTTATTTATTTATTTGTTTGTTTGTTTATTCATCTTCCGGAACTGTTAAGTTCTTGTTTTAAAGAACAGTCTGACTATCACTACCTACTGACACTCAATAATTCATTATTTATTTATTACATAATTTTATTTTTTTTAATTATGTTTTAATACTTATTATCAACTGTTATATTTATTTATTTATTTATTTATTTATTTGTCTGTTTGTTTGTTTGTTTGTTTGTTTTTTTGTTTGTTTATTCATCTTCCGGAACTGTTAAGAACTGACTACCACTACCTACTGACACTCAATTATTTATTTATTTATTTATTTATTTATGTGTTTATTTATTTATTTGTTTGTTTAGTTGTTTATTGATCTTCCGGAACTGTAAAGTTCTTGTTTTAAAGAACAGTCTGACTATCACTACCTACTGACACTCAATAATTCATTATTTATTTATTTAAATAATTATGTTTTAATACTTATTATCAACTGTTTTATTTATTTATTTATTTGTTTGTTTGTTTGTTTGTTTATTCATCGTCCGGAACTGTTAAGAACTGACTACCACTACCTACTGACACTCAATTATTTATTTATTTGTTTATTTATTTATTTTTAATAAAATAAAATGTGTGTGAATGAATTTTGAATTAATACCATTCTGAAATGCTGATGGTTCTGTGCGGTACAGGTGTGGTTCCAGAACCGCAGGGCGAAGATGCGGCGCCAGATGAAGCTTCAAGGCCAGAGCGGAGACCTGTGTGCTCGGAAAGACACCGAGTCTCGACCGCCAGCGCCGTCCAGGAGGATCGCGGAGTCGGACGTCGACATGGTCCCGTGCTGGGACAGCCAACAGGAGAAGGCCGTTGGACACAGACTGCACCTGGGGGCCAGAGAGACGGGAGAGACCAGTCCCGAGGAGTTCCGCTTCTGCAGCATCGCCAAACTGAGGGCCAAAGCCAGGGATTACGAGGCCGAGATCCACAGCACCGCAGCCAAGGGGGAGAGGAAGTGGTGCTTAAAAGCTCACGTGTCTGAAAGTGACTGACAAAAGCGTGGGGATATCTGAACTCCCGTGGGTTTATTTATTGTCTACTCATTCTTACACGAGATGGAGGTGATGTTTTAGGTTTTTCCTTGAATAGATTCCACGGCTCTTGTCAAACTCTATAATCGTTAAAGTATTACCTGATACTAAACTGTTTCTGGGATGTAATAATAATAATAATAATAATAATAATAATAATAATAATAATAATAATGATTTCAGATTGCTTTCCCAACAGCTGGTCATTTTACATTCAGTTTAAAATAAACTCGAGGCCAATGAATCCTCAGGTTGTGTTATTAAACATTATGGTAATATTAATCATGATCACGTCTCTCTTGGCTGAATAGGTGACAAAATATGATTTGTTTTTGGCAAAACATATGGAGCTAATAAAAACAACAACAACAAAAAAAAAGCCTCTTATCTGATAAGGAGACGAAGGACGATCTCGTGAATGGACGCGCCTTGACTGAGCTATCCAGTTTCACTGACTGCAGAGAGACACAGGATGTCTGCAAGCTGCCACAGGCTCGTCGCGAACACAATGGTGACGGGTGAAAAACCACGGCCCTTTCCTGACAGAGGTGCTCCGTGAAGATTACATTTGTAAAAGTCATGCTTTTCTCCTCCTTCGCCTTTCATACCGTACATAGTGTTGACGAGGAAAAAAGGTTAACGTCTTCGAAAAAATAATTACAGGCACTTGTTTAGTTTAGCTGACGCTTACTGTAACAAGCCTTTAATGATATACAGAAGATGTATACTGTCTGCAGTTTACTTTATTTGTTTTTGCCATTTGTATGAACCTGGTTAATGCACATAAATAAAGAAATAAAAAGTTTGTGTCTGCACATTGGTCAGAACTCACTGCTTCAAGGATATCTTTGCATTTCCTCTATGTCTGTCTGTCTGTCTGTCTGTCTGTCCAGCCAGAGTTTGTCACGGCATCACACAAAACTGACTGGACAGAATGTAACGAAACGTTTGCAGTACTTAGATATCTTCCTGAAGTTTAATCTGCACCATAAATGAAATCATAATGTTGAGTAAAAGTGATGAACAGTTATGTGCTGGATTTAATAATCTACTGTAAAATAATCTACTAATGCGCTACTGTCGCAATGTAAACAAACACAGCAGATTATTTTTCACGTTAAACTTTTCTACAAACTCTTTTCCCGTCAACAATAGTTATTTCAGTAGGACATGAGGTTTTTATCCTGTGTGTGAGGTGAGATCACCCTCTTCTGGTCTTGGGTGCGACACGCGCTTGGTGAACGATATCATAACTTACAGGATATTCATAAAGATTCATAAAGACAAAACAACTTTTGAAAGGATTTAAGCTTCTGTAGCTACTGTACATTTGCTTGCTTTGATGTTAAGAAGTATTTGAATAAGGATATTTAATCCTACTTAGCATTCATTATAAAGAGCCAAAAACCATGTAGCCATATGGATCACATTACTACAAGCTTGAACAATACAAACGAGAAGCCTTGACACAGTCCTAGGATGAAAGTTTAGCTTTGTGTGAAAGTGATTTTGGTGTTTAATTCACTGATCAGCCATGATATTAACACCCAAAAACATTATGCACAGCATTGTGTAGGTTTCTCTTGTGCCACCCAGGCAGCTCTGGATTCCTATGGATATGAGTCTGCTTGACCTCTGGGGGGTGCTGTGGAGTCTGGCACTGGCACATCCGCTCCACAGGTTGCTGGGTCGGCCTCCATGGATCGAGCTTGTTTGTCCAGCGCGTCGCATGGTTGCTCATTTGAGTTGGGATGTGGAGAGTTTGGAGGCTGAGGCTGGGTGTTCTAGTCCCTTCATATCATGACCAGATCTGACTTTTTTGGTCGGATCTTCACTTTTATGTGAGATCCGAGCAGACAGACTAGCCCATTGATTGGCATATAATTATGGTATATATTATGTCATTGTGTTAATGTTATGGCTGGTTATGTCATCTAAATGGGCTTCCTCTTCTTCTTAACCACATTCATTCATTCATCTTCTATACCGCTTTATCCTGTATTTTGGGTCGTGGGGACCTGGAGCCTATCCCAGGAGACTCAGGGCACGAGGCAAGGTACACCCTGGACAGCGTGCCAATCCATCGCAGAGCACACACAAGGTCAATTTTGGGAACGCCAATTAGCCTAACCTGCATGTCTTTGGACTGTGGGAGGAAACCGGAGTACCCGGAGGAAACCCACCAAGCGTGGGGAGAACATGCAAACTCCATGCACACAGAGATGGGAATCGAGTCTGGCCGGGAATCGAACCCGGACCCTGGAGGTGCAAGGCGACCACTACACCACCGCGCCGCCTCTTAACCACATCTTACTCTAAAAGTATGTATCGACCATGTTAGTTCCAGTTATCATTTCAATTCTAACATATCTAAAGTGTTGTCTCTTGTTTTAAGTTAAACTTAAGAAAAAAGAAAGTGACGGAAAACTTAAATGGACGAATTTTACGAAACACTGACACTGGAGACTTCTTCCATACACTACATGCTACATTGAGACAATTTAAACAGCTGGAACTGGGTTAGGAATCCTTCAACACATATTAAACCCTGGAGTCATAGTGCTGAACCGTCAACTTAAATTTGACAGAAATGGAGTCCGAAGAAAAATACAAATAAAAATCAGATCTAAGGAGATCACTTAAACTCTTGGTGAAATTGCATGGGGAAAAAAATCCACAGTAAAAACCAGAGCTATATTTAATAGTGAAAGTGAGAGTATTTCCACACACACACACACACACACACACACACACACTAGACTTTGGAGTGATGGAGAAAGTACTGCCGAAGCTTAATTTATGCAAAGTAAAAATCATGTGACCACCATATCGCACACTGCTCTCCTACAGTGTGTGACCTCTGATTCAAAAGTCTTCAGTGCCACTTTACATCTCTTCCTATTACAAGCACTAGTCATGTGACTAAGCCTTTCACAAGTTTGCATACACTTTTTTTTTGAGGGATTTGTCATGTTATACAAATGGTTTTGACTAAAGGAATGATGATTTAAACATTACGTAAACACGAGTTTCCTGTGAGATCCGACCAGTCGGACCAGCCCACGATTCTCCCACCAGTTTATCGGTATATAATTATGGTACACTGTATTGTGTTATTGTGTTAATGTGTTAATGTTCAGGCTGATCATGTCATCTAAACGGTCTTCTTTTTCTTCTTCCACATATTACTCTTAAAGTATGTCTCGAACACTAAGACAATGTTTATAAGGTAAATAAACAAAGACTGGATCACATGATCACAGCAGCACTACTCGCTCGCTATGTGTTTAATTCCTCCTACATAATACGTCAAAAATTCTTTTACTTTTCTTTAATTTATAGCTTCTACTGTGGAATGTCTTTGCCTGTTAGATCCTGTTTTCATTTCAATTATAACATATCTAAAGACTTGTTCCACCTCCTTGTGTCTTTGTTTTTAGTCTTTTAAATTTCATTAAAAAAATGCCATGTTACCAAGAAAGACAGAAAGACAGTAATGGGACGGAAATCTTAAAGGAGTGAAAGGGGTTTTACAGAACACTGACACTGGAGACTCCTTCCAAACATCATGTCTCTCAAACCTCAAAAAATCAACAACAACAACAACAACAACAACAAAAAGTCACCTTTTCAGAAAGTTCCAGTTATTGGGCTGCATCAAGCAAAGAAAAGAACTAAAGACGACATGAACGTATTGAATCACCAGGTTATCACCTTTATTTCCCCTTCCTGAAGGCACGGCTGTATTCCAGGACTCAGACTGTGGAAGACATTGACGAATCATTTTCACACATTCGCTGGCCATCACACTGTGTGCTGTAATCAAAGGTATTTGTGATAGAATGAAATCTTAGACTGGGTGACATTTATCCATAAATATGATGCAGAGGTATAAAAGTTGCATTTTTGTTTTAAAATGTACAAACTTTTTTTTTTTTTTTTTGTATTGTCAAAGCTTAATTTATGCAAAGGAAAAATCATGTGACCACCATCTCACAAACCCCTACAGTGTGTGACCTCTGATTAAAAAGTGTTCGGTGCCATTTCACATCACTTCTTATAACAAGCACTAGTCATGTGACTAAGTACGCCTTTCGGAGGAGTCCCGGGAAAAGTTTGCATATGAAAAAGACTTACGTTTTTAGCACTTTCTTTTTGAGGGATTGGTCATGTTATACAAATAGTTTTCACTAAAGAAATTATTATTTAAACAAACATACATTATAATGATGATACATTTAGGGTGGGTCTTTCAGGTAAAATATAAGCAGAATAATGTACACCTTTGCAGTACATAAAACATAGGCATATAATCAACATCAGGGCGGTGTGATACAGCCTGATATGCAGGGTGATGTACAGATATACAGTACTGTACTGTGCAAGAGTCTGTGTCAACAAACAAATTAAGGAAAATGTTAATGCTGGTTCCAAATGAAAGATCCCACGTAACTTGGCACAGTTAGAAATAATGATTTTGATGGAAATTATGAATGTGTTCCTCAAACTTTGCCTTTACCAAAAAAAAAAGTAAATAAATAAAATAAAGCACCTTTTACAGCAATTACAGCCTGGCAGACATTCTAGCTGTCAGTTTTTCACGATAATCTGATGAGATTTCACCTCATGCTGCCTGGAGCTTCTCCCACAAGATGGATTGTCTTGATGAAGTCTTCCTCCGTACCATACGGTCAGGCTGCTCCCACAACAGCTCAGTAGGGTTTTCAGATCCGGAGACTGTGCTGGCCGATCCATTACAGTCAAAATCCCGGCTAATTTTAATTGTTTGTGAATTTGTTTTTTTTTGTAAAAATGAAACGTATATATAAAATATATATAAAAGTGAAATTATATATATAGGCCCATAAATATATATATATATATATATATATATATATATATATATATATAATTACAGTGGCTTGCAAAAGTATTCGGCCCCCTTGAACTTTTCCACATTTTATATATATACATACACTAGCGTTCAAAAGTTTTAGATCACTTGCAAATTTCTTTGTTTTTGTTTAGTGATTTATGTTCTACATTCTATAACAATACTGTGGATTTCAAAACTATAAAATAACACATATGGAATTAGGTAATTACATAACAACAACAAAAACAGTTAGTTGTTATTTTAAGACACAGAGGTCGGCCTTTCTGTAATAGTTCCTGCAAGAACAGTATTGTGTCAAGTGCATTTGCAAAATCCGTCCAGCACCATAATGAAACTGTCTCTCATGAAGGCCGTCCCAGGAGGACGAGACCAAAACCTACCTCTGCTGCAGACGAGAAGTTCATTTAGAGTTATCAGCCTGAAAAATGACCAATTAACAGCAGCTCAGATTAGAGGCGTTATGAAGTCTTTACAGAGCAGAAGTAGCAGAAACATCTCAATATCACCTGTTCAAAGGAGATTCATGCAGTTTTTGGACGCCTTCAGCAAAACTTTACAATGTAGAAAGAAATAAACATCAGGAAACATCATGGAGTTAGAAGGTGATCTAAAACTTTTGAACAGTATATATATATATATATATATATATATATATATATATATATAGGAGAGAGATAGAGAGAAATGGTGCATAATAGTTTTGAAATGTTAAAGAGATGGATAGTATTTTGATTGTAAAGGTAAAAAGGGAATTTAATAATGAGTTTCCTGCCAACTTCCCATGCTGTACTTTTTGGTGTAACAGTGCCCTCTAGAGGTGGCCGTGGGAACAGGTTAGTTTAGTTGATGCGTGTTTCCTGGCTGTAA